>CM072996.1:106662167-109162167 GCA_037038555.1 Rhynchonycteris naso | reverse complement strand
TCGGCTGGAGAGATGCTGCCATTGATCGACTGGAAATAACTTCACCTTGATGTTTAACTGACTCATGGCTTTTGCATTTCCAGGCAGCACAATCATATTAGCAGCCTCATAACCCAATTATGGCCACATACCCATCTGAAACTTCTCAATGCAAACGGGTCAGCCAAGCTTGGCTGGCTGCAATCACTGCTTTCTCTCAGAAAATCACTGGCAGCATGGAATGTTTAGTCTAATAATAGAGACCTCCTGCACTCAGACAATAGCAGTGCATAAAAAGATTAAGCAGCTTCCCGGGTTCTGGCGGATGAAGCCGGAATTTTGTCACAGGAGCTCAGACCCTGGCTTACCTGTGGCTGCTGGCATTGAACAGGTGGAGAGCTTTCGCCTTTCAAAGGCTTGAAGTTGAAAGCAAGCAGATGTTCTGGGATTAACCAACAGTATTAAGGTGTTTTAAAAGCCACTGAGCATCAAAGACAAATGTGATGCAGATCGTGGGATAAGAAATGCCACATATTTCTCCAGGACTCTGAGATGCACTAGGTGCATAACTGCACCCTACCCGAACAGTAAGCTTCACTCAGGACAGCCAAGGCCAAGTCTGAGGCCAGCCTCATCACAGGTGTGGACTCTCTAACCTGGACCTATACCATCCCCATCTCTCCTTCCAACAAACATCAATCCTCCCAAAAAGGCATCAATCAGATATCAGGCCTCGCTGGCTTTGTTGACAGATGGTGTCATCTGGAAAGAACTCTGGGTTTCCTACAGGTAAAATGTAACAGGCTTACCACCCCCTAGCACCCTGCATCCTCTAGAACTTGAAAGGGATCCAAGAGTCTGTGCAGTTCTGAGAAGGTACAGATGAAAATATATGTTATCCTAAGAAGTAAAAAAAAAGCATTCTCTATAGAACTTTTAAGATTTTGAAAGTATTTTGTAGGTTGAACGTCCTGAAGCTCATAGAACACAGGCTGTCCGGGAGAGGTCAGCGGGACTGGCCTAACGGTTCCTTGTAAGTCTCACCAGCTGGGAATGGGCAGAGCCCAGACTAGGAAATCTTGCATGCCCCAGCCACTGCTCTTTCTGAAGTGCTCAGAGCAGAGCCAAGAAAACCTCTCCAGAGAGGCCTACTTGTGACACCTTTGCGGGGCCTGATGGGGAATTCTACCAGCCACGGCAATCGGGCACTGATTCGGGCGCCTCCCTCGGGGACCCTCCACTCAGCCCGCCTGTTCTTCAGGGCTTCATGGAGACCCTCAGACTCTGTGGAAATCTCAGCTGGAATGTGAGTTATGGGGAAAAAATGATAGACATTTGTGCATGTCCATCATCCCCCAACCACACTCACACACACACACACCCCACCCCATACATACCACATCACGCCTGAACATCTGCTTCTATGCTCAGTGTCTGGAAACAAACCTTGACGTCAGCTAGATTTTCTGGAAATTTCCTCTGTAACTTGACATAGCCATGTTGCGAGAGGGAAAACACCAATGAAACTCTAGAAACTGTAGAGAATCTGGAAGCAGTGTCACTGTACCTGTGTGCGAGCGAGCGCACACGCCTGTGTGTGGTTGTGTAAAGAGAGACTTGAAATAGCTTTTGCTCCCTAAATTTGTGTTCCTGAGGGTTCTGTTAAAATTAGTATTTCCAAGAAATAGAAGTGAGAAAAGGTGGCCCAGAAACCTTCTTAGACAGCAAGGAGGACATTGGCCTCCTTTTAACGTGCATGTGGACAAACTACAAAGGGAATGGCAAGGGGCAGAATCCGTTCTCCTGCTATCTTTTCTTGCTTGAGCCTGGCAGCCCTCAGTAAACAGGGCCAATGGAAGGGCCCTTCAGTGTCAGCCTTCTTTCTAAGCTACACAGCCCTTGGTTCCTCAACTGTCCCAAATGAGTTTTAATGACACTGGTTTCCTTTTTAATGTCTGGACCTCTGGTTCACAGAACCCATCATGTTCTCCAGGTCAAGACAGAGATTGTCATTGTTGTGTGCAAGGCTGCTCCTTCCCTGTCTCCCTCCTCACTCCCACCTGCAGGGACCCACTCAGGCGTCCTTGGACATATATTCTTTTACTGAAGGACACCTAATATTCTCGGTGAATATAGGTGTCTATTTTGCAAGAGTGGCTTTGTGTCATGCATCTCACTTTTCACTCAGCACTGTTTGTGAGATTTTGTCATTAAATTTAGTTCATGGTTTCTGACTCCCATAAAGTAGGTCACTCTATTCCCCTACCATATCCTGAGAAAATTATTTAACTGCTCTGTGCCTCAGGTTACTAATATATAAAGTGAGATACTAAGAGTACATACATCACAGGGTGGCTATGAGGACTGAGTGAGTGTTTGGTGTATCTGAAGAGCTTTGAAACATGCTTGGCACTGGAACATAGTTAAATGCTCAAAAATAGGAAACTAGCTAGCTAATATTATTTATTGCTTCCCCTTTCCTCGGTAAGGCTGTGTGGGTTACAGCTCTGCTGCCATAAACAATGCTTCATTGGATATCCTTGTTCATGTTTCCTCCTAGGCTTGTCCATGAATTTCCCTGGGCATATACCCAGGAGTGGGATTGCTGAATTATATAGTATATAAACAATTTTACAAAGAAATAACAGATATTTCTCCACCGTGTCTAATTTCACACTCCTAGCAGCAGTCTTGAGAGTTTTCATTCCAGGTCCTCTCTAATACTTGGTGGTTGGTATTGCACTTTCCGACAGCTGCTAATCCAATAGAAAGAAAATGACATCTTGTTCTGTTTTGGGTGTCTTTTATCACCAGTGAGGTTGAGCATCTCTTCTTATACTTGTAAGCCTTGCCTAATTTTTTAAAATGTTTCCTAAACTTTCTTTCTATATCTGTGGTAGTTCCTGGTATATTCTAGAAATTATTTCCTTGTCAGTTTTTTTGTTTTGTTGTTGTTGTTTCCAAAGTTAGAAGCGGGGAGGCAGTCAGACTCCCTCATGCACCTGACCAGGATCCATCTGGCATGCCCACCAGGGGGCGATGCTGTCCATCTGGGGTGTTGCTCCTTTACAGCAGGAGCCATTCTAGAGATTGAGGCAGAGGCCATCCAGCCATCCTCAGTTCCCTGGGCCAACTTTGCTCCAGTGGAGCCTTGGTTGCTGGGTGGGGCGGGTAGAAAGGAAGGAGAGAGGGAAGGGTGAAGAAGCAGATGGGCACTTCTCAGGATTCAAACCTGGAACTTCCACATGCTGGGCCAACACTCTACTGCTGAACCAACCAGACAGGGCCAATTCCTTGTCAGTTTTAAAAGTTTCAAATATTTTCAAGTCTATCACTAATCAGTCACTTATATTTATGGTGCCCTTTACCAAACAAAATTCCTTAATGTGGTCATGTCCATCAATTATTTGTCCCTCATGATCTGTGCTTTTTGAGTATTGCTTTAATAATCTTTACGCCAAACCCCATGTGGGGACCCTAATAATGAAGACCCGGATGTGAGCTCTGGTTCTCATAAGAAACTGCAAGCATCACCAGCTCCCCCGAAGGTCTGGGTTGAGTGCCAGCTCCCACGTATCACATGTTAAGACTTCCATAACCCGAGGACCTCCTATAATGTACTATACTCCATAGATGAGTGATCAGTGGATAACACTAAACATGACTTTAATATTTTTAGAATTATTGAAGTCATACGTGCATTGTTAAAAATTCAGACATCACCTCAAAGACAAGATAAAAGATTTGTAAGCCCCACCCCAGAAGCAGCCATCATGAGTGGCTTAGCCACATCTCAGGCCTTGCCTCTCTCATTCTGTTTGTCTGTCTCTGTCACAGGAAGGCTCATTTTCACATGTGTGTGTCTGCCTGTTGCAGTCGCATATGTGTGGTCTAACCCATGGGATCCTGGATGCTGACGGTTGGTCCCCGTGTCTCAGGTGAGAGGACCCCTGAGGTCTTTAGTACTGACATGTAGGGACCCCTGCACCCACATTAGCAGCTGCTCAGCTTCCCTCGTCCATGTGGACCAGGATCGATGGATCCCAGCCCCTGTCTATGGACATGAGTGTTTTCTTGTTCTCACTGTCTCCTCAATGCTCTGACAGGGAGTCTTGAAAATACATCTTTGAACAATTGTGCAAGAATTCCTGGGGGGGTCACTCCTAGGATGCACACTGCCAGGTGAAGGGAAGTACCTGTCGGACTTTGATGAGTGCTATCTGTACACTATTGTCCCAAAGGAGCGGCCTTTCCCCTTTCTCTCCAGGGGACCTGCTGGGGCTCCGCTTCCTCACATTGTCCCCCGGGCTGGGCGCCACCAGACCAGAAGCCCACCAGTCTGATGGTGACAGTGCTCGCTCCCCAGTGACTACAGTGAGCGTGTTCCCATGTGGAGGTCGGTTATCTCTGATGTGTGCACTGCCTCTCATTGGAAGTGCATGTTTGCCCTCTGTCCCTTTAGGAAACACCGAGTTTTAAGGGTTTTCTGCACCACAGGGATGTTAAATCTTTGTCTGGCCTTGGGTTTGAGGAGGGCTTGCCAGCTTGTGGTGTCTTTCCAGATGTCTGCATCTTTCTTGTTTTTGTTGTGGGCACAGGAAGAGCCGGCCGTTGCCTGACTGGCTTCTGGCCCTGAGGTCACACTTAGCACAGCGATCTCTAACCAAGATGATGCACACTTACCAAAAGGGCTTTTTGGTTTGTTTGTTTGCTTTCTTGTTTTACATCTGATGTCTGATCCATCTGAGATTTCCCTTTGAATAGCAAAAGTGTTATCTCAGATGAAAACAAACAAAAATACATAAGCAGACACAAAAAAGTACCTATTGTAAAATTTCATTTGCAGGAAATGTCCAGAACAGGTAAGGAGCAGAGACAGAGAGCAGATCAGGGACATGCAGGGGCCGGAGGGGTGGGGGAGGACTCTTGGTGCAGGGCTCCTTTTGGGGTGATGGAGCATTCTGCAACAGGACAGAGGTCATGCTCCCACAGCACGGTGAACCTACTTCATGCTCAGGGATGGAACAATTTAAAATGTGGGCAACAGCCTTTATTTCTTACTTAGGAAATTACACAATGGAAAAGTGAAGAACAAAAAGAGGAAAAAGAAAAAAAAAAAGGAAAACACCCCCAAGTCCCCCAAAGGATAAAATTTAAAAAATAAAGAATTGAATTGCACCAAAGAGAAGAGATAAAAAGAGCGATTACAGAAAGTGAAAGAAAAAGGTCAGAGGAGGAGGGCGGAACTGGTCCTTCTGGTGGGAGAAGGAGCGCAGATTCAGCAGCAAGCAGCCCAAGAGCTGGCCTGCCGTGCTTTCTGGAAGCAGCTCCTCCTCTATGGCAGGGGCAGGGCAGGTCCCGGGAGGCTTCCTCAGATGGGGTGGCCGGGCCTCAGGTAGCTCAGGAGGCGCTGCGCAGGCCCGCCGGCTCCAGAGCCTCAGCCGCAGCGGCTACGGGACGCGGCACAACCGCTGGAAACGGACACCCCTCCAGGTCTAGGTCTGCAGCGGCCTCCTGGTCCGCCCCCGCGTCTGGCTCCTCGGGGGTTTGACAGGCTGGGAGCTGCCGGCTCTGCCTCCCGGGCAGGTGCTGGAGCTGAGAGAGGAGAAAAGGTCACCGAGTGCCTGCATTGCCGTGTGTCCCCCAAAGACAGAGCACACACAGCCAGGTTGTCCCACAGAAGTCGCAGCCCAGGACCCACCACAGGACGCCCTCCCCGCCGCAGTCCAGCAGATGGGTGGTCTGAGACCAGTCTCTTCTCCCGGCCAGTCTCTGGGTGCTCCCTGTGTGTCTGGCACTGACCCCGCCCCAAAAGCTCACATGCACCTCCACCCCACCCCCCTCACCGCCCCACGTTCTCACCCTTGCCCTCTGCCTCGATGGGCTCCAGGTCGTTCAGCCCGGCTCCTTCCACTTGGACGTGGTGCTCCACGGGGAGGCTGGGAAAAAGCAGGGGTCTCCAACAACAGGACAGGCCGCTGCTCTCCCACCTCGTGGGTTGAGCTCTGCAATGACTGTGCCGGCAGCCGGTCCAGAGGCCTCAAGCCCCGCGCTGCCCTAGTTGCCCTGCTTCTGCCCACTGGACCTTCTGCTCCTGGGGTCAGGCCCAGCCCTGCGTCTGCTCAGACCTTCCCCAGGACAAATGAGATTCTCCTCCTGGGCTCGGGATAAACCTGGGACTCCACATCCACCCTTCCAGCCTTCACCTGGGGTGCAAACCTGACTGGCCCACGGAGCTTTTGACCCCTCCTTAGCCTGTACCAGCTTAAGGCAGGCCCTCCCCTCCCCACGTGAACCCCCTTTACCCCATACCTCCCCCACACACACACACACACACAGAGGGGACAGAGGGCTGCTCAGGGGGGATCAGAGTGGTGTCCTGGCTGAAATGAAACCTCCCTGGGCCTCCCTGTGTCACCTCTGGTTTCACCGTGGAAATGGCCACAGGCGTCTGGGCTGAGCTGGAAACAGCCACCTTGGCAGAGCCTACTGTACTGTCACTGCTACCTCTTTTGAGGCTGTGGCCTCAGGGCACTGACACACAGTAGGGCACTGACACACAGTAGGGCACTGACACACAGTAGGGGAACATCTCATCTCTGCTGATATCTCTCACTAAGTGAACTGAGTTGGGGTAGGGGGGCTGTTTTAGAATATGGCTGCCTGGTTACCAGGGTTCCAAGTTCTGTTGGGTTCTGTGGTCAGGAAGTGAGGTCATTGCTTGGTGCAGCGAGGTCACTGCTCAGTGTAGTGAGATCATTGCTCTTGTCAGGAAGTGAAATCACTACTCTCTTCTGAAGAGACACTTGAGGTAAGGAACCCAAGCAATGGCCTCACTTCCTGAGCACAGAGCCCAACAGAACTTGCTTGGGAGCTGGCCCCCCAGGCACTTAGCCTGGACCATCAGGGGAGCTGGTGATGCTTGCAGTTTCTTATGAGAACCAGAGCTCACATCCCGGTCTTCACTATTAGGGTCCCCACATGGGGTTTGGCGTAAAGATTGTTAAAGCAATACTCAAAAAGCACAGATCATGAGGGAAAAATAATTGATGGATGTGACCACATTAAGGAATTTTGTTTGGTAAAGGGCACCATAGATGTAAGTGACTGATCGGTGATAGACCTGAAAATACAGTTCAGCTGTCCAGAAGATTGCCTTTTAGGGCACAGGCTAACGGACTCAGCAAGTTGATATCACCACACTGATGTAATGGTGGATGTGATATTGGCCCCTTTGATGCTATTGTCCCATGCCCTATATCTAGCCATGCTGGTACTACTAGAGAGAGGAGACATCAGAATTCAAGAGACTTGAGACCTGAACACTGAGGAGACCGGGGTTGGGGTGGAGGACATCAGAAACAAAAGTAACAGCAGCAGCAACAAGAGCATCAGAAGTAGTATTAAAGCATTAGAAAATGTACCACCCTGCCTTCGGCTCCTCGTGTTTCTCTTCACCTCGGGGATCTCATTGTCTAAGTTATCCCTGGCAGAGCAGGTGTGCACCACAACTCCAAGTCACATGTACATACACACACACATGCTTCCTCATCTTTTTTTTCTTTTTTGTCAGAGAGACAGAGAGGAACAGATAGGGACAGACAGGCAGGAAGGGAGAGAGATGAGAAGCATCAATTTTTCATTGCGGCACCTTAGTTGTTTGTTGATTGCTTTCTCATATGTGCCTTGACCAGGGGCTACAGCAGAGCCAATGATCCCTTGCTCAAGCCAGCAACCTTTGGGCTCAAGCCTGAGACCATGGCGGAGCCAATGATCTCTTGCTCAAGCCAGCAACCTTTGGGTTCAAGCCTGAGACCATGGGGTTATGTCTATGATTTCATGTTCAAGCTGGCAACCCCATGCTCAAGCTGGTGAGCACATGCTCAAGCCAAATGAGTCCACACTCAACCGGTGACCTCAGGGTTTCAAACCTGGGTCCTCCACATCCCAGTCCAATGCTCTATCCACTGTGCCACCACCTAGTCAGGTTACTCATCTTCTTAAAGTATTTTTTTTAATTTATTTTTATTTTTATTTTATTCATTTTTTTAAGAGAGGAGACACAGAGTGAGAGAGAGAGAGAGAGAGAGAAAGGGGGGAGGAGCTGGAAGCATCAACTCCCATATGTGCCTTGACCAGACCAGTGCAGGGTTTTGAACTGGCGACCTCAGTGTTCCCAGGTTGACACTTCAGGTTACTCATCTTCTTAATATAACTTTACCTTTCACATTTCAGTCTACAGCTCATTTTTCCACTCCACCCCCTATGGATCCATTAAGTCTGTCAGTCATTTAGAGTTATTTTTGCATATGGTAGAAGATAAAAGTCTGAATTATTTTTCTCCATATACTGGTTTAGTTCTCCAAATAAGTATGTATGAGCCATCCTTTTTCTGTCCCTTTTCCATTTTCTCATATGGCAAATACATGTATATATTTTGTCATGAGTTTATTTTTGTACTCTTTGTTCTGTTGCTTGGACCTAATTCCCTGATCTTGCACCAGGAGCACATTCACTGTATTACAGTGTACTATAGAATCTGTCGCATATCTATATTAGATGGTAGGGTGAACATACCTTTTTTCGCTTTTCCAAAATTGTCTTAGAATAAATAGACCTTTATTATTTTATAATTAGAATCCGTGTGTTAAGCTAGTCCCAAAATTCTATCTTAATTCTTGTTGGAATTTCATTTACTTTAGAATGAATTTGTGGAGAATTCACATTTTTGGCATAAAATCATGAACACGGTATACCTCTCCATTTATCTAAGCTGTATAACGATCTTTAATAGAGTTAAAATTTTTTGTCCTTCAAAGTTTTACACATTCTTTGTTAGACACTTTTTTAGGCACTTCATAATTTTTGTTGCTCTGAAAATATCTCTTTATTTCCTATTCTATATTCTAGTTGGTTACAAAAGGACACTATTGATTTTTGTAAGTTGGCCTTGTAGCCAATAACTTTGCCAATATCTCTTATTAGTTAAAATAGTTTGCCCTTTGTTTTTCTTGAATTTCCCACATAGATTATCAGATCATCTGCAAATGACCTGTTGTCCTTTCCTTCTCTATTCTTATTCCTTTTTTTTTTCATTTTTTCATGTATTATTACATTGACCAGGACCTCAGTAGTGAATTAAATAGTAACAATGTTTTGTATGCTCCTTATCTTGTTCCAGATTTTCAAGTAACTAATGGTTTTTCTGTTAAGCTATATATTTGCAGTAAATTCTTGGTATATAGACTTTTTCAAACTGAAGAAGTTCTATTTCTACTTTTGTGGTTACTTACTTCGATGGATTTTATGATTACCTTAATAATTTTTACATTTCTGGAGTAAATCTACTTGTTCATTATGTATTTTTAAACACACTTTTAGATTCAATGAGTCAATATTTAATTAGGAAATTTATATGAACTAGAACTAGAACTTAATTTTATTGTTTTTATCTGATCTTAGAGTCAAGGATACTTATATACTAGTATCATAAAAAGTAAGTCAGGAGAAGTTCTCTCTTTTAAAAATTTTCTGAAACAACTTGTATCTGTATAGATACAGATTCTTGGTTCTTTTAAAGTTTGGTAAAACTAGCCTATAAAACTGTGGATCTAGGCCTTTCTTAGGGGTGATAGGGCATGGTTTCTATCACTTTTCAATTCCTTTAGTGGTTGCAGTTCTATTCAAATTTTCTATTTCTTGTGTAATTGTATGCATAGAAATTATATATATAGCACATCCAATTCGTTTAGGTTTTCAATTTTTTGGCTACTTTATATTATTCTTTTGGTTTTTCAATTATTTAGGCAGTTATTTCCCCTCTGATCCTTTGTTTTGTCCACATAACACCTATTCTTAGTCATTTTTGTCAGAGATTTACTTTCCAGAGATGAGCTTTAGTTTTGTTAATCATCTCTGTTGTTGCTGTTCTCCATTTCCTTGATTCATGTCCTCATCTTATTGTTTTATTTTACGTTATTGGTATCTGGTAACTCTGTTGCTTTTTTCCTGAATACCTCAGTTGATTGCTTGACTGATTTGTTGTCAATCTTTTTCAGTGGTTAATAAAGGTGTCGTTTAAAGACCCATGTTTTCTGCTATATACTGCTTTAGCTATGTCTCTCAAATTTCAACTCACAGCACTTTCATTATTTTTTAAATTTATTTATGGAATTTATTGTAGTGACATTGTTCATAAAACTATCCAAATTTCAAGTGTACAACTAAATAAAATGCTAATCTCAACTCACATTGCTTTCATTATTGTTCATAGCTATTTTGTATTTTTTTCGTATGTATTCCTCTTTAAATAAAGATTATTTCCAGATAGGTGGAAATTTTTAAAGCTACATCTTTATTAGTAATTAAAATTTCATGGCATTATGGTCAGAGAACAGAGTCTCTTTGATCCTGCCCAACTATGTTAGTATCTTGTGCAGTTTTAGTATTAATTGCTATGGCTAGACCTCTATAGTCTAAGTTCTTTAACACTTTGAAAATATTACTCACTTTTCGTCTTGAAAAGAAAATTTTTTTTCTTTATCTTATTGAGAAAATAGGTGTCAATTTGATTGTGTGTGTGTTACTTGCTTTTCTTTCTCTAAAAGTACTGATGTTCTTAAATTTTACCATAAATATATCTAATGGTGACTTATTGTTAATTTTTAGATTTTTACCTGTATTGTCCAGCATTCTAAATACATTTTCCAGTTTATCATAACTGCTTGATTCTGCTTCAGGCTTCCAACATCCTCTCATATTTTCTTGAAGATGTACTGTTTATTTGAAATTCTTGTTCACTTGATATATTAATTCTGTCCCATCCAGCTAGGTGTGTTCAACTTGTTAAACCTTTTCTTCTGTAATTATTCTCTTTGGACAGCCTGATAATTTTCCCTGGAACTTAGTATTTCCTTAAGACTACCAACTATTTAGGCAAGTAATATAAACTTCTGGGGAAAGAGTAGGACCCTGCGCTCTAGCTTGTGTCCCTGCTGGTGAACCAGAAGAAGGAGAGCCTTGCCTCCAGGCACAGAGCCACCAGCAACACAGTCTGAGCTCAGGTGGCCCCTCCCTGACCCAGCCAGCAGACCTGCTTCTTGAGGAATTTCCTGATTGGGCATTTCTTTTTTTAAGAGCTGCTTCTCCCCTTGACTGTGATTGTCCAGCCCACTGCCCCCTAAGGCTGGAAATGGGAGGAGGCCACCTCAGAGAGGATTTAACCATCACCTGTATCTTTACCTTCCCTGGAGCCCAGCCTGGCTTCATCTCTGTCCTAATGGTAACCTCCCTCTGGGTGCATCAAGTGGGATGTGCTGTTTTCCTGCCTGTGGTTCAGCAGTGAGAAATGATCCAGCCATGGCAACAACAGTGAGAGACTATGATTCATCCGAAAAGTCTCTCCTGCCCTCAGCCTATTCCCTGTGAGTAGCATCTGGCCACCTCCTTTCTAACCACCCACCATTTCTCACTTTTCCTCCAAATGAGATCCAAGTTCTTTCCATCTCCCCCAAAATTTTTGGACCTACCAACATTCCCCTGGTTTCTCTGGCATCTCTGGGTTGGTTTGAGGACAAGTGGCTAGCACCTCTGCTAGGTGGTCATTTCTTCTGGGAATAGAATGGTTCCTTCTACCTGTTGATTCAGTGTTACTCTTATATTTTTGATCTGCCTCCATGCATTCACTACCTTACCTCATGGCTGCATTGTTTTAAAAAAGAGAAGGAAGGGAGGGAGGGAGGGAAGGAGATAAAATAATTTTTTTTTAAAAAGGAAGTATCCTTTATCCTTTCCTGGAGTTAGAGCCCAATTAGGATCATATAAGCAGCAAGCTATAAGAATGAGTACCTAGGACAGAAAGCCAAGCCAAGAAGGAAGTCTCTGAGTCCTGCAGACTCTTTATCAGAAGAGCCATCCTCTCCCTTTCTGTTGCTACTCTCCAGTCCCATCAGATCCTGAGCAGTCTCCCTCCCTCCAGCCCTTGTGCCTAGTGCTGTCTTGGGATTAGGTACAGAGGTCATCTATTCTGTATTCTGACACTGTTTCTATCTTTCCCCTGGACTGCACCATACATTGCTTTGAATGGTGTTGGGTAAACGAATGTTCTTTAGGTTTGCTCATTTGTATTGGGGCAGCACCATGTGTGTATAGTCTATGAAAGGCTGTGGGTGTTTGCCCTCAGGGCGGCAAACTGCAAATTACAGATTGCCTTCCTGCTTGGGAGGGGCCATTGGTTGCTATTGTTTGCTGGAGAAGGCGGGTTTTTTTCCCAGCCAGGTTTTGCTGAAGAATCCAGAGAAAAAGGGAGTGCAGAGGGGCTTGAGAGCCCTGCTGAGTCTGGGAGAGTCCAGAGAGAGAAAAAGAAGCGGTCTTCCCTGACTTTTTACTCATCCACCATTACAAGACTTTAATAAATGGAATGGCCCACCATTTTCTGGCTCCACAGTTCTTATACTGTCTGCCCAAATCCAATGTGAACCTGCATGGCCATGGCAGCAACCACTGGCCTTACATCTTGCATAGTCGGCAGGATTCAAATCAGATTGGTATGGAGCCACCACCACCCTTGAGGAGTGGGGTAGAGGACTGGTCATTGCTCTCCAGTGTATGGTTCCCTATAGCTGTCCTTTTGGAGACTGTGGGCTGGCTGTTTTTTACAGCCCTTCAAGAGGAAACTGAGAACTCTGTGTAAGAGGCTGCCTGAGATCTGCAAACTGAGGGACAGCAATGGCATGAGCTGGAACAGTCACCGGAGAAAGAGCTGCAGATCTGAGAACTGCAGGTCAAGCTAAAGGCTGAGAATCTGTGATGGCTTGAACTGGAGAGAGTTCTAGAAAAGGAAGCCAACTGGGTTCAAGAGCTGAGATGCAGGCTGATCATCAACAGCACCTGGAACTGGAGCGATCTACAGGTTTGTGAGTTGCAGTTCACCATGAAAGTTGAAAGTTGGCAGCAGCAGTTGTTGGAGAAACAACTGTGGGTTCAGCTTCAGGCCAAGAACCAGCAGCCACAGGAGCAGAAAATGGAGCTGTGCCAGCGGAGTGGCTCTGAGTCAGCAATGGCAGGTGTTTCCAGCTCCTCTTCTGAGGATGAGGAGGCTCCAGCTCAAGCTGCTGTCTGTACACTCAAAGCTTTGCCAGTGGTCTTCCAGAAGGTAAAAACCCAGCAGCAAAGAGTCCCTCAGGTGCAGCCAAAACCTTCTTCTCAGGTAATAGAACACTCTATGGTCCAGCCCTATGCCCAGGCAGAGCTGATGGAGTTGGGGGCACAATTTAAGCAGAAACCTATTGAGATCCTAGTAGTCTGGTTACTAAGATTGTGGGACGTAAGGGTGGATGGCATCATGCTCTCTGGAGCAGAGACAGAAAGGTTGGCCATATTTGCCACATTCTCCTCCTTGGGACAGCATCCTCAGAGCTGCCATGATGTCAGAGGGTAGACCTGAGGCCCTATGCAAACCTAGTTGTCTGTAATGGACCTTTACCTTGGTGATTTGCAAGGACAGCTGGGCTGTCTATCGTGGACTGATCATTGAGACTCTTGAACTGCAACCAGAGGGAGGCACTGGCTCCCTTGTTGGATGGAAATCTTTGGGCAATATGAGAGACCCTGATGGGGGGGGGGGAGCTCCAGTGGAGGCCCTCCTGCACTGGGTAGCTGCTCTCATCCAGTTGGAGAGATGCACCAAAGACACTTCAAAGTTTTCATGGACATAGCCCTGGAATATACAGGCCTTCCCACCTACTGTGAAGTAGGGGGCTAGACATAGACCTCCAATTTGCACCTTGGGCAGAGTGCTCAAGGAGATATTGTGAAGGACATCTTTGTAATAGTTGCAATTGTATAACTTGTGTTATCATTATAGTTTGTTTGTTTATATAATGTACCTCATTCCTCACACAGAGCAGTCTTCCTGACTGTTTGCTCATCTGCTGTTACAAGACCTATGGTGTAAATTATGAAATGAGCAAAGGGGGTGGAATGTTGGATAAAAAAGGGTTCTTTATGTTTGCTCACTTGTATTGGGGCAGTGCCATGTGTGTATAGTCTATGGAAGGCTGTGGGTATTTGTCCTCAGAGCAGCAAATTGCTGATTGCCTTCCTGTTTGGGAAGGGCAATTGTTTACTAATGTTTGCTGGAGAAGGCTTTCCCCCCCCCCAGCCTGTTTTTCTGGAGAGTTCAGGGGGAGAGAGGGAGTGCTAGGGGCTTGGGAGCCCTGGTTAGGCTGGTAGGGGTCTGTAAGTCTGGGAGAGTCTGGAGAGAGAAAGGGGATCTGTCTTCCCTGACTGCTTGCTCATCCGCTGTTACAAGACTTTAATAAATGGAATGACCCACCATTGTCTGGCTCCACAGTTCTTTTACCATCTGCCCAAATCCAATATGAACCTGCATGGCCATGGAGGTGGCCACTGGCCTTACAAATGGGTATTTCAATGTCTTTCCATTCTGCACCAACTCTTTTCATTCTGCACCAACAAGACGGTAAGGTCCTTAAGAGTAGGTCTGACTCTGAGCCTGGCCAATGTATAATATGACAGAATCACAGCTCAAAACACCTCAGCAGGCTAGAGTGCAGATGGACTGCTTTTTGCTTTCTTTAAAACAAAGTAGAACCAAAGAAAAGCCAGGACCCCATCTGGTGGTGAATGAATGGCCCTGCCACCGCCATCATCTCAGCCACCTCAGGCCTCTCTCTGCCCAAAGCCCCCTCCAATCTGTGCCTTCCACTTCAACCAGGTGCCTTCTCTGACTCTTTGAGGATGTCACATGCCTTTCTGATGCCTGTTGGGGGCACTCACCCACAGGCTACAATGGAAGCTTCTACATTTTTCAAATTCTACCACCCAATCCAAACTCCTCCATTCTTGTGGGAAAATCCTGTTCCTTTGATGCTCACACTACCTGCCAAGAGCATTCTCTCCCCCTCCTAGTTGCTGTGGGCAGCAACCTGCTGCTCACTCTCATCTCTCCTACTTGCTTCCCAAGTATGCCCATATACTTAAGTCCCCTTCTCTGCCCCCAGCCCAAAGAGCTCCTCTGAGCACCCCCATGTCTCACTTGCTCTAGAGACTATAAATTTCTTCTCTTTGCTCACCTCCCATTTACGACACAACTCTTGGCTCAGACTCTTTGTGGAAATGGTTCTTGCCAGTGTCACTTGATTTTGATTATTTAATTAAAGCTTTTCACAGCTAATCTTGCTTGACTGCAACCTTTGACACTATGTACTAATCTTGAAGCTTGATCATTCCTTGATCTCTGGGACATCATTCCTTTCATGGTT
Source organism: Rhynchonycteris naso (assembly GCA_037038555.1). NCBI lineage: Eukaryota > Metazoa > Chordata > Mammalia > Chiroptera > Emballonuridae > Rhynchonycteris > Rhynchonycteris naso. The sequence continues at coordinate 109,146,904 of CM072996.1, read as the reverse complement.
ATTAATTTTCTCCCGCCCACTTCTCTTTACCAAACCTCAAATATGATTATCCCCCAAGTCCCAAACTTGGCACTGCCCACTCTGATTCCTTGATCCTACCTTTCCAAGCTTCTCACCACAGTGAGTGACAACACCTACCATACAGATTTGGACACCCTGCATTCAAATGGTCACCAAAAGTGAGCAACTCTACCTCCATGCCTTCACTGAGGTTGTTCCCTCTCTCCATGCCCACTGTCACTGCTTTCATCAGGCCCCATTCTTTCGAGCTGAACCACTATTGTGATTTCCCGACTGGTCCTGCTGCTTCTAGTCTTGCTTTCTCACATTGTATTCTCTGAAATACAGGCAAAGGGATATTTCTAGAATAACAACCTTAGTCCTCTGTTTAAGGCTACCTGTTGACTTCAAATTCAAACCTAAATCTCTTTTGGTTTTAAGTGAGAGGACAGGTATAGAGAGACAGACTCACACATGCACCCTGACGAGGATCCACCCAACAACCCAGTCCTGGACTGATGGTCAGACCAACAGAGCTATTTTTAGCACCTGAATCTGTTGCACTGGGACCAACTGAGCAATCCTCAGCACCTGGGGCCAATGCTCTAACCAATTGAGCCACTGGCTGTCAGAGGAGGAGAGGGTGGGAAGTAAAAGAGGGAGGAGAAGAGAAGCAGATGGTCATTTCTCATCTGTGCTCTGACTGGGTATTGGACCTGGGACTTCTACACACCAGACTGACACTCAATCCACTGAGCCAACTGGCCAGGGCCCAAATATAAATCTTTAACACTCACAATGCCCTACAGAATCTGAACATTCCTTGTCACTAAGGCCTCAAGTCTTTCTAACTCACCTCATCCCTTAAGAGTCAGACAGCCCACTTCCAGGACACCTTTCCTAAATCACCCCTGCTCCCAGTTAGCAGCTCTTTCTCAGCTCCAAGAAGCCTCCTGGGATTACTGCTTTCTAATTTCCTCATGCTGTGTTGCATTGTCTAGCCCACTATAAACTCATTGTCTTTTGCTTCTGTGTTTCTTGGTGCCTGTCACAGTGCCTGAGCCCTAGCAGTTGCTCTGAAAATGTTAGATGTTTGGATGGATGGATGGATGGATGGATGGATGGATGGATGGATGGATGCATGGGTGCAGGCATGGATGGTTGCATGGGTGGATGGATGGGTATTTTACTCTTTGGGGGTCAAATCCTGCCTTGGGTATATTATATTATATTATATTATATTTATTATATTATATTTATTATATTATATTTATTATATTATATTAATGATTAGTTCTTGATGCCAAGCAAAAAGGTTTAGATAATGTCAGCTGGTGCAATGAAGTGACTTGAAACTATGTCACTTGAATTATTTAAAAACATAGGAGTAGAGTAAAGAAAAGAAACTAATGTTTATCGGGTAGCTTCTTATGGCTTTTTATGGGCATTTTTAAATGTTATTTCATCTCCATAAGAATAATCTGAAATCTATATTATCTTTATTTTATAGATCCAGAATTAAAGCATAGGAAAAGTAACTTGGCTGAGGCTACACAACTGAGTGGCAAAGCCCAAATTTAAACACAGGTCTCTGTCTGATTCCAAAACTCATGTTTTCTCCACCAGCTTTTGCCCAAGGTTTGCTCAGGTAGCAATGAAGGTTAGACTGCAGGAAGGGAGGAAGCAGAGAGACCAGTAATAAGAGATGCCAGAATCTGCACTAGGACAATGATAGTGGGAATATGGAGATAGATGTGGATTTAAAAGGTTCTTATGAGGGAGCATTACACAACTTCATGGTCAACTGTATATGCAGATGAGAGATGGGAAAATGAGCATGATTTCTGAGACAACTGCATGGATAGAAATGTCATTGCAAAGAGAGGTTTGTTTTCCATGGCCTTTTGAGGGATGTGACAGGGAGTCCACTTTCTGCTCTCTGTAAGGAAGAACTTTTGCCTTGACCAGAGAGCTCAGTTGGTTAGAGCATTGCCCTGATACACCAAGATTGCAAGGTTTAATCTCCACTCAGGGCACATACAGGAACAAATCAATGTTTCTGTCTCTCACTCTCTTTCTTCCTTTTTCTATAAAATCAATTTTTTTAAAAAATTAGCCCTGGTCAGGTGGCTCAGTGGATAAAGCATCGTCCCAGTGCATCAAGGTTGCTGGTTCGATCTATGGTCAGGGCACATATGAGAAGCAATCAATGAGTACACAACTAAATGGAGCAATGAGTTTATGCTCTTCTCTCTCAAATCAATGGAAAACTTAAAAATTTTTTTTTTTTTTTAAAAAGAACTTTCTACTGAAGATAAAAGAGAATGCTTGAAGTAGAATGTGACAGACACCAGCTCATTCATTGTCCCTTAGCAAGGATGGTGAACAGTGGGGTTGAAGCATCAAGAAGGGGGTAACCAAACTTAAAAACCTCAACAGGTATATCCTTCCATGCAAGTCTATGGTTCTAATCCACTCAGAACAGGTGTTGAATGGGTAACAAAAACAATGCTTGACTCTGGCCCGTTGGCTCAATGTTAGAACATCAGCCCAGTGTGTGGATGTCCCAGGTTTGATTCCCAGTGAGGGCACACAGGAGAAGCAATCATTTGCTCTTCCACCTCTTCCCCTCCCCCTTCTCTCTCTCTCTCTCTCTCTCTCTCTCTCTCTCTCTCTCTCCCTTTCTCTCCTGCAGCCATGGCTCAATTGGTTTGAGTGAGTTGGCCCCAGACACTGAGGATGGCTCCATGGCCTCTGCCTAAGACACTAAAAATAGCTCTGTTGCCGAGCAACAGAGCAACAGCCCCAGATGGGCAAAACATTGCCCTATAGGGGGCTTGCCAGGTAAATCCTGGTTGAGTTGCATGTGGGAGTCTGTCTCGCTGTCTCCCCTCCTCTTACTTAATAAAACAGAAAAAGCAATACTCTTTGTTTTATCTTGCACAAAAGTAAGAAGGATGGGAGCGGGATTAATGCAGTTTGGGAGGATGGATTTAAAAGTTGAACTACCAGATCTCAGGTAAATATGGCCATGACTTCCTTCCCCTTTACCATTGCTACCTGGCACTAACAAAATGCTTTATATTGTCTAGTTTAGGCTTGCATGGAAACATATGAACTTTCTTCTTACTTTCCTTTAAATTCAACAGTACTCTGTGTGTAATCAAATAAATATATTTGGTTAAAATGAGATATTTTGGGAACAGTTTTTAGGGGTTTTGTTTCTACTCTTTATTTTTTAAACAATCAAATCGCCCTCCTTTGCTGCCTTGCACTCTGGTGGTCTGCCGTCTGGGACCCACAGGCAGTGTAACTTTGCCCAGGTCCTCTCATCGGTTGGGTCTTAGGTAACAGCAGGTAGAACAACCAGGGACCTGCTTCTCCCGCTTTCCCTGCGTACTACCAGGATAAACTCATGCAATTGCAGGAAGCCATCTCCCCTGGGGCAGATCTCCCCTGGGGCAGAAAACAGCAGCTTTTGCCCATTATAATAAAGGAGAGAATGACTATGTTCCAAACCTTAGAACCACATCCCAGCAGCCTGACACGTGAGAGGCTTGTGGGAAATATGGACCTACTGAAGACAAGTCAGAGTTGGAAATGAGCTTGGCGATCACTGAGTCTTACTCCTTCATTTTGCAGATGAGGAAACCAAAGCCCAAAGAACCAAAGGGAGTACTGGTTCTGGACTGCGCCATGACTTCAGGTAGCACTCATTCCTTCTAGTGCCCCAGCTTAGACCCTTCTCTCCACAGACCCACCCGACACCCTTCCCCTAAGAACTAGAAGGCTCGTGCTGACTTTGAGGCAGCACGGAGGAGGGAAGCCACGCAGCCCTAAGCAAGTACCCACCCCACTGGTGGCAGGCAACCAGCAGCTCTATTTTCTTGCAGATGTGGAGAGAGCTTGCAAACTCTCCTCTGCAGCCTGGCCTGATGCCCTTGATTACTGCACTTTGGTCTCTGGTGGTTAATGGCTCTGCTTTCACATGAGCTGCCTGACAAATTTCTCTTTCAAAATGTAAAAATTAATTTGAAAACCACTATAATTAAGTACGAGGTCTTCAAAGTGTCTCTTTCTCAAACATGGCAGGTAAGGGGAATGGATCCTAGGGATAGGGGCTCAATGGCATGTCCTTTCTGTCCCCAGAAGCATGGGTTTGTGCCTGAATGTTTTTCCAAATGGAGAAAACAACAGCACTTGGGCGACAGAGCATTGAACCACCACATCTTTCATATCCAGCCCAGACCCCAGACTGGTTCCTGTGAAGGATCACCTGGAGCCCGGCCTCACACTGGCCCTGGCACGTGCTTTCTGAGGACTGAGGCACTGACCAAACAGATGTGAGCTCAGAGACCTTCCCCAGGCAGGTGGAGAGGGTTGAGGTCAAGTGAATCGGGGGTTGCCCACTAAGTGAAGCCCAAACCTTAGCAGGAAGCTTCTAAGGTTCCCACCCCGAGAGGAAGCTCTACCCCGCAGCTTGCTGGGGTGTCTTTCTGGCCTTCTGCAACGCCAGATAAAAATGACACAGGAAGCTGCCAGAACTGAATTGTCAGTCCAGTGAGATAGGGCAGAAAATAAATGTCCACTCCTTGATGCTGACAGTCTACTGAAATGGACCTGTGCCTTTCTCCATTATTTGGAACAATTATGTTTTTAAGCTAAATTTAAGACATAGAGGAGGAGGAGTGGGAAGGCTCTCTCTTGGTAAGATAAGGATAGTTTCACATTTTTCTTGTCCTTCACAAAGCCATAATATGTCATCCCCACAATGGAATGCCTGATATTTAATATGATTTTTGACCACTGAAATTTCAGCTTGGTTAAAAAGCAAGTGTGCAGTAGACAGTCTTATCCCTACCCCACTCCCTCCCCTCTCCCCCACACTGAAATGCACCCCAGTTTCACTGAAGCTGCCCCACCTGAATGTCCTGCTCTGTCCCCACCTTCCTATGAAGCAGGTAGGTTCTCGAGCTGAGACTCTTGTCTCCATCTACAGAAACTGACTGGCCAGCTGAAGAGCAGGAATGGGATTTACTGAAGAGCGATCAGGCATCTCCCAGAATTAACTTGAAGGCACGGAAGGAAGGAACCAAAATCATGTTTCAAGGAGAGTCTGGTCTGCACACCCTGGTGACCACCTCCACTGTCATTGTCGCTGCTAAGCCACTGCCTGTGGGATGACCATCACTGTGCTGCGTCTCCACACTATTCTCCAGATGCAGAGACCAGGCAGGAGCATCTCATGCCCCTGCTAACAAGAGTCGGTCATACTATATGGCTTTTTTAGCTTCCCAAATGGGAGGTGGGACCCCTAGAGGCTCATCCAGCAGAGGGTTCCTGAAATAGGCAGGCAGTTGATATGCTTTGCAGCAAAAAGTAAGTAAGTAAATAAATAAATAAACATCCAAATAGTAAGGCAACAGTCATCCCCATTTCACAGATGAGGAGACTGAGGCTCATAGCCTCATTACATTAAATGCCTAGCTCAGGGTCACATAGCCAGTGAGAAATGTCAAACATCTCAAAATCACTGTTTAGCTCACCAAACTGTGACACGCTGTTTGGAAAGAGAGAGTTTTGAGTTTGCAGTCTTGTTCTAATCCTACCCACCTCTGAGTCTGATGACAGGACCCTGCAGATTGAAAATATTCCATATGGAGGGGGTACTTCCATGTGGGCCTTTGATTCAGTACAGCCCGGACCCTGGCTCTTAGCCTTCTTCTCTCTTCTTACCCATTCCTGTGATCTTTCTCCATCTCCTTCTGGCTCCATTGCTAAAGTACCCACAGCAGGATGAGCTCAGAGAACACAAGTTTATTCTGGCTTGGGAGTAGAATGTGAGACGGAGCCGTGGGCAAAGCTGGAGGGATGGCAGGGCCCTGTGATAGCATGTTCAGGCTCTATCCTGAGGTCAGTGGGAGATATGGAAGACCTGATGAACTTTTAGGAAGTAGGAGAATGGATAAGAGAAAACTAAGAGGTTAATTAGTAGGCTAGTAGACAGGTGGTTGGAGTGGGAATGGAGAGAAGTGGAGGAATTCAAGAAATATTAAACAGATGGAATTTAAAAGTCTTGATGATTGATTAAACCCAGGCTGGGTGGGGAGTGGGCAAAAGGGAAAAGCCAAATTGCTGAGCAACTGGGTGATTGGTGGTGTCATTCTCCAAGGGAGAGAACACCAGCAGATGAGCAGATAAACCAGCCATGAGGCTCCAGGGGTGGAGGCCGCAGGCAAGAGTTTTGGAAGCTGAAAGGTCAGTTACAGCCTCTCAGTGAGTCAGGGTGGATTCTGACCTCTCTGGTTCTGTATCTGAAGACCATGGCCAATCTGTTTTGGCGCTGCTCCCTGGGCACAGAAGGCAAGTTGAGCAGCTGAGTGAAGCATGTATGGAGGCCTGCAAGCTCCTGTCAGCTCTGCAGCACACTGGTTTTGTACTTTAAGCAAATCACTTGTCCTCCCTGGGTCTCAGTTTCCTGGCCATCAATAATAACACTCAAGGGTTCTGTGGATGAATATTGGAGAAAGTGAAGTTCTATGTAAATGTTTACTGCTAATAGCAAACCATCCAAAAAAACTTCTACATATCACTGGGCAACCCAACAGCTTTTTAAAATCTTAAGTGGTTCTTGTTCTTTTGATTCATCACATTCTATGCATGTAACTCCCAGAACAAATTTAGTCCTCAAAATATCTTGGTACATTTTCTACCCACCCTTTAACATTTAAAGCTTCCATCCTCCATGCCACTTCACCATTTCTGCATTACCTATTTCCCCAGCACACCCGCATCCTTTTTTTCTTCCTACAGAGCCCCAACCCCTTCCCTCCACAGGAGATAAAAGACAGCAGAGACAATGCCTCACTCAGGCTGCTCCAAACACCCCCAAAAAGAGAAACCAGCACGGCACTACTTAAACAAAAAAGGATAGACAGGGAGGAAAGGGGAAGTGAAAGTGCAGTGAAGGGAAGGGCAAGATACATAGATTCACACTTAGGGTTCACACATACCTCCACCTTCACATCCTCTTCCTCCTCCTCCTCCTCCTCCTCCTCCTCCTCCTCCTCCTCCTCCTCCTCCTCCTCTTCCTCCTCCTCCACCTCTTCCTCTACCTTTTCCTGCTCCTCCACCTCCTTCTCCTGCACCTCCTTCTTCTCTTCTTCCTCCTCCTCCTCCACCTCCTGCTCCTCCTCATCCTCCTCGTCCTCCTCCTCCACCTCCTCCTCCACCTATTCCTCCTCCTCCTGCTCCTGCTCCTCCTCCTCCTCCTCTTCCACCTCCTCCTCCTCTTCCTCCTCCACCTCCTGCTCCTCCTCGTCCTCCTCGTCCTCCTCCTCCACCTCCTCCTCCTTCTTCTCCACCTCTTCCTCCTCTTGCTCCTCCTCCTCCTCCTCCTTCTCCTCCTCTTCCACCTCCTCCTCCTCTTCCTCCTCCACCTCCTGCTCCTCCTCGTCCTCCTCGTCCTTCCTCCTCCACCTCCTCCTTCTCCTTCTCCACCTTCTCCTCCTCTTGCTCCTCCTCCTCCTCCTCCTTCTCCTCCTCTTCCACCTCCTCCTCCTCTTCCTCCTCTACCTCCTGCTCCTCCTCCTCCTCCTCCTCCTTCTTCTCCACCTCTTCCTCCTACTTCTTCTCCACCATCACCACCACCTCCACCATAGGCTTGTAAGCTCAGAATAGGAGGAGGATGCCCATTTCAGCACCCATTTTGAGCCATCCTTATCACTGGCCAGGACACTGGCATCAGCAACAGTGGGGCAGGGTCAGCTGGAGTGCCAGCCCATCCAAAGCCTCATTTTGACCAAAACTCATCACAGGAGGACCAGAACCAAGGTTTACATTGTTCTGTCAGAAACATTTGCCTTAACCACACTCAGTTCAGGCCATTATTTTTTTCAAAGCAAATATTGCCTGAAACATCCAGCCATGCCAGGGGCTTAAACACAGAGTGCTAGAAGGAGTCATGAAGACAGCTAGGAGAGAAGAGTGGTTCAACAACCTGCTCAGTCCCCAGGGACCAAGCCTGATGTGCAAGTTTGTGTTCCAAGGAAACGTCTCTTAAAAACCTTCAACCTGGTTTCCCTTAGCCTAGGACTTATTGGCTCATTTGGTTTTCCTTCCCTCTGACTACTTACCCCATGTCCCACATTGCTTCTTCCACCACACAGGCTGAGGGGCATTTCAAAGGTTTGCCGCCCTGGCCTGATAGCTCAGTTGGTTAGAGCATCATCCCAAAGCAGCCATGGCTGCTGGTTCGATCCCCAGTCAGGGCACATACAGGAACAGCTCAATGTTCCTGTCTGTCTTTCTCTCTCCCTCTTCCTCTCTCGCTAAAATCAATAATAATAATAATAAAATTTACCTGACCAGGCTGTGGGGCAGTGGATAGAGCGTCGAACTGGGATGTGGAAGATCCAGGTTTGAGACCCCAAGCTCGCCAGCTTGAGCGCGGGCCCATCTAGCTTGAGCAAAAAGCTCACCAGCTTGGACCCAAGGTCGCTGGCTCGAGCAAGGGGTTGCTCAGTCTGCTGAAGGCTCGCAGTCAAGGCACATATGAGAAAGCAATCAATGAACAACTAAGGTGTCGCAACAAAAAACTGATGATTGATGCTTCTCACCTCTTTCCGTTCCTATCTGTCTGTCCCTATCTATCCCTCTCACTGACTATCTCTCTGTCTCTATAAAAAGAGAGAGAGAGAGAGAGTTTGCCATTAAGAAACAGAACTCAGAAACATTTGCTTCCTCTTGCAGCCTTAGTCGTGGGCTCCTTCCCACTTGGCTGGGACCTAGAGGAGAACTTCCCTTAAACAGCAGGTACCACCATGCTGAAAGCTTACAAGAATGATAGAAACATTTACAGAGCACTTACTCTGTGCCAGAAACTTCTCTAAGTACTTTAAATGGATTAACTTGTTTATTCTCACGACTCTATGGACTAAATACTGTTACTATCTTCATTTCATAGATGGGGGAATTGAAGCACAGAGAGGTTAAGTAACTGGTCCCAAGTCCCACAGCAAGAAAGCGGCAGAGCTGGGTCTGAACCCAGGCAGGTGGCTTTGAAAACGGCCTCTTTGAAAACAAACCACATCCAGTCCTGGCCTGCAGATCAGTGGATAGAGCACTGGCCTGGCATATGGAGGTCTCAGATTTAATTCATGATCAGGATACACACGAGAAGCAACCATCTGCTTTTCTTCCCCTCCCTCTCCCTCTTCTCTGCCTTTTCTTCTCCCACAGCCAGTGATTCGATTGGTTCGAGAATGGTCCCGGATGCTGAGAATAATTCTGTTGGAGCACATCAGCCTCAGGTGCTAAAAATAGTTCGGTACTCAAGCCTCAGCCCCAGACAAGGGTGGGGCTTTGCAGGGTGGATCCCACTCAGGGCGCATGTGGGAGTCTGCCTCACTCTTTCCCCTCCTCTCACCTAAAAAAAAAAAAGGAAAAGAAAAGAAAACACATCCAAGGCTATTCTCAAATCCAAAGAAGTAGGTGGAATTTTTATCTGTTTCCACCTTTCCTCTTTCCAGGTGCTGTTTGAAGTCCCTTCAGTGATGGGAAGAGGAGTTCTATAAACTTCCCTCCAGGAAAGTAGGGATGAAGAAAAGAAGTGAATGCCTGATGGCAAAATTTAAAGCACTGTGGCTTCCTAGCCCAGGTTGCATTTTAAGCGGGTCCAAATTATTGGCCCCTTTAAATTATGCTACTGCAATTATGTATAAAGTCCAGCCTGCACTAGTATCTTTTTGCTCACTCTCCTCAAACATATCAAGGAAATGAGACACTTTGGGTGCCCTTCAAAAGCTACTTCCACAGGGACCTTATGTGTTTATAAGTAACTGAGAACTAGATGTTCTTTTGCATTCCCGAGAATTCCTTGAATGAGCTTCTGTTGCATAACCAGTTTTCTGAGACTTACTCCTTTGAGCCTCACCTCTGAGACTGTGAGAGTTCCCTAGCCGAGGTACAGACAAAATTCGCCCTCTCGCCCCAGCTCTCAGCCAAGGTCTGACATTTGATTGTTACATCAGCTAATTCCAATATGATGGACTTCAAAACCTTTCCCCCAAATAGACCTTGGCATTACAAAGAAGAGACCTCAAGACTAATTAACTCCAGATCTCTCATTCAAATGTCCTGGGTTTATAAATCTCCTAGACTCCCCATTCAATTACACACCTCCACTTTGGTACCTAATGGATGCCATCAAAACCTGAAAAACTCCGGCTTCAGATCAATAAAATAGTTCCCTGGATAAGGCTTCCTCTGCAACCAAAACTGAAAGTACCTTGTCTCCCCTGCCCCAAACACATTGGCCTGTCATTATTATTTGTCATCTAAATTCTTACATGCTGTTTGTTCTTTGCCCAAACTCACAACCCAGTTCTTTGTTTGTGAGGCCAGCCCATCCCATACCTGGGAATATGTGTTCAAACTTCAGAGCCCAGTCTCCCTTCAGATTTGAATGCCTCCACATTGCTTCTTCTCTAAACAATCTTTACCTCAAACAGAACAATGCATTTTTCTGCTTTGCATGTTTGTTCCCTCATGACTCGGGGTCCTCTTACATCGATCGATCGTTCTGACGCTAACACAGGGACCAAGGGAGACTAGAACATATATCAGAAAGCCTCTGGTGCCAACTCTCAGTGGTAGCACATCAGCCCCGGCATGTGGAAGTCCTGGGTTCGATTCCCCGTCAGGGCACATAGGAGAAGCGATCATTTTCTTTTCTGCCCTCCCCACCACTCTCTCTCTCTTCTCTTCCCACAACTATAACTTGAATGGTTCAAGCAAGTTGGCCCTGGGCACTGAGGATGGCTCCGTGGTCTTGCCTCAGGCACTGAAACAATTGAGCAGCGGCCCCAGACCCACAGAGCATTGCCCTGTAGGCAGCTTGCTGGGTGGATTCTGGTCCCTGGTGGTGTAAAAGTCTGTCTCTGCCTCCCGCTTCCCACTTAATAAAAAAGAAAGGAAAGAAGGAAGAGAGGAAAGAAGGGAGGGAGGGAGAAAGAGAGAGAAAGAAAAAGAAAGAAAGAAGGGAGAAGGGAAGGAGGGAGGGAGGGAGAGAGAGAGAAAGAGAAAGAAAAAGAGTGAGAAGGGAGGGAGGGAGAGAGAGAAAGAAAAAGAAAGAAAGAAAGAGAGAGAGAGAGAGAGAAAGAAAGAAAGAAAGAAAGAAAGAAAGAAAGAAAGAAAGAAAGAAAGAAAGAGAGAAAGAAAGACCTCTGATGGGCTCCAGTGATGAGCTCTGTGCTGCCTGCTCCTCTCCTGGTCCTCCATGGAAATTCTTTGTCGATTCCTTCTAGAGCTTCCCCAGCCTCTCACAACAGCTCACCACTTGTTTCCCCGTATTTCCTAATGTGCCCACCTCACACAAGACACCAACTACTGTGTCAGGAGGATGCCAAGGTATGAAAGAAATGGCCCCTGCCTCTCAGACCGCGGAGTCTTCATGACGAGAAGTAGCAATGAATGACAGAAAAGGCAGAGCCTAGAGAAGTCTCTCCAAATGAGGGACTTGGATTCTCCTGGGTGAAGAACTTGAAGGCTGGAGATAAACCTGGAGAGACAGGTAGAATTAGGGCAGGAGAGAGGAAAGACGCTCTCGGTGAGGGGCCACGTGAGCAAAAACGCAAACCTACATGGGAATAGTAAGTCCATGACTCAACACGGAATGACCAGAATAGGGTTGTGGGTGTTAGAGGAGTTGTATAAGAGGCAGAAAAGTATGTGAAATAGGGAGAGCTGGGCAGACTGAGAAGGCTTTTGGATGCCAAGCTAAAAATGTGTCTTATAGACAGCACCATCCCTTATCGAAGCTAACAGCTCACCAAGAAACAAACAAACAAACAAAAAACACACTAAATAAAGCAAGAGGTAAGGTTATTCCAACAGCCATAGCCCTAGCGATTTCTCTGCCTGAGATGGTCCAGCTGAGCCAGACTGTCTTCTTCACTTTCAGCTCTATCCCCAGGTGGGGTCCTGGTTCTGTGGGAGAACCATCTGGAACTCCAAGGGTCCACATTTACTCAATAAACTGATCTGGAAAGAGCGCTAGCCCATCCAGGAGACCTAGCTCCTGATTAGCGCCATCACTAACAAAGTGGCGAGCCATGCTGCTTCCTAGGCCTCTGTTTCCTCATCTGAACAATGAAGAGTTTGCATAAGATGAGCAAAGTCCTTCCCAGCTCTGAGGGGCTGCTGAGCAACCTCTGTAGTCTTACCTTCCTCCCTCCATACTCTGTGGGTGGTCTTGCTGTATCTTTTCTGGACAATCATCTTTTTTACACCAGCTTTCTTCCTTCTTCTGCCTAATATTTTCTGGCAGTTGTCTCTCTCTAAAATAGCCTTTTTAAAATATGAAAAATTCACTTATTATAGAAAATTTGGGAAATACAGTAAAGGGCAAAGACAATATTAAAGTCATCTATAATCCAATCAATCAAAGAGGACCACCTATACATATACATATATGTACTCCCATGCTTTTGTTTTTATCCATGTTAGCACCACACAGCACAGGCTGTTTCTGAAACCTGCTTTTTGATTTCATTTTTTTTTAATGTAATTGAGAATTCCACTTCATTTTTGATTGGCTAGGTTGGGTTTAGATTCTACCACTGAGGATTAGAAAAGCTTGACAACATATAACACAATCTGCTTGAAGGCATCTGGAAGATTATCGAGGCAATGAGATTCTGTTGTGCTATAATCAGAAAGAGGAAGGAAATCAAGACTGAATCCAGAGGTCAGGACCTCTTAGCATTCAGCATAAGAGCTGGGTTCCATTCGCAAAGGCAGTGGCTGGGAGGCTGAGCAGTCCGTGAGCTCTCAGCAGTCTCATGGGGCTGGTGTAACCAGAACAGGATGGGCCTCGAACACATCCCAGGAATTCTGATGGGACCCCAGAGGGCTGTGCTCTGGTCACAAGACTAAACTGCCTTCAGAAAGACTGACACCCAGATTCAAATCATGACAGAATCAAGTGGGCTACCCACCGGTGAGCCAACAGCCAAAGCAAGCCTAATTCTTCTCCAGAGGAGGGTAGCATCATCCAGAACACCAAATTATCTCTATAATTTCTCAAAACACAATGTGGGGCATTCAGGTATATATCGTGTGTGTGTGTGTGTGTGTGTGTGTGTGTGTGTGTGTGTGTGTGTGTGTAATATGATCATGAGGCTTAGAGGACTTTCGTTACTGAGTAGAATGGAATAGCTATAGTAGACCAGTACCCCAAACAGTGACATTATGAAAGCAGGTGAAATGCAAGCATCTTAGTTACAGGCAGCAGAGAGCCTGTAGGCCAATGAGGACCATCCAGGACTTGATTCCAGGGAGGGGAGAACTTGATTACAGAGGGGAAGCTGATGGCCTGCAGCTACTGTCTCTCTGGGGGCCCTTGTCAACTGTGGACAGGACAGAAGCTGAGAATGCTTTTCCCAGGCAGTCGATCACTGCCACGGGACTGAGAAACCATCAGAGCTTCAGAAGTCACAAAATTGGAGACCTAAGGAACCTCAAAAATAGACCTGGTGGCCTGGCCTGTGGTGGCGCAGTGGATAACACGTCGACCTGGAATGCTGAGGTCACCAGCTTGAATCCCTGGGCTTGCCTGGTCAAGGCACATATGGGAGTTGATGCTTCCTGCTCCTCCCTCCCCCTCTCTTCTCTCTAAAATGAATTTAAAAAGTAGTGCTGGTTTTTGACTCAGTACACCTGCCAAATTCTGTAACTGCATGGGACGGAGGCTGACATTCCAAGCAGAGAATTTCTGGTAGTTCTATGGTGTGAGGAGACAAAGATTAGAGGTTAAGATGTGCCAGGGAAAGGGGCCCCAATGAACATTTCAGAGACTCATTTGGAAACCTTAGAGGTCTCAGCCCCCTGGGGTCAGGAGCTTCCCAGAGGCAGACAGAGCCTTAACAAAGTACAACATAGCTGTGACTCAGCCTGAACTGACCAAGGTGAGCTATTGGCCTAAGAGAGGAAAGATCAAAACCTCTCTAATGTTGATAACTCCCAGAGTTTTTAAAAATTGTTAAAAGTAATAATATAGGATTCAGTAAAGAATTATGAGGCATGCCAAAACATGGGCCATAGGACCAAAACCCATTAATAAAATCAAATGAAAGAACGTAGAAGTTAAATGACAAGGATCATAAGATCTATATGGCGAGCATCTTTAGAGAAACAGAGGGACAGGTGGTAAAAATATATGAAAGGATAAAGAATTTCAACTGAGAACTAGAATCTATTTTTTTAATAAAATAGAAGTTATAGAACTGAAAAGTACAATACCTAAAATTATGAACTCAATATCTGACATGAAGGACTCAACAAACTTTTTTTAATAGCAATTTAGACACAGAAGATGAAGAATATGAACTTAAAGATATGTCAATAGAAAATATCCAAACAAGATAGTTTTCAAAATGGAATATATGCAAAAAGCATAAGAGACTGGGAATTATAGTCAGAATATTTAACGCACATGAAAATGGACTCCCATAGAGAAAAAGGGAAGAAACAATTTTGATGGCCAAGAATTTTCTAGAACTGATAAAGGATATCAACTCACATAATCAAGAAGGTCTATGAACCCCAAGCAGTATAAGTATAAATAAAATGGTATCTAGATGCACCACATGGAAACTATTGAAAACAAGAGAAAAAAAATCTTGAAGGTGGTCAGAGAAAAACAGATATATTCCCCGGAAATGCGCAACAATAAAACTTCAATCCGACTTCCAACGAAGATGATGGAAGCCACAAGACAGTGGATACTACCTTTAAAGGACCTACTAAAGTAACAACCAATCTAGAAACTATACACAAAAAAACTCGTACTCAAAAATTAAGGCAATATAAAGACATTTCAGACAAACAAAAACAGAGACCTTGTTACCATCTTACCTGCCTTAAAAAAATGTGAAAGAAACTTACTCACATAAAGAAAGATACTCCTGCCTGACCAGGCGGTGGCGCAGTGGCTAGAGCGTCAGACTGGGATGCGGCAGACCCAGGTTTGAGTCCCCGACCTCGCCAGCTTGAGCGCGGGCCCATCTGGCTTGAGCAAAAGCTCGCCAGCTTGGACCCAAGGTCGCTGGCTCCAGCAAGGGGTTGCTCAGTCTGCTGAAGGCCTGTGGTCAAGGCACATGTGAGAAAGCAATCAATGAACAACTAAGGCAGTGGTTCTTACCTTTATTGAGGTACCGAACCCACCAGTTTCATATGCGCATTCACCGAACCCTTCTTTAGTGATAAATAAAATATGATTTTTTTTCCAAATTCAAGACATAGGTATATGTTTTTTTACTGGTGCACAAAATGAGCCGTGCATGAACATCACCTTGCTCAAAGAACAAAACCAACAAAGTGCATGAACTCACAACAAATTACGGTATTACTTTATTCTGGCCTCCGCGGCAGAGGCTTCTCTGAACCCCTGAGACAGACTCATCGAACCCCTAGGGTTCTATAGAACCCAGGGTAAGAACCACTGAACTAAGGTGTTCCAACAGCAATGAAAAACTAATGATTGATGCTTCTCACCTCTCTCCATTCCTGTCTGTCTGTCCTTATCTATTCCTCTCTCTGACTCTCTCTCTCTGTCCCTGTAAATAAAAAAAAAAAAAGATACTCCTACAGGAAAATACAGAAAAATAAGGAAAAAATAAGAATAAGAAGAAAGGTAAACATGTGGGAAACTATAAATTAATATTGATTTTACAAACTGAAATAATATTAACATATAATGTGGTTGAAAGTATATAAACAATTAAAATGCATAAAAACAACACACAAAGTCAGAAGGAGTAAATGAAGATAAAATTGTCTAAGTCTAGTATTGTTAGGCGAGTGGTGAAAATAATAGTTTGTATTAGACTGTGACTACATCAAGAACCCACGTTTCTCTAGTCATCACTGAAAGAAAAGTAAAACAATGTATAACTATCAAGGAAATACAAGAAAAAAATGAAATAATCAAAGTACTTGCTCACTCAAAAAGATAGCATAAAAAAAGAGAGAAAAGGAAATATAGAACAGGTAGGACAAACAGAAGACAAATAAATAAATAAATAAATAGGTATATAGAACCCATTCGGAAATGACCTGAATTCCAAATATAAATAGATTAAATGTAAAAATAAATGTGATAGGTTATAAAAGTGAATTTTTAAAATCCAACCATATGCTACTGACAAGAGGCTTTCTAAATATAAATACACAGAAAGGATGAAAATAAGAGTGGGAAAGATGTAAACACTAGCCAAGTGAGAGTTACTATACATATTCTAAACAGCAGAGAATGTAGACTTTAAGGCAAAAACATTACTAGGTAAGAAGAGGCCTTTCATAACCATAAAGGGGTCGATTCACCAAAAAGCCATCACGGTTCTGAACGCATGCAATAACATAGCTTTAAAATATTTAAAGGAAAAATTGACAAAATTAAAAGAGAACAAATCCACATTCCTAGTGAGTTTAATATTTCTCTCTACATAGAGAAATAATAGAGAGAAAAGGGTCATAAAAGAGAAGATCTGAACAACATAACTGATAAATTACTAACTAGTAAGTGCAGAACACCCATTTATATAATTTTCAAAAATGATATTGTTAAAATCAGGATAGTGTCTACATTGGGTTAGGACAACATACAGCTGGGAATGGGCATAAGGGAGTGTTTCTGGGGTACAGGTCAAGCTATTTCTTCTTTTCTTTTAGCGAGAGAGAGACAGACAGAGACAGAGACAGGAAGGAAGAGAGATGAGAAGCACCAACTTGGAGTTGTGGAACTTTAGTTGTTCATTGTTTCTCATAAGTGCCTTGATGGGGGTCAGGCGGTTCCACCCAAGCCAGTGACCCCTTGCTCAAACCAGCAACCCTGGGCTCAAGCTAGCAGCAACAATGGGATCGTGTCGATGATCCCACACTCAAGCCAGCAACCCTATGCTCAAGGTGGTGAGCCCATGCTCAAGCCAACAACCTCGGGGTTTCAAACCTAGGACCTCAATGTCCCAGGTCGATGCTCTATCTACTGCACCACCCCCCATCAGGCAGTCAGGCTATTTTTAACCTGGGCGGTAATGAGATGACATGTTCACTTAAAGATAACTCATTGAACTGTTATAATATTATTTTAAAAGTTTATTAAATGATTTGTGTAGTTGAAATATTACAGAAAGCGATAAAAACAATTTCATCTATATACATCTTCAAAATTACATTCAGTGAAAACAGCACAATGAAGGAAGTTACAATTTTTTTCAATTATTAAAAAATGCTCTATAATTTTCATGGAGAGCTATGTGTGTGTGTGTGTATAAGAAGTGTAATTTCTGGGTAGGAAAGGTACATACTAAGAGCAACAAAATAGTTACCTCTGGGAAGGCTGGGATGGAAAGAATGCAAAACAGGCCTCCAGTGTGTCTGTAGCCTTTTCTTTCTTCCAAAGTTCTTAAGTAATGTGGCAAAATGCCAACATTTGATCATTCGGCTGGAGGGTTTATGGACATTTGAATATTTTCTATGCAAATTTTTTATAATTCGGTAAGTTCTAAAAATTGTGAACATGTCCTCGTGTCATCAATATTCTGAAATAGCAGTGTTTCATGGCTGTGGATATTTTGCTATTATAAATAGTACTGTAATAAACACCTTATCTTCTCTAATTTTTTTGAAGACATTTTTATGTGTTGGATTCTTAGGTCAAAAGTTATGAGCATTTTTAAAGCCTTTAATAGATATTGACAGATGTTATAACCTTGTTATCCACTAACCCTTACGGAAGAGTGGAAACCAAAAAAATCTTTTCTGTGTGGGCCTGGAGTCAAGTTTAGAGATCCAATCTCAATCTGACTCACGTGCTACCCTGGCATCACCAAACCCTCTCAGGGTTCAATGTCTGAATCTGCAGTGAGAGGTTTACAGGCGGTCCTGGAAGAGGCAACAGTAAGGGAAGGTCAGCGAAGCTCATCTCCACACTACACAAATTGCATATAGACAATGAACCCAGCTCATTGGAGGGTCTCCTAAGGAATGATTATGAGACACTCAGGTGCTGGTCCCTAACTGCAGCGTGAGGAAATGTTCATGCCTTGACCTTGATTGGACTTGTCCGAGTACATCATTTCCTGCAGAGTTTTGCTCCTCACATAGGTTTCTGTATGTGGGCAGTTCCCGGAGTTCCCGGGCCCCCCTCCCCTCC
Organism: Rhynchonycteris naso; assembly: GCA_037038555.1. Lineage (NCBI taxonomy): Eukaryota > Metazoa > Chordata > Mammalia > Chiroptera > Emballonuridae > Rhynchonycteris > Rhynchonycteris naso. Next base: position 109,128,690 of record CM072996.1, on the reverse strand, counting down.
GCCATGGCATCATAGTCATCGCACATGATTTCTCAGCAGAGGATGCTTAGCTTTCTCCCCTGAAAGCCGTTGAAAAGAAACTGGGAATTACTGGTAGAAGTTTCTCCCCAACCCCCAAATCACTAGTTTCTTATTTAAACTCCCCGAAAGCTGAGTACTGAGGTTTCTCTGAGCCTCTGCATTTCTCTGCCGTCCCCCAACCTCAAAAGCTGGGTCTGTGACACCAGAGTGTGCTATCCAGAGGCCCTTACAGACTGTTAGCCCTGGCCTCCAGCCTGCTCCATAATAAACCCATGTGAGTATGGCAGGTGGGGGCGGGGGGTACCAAGAAACCCTGCCCGTTAACCTAGACCAGTGGTTCTTAACCTTTTTTGAGGTACCGAACCCACCAGTTTTATATGCACATTCACCAAACCCTTCTTTAGTGATAAATAAAATATGATTTCTTTTTCCAAATTCAAGGCATAGGTATATGTTTTTTTACTGGTGCACAAAATGAGCCGTGCGTGAACATCACCTTGCTCAAAGAACAAAACCAACAAAGTACATGAACTCACAACAAATTACGGTATTACTTTATTCTGGCCTCCGCGGCAGAGGCTTCTCCGAACCCCTGAGACCGATTCATCAAACCCCAAGGGTCTAGGTTAAGAACCATTGACCTAGACTAAGTTGGAGTAGAGAGGTGACAGAGTGGGACAGCCTGCTGCTAACAGTGTGGCATCAGCGTAGGAAGGTGGGAGCCTGGAGCTCCAGCCTAGGAACAAGCCCATCCCCTCCAAGGAATGGCTGACGACTCTCAACTTGGCATGAAATTTGATCTTCATTTTAAAAGGACCTCCCCAAGGCCATTTCCCCACCACCAGCAGCACCCCAACCACACAGAAGCCTGAATGGTCACGGCCTGCTTGAACAGATGGCCACGTTGGCACTGCCCTCCCTGGTGAGAAGTACAAGCCTCAGCTCCCTTTTCTAGCAGGAGTGCCTCAGTCATCGGGACTAATCCCTTGCTCCTGGACTGGGTAGCAGTGGAGCCACACGCCACACAGGGGCAGAGCAGGCTGGGTGCACTCCGGCAGCCTCCTCCATCCAGCACAGGAGAAGAAATTCAATAACCCTGGGAGCCTGATGGCTGACTGATTTTACATAAGGACAGACAGGCTGGCTGAGCAGTGTAATGAAATCATAACTGGTCCCGAGTTGAACACAGACGCCTGTTGGGACACACCTGAATCTTTCATTGTGCAATGTCAGCGGGCGCCACAGATGGACTCTTTCCTTCTGTACCAACAGCAGTGCTACCCAGGATCTATATATATACATTGTATATATACAATGCAGAGTGCGACACTTGGCTACAACATGAAGCACTGCCTGCCGGTACACAGTTCTTGGCACGACCAGCTGCCCCTTTTGGCAGCAAGCCATGACAGAGTTAACAGTCAAAACTTAATGGGCTGAATCTCATCCTCCAAAATGGATACATGCACCTGTAAAATCCTGCAATGGCTCCCCATTGCCTGCACTGTGAAACCCAAGCTTGTTAGCTGGGTGTGCACATCATCACATGATTGGGGCCCCATCTGTAATTCTGGCCTCTTGTCCCACTGCTCACCGCCTCGCACCCTGCCTGCCAGAAACATTTATCCCTGCAGTGTGTTCTCAGTTCATCCTGTACCTTTGCCTCCAAACCTTTGCTCCTGTTCCTTTCTCAATATAATACACTTTTTCCTCTCTACCAATGGAGAGCCTTCTCCTGTGTCTAGGTCAAGATTCAAGGGCATCTGCTCCTTAAAACAGCCCCCGTTCTTCAGGGTAGAATGTATTTATCCTCCCTCAGGGCCTCTATTTGCACCCCAATTTAGTTTGTTTCATTCTGTTTAGTATTTCTCATTTGTTACACATGTATTGAAACATCTGGTCTGTGCCAGGCCCTGTGCTCAGCCATGGGAACATACACATGGTCACTGCTTTGAGCAGCTCACAGTCAAGAGGGCAGATAGATATGCACAGTCATATTACAGGGTAGCACAGAAAATCAGATTATGTCCCTCCTCTGCCCAGATGCTCTCACGGTTTCCCACCTCCCCCTGATCTAACGCCCTTACACAGACTGGTTCTTGTGACTTCTCTGAACTCTTGGCCCATCACTCCCCCTTCTCACTCCAGTAACCTCTGACCACCCCATTGTCCATCTAACTCTCAGCATGGCTTTGCCCCAGGACATTTGCACTTGCTATTTCCTTTGCCTGGAAGGTTTCTTCCTGTGGTATCTACATGACCTGCCTCCTAACTTCCTTCTAATCTTTGTCAAATGTCACATTCTCCGTTCCTTTACTGGCCACCTGTCTAAAGTTTTCACTCTCTCCCTGAGACTTCATATCCTCCTTCATAAGCATTTATTCCATCATACCTACTGTGTATTTTACTTATTTCTTGTTGTTGTTGGTCTCCTCCAGGGGATTGCAAGCTCATGTGGGAAGGAATTTTTATCTGCCTGTTTACTGTTCTACCTGGAACAGTATCTGACACAGGTGTCCCTTAAATATCTGCTAAGTACATAAATTAAAGAATAAGTGCATGAGGTAAGAGATGAGAGTAAGGGACAAAAAAGGAAAAGCTCTGATAACTCTCCAAAGACTATCCCCGAGGACCCAGGGAGCTCATTTAACTAAGACAGATCCAGCCTGACCAGGTGATGGCCGAGTGGAAAGAGCATTAGACTGGAATGCGGAGAACCCAGGTTCACAACCCTGAGATCACTGGTTTGAGTGCAGGTTCACCTGCTTGAGCGCAGGCTCATCTAGCTTGAGCCCAAAGGTCACTGGCTTGAGCCCAAGGTTGCTGGCTTGAGCCCAAGGTCTCTGGCTTGAGCAAGGAGTCACTCACTTTGCTGTAGCTACCTCCCCCCCCATCAAGTCACATATGAGTAAGCAGTCAATGAACAGCTAAGGTGCCACAACAAAGAATTGATTCTTCTCATCTCTCTCCTTTCCTGTCTGTCTGTCCCTGTCTGTCTGTCTCTCTCTATCTCTCTCTCTTTCTGTCTCTGTCACACACAAAAGAAAAAAAGAAAGAAAAAGGGAAGGAAGGAAAGAAAGGAAGGGAAGGGAAGGGAAGGGAAGGGAAGGGAAGGGAAGGGAAGGGAAGGGAAAGGAAGGGAAGGAATACAGATCCAGAGAAAGATCTGTACTCACTGGTTTCTCCTGCTAGGATAATCAGCAAAATATAAATTAGGCTGGTCCCTGGCCAGCAGCTCAGTGGATGGAGTCTCAACCCGACATGCGGACATCACAGGTTCGATTCCCAGTCAGGGCATACAGAAGAAGCAATCATCTGCTTCTCTCCCCTCCCCCTTTCTCTCCCTCTTCCACTTCTGCAGCCAGTGGCTCTATTGGTTCAAGTGTGGCCCCGGGCACTGAGGATAGCCCAGTTGATTGGAGAGTTCAGCCTCAGGCAGTCTATCTCATTATCGCCCCTTCTCCCACCTAAATAAATAAATAAATAGGCTATGGAGCCTGAGCCATAGCTATCTATTTAACCCAAAAGATGTATTAAACATCTATTATATGCCAAGGAAAGTAGGCCCAGTGGTGAACAAAATGGCCTATACTCTGCCCTTATATAGTTTATCAGATAATGAGCTACAAAATGAATAAACAACATAATTGCACATTTTAACAAGCTCTACAACATATGCCTAAACCACATCTTCCTGGGACCAAGAGGCAATGTGGCCTAGTGGGCAGGAGTGTAGTCTCAAATATCGCACTGTCTGATTCAGTTCTGGTTGCACTATTTATTAGCTATGTGACCTTGAGTGGGTTACTTAGCCTCTCTGAACTTCTGTTTCTTCCTATGCAAAATTGGATTCTTATTATGGTCTAATTATTTGGGTTACTGTGAGGATTAAACAAGTAATCCACGTAAATAACTTGCACAATCTGGCACAGTAAAATGTCATTTGGTTGTCACTATTGTTGCTGACTGCTGTTAAGGGAAGAAAGGCTCACTTGAGAAGTCCAGCACAGCCCGAGGCCATGGCATATAAAGTCATTACATCAACTCAATGATATATGGAAGCAGCTGTTTCCTAATTGGCCTGGATCGTGCAACCGGTCAGCAGCAAGAGTGTAAAAAAACAGCCAGAACTTGTCACAGCCTGTGTATGCCTGGGTCTAATCAGCACCTAAGTCTTTCCTTCCAGCTTGTGATGTGATTACTCCCTTGTGCAGAATAAGATTCGGCCTCAGTTTCGATCCCATAACTAAGTGTCCATTATGCAGTGTACTGAGCAGCAAGCGGGAAGATCACAGGGCCTCCCGCAGCTGCAGCTGCAATTAGTGCCCTCAGGGCAGTTATGTTCCTGCTTCTCAGCATCCTCACCACTTCCTCCCTGGCTTCCTTCCCTGGCCTCCCCCTGGCCTCCTCCCCCAGGCCTACGGGCACAAAGAGTTCTGGACACCCAGCAGCTATGTGGGAAGATGGAGCTCTTGTCTAAACCCTTGAACTGAGCTAAGCCTATAACCAGCTCTGGGCTGCCTTTCGCCAGTGGCGGTTAAGCCACCCCAGCCACACTGAGCACTGCTGGGTCTGTGAAAGGGTGTGCTCTGGGTCCCTTCCAGGATCCTCTGATCACACATCTAGCAAGCTCTACCCTACCCTGCTTTTTTTCCCCACACTTTCTTCCCTTTCCACTGGAGGTCCCACCTTCCTCAGCAAACTCCACGCCCCATCCCTTTTCTGATTCCCAAGCACAGTAGATGAGCTGTGTCACTCTCGTACTTAGCACGTAGCAAGTAGCATCTCGGTTGTTGGAGTGTCTTCCTCCATCCCCACCTAAACTGTGACCTCCTTCCAGGCTAGCACTGTGTTTCTTTTTGCTTTGTACCCCCTGTGTCTAGCACAGGGTCTGGCATAGATTAGGAGGATAACAAATGTTGGTTAGGAATGAATGAACCAATGAAGGAAGGAAGGAAAGAATGAGCAAATGCCCTAAATGGCAAATTAGAGAAGGGAAAGGCTCAGAAAGGCAGGAGACGAGCCAAGGGCCAGGCAAGCTGGCTGAGTCGGCCCCTAGCAAGGGTGAAGATGGACCATATCTGATTGAGATCCCTTATTCCAGCCCCATATCTGTGGGTCACCTGCTACGACCTTGGGGAGTCCAGTAAGTGGTAACTCAAGGCCTTGTATTCTTCATCTACAGAGAAAGGGATCTCTTCATGTTGATATATTATGATTTTTTAAATCCAATTCTTGACTGACAAATTTGATTCTAATAGAAAACCACATGCCCATCCTAAGACCCCACAAGTTCTCATTTATGAAAAAACCCAGAAAGAAGCTCACTGTGATCATCTCTATGGATTAACGTAGGCCCTGGTCAGTTACTCAGCGGCAGAGTGGCAGGTTGGCATGTGGAAGTCCCAGGTTCAATTCCTGGTCAGGGCACACAGTAGAAGTGAATATCTGCTTCTTTACCCCTACCCCTTCTTCCCTCTCCTCTCTCTTTACCCCCTTCTGCAGTCATGGCTCAAAAGGTTCGAGCAAAGTTGGCCCTGGGCACTGAGTATAGCTCCATGACCTCACCTCAGGCAGTAAAATAGCTTGGTTGCCAAGCAATGGAGCAGCAGCCCAGAAGAGCAGAGCATCACTTAGTAGGGGGTTAAAAAGAAAATTATCTACAAAAATATCTTCAACTAGCATGATTCTTAGTGATGAAAGACGAAATGCTATCTGAGATTAGCAACAAAGCAGGTGTGTCCTTTCTCACCACTCCTAGTCACCATAATACCAGAAGTACTAGTCAGTGCAATAACACAAAATAGGAAATGAGGGAAGTTGGACCCTTACCTAACACCATCTATAAAAATTGATTTAAAATGAACTAAAGGTCTAAATGTCAGACCTAAAACAATAAAACTCTTAGAAAAAAGACACAAGACAAAAGCTTTACAACATTGGATTTGGCAGTGATGTCTTGGATATGACACTGAAGGTACAGGTAACAAAATAAAAAATAGGCAAATAGAACTTCAGGAAACATTTTAAAAATTTGAACATCAAATGATGCTATCTACAGAGTAAAAAGGAAATCCATAACATGGAAGAAAATTTTTGCAAATGATATTTCTGATAAGGGACTAATATCCAGAATAGGGAGAGAACTCCTAAAACTTAACAGAAAAAGAAACAACTCCATACAAAAAATGGGCAAAGGTCTTGAACAGGTATTTCTCCAAGAAGATATACAAATGGCCAATAAGTACATGAAAAGATATTCAACATCACTAATCATCAGGGTAATGCATATCAAAACTACCATGAGGTACTACCTCACACTCATCAGGATGGCTACTATCAAACAACAACAACAACAACAAACAAGCCCTGGCCAGTTGGCTCAGTGGTAGAGTGTCAGCCCAGTATGTGGATGTCCTGGGTTCGATTCCCAGCCAAGGCATACAGAAGAAGCGCCCATCTGCTTCTCCACTCCTCCCCCTGTCCTTTCTCTCTTCCCCTCCCACAACCAAGGCTCCATTGGAGCAAAGTTGGCCTGGGCATTGAGGATGGCTTCATGGCCTCTACCTCAGGTGCTAGAATGGCTCCAGTTGCAACAGAGCAATGCCCCAGATGGGCAGAGTATTTCTCCCTAGCAGGCTTGCTGGATGGATCCCAGTTGGGTGTGTGCAGGAGTCTGACTCTCTGCCTCCCTGCTTCTCACTTCAGAAAAAAATACAAAGAAAAAACCCCCAAAAAGCAGAAACAATGAGTGTTGGTGAGCACATGGGAAACTAGAATCCTTATGCATTGTTAGTGGAAATGTAAAATGGTACAGCCACTGTGCAAAACAGCATGGAGCTTCCTAAAAATATTAAAAATAAATTATCATATGACCCAGAAATTCTGCTTCTAAGTATATACTCAAAAGAATTAAAAGCAGTTTCTGGCCCTGGCTAGTTGGCTCAGTGGACAGAGTGTCAGCCCAGCATGTGGATATTCCAGGTTTGATCCCTCATCAGTTCACACATGAGAAGTGACCATCTGCTTCTCTCCCCCCTCCCTCTCCCCTCCTCTCTCTCTTCCCCTTTTGCAGCCAGTGGCTGGTTCAAGCATCAGCCCCAGGTGCTGAGGATAGCTTGGTTGAGTCAGGCATTGGCCCCAGATGGTGGTTGCTGGGTGGATCCTGGTCAGGGTGCATTAGGGAGTCACGTTCACTGTGCTGTGTGAGCATGACCTCTGTCTTGTTGCAGAATGCTCCATCACCCCAAAAGGAGCCCTGCACCAAGAGTCCTCCCCCACTCCTCCAGCCCCTGCGTGTCCCTGATCTGCTCTCTGTCTCTGCTCCTTACCTGTTTTGGACGTTTCCTGCAAATGAAATTTTACAATAGGTACTTTTTTGTGTCTGCTTATGTGTTTTTGTTTGTTTTCATCTGAGATAACATTTTTGTTATTTAAAGGGAAATCTCAGATGGATCAGACATCAGATGTAAAACAAGCAAGCGAACAAACAAACCAAAAAGCCCTTCTGGTAAGTGTGCGTCATCTCGGGCAGAGACCGCTGTGCTAAGTGTGACCCCAGGGCCAGAAGCCAGTCAGGCAACGGCCGGCTCTTCCTGTGCCCACAACAAAAACAAGAAAGATGCAGACATCTGGAAAGACACCACAAGCTGGCAAGCCCTCCTCAAACCCAAGGCCAGACAAAGATTTAACATCCCTGTGGTGCAGAAAACCCTTAAAACTCGGTGTTTCCTTTGGTGAATGTAACACTATAAACCTTTTAGAAAAAGACAGGAGAAAATCTTTGGGACAGAGTTAAGCAAAGAGTTCTTTGAGTGGACACGAAAAGCATAATTCATAAGTAAAATTAATAAATTGGACCTCATCAAATTTAAAACTTCTGCTTCGCAAAGGACCCTGTTAAGAAGATAAAACAACAACCTACAAACAGAAAGAAAATTGCAAACCACACATGTTAGAAAAATATCAAGAGCAAAACATAAACAATTCTATTGGAAAACAGGCCAAAGATACAAACAAACATTTCAACAGAGGATATTTAGATGACAAGTAAACACATGAAAAGATATTTAACATCACTAGTCATTAAGAAAGTGCAAATTTAAATCATGTTAAGAGATCATACACACTCATCCGAATGATTATCATAAAAAGTAGTGGCGGTCGCCAGTTCAAAACCCTGCACTGGTCTGGTCAAGGCACATATGGGAGTTGATGCTTCCAGCTCCTCCCCCCTTTCTCTCTCTCTCTCTCTCTCTCTCTCTCTCTTTCTCTCTCTCTCGCACTCTGTGTCTCCTCTCTAAAATGAATAAAATAAAAATTTTTTTTAAAATTATTAAAAAAAAAAAAAAAAAGTAGTGGCAACATGCCCTGGCTGGTTAGTTCGTCATCTGGAAACACCAAACTTGAGGGTTCGATCCCCGGTCAGGGCATATATGGGAAGTGACCAATGAATGCACAACTGAGTGGGACAACAAATGACTGATTCTCTCTCTCTCTCTCTCTCTCTCTCTCTCTCTCTCAAATCAATCAATTAAAAAAAAAAGTAGTGGCAACATCAGGTGCAGGTGAGGATGTAGAGAAATGATCTCTCATCCATTATCAGTAGGCATACAAAATGGTACAATCACTCTAGAAAATAATTTGGCAATTTTTTAAAAAACTAAATATCCAACTACCATATCATGAGAGGCAGTTAGACAGACATGAGCAGAGCAAGGATTATAGGCCAGGCACAGAAGGTCAGCTGGATGGAAAGCCCCAAGTGCCTAGCAATGGGAAAATTGGAAAAACAAGAACGTCACCACCCAGGGTGACCCTTCCTCCCTTAGCTGGTCATATGGTTTAGACCCCTTTAGGAGAGGAACAAACAAGGGGACTGGAGAATAGCATTCAAGCATCAATCCCTAGAGATTACATCTAGGCCTCAGTTGTGCTACAGCTCCAGGCCCAGAAAAGCAACAAAAGCAGGCTAAGGGAGGCCATAGCTGACCTCAGGGACAGCTACATTGACTAATGACCCTCTGGTGCCAGCCAATCAGTGAAGACCACAATTCAAAAGGACCCACTTGGAGAGCTGATAAACATTCTATTGAAATCCTCCCCTGGGACCTCCCTTAAAGTCCCCACCCTTAAAATCCCTTAGGATGGAGGTCCTATCTTGCTATCCCTTCTGGGAGAATGCCCGCACTTTCCCCTCTTCCCTCTGGTATGTTTTCTTTGTCCTACCGTTTCTCCTAAGCTCTAAGGGATTCTACAAGACTTGCAACCAGAGGAGCAGTGGGCAGACGCATCTCGTCCCGGACTAACCCCTTGAACCTGTCTCCAAGGTCCCCTTTCCTCTGACTTTCTTCTTGCCCGGCCAATGAATTCCTCCTTTACTTGCCACACTTTGTCTCTTGATTGAATAACTTTTCTTCAGAAAGACAAAAATTGAGGTTTCATTGCTCCCACTTTAACAGTATGACCCAGAGCAATGGCATTTATCCCAGAGAAATTAAAATTTATGTTCACACAAAAACCTGCACACCACTGTTCATAGCAGCTTTACTCATAATAGACAGACACTGGAAGCAACCCAGGTGTCCTTCAAGGAGTGAATGGGTAAATTGTAGTACAGCTTTACCATAAAGCAGTGATTTCCAACTGGTGTGCCACGAGAGCTTTTAAAACATGCAATACCTGCCTATTTAGTCAGGGGCACAGACTTCTTTTCTCTTAGAGTATCAAATAACAAACAAACAAAAACAAAAAGACAACAGTCAACATAACTATAGTCTGGTATGAATGAATCAGAATCATACAAATTTTTTTGTCAGATCAGCAAAAAATATAACATATATTTTGGTGTGCCACAGAATTTTAGTAGTTTATATGTGCCGTGAGATGAAAAAGGTTGAAAATTGCTGCCATAGAATACCACTCACCAATAAAAAGGAACTATTGAAGTATGCCACAATTTGGATGACTCTCCAGAGCACTGCACTGAGTACATTTTTTAAATCCAACCCCAGAAGGTTACATACCATATGATTCCATGTATATAGCTTTCTTAAAATGACAAAATGATAGAAACCAAGAAGAAATCAGTGGTTGCCAATCGTAAAGGAGGGGAGTGATAGAAGGGAGGCATGTGGGCCTAGTTGTAAAACAGCAACATTAGAGATTCTTATGATGGAAATGTCTTATATCTTGAATGTATCGATGTTGATATCCTTTTCATGATATTGTACTGTAGTTTTGTAAGATGTGACCATTGGGGGAAACTGGGCAAAGGGTACATGAAGTCTCTCTGCATTATTTCTTACAACTACTGCATGGATATGAATTCACAATGAGCTCAAAATAAAAAGTTTTCTCTTTAAAATTTCACCAGCATGCAGTCAACAAATCTGTTGATCCAGGAAGACTAAATGTAGCAAGTGCAGTGGATATTGGAAACAGAGGCCCTGTGATGAATAAAAGTCAATGGGCCCCACATGGGGCTAGGATAAATGCGCATTGGTATTTCACTTGCAGAAAGAAAAGAGGAAAAGAATTACCATACAGGCTGAATTACAAAAGAAAACTCAGCCGGAATCCATCTGAAGCCAGAAGCTCCACTCAGCTTGGCACACTTTCAAATAGCAAGTCCTCACCACTCCCGGTGCAAACATCAGCCCCTCCAACACAGACTCAGCGATCCGATCCGTTTCCACAAAGTCAGCAGTTTGGACATATGTTTGCAATTGCAGGCTTCCTGTGAGGTACGCTGGCCCTTAATAACATCTCTGACGGGAACTTCGTGGTTTGGGATGCCAGGCCAGGCTGCAGTTGGACTGAAGCTGTGGTTGTGCACAAACAAGGGTTTTAAAGGTCAGGTCTCCAGCCAGTAAGCAGACTGGACTATGTGGATCTTGAGGTAGGGCTGGGGAAGCAGCTCTCAATGGATTTTCTCATAAAAGAGTCTTTTGCATGTGTTTCCCCTCATGTCAGAGAAGAAAATCCCCACAGGATTTTCCCACTTCTTCACTCCTGCCTCTGCTGGAAGCCAGCGGAAATGGCACAAAGCCCCCACCCCGCCCTCCGCCCCCAGCTCTCCCTAGAGCCCACCCACCCACCCAGAGAAACGCTAGCATGGCCACACAGGAAGCAGCCTGCTGCCTCCCGCCCAGCCCCCGGAGTGGCTGCACTCCACTCACCCTGGCTTTCCTGTGGGGCCCATTTGACCGGACTCACTCCCAAAGGAGCAATCCTCCTCTTAATGTGCTTCTTAACCATTTCCAATGATTCCATGAAGAATACACTAAAAAATGATGTTTTATTTTTTTTAATTTATTTAATTAATTGAGTTTACATAGATTCTAGGGTGACCCCGACTGCATCCCCCCTCCCCCATATTCCCCTCAACATCTCCCTTACCCCCCTCCCGAAAGCGCCCTCCCCCCTTCCCTTCAGTTTTATCCCATTCTATCCTCCCCTTTCCCTCTGTCCTCTTTTCCTCTGGTCCCTTTGATCCCTTCTCTGTCTCAATTCCTTTCCTCAGTTCTCAATGTTCCTTGGATTCCTCAAATGAGTGAGGTCATATAATATTTTTCTTTCTCTGCCTGGCTTATTTCACTCAGCATAATAGTTTCCAGGTCCCTCTATATTGTTGCAAAAGGTAATATTTCCTTCTTTTTCATGGCGCCATAGTATTCCATAGTATATATGTACCAAAGCTTTTTAATCCACTCGTCCACTGAAGGACACTTGGGCTGTTTCCAGCTCTTCGCTATTGTGAACAATGCTGCCATAAACATGGGGGTGCATTTCTTTTTTTCAGTCGGTGATATGGTGTCTTTGGGATATATTCCTATAAGTGGGATAGCTGGGTCAAAGGGCAGTTCCATTTCTAATTTTTTGAGGAATCTCCATACTGTTTTCCACAGTGGCTGCACCAGTCTGCATTCCCACCAGCAGTACAGGAGGGTTCCCTTTTCTCCATATCCTCGCCAGCACCTATAATGTGTTGTTTTGTTAATGAGTGCCATTCTGACTGGTGTGAGGTGGTATCTCATTGTGGTTTTAATTTGCATTTCTCTGATGATTAGTGATGTTTAGCACTTTTTCATATGCCTATTGGCCATCTGTATGTCCTCTTTGGAGAAGAAGTGTCTATTCATTTCTTGTGCCCATTTTTTGATTGGATTGTTTGTCTTCCTGGTGTTGAGTTTTACAAGTTCATTATAAATTTTGGTTATTAACCCTTTATCAGATGTGTTGTCGAATATGTTCTCCCATTGTGTGGTTTGTCTTTTTATTCTGTTCATATTGTCTTTAGCTGTGCAAAAGCTTTTTAGTTTGATATAGTCCCATTTGTTTATCCTGTCTTTTATTTCATTTGTCTGTGGAGATAAATCAGCAAACATATTGCTTCGATAGATATCGGAGAGTTTACTGCCTATGTTTTCTTCTAGAATGCTTATGGTTTCACGGCTTACATTTAAGTCCTTTATCCATTTTGAGTTTATTTTTGTGCATGGTGTAAGTTAGTGGTCTAGTTTCATTTTTTTGCAGGAAGCTGTCCAGTTTTCCCAACACCATTTGTTAAAGAGACTGTCTTTACTCCACTGTATGCTCTTTCCTCCTTTGTCAAATATCAGTTGTCCATAAAGATCTGGGTTTATTTCTGGGTTCTCTGTTCTGTTCCATTGATCTATATGCCTTTTCTTATGCCAGTAAATTAACAGACAGAAATCACAGGCATTTCTATACACGAACAATGAAATGTCAGAAGAGAAATTAAGGAAACAATCCCCTTCAATATTGCAACGAAAAAAATAAAGTACCTAGGAGTAAATTTAACCAAGGAGGTTAAAGACTTGTACTCAGAAAATTATAAAACATTGATTAAAGAAATCAAGGAAGACACAAACAAGTGGAAGTATATACCGTGCTCATGGTTAGGAAGAATAAACATCATTAAAATGTCTATATTACCTAAAGCAATTTATAAATTCAATGCAATACCAATTAAAATACCAATGACATACTTCAAAGATATAGAACAAATATTCCAAAAATTTATATGGAACCAAAAAAGAACACAAATAGCCTCAGCAATCTTGAAAAGAAGAATAAAGTGGGAGGTATTACACTTCCTGATATCAAGTTATGCTACAAGGCCATTGTACTCAAAACAGCCTGGTACTGGCATAAAAAATTATGTTTTAATGTATTCATTCAACCAGTATCCCAATTAATTTGCCCCGTGTTCTCAACTTCTTTTACCAATCGGATAGCAGAGATAACACTAATGTCTTTCAAGAATTTCTTTTCCTCCTGCTGTAAGAAACAAAAACCAGAGTTTGGAGAGGACATTCCCATAGGCTACAAGCCACTGCCTATGTCTGTGACCTTGGGGCCAAGAGCGTTCAGCCCTCCTGTTCATTCCCCATTGTAGGTATCCAGGAGGTTGTCTTCAACCGGCTGGTTCTCCAGGCCAAGGAAACTTGACTGATTTGCAAAAGACTCTTGAGCAAGGATTCCTCTTCCAAACCTCTTTCATATGTGGCCTTCTGGGCCCTGCATGCTAGAAGCCTGCAGGCAAATAGAAAATCAGCAGTAAGCCAGGGAGAATATGAATATGCAAGTCTTCCAGAGATACTTTGAGCCTTCTCATGTCCCAGGTTTTTTAGTTTAATAGGGGATGAAGAAGGAAAGTGAGAAACAGGACAGAAAGAAAATTGTCTGAATGATTGAGAAACTTGTGCCAGAGTGATTGCTAAACTCTGTGGTCCTGGCTCCCGGTTCCCAGGATCCAATTTTGTGTCCTGGACAGTACAGGGCAGTGTCCTCAGGAGCAGGGGCACGGCTGGAGTCACAGAGTGCCTGACCATCCGACCATCCAACCATTTGACCATCCATCCGTCTTAACTGTGCCAAGGCCACACATATGGCAGGAAGAGCCACAGAGAAGGTCACATACACGGTCAAGTATTGTAGACTTGGAGACCCGTAAGTGGGCTCAGCTCTTATTTCCAATGTGTTTGATTCTGTGCTCTGTAATCTGCCTTCTGTGCCTCTGTTCCCTAATTAGCAAAATAGAGATATTAATACCCATCTCAGGAGGTGATTTTGAGGAGTCCAAGTTAGAAATATGTTTTGAGGTAAATAACAAAAAGCTCAAAGCCATGGCTAAAAGTAGGAGTTTGTTGTTTTTACTTAAGTCTAGAAGTAGATTCCAGGTTTCAGATGCCTGTTCAATTCTCATTGATTCCAAGACCCCTGTTCTTTTTTGGTTTTGTTTTTCCTCCACATTTTAATGTCTTGGGAATCTGGATGTGTTTTACAAAGGGGCTGTCATTTAACTAGCAGCATTCCATCTTTTAATAATACCTAAATAATGGTGTGTTTTACAATATTGATTGTGTTTCTAAGGAAAGACAGTGTGTTAACTCTGCCTGGATAGCTTGGTGGGCTGAAGCATCATTCCAGAATGGACGTAGTTGGTTAGATTCCCTGGTCAGGGAACAAACAAGAGCAGCTTGATGTTTCTCTCTCTCTCTCTCCCTGCCTCTCTAAAAAAGAAAGAAAGAAAGAAAGAAAGAAAGAAAGAAAGAAAGAAAGAAAGGAGGGAGGGAGGGAGGGAGGGAGGGAGGGAGGGAGGGAGGGAGGGAGGGAAAGAAAGGAAGGAAATGTGTTATGTGTTATCAGGGACTAGATTCTTGGCCTGGTGACTTTCATCCTCATGGTTGCAAAAAGGCTACTGCACCTCCAAGCATCACATCCATATTATAGACAAGAACAAAGGAGAAGTGGGAAGGAGATAGCGTTTTCTTTTCTCTACAAGAAATTTCCACTTACATATTATTGGCCAGAACTATGTTATGTGGCCATCTGTAGGGTGCTGGGGCATTGAATCTTAGGTTCCCAGGCTCTGTAAAAGAGGCAGGTAGGGGAGAAAAAAGGTGACTGAGTGCTGAATGAGCTGACCTATTGTGTCTGCCACAGTATGCAGTAGGAGCTCATCAAACAGCAGCTCTTTACCTCCACACACAAGCAAAAATGCAAGTGGTCTGTGTTGTAATAAGCCAGCCTACCAACTTGTCTTAGAGCACTACTATCAACACTTTCTAGGAATGCAAATGAAGCTTGCCTAGGGAAAACTGATAAACACACTTCTGCACAGCCCTCCCTGTAGGATTACATACCAGAAGTTTCTAGTGCAAAATAAATAGACTGTTTTGCAATTCTCACAAATGAGTTTTTGTGGTTTCTCATTCACTGAGCTGAGCCTATCTCCCATTTTCACGCTCCCTGTCACAGCCCTGCAGCCCCTGCTGGCTTCAGTGACAACAACCTGCAGGCTGGCACTGGCACTGGGCCATTCCTGTGGTCACACTCATGCTTTCTAAGGTAATGGGAAGGGAGCTGACCTCTGTTCAATTTCTCATATATTAACTCACGTAAACCTTGCTGCAAATCTGCAGTCAGGGTATAAGCATTCCTATTAGCCAAAACTACAGCTCAGAGAAACTGAGGAAATGTTCAAGGTCATCCAGGTGGTAAGCGTGGAGCTGAGTCACAGACCCACACCTCTCTGGTGCCAGTGCCCTTCCCAGTACAACTCACCTCCTCCAGGAGTATTGCTCTAAGTTATAACCCAAAAAAGTCAGGCATCTCCTGCAATATGAGGAACGTGTGCAAAGTGGAGGTGCTGCAGCTGTGACTCCTCCAGGTAGCTGGCCTCTGTGCACTTGAAGGGTAGAGAGCGTTGGAGGCACAAAGTTCACCGGATGTGACCTCAGAGATCGGCCTATCCGGTTTCCTGATGGGACAGACGAGGAAACAGAGACCCTGGAATAGAAGCTAGTGGCAATAGTCAGAAAATGGTATAGGAGTCAGGTTGCTTTACTTTCAGGCCACTTGCTTTTTCCCCATACAGGTTCTTACTGTTTTCCACGCTGTCAGATGGACGTTTCTGGTCAACTGTTGGCCAGGCTGGGAGGCCACACTAACAACTCTGCCTTGTGGATTTTCATCTGTTCATCTACAGGTATTTCTAGAAAACTCACTATGGGTCTGGCTCTGTTCTGAGCACTGGAAATGCAGCAAAGAATAGCAAAGATAATAACCCAGTTTTCCCTGAGAGTATAGTCTGGTGGGGCAGACAGAGGGTAAGTGAATCGCTGGAGAGGAACAAGGAAACATCAGCTATCAGCTAGTGATGAGTTCTGTGGAAAAACAAACATGACGATGTTATGGAGAGTGACCAGGGGTGTACTTTAGAATTGGGACCAAGGAAAAGCTCTCCTGAGGGTGACACTTAAGCTGGGAATGGAATAATAAGAGAGAGCAGCTGGCAAGGATTGGAGGGAAAGCTTCCAGGCAGACCATGCAGTGGTGCCAGCCCCTGGGAGAGGAAAGGCGTGGCTGATCAAGGAAGAAAAGGGAGGAGCCTGGGGCCTGAGTCCCCTGAATGAGGGAGAGGGAGAGGAAGAAGTGACAGGTAGGAGAGGCCCCCCGAAGACCAGTGAGAGGGATTTGCCTTTGTTCTCAGGGCAATGAGAGGTCACTGAGGATTTAAGCACAAGAGTGCCATGCTCTCATGTAAGGTTTGAAACTATTGTTTTGGATGCCATGGAAAGAACAGAAAAAGAGCAACAATAAAAAGAGGGGGATGAGTTGTCAAGCAACACCTGCTGTCCTCTGAGTCACATCGCCATTGAACCATAACCTGGGGTTAGCCCAAGGCCAGCTGCACGCCCACCTCCAGTGCTGCCGTCACCTGCCCACCTCCAGGGCTGCCATCACCTACCCACGATATGAACATCCTCTGAAGTGGTGCGAAGGGGCCTGGTGTGTTTAGTCCCTTGTGATCCTCAAAGGCACTTTACAACCCGCTGTACTCATGTCAAATGAGCAAAATAAAAACTCCTTTAATAACATTTTTCTCCATGAAAGTAAGACAAAGTACACATCACTAGGTCTAGGACTGTATTGTGAATTATACAGTAGCATAAACATGAGGTATAATGCAATCTAAAGTACTCTTGTACCTTTAACTAGCTCATGTTCATTGGAAAATATATTAACCCCCTGACTGTTCCAGCACTGAGAAGAAATCATGGATGATGCAAAAAAAATTATTTATATAACTTATATATGGTTTAAACATGCACTTAATGTTGAGTATTCACGTTGCAGCCATTCAATTGTAAGTGGTGTTTCAGTTCGTGTCATGGTCCAAACTGAATCACGAATGTTTAAAAAACAGAACTGAAAACAAACCTTTATTCATTGTCTCATCAGATATGTATTGCATGCCTGCAATAAGCCAGGCACTGCTGGGGCCCAGAGCAAACAAACAATGTCTTTCTAGGCTTGGTGAACCTGCCTTCAAATGACCTGGACAGACACTGAACAAGAAAAAATACATTACACAAAGAAACACGTTGTTACAATTGTAGTGAGGGTTATCATACAAAAAAACATAGATCACCTCATTTAGGTCACGCAGCTCTAGTAGCACATCTCAAATGAGCCTTTAAGGTGCAAAAGGCCACCCTGCTAGTGACAAGTTCCCATTTCTCTTCATTCTCATTCTCCTCACTATATCTCTTTGTACAAACACCTGTCCAGGGTGGCCTTTTGCACCTTACCAGGGACACATTCTCTTACCCTGTTATCCCTCTCTCCCAAACACCATGTCCTCCAAGCTCTGCGAGACTGAGTGCAAGCAGGTAGCTCTCACAGTGAGCATCTCTAATCAAAGGGCATCCTGAACACCTGACAGAGGACAGCGTGAAACCCCTTGGTCTGGTTCTCACACAGGGTCTCCTTTTATGACCTTTAGGAGTTGCCTGCTTTCTCCTGAAATCTCAGTGTCCAACGTGTGTCAAATGGGAAGAAGCACATAGTCCCTGGAGGTTTACTCTGCTTCCCAGATGTCTTCAGAGGGTCCCAGAGCAGACTGGCAGAGCCCCTGCAAGCTGGTAGTAGAGTGGCAGAGCATGATGGAGAAACCTTCCCCCTGTCACATTTCCTATCGGACCTCAGCCTCGGGCAGGGCCAAACCCCATGCACAGGCTCCCAGAATGACTTCATTGCAAAAAGTACCAGCTACATTATTCCCCTCAAGGTTTCAGAGATGAACGCTGAGACAAAACAGGGAATGCAATAGGAATTGTGCAACTGAGGGTGTGTGGACGTTATTTCTGGATGCTGCACTCAACACATGCTTCTCATTTGTGGTCCCTTCGCTCAGCCAGACTTGCCTTCACCAACCCCCACCTCTGTCCTGTGAGCGTCTGGGCCAAAGCACTCTTCATTAACACAAAACCTGGCAGTGTCAATGTGATGTCCCCAGACAGAGGCCCAGGCTAGCTCTTGGCACCTTTAGGAGAAAAAAAGATCATCTCTTGGGCTGTTTCCTATTCCCACCCCCCCTGGGTTCTGTTCAGCTCTGCCATCTCTTTGAGTAGGAACAGGGAATGCCAAGGAGATCAGCTCCTGAAAGGGTTTGGGGGGATTGTGACAGACCTGAATAAAGGGAAGGATGAGAAGCACACACAGGGCTTGCAGGAGGAACGTATTCGTCACCTGGGTTCTAGTTGCTGCTCTACCAAGAATTGACTGTGGGATAGCACAGTCTTCTCTAGGTCTCAGTCTCCTGATTATGAATGAGAGTGAGCTAGGTGGCCTCAATGCCATCTTCCAGATCTAGGGCTTTAAAATTCTCAATGAGTGCTCATTTCTGCTGTGCTCATCATACACGTGCTATGTAGGAAGTGGGCAGGGAGAGGAACTGCGGGGCTTCCCGTTTGTAAGAAGGAAGTCTTTGGGTGATGGGTATGCAACATAACTGAATGACAAGATAACCTGGAGATGTTTTCTTTGAACATATGTACCCTGATTTATTAATGTCACCCCATTAAAATTAATAAAATAAAATTTAAAAAATAATAAGGAAGTGCATTGATGCAGTAGCTCCTAGTCTTTCTTTCTTTTATTTTTTATTTTCTCAATTAGTTTACATTCAATATTATTTTGTATTAGATACAGGTATATAGCATAGTGGTTAGACAATCATATACTTTATAGAGTGTTCCCCCTGATATTCCAGGGCTCACCTGGCACCATCCATAGTTATTATAATATTACTGACTATGTTCCCTATGCTGTACTTCACATCCCCGTGGCTATTGTGTAAATAACAAGTTACAGTTCTTAATCCCTTTACCTTTTTACCCAGTTTCCCAAACCCCTACCCCTCTGGCAATTATCAGTCTGTTCTCTGCATATATGAATCTGTTTCTATTTTGTTTGTTCATTCATATTGTTCTTCAAGTTCCATCTCTAAGTGAAATCATAGGGTATTTCTCTTTCTCTGACTGACTTATTACATTTAGCATAATACCCTTGAGGTCCATCCATGCTGTTACAAAAGGTAAGATTTCATTCTTTTTTATGCCCAAGTAGTATTCCATTGTATATATGTACCACAGCTTTTTTATTCACTTGTCTATAAATGGGCAATTGGATTTCTTTCATAGATTGGCTATTGTAAATAACACTGCAATGAACATAGGGGTGCATGTAGTCTTTTGAATTAATGGTTTGCGTTTTCTCAAATATACGCCCAGAAATATAACCACTGGGTCATAAAGCAGTTCCATCTTTAATTTTTTTAGGTAATTCCATGCTGTTTTCCACAGTGCCTACACCAGTCTGCATTCCCACCAACAGTGCAGGAGGGTTCCCTTTTCTCTACATCCTCGCCGACACTTGTTGTTTGTGGATTTATTGGTAGTCATTCTGACAGGTGTGGAGTGATATCTTATTGTGGTTTTTATTTGCATTTCTCTGATGATTTGTGGCATTGAGCACCTTTCCCTATGTCTATTTGCCATCTGTATGTCCTCTTTGGAGAAGTGTCTATTCTGGTCCTTTGCCCTCCCCCTTTTTTTTGGTATTTTTCTGAAGTGAGAAGCAGGGAGGCAGATAGACAGACTCCCACATGCGCCCGAGCTGGATTCACCCAGCAAGCCTACTAGGAGACAATACTCTGCTCATCTGGGGCGTTGCTCCATTGCAACCAAAGCCGTTCTAACACCTGAGATGAGGCCATGGAGCCATCTTCAGCACCCGGACTAACCTGCTCCAGTGGAGCCTTGGCTGCAGGAGGGGAAGAGAGAGATGGAGAGAAAGGAGAGGGGGAAGGGTGGAGAAGCAGATGGGTGCTTCCCCTGTGTGCCCTGATGAGAATCGAACCCAGGACATCCGTCAGCCAACGCTCTACCACTTAGCCAACTGGCCAGGGCTTGCTCATTTTTTAATTGGATGAGTTTTTTTTTTTGTGGGATGGGGGTGGTGTTGAGTTGTGAGTTCTTTATAAATTTTGAATACTGACCCCTTATCAGCTATATCATTGACAACTATCTTCTTCCATTTAGTGGGGTTGTCTTTTCATTTTGTTGATGGTTTCCTTTGTTGTGAAAGAACTTTTTAGTTTGCTGTAGTCCCATTTCTTTTTTTTTTATTTATTTTTATTTATTTATTTTAGAGAGGAGACACAGAGTGAGAGAGAAAGAGAGAGAGAGAGAGAGAGAGAGAAAGCGGGGAGGAGCTAGAAGCATCAACTCCCATATGTGCCTTGACCAGACCAGTGCAGGGTTTTGAACTGGAGACCTCAGTGTTCCCAGGTCAACGCTTTATCCACTGCACCACCACAGGTCAGGCCTGTAGTCCCATTTCTTTATTTTTTCTTTGCTTCCCCTTGTCCAAAGAGACATATCAGATAAAATATTACTAAGAGAAATGTCTGAGATTTTACTGCCTACCTATGTTTTCTTCTAGTTTTATGGTTTTGAGTCTTACATTTAAGTAAGCTTTTAATCTATTCTGAGTTTATTCTTACATATGGTATAAGAAGGTGGTTTAGTTTCATTTTCTTTTTGCATGTGTCTGTCTAATTTTCCCGACACCATTTATTGAATAGGCTATTCATACATTATTTGTTGTATGTCATTGCCTCCTTTCTTTCAACATCAGTACACTTGATGAACAGTGACTAAACGTTTGACACACTCTCAGCACCAATGGGAAGGATTCAGCTGTAACTTTACCATGTAATGCCAGTGTAGCCAGCACCTTTAACAGCCACTGCCCCAGAAGACCAGACTTGGGAAATTTAAATCTAAATCACTTAATAATGTTCCAGACTAGGCCCTTCCATGTTACATGCTATCAGCAGAGCCTCTTGATTGTTTTATAAGTTATTCTACATTTATTAAAGTCTGTTAGTGCCCAGCACTGCACTAAGTACTGTACTGGAGAAGAGAAGATGAATAGAATTCAGCCCTTATTCTCTATTAGATCCAACTGACCTCTCTAGCACCCTGGGGTGTCCTGAGCCAGGGTACCCATTTGTCCAAATGGTACCTTTTGTACAAATTAGGAAAAGGGACCCATTTGGGGCAGGTGCAGTCTGATAAGCACATTATTTGTTGACAGATTACAGGTTGTCATTGGTCTCCCTTGGCCTTTTCAGCCGAGCACACTGGTACAATGAACTATCTGTATCACTGATCCTAGTGGTCATGATGGGCTGCTCAATTTCAATCAATGTCTAACATATATTTTTACTCTAATAAAATATGTATGTCAGCAATGTCTGCCAATTGAACATAGACCCAAAGGTGAGAGATGTAAAATCTATCCAAATTGGTGTTTTTGTAATGAAAGAAAATGTAACATGTGAGATATGCAAGAGCACATACTCAGAACAGCAAACTAGCAGGAAGAAGCCCGGTGACAGCGCAGTAAACAGTGAGGCTGTTAAGAGTCTCTTTGAGACCCAGCTACACTGCAGCACTAATTGCATTGCAATTATTCTTGACTTGCTTAATGTATTTTAGTATTTGAATGCTTTCAAATGTGCAGCACACTCACCAATGTAGGAAACCACTTATCTAGTGAAAAAGAGGTGTAGAAGAATTCCAGTTCTGTGATTAAGTCCTCACTGGAGACACGAGGTCAACAGGAGCAAGGCACTTCGCTCACCCCGGAGAGGCCAAGGAGGGCTTCCTAAGTGGGGATGTAACTAAACAAATGTTGAAGATTAAGTAAGAGTTCATGAGGGACATGGGGTGAGGAGGGTATTTGAAGCAATAGGGGCCACCTGTGCAAATATGTGGGAGAACGAGTAAGTTTTCTGTACTGAACTGCAAACTGGAATATGGCTAGAGAGAACAGTGGGATTAAAAGGGTGTCAAGAGGTGAAAGTGAAGCCATCTCACAAAAGATTTCTAATGGACAAGACTCTGATCAGACCATTTTCCCCAAATGCAAACCCTCACCCACCCCTGAAGAAAGGTCAGATTGTTCTGTAGATGCACATAATGGAATTTCTTTTGGAGTCAGCAACCCTAAATCTTTTCATAAGTATTTTTGCAGAAATATCAAGGGCCAGGTTTTGCTAAGAAAAGTTTATACTCAGGACCAGTTACTCAGTTACATGAATTAAGAATTTCAAGATAACAATAGCAGAGCTCTAAATGAACTACAGGTCTCCTTTAGACATGAGGCCTACTACACAGTTTACACACTCATAAAGCTAGCCCTGTAGCTGAGGGAGACCAGGAGGCCTTATTAGTACATTTTTATCTTTATTAGAATACAAATTTATTTCTTTAGATAAGAGAAGAAGATGAGGTGGGGGTGGAGAGTCAGAGAGAGAGAGAGAGAGAGCGTTCAATTCAAGGCAGTCAAAAATTCTTTTTTGTAGTTGAACTTTCAAAATTTTGTCCTCAAAGTATCCAAGATACTTTGATAGCAAGAGGGAACTGAGACATAACAAACCTCCACAAACATATACTTTTTTTGATGGTCCCTGCGTCACTGAAAAATACATGCACATTTTGCATCCTACTTGACCTATCGGTGTTTATTTTCATATGAAAAAATGTATTTAGTAAGCTGACTGATTATGAGACAAATATAGAAAAATTGATATCTAGTGTCATAATCTAGATATCAGACAGACTGAACACTTGCCTCTGCATCTCCATCTGCTCAAAGTCCCATGAAATAACAGAAATATTTTTAGAAAAGAGTAGATCTATAATGTTGCTGGGAATCAAGATTAGAAGGGTGTTAAACTGTAAACTAGAAATATTGAGAATGATTTTTTTTTAAAGAACTGGGTTGATGAACAAAGAAGAATTTTAAAAACTTCAAGCCAAACATGAATGGGATAAACTACTCAAGGTAAGAATGATCAAACCTATGTGGACCCAAAGATTCAGGAGTGGCGTCTCCTTACAAGAACAAAACAAAAAACCTCTTCTTGGACCATTAGTTCTTTGGGCTTTGGAATCCATTTAATGTTGTATTATTATTGCAACACCTGCTATTTGGTGTTAACATTTCCGGTTAATACACCTTTTCCATTACTTTTTTTTTTCTTAAACAATTTTTTTTTACAAGGACAGAGAGAGAGTCAGAGAGAGGGATAGATAGGGACAGACAGACAAGAAAGGAGAGAGGTGAGAAGCATCAATTATTAGTTTTTCGTTGCCGTCGCAACGCAGTTGTTCATTGATTGCTTTCTCACATGTGCCTTGACCGCGGGCCTTCAGCAGACCGAGCAACCCCTTGCTGGAGCCGGCGACCTTGGGTCCAAGCTGGCGAGCTTTTGCTCAAGCCAGATGGGCCCGCGCTCAAGCTGGCGAGCTCGGGGTCTCGAACCTGGACCTTCCGCATCCCAGTTCGAGGTTCTATCCACTGCGCCACTGCCTGGTCAGGCATCTTTTCCATTACTTTATTTTGCAGCTTTCTGTGTCATATATTTTTATGTGTTCCTTTTAAACAACACACAACGGACTTTTGTTCCCTGATATAAGAGTTGCTATATTTAATGGGGACTTTACCAAATCATAGTAATTGTGAGCATTGGTATAGTTGGATTTACTTTGTCCACACACTTGTACTTTCTACTTACTATAGTTTCTTTTCTTTTTCCATTCCTTACTTTTGTTGGATTAGTCAAGCTTTTAGGTGTTGTGTTCTCTTTTTTTCTTTTTTCAATTTACAGTTCATATACTATCCTGCTTCTATTCTTCTAGTATTTACCTTTCATTTTTTTTCAGCAGAAATATTGGACAGTTTTATTTTCAGTGATGTGTGATTGTCAGATGATAACCACATTACTGTTTTCCTGGTGTTACCTTTCATTTTAACTAATTATAAGTTACACAGATATTTTCTCCTTGAGCTCAAGGGCAACACACCTTGGCTTAGAGAGAACCCTGATTACAAGTGCCATTTTAACAACTGGATTGCCAAACTCAACAAAAAATTAGGTATCAGTTCTGCTGAACCGATACTAACTAACTAAATTCCACCACTGGATGTGCCTTTGGCTCCTTGCATCAACCCATTGGTCCAGATGTCCCCAAGGAGGAGCAATCTGGCTTCTACTCCCTACCATTGAAATAATTATCTCAAAAATCCCCGAAGATCTCCTCTTTTCTGTGCACACTCCTCTTTGGTGTCCCTGCAGTGAGGACCCCTATTACATATACCCTTTACGTCGGAGTGCGGCACCCTGCACTGTGTGACCTTCCTGGCTGGTTCAGAAGGCTGCTTTCACTGGCTGCTTTGCCCACTTAGACCTGGGTTCTGTCCTCAACCCGGCTCTCTCTGTCTTGCCTACACTCTCCCTCCATCTTCTCATCTCTCAGCCTCACATCTCTCCCGGTCCTCCTCCAACTTCCACACCCACAATACCACCATGGTCCTCTTTTCTGAGATGCCTTTCTCTACCCCTTCTTCTACAAGCCTCTGCTGTACCTTCCATGTTCACACCGCCCCCCCCCCATGGGAGGTCTTCCTCTCACAGGCACTATTATAATCATTTCCTTTCAAGAACCCCAGTTTACATCCCCTTTGCTAATCCTTTCTCTGCAGCCCAGGGGAATTTAGAAGGCTGGTGCCCCCTCCACTGCCCCAGGCCTCCCATGGCTTCCCTGACCCAGCAACCTAGTAAATGGGTAACCTTGCTCACTGCAGTCAAGTTTCAAAGGAACATGGTTGGATAAGCACAGGCCTTTGTTGCTTTGGGAAATAGCACATGCCTGCCCCATGTTAGAACAAGCCAGTTATAGCAGCTTTGCCACTGCTCTCCACCAGGGCACAGGCAGCTGGGCTCTTTGCCTATTGGGGTTTTTTCTTTCTCTTTATTTTAGAGAGAAAGACAGAGAGACAGGAACATCAATCTGTTCCTGTATGTAGCCTGACCAGGGACGGAACCAACAAACCGACCAGGGTCTACCTAGCCAGGGTCCCCCAAAATTTTTTTGATTAATTATTTTTTTAAAGAGAGACAGAGAAAAAAAAAAGAGAGGGGAGGGGAAAGGGAAGCACTTGTGTGTTGTTCCACTTAATTGTGCACTCATTGGTTGTTTCCCATGTGTGCCCAACCAGGGATGGAACCCACAAACTTGTGGGTTCGGGTCCAGGCTTTAATTCACTGACCTAACCAGCCAGGGCCTGCCTAGTATGTGTTGTTCCCCGGACCCCCGGCCCTGCTCCCCTCCCCCCCCAAGATATCTGAGTTCTCCCCAGGCCCAGGAAATGGAAAGCTGTCAGGATGATTCTCAGAGGGACGGGGCAGTGATGATAGTGTTCCTTGTGCATGGTTGTGGGGAGACGGAAGGCTCTTTGTGATTATACAGGCTTGTCTCTAGAGTCCCCAGAAGTCCTGACGGGCCAACTTCTCCCAGGACCCTGCTCATTCCAGGTTCCACCAGGGGCTGACCCAGGGGGCAGCAAGACCTGAGAGAGGCCTGGGATGGGAGAGAAGGTTGCAGGGCCCACTGGGCTCTCTGTAAGCCCTCCCGCCCCGCAGTCCACCCACCCTTTCCAAGCAGTGATTCACCAGGCAACCACACAGCTGCCCCTGACTCCAGCTTAATTCGCTTTGTGTACTGGGAATTGAAAAAAGGCCAAGTCCCAAACAAAGACGTGGCCGCACAGGCCTTCTGGAGAGGCCCGCTAGCCGAGGGAAGAGCGGTCCTGGGAGCGGAGGGGGCGCCCCGTGGAGGGGGCGTCGCGGGCAATGGGGCGGGGCGGGCGGTTGGTCGGCAGGAAGCGCCCGCGGGCTCCGGCGGAGCAGGCTGTCCTCGCCCGGACCCTCTCTCCGCGGGAGGTCGGGAGCGCGGTGAGGCGTGCGAGAAGGGGCGGCCTCACCAGCCGCCGCTCCGCCTCTGGGCTCCGCTTCCCCGGCTGCGAACCGAGCCCCGCGGCCCACGGCTGGTAAGTGCAGTGCGCCGAGCTCGGGAGGGCCCGCCGGGACCGGGGCGCACGGGCAGGCGGGCGTCCCCGCCACGCCGGCAGGTCGCGGAGAGGAGGCGCCCCTCTCCCCCTGTCTGGTCCCCGGAGCTGGACCGCACGGGGCTCCGCCAGGCAGGGGCAAGCTGATTTCGGAAGAGGAGTGGGGACAGGAAACCTGGGGACACTCAGGATGGATGCGTGTATGCACTGTTATCTGTACGGGATCCCCAGCATTTGGGTCCATAACTGTTCTCGGTTTCTGCACGCGGGTCTTGGGAGAGAACACTGGGCCTCGCAGTGACGTGTGCTGTCAGTTGCTCCGTGCATGTCAGTCCCTGTTTAGAATGTCATTCTCTTTGTCCACCCTGAATTCTAGACGCGGGCTCTTAATCCTAATGCCAAGGTGACAGATCCAGAGTGATCCTAACTTGAAATTTTGCAGTCCTTGGCTCTGTTCCCCATGCAAAACAGAGTTTTTGCTAAATGCTGGCAGCTGGTGTGCCTCATGTCTGCCCAGGACTGTCCTCAGCTGTCTATGCAGTGTCAGCCAGTCCCATGGGCACAGCTGTGTATTTTGGGGGACACAGTTCTGCAGGCCCTGTCATCTGTGTTTCCCTGCCAGTTCCTGCACGTGCAGTGGATTAGTTTGGTATAGAAAGAAGAAAGGTGTGAAAGGTTCTAGAGTGTATTGTTTTCACCAGTGATATGTGCAGTATTCATATGCATAAATAGTCTGGAAATTATAAAAGGGAGGAGGGCTCATTTGGGTGGGCAGGAGAGCATCCAGCTGGGGTCTAAGTTGCTGAGTGTGCAAGAGTAAGAGCTACAGAGGTCTCCAGCATGTTGGCACACATGGTGAGCAGAGATGGTGTGGAGAAAAGAGGCAGTTTCTGGAAAAACTTGTAAGTATACTCTAGGACAGAGGGTAAAGAGAACGAGGGTGGTATTAGGCCAGCGTTGATGGTCTGTGTTTATTTTAACTTGTGGGCAGCTGGATTATAGTGAAAAGAATCTGCAGTTGGAGTCAGGAGACCTGAGTTTGAATCAACAGTTAGTGGTGGTTACTTGGTCAGTAGCAGTGTTCCCTGCATAGGTCTCTCTGAGGTTCCATTGCTTCATGTGCAAAACTAATAAGCACTGTCTGCCTAACTCTTGAGGCTCAATTTAGCTCATGCCTAGGAAGTGCTTTGACAGCAATAAGGCTCAGAGGGCAAAGGGCGGATGCTGGACCCACAGGTGCCAACTGGAAGGTGTGGGTAACACTTGGGGGTCTGGAGCTATTTGGTTTGTGGAAGCCGTTTGCAGGCTGCTTCCTGTGATAGTGAGCATAATAGGAGTGTCTGCCTGTGAAGACTTTGGACTCTGAGTATATGACACACATGCAGGCCCATGTGCTGGCACAGGTTTTGTGTGAGTACCTTTGCAGCACAAGGGGAGCCTGCTTGGATGGCCTGTAGGTCAGAGCCTTAGAGCAGCATGCTATCCAGGGGCTCTTCTTCCAGCTGGGCCAGGAGGCTTTCTACCCACTGTTGAGCTTTTACCATCATGCCAACAATGGAAGTAATAAGGACCATTGACCACAGTTTGCAGCCAGGGAGACAGGAGAGGAGGAAGCTTTCCCAACAAGGTCACAGGTCAGAGATGTCAACTGCAGGGTGCTGTCTTCTGGATCACAGAGCCCCCAGGCTGTAACAGGTGAAGAGGGCAGGGAGACAACCCTGAACACCAGAATGTGGTTGGTGGTTTGTCAGCCCTTGTATGTCACCTGTCCCCGGGACTTCATTGAACATAGTAGCTATTTGGTAAACATTGCGAAAGAAAACAGCCCTGGCAGGAATCCTGGAAACCCTGGGTAAGTCCCAGCTCAGCTTCCTACTGTGACCTGAGGCAAGTCACTTCACTTCCTTGGGTCTGCTTCCTCACTGGTCAGAATCAAGGGCACTTTTCCAGGTGGTCCCGCTGTCAGCTCATGTTTCACTTCCTCAGAGAGTCCCTTTCTGATCATCACATAAAGTAGCCACCTCCTGGCTGGATCACCCACCTCACCCTGATCTAACTCCTTCACAGACCATCTGGACTTCTGTCTGCCCCCTAGAACCACACAGTGAGCTTTGGGAGAGTGGGGCCTCCCATGTCCTGTGACCTGCTGGCTCACCAGCACACAGAACACAGTAGGTGCTTGAGAAAAGTTGTGTTAGTGAGCCCATGAATAACTTAATACGAGGAATTACTGCATGTTTTTCATGCTGTCTGAGGGAGGAGCTCCCAGAGCATCTGAGAAGGAGCAAGCCCCAGACTCCAGCCAGGTCCCTTGAGCCTGAGTCCCTTGCGCTAACAGTTTAGGGTTAATCTGAGTTATGGGTTGGCTTTCAGGTGGGATTTCCTTTGAAGAAAATGCCCTCCCACTAAAAACTAGAAAACCATTGTATCAGAGGACTCATAGGGGCCTTTTCAACTCGAAGTTGAAGTAATAGTGCACAATTGGCCCTTAAGGAGGGCCAGAGACAGTGATTCAGACACTGGAGTGGTTATCCCAAAGAGCCTTTCTGCTTGGCAATGGAATTCATCGAGTGTGTGTGTGTGTGTGTGTGTGTGTGTGTGTGTGTGTGATTAACTGGTATAATTTCCTGGGGTTTTGGTCAGGGTTAATGTGAAAGCTATTGTGCACACAATACAGCAATGAGGGGCATGTAGAAGCCTCTGAAGCCCGTGTGCGAGAAGCTCG
Organism: Rhynchonycteris naso; assembly: GCA_037038555.1. NCBI lineage: Eukaryota > Metazoa > Chordata > Mammalia > Chiroptera > Emballonuridae > Rhynchonycteris > Rhynchonycteris naso. The sequence goes on along the minus strand of CM072996.1, from coordinate 109,099,646 downwards.
AGTCCTGAGTTCACTTAATATCTGCAAGGTGGCTAAACCACACGCTCACAGACAAGAGCAGCTTGCGTAGGGTGACTGTGTCTGTCATCGTCCTCCTTTGGTGTGTTCCCAGGCAAACTGCCCAGATGTGCCTCCTGCCCAGGAGATGTCTGCTCAACATCATTTTTCCTGAGTCGTTGGCAGTAGAGAAGGCCTCTTCTCTCAGAGCAATTTCTGGGAACAGCAACATGATGGCTCAACCTGACTTATATTTATAGCAGCCACATCAACTCCGTGTCAAGTATGTCTCATGTTGTCCCTTCCCATAAATACATTTGCAAACAGCAGTATGTCTCCTGTGTCCAGCACTGTGCCTGGGTTTTTGGCACAGAATATGTATTTATCACCACCTTTACTAACCCCCATGGGAGTTAGTATATCCCATGTATACTATAATATAGCTAAATTACATAGATCATTTATTATTTATATATATAATATTCTATATTTATTTAAATTTTAAAATAATTATTATTAAGTGAAAGACGGGAGGTAAAGAGACAGACTCCTGCATGCACCCCCACCAAGATCCACCCAGCAAGCCCACTAGAGGGCAATGCTCTGCCCATCTGGGACCATTGCTCCATTGCTTGGCAACCGAGCTATTTTAGTGCTTGAGGCAAGGCCATGGTGCCATCCTCAGTGCCTGGGATCAACTTTCTCAAATGAGCCATGGCTGCAGGAGAGGGAGAGAGAGAGAGAGAGAGAGAGGAGAGCGGGAAGGTGTAGAGAAGCAGATGGTTGCTTTTCCTGTTTGCCCTAAATGGGAATCGAACCTGGGACTTCCACATGCCAGGCCGATGCTCTACCACTGAGCCAACCGACCCAGCCCTATAATAGTCTTACTGCTCACAAAAATTAGGGGATATTTGAAAAATGAATATGAAGCAATAAAATATCCCCTAATTTTTGTGAGCAGTATATATTAATAGTATATCCACAGTGTAAAAGGAGGTCTAGCTGTTTAGTTGAGTTGTTTAGTTGGTTGGTTGAGGAGAGGACTTTGGAGAGAAGTGCAGGGAAGAGACATGACTGCAGATCAGAATCCTCATGACTTCCTTTAGACCACTGACTTGGCTCCTTGTACTTGTTCCTGCTTTGGCTGATGACTCTTATGGGTTCCCAGGTTCATAGAGTATATACTGACAAGACAGCACACCACAGAGCAGGCAGAGTTGGGGGGCCAGGCATTAGTAGGCACAGATTTACCACTTGCCTGCTACGACTTTGACTCTTCAGGCCTGAGAGACACATAAAAGCCTGGTCCCTGACCTCCAAGTATCTAGTTGCTGGGGAGATTAAACTCACTCCCAAAAAGAGATGGGAAAAAGCTGAGTGCACACTGCGGCGCTCACCACAGCCACAGGGGAGCTCAGAGACAGCAAGGAAGCCGAGTTTCAGCCCAGGACAGAGCCCAGCTCTGGGCCAGACAGGCCAGCCTGGAGCCCCAGTTCTGCCCATTCCTCCCGTGTGAACTTGAGTGTGTTACAGGACCTCACTGAGCCTCAGTTTCCTCATCCTGTAAACTGGGGAGATGCTCTGTAATCCTAGCCTGGTGTACGGATGCCTGAGTAAAGCTTGGAAAGCTCAACTTAGTAGAGGGTACGGGACACAGAAACGTCTGACGCCAACAGGGAACCGTTAGGAAGAGGGCTCATAATGAGAAGGGGCCTTGCCAGGTGGTACCCACTGTATAATTGTGTCTAAAACAGGTCTCCCCTGTGAGTAGCCGGGGGGGGGGGGTTCTCCTGCTGCTGATGCCCTGGCCAGCCCCACACCCATTCTCTCCTTGGGGTGCTTTTCCAGCACAGTTTTGAGTCAAGACAGCTGTCCTTAAACAGCTCCTCCCTCCATTTTCACTGCCCATGGACCCACATATGGCCCTTCTGAAAGGCTTCAGGAGCTTCACTGTAAAATTCCACGAATTCAACCATTAAGGATGTTACAGAGGTTCACGATGTTAAGGGCAATTGCTCTGCTGGTTCCCTGGTCTGTTCCAAAGTAGCTCACTGATCCTCCTTGATGGTAGAGAGGGTGACCTGTAGTGGATCTCAGCTTGTCCTGACATACGGAGTCTTCTTTCTTAACACACACCTCCTGTTTTGAAAGAGTTTTGTCAGCCAAACTTTAATATAAGTGGAAATTTGGTTCTCCAGCTGAAAAAAAATCCATCAAAGACCATGTAACTAATAGCGATTTCACTATTCACTGTCTGCTATCTGCATTATAGCGTTTACATGTTGTGAACAGAATTCTGTGCTCATTGGGCATCATGAACGCTAGATAAATGAGGCCACAAGGAACAGGGACACACACCTGTGTGTCTCCCCCCTGCTCGTGTCCGTGCCAGCTGCAATGCCATCGGCTGAGCATTAGACCTCCCAGGGCCTCTCAGCGCATGGCCCTGTGCAGCCTCACAGGCTGCCGGCCCTCAAAGCCAGCAAGGCCTCAACCCTGGGCCTCAGGTTTTAGTCACATGTTTGGACAGCAGCCCAGTTAGGGCAGAACAAATCCTTCAAACAGGTGGGCCATTCAAGTGCCCTTGGGTTCCAGTCAGCCACGTCTGTCCTTGGAAGACAGAGGCTTCCATTTCCTTAGCCACGTCTCTACCCTTCTGCTTTAAATCATTTATATTTTTTTAGAAATCAGCTCTGGTCATTTCACTAACAGGTTCTAGTGTATTTAAAAGGCTCAAGAGAAAAGAACAAAGGACAGGAGTAGAGGTGGGTATTGTTCATTTTCTGAGGTTTGGAACAGACAGAAAAGCAGAAAGCTTGAAGTTCTTAGCCCTGTTCAAAGAGCCTCGCAGCCTCTCTGGCCATGGCCCTTTCTCCAGATAGGGTGGGCTGGGAAGGTGTGCTCCTTGGGTTGGAGAGAAGAGAAGCCAGGGAAGGACGATGTGGAAGGGCCGTGTGAGCCCACATTTTGGGGTGATATTTGCACACACAGAGGCTTAGGGAAGCCAGGACTTCCAGAAGAAATAAATTTCTCTTTGGGGAGAGAGGGTGAGACAGGAAGTTAGGATGAGAAATACTGAGTGAGAATGAAATAATTAGAAGGCAATTGACGTTTTCCAATTACACTGAGCAGATAGCTAAGGACTTTTAATTCCTCAAGTTCCAAGCAAATACTAGGAAAACAAGAATAGTAAGTCCTCAGTAGACTTGAAGTGAAACGACTCATAACGAAATCAGTTTTACCCTAGGCTAATTGTTATAAACAAGAGATAAGTTCCTACTGCATCTCATTAATTTTATAGAAACATTGAATGAAACAATGTTATTTGAGTACCTGCTGTTCTAGTACCTTAAACTAGACAAGGAGAGTGGAAGGAAGCCCCTCATCTTTTTTTAATGTATAAAGGAAACTGTTAGCAGTTATAGACAACAGAGGAGCCGCACTTAAATTGTATGTTTAATTCCTCTAAATTCATCTACATTCTACCATGGTTTTAATTTATTGAATAAATTATGTTAATTGTAAATAGATATTTTTATTATTAAATTAGTTCATGACTGGCAATTCTCCAGGGGTTCACAAACTGTTCTTCTATGACTTGCAAGCTAATATTACATATTTAAAAGGTTGAAACAAAGAACACAGAATATGTGGCAGAGACCATGTGGGCTGCAAGCCTGAAATATTTGCTAACTGGGCCTTTATGGAAAGAGTATGCTGAGCCCTAACCCATCCTGGGTCAGCCTGTGATTATAGACCAGGACAGCTCAGCAACCCCAAGGCACTGAACAGGGCATGGTGGTTAGAGGGAAGCCCGCCTCTGAACCAGGGTCTCTCTCTGCTGCTGCTTTCTGAGAGTCTGATTGAATTCACCTGGGTGCAGCCACGGCTCCCTCAGGGGTTCCAGTGCGGCTGAAGTTTAAAAGCACTGCCCTACATTTAGCAGTAATTCTCTAAGTGAGGTCCTGCGGATTCAGACAGCCTCCGGCAGGTGAGAAGTGCAGATCTTAGACCCCATCCCCATCTGTCTGCTAACTCACAAACTCCAGTGGGGCAGGTGAGGGTAAGGGGGCCAGTGTCTATGTATTAACCAACACTCCAGGGATTCGAATGCGCCTCAAGTATGAGCACACTCCTCAAAGGCTTGGCCTTTCAAACCTAAAGCTGCTCATTGCTGGCAGACTTCACTGGTGGGCTGGGAGGAGGGAGCAGGAGGAAAGGGGAGAGCTGGCCAGGGGACCACAGAGGCCTGACAGCTTAATTGTTATTTTACACTAGGCCGAGGCCCTAGGAGATGAAATGAGCCACAAGAGCCAGAACCTGGACTAGAATAACCCCACCAACACCAATAATGAACTCTTCTCTGATAAAAGTTATAATAATTTTAGCTTTGGGCTCTGCTTTGCATTACTACATATTTGTTTGTCTTTAGTATATTAACTTGTAGAAGGTATCTATTGGTTAGTACAGGTTTAAGTACAATTTCTGAACTATCTTGATGTAATGTAAGTAAACGTACGTGCCTGGGAAGTAGGAAGGCTGTGCTGCTGACCTTCACCTCATAACTGATGGACGAATTCTGTTCTCCCAACACTGCCTCCTCACCCCAGAAAGGGCAGGTTCCCACAGGGTACTTTCCCCGGTTGCCCACCCTCCAACAACATAGCATGTGTGGCATTTATAAGAATTTAATAGGATTTATGACTGACTGATAGCCTACTATGTGTTGGACGTTTTGTAAGGTTTTACATTATCTCCTATAATCGTCACAACCCTATGAAATCAGTGCTATCATCCCCGTTTTACGGTTGTGAATGTCAAGGCAAAGAGAGATTAAAGACCTTCTCCAAATCCCACAGCTAATAAATGGCAGCACTGAGATTCAAACCCAGGGAGGTCTGACCTCAAAAGCGGTGGGGGTGGAGATGGGGAGGCATGCTCACAATCAGGCATGACCTGGCATTTCAATGAATTGAAACTGGTTGAGCTTGTGGATTTGTAAAGCAAATTATCCTCAGCTCTCCCAGGTCTTGCTCAGTGTCCCGTGTGTCCTGTGTGGCAGGGTGTGAGCCGCACCATGCAAAGGCTGGATTGCTGTGTGCCTTCTTAGAAACCATTCAAGAGCCTGAGGTACCAGAAGCACACCAGGCAACCAGAGGTAAAGATGCCGTCTGAGTTGTCAAGAATACAGTTGTTACCCACAGAGCTGGCTGGGTATTTATATTCTTCCTTTCTTATTTTGGAAATTAGGAGCCAAAGTGGTGTATATTAGACATTAACATCACCACCAGTAACAAGGCATCCTTTTTTAGGGCTTTTCCTGTCTCCAAAGCACCTTACGCACCTCCTGATGTCCTGGTATTGTTGGCCTTGGTGACAACCAGAGGCAGTGGGAGTTCAGAAATCATGACTGTTGAGCCTGACTTGTGGTGGCGCAGTGGATAGAGTGTCAGCCTGGTATGCTGAGGTCGCCAGTTCGAAACCCAGGGCTTGCTGGGTCAAGGTACATATCAGAGGCAACTACTAACAGTTGATGGTTGCTGCTCTCCTAACCCCACCTTTCTCTCTCTCTCTCTCTCTCTCCCCCACTCTCTCCCCTCTCTCCAAAATCAATAAATAAAATCTTATCATGACTGTTGGCAGCATTGTGAGTCTGCAGTCCCCCCAAACCCAGAGCACTGGGCTGAGAACCAGAGATGTGGGTTCAAGTCATAGCTCTTCTCAACCTTGCTTTGTGAAAATAAGCAAAGGACATTCATCCTCTGGGTCCCTGGCCAACACAGGGGAGTGGACTGATTTCAAAGGTTCCTTCTCTTTCTTTAAGTCCTCGGACATACAGACGTCTCCCAAACCTTGGGAACCGTAGGTAGTGATGATCATGCTGGTGATGTAATTAGTACATGGTTAGGGAGCCAATGCGGGCAGCATCTAGAATGTTCTGATGCCAAGACTATTTCTATAACATCCTCTCTATATAACTCATGAAACTAAAGTTACTTCTTTTTTTAGGGAGAATTAGGGTAACAGCGCAGGGGTTATTGGTTAGTTGTCATGTGAGTGCAGTATTTCTTTGCCCAGAAAGGTCAACTATCTTTAAAAAGACAATTATCCGTGTGTTTGGCTCTCCTTCACGGAGAAGATTCTATTACTTTCCAAGGAGGTTTCTAAGTCCCTAGAAAATATGTTTTCACAGACCAGAGATGAAGACACGTGGTTTATTTATCAGAGAGCTTAGCAGCTTCCAAATTCTCTTCAATAAATGACATCACCTCCTGGACCTAAGACCCAACAGATTTACATCCAAGTCCCAAAGTGAAAATTGGAATTTAAATTTGGATGCATGAGTGTTCTCTCCCTCACCCTCACACACATGCACAGATCTGCAGCCCGTGTGTGGTGTGGTAAAAGCAAGTTGAACCAGAGGTCTGTACACCCAGATACTTGGCTTCCAGCCTCCACTCTGCCTCTGCTGGCCTCCCTGGCCCATGGCATGGCCCTTCTCTTGGGAGCCGATAATGTGGGCTTTGTACCTGTCCAAAAAGGAGCCCAAACCTTTTCATGGGGACATGTCATAAATTCCTTCGGGCATCTGCTAACACATATGGAGCCCCAGCACATAAGTGGTAACCTTTTTTCATACAATTTCAGGGGCCCCCGAATTATAAGCCCTTCAAAGAATTTATAAGCCGCAGCATCCTGCTCCAGAGACAAGACAGGCACTATGTTGAAAGCAAATGAGAAATTGCACAAATCCTCCTCTGTGGGAAAGGAGGTGGGTTTTTGTGTCATTCCAGCATTTCTTTTTTCTTCTCCTGCTGCCTGGAGGGATTATCTGCCTTTTGATTCCCATCTAGCAGGGTGAATATACATAATCAGGAAGTAATGTGCTTCACCCTGAAGGCTTGTGGGGGAGGGGGCAGGGGAAGGCCTTCCCCCACGTGCTCCTCTCCTCCAGCCTGGCTGGTCCCTACCATGTCCTGTGATGGATCCTGCTGCTGGGCGTGGGGTGGGCTGCGTGGTCAACCAGCATTTACTGGCCCTCACGGTCACTTTCTCAGGGTCCTTACCCTCTTATGTTAGATGACCCACCCAAAGTCAAACAGGCAGTAAGGGTGACAATCTTCTCCCCATATATGTTCATTCCCAGCTTCCTTCCCTCCCCCTCACCCTCCACCTTCTCCCCCCCTTCCCCCCCCCCCCCCCCCCCCCCGTCCTCCTCCTAGGACAGGAAGGTGGAGGGAGAAGAGCTCCCTCCTGCCTGCACTCAGGATTGCATCTGCTGCCCTATGAGGGCCTCTTCCCAGAAGCTGCTGGGTGTCCTGTATGCACTCCAGATGGCATCATCTCCCAAGCAGTCTTTCTCATATTAAGCAAATAGTTGCTGTAGCCGTAGACCAGGGGAGTGGCTGCTTGGAGGAGTTTGTGCTCAGCTGGGATCCCGCCCTGTGGGGGAGGGCAGTGGTGTTGTCCTGTATCTGAAGACCTGGGTCCCCTGTGTCAAGTTGGCTTATGAGTCCTTGTTGAGTCTGAGAGCTGAGATCATTGTTGCTTTGGAACCTGGAGTGCTCCCACATCCTCTAGACTGCTTTGAGGAGCCATGTCTTATGTCCTTGCCCTTCTTGCATGAACACAACAGTGACAGCACACCTGGCCTCTAAGGACAGATGGCCCGTGGGCCCCAGCTCCAACCTGAGTCCTGCATCCAAGCTTGGGAGGCCCCCTAGGCCCTGAGTGTCTCCTGCCTCTCTCTGGCTTACTGGGGGACTGTGGGTGTTTAGAATGTTTCCCTCCTCTCTCAGAGGGAAACCAGCTTCTCTGGCCTTCTGTAACTTCTGCAAGGCACTAGCATGCAGATATTGGCTGGACTACCCATGGTGGATGGCAGAGTGACAGAAAGACCTGCTGCAGAAGCTTCCATCCTAACTCTGTGCAAGAGAGGGTTGGAACAGAAGAGACTGGATGGGGTGTCGCTGACAGGTGCCTCCTCTGCGCCCAGGGGTAGTGAACAGCCTTTTTTGCCTTGCTGAAGTCATGTGGACTCAGACTGCAAAGTCCAGGTGCAGCTTCCAAAGGCAGCCCAGATTTCCCTGGCTGGGCATGGGGTCCGGAAAGCCGTTGTCCACAGTCTGAGTCCAGGCACACTGGAAGCTACCCTGGGAGGAAGGTGGCCTCTGGAACCAGTCCTCACTCCGCCGGGTTCCCAGGGCCCCAGCTGTGCCAGAAGCCTCCCAGGCAGAAGTGGTTCTCATCATGAACTAGCTGGGCACTAATGAGAGAATCCTGATGCAATAACGGAGCCTGGGAGGCGGCCCAGCTTCCCGTGCTGTCCTGGCACGAGCCGCTCTGGGACGTGTTCCTAGGAGGCAGGACCAGGAGCCGGGCAGGACTGTCTGCCAGACTGTCCCAAAGCCAGGGGAGGCTCCCGTGGAGCAGCACAGGGATGGTGTGCCGTGGATTTTTATGTCAGACAGGCTGTGTGTCCTTGAATATGTTTCCTCATCTGTGCCGTAGGGATCCAAGAGTACCTACCTCTTAGTTATTGTGAGAACTACCATGATAATTATATCATTATTATTACCATTATTATTCTCATCGTTTGTGCAGCTAACCAATGATCTAAAGCCTGGAGAGGACAGAAATAGCAAACCACGTGCTAGCGTGGCAAGGGCCCCTGCCATTCCTGGGTGGGCAGGGGGTGGCTGTGCCCACTTGCCCAGGGCAGATGCCATACTCAGAAAAATAAGTTGGGCTGTGAAGGGCCGTTTGAAGGTTCCTCAATGAGTTAAATATAGAGTTACCATATGGCCCAGCAATTCCCCTCCTAGTTATTACCCAAAGGAATTGAAAATATGTGTCCAAACAAAAACTCTTGCATGAATGTTCACAGCAACTCTATGCACAATAGCTGCAAGGTGGAAACAACACAGATGTCCATCCACAGGTGAATGGATAAGCAAAAGGTGGTATACCCATGCTGTGGTCTACTAGCTATAAAAAGGAATGCAGTCCCAATAAATGACAAACTGTGAACGAACCTAGAACACATCATGCTAAGTGAGAGAAGCCAGACACAGAATACTACATATTATATGATTCCATTTATATTAATTATTCAGGGTACAAGGTTTCCATTTGGGGTGGTGACAAAGTTCTGGTGTTAGATAGCAGTGAGGGTTGTACAATACCGTAATTGTACACATGTGAATGTGCACCGAATTATACATTTTAAGATGGTTACCCCATCCAGTCCTTCTGTTCCAACCCTCTCGCACAGAGTTAGGATGGAAGCTTCTGCAGCAGGTCTTTCTGTCACTCTGCCATCCACCATGGGTAAATTATATATATGTGCATTTTACCACAATAAAGAAAAAAGAAAGATTGGGGTGAGGTGGGGTCAGGGTTAGGGTCCACAGAAGCTGAGCCATCTATATATTTTAAATGAAGTGCTTCTCAGGTGATCTGTGAGGTCACTTTCAATTCTAAAAATATCTCGTGGGTCTATGATATAGATCCCTGCAACTCCACCCTGCCCCCACCCCCCTCCATGGCTCATCTTGACCAGGGACAAGGGCAGGTGACAATATGCAATTGAAATAAAAAAGCTGATGTCTGCATGTTGGTCTCTGCCAGAGCTGGGTTTCTTTGTGGTTCCAGTTCTCAGGCGAGTGTGGGAGGGAGACGGTGATAAGGTGAGGGGTTTAGCACACCCCTTTAACTAGAGGAGCTACATTTTATCTGTTTTGCATAACAACATTCTACATAAAAATTTATTCGAAAGAATGTACCAGTAGAACATCACTTTCTCATTGTACGGACAGGTAAACTGAGGCTCAGAGAGGGGCAGTGACGTGCCCAGGCTGCTGGCAAGTGGAGAGGGAAATCCTGAGTCAGACGCCCTGACACAGGGCCCCTGCCTGTCCCTCCGTCTGCCATCTGCCGGCACCTCTGTGAATACCACACCACACTTACTGGTGGACTTGGTCAGCATCACTTCGGCAATCCCTCTTTCTTTGGGAATCAGGGAAAGGGAAGACTGCCCTCAGTGCTTGTCCCTCTCCTGGGCTCCAGGAGCACCCACTCTCCCCAACAGAAGCCCCTGGTGCCAAGTGCCAGCCTTCCCTCAGGGTGATGACCAAGCAGCGCCCGCCTAGATGGGGTCTTGCACACTTGTCTTCATGTGGGTGATGAAAAGAACAGCTCTTCCTTGGTGGAAATCATAGATTTCCATTCACTCAAGAAAATCAGGGAAATTATAATACAGCTCCATCTCTGAGTGTGGGAAAATAATAGACTGCATTCTTCTCTATAATGATGCGGGTTTTAGCAGGAGCAGGAAGTATATTAGGCAATGCATTTTTTAAAAGATGTTTTTGAGATCCAGTTTGTCAAAAATAAAATGCCATACTCTTAGCTACTGGTTAGGTGGTCATGTGCCCAGCTACAACTTCATTATGATACAAGAATGGGAGAATAACTTTTGGTAGACCACTAACAGTCTTGGCCACCTTATGAACCAAACCCAAGTAAGTTTTTTTTTTTTTAACATTTTTTTAATTCATTTTAGAGAAGGGGGGGGAGAGTAGAGGGGGAGGAGCAGGAAGCATCAACTCCCATATGTGCCTTGACCAGACAAATGCAGGGTTTTGAACTGGCGACCTCAGCATTCAGCGTTCCAGGTCAACACTTTATCCACTGCGCCACCACAGGTCAGCCAAGTAAGTTTTAATACACTTCCCATCCTCTAGAAAAGTGGGAAGGATATTTACCTACAGATTGCAATTAAGGCATATATGTATAAAATAATCCATGGGTGGCCCTGGCCAATTGGCTCAGGGGTAGAGCATTGGCCAGGCATGTGGAAGTCCCAGGTTCAATTCCTGGCCAGGGCACACAAGAGAAGCAACCATCTGCTTCTCCACCCTTCACCCTCTCCTTTCTCTCTATCTCTCTCTTCCTTTCCTGCAGCCAAGGCTCCATTGGAGCAAAGTTGTATCGGGCGCTGAGGATGGCTCCATGGCCTCTGCCTCAGGTACTAGAAATGCTCTGGTTGCAGCGGAGCAACGCCCCCTGATGGACATGCCGGGTGGATCCTGGTCAGGCGCATGTGGGAGTCTGTCTGCCTGCCCCCCCCCCAGCTTCTCACTTCGGAAAAATACTAAAAAATATATATAATAATAATCCATGGGTGTTTTCTGTTTGTTTTTTATTGTCGTTGTTTTGTTTTTGGTCAAGTGTACCAGCCCCCAAATGTCTATCCACCCTCACTGGGTTTGGACAGCCCATCTCTTAAATACCTTACCTGCTCATCTACTATGTATTGTGCTGCCAAGTCCCTGCTTAACAACTTCCAATAAAAGTCAGAATTTCACCCAGCCCACCTCATCCAAAGAAAGGCACCCAGGCTCAGCACGGAGAATAGATGGTAAGGGCTCTGGTTTTCTGAAAAAGAGAAGAAAAATAAGTAGCTTGTTAAGTCAGCAGCTGTGCACACCTGCATAGACTGTGTCCTGCACAATTCTGGGAGCAGCTGTGCACACCTGCATAGACTGTGTCCTGCACAATTCTGGGAGCAGCTGTGCACACCTGCATGGACTGTGCCCTGTACTGTTCCAGGCGTAGCCATCACAGGGACTCTGATGTATACAGCACCCCCTGGAGTTGAGCAATGTGGCCAACCTGTCTTTGTCTCACTCTCGCTTGCCACCCCTCTGCTGAATCCCAACCTCCTGGGCTCTTGGGCCTTCCTGCTCCCACTGCTCCTTGCCTTACAGATCCTGAGCTCACCCTGAATGGGCACCTCTGAAACCTCTATCCTTGTCATGAGAGGTTTCTCAGCAGGCATCTCAGTGCTCCGAGGATTGACCCTGGACATGAAAATCAACTCTAGATAGAAATGATTTCTTCTCTTCTCAAATCCTGCTCAAAGACAAACTGGCAAGGCATTGACTAAGACAACCACTTGATTCGTGGGTCTGCCAAAGGAGTCCACCTCCTTATGTAGGAAATAGAGATGAAGGCATCTGCCTCACTGAGTCATTGAGACAATTAAATGAGAGGCCTGGCCCTGATGAGGGGTCCCACCACCTTTCGCTGGCTGAGGCTGCAGGGTGCTGGGGTGTCCAACTGCCACCCAGAGAGTCTGGGAGAGGCTCTGGGGCCAGAGGTGGCTCCTCAGGGCCCTCAAACACCTGTCTCCACGAGTTGGAAATCACAGGTTTCTAAAACAGAGGCAATGACCTGCCTCCCTTGGATCCGGCGTTCACTTATTCAGTAAATTACTTTTCAGATCTAGTGCACGCACACACATTCCATCTCTCACTGCTCCGCAGCCCGAGATGCTGGGCATCTGCAGGGGGCAAGGAGGCCACTTGTGTCCCTCAGTGCTGAGGTCCCACTGGGATGGGCTCAGGAGCTCCTGGCTTTCTCAGCCTCTGCTAAGAGCCGTCTTTAAGGGCTGGAGCAAGGGTGAGGAAAAGAGGGTGTAGGGCTCAGAGAAGGGGCAGATGCACGGTCATTGTCAATGCCTGTCAAAGTGGACTCCTCTGGGAAGCACCTGACTGGGCTCCAGGGGTTTCCTGCCAGTAGAACTGTCCTGTTCCCCTTTGGGCCTCATTCCATCAAGTTCTGAAACGATTTTCTACATCGATGTACCACAAATAATAGTCCATGTTTCTCACCTGAGGCTGGAATTGAAAGATGAAGAAAATGAGAGGACGAGGCAGAGAGGACAGAGAAAGTTCTGGAGAGAAAAAAGATGAGAGGAGCTTCCTGGGCTGACTTGTGCAAGACTTCCTGGGAGGCCCTGGTGGCGGAATTGCCGACACATGTGCTTGAGCATCATACAGAGCTGTCCTCCGCATCCTCCCAGGTTCAGGCTGCAGAAGCTGTTTTGCTTCTCTCCTTTTTACCACCTTTGACTTGGGAGTCCTGGGGACTGTGTGAGAAATATTTGCATGCAGAAGTGGTCAGAAATGACCATGCTCACCTTACATCCTGGAAGGGAGCTGCATCTTACCCAACCCAACAAGGGAGAGGTATTCCAGTTTTATAGATGAGAGGCACTGAGGCCAAAAGTCACAGAGCAAGTTAGAAACAGAAGTTGGACAGGAGGAACTCAGGTCTCTGGGTACAAGCCAGAGACCTAAAATCAAAGTGGGGGAAAGGAGTGGGTAAGAATGACATCTGACACCATCGGGGCTTAATGACCTCATGAGCCCAGCTTTGATGGCAGAGGCCCTGAGATGTAGCCCCAGGGAGTCCCACCCACCCAGCCATGGGCTCCCAGGCTGCTGCCCTGCCTTGAGTACCTCCTCCCACCCCCACTGCTCCTTCTGTGGTGCCTTGCTGTGTTGAGAATCGAGGTGAGATGCTTAATGTTCACTATCACTCTTGCCTTCCACCCCTTTTTAATCTGTTTTTATTTTCAGTAGGAACATATGTTTTAATAACATGATTAACAAAAGTGGAGAATACACATTCTCTTCAATGCACATGGCACATTGACTGAAAGAAACTGGTTTTTGACCATAAAGCAAGTATCAATAAATTTCAAAAGAATGAAATCATATAGAGCATATTCTTCTGCCCAGTAAAATCAAGCCAGAAATTAACAAAAGAAGACAAATGGCCCTGGCCGAGTAGCTCAGCTGGTTACAGTATCATCCTAACACACCAAGGTTACGGGTTTGATCCCAGTCAGGGCACATACAAAAATCAACCAATGAGTGCATAAGTAAGTGAAACAACCAAATGATGTTTCTCTCTCCCTTACTTTCTCTCTCTCTTTAAAAACAATCAATATTTTTTTAAAAAAGAAAAGAAACACAACTAAAACATTCCTAAAATGCTTGAAAATCAAGCAATTCACATATAATCTTAGATCAAAAAATAAATTGCAATGTGAATTAGAAAATAACGTATTTTTCACTCCAGATGACACACTTTTTTTTCCCTAATAAATGGAGGGGAAAATGCCCATGTGTCATATAGAGTGAAAAATATGGTATTTTATTAAATATTTTAATAGACCATTTGGTTCAGAATATTTTCTTTCTTCTTTTTCTCCTTAAAAAGAAATGGTCAGGTGCTGCCTGACCTATGGTGGTGCAGTGGATAAAGCGTAGACCTGGGAACACTGAGGCCACCGGTTCAAAACCCTGCACTGGTCTGGTCAAGGCACATGTGGGAGTTGATGCTTCCGGCTCCTCCCCCCCTTCTCTCTCTCTCTCTCTCTCTCTCTCTCTCTCTCTCCTCTCTCTCTCCTCTCTAAAATGAATAAATAAAAAAAATGGTCAGGTGCATCTTATGGAGTGAAAAATATGGTACTTTGAAGGCCTGGCCAGTTGGTTCAGTGGATAGAGTATTGGCGTGGCATGTGGTTGTCCCGGGTTCAATTCCCAGTCAAGGCACACAGGAGAAGCAACCATCTGCTTCTCATCCCTTCCCTCTCCCCTTCTCTCTTTCTTCCCCTTTCTCAGCCAGTGGCTCAGTTGGTCTAAGCATGGGCCCGGTCACTGAGGATAGCTTGGCTGATTCGAGCATCAGCATTAGATGGGGTTGCTGGGTGGAAGCCAGTCAGGACACATGTGGGAATCGCTCTCACTGTCTCCCCTCCTCTCACTTGAAAGGAAGAAAGAAAGAAAGGAAGGGAGGGAGGGAAGGAAAGAAGGAAGGAAGGAAGAAGGGAGGGAGGGAGGGAGGGAAGGAGGGAGGAAAGAGAGAGAAAGGGAAAGGGAAAGGAAATAAAACTTTAAAATTAATAATGAATTGCCAGTTCAATCACTGGTCAGGGCATATACTGTTCCTGTCTCTCTGTCTCTCTCTCCCTGCCTCTCTCTAAAGAAGAAAAAAAGAAAGAAAGAAATTAATAGTGAAAATACAACAAATCAAAATGTTCAGTAAATAGCCAAAGCAGCACTCAGAGGGAAATATATAGCCTTAAAATGCATGTATTCACTTTGAAAGAGATCATCAAGCTATAAACATAAGATGTATGTACTTTAATATATGTTTATTAAACTTTAATTTTAAAAGGTTAGAAATGCAAGAAATTGCCTGATTTAATTCACATTAAAATACAAATGAGTGATGACATTCAGCTATGTCCACCTTTCAAGAAACATTGATCATACTAACGTGATTTTTGTTAGTTATACTTTCAAGCAAAATGCTGTTAAAAACTGGAAAATTTCAGGTGGTCAACATAGGAGAGTTTTAAAGCCTTTCAAATGGTCCTTGGGCCAACCTATCCAAAAATTGCATTCTGGGGACATTTTGGGTGAAACAGAGCTTAGAAAGTAAGATGTTGATGAATGAAAAAGAAACAGTAGACTAGGAAAAATAATGTTTGAATATATGTTATAGGTTCAGGCTTAAACATAGTAAGTAGAAACCTCATTGACCTTAATTGGTGTCAGCTGCACTGTTTCCAGAATAACCTGTAGAAAAGATCCCCTTCAACTCTCAGCTGCCTTTCAATGTGTAATTTTAAACTTATTTCTCTATAATTCTATAGAAAATATAATTCTTTATCATACTTATCCTGCCTCCTTACACCATTGGTTATTTAATAGGTTCTCATAATTTTGAAGTTCATAACATTAACCTCAGTTAATTATTATTGATATTTGTATCAGCTCTTTTAAAATGACTTTCCTGCTTGAACCAACCTACTTTGTTCAAGTAAGGTCTTGATTTTCTGCAGGTGGATTCTTCATGGTCACCTGGGGACAGGGTCTCCCATGGTGAACATCTAGATGGAGTCCACTAGCAGGAGGATAGACGTAGATGCAGAGACCTTGAGACTGTGTCCCCAACTATCACATGCATGGCCTCTGACGTATGTATTCTATAGGGCTACCCACACGTAGTGCTTCATTTAAGAAGCTCCTAAGGAGTTAGTTGTAACAGCCCCTTCACCCTTGTGGAACACTGGGACTGTGAAATTACAGTGCACACAGTTCTTGCAAATTCTCCATCCCACTTGATCCTCACAACCACCCCGCAAGGGATGCAAAGCTGGACCAATGTCAGTTCCTTTACACAGAGGAGGAAGCTGAGGCCTGAGAGGTCACGTGCCTTGCGCAAGGTCACACTGCTATAGGTGACAGCTGGCATTCACACCCAGATCTTCTAACCTGCTGCCTAGTATTGTTTGGTTTGTTCCCTTATTCCTATCATAAGCACTGTTAGAGTCCTCATTTCATGAGTAAGACTGCAATTTAAAAACAAAGACCTAGGAAGAATAGAGCAAAGGGTGATGCCCATCAGCAGGCAGAACCTCCGAGAGAATAAGGAGAAGTCAAACCACCTGTCTAAGGTTATGAGTGGAGCCTTGATGAATCCATATAATGCATGTTGGTACTTGCAAATGAAGTAAAAAATAAAGTCATATACTTAGGAAAACATATCTCAGGTCATAAAAGCTAAGAATTCTTTTTTTTTTTTTTTAATTTCTTTTTATTGTATTCATTTTTTTTTAGAGAGGAGACACAGAGAGAGAGAGAGAGAGAGAGAGAGAGAGAGAAAGGGGGGAGGAGCTGGAAGCATCAACTCCCATATGTGCCTTGACCAGACCAGTGCAGGGTTTTGAACTGGCGACCTCAGTGTTCCCAGGTCCACACTTTATCCACTGCGCCACCACAGGTTAGGCAAAGCTAAGAATTCTTAGTTCTAGAATTTTAATTCAAGTTCTGCCTACAGCACCATCCACATGATGCTGTAGTTAGCATCAAACCCTAAGTTTGGTCTAAAAGAGTTCCCTGTGTTCATTTACCTGCACACAACTAATACAGTGACATTAAAGAAAAAGCTCATGGTCGCCCAGAGGCCCCAGGCCAGATCCCCAGCCTAGAAGCCAAAGAGATGAAGAACCAGAGGGAAAAGTGTGGTCCCCCCAGACTGTTGCCCCACTCAATTTGATATGTTGGTGGTGACAGCCACTGTGGTCTTCTCGACCCAGTACCCTGTCGAGATCAGAGAATGCTATCCCTACAACCTCCTGCAGCCCCCAGCTGCATCTCTGCCCAAGGACAATTCCCTCATTCTTAGCTTCAGCCAAAGGCCACTAAGCTGAGAGAAGTTGCAAGAAGCCAAACCTAGACCTGGCCCGAGAAAAGTAAAACATCCATAAATACTCTGCACATCTCTCTCCACATTCTAGTTCTGTGCTTCACTTTCCTCTTCTGTAAAAGGGGTAATAATCCCATCATATAGCTTAGTGCCTAGTTACATTTAGTAAACAATAATTATTTTATAATTTTATTAGCCAATCAGAACCTTGTTAGTGGTTGTGGAGATAGGAGACCAGGTCCCTGCCCTGCCACTAATTAGCAGTGTGACTCCCCCCGGACCCTACACCCTCAGACTTGGCTGTCTCAGATCTCCAAGGAGCTCCTGCCAACTGTCCCACTCAGAGGGTCTGAGGAAGCCCAGTTCTTGTGACTGCTTCAGAGGGACTTTGCACCCACCAGGACTAGGCCAGAAGAGTGGAAATTAAATAGGAGGGAGATGAGGACAAAGAAGGATGAGGCTGTCTGCATAGGAGAAGGACCCACCGTATACAGGGCTGCAGCCAGGTTTCATCAGGAGCCAAACTGAAGTTATACATTGAACCACCAGACTTGTTTCCTTTCCATCTGTTTTTAACTTGACCGTCATGCAGCTGGGTCTCCTGTTGGTCAAGAATGCAGAAGTAGAAACTGTCATTTTTTTGAAAGGGTGGGGTCTGGTTTTATTTTTGTTTTAGAATCACCCAGCTCCTCAGGAGCCCACCCACCCCCTTCCTGATATAGGGTGTTCTCCCCTTAGGGAATGGAGAGTCAGGGTACCCCCAGCCTGAGCTCTTGCTCATGGGAGCAGGCAGGGAAAAAGTGGCTGGTGAGACCCCGGGAGTAGAGTGGTGGGAAAAGGGAAAGTCACAGCTATGAGTGGATGAGATTGCCTTGGAACCCTCACCTGGTGTTCCATTCTTTCCACAGCCTAGACCCTGGACCTAGCCATCCCTCCAGACCTCTACTCACTCTGTTCCCTTTGCCTGAACAGCCCTCGCTCCCTTTCTGCCTGTCCTCAAGGATCAGATTAAATGCCACTCTCTGCCCCCACCCCCACCCCCATCCCACTCTGTCCACTTCCCCTGTGCTACCATGGTTGCTATGAGCTCCTTCAGGACGAACTTCAGTTGTTCTGAGTACAGCTCCTGGCACAAAAGGGGAACTCAATGCATGTTTGTTGACTGAGTGAAGGATGAGGCTAGCCCTGAGGACAACAGTGCCTTGTATTTATGAGCAATGCATACAGTCCGTTCCCAAGAACTCCCCCACAACACCCCGGCCACCCATCAGCATGAAGAGACTCAGCTCTGCCCCAGCACAGCGGCTCTGCTCTTGGACACGCCTCCTCACTGAGCCTCACCCTGCCCACCAACACATCTGGCTAGCCAGCTGGGCTCTTTCTGCTCCTCCCTCCTCTCCTCTGCACTTTGAGGCTCATGGTTCATTCATTTCACTCGGGGCCCATAATGCTACATGTTGGGCCCTGATGGAAGTTCCCCGAAGCCATCGCCTCACCAGTAAGGCCTTTGCAGTTGCTTTTCTGAAATGCCCTGTCTTGTGGGTCCCAACTGTGCCATTAGCAGCCCCCTGCCTGCAGGCTATCCCGTGCCCCACCACCACCACCATCCCACCCCCTGCCTGCAGGCTGCCCTGAATCCCAGCTTTGTTCTTCACTCAGAGCCTGGGCCTGGAGGGGCCAGTGCCCTCAGGCTGCATTACAAGGCTGTCTGGCAAATCCTTGGCATCTCATCAGGAGCTGTCCTAAAAGTGGTGCTCCACCCCTACCCCACTCAGTTGTCTGCTCAGATGCAAAGGATAATTACATGCAGGGTCATGGACTTTCAGAACCAGAAGGGGCTTTAAAGAACACACATTCAGAGTGTGTCCTGAGACCCCTGGTGTCAGCAGCATTTGAGAGTAGGGTGACCAACCATCCCAGTGTGCCCAGGATTATCTGGGTTTTAGCACTGAAGGTCTCTTACTCAGAGAAATCCCTCAGTTACGGGCAAATCAGATGTTTGCTCATGCCACCTAGGAGTAAATTCTCCAGGCCTGCTGAATCTGAAGCCCTTGGGGGGCTGGGCTGAGCAATCTGTTTTAACAAGCTCTGCAGATGATTCTCTTTTTTTTTCACACTTTAAAAACTTTATTTATATAAAAACTCACTTGTTTTTAAAAGCACTAACAAAAACCAGAAAGGTATGGAACAGAAGATATGCCCTTTACTAGTGTTTGGTGGGAAGATGCAATTTTTGGTCCTCTGGAATGTTGTGTTTTTATAAACAAACAAGATAAGACAGTTAAAGCTCCGTGAAAGCCCATGGCTGTTCTGTTACCCCACCTGCAAAAGAGCAGAGGAGGACAAGACGAGCCTAGAGTGGGACCACGGAGGGTTAAGCAACTTGGCCCAGGTCACAGCGCCAGGAAATGACAACGCTAGCTGTCAGATCCAAGCATCTGGCTCCCCGCTGGTCCATACACTTCTCTGGGGCCTCTGCCACCCCAACACGGGGCGACAAATGGTGGGGGTGAGCAGGGAAAGAGTGCTGAACCCTGGAGATGAGAAACTGCTACCCACAGTTAGCCTGAGACCTCAGATAAGTCATTGAAGATGGGTGTCCTAACTCAGACATGTGTTTATTTCCTCATTCCCTCTGCGGAAAGTTCAATTAGAGTGAGCTTAAAGGCTTCCCATCACCCTGACATTTTGTGGTTCTATCTTCTCTACCACTGATGCCTGAAATTTTACCACTAGAAATGTGTTTAAATTTGTTAAATCTTGTCTTGTGTCTGAACTCCTTTTTTTAAAAATCCAGTTTTCCTTTAGAGTGTCCTGACTGACCCCTCGGTTTGTGGGACAAGAGAATGCGCTGTGGCATGAGTTCAGTGGGCCCTGCTTGGGAGGGGAGGGCCAGGCAGATGGAGGAGAGCATGGCGACAGGAGAGCCTGGCGACAGGAGAGCCTGGGCCCACACAACCTGTCAGTTTACTAATGGCCCACAGCGGCCCAGAGGAGCTCTTGGCAGGGCGTCCTGCAGAAGGACCCGTATAACAGCTCCCCTTCCCGTCGCCAGGCTAACCCCATCTATCATCTTTCTTTTAAACATTTTAATAGACTTCCTTTTTTCTCATTTGTATTTTTTCCACCACCCTGCGTCTCAGGCTAAATTAGAAAAAAGAAAACGAGTTTTGTCTTTTTTTAAGAAGACTAAAAGTGTTAAAATTACCTTCTTCAAGGTTTGCAAATAGGATAAGACAGCCACCTTTTCTCTCCCTGTCCCAGGAGTCCATAGCTTGAAATAAAAGGCAGTGTGGTGGCTCAGAACGGGGATAAGGGACAGGGACCCCAGGGAAATGACGTAACCACACAGGACATTGCTCAGTCTATTGAGAAGCAAACGGGACTCCCGGGCACAATAAACCTCTCTGCCCTTGTTATCAGCTGAGGTCATGGTTCCCAGAGAGTCCACCAGTGGACATCAGGGCAGAGAAAGGAAGCATGGTGCTGGGGCAAAGAAGACTAGAAATTCTAGAACTGCATTCCTGGGTTCTGCTTGCTGCTACGTGTACTGACAATAAGCTAACATTTAGTGAGCACTTACTGTGTGCCACAGATACTCTAAACACCTCTCCTTGAGCATCTAACTTAATCTTCAAAACAAATCTGCAATGTAGGTATCATTATTATCCCCTTTATAGAAGAAGAGACTCAGCAATAGGACTTTTCCAAAGCCTCACACATCTTATGACAGATCCAGGTTTGATCTCAGGGAGTCAGACTCCAGAGCTATTGTATCTTTTCCTGGCAAACCACTAAGCCTGCTGACCTCATTTGGGAAGTCAAGGTGCAGGGGCTGGTGGGGTGAACTGGACAATTGTCAAAGTCCTTTCCAGCACAGATAATGTGATTTGGTATTCATGCCTCGCCCATGCGTGCAGAGGTCCCATTCAAATGATGTGAAGGGTGTGTGTGTGTGTGTGTGTGTGTGTGTGTGTGTGTGTGTGTGTGTGTGTGTGTATAAGACAAGTAAACTTGTATCCTGCAAACCTGATGAGACAGGGGAGAGAATAAGAACACAACAGGCCATGCAAAGTCTTTTGGAAGACTTGTAGGTTAGACCTGTGTCAAAAGGCCAAAGCTAAGATTTTGACAGTTCTGCCCAACTCACTGCCATATGTCAGTAGCCTTTCCATTTCCCTACTCTTTGCTCCAGGTTCTACACCCGTAGCCTCAGACTCCCCTGGCCAGACGGGCTAATAAGCCGCTTGCACAGGAGCTCTGGCTCTGGGAAGGGCAGACTGGTTCTCTGTGAACCTTAAGCCCAGCATGTGTGTCTTCTCTGCAGGCACAGCAACAATGGCCCATTACAAGGCTGACCAGGATGATTGGCTGATTGTCTACCTGAAGTATTTACTCTTTGTCTTCAATTTCTTCTTCTGGGTAAGTGAATTCGCCCCCATATACCCCTCCCCAGCACCAAATGAGTTAAGCTACCTTCATTTTTTGAGTCAGCACTCTGGGGTTGATTTCTTCGAAATCAAAGACCGTTCATGGGCAGTACTCTAAAGCAAATATGAACATTTGCTACTGAGGGGGACGAAAAGAATCAGGTCTGCAGGTTGACATGGAGTCTGTGCCACATGCCATCTGAATAAAGGACAGATAAACATAACACTGAGCCTGGTGTCCCTGCTAGCTGTGCAAAGGATCCATCTCTTTCTTGCTCGCTAACTTGTTGCACAAGTGCCTTTGTGGTGGGAAATGTGGCTGTCTGAAATAATGGCTTGTTTTCCACCAAAGTCTATTTGCTTGTCATGGTTCACAGCCTCAGGCCTGGGCAGAGTAAGAGAGGTCCTGCGGGCAGGCCAGGGATTGCCTCTGTGTGAGATGGGAATGGTCTCCATGTTGACTTCCCTCAGGAAAACCTACCAGGTGAGGTTTGCCAGGAGTGGAAATGGTCCACTTGGGGCAATTATCAGGATAAGTGGGAGCAGATGGAAATACGTATATTTTGTGCTACGGTCTCATTGATGGGGAGAGGCAAAGTACTCAGAGGGCCAGCTTTGCAGTGAGCGGACCTAGGCTCTCCTGTTACTAACAGTGTGGCCTTGGACATGCCACTTGACATGGGCTGAGACTCTTTCCCCAGCTACAACACAGGGATCATTTCTAACCTCCTGCGGTTGGTTAAAACCAAGACAACAGTCCCAAAAATGGAGTCACTTTTGCCAAGCCCCACATCACCAGACTAAGACTTAATTTAATTACAGTATTGCCCCTCCCAGAACTGGAATATTAAACCAGCCTACAGGAATCGTCTGACCAGCACTAGTTAAGTAATCCACCTGGTGGACCTTGCCATCTCCTTAAAGAAAGTAGCCTTGTAATGACCAACCTGCTTTTTCACCTGGTATAATATCCTTGTTCTGGCTCCCTCCTGCCTATAAAAGTCTTTCATTTTGGAGACTAGGAGCTCCTTTCTATATGCTAGATTGGATGCTGCCTGATTTTAATTGATTTTTGCTCAAATAAACTCTTAAAAATTTTATTATGCCTCAGTTTATCTTTTAACAGTTCATTTAGCAAATACCCTGAAATTGTATATATTGAGTGCTTAGCTCAATCTCTGCACACAGAAGGCATTCGACAGACTCAATATTTTGGATATATTAGATGTAGAAGGCTGAAAATACTACCAAATCAACCTGCTGATGAGGCAGAGCCGAGATGCCTGCTTACCATGGGAAAGGTACACCCCTGACAGAGTCTTAGATCACAGAGATGCAAAGGCAGAGAGGTGATATGTCTGCATTTTCAGGGTCTTTCATTAAGATTAATGAAATTGGTTAAGATTGGGAAGGATCATTGGTGAGGTTTGGTGGACATAGCAAGGCAATAGTTCCAAAGAGTCTTGGAAGAGTTGACAGTCATTTGATGCTATTAAAAATTTGAAGGACTTGATGTTTGTTTAAATGTGTTGTTTTTGTTTTTGCAAAGTTCCTGAAACAAACAATAAATCTATTTTATTTGCAACTTTTATCTTCCTGGGCAAGTGCTTCCTGGAATAGTGAAGTGTTGACGAAGGCAGTGAAATAATAGAGCCATGCTGACATGATCAGTCAGCTGTGTGAGTGCACATAGTTCTGATTCTTAAAGATAAATCCAGTAGTGTGTTTAGGATTCTCACTGAATGAGAACGATTTTTAAAGAATAAGTATGTTTTTCCTGATCATAAGAGTCTTATGTATCCACTACAAATATTCTCTAAAATACTGAAAAGAATAAATAAGAAAATAACAATTGCCCATATCTTACTGTAATAGATTCCTAGGGTTGCTGTCACAAAGTACTATAAACCAGGTGGCTTTAAACAACAGAAATTGTCTCACAACTCTGGAGACCAGAAGTCCAAAGTCAAAGTGTCAGCAGGGCTGTGCTCCCTCAAGACACTGGGTAGAATGTCTCCTTGCCTCTTCCTGGCCTCAGGTGGTGGCTGGCAGTCCTTGGCTTGCAGCTGCATCGCTCCTCTAATCTCTGCATCTGTCTTCATGTGCTGCTCTTCCTGTGTCTGTCTTCACATGGCATTTTCTTCTTCATTAGGGCCATCCTAATGACTTCATCATGATTGGATTACATCTGCCAAGAACATATTTCCAAATAATGTCACATTCACAGATAGTGGGGTTAGGACTTCAAATAATTTGGGGGGACACAACTCAACCCATAATATTAACCATCCCAGGAATGATCGTTGTAGTCTGTCCTGATTAGGACAATAGAGGGTAGTAACCTGCACTATGGAAGTGATAGTAGGGATGGAAATACTTGGAGAGAGTCAAGAGATTTAGGAGCTTAAATGACAAGATTAGGACATTAATTGGATTGGGTTAAGAGGGTACAGGTGTTTAGAATATGTAAGTCTTGGGTTGGTGGTGGAGCTCTTCACTGCAATGGAGACCAAATGGCAGGTCAGATGTCAGCATGGTGAGTTTGAGTTGCCAGGAGACATCTGAGCAGACATGCTTATTGAGCAGTTAGCTCATAGCTCAGGATCTCAGACAGGGATTGTCCCCACCCAGATAGTAGTTGCAGCCATGGAAATGGGTGAGCACCCACTGGGAGAGCATGGACTCTGAGAACACAGCAGTGTAAGAGTGCAACATGAAGCATCTGAAGTGGGCAGGGTGAGTCTGGGGTCAGCAGGGATCCCCATTTACCCTGAACTGAAGGGCTCCCAGCTGTGGGACTTTTAGTACTAAAACCAGGAGAGTTCCAGCCAAGTTGGAACTACCTCCAAGAGGAATTATAGGAGGACCATTCTGATCAGTAGGAAGAAAACCAGGAGAAACAATGTCATAGAAGCTGGAGATCAGGGAGGGGTTGACTGTATTAAAGACAAAGGACACATCAAGTATTTTAAGGCCTAGAAAGTGGCCATTGGGTTTGGTCACACAGAGTTCCATGGCAGCTGTGGTGAGAGCACTCTTAGTAGTGGGAGAGGAGTGGAGGTCAAGGAGGTGGACACTCATTGTAGACAACACTCACTGGGCACAGGGAGGAGAAGGGAAGGCTATAGTTGGAGGGCCTGAGGGCTGTTGTGAGGTGCTCAGCCAAAATATCTGTAGAAGGGTCCTGCCCTTATACATCCTGCCTGTGTCAGGGTCCCTATAGGAGGAAGCAGGCAGTAGACAGAGTGAGCACCCTCAGGGTCCCTTCCAGCCAGAGTGGACCCAGAGTCTGTCTGTTGGATGTTGCACCCCTTTGAGACTGGTGAGAAGAAGGACATGTGGGTGACAGCATTAGCCGATCTACAGAGAAGCTACCAGCGGGGGTGGGTGTGGGGGTGCTTCCCCCATACAGATCTCCCCGCTTGGAGTCAAAATCCCCTGCCTGGGGTCTGGCTGGACATGGACCAGCCTCCCAGGTACCTCTTCAGCCAAGCTCCATCCTCCTTATGTAGGGAGGCTGGTTTCTAAAGGTCCAAGCCTCAGTCTCCAGTCCTGGGTTTCTGGCATCTGCTCCTTGGACCTGCTATGATCTGAGAGGTAGATATGGGCAGACTGCTGGCTCATCTCTACCACAATGACACCACACTCTGCAGCGCACTAAGTCCCTGGCAATAAACCAGAATTCCCCAGGATGGGCCTTGTCCATAAGGACCCTTCCGTCCCTCCCGCAGGAGGTTCCCTCCCTGCAATACCCATCAGAGTCCAGCTGCTGGTCCTCCCCCAATCCCCTCTAAGACGCGTAGCAGTGCTAGTGCCTACATTGGTGGGTGCTGCCCAGCCTCACCGGATCCCCGCCCTTCCGCCTTCTCTATAGAACCATCCTCCACCACCACAGGGCGGAGGGTGGGCGGCGCTAGCCCGCTGTTCACCATCCTCCCCCACCCCCGCCCATCCTGCACCGCCACTACTCAGGTGCAGTAAGCAAGCCTGGACAGCTAAGGCTGATTCTCCTGGATAGTATGTTTGGGGTGAAGCGTCCAAGTTCCTCTCTCCCCCAGAACAGTGTTCATCTACCGAATATCGTCTTGCCACACTATGAAAATCCAGCACTAAGAGGCTAGGAAGCCCAGGTCTTTCTCCGCTGGTTATGCTGCCCAGCTTTTGTAAGGCACAACTGGATAAAGACCTTCCGCGACTATCTCATGTAATCTTCACACCAGCCCTGGGGGTCTGGATCACTGTTGTCCATAATTTACAGTCAGAGAACAGGCTCACCCAGTTCAGAATCTTGCCCAGGGTTTTATAGTGGTGATAAGCAAAGCTACCGCTGACAAACCAGCTGTTCGAGTCACTAATAATGACAAAGAATTCATTCCACAGTATGAACTAAGCACGTACTCAATGCCTGGCACTGTTCTAGGCACTGGGAATAAACCTCTGGAGAGTTCTCAGCATTTACAGAGTTACTGTTGTCTCCTCTCTGCTTGGCCTTCCACTTGCATTATCCTGTTTGATCCTCCCAGCACTCCAAGGTTGTGAACAGCTGTTAGAGCCCCATTTTACAGAGTGGAGGCAACTTGCCCAAAGTCTAAGAGCTGGATCCCCGCTCTCCCTGCCTGCCTAAACCTATGTGTTTGGCCACCAAGCTCAGTTGCCTCCAGGTCTAAGCCCCACACTTTCGTACACTGTCTTTGTGGGGGAGTGGGGAGCCCATACGTGGATTAGTGCAGCAGCAGAGCATTCTGGGAAGACAGGCTTCAGTTTGGGTTCAAAATTAGATCCTAGTATTTCTATGTCATGGGATATTAGGTGCTATGGACTGAATTGTGATACCTCAGAATTCATATGTTCAAATCCTAACCCCCAATGTGACTGTGTTTGGAGATGGGGCCTTAGCAGGTAATGAAGGTTAAATGAGGTCATTAGGGTAGGGTCCTAATCCAATAGGATGGGTGGCCTTCCAAGTGGAAAAAAAAAGAGATCTCTCTATAAAGCATGCACAGAAGAAAGGCTGTGTCAGGACACATGCAGTGAGCAACCAGCCATCTGTCAACAAGGAAGAAGGTCCTTAGCAAAACCGAATCAGCCAATCTTCGGATGTCCCATCTCCAGAACCATAAGAATTAGAAATAAATTTCTGTTTAAGCCAGTAGCTCCGGTATTTTATTAGGGAAACCTGAAAAGACTATAAAACATTAGGCAAGTCACTTAATCTCACTGAGCC
Source organism: Rhynchonycteris naso (assembly GCA_037038555.1). Classification (NCBI taxonomy): domain Eukaryota; kingdom Metazoa; phylum Chordata; class Mammalia; order Chiroptera; family Emballonuridae; genus Rhynchonycteris; species Rhynchonycteris naso. The sequence continues at coordinate 109,072,925 of CM072996.1, read as the reverse complement.
TCACTTTTTTCATACATTTAATAAGACTGTCAATGTTTGTAAGAACCAAAAATTAGTATTTAGAAAAACAGCACAGTTTCCAGCACATACTTGGTGCTTAGCTATTATATGCAGTTGTTGTGGTTATACTAATGGTGATATCTCATCTTTACAGCATTCTCTGTCTGCAACACTGACCCGAAGACTTTAGGGATCGTGACCCATGTATAAAATACATGGAAGCAAAAGAAATGCTTATATGAAGCCAGTTCATGAAACTAAGTTTATCCTTACTGTGTGCGATGCCCTCTGATATTCTCTTCTACTTTGTGGTGTTTGTTTTGTGTTTTGGAGTCTTTTTAGTGCAGTTTACAAACCACCACATTTCTTTCAAAGCCCTGATGGGCTGCATTCCAGAGTTTGAAAAACCCAGAGCAGTTGGATGGGGGCAGCAGTCATCACCTCCACCCCAATGGGGCACAACTCGGGCACCAGGGACCATGTACCAGGCCTGGTGGTCATGATGGGACTTTAAACCAAGTCTCCACCAGCTGCCATTGTAGCATAATCTATGTACACTCCACATTGATTCTTACTCTATCAGTGTTGTCAGTCCCATTTTGTAGATGATAAAACTGAGGTTCAGATGATTGGCAAAGTTCTGTGTCAGTTATAGGTTTTTGACTCAAAGTCTGGTGCTCTTCCCATCTCCATAGACATCTAACTCATAATCACAGCCTTAGGCCCACTGCTCTGATGCTTACTTGAAATCCAAAAATGTCCCCAAGGTTCAAGGTCCATGTCTGCATTCAGACATGCAGAGTATGAAGTATATAAGCAAGACTGGAGCAGTGTCACAATAGACACCCACATCCTGTACCGAAGTTCCACCCCAAGTCTGGACCACTACCCCCCCAATATTCAACCCATGCCTGAGCCCCCACCCTTCACCATCACCCTACCCCACCCCACCCCACCTTGCATTGCAATTAACCCAGAGTTGATCATCACCATTTCACTGAGCAGGGGAAGCTCCCTTTTAGAGCTCTGTGTCAGAAACCAAAAATGCCAACACTCTCTGCCTGCTTCATGCCTAGAAAAGGTGACCTGGGCTTTCCTATGTGACTCTTCTTCCCCTCCCATTTCCTACATGGCTCTATACAGCTCTCATCACCCCTGCAATGTTGTTCTCTAATTTACTTTTTTAATTAGCTGCTTGGCTGTGTTAATAATCAAAACTTTTCCAACCTCCCAGGAGCTGTGCCAGGCTGTGGCAGAACTGGGGAGGCCGCAGCTCCCTTGCCTGGAGCCCTGCCTCTCTCCCAAGGCCCCGCACGCCGCAGGCTTTGGCAGAGGCCGTGGTGCTTGGGGGCCAGTGGGAGCTCAGCCTCCAGGAAACCTGTGGGGCCCCTTAAGGGGGACATGGGTCAATATAGGAGGCAGCAGTGCTGGGCACTCATGTCTGGCCAGGGGAGTGAGGGGGCTGGGAGCATCCACACATTCCCCCAGGACCCCCAGGGCCACTGGCAGGGAAGAGCCTCTGCTCGCTTCCTACCCGGGCTGCAAAGCCCTTCGCTCGGTCTGTCATCCTTCCATGGACCATGGCCACTGCCTGCCTCCCTAGGTATGCCATCTGAAAAAGAATTGGTGAGGGCCCTGGAATTGGTGTTTCTGTTGTGCCCCTTCTTCAGGTGCTGAAGTCACGAGGCCCCCATGGTGTTCAGGGGATCTCTACCTTTGTGCTGTCAGGAGCTGCTGGGGGCAGGCTCAATACTTGAGGGGGACACACATTTGGTCTGTACAAGGCCACTTCAGATGAGATCAGTCTAGAATGAAGCCTGGCCTGACCTGTGGTGGCGCAGTGAATAAAGCGTCGACCTGGGAACACTGAGGTCGCCAGTTCAAAACCCTGCACTGGTCTGGTCAAGGCACATATGGGAGTTGATGCTTCTAGCTCCTGCCCCCTTTCTCTCTCTCTCTCTCTCTCTCTCTCTCTCTCACTCTGTGTCTCCTCTCTAAAATAAATAAATAAAAAGAAATAAAAAAAGAATGAAGCCTGTGGGGACAGCTCTGAGTTGCCCCTGCTATGCTTGGGGGCTCCAGGCCTGGCCGTGGCCTAGATACCAGGTAGCTTGCTTCATGGGCAAAGGAGCTTTGTGTGGGTGAGCAGCCCAGTTGGTAAAATAGGCACTGATTTGGACCTTAAGGTTCTGAGTTCTAGTCCCCAATCTCCATCCGGCTAGTAATGGCACCTTGGAATAGTCACCTCTCTCTGGGCATTAGTTTCTTCATCCAGATTATGAAACAGGTTAGACATGATTCTTTCCCTCAGTTTTTCCCTCCTTCCTTCCTTCTCTCCTTCCTCCTCCCATAGGGAGTTCCTGGGCATCTGTCATGTGCAGCACTCACCTGGAATGCTAAAATAAATGAGATGTAACCAAGAGGCTAAAAGAGGAGACAGACAAAGTAGCAAATACAGCAAATATGCTCTGATGAGTGTAACCATAGAAACCTGGACAAGGCATGGAGCTAGTAGGAAGGACAGAATGATTTGTTAGGAGTGGGGACAGCGACAGCACAAGGCTTTTGATCAGGGTTTGGAAGAGGAACAGGTGATCTTTAGTTGTCTCCCAGCTCATTAAGTCCTAAGAGATCTGCTCTTACAGGTAGATGGGTATGGGGGAGAGAGGAGAAAGTAGTGCTCTGATTTATTTTGTTAGGGGCTCTTTAAAGCCAGAGAGCCAAGAAAAGGTAGCCTTGCAGTGGGGAGTGGCCTTTAGCATGGCAAGTTTATCCTTGAAGATTCAACACAAACAGAACTTGCCAAGGCCACAGGACCATGGGCGAGGTGGGAGAAATGCTTGCCAGGTGCTGGCTGGCAGTCTCACTAGCAAGGTGGGGAGTGGTCCCTGGCGCACGCCCAGCTCACCTTTGTTTCCAGAGAAGGGAGTTGGGGTGGTTGGAGTGCGGTCCCCCAGCCCTGTGAATAGAAGGCTCAGCATACAGTGGAAGGGGGGGAGGGGTGTCAGCTGACTCTGGATTGGGGAATAGGGAGTCATTCTTGAGCAGCAGCTCAGCTAGCCCCAGGGGACTGAGCCTGGCTCAGACCCTGTCTCCAGGCCTCTCCCTGAGCCCTGCCTGTCTGTCACCAGGTCAAGGCCTTCCCATCCAGTCACCTGCAAGCAGCATGGGGCAGGGAAAGTGGCAGGTGTGGGCCCCACTACTGGCACTGTGCCCAATCAGAGTAGGGGTGCAGTGGATGCCGGTTGAAAGAGAGGGCAGGAGAATGGTGGAGCATTAGGTGGGCATTAAGAACCCATGGGTTCTACTCCAGGTCATTCCAAGGGCTTCCTAGGGACCTGCAGAAAAGTCCCCTCTGAAACTCAGACTCGCCCTGAAATTAAAAATTGCCAGAAAGCAAGGAAAAGAATTAATAATGTTGTCCGGGAACTCAGCCTACCGAGGCAGTGAGGGCAGCATGCAGCATCACTTCCCTAGCCCTGTGCATAAGTCCCATCCACCAAGCCCACCCCGCGCCTGCTCCTATGTGCAGGCCACGGCACAGCCCCAGCTGGGGACTCTGCGGGAGCCAAGGTGTGGCTCCTCTTCATGCTGAGAGCTACATCAAGGGACTCCCAGCCAAGGAGAGCCAGAGGCAGAAGAGGAGGGGCAGAGAACAATGTGAGCAAGGTGGGGACTTAAGGGAAGATGAGAGCTGAGGTCCAGAGAAGCCGTGTAACCGTCCAAGTTCACACGGCTAGCAGGGGAGCTGGGACTTGGACACTGGCTGTCCGCCTCTTCACCACTCTACTTTATTACCGTAGTTATTGGGCCCCTGCAATGTTTCCAGGAAAAGCAACCTCTTAGCTCATAGTAACCAAAGCCTACATGTGGAGGAAGGAAGTAACAAAAGACAGAGCCAAAAATCGGGCTAAGCCTAGATATCCAAGGACCTCATGGCCATTCCAGGATGTGGGCTTAATGCTCTGGGTTCTAGGGAGTGCAAGGTGATTTTCACCCAGAATGCCTGGTGGCTCTGCACTTAGAACACAACAGGCTGACCCCTGGGTTGAGCAGAGGCCAGGAGGTAGATACAGGGGGTGGGGCCATAGCCAGGCAGTGCATGGCATGGCTCGATGGAACTGGGTGGGGTTTGCACTTGACCGTCCCTGCATGGATAGGAGGGAGTCCATAGTGACCCTGAGGTTCTGGTCTGGGTGGGCGGTGGTGCTGTTAGTGAGACTGCCCAGAGGAGGAGCAGAGATGACAAGTGTGGTTCTAAGTGGGTAAACACACACCTTGCCCAGAAACATTTCCGATCCAGCGTGACAATTACATGAGTGAGCCACACCACCACCATGCATGACATGGCTGCCCTCACACTGAAGGCAGAAAACTCTCCTTTCCAGGGGAATCCTCTCTCCTGGGAGCCCCATGGCCCTGGCCCCTGCTCCAGCCCACCAGTCCTGTTCCCAGATCCCAGCACAGAAACCCTTTGGAATCCTGAAAAAGAAAAATCCTGCATTTACTTTACACACTCTGCTAGCTCTTCTAGTCTGCTGCCTGATATCCACCAGGACCCAGGCATATGTGACTATTCAGGCTAATTCTTCTCCCCATAATGACAGGAGCAACATTTTGGCAATGTTTTTTTTTTTTCCTAGAAATGGGAGATGCCTAAATTTATACAGGATGGTGACCTACACTGCCCCCCCTGGCCTGCCTGTGTCTTCATTGGTTTAAAAAAAAAAAAAAAAAAAGGCCAGCTCACCATCTGCAGGGTTTTCTAGCTAATTGCTACTGGCTCTGGTTTTGAAAACGTTAATATTCCCCAGAAAAGCCACCCAGTTTCTGTAAAGAGCCACATACTGTTGAATCAATTCTATGCAAACAGCTGCTGAAGTAGCTCATTGGGGTCAGATCTCTCTCCGCCCCACTCAATCTACCACTCTGCTCTGTCTGCTGACCTAGGCAGTCTCTATGTGGCATCAGTGAAAGCCATGAGCCATCGGTCTGGAAGCATCTTGCTGGTGGTATATTGGCAGCAGGTTGTACCCTGATCAGTAATAGGGACATTTTACCCACACGGCAGGGACGCAGAGATCATCTCATCCAGCACAGCCATTTCGCAGATGAAGAAACTTAGGTTGGAGAAGTCAAGTGTCTGACACACAGTCAGATGGTGTGTGGGGGCACAGCCAGGACTGGCACCCAGGCCTGCTGAATTCTACCCTCCCAAGAAACCCTCTGGTGACCCATTCCAACATTTATCAGCTTTTACTTTTCCTGTCTGGAAGGAAGACTGTTTTTTAAAGAGCTGATCAAGTCCCAAGCAGTAGAAAGCCCCTGGACTTGAACTCCTCTTGCCTCCTGATGTTCCCAGCAAATGCTAATTTCTCCACCAGATGTGAGACCCCAGGAGAGAGGAAGGGTCCCCACTGACTCACACTCACCTCCTGATTTCATCTGTCCTTCCAGGTGCCTCCCAGTCCCTCCCTTATGGTTGGGGACCCTGCTGTCACTCTGGCTGACCTGCAGGCTGTGCCAGTTTGCAAGATTCCAGCGCTCTCTGTGACTGGCAAGCACTGTGGAAGGGAGCAGCCCTCCCCTAGTGGGACCAGTACTGCTGTTCTCCTGGGCTGTGTTTCTCAAAGCGCCCCCAGCTCCTTCCTGGCAAACCACGTATTTTTTTCCTTTTTTGCATAATCTGATTTTCATCTCTTTGGACTGAAAATTTTGCTCCTCACTGCTTAACCTTCTACACCAAAACAAAACCCTAACACAGATGGAACAGGATGTAGTTTAAATCCTAAACAAATGTCAAGAGCGCTCCCAGCAGCTGCCCCCAGGGGAAGGGGCCCAAAGCTTTCTGGAAGCGGCCTGGTCTGTAAGATTCAGGACAGCGCCACCTACTGGGGGAGAGAGGCAGGACACTGTGACCCTCTATTACATATGACATCTGCACAGTGGTTCTCAACTGGAACCACCTGGAAACTTAGTAAAATATTCATGTCCCACTCCCAGACACTTTACTTGGCCTGGTGTGTGGCTTGGGTGCTTCAAGGCTCCCCAGGTGGTTGGGCAGCCAGGCTAAGATATGCTGCTTTAGTGGGGTGACAAGATGGAGGAAGCCTTAGAGACCACGGGCACCAGGGCTTAAACATGACACAAGATTAGGCTCCAGCCACCAGACATGAATGCATTATTTTAAATGGATCACCATTTCTCTGGGCAAAGCATCCAAAGTTTTTTTTTTTTATCAGATTCCCAGTGGGTTCCATGTTCCAACCGATTAAGTGTCCCCAGTCCAGTCCAAATGTGCCCCTTCCTGCAGTGCCAGATCCAGTGCTCAGCTGTGGGATTGACAAACTTAATGGATAAAAAGCTTACAGTGATTAAAAATTAGATCAGCCCAATGTGGTCATGTTGATTTATTTCACGCTGCTCAGAATCTCTTCCTGGCACTATCATGTGCCTTTGATTAATAAAAAGAATGAGAAATTAATTATTACTTAATTAATGCACTGGGTTTAGTAGGCAAAAACCTTCAAAACATAAGATCCAGCCCTGACTGGATAGCTCAGTTGGTTAGAGCATCATCCCAAAGCACAGAGGTTGCCAGTTTGATCCCCAGTCAGGGCACATACAGGAACAAATTGATGTTCCTGTCTCTCTTTCTCTCTCTTCCTCTATCTCTAAAATCAATAAAATAAATATTTTAAAAACCCATAAGATCCATGGGCAAAACTAATCAAAGGGGTACTTGGTAATCATAGGGTGGGAACCGCTGGTCTAATGCAAGCCCCTTATTTGAGAGATGAAGAAACTGAGGCCAAGAGAGGTTAAGGGACTATCTTTAGGTCACACAGCTAGTTATACAAAGTTTGGACCCTTAACTTCCAGGCAGAATGTAGGGGGCAGAAAGAAAATGTGCAGGATATTTTGCTAAGAACTCTCACTTACACAATTCCATGGACTCAGACTCAGGAAATTCCTCACTGGTCCTGGATATTGTGTGGGCCAGAGATAGCATACACTCTCAGAGAATTTACAGATCTATTGTAGTCCAGAATTCCATCAAAGCTAAGATACCATCAACATAAGATACATCATTGTTTTCTGTACCACCGGGAAAAAGTACTGCCAAGTATAACTAACTGTAAGATGCCATTCATCACAAGATGCATATCAATCTGTGAGATGTAAAAATGTGAGAAAAGAAAGGAACTGGAATCGCACAGGAACCTTCCCTACTCCAGTCAGGGCTGCGTAGCTGTGTCCTCACCCCGTTGTCTTACCTGCTGGAGGTGCTAAGGGGGATAAAATTGCACTTCATAGGAAAAAAGATTGTTTAAAAAGCAGAAATGAGGAGCGGAGCAGGCTCAGTCCAATCTGGGGATCCAAGGACAAAGTCTTGAATTGGCCCTCAGAAGACCTGGGTTTGAGTCTCAATTCTGAAATTTCCCAGTGTTGTCATCTTGAGCATGTTCTTGTTCTCTCCAAGCTTCAATTTCTTCATCTGCAAGACAGAGATAATCTGTGCCCTCCCGCATGCTGTATCCTCACAGAGCTATTGCAGAACTCAAAAGAGAAAATGAGTAATGTGGGTGCCTAGTGCATATTAATTGCTAAGAACCACCTTCCGTTTTCTCAGCTGATGCCTGTGACTCCTGAGAGGAGAGCTTAGATGACAGAGTGAGTCATGCAGGGAGTCGTCCTGGGGCCCATGGGAACACTGTGCAGGGACTAGCATAAATGGGCTGAGCGAGGGGCCCACTCTCCCTTTGGCCACACTCAGGACCCCGAGGGAGCAGTTTTCACCCATCCAAGGAAAAGAACTCATCTTTACCTGAGTCAGGGAGACCAGGGTCCCGGAGCAGAAGGCAGAAATGGTCAGAGGTCCGAGGGGTTTTGCCCCCACCCAACCCTGGGCAGATACCTTAACACTCCTCATCTGCCACACACTTCTGCTGAGTGTGACAGTGACAGTGACGATGGTCACTGAGCCTTGCTGCACAAAGACCGAGCAAGGAGCCAGCCAACTCTATTTCTAGGTACCCTCAGGGAGGCATCCCCTGACCTACCAGTCAGCAGTGTCTCATTCCTGTCCCTTCTCAGGGCTGAAAGAGAATCAGACAATTAGCAACAAAGTCTGTTCTTCTCAGTTCTCCAGTCCCAGAGTGACTCCAGCGGAGGAGCATTGTCCTTTCGGCCATGAGGCTGCACCCTGAGTACGTTCATTCGTTTTCTTTTCCTCCCTCCCTCATACCTACTGCTTTTAGAGAAACATAGAAAGGGGGAGAGAGAGAAGCATTTGTTTGTTGTTCTACTTAGTTGTGCATTCATTGGTCGCTTCCCATATGTGCCCTGGCTGGGGATCAAACCCCCAGCCTTGGTGTTTCCACCAGACATTTGGGTTTGCATCCTTAACTCCTGTCTCTGCCAGCCCCTGATTGCCCCTAACCAGAGGCAGGCCTTAGGACAATTTCCTCTGTGGGCCTCCATCTCTTCATCTATAGAGCAAGGATGAAAAGCCACCCATGAGCAAATATAGGGAGGAAACAAGGTAGTGTGTGCAAGTGCTCGCCAGAGAATGTGGACAAGCGCCAAGGAGCACTCTGGGGGAGGAAAGGCACAGGGTGACCGGAATTGGGGAGGCAAAGGGGCCCAGATGCAAAAGTTGCTCCTAAGTTGTGCAGTCATCTGGCCTACCTCACAGGGACGGGGGCTCCACAGGCAACGGGGGTGAGAAGCATAAATTTGGGACTCACACAGGATTCAAAATCTGCCCCTGCCACCCAGGTGTGTGACCATGGACAGACAGGGTGAACTCTGCAAGCCTCCATTTCCTCATCTATTAACTGGGACCCACACTATCCTCACAGGCTCTTTGAAGGACAGAATGGGAGGAAGCATAAAGAATGCCTGGGATGTGGGGGACGCTCGCTACGCCTGCTCTGACCCCTCCCCTTTCCTACAGGTGGGCGGGGCCGCTGTGTTGGCCCTGGGCGTCTGGACCCTGGTGGAGAAGAGCGGCTATCTCAGTGTCCTGGCCTCCAGCACCTTCGCTGCCTCCGCCTACATCCTCATCTTCGCGGGCGCCCTAGTCATGGTGACGGGCTTCCTAGGCTTCAGTGCGATCATCCGGGAGGACAGGAGCTGCCTCTCCACGGTGAGTGCCGCCGACCCCACTCTGCCCAGCGCTGTGGCTGGAAGGCGGGAAACCTGCAGACTTCAGGGAGCCAAGCCAGAGCCCCTCACTGGCCCCAGTCAGGCTCGGGCACCGAGAACCGCACCGGTAATACTGGCCCCAGCCTGGAATCAGAGGTCTTGGGAAGGCGGGAGGCGGTGGTCTCCAGGTTCTTAGGGACTAAGCCAGGAGGGCTGTCTCAGTCCTGGCACCGCTGCTGCTCCTCCGCCCTGCCCCTCCCCGCCCTCCCCTTCCCCCTCCTGTTTCATCTCTACCTGGCACCTCCCCCACCGGGACATCACAGGCATCTCACCCTCTGTAAATATTTCAGGGTGTACCTCAGAAACTTAAGCGTTCTTTTTTAGAAAACATAATGACAATACTATTATCACACCTCAAAACAATTATCAGTTGGTGTCATTTCCCCAATTGACCCATAAACTGCTCTTTTACTTTAAAGTTTGTTTGAATCAAAATCTAAATTAGATCCTTATATTAAAATTGGTCAATTTGTCTCCTAGGTCTTTGTTAGTCTCTAAGCTCCCCCGTCAATCTCCTCCCTCTTTTTTCCCCCCTGTGATTTATTTGTTGAAGGAACCAGGTCATATGTGCTATAGTTTCTCCCAGTCTGGCTTTTCTGATGACATTGCTGTGATGCTATTTAATGTGTCCTCCTGGTACTTGAATCTAGAAGCTTGATCAGACTCAGGTTGAATAGTTTTGGCAAGAGTATCTCACGGGAGGGGTTGTGTGCAGCACAGGGCCTTGAACAGTCTTCCTCCTGGAAGCTGGCTGTCTTCACCTGGCTCAGAGTGTTAAGAGAGGAGGCCAGGGAGGCCTGCAGGGGACAGAAGATAGAGTCCAGTTCAGGATTCACCAGGCCATCCCTCTAACCTCTGTGTACCTGTTGCCAGGGCAGGTTCCCCCACCCTTAATCTCCTGAGGGCTAAGACCAATGTGGGCAAGGGAGGCTACAAAACATCAGCAAAGAAGGACAGGGCCAGAACCAGTGCAAGTCTCCATGAGAAATCAGTGTGAGCCTGGAAAGAGTCAGGCAGGAGGAAAAAGCCCTGAAATGTCATTCCCTCCCTACCCTGCTTCCCCATGCCCACAGTCTCGTGTAAGAGCCTTCCTCTTGGCAGTCTCAAAGACCAGAGGAAAGCCGGAGGTTCTGTGACTGACAGTGCTCTGCTCTCTGAGCCACTAATCACATCTTCCCCTCCTTCAGCTTCTGGAAGACCTGTTCCATCATCTAGGCTGAGCTGTTAAGAAAGCATGTGTCGCCTGACCAGGTGGTGGCGCAGTGGATAAAGTGTCGGACTGGGATGTGGAAGACCCAGGTTCGAGACTCCGAGGTCGCCAGTTTGAGCGTGGGCTCATCTGCTTTGAGCGTGGGCTCATCTGGTTTGAGTAAGGTTCACCAGCTTGAGCCCAAGGTCACACTGGCTTGAGTAAGGGGTCACTCACTCTGCTGTAGCCCCCCAGTCAAGGCATATGTGAGAAAGCAATCAATGAACAACTAAGGTGCCGCAACAAAGAATTGATGCTTCTCATTCATCTCTTTCCCTTTCTGTCTGTCCCTATCGGGCCCTCTCTCTGACTCTCTCTGTCACAAAAAAAAAAAAAGAAGACGAAGAAGAAGAAAGCAGGTGTCATTCCTGGTTGGCTTGCTCAGTGGATAGAGCATTGGCCTGGCATATGGATGTCCCAGGTTCAATTCCCAGTCAGGACACACATGAGAAGCAAACATTGGCTTCTTTTCCCCTCCCTATTCCCCTTCTCTCCTTCCTCTCCTGCAGCCAGTGACTCAGTTGGTTCTAGCATTTGCTGCCCCAGACCCTGAGGATAGCTCAGAGGGTCCTAGTGTCATCTTCAGGTGCTAAAAATAGCTCATTTGATTGGTTGATTTGAGCATCAGCCCCAGACAGGGGTTACTGGGCAGATCCCAGTTGGGGCACATGTGGGAATCTGTCTCACTATGTCCCTTCCTTTTACAAAAAAAGAAAGGGAGGGAGGGAGGGAGGGGGAGAGAAAAGGGAAGAAAGAAAAGAAAAAGCAGGTGTCTCCAGTTCAAGCCTGACAGGCACATGGTCTGAGGCCTGCATGGGGGGACACCAAACCCTGCGCCCAGAGCTGTGCAGGAAAGAATGGAGACTTAAGGAAAGCCAAGGCCTATAGACCTGGGGCACACCTCTCACCCCAGCTTCAGAGGATCAACAAACAAAAGAGCCTTCTCTTCCTCCTGAGCCTTGAGGCAGGGCTGGGGGCCCAGGGGCTGCTGGACAGGCAAAACATCTCCCTTCCTCTCAGAGCCCCTTTACCCATTGCCTGTGCTCACTTTCGTCTCACACGGAACTGAAGAAATCTCTAGTCCAACATCACTAACCAAACACATCCAAGAGGCACCAGCTCAAAAGTAAGGTCAGGAAAAGGTGTGTGCATGCAGCCACCAGTCCAGAGGTGTGGGGGCAAGGACTAACAAACAGCAAATCAAGGCCTGGAGTCTTCTTCACTTGCTTTTCCCTGCCCTCCTCTGAAAGGCCCAACAAAAGAACCTGTCCAAGAACAAAACACAGGTGAAGCACTATCCTGAGTAACACATACCCAGGCCCCTCGGGAGGGACAGTGTGTGTGAGTGCATGTGTCTGTCTGTCTGTCTGTTTGTGTTGCAGAAAGGCAGGAGATGGAAAAGCAGCCTCTGACCCCATCCCAATCCAAGTCACATACAATTGAGCACTTCGTTGTCTACATCAAGGAGATGCCTATAAGACCTTTCTTGGGCTAACACAAGCAGGACTTTTAAAACCTAGGCTCCTCTTTAGAGGCAAGTGATGTGGTTAAGGCAGCTTAAAAGTGTTCAGTGCTTCCTGGAAGTTCCTTCCTGGTCTCATTGTATTTTTTTCAATGTGTGTCTCAACTTCCTTTTGAAATCTTCAATCAGCTAAAAGCTGGAGGAAACTCCTGAGGAGAAATGCAGTGAGTCTAGCTCTATAAGCTCTATTCAAAGTGGTCCCGCCAGAGGAGAGGGAAAGATGAAAGACCAGACATCTGTATAAGGTGCATCCTGCTTGGACCAGGCTGTGGACCAGGCCTGGCATCAAAGATTCCTACAAACCACCCAGAGAGCCCGCACAGGCATACGTCAGTCCTGCCAGGCCCTTTCTCCTGGTGCATCTGCAACCCCTCAAAGTCACTTTCCCGAGAAGGAGGTGTTCATCAGGGACAGGAATAGCATGTCCTGGCTGGTGCTTAAATGATGATCACTCGCGTTGGAAAGGGGAACTGGATTTAAATTATTCAGCCCAGCCTTTCTTTCTTAGTGAAGGCTGCAGGAGAGAGCCGGATGATAGTTCAGGCCATCTACGCCTGAGACCAATGACCAGGACAGATGCCACCTGATCAAAAGAAAGGGATATTTTTAGAGTTTTGAATACGAGCTCTGAAAACTTTTATATCTTGAGCCAAATGAAGATTATGATGGATGATCTAGGCTAAACTGGGTCTCAATTAGGAGCTCTTTTATTTTTATGGAATGGATTAAAAAGTAAGAAGTTCTAAAACCAATTTCTGAAAATGAGAAGTTGCAACACTTCCATCAAATACATCCAGAGTTGGTGAACCAGGGCAATAAGGTCTAGACTCAAGGTCTAGGGCCAAGCAGCAGATTGGAGCTTAGCTTGCACAGCGAGCTCTGGAACCTCAGGGAAGTCACTCAGCCATTCCTGGCCACCTTGATGTTCCTGTCTTTACATGGGGTAAGGTGTGAGGCTAATGAGAAAGTACTTTAGGGCTTAGGAAACAAGTCACCACACTATATAGAAATCATAAACGTAGCTATAATTTCATTTCCATCATCATCAAACTCCTTTGAGAAGAAACTAAACAAATGGACTTATTCATAGGGCCATTACTCCCAGGGTCCCCACAGCTCCTTAGCCATAGAGAAAGAGACTTACCTAAGGTCACTTAACCAGGAGCTGGTAGAGCCTGGGCAACACCCAAAGCTTGCTTCAGGGCCTTTTCTGCTGCCCCAGGCTGGCCTAATGCCCCTCTCCCTGGTGCCTCCAACACAGGGAAGGGACTTGCCTTCTTCATGACTCCATAGTTGGAGAAACTTCAACTCAATTATGTGTGGGTGGGTAGTACTCATAGGGAGCTAGCTCTCTGTCTCCCCACTCCCAACTGGGGCCCTGAACAAATCTCAGAGCAGGGCTGAACTGGGAGGGACAGTGTGTGTGAGTGCGTGTGTGTGTGTGTGTCTGTCTGTGTCTGTGTTGCAGGAAGGCAGGAGGCGGAAAAGCAGCATCTGCTCCCATCCCAATCCAAGAGTTTATGTGGAGATGACACACTGCCTTTCACCATTCAGCTTCCTTTCCTTGGCAGGTTCTGGATTTAACCATGTAACTGGGGAAAGACAAACTAGAATCCCTGTCACCTAGTGAGTCACAATGATTGCTACCCTGATAACGAGCCTCTTGAGAGAGGGGAGCCTCAGAATAGATGATCTAAACAGCAGATAGTCTTTCAATTATTGGGAAGCCCATGGGTCCTTGCAGTTGTTTTTCCTTCCTCGTGACATTTCACTCCTGTTGATGTTAAAATGAACTTCATTGCACAAACACCCCCCACCCGCAAGGATGGCCCGGCGGTGGGCTGGCAGTGAGGCAGTGATCTGGAGGAAGAGCCCACATAGGTCGTGTGGAGGTTGTTGATAGCGGTTGGAGTTCCTGCGCCCCTCTCATGGGGCTGATGGGAGAAAAGGGCTTATGGAGGCAGGTCAGTCATTTAAAGAATCACTGTGTGCCCTGCTTCACTTGGTGCTCGTCACCAGAGGGTCAGAGCCAGCTGTATTCCCTGCCAGGAGCCATGGGTGGAGGAGAAGGCGGAACCCACCTCCCTTCCCATCTGATCTGCACCTTATTCCCATCTGGTGGCACTGGCTGCAGCTCTCAGAGCTGCACGACCCTGCACCTGTGGGACCACGACAGGAGTGGTGGCTGGACAGTTGTCAGGACGTGTTTCTCTCGTGCCATGGCCTGGCTATGGCTCTGGGAAGCCGTGCTTCCCTCTGACATTCAGAGCCTTACCCATAAAACCATACATTGGACTGTTTTAGGGCAGCTCAGAATCCATGGGACAGTGAGACCCAGGAGGCAGAGAGATGGCGGTCAAAGGCCATCGGTATTACTAATGCAGCTGATTAGAGTGTGTGGCTTTGTCTGTGCAGCAGAAGCCTTAGCAAATCTTCAGCTCTGGTTGACATAAGGACAAACCCGTGTACCTCACTAAACTCATTGTGTGGTAGAAAGCAGAGAATATGGCATCCTGAGGCCAGGCTGTCCCTGAGGAGGGGAGGAGGCCCTCCTGCCAATAGATAAGTGACGCAGTGAGTAAGGAAAGGGTAGGAAGTGGGGTGTTCCTCTAGATGTCCCTGTTGGGAGGAGAGGAGGCCAGAAGAGAGGAGGCTTGGTCCTGACACTGAACAGACAGATGGAGCAGTAGCACCTAGACATTCTTCTCATCTAAGCCTCACAGTTCACACAGAAGGCCCAGAGAGGTTGAGTGGTTCGCCCAGGGTCAGACAACGTCTTCCCAGAGGAAAGCTGGGCCCAGACTCCCAAGCCCGGGTGCCTTGTGTGACATCACCCTTGTCTCTAATCAGTACCATTCTGAGCTGAAGATCCACCTTTCTCAGAGGATGTACCTGATTACTGCCCACCTGTAGCAACAAAATTTCTATAGCAGCAATTCTTACAGCCGATTAATTTCCACCACCTCCTCCTCTCCAATTTTCAGCAACTCACGCACTATGTTACATTGATGAGGCTGCCTAAATCATCTTCCTCCACAAGCATTTCCAACACATTTCCAGAATTTCCTGCTCTGATGAGCACAAGCCAGAGTGAGAAGGGGAGGAGACACAAATGGGACTAAGAACTGGTTCTTGGCTTAGAATGTTGTGGGAACATGCTGTGAAAACATGCAAGGTTAGGATAACAATTAGGGACTGCGAGGCACCCTAGGGCGAAAGCCCTGAGCAGATGCGAGTCCAGGGGCCTCTCTGACCCCATACTGATAACAGTGCATGCTGGAAACAGCAAAACAACAGGATAAGATTCAGCAACAGAAGATGTTTAGGTTCTCAGAACAGAGATTAGGGGTCAGCATGTTTCTTGTCTTTTACTTCACCCCCTGAAAACTTCTTTCTGCTTCCTTGAGTTATTTGTACTGCCTAATAAATATTTGAGTAAGGCTAGGGATGGGGCATCAGTCCTTCTATCTGCTGACCAGGGCTGTTGTCTCCCCTCTGCCCCTCCGTGCATTTCATCTGGTCTTTGAGTAATTTTTGTTGTCGCAACAAGTGGTGCCCCATATGAGGACCAAATGACAGGCGTGCTACTCTGAATAGTCATTGTCTCCATGACAGTGTGTAGAGAGGATGACAAAATGCCTGCATTAAAAGACAGGAATGTGTGGGGACTAAATTCCTATTTGAATTTGGTCACAGCTCTTAGCTTTCTGAGCCCTAGAATGTTCCCTAACCTCTAAGTGAGATTATAAATTTCTCCTGCTTAGCTTTTCCTTTCTCCTTACAGCTAATTCTGTTACCACCATCACTCCCACCCTAGGGTCCCTGCCACCGTCCTTTGTAGCCTGGCCCACACACATCCCTCCCATTCCAGGCATGTGGACAGGTGCCTGCAGGCTGCACCATGTCTCTCCACAGCCTGTGCGAAGCCAGCCAGCAGGAACCTCTGTGCCCTTCCAGGGGTCTAGTAGGAGATGGTGATCGGTCACTTTCCCCACACCCAGATCCACTGGGCAGCAGCATCCCCTGAGTTCCCTGGGGCTGTGTGTCCCCAGTGGAGTCTGGTCATCTGTCAGCCAGCTGGCCAGGCCCTGCTGTCCACTCTGGAGCCTGCTGTCTCAGCCCATTCAATCTGGACTCTCGGCAGCCCCAGCTTGACATCCAGTGGACGCCTGTCTCTGGCTTGTAGTTCTGAAAGTGTTCTCCCCTGCAAACCCCCCTCAGTGTAATCTTTGCAGCCCCAACCTACTGGTTGGGTTTTGGGATAGCCTTGGCTGCATTTTCTTGATGTCTTTGTAAAAATTTATTTGATTGATTGATTGATTTTAGAGAGAGAGGGGAAGGTGGAGAGGGAGAAGAGAGAGAGAGAGAGAGAAATTGATTTGTTGTTCCACTTATTTATGCATTCATTGGTTGATTCTTGTATGTGCCCTGACTAGGGATTGAACCTGCTACCTTGGCATATTGAGCTGATGCTCCAATCACCTGAACTACCCAGCCGGAAACACTTGATGTCTTTTGAATATCTCCTGCCTCCCCATGACCTGGTTTACTCCTCCCCTGACCTCTTCTAACTTTGGTCAACCAGTTTTCCTCCCCCCATCCCTGGTCCTCTTCTCTGATTGCAGCCCCTTGGGCCAGAACTGGATATTAGCATCAGACACCAGCCAAAACACACCCTAGGACCCTCCTGTAGGACAGCCCCATGTGGAGTGGCTGAGTCTGGGCATCCAGCATGGCTGTGTCTGGGTGGCTTGGGTTTGGAGCCCTGGGCTGGGGCCAGGAGAGGTAGAGGTCACCTTCATCCTTGCAACAGTGACATCTTGTTTCAAGAATGGCTTGAGGCTCCTAAATCCACATCCTCTCTTTTCTGCACAAACAGGCCAGGCAGCTGCACCTCTGATCCCTGACTGCCTCCAGCTGGTAGTTAATTGCCAGAAAATAATGCGCCCTGAGGTCATTGCCACTTAAACAGCTGGCTCCATCTTTCCCTGTTTGGCCTTGGTTGTTCTGAGCTCCCGGGCCCTCCCCTGCCTGCACTGTAATCCTCTAACACTCAGCCAACGGAGAGCCTCAGGCTAGCTCTCCTCCCCGCAATTGACCTTGGCAGCCTCCGCTCCTCTTACTGTTGCCATGTGGCCCTGTGACTACTAGTGCCTCTACTGCTATGCCCACCCGCCTGGACACCCTGCATCGATTTTCTGACCCTGGCATAGTTGCCATCTCCAGCCATGCACAGTGGAGACGACGGGGGAGGAGCGGTGGAGACAGAGCACGAAAGCTTCCATGAAACTCCCTTCTTTGTGGCAGATTCAGCCCAATGGAGAAATTCCAAAACTCCAGTTGTTTCAAGTACTTAAAACTAACCCTAGTGATGGTGCCAGCGACTGCTGAACTGCCCTGTCTCATAGCACCAGTGACTCTGCCCCAGAAACCATACCTGGAGCTTCGCTTTTCCCATGCAGTGTTGAAGACTCAGTTTCTAGTTAGTCACCATAATGTCAACAGTGAGAAACATCTCCGCAGACTTCCTGCTGTGCCTCTCATTAAGGAAAGTATTGTTTTGGTTCAGAGAGTACCGTGCTGTTCCAGCTTCATTTGGAGCTATATATAATTACAGAAAATACCCAACTTCTAGTTCACACTGTTCCATTAAAGAATTAAAGGGAAAATTTGGAGGTAAATGGTATGCGGGGGAAGATGACTGCTTGGGTCCCGTTCTGTGCTTTCCAAACACGTTCCGTCTATGTCTGGATTTCAGTTCAGCATATTTTGAAATGGCATCGTTCTTACTGAGGGCTCTGGGTGTAGAATGTACAGGAGCTTTCTTTGCTATTCTTACTCTGCTTTCTGTCAGACCAAGACTCAGGTGGCCACCTCAGGAAGGACTGGGGGCAGGCCAGGAACAAAAGCCAGAGTGGGCTGGAGGACAGGGTAGCTCTCACATCCATGCACAGGGAGGGCAGGTCAGGAGGGCAAACAAGGGTCAGAGTGTGCACATTCCCAGCAGACCTGCCAGGCAGATCAGGGTTCCAAAGTATGTTAGCAGTGAGGTCAGAGTCAGGAACTTCTGGCTCAGGGAGGGCTGGCCCGAGGCGAGGCTTGATGGCTTACAGGAGCAGGACATAGACGTGGTGGGGGCAGTGGACCCCAGGCAAGTGGTCCCGAGAGAGCAAAGGCCTCACTGTGTCCAGGGCGCTATGCATGCATAGGGAGGCTGCCCAGCGGTGCCGACAAGTACTGGATAGACTCTGTGGCAAGCTAGGCTGGGCTGAGTAAGGTGAAGGGCAGGGGGTAGGCATGGGTGTTAGAGCCGGTGGCTGTGACCCCAGGGTGGGGCAGAGAGGAGGCATGAAGGAGCAGGGCCTAACCTGCTGAAACGTCTGCTGCACCATTGCTAACAGGCCCCTGGTTGGGGAGCGCAGCCTGGCCCGGAGGGGCCACCTGGAGCATGCCTGGCCTGCCTGCTGGCACTGAGTAATGGAGACCTGATGGGGCCAGTGAGAGATCCTCATGTGTCAGGGTTGGGAGGTTTCTGCATTTCCCCTTTGTCTCTCCATCACCTGGGTTTTCCCCCTCCTCTCTTATTCCTCTCCTGACACCCAAACCTGCTGACTCAGGGTCATCCCCTGCGCTTCAGCTGTCAGTAGGATATCAGCACACAGCAGGTAAGACGCAGGGTCGGCAGCCAGAATCACTGGGTTCAGTTCTGGGCTCAGCCCTGTACTTGCCAAAGGAGTTCAGACAAGCCACTCCAGCGCTCCATGCGCACATGCCTGAGGGTTCAGTGAGGCTGACGCTGTGTTCACGTGGCCTGCGCTGAGTGACGTTGTCCTCTCTGAGGGAGTCTGGGAGCAGTCCTGGGAAGGGCTTACAAAGGAGCTGGCACATGTTGGCGTTGCTGTCATGGGAGCCGCTCAGGTGTTAAGGCACTGATTCCTCTAAGGAAGGATTAATTATTACTATTTGGTGTGTATGTATTAAACAGTGTTCATCAACCACTGCTCCATGGTTCATACAACATCAGGGTGATTAGCTCTGTTGAGGACCAGTGTGAAATTTCTGGCGGACTGGTCTGGGGATGGTGGATGAAGAACACTGGTCTACAGGATGCCTTCCTACTGCTCCCACTGTGACTGCATTTTCTCCACTTTGCTGGCTCCGAGGCCGGAGCACCTCAGAGTTGTGGCCTCCTAAGCCATGGACCCGGGAGCTGGATTCTGGCAGCCCTTCAGGAGAATGGGGGGCTCTGTTGGAGGAGCATGGGCCCTCCCTGGCATGGATAGCTGGGAGAAGCAGGATGTTGTGGGGCCTGGTAAATACTGACTCCTTGAAATATTACACAAGGTATCTGAGAACATTTTACTGACCTTTATTTAATAATTGAAAGTCAACACCACGCTTAAAGGCAAAAGGAACTCCAGAACCTTATTCATGCTTCCTGATCAATCTATTATACACATTTGATGGCAGCTCACCCCTCACTGCCCATCTCATTAGGGACAGTGGGAGGGACCTACAGCTGCTTCAGACAACATGTTGTCCCCAGGAAAACACCCAGAGCTCCCAGGATGTATCCAGACTGGTGGCTTCTCTCTGCTTCACTGATCCTTGCTAGAGACAGCTACAAAGTAAAATCCCTCACGTGCCTCTGTGCTGAGTGCTGGCTTCTCAGGACCTGGATTGCCTTCCTGAGATCTGTTGTGTGCCGCCCATAGTGCACAGGGACACAGATACAAGTCAAGCCCCAGCATCAGCCTCAGACCCTGAGCGTTCCTGGCACCAGCCCTTCCTGTGCACTGTAGGTGGTAGCAGCATTCCAGGCCTCCACCCACTGGATGCCAGTGGGATTCCTCCCAGTGTGACAGCAAAGAAAGTCTCCAGACCATGCCAAATGTTCTCTGAGGGAAAAATCATGGCCGATTGAGAACCACTGGTATAAAGGAACAATTCCGTGCTACCCGCAGATTAGGAAAAGAGATGGTATGCTCTGGTAGGTGCCCGGTGTTGCGGGCAGGCTCTGTGCACGGGCACGCACGCATCTGAAAGCGGGCATGTTCACCAAGCATGCAGGCAGGTTCAGCGCCGTACCAGTGGGCCTTTTTCCCCGGAAGTTCATGGTCATTCTGAGGAGACTGTGGGGGTGACACTTGAAGCAGTAACTAAAATTATGTCACTCATCCAGCCAAGGTCTGTAGGGAACTGTCACGTGCAGAGCAGCATGGCAGGCAGGTGAAGGACACAGAGGCAGGTCCGAGTCTAGTCAAGGGGAGGGGCAGAGCAGAAAGTCCTTGTACTGGGACGTGGAGGCAGAGAAGCGCAGGGGACACTGGGGCTGGGGGTGCCGACCCGAGATGGCACACGCAGGCCCTGGCTGAGCAGGGTATGGAGGGACGGGTGGGCCCTGGAAGTTCAGGCTGAGAAACAGTGAGGGCAAAGGCCCAGAGGCTGGAAGGCTTGGCCTGTAGGCAGGGAACTGTGTGCAGGAGCTGAAGGAGCTCCTCGCAGACCTGCACAGTGGCCTGCGCCCTAGGAATCTGAGGTGGGTCAGCTGGACCAAGGGAGTCAGGGAAGGCTGGGCAAAGTGAAGCGTTTGTCGGAGCTCATGGCCGCACATGGCAGAGACCCCACCCGCCCGGCCCTACCTCGCCGGCTCTGCCCCGGAGGCAGGATGCCAGGATCCTTGGTGCAGGATTGCAGGAAGCACAGTCTGCTTCTCAGGGGCTGTCACACAGGAGCCGTGATTCAGGGCCTCCCCCACCCAGGTGAGTCACACACCTGCAGCCCTCTCACTGCTGAAGCGGCTGAGCACCCTACACTTGGTCCCCCCAAGTCCCCAACCTGGCCTTGGCTTACCCCCAGGGCATCTTTACAGCTGGAGCTCCAGGCAGCAGTGGTGCTCTTCCCCCTCCTGCCCGCTCCATCGGGCTGGAAATGTGTTTGATGCCCAGGAACCTTTCTAAGGAGCTGGCCTGGACTAAGTTAGCCAGCCATTAAATCCAGTGTGGTTCAGTGGCTCTGCCTTTCCATTGCCTGCCTCGCAGGCCAGGCTTCAGTAGCAGCTGTGGCAGTGACTTCCCAGAGAACGGCACGACACGGCCACGTCCTCAGGGCCACCATCCGTGTGCCACTCACACCCAACAGCAGTGAGCGAGAGAGAAGCCTCTCCCACCCCCACAGAGGGAGTGGAGCCTGGGAGCAACTGGTAGACACGACCTGCAGATCCCTGTGGCAGGATGAGAGCTGGCCACAGGGTACTGAGGCAGGGCAGGGGGCCTGGGGATAATTTGGAGCCAACAGGAAAGTGCAGCCATGTCCTAGAGGAGCTGTGGGTCAGGCACATCCGCAAGGCCCTGGGGTACATGTGTTAGGGAGGGACAGACACCTCCTGGGTGTGTGTCAGTGCAGTCACGCTCTGTCCAGTGGGCTAGGAAGCTCCCAAGAGGGTGACAACCTGGTCTGGGTGACTGTGCTGACTGCTGGCTGACAAGTCTGGCCCACCTCATGGTGTCACCCATGAGTTCTGGGAGCAGGAAGCAGCTCAGATCGCCAGGAAGCATAATTCCCCTCCAGCTGGGTCCCCCTACGGGTAGGTAGGGCAGGATTTGTCCTCTACTAGTTCAGTCCCACAAGCAGGGCCTGTGTATGGCCCTGCAGGCTGCATCTTGTACAAGGAACCAGGGAAGGCTCTGAACCCCAGCTCACCCAATTCACTGAGCCACGTTTTTCTCATTTGAGCATATTTTTCTAATTCACATCAAGGTGCCAGAGGTCATCCATCCAGAGCCAGCAAATGACAGAGCCTGGATTCAAAGTCAAGTCAGCTGACATTTCACAACCAGCCTTCGGGGTTTTGGGCCCTGTATCAGAGGCTCCTCAGCAGAGAGGACTCGTCTGCCGACCTGTGGTTAGGCTCATGCTTCTGTGGATATACCATTCAGTACCTTCCAAGAACTCAGGCACACGCAGCCCCCCTTCATCCAAATCCCTTCCCATGGTTGGAAAAGTCCATGGGACCCCAGGAATGTGCCCTCTTGAAACCTGCCTCTGCCTTCCCTGCTCCTAGACCTCGTCTGGGTACCCAGGAGCTTGTGCCCTGTGCAGACAGCCCGAGCGTTCATCCAGAGCCTGTGCAAGGTTCCTGAGGCTGCTGGGCCCCCACGCTCCTCCACAACCAGCCTCCTCCACACCCTCACCGAGCAGGGCACTTCAGGGCCTGGCCTGGGGGAGGGAGGACAGAGCTTAGACATGCAGGCCAGAGACCTTTCCTGGAGCAGCGTAGAGCCTGGGGCAGGAAGGGAGGAGACAGGAGCCTCCATCTGTACATGTACAGTTGATGGGGACAGGCCTCGCACCATTACTGAGAGACTGGAAGGTGCCTCTGCTTCCTTGATGGTGGCCAGCTCTGATGCTAGGAGACAACGGGCTCAACAAAGTGGCTGAGGGAGAAGTGCGATTCACTTACTTGAAAGGAAGCCTTGCTCTTGGGTCAAAGCTCTTCCTCCAGGAAACGTTCTCTCTGCCGTGTTGCTTAAGCCCTGCCTGTGCCAAGCCCTTGCTGGGTTCCGGGAGCCTCCCATAGTTTCCAGGGCTCACCCCGCAGTAGCATTTAAAACACGTTATGATTGCTTACTGATCTGTCCCCCTACCACCAATACCTTTGAGGACAGTAGCACCTTCACTATGATCCTGCCAGAGTAGGTATTTAACACATATCAGGTAGGTAGTTGGATTAACAAGCGGACAGCAGTCTGGTGAGTGGGGAACTCCTGCTAGCAGAGCTTCTGGGAAAAGAAGAAGATGGTCCGGGCGTTGGGGGTTTCGGACAGGTAGCACTGGGAAAACGTTTCTCATAGCGGTCCTGAAGTGCCATTTGCCTCCTCAGGTGCAGTCCTAGTGGTGACCATCTTCTCTCCTTGCTCCTAGTATTTCTGCCTGTTGCTGGTGATCTTCCTCGTCGAGCTGGTGGCAGGGGTCCTGGCCCATGTGTACTACCAGAGGGTGAGTGGGAGCTCTTCCTTTTATGCCTCCTGGAGGTAGCAGGATGGCTGAGGCGGCAGCGTTCAGGGCTGGCCTGCCTCCTAGTCCCAACATTCCTCGGCACATCTGGGTCCTGCTTCTTGTCCCAGTTCCAGTAACTCTTTCCTCCATCTGTTGATGCGGATGTCTTCAACATGGGAGCCAAGGAGGGGAGGCGTCCACGGGAGGTGGGTGGTCCCTCTCCCCTTCTAAGAAGTGGAGCATGGATCTGGCTGTGAGGCATGCAGGGGGAAAGGCTTGGGCCAGGGCTACGGGCCAGGCTATGAAGGCAGCACCAGGCCTTGCCTGCCTGTGTGGGCGAGGACGAAGGGGCCAGTCAGGTCCTCTCCCACCAGGTGCCCTCTGAACCAGGGGTTCAAGGTCACGACCAGGCTGATGTTGGGCTGGTAAGGAAAGATAACCATGCTGGTTGTTATAAGTCAGCCACACCGGTCCGTACCTGTAGAACCAGTGGGTACACACAGGATAATGATTGTAAATATTTTGACTATCATGTCATAATTAAAATGAAAATCAAAGGTTATTTAAAAGCACACCTGTGCATGGGAGCTTTCCCCCACCCCCAGCCTGCCCAGCACACCTCTGTCCATCTGTTAGGGCCCCAGCTTTTGCAACATGGTCTCCATAGCTCTGTCCTCTGTGCACCAAGGGTCCCATTGCACTGTTTGGGAAACCACCACATTGTATCATTCAAGGATCTGGTATGGTGGGGTGGGGGGGCTGCTGATGCCGCCCTCCCTCTCCACCCTCAGCTGAGCGACGAGCTGAAGCAGCACTTGGCCAGGACTTTGTCTGAGAACTACGGGCAGCCTGGAGCCCCGGAGATCACCGCCTCAGTAGACCGTCTACAGCAGGATGTAAGCCTCTCCCTTGGGCTGGAAGGGCACACTGAAATGGGTTCAGTGCTAATGCCATTCCTTCTGTCTGTGTGGCCCTGGGCAAGCTACTTACCTTCTTTCAGCTTCAGTCACTCAGGGTGTAAGCACCAAACGTGTGTGCACATGTAGAAGCCCTGCCCACCGTGAGAAGTGCTTACTGCACCCTGAGCTTTCCTCCCTCCTGTGCCCTCCCCACCACTGTGGCTTCCCCTACTATTTCCTCCAAACCCCTCCCTGCTGCTTTCCCCTCTCGCTGTCCAAGGAGAACTCCGTCCTGGCTCCCGCCATAGGTGAGGCTGCCTTCTTTCCCCTGGGGAGGGGCGGTGACAGCTGCGGCCCCATAAGGGTGGACTGTGACAGGCAGAGGTGTTTCAGTTAGCTTCTACAGGAACTTCCCAGTTGTGTGCATCCTAGTTCAGAACGGCGGGGGGGAGAGCATAGTGGTCTCTCCTTTCCAAGAAGAGACTCAGCAGGTCCCTCCCATGAGGCCACAGCCCTGCTGGAGGGAGGGGAGGGGCAGACAGACCTCACACCTTTGTGGTCCCAAATGGTAGCCATTAGTCACATGTGGCTGTTTAAGTTTAATATAAAACTCAGTTCCTCAATCATACTAGCCTCATCTCCACAGCCATGCCTGGCCAGAGGCCACCCAAATGGACAGCACGGAGAAAGGGCACATCTGTCTTCACAGAAAGTTCTATTAGACAGCTGGATTCCAGGCCCCTGGTGGTTCTGTGTCTGGAAATTTGAGACAGTTCCACCTGCCCACTCTGGTACCCTTTCTCCATGCCACCCATGCCCACTGTAAAGCCGGTAGCCGCAGCCACCATCACAGCTGGCTGGCCCATGCAGGTTCGCATTTGATTCGGACAGATGGTAATGAAACAATGGAGCCAAGAACTGGTGGGCCATTAGCTTTAATCCTAGCTTGCACCCCGCTGGCAAGAAATACACATAGTGGGAAAACACTTCCCTTTCCATTCAGGGCTCCCAAAGCCACTGACTCATTTGAGTATTCTCAGAATCAAAGGTTTCTACTTCACCAGCCTTATTCACCTCTGTTCCCCATCTCCTTCACTCTGCACAAACTCTGCACAAACTGGCTTCTCCTTCAGCATTCCGCCATCTTGACTGCTTCTCCTCTCTTCCATGTGGCCTTTCTCTGCTCTCCTCTCCTGGGCTCTTCCTAGAATGTAATCACTCTTCCCCAGAACGTGATCTCTCCTTTTAAAACCTTTTGGGCGCGAAAGCCCTCCCCAACACATATTAACATAATTACGCCCATCCCAAGCAGGAAGGGCAACTAATATTATCATCTGGGCGACGGGCCTCCAGGGGGCAGCACCATCTTTAACAAAGTAAGCATAATATATTTTGTCTGCCCAACACCCACTCTGTAGTCTCTGCTCCTTCCCGTACCTGCAGACCTGGCCCGAGACCTTGGTCTTTCTGTGGAAACAAAGGCAAGAAGGGGAAGTAGAGGGTGGTGGGCTCTGAGCTCTGGGGGCACCTTCATTCCACCGGGGAAGCACTCTCCCCAGCTCCCTGAGACTGCTGCAGCTCCCAGTCAGCTCCACACGACGGGGGTCTCTTGTCCTTTGAAGTAGTGACCAAGGACACCCGTGTACACACGGGTGCACCTGCGCCCATGTGCTTAGCCACACCCTGCTGGTCAGCCCATCTGAAGCTCAGTCCATACTTGTTGGACCTCCCATGTGAAGAACTGTGCCCAAATCCCTTCCCTCAGGGCAACAGGTGACATGGCATCTGTGCTAGGTGGGGGACCCTCCAAGTGGAGGGAAGAAGTTGGGGAAGTTGACTGGAGGGGCCGAGAAGGAGGGCCCGGGTTTGCCCAGGCAGAGAGGTGGGGGCAGGCTGGGAGTGGGGGACAGCAGGAGGAAGGCACGGCCAGCGAGGCAGTGCTAAGCTGTTGCCAGGGTCCTCCACAGGTGGGCACCAGAGCATGTGGGCATGGACCTCTCACCTGCAAGGAGCAGTTAGAACCCCAGGGGCGTGAGGGACCAGGGCCTTGGCGTGAATCTGAGGTATGAGGAAGCTGAGCCCAAGAAGGCGGTGGCTTCCAGCCTCACCTCGCATATTTGAATGCCACTCATATGCCTTTATTTGTGCAGCTGTGATGATGACAGGGAGCAGGTATCTCTTCCTAACTGCTGCCCCTCACAGGACCCTCGTCTGAGTGCCCTCCACGAGCCCGCCTTCCATCCTCACAACCTGCTGTGGAGGCGCTCTGTTGTCTCAGTTTACAAGTGATGAAACTGAGGCCCAGAAAGGCTGAATCACCTGTCCAGGTGACGCATGCACAGTCCCATGTGACTCCTAGCACGTGCCCTGCTGCCCCTCACTGGCTGCGGCTCTTCTGTTCTGCCTGGCTCCCCAGGCCCTCTCCGGTACCTTGGACCTTGCCTGGCCTGTGAGCAGAGCCGTCAGCCGCTTGCTCCTCTGAGCCGCACTCAAGCCCCTGTTGTCTCTCCCACTAGAAAACAGGAAATTATACGCTTTAGCAAACTCATGTCTGAGCCCAGTGCCAAGCTTCACTCCCCGCACGTGGTAGGTGCCTAGCAAACACTTGTTAACTAGACTAAATGCACCTCCCAGTCCACCCGCACCTCACACCCCAGAGGCCACCTCAAAACAACCATGTTCGGCACCTTAGACCGGGCTGCCCTGCTGCCCTGCGGGGGTGCGGGAGGTGCAGGTCCACGCCAGCACTCACAGTGGCCCTGGTGGTTGGTGCTGAGCGGCCGGCTCCATGGCCTCTGGGTACCTTTGTGGGCTCTGAGGTCTCAAGGCCTGAATGGGGACCTGGGAACCCCTGGTTCCCAGTCCCCTGTCCCTGGGATTCTGCCTCCCTGGACGACCCTGTGTACCCAGAGTACACAGCCCACACTTTCGGGGACCTGCCTGCATCTCCCTGACCATCTTCTTGCAGACTCTCCCTGCCCCCAGGGCACCACCATCATCTTCTTAAAGGTCTTGGGTGGATGATTAAAGCAGCAAACAGGTGCCTGAAATGAGGCCAGCCCCCTGCTCCACACAAGGGAGGGGAGACTCCCTGTTTGCACACCAGACCCTGCTGCCCTGCTGGGGTGCCCTGCGTGCTCCTCACCGCCAGCCTCTGCCTCCCTCTCCAGTTCAAGTGCTGCGGAAGCAACAGCTCTGCTGACTGGCGGCACAGCGCCTACGTCCTGTCTCTGGAGGCCGAGGGCCGCCAGGTGCCCGACAGCTGCTGCAAGACGGTGGTGGCACGCTGCGGCCGGAGGGCCCACCCCTCCAACATCTACAAGGTGGAGGTGAGCGCCGCAGCACCAGCTGGGGCATGGAGAGGGTCCAGCTGGCCATTCACGACACCACAGAAGGCCAGCTCGGGGCAGACAGGTGGCAGAGGGAGCGGAGTCCACTTATTTATGGCCAGAAATCAACAATGCTGGGCCTTCAGAGGTCCACACAAAGTCCTAGGGACAAGCACCTGTTACTGAGACATTCTGGGACTGGGTCACCCGAGAAGCCAGTGGACAAATGAGGGGCTGGACCTTTGAGTCTCGCCTTGCTTCAGCCACCTCCCCCAACCCTCCCCACTTCTGGGTCAAGGTGTGTGTGACCTGTTGTTATCTTACAGGGAGGCTGCATCACCAAACTGGAACAGTTCCTGGCCAACCACCTTCTGCTCATGGGGGCCGTGGGCATCGGGGTGGCCTGCCTGCAGGTGAGTTGAGTAGGGGATTAGAAGAGGGGACCTTCTAGAAGGGCTCTGAGCCTCTCGCCCATGGGCTGTGATCTCAAACCATGAACCCTTGGCACACCCACCCTCTGCCCTGCCCTCCTCCATCCTCCCCTTTGCAGCCAAAGACGAGTCACATGGTCATTCTCTTCCCCAGAAACATGAAGCAAAATGCCTGGGGCCTGGGGGCCAGCTTGAACTTGTAAGGAACAGAGACCGGAGAGGAGTGTGAGGGTGGGCTCAGGTATGTGCATGCACCCTTGTGGGTGTGCGTGCAGCCTGCCGTGGTATGTGGGTGGTTATGGGTGTGTCTGCATGCATCATGGTGGGGGTTGGAGGCACGTATATGTGTTTAGGCGTGCTTGTGAATGTGTGTATGTGTGTGTGCATGACATGCACTCATTCCTCTGTGTGTGCCTGTGCACACACCTGTGGATATGTGCTCCGCTGTGTACACTCAGCTCTCTGCTCTGAGCCTGAGCCATGCCCTTTGCCTGGTTCACCACTGTACCCCTCCCAGGGCTGTCCAGGAAGCTAGCCTTTCTCTCCTGTGTCACTCTAGTCAAGGACCAAGAGGAAAGGAGTCAGGAGGGGCCCCCCAAAGGCAGGGCAGATGCAGCGAGCCAGCGCCCTGTGCCCGCCTCACCTTTAGCCTAGCGGGTGCTGGGACGACCTCAGTCCTGCCCCACCTTCCCACTCCCGGCACTACAAGCACCAGCCAGGGCAGAGGGAAGAGCAGAGGCTGCGCGTCCAGTCCGGCCTCTGCTTCTGTGCAACCTTGAGCAGTTACTTCCCTGCTCCTCAACATCTTCCGCAAAATGTGGGCCATTTCCCTAGCCGCGTGCGGGCCAGGTCAGAACGAGGCCATGCGTGTGAACCTGCAGCACCGGGCATGCATGAAGCTCTCTTAAGTGGAAGCTCTGTAGACTTCAGACGCTTTCTCCCATCAGATCCCCACAACCCGCGACGCAGGCCAGGAGAGTCACAGTGTCCTCCCCATTTTACAGATCAGAAAGTTGAGGCTCAGAGAGGCGACTGAACAAGGGTCTCATCCCGAACTGGCACCCAGGTCTCCTGTGTCCATTGCTTTCCAAACTCTCCCCCCGCACACCATGGCTCCATAAGAGAGAAGCGGGAATGGGGGCGGCCAGCCTGGGGGGATCTCAGTGCAGGGTTCCTTTCAGGTCACTGCTGTTGGCCAGCGTCATCTGAGTGCTGCGAGGATCCAGCTGCTACGTAGCCTGCTGGGCCCTTCCCTCGGGAGGGAGACCAGACAACCTAGAGCTGGTTACTTCTTCTCTGAGCCTTCGCTCCTCACCTGTGATACAGGGCTGACTATTCCGAGACTGGTGACTAGTGAGGATCAGCAATATGCATGTAAACCGCAGGACTCGCTGCCGAGCAGAAAGCAGGTGTGCAGTGACTGGTCCCCGTCATTATTTTTATCGTTTCCATGTGGCACATTAAATCTCCAAAAGGCCCTGGTCATTTCCTGGCCAGACCTGCTTGTCCCCTGCACCTCCACCCAGGAGCGGGCTGAGGATGCCCCAGGGGGCATGAACGTGCCCTTCTTGTTCTTCCCCAGGGTAGGCCTTCTGCCCCACATCCTGAACCTCAGAGGAGTTGCCACTGGGGGATGGCAAGGGGACCGCTCTGTACCCCAGCTCCTGACTCCGCGGAGGTTTCTGAAAACCTGCTGTTGACCTCATACTCTCTGTGCATTTCTTTATGACCTCTCTAGCCTGGAGAGCCTGGAGAAACTGAATAGGGGCAGTGGGAGACTAGCAATGCCCTGAGCCGATGGTCAAGGTGGCGCAAGTGCAGCCGTCGGAGTGATGTCGAGGGGGCAAGGTTGTCTGATGGGGTGCCTGCAGGCCAGTAGATGCCTCCTCCCATTCACACCCCCACCATAAAAATTCCTGGTCCAGCTCACTGTGGAATTTCTCATAGTGTCCCCCAGAGAGAGCTTCTCCTGGCCACCACCATGGGCCCTGTGCCCTTGCCCGTTTTCTCCCCTCCATTCCTCTGAGGCTAGCCCTGCAACAGCCAAGCCTCGAGTTACAGCTCCCTCTGCTGGCCCGTGATGGAACTAGCTGCCAGCCTTAAAGGAGGGCTCATACCAGCCCTGTTCCCAGGTGCACAGGTGCACAGGCATCCTCTGGCCGGAGCAGGCACTGGGCACCTTCCCCACACACGCCCACCCTGGCACTTAGAAGACTCTCAAGGCTCAGGATGGACAAGACCAAGATAGTGTCATAATATTTCCATGGTTCTCAGGAACTGGAGAAAATCTAGCCTGAAGTCAGAGATTTTACTTTCTTTTTTTTTTTTTTACAAGGACAGAGAGAGGGATAGATAGAGACAGACAGACAGGAACGGAGAGAGATGAGAAGCATCAATCATTAGTTTTTCGTTGCTGTCGCAACACCTTAGTTGTTTATTGATTGCTTTCTCATATGTGCCTTGACCGCGGGCCTTCAACAGACCGAGCAACCCCTTGCTGGAGCCAGCGACCTTGGGTCCAAGCTGGCGAGCTTTTGCTCAAGCCAGATGAGCCCACGCTCAAGCTGGCGAACTCAGGGTCTCAAACCTGGGTCTTCCGCATCCCAGTTCGACGCTCTATCCACTGCGCCACCGCCTGGTCAGGCGAGATTTTACTATTGATAGAGGGAGACTTGAGGCTCAGAGAGGGATGTAACTGTACCCAAAGCCACACAGCTCCAAACAGAAGTTAGCCCACTCCCACCCCAATGTTTCCACACTACAGGACAGGAACGTGTTGCAGAGCCCAGAGATCTCTCAAGACAGTGACACTAGAATCTGCAGGGCATTAAAGAAGACCAGCGATCATTTTGGAATGGGTTTCTGGGACCTTCTGGCCCTTCCTTGATGCTCCTGTTGACAGCCAGGTGCTGGCTCAGAAACCTCAAAAAAGGCTGAAAACATGCCGGCTTCCTTATCAAAAGTCATGTGTACCAAGTGCTACCTCCAGGCAGGCATCAGAAATGGGCTCCACCTCGCACATGCGCTGGGCCCAGGCAGCCTGTCTGCACCCATCACCTGCCATCTCCTGTTATTGCAGTCAGCGTGTGTGTGTTCCCTGCTGCTGGTCGCTTGTGTGTCTGTGCTGACTTCTGCATGTCCTGTCAGGAGGGAGACACAGCTGCTCACTCAGGGATCTGATAGCCCGTGTTCGTTACTATTCTGTGTGAGTCAGTATGGTATGTGTGCATACAAGAGGGAACGTGTGCACACCCTGATGAAAGCATCCATTGCCCCTCTGCACTGCATGTGTGAGGGTGGTATGTGTGTGTGTGTGTGTGTGTACATGCATTGATGAGATTCTGGCCCGCACACTTCCACCATCACTGTGCCGTCCCTGGGAGGCATGCCGGGAACACACATCTCATACAAAAGTGCGCGTGCTGGGCAGTGAAGCTCTCCCGGTTATGCCCCGGCATGAGCTGTGCACTTAAGAGATGCAACCACAAGTCCGTGCTGGTCCACCTGCTCCCTCTGGCTTCCTCCTAAGCAAGGATCTGAAAGATACAGATAACCCCATATGACAAGTCATTAAACCATGGGGGAGGGGTACACGCAAGGGGGCATGCTGCCTGACACCTGGGGGGGGGGGCTGTGACAGCTGCTTGCTCAAAGCCAGTGGGAGACAAAATAACTTCTTATGCTCCTTTTAGCCTATGGCCCGAGAACCTGGGGTGGATTAGCTCTGCTCTCACCACAAGGCTGGAGGCTGAAGCTGTGGTCACGGGGCCCCACCATCCTCCCATGCAGGGATGGAGAGAAGGGAGAAAGGGGAAGAAGAAGGATTTAACCTTGCAAAGAGAAACCGGGTTCCTACCAACCATAGGCGTCTTCATCAGCCTGTCCTCCCACTGGTCAGCAGCAGCTATTGGGAAGGTTGGGGAAGATGGGGCATTGTTCCTATGTTTGGGGAAATGTACTTTCTCCCGTGTGCACAGGACAGTCCTGGGGCTGCCCTATCGGTGCCCCTCACCTGCAGTTGGGGCGTCTGGATCCAACGGCATCATTGTCAGGAGCATGTCACAGTCATGGGCCTCTTTGGTCTAACACGTCCTCATCTTGTTCTCAGCACACCCTTGGGTGGGAGGGAGGAGAGGAAGAGAAGGAAGGAAGAAGGAGGCACATGAAGAGGAAATGAAGGCGCCTGACCAGGTGGTGGCACAGCATCGGACTAGGACTCCAGGACACACAGGCTCACCAGCTTGAGCGCGGGGTCACTGACTTGAGTGTGGGATCATAGACATAACCCTGTGGTCGCTGGTTTGAGCCCAAAGATCACTGGCCTGAGCAAGGAGTCACTTACTCTGCTGTAGCCTCCCCCCACACACACCCCCCGTCAAGGCACATGTAAGAGAGCAATCAATGAACAACTAAGGTGCCACAATGAAGAATTGATGCTTCTCATCTCTCTCCCCTCCTGTCTGTCTGTCCCTATCTGTCCCTCTCTGTCTGTCAAAAAAAAAAAAAAAAAAAGCAAATGAAGGCAGGGTGGTAAAGGTCATCTGCAGTGGGGAGGCAGGAAAGTGAGACCAGGAAAAACTGACTTTCCAGCACTGTCCTGCTCTGGGCAGGATGCTCTAGCCCAGGGGTCCCCAAACATTTTACACAGGGGGCCAGTTCACTGTCCCTCAGACTGTTGGAGGGCCGCCACATACAGTACTTCATACACTGAACACCAATGAAAGAGGTGCCCCTTCCGGAAATGCGGCGGGGACCGGATAAATGGCCTCAGGGGGCCGCAATTTGGTCCTAGGGCCTTAGTTTGGGGGCCTCTGCTCTAGCCCCTTTTGTTCAGCTAGTAGGGGCGACAGAGGGGCTGTAAGGAAGGCTCCTACACCTGGTTTGGTACCACATTCCAAGCCGATTTACAGAATGAGCTGGTGCCAGTCCTGGGTGCTCCTCCCAGAGCCTCAGTTTGCCCCATGGCTTCTGTACATCAGTCAAAACCCACCGTGGCCGTCGGTTTTGCTCTGGAGTCAGCAGCTCGATGCACGCACACTCCTGGAGAAAAGCCATCTGGAGATAAGCTCTAGGCCAGACCAGCAAGGACTGAGAGTGCCTTGGTTAGGAGTGCAGAGCCTCGGCCCTCACCCAGGCCTACAGAGCTGCCTTCTGCCCTAAGGCAAGGTACCTGGGCAAGTGGTTCCCGTTAGAGTGCAATAAATACTGCTTTTAGCAGTTCACAGAGTGTGCTCCCCTGCCCATGGCCCCAGCATCCATGGGAACTTATCAGATTGCAGAATCTCAGCACCTCCCACCTCCTGAGTGGGAAGCTGCCTTTGAAGGTCCCCAGGTGTTTGCTCCACCTGAGAAGCCCGCTAGGGGCACTGCCCGGCCATAACTCAGTGGGGTCCTGACCTCTCTTCCCCTCTGCTCTCCCCACCTAACAGACCTGCGGAATGGTTCTCACCTGCTGCTTGCACCGGAGGCTCCAGTTGTATTTTCACTAATGTTCAACCATGTCCTCCTCCGACTGCCCCTCACAAGGACTGGGGCCAAAGTCCTGTCTGCCAGACCTGTGGAGTAGGCATCAGCTTACCCAGAAACTCCCTATCCCCAGTGCCCACCTCCTTCGGGCACAGCAAGTGCCCAAGACCATGGCTCCTGCAGTCCCCGCACCTGGGGACCCTTGGCCCTGCTCTTCACTTCTGAGTGCTCACAGCCAGAGTTCCTGGGCAGAGGACCTACCCTGCCTGGGACAGTGGCCAAAGCCACTCACCAGACATGAGGCTCTCATGGACAGATAGGACCACAAGAAGGTGAGAGAGTTGGACTCTGCTCCCTCCCAGCTCCTGAAGCTAGTTGAAAGGCTACACACCTTGACTCCCTGTGGACCTGGCATTCAGTACCCCCCCCCATGCTGAACAGCCCACCTTACCTCTGGAAATGCATCAGGGTGGGCAGTTAGGGTTACCTCTGGTCCCAGAGGATGCAGGCCTTTGACCTGCCCATCCCCAAACCCTTCCCTGGGAAAGGAGTGCCCCGAGGGCCTGAGGGTGGAGGGCTGAGGAGAGGCAGGTGGGAGCTGGGCTTGGGCCTGGGGGGCCTGGTGGGGCTGCAAGGCGCCCTGGGGAGGAGGGAGTTGGCTGCACCAACGCTAGCTGCACCAGGACCCTGTGCTGCCCTGGGGCCTTCCCCAGGAGAGGACCCCCTCTGGGACAGGGCCCTATGCTTCAACCCCTAGTACTCTGCCCCTCAGAAATCTCCTGGCTATGGCCTGATCCTCAGGAATACCAGGGTTTTAAAACTTTTGGTTTTTACTTTGGGTGGGTGTAAACCTCCCTCCTGATGAGACCACATCGCAGACCCCACAAAGTTGGAGCCCCTGAGAAGGTGAAGCTCCAAGTAGGGGGCGCTCCACCCTGAGTCTCACTTGTCCTCTCCATGCTCCCTGGCCATGAGGCCACCACCACGCAGCCGCCACGGGCCTCACTCTGCTCCCCAGAGGGACACGGTCCTTGCCTCCGGTTCTACTTCGCATCCCTGCATTAGGCAAGTCCTAGAAAATACAGAGTGTAGATGCTAGGTTTCAAAAGAACAGGTGTCAACTCCTAAGACAGCCATTGGGTCCCCCTCCAATGGCTCTGACAAGTGAGCAGCTCTATCAGGAAAACTGAACACCTCCAGGGTCCTGGGGCCCCTCTCATGTTCCACCCATGAGAGGTCGGCCCTTGTTATGCTAAAACCAAGGCCAAGAAAGGTCGCCCCTGCCTCCTCACTTGTTCCAGTCCCCAGTCTGATGAGGTCAGCACTCACTGAGCTGGTCTGTCCTGGGAGAAGAATGTTCTCTCTCCCATACACCGGTCACTGCTATCTCTACCACAGCCCTCCAAGTGCAGAAACGCACATCCTCACAACAGGGATTGCGATGTGCACAGAGGGGAGGCCAGCTTCCCAGAGCAGATGTCCTCCCTGCCTCGGGGACTCTCCAAGGGCTGAGGGGACCCTGCTGGCTCAGCTCCTCCACCTGGAAGGCCTTGGGGTGACTGAAGCGACTTCCTTAGAAGGGAGACCAGCTTCCCCAGCGATCCCAGAAGATGCCAAGGACAAAAGAAACGGTGGTGCAATCGTCTTTGCTGCCTTCCAACTTTCCGGGATCCACGCAGATAAATAAAAAATGATGGTGACTCCCAAGCTCTTTGCAGGGCCAGACATGAGACTGACAAGTCTCGCCAAGTGAGGGCGAAAGAGAGAGAACCATGCTCTTGTCGAGGAGCCCAAGGGGGGCAGCAGTGGGAGGACGGCACTGTGGCCTGTTACCTGTCTGCCCTAGTGGGGGCCCTTCATTCTTTACTGAGGTCACCCAGGCCTGTGGAGGTGAGGACAAAGGTGATGGGCACAGCTTTGTCATTGGGGGAGAACCAGGAGACCCCCGACTTTCTGCCCCAACCTCCTGTGTCGCACTAGGCTGGCCGGGAAGAGGACAGGGTGAGCTGCAGTTCCTGCTCTGAGT
The DNA here is from genome assembly GCA_037038555.1 of Rhynchonycteris naso. Lineage (NCBI taxonomy): Eukaryota > Metazoa > Chordata > Mammalia > Chiroptera > Emballonuridae > Rhynchonycteris > Rhynchonycteris naso. The sequence continues at coordinate 109,037,795 of CM072996.1, read as the reverse complement.
GTTGTTTTGTCCAGAGTGCTACTGGGGGATGGATGGCTGGTCCACAGTGCAAAGAAGGAAAGAACAGCCCAGAACTGGCCCTGGCCTGTTAGCTCAGTCAGTTAGAGCATCATCTCAAAATGACAAGGTTGTGGGTTTGATTCCTGGTCAGAGCACACACAGGAAGCAACTAGTAAGTGCACAGCTGAGTGGAACAACAATGAATGCCTTCCTTTCCCTCCCCTCTTTCTCCCTTCCTCTCTCTGTCTCTCTAAAAATCAATCAATAAATAAAAAATTAAGTCCTGGCTGGATAGCTGTTTGGTTGGAGTGTTGTCCCAAAGAACAGAGGTTGCCAGTTTGATTCCTGGTCAGGCCACATACAGAAGCAGCTCAATGTTCCTGTCTCTCTTTCTCTGCCTCTCTCTAAAAAAAACAAGGAGCCCAGAAATTTTAGGAACTGTGACCTCCTCGTTCATGCCAACAGCCTGGAAGATGAGAGACAGAGGATGTGGCAGGTTCCCTGAGGGGCACGCGGAAAGCTGGAGTCCAGAGCCAGGGTGCTGTCCCCTGCAGGGGGCGCCAGCCTACCGTCAGCATGCAGGGTGATGCCCATCACAGCTCCTCCTGGATTCCTGCCTGCAGGCTGTCATGCTCAAGAGCTCCTTGGAGAGAGAGGAGGGCATGCCTTTTGAAAGCCATCACAATCCTGTGCAGGCAAAAGACCCAGCATACTGGGGTCCAGAAGAGAAGCCAGCACTGAGGAGGGGCGGGGGGATGGGCCCCCAGGACCCTCATGCTGTGTGGTCAATTTTGGTCTTGGGCTCTTCAACTCCAGGCCATCTTCAGGGTTTCGGGGTGGAGGACATGAATTAAAAGTTACTTTCACCACCACCCACCCTGCTATGGGCCTTGTAAAGAATCCCTACATACTGGCCACTTTGGGACTGGGGACAGAAATGGAGAAGGGGAAGTGATTTGACTGGCAAGGAGAACCCCATATTTTGTGTCACCACTGGGAGGCGCTCACGTCCTCCAAAGATGCTAGTGATCATGTGTCTAAACCAGAAGTTCTTGAACTTGACCATGAGGGTGATGCACACACTTCCTTTCCCTCCCCTCTTTCTCCCTTCCTCTCTCTGTCTCTCTAAAAATCAATCAATAAATAAAAAATTAAGTCCTGGCTGGACTTAATTTTCAGTAAACACAAGGGCTTTTTTGTTTTACATCTGATGTCTGATCCATCTGAGATTTCCCTATAAATAACACAAATGTTATTTCAGATGAAAACAAACAAAAATACATAAGTAGACACAAAAAGGCACCTGTTGTAAAATTTTGTTTATACGAAATGTCCAGAACAGGTAAGGAGCAGAGACAGAGAACAGATCAGGGACACGCAGGGGCCGGAGGGGTGGGGGAGGACTCTTGGTGCAGGGCTCCTTTTGGGGTGATGGAGCATTCTGCAACAAGACAGAGGTCATGCTCCCACAGCACGGTGAACCTACTTCATGCTCAGGGATGGAACAATTTAAAATGTGGGCAACAACCTTTATTTCTTACTTAGGAAATTACACAATGGAAAAGTGAAGAACAAAAAGAGGAAAAAGAAAAAAAAAAGGAAAACACCCCCAAATCCCCCAAAGAATAAAATTTTAAAAATAAAGAATTGAATTGCACCAGAGAGAAGAGATAAAAAGAGCGATTACAGAAAGTGAAAGAAAAAGGTCAGAGGAGGAGGGCGGAACTGGTCCTTCTGGTGGGAGAAGGAGCGCAGATTCAGCAAGCAGCTCAAGAGCTGGCCTGCCGTGCTTTCTGGAAGCAGCTCCTCCTCTGTGGCAGGGGCAGGGTAGGTCCGGGGAGGCTTCCTCAGATGGGGTGGCCGGGCCTCAGGTAGCTCAGGAGGCGCTGCGCAGGCCCGCCGGCTCCAGAGCCTCAGCCGCAGCGGCTACGGGACGCCGCACAACCGCTGGAAACGGACACCCCTCCAGGTCTAGGTCTGCAGCGGCCTCCTGGTCCGCCCCCGCGTCTGGCTCCTCGGGGGGTTGACAGGCTGGGAGCTGCCGGCTCTGCCTCCCGGGCAGGTGCTGGAGCTGAGAGAGGAGAAAAGGTCACCGAGTGCCTGCATTGCTGTGTGTCCCCCAAAGACAGAGCACACACAGCCAGATTGTCCCACAGAAGTCGCAGCCCAGGACCCACCACAGAACGCCCTCCTCGCCGAAGTCCAGCAGATGGGTGGTCTGAGACCAATCTCTGCTCCTGGCCAGTCTCTGGGTGCTCCCTGTGTGTCTGGCACTGACCCCTCCCCAGAAGCTCACATGCACCTCCACCCCACCCCCCTCACCGCCCCACGTTCTCACCCTTGCCCTCTGCCTCGATGGGCTCCAGGTCATCCAGCCCTAGTCCTTCCACTTGGACGTGGTGCTCCACATGGGGGCTGGGAATTCTGATGAGCTTCCCAGTGAGCCTGGGCGGCTGCAGGGGAACAGTTCTCTGGCTGTCCCCGGGCCCTGGCTCCCCAACCTCCTGAGGGTCACACCCACTTCGGGCCTGCCCTGGCCCTCGGTGGTGTGGCCACCCCACCGGTGGACATGGGGCAGGGGTCTCCATTGACAGGCTGCTGCTCTCCCACCTCGTGGGTTGAGCTCTGCAATGACAGTGGCTGGCAGCTGGTCCAGAGGCCTCAAGCCCCGCGCTGCCCTAGTTGCCCTGCTTCTGCCCACTGGACCTTCTGCTCCTGGGGTCAGGCCCAGCCCTGCGTCTGCTCAGATCTTCCCCAGGGCAAATGAGATTCTCCTCCAGGGCTCGCGATAAACCTCGGACTCCACATCCACCCTTCCAGCCTTCACCTGGGGTGCAAACCTGACCAGCCCACAGCGCTTTTGACCCCTCCTTAGTCTGTTCCTGCTTAAGGCAGGCCCTCCCCTCCCCACGTGAACCCCCTTTACCCCATACCTCCCCTGCCCACACACACACACAGAGGGGACAGAGGGCTGCTCAGGGGGGATCAGAGTGGTGTCCTGGCTGAAATGAAACCTCCCTGGGCCTCCCAGTGTCACCTCAGGTCCCACCGTGGAAAGGGCCGCAGGCTGAGCCTGGAACCGGCCTCGGGCCTCGGGCGCTGACACACAGCAGGAGAACATCTAGTCTCTGCTGAAGTCTCTCCACCAAGTGAGCTGAGGGGTGGCAGGGGCCGCTCTACAATGTGGCTGCCTAGTTACCAAGGTTCCAAGTTCTGTTGGGCTTTGTGGTCAGGAAGTGAGATAGCTTCTTGGGTTCCTTAACCTAAGTGTCTCCTCAGACAAGAGTAGTGATTTCACTTCCCGACAAGAGCAGTGACCTCACTACACTGAGCAGTCACCTGACTGCACCAAGCAATGACCTCACTTCCTTACTACAGCCTTAACTTCCTCATCTGTAAAGTGGGGGGAATACACCCTCTTACTGTGATCACTACGAGATGATGAATATACCTGACTAACACACTCTGAGCACTCAGTAGGCCTTCAGTAAACACAAGGCCCTGGGCATCCACCCCCACATGGGTATGCCTGAGGAGCTCCTGGGCTGGGGAGCGCCGAGGGAGGAGAGGAATGGTCACACACATTTTAAACAAGACTTCATCCCCTCACCAGAGGCTGAGTTACACTCCAGTTTTCCCACACACATGTCAGCCAGGGGGCACAGGGGAAGTCATACTCCCCCTCAGGGCGGCTGCCCCTGTGAGCTGAGGGAGGGAAGGGCAGCCTGGTGAGTTCAGGCTGAGGGTGTGGTGACTTCAGCTGTTTGGTATTCCAGCACCTGCTGTGGCCCGACCTCTGCAAAATGCTCCTGAACCATCAGCCCAATAGTTCATTACAGAGATGGAGAGCTGGGGCAGCAGTCACGCCGCCCTCCCCAGCCGCCCTCCGTTCTCAATCTCTGTCATGAACTCCTGGGCTGGCGTTCAGGAGCAACGTCCCTCAGGGGTGTTGTGGGACAGCCCCGGCTTCATCCACCTCTCAGGTTGGGCGGCCCACTCGTCCGGCCCCAGCCCTGGAGCCCAGCATACTTGCAGTTGGGAGAGAAGTCTGGCTCCTTCGGGCTGACAGCCAGCCCCTCCTGGTGGTGTCGCAGGCAGCAGCCTGGGGGGTCCCTGCTCATGGGAGCACCTGGCCTATCACCTCCAGTGCCAATGCTGATGCCCCAGTGAGGGTGGACTTCCCTCAGCAGTCAGAAGCCTCAAGCAGGTTGTGAAATCTCATGCCTGTGCGGGGACTGTTGTCTGGGGACAGGGAAGGCTGGTGAGGGAGCAGAAAATGCCTCCCCCAGTCCCATGAGGTCTCGTGCACCCACAGAGCCACCTGGGCAGGGAGGAGGAACCTGGGTGGTGAAGCCGATCACCTCCTGCCTCCCTCCCCTCCCCTCTATTGCTGATGCTGGGGCTCTGGGCAGCCACAGTGTGAGCTGTCTGGGGCCTAGAATCTCATCAGGGCGTCCACCCTGTGCATGGCCATACGCCTGGCACAGAGGAGGAACGGGGGATGTGCCAGGGGGATGTGCCCCAGGGCACTCGCCATGTGGCCAGTTTTGGTCTTGGTCTCTTCAACTCCAGGCCATCTTCAGGGTTTTCGGGTGGAGGACATGAATTAAGTTACTTTCAACACCACCCACCCTGCTATGGGCCTTGAAGACTCCCTACTTACTGGCCACTTTGGGACTGGGTACAGAAATGGAGAAGGGGAAGTGGTTTGACTGGCAAGGAGAACCCCGTATTTTCTGTCACCACTGGGAGGTGCTCACATCTTCCAAGGATGCTAGTGATCATGTGTCTAAATCAGAAGTTCTTGAACTTGAGCTTACATGAGGACCACCTGGCGGGTTTAGCACAGATAGCTGCCCCCCTTCTGCCCTGCCTGCTTCAAATCAGAGGGACAGGGCCACAGATTTGTGTTTCCAGCAGGTTATCCGCCAGCCAGGGCAGTGCCTCTCCCGCTGTGTTCTCACAGCACCTGCCCTGACATCTGACTGGGACTGGAATGGCGCTCTCTGAGTGGGTCTGTGACGCTGGCTGGCAGAGCAGGTGCCTGGGTCCTCTTCCCAGAAGGGACAGGTTTGCAGTCCCGCCTCATTTTCCCACCGCCTCCTGCCCCACTCCGTTCTTCTCTTCTGGCACAATGCCCAGCCCTGAGCTCCGTCCCTTGACCTTCGTGTGCCCCCTTCCCTCCTGCTCTTTCCCACAGACACACAGTGCCGGTGCTATGAGTATTGCCAGGCACCCATATCATTGAGGCCAGAGGGGCTCCGGGAACCAGCTGCCCAGGACGTGGCTGCCACAGTATTCCAGAAACAGAGAAGTTGCCTAAACCTAGGGCATATAGAGAAATTTATCTAGTCCCCTCCTTAGCTGGCCTCAGTGTAAGCCCAGCTGCATGGGCTAGGGTCGTGATAATAAAGGCATTATTATATCTAAAATGACCTTCTCTTGCTGTTTTTTCTCCTCTGCAGGGGAAACTCAGGCCATCAGTTCATCAGACGTGTTGTGACCCACCCCACATGCCAAAGCAGAGGGAGAGAGCCCTGCTAGGGGACCACTGCCCATACTGATTAGAGGTCTGCTTGCCCTTCCCTGTCTGCTCCCCAGTTTGCTGTCTGCACTGACCTCACCTTCCCATGAGTGTCGTTAGCTCTTGGCGGCCAACAAGAGCCAGGCTCAAACAAGTGTGCTTGAATTGTGTTCCTCTTAAACTTCTCTGCCTTTGGTCAGCTGGTATTCTTACGCCACCGAGGTGACGCCCAGGCAGCCTCTGTTAATGAGCTTACGGTTTGCCTGTCCCACTGTGGGCATCACCCCGGAGGCTGATGTGTGAGGAGAGGTCTGGAGCACGGCGCCCCTCCGGCCGGCCATCAGGATCCCACCAAGCATTTCAAGCTGAGACACACCTTCTACTGCCCCAGAGAGCTGTGCCTCCCCATCTGGACCACTAATTTATCCTTATCCCCAAACCAGAGGGAGGCACTTTTCATTCCAATGCAAAACGATAGACTTCAACTTTACAGTTCAGAGGAGCAGAGTGCATCCTGCATCCGGTTGCCTGGTAGGGAGCTAAAAGGAAGCAAATACTTTATCTTTTATGACATCAAACACTCATTCTGTTTCATTCACTATTCTAAAATTTATTTTATTTTTATTTTATTCATTTTAGAGAGGAGACACAGAGTGAGAGGAGACACAGAGTGAGAGAGATAGAGAAAGAGAGAAAGGGGGGAGGAGCTGGAAGCATCAACTCCCATATGTGCCTTGACCGGACCAGTGCAGGGTTTTGAACTGGCGACCTCAGTGTTCCCAGGTCGACGCTTTATCCACTGCGCTCATTCACTATTCTAAGAAACTTGCTTGATGTGGGTGGGGTCAATGAGGGCACCTGGAGAGCACCTGAGTAAGTTGGATGCTAGGGATCCCAACAGAGGGACTTGGGGTGAGGTGGAGACAGGGGAGGCAGGCTGGGTGGGAGCAACCCCCTGGCATGAACCTAAACGGGGCCTGCTTACTCGCTGCGTGAGCAGATCAATCCACCTTAGGCGGGACCCACCTTGCATCCCCTGGCCCTTCTCCTGTCTCCTGGCCCCTTTGGTCAAGATGGCTCCCTGAACGATCACAGTGGCAGCCCTCTGATGGCTTTGACATCAGGCAGAGGAATGAACCCTGTCTGAGGAGGCATGTCCACGGTCATCTGTCTCATAGGAGACGAATGTCTGCTCACCTCCACCATCACTGTGAGTGTGAGTGCGTGTGTGCAGGTGCACACAAGTGTGCCTGAAGAGGGATGAGCCCCCGCCAGGCTCCGCCCTGCCGCACACAGCGCTGTGGGTGGCTGCCCGTGTTGTCTATCTAAATGGCCTGCTGCCTATAGGGTCTCAGTTAGGATGGGGGCAATGGAAACCTTTGCTGAAGCTGTCTGTCATCCTCGGTGGCTGCCACTAGCCTGTCAGCTGGCACTACTTCCTGCCGGGCCTCTGTCAGCTGCTGTAGGGTGGACCGGCTCCAGCTGGATGGGATGCTTGCTCCCACTTCCTATCCCTGGCTGAGGGTAGCGAGGCTGATGGGAGGGGGGGCGAAGGAGGTGGGGGGGTGTCGGGGGTGGGGGGAGACATAGGGGCCAAAACCCAAGATCATTCCACTTTGTTCTTCATTTTTGTTTTCATCAAGCTTTTTTTAAAAAATTTATTTTTATTTTATTCATTTTAGAGAGGAGACACAGAGTGAGAGGAGACACAGAGTGAGAGAGAGAGAGAAAGAGAGAAAGTGGGGAGGAGCTGGAAGCATCAACTCCCATATGTGCCTTGACCAGACCAGTACAGGGTTTTGAACTGGCGACCTCAGTGTTCCCAGGCCGACGCTTTATCCACTGCGCCACCACAGGTCAGGCTGTTTTCATCAAGCTTTTAATGAAAAGATCGTACAATAACATTTTCTCTTGTCAGAAAAGCAATTCACTTTCTTCTTAAAAACAAATCCACGAGAAGCCCCTACTTCCCTTCTGCTTCCATCGCTGGCTGCAGCTCTGTCTGGCCATGACTGAACAGGAAGGAGAGAGCACTACAAGGGTCTGGCGGGACCCTTTGGCTCAGGCCAGGGGTGAAGAGGGCCGTAAACAAAGCTTGATTCCTGCCCTTCCCATCAGCGAGGTGCAAACCATTTCACTGCACTGAGGGCAGGACCAGGCCAGCCAGAGCCAAGAGCATCAATGTCCCCGTTAGCCTGGGCACTCCTTGAAGAGGTCAGAAATAGTTTGGTAAGCAGCTCATGGATCCTAATTGGAGTTTAAAGAATCAGTAAAATAAGACGGCCGAGTCCTCAGTAGAGAACTCTCTTGACAGAGAAAAAGAAATATATTGAGATTCCTGTATTTTCTCATGTATAAGATGCACATTAATTTGGGGGCCGTTATGGGAGTTGATGCTTCCAGCTCCTCCCCCCTTTCTCTCTCTCTCTCTCTCACTCTGTGTCTCCTCTCTAAAATAAATAAAATAAAAAGAAATTAAAAAAAAAAAAAGCCTGACTTGTGGTGGTGCAGTGGATAAAGCGTTGACCTGGGAACACTGGGGTCGCCAGTTCAAAACCCTGCACTGGTCTGGTCAAGGCACATATGGGAGTTGATGCTTCCAGCTCCTCCCCCATTTCTCTCTCTCTCTCTCTCTCTCTCTCTCTCTCTCTCACTCTGTGTCTCCTCTCTAAAATAAATAAAATAAAAAGAAATTAAAAAAAAATTGGGGGGCCGAAATTTGGGGAAAAAATGTATTACATACAGTTATTGATCTCAAGTTTTATTCATCATAAAATTCATACAAATCCTCATCTGCGTAAAAATGCAGGAAATGCAACTAAAAAAATCTACAACCACTGTATAAGATGCACCCACTTATTAGACCTCAAATTTTTCAAAAAAGGGTGTCTTATACATGGGGAAATACAATATACTGAGATGGCAGGAATTGAGTGGGAGAGTTAGGGCAGGAGGGAGAAGACAAAGGGCAAGGAGCTTCCTGAGGCCATTAAATGACAGCATGGGCTCATCTTGCCCATCTGTGGGGCCAGCCCTACTTTGGAGGACAGTGAGGCTAGGTTCCAGAAATCTGCAGCCACCAGAAGAAAAATCTCTGGGCGACATGCTCTACCCGCCAGACCCAACCACAGACCACCACGGAGGCTGGCTATTCCAGTCCCTGTCCTCTGCATGATGGATACAAAGGAAACGGGGCTGTGCCCCAGTGACTCCCAGCTACCAGGCAGGCTCTAGGCCCACAAAGGGGAAGTTCCGGCTTCAGTCCGAGAGCCTGGATGGAGTGTTGCTATTCTTCTTGTTAGGTTAAGGAAGCACAATAGTCCATCTCCCCGGCTGTCGTTAAACTCAGCAAAATGAGATGGCTTAATCGATAACCTCCCAATCTTTACTGAATGCTTTAAGAAGGGGCCATTACAATGCCGATATTTTGTGCCCCAAATGACATTCACTTAATCTGACTTCCCTCTTGCTTCTGTGACATATTGAATGCTGCTCCTGCCCACCCAGAGCAAAGCTGATGCAGGGGAGAAGCCACCACATATGCTTATCTTCTTTCAACAGCTCACTCCCCTCCCAGGTCACTTTCCTGTGACCCAGCTTCCCAGCTAGGGGAATGCTCTTCCTTGTGGACCGGCCAGGGGGGTACTCTTCCTTGTGGACCGGCCAGGGGGGTGCTCTTTCTTGTGGACCCAGATTTGACTACTCTCTTCCCAAGCACCTTCCTTTGCCCAGGAACAAGCTGGATGTCTTTATATTCATGCTTTTTATTTAGTTTCACAGCAAATCTATACTATAGGTATTTCCCTCATTTTGCAGATGACGGAACCAGGACAAATTCAGTGGCTGCAAGGCTCGCGTGGACACCAGCTGCAGAGTAGGAATTTATCCAGGCCCTCCAGCCCCAAACTGGTACTGCTCCCACCCAGACCTGGTTCAGTGACAGCTAATAACATAGTTATGGCCAGGACAAACCTAGATAACCTCTATGAAAGCATTTTGCAAGCTGTGATGCTGAAAACAAACAAAAGATGTGATTACACCATGCTGGTCCTTCCTGCCCATTTAAGTGCTGAGCCCAGAAAATATACTCACCCTCCATTTGGTGCAAACCATTAGTCATCTACATGTCCAGGGTGAGGGACGTCATGCCGAGACGTCACGGCAAGAATGCTCATTCTTGCCACAATACGTCTAATTAGTCACCAAGGCTTGTCAGTTCTCCTGTGGTTCTCAATTGTTTTTCTTCTCCATCCACAGGTGCTCCCCTGAGGGTGGCACCATCTCTCACCTAAATCACTGAAGCAGCCTCTTCCTGATGTCCCTGCACCCACCCTGCCCCTCAGCCATTCTCCACTCTGTAGCCACTGTGATGGTTCTCAAGGGCAGATCCGAGCAGGTCACACGGGCTTCACTCTCAGCAGCTCCCTTTGCTCTTAGCTTAGAGCTCGAACTCTTGGACCTGGTGGCCGCAACTCTCTTCAGACACCTCTGCACCTTCTGTGTGTCAGCCTCAGTGACATCGACGGGACACACCTCGCTCCACTCCTGGCCAGGTTAACTCCTCCCATCTTCTCAGCTACGACGTCACTGAGTTGGGGTCAGTGACTCCCCCACCCGTAAACAGCACCATCACAGCACTGACCTGCAGTCCCATCTGCTCCTCTGTGGTCCCCTCTACAAGCACAAGGGTTGGGTCCAGGCTGTTCACTGCTGTACTCAAGCTGCTTGGCACAAGTTGGCATTCAAAGTGTCAATGTGATAAACGTCTTATCACTGCGAGCCCCAGATGGGCCATTCTGAGGAAGTTCTCATATGCATACCAAGCCTGTCCGGTTGTGGCTCACAAACCATCCTTTCTCACTTGCCCTGTGCTGGGTGCTGGTGGAAGGCAGCTAGCCCAGCACCTCGCACAAGAATGGGGGAGCAAGGGAGGTCCCCCAGGGTCATCTCCACCACCCCATTCCACAGGCTGAAGAGCCCAAAACCCACCCCAGAAGGCCCTAGCCGAGTCATTAGAAGTCTCCAGGGGAAAGATGCCCAGCCCAGACCTCCCATGGACATCTCTCCTGCTCAGCCAGGTGGCTGCCTCTCCCGACTCAGCTCCAATCTGACTGCCGCCCAGTGTTGACAGAACAGCCCATGCATTTCATGCCCTGGGGACCAGTGGGTTTCACACTGCCCCCAGAAACGAACAGCACAGAAACCCAGGGGACATTCCAGTGGTGGGTCCACAGGCTGAGGGGCAGGAGTAAGACTGGGCAGAGTTAATTTCCATCCACATTCCTCACTTGGAGGGTCATCCATCCCTTAGCCCAACCAACTCCTGACCCCACAGCCAAGATTAAATCTCCATGGGGAGGCGCTCAAGGACCCCATTGCTGCTGACCTTTGACAGAGTCACCTCAGACTCCTGGTTCCTCAGCAAATCACTGGAGACTTTGGGACACAGCAGCTGCAGGATGGGGCCCAAAAGGTTGAAGCTCTGGGGTGACTCCATGCCAACCACACCGCTCCCTTGAGGGAGGGAGCCAGACCTCCACACATGGGCGGGTTGAGATGCCGCTCCCGCCCCCATCACACCCATGCTGCACATCTGTCCGGGAGATACTGTGCCCAAAACTGCCAGTCCCTGCCCCACAGGACGCCATGAATGACTCGTGGCTTACCTTCTCCCAGCACACTATGGTCTGGCCCATAAGACTGGTGGTCTAGACGGGACAAACACACAGGTGGGAGGTGACCTCTCATGCAGAGGGCTCTGGCCACTTGGACTGGCCCCCAACCAAACCTGCATCAGGTCACCAGGCAAAGGCGGTGCTGGGGTTCCTCAGGCACCCACAGAGGTATTCCCCCAGCCCAACACAGCCATGACCTGGGCCTGAGAGGAAGAGATGGGGTCCTGGCTGTGGGGTGTGTCTTAGAGTAGGATTAGTGCTTGATCCCCCGCTCATCTCTCGCACCAACTAAGACATGAAATATCACAGTCACAGCTGACTGAACAAACACACCACAAAGAGACAGCCTGCTTGTGCTTTTGACACATTATCAGTTTTTATTTAAAAACATGCTAAAAACATGGTGCTCAAGAAAGCCAGGACAAGGATGAAGGAAATGCAGATACGGCATCGCAAGCAGAAAAGTGCATTTGAAACCAACAGTCGTGCCCCCATGCTCTCCTGAACTGCCCTGCGGATGGGCAGTGTGTGGCCATGGGCCCCAGGGCCTTGTCCTTAGAGTGCCCGATCAGGGCAGGAAGGGGCCCGTCCTGGACTACTGCTTCACTGCAGGAGAGGAGGGAAATGGGAGAACAGGAACAGGAGCGGCCAGACTCTGAAGGGCTAGGGGACACAGAGTGGACCCCACGTATCTGGCCCTAGCTCCCATCCTATGCCAGGCCCCTGCTAGTCAGCACCTCCACCAGTGGGTGGGCAGGGGGCCAGAGAGCGGGGCAATCGTTTCCATCCGACTGCTCTTTGGCCACTGAAACAAGGAGCGGTGGCCACCTAGTTCCAAGTCAGCCCAGAACTCTTGTGTGAGCACCTGGAGTGGGCTCAGCAGTCCCTCCAGAGTGAGAGCTCAAGATGCAGGCCCAGGCCCAGGGAGAGGCTGACAGAGCTCCAGTGGGGAGCGCGGGAGGAGACTCATGCCTGACACCTGCTGCAGCCCCTGAGGAGCAGTTCCTGGCCCCTGCTCAACCACCTCCCCTGTGACATGGCTATGGAGAAAGATGACTTCCTTTGAAGCCGTATGCAGGACCCTGACCTCTGAGCCTTCTGTAAACTGACTGCATCAGATCTGATTAAACTAACTCTGACCTTAATGAGGAAAGCCATGATTGAGGCCTTCTGTGCAGTGTGGGCCAGACAGGGGCTCAGAAGAGCACCCTGGCCCATGCACAGTGCCGCCCACCCAGTATAGACGTGGCCCAGTGATGGAACAACCAAGCGCAGGGTGAAGCAAGAAGGGAGTCTGGGAACTGAGGACAAGGCTCTGCAAGGACGAATGAGGTGTGGGGCTTGCAGGAGGAAGGGGGTCTGTGGCAGGGCTCTGGGGCTAGAGGATGCCCCTGAAGCTCGAGAAATGTAAGATTGCCAGGGAGGCTACACCCACCCCAAGGTGCTAGGCTTTTGCTGTTGATTTTAACAAAAAATAAAAATTGCATTGATAGGCATAAACAAACCCACCCCGCCCCCACCCTCACCCCCAGTATAAACTCATTATACACCAGGTCCCACTGTGTGACTTGAACCTATGTTTGCTGAGTGTCTCTCCACAATGGCATAGTGGCACATGTGCTCTAAGCTCTGCAGACTGGGTTTCCTGGGGAGGTGGGGGAAGCTCCTTACCAGGAAGACGGACTGGAGAACCAAGGCAGTTTTGCTCAAATGAGTGCTTGCCCATCCTCCACGCCAAGCCCTACCTTCCCAACTCTCCCATCTGCACCAGTACTCCTGTCTCAGGAGGGTGGCTTTACTGCCCAGTTCAGAGACTTCTCTACTTGCTACTGCCCACCCTCCAAACACGTGAATCCAGAGCTCACCAAAAGTTCTGCACTCCTGGTCCTGACTGCACTGCACCTAAGGTTTGTGGAGAAGTTGCTGGGTGGCCGAGTCTCAGTTCAGAACAGAACGATGGAGGCTGAAAAGGGGATGTGGGGCTATTGGGAAAACTAGACAGGAGCCAAGTGGTGTGGGAAAAGGCAGCAGCCTGTGAGACCACACCTGGGGAAGCACACAGGGTCCTTCCAGGCTAGTGGGGAACCTTTCCCAGATCTGTTGCATGTATTCTTGACTTCTTTCTTTAACTGCAAAATGCTTGCTCAGACCAACCTAAGTGTGGTGGGCGCCCCGCGGCAGCCACTGCCACGGCCGCTGGCTCACCTCCAGGCCCTGACTCGGGCTGCTTTCGTCCTGGGGCCACTTAACAGGATCCAGTCTGACCTTCCTCAGGTCTCTGTACTTTTCCTTGGGGTCGCAGAGGACACAATCACCACCCACCCCACCATCAGTGAACCTCGAGGAAGGAGATGAGGGTCCTGGGACCTGGACAGACATGTCTCCCTTCTTCCCAGCAGGGAATCAGCAGCCCTGTGGATCGGGCTGGAATGATTACAGGCACCATTTCCACCTGCCCCTCCTGACTGTCACAGGTCCTTTGCCACTGTCAGAGCAGCAAAACCTAAGGACTGCTTCCCCTTCCAGAAGCAATGTAGAAAGTGAGCAGCAGCTGAACTAGAGAGGTATGTGTCCGAGTGTCTAGCGGGAATGTCTGTGAAATCGCTGGGGTGTGCAGAACCTGTCACAGGAAGGCCTGTGTGGGGTAAGGGGAGTGTCCCGTGCCAGCAGAGGGCAGGAGGACGAAAGAAGGGGAAAAGACAACTGCTCGTCCATGAAGGGGAAGGACCCACGACGGCTCCGGCCATGTTCCTGGCAAAGCACTTCGCCAGCCTCCAAGGGCCCCCATGCTCTGGCTTCTTGCACCAGCACTTGCAAACACATTGCTCCTGTGCAGGATTCCTCCACGCTGCTCACACTCCTCCATTCCACCTGCTCGTCCGGCTCCTGTGCCACAGCCTGGCCGACCCCCCTCAGTGAATTCTGAGTGCAGGCGGGCTCCTGTGCTGCACAGAGGCTTGTCCTGACTAAAACCAGAGAGGCGTCCTCTCTCCCACCCGTCTCCCACCCTCAGAAAAAAAAATTCAAACCGTTACAGAAATCAACGCAGTAAAAAGTTATAAATCAGAAAGCTAACCCTAAACTTATCTGAGATAATATTCCTGAATAATCATAATCAGAGTAAAATAAAATTAAAAAGTTATACTGTAAGGTATAAAAAGCCTGGGCAGATGCTCCCTGGGGCCTTGGCGTGGAGGCGGCCTGCCCACGCTCCCACGGGCACCCGGGGGCAGTCTCTCCACCAGGAGGGAGCGCTCTGCTGCGCCCCACGCGGCAGTGTCAGTGAGGAAGGGCGGCCGGCACGCCAGGGCTGCGCCTCTGCCCGCAGTCCCCTGGCCCCCCGTCTTCTTTGGCAAGTACACATGTGCAGGCAGCCAGGCGCCCCAGCTCCCCAAGGTCTCCGTGCCTCCTCCTACCTGGCCCTCCACCCCAAGAAGGCTGAGGCGGGTGGGTGGGGGCAGCAGCGGGGGTGGGGGCAGGGCAGCAGTCTGCAGTGCAGGTAGGCAACACAAAACTCAACTCTCCTTCCCGGGCACAGTGTCCGCGTGGGGGCTTGGGCTCCCGCCAGCCGCTCAGGCGTCGTACTTTTTACCAGTCCGGTGGATGTGCTGGAAGAGGGTCATAGAGAAGGCCATGCCCAGAATCTGAAAGACAGGGGGAAGGGCCTGAGACAAAAGGCCACGCTGGGGTCTGACACGTGCCCCTAAAGCAAGACGGGTGGAAGGAAGACAATGGTGAACAGAGGAGGGCACCCGGTGACCAGCTCGGGGCCATCTCAGAGCTGTCTGTACAGTGTCACTGAACGTCCCCGAGACGTGGAACCCCAGTTTCAGCATGCTGCAGTGAGGCCGGAATGCACTAGGGACCTGACCCTAAGGGCAAGGAAATAACGAAGGGAAGGAACATGGAGCAACATGCGGACCCTGTGCTGAGTCACTCTGGTTTGGTTATGGGATACATGACAGAATGTCTTTGGCTGCAGCAGGCGCATCTTACCCATGATGCTTAGGACATCAACACTCTGTTGTTCCCTCAACTCCTAATCCTGAAAGAGGGTGGAGGCCCGGAGTGGTGGGGGCGGCAGGAGGGAGCCGGCCTGTGGCTCACAGTACTACAGTGTGCAGTGGGCACAGGCCTGGAGCGTGGACACTGTGAGCCTCTCACACTCAACGTTTAGGCAGAAATAGAGGGACCATGGCTGGTGAGCCCAGCTCCAGGGTTCTGGTCCTGGTCCAGGCCTGACGACAGGCAGACCTGAAATAAGCCCATTCTTGGCACTAAATAGAATCTTGCTTCCTCTTGAGTGCATCTCAAATCTGAGCTCTGTGCAAATGACAGCAGGCTCACCTGCTAAGCTTGCAAGCTCTTAGGTAAAGCAGACATAATCCGGCCCCCAGGCCCAAGAGTTTACGAGAAAAAAAGATAACTTCATGCAGGATGTCAAACATCTTCCTATACACCAACCAGCCACGTTCAAGTGCTTCAAGAGAATTAAGGCACTGAAGACTCCTGCTCACCAGGGACAGGAGCCATCCAGAGTGGGCACAGGAGGAAGCCTAGGAAATGCTCGTCCCCAAAAAGATAAGGGATATTTTGTTTCCAGACAGCTCATCAGCCTCATCTTCAAGATGAAAGGCATCCTCTCCTCCCCATCATCTAGACTAGGCCTTACAAAGAGCAGCTGTCATTACGTGCTTGCTAATAACAGCTACCATTTACTGAACACTTCCTATGTGCCTGGTACTGCTCTACACCCTATGTTATTAAACTCAAAGTTAAGAAGGGATAAGATCATGCCCATTATACTGATATGGAAATTAAGGCACAGAAGCTAATCAATGTGCCCAGGTTACATATATCTAATAGGCACTGAGGCTAGGATGGAACCTGTGGAGTCTGGCCCATGAGCCCATACTCACAATCGTTACTGAGGACTCAGGTTTCATTCCATTCAGTCACAAGGTAAATGTCCCTGCGGAGTGGGGACAGGTGTGCTCACCAGCAAACCCACACACACATGGGCTGCTATAATGCCAGCATCAGGGCCAAAGTTCAGACAGCATGTCAGGCAGCAGGGCCCTGTGGTGCCCGCAGGGTCAGGACAGACATCAGAAGAGGCCTCAGAACAGAGGAGAGCGCGTGGACGTCAGGCTGTGGGGTCAGTGACTGGGCTTCCCTGGGTGCTCGCTGTCCTCCAGCCGGGAGGCTGCGAGGCTCTGCTGGCCCTCTTACCTGCATGATGAGGATGCACATCCCCACTGTGCCGAGCACGTGCTTGTTGTCATCAAACCACATCTTCACCTTCTCATAGCAGCCCTAGGCAGCAAGGACCACAAGGTGACAGGCCAGCATGAGCATGAGCAGCCCCACCCACCTTCTCCTTCAGTCCCTCCCTGCCCCCTGGCCCCCAGCCTGGTCCTCCTGCCTTTGAGCAGGCTGTGCCCTGCCCAGGGTACCCCTGGAGGGCTCCACTGCACAGGCTCAGATGCCCACTGCATGACACTCCCAACTGTGGGTCCAGGTCCCCAATTTTCCACCTGCCTTTTGGCTTCAGTCCTGTGTGCCCCCCACCCCACTCCACATTAAGCCATTCCCTTGGTGTCCCAGGCCACCACACAGGCTCCTGGGATGAGGACCCATGGACACAGCCTCGGGCTCACCGTTCTCCACAGCGGGGTGGTGCTGTTGCGCCCACAGCCCTGGGAGTTCTCCATGCAGCAGCGGTCGGGGACCATGTTCTGGCCCAGCACCGGGTACCAGTCTGTGTAGTCGGTGACACCACAGCAGCGCATCTGTGGGTGGGGATGGACAAGTCAGACATGCCACAGCCTGGCATTCTCCTCTGTGCGAGCCAACCCAGCCCCCCAGAGCTGCCACCCTGAAGTTAGCAGAGGAGAAACAAAGACCTTCTTCTTGTCCCTTCTTTAGGCCTCAGCTGGGTCCACAGGGAAGGGACAGCTGCCTCCTGGAGGCTGGAATGGGGAGTTGGATGCTGCCTGCCCCTTGGAGCTGGGCATTCATTGGGCAGCCTCTGCCCTCTGCTCTGCACCAGCACCTCCAGCTCTGTGTGGACGGACTGTCCCAGGCGGGCTGCCTGCCCCTCCCCAGGGCTACCATGGGGCGTCCAGGCTGTGCTGCTTGTCTTCCTCTCAGAACTAGAGCCTCCTCACCCGAGCCATGACCAGGGTGGCAGAACTGCTAGAATAAATTCTGTCACTCATTCCAAAGCTTACAACAAGGACTCGTATGGTCTGTCCTTCCTTCCAGCTGCCTGTACCCACACAGCCACTCTCATGGCCTCCTCAGGCCTGGCCACTCCTGCATCCAGGGCCTGCATACCCCATCACCCCCTCCTCGTCCCTCCCCAGCCACCTCCCACTGACGGCAGCCAGCGTGGTCCTGGGTAGGGTGAGCCCTGCCTGCAAGCCTCACCTCAGCCTGGATGATGTTCCAGGCATTCTTGAGCCCCACGTTGTTCTCTGTGTTGTACAGCAGCAGGCCCTCCTTCAGGTCCTTCCTGGCGTTCTCGTTCACCTGTCAGGTTGAGGCCGACGACAGGACAGTGGGACCAGGATGCAAGCCACCCAGGTCAACTAGAACTGCTGGCCATCATGCTTCCAGCTTGGAGGAGCGCCCCAGGGGTGGGTTCTGCTGACCCAATGTGGGTGGGGTGCCAGGGCAGGGTAGGTTCATGGTCCCAGCTTTGGTCTGTACTCACTGACTCCCAGGTGAGCTGACCAGGCCCAGGGCTGCAACAATCAGAGGCAAAGAGACCAGCCACACACACAGTCCCTCTGACACCCCACCCACAACATCTTCCCCATGTGGCCTCTGTCAAATGGCAGATCAGTCATTTCAGTTATTTTGATCTTAGGTCCATCTCTTACTTGCAGGTAATTGGCCTCTGCCTTATCTGTAACATACTGGAATAATAAAGTCCACCTCTGGGGCTGTTGTGAGAATTAAAGGAAACAATTCTTATGAAGAGCCAAGAACAGGGCTGGCACAGAGGGGTCTCTCAATATTACTTTTCCTTCCCCTTCATAAATGCAATAGAATTATTGTTTCTAGTCTTAATAATGACTCTACCTTTCAGTGTGGCCCAGGCAAGCACTTACAAAACTCACAGAATGGACAGTGACATAGTCCCTGGGTACAGTGCGCCTGCTAAGCCCTAAGAGACTGCGTGCTCGGCTCGTTATCCTTGTGAGTACCAATAAGAAGCTCTGCAAATTGACGGGAACTAGCTAGTCTGGTAAGGTTGCCAGGGGTCCTTCTGAACCCTGCAGTGCAGCCTGGGAACAGTCACTCTGTGCTCAGAGGTCTCTGGAAAGGAAAGTGTAGTTCCCCTTCACTGTTAGCCCTGCTCACGGTGTCACTTGCAAAGTTCCTACCTGTTTCCGATGGGTTATCCTCAAATCACCCAGCCCAACTACTTAGTGAGGTATAAATTCCTTCTCCAAGTGGTCAACACAAGCATGCTTGAATGCCCCCAGTGATGGGGAGGGGAGTTCACTATTGCAAGGGGCAGTCCACTGCATCCCTGGGTAATTTAGAGGACTCTACTTCCTAAGACTACGCAAGGTAGGGAACCAGCCCAAACTCGCCTTCCCCATGCTGTCCTACCAACCCTTTTCCTCAGGGCCTTTCCTAGTTCTCCTGGTTCCATTTTCCTTCCCTCACAGGTACTAGTGCCAGTGCCAGCGCTTTTCCTCCGGCTTTCCCCAGTTCAACCCAACGTCAAGGGCAATGAAATTTCACAAGCCCCTCCTGTCCTGAAAACTTACCTTGTCCATGTAGACAAAGAAGAGGATAAGTAAGATCAGCTCTGCTAGAAGGATGACCAACAGGACGATGAAAAACTGGAAAGAGAAGGTGCAGGTATGGGCAGGTGGCAGTAGTCATGCCAGGGCACAAACAAGGACAATGGCATGGAGGCAGGGGACCAGTGACATGTAGCAAGGGCTTCCCCCGTATAGAGAGGCTACCTACTTCTGAGGAAACCCAGATAGGTAGCAGAGGGACATTAGTACATGCTAATCAAGGAGTGAGAGAGACAACTAGGGGAGGGACAATCATGAGGAAGAGGAGTGCGACTGAGTAAAGAACATTCTAGAAGCAATTTCCCTGAACTTAGCTTATGTTTCTAGGTTTTGCCTGTTGCCATGGCCAAAATGCAGGCTGTTCCAGAGTTCAGAGGGTTGGGGATATGGGGTCCAACTTACACTGAGGAGGAGGCACTTGTTTTCCTTGATGGCCCCCAGACAGCCAAGGAAGCCCGTCACCATGACAATGGTGCCTATGGCGATGACTAGGTTGGCTGCAGACAGTGAAGGGAAGCTGGGGGAGAAGGTAGCAAAGTTGCCTTGGGACACGGAGAGCCAAATGCCCACTCCAAGCAGCCCACAGCCACAGAGCTAGAGAGAAAGGAAAGCCTGGTTAGACTGGCACTGTTCTTGCATTCACTGCCAGAGGACTCAAAAGAGTTCATGTCCCCACCCCCAAAGCTGAGACACAGAAAGGGTGAGAACTGGGCCACTGGTCAGCCATGGTCACAGCCTCAAATCGCGTTGGTTGTGATGCAGGCAAATCCCTTCAGCCTGTCCGTGTCCCAATCTCCCCATCTGGCAAATGGGGCTACACTAGCTTCGCCAATTTCTTTAGTCACTCTGAGGATCCAATTAAATGAGACACAGCAAAAGTATGTGACAAATCTTGCCAGTCCTAGATGCACATGAGTGGCTGAAGTTGTTCCACTGGCAGGGGAGAGGCCCTAACATTCAGGAAGGAGTCTGGGGGAAGGGTGCATGGTGACCAGGGACGGCAGTAAGGACTTGTCTCTGGGGCAGGAAGAGAACCTTGGACTAGTTTCTCAGAGCCAGACCTTCCAGTGACTGTGACCTATTGCCCTGACCAGAAGGGCCTTTTGCTCACGGTTCTCATGAGGCGAAAGAACAAATTTCCTACAGATGGAAAAAAGGACTCGTCGGCCTGGATGAGAGGCTGACGGAGGAGCTGGCTGATGTGCGGGGCAGCAGCCCCTTGGCCCTCGCCACCCATCTGGTGAGCCAGCAGCCAGCACTATGGCCTGAAAACCGGCTCCTCAACAGCACCCCTGGGGCCAGCGATGCCAGTCATCTCACCTGGGGAGCTTCAGTTTCATTGGCTGTAGATCTCCACGTCTGCCTTATGTTACACGTGATACAGCTGACACCTCCCTCCCTCCCGCAGCCCAGGGGAAGTGCGCTGAGTCTGAGAAGCCAATCAATCAGTCACCAATGTTTACTGAGCACCTACAGCTCGCAGCACACTGTGCCAGGGAAGCCATTTAGGGAATGCCTTCCCCGGCCTCCACGTGGGCTGGGCAGGAGCAATAAAAAGGCAGCATCTACCCAGCAGTCTACACTGGTGCCACACAAATGGTACGGGAGTTCAGGGAAGGTAGTCACTCTCCTGGTACAAGACGCCCATTGGAAGAGACAGTCCTACAAGGACGCAGCGACTTGGGGCCGGTGGAGGACAAGAATGTTACATGCAGGTGAAAGTGCAGACCTAAGGCTTGGGAGGCCTGACATGGATCTGACACCTGGTGCCAGCTGGGCCTGGTTGTACCACCTTACAAACCCCTTTGATGCTGATTGAGAATAGTAGCCCCAACCTCCTGGATTGTAAGAATTTACATGAAGCAGGCCTGGGACACGGGTGGCAAGTGGCAGGCTCTGGTCTCTGAAAGGCACTCACTGAGCAGGTCCCACATGCTGGGTACTGTGCTGTGACCCCAGGAACCCAGCTCAGAGAGGAGACACAGATGTACCAGCACAGACAGGCAGCCTGCAAAGTCAAGCTAGCCCCTACTTAACACGTGCTAGGCCCCTTCCGAGTGCTTGTGGGGAGCCGGTAACCCGTGCCTGTGGAAGCCTGGTCCTCGTGAAGGGGGAGTTCCTACACAGGACCCAGGTGTTAGCAAGCAAACATCTCATGGAATTTTAGATGCTGATATGTGCTGTCAAGAAAAATAAGTATGGGTAAGTAGTTAGAAAGTAACTGGGGACAGAGTGTTCAGGGAAGTCCTCTAGGAAAAGTGGCATTTGAGTAGGGACCCAATGGGGCATCTCTAAGCTTTGCCGGGGGAATAATCCAAGGAAACCACTAGGTGGCGCTCCAGGCTGGGTCAGAAGCTCTGGGTTTCCCAGTGAGGCAATGAAACTTGCATCCAACTTGTCACTGACTTCCTTCAATCTGGTCAATACCTATGCTGCCGTCTCAATTTTTCTTTCATTAATCATACCATGGAAATGCATGATCTTCATGTTGAAGATTTATAGCTCTAAAATCCAGGTCCTGGAATAAATAAGAAGAAAACCCGCTGCTGCCAGGTCACCCACTGCAGGTAGAGGAGCCTATGAAAGAGAGCTGACCTTGGACTTCCTAGAGCTGCAGGATGTCTCTACCACCCTGCAGCTGGAGACACAGGGGCCTCCAGGACCCTCCCCAGAAATGACAGCTTACCCCAGCAGCCAGTTCTCACTGGGAGTAACCCTGGTGGGGTCCCCTCTGTGCCTCCATTCTCCATTTCCCTCCTGAGGGGAACAGATCTGAGTTCAAGGAGCCTCTGTCCAGGAAAAGCTCAACAGCTCAGAAGCTCCCAGGAGCTGGTCCCAACTCAGAAATGCTTCTCTGACTCACACTTCATGTTCTCTGACTGGGTCTATAAGCTCCCCAAAGACCCACCAGCAGCCTCCCTCCACCACCTTGCGAGAAGGGAGCTGTGGTCCTGTCCCCCTATCTGCTTCCCTCCTCACTTCCTGTCCGAGGTCCCACCATGCCCAGGCTTGGTTCCAGGTAAGATCTGCTGCCTACAGATGGGGCAACCCCACCAACAGCCCGTAAGTGAGGCCGAGGGTGGGAAAGGCATCATATACAATGCCTGCTGAGTGAATGAGACCCTGCCACTCATCTATATCCTCGGGGTCTCTGCTGAGATGGACGCTGTGTTCCTATCTCAGGTGGCCCTGAACCAGCAGAGCCTCCAGGCAGGAAAAGGACACAAATAGCAGGCCCTAATTTCACAGATAAGGATACTAAGAGGAGACAGGTGACTGCTACACTGCTAGGATGGCCAAAACCTGGTTTCCTGCATTTGGTGCAGGGCCCCTTCCACATGCCACTCCTAGGAGACTGTGCATGCAGAGCCCGACCAACAGGTGAAAAGCATCAAGATCCCAACTTAGCCCCTGTCTCATGCACAGGTCCCAGCATGCTCCCCTCCCTGCCCCAGGCCTCTGTTTTCAACCCAGCCTACACTGAACTGCCTGAATCCATTTTCTAAAATGCCTCTTTCATCATGCTACCCTATGTGACCTTAAGATTCTTTAGCTCTCTGAGGCCCAATTTCCTTTAAAATGTGGGACTTGGACTAGAGATTTCTCAGGTCCCTTCTAGCATGGGTTTAGCCTAGACTAAGACACAGTGCTCTCATCTCCTAACCCCGTGGTTCTCAACCAGGAGCAATTTTGCTTCCCTGGGACATCTGGCAATGTCTAGAACACTTCTGGTTGATACAATTTGGAAAGGGGACTGCTACTGGCATTCAAGTGAACAGAGGTCAGGAGTATTGCTAAACATCTAACAACGCACTGGACTGCCCCCCCCCCGTGCCCCCACAATAAAGAACTAACCAGCCCCAAATGTCAGTAGAAGAGAAACCTTGCCCTAGCACCATCCCCTGCCAGGTGCACACTCTCCGGCTCTCAACTCCCTGAGAAGACACCAACCATCAAAGGAAGAACCCGGGGAACCTTGTTTCCCCAAGTGCAGGGCAGCGTCCTAGCTCTGAGAGGGTCGACACAACATGAAAGGAGAAAGATGCTGGGAAGACTCCTTCAGGAAGCTGGCTAGGGCTGGGGCAGGCGCAGGGAAGAGGTCACTGTCTGGTGTGTGGCAATGGGGAGGAGGGAGGAATTGACCACAGGACAGGTTTGCTGGGCAGGAGGGCAAGAAAACAGAAAGCCAATATCAGAAGGCAGAGCCGGGGGCAGGGAGAGGGAAGACAGGCATGGGAGAGGGGAGGCGTGGAGGGTGGGGAACTGCCTCACGTGAAGGGTGCCAAGCACAGGAAAGAGGCAAGGTCTGCAGTGGCACAGCCAACAGTCAGTGCCAGAGAGCTTAGCTGGTGGCATTTGGGAAAATTCCCTTCCAAAACCAGAGGGTTGTCTCAGCTGAGATGACTGAGCTATAGTCAGCCCAAGGCAGAAAGAGACCGGGGCGAGGCAGTGACTCAGGGGGACAGGATCCAGCCCATGCTAGCACTGATTGACCCAAGGTCACTAGCAGCCCTCTCCAAGAAGGAACTGGCCCAGGGACTACCCTGACAAGCCCACTATCCCTCCCCTCTACTAACCAAGGGCATTTCTAAATACTTTCAATTCGGGGCTCCAAGTAAATCCACATCAAAACTTGAGAAAATGAGTTCCTACCATTGCATTTGCCCATGGCTTGGATCTCTGTGAGGGCTGGGATTTGGGTCTTTTTATTCATTGCTAAATACCCAGAGATAAAACTGCCTCACCCTTGGCAGTGCCTTCAGATCTCCCTCCTACAGGACTCATTGGTCTGGGCCCTAACAGAGGGCCCATCCACCAGATGTACAGCAAGTAAGCAGAGGCGCAGTGGGGCGGTAGCCACGCAATGAACAAGCACTCCAGACTCACCTCATTTATTAAGCCTATTGCAACTAGCCGCCAATATCCCCGTGGCATTTTTCCTCATCTTCAGCCCAAATCATACTGATTTGTAGCTTCAATATATGCTCCTGCCATGTATCCTTATGTATTTTTCATGCAGTTATCCATCCCATTTCTCTGGAGGTGAGGTCCATCATTTCCCCTTCAAACAAAGCTCCCTCCTGAGCTTCAATTCTCACTTACATACTGCTTAGAGCTCAGGGACGGCCACTCCATATGTCCCCTCATAACTGCCAACAGCCTCTCCCCTGTATGAGGGTGGCCCTCCCTGGGGGTGACCCCTTGTGCCAGGGATGGACCCAGAGTTGAGCACATCAGGGGGTCAGCCTTCTGTGTAGACTGATACCCACCTTCATATAAAACACCAGCACTTCCAGGACCAGGTTCATGTCTCTTTCACCACAGAGCCCAGAACATGCTACATAAATACTAGATGGATGGATGGTTGGATGATAGATGGATGGAGGATGGATGATGGATGGATGGATGGAGGATGGATGGATGGATGGACAGAAGGATGATGAATGGACGGATGATGGATGAATGGATGATGGATAGATAGATAATAGACGGATGATGGACGGATGATAGATGATGGGTAGATGGACGGATGGATGATGAATGAATGAATGAATGGATAGAGGATGGATGGATGGATGGATGGATGGATGATGGATGGATGATGGATGGATGGATGGATGGATGATGGATGGATGATGGATGGATGGATGGATGGATGGATGATGGATGATGGATGGATGGATGGATGGATGATGGATGGATAGATACTAGATGGATGATGGACGGATAATAGATAGATGATGGGTAGATGGATGAATGATGGATGGATGGATGATGCATGGATGATGGATGGATGATAGATGGATGGATGATGGATGGATCATGGATGGATGATGGATGGATGGATGGATGGATCATGGATGGATGATGGATGGATGGATGGATGGATCATGGATAGATGGATGGATGGATGGATGGATCAAGGATGGATCATGGATGGATGGACGGACGGACGATGGATGGATGGATGGATGGATGGATGATGGATGGATTATGGATGGATGGATGGATGATGGATGGATGGATGGATGGATGGATGGATGGATGATGGATGGATGAATGATACATGGATGGATGATGCATGGATGATGGATGGATGATAGATGGATGGATGATGGATGGATCATGGATGGATGGATGGATGGATCATGGATGGATGGATGGATCATGGATGGATCATGGATGGATGGATGGACGGACAGATGATGGATGGATGATGGATGGATGGATGAATGGATGGATGGATGGATGGATGGATGGATGATGGATGGATGGATGATGGATGGATGGATAGATAATAGACGGATGATGGACGGATGATAGATAGATGATGGGTAGATGGATGGATGGATGGATGGATGATGAATGAATGGATAGAGGATGGATGGATGGATGGATAGATGATGAATGAATGGATAGAGGATGGATGGATTGATGGATGGATGGATGGATGGATGATGGATGGATGATGGATGGATGGATGATGGATGGATAGATAATAGACAGATGATGGACGGATAATAGATGATGGGTAGATGGATGAATGATGGATGGATGGATGATGGATGGATGGATGATGAATGGATCATGGATGGATGGACGGATCATGGATGGATGGATAGACGGACGGATGATGGACGGATAGATGGATAGATGGATGGATGATGGATGGATGAATGATGGATGGATGGATGATGGATGGATGAATGGATGATGGATGGATGGATGATGGATGGACGGATGGATGGATGGATGGATGGACGGATGGTTGGATGGACGGATGGATGGATGGATGATGGATGGATGGATGATGGATGGATGGATGATGGATGGATTGTGGGGAGGGCCCGAGCAGGAAAGAGCCTGGGAACAGCACCAGGCCCAGACACAAACGCATCTGAAAAAGAAGTCTCCATGCACTCCCTCTTTCCTACTTTTAGAACACCCAATGCCCAAAGCTATTCCTTTGGTATTTTTTTTTAATTTTTTAACTTATTCATTTTAGAGAGAAGAGAGAAAGACAGAAGGGAAGAGAAGCAGAAAGCATCAACTCACAGATGTGCCTTGACCAGGCAAGCCTGGGTTTCAAATCTGCAACCTCCAGCTCCACTTTATCCACTGCACCACCACAGGTCAGACCAACCCCAAACTACTCCTAATTTACCCTGTTGGTCCCTCATTTGCCTGTAAGTCCCCTGCTCCATTTGCCCCAGCCCCCTGAAGCCCATCACACCCTCTGGCTATGTTTACCCTGACACCTCACCATGTGTCTCAGCAGAGCCCAGCCCAGCCCCTGGTCCCCATCCAGCCTCATCCCCTCTTTACTTAGTACTTTTCAAGGAATAGATTTCAGCACTCCCCAGTGCTTGTTATAAGCCAAAACCAAGCATGATGTTTAATTGCATTTAATAAATTAGTGGATGTGGAAAATAAAAAAGAAAACCAAAGTGACTTTAATTTCACAGTCCGATGTGCAGCTAGTAATGATCCTGCCTGGCCCGGGAGAAGCCAGCCTGCCAAGAGTTTCATCACTAGAAGGGACTATGCATCAGTGCTAGGAGTGGGGCCGCTACTCTTTTTCAGACGCCCCTTGCAGCTCATTCATTGTCACAACTGTAAGGAGGGATGGGGTGGACAATGCTTCTAATTTTGCACACAGCAAAAAGACAAGACAGAGTCACAAAAATGTCTTTGCCAAAGTCACCCAGCAAGCAGGAGGGTCAGAACACAGAGGAGGAGGTGAGATCTCTGCTGTGAGAGCTGTCCCTGGTCCCAGGCCGCCCAGCCTCTCCTGGAGTATCCCCAAGGGCCTGTTGCTCACCATCCCACAAAGACGCTCCATTCCATTGATGCACATAGCTAATTAGTCAAGAATGCTTTCTCTGTAACTCAAGAATCTACTTTCCTGCTCTCCTGTGTCTAACATGCTTTAGTACTAGTTTTGCCCAAGAAGCCTATCCAGAACAAGTGTGGCAGGCTTTTAAGTATCAGAAGGTTGGAATCTAATATTCCTTTCCAAGTCCTCTCCTGGCCTATTAAAGTCACCCTCCTCTACTCATCACTGTCCCAAACAGAAAGTTAACAGTCCAGCTATGGAGAGACCAGTGCAGAGTATAAAGATACCACTCTCCCCTCCTACACTTTGAGTTCTATACTTCTAGTAATCCAGCCTAAGCCTCCACTGCCTTGGCTGACAGGAACAGCACAGTTTTGGATCACATTGAATTAGTGCATAATTTAAAGCCAAACAGCATGATTCCTTGGTCATTCCTTTTTTTTTTTTTTAATCCTTACACTTTCTCTCAAAGCCTCCTATGTTTTCACAACTCTACTTCACAGCTCCCAGTATCACCAGCTTGCATAGGTGATAAGGAGATCACACCCATATTTCTGGACTGAATTTTCCTTCAAATAACCATTATATAAAGCATTTGCATATCTAAAACCCAGTTACAGTTTGATAACTGCAGAATCAGGTTATTTTCTATCCAAGATGGGTCTGGGGAGAGCACTTTCACATGGCCAAACGTAAGGGATGTTGTGTTGGGAGCTGCTGGCCTCAGAGGTTAATAAAGGTCTTAAATTACATGTTTCCAGAGTACACTTTTGTCCATTGAACTTTGTAGGGACATTGTTATTGGGGTAACCCCTCCCCAATTCACCAGAATACCCTATCTGTTGAGAGTAGGTCCCATTACAAAACCTTTTACAGTCAAAACTCTAAAAAGTCCATGGGTATGAGTCTGTGATAAGGAACATCCTATTTGAGTTTTCAAGGACATCCCCTTGCCATCTTCCAGTGGGCTGAGGGTCCTAGCAGGAGGAAACGCACCGTTTCCAGCAGTCCTGGCCTCCAGAGGGCTGCCCAAAGGACCTGATGTCCTCTGACCCTGGTGGGGCAGGATAGGGGTGGAGTGGGGTAGGGAGCCGAGGTTGGCTTTGCTGAGCACTGCCCATCTGTTTGGGCTTCCGGGCCTGGTCTCAGGAGGATACCTGCCATGCTAGGGGCTTACCCCAACCAAGGCATCTGTGGGAACCAGGGTGACACAGTTCTGGGGGCAGGGAATATTTGGATCTGTCCCTGGGTTTCAAAGGCCAAGGCAGTGGTGCCAAGATCAGGCCCAGTCCTCAAGAGAGCAATGCCTACGGAGTAAGGGGGAAGAGCAAGACATGAGGAGGAGAAGGGGTGCCCACCCGTGCTCTCCCAACACAGACCCTTTATTTTTTTTTTATTGAGACAGACAGAGACAGAAGGGAGAGAGATGAGAAGCATCAACTCATAGTTGCGGCACCTTAGTTTTCATTGATTGCTTTCTCATACATGCCTTTACCAGGGGGGCTCCAGCCAAGCCAGTGATCCCTTGCTCAAATGAGTGACCTTTGGGCTCAAGCCAGCAACCACGGGGTCATGTCTATGAGCCCATGCTCAAGTGGGCAACCCCACGCTCAAGCTGGTGAGCCCATACTCAAACTGCTGACTGTGGGGTTTCGAACCTGGGTCCTCAGAATCCCAGGTCAATGCTCTATCCACTGTGCCACCACCTGGTCAGGTCCAACACAGCTCCTTTAAATTCTGATCTTCCACAACCATTCCTCTGTCTGAAAAGACAGGCTTACAGAGCAACGGAACTCACCTCCCCACCTCCAACTACAACTACACACGAGTTCCCAGGCCACCTTGACTCCTCAATTCTGAAAGCAGGTCTCAGATCAACTTTCTCAGGTGCCAGCCAGCATCTTGTCACCCTCTCAAACTGACCTGCAGGTCTACTTGCTCTGTGGGGAAATGAAAAAAGAGGTAGAGACAGCTTAGAACCCTACAAGGGAGCCCTAAGTATGGCTGAGGCTACCAAAAGGAACAAAGCCTGAGGAACAACCCCCAGAAGGGCCACAGAATGACATGCAGCTGGATGCCAAAGAGCAGCAGATAACATAAAGCACCTGCCAGCCTTATAAAGCAGGAAGAATCCTTCCCCAGCCCAAACCATCGGCCCATACCACCACCACAGCCCCACCAGAGAAGGCCTCGAGATGCAGCGGAACTACGCTCTTTCCAGGCAGGTGGCTGGGTGGAGGAAAGAAGGGACCCAGCCCTTTCTGCTCCCGCTCACTGCTGGCAACAGGAAGATGGAGGCCCTGGTGGCAGGACTCTGCTCAAGGACCTGGCAGATCACGCATGGTGAGCACACAGATGTATTCCTTCCCTGCTCAGGAACACACACGAGGAGACGTACCAGAATGCTGACAGGGCAGGGGAAGGACTTCCCAAGAGGGAGGCTGACAGTCCACTGTCCTGACCCCCTCTGGAGTTTGAACCCTGAGCTAGTTGGAGGACTTCCCTTTGCTGGGCTAGTTGAAGGGGGTGGTGACCCTTGGAAGTGTCTTTTCCTCAAATTCTAGAACTTATCAATATCAACAGAAAGAGCTTAGAGCCGCAGGCCACCTATTCCCTGTGACTGTCAGGCAGAGTGCTAGTGTGGGGAGGGTGCTCTCTATGCTGGCACAGCGAGAGGGGGGAGAGGCTGCTCGTGTAGCTCTCCTTACCACGGACCATGGCTGCCTGAGTGCCTGGGCCCAAGGAGGAGCCACGGGGGACAGCCTGGGATCACAGCATGAGGCACTGTCTGAACTCCCAAGGTCACTGTAAATTGGGAGCGAAGGTGGCAAGGACTCAGAATAGCTTGTCAGGACTCTGAAGAAGGGATTTTCCAATCACCCAGCATATTTTTCACTTCCTGCATTTTTTTATTTTGTGCATCTGGAAAGAAAGACACTTCTGACAACATCAAATCACAGAGTAGTACTACATAGGAGACAGGGATGAGCTTAAGAAATGAGCCTTCAAGGATACACTGAAGCGGGGCCCCCTGGGCTTCCTTGAGAAAGAGCTGCCAAGAGCCCAGACCTAGGGAATGGGAGCCACTCGGCCTTTCTGAGACATTTCTCTGCTAGAAGACCGAGGTGGGAAAGCACCCCCACCCCCAGCACTCAGGAGCACCGTGAGGATGAACAGAATTACACCTGCCGAGCACTCTGCATTCTCAGAATGTGAATATTGTACACGATATTGTGCTATTACTCAAAATCCTTGGAAAACACAAGGGAAACAGGACAAGAAACCTTGAATTCACATCACATCTTTCTGGCAAAGAGCTCAGATACTCTGTGAGACTGTAACTCACCCTACAGAATGGAGAGAGGTGGGCCCGTTCTCCCCGTCTGAAGAAAGGATGCCGGCAGAAGTGAAGAAACGGCACAGAGTGAATATCACCCTTTGCGGGTGCTTCTCCATTATGCGCATCGCACAACGGAGGCCCCTTGGATAAACGAATGAGAAGAGTCTTCTATGGGTTGAATTCAGCAAGTCACACTATAATTACATAGAGATAAATCAAAAAAGGTCACGGCTGACAGCTGGGTCCATCTCTGGCTGCAGGGCAGCCACCTACACACAACTTTGCTACAACCCTTGGACTTAGCCAACATATGCCTCTGGCCTTCTCTCTAGGGAACCTATGCCCACAGCCCTATTATTTATACTGCCTGCCAGGAGCCAGGTCCACCCACACCAGGATTTGGCATTTCTGACACGCTTTGTGAGGGACACAGGCCGGTTAAGTTCAGGTCCCTCTGCCAGAGCTGGTCTCAGCACCAACTTAAGTGACAACCAGAGATCCGTCCCTACCCTGTGCCAAGCTCTGCCTATTTCTTCATCCTCCTGGTGGGAGACGAGACCACGACTTGTCATTTACTACTTAACACGCCCTGCAATTCAGGTTACCCTGCTGCCTGTCCACAGGCTCACCAGTTGGACCTGTGCAAGGTCACAGCTCATCCATGGAGGAGCCATGTCTGCTCCTGCACCCCACGGCCTGACCTGCCATCCTACCTCCTGTGCGCTGCGCTGCTGGGGACAGTACAGCACAAGCACTCGTGAACACCGGCCACATGCCAGCATGGTATGAGAGCTTTGCCTCTTCGGCCTCATTTAATCCTCCCAACCCAATGACAGGGTTGGGGACATGATTATTTTTGTCCTCCCCGTTTTATAGATGAGAAGAAAAGGCACAGAGAGGTTCAGTGGTGGAGGGACATAGGAAAGCTTGAGAGCAGAAGCCATGTTCTGACCACCACGCCCCACGGCTTCAATCTTGGTCATCCCAGATAAGCCAGAAAGGT
This sequence comes from Rhynchonycteris naso, assembly GCA_037038555.1. NCBI lineage: Eukaryota > Metazoa > Chordata > Mammalia > Chiroptera > Emballonuridae > Rhynchonycteris > Rhynchonycteris naso. The sequence continues at coordinate 109,006,593 of CM072996.1, read as the reverse complement.
CCCCCACACACACACGTGCCCAGCTGGGGAGAGGCAGCTAGCCACGGTGCAATGGGTGTAGGCAGGCCTCTGTGGTCGGGAAGCCCACATACAGACAAGGAGAGGAGAGAAAAGTGGTGAGGGTGACGATAACAGAGGTGGTGACTCAGTGCTGGTGGGGTGACGGTGATGACGATTTTGGGAATAACATTGACGGTGAAGCTAGCACTTTGAGTCCATGTGGCACACTAGGAACTATGTCCCCCTTTCCACAAAAACCACACGAGGTAGTTGCTATGATTCCCCCCACTTTAAAACGGGAGAACTCGCCTGACCTGTGGTGGCGCAGTGGATAAAGCGTCGACCTGGGAACACTGAGGTCGCCAGTTCAAAACCCTGCACTGGTCTGGTCAAGGCACATATGGTAGTTGATGCTTCTAGCTCCTCCCCCCTTTCTCTCTCTCTCTCCTCTCTCTCTCTCTTTGTCTCCTCTCTAAAATGAATAAATAAAAATAATAAAACGGGAGAACTAACACATCCGAGGTTAAGTATGTTGTCTAAACTCACACGTGGTCAGCAGACCTGGGATTGTAACCCCTCTGTGCCTACTATACACAAACCTAATAAAAATCCCAAATCTCATTTATTAAACATTTTAAATAACTTTCTAGCCTAATGGAGTTGAGGAAGGTGGGAATAGTGGCCCAAGTGTGTAGGAACCTAGAAACAGCCCCGGTGAGGGCAGGAAGCAAGCACAGCCCCAGCTTGGAGTGGGAAGGGTGTGGGCCTCAGGCGCCTGGCTGGCAGGTGACAGCAGGAATGGCCACGTCAGGGAGCAGAGATGGTGGGCAAGGGCAGGGAGTGAGTGGAGGGGAGGACATGTCATCAGGGGTGACCCTCTGTGGGGAGGGGGTGTGTCCAGGGTGTACATATGTTGGCAGGGAGTCCACCAACATATCTGCCTACTGAATTTACCAGAGTTGTGAAAACTGTTGACTATTCCTCTGCAAAAGGAAGCAAGAAGGAACAAAATGAACAAATTTGGAAACCAACTGACCTTCCTTCTGCACTTACATTTCCACAGAACAGGAGAGCTTGTGGAAGTAATCATTACCCTGCAGCTTCGTTTCCTGGAGGCACGTCCACACACACCGTCTCAAGCACTCATTTCCAACACACTCATGGGGCGCTGCTACCCCATTTTACAGATGAGACTGCTGCAGCTCACAGGAGCAGAGCCATCTCTCCTATATGCCTGTGGGACGCAAGGACACGAGGAATATCCTCATCTGACCCACTGGGACACAGAGCTTCGGAGGAACTCAGAAGCAACTCAAAGACTTCCCACTTTTCAGAAAGGGACAAGGAAGGCCTGACCAATAACCTGCTCATTAGATCCTTCAGCAGATGCCTCCCAGGTACATTCCCTGAGCTGGCACTATGGTGCCTTGGTGGTACAGAGATGGGGTCCCTACTCTGGGACATCCAAGCCAACTGGACCAGCAATTCTAGGCAAAAAATAAGCAGCCACAATGCAGAAAAGCACATGGGCCAAGGAAGGCTGGAGACAATTCTGGCCTTGGAGCCAGGTAGACCAGGTTCAAGTCCTCAGTTCCCTTATTTTACCAGCTGGGAGAATCTGGGAAAACAATTTCTTAAGTGCAGGTTTTTTAAATGGGGGATTAGTGGCACTTACCACATAGAGTTGTAGTCAGAATTAAATGAGGTTCAGGAAAATAAACTTTCTAGCACAGCACCCTATACAAAGCTATAAATGTAAGTAGTTACTAGAATTTATGGCCTGTAGTCCTCATGCACTCTGAAAGCTCAGACCAGGTGGAGCACCTGTAGGCCAGAGTGGAAGAGAGGTCCTGCCCAGGCTGCATCCAGCTGTTCCCAGCCCCAGCCCACACTACTGCAGTGGCCACGCAGCACGCATCCGCCCAGACATGCTTTACTCATTCTCCGTCCTCCAGTCCCCAGCCACCCATCTCCGGGAGGCAGCTTGCTTTCCCGATTTGCGAGCCTGCTTTCTTTTGGCAGGGAGCTGCTGCCGTCTGTGCTCTGGACCGTAAAACAAGTTTTCATCAATAAATTAAGATAAGCGGAAAGCCAGCTCAGGAGGAGGCAGGCTGAGGCAGGCAGGAGGGTGGGCGAGAAATCACTCTGTGACCCAGAATGGACCACAGAGAATCCAAAGCGAGATTGGGGCTCAGAGGCTCCTGTCCTTGGACCCCAGAAGCCCCAGTGGATCTGCACTTCCTGGAGAAGAGGGACTCAGGTCACCATATCTCTCCTGGGTCCCATTCCATCCTCTGGGCGGGTTTGCAGTGTCAGTCACAGGTAAGCCAGGTCTCAGCAATGTTCTGAGCCAAAAATGTTCCCAATCATGGCACTGAGCTGAATCTGATCAGACACTTGCCTGCCCAATCACTAACAGTAGTGAGCAGCCTCTAAAAATGAAATCATTCTCACAGAGCTTCCCCACTCCTCAGTGTGAACCCTCAGTCCCCCAAATGTACCTTCCACACACATGCCTCCATGTCTTGCTCACACTGTTTCCCCTGAACCAAAAACTCTTCCTCTTTTTACTTTTCGCAATTAAAAAACCCAGAACCTTCAAGGCCCCAATGACAACCCACCTCCTCCTCCAGGGGGGCCAACCCTGTGCTGGGCCCCACTCAACACTCTGCAGTGGCTCTATCTCATGAGCCATAAACCCCTCCCACCTGGCCAGTACTGACCTTTGCTGGTATGTGTCCAGTCTATAAACAGCCATGAGGCAGGCACCCCCTCCACCCCTTTCTATGTATTTCCCTGGCATCAAGCTAAGTGTGGGGCACAGAAGCCCTTGTTTATCGACAGCTGGCATCGACCGAGTGAGCCCAAATGAAGGAGGGATGTGGGATACTGGAGCTGGGCAAATTTCAGCTCAGCCACAGGTATGCCTCCCCACCCTCATGCAATGGCACACCACCCCCTCTGGTCCCCAACGCTTGTAAACAGGCTGGAGCATATGGCAGGAGAAGGGCCATCTGTCCGTCCACCACCACACACCGAGAGGTGTGCGGCCCCACATATGTTTATGAGTTAATGGACAGAGCGGTGTGATGAACCCCAAACAGTTCAGCACACTGACCACATGCTGCTAAATGGCCAGAAATGTTGGGCGCGTCATTTCACTGCTCTGAGCCTCAGTTCTCCCACCTATAAAACAAAAGGTTGAACCTAATAAAATTGCCAAACCCCTACTAGCCACAAGATCCTAGAATTTCCCTCCGACTCAGTCTTACCCTGGCCATGTAAGATGGGCAAGATGACTGTGCCTGGTCTACTTTGTGTGAAGGGCTCGAGGCTGCATGAACTGCCCACAGGCTGTGAGGCTGGCACCCGCCCCCTGCCTCGCTAAGAGTGCCCCACTTCTCTCAGGGAAGGAGGAGTGCCAGGCCCTGAGCTGCACTGAGAAGTGCTGTGTGATTTACCCTGATTCCCTTGTGTGGGGACATCATGAGCCACACCCCCTGGTAAGGAAATGAAGACTCAGAGATGAGACTTGCTCAGGGCCCCAGGGTCAAGGGCCCCATCTGATGTCAATTCAGCACCGTGCATCAGGAACCGACCATATACAAACACTCACACAGAGAAGGAACAGATGGCAACGTTTCAGGCCACAATGACATTAATCAAGACTGCTAATTATACTCCAACCTGGATATAAATCAGAATCGATTACTTCTGAGTTCGGGCACTTCCCAAACCTGGAAGGAGCAAAGCAATGTGAGGCCTTTGATCAAGTGCAGGCTTGGGGTAGGGGCGTCTAGCTCTGAGTCAGATCCCAATGGCCTTCCCTCCTCTCCTCCCTGCATGCACACGCACATACACACACGTGCACACACACAGATAAGCTCCCCCTCCACAGACCGGGAGGGGGAAATGATGCCATTTTATAAAGGGCAAACAGGAGGAAATAACCTATATGTTAAATTGTGAGCTGACAGGAGGAGCTGAGAACAAAGTTCAATGAACGGAACAGAAACATATTGACAATAGCAAAGAGAAACAATTACTACGCATTTTCATATTAGATCCTGAGGAATAAATTTGGTCTCACTTTTGCTTATTCAACAGAAAAAAAAAAGGCAGTAGCCAGGGAAGGTGAGGACAGCAGAATGCCGACGCTTGCACTTTGTGGCCCATCATTTCCCTTACGCTCTCAAAAGAGCAGAGATACAGGCTGACACAGGAGTCAGAGGAAATAGAAGAAACAACATTGTGAGTGCAGAGATTTAGGGGGCAGCTTCCACAAAACACACACCCTCAAATTAACAGGTGCTGCTCCTGCCCACTTGGCAGCTTTGCATTTTTTGAAGTAGATGTTACTGGTCAAGGGGGGAAAAAACGATTTTACTTGGAGACAGAACCTTTCAGATCCATGGCTCACGCTGCTCAGAGGAACTAGTCTGGTTTTGTTTCAGGAAAACTCTTTTTTAGAAAAAGTGACCCTCCAAAATATTCCTATAGATCCTGCCCCTTCTGCAGAAAGCAGGTCACCAAGGCTCAGCCAGTGCCAGGACCACTGCTGTGGGAAGGGGTACGATTCCACATAAGAGCTTCAACAGTCTTACAGAGCCATGTGCCATCTATCTACAGGCATCATATTGTGGACACTGGAAACACAGGACGCAGATGGCGATCTTGCCACCTACACCAGGTGCACCAGAATGGTGGTCACAATTTACCTCACTGGTGCCCACATTGCTTCTCCACTCACAAAATACTCGTGGTCCGTTGCTTGCACTGGAAGTTGGTATTTCTTTTCCATGATGTTGTATGCATTTTGAATAACATTGTCTAGATCAAGATGTCCATCTAGTCGCTGAATATGTCCTTCTCCACGTGTCCCCTATCTTGGGGACATGATCCTCCATCTTCCATTCAGAAGACAAAAGTTGGCTCTGTGGCCAGCGGTTAACAGCAATGCTCTTGAGTAAAGGCCTCAGTTCTGAACCCCAGTTCTTCCCCTTACCAAATAGAACCTTGGGTCAGTTGACCTCTGTGACACTGACTCCTCATCTCTAAAATGGGGATAATAATACTATCTCCCAAAAATACATGTAGTACTTACCTTAACAGATTGTTGTGAAGATTAAATAGGATAAAACTTCTAAAGCTCTTTGAACAAGAACATGGCCTAACACAGTGGTTCTCAAACTTTTTGAAGTCGGGGTGCATTTAAAATCCTACAAATAATTGTAGGCACACTATATACAAATTTCTGAGAAATATGGTATAATAATTAAGTCAAATATTAAAATAAAATAAAGTCCAAGTGTGCTTTTATGGTAATTAAACAAAATAAATACGACAAAATTAAATTTATTCTGACATTAAAAACACTTTTATGTTACATTTTTTGAGTTATGCTTTTAAGAATTTGTAAAAAAGAGGGGTTAAAAAATAAAAATATGACAAAAATGTTATCTTTTTATATATATAGATACATTCTTAGTAAGATTTAGTAAATTTGGCAGGTCCTGCAGGTCCCGGCATAAATGTGTTACGTTTTTTCATTCTTGTGTTTATGAGAAATATGAGCCTGATGTGTCCTACCTATTTCTTCAATGTTTGGGCATATATTTGAAAGGCAAACTCCCATTTCCTCGTCAATACATTAAAGAACTCCTCTCTTTTTATTCTTAATTGTGTTGAGTGCAGATAACCCCCATCATACATATCATCTTAACTTTACACCAAACAAAGGATAGAAGAAACTTGCCTCCAGTCTTTCCAGGGAACATGGGGGGGGGGTGTAGTATAAACAATCCAGCACCACAGCTTAACAGCCTTTTGCAACCTAATCAGGCAAGTGAGGTGGGGGGTTGGGCAGACTGTCAGCTTACAGCCAATTTCCCACACCTCTGTCCCCCAAAAATCTAAATTTCCAAAGTCCTATTGGTTTTTTGGTCTCCAACAGGCACATATTTCTCTGGAATACCATAGGGTGCACCTGGAAATCTTCTAGGGTGCACCAGAGTGCCCTGGAACACACTTTGAGAACCACTGGCCTAACATCATAAATGTTCACTTCCACGATCATCATCATGACCCTCCTACATCTCATCCACCTCAAACTCTTCAGCCACCTCCCTGCAAATCTCCTGCATCCACCTCATGCCCTCCACTCCCACAGTGTAGTTCCTGGCTTCCTTTCCTTGGCTTGAACGCTGAGAATCATCCAGTCGGTCATCCCACCTCCTCTCTGTCACCACCGCAATCGAAATGCTCTCTTGAAGCACAGAATGCCTCCTTTTTCAGACACTGGAGGCCTCCTGAAGTCCACAGGATGCCAGTGGAACCCCTCCGCACAGTGTTCATTTGAGACCCACAAGCTCATCTTTCCATTATCATCATACCACTATCCCCCACAATCCAGGGCACCCATGCTCCGTAAGGTACCCCACACCTTTGGCCATTATGTGTCTCCTCTGGCTCTTCCCCCACTAGCCATGCCCTCCCTTTTACCCCCTACAACTCAGAATTGCCCAGCCTTCCCACCCTCCCTTCCTTCCACCTCTGTGCAGCAGAAGCACCTGCCACCTAAAGATGTTCATTCCTTGCTGGTTTTGCCAAAGTCACTCTCACTTTCATCCCCTAGAGTGTGTCGCACAGAGTAGGTTCTCAGGAGATTATTTGCAGGTTGAACTATGTTTGACACAGGCAAGCTCCCAGCTGCATAGGACTAAGATGGTACAACTTTATTCTGTGCAGCACCCAACAGGTGCCCTGTGGAAAAGGGCACCTCCACTTGGTTGTCAAAGACTGTAAGGGTCAGGCAAGTCCCAGTTCCATGAGTACCAACTGCATCCAAATTCTTCAATGGCACAGAAATGTGGTCATATCAAATGCATCTCTCCCTGTTCCCATCTCCAGCCCATCCATTTTCTCCAGCTCCACCACTACCACCATCTCCTCTGGGACCCTGTGCAATCATCTAGTTTCCCAGCTGCTACTCTTGCCTTTTTTTTTTTTAATCGAGAGAGAGACAAAGAGAGGAACCAGACAGACAGGAAGGGAGAGAGATGAGAAGGATCAATTCTTTGTTGTGGTACCTTAGCTGTTCATTAATTGCTTTCTCATATGTGCCTTGACTAGGGGGCTCTAGCCAAGCCAGTGACCCCTTCGGCTCAAGCCAGCAACCTCGGGCTCAAGCCAGCAACCTTTGGGCTCGAGCCAGTGACCATGGGGTCATGTCTATGATCCTACACTCAAGCCAGCGACCCTGCGCTCAAACTAGTGAGCCCGCACTCAAGCCAGTAACCTTGGGTTTTTGAACCTGGGTCCTCTGCATCCCAAGCCAATGCTCTATCCACTGTGCCACTGACTGGACAGGCCATTCTTGCCTTTCTACAGAGCAGCCAGAATGGTCCTCATTCAAGTTTCCGATGGTTCCCTGTCACATGTGAAATAAACTCTAAACCTTTTCCATGGCCTACAAGACCCTATGTGATCTGGCCTCTGCCTTCCTGGCCTCTTCTGCTCTGTTCTCTCTTACTGGCCTCTGTTAGACCTCAAAGGCACATCCCACTATTTTGCATGAGGTGTGTTTTTGTCTAGAATGTTCTTCCTTGGGTAGTCACATGGCGGTGGTTCATTCCTACCTTCCAAGTATTCCTTGCTTCCTTGTCATCTTGTATAACAATCTGCTATTACTTAAAGCATTTGTTTATGATCATCTGTCTTCCCTACTAGAATGTGAGCTCCATAAGATGAGAGTCCTGACTTGTTCCCTGTGCATTCCCCACCAGGGAGGGACAGAGAGAGGGAGGAGACCAGGACTTGGAACTCTTCTGTCCTTGAGAATGGTCCTCTAAAATGGCATTTAGTATTTGTGGATTACAGTTCTCAGGTCTCACCAAGGTCCAGGGAGTGACAGCAGGGTCCTGAGCTCCAGCATAGAGGAAATGCTGCAGGGTGTGGAGAGCTCTGACAAGAAGGAACATAGGCTATGAAGTCAATAGACTTGTGTGAGTTAAAATCCCTGCCCTGGCTGTGCAACCGTAGGAAAACACCTTAACCTCTCTAGGCCTTAATTCCTTGTTTCCACAATAGAGACAGCAATACCAAGCTTGTATAAGCACAGTGTCTAGTTCAGAGTGGATGCTCACATAAAACTCTTTCCCAAGGATGCTGGAGGTGGGGGAGGGGGAGGGGGAGGTAGACCCACATACTCAAATTATATGACTACATCCTCCCACTCCCCAGACACTGGGCTGCCAAGGTGCCACCACCACTTATGCATCAGCCGCCTCATCTCAGGATCTCACCTAAAAACAGAAGGCATTAAGGAGGGATGTGACGAAGCTGCCAGAGGGCTCTGAGAGCAGCTGTGCTGTTCGCTGACATCATGAACACAATGGTACATGCACTCAGACTCCACTGAATCTCCACTGGCAGTCATCAAGGGAAGTCACCAAGAGATGTGTGCTCCCAGACCAGCCCATCATTCTCCACCATGGCTTAAGAAAAGATCCTGGGGGCACGCACTGGGCTCTGGGGGTTGAGGGGCACAACATGATCTTTTTCAACACAGCTTGGGTCCTAGGGTTTCCCCAAGTTCCTTGCCACCTTAGTAGGAGGGGGGAAAGGGAAGATAAGAACCAACTTGCCTAACATCTTGTTCTCAAATGCCAAATAGCAGTTCAAAATCCAGGGGAGGGGTCTCTGCCCTTAGAGACAACAACTACACTGCCCAAGCCAGGAATGTTCTCTGAGGTCTCTCTCCCACCCCAAAGAAGAGGACACCATGGAGATTTCGAGCCCCAGAATATCTCCTTGGTTGGGGAGGACATATCCTGGGCCCACAGCACTCAGACACAAAATGAATCTTGCCAAAGCTCTCCCTCCTGAACCCTCCAAAGCCTATGGGCTGGGACACCGTGGTGCAAGCTCAACCCAACACAGGCTGAGTCCAGCTGCACCTGCTGATGGCTCAGTTCTCAACTAGCCCTTGAGACCCTGTACTTGCCAACAACACCCCAGTCCCCTCTCTCCCCTGTCCCCTCAATTATTCCTTCTAAAACAGCTTTTAGTCTGCCATTCCCACACTCAGGAGCTGCGCCAGCTACCCACTGCCCACAGAAGTTCAAACGCTCCAGCCAGGCAGGCAGGGTCCCCCATGAGCTGGCCACAGGCTCATCTCCCATCATGAGCCCTTCTACTCCAGCAAAATGGAGTGGTGCTTCCCATCATCTCCAAATAGCCCTTGCTCGTGCCAAGCCTCTGTCTGGAAGAGCCTCCTTCTCCTCACTCCCCCCACAAGACCAGCCAAGATCTTCCACATTCAGAGGTATCTCTCTCTGATGAAGTGCCTTGAAAAAGAAGAAAAAAAAGAAGGAAGAAGGAAAAAGGAAGAAGAAAGGAGGAAAGAGGAGGAAGGAGAAAGAAGGAGGGAAAGGAGGGAAAGGAAGGGAGTGAGGGATGCAGGGAGGGAGGAAAAGAAATACAATCCTCTTTATTTCTGGGCACCTGCATTTTAAGTCCTCTTCCAAAGTCTCCTGACTTGTCATATTAGCGTCACACTAGTAGTTATAAAGAAGCTGCCATGGCAGGTAAAAGGGCAGGAGGACTGGGACAGACAGCAGGCTGCTCCAGAAACCTGCTGAGATGCTAGTAGGAGGGGAGCGGAAGGCAGCAGCAGAGAGGGGCCTGGCTCTTAAGAGAACGCTTGTTCGGGATAATTTATTCCCATGGAGTCTCAGCAGTCTCAGCTAGTTGAGTTTATAATGGAACAAGCAGTCACTGTTGTTCTTGGATGCTACGGCTCAGACTCCCTGACAGGGGACTGAGCACCACAGAGAGACAGCAGCCGTAAAGCATAGGACAGCCCATGGGGGAGGTGGCATGCTGCGGGGACCAGGTTTTACAGCCTTGAAAAGAGGAGGTTTCAAGAAACCCAAGAGCCTGACCAGGCAGTGGCCCAGTGGATAGAGTGTCGGACTGGGATGCGGAAAACCCAGTTTCGAGACCCCAAGGTTGCCAGCTTGAGCGCGGGCCCATCTGGCTTGAGCAAAAAAAAAAAAGCTCACCAGCTTGGACCCAAGGTCGCTGGCTCCAGCAAGGGGTGGCTCGATCTGCTTAAGGCCCGTGTTCAAGGCACATGTAAGAAAGCAATCAATAAACAACTAAAGTGTCACAACGGCAACGAAAAACTAATGATTGATGCTTCTCACCTCTCTCCGTTCCTGTCTGTCTGTCCCTATCTATCCCTCTCTTTGACTCTCTCTGTACCTGTTAAAAAAAAAAAAAGAAAAGAAACCCAAGAGCATGGACTATGAATCACAATGGGAAGTAGAACGGGAGTCCCAGCTCAGGGAAGAAAGGGGTCAGGCTTGAGGAAAAAGCCAGCCAGAAACCCAGGGACTTGAAGGGAGGGGCAAGTCTCCTACACAGCTGGCAACATAGAACCACCTACCACTGCCTGGGGTGGCTTACCACCAGACCCCTGGGGGTAAGCAGAGCTAGAAACCTACCCTTACTCTGCAAAAAGGGTAAGGTACTGGAATGGGAACAGGAAACCCCCAAATCCAGTGAACTAACTATAGGGGAAATCCTTCTGCTTTTACTTACAAGAGTCATTGAGACCTTGGTGGGGCAGGGTCTCCTAACTCAGACCATGGAGGGAGTGAACAGATGGAATTAGTAGAAGGAACACAACCTTTAATGTTGCCTGCTTGGCACATTTCACCCAACTCATCCCTAATACTCAGCAAAGTCAGGTTCACTGGGCCTAAGCTTCTTCCTGAGGAGTAGTTTCTCTGCTCATTAACTAAAGGCCTGACCCAGAACAGCCCTCCCTGTGGGACAGGCTTGTTGGAGAGAGGGCCCCACAGCAGAATCCAGTTTGTATTTCAGGAACTGGCCCTCCTTGAATGAACCCTCTGAAGTCCAGCCCCATGGCAGCGGCTGCTTTGTTTCAGGCACTATGGAGCAGTCCCGACTTTGGGGTTCTCCTGTGGTCCCCCTCCAAGAGTTAACCTGGCCTCAAAGTCAAGATCAGGGGCGCCGCTAGGGAGCTTATCTGACCTCCTGAAGGGATTAGCACCAGGCTCAAGAAATGCCAATCAGCCAGCGGGGCTGAATTTAACCTCAGCTATCCCTCCCAGCCCTCGCCAGGGCACTCCCAAAATCGACAATTACGCTAGAGGTAGCTTGCACTGCAGCCCGTCACCGTTTATTTATAGCTACTTGCCTTCCCAGGGGAACCAGACACCTCCCATCCCAGGGAGGTGCTGAGCACCAGGCCTATGGCCTTGGCCTCAGGGATTCTTCCAAAGAAGCTCCAGCTGGGACCCTGCAGGAGGCCTTCTTCAGGTTCCCAGTGGCCTGTCCCATCCTCTCTGAGGGACTGCGTACCACATTCAGCCACATCTTATGCTTCCAGGGCAGCTCTTTCTGAAGACATCAGGCCTATGGTCAGATGTAGCTCAACTCCTCGGCCTCTCCCAGCTCACCGATCCGCCACAGCACCTGACTGCCTCAAGCTCTCCAGGGGCTGGCTTCCCCAACAGCTCTTTTCCCTCTTTCTCATTCTTCAATCACCTCCCTGGCTCCTGACAACCCAACAAATCTCAAGAAAGGGCAGAACAACAGAAAGGGTGGGGGTGGGACACTTATGTAAATGAGCCTTGAATGGGGACTAGGTCTAGTCCTGGGTGCAAGTCCCCCACCTTCTGTGAAAGATGTAGGTAAAGGAACAGTAAACTATGGCCCATCTAGACAGTAGACTGTTATTCAGCATTGAGCAGAAATGAGCTACGGAGTCATGAAAAGACATGAAGGAATCTTAAGTGTATTATTTATTATTAAGTGAGAGAAGCCAGTCTGGGAAGGCTACATACCGTATGATTCCAACCATGTGACCTTCTGGGAAAGGCAAGACTATGGGAACAGTAAGAAGACCAGCTGTAGCCAGGGGTTGAGGGGATGAACAAGCAGAGCACGGGGGACTTATAGGGCACTGAAAATACTATAATGGTGGATACATGTTACTAAACACAGTTGTCCAAACACACAGAATACCACCAAGAATGAACCCTAAGAAAAACTACGACTTTTGGCTATGATGTGTCAGTGTAGGTTCATCCTTCGTAAAAATATGCCATTCTGGTGAGTGATGTTGATAATGGGGAGGCTATGCATGCATGTGAGCAGAGAAATTGCTGTACCTCCCTCTCATTTTTGTTGTAAAATTAAAATTGCTCTTTAAAAAAAAAAAAGCTCTTAAAAAATAAAAAAGGAGGTGGGTGACCAGCTAACACCTCTGCCTTTGAGAATATAACTGGCAAGAAAAGGCTGTTCTTTAACTCAAGCGAACTAATGGAAGAAGATGCCCATACCTCAGATATACTGAGGAGTGCCCAGATTTGCTCCTACCTGGTCTAGATCTCTACTGAGCCTTCCCTCATCTCTGGACCAGGGAGGACGCTGACTTCGCAACACTGCTATGCTCAAGGGGTCGCTAATTTGCTTGCACAAAGAGTTCATCTAAAGCATGTTTGTCTAAAAGATACTCCCCTTATTCTAAGAGTAACCTAAAAGGAAAAGTTCTCTGACTTCTGGATTACGGGCTGGATACCCCAAGGAGCTCTTTCTGAAAGCTAGTCATTCTTCTGCCACCAGAAAAGGGAAATCCCATTGATGATTCTATGAAACTAAAACAGGCCCCCTGCTGCCCTCCCCATACCAGTGTTTAGGGGCCATATCTTTATGGGGTGGCACAGGGACAACCTCAGGAATATGGTGGCAAAGGGCTGAGTGGGGAGAAAGTGCGAGAGAAAAGTTTAATAATAGAGCTGGGTTGGGCACGGCCTGTTTCCTTTTTCAGTTGCCCTGACTGGCTGCTCCCATTACGCGATGTGGCTGCAGGCAGTGCGCGTCAGCTGCTGTGGAGACTCAAACCCAGGTCAGCCCAGGGACCACGTCTCCTCAGGCCACCTCTGTTAAGGGTCCACATGCCTCGGTCAGATGAGGCCCATGCACAAACTCACTGGGCTCACCTAACACAGCCTCTCTATAAAAAGCCTGGAGCTGGCGGGGCCAACAGAGCCAGGCCGGAAGCCCCAAGGTTGACTGTCCTGCACCCATCGGCCTTCCAGCCCAGCCACGTGCCTCGCCCTCATTGTCTCTCTGGTTTGTAGACTGCTATTTTGGGCTCTGGGGGACAAAGGGGAGCTGATGACTGCAGCTAGAAGCCCACATGGTGGGCAGGTTGGCGTCAGAGCAGCTCTCCTGCTGACAGGCAGCTGCTGTGTCCCCTGGAAACCAACAAATACAATTCATTCAACAGTCAACACAGATGTGAATGGAACATCCACTGTGCAACGGTTACGTCCAAATGAAAATATGCATACTTGCTTATCACCATCAATGGGCCACTCATAGAAACTGACTCAGAATCAATATTAAAGGACAGGACATGCTCAAAATCATAGCCCCTGGAAATTCACAGTTCTCTGTGACTCATTTTTCACATCTGCTAAATGGGTTTATTAATGGTACTTCCTTCAGAGTTGTCACGATGCTAAAATAAGTTAATGTTAAAAAGTACTTAAGAACAGTACCTGGTAGCCTGACCAGTGGTAGCACAGTGGATAAAGTATCAATCAAGAACACTGATGTCACTGGTTCAAAACCCCGAGGTCACTGGCTCATGAGCATAGGGTCGTTGGTTTGAGCAGGGGAATTGTCCACATAATCCCAAAGCTCGGCAGCTTGAGCCCAAAGGTTGCTGATACGAAAAACCCAAGGTCACTGGCTTGAGCAAGGTGACACTGGCACACCCTAGTCAAGGCACATAGGAGAAGCTCAATGTACAACTAAAGTGAAAGCAACTATGAGTTGATGCTTCTCATCCTCTTTCTCCCTTCTTGTCTCTTTCTCTCTAAAAAAAAAACAGCCCCGGCCAGGTTGCTCAGTGGACAGAGCGTCGGACTGGCATATGAATATCCCAGGTTCAATTCCCAGTCAGGGTACACAAGAGAAGCAACCATCTGCTTCTCTCAGCCTTTCTCTCCCTCTTCTTTCCCTCTTCCCCTCCTACAGCCAGTGGCTCAACTGGTTTGAGCGTTGGCCTCAGGCACTGAGGATAGCTTGGTTGGTCAGAGTGTGTCAGCCTCAGGTGCTAAAAAGAGCTAGGTTGACTCAAGCATCAGCCCTATACAGGGGTTTCTGGGTAGATTCTGGTTGGAGCACATGAGGGAGTCTGTCTCTCTATCTCTCCTCGTCTCACATACATGCATACATATATAAAATTTAAAGGGGGGGATTAAAAGAAAAAAAAGAACAATGCCTGGCACCTAAGAAATGCTCTAACAGCACTAGATTCTGTCATTGCCCTTGCCATCAGCAACAGCATCAGGATAGACAAGACAGAACTCAAGTCATTCACTTTAGCTCTCTTTTTGGCGAAGAAATGTATTGAGCATTCGGTCTGGGGCATGGAACTTGGGCATAGGTTGGTTTTGAAGGTACCTGCAAACCTGACTCAGGGGAAGGGCAAAGACGAGCACCAGTGTCCAATTCTCTGTGGACCTGCAGACGGTTCTCCTCCACTTCTCCTCACCACTAAAATGAGAAGACCCTTTCCACATTCAGGCCTCCAATGTGGGAATGGGGGGAGGAGAGAGTGAGGGCACCTAAGCATCGAAAAAGTATAGAACAGAAGCTTGAGTCCTGAAGGCAGTCAGTTCCTATTCCTGACAGAGGAGAGGGTACCCGCTGAGCCTGGGCTTCAAAGGTCACCACCAGTGCCACCATCCACGGAACAGAGCCTATGGACGAGGGGCTCCAGGCTGAGTGTTTAGATGCATTATTCCATCTACTCTCATAACAGTCTAAGACCCACCAGTAGAGCCGGGATCAGTACTCAGGTCTTTCTGACTCCTTACCGCCTCCACTTCCCTGATGGACATCAGAACCACGTGAGAAGGTTTCTGACACTGCAGATGCCCATACTCCACCCTGGACCTGCTGTGCACCAGAATCTTCAGAGCTATAGCCACCCATCTGCCCAGCCAGGAGTAGGCTCCACTGGGCTGAGACACAGCAGACAGAAATAAACACAGGGACACACTGCCCTTAGAGACCTGATACGTTGTGGCCCCTCTCCACTTCTCAGGAATGAACTCCCTGTGGCCCCTTCCCACTTCTCTTCAGGAATAAATCACTATCATTAGCATCCCACCCCCTATGATGGGGGTTCAGGGGACAGTGACCAGAATCCAATCCTGACCTGGCATTCTGTGGCCCTTTAATAAAGAGTGATTACAAGAGCCCATCAACAGGTGAGTGGATAAAAAAGCTGTGGTTCATTTATATAAAGGAACAGTACACAGTCATAAAAAAGGACATCTTACCTTTTATGACAACATGGATGGACCTAGAGATCATTATGAAAAATCCAGTCAGAGAAAGACAAGTACCATATGATCTCACTCATATATGGAATCTAATGAACAAAATGAACTAACAAGCAAAACAGAAACAGACTCATACACAGAGAACAGGTTGACAGCTGTCGGGTGGGGAGATTAGGTGAGGGCAGTGGATAAACAGAGCAAAGAAGAGAGATAAAAAACTAACAGATAGGGACAACAGTGTGGAAATTGCCTGGGGGGGAATGGAGGAAGGTATAGGGAGGGTAAATGGTGATGGACCAAGACGTAACTTGGGGAGGGGGTGTGAACACACAATACAGTACAGAGATGTGTTGTAGAATTGGGCATCTGAAACCTTAATAATTATGTTAACCAGTGTCATCCCAATAAAATCCAATTTTAAAAATAAGAAGAGCAACTATTTTCCCCCTCAGCTGACCCAGGGCTGACTGGTGGCCTGTTCTCTCTGGGCTTCAGCATCATTGCAGGTACACTTTGTCCATGATGACATTTGTGAATTCTCTGTGGGCTATGAAAGCCATAGCAGTGGCTGCTGTGGTGGCCAAGCTCATTAAGCACTTACTGTGGCAGGTCCCCATCCTTTAGACCACTACCTCACTGTAACCCAGGAGGTAGGTATCATTATCATCCCCCCTCCACAGATAAGAAACTGAAGCCCCGAGAGATTAAGTAACTTTCCCAGTGAGAGGCTTGGCAAGTCAAATCCAGAATCCAAGATCTTAAGCACCAGACTGACTGTATTGGATCCTGCATGAGTGATTATTATTACTTTATTCATTGAGCCAGCAGGCAGTATCATAAGTAATTGAATAGCCTTTACTATCGTGTGTGTGTGTGTGTTTTAAGGAACTCGTGTCTGCTCAGAATAGGCTGTGCCTGGTGGGGAGAGTGACTTTAGCAAATGGAGCAAAAGGAAAGGGCTCGGTAGATGTCCCAGATGTGTTGAGAACCATTCTGCAAATAACAGGAGCACTTTGAGGAGAACATATCTGTGTGAGCCTCCACTTTCCAGAAAGGAAGAACAAACAGGGTAGTCAAGCAGCAACTGGCTCATGTAACAATCACAGCAACACAGAAGAAACGTGGGACAAACCAGTCTCCCAATGCCAATTCAGAGCCCACCGCGTAATTATAAAAACCCTCTCTTACACTGCTCTAAAACAGCCCCCTCTCAACGCCATGCCCTCCCCCTCAAGACAGGTGTCCATTGGCCTATGGAAGGAGCAAGAAACAAGCCCAGCAGTGGAACACGGGACCACAAGAGAAGGGTCCTCAGCTCAGCCTGACAGGCACCTCTCTCCATTCCCTTCAGTTTAAAATAAGCCATGAGATGCCAGCCAAGACCTAGTTCTCTTGGCAAACAGGACAGTTATACAGGGTGGGGCAAACGTAGGTTTACAGTAGAAAGTATGCAAAATACAAAGTTTATTCTTGTATTATTATTTATTAATTAGTGTATTTTCCATACAAACAGCTGTAAACCTACGTTTGTCCCACCCTGGCTGTGCACCATGACATGCTAGACTGGGGAAGCCTTCCCAAACCAACAGCTGACTCTGGCTGTGATGACAAGACGATTGTGAGAGAGTGGGCCTGGGGCCCAGCAAGTGCCCAAGTAGCGGCAGCTCCCTGCATGAGTACAGTGGAGGGGGGGGGGCTGGGCGCGCGGCAACTGCTATATAAGGGCATAGGCTGGGGGGAGCCTGGGGGGCTGGGATTTCTCCTTGGCCCCAGCAAGAACTCACACCCGCACAGGCATGTGCGCACACCTGCCACGGATAAACATTCCTGCATGCCATTCCCCGGCCTGGAATGGGCTTCCCCCTCTCGCTGCCATCACCATACCCTCCACACACCGTTCTCATCTCACTGCTCCAGGAAGCCTTGCCAGGGCTCCACCTCTCTCCAGCCACACCAGCACCAAAGGGTGTGAAAACTATGCTGCCCACAGGCATAGGTATGGGAACGAGAGGTGTTTGGCCTGACAAGAATCGGGGGATGAAGCAAGGAACATGGTGCAGGTTTTAAATATGAGAAAGACTGACATGGTTCAGTGTCTAGACTTATTCCATGAGACTCTGGAGGACAGAATGGGGTCCCCAACGGTTAGAACTTATGAAGTGAAAAACAACCCCTTAGCCTCCCTTGCCCAGAGACCCAGAACTGACCAGCATCGTATCGTGGCTGCCACCAGAAGGCTGGGTAGAGACCCCATGGCCACCTGCAGGAAGCTCTGCTTTGGGACAGGGGCTGTCACTGCCACTGCCTGCTCTGTTTCCACAGTACACAGGAACTCTTGGAGAGCAGGGTCCTCTTTCCAGGTCAGCTCCCCCAACTTGGAGCCCAGTGGGCACTCAAGCATAGTGCTGAGTGGCTGCCCAGTTCCCAGGGGCAGCCATCTGGTGCTAAGGGTCAACATTGAAGGCCCCAGGCAGCCTGGCTGGGAGAAACTGAGCACCTGTTGTTCTCTGTGTCCTCCTGTACTCTCCTCCCACACACACACCTAGAAGCTCATCAAAAGGTGAACGGTGGATCATTTACACAAAATGGATGTACCTTGATAACATTATACGGAGTGAAATAAGTGAATCAGAAAACAAAAAAATCTGAGAACAGCATGATTTCATACATAGGTGGGACATAAAAGTGAGACTATGAGACATGGACAAGAGTGTGGTGGTTACGGGATGGGGGGAGGGAAGGGAGGGTGGAATAGGGAGAAGGGGAGGGGTACAGGGAAAACCAGATAGAAGGTGACAGAGGACAATTTGACTTTGGGTAATGGGTATGCAGCACAATTGAATGATAAGATAATCTGGAGATGTTTTCATTGTACATATGTACCCTGATTTATTAGTGTCACCCCATTAAAGTTAATAAAAAAAATTTTTTAAAAAAAGGTGAACGGTGGTGATCACTGAATGACAGCATTATTAGTGATTCTCATTATGAACTTTTTAACCGCTCAGTTCTTTCCAATATCCTCTAATGGCCACAAACTAATTTTATTAACAGAAACAAAGTTTTTAAAAAGAATCAACTTCATTCTCCTCTCTCAGATAATACTGTCAAGATCATCCCCTCAGAAGCCTCCGCCTTTCCCCGGGACAGTCATGCACACACATGGGGAGAGTGGCACTATGCAAGAATTGCATTTCTAGGTCAACTCATTGCTGGGGAAGTAAAGCACTTGACTTCCCTGTTTCAGGTGCAGGACGCCTGTGTGGCAGCATGTGGCACCCAGGAGCTGTGCACTGAATGTTTCTTTCTCGAGGTCCTGGAAGTGGTCCCTGCCGTTTTTCTTCATGCAGCCAGGCTCCTTACCCACTCCAAAGATAGCCCTCAATCTTTACCACTCCTGCAGGAGCCCACTGTGGCTCCTCAGCAGAATGGGCTACAAGACAGAGTGTGCAAGGGGAGACAGGTTCCATCAGGAGGCAGGGGGGAAGGGGCGGAGGTGCCAGCCTGCCAGAGAGTAAATGGAGCAGGAGCAGCTGGCCTGTGGTCAGCACTTTCCCTTCATCTCTCCTGGCTGGGCCCACCCCCTCCTTTGCCAATTCTGTGCAACACTAATTGAAATGCCATCTACAGAGGGTACTTATTCCTCTTTGCTTGTATATTAAAGTCACAAACTGAAAAAGGTTCTTACTCATTGAGACCCCTCACTGACTTCTAAGTTGTGGGTGGGCGATGGCAGTACCCTCGGGCTCGGTTTGTGTAACACTCACTCATGTGTTATGACCGACCTGCTGCAGCCTCCCTCAGGACAGCATGAACACTGTGAGCTGGACAACTACTGCTACACTTGTGATTACATGAGACCCGTGTGCTGTGGTGGGAGTGCAGGACTAAGGAGGCTCGGGGCCAGGTAAAGGGTGACAGCTGGGAATCTGGGACCACTGGTGAAAAAAATATTTTTTAAAGGAACCCATGATGATATGAAGCCAACAATCAGGACATTCTTCAGAACTCTGACCTTAGGATGGATGGTACCACATCATGCCCATCATTATGACAACTCCCAAACATGAGGAGTGGGTGTGGGGGGAAGAACAATGAGGAAGGAGAACGAGAAAAAAAAGGAAGGTCAAAATGAGAGAGTACGAGAACCAGAGCACGTCCCTACATGCCACCCTGCTTCAATATACCTTAGTCCCTCCCAGCTGCAAGCCCCTTCTCCAGGGCAGGTAGTCAGTGTGCCCATTACGGTCATTACCCTGGCTATCCTGGGCCTGCTAACCTGTGATCTGCACAGAAGCCTAAGTGCCGAGCTTTGCATGCCTCCAGCGCTCCGTCAGAGCACCAGGAAAGGGTTCTCATGTCACAGACACGCTGCCTGAGCCAGCTAACCTGGGATGGGCCATATTTGTGGCTGCTGATACGCTGACCTCAGCATGGATAGCTGGGCCTGGGGGTGGGAGCAGAGACAGGGCTTCTCATGGTGCATCTGCGTAGTGGGAGGCTTCCCTCTGTGTGTCAGCTATGGCAGAGCCAGGGGGATAATGGCCCTGCCCTTGGGGTGCCCCAGCTCTAATGGGGAGACTCTCTCTCATATAGCTAACACACCAGACACACAAGAGGCAAGTGAGAAAGTGAGACATACGGGTGGAAGCCTAAAAAGCTGTGAACTCCTCATTCTGGAAAAGCAAAGCTGAAGGGGAATCAGATCAAAGTTTATAACATCATGAAGGACAGTGACAGGGTCAACACAGACCTACCCACCACATCCCGAAATAGAACCTACGGCATCTCTTGAAGCTTCAAAGAAATCATTTTAAGACAAATAAAAGGCCATCCAGCTTTACACAATGGACAGAGGCAAGGGGCTCCCTACCAGGCAGGTGGCACAGGATAAAAACACAGCTAAGATCAAGACAGCTCAGGGAAATGCAAGGATGAGAGCACCATGTGGGCCCATAAAGCAAGCAGGGATACTGGGGCACTTGTGACCTTCACAGATGGTCAGCCCTGTGGCAAACACTGAGAAGAGGCTGCTCACCTAACATGGGTAGCCTGCCCAGGTGCCATGTGGGAGGAAAAGGAGCAGTCACACTGCTCACAGGTGCGGCGTGAGGGGAAAGCACAAAGGATTTCGAGGTGGACGTCTGGAATTCGACTGTTGGCTCTATCACTCACTCAAAGGCTTTGAGTAGATTACATAACCTCTTTGGGGCTATTTCCTCGTTTGTAAAATGAAGGTAAAGATATCTATCTTCTGTGTAGGGGTGATTTGAGGATGAAACCCAATAATACATGGGAACCCTGGGGATAGTGCCTGTTATGTTGGTGTGCAGCAAATAGCCACTAACCATGATCCATATTCACTTCACGAATAAATCAGATGTGAATCTTCCCACAAAAATACTGACATGTAGCTAGATAATTAAGGTCCAAATGAAAACTATTAAGGACTATAGGTGAGAGAAAGAAAGTGGGAGAGGAGTTCAGAGCTTCTACCTGAGGAGCTCGGGAAGGTTTCATGAAAGAAGTAGCACTTGAGATGAAACAAAGGAATAGGGGGTGGGCATGTAATGTGCAGATAACTGGTGTAGAAAGGCTTGTGGAAAGGAAGGAAAGTGGAAGCCATATAACAACATGGACAAGAAGGAGAACAGGAAATGACATCTGAGTACTTCCTGTGGGTCAAGCAGGGTGCTGTGTGTGACAGGTAGAACAGGGAACAGAGTGTGTGTGTGTGTGTGTGTGTGTGTGTGTGTGTGTGTGTGTGTGTGTGTTGGGCGGAGTCCACAGGGTACCTGCCATCATCAAGAGTTACTCAAGGTTGGAAGACCTAGGTGATGGAGGGGAAGGAGCATGAAAGAACTCTGCTAGTTTCCAAGGGATGGTGGTGGGAGTGTAGAGGTGCTCAGGGACTGGGAAGAAGAATCCAGCAGCTGTGAATCAAATGAACTAAGAGAAACTGGGGACAGGGAGTTCAAGAGAGAACCCAATGAGTGGGCAGAAAATGAGTGAGTTCTGAACCAGGGAAATGGCAGTGCAAATGGATGGGGTGGGACAGAAGGGAGGGGCGG
The DNA here is from genome assembly GCA_037038555.1 of Rhynchonycteris naso. NCBI lineage: Eukaryota > Metazoa > Chordata > Mammalia > Chiroptera > Emballonuridae > Rhynchonycteris > Rhynchonycteris naso. The sequence continues at coordinate 108,985,127 of CM072996.1, read as the reverse complement.
AGGTTTCAAATCTGAGAGCTGGTCAAGCAGGGGCACACGTTACTAAACCCAAATAACAGAGGATGAAGGAGGGTGCCTGAAGCAAGAAGACAAAACCAGTGTGAAGAACCCATGGAAGATGCACAGAGACACTGGGATGCAGTGAGAAGTGTGGAGAGGGAAATCTGCAAAGGTGGTGTCAGAAGATCGGCTCAGCCACACACTGTGTAGCCTCAAGGTCAAATCCTTTTGGGGTAGCAGCAAACAAAATAAGCTGTGGCTTAACCATTCTGTGCCTCAGTTTTACATCCAAAAACTTAATGAATCATTCCACTTCACAGGCTGATTGTAAAGAACAGACGTAATGTATATAAAAGATGTAAACTACACAAGCACTTTATAAATGTCAGATGTTATCAGAGTTCAAGGCTGACACCAAGAGGCTAGACAGCTTTGACAAGAGAGAAAAAGAAGAGCAAGAGGGGAAACGACCAGAGACGGAATTTTCATGGATGTCAGGTCAGGGCAGAAAGCTGCCCTGGAGAAAGCAGAGAAGCAGAAGGAAAACCAGTAGAGTACGATATCTCAAAAGAGAGCGGTATCTCAAAGAACAGGCTCCCCAGTCTTCCTCTGCACCCACACTGCCAGCCCCACCCGGTCAGTGCCACAGTGTCCCACAAGGGACAACTCCTTTAATCTTTTCTGAAAAGGAGGATAATTTCAAAGGTAAGTAGAGTGTGTGCTAAGAGGCAACAACTTCAAATGTGTGCCTGGCCCTGTGAGGGTACCTGAAGTCATCAGAGAGTGACATGAGGTTGGAAGGCCTAGGTGATGGAAGGGGACAGACATGGCCAGCAAAGAGGCATCAGAAGCCATCCCCTCCCTGATTATAATGAAGGGGGCTGTTGCTCTGATATGCAGAAACTGACCCTATCTATAGGAGGGGGTAGGAAGATAGTAGGAGTCTGTCATTTGATTAAAAGGCAGTTTTTTAATCCATCGTCCTCTGCACCCTGCTGTACTCCCCACTGGGTGTGGGCAGGAGAGGTATATACTGTTCTGTTCTGGCGACAGAAGCTGATGACCTGGGGCAGTCAGAGAGAGCAGGGGGGCGCTTCTGCAGAATGGTGAAGAAGCTCTCCTCCCACCCTGTGAGTCTGGGAGCCTCGCAGTGGGAAACAAATAACCCTGAGGGAGGTGTATACGGGAAGCAGCGTGCAGTGGGCTGGCACTGAGATCAGCAGGGAGGGGTCTGGGCAGGCACCAGGATCTGAACCTTCCAGGCCAATCTGTCCTCAAAACCAGACAGCCAACACAAAGGAAAGATGACAGCAGAGAACGGACTTGGCCATGTCTGTTCAGCGGGTGCCCCGGGCTGCTTCTCTGTGGACTGTAACAATTCATTTCTCTCAAGGTCTCTTTCCCCTCCGTGTCTGTTTCTAGAGAGGTTTTGAGACCTTGCCAGTCATTTTGGCCTGACAATCTCTCAGGTCATCCTGTGCTTTCTCCCGCTCTGAAGACTTAGAGAATTGAAACAGAGGGGACCTTCAGAGGGCTTCTGGTCCCATCTTCTGCCTCCAAGCTGGCTTACACTCTGACATCACAGATGGTTAGCGACCATCAGTCTTTCCTCGTAGGGGGGAAGGGGAGGTAGTGGTGGGCCAGCAAATCCCATCAGCCGTAACCAGAGAAACTGAATTGCCCCTCTCTGATTCTGCCAGTAGTAAACTCCACAGGCCTTTGCTATAGCTGTCATCTGTCATTACGGCCAGGTCTAGGAGAGGCCCACTGTTATTCCCAAGATGCCCACTCAATAAACTCAATGGTGTTCAACACAGCACACATTTATTGAGTATCTGCTATGAGCTCAGCATGTAAGATACTCCTCTTCTCTGCACTGGACTAAATCACACCCCTCCTTCCACTATTCTCCTAGGACCACACTCTTTTTGGATTGCCCTTCACCTAAGAGCCATAAGCACACTGCAGACCACCTATCCTGGAATCTTCCCCACTTTACTCAGGACTCACACCACCAACAGAACAGGATCAGCCTCTCCGCTTGTGCCTCAGGAGCAGAGATGCACCCCCTGCTGGCCCCAGGACCTCCTCTGTGAGCTGCCATGAGGTCTGGGCTGGCAGCATGGCTGGGAGCATCAGAGAGGAAAGACAGAATGTATCAGGTTGTTCTGAACAGCCCGCAACTCCAATTTTGTTCTGTCCTGCCCCAAACAGGGCTATTATTAGGCCCAGGAAAAGGAGGGTCATGGTCAGGAAGGATGCGGGAGATATTACCCAGATGACAAGGATTTGGAATAGTCAGGCTAGGGAATGGAACTCAGAATCCCAAACTTTTCAAGTGAGAAATTTCACCAGATGTCCGTCTGCCTCCTTCCCTCTCCAATGCAGGGAGCATTTCAAAAGGTAAGTGAGGATCAAGCCCAGCAGTGAGCTCATCCTCAGTTGGGGGATTGGAAGCTAGGAAAAGGAGGGGTAGGAGGCTGGGGTGCACAGCCCCAGTCCTCCTAAGACTTTGAAGAGAATACCCAAGTCTTCCCAGCAGAAAGTCTTCTGGGCACAAAACTGGAGCACCTCCACCGATCCCAAAAGTGCACGAACAAGACAACTAATCAGTCCTGACCCATTCTGCTTCCCAGCCCCACCTGCCGCCTGGAGGCCCATGAGCAAAGGGTCTCTGGGGGCTGGGTGCTGCAGCCCAGGCCTCCACCACTACTCTTGTGACCACATTGTGCCTCAGGTTCCAACACAGTGCAAGGAAGCAAAGTAGAAGAGAACAGGCAGCCTCTCTTTCCTCAGTCACAAGTGGCTGGGTCCCAAGGAGGTGGGTCAAGGTCATAGGGCAGATCAAAGGCAGACGCAGAACCATCTTACTCTCTTTTCCTCCCACACCGCTAGGCCTACACCCCGTGCTCCCCTCCTTTGGAACACTCAAACAAGATTTGAGAAAAAGAAAACTGAAAAACATGTTTCTCTCTGGGCAAGACTCAGCTTTCCCTTTCCACTTTCCAGGTAAAAACCCAGGAGAAGCTTCAAGGACACCCATCTGTCCTTCCTGCGCCCCCTGGGCACCTCCCTTTGGCAGTGGCCCGAAACAGGAAATGGGCCTGGCACCTTCCAGGGTTGTTCCACCGGCTGGCAGGTGCGAGAAACATGCCTTGGTCCAGGCATGTGCTCACTCACTTGGCCACCCCAGGACGGTCTGACCAGAGTGGTGCCGAGTTCCAGAAGCAGGCACTGCCAGTGAGAGGCAGAGGAGCAGCGCCTGCCTGGGGCTGGAGAGGGTGTGGATCGCACCTGGGACTCAGGGAGGTCTGTTCTCCTTCCTTCATTTCAACCCAGGACACAGCTCCGAGGTGAGCTGGACGGAGCACACCAACCTGTCTTCCTGAGAAGCCTAGGAAGACTGCCCATGGAATTCGGAAGCTAAGGCAGCCAGAGGTAAAGAGACTGGGTAGAGGTAGGTCCACGAAGCTCCAACAGCATGGTGCTGGATCCTGAGACGAGCCAGCCATCTCATCAGGAGAAGGTTCCAGCGCCTGGAGGAGGCAGAGGAAACCAAGTGGACCACATACCCTGCTTTCCCTGCTGCTGAACTCCAGCTGGACTGGCTCCTGCCAGCCCTTTCCCTCCATTACCCAGCTCTCACACCCTTGACTAAAGAGACCATCAAGCAGATGGTCCCTTCCAGGGTAGCAACTGGGGGCTTACCATCTGGTGGGACCTGCTGCCACTGATGCTCCCTGCCTGCCCTGCAGGGGCCAGAAGAGCACGGGGTGATGCAAAGAGCTAGTTCTCCCAACGTGGACATTGCCAGGCACTACGCAGAAGCCCCAGCATGCACTGCCAGCAGCCTCTCCTGTCCCCATCTTTATACCTTGTGCCATGAGGGGAGGATTGGGAGGACTGGGACGCAGTTCCAGGCTGATGGCTGACACAGAATCAGGACTTGGCCTCCTTCCCAGCTGGGCAGAGAGGCAGCAGGTGGGGCCTCCACACACCTTACTTCCTGAGGTAGCCACAGGCTTTGCAGAAAAGGTTAAAGGACTTTGGAGGTTCAGGGAGAAAAAGGAAGCCCAGAATGAGAATGTGACCTGCCTATACTTGCTCACCCATGAAGACCAGGGTCCCTGTGGCTGACAGCCTCATGGAAAAGGGGCAGAGTTTGGTTCAAGAAAGTTGAGTCACAGACAGATCTTCCTGCCTCCAAGCGGTTCTGACTGTTGGAGTAGAAAACAGAATCACGTGGCCTAGTCTGTGGTGGCATAGTGGATAAAGCGTTCAAAACCCTGGGCTTGCCCGTTCAAGGCACATACAACATACAATCAGTGAACAACTAAAGTGAAGCAATTAGGAGTTGATACTTCTCGCCCCACCCCTGCCATAAAATATTTAAGAGAGAAGAAAAAGAAAATCGCATCATGTGAGCATCCATCATCTTGGAGGGCAGACAGTGTTTGGAACAAAGTAGCCCAGACATGGCCTGCTGCTAAATCTTACACCCAGGAGTATACAGCAAGCAAGCTGAGAGGGCACAGCCTTGCCCCAGAGCACAGCCAATGGAGTCCAGAATACTTATACTGGCAGCCAAGGCTTGGCCAGAAAGACTTTGGTTCCCAGAGTGCAGAAGATCCAGAAGGTATGTAGGGAAAGACGAGTCCAGGACTGCTGGCAGAGGGTAGCTCAATTAGATAAGACCTCCTACTGCCTACTGCTGACCATGGAGCCAGCCTCTCTGCTGGCTTAAAAGCCTGTATCAGAGAAGACAGGAAGTCAATGGGGCCTTCATGTACCTCCACAACAAAACCTGGACAAGGTAGCCCAGAGAGAGGGCACCAGGTGGCAAAGCAAGGGCCTGAAGCCTGGCTGCTCCCTCCTTGCTGATGCCATGACTGAAGCTGCCTTGGCTATGATCTAGCTTTGCTCGAAGCGGCATAACCAACGGCCCTATCTCTTTGGCTCAGGGTTCAGCCATGGGGGGCGGGCGGGTGGGGGTGGGGATGGGGCCAAGGCAGCCCTGTTGAAGTGTGCACCCTGAGCCAGACAGAGCTGGTGTGACCTGAGCTACTGTGAGAGCTGAGCAAGTTACTGAGTTTCTGCCAAGATCCTTGTGCAAAAGGAAGAGCAATAGTAGTTCTACCACCTGGGGTTGCTGTGGGAACTCAAATAGTGGCAGGATAGAAGGCCCAGCCCTGTGCCTGGCCCTCAGGCCATGCTACACAAACAGTGCTGTGACAGCAGCAGTGGAGCATGATGAGTAAGACCAACAGAAGAGACGTGGAATTCAGCCACTGTCCAGTAACTCAGGAAGGAAAAGAGGGTGAAAGAGCTCATTGAAAACTAGAATAGTCTGTATCGGAGGGTCTTTTCTACTTTGGATATTAAGGCCCATCTGATCCCTCATCCCCCCAATAGTTCACCCACACCCCAACCTTCTCAGGCAGACCCAGAGGCTGTGTTAGGAGGCCTGGGGGTGCTCCATCCTCCTATAGACTTCCTGTTGGCACACCCTGCCTTCACAGACAGGCTCATGCTTTACTCTGTGTGACAGAGATGCATGCAGGGTGTGGAGAGCAGCCACCACAGAGGGACACGTGATGCCCAACAGTCAGTGTTGCTGGAAATCCTGAAGAAAGAAGCCAACACAAAGGGTCCTTGGAAATCATATATATAGTGGGTGTCCAGGCCCAGGAAGAACATCAGCATGACCTCAGGCACATTTGAGGTAGAGCTGGGGCTCCCCACTCTAGCAGCTGCCCCTTTTCCAGGGCATGGGCAAGCCTAGCAGAGCCCTAGAACCTCTTGCTTGTCCACTACATTTTCTGCGCAGAGTCCTATGTGGCCACTGAGCCTACAGAGAAGGATGGGGACAGTCCTTGTCCTTGAAAGCCAGCAGGGAAGGGGTAAGGAAACACCTGGCCACCAGTGGCTCTTCCCAAAACTGATTGTGGGAGCCTAAGTGAGCCATGCTCCATTCCTGGGAGCTTCCCTACCTAGCTGTAGGTTTAAAATGCACAGTTTATGGTTAGGGGTGTGTGGGAGAGGAAGCTTACTGGCAAGAGGTAGGCTGGGTGCAATCCCAGGGCGCCAGGAGGAAGGCACACCCAGGCCTCAGCCCTTGGCCATGCCCGTCCCAATCCAGGTAAGAGCAGGTGGCAGAGCCCTTCCCTACTCTGGCTCAGGCTTTGAATGGATAGCTCCTAAGTGCTGGGGCCAACCTCATATGCAGGCTTCTCCCTGTCAGCTTAGGTGTTATACTGCTGAGAACAATGAACAACAATGCCAGCCCAAGGGACCAAGGAAGCCCTGAGAAGGAGAACCCTGCAGATGACCTGGGGACACCAGAGGTGGCAGATGGCAGCAAGAGGGCAGGACAGCAAAATGCTCTGACGAGATCTAGGTCTTTAGGAGAATGGGGAACTTCTCTTCCCCCAGGGCCAGAAGACCCTTACATGCTAGAGCCCCAACTCTGAGCAGCTGCCTGGCAGAGATGGTGAGGAGGGGGCAGGGGAAATAACTCTGCCCTCCACTGCTCTTCACTCAGGACACGGCACTGGCTCAGCATTCCATTCTATACTGAGCCGAGTGACACACCAGAGCCTCAGGCTGGCAGTGCCCAGCCACCTCCCTAGCCCCACTGGGCACACCCGAAAGGCCAGTACCTCCACCCAAGGTCAGGTCCCAGGCACGGAGCCCACCCCACCCCCCACTGACCATGACTGGGATAAGAGCACTGTGCAGAGTCAGAGCTCTGGTGCCTAACCTCATAGGTACAGGAAAGAAACTGAGACTCGAAAGGAAAATGCTTGTTTAAAAATACACAGCCTATTTCTCAAGGGCCATTTTGTTTGATCATCTTCCATGATGTCTTTCTAGCCACATGCAATCACATAGCATATATGTATATAACTTTTAAATTTAGAAATTTACTGTTTATATACTGTAGTCAAATGCCTTTTCTCACTTAAAATTATTCTGTGTGGTGGTACTTACATGGGTCTGTCAAAAGTCAGAACTATCCTCTAAAAAGAGTAAATTTTATAGTATATAAAATATACTCTATTGCAAACATTTCTCCCATATTATTTAATACTTTCCCACACTTGCCCCACAGAAGTATCGTGCTTTATTTAACTGTTCCCCTAATGGAAGACATTTAGGTTGTTTTCAATTCTCCTTTATTACAAATTGCTCATTAGTGAGAACCAACATATAACATTTTTAAACAGCATTCTGATTATTTTCTTTGAATGGATTCTTAGAAGTACAGTCACTGGTCAGAGAACAGGATAAGGCCATTTGTAAGGCTCTCGATACCCTCTGTAAAGTTTAGTTTGAAGGTCATGGCTCCTGACATTCCTACCAGCACTGTGCTATAAGGGTGCATCATATTAGGAAGAATCAGTTTAAAAATCTGTGTATACTTCCGGTCAAGAGGGTGGCATAGGTAAAGGTGGTACTTGAATCCTCCCACGACCACTCAAAATTACAACTAAAACTACAAAACCATCATTCAGAACTGCCTGAAATCTGACTGAATGGAACTCCTACAACTAGGAATTTAAAGAAGCAGCCAAGTGGAGACTGATAGAAGGGGCAGAGACACAGAACAGGCTGGTCCCACAGCCACGTGTGGCGGTTTAAAATCGGGAGGGATATCTGGGCTGTGGAGGTTCCCCCTGAGGAGCCAGGGGTCCCAGCCCCATGCCAGGCCTGCCAGACCACGGTTCCAGTGTCAGGAAAAAAAGACCCCTAACTTTCGGCTATAAAAAGCAGCAGGAACTGTGGCTGAGTGAGACAGAGGGCTGTGGGAACCCTAGGTAGCTCCTCTTCGAGGGCCCACGCATGGACTTACTCAGACTCACTCCCGCTGAGCTCCAGTACTGGGGCAGCAGCTTGAAAGGAACCACAGACATATGAGGAGGAACTAGATTGTCAGGCATCAGAGCAAGAGATTGGGAGGGGGGGTAGCTTCCTGCCAGACAAAAATGCTAGGAGACACCATTGTTCCTTTTCTGAGACACCCCACGTCTCCCCTCCACACACACACAACCAGCAGGTGGACACCATATCTGAGTTTTCATCAACCTGGCTCACACTGTTTACCTTGCTCAGGTGACTCCTTAAGATCCTGCCCCACTCAATTTGTAGACCCACCCAAGCCATTCAATACAAATGACTGTCTTTGCTCATGCTTCGAACTTTTCTAAAATCTCTCAAACAAGCAGCATCTGGCCTCTCCATACCCCGTACCTCTTGATAAGTGGCCCAGGCCTGGCACTAGCAGTAGCCAGTCTTGGTTAACAGCTTGGCCTCTCCTGGGCATCGCCAAGCCCAGCACAAGTAGCAGCTATCTGAACATCACTCTAGCTTTTGCTGGGTGGTCCCAGACAGGGTATAGGCAGTGACTGACCTTGTACCTCCCAGGAGCCAGTGCACCCAGTGGACAGCTTCAGACTACGAGAGATTACAACGCTACCACCTACACAGCAACACACGGAAGGGGTAGACTCGGTGAGCACCGAAGCCCCACCAATACAAGTCCTGCTCTGTAGGGTCACCTCCTACACAGCAGCTCCTCTGCTATAGTCACAGCCAGTCCTCAAAACTGATCAGTCTGGGGAGGGGGGGTGTCATTCCCTCCCAGTGATGCCAACAGCCACCAAGGCTCAAGTACAACAGGACAATGCACACAGCCCACACAGGGGTATACTTAAGAGCACCCAGCTCAGGTGACTGGGGAGGCTGTGCCACTGGGCCCTACAGGGAGCCTACTACACAAGGCTACTATACCAAGTCTGGTAGACATAGGAGGTCTATCTAGTACACAGAAACAAATACAGGGAAGCAGCCAAAAAGCAGAGACAAAGAAACATGTCCCAAATGAAATAAACAGGAAAAATCTATAAAAAAGAGCAAAACAAATGGAGGTAAACAATCTCTCAGATAAAGAGTTTAAAATACTGGGCATAAAGGATATTCAAGGAACTTCGTGAATTCAACAAAGAAATAACAAGCATTAAAAAAAAAAAAGAACATAAAAAAGAGTCGATCAGAAATGAAAGATACACTAAGTGAAAGGAAGAATAATTTACAGAGAATCAACAGTAGGGTAGATCAAGCTGAGAATCAAATCAGCAATTTGGACTATAATGAAGCAAAAAACACCCAGTCAAAACAGCAAAAAACAAAAATAATCCAAAGAAATGAAGTTAGTATAAGGAGCCTCTGGGACTTCAAGTGTGTTAATATTCACAGGAGAAAAGAGAGAGCAAGAAATTGAAAACCTATTTGAAAAACAAAAATTTCCCTAACCTGAAGAAGGAAATAGACATACAAGTCCAGAAAGCATGAAGAGTCCCAAACAAGATGAACCCAAAGAGGCCCACACCAAGACACATGATAATTAAACTGCAAAAGGTTTAAGACAAAGAGAGAATCGTAAAAGCACTAAGAGAAAAGCAGTTAGTTACCTACAGGGTAACCCATAAGACTGTCAGCTGATTTCTCAACAGAAACTTTGCAGGCCAGAAGGGGGTGGCAAAAAAACATTTAAAGTGATGAAAAGCAAGGACCTACAACCAGGATTACTCTACCCAGCAAAGCTACCATTTAGAATCAAAGGACACAGAAAGAGCTATCCAGACAGGAAAAAGCTAAAGCAATTCATCACCACCAAACCAGTATTATACAAAATGTTAAAGAGTCTTCTTTAAGAAGAGAAAAAAATAAAGATAAAAATATGGCCTGGCTTGTGATGGCGCAGTGGATAAAACGTCAACCTGGAATGCTGAGGTCACTGTTTCGAAACCCTGGGCTTACCTGGTTAAGGCACCCAGGACAAGTAATCAATGAACAAATAAAGTGAAGTGATTATGAGTTGATACTTCTCGCTCCACCCCCTGCTCTCTCTCCTTTCACTAAAATCAATAAATAAAATGTGGTAGAGTCTCAGCCCAGCATGTAGATGTTTCAGGTTTGATTCCTGGTCAGGGCACAGAGGAGAAGCACCCATCTGTTTCTCCACCCCTCCCCCTCCCTTTCTCTTTCTCTCTCTCTCTCTCCTCCCACAGCAATGACTCAATTGGTTTGAGTATGTTGGCCCAGGCACTGAGGATGGTTCTGTGGATCCCACACCTCAGGCACTAAAGATAGCTCAATCGCGAGCATGGCCCCAGATGAGCAGAGCATTGGCCCCAGACAGGGGTCACCAGGTGGATGCAGGAGTCTATCTCTCTATCTCCCCTCCTCTCACTTGGCAAAGAAGGAGAAACAATCTTTCAAAAAGAAGATAAGAAATATGAACAATAAAATGGCAATAAATACATACCTATTAACAACTGAATTTAAAAGAGAAAATAAATAAGCAGAACAGAAACAGACTCACAGATACAGAAAACATTTTGACAGTTACCAGATGGAATGTGTGGAAAAGGTGAAGGGATTAAGAAGTACAAATGGATGTAAATTATAGCACAGGGAAAATAGTCAATAATATTCTAATAACCATGTATGGTGTCAGGTGGGTATAAGACTTATCAGGATGATCACTTAGTAAGTTATATAATATCTAATCACAGGGTTGTACACCTTAAAATAATATAATACTGTGTGTCAGCTGTAATTAAATAATAAAAAATGATTTTTAAAAAACCAGAAAAAATTTAAAAACTATACATTTAAAAGGTAAGAAAATAGCATACTATTATTGTCATAGTTTAGATTTTTTTCATTACTAATGTTTTCTTTCTCATGTTTACTAATCACTAATGTTCTTCTTACACAAATCTAATTACAGCAACAGCCAGCAAGCCAGAACTCTCAAACGTCCATGCCATTTTAGTATTATTGTTATAATATATCAAACGCACACTAAATCACAGGGATTAATATCATGTTCATATTTAACACCACAATACAGCAGAGACAGGCATGTGGAAGCATAGGAATGCCAGATTTGAAGCCAGAAAACCTGAGTTTAAATGCCTACACCCTGGTGTACCAGCTGTGTGACCTTGGGAAAGTTATTTCACCACTCTTAGCCTTGATTTCATCTGCTGTGGAATTACAAAATAAAACCATAGTAACCACCTTTCAGAGTCCCCATGAGAACCAGGCGAGGCACTCAGTGCAGGGCCATCCATACACTTATGGGTGCTCAACACAAAGCAATTATGGCCACAACTTACGTTACTGAATGGCCCAATATGCAAAGCTCCCATCCTGAGAAATGAGGAGGCAGGAGGGAGATGCCAATGATACTGGGCTATATCGTTATGATGCCAAATTACAATGAAGCATTCAAAAGAAGGTCTTCCCATCTAGTACTTTAAGAACAGAACACTTCTCCTTTGAGGGTTATCAGTGGGAAAGTAGAGAAATGGACACAATGATCCTGGCTTTTCCTCTCCCGAAGACAAGAAAAAAAAAACTCAGTGTAACCATAGGCTTCAACAGGCAGCAGGAAGCTAAATGGGTCATCTCTCTCCTGATTAGGGGGTCCCGGTCCCTGTATAGAGGACTCGGTGCTAATGGAACAGAGAGTGGCAGGTAGGAGAAATGGCTAGGGGGACAGGGGGCCTAGGCTCTCCCGCCTGAAAAGGCTGGTGCTCTTGGTGGAGGCTGGGGCTGGCTACAGCTACGGCTGAGACAGGAAAGTCATCAAAGAAATCCCAAACACAATCTTATAGCTTAGTTCCCTCTCCCCTCCCTTATCTAAGGGATGGCAGTGGAGAGTATATAGTCCACAAACTAGAGAGCTTACTAATGTCAGGAAGCTCAGAGCCTTCCTCCTGTTCCATCTCCCACCAAAAAAGGTCATCCCTGGGAGCCACAAAGAGATACATCCAACCAGCCAGGACACAGGCAGGTGGGAAAGGTGCCACCAGCCCACCAAAGCAAGAGAAGATGAAGAGGATGAGTGGATTAAAAAGCTTTGGTACATATATACTATGGAATACTACTCAGCCATAAGAAATGATGACATTGGATCATTTACAACAAAATGGATGGACCTTGATAACATTATACGGAGTGAAATAAGTAAAACTGAAAAAAACTGAGAACTGCATGATTTCATACATAGGTGGGATATAAAAGTGAGAATATGAGACATGGACAAGAGAGTGGTGGTTACGGGGTGGAGGGAGGGAGGGGAGGGTGGGATAGGGAGGAGGGCACAGGGAAAACCAGACAGAAGGTGACAGAGGACAATTTGACTTTGGGTGACGGGTATGCAACATAATTGAATGATAAGATAACCTGAGATGTTTTCGTTGTACATATGTACCCTGATTTATTGGTGTCACCCCATTAAAATTAATTAAAAAAAAAAGAGAGAGAAGATGAGAGTCAAATAGCACTTTAAGCAAGAAAACAGCCTTTTAATGGGTAAGGAAGACCCCTTTCCTAGTCAGAACACTGGACTACCCCAAAAGACAAGCTGGGGCCAGGTAAAAAGCAGACCTGATGCATTTGCTTATGAGGCAGTGTAACAACAGACAAAGACAAGAGCTTTGGAGTCCAGAGTCCTGCATTCAAATCCTGATCTCCTGGCTGCCCAGCTGTGTAAACTTGGGCCTGTTACCTAACCTCTGAGGCTCCATTCCACATCCATAAATTGGGAATGTTGACAGAATCACCCTCACAGGGTTATGTGAGGATTCCGTGAAGTAAAGCATGTGAAGTGCCTATAATAATACCAGACATATAGCAAGGATTCAACTAACAGAACCTACTGCCTGTGTTGGAGATAGGGGAGTGCAGATGACAGGAAATGCCGTCTGGGGCTGAGCTCTGACTCCTCATGGAATGTCCACTTTCCAGATGACCATCATCCTCCCGGAGCTGCTCCTATGAGAAGAATCAGCCTCACACTCTCCCACATCATCCAAACATCTCGCACTCACCTTAGCTTGCTGCAGGGCCTTCTGAATCCAAACACACCCATGAAATGGTTCAAAACATAGCCCTGGGTGAAATGATAGGAGGACTGGTATCCACTTTCAAACATTCCAGAAGAAAGAAAGGGGGTGGGATGAAATAAAGGAATGGTAGAATGTTGAAGCGGAGTGGTTACACGAAGGTTCATTCCACATTCTCCCTGTGCATGTCTGAAGATTTTCTCAATGAGAAGTTAGGAGAAAAGGAGCTATTTCATAGTGCCCAGCCCCACTTTCTGAGACCTTCTCACTGTACCTAAGGTCTTAGGGAAGCCCTTCCTCCTCCAAACCTATCATCTGGGCCCTTTTGCCTTTGTTCCATCTCAAAATGTCCAACCCCCAGCTGTCCGCCTTACCCTTCCTCAGCTCCTTCTTTCTCTCTCTCCACAGCTTCCTCCCTACCAGATGCCATCAGGGCTTCCAATGACCCTTCAAGAAGGCCAAGCCCCTGGTAGCCAACCAGCAACCAGGACTGGTGCCTGGGTTTCAGTCCTAGCCACGCCACTGGATGTGCTGACCTGTGCAACTCACCTGTCTCCTTAGAACACATGAAAGCTCAGCAGAGCCAGCAGAGAGATCTTCAGCGGTCACTGCCGCTGCTACTTCTAAGTGACCAAAATAAACAAACTAACAAAAAACATCCCTCTCTGTGTGAGCCTGTTCAGGATATCAGACTAGGACAGTAAAACTATGATAAGGTGATTCCCGGAGCAAATACTGCCCACCTCCAGAGGGCTGGAGAAATGGGCTTTTGGTGATATGATCATCATAGTAACGAGGATGAAAATGAAATCTGAGAGAGGTAAGGGTGGGGTGTGCATTCCTCTGCACAGATGTGCTGGTGTGTGCTTTGCACAGATGATAAGCCTGAGGCAATGAAGGCTGTCAAATTAGTTGTGGCAGGACATCTGATAAAGATGAGAAGAAATGTGTACATAATCCTAGAAGAATTTTGTACTCAGATTGTTGCATATGTGAATTTAAGTTCTTTCTCCATTCTAAAGCCAAATCTGGAAACCACAGATGATATATAAAGGGGAAAAAAGATAAATGTAGAACTCTAACCTGGAGGTAAGGCTCAAGTAGAAGCCTTAGCTCTATAGCAGAAGATTAGCAAGAAATGTCTTAAGTTGAAATAGTGTTTAAAGTTTGTGTGGTATATACATATAATCTTTTAAATTTTATTTATTGGTTTGAGAGAAAGAGAGAAACATTGATCTGTTCCTGTATGTTCCCCAACTAAGGATCAAACCAACAACCTCTGCATATTAGGATGATGTTCTTAACCAACTGAGCTGTCCTGCCAGGACTATGTGTATAATTTTAGTGATTCCTGCTTCATCCAACTCATCTGATGAACTGGTCCTGATCACATCCGATGACAGTTGCTACTTGAAATATTGTGTTTTGGGTGCTGTTACATGCAAGCGCTCTGTAAAACCCTGTATGTATAATCATCTCATTTAATTCCTACAAAAACTCTCTGGAGTATTCTTTCACCAAGATTTTTAAAAAATCAACTATCCCCCCAAAACAAGCCTGAGGCAGGGAGGCAGCATTCCTAGTAAGGATGTCACCCCCATGGACTCCCCATCCCAGCTGCCCTCTCAGCCAGCTTTCTTCCTCTTTTCACTCCTAGCACTACAGGAGTCAGGCCTGGAAAACAGGAGGCTCCTAGGATCACAGAAATCAGGAGCCCTTAGCTCTATTTCCAGCCACATCCTGCCATGCAGGAGACTGTGGAGGAGCTCCCCTACTCCTCTCTGGGTTGAGCAGACAGCTACCTGACCCTCTCTGAGGAGTTCAGTGCCCTTGGAGAAAGCAAGGAAACACAGCCGGGAAAGCTTGAGGATAAAAGTGCTACACCAATGCCTGGCCTGTGGTGGTGTAGTGGATAAAGCGTCGACCTGGAATGCCAAGGTTGCCGGTTCAACTCCCTGGGCTTGCCTGGTTAAGGCACATATGGGAGTTGAACCTTCCTGCTCCTCCCCCCTTCTCGCTCTCTCTCTCTCCTCTAAAATTAATAAATAAAAATAACTAATAAAAAAAAAGTGCTACACAAGCACAGAGGGTCAGTCCTGCAGCCCACTAGCATTCTTATGCGTAGCCTGCATGCCCAAGGGTAGCCCAAGTTCATCAGGAGCTAAGCACTAACTGGTCCCTCTGCTGTTGTGGTCAAAATAGCTTCGGCTAACTTCTTCCAGGATAGCCATACACTGTCCCACCAGGGATAGGGGTTGGAGGTATATAATCTTCACCCCATCTTTTGAGTAAAGGAAATAAGGAAATGTGACTTTGCTCCAGAACAGGGAATAAAGGACAGTTGGCTTTGGGTTCTAAACACAGGAGTCCGAACTCCCAACCAGGAGCTGACATATTTTTCTGGGGAAGAGCACCAGTTGAGGTTTGGTTCTCCTGCTAGGAATGGAGAAGGAGCCAGCCCTGATAACTCAATGACATTCACAAAGGGCACCGTGGGAACAAACAAAAGCCACAAACCCCAATTCAGCACAAAGCAGGGTGGCCAATGGCAGCTGCAGATTGTGCTCAGCCTAACATGTCCCAGGGTGGAGCAGGAGGGGACTCTGAACAACTCCCAGGGAAGGAGTCTATCATGCCAGCCAGATTTAGGGAACAGAGCAGAGTGAGAACAGCAAAGGATGCAGACTCAGGACCAGGGTTCCAGGCTCATCTCAGCTTCTTCTAGCCATCAGCCTGGGGGAGATCACTCAAGTCTCTCTGTCCCTTCATTTTCTTACCTACAAAATGAGAATAATGCATTTTCTCTACAGGAGAGATAAAAGTGTAAATTATAGGCAAAAATAAGGGAATGTTCTAGTCTTCCTCTTGAGGATGAAAGGGGGAGGGAGAAGATGAGGGAGTGAAGAGGCGAGGAACTCAGGAAGGATCCCCAGTGAGGCTGAGATTCTGAAACCTAACCTGCTGGCTTTACAGCCCAGCCCTTTCATCATCCCAGGAAACCCAATCTGCAGCAAATGTACGCTGAGTTCATACACATGATTAAAACGGTTGTTGGTAAAAGTCTCACAGGGAATGAGCTACAGATGGCGGCAGTCCTGCCCTTCCGCAGCAGGCAACAGCTGGCTGTGTGGACTCAGGGACAGCTGGAAGGAAGCTGTGTGAATGCCCACTTTGGACTCTGGAAGGGGTTGGGGTATGGTGACCCTGCCCTCTCTGTGACTGAGGACAGAAAGGCTTCCACAATGTAAAATCCTAGGCCATAAACTGTCATTCATTCCAGAGAGATCAATCAGGTTTTCACTCCCAACTCAGGAGGGCAGGCCAAGGTGGAGAGAGAGGAGTGGGCTGAGATGACAAGCCCCATCGACAGGAGCCTGCCTCAGGCGAGGCACACCAGGGCAGCTCTGGCAACCCAGCTCCAGGAGTGTCCTTGGAGAAGGAGGAGGGAAGGGGTTTAGAACAGCTGGGGTCTCTCCCTGCTCGGAGGCCAAAGGTTTCCCCGGTATGAGGAGAAGAAGTAGGAAATGCAGGGATCAGAACCCCCTCATGGCTTTGCAGCATGCTTTGTAGGCCATATTTTACTTAAGTGGGCATCAGCCTATAGTGAGCCACCAGGAGGCAGGGTCCCAGGACTCTGTGTCATTGGCTTCCAATAAGAGCAGGCAACATAGGATACTTGAAGAATGCAATGAAGGGGACAGTGCCAGTCAGGATAATACAATGAGCCTTTGGCCCCAATTCAAGATGCATCCTCTCTTTTGATACAGCCAACTGCCTCAGGCCTTCCCAATCTAGGTCACACTCTGCCTATGCTTTTAGCAGTAGTACCACCTGCTCCAGAATGCCCTCCCTGATGAGTCATCCACAACAGGACCTCAGCTGCTGCTCCCCAATCACCTCACGAGTTTGTTGGACCACCCGATGCTCTCTGCGGTCAGGGATCCATCTCTGCCATTTCTCAAATGTCCCCTGTAGTCCAAAGAACCCAGAGAGTGTTCAACAACGATGTCCATGCTGGACCTGAGCCTGCAGAACTCTTCATAAACTCACAGGATTAGCTTTGTTCCTGGGCATCATTACCTGCCCTCTGCCTCCTGCTGAGCTCAGAGGAGTCACCCATCTGTTACCAAACACCAAGGCCTGGACTCATGAATGACTCCCTACAAAGATTGGGGAGCACAAACCCAGGCTTACTAGCCTCTTCTCTACCCCTCCTCCATATTTTCCGGTCCCCAGAAAGCCCCAACTAATCTGGTAAATACCACAGGCTGGGTTAGACTCAGATCCAGACAACCACTTGCCAGACACTCTTCATGTCCTGTTATTTATGAGAGAAGCAACATGGTGGTAGGGAAGAGCACAGGTGCCAGCTGGGTTGAACTGGCTCTGCCATCACCAACTGTGTGACCTGGGGCAAGTTACCTAACTTCTCTAAGCTGCAGCTGCCTCTACTATAAAATGGAGGTCCACACCACATTCCTCTCAGGTTGTTGCTCAAGTAATGATTGTAAAATGTTTACATACTCTCTGGCACTTTTAGAAAGCACTCAACATACAGTAATTAATATTGCATTACTGTACCAATCTACAAGATAAATATTACTGTCTTCACCCTACCAATGAGGTGTGTGTAGCTCAGAGATATCAGACAACTGGTTCAGAGTCACAGAGCTGGTGCTGAGGAGACAGAGATGGGTATTCAAACTCAGGTCTTCTAACTTTGGGTGCCCTCTTCTAGCATCACCATGGGCTAGCAGAGGACACTAAAGGACAGAGAGGCAGCAGATTGTGCCCTCAAACCTGTGGAAGTTCACAACCTGAAGCCACAGACCAAGCAGCTATGGGACCCTGAGATACCTCAACTACTCCCTGACTTCAGTAGCTCCCCAGGAATATGGAAAAGGAGGCATGAACTTAGCAAGCCTCTATTTGAGAGGACTGGCTGGTCTCCCCCAAATTAAATGCTATTGTGGCAGCTAGGTCAACTTCCCCCACCCAGAAAAACCGAATCCAATTAGCACCTGTTCTCCTTACACAGGCAAATTTGGAAGATGCTATGGCTGGAACCAACCATCAGCCTTCACACATTCCAGCTCCATGGGAGAGCAGGAGTTTTCAACACTCTGGCTGCCAGGCAAAGACAGCTTGCAGGGGCACTGCCTTGTCACTTGCAAATAGCCAGCAATCACCAGAGGTTGGGAGATGGGATGCAGTTGGCACTTTTCAAATTACAACTCACTCAGTGGAGAAAATGACACATATGCACCCATCATACCCAGTCCTGCCAATCCACTGAGACCTTGGTTACACTAGACATAACCTCCAAGAGAGTCAGCACTTTCACAAACATGATCTCCTTTGGTCTGCAGGACTACCCTGGGATAGGACATTTTTTTGCCCTATTTTACAGATGAGGAAACAAAAAACATTAAGATTTTTCAAAATCACACAGAAAGGCAGACGCTAAGATGCACACTCCACGTGTTCAGGTTCCAGGCCAGAGTCCCTTCTGCTGCAGCATGCTGTTCATTCGCCCTCACTCATTCATCAACCCTCACTGCACTCATTTCTTTGTTCACTCACCTCTATTTTCCCCCTAAACTGCTATAGTTCATGACCTCCTGAGTCGTTTACCCACTACCTTCTCCTGCTGCCTGGGGAAAACCTGGGAGACAGCAACAATGTTTTCTTCTCCTGCAGATCTGCCAGGATTCCTCCCTTCTCCCAGCTTTAGCAGCAGGGCCTGCAGAGCAACCAGCAGCAGATCATGGAGTGAGTGTGAGGCGCAGCCCAGACCTCTCCATGCTCTGCTCTGCCTGCAGCCCTGGCCTAGCACATGCCTGTCCACTACACAATGCAGCTAAAAAAGCCTTGTAAAAAAGAAACCTGAACCTTCCAGAAATATGGGTCTGAGAATGTTATTTTGGGTGGAGAATAGGCTAAGTAGTGTCACCTAGCATAATGTTTTTCAAACACCGATCTGTAGACCATCTGTAGACCAGCGGTGAAAAAAACACTGACCTAGCAGGTGCATGTGGCTAGAGTGGATCCAGCCAACTAATTAGTCAATTAACAAAAGCATTTATTGTGCTGGGTGCTGGGTGTCGGGGGACACAAGGGAGCAGGAGACAAAGGCCCTGTCCTCAAGGATCTGCTTGCAGGGAAGAGACACACACATGTGGAAAGAGAACCATATGATCAGGCAGGAAGCACCACAGTCTACAAGGCAGATACCAAGTGTGACTGAGATTTTCAGAGCAAGGAACAGTGCCTGCAACTGGGGACACATTCAGACCACAGAATACAAAGTAGCTATCAAGGACAGCCAGGATTTAAATCTGGGACGGTATTAGGAGATTATTCAAACTACCTCCTCAACGCCATGGTTAATTCAGAAGACAGCCTTGATCCTTCCCAATCTTAACTAAATATTTCTTCTTTTTTTTCAGGCACTTGGCAGAAGCGCCAGGAGGGGGAAGCAAAGCAGTAAATTAGATCTGTGAGAACATCCAGCCCCAGACACTCACGTGCTCCCACACTCCATTCATCCCTGCTCTGTTGTAAAGCAATACCACTATTCTCCACAGCTGCTGTGGGCTCAGACCTGGGGGTGCTGGAAACACCTGCTCGTGCTGCTCAGCTTTGGGATCATCCCTGCAGAGACCTGGCTGCTCCTGGGGCTACAGCAGGTGCAGCCTCTCCAGCTCATGAAGTCAGAGAAAAGAACACCTGATCTAGCCCAGCCAGCAGGTGGCTCGTCTCTTTCTTCTGATCTGATGTACTTCTTAGAAGAAGAAACTGCCCTTGCCCCACAATCCAGCAAGTCTGCTCCTAGAGATATGCCCTGGAGAAACTCTTACACATGCGCACTAAAGAAATGAGCACAGTCACGAACGATCCCAGCAGCAGCGTTGTCCGTGATAGCCAAAAATGGATAAAGGACAAACTGCATACATTCACACAATTAAATATTATGAAGTAGAGAAATGAGTGAACTATAGCTACAAACCTAACATGGACCAATCTTAGAAACATTGAGTAAAGGAAATACAAGCTACAAAAAGCTACTTAGAGCACAATATCTCAAGCAGCTCAAAGGCACACAAAACTACAGAATGTGTTGTTTAAGATCATATGTTGAGTGGCCACATTATAAAGCCAAGGCAAAATGATTAAATGCAATCAGGAGACGGGTCCCCTCTGGAGGGAGACCAGGGACGGACGCAGGGGCAAACCATGAGAGAAGAGATGTATTGCAGAGGATCTGGCCTTAGGGTGAGTGTTGGGTTCTATTATCCTTGATAAGTTACATGCATCTTCTGTATCTATCAAGCATTACTTAATAAAATAACTTAATGTGCTTGCTAACTTGTTAAATTAATAATTTAACATGGCTATGGAAGCTCATGAATTCGATGAAAAGCCCTGCTGATGTTATTCAAAGACTGAAAGCAATGGGTGATGGGTGGAGTTGGGGAGAAGAGACTGCCCGACTGAGCCAGCCAATATGAGGTTCCTGAGCACATGGGTTCCCAGCCCGGCTTCCTGGTCTCCTCACCTCGGTTTTCCTCCCCATCCCACTGTAACAAGATAAAGACATCTGAAAAGCATGAGAAAGAAGTAGCAGAGAGGTATGTCAGCTGGAGAAGAGTGGATGGGATAAGAAAGCTGTCATCACAGAAAAGGGTGGCCAGAGAGAAGTGGAAGGACAATCTTTCAAGGGAGCAGACTAGGGCCAATAAGAAAGAACGTCCTAGGCCCTGGCCACTTGGCTCAGTGGTAGAGCATTGGCTCGGCTTGTGGAAGTCCTGGGTTCAATTTCTGGTCAGGGCACACAGGCGAAGAGACCATTTGGTTCTCCACCGCTCCCTCTCACCCTTCTCTCTCTCTGTTCCCCTTCCACAGCCATGGCTCAATTGATTCGAGCACATCAGCCCCTGGCACTGAGGATGGCTCTGTGGAACCTCTGCCTTAGGTGCTAAAAATAGCTTGGTTGCAAGCATGGCCCCGGATGGGTAGAACATCAGTCCCAGATTGAGGTTGCTGGGTAGACCTTGGCTGGGGCACATGTGGGAGTCTATCCCTCTATCTCCCCTCCTCTCACTTGGAAAAAAGAAAGGAAAAATAAAAGAATGTCCTAGAACTAGAGGCAGTGAGCACCCACCACAGGTAACCACTTGGAGAAGCTGGAGCTGGGCTGTCTATATCTGATAAGGGAGAAGGCCAGGTTGCCACACAGCACATGGGCCAACTGCCATGCCAAGGATCAAGGAGGGCTAATGTGTCAGTATTACCTGGGGGTCTTATTAAGCAAACTGACCTCCACTGTCCACTCCTGTCCAACAAAAGGCATCTGTAAGAGTGGGAATTGAGAGTCTAGAGTTCTGCAAGCTTCCCAGGTGATTCTGATGCATCGATAGGCTCAAAACCACCAGATTTAATGTCCTAAGTTTTCTTCTAGTTCAAGATTCTGCGGACCAATGGTGGAAATCAGGGGGCAGAAAGGAAAAACATCAGGGCAGAGAATGTGCTTCTGGTTCTCGACATCTCTGATGATCCCACCCAACTCCCTCCTGCTGAGCCCCCCCTCCACCTCTACCACCCCACCCCACCCAACCCCCACCACTAAACTGGCTTCATATCTTCTGGTTATTGAAACAATTACCAAAGTAAACAAATAAACCAATCTTGTGATAAAAAGGGAAAAAAGACTTATAATGGCTGCTGGAGATCAGGGAGAAAAGGCTTGGAGAGGAGACTACACATTTCCCAGGGTTTGCTATTACATGAGTTAAGAGTGGGTACTTGTTTATATAGGGCACCTTGGTAGTGGGAAAAGCTCTGCCCACTTCACTTCTAAAGCTGACATCCTCAGGCCTGTAGGAATCACACCAAAAAGAAAGATTCAGGAGTACATCTCAGGACCAGACACAGTGACTTCTGGAGAGGCTGGGACTGGAGTCCTGCAGATGCCTGGTCCCCTCCCCCAGGGTGCATGTAATTGTGAGGTTGCATTTGAGATCATCAGGATGCTCCCAGAGAGAGGAGAGAAGATGCCCTGGCCTAAGCCAGCCCCATGGAGAGCCAGCCCCAGGCACAGGGAGCTCAGTGCTGGGGGTGGAGCGGCCAACTCTGTTAGTCTGGCATGTGTACAACAGCGGGTGAACGGTAGTGGTGGGAGGAATCTTGGAGACCAGACGGTCCCTAAAGTGAAAGGCCTTTCCCGGAGCCAACAAGAAACCTGACCCGGGAGATCATCTGAAGGCGCCGCCCGCCCACGGCCTGGAGCGAACCCCATCCAGGCACCAGAGCGGACATCTGTTGCCCTGGCACCGAGGCTGGCCAATTCCACGTGAATTTCCACCCGCCCTGCCCCTCCCGGCTCCAGCCTTTGCTCCTTGAGGTTGACCTCTTTAGGGTGGGTCTGGCATGGGGCACAGGTAGGTCAGGTTGTAATGTGGGGTTTGGCATCTCGCCAAGATGGTTGATGCCAGGGACTTCATCCCGGCCAAGGCCAGAGCCAGACCTAGGCTAGGAGAGTCGCCCTCACAGACTTCCCATCTCAGAACATGTTTGGTGTCCACAGTGGCACCAGCAGAACCTGACTCTTCCATCTGAAGAAATCGTATGTACTGGTCAATAAGCTGATGGGAAGACTGAGGCCCAGAGAAGGGAGGTGCCTGGCCCTAGGTCACACAGCCAGGTAACCTGGGACTGTGCCTGTTTCTCTCACTTCCATCTGCCTCTCATTTCTGCACCTGCTGTTCTGTTGCCTTCTTCAGAAATAAAAGGCTCCACAGGACAGAGAGAGAAAGAATGTATGGCATTCCCTGGTGAGAAGTTAAAATTTAAAAAACCCATGCCCAGGTACACACTCTCTTGACCAAGCACCATCCTCAATTCGAGGCATCTTTACCTCCATAGCAGGTGGCTGATCTGGTTCCTGCTAGGCTCTGAGAGCACACACTCCAAGCCCCACCATGCCTCTGAAGCTCTAGGCAGGGAGGGACACACAGAGACCCTGCTGGCTTAGGACTTCCACATGGGGATCAGGGAAGATCCATGGTGTCCTTAAGAGGGCTTCAGGATGACCAAGAAA
The DNA here is from genome assembly GCA_037038555.1 of Rhynchonycteris naso. Lineage (NCBI taxonomy): Eukaryota > Metazoa > Chordata > Mammalia > Chiroptera > Emballonuridae > Rhynchonycteris > Rhynchonycteris naso. Next base: position 108,962,108 of record CM072996.1, on the reverse strand, counting down.
CAGGCAAACTTCTAACACATCGGTCTTCCTCAGGCAGCTGAGGACCAGGAGCAGTGGCTGAACAGGAAAGGGAATGGGGGAATGCTGGAGGTGGAGAGGGGTGGAGAGCAGTCAGCAGGGGAAAACCCTAGTGTGTGAGGCAGTCTCCAGGGACTGAGAAACCACTGTTCCATACCCATTCTAGAAGACTGTACCCACAGGGTTGACAAGCATTCAGTAGGAACAAGGTAAGTGTCTTACTGCCCTTGAGGAACGCTCAATTACGGGACACAAGGGCCATACTGCATTCCACCCCTCTCCAATGGGCCATACTGCAACAGAAACACCACCCAGTTGGTGGTGGGAGAAGGGCCAAGAAGGGAACAAAGAGTTGTGATATATGGACAGGGAAATCAGGCTCACGGGAAGAGGAGAGCTGGGACACAGGACTAAATATCAGGAGACACATGGGCTTTGACAGCAGAACTCAGGAAGGCCTGGGAACTGACCCTGCCGTCTGACCTTCAAAACTGTTCATCTCCTCGGCCAATCTATGATGCCTTCCACCTTAGCCCAGGTCCCAAGCATCTCCAACCAAAGCTTGAGCAGGTTCTAGGGCAATCCTGGGAAGGAACAGGTAGGGCGAAGATGGGCACACTTCTGCAAGGTGCCCAGGGCCCACTGAGGCAGGTGCTGGGAGGAGTGGAGGACAAGGATGGGAAGGAGCTGAGGGAAGAGAAGGGGGCCTGCTCTGCTTAATCAGGTCCTTGTCTCCTCCTGCTCAGGGACCAAGGCCCAGATCCTCCCCAAACATGAGAGGCACATCCATCTGGCCCAAAGGATCCAGGACTGGCTTTGACTCCCCACATAGCAGCAAGTTCCTGAGACATCTTTTGACAGAAGCTGGTGCAGGAGGGCCTGCCTATAAGAGAGGAGGCTGCTAGACTGGGACTGTGAGGCCAGCAAGGGGTTTTGCCTGCACTCAGCACAGGCAGTACCTGGCAGGAAGGAGATGCCACCACAACCCTGCTTCCCTCTCTCTCTGAGTTCAGCAAAACCCAGCTTAGAAACAGCATTTGGCTCCACCTCAAGCCAACCCCCAAAAGTAGCTCATCCCCATTCAGCCCTGTGCACAGGGCTTCAGTTTGGCCCTGACCTTCACTACATAGGCAGGTCCTGGTGATAGTAAGCCCCAGACAGGAATGCTGCTGAGGGCAGTGAGGCCAGAGGTAAGGAGAAAATCTCTGACCACCAGAGAGGAAAAGCAGGCAGTATAGATTGGATTTGTTGGGAAAAGGCTAGTCAGGAGGCCAAAAGAAGAGCAAGACCACCTGTGGATGCTTCCTCCAGTCCCAAGATTCCACAGTTTACAGAAGGAAGGAAAGAAGACAGTTAGTGCTACAAGCCCAGCACAGGTTCAGAATCAGAGGCACACTCATGGGCCAAGCTGTGGTGCCACAGCGTGAAGAAACCCAATGCAGGATGTATCATCCTGGTTCTACTGCCTGTCCCTTGTTGGAAGGGCTGGTGTAGAGCCCCACCCCAGGTCTGAAATGGGACCACTCCTGCCTCCTGTGTCCACCACACCTGAGGATGCCCAGTGTAGTATGGGCTGATATGTGCACATTCTAATCCCTGGAACCTGTGAACATGATCTTATTTAGAAAAAGGATCTTTGCATATGTGACTAAGGTTCTTGAGATAATCCTGGATTACCAGAATGCCATTATAAGTGTCCTTAAGAGAGAGAGGAAGAGGGAGGCCAGACACTCAAGAGACTGTGAGGTGAAGGTAGAGGCAGAGGTTAGAATGTTGAAAGACAGAGAAAGAGATTGGAGTGATGTAGCCGCAAGACAAGGTACACCACAGCCACCAGCTTCTGGAAGAGGCAAGAAAGAACCCCCCTAGAGTCACCAGAGGAACTGCAGCCCACCAACACCTTGATCTTGGATGTCTGACCTCCAGAACTCTGTGACAATAAATTTCTCTATTGGTTTAAACTACCATATGTGTGGTATTTTGTTACAGCAGGTGCTGGAAACAAATACAGCCTAGAAGAGAGTCGTGGCAAGTTTCCACCAAGAAACGTGCATGGGCCTGACCAGGCGGTGGCGCAGTGGATGGAGCATTGGACTGGGATGCGGAAGACCCAGGTTCGAGACCCCGAGCTCGCCAGCTTGAGCGTGGGCCCATCTGGCTTGAGCAAAAAGCTCGCCAGCTTGGACCCAAGGTCGCTGGCTCCAGCAAGGGGAGCCAAAACTGATGATTGATGTTTCTCACCTCTCTTCTCTGTTTCTGTATGTCTGTCCCTATCTATCCCTCTCTCTGTCCCTGTAAAAAAAAAAAAAGAAACGTGCATGGGCATCAACCAGTACCTGGGCTGAGAGGCTCTGTTGCCTGGAAGCAGGGCCATTCCCTCCAGCCTGCAGTAGCCCAATGGGGTAAGAGAAGTAGTGATGGGGGTTGGGGGACAGGCCTCTGGAACCCAACTGCTTAGTGTGTGTGTGACCTTGTTACCCAACGTCTCTGAGCTTCAGTTTCCTTGTGGATACAAAGGGACAGTATTAGTACTGTGTTCCAAAGTAGCTGTGAGAAGAGAATATTTTGTTTTAATGCATGTAAAGCTTAACCAGGCGGTGGCGCAGTGGATAGAGCATCGGACTAGGATGCGGAAGACCCAGGTTTGAGACCCCGAGCTCACCAGCTTGAGTGTGGGGCCATCTGGCTTGAGCGAAAGCTCGCCAGCTTGGACCCAAGGTCGCTGGCTCTAGCAAGGGGTTGCTTGGTCTGCTGAAGGCCCACGGTCAAGGCACATGTGAGAAAGCAATCAATGAACAATAAGGTGTCACAAAAACGAAAAACTAATGATCGATGCTTCTCATCTCTCTCCGTTCCTGTCTGTCTGTCCCTATCTATCCCTCTCTCTGACTCTCTCTCTGTCCCTGTAAAAAAATAAATAAAATTTAAAAATGGTTAAGATGGCAAATTAATGCATGTAAAACATTTAGCAGCAAAGTACCTGGCATGTAGTAATCACTCAATAAGTATTAGCTACTGTTGTTACGCCTTTGAAAGAAGCCATGAGGACCAAATGAGAAATGTTTATGAAGATGTTTGCTGAACAGGGGAGCATCTCAGGAATGCCAGTTGGTAGTTATTACACCTCGGCTAAAGTTCTTTGCCACCCAGCCCACATGAATGGACTGATCATCTCTGTTTATGAAGCACCTCCCCACTGTACCTGTTCTCAAGTCCCCCAGGGGACAAGGCCCCACCTGAGAGCGAATATCCATGTCCCCCTACTCATACAGGTCTGGTACAAGGAGAACATGACCCAACTGGAGCAAAGGAGAGAGCAGGGAAGCAAGTTTTTGAAATGACAGGAAAGGAGGGAAGCTGGGGGCTGGGCCTCCCCGACCAAGGCAGCCTGATGCACAAACACTCATCCACACCCTCTCTCCCTGACCACTGAAAATGGCTCTGTCCCTTCAGGCATCTGACCTTGGTGTCTCAGAGATCCTGGGCTATAAAGGCCCTGGGAACCACACACAAGATGGGCTGGCTGTCCCAGAGCTGCTCAGAGGCCAGCCTTGTCAGAAGGCCGAAGCAGTTCTCCAAAGCTTCTCCCAGCAGTGCCAAACAGCCCAGACTGCATATTCTTGGGGGACACATTCAGCCCCAGAAAAACCCGGGACATGAACATGGCAGACAACTTCTAATGCTTCTCTGGGGCTCTCAATCTCCCTGTGTTTGTTGAAATTACTGTTGGCTTCAGCTCTTGCATTTAATTCTTCACCACTAAACAATCATTTGGATTCATTTGCTGTGGTGTTTCTTGTTGGTGTACAAAAGGCCAGATACAAGACCGTACTGGGCTCAGTGTATCTCCAGGATTCAGGGTCGCCCCTGCCACCGCCCACACATCCCGGTAAATGCCTAGGTCTCTGCACCTCAGTCTCACTAGTGAATGGAAGGAGAACCTGGCCCCTATTGACTGTCAAGGCTACTACTGTGTGGAAACCCTCTAAGCCCAGGGCAAAGGGGTGGCCCTGGTCACAGTCCCTTAGATGAGCTATATGACAATAGTCCCTCCTGCTTCCCCAGACTTAAGCCAATTACTCAGGCCTTCCTTCCTGTTATTATGAAGGGGAGGGAGCTGCTTCCCACTTCTTAAAGCTCCGGAACCAAGTATGAGTCAGGCAACGTGCAGGGATGCATTGCTCATGTTCCCGTGAGGATGCAACAGTGGCCAACATCCCACAGGGACCAGCCTTGCTTGTAGCTGCCTGCACACTGCCCTCAGCCCCAATGTCAGCACACACGTGTCTTTTGCTCTGCTCTGAAACACCATGTCCCATCTTCAGTGTGACATCCTTCCTATCATCTTGCCCTCACAAGTGCTACTGACCTCGCCTGCCCGAGACTCCCCTCACTCCTGGGCTCCTTGGGCAGGCCAAGCTGGGGAAGGCCCAGACAACAAAGCCCTGCCTGGGAAGTCACTCAACTCTGCTCCCCTTGAGTGCAGAGACAGCATTCCCAGAGTCCCCACCTCCAGGCTGGTGTCCCTCCTAGGTGTTCCTGCAGTTGCCTATGTTTACCTCCATCACAACTCTTACCACACCATGTTCAGAACTCACTCCTTATCTGTCTCTTTCCATCAGAACAGGAGCTCTCTGACTACAAGGGCTATGTCACCCCAAAGCTCCTCTGTGCCCCACACAGAACCAAGTAAAAGGTGACACATTATAATAATTGAGTGAACAGCTGAATGATTTCTGAAGTCCCGACTGCCACATGGAGACAAGCACCACTCCCAGTGGCCACCAGGTAACACTGACCACTGCTGTGCTCCCCCAGCCTCTCCATCCCAGTGGGTTGATCTGTGTAAGACAGACCTGCTTTCACCAAACAGGAAACGCACTGCTGGAGCAAAGCTGACAGAACTGGGGAATCTGGCAGGCGCCTGCACTGACGTCAAACCAGACCCGACAGCTGTCATTCCCCCAGCCCATCATGCAGCCATCCTGGTGCAATCCATGTCTGAGAGGCTGGGCTGTACAGTCATGCACACGGATCCTGCCTCTTTGGGCACAGCCTACTCAGAGAAAGGGTACAGAGACAAATTCTCCTCAGCTCACTGCAATGGCGTGACAATAAATTAGAAAACATTCCGCTTTGTTACAGAGAGCTTTCACATTGATTAGCATGAGTCTTACCTAAAGAAGTGCAGGTCCAGCTGAAGATAAAGAAATGGAATCGGTGTCAGTTCTTAACCTTGACCACACGTAAGGATCCCCTGGACAGCTTTCGGTACCTAAATCCTAGGACACACCCCAGACCAATTAAGCTAGAATTTCTGAAGATGGAACCCAGCATTGGGATTTTGTTTTAAAACTGCTACTGTGAGATTCCAATGTGCAGAGCAAACAGAACCACCCTGGATGCTGGCCACACGTCAGCCCCTGGGCAAATCACTCTCCTAACAAGCTACTGCTGTTGCTGCCACAAATTCATGATCCAACATTAAAATGCCTGGACTCTCATTTTCTCCAAAAACACTGAAACCAGAGCCTAAGCAGTGTTCGGCCCAATTTACAGATGAGAAAATGGATGAACTGACCCTAAGGACTGCTAGGAAGGCAGGATGAACAATCATAATCTGGCCTCCTGTGCACTCTGTTTTACTCTAAGGCAAGACAGAAGACAGACACACATGCACATGCACACACAGGCACACACACAGACACATAGATGCACATACAGGTACATATACAGACACACAGATGCACACACAGACACACACACACACACACACACACACAGATGATAGATGCACACAGGCACCCACACAGACACAGACAGACATAGATGCACAAAGGCATCCACACAGATACAGAAACAGATGCACACAAACATAGGTGCACAAAGAGACGTGCACAGACAGACATAGATGCACACTGGCATGCACAGACACACACACAGACATAGATGATAGATGCACACAGGCACACACACAGACACAGATGCACACACATACACAGAGACAGACACAGATGCACACACATACACACAGAGACAAACACAGATGCACATACAGGAACACAGACACACAGAGACATAGATGCACACACAGGCATGTACACAGACACAGATGTACACACAGACATAAATGATAGATTCACACAGGCACACACACAGACGTGCATAGACATAGATGCACACACAGACAGACATAGATACACATACAGGCATGCACATACACACAGACAAACATAGATGCACACACAGGCATACACACAGACATGCGCAGACAAATGCACATACAGACACGCACACGACATAAATGCACACAGGCAAGCACACAGGCAGAGATGAACACACAGACACGCACACAGACATAGATGTGCTACAGGCATGCACACAGACACACAGATGTATACACAGGCACACATACAGTCACACACACACACAAAGACACACTGAATCAGCACATACTAAAGTTCTTAGGGCTGCCCAAAGCGTGATGGCAGCAAACCGCGTAAAAAAAAACGGAGTTTGGAGCAAGTGATGGAACAAATGAGGTACCTGCCCCACACCTCCACTTGAACCAATCACCCCCAGCCCTACTCCTGACAAATCCATTCATGAAAAATCTCTGTTCATGCCTGGCCATGCTAGGGGAGGGCTCGCAGTGAGCTGTGTTCAAATTAGCTAGGTAGAGGACACAGAATTTCACTGTAACTGGTCATGTTCATTCCAAGGATAACGACTACAGCATATTTCTCATGTTAATGTCGTCCAACTACCCGTGTACCACAATTACTCCGCATCGATTTTAAAGCCGACTTAGCACAACAGCAGCTTCTAATTTGTAAGCAAAACCACGGAGGTATAAATCAAACTGTTAGAGGCAACGCCACCGCCGCATGCTAATGGAGCATTAATAGACAGGGGAGGCAGCTCAGGCACTGGGCCCAGGCAGGTCCATCCCCCGCCAGTGGCCCAGTGCTCCCTGCCCACATTCCTGCCCTCCATCCACCTCAGCCTCCATGTGCATTTCTGGTAGTGGCAGCTCCCTGGGTCTGGTTGGTCGGAGCTTTGATTAAGACCTCCTTCTGCTCTGAGCTGTAGGACAAAACCTATCATGAGGAGAAGAGTTTGGCTGGTCCTGCACGCCGGCATGAGGCCTGGGGAATGATTTAAAGAGAGAGTTATAAATTGTGGGAAAACAGGACTTGGAGGCCAACACTGGTGAACCTGAGCGTCTGGTCTTCATTGCCAATTAATATTTCTTGAAAACGCACTAGAGAAAGGGCCCTGGATTTGGCACGCTCTTGTCAAGAAATGAGCCTACAGAGCCAGGACACAGATGAGCTATCCATCACCCAGGACCCCACACACAATCTGATTGGGATCACCTCTAGGCAACATCAGGCTCAGGAGAAGCAGCCGTGTTTAGGGAACAGAAATGCAGCCACGAGCCAGGACTACTGTGACTCCATTCAGACTCCATGGGGTACTGGGGTGGCCTACTAGCCGGGCAAGGGGGCAGGCCTTTGGCCTGGAGACTTGTACTGATAAGTGCCCAGGAAGCACTTGTTACTCATCCCTTTGCTGCCATCACAGTCCAACCTACTCTACTGCTGCTCCTGACTCTAGAAGTACGAGTTATCCCCAAGGCCAAACCAGCCTCAGCTGGTATGGAGCCAGGGCCAAGTGTGCAGTAAGTGGTGTCCCCATTCACATATCCTCCTCTCTGTGGGACAGTCTGGCCATACCCGTCTCTGCCACACCCAGGCAGGGCCACACCTAGTGTGGTAGAAGCTCAGTAAACATTTATGGAAGAACTGTCAGGGGAATAGAGAAGAGAACCCTGCAAGGCCTAAGAAAATATTCACACCAGAGCACCTAGGACAGCTGCTCCCTTTCTTTCCAATGCATTCTCATTCAGTGTTCCTTAAAAAACTCACTTTACAATGTCAAAAGGAAAGCTTCAATTAAGTGCTTAGATATATTTAATATTCTCCTTTAACACAAAATAATGTCTCAATATGACAAGGCAGGCTAGTCATGACAAGGCAAGAACTATTTCATCCCTGTTTTTGTCAGTCCCAGCATAAGTAGGTATCGGAATGAGTGAGTGAATGAACAAATGAACAAACCAACAAACATGGGAACGTATGAGTAAAGGGTGGGGTGAGAAACAAGAAGACATCCTTCTATCCACCTGCAGCTGGAAAACCTTAGATCAGAGGTCCCTAAACTACGGGCCCGCGGGCCACATTTGGCCCCCTGAGGTCGTTTATCCGGCCCCCGCCGCACTTCCAGAAGGGCACCTCTTTCATTGGTGGTCAGCGAGAGGAGCACAGGATGCATCACACCCATAGTTCCCATTGAAATACTGGTCAGTTTGTTGATGTAAATTTACTTGTTCTTTACTTTAAATATTGTATTTGTTCCCATTTTGTCTTTTTACTTTAAAATATGTACAGTGTGCATAGGGATTTGTTCATAGTCTTTTTTATAGCCCGGCCCTCCAACGGTCTGAGGGACAGTGAGCTGGCCCCCTGTGTAAAAAGTTTGGGGACCCCTGCCTTAGATGGTGGTGAACACTCCAAGTACCTGGGGCTTCTCTTCCCTCTTCCAACCACCAAGAGCCAGCAAACTTGCAAAAGGTCAGTCTGATTCCAAGTCTCCAGGGCTTTCCTGTTGCAAAGCTGTAAAAGGCAGCTTGAAATATCTCTCTGCATCTTTGGAAAAGAGCAACGGGTGAGGGATAGCTTCAGAGTTGGGAACCATCTCATAGGAAAAGGCCAGCATGTTCTTCATCCAAGATCTACGACAAGCAGGGCCCTGTACTTTGAAGATCAGAACCAGAAATGGCCCTGCCCTCCCCACCCAAGACCCCTCTGCTGGCAGTCTGGTGTGCTCATCCCCAGGGGGAAGGGGGCAGGGAGCAGGTCTCATACCATATTAAGACAACCCCCACCCCAGCAGACCAGGAACCTCACCCATGGGCCAGGGCAGCAGGGTGAAGCCTCTGGGCCCTCCTGTCAGTCCCAGAAAACACGTCAATATCAGATTAGCTCCATAGTACCCAAGCTCCCTACTTCATAGCAAATGGCCCTGGTTCTGCCTGATCACGAACTCTGTGCTCCAAAGAAGCACCTCAGCTAACATTTGTTGAGCTACTCTGTGCTACAGACTGTGCATGTGCTACCAGAGAGACAGAGTGGGGTTCAGCTCCTAGGCAAGGGCACGTACCACATGGGTTCCCATCCATGAAACTTGTATCCCACCAGCCAGGTGCTGCCTGCCTGCACCAGACCCACTGGAGGACATCTGGGATGATGCCCAGGGTTTTACTTCAAGTCATACTCCTGGGTTAGGAACATGGAAGGCTCTGGAATCAGCCGGACGAGGGACAATACAGGTAAAGTGCTCAGACCAGGGTCCAGTATAGTACTAGCTCCCAGAAATGGAAGCTGTTGTGAGGATCTAGAATTCACTCCTCTTCCAAGAAACTTCCTAAATTTATTCCTGTTATTATCCTTTCCACCTTTCCTCTATTTCTCTCCACTCATTTGCATTCCTAAATCCAAGAGCAAACTATACAAACAAACCTTTATAGTCTTAAAAGGGGTCTCAGTTTATAGTTTAAAGAGCCACCTGCTCCGAGGAGCCTTTGCTCCTGGCCATCAAGCTGGGCACTATGGCTGAGTAAACAAAACTCCCCCAAGAGGTGTTATTTAAGAGAAACATACTAGTGACAAACTAAGAAGCAGCTATCCTTCCTTCAGTACTGTGCTGAGACATTCCCTGAAGACCCCATTCAACGACCCAGAGGTGGACTGTGTCACTGTCACTGTCCACAGAGGAAACAGTGAGCCTAGAGAGGTCAGAGATCCTGCTACATGACAACCAAACCCAAGGATGTCTGACTCTGAGCTAATGCTCACTGCCACTACAAGAGTTACCACGCTCCCCACCCCAGCCTGCAGACAGGAGGGAACATCACCTGTAAAACCTTGTCTCCAGCACATCACTCTCCATTTAGGGCCTCTGCTTCACAGCAGAACTTGGACAGCCAACAAGGGCAGCGAACTGTCTGGCTAAATGGCCCTGATAGCCAACATGTCCACCCTGGCTCCTTGTTACAACTCCAGACCCCTCCTCTGGGGGTCCCAGCTATATTCCTGGGCATGGGTTGCCAGGGGGTAAAGAAGAAGAGAAACATCGGGTTGTTTCTTTAATGACCCAGATTCCAGCCAGATGCATTTGTTACTGGCAGCAGAGAGCCTGCGGAGCCAAGAACACAGGCAGCTGGTGATATCTTAATCACAGTGGAGAGGAAGGGACTGGGCAGGCTCAGCCCCAGTGCTGCCTACCTGAGGCGCTCTGCCGGTGGCGTCTGTCCGCCCTGCCAGCTGTCCCTGCGCCTTCACTCTCCTTTCCCTCCCTTCCCTCTCCTCTCCTCTCCTCCTCCACCTTTCTCAGGTCCTGCTTTTTTGTCTTTCATTCCATCTCTGCCAAGGCCTTACGTAGAGCACCCAGTCTCCCCCCAAACATGTCTTAGCCCTGCTCGCAAGGCCAGGTGGGGAAGTCACTGCCCATCATAGCCCCGCCCTTGCCCCTCTAGGCCCCTGGCTGGTCTAGCAAATGCAGGTCCTAGGCTTCCTCCCTGCCCTCCTTTTGAGAGTTCAGTAGGAGATTTCAGCTCTAGTTTAAACACTAAGTCCCTAGAGGGCATCCTAAAAGCACAGAACAACCCCTTTGATTTCCTTCCCCATCTCCACCTGAGATCTCAAAGCACCCAGCTCTGGCTGCACACCAGTCAGTCCTTCCCACCGTGCCCTGAAGGAAGCGGGGGCAGGGGTGGGAGGTTCAGAATGACTTGCTGGCATTCTGCTGGAGAGAAAGCCGAACAAAATCTAGAGAAATGAGGACCCAGCTGAGGATGTGGGTGGGGGCTGAGAACAAAAAGCAGGCACTCACACCCTAATTCTGAACACATGTTCCCCACGTTGCCCTGCCAAGAAGCATGGCTATGCTAGCTGAGCAGGCATCGTCTGGCTGTACAAAGCTCGCCGGGACCCAACCCAACTATCATGTGCCATACAATGGCTGAACCTTCGTAATACAGTTTCACCTATTCCTTGAACCAACCTAGAAAGTAGATATTATTATCTCATTTTACAGATGAGGAGGTCGAGGCTCAAAGAGTTAAGCACCTTGTCAGGTTCATACAAATAGTAAGCAATGATGTCAAGAGTCAAGCCCAGGTGTCTGTTTCTAAAGCCAGGGCTCTTCCCACCATATTACCTTCCACCTGCCAAACCAGCAGCTAGACCATGCCTGGAAGAAGGCAGCTGTGGGTAATGAATGCAGGGGACAGGGGTGAAGGGTGGGCACAGGGGTGCAGGCAGAAGCCAATGCAATGCCATCTCTCTGTGTTCTGATTTTTTCCCCCCTCCCAAAGGAAACAGTCTCTTCTACCTTCCTGGGGCAAGTGAAAGGTAGGGAAATGTGCCCATATAACAGTATGAGGCCTGGAATGCCATTCACCCCTCACTCCTCTCAAAGACCAGGCCATTCAGCCTGACCAGGCAGTGGCGCAGTGAATAGAGCGTCAGACTGGGATGCAGAAGACCCAGGTTCGAGACCCCAAGGTCACCAGCTTGAGCGCGGGCCCATCTGGCTTGAGCATAAAAAAGCTCACCAGCTTGGACCCAAGGTCGCTGGCTCCAGCAAGGGGTTGCTCGGTCTGCTGAAGGCCCGCGGTCAAGGCACATGTGAGAAAGCAATCAATGAACAACTAAGGTGTTGCGACGGCAATGAAAAACTAATGATTGATGCTTCTCACCTCTCTCCGTTCTTGTCTGTCTGTCCCTATCTATCCCTCTCTCTGACTCTCTCTGTCCCTGTAAAAAAAAAAAAAAAAGACCAGGCCATTCACCCACACAGGGCCTCCCACTGTTGCCTCAATGACACAGAGAGATAGATAGCAGAGAAACCACTAGATGTCGTGGGGTTGCTCCCATCCCCCAGCTTCCTTCTCCATCATCTAGAATGCACAATATAAGTCCTATTCCAACCAAGTCAGTGAGCATCTCCATTAGGGGACCCAAGTCTGCCTTCCCAGAAGGCTTCCAAGGTCTGCCTTCACACCTCAGTCCCCAAACTCAAGGTCAAGGACATCTAGCCCAGGGGCAGTATAGAAGACTCATCTCCCTAGTTATCTCCTTAACACGAGGTGAAGAGAAACCCAAAGGGAGAGAGTCATGAGGAGAAGTTTGGGAACACCAAGCAGAGAAAAAGAAAGACAAGGGAAAATAACTCCAGTAAATTGATTAGCAAGGCAACAGGTTGCGGCTGCCCTGTGAGAGGTGTCTCCTAGTCCTCTGCCCCACTCGCTCTCCTGCCAGCCCTTCCCCAACCACAGTTCAGAGACCCACGTGGCAGCCCAGCCTCCCCAGGACAGTAAGCCCTTGGGTACTGGCCCGGCCTAGAATTTCACAAGGGCCCAGGAAGCCTGTGGCAGGCCTAAAGGTCCATCAGAGTCCACTGAAGCAACAGGCTGTGTCTAAAGGCGGGAGGTCAAGGCCTTGGCAAAGGAAGTTCACTCAACTCCAGGACGGATGCCTGCAGTTCTGTGGAGAAAATGGCCCAGCATGGACTTTCTTGGGAGGCAGGAAAGGGGCACCAGCTGAACCCTCAGGGATCCACAGAGTCTAGCAGCCAAGGAACTTTCTGATTATACCTAATACAAATGGGTCCATGTCCATTCAGACACTATGGGTTCCAATGGGTCCACTACAGCCAAGCAGGCTTTGTTTATTCTCCATGTGACTGGACCCTCAACACAACATCTTTCCTCTCCACAATTCAGTCTCCCTAAAAGCAAAGTAAGGCTAATGATTCTCTGGTAAAGCTCCCTGAGGAGAAGTCGTTTCACCTACACCAGTCTAAGTGCCCAGGGTGTGTCTGGACATCTCTGGGGGAAGAAAATGGTCTCTAATCTCCTCAGTGTGTATCCACAGTGACGTGGGCAAGTGTGAGAGCTCTGCTCAGTGCCTGCCCCAGAACCTACTTCCCCGTCTCAATCAGTAGAGCAGAAACCAGCAGGCTTTGTCCATCAGAGGACCATCAGCCTGACTCAAGTGTCCCCAGAGGGTAGACAAACCCAAACAAGCAAAGTTGCTCAAACTCCTGTCAAAGTGCCAGGCTCACAGGCTTAAAGACCAGCCCAAGGCTGGGAGAGGAAGGGCCTGCCCATGCGGGTCCTCTCAGCACAGGATTCTGGGAGGCAGCCAAGGCCAAACTTGATGAGGAAGGGCAGGGTGATATGTAAGCAATTGGTCAGATGGATCAGCCACTAGGAAAATAGGGCCAGCTTGCCATAATTCTGGACATCTGAGTAACCCCCTGACAGAAGGAATGAGAATGAGAAGCCAGAGAGAAGTCCTGGATAAATCTGGAGAGGCATCCATATTTCTCACTGCACTAACCCCTTTTCTTCCGCTGACCTACGAAGGGCCACAGCAATACTGGAAGGAGCTGCTGGAGTCAACAGGGCCGGTTACCTCCCACCGTAACACTTCCTGGATAGGCGTAAGTGGGGTTCGCAGCAGTGTCAACCACTGTCTGGTGCCTTGGCAGGGAGCCTGCAGGATCCATAGTCACACACTTAGTCACACATTTATGTTGGCTGCCTACATGGAGAAACACCTTGGAGAACAAACTTTGCACAGCTTTATGGCCCAATCAGAAACAGGATGTGGGAAGATGGGGGCAGAAACAGACACAGAGAACAATAGGAAATTAAGAAAAAACAAGACAGTAATTCCAATTTATATGAGCATCACCCTTTACAGACTTCAGACAACTTTCCTTAACAGCATCGCAATGTATCCTCCTGACAAATCTCCCAGTTTGGCCAGCCAAGTATTAAGGTTTATTCCCATTTTACAGATAAGTAACTAAAGTCAAAGATCCTCACAGGAATGCCATGGCAGAGCTGTGAGGAGAATCAAAACTCCCAATCAAAGCTTTTCCCCGCTCCCCCATGGTCCTCTGACAAAGTCAGAACAAAGGCAGAGACAGGGGCTCTGAGAGGAAAGGGACACTCAGGCAGCAACAGCGAGAGCCATGAATGAAGAGCCACTACCCATAAACATGTATGTACCTTCCCACTGATGACACCCACACCTGATGCTGATCCTCACGACCACATGGAGAGGCAAGACAGGTTCCTGGATTCACAATGAAAAGGCCCACTGAAGCAGAAGCATCCCCAGCGTGGAGCCATGGTTTTAGTAGGGTTTGGAGGAGGCTGTTTGCTTGTCTGTTGTTGCGAAGCATGGCAGCTGGGCATACCAGCGGCTGAGGGAGGGGGCTAGGGCTGCCCCAGAAAGAAGTGGGAGGCAAAGCAGTGCCAGCAAAGAGCAAAGACACTGCTCAGGAGGTTTGGGGAAAGCAGGAAGCCAAAAGAAAGCTCTTCCTAAGGATGAACGCTGGAGGTGGAATTGGAACAATTCTCAATTAAGGCTTCTAACAATAGGAAGGGAGCCACGGCAGTTGTATGTGTCAAACAAGGTGCTGAGCTCTTCTCCCTAGTGCGTTAATAAAGCAGCCCACCTCCTCATTACCTGCTTCCAGGGTGACAGCCATCCCAGGCAGGGGAGGGGGCAGGCAAAACCAACTTACTAAGTGGCTGCTTCCCAGCCATGACTTCTAATCTCTCTCTCCTTTTTTTAATCTTTACATTTTATTTATTCATTTTAGAGAGGCGAGGAGTCAGTCTGATTTTAATTCACACTAAAGGCTCAATAACTCTAGACACGCGCGCGCACACACACATATTTGCAAGAACTTAGGTTTCATTCTAAACTGGGCTCTAACTGGACAAGTTTCTGATTATATTGAGTGGATTCAAAAACAATTATGGGCTGTCGCTAGGTTAATTCATTCAATAAATCTTTTTTATTTTTAAGATTTTATTTATATTCATTTTAGAGTGAAGGGAGAAAGAGAGAGAGAAGGGGGGATGGAAGGAGCAGGAATCATCAACTCCCACATGTGCCTTGACCAGGCAAGCCCAGGGTTTTGAACTGATGACCTCAGCATTCCAGGTTCACGCTTTATCCACTGCGCCATCACAGGCCAGGCAATGACTTCCATCTCTTCCTACCCTGAGGTAAGAAACAGGGTAATAGAGAAGATTGTCTCCCTGTCCCTGAGCCAGAAACCTGAAGTCTACAGAGTCAAAGCGCACTGTCCAGCCTTGAACCCAGAAACTGCTGTGCCTGTACTAGACCTGCAGCAAAGCAGCTGCTGCCTCCTGGGGCTGTGAGCCTCCAGGCAAAGCTGAATCCGAGACAGTTTTGTGAGGTTCAGGCAGTGAGTTCCCAGCACACCAATGACACACCCAACCCTACCCAAGGGTCCTCCCTCACTCTGGGCCTCAGTTTCCACACTTATGAGATGTAAGGGAATCATTGCTGGTCCCTCACTGTACCAAGGCTACTAGGAGGAAGATAAAGAACCTCAAGAATCATCAGCTCTTTCAAAGCACAAAGGGAACAAAAGAAATGCATAAAATCACAGGATGTCAGAGCCCAAAGGGATGAGTACATTGTCCAGATGTAAAAACTTAGGTCTAGAGAGGAAAAATAGCTTGCTCAGGGTCATGCGCAAGTTAGCAACACAGCTGGAACTAGAATTCAGGTCTCTGTGACCCATCCCTTTCTCTTTCCCACTTGGCCACTCTGATCCAAGGCACAACTCAACTAACACTTAACTGGTGTATACCTTACATGAAAGTGTGACAAATATACTTCTGGATTGGGGGAGGGGGACACAGACCACGTTGCTGGGCATTCCCGGATCTGACAGGCTACTGGAGGGGCTATCCAGCCACACTGCCCTCCCCAACCCTAACAGGGTGTGAGGAGCCCCCATTCAAGAGGGAAGAGAGAACAAAGCAGCACTGCTGAGAATCCTGCCAGTCTTCCTCCCATAGCCCGATTCAGACCACAGCCCTCTACAGAGTAGAGTGGTTTTTTGTGAAACATGCACTTTTCACTCAGACTTCCCTCCTCCCAGCCGGCAGGCTGAGAAAGGGGCAGAGGAAGGGGGGCTCAAGAGGAGGGGAGGCAAGGGGGACCAGTTCTCTTCGGCTGCCATAAATGGTAACAAATCGAGCACCCTGTGCGCTCAGCTCTACTGACTGCACCAATGTCCCCCCCTCCTGAGGGTCCCCCAACCTCATCCTCCACAGGCCCCAGAGAACCGGTCAGCATAGGTGTCCTAAATGGCTCAGACATCACAGAGCTCTTGACCGGAGCCCAGGCTCATTGACCTGACAAGCTGTCGCTCTGATTTGGGTCTGAGGAGTTCTTGGCCACAGGCAGGGAAAGCCTCCTTGAATGGGTGGGGGCTACAGTCAGAGCTCAGAACACAATGGACCTCCCAGAGACGCACTAGGGGCTGCTGCTCACTGCAGGGAGCACAGAAGGCTCAGGATCCCTCATGTCAGCTACTGCCATCTCCTTAGGTCCCCATATAACTGGGGACCCCAAGTCTGGCAGCCCAGGCCGTATCCACACGATCCCCAGACCTTCCACCTGGCAGTCTCTAACACCTGCCAGGTACAGCCTAAATGTTGTTATTAAAGGGGTCCTCGCAACCAGCACACTGCTCTCCTGAAGCAATTCCTTGCGTACCACAACCTGGTTCAAGACCATGAGCTCCTTTCTCTGGTCCTTAATATCACCCTCTTATGACTGCCCCCTCCAACTCCTCCTCCATCCTCCCCACTCCTTCTGCTGTCCAGAACACCTTTGCCTGACTGTCCTCCTCCATAAAGCCTGCTCTGGTCAGAAGGCAGATGGCAGGTGCTAGACATGAACATCCCAACACTGCCCTCCGTGGCCAACAAGAGCACTCAGCCAAGGTATGACAGGTACTCAGCTCCACTGCCCCCTTCCATTCTAGAGACACCTACCACAACATGCACATCTCCTCCCCCGCGTTCATCTCATTCATCTGGTCCGCATATAGCAGCAGCAAGCATGAGTAAAGGCCCTGTCCAGGTTCTCATCTGGCTGACCTCAGGCTCCCTGCTCACCATGTCTCCCCACCTTCAGCTGGGCCTAGAAGGTTGTCCCCACTCCTCTACACACGACTAGATCCTATTCCTCTGTCAAGGATCAGCTTATCTTCTGCCTCTTGCACAAAACTTTCTCCATCCACCTGGCCCTACACCTGAACCACTGGTGCTCCCAGAGCTCACACTTCCTGGAAACCAAGGCAAACAAAGAAAAACGCCAGATTATGTAATACTCCGCACTGTTTAGGAGTGCCTACCGTGTGACAGGCAGTCCACAGGAACTCTCACATCAGTATTCTCGTCTACGCTGCACTGCATTAAGATGGGGGACAAGAAACCCAGAAACTGGACACTGCAGACGTATGTAAAATGCACTACCCTCTGGCCAACGGCATACATGGGGCTCTCTCTGGTAGGTCACATTGCCCTTCTGCATGCTTTCCTGGACGGCAGTTAGCTCTTCCAGCAAGACCGAAAGCTCCTCGAGAACGGACCCAGTTCACTTGTTTCCTCTACACTAGCATGCAGCATGAAGTTGGCCAACCACTGGCGACCTCAGGACTCACTGGCTGATCACTGGGAACACATTTTGGGAATTCAGAGACTCAGGACTGAGGAATGTCAAGAAATTCTGGGGCAGGGAACATGCACACCCTACCATCAATCAGTTGGCCCTGCCAGTAGATCTGATGGCAATCACTGAGAGTGGTGACAGACTACGATCCATGAGCATGGTGTTCTGGGAGATGCCCCAAAGGGAATCCTGAGTCTGGGGCACCCTACCCCTTAGCAACTCAGACATACCTAGATAGCACACCAACCAGGTGCTGAGCAGATCAGAGGTGCCCCAGGCTGCTGAATCGCACCCAGAGAGGCAATCAGGGCAGCCAGGCAAAGAGTCAGAGCTGCTGGGCTGCACTGTTCTGCTTCCCTGGGCCTCAGCCCCCACCCTCCCATCTGCTCCTGACCTCTCTCTCCAGGAGGCAGGGAGAATGTGTCTTAGGGGATGAACAAATCCCAGCAGTGGCATCTGGCATCTGGGGGGTGGGGGGACAAAGCACTGTAGCAGATATCTATCATTTTTGCCCTTCCCCCTTCTTTTGGCAGCAGCACCCCTGTTGTTCATGGGGAAATTCTCCTCTTCCCCAGTGCATACAGCTTTATCCAATCAATCAAAGTGCTCTGCTCTCCCCTGTCCACAGGTGGGCACGTGACCAGCCAGACCCTCTCCTGGGAAGCCAGCTCTTGAGCAGTGGGAAGCCAAGGGCCAAAACAGCAGGAGTCAATGCCTCCTGACAGAGTTAAAGTGACCGAGCTCATCATTAGCTCCTGATGACTCGATCTCCAGAGCAGCCTGGCTCCTGTCCTGGTGTGTGGCCTGTTGCTCAGTTTGCCTTTGTAGCCTCTGAACTAACCTTGTAGCCCTTCATATATACCGAGAGACCCAAGACAGGAAAACAGAGAGGCAGATAAGAAGAGAAGGGAAAAGAAAGCTGGGCCAACAAAAACAAAAGATGTCTGGTAAAGTGAGTTACTCCCTGCCCTCCACATGCCAAACAACACAGCTGAGCTTAGTTCATAGACAGATAAATAAGGAGATATACAAGAGACCTAGCTTATCCAGAACCTAGCTACGAAATGAGATGCTTAAAATGAAGATGCAGCTTATACCCAAGGGTTACACACACTGGGAGGAAATCTCACTAGGTATGCATATTCATATATATATATATATACACACACACACACACACACACACACACACACATACTTAAGGACTATTAATGTGTCTTAAATGTTTATATGTTCACAGATATATACACACACATAAGCATACAGATTTATGTATACTGTATATATGTTTATATATATAGGTGCACACACGGACACAGAAATATACACAAATATATATGGGGGAAGAAGGCAGCTCTGAGAACTTACAATCTGGGTACCTGAGGGGAAGATGCAAGTGCAGGACCAGGCCAGTGAAAGATAAAGATGCTAAAAAAAAGCACACCTGAGGAACTTGCCCCACCCCCTGTGCGACCCACAGAATCTTCAGACATACCAACTGACCCCGTACTCCAGCTCTTCTGGCTTTACCTGGCAAACTCTCCACTCTATAACCACAGGGTCCTGTTCCCTGAGACTTCTGAAAGGACATTCCCTGCCCTGGGGGAGGAGGAACAGCAGGCGAAGGAATGCACCCACCACTGCCCTGCCTTAGGGTAGGCCACATGGAGCCCTTAGTTAGGCACAAGGGACGGAAGCTGCCACATGACCAAGCAGGGCTTTGTTTTGAGGTTTCTGTACTAATCTAGCTGTCCTCATCAATCATTGTGGAGTGACCAAGTTACAACCACCTACATACACCAGAGGCCTACCCAGAACTAGACCCCAGGGCAATACAGTCCCAGGACGCCAAACTCCATGGGTCCTCAGCACTCTGGAAATGAATGCAATGAGGTGATGGCATTTTCCAGAGTCCTGGGGAGAGTGCTGTACATGGCTAGAAGAAATCACTGGGGTAGGGGACACCCACAAGAGGCTTGCTGAAATAAGGAGAGATGGCCACAAAGCCATCATTCAAGGCAATGAGTGTGGGTGGCATCTGGGGTCCTATTTGGCTGGGCAAGATATTCCCACTGGAGGCTCCCCAATAGTATGGTGCCTTTCCTTTAGAAAAACCCCAAACATTATTTAAAGGGGGTCACCAACAAGGAGCATTTCAACACTAGCCTGCCTGACACCCTGCCCTCTTTCCTAGCATGCCTGTGCAGTTCAAGTCAGCCGATAATCAACACATATTTACTGAGCACCTATTATGAACAAGCAAGGCAAAGATGAAGGACCCTCACACTTACTTCTTCTTGTAACAGTGCCTCTAGCCTCAGTGTTGTCACCTACACATAGATACCACTGTCCACTCATAGTATCTGTAAGGCTTTTAAAGTACCTAGAGGGCCTAACCAGGCGGTGGCGCAGTGGATAGAGCGTTGGACTGGGATGCAGAAGACCCAGGTTCAAGATCCCGAGGTCGCCAGCTTGAGTGCTGGCCCATCTGGTTTGAGAAAAAGCTTGTCAGCTTGGACCCAAAGTCGCTGGCTCCAGCAAGGGGTTGCTGGGTCTGCGGAAGACCCGCGGTCAAGGCACATGTGAGAAAGTAATCAATAAACAACTAAGATGTCGCAACGGCAACGAAAAACTGATGATTGATGCTTCTCATCTCTCTCCGTTCCTGTCTGTCTGTCCCTATCTATCCCTTTCTCTGACTCTCTCTCTGTCCCTGTAAAATAAATAAATAGATAATTAATTAATTAATTAATTAATTAATTAATTAATAAAGTACCTAGAGGACTGACTGTCCACGAATTTGAGAAAGTCCCTGATGATCACTAGGTAGTCACCTCTTGACTCACTTCTGTTTGGGGCTAGGACTGGGGGGAGGAAGGCACAAATCATCAACTGAGTCATATAAAAATATGCATAACTCAGGTACTGTTTTCCCAGGCTTCAATGTACTAAGCTGGAAGTACAGATCCAAGAAAAGTACAGTCTAAAGTCAGCAGGGGAAGCAGCTGGATCAAGATGACTTCCCAGAAATGGTCAAAGAAAAAATGTGGGCTTGGGGGTTTGACTAACTTGGGTTCAAATCCCAGCTCCATCACTTTGCACCTCAGTAATTTGAGGCAAAATACCTAACCTATCAAAGCTTCCATCTCCTTGGAGGCAAAATGAAAATAATGGCTTGTCTCCTCCTTAGGTGCTATGGAGAGTAGATAAGGTAATGGGTTAACCGAGGGAAGTACCTAGTACTGGACCTGATTGCCATATGGGTCTCAGCATCACCACACCTGATGAGGGGTGGCTGAAGGGCTGCTGTCCTCCCCCTGGGTCTCTAGCCTGAACTCAAGGGAAAAGGGTGGTGGCAAAGGATGGAAGGGCAAAAGTCTCTACATAACAAAAGATGTGTAAGACCTTCACAGAGACTATGATAAAACTTTCAAAAAGACATAAAAGAAGATCTAATACATGGAGTATACCATATTCATAAATACAGTGTGTCCGTAAAGTCATGGTGCACTTTTAACAGGTCACATGGTCAAAAGTGCACCATGACTTTACGGACACACTGTAGAAACACATGATTAGAATACAACTTATATTCATGAAAGGAAATACAAAGATAGCAATTCTCCCCAAGTCAATCAATAGATTCAATGCACTGCCAATCAAAATATCAACAGGGTTTGGGCAAGGGGCAGGGAAGTTAACTGATTGATTGATTTTTAGTGAAACTAGATAAACTGATTCCAAAGTTATGCAAAAAACAAACTTATGCAAAATGGCCCAGAACAGCCAAAACATTCTTGAAAAGCATAGATGAGAGGATTTGTCCTACCAGATGTGGAACTTATTTTAAAGCTATAGTAATTAAGACAATGTGGTACAGAGACAGACAAATAGTGCAATGGAAAAGATGCAGGTGGCATTACATACCAGTGGGGAGAGGAGAACTAGCCAATCAATGGAGCTAAGACAACTGCTTTGTACTTGCAGGGAAAAGAAATCAGAACCCTGCCTCACATTGTACACAAATATCAATTCCAGATATATTATTTTTTTAAATTTATTTATTTATTCATTTTAGAGAGGAGACACAGAGTGAGAGAGAGAGATAGAGAAAGAGAGAAAGGGGGGAGGAGGTGGAAGCATCAACTCCCATATGTGCCTTGACCAGACCAGTGCAGGGTTTTGAACTGGCGACCTCAGTATTCCCAGGTCGACGCTTTATCCACTGCGCCACCACAGGTCTCCAGATATATTAAAGAATTAAATGTAAAAATAAAAACTTTCAGGAATAAGTATAGGAACCCACCTTTAATCACTCAAATTCATTCAATAATTCACGATTGCCTAGTATGTTGTGACAAACACTGTCCTATTACAAGGAATATAGACACCCCTGAGATACTGTATATTTGTTAAATAATTCATAAAAAGTAACACCCTAACAAAGAAAAGAGACCAAGAAATTTGACTATATTAAAATGAAGAATGCCACCTCACAAGGTGGTAGCACAGTGAATAGAGCATCAACCTGGGACATTGAGGATCGAGGTTTGAAACCCTGAGGTTGCTGGCTTGATTGTGGGCTCATTCAGCTTGAGCACAGGCTCACCAGCTTGAGCAAAGTTGCCGCCTTGAGCGTGAGATCATAGACATGACCCCATGGTTGCTGGCTTGAGCCCAAAGGTCTGGCCTAAAGTGCAAGGTCACTGGCTTGAGCCCAAGGTCATTGACTTGAGCAAGAGGTCACTGGCTTGGCTGGAGCCCCCGGGGCAAGCATGTATGAGAAAGCAATCAATGAACAACTAAAAGTAGCCCTAACTGAGTTGATGCTTCTCAGATCTCTCCCTTCCTGTCTGTCTCTCTCCCACTCGCAAAGAAATAATAAATAATAATAATAATTTCTGTTTACCAAAGGAACCTATGAAGAAAGTGAAAAGGCAAGCTATAAACTGTGTTTGTGGTACACAATAAATAATAGATTAGTATCCAAACATAAATAAAAATTTAAAAATTAGTAGGAAAAAACAAACAATAGAAAAATGGATAAAAACATACACAGGCATTCACAGAAAAGAACAGTTAATAAACCTATAAAAAGATGTTCACTAGTAATCAGAGGAATGCAAATTAAAAACATAATATAGCATTTTTTACCCACTATACTGAAGAATGCCCAAAACTTCCCCCGTTTTTTTCTTCTTTTCCAAGTGAGAAGAGGGGAGATATAGCGACAGACTCCCGCATGTTCCCCGACCGGGATCCATCTGGCGACCCCAGTCTAGGGCCAATACTCTGCCCATTTGGGGTCATGCCTACAACCCAGCTATTTTTAGCGACTGAGGCAGAGGCTCCACGGAGTCATCCTCAGCACCCAGGCCATTGAGCTTGGGGCCAATACACTCGAACCAATTGAGCCATGGCTGCAGGAGGTAAAGAGAAAGATAGAGAAAGAGAGAGCAGGGGGAGGAGGAGGAGTAGAGAAGCAGATGGTCACTTCTTCTGTGTGCCCTGATGAGAATCGAACCTGGGACATCTACACACTGACCAACACTACCACTGAACCAACCAACCAGAGCCAAAACCCCCCATTTTCAATTGACATTCCACTGGTGAAAATGTCAAATGATACATCCACTTTGGAAAATGCTATGACATCATCTAGTAAATCCAAAATGCTTTATATATCCTAAATCTTAGCAATGTCATTCTTTGCTATATACTCTAGAGCAGTTCTCTTCAAAGTGTGGTCCAGGGAAATGCTTAACACTTAGGAATTTTCTATAGTAATCTGATATTGCCAGAACATCCAAGTACATGATTAATGAACTTGTTTGGATGTAGGTGAGTCACCTGCACTTTGAGCTGTGTATTAGTAATGCTCAGCGGAGCCACATCTGAGAATTGTAAGTAAAAAGCTGGTCCTTCACAGATACTTTTAGAAGCATTGTCCTAGAAAACTCCTGAATATATACACCAGGAGACTTGTCCAAGAATGTTCACAGAAGCATGTTTAAAAAGAAATAACCCAAATACTCATCACCATAAGAACACACTGAAGCACACTCACATGAAATACCACAGAGCAAGGAAAACAAGTGCACTGTGGCCACAATTCTGCATGGATGAATATATAAATGTAACACTGAATTGTAAAACTTCTTAAAATGTTTTCCATTGATTTGAAGGGGAGAAGGGAAGAATTAAAGGAAGGGGGGAGAGAAAAGTGTCAACTTGCTGTTTCACTTAGTTGTATGCTTATTGATTGCTTCTCAGATGTACACTGACTAGGGGTTGGATCTGTGACCTCTGGGCACCTGGTTGACGCTTTATCCACTAAGCCACCTGGCCAGGGCCTAACATAGAATGTTTTTAAAATCCTGAATGATTCCATTGACCAAATGTTTAGAACAAACCAAAGCAAATAATACGGTGTTGAAGGATGCCTGTGTGGAGAAAACATGAGGCAATGTACTCAACAAAACCTAAGTTCTCTCTAGGGGAGATGTTGGAGGTGTGCTCGGGAAGAACATAGGGGCTTCATGGGTGTAGCTAATGTTTTATTTCTTAAACTACATAGTGGGTGCATTTTCACTACATAACTTTTTTAAACAATATGAATTTACATGATATATTCCACAATTTGGAAAAATTTTAAGTGACTTTTAGTGGTTGGTAAAGTAACCAGAACCTGGAGCCCCTAGTGCCCTGTCTTTTAGTCAGCTACTCAGCTTTCCTCTCCTCCCCCCTCCACAGAGTCCAACACTGAGTGTGCCAGAGGTCTGACCTGCCCTTGGAGCACTGAGGGCAGAGGGCCCACGGGACCCTGCAATATGACCACTGGCCTAACAGGCCTGTTCCTGGCCTGATTCGTTGCACCAAGAAGAAAGTAAGGCAGGGGAAGAGTATGGAGAGCCCCAACAGGGATAGCCGGGGGTAAGTGTACAGCATAGCAGGGACAGCTGCTGGCACCGGACTCTGAGACCACTCTCCTCCCCACTGCCTTCCACCACCATCCTCCAAAAGATCCACCCGGACCTCCCACTGCCCCATTTTTCCTATGTATCCCTAAGACCAGAAGACAATCAGAACAATCCCCAGCCTAAAGTGATACCTAGGACTGCTTCCAGGGCACCAAAGCGCTGCCCAGCGCTGTCACTCCAGCCCCAGGACATCTAACTCACTGCTGGAGGGGCTACCTATTCACATGCTCTCACTGCAGGAAGTACAATGATAGTAACTGCAGCTGCCAGTCATTGAGTCTAACCTGCCAGGCCTCCTGCTAGGCAGTGTACCTTAACAATGCATGTATTACCTCATCTGGGCCTCGTCACATACTGTAAGATGGCTGATCCTGCCATACATGAGGAAACCCAAGCACCAAGAGGTTAAGGAAATGTTCAAAACATAGGCCTCTCTTCTGGAGACTGACTCAGGTCAGTGGGAGGAGGGAAGGGAACATGGCCTCTGCTCATGTAAAAAGCTGCCTGGTTGCTCCCCTGGCACAGCCAGAAAACTCTCCAAAGGCAGAAGCCATGTGTCTGTCTGTCTTCTCCTTGGCCTGTCACCAGTCCCCATCCCCATCAGCCACGCAAGCTACCTAACGCAAGGGAGAAGGTTTGAAATTTGGCTCTCACAGCCCCTGCCTAGTTGGAGAAAAGGTAGGGGGATGAAAGCCATTATCTCTATCCTAGGCTGCTCCCCCAGTTGCAGATCTGCTCACCCTCCCAACCACGTGCCGTTTTTAACATCCCTGCCCCAACCCCCACCACTTCTGCTAGCAGATTAGCTTTCAAATGTGAGCAGGGACAAAGCGGGCTCAGAAGACTTAACTCTGTCCAGTGGGTTTAGCTCAGCTTCAAAGCTTCCTAACTGGAACCAAATAAGCGGGCAGAGTGAAGCTGGAAGGGAGAGGCCAGAAGGGGGAGTGAACAGGGGCATCTCTGTAAGCCGGATTACCCACAGCAACAGTTTACAGTCTGAGAGACGTCGCAAGCCTAGCGTGGTGGCCACCATCAGAAAAACAAAATCTCCCTTTCCTCAGAGACTGGAGACAAACTGAAGAACATGCACAGATGCTGGTGCACACTTCACAGCAGAACAGGGCCACCTCACCCTTAGAGCCCATGCTGAACTCACCACCCCAGGAAGCCTCCCCCAGCAGACACCACCCAGACTGATCCCACCCTTTGTTTCCCTGTGTTCAGCCCATTTCACACATGCAGGGGGCTCTGTCGCTCCCACTGGACTGCAAGCTCTCCCCAGCTCCAGCTATGGATCTTCTTCCTTGCCCAGACTCCATCCACACCTACCTAGCAAACTCTTATTCATTCTTCAAAATCCCGGTGTCACTTGCTCTACTCTGTTATCTCTGTATCTTATCTCTAATTAAGCAATATTAGTTACTCTATTAAGCAGCTCTATTGAACACCTACTGCTCAGAACTAGAAGAATCTGTTTATATTTCTGATTCTTCCATGAAATTCTAAGCAGCTTAAGGGCCTGGCTTATAGCAGGTGCTCAATAAGTGCATGCAGTACACAACAGCCACAGAACATCCAATCAGCCCTTTAAAAGAAGAAAAAGAAAAGACATATAATTCACTAATTCTTTTTCCCAAACTAGGAAACTCTTAAAAAAAGAGTTTGTTTTTCCTGCCATTTCTGATGGGTAGCAAACATTTTAGAGTAGGAGTGAGACAGCCATCATTTAAGGGTGGGGGAAAGGAAAGTACAAGTTGAGTCAGGCCATCCAGAAGCTGAGCCCAGGCCTGCTGCTGTCCCTCCCTCCCTAGAATGCTGGGGAAGGGAGAGTGGCCCTGCTCCCACCCCTCCCTTGGCAGCCCTGTGTTCAAATGCTTGGTGGAGGACAAGCCAGATGACCTCTCAATTCCACAACTTCCTGGCCCAAGAAAGCTAATCTTCTCTGTGCGAGCCCAGTCAGCCCGTCCTCACCAACTGGAGCCTCCTGTGCACGCAGCAGGCATTCAGTGAATAGTTGTGGCATGAGTGAATGGACTCAACTGGGACCCCAACAGCTCAGTAAGCCCCAGGGCTGAACGCCAAATTCAGCCAAGGGCAGCCAAGCACATGGAGGTACTACAGGGGAGAATAAGCCCTCCCTCCCTTCTCTCCCCTCCTCCCACCCACCCTCCTCACAGGAGGCTGCTGGTGTTTTCTGCACTCTCCACCACCCCTGGGATAGAGGACAGACCTGTGGCATTTTCCTCCAGGCAGTGACAGTGATCACCCTGATTCAGCTGGGACTTTCTCTTCTCTACCCTCTTCCTCCCCACCCACTCTTGATTGACACCAATGCTGCCTCTGACATGATTTAAAAATAGATATTAAGACAAGGAAGTTTAATTTTTAATGCTTTGGAAAGGAAGTGAACACAGAGCCAGAATTCCTCATAGCCACGTTCCAGGGTCTCAGAGCATCATCCAGGCTCTTTATCTGTGCCTTTTCCTCCAAGCAGAGCCACGTTGACCCACCCAAACATCTACTGTAGCAGCTATCTGGGAGGACAGCCCAATGACTCAGACCTGAGCGCTTTGGGAAGCCTCTGAATGCCTCTCACTGCCCAGGTTAGCTTCAATCTCCTGTTTGGAGAGGCCAAGTCTGAACCTGTCCTGCTCAGACCCCTCAGTCAGCTCACCACTTCCATTCCCAGGCAGAAGGCATCCTACAGCTACCTAATGACAACCTGGGCTGTCCAGCACCAACAGACCTGTCCTGGGTACCACAGACCAAAAGGGAGCCACGTAGCCCACAGAGGCACTTATGATACAGTTAAGCCAGTACCAAACGTATGCCTCAAATGTGGCTGAAGAGCCTCCACCAAGCTGTCTGCCCCCAGGGAGCAAGTGAACAGTCTGGGAGGGGCCAAGCCACAAAGGCCTG
Organism: Rhynchonycteris naso; assembly: GCA_037038555.1. NCBI lineage: Eukaryota > Metazoa > Chordata > Mammalia > Chiroptera > Emballonuridae > Rhynchonycteris > Rhynchonycteris naso. Next base: position 108,934,547 of record CM072996.1, on the reverse strand, counting down.
AGCCTGCTTAAGGGAGGTTACTTAGGGGCCCAACCCAGTACTCTACCCATGGCATCCCTGTGCCAGCCTTTCCCCTGTTCCAGTAGGCATACTGGACACTGCCTCCTTAGCTGATTCACCTTTATTAAGGGAGAACTCCAAAGGAAGAGACTTTCCATTGGGGCCAGAATGTCACTGCTCTGCCAGCCATGACTTAAAGTGATGGGAAGCTCTGCTAGCAAGCATGGAAAGTGACCATTATCTGGAGTGGCAATTATGCCAGCAACCCCAGCACCACCCAATCCCTCCATATCAGACAGGAACTTGACTTGACTTAGGAGAAGCTGGACTGGTATCATATTTGCTGTCCTGAAAAGGGGACCTAGGTCCCCAGAACTCAAGAGCCCATGCTATATTCTCTCTCCCCTTCTCAGACTAAAAAGCTCTGAGTTCCCTTTGCTTTCCTGTTGGGGCTCACATTCACTTAATCTCTACCTGGAAGATTCCACCAGATGGCCCTGGGAGAACTCCGAGATGGGCCCACTGAGAGAAATACCCTAGTGGTTCCCACTGCTGAGAGAAATAACTTAGGATGGGTTTGATTACTGGTGGACAGGCCCTTCAGGATGGGGAAATTTCTGTACCAATTCAGGCCTTGTATTTCCTTTCCACAAAGAAGCAGCATTCTCTTGGCCACAAAAAATTAGAGTGAGGTGTGCAGTGGAAAAGAAAAGGTAAACTCAGTCCGGTATGCCACTGACTGCCCCTCCTCAACCCCACCATCTATATTAGGCCCTCAGAAATGCTGCCCTGAATGCCAAGATGGCAAGCACCATCTGGCTGAAGTTGGTGGTGCCAGGAGCAACCTACATCCCTACCCCACCCCGAAGCAGGCAGGCACCCAGCAGCCTATAAGGCACCTGCCATTGGTAAGGAATAGGAATACTGGCAGTATAGCTCTGCCTCCCACCCTGTCCCAGTGATGTCACCAGGCCCTCACCAATACCAACACCCTAGAAGCTCCACCCAGTGGCAAGAAACCAGGGGTTCTCACACCTGAGAGGGGGTTGCAGTGTTAAGATAGCTGTACTGGGAACCTTCCCAGCGGGCTCTGAGGAGGCAGGGGATATAGTGGCATCAGTGGGTTTGGAGAAGCAGGACTAGGCTCTGGGAACTAAGGAAGATCTCTATTTATTGATTGCAGGCCTCGGGTTCAATTCTAATGCCTCAGAAAAGCCTCCTTTTGGGATCTGAGCCATGAGACTAGAAAAAGTGATGGCTATATAATTCCTGACAATTGCTCTAAAGGAGTGGGCTCTCACCACACCTGCATACTTCTTCACCCCACTCCCTCACCCACCTCCGGTCTTTCCCTCCCTGTATGCACTAGAAAAAGCAGAGGTCTCCCAAGGGTAAAGCCCCACTTGCCTTTGACCCAAGCACTTTCTTTTTTCATTTGGTCTTTTAATCCACTCCTTTACCCACATTAGGCCCAATCATAAAGTCACAGGAAGTAATCATTTGAAAGGAGTTCAGTGACCCACCATGCCCAAATCCTGGTTAACACACTGCTACACCTGCTCTTCCAGCTTCCAATAAATACTCTTACACACAGGAACCCATTTCTCTTTTGCTAAATTGTCCATCTTTGGTAAGGTCTGTCTTATTTCATCATCTCATAAACTACTCACATAACAGACCTGCATCTTTGAGACTAAATTTTTCCCAGATGATAGCATGTCATGGGCATTATGAAAATATTAAGTAATCAAAACCTCAGAGATGAGGAGAGTCACTTTCTGCCTGGTAAGAGAGTGGTGGTACCTTCTAATTAGGGAGAGACAGCAAGTCCTCACATTATAGACCATAAAAGAAGGCCACTCCATCCACCAGCCATTAACTTTGGCCAGGGTTTTCAGGGATAACAAAAGAGACTCTTGTCACCCACAGCTAAGGTGCTGAGAGAGCCTTTATCACGGACAAGTCCCTATACCAAGTGAGACTTGGGAATACCTACAGTACAATTAAAATGGGGATTTATTGCTCTGGCCTTTCATTCATTTACTCACAAACATATAAGAAATGCTTGCTAAGTGTGAGGCACAGACCATTGTACTATATGCCATGTGAGAAGGTCCCTAAACCAAGTTTGCACCATCCTGGAAAAGCCACAGCAGTTATACTCGGTCTGGCCAGCAGGTGGCAGGGTGAGGGTGGGGAGAGCAGGGAGGTACTGGCAAAGACACAGAATTAGCATCCCCAGGAGGGTCTTTCTAGTAAGCGTTCAGATATGCAGAATGAGGCAAGACAGAAAGGCAGGTTGACTGTGAACAGGAACAAAGAGGAAAGTTATGCACAATGAAAGGGCAGAATTCAGGTAATCCGTAGGCACTGGGAAATACACACCAGAGCATCGCTGACATTAATGATGGCAAGTGAGTCAGAGGACCAGGAGCACTTGCCCAAATGTGGCCACAAAAACATTCTTGACAATCAAGTGCCTCTTCCCATTTCCACAAAACCCTCCACATAGGACAGGTAACACAATGGCTGGAGGGCCCCAGACCATAGCGGAAAATCCAACTCAAACAATTTCAAACCAGGGTTCCCTGAAGAGAAGCAGCAGCCTGTGCATGAAGAAGGGAAGAGGGATCCCTCCCTAGAGAGAAGGCAAGGATGCAGGATGTCCTATTCCTAATATAGTGAGGACATGAGGGAAACCATCACAACAGCCCCCTATTGGGTTGGAAAAGGCACCCAGTCCTTAAGGAATAATGCAAGGTCACAGAACCAAGACTAGAACCCAGACTTCTTCACACTCAACCTGAGTTTTCTCCTCTGTGGGAAAAGTCACTCCCTCCAAGACACCCCAAAAAAGTTTTTCAGTTAAAGCCAGTCACTTCCCACAAATGTTGAACACCAAAACACAACTGCTTTTAGCCAACTTTACAGTAAATGACTTTCTCCCGCCCCCAGTGCTCCTCCTGGACCATGGGCAGCTGACAGCCTCCAGCCAGCAGGAGGATAGGCCCTGGGGCAGAGCCAAACATCTGTGCTGACTGCTTCTGGGCTCTGGTGAAGAAACGCAGAGGCAGCAGTTGGGATGAAGGAACAATTAGATATAAAGTTAAGAAATTTTCAAATTTGCCTGACTAGTATTTCTTATGTATGAGTACTAAGAAGTTTTCAAATTTGCCTAACTAGTATTTCTTATGCACAAATGTGTAAGCCGCGCCCACAGGCCTCCAGAATCATGGAGGTCAGAGAACAATTCCAAGCTGCCCCACCCGCTGATACCCTCTCTAGAAAACGTCTCAGCCAGGATGGGGGACTCCTGATTGACCCCCCTTAGTCCCTTCCAGTCTCTGGGGTTTCCAGAGCTGGGAGGGCTGGAGGTCCGTGGCAGGAGAGCATGGTTAGCTGGCTCCCCTGCCCAGTCCACTGCAATCCCTCAAAAGCAGCTGCCTGCCACCCGATGGCAGCATCCCTCCCACACCCTCCTTCTCTACACGAGCCTAACTCAGAGGTATAATGGCAGGCTAGCAAGCGAATCCCTCAAGTTGGACAGGGGCTATTCTTCCGTTTCCTGGGGTTCACTGACAGGAGTGGGAGGATGTGACCTCTACCACTCCACCACCTTCTGCCCATAAAGTGCTGCCAATGGTATTCTTGCATACTTATGGGGAATACAAGAACAGTCAGAAGACTATCATCCACACTTGTGCCTGTCTTCAACTCAGGGTCACAGCTGTTAAAAATTCTGACCCTACACCAATTTCTGCAGCTAATCCAGTAGAGGCACTTCCAGAATGTATTTCTTATAGGGGAAGGAGTTGGCAGCAAACTTTGCCCACCTCCTAAGAGTAGAGTAAGTCTCTCCTGGACAATAGGCAATTTGGAGCCTCGATTCAGCCATCAAGGAAAGAGAAAGGAAAGGAAAATACGTGGATGGGGGGGGGGACCCCACTTGGTATTATGCAGAGAGCAGAGCAATGCAGCACCAAGAGATACAGAAGAAGACTGGAAGCAAAGGGAGCAATAAGGCAAGGACTTACCCAGAATATCAAATTGAAGAGGAACATCATGTACTTCAAGCAGCAGAGGCAGCCCCTGGCCATGTTGCACTTCTTAAATTCTAGGAGAAAAACAAAGGACAGGTCCAGGTAAAACACCACGTACTTGCTGCCTTTGGGAGCATTGTACTTGTCAGACTTGACGCCAGCCTCAGCGCGGCTCTGGCCCCGGGCGCCCGAGGTGCCATAGAAGGCGCCGGCTGCGAAGCCACGGCCAAACGGGCGGCCCGAGGTGGACGGCTTGGCAAAGTCCGAGTCCTTGCTGTCCAAAGATGGACTCCGGTGGATCGAAGAATCCTCGCTACTCGACTTCTCCATGCTCGAGGCGTTCCCGGAGGGCGCAAGGGGCGGGGGGCATTGCTCCCGGAGTGGGACGGCGGGGGCGCCCAAGTGGGGCGCGGGTTGCAGGCGGCCCGGTGGAGCCTTGCACAACCCTCTGTACCGAGGCGCAGTCCGCACCGGACCCTGTGCACAGGAGCCTCTGCCCCACTCCCTGCCGGCTAGCCCGGGAGGGCTCCGCTGCTCGGCTCTCTGCGTGCTCGCGAACGCTCTCTGGGAACTGGCTGGTCTGCGTAACTTAGCGTCTTTGGGAAAGCTGCAATTTGATTTCTCTTTCCAGAGCGTCAGCTCGCCTCCGGGTGCACTGGCCGCTCCACGCGAGGCACAAGGGCGCCGGGATCCAGGCTCCCAGGGCACACACCTCGCCCAGCCCAGCCCCAGAACTGAACACCGACCACTTTGCGGCTGCTCCGCCTCCTTTCGCTCCGCGACTTCGCGGAGCTGCTCGCCAGCCCTGAGCTGGGCGGGCACGCCGCGGACAGTGCCGGGAGATCAGCGGTAGCTACCACAGCTGGGCTTTCCCAGAGAAATCCCAGCTCCGACTCCCGACTCCTAAATCGCCCGGAGCCCCCTTGCCCGGCCCTCGGCCCCGCCCCCTGCTTTGCATTGGACCAATGAGCGAGAGGTCTGCCAGGGGCGGGTGGAAGGAGTGCAGCCTCCCCCTCCCCAATGACACCGTATCTTTAATAAGATTAGCGTTCTGCTGTGTGCCTAAACCCGTGCGCCGCGAACCCTCGCTAAATGTCAAGGGCTCTAGACCTGGGGGTGACCCAGAACCTTCACGGAAGGTGCTAGTCTCTTCTACCGCAGAAGAGGGGGCGGCAGAGGAGGAAAATGACTGGAGGTACTAACGACTCAAGGAAACCGGAGGAAAAGAGTGGGAGGACTGAAGTGGTAAAGAAACGCGGCTACTGTCACCCTGGCCGCCGCCCCCTGTGTGGGGTCGGTTCGACCTGCGGTACATGGTTTCCCGGCTACACACAAACACACACACACACATACCACCACCATCACCCCGCTACGCCTTTGCACACGTGGGTCCGGCTTCGACACACAGGGAGAAGGGTCCGCAGGAACCGCTCTAGGTGTGGGAAAGGCGCTTGGGGCCTCCCTGGGCGCGCACCGCCTTCCCCGCCCCTCCGCGCGCGCGCGCACTTGCGCGACTCCGCCAGGCTCCTGCAGCTGCGCGAGTCCTCCTCCCCCGCCCCGCGTGCGGGAGTGGGACGCCGCACAGGCTTGTACACTAGCCGGGCTAAGGAGTAAGTGGCAGAGGTGCGGTCCTGCCATTGCCAAGGATGATGAAGGAGTGCCCTTGGACGCAGGCTGGATCCCCTCCCGTGAGGAGTGCATGTAAGGGGCTGGGCAAGGAAGCAGCAGGAAGAAGGCTCTTGCAAGAGGCTTGGGAACATGCAGGGGGAGCCTTCATCCTACCGTAAAACACTGCGTCTGGGGCAGAGTCCCCTGGGCTTGTGCAGTATTCTGCATTTCTGACCTGGGATACCGCAGTTGGCAAACAAAGACTAGAAAACTTGGGGGGGGGGGTGACGAACCCAACTCTTTTCTGCCACCAGCAAGAGAGTGCTGAGAGCACCCGAGGGCAGAGCCAAGTCCTACTAGGGTCAGTTTTCCCCAGCACCTAACAACACAGGGCTTAGCGTCTGGAGGGGACTGGGATGCTGCACTGGAATGGCTGAATAGATAATTCATGCCGTTCATTGGGGGGTGTGAGAGTGAAATGGCCTCCTTGGATCCCATCAGACACTTAATTCTACACCTGTTTCAATGTGCTGAGAGCACAGGGCCAGGCCCTGGAGGAAATTGTAAGGTGTGCTGCTCCCTGCCCTTCAGACACATACAATCTAGTCAGAAAGACCAGAGGATATTCATCACCAAGGCCACGCCAGAACAGAGCTACTACCACTGGCTATGGTGGAAGGGAGGGGGACATTTACTCAGATCAGAGGGACTTAAAACCCTCACCACAGGCCTACTGCGGTGGCTATGCACCCTCACTGGTGCCCAGGCAGGCCTACACCCTAGACTAGGGTAAATCTCTCAGGGTCTCTCCAGGGACCTGCAGTGGTGTTACTGTTCTGAGCTCCATCTCCACGCAGACAGCAGCCCAGCAAGGAAATCTAGTGTGTCACAGCTGTGGCACCTTGTTATCTCCTTGTTGGGCACTCAGTCCTGTGGATGCTGTTTACAGGTGAGGGGCAGATGCCTGGCCAGCTCCTCACAGAGCCCACAGCCACCTGACTAGAATGGCTAACACCTTTTGTTCTCTTCAGGCTCAGCTGACCAGCAGGCTCCTGAGGGCTCATGGCTGCCACTTCATTCTTACAACACCACTTCTCTGATGCAGGAGAGATCATTTACATGTGGAACTCGTGTCTGAGACCTATTCTTCACTCTTAGCTCAGTTTGTAGCTGTGATCAAGGGCAAGGTAGTTTGCCTCTCTGAGCTCCCATTCCTCCTCTTTAAAATGGGCATTAATAGAGCCTAACCCCAGAGGTGTCCTGAGAATAAAGTGAACTGGCACATTTGGGAACAGTCCGAGGACTGTAAGCATTGAACAACTATTAAGGGCTGTCACTGCTAGTCTCAGATGAGAGTTGGTTACAGCAAGAACCCTCCCAGGATAGCCCCCTCTATCTCCTTTTCCTTCTTTCTCCTTCTTCTTTTTGTAAATCTCTGCTCTCCCCATCTCAAACCTTGGTCAGTGAGAACAGCCTCCCCACTGTCTTTCCACCTTCACTGTTTATTATAAATAGATTTGTATCACTAACTATTTCCTCATCAACGGAGGACTTGATGGTGTGGAGGGAGAGAAGGACAACAGGCAAATAAGACACAGGAGACTGCCCAGTGTAACAGTTCTCCCTCCTAGTCACACTTGTCCAAAGGGTACTGAAGTCCCACTCTTCAGGCCATTAATAGTTTCAGTGAGTTCCCATCAGAATAATAAGAGCAACTCAGGTTTATTATAAGTCCTCATTATACCCCAGGCATCAGGTTTCAAATGCAGTAATTCACTGAATCCTTATAACAACCCTATGAGACAGCTATGGTTATTAACCCGTTTCAGAGGTAAGGAAACTGTGATTTCAAAGCCCATTGTTCTTTACTATCTTGGGCTCTAAACCTAGTTTCTGCCCTTGGGAATCTTTCCATCTAAGACACAGTATTTAAAAGTATACTGGGATCTTAGAATCTCATGTCCTGATGAGAGGTCCTTAGATAAAAGGACTCTGAGTAAGAGGCAAAAGGGAAAGGTGTGGTTGAGGCAGTGCCGTTGGACTGATATCACCTCAGGTGAGTCCCCGAGGAAATAGACCTGAGTTATCTTACAGAGGGTTGGAAGAAGGAAGCGGGTACAGGGAGAATATAGTCTGAAAGCCAGGAAGCTGGTCCATGACAGGAAGACACCTTGGACAGAGCTGGGAGAGGAACCATAGGAAGGTAGGTTCAGCCACCACAAACAAGCTATGCATTCATAGTAGCATGTTCATCACAGCAGGATGCTGAACCAGGACCCTAAATATACAAGTTGCACGGGACATGGCCAAGGACCTCAGGGAGCTCACAAGCTAGCTGAAGTTACCAGCCTTTACCTCTACTCCAAGAAGGTACCTACAAAAGCGCAAAGCAGAGTGAGACGGCAAGCATGTACCATGATAGGACCCACCAAGAGCTATCCGTTAGGTCCTTTCCTCACAGAAGGGCTCTCTGGAATGGGTGTAGATGGGGTGTGAGGAGGAACATTATTACGAAGGAGTGGGTATGGTGCACTCAGAGGTAGTGAGGACTCAGGCCTGACTGAAGCAGAAGAATGTGCCTGGAAGTCAAAGTGAGCTGTTCCAGGCCTAAAATGACAAAATTGGTGCCTAAGGAAGCTGGGCCTGGCAGCAGGATGGAGGAAAGGCAAGAAGACCAGCTGCTGTGGTTTACCTCAATTTCCTAGATGTTGGTGCAGAAGGAGCCGCCAGAGAGAAAAGGTGAGGTGAGACACCATCTCCCCTGCCCCCTCCTGATAACCACTTGCCATGCTCAGGAGAGCTGGAAGGTAGCAACTGCCCTTGAGGATCTCTGAGCATGTGAATAAGGCAGAGCTGCCTTTTCTTTCCCCCCCTTTTTTTAATAACAAAAAAAAAATGAAGCAAGTACAGAATTCCCAGAGGGGAGGAAGAAAAGTGAGTATGTGAAATCAACATGCAACATCTCTGCTGACTGGCAACTGGGGAGATGTGGGCTTCAGAGTAAATGCCAAACTCTCTCTGCCTCTCGCTGAGTTTCTCAGGCTTGCAGTAAAAGACAGCTCAGTCTTTAGTCTCTCACTCACCCACACACAACCAGAGCTGATGGGCCAACACAGATCCCCTTTCAGGTCTGTGCTGATTATTTCTGTATTTGACAGTATGTGCAGCTGGTGAAGCATCCAGTCCCTCTAAACCTCAAACGAGGCAGCCTCAACCCAGAATTTACATTAGACCCAAAGTGGCATTTGCTATCCTAGGGAATGTATGAGATGAGCTGCCATGGTAAAAGAAGAGAAACTCACCTCACCCTGATGTTTATAAACTCCAAAACTGAGAACTTTTTCAGCAATATAGAAAATACTGTACTTGCTCAGCAAACCATTTACCTACACTGCCAAGAAAAAAGGCTGCAGAGGTCCCTAGCAGGGGGCCCACATCCAGAGATGTCTGCATGCAGATTCACTCAGCAGGGGATGGTGAGGAGGATCGAGGCAGGGGGAGCCTCTGCTTAGCCGTGGAAATGAAACTTGGCCAGGATTCAGGAAGGACAGTAACGATGCTGAAAGGGTCGGGGCAGAAAAGAACTAAAGGTAGTTTTGTTTGTTTAGTTTCTGAGTCCAATAAGGAAAACAAACAGGGTCTGGCTGTGGTGGAAGGAATCACAGTTAGCTGGAGGGATGACTTGCTCAGGACAGTCCATCGGGGTGGCTGTCTCTGTGGAGAGGCTGATCCTCCTCCTTCAGGCCCCCGGTTCTTTGTTTAGACTGCAGTTACAGTGTGCCCATCTGCCTCTGCTCTGGCCACTGGGTTTCTCAAAGGAGGCAAGGGCTGCATCTTAATCATTTCATCCCCCCCCCAGTGCCTGTCACATAGTGACCACTACAGGACAGGCAATCAGAAAGTGCTGTTAGGTAGAGGGAAAAGGAAGACCACCATGCCTAAGCCCTGCATTCTCTCCAAGTTCATTAACCAGAGGATGGGACCCAAGCCAGAAGTCTATGGAACTGTTCCTAGAAAGTAGGATATCTGAGGGCATCAGAACCTGACGAGAGAACACAGGAAATTTAAGTGCCCAGCTACAGAGGAGTGAGTGTAAAGGCCATGCAGTCAGCTGCTTTGCTCACAGCCATGTCCCTAGCACACAGCCTGAATGAAATGAGTGGAGAAATAGCCAGATAAATAAACGCTTACAAGTCAGAACGATTTTGGAGGAAGAGTCAAGAGACACAGGAGGTGAAAAGAAGAAGGCTGAGACAGGAGCAAGCAGAGGACAAGCTGCTATGGGACTCCTCGGCATCCTGATGGGTCACACCTCTTGGAGAAGCTGTCAGGACAATGCAGGTCTACCTCCAGCTAAACCACTGGTGAACTATGTGGATTCCCTGGTGCTCCAGCCATGTCTCAAAGTCCAAGAGCTGGCTGTGGTCAGTCCTTGTCAGAGGTCACTACTGGCTACTGAGAAAACAACTGTGAAGAGACCCTCAACTATGTGTCCACTTTCCACAAATGACAGGTGAGTACAACGGTCAGAGCATGCACTAATGAGACTGTGGACAGTCCACTTAGCTCCGAGGAGCTAAGCTCACGGCTATGAGCTAGACATACTACTTCTGACCCAGCCAGGAGTACAAAAAATGAGGCTTACAGCTCATAAGGAGCCAGCCGAGAGGTGCGGAGGGATCGTCACAAAGCCAGCCACTCAGTATACACACCATGTGCCCTGGTAACTGTGGGTCAGTGGGGCCTGGCTCTGTGAGAAAGTATGCCATCTGCTAAGATGCCTTCACTGACCCCTGTCTACACCCACTGCCCTACCCAACTCAGGGAATAAATCTCTGGCAAAATAATCTCATGGAAACACTTCAAGCTTTGGAACATGTGTGTGTCCAAATTCCATCTGGAGTTACCCAAATGTTGGGTAACCTAGAATGACCTCTTACCTGCTCCATACCTCAGTTACCTCAACCATGAAATGGAGATAATAATGCACCCCTTCCCAAGCAGTATAAAAGAAAATAGAGCCTGACCAGGCAGTGGCACAGTGGACAGACGTTGGACTGGGACACGGAGGACCCACGTTCGAAACCCCGAGGTCCCCAGCTTGAGCGCAGGCTCATCTGGTTTGAGCAAGGCTCACCAGCTTGAGCCCAAGGTAGCTGGCTTGAGCAAGGGGTCACTGGCTCAGCTGGAGCGCCCCGGTCAAGGCACATACGAGAAAGCAAACAATGAACAACTAAGGTGCCGCAATGAAGAATTGATGCTTCTCATCTCCCTTCCTGTCTGTCTGTCCCTCTTTCTGTCTCTGTCACAAAAAAGAAAATAGAGAAGGGACGGGAAGGGAGGACAAAGAGGATAAAGGGGATCAAAAATGGTGACAGAAGGAGATTAAACTTTGGGTGAAGAGCATACAATAAAATATACAGATAAAGTATTATGAAGTTGTATACCTGAAACTTATATCATGTAATTAACAAATACTGGCCCAATAATTTTTTAAAAAGAAAATAGAGATAAAGCTTATAAAAATATAATACACATAGCACATGTCTAAAAATATTCAATGAATTGAGGCACCATTATCATTATCAACAATAATTAATATTACACTAAATATGGTCCCAGTCCCCATCTAATTATAATATAGTTGAATAGAAAAAGATACAAGATAACACATTATCAGTACAAGGCTCTGTGGCTCAAATTCTAAGGGTGAGCACTGGCAGCTCGTCCTCCTCAGCGCCTTTCTCAGTCAGAGCCCCTCAGTTCTGGACCTTCTCCTCCTCTGCCTGACATTCCTGCATTTGACCATTCCTTTCAGTGCCATGCACATGCTGGTGACACCTAGTTACCTAGACCTGACCTGTCTTCCGAGCCGCAAAGCATACATAACCAACCCCTACCTGGCACCCCCACTTGGCTGTCTTAGAAGCAGCTCCAATTTCCCATGCACCAGAGCAACTGACCTTGCCCCAGCCCTGCCCCCACCATGGCAGTGCCCTCTTTTTAGCAATAAACAGCCAAAGCACCCACCCATTGCCTGCACCAGAAGTCCAAGATGTGTCCTTAACTCCTAGTTGTCACTGGCCCCACTCTAACTAAACAGAAGTCCTGTCCAGTGAGCTGCTGTCCACTTGTGGCTATCCTCTCAGGCTCTGCTGTAGTCCAGCCCACCATCACTTCTCCCTGCTCCTGCAGCAGCCTCCGACAAAGCTCACATTCCCACTCCTGCCCTCAGTCCGAGGCACAGAGCACTGACGCCATCTTCTCGTTCAAACTGTCCTCCTTCTAAAATCTCATCAGTGGCTTCCCATTTCACTGAGGATGCGCACGCGCACATGCGCGTTTGCTATTTTACGGTTCTGTTACAACCCAGATTCCTAAAACAACCTCAAAGGTCCAGCATGATTGACCCCTGCCTACCTCTCCAGCCCCATTTCCAACTATTCTCTCATTATGCTCCCACCACTGAACTCTCAGAGCTTTCTCTCTGCAGAGGTTTTGTTCATGCTATTCCCTAGCCTGGAGTGCTCTTCCACAACACACTGTCTGATTTAGTTCTACTCATCCATAAGCTCTTGTAAATTCTTCAAAAATTCTCTTCCAGTTTTGTGACTGTCTCCCTACTGTCTAAACCAGGGGTGCTCAATACATTGATCTCGATCTACTGGTCGATCACGAAGGAAGTATGGGTAGATCGCATGACATTAAAAAGACATTTGGCTTAGGGTTAGGGTTAGGGGTTAGGGATAAAGGTTAGGGTTAGGGTTAGGGTTAGAAAAAAAAAAAAGACATTTGGCCTGACCAGGCGGTGGCGCAATGGATAGAGCGTCAAACTGGGTTGCGGAAGACCCAGGTTCGAGACCCCAAGCTCGCCAGCTTGAGCGCGGGTCCATCTGGCTTGAGCAAAAGCTCACCAGCTTGGACCCAAGGTCGCTGGCTCCAGCAAGGGGTTGCTCGGTCTGCTGAAGGCCCGCAGTCAAGGCACATGTGAGAAAGCAATCAATGAACAACTAAGGTGTCGCAACAGCAACGAAAAACTAATGATTGATGCTTCTCATCTCTCTCTGTTCTTGTCTGTCTGTTCCTATCTATCCCTCTCTCTGACTCTCTCTCTGTCCCTGTAAAAAATAAATAAATAAAATAAAAAGACATTTGTCTTTTCATTGGCATACAGGGTAGCCAATCTGACATCTGAACTTTGACACCCTACGCATGAGCGCACGTTAAACCATGCTAACTTGTTCAGTTACATTGTTGCGTAGTTAACCTTCAATTTATTTAAACTAAATACAACAAAGGGTATAAAAATGAGTGCTGTAGCTGGTCCCAGTAAGAAGCCTAAAACCTACCACTTTCATACCGAATGGGAGGGGATTTTTTTCACATATTCTAAGTGTGTTTGCCTCATCTGTCTGTGTGCCATTGCTATTCCAAAGAAGAGAAATGTGGAGTGGCTTTTTCGGACTGTTCATAAAAATTATGACATTGACTTTCCTCCAAAAAGAGAGCTGAGAAGGAGAAAGGTGAAAGAAGAATACACAATATTAAATAGTAATAATAGTAACTTAAATAATGATAATATAGAAGAAATAAATTTATGTTTTGCATTTTTATTGTAGGTAGATCATTTTGACTTGGTCATCTTATAAGTAGCTCGCAAGCTGAAAAAGTGTGGGCACCCCTGGTCTAAATGAAAGCCCCTCCCAACAATATATAGTCTCATAGCAGCATTGTCTTTTTCTTTTTTCTCTCCTAGTTCTCATCCCAATTTGAAAGTACAGTTGACCCTTGAACAAAACGGGGTTGAACTGTGTGGGTCCACTCATATATGGATTTTTAAAAATAAATACTGTAAATGTATTTTCCTTATGATTATTTACTTATGTATGGAGCCAATCAAAAGGTTTAATGCAAGGAAGTATGCTAATAGGACTTTTTTTTATTTAGAAAAATATAACAGGTGACATTGATCAATAAGAGTACATAGGTTTCAGGTGAACATCTCTATAGCATTTGAACTATTGATTATGTTGTATACCCATCACCCAAAGTCTAATCATGTTCTGTCACCTTATATTTGTCCCTCTTTACTCCCCCTCTCCTCACCCGTGCCCCCTAAAACCTCCTCCCCTCGTGATTTTCTTTTCTTTCTTTCTTTCTTTCTTTTTTTTTTTTTTTTGTGGCAGAGACAGAGAGAGGGACATATAGGGACAGACAGACAGGAAGGGAGAGAGATGAGTAATATCAATTCTTTGTTGCGGCTCCTTAGTTGTTCATTGATTGATTTCTCTTATGTGCCTTGAGCAGGGGGCTACAGCAGACCGAGTAACCCCTTGCTCAAGCCAGCGACTTTGGGCTCAAGCTGGTGAGCTTTTTGCTCAAGCCAGATGAGCCCACACTCAAGCTGGCGACCGCGGGGTCTCAAACCTGGGTTCTCCACATCCCACTCTGACGTTCTATCCACTGTGCCATCGCTTGGCAGGCCCCTCATGATTTTCTTAAAAAGTTTCTTTTCTGTAGCTTATTTTATTGCAAGAATACAGCATATAACATACAAAATATGTGTAAACAGATTGTTGATATTATCAGTAGGCTTCCAGTCAATAGTAGACAATTAGTAGTTAAGTTTTGGGGGAGTTAAAAGTTACATGTGGATTTTCGACCATTCAGGGAGGGTCTACATCCCTAACGTCTGCGTTGTTCCAGGGTCAACTGTACATGTTTACTTGATTGACTGTTGTCTTCTTCTCCTAACAGATCATAAACCCCAGTGCAGCAGGACTGGGTCTGGCTGTCAGTACTGTGTCCCCAGTACAATGCCTAATCAGAACTAGGGACACAGTGAATACTTGAACAGATGAATAGGAGCTCAAAGGGGGGCGTGTGTGCACAGGGTAGGCCAGCATCATTAGGAAGGCTTCTGTGAGCCTTTCAGTTGCATGGTCACCTTGGGCCTAAGGAACAAAACCTCAGGACACCATTTACCTCCTCATCCACAAAACAAGGAAGTTGAATTAGCTGTTGTCTAAGGCTTCTTCCAAACCTAAAATTCCCACCCTGTGAAATGAAACCTAACTTGACACTTGGAAAATGGACAGGACTGGACAGGCAGAGAGCAGGAGGAAGTAACTCCTGGTAAGGGATGGCTAGGCAAAGCCAGAGTACCCAAGACTCCTGCGAAGAACATGTCCACAGACCCAGCCAAAATGGAGCTTCCCAGAATGTGAACTTGAAGGGAAGGGGTTAAGAGTAGAGGTGACCCCGGATGTCAGTTAACCAGCACAGGCACCTCCCCACCCCCTACTCCTCTCATCAGCCCCCTCCCCCATACCTTACTTGACCTACACTCCCACCAAAATAAACCCACATCCAAGTCTTCCTCATCTCCTGGCCTGTGCAACTTGCTGCTCCCTCCGCCTGGACCACCTTTCCCAGCACATTCTGACGGGCTGACTTCCACAGTCCAGGTGGCATCAGTATTGCTCTTGCCTCTTCTGTGACGTCTGAGGAAGCAGGTGGGGCTCTGATTGGAGCGCCAGCACACCCTGAGCCCACCCCATGACATTGCTGCCTGTTCACTTACCCTGTTGCCCCAAGACTGTGAGCTCCTTGAGGGCAAGGGCTGTGTCCATCAGCTTTGTAGCACAGCCCATAGCATAGTTTCTATCTAAAAGAATCTCCTAAATCACCACAAACACATGAATAAAGTAGTGAGGGCCTTTGTGGGGGGCTTTATCGGGAGAGGCTTTAAGCAAAGAGCAAGAACTGCCATTCCCAAAGGAAAAGTCTCCTCTGTTGACAGGATTAGAAAGAGCAGCAGAGGCTGAGCCTGGGAAGCACAGGATGGTAGCCCGCCCTGTGAGTTGCCCACCCTGGAAAGTCCCTGGAAACCAGCCCCATCTTTAACCCCAAGCCCAATCAGCATGCCTGTCACATCCCTAAGAGCACCTGGTATGTGAGGTGTTGTGCTGGACAGACAAGTGTACCTGCATTCGCAGGAATGCACACACTGAGCCATCCGCACCTAGGAGACGGGGGAGAAAGAGGCACATGTTATTAGTACTTATCAAGGAGGGCAGGTGGCTTCAGGAAGATGAGATAGTCCAGACGGCCAGGCACCAGCAAGTGTGATGAGCCTGAGGTTTATTGCCACGTACCAGTGGAAATTTACTGACCCTGTGAGTCCAATATTCCTAAACCATGGAGGGTGTTGCCTCTGGGAACAGCAATTTCTGACCAGCATCTACCCTGCATACAAGACCACTATGCAGCTATCCTCACTGGGTTCAGGAAGTTCTCTGGGACCCCTTCCCTGGCTTGGGAACTGCTGCATGCTGCCTCCCCACTTCCCTCTCCCCATGTGGAGCCTTGACCACTGCAGGAAAGGTCAGCATGTGCGGAACCCCTGAAGATGCTCTAAGGAAAACAGAGCAGGGACAATACCCTGGATCCCACCACTCTAAAGGCACCAGGGGAAGGGAGCCTGGACATGACCCACCCTGGCTGTAGAGAGTGAGAGGTGCATGAGGGAAAGCAGGGAGACATATTGGGGTATCCCTACTGTGCAGACTTGGCTGTCTGAGGGATCAGTCTCACAGTGCGTGAAGTCACTGTGGTCTCTGACCCTCCACTGGCCACCCTGTCAAGTGAGGCTGCAGCACCAGCCATGGTCACATTCAGCATCTCTTCTCTCCGCCCACTGCAGGCTGACCCATGTCCATGAGGGTAAGTTATTCAAGGTGCCTCCGTCTGAGAAGGAACCAGACTTTCCCAAACCTGGCGGTACGTTTCTCCTCTCAAAGTACTTGAGGTGAGGTCATATGATATTTTTCTTTCTCTGCCTGGCTATTTCACTCAACATAATAGTTTCCAGGTCCCTCCATATTGTTGCAAAAGGTAATATTTCCTTCTTTTTCATAGCCCCATAGTATTCCATTGTATATATGTACCGCTGCTTTTTAATCCACTCGTCCACTGACAGACATTTGGGCTGTTTCCAGATCTTCACTATTGTGAACAATGCTGCCATAAACATGGGGGTGCATTTCTTTTTTTCAGTCAGTGAGAACTGAGGAACAGAATTGAGACAGAGGAGGGATCAAAGGGACCAGAGGAAAAGAGAACAGAGGGAAAGGGGATGATAGGATGGGATAAACCTGAAGGGAAGGGGGGAGGGCGCTGTAGGGAGGAGGGCAAGGGAGATGTTGAGGGGAATATGGGGGAAGAGGGGATACATTCAGGGTGACCCTAGAATCTATGTAAACACAATTAATTAAATTAAAAAAAATAAAAGTACTTGAGGTGAAAATGGTCACAAACGTACCCATTAGTCTGCTATTTGGGCTACCAAAACTCTTCTTTCCAAAGTTTCTCTTAGGTTTCTCTGGCAGAAAGTCATTCCTGTCATAACCCAACCACACATGTTATGTACCAACCACATTTCACTGACCCAAACATCCTCAACACACGCCCAGAAAGCAGCCAGTATCACACACACACCGTGAAAGCAGAGGCGCACAACCCATCCCAGCGCAGTCTCCCTCCTCATGACTGCCAGTCCAGCTCCTGCCAGTCTTTTGACCTGAGGCCCTGCCTCCAGTTCTCCTGATTCACCCTGCTACATGCTGCCACCATCACTGTCCCGAAAGAGAGCTCTGGATACAACACTCTGTCCTTTCCACCAGCTCAAAATTTTCACCAGCTCCTTAGGGATTTTACACAAATTCTCAAACTTGGCATTCAAGACCCTGTGCTTTGTTGGCCTCATTTCACACAGTCACTCTGCTTTGTTGGCCTAATTTCACGCAGTCCCTTATTTCACCTGTGCCCTATGCGCCCAGGTCCTCACTGTTCCCTAGACACATCCCACCTTCCTGCTTCCATACTCCACTCATGCACTGCCCTCTACTCATGAGGGCTCCAGCATCTGTCTCTTTCTTGAGTAGACGGTTCAAGGCTCTTCTTGTTTCTAATTGCAATTTGGGGGCACTGATTTTATTCAACCTTGTGTCTTGGTTGTTTGCATAAATGTCTTCCTGCGTGACTACCAGAAGCTCCTTTGGGGACAAACTCACCTGTGTTCTTCTCACACAACAGCCTAGTTTTACCTGTAGTTAGCACTTCAGAAATCCGATGGAAAACCGAATCCCTCATACAACACACACAGCCTGCAGGCCTCACCCCGCCTTCACCATATGTACTCACCTCAACCATGTATCAGACTCTCCCAACGCTGTCCTCGACCTGTCTGACAGGCGCTCAACTAGCGAGATCACCATTTGTCCTTCCCTCTGGAGGCCCTCTCAGGGGTCCCCCACCAGATTTGACCATCTCCTGAACTAATAGGGAGCTCAGATATCCAACCTGGAGTTCAGAGAATGTGGATAGGTTCCGCAAGACCCGATGTGTCTGGGTGCCAGTGTGTCACTCATCCCCCGTGCACCAGCCCCAAGAGGCGCTTCCATAGCCCAGTCAGGCCCAGTGCCAGGACACACCTGCTCTTTCTCTCCCCCACACTGCTGCCAGAGGAAATGCCAGCCGCAGCCTCAGTTCACACGGACGCAGCAGGGAGAGGCACTGAGCACTGACACTGCCCCGGAGCCTGACTACAAATGAACATTCTACTCTGCTGCTCCATCTGCTGCCGGAAAGGACAGCACCAGGCAAACAGACTCATACAGCAGGGAGCCAGGCACATGAAGGGCTGGGGCCCCGTCTCAGCTCTGACACTTACTGTCTGTGTGACCTGGACAAGAGGCTCACAACTCTCCTAACACAGTAGACATTTTTTGAATGAACAAATGAATGAAATGAGTGAGCACACTTCCATTTCCTCATCCATAAAACAAGGTCGGGCATGATTTTGAGGGACAGATGATGCACTGACTAGGAAACTACTGCATCCATTGGACAGTACTCCACTTCAGAATCTTTATTCACACTCACTACAACCATCTGTCACATTGCATATGAATGTGATATAAAGACAAATGACACTGACACTGATTACTCATCACCCGAGGTCTCCTGAGCCATCACTGTGCCCGTCCTCGGCTCACCACTGTGGATGGTACCGAGCAGCTAACAATCTGGGGGAAGAGCAACAAAATGAAAAGACGACTCGTGAGTGAGCAGTGCAAACTCAGTGCTCAGAGGCCCAGGGAGGCCTGCTCATCAGGGAAGGCTTCTTAGAGAAGGCAGGATGCATGCTGGGCTGTCCTCCGAGCAGAAGGAGGGCAAATGCAAGGGGGCCCAGGTACCTGAACACTGTGAAAAAAGGCATGTTCATTGTGAGTCTTACAGCTTGTTCAAAGGGCTTTTGTACTGATGAGCACACATGACCTGCACCACACTCCTGCACAATATACAGGTAGGGAAGTCATTCTAGTTTATACATGAGGAAACTAAACCAAAGACAAGAGGAGACTTCTCTAAGGTAATTAGAAGGAGAGCTGGGACCGGAACCCACAGCTCCTGACCTCCAAACCAAAGATCTTGCCTTACCCCAAATGTTTGTACCTGTGCCCAGTGCTGGGCCCTGCTTTTAGGTACATAGCTGACCCCTACTTAGGCCTGCACATAGCTATCCTCCATGTACAGAGGGAGGCAAAAGAAAGGAAAAATGTAAGGTGAGAGAGAGTGCATTCGTGCATGAGGACGACCTGTCCAGGAACAATAGGGAGGCCCCATGTCACCATGGGTAAGCTCTGTCAGTCTGGGGAACACACCAACTGCTCCTAACAACAACTTGCATCACAACCTCAGCCAACATATCCCCTGTGTTCTTTTTGACTTCATACAGCATGAATACAGGAGCTCTGCAGACTGACAACAGTCAGCAGTCTTGCCATACAAAACCACAGCCCAGGTATAGTGAGAATCACAAGCCAGTGTTTGGCAGGTAAATGTTTAACAACCAGCTCTCCAAGGCAAACAGCCACAACTTCCAGCGCTTGACAGTTTTCATGGTTAAATACTCCCACCATGGCTGGTTGCAAGCTACCAATGGCTTAACAACCAGCTGGAAAATTTTCTGATTATTCACTATTAGACTCTCAAGAGCCAGTACAGGTAGGCTGCAGAAAACCACTCTAACGGCCCAGATCCCATCCCTGTAGAGGAAACAGGTCACAGAGAAAAAATGTAGTTCTATCTTGACCTTCCTCATCAGGAGAATTCTGGGAATAGGAATGGAGTCTAGACAAATCATAGGGAAAGGACGAGATCCCCACAGGCAGCCTAAGAACAGGAGAAAAACAACTGAAATTAGCTCCTGTGTTACCTACAAAGTAAGTCAGATCAAGTTACTGCTCTGCTCAAAGCCCTCTGGCTTCTGATCTCTCTCAGAATAAGAGACAAAACTCTGATAAGTATGTGCACAATTCACACACAGACACTCACTCCACTTGGACCATACTGTCCTTGCTGTTTCTTACAGCACAGGCTTCATGCTGGGTATTCCCTCTAATGAAACATTCTTCCCCTAAATCTCTGCATTGCTATCTCATCTCCTTTATACCTCTGCTCACATGCCACCTTCTCAATGAGACCTTCCCTGCCCACCCATTCAAAGCAGCACCTCCCCCACACACTCAATCTCTCTTACCCTGTTCTGCTTTCCCCATAGCTCTTAGCCCCACATCCAATATCATTCACATTGACAAACTGATCATTTATAATCACCCTCCCCCACCAGAACAAAACTTTATGAGGGCAGAGATCTTGATATGTTTTATTCATTGCTGTATTTCCACAGCAAAAACATAGCTTTACACATTGTGGGTATTCGATCAATCCTTGTTGAATGAATGAATGCCTGAAGGAGGTCTCTGCCAAATCCTCTAGGTGCTGTCTTGGCTTCTTAGGAGGAGGCAGCTGGGGAATGGAGGAGCCAGTGGTTAGTGCCTGCCGGCCAGGACTCCAGCTGCCTGAGTTCTCACCCTGGCCCTGCCACCTGTGACCAGGCATAGCCACATCCTCCGCCCCACCTCCACACCTCATTTTCTCTTTTCATTTAAGCTGAATGGGATATATGTGGCTAACCCCAGTCACTACAAAGCGTCAAGGCTAACACGTCCAGTCTGAGGGTCTCTGAACTCTGCATTGGGAGCACTAAGGTCAGGTTCGAGGCATTCCCTTGAAGTTCCTAGGAAAGACTAGCTCTTTCCTTCCCCCTCTGCACCAGTCACACCTGAACCCCCGTCCACACCAATCCCTAACCTACAGCCTGAGCCTACAAGAAACCCCCACAGAAAGCTCTCCAACTCAGTGGTTAGCTCCAGCAGAGCCCCAACTCCAAGCAGCTGCCCCATCATGCCTCAGGCGGGTTCCCCACATGCTAAGCGGCCAGCTCATACTGCTATTTTAAGCTCTGCGGACCCAGCTGTAGCACATAGCCGCAGCAGGCTGGCGGCCTGGGTTGGAGGTAGACGAAGATAACTCACTAAGAGTGCTGACCTGGGGAGCTCAGAAAGGGAGAAAGGGTGGGTGGGTCATCCTCTGTGACTACAGTCCCTCTCTGGAAAGAACGAAAACTCCCCATCCACACCCGCAAATCCACCAGCCACGGGAAAGTGAGTCAAGAGCTGCATTGGGCAAACCCAAATTCCTTTTCTGAATGTGACCCCCTGAGCTTCAACATCAAAATCACTCCTACTATCACCCTGCCTACACCCAGAAATGCCAACAACATGAGAGCCAGACGGTAACCACCTTCCAGGAACTGACAATATTAGACAGACAAAAATGCAGACCGAAGAAAGGAGTTAACCCTCTACAGTGTGTGCGTAAAGTCATGGTCAAAGTGCACCATGACTTTACGGACACACTGTATTATCGAGAACAGCTTATCCACTGAGTTCCTCTCCAACTCCTCTCTTCTACCCTAAACTCCCCTCCGTGACTCTGCACAGTTCAGAGGCACACAGCCACACTCAACAAATACTTGTTGATTAAACGATTGCTTCTAAATGTATTCTAACGCCAAATATAGTGAGAGTAGTCTTGGGACAACCTATTTTGATGGCTATGATCAGTTTCATCATAACTATATACATTCCTTCTGACCTCATTGGGCACCAAAACTGAGAATAAAGACCACAGAGCCAAGGAACCAATAGAGTTTAGTAACAAAATATGGATGCCTCACACTGCAGCCCTTCCAGGGAAGAATTTCTTCCTGCCATTACCCAACTTCATGCAGACAGTCACACTGTGTTCCTAGGAAGTGTGTTCCCTGAAGTTGTGCCACATGGAAGCTCTGCTCCAACCTACTCTCCTCCAAAGGGTGTCCAGCAACCAGGACATGGCTTGAGAAGTGATGCACAGAAAAGAAACTCTGGGTGCAAGCGATTTCTACTTCCAACTTCATGCTGCAGGACATCAGCAAAACCACCCAGGGCAGGACAGGTCACACATGCCTGGGGCTGCCAGCAGCATCCTACAGCTCTAATTGCTCAGTTTAAGCAACATCAGCACCAGGGAAAGAGGGAAAGAGGGAAAGAGATCCAGAAGGTGCTATAATTAGGAAGCTCTGGGACCTCTCTCCTTGCTACCCGCCTATCTCAAGACTGAACCAACCACCCACACTTTAAAAAAATAGATTTACCAATTGGATTGGGGGAAGGCGGAGAAATTCCTTGAACTTTTTTATTTTAGGAAGATCCCCAAAGTCATGGGTCTTCAAAGATCATTTGACCCACATTTCTTCTCCCTTCCCATTCCCTGGCTTCAGTCAGTCCAGACAGACTCTTCTGTACATTTCTACTGTGATTGCAAAAGCAATAAGAACAGCCTTCATTCACAGAAAAATGTGTACTGATCAAAGGGGTTTCACATAAGTGACCCTCACAGAAGTCCTAGAAAGAAGCTGCAGCAGATACTGTACTGAAGGGAAGTGACTTGCATCAAGGCCAATCACTGAGGTCTCCAGACCTCTGTCTGGCACTCTTTCCAAATGCTGAGTTCCCTTCAAAACAGCATTTCTCTCCCTGTGGTTACCAGCCCACCTACTTCCCATCCTTGGATGTTTGTATCAAATGCCAATTCCTGGGCCCACTCTGGCCCTATCGAGTCAGAATTTCTGGAGGCAGGGCTGTGATAATCTCTATTAATAAACTCTAAAATGCACTATAATGTGCTATCACCTGTTGAGAGGTTGCTGATTGGATCTAACTGGCTCCTCCTTTCACTACCCAAGAGCAACTGAAGTCTCATCACCTCCAGCAAATCTTCTAAAACTAGAGGTATAGCAGTATAAGAAATCCCACTCTTCCCTTTGGTCCGTCTCCTAAAGATACATCTGCACATAATCACCAAAGTGACCCTGAGACATTTCTGTCAGTAATCTGAAGTCACACCACCCAGGAGACGATCCTGGCCCCAGTTTCTCCTCTCCAGCAAGAACACATTTGCCAAAATCACCTGTCAGCCCGGGCCCTTACTCACAGATGTGCCTCATGAAGAGGGATGCAGTGGGGAGAAAGGGAATGACAGGCCTGGGTTATTCCAACACTGCTTTTTTCTCCCTTTTGCACGTATCATCAACAATACAGAATTCTTCCTTTGACGGTTCATTTGCAGGTATCCCCTCACCCCAGCAAAGCCAATGAGGTACAGTGTTCTCTACATCAGCCTCAGACAGCTTTCTGCCCATCCCTGATCATCTGTGCTGACCCTGTAGCCACCATTCTGTTTTGGACTGGGCTCCCATCTGGCTGTTCCAGCCCCAGGGAGGGCTATGCAGCCTGGCTCAGCCCTCTGCTAGCCTGCTCCAATTCTAGGCTTCAATTAGCATCCCCTCCTCAGCATGGAGGCTCCTCAGGCTGATGGCCCAGTTACAGACCCTCTCCTCATGCTTCCCCCAACACCTTCCCTCCCGTCCTTCCCCTTCACTGCCCCCTATCAAGTGGTCTCACTAACTCAGCCTGGACAGCCCAAGTGGGCAAGTCACATCTTTGCAAATGTACTGTCAACTGCAAGAGAGCAAGAGTCAGAAGCCTGCTGTGTCCACTCAGCATCTACCACATCCCTGCCATGTTCCAGTGGCACAACAAGCACTCGAGTGAATGAACAAAGTTTGAAACCTAGCCCAGCCAACTCTTCCAGTGGCACCTTGTGTAAAAAGGGAAGAGAGAGGGAAGAAAATCACAGGGAGAGAGAAAAAAGGAAGAAAGAGAAGAGCTCACCCACATAAGCCCAAGAGAAAGGCGATCAGCTCACAGGGCCACAAGCGCAAGGGAGCCTGGCGGGTGTGCCAACAGCTTCCCTAACTCCCAACACCCAAGGCCCCCACCCTCAGTCAATAATCTGAACTGGCAAATCAGTTTCTTATTCAATCAGCAGAGCACCTCTCAAGCAGAAAGCCTGTCTGATCTGGATGAATTCATTGAGTAATTAACTTTTCTAATCTGCTCCCTCCTAGCCCACCTTTCAGAGGAACAACAACATCCAAGGGAGGGCTGGCAAGGGGCTGCCAGAACAGAGGAAACAACCGCTTGTGCCTTTCCCAAGCCTTCTCCACCAGCCCTAAGTTGCTAGAAATTCCGGCCTATCCCACATCACACACAGCTCCCCAAATGCTTCAAAGCCCCCCCCCCATAGCCTGACCAGGTGGTGGCACAGTGGATAGAGCGTCGGACTGGGATGCGGAGGACCCAGGTTCAAGACCCCGAGGTCACCAGCTTGAGCGCGGGCTCATTTGGCTTGAGCAAAAAGCTCACCAGCTTGGACCCAAGGTTGCTGGCTCCAGCAAGGGGTTACTCGGTCTGCTGAAGGCCTGCGGTCAAGGCACATATGAGAAAGCAATCAATGAACAACTAAGGTGTCGCAACGAAAAACTGATGATTGATGCTTCTCATCTCTCTGTTCTTGTCTGTCTGTCCCTATCTATCCCTCTCTCTCTGATTCTCTCTGTCCCTGTAAAAAAAAAAAAAAAAAACAGCCCCCTCATGGCCCTCCTCCAAGACATTCAGACTTCTGACCCATGAAGTGCACACACACAAATGCTCACTGAGAGGTTCCAGCAGTCAATCAGCTCTATACTGGCTGTGGCTCCAGTTTTGAACACAGGTACCCACAGGACATGGCAGGCAGTCCGTGAGATATAGCAAAGGGGAAGGAAAGAGTAGTTGGAATAAATCTGGCCAAAAAACTAACAGAAATCACAGAAGGCACATTGAGATCACAGAAAGGGCTGAAGGCAGAGTGGGGTAGTAGGAAGGGCACATGGGACAGCGTTCGAGTCCCAGTTCTGTCTTAGGGACTGTACTGCTTAACCCCTGTGAGCTGCAGTTTCCCTCCCCCCAGGGCTGCCCTAGGGCTCATGATCCCACTGGACAAACTCACTTATGTCCAGCCTCCTGCCCTCCACAGAAATGCCCCAAGGAAAACCCTGCACCGGCCTCTCTCTATACTCTGTTTGACCACTACCTGGGCCAGGAGTTCACCAGGCAGACTTATCATAAAGCTCTGCCTTAATTTGGGCCCACCTGCCTGCCTCTACTTTCTACCTTATAGACATAGGAGTGGCATGGGGAGACAGGCCATGAAATCAGTCACATCAGTATCAAATCCCAGCTCTGCCCCTTGACATGTTACTTAACTGCCCACACCTCAGTTTCCTTATCTGAATCATGAGTACAATAAATACCTAATGACCCAAAGAGTCAGTGGTCTATGTACAGTGCCTGACTTGGCGCCTGGCGCACACTACACTTAATAGTAGACATATTTGCCAATGATACATCTGATAAGTGGTTAATATCCAAAATTTATAAAGAACTCATACAATTCAACACCAAAAAATACAAAATGCAAACAATCCAATTTTTAAAAATGGGCAAAGAACCCTATTAGACACTTCTCCAAAAAGGACATACAGATGGCCAACAGACATATAAAAAAATGCTCAGTGCTTACTAATCATCAGAGAAATGCAAATTAAAACCACAATGAGATATCACCCCACACCTGTCAGAATGACTATCATCAATAAATCAACAAACAAGCGCTGGGGAAGATGTGGAGAAAAGGGAACCTTCCTGCACTGTTGGTGGGAATGCAGACTGGTGCAGCCACTATGGAAAACAGCATGGAGATTCCTCAAAAAATTAAAGATGAAACTACCTTATGACCCAGCAATTCCATTTCTGAGAATTTATCAGAAGAAACCTAAAACACTAATTCGAAAGAATATACGCACCCCTGTGTTCACTGCAGTATTATTTACAACAGCCAAGATTTGGAAGCAGCCCAAGTGCCCACTAGTATGAGTGGATTAAAAAGCTGTGGTACATATACACTCTGGAATACTACACAGCCATAAGGAAGGAAATCTTCCCTTTTGTGACAGCACGGGTGAACTTGAAGAGTATTATGCTAAGTGAAATAAGCCAGTTTGAGAAAGATAAGTACCATAGGATTTCACTTACTGGTAGAATATAATAAACAAAATAAACTAACAAACGAAACAGAAACAGACTCATAGATACAGAGAACAGATTGAGAGCTGTCAGAGGGGAAGGAGTAGGGGGACTAGGTGAAAAAGGTAAAAAAATTAATAAAAAATAAATAAAAAGAACAAGAAACAAAACACAATATATAACAGTATGATGATTACCAGACTACCAAAGGGAAAGGCAGGTGTGGGTGGTAAAAAAGGGTAAAGGGGGGATAAACAGTGACGGAAAGAGACTTGATTTGGGGTGGTGACCACACAATACAATATATAGATGATATAGAATTGTACCCCTGAAACCTATATAATTTTATTAACCAATGTCACCCCAATAAATTCAATTTTAAAAAATAGTAGATAATATTTCTTTTAATTATCATCATCATCATTATTCCAACTAACAGAATTAGTTCTTCCCTTTGGAGCAGTAAAGCAGGGCCCGATTTCTCTCCCAGGTACCAGCCTTCACCATAAGAAGCCAGTTTCAGGTGCCCCTGGGCCTACTCTGCCCCAAGCAAAACATCCTTACTTCTTGTCACTTTTATCATACAACCTGCAGACCTTTCTCCACCTTCCACCCTGCTCCTTGCCTTTCTGGTCACCAATGTGCTCGCTAATATGCAGGCCCTGCACTCACATCTGCTAAGTGCAGCACCGCTAGCACCTGACACAGAAACATCCTGTGACAGCGTACGCAGTAAATGAGCGGAACACTCTACTCCATAGATCTGGAAATTGGCCATGGCAACGAACTGTGGTATCTCTTGCTCCGGACGCAACTGGGCACGGAACCCCCTCACACTGTGCATACGGCCTTGCTCCCAGAAGAGAGCCCTGAGCAGTGCCAGGCCTGCCTGGGTCTCATGCCAATCATTTTAAGGCAGAGCCCTCACCTTCAGTATCCCTGCGGTTTTCTAAATCTAAGTACAGGACAAGAGGCAACTGTAAACATTTGCCATTACCCTTCATCTTGTTGATTTTGCTCCACTGTTACAGCACATTTGTGATTTAAAGTCCCAGTTCTATCATCCAGTATATTCGTAAAATACTTCTCTCAACTTTCAGATCACAGAACTTTTGCACTAAAATGGATGCTAGAGATTATCAAATTCAATGCTTTCCATATCCAAATGAGGAAACTGAGGTCCATCCAGGGTAGTGAGATGACCTGCCCGGGCACACTTGTAATTTTGTGCCAAAATTGAGATTTGAACCCTGTGTCCTTCCTCTCAGCCCAGATTACTAGTAGCAATGCTATAAACTTGAGTACTTAACCTTGTGCCAGGACTTAAATATCTATTTTCTCCAATCCTCATAACAGCCCTGCAAGATAAGCACTCCCATTTGACCAATGAGAAAGCTTAGGTAATTCCTGGACCACACAGACCAACGCTAGGACCAGGACCCCTACCCAAGGCCCCTGAACATCAGAACATCTCCAACCAGGTGTTCAAAAGAAACACAAACTAACAGGTCTAACCCTAAATTTGTTACCTTCCCTTCTCCATACCTACTTGTTCCTCCTTTGTTATTTGCTACAATTGTGAATAGCATCATGACCAACTTAGTCACTTAAACTAGAAACCTAGAGATGCTTCAGACTCTTTCTGTTACTTCACCTCTTTACCCTGCAGATTTGAGCAAGCCCCATGTCCTAGAACCCATCCCTCTTCCTCTCCCTCATGAATTCCCTCAGCAAGTCTTCTCACTCTATCTCCTCCCTACTGAGCCTACAAACTACTACAAAAACCTCCTGCCTGGTTTCTTTCCCCGCCCCTCTCCATCTCTTGAACACCTTTCCACTTGCCTGCACAATCGTCTTTCTAAAAGAAACTGATCTGATGTTGCCCCAACTTTGTTGGTTCTATTCCAAGTTTCTTGGAAGAGCATACCAGTTTCTTCACTACAATCTGACAGGTCCTTCCTCTCGAACTTCTGTACATCCTCAAGGCCCAACACAGACTTCATTTCCTCCTCACCTGGTTCCTGCCTTCTGGACTTGCCTACGCCAGTCTTTCTGACTTCCCCTTCACAAGGGCCTCTACAGGAGCACTTCTCACACTGTACTTCTTGTGAGCCTCTCCTTTCATGGCGAGGCCCCTGAGGGCGGAAAGGTGACAGCTCTGAATCCCCAGCTCCAATTCATAAATCTGCTAATTTAGTTGATGTGCTAACTTAACCTTAAAAACACTCAAAGTTGGGGGAGCAAGATGGCGACGGAGTAGGCGGACGTACCAACTTCCAACTCCCAGAACCAAAGTGGATTACAACTCAATTTTAAGAACCATCACCTAAATAAACCAACTTTGAACAAAACTAAGTGGACTCTTCAACCAAGGAACACAGAAGAAGCCACATTGAGACTGGTAGGAATAGCGAAAACGCGAAGAGGGCTGCCCAGCTCCCCGGAGCAAACGGCAGCCCGGAGAGACCCGTGTGGCGGGAGGAGATTTTGGCGGAGAGGGAGGGACCTGGGTCCCAGGAACCAAGCCCCAGCCTGCAGTCCCAGAGCCAAGAAGAGGCGTTTGGACAGTTTTGAGCTGTGAAACAAGTGAGGGAGCTCCCAGGCCTACAGTGTGGAGTATTAGGTCCCTTCCTACTCTGCTGAGGGCTGCTTAAGGTTTTGGGGCGGCAGGACGCTGAAAGGCGGTTCTGTCGGCGTGGGCAGAGGACAAGCCGGTGGGAGATCGGTCTAACCCAGAGGGTCGGAGGGTAAGCGCGAGAGCGGTCCGGAAGCTGCGGGCCCGCCTTTAATCCCACTTACAGGGACAAAGCGGGAGGCCAGGAACAGGCAGGCCCTGCGCAAGCCGGCCCTGACAGCGGGGACTGGGCTAGGACCAGGGACGGGCAGGGGCTCGTGGCTGAGCTGACGCTACCAGTCCGCACCCCACGCCGCCCGCCGGAGAAACCGCGGTTGGCCAGTATACGTGCGCGAGCGGGCTCCGAGCGCGGGAACGGGGTGGACCCCGAGACAGGCGGAGGCTCGCAGCTGAGCCCACGGCTGCTATCCCCATCCGGCCGGAGAAACCCCGGATAGCGTTAATACGTGCACGAGCGGGCTCCGAACGCGGGGGCGGGGTAGAGTCCGGGACGAGCGGAAGTACGCAGCTCGTCGGAAGCCAGCAAACACGCCCGCCCCAATAAATCTTGGTTTCCGACCCTGCGCAAAGGGCCCTGGCCTCGAGGGCGGGGCTAAAGCTCCTGACGGGCAAAAGCTTACAGCTGAGAGCACGTCAAAAGCCCCGCCTAACCCGCGGAACTGTAGCGAGCAGGCTCCGACTGCTGGTTCTGGGCGGAAGTCCGGAAATAGGTTGGGTCCGCAGCTGAGGAAAGGTGCTCGCCTCTACCCTTGGTGCTAATCTTGTGGCTTCAGTGACAGCCCCTCCCACGGAGGAGAGGCAGAAAGCACAGCAAGAGCCACAGTGGGCCGGCGCTGGCAACGCTCATACCCAACCACCCTAGGCGCCGGCAGAGGGGGTGGGGGGCCTGCAGATAGACCACACCTAGAGAACACAAAGGCAACACCTACTGGACTCCAGTGGCCACAACTTGCTTATACACAGAAAAAATGGGCAGGCAGAGGAATGCAAACCAAATGAATCAAGAGAAATCTCCAGAGAAGGACCTGAATGAACCAGATATAACCAAATTACCAGAAGCAGAATTTAGAATAATGATAGTTAGGATGTTCAAAGAAATTAGAGCAACAATGGATACTCATTATGAACACCTAAATAAAGAGATAACAAGTATAAAAAATGAAATTGAAATAATAAAAAAGAATCAGACAGAAATGACAAATACAGTATCAGAACTAAAGACCACAATGGAAGGAATTAAAAGCAGGATGGATGACGCTGAGGATCGAATAAGCGAGTTAGAGGACACAATAAACAAAGGCACAGAAGCAGAGAAGAAAAAGGAAAAGAGACTTAAAAAATGTGAGGAAACTCTAAGGGAGCTTTGTGACAACATGAAGAGAAACAACATTCGCATCATAGGGGTACCTGAAGAAGAGGAGAGAGGACAGGAAATGGAAACTTTGTTCAATCAAATTATAGCAGAAAACTTTCCTAAATTAAGGCTGGGAAACACTCCACACATTCAAGAAGCACACAGAACTCCATTAAGGAGAAACCCAAAAAAATCTACACCAAGACACATCATAGTTAAAATACCAAAGCTAATGGATAAAGAAAAAATTTTAAAAGCTGCTAGAGAAAAAAAGACTATCACCTACAAAGGAGCCCCCATAAGGATGACATCGGACTTCTCAACAGAAACACTTGAGGCCAGAAGGGAATGGCAAGAAATAATCAAAGTAATGCAGAACAAGAACCTACAACCAAGACTACTTTATCCAGCAAGGCTAACGTTTAAAATTGAAGGAGAAATAAAGAGCTTCCCAGAAAAAGAAAGCCTCAAGGAATTCATAAAAACCAAACCAATTCTGCAAGAGATACTAAGGGGCCTCTTGTGAACAGTTTAAAGGGAGGAAAGAATAGAGCAAAAGAAGAATACAGCTTTAAAGAATAAAATGGCAATAAACAACTACATATCAATAATAACCTTAAATGTAAATGGATTAAATGATCCAATCAAAAGACATAGGGTAGCTGCATGGATAAAGAAACAGGACCCATACATATGCTGTCTACAAGAGACACACCTTAAAATAAAAGATGTTCATAGACTGAAGGTAAAAGGATGGAAAAAAATATTTCATGCAAATGGAAATGAAAAAAAAGCAGGGGTAGCAATACTTATATCAGACAAAATGGACTTTAAAACAAAGGCTGTAGTAAGAGATAAAAGAGGACACTACATAATGATAAAGGGAACAATTCAACAGGAAGATATAACTATTGTAAATATATATGCACCAAATATAGGAGCCCCGACATACATAAAGCAGACTTTGATGGATATAAAGGGCGAGATTAACAGCAATACTATCATAGTAGGGGATTTCAATACCCCTCTAACAACACTGGATAGATCCTCAAGAAAGAAAATTAATAAAGAAACAGCAGACTTAAAGGAGACACTAGATCAACTTGATTTAATAGATATCTTCAGAACTTTTCACCCTAAAGCAGTAGAATATACATTCTTCTCAAGCGCTCATGGTACGTTTTCTAGGATAGACCACATGTTAGGTCACAAAAATGGTCTCAATAAATTTAAGAAGATTGAAATCATATCAAGCATTCTCTCTGATCACAATGCCATGAAACTAGAAATTAACCACAAAAGAAAAACTGAAAAATACTCAAACACTTGGAAACTAAATAGCTTGTTATTAAATAATGAATGGATTAACAATGAGATCAAAGAAGAAATAAAAAAGTTTCTAGAAACAAATGATAATGAGCATACATCAACTCAAAATTTATGGGACACAGCAAAAGCAGTTCTGAGAGGGAAGTTTATTGCACTACAGGCATATCATAAGAAGCTAGAAAAAGCTCAAATAAGCAACTTGACCCTGCATCTAAAAGAACTAGAAAAACAACAACAAATAAAACCCAAGACAAGTAGAAGAAAGGAAATAATAAAGGTCAGAGCAGAAATAAATGACATAGAGGCTAAGGAAACAATACAGAGGATCAATGAAACAAGAAGCTGGTTCTTTGAAAAGGTAAACAAGATTGATGAACCTTTAACTAGACTCACCAAGAAAAAAAGAGAGAGGACTCAAATAAATAAAATTAGAAAGGACAGTGGAGAAATAACAACTGACACAACAGAAATACAAAGCATTGTAAGAAAATACTATGAAGAACTATATGCCAAAAAATTAGACAATCTTGGTGAAATGGACAAATTTCTTGAATCATATAACCTTCCAAAAATCAATCTGGAAGAATCAGAACACCTAAACAGACCAATTACAGCAAATGAGATAGAAACAGTTATCAAAAAACTCCCAAAAAAGAAAAGTCCTGGGCCTGATGGCTTCACAAGTGAATTCTATCAAAAATTCAAAGAAGAACTAACTCCTATTCTCCTGAAGCTATTTCAAAAAATTCAAGAGGAAGGAAGAATTCCAAACTCCTTTTATGAGGCGAGCATAATTCTGATCCCAAAACCGGGCAAAGACAACACAAAGAAAGAAAATTATAGGCCTATATCCCTGATGAATTTAGACGCTAAAATTCTCAACAAAATATTAGCCAACCGGATCCAGCAATATATGAAAAAAATCATACACCACGATCAAGTGGGATTTATTCTGGAGAGGCAAGGCTGGTTCAATATTCGCAAATCAATCAATGTGATTCACCACATAAACAAAAGGAAGGACAAAAATCACATGATAATTTCAATAGATGCAGAAAAGGCATTTGATAAAATCCAGCACCCATTCATGCTCAAAACTCTCAGTAAAGTGGGAATACAGGGATCATTCCTTAACATGATAAAGGCCATCTATGATAAACCGACAGCAAACATCATACTAAATGGACAAAGATTAAAAGCAATCCCCTTAAGATCAGGAACCAGGCAGGGTTGCCCACTTTCACCACTCTTATTCAACATAGTTCTGGAAGTCCTAGCTACAGCAATCAGACAAGAAGAAGAAATAAAAGGCATACAAATTGGAAAAGAAGAAGTAAAACTGTCATTATTTGCAGATGATATGATATTGTATATTGAAAACCCTAAAGTCTCAGTCAAAAAACTACTGGACCTGATAAATGAATTCAGCAAGGTGGCAGGATATAAAATTAATACTCAGAAATCAGAGGCATTTCTATACACCAACAATGAAATATCAGCAAAAGAAATTAAGGAAACAATCCCCTTCACTATTGCAGCCAAAAAAATAAAGTACCTAGGAGTAAATTTAACCAAGGAGGTTAAGGACTTGTACTCAGAAAATTATAGAACATTGATAAAAGAAATCAAGGAAGATACAAACAAGTGGAAGCACATACCGTGCTCATGGCTAGGAAGAATAAACATCATTAAAATGTCTATATTACCCAAAGCAATTTATAAATTCAATGCAATACCAATTAAAATACCAATGACATACTTCAAAGATATAGAACACATATTCCAAAAATTTATATGGAACCAAAAAAGAACACGAATAGCCTCAGCAATCTTAAAAAGAAAAAATAAAGCAGGAGGTATCACTCTTCCGGATATCAAGGTTTACTACAAGGCCATTATACTCAAGACAGCCTGGTACTGGCATAAGAACAGGCACATAGATCAATGGAACAGAACAGAGAACCCAGAAATAAACCCTCAGCTTTATGGACAACTGATATTTGACAAAGGAGGAAAGAACATACAATGGAGTAAAGACAGCCTCTTTAACAAATGGTGTTGGGAAAATTGGACATCTACCTGCAAAAAAATGAAACTAGACCATCAACTTACACCATTCACAAAAACAAACTCAAAATGGATAAAAGACTTAAATGTAAGCCGTGAAACCATAAACATCTTAGAAGAAAACATAGGCAGCAAGCTCTCCGACATCTGTAGCAGCGGTATATTTGCCGATTTATCTTCATGGGCAACTGAAATAAAAGGCAAGATAAACAAATGGGACTATATCAAAATAAAAAGTTTTTGCACAGCTAAAGACAATAGGAACAGAATAAAAAGACAAACTACACAATGGGAGAACATATTTGACAGCACATCTGATAAGGGGTTAATAACTAAAATTTATAAAGAACTTATAAAAAGCAACACCAGGAAGACAAACAACCCAATCAAAAAATGGGCAGAAGAAATGAATAGAAATTTCTCCAAAGAGGACATACAGATGGCCAATAGGCATATGAAAAAATGCTCAACATCACTAATCATTAGAGAAATGCAAATTAAAACCACAATGAGATATCACCTCACACCAGTCAGAATGGCACTTATCAGCAAAACAACACAGAATAAGTGCTGGCGAGGATGTGGAGAAAAGGGAACCCTTCTGCACTGCTGGTGGGAATGCAGACTGGTGCAGCCACTGTGGAAAACAGTTTGGAGATTCCTCAGAAAATTAAAAATCGAACTGCCTTTTGACCCAGCTATCCCACTTTTAGGAATATACCCTAAGAACACCATAGCACTGTTCGAAAAGAAGAAATGCGCCCCCATGTTCGTGGCAGCATTGTTCACAATAGCGAAGATCTGGAAACAGCCCAAGTGTCCGTCAGAAGACGAGTGGATTAAAAAGCTATGGTACATATATACTATGGAATACTACTCAGCCATAAGAAACGATGACATCGGATCATTTATAACAAAATGGATGTACCTTGATAACATTATACGGAGTGAAATAAGTAAATCAGAAAAAAAGAAAAACTGAGAACAGCATGATTTCATACATAGGTGGGACATGAAAGTGAGGGTATGAGACATGGACAAGAGAGTGGTGGTTATGGGATGGGGGGAGGGAGGGAAGAATGGGATAGGGAGGAGGGGAGGGACGCAGGGAAAACCAGATTGAAGGTGACAGAGGACAATTTGACTTTTGGTGATGGGTATGCAACACAATTGAATGATAAGATAACCTGGAGATGTTTTCATTGTACATATGTACCCTGATTTATTGATGTCACCCCATTAGAATTAATAATAATAAAATATATATATAAATAAAAAAAAAATACCACTTAAGTGTAGAATATCTAAATGCTAGGGGAAGGAAAGTGTCTATATTATAGAACTTCACTTAACTATTTGCTATGTACTGAACCATTAAAGTCACATACAAATAAAAAAAAAAAAAAAAAAACACTCAAAGTTGTTGAGTAAATTAGGAAATTCACACATTTTATTATAAAAATAATCCTCTGTTAAGTAAAAACCTGTATCTTGAGTTAAGATCAAGTCTATTTTAGAAAGACAGTGTTAAAATACTGACTGGTAGAGGTCCTTGTTAAAAGATGCATGAAATCCAAGTTTCCTGGTTGACAGGCACTTACTATATAGTTAATAGGCATCAATGAAAATAAAGAGAAAAATCCAATTTGAAGAAATAAAGAATCTAAACTACAGTAGATATGTGGCTATGACCCAAATGAATTACATTGCTAATTGTTTCCATTTGCTTTAATCTGTGTCAACTCCCAGATTAGTGCTCTTCAAACTGAAGGTCATTACTCATTAGTGGGTTATGAAATCAGTTCAGTGGGTCAGGAATATATTTAAAAAGTAAAACAAAACAGAAAATACCAGAATGAATCTCACATAGTAATTTCATAGAACAGTTTTTGGGGTGTAGCACACATATACACACACATACATACATGTACATGTTCTGAATCACAAAATTTGAGAAACATGACCCTAAATCTTTGATGGTGCCATACATGTACAGCTCACATGAGTATCAAAACATGGTTGACTGCCCATGAGAATACACACTTAATAGGCATGAAATTCAAAGCTGTTTTCTTTCTGCAGGGGGCCATACCTGGCCAGGAAGGTTTACCCAGCTGCAGGAAATAGACTTGGTTTCACCCCCCAAGATGGAAATGTGCTTAAATGATGCCAAAAAGTAACATACATGTACCAGGAGAAGAGACAGAGTAAGCCTTGTCACTGTGAAATTTGTCCAGCAACTGAGTCATTTGCTCCAGCAACTTCATCTGCTGGGCAGAAGAACTCTGACTGGGAATGTGGACTTAGGGTTTTGCCTGCAAAATGGGGAGAATAGCGCCCATCTCATTGTGAAGCAAAATCTTGAATGGACAATATATAATATGGACTCCTTATTCATGTACTCATCTCTTGATTGCTGAAACAAATCAAAGTTGGTTTAAAAATGCATGAAGTTAGCTCAGCACAGAACTATACCTTCCCATTAAACTAGAGAAAACCAATTTTAAATTGAGCCAATATTTTATCCATTACAAATTCTATTCAGCTGTCTGCCTCATGTGTCTAAAGTAGACACCACCTCCCACTGGTCTCCAAAACAGAAGGAAAACATCATGCCCGCACGCGTTTAAAGGCTCTGTGCAGAGGATGATGGTGTTGTCTCTTGTTTCATTTAAGGCAAAATAAGAAGAATGGGTTTAAAATGCAGGGAAGCCTCTAGAAGAGAGCTGTTAAGGACAAGAACAGGTGACTGAAGCAGGTGCTAGCTACCACCCTGGGCCCATTGAGCCCACCCCACCTGGAGTCCGAGCTGGCCAAATGTCAGAGTACATAATGCGACCAGCGTGGAAGCAGCACAGTCCTTTCCTTCCTAGATGACTTTGGAAGGTGCCTTCCTGTCTGCGGCATCCATGGCTCCAGGATGAGGAGGGATGGTGACTGTGGGGTTGCCACAAACAATGTACCATCCCTCTGGGCCCCACAGCCTATTTCCAGCTCCTGATAGTTCCTGTATAATGTCAAAGTCAACTGAGGAATCCAGGGCATCCTGGACCCAGCATTGTTCAAATCACACATTCCTCTTCATAAAAAGCTACTGAATAACTCTCATTCCTCCAGCCTCCCAGGAGAAACCACATCAGAGAATGAACGACCAGATTCTTGTGTGTGATGGAAACAAAAGGGACAGGCGGGAAACACTTAGGGTGTTCCCGCCACTTTCCATCAGACCCCTACAGCAGTGGTTCTTAACCTTTTTTGAGGTACCGAACCCACCAGTTTCATATGCGCATTCACCGAACCCTTCTTTAGTGATAAATAAAATATGACTTTTTTTTCCAAATTCAAGAAATAGGTGTATGTTTTCTTACTGGTGCACAAAATGAGCCGTGCATGAACATCACCTTGCTCAAAGAACAAAACCAACAAAGTGCATGAACTCACAACAAATTACGGTATTACTTTATTCTGGCCTCCGCGGCAGAGGCTTCTCGGAACCCCTGAGACTGACTCATCGAACCCCTAGGGTTTGATAGAACCCAGGTTAAGAACCACTGCCCTACAGCTATCTTAGATACACTGCTCTGCCCAGAGAGCTCACCTGCCCCTTTCCACAGGCTGACCCCACCTACAACCACAGCAGCCAAGAGCAGCTGTGAGTGGTCAGAGCCCCTGATCAGCACCCTTGGCTCAGACATGTAGCTTTTGAAGTGTCAGTGTTGCTATATCACCTATCTCCCTGATTTTTTGTGAAAAACTGCAATTAAACTCTCGGGGAAGGGAAGAAGATTGGTGACGTTTACTGACTGCCTAAGTGTCAGGTGCTGGGTTTGGCACTGGGGTCAGAAACCTCTTGATATCTGTAAGTGACCAGACATACAAATAGAGAAAAAAATCACACAACAAATACTATGCTAATATTGTAGGGAGGATAGAAAAGGCAGGGCAAGAAAGGGGGAAAAGGTCAGGAAAAAAGAAAGATGGAGGGATAGAAAGAAGTCTGAAGTGGGGAGAGGCTGACATGGCCCTCCACTATAGCACTAAATAAAAAGATCACTGTCCTGTGTCCCATAGCACTATGCTACTCACTGCAAGAAGTCAAACAAAATGCAAGACTTGCTTTCGGTCCACAAGGAGCTCCCAATCTTCCTGAAGAACAGTGTGCCACCCCTCTTCCTGAGGCAGAGCTCACAGTGGCCCACACTCCTGCCTATCTTGCTCGCCCACCACAATTCCAACCAGTGACGCTGAGTGAGTAACTTCTGTAATGACAAATCCCACTACTTGGTTTCTTACTTGGTAACATTAGACATGGAAATATACAAATCAAAATGGCCAAGTTATCACTGTTTCCATGTCGGGTTAGTAAAATTATATGTATGTATGTATGTATATGTACACATGGCGCCCCAATGCTGGCAGAAGTGTGACTCCTATTCCCCACACCCGGGGCCCCGCCCACACGTCTCCCTCACTGTCTCCCGGCTGGTCTCCCAGCCAGTCTCACCGCATCCCTAGAGCTCTCCTGGGAGACTATAGGTACCTTCCTAACACTCATTCCTACTCCTCTCACTCCCCTGTGGGAACACAATGGTTCCAGTTTCATGCAGCATTTCAAGGAAAGCTCTGGGGGGTCATTCAGGGAAGACTAAGCAGGACTCAGTAGGGCCTAAAAGTTGCATGATGCCCTGCCAGGTGGGGGTTGGACGGGGACAGAGGGAATGATGTAAAGATGGCAGACCCTAATATAAGTTTTCTCTGGGACTTTCTCTAACACTGACCTGACACCTTCTACGCTTTGAGGAGGGCTCAGAGTAGAGAGTCAAAGTCACCAAAAGAAAAGGAAATCTTAGTAGTGGTGAAATTATTCAATAACTTAGCTTTCTTTTAACCATCTTTTTCATTGTTAATGAACTAAGAGACAAAATATTTAGTCAATCAACTGAGCATCCCAAATGCACGAGAAGCTGACAGGAGAGAGCAGCATATAACACGGACATCACAATCCACTGGTATGCACATAACTCAGGTAACAAAGATACGATGCCTGTCTATGCCAGCTGCTTGCACCCAGAAGGACACACTTTCTCGGACCTCTACACATTCTATTCCCTGTATGGAATGCATGCCTCTCCTGGCCACTCTCGATTTTCTCTGTGAAGCCTCTTTCTCCCCCCCCTCCCCAGACAAAATTGGACATTCTCCTCTCCACTCCCAGAGCTCCCCGTATTAAGACTCTTGCTCTGCGCATTGCTCTTTGAGTCTTTTTTATTTTCCTCTTAAGTGAGAAGCAGGGAGGCAGACAGACAGACTCCTGCAAGCGCCCCAACTGGGATCCACCTGCAAGTCCCCTGCTGGGCAATGCTCTGCCCACCTGGAGCCATTGCTCCATTGCTTGGCAACTTAGCTATTTTAGCACCTGAAGTAAGGCCATGGAGCAATCCTTAGTGCCTGGGGCCAACTTGCTCCAACTACGCCATGGCTGCAGGAGGGGAAGAGAGAGATAGAGGGAGAGAAGAGAAATGAGGAAGGGTGGAGAAGCAGATAGTTACTTCTCCTGTGTGCCCTGACCGGAACTGAACCCAGGACATCCACATGCCAGGCCAATGCTCAACTACTGAGCCAACTGGCCAGGGCCTCTTTTGAGTCTTGATGCTAGAATGGGAAGGAGAGGAGGAACAGAGGGTGATTCATGTTAACCTTGAGTCCTAGAACCTAGCACAGTGCCTGCCTCATTATAGGTGAAAATGAAAGCAGGAGCAAACAAGTAAATACACGAAGGCCAGGCAGAAAATGCCCACAGAGGTAAAGAGAGACAAATCCCGAGCTGCTGGCTCCTTAGGCCGTGTGAGGGCTCAATGGCCGGTGAGTGTTCAGAAAGAGGAAGAAAGCAGGGCACAGGGCTGAGCGGAGCCCTGGGAGCCAGCATGCATCTGGTTAATATGCAGCGTGCAGATTCCCAGAAATCAATGCTCATTTTTAAAACACTGCTGCCCAGAGCCACCCTCTCCGCTTGATTCCAGGGTTGGTGTTAAGTATCTTTCTATTTATAAAGCAACTCTCACTGCAGTGGTGCAATGCCAGCCCAACATCCAGTCGTGGAAGTGGGGCAGAGTGGGACAGAAGGAGAAACTGAGGCCTACAAGCAAGAAGTCAGAAATGCCTGAAGGGCCTCTATGCCCGAAAGAGACTCTTCCCTTCCCTGGGCCCCTACCGAGAGGGCCTCCTGATCCGCTGGAAGGCACTGCCCTCCTCTTGACTCCTATGACTACAGCCCCAACAGGCTGGGCCTTCTGCAGTGAGTCTACTGTATGCTAAGGGAAATGAGCTGAGGGGGGCAAGAAGCACGAGGAGCCTTGGCTTTCTGAGCCCAGGTCTCTGACCTTCCCAGTGTCCATCAGTTCCCTATCTCCTGCCATCTGCAAGGCAGTCATGCTCGAACTCGAGGGGCTGCCACAGCTAGACAAGTCCCTTGCCTAGGTGCCAGATACCCAGTTCCTTCTCTCTCCACCTCCCACCCACCACAGTCAAGGCCGAGAAAGACTGATGCCTCCCATGCTGTATTCCTGGGCGTCTCCCTCCTAATTCTGGTTTCAGGCTGAATGACTGTCCTACTCCCAGTCTCACACTTGGTGAGATGCTGCTCAGCTCCCAGGTCCCTCAGGACCAGCACATCACATACAACAGCCTTTGCTTAGCAGGGTTCCTATCCACAGAGCATGTGAGAAGTCAGAGGCTCGTCCTCATACTTCACAGAGCACAAGCTGGCCAGGAAAGGCTCCTGAGTGCTCCTGGTCCCTCCTCAGACCATAAGGAAGCATAGAGGAGAGGCAAGGTAAAGGAGACCTCACCAGAGGCTCCTGAGCTGGGTTGTAACCAGACACCCTGAAAACGGCCCTATCCCCAGGACAACAGGACACACATACTTGTGAAAATGGACACACAAACACCTCCATTTTCTAACACAGAATCGCAGAATATCAGAATCCGAAGGCGACCTAGGAATCATTCAGGTGTACACCTTCTTTACAATTGAAAAGAAAAAGAGCTTCTAGAGGGAATAAATCACTCATCTAGGGTCATCTAGCAACGCAGTAACAAAACCAATACAAAATGTACCTTTTGTGACCCCATGATCGGTGTCTTTTCCACTATTCGTTATTCATTCAACAAACACTTATTAGGCAGAGATCTGCCAGAAGCTGTACTTAGCGCATGGGGTAAAGTTAAGACGAGATGGAGACAGAGACAGATACAGAGAAGATGGAGGAAGAGATATATTAAACAAACAAGAACTTTAAAACAAAACAAATCTCTTAAAAAGCACAAGAATGTGCCAAGTGGTACAGTACCAGTCAGGACACAGAGAAGGACGTGACTACTTCTATTGGAGACACCTGTCTAGGCCCACTACATAAGTAAGAATCTGCCTGCCTAACAGAGAGAAGAGACTGGGTGTCCCAGGACTGCTGGCAGAAGACATTGTGCCTTTGTGGAGCCCTCCCCCGACAGAGCCAGGAGGTGAGCACCATACCCTAGTCTCCAACAAATTGGCTAACACTGTTCACCTCACCTGGTGATTCCCTGAGACCCCACCCCACCCAACTTGTAGGGCCCACCCAATCCCTTTCCAGTAGCTTTTTCATCCAAATTGCCTATCTTGGCTTATGCTTCAGACTTTCCCAAAACCTATCAAACAAGCAGCCTCTGGCCTCAGTGTGCTCCATACCTCTCGCTAAGTGGCCTCAGGCCTAGCACTAGCCACAGCCAGCCTCACCCAGGCACCTTCAAACCCGGCACAAGTAGCAGCCATCTGCAGATCACTCTGTAGCTCATGCCAGGTGGCCCCGGGCAGCACATAGACAGCAGCTGACCTTGGCTTACATCTCCTGGGAGGCCCCAGAGCCAGTGCACCTGGTGAACATCTTCAGACCACACCAGAGAACCATCCAACCACCTCCGTGAGTGACACATTCAAGGGACAGACTCAGTAGCTACCAGAGCCCACTTAAGCAAGTCCTGCTCTGTGGGGTCAACCCCTGCACAGCAGATCCTCCATGGTGGTCGTGGTCAGTTTTTATAGCTCATCAGCCTGGGGGTAAATCCCTCCCACTGACATGCCAAGAGCAATCTAGGCTCAACTATAACATAAATTGCACACAGCCCACATGAGGGGTGGGTACCTGGAGTGTCCAGCTCAGGTGATGAGGAAGACTGCTCCACTGGACCCTACAGGACACCTACCACATCAGGCCACACTACCAAGAACAGGAGACATATCACCTCTATCTAATACATAAAAACAAACACAGGGAGGCAGCCAAAGAAACACGTCCCAAAAGAAAGAACAAAACTCCAGAAAAAGAACTAAATAAAATGGAGACAAGCAATCTACCAGATACAGAGTTCAAAACTCTGGTAATAAAAAGGCTCAGTGAAGTTAGGGGAAGAGTAGATGAATTTAGTGAGAACCTCAACAAAGAAACAGGAAACATAAAAATGGGATTAGAAAACATAAAAGAAACCGGTCAGAAATGAAGAATACACTAACCAAAATAAAGAATACATCACAAGGAATAAACAGTAGGTGAAGCAGAAGATCAAATCAGAGATTTGGAAGATAAGGAAGCAGAAAACACCCAATCAGAATAGCTAAAAACAATTGATAGTTTAAGGAGTCTCTGGGACAACTACAAGTGTACCAACATTCACATCATGGGAGTGCCAGAAGGAGACAGAGAGAGACCAAGAAACTGAAAACCTATATGAAAAAATAATCACAGAAAACTTCCCTAACCTGATGAAGGAAATAGACATACAAGTCCAGGAAGCACAGAGAGTCCCAAGCAGGATGAACTCAAAAAGTCTCACACCAAGGCACATCATAATTGAAATACTGATGGTTAAAAACAAAGAGAGAATCTTAAAAGCAGCAAGAGAAAGGCAGTTGGTTACCTACAAGAAGCTTCCATAGACTGTGAGCGGATTTCTCAACAAAAGCTTCAGACAAAGAAAGACCCAGCAATTCTACTTCTGGGTTTTTATCCAGAGAAACCCAAAACACTAAAAGATATATTCATCCATATGTTCATTGCAGCATTATTTACAGTAGCCAAGATATGGAAGCAACCTAAGTGTCCATCAATAGATGAACGGCTAAAGAAGAAGTGGTGCATATATACAATGCAAAATAACTCAGCCATTAAAAAGAATGAAATCCTTGCCGCCTGCAACAACATGGATAGACCGAGAGGGTGCTGTGCTGAGTGAAATAAGTCAGACAAAGAAAGACAAATGCCATATAACTTCACTTATATGTCGAATCTAAAAAACAAAATAAATGAATAAGCAGAACAGAAACAGACTCAGAGATACAGAGAACACTTTGATGGTTGCCAGATGGGAGGGTGTTTGGGGGTGAAAAGGGTAAAAGGATTAAGAAATACAAATTGGTAGTTACAGAAAAATCATGGGGAAGTAAAGTACAGCCTAGGGAACACAGTCAATAATACCCTAATAACCATGTATGTTGTTAGATGGATATGAGATTTATTAGGATAACCATTTAGTAAGTTATATAATGTCTCACCACTGGTTGTACACCTGAAACTAATATAATATTGTATGTCAACTTTAATTGAAAATTAAAAAAATAATTTTAAAAATATATATGAAGAGAAAGAGAATTAGTGTATCCATCCCAGGGAGAGCAAACAGATGTGCGACAGACACAAAAACAGGAATGTGTGTTGAAATCAAGAAAGAGCATACTCATGAAAACATACAAGCAACAAATAGATGTATTACAAGATGCTCATCTTTGATAGCTATTAGAGAAGTGCAAATCAAAACTATAATGAGATACTACCTCACACCTGTTAGACTGGCTGTTATCAACAAGGCAGGTAATAACAAGTGTTAGAGATGTTATGGAGAAAAAGAAACCCTCATTCACTTCTGGTGGGAATGTAAACTGGTACAGCCATTATGGAAGACGGTATGGTGGTTCCTAAAAAAGTATTAAGAATAGAACTACCATATGACCCAGCAATCTCTCTACTGGGTATATACCCCCAAAACTCGAAAACACTGGTACGCAAAGAAGCATGCACCCCCATGTACATTGCAGCATTATTCACAGTGGCCAAGACATGGAAACAACCAAAGTGCCCTTTGATAGAGGATTGGATAAAGAAGATGTGGTATACATATATACAATGGAATACT
This sequence comes from Rhynchonycteris naso, assembly GCA_037038555.1. NCBI lineage: Eukaryota > Metazoa > Chordata > Mammalia > Chiroptera > Emballonuridae > Rhynchonycteris > Rhynchonycteris naso. The sequence continues at coordinate 108,890,870 of CM072996.1, read as the reverse complement.
ACTCAGCCATAAGAAATGATAACAGATTGCCATTTATAACAACACGAATGGACCTTAAAAAACATTATGCTAAGTGAAAGTAAATCAGAAAAAGCTAAGAACTATATGATTTCACAAAGAGGTGGGATATAAAACTGAGACTAATGGACATAGACAAAAGTGAAGTGGCTACCAGAGGGAGGGGTATGAGGGAAGTCGAGTAAAGAGAGACAAATAGTGACGGAAAATTATTTGACTTTGGGTGATGGGCACATAACGCAATCAACAGTTCAAATGCTATAGAGATGTTTATCTAAAACCTATGTATTCTTATTGACCAAAGCCACCCCATTAAATTTAATTTCTAAACAAATAATAAATAAATAATTTTTAGAAAAAGACAAAACACCTTGCAGCCTGTGAGACTATGGAGGCAGGGCCATGGCCTCGTGCCAAGGACTTGGAAGGCTACACAGAGCCTGATAGGAAACCACTGAAGTTAATCCACTCAGGTGCAGTGAGCATCCTCCACACACCAGGCATAGGTGACCAGGTCAGTGGGCACGGCCACTCTGGAGACTGGCAAAGAATGGTTTGGCGAGGGTTAGTTAAGAGGCTATTAAACCATTCAGGTAAGACACATGAGCATCTAGAGAACTGGAAAACTACAATCAAGAGAGAGGGTAGAGGTGGAGACAAGTGAACCTGGATGTGGGGTCAAGAGAAAAAGCCCAGAATGACTCCTGAATTTCTGGAAGGGGAGGGCTGGGAGGGCTGGGAGAGCTGAGAGCATCCTTTTCATTTAATAGACTCACCTGCCTTGTGCTGTTAGTTACCTTTCGTGCCTACATGCCTGACACATCCTTGTATTCCCCACGCGCTCAGTTGATATCTGTAGGTTGATGTTGATTACAAAGCAAGCATGATTCCAAAGCTGAAGAAAGCTTTGCCAAGTGACAGTGCTGATGTATTGAGTACAAGAGTGGATCACACATTCCAGCCCATCTCAACACCTAACCCATCACCCATCTCACACACTTCATTTGTACAGAGGGCTGTATAGTCAGTGGTTCCTAACCAGGACTGGGTACCAGAAACACCCACTGGCAGGAGCCAGGGAAAGGTATGTGGAAACACACACAAGGCTATCCCCCCCAACCATGCTGATTCTGTGCACTAGGGTGGGACTTGGCTAGCTGCTTTTAAATTTCCCAGACGAGTCGAATTCTCACTCCAGACTAAGAACCAATTAAACCCTCAGTTTAAGGATTAACAGGCCTGCAAAGAAAGCTTAGCAGTGGCCCATAGCTTTGAATGAAGAATGGCCACAGGGAAGAGACTGCCCCAGTCCATGCTGGTTCCCAGGGCTCCTGGCAGAGCTGGGCAGGAAGGCAGAGCAGTCCCTGCATCCAACGGACAATCTGCATCCCTCCTCCCACAGCTGTGCGCTGAGAGCATGGCTGGGGTTGGGGGCGGGGCACTGTGATGAATAGAGCCTGTTCTGCTGGCTACTTCCAGAGGGCCAGGGAGGAAGAGGAGAAATGAAAAGCCAGGGAAATATTTTCCCATGATTTGTGCTGCTCAAGATGCCCCGTAGCAATATTTATCCTGCGGCTCTGTCCCACTTTCGTTTATTATCCAGCTTAGCCTGAGTTATCACAGCCAGGACAGGACCCATAAACTAGCTACCTGACACCATCGAGACCGTGCAGCGTATTTTAAAATCTCAAGGAGCAGCTTCGACCCTCCATGGAAATTTAAAGAAACAGGTGCACCCCTCATCCTCTGGGAATTGTGGCCATCCTAGAAGCAGTCACAAATAGAACCTGTCACTCAGCCGTCACACTCCCAGAGACACACGCTAACGCTTGAGCATCCATGCCCTTCCACGTCCTACCTACCGGTGCAGACCGTATCTGGTCACTGAACTTGTTCAGGCCTGTCAAATACCTTCTAAAGGCCGAGACCATTTCTAGGATTGAATTTTAATCATTTGCCAACAGCATTCATTAAAATATTTGCCCGTAAATGAATGAATAATGAATTTATTGAGTATCTTCTATTATGTATTAGAGCTGTGCTGGGCAAAAGGAGTTAGCAGTATAAGATCAAGTCCTCAATTATCTCATGTATCAGATCTATTCATATGATACACAGGCCTGCATAACAATACAGAAAAGCAGAAGTCTTGTGGAGGTGTGGAGGTCGGGAGACAGCAGGGGTGGCCAGGATGTCTAAGGTCAAGGGATCCTCAGGGTTGGGAAAATTCAACAAGAGGGTGGACAATAATTCCCAGACTGACGACAAACAGATTCTAAAGCTCACAGGTGTCATGTGATCTAGTCGCTGGTTTATGGCAGTGCACAAAATCTCTAGAAAAACAACAAAGAAGCCCCACCCTCAAATGGTTTACATTCTGATTTGAGGACATGAGTGTAACAAAAAAGAAAACAATTAAGAAAGAAGTAAAAATATATGTGTGTGTGCTATGCAGAAAATAAAGACAGATAAGGGAGAGAGACCAGGAATGAGTGGAGGAAGTGCAGCTGTCTTAAACAGAATGGTCACAGAAGGGTTCAGTGGTACACCTGAGCATGGGCAATAACAGAGGGATGACTTGGGAAGCTATTATAATCCAAGTGAGAGATGATGGCAGTGGCTCAGATCAGGGCTGTTGAAGTGGAAATAGTAATAAGAGGATGGGTTCTGACTAGTCTATAAAGAAAACAGAGTCGGGGGGAGGCCAAAAGTGCACTTTCCAACACATTAAGATGTCTATTAGTCATCCAAGTGCAGATGTAAACCCAGGATTTTATGAGTCAAAGAACCTTAAAAATAGGAGAGACTTTAGAGAATATAACTTAGGAGTCCTAGCCCAACAGGTGATGATGTGAAGGTGGACTGTGAAGCCTGACCCAGTAGCTCTTCCAGCAGGAGCCACTATCATGCTGATCCTTCTACTCTACTCAGGGTCCATCTCATCATCCCCCAAACCCTTGCTGGACTCAATAGGGGAGGTCTGATCTATGTATCCACCTCATTCTATATGTGTGGCACTCTGCAGCCAGGAGGAGCCAAGTGACCTGCCCAAGGCCACTCCCATCCAGCAGCAGAGCCAGGCTCAGTGATTTCTCTGTGCTGCACAAATCCATAAACTAGATATTTGTTTTTAGAAGGAAAATATCTCTGCTTCTAGAAGTTTTTTTTCCATAAAAGTTGCTTTTAAATTTTGAGGGTTTCCCCAAGAATGTAGATTTGCAAAATTAATGCTACATGAGATCTGATGCAAACTGGATACATCTGTGGCTGACAGAAGAATATAGGTAATTGTTATGAAATGAGAGTGACTACAAAGTCTGTCTCCATAGAAAGAAAGGAAAACACTGAGGCCTTGCATGGACCAGTATGGGTGTGTCAAAGGCTCTGGAATATTCCCTGCAAATACCATAGCGGAGATGGATGGGAAAGAAATTCAGATAAAGTGACATTTACCACGCACCTTCTATTGCCAGGCTCTTCTTCGCTTCGCTCAGCCCTCACAGCAGGCCTGTGAGACAGACAGTGCAGTAACCAGATGAAGGACATGGCACTTAGAGAGAGGAAAAGGGGCTTGCTCAAGGCCACAGCAGCTAGAAAATGACAGAGATGGAACTCAGGACACCTCATGCCTCCAAGATATTCTGACTCCTAAATCAGCTCTTCCATTGTGACACTGCCTCCCCAAAACGAGGAAAGACGGGGCCCCACAATCAGGTTCAAGGAGATGACCTAGTCTCACTCAGGGAACTGAGCACACCTCAAAGTTCCCCCACACCTTCACCTCCACCATCTCCAGGGCTACACCTTCCTAGACAATCACTTTTGGCCAACTGGGAGTCACTGAGCACCACAATGTCTGACACAGTCATCTTCTTCCCTCCCTCAAATATTGCTCAAAACTGCCTCCTTTCTTGAGTCCTCCAGACTCACTGCCATGCCTCTGCCTCCTCCAGTGAGATCACGGACCTGGAAGCACCACACAAAGCCGGGCTCTGCACTGCATGACCCCAACCCTTGCATCTACAGCCCTTCCCACAGTAATTACCGACATCCTTACTGACACCTAAGGCTCTGAGTGTTTACAGTATTCATTATTAACAACTATATCGTATTACTAATGAGCAGCACTTTTCACTTCCCCAGGCTGTTACACTGTTAACTCACATAGTCCTTGTCTCTACCCAGTGGTAAGAGGGGCAGGTATGCATCTCGCCATTTGACACATGAGGAAATAGAGATGGGGGGGACAAGAAACTTTCCAAGGACACTGAACTAATTAACAGCTGAACCAGAACTAGAAACCAGAGCTTCTGATTTATAGGGGAAAGGTCTTCCCACCAGATCGTATGAACTCCCTCTCTGCCCCAGTGTAGGGTCTTCTCCCACATCTCCTCTTAGAGTGGCAAAGTCCTCTGGACCTTCCCCAGCCTTGAGGCCAGTTGGCCCCTAACCACAAGAGGTTAAAACAGAGTGAGTGCCTTCTGCTCACTATGGGATAAAACAGAGCACTTTACAGAGAAAGAAAGAAGGCAGTCTATGTGTTGAAGGCCTTTGGCCCTCTCCAATCTTCCAAGTCTAGAAGCTGGATGGTCCATGTAAACTCCTGAGCAGGTGAAAATGGAGCCAGTTTTCTCTTTTCTGACTCCATGCCACAGAAAGTCCCATCTAGGCAGACTGCTGCCAGTGGGTCTGGAATGAGGAGAGAAATGACAGGAAGATAAGCGTACACACACTTCGTGTTCCCAGCTCCATTTAATATCACATGAGATCACCACCTTGTATTTCCCCACTACCTTCCTCCTGAGTCACGTCCAAACTTGAGCTCATCCGTCCACATGCCAGCCCACTGCAGGCCAGGAGAGGAGGCGGCCCAGCAACGGCTCCGCGGCTCCGCATCACATCTTACTCATTCATTTGCTCAACAAGTGCTTTACTAATAGAGATGCACAGAGAAGGAAGGTGGGAGTCGCCTTGGCTTCCCAAAGGACAGGGTCTGGCCTGGGAAGAGAAAGAAGATTTAACAAATCCCTATAACTTTTCTTGAGACATCCATCAGTAAAGAGACTAACTGGACCACTTCACAAGTAAATAATAATGATTCCTAGACAGAGAGAGACAAGAGAGATGCAAGGGAATGGGTAGGGATGGGGAAAGGAGACAAAGCAGCTAAGCTCTTCATTGCTGTGGCACCTGCCTTCTTGGCCTTCAGGTACTCTTGTACACTGGCCCAGCTTCATCACTTGTGTCGATGCATTCTGCTGTATGCTGGACACTGAGCAACTTCAGTCAGGGCCCAGGCCTGGCTCACCCAGTGCCCTTGCAGCACCTGGCACATACAAACTGGAAACATATACATACTAGCTCCTCTCTTGGTGTTAAACTGATAGGGACATAAAAAAATAGTGAGCCAGAAAGAAAATTTTATGAAGGCCTTATCAACTAAATAGGTTTAAAGCATCTGGAAGGAGTTGGTATAGTATAGAAGATGAGATTTTTTCTGATGATAAAAGAGTGAATGGTTCTTTACCAAGGATGCTTGATACCAGCCAGCCCTGCCTTGCAGAGGGTGCTGAGCTAAATGGTGTAGAGTCTTCCAAACCTGGGCTTCTACAGCACTTTTGGTCCATTATGTGTGACATGACACTGCCTCCTGGGGATCCAAAGGGCCATACACAAGGAAATCACCCAGGTCATGCCTTCATCCAGAGGCCTACAACTCTTGCTCATTTCACTTCCTCCAAGAGACCTGACCCTGCAGAATCAGGCCTAAAACTCCCAAAGGAGCCAGTGGACGGGCCCAGGGAGGTTCGATGCAAGTGGGGACTCTGTAGGTCCAATGTAAGGTACACCCAGCCCTCACCCAGGAGGGCTCTGGAGAAGAATCAGCCTGTCAGCAGCCATACCCATTCCCCATAGCTCACAGACTTGCGATCCCAAGCTTGCAGAAGAGGCCATGGGAAGCCAGGCTCACAGCACTTGGGCAGTGGCTGCTGGACTTGGACCCACATTTAAGAGGCCTGTGAGCACCCCAAACCCAAGCCCATCACAGCCCCCACAGCCACAAAGCCCATCTCCATCATCCCTCTCTAGCTGACCTTTGGGTATATTCCACACTCATCTTTGCTGAACACCCATGTGCCCAGACTCTCCTAACTACCAAAGAGGAAGGCAGGTGCAAAAGTGCACAAGACATAACCCCAACTCAAGAGACTGCAGCTGCTTCTACTCCATGCTGAACAATACAACACTGCAGTTTATGTTTACTTCTCAGCTCTAAAATATGTCCCAGTCTCTCTGAGTCCTCATTGGCTGGCACAGAGTAACTTCCTTGATGTAAGAGCTAAATACCCCGGTCTGTGCTCAAAATCTTAATCTTACTCCTTGCTCAAGTCCACTGGTTATATCAAATAAAAGCCATGGTAAAATACCACTACACATGCACCAGAATGGCATAAACAAAAAAAAAAACCAGAATATTCCAAGTGCCTAGAGAAACACGGGCCAACCCGAACCCTCTGCTGGGAGTACAGATTGACACAACCACTGTAGAAAACTGGGAATAACATCAAAAGTGGAGTATACCCATTCTATGTCTCAGCAAGTCCATTCTTTCCTATAAACCAAGAGAAATGTGTTTTGACGAAAAGGTATACCAGAATACTCATAAAAAAGGAAGTACTGTTCAAAAATAAACAAAATCTGGAAAAAACTAAAACGTCCATCAACAGTAGAAAGGCTAATCAGTTGCAGTTGAGTCCCATGGTGAAATGCTACAACCATTAAAACCCATGACGACAGCCACTTGCAGCAACATGGGTGAATCGCAGGGAGAAATGCTAAAGAAGCCAGACATAAAGAGCACGTACTACTGTATATGATTCCGCCGACAGGAAGTTCAACAACAAATCTATGCTGTTAGATGTCAGGATGGTGGTTACCCTTGACAGGGGCTTGTACAGGGCTTTTTGTCTTTGAGAGAGAGAGACAGGAAGGGAGAGAGAAGGTAAGAAGCAACTCGTCGTTGCTTTCACTTCAGTTTTGCATTGACTGCTTCTCATATGTGACCGGGGCCGTGCCAGTGTCCCCTTGCTCAAGCCAGTGACGTTGAGCTTTTCATACCAGTGACCTCTGGGCTCAAGCTGGCGAGCTTTGTGATCACGAGGACGATTGTCCCACTCAAGTCAGCAACCCTGGGCTGACAAGCCGTGCTCAGAGCCAGTGACCTTGGTGCATTGAACCAGCGACCTCAGTGTTCCAGATCAACGTTTTATTCACTGCACCACCACAGGTCAGGCTTGTATAGGGTTTTTTGGTGCAGTACATGTGACATGATGGCTACCTTCTGAGGCTGCTCTCCCCTGTACCCTGGGACTCCCTGGGGCCCTTGACCAGGGGCATGAGAGTAACTTCTGGGGTATTAGTAAAATTCAGTTTCTTAATCTGTGTACTGGTCCCATAATGTGTTTACTTCACAAAAGTTCACTGAATGCTGAATTTTCATGTCTGTATGTTTTACCTCAATAAAGGATTAGAAAAAAATTTCCATTTCTCTCCATTTATTTATCTCTGTAGCCCTTCCATATTAAGGGACAAAAATGTTTATATAAAAGAAATGACTGATCATCTGTGAGTGTGTATAATAACCTAGAGTTTTCTCATCTCTAAAATGAAGAATATGAGATAATCTCTAAGGAAGAGCTTTTGGCTCTACACAGCACAATGCTTTGATCCTATTCTTAGTAAAACTTTATTAATCAGCAATAAGAAATACCTCTCAAATTAGTGGAAAGTAAAAATTATGGAACATTTGTTTAAAGAAGGCAGTATGACTGCTTTTGAGAACTAAGCATATTACAAATTAAAATATAAATGTTCACCAAATGGAAGCTAATAAAAAAATTACAATATATACCAGGCTTACATTATTTAATACAGCTTGGATATTATTAAAATCCAGTATCTTGCCCATATTAGATCCTCATTTCAACCATTTTAGTCAAGAGGAGCCATGAATGCCAAATTACTACATCTGCTGTATTACACATGACCAAAGTAAAGTGTTATTATGACAGTAACATAAACTCAGGCCCCTCGTGCTCTCAGGTCCCGCACTCCTTCCCTAGCCCTGTGAAATGAAGCCACTGGCCACCCTGGGAAAAGATGAGCCTGGTCTGAGCCCCATGCCAATTCCACTCCTTGCGGATCATCCTCTGCATAGGCTGCCTTCGAACATGGCAGACACACAGATTACTTAGGAAATTTACGATGCCCCTGGGAGCTCGGCAACACCACTTGAAGGCAACGGATTCTAGCAGGCAGCAGATCGCAGTTATAGGCGCCATCATAAATAAAACCTCTGCTCAGTAGCTAATCTCATAGTGCTTCACAAATACACAAACAGTTCAACAGAGGTACATTCAGAGTCTTGAGAGCTCACACCCAAAGGTACCTCCCTCCAACTCTCAGCAGTCACAGCTTCACCAGCAACCCTCTCTGAGCCTCAGTATCCCCTTCTGTACAATGGGGGAAATGCTCCACGATCCTCACCTGGTTTTGCAGTGGTGACAAAGGAACTGATTTACTAACACTTGAAATATTTCTGGACTCCTTCACCAAACAAAAAAGTATGGGGGAACAATGACTCAAAGGAAGTCATCTGCTGGAGGTCATAATACAAGTCCAAAGAGCAGCATCTGCCCAAGGAATTGGCATCTCATAAAAGTTTACTGAAAAGTGGGTAAACCTTGATTCCCCATAAACTCCCCACTGACAACTCCCCTAGCCCCCACCAATAGAGAGTGAGCAATAGGTTAGAGAGGCCAAATACTTGACTTGGAAGAGTTAACTCACAGGGTACAGCTTCTTTGTTAAAATCAAAATGTAGTGAGCACTGGGGCCTGAAGACCTTCCTTCCATCAGAAACAAGGGCAGCTGAGTTAGGCCTCCCTTCCCCCAGCCCTGGGGCTGTGAGTGAACTTCCCCTCCTCCAGGCTCCACCACCTGTCTCTGGACCAAATACGGATCACAGAGAGGCATTTCCTGAGCTCTGTAAGCTTGCTGACCCTGGAGGTTAATCCTATCCCTCTGTAGCCAGGCCATGCAATGATGAGCCTCTCCCTCCCCACCAAGAGAACCACAGAATCCTAGAATTTCAGATCTGTAAGGGACCAAAGAAACCATTAAATTCAAGGCTCCAAAATGTCCAGGGATTATCCTAACATCACAAAGCAGAATGGAGAGGCCAGGGCTCAAAGCTAGGTCTTCCAACCCTCAGCAAATGCTCTTTTTACTATACCCAAGATAAAGCCTACTTGACATCCTAAATGCCATCGTGGCCCTTCAGTGGTGGCAACCTAGAGTACTATGTAGAAAAGGATTGAGCAGGGTGCAAGAAAAGAGTGCTGTGTTCACTTAGCAATGCCTGCATCAAGCCAAGGACAAAGGGTTTTGCAGTTTAGTATTTGCTGACCTGCCACTTTGATTCACAGGACAAACATTCTGCATCACCTTATCCAGAAATCTCTGTGTGTCATTCATCGGGCTGGTATATGTGCAAGGGCCAGGGAGAGTGCCCAGCCCTATAGCGAACAGAAAAAACTGAGTCAGAGTGAAAGAGATCGGTGTGAGTTGGGAGTAAAATCTGAAAAACTCAAATTAAATTTCTTCTCAAATCAAATTGAATGCCCGCTATGCATTTACTGGACAAACATGCATCAAATGCTTCCCAAGCAATGCTGCTAACATGCTTCCTAAGCAATGCTGCATCCCATAGAGTGTGCACTTCCCTCTTGTCCGTGCTACTAACTCCAGGAACAAGTCACCTTCCTCGCTGCTCTGCAGACCCAGTGTCTGAAAACAGAATTTTGTAAAAACAACCCCAGAAATGTTGTGAGACATGAAAGTGCACTGGGAGACAGAAGGTCCTTATCCGTTCAGAGGGCCGCTATCATTTCCTCCTCCCCTTTTTCTTCATCAAGGACTGGGCACCTGAGCCTGGACCTGAGCCTCCCTGCCAGTCCAGTCTTCCCCAAAGGCTCTGTACAGCTCAGTGTTATAAGTGGTCCCTCCCTGCCTGCAGCCTCTGACCCCATTTGACCCAGGTCAAGGACTGAGGGCGGTGGTTGGGTGGCAGGGGACTGCAAAAAACAGAAAATAGAGAAGAGCTGCCTAATCAAACTGCAGAAAGAAATTCAGCCACCACACTAACATAGCAGGTAGTCTCTAATATCTGTAGGCAGCAACTCACACCAGAGATTTTCTGTATCCTCCAGGGCAGAGCAAGGGATTACCAGTGATGTGTTATCTGCTCCAATTCTTCCTGCCAGGAGTCAAGTATAATACCTTAGTAATTCATTTGCGTTGATGTTCCCTATATAGAGATATGTAAATTATACACAATGGATGGGGAACACCACACACTCACATTTGTCTCTTGCAGATACTTCCTTCTCCAGGATGTGAAACCCAGAAAAATCCTCTGTACAGCATTAACTGTATGTATAACACTACCCTGGGGGCAGAGACCCAGCACAAACCATCCATAGCCTAGGCACAGTAATTAAGCAGACTTTGTTGAGTGGCAAGTGTCTATAAAACATCACGCTAGGGGTGGTGAGTGAAGCGAGGAGAAAGGTAGTAAAATACAAAATGAGAAAGTGTGTTCCTTATCTCATGCCCTGTGTTTTGATTCTGAGATTTAGACATACACATGAGTATTTTATCATAGGACAGAATGTGGAAAGTGGCAAAACAGAGGTAGAAACATCATGAATAGAAGATTAAAAAGAAAAAAAATCATTGTATTCAATTATGGTGTCACAGTTTTATGGACAAGATACATAAGCTGGACCTTAAATAGTTGATAGGCTTTGGAATCTGCAAAAGGGCAATGGGGAATGAGGTAGGAGGAAAGGTGTGAGGTCAAGGTGGGAAAGCATTCATGCATGCATTCATTCATTCATTCACTCATTCAACAACTGCTCATAGTGCCAGGCAGTTTCCACTACTGAAGACATACATACAGGTGAAGAGTAGAAACAAGCACGGTTGTGATCTGCATTGACTGAGGCAGGGACCATCGAAAGGAAGGGAATAAGCCTGGAGAAGAGAGCTGGGGCCCTTCCTAATAGATGTACACCGTGGTGACTTGCAAGCCCCTCCCCCCATTCCCATCCCATCAACAGTGGTAGGAAGTAGACCTGTGTCCTCTGAGGTTGCCACCACTTTCCCTCTGGCATGGTTACCCAGAAGACTGCTAGGTGCCTCCATGTCTGCCTCAGCTCTCATGGTGGGGAAGGTGATGCTTTGAGGCCTGGGAGAGAAGGGGGACATGCAGTATAGGGGATGGTATAACTTTAACTTGTCTCACTAACGGCCCTTCATCTACCCAGGGGTCCTATTAGCTCTGTTGAAAAGGTGCTGAAGGGAAAGAAAGTGGTTCTCTTCTGACCTAAAAACAAATGGATTAAATGAGCCAAAACGTTGAAAATACTCTTACCTTTCTTTGCCCAAACACCCATCACCTCTGATCTCAGCTGTCATTATCATCTCTTCCACAGCCCAATCAAGGGCCTGCAAGAGCCCCATCAACTGGACTCTGGGACCCCAAATACCTCTTCAGGTAGGAGAGTTGACACCTTCTCTGCTGCTGGTTCCAGTAGGGCTCACAGACAGGAATAACTCTGCTATAATGGAAGCCCACATCCTCTTGTTCTGACCTTCACAATCACCAGAATCAATTAGTTAGCATCCAGATGCACAAAACACCCATTCTTGAAGTTGTGAAGAACAAGTTAAACAAATACTGAATTATATAATCTCAACACAAAAGACTGTCAAAGGGCTAGGAGCTGTGTGTTGGTGCCATTGCAGAGGAAGAGGGAACCGTAACCAAGAGTATTTCCCGCAAGCCAGGCTCCACACAAGGTGTTGTCCTTAGATGATGGGCTGCTCCAAGTGACCTTTAACATCCCACCCATTTCTAAACGTGGTGCTGCACATCACATATCCACACATAAAAATGAAGTTGGACACATAGCTTATACCATACACAAAAATTAACTCAAAAGGGATAATGGACCTAAATGTAAGAGCTAAATCTATAAAACTTAGTAGAACACATAGAAATAAATCTTTGTGACTGTGCATTAGGCAATGTTTTCTTAGGCATGAAACCAAAACCAAAAGTAATACAAGAAAAATCAGATAACTTAGACTTCATTAAAGTTAAAAAAAAATTTATGCTGCAAATGATACCACCAAGAAAATAAAGACAATCCATATAATATGAGAAAATATATGCAGATCATATATCTGACAAGGAGCTTATATCCAGACTATTTAAAGAACTCTTATAATTCAATAATTAAAAAACAAAAACTCAATTTAAAATAGGGGCCCTGGCTGGTTGGCTCAGTAGATAAAGCAGTGGCCCAGCAGATGGATGTCCCAGGTTCAATTCCTGGTCAGGGCACACAAGAGAAATGCCCATCTGCTTCTCTCCCCTTTCTTTCCCTCTACCCTCCCACAGCCAGTCACTCAATTGGTTTGAGCACTGGCTCCAGGCGCTGAGGATAGCATGGTTGGTCCAACTGTGTCAGCGTCAGGCAGTAAAAATAGCTCAGTTGATTAGAGCATCAGCCCCAAAGAGGGGTTGCCCGATTGATCTCAGGTGCCCAGTTGAATCCCAGCACGTGGGAGTCTGTCTCACTATCTCCTCTCCTCTCACTTAAAAAAAGAAATAGGCATAGTAGTATATTAGTATTTCTCCAAAGAAGGTACCTAAACAGCAAATAAGTACATGAACTGATGCTCAACATTATTCATCATCAAAGAAATACAAATCAAATCCACAATGAGATAGAAATACAAATCAAATCCACAATGGGATACCATTTCGTAACCACGAGGATGGCTACAAAAACATAGTAACAAGTTTTGGCAAAGGTGTCGATAAATTGGAATCCTTTATATATTGCTAATGGAAACGTAATATGGTATAGCCATTTGATAAACAGTGTGGTGGTTATTCAAATAGTTAAATATAGAGTTACCATATGACTCAGAAATTCAGCTCCTAGGTATATAACCAAGAGAAATGATAACATGTCCACACAGAAACTTGTACACAAATCTTTGAAGCAATAGCCAAAATATTGAAACAACCCAAATGTCGATCAAGCAATGAATGGATAAACAAAAGGTGGCATACTCATACAATGAATTATTATTCAGCAATGACAAGGAATATAGTACCAGCATATGCGACAACATAGATGAACACTGAAAAACATCCTGCTAAGCAAAAGAAGCCAGTCACAAACAACCCCATATTGTAAAACTCCACTTCTAAAAAATGTTCAGATGTTCAGAATAGCCAAGTCCATACAAACAGAACATAGGTTAGTGATTACCCAGGGTTGGAGATGGAGTAAGGGTTGGAGACTGCTAATGGATATGGGGTTTCTTTGAGGGGTAATAAAATGTTCAAAAACTAAATTACAGTGATGGTTATACAGCTCTGGGAACATACCAAGCTACCGAATTGAACATGAAATGAGTATATTAGTTTGCTAGGGCTGCCATAACAAAGTAACACAAGCTGGGTTACTTAAACAACAGAAATTTATCTTCCTGTGATTCTGGAGGCTAGAAGTCCAAGATCAAGGTGTTGGAATATTTCGTTTCATGCTGAGGCCTTTCTCCTGGGCTTGTTAATGGCCTTCCTCTCTCTGTGTCTTTCTTTTTTTTTTTTTGGCGACAGAAAGAGGAACAGACAGGGACAAACAGACAGGAAGGGAAAGAGATGACGGGCCTTGATGGGGGGAAGGGTCTACAGCAGAGCAAGCAACCTTTGGGCTCAAGCCAGCAACCTTGGGCGGGCTTCAAGCCAGCAACCTCTAGGCTCAAGCCAGCGACCATGGCATCATGTCTATGATCCCATGTTCAAGCCAGCGACCCCTCGCTCAAGCTGGTGAGCCTGTACTCAAGTTGGATGAGCCCATGCTCAAGCCAGCGACCTCAGGGTTTCGAACCTGGGTCCTCTGCATCCCAGTCCGATGCTTTAACCACTGCACCACTGTCTGGTCAGGCCTTCTCCCTGTGTCTTTACATAGTTCTTCCTCTGCATGTTTGTGTCCTCATATCTTCTTAAAGGACCAGTCATATTGGATTAGAGCCCACCCCCATGGCCCCATTTAACCTTAATTACCTTTTTGAAAACTAGTTTTAAATATAGTCACATTTTGAGTTACAAGGGGTTAGGCCTACAACATGTGAATTGGGGTAGGGGGCACACAACTCAGCCCATAACAATGGGAGAATTTTATGGTATGTGAATTATATCTCAATACAACTTTTTTTAAATCACATCCACAAATCCTACAGATTAAACAGTCCAACCCACTGGTCTACTAATGGGAAATTGAAGGCCAGACAAGGGGAGCTGCTTGCCCCCAATCACAGCTGGTCAGAGGCAGCACTGGGATCAGAACTCACAGCTCCCACTTCATGTCCCATGTTCTTTCCACTACACCCTCCTGCTGCCCATGCTTCTAGGACTCAGAAACTGAACAGACAATGACGGAAAAAGTAAGACAATTTTACACTTAAAAGAAAAATGCCTAAGAAGTTAGATCATGCGCAATTAAGGAGTAAACAACAGTCCACAGCTTGTGGGAAATGGGGGACAGACAGCAAAACTCTGAGGAGGCCTGGAAGAGACATGCACAGTGACAAGCAGAGTCCGTGGGTGATGTCTACATTAATTTTCTATCTGCTGTGTGCCAGGTGAAAGAGGAACATGTTCCTAAGCAAGATGTGGTTTACAGAAGCATTGGCACTTGAGCTAATCCCTGAAGAACAGGCCTAATTCCACCTGGGTGAGGGCTTTGCAAGGAAAAGGAATCACATGGCCAAAGGTAGGTAATTTCTAGGTCCGTTCAGGAAATGATATGCTGGCAGATGCTCTATACAAGGAGCAGTGGGGGATAACAAAGCACAGGTAGGCTGAGGTCAGATTCTGGAAAGCCTTGCATGCTACTCTTAGAAGCACGGACTTGAGAAAAGTAACGGAATCCTGACAGTGCTGGGACATCACCTGAGGAGTGCGACAGGAAGGTGGCCCCACCCACAGCCAGCAGTTGGACTGGGTAACCACTTCAATAGTTTCTCTCTGAGGCAGTCACAGGACAGAGGAAGCTGGTAAGAGCTGAAGGGAAAGAGCCAATGAGAGACAGGGAGGCAGGAAGCTCCCTGCTTTTAAGGGGACTCACGGATCTTAATTAGACTTAGGAAAGCAAGAAGAGGAGGGAACGCTCTGCAGGCACTGAAAAGCCGCCAACTCCTGGGGCCCACGTTATGATCAGTGCTGACAGCCCTTCATCTTCTCCATTGCTTTCCTTTTTTTAGAAGATAAAGGGAGGGGTGAGGAAGAAGAGAGAAGCACAATGGAATTGCCTGGTGAACAAAAGCCCTGGCACGTTTTCACTAATCATTTTTAACAGGGTGTGCTGCTGTCAGCACCCTATAATCATACCTAATGCAGGGACATAGCCCATAACTTCCAACTCAGGCATAAGTGCATCCTGGACGGCCGCGGGGCCTGCCTGCCTGCCGTCTGCCAAGCATCCACCTGATTTGGGAGGGAAAGGGAAGGCCCAGGTACACAGAATGGGAAAACACAGCATAAAAAGCCAGGAGGCCTTGGTTCAAGTCCCAGGTATCTCCTTTACCGGCTTTGTGACCTTGAGCAAGACACTCAACCTTTTTAGGCCTCAGTTTCTTAGTCTGCTCTGACAACAACAGCAGCTATTACTGATTCAGTGTCTACTATGTACCAAGGACAATTTTAGGTCTAATCCCTTACAAAACATCCTATGTGGTATTAGTCCCCCATATTCCAGATGGAGAAACTGGGTTCCAGAGGTTAAATAGGTTAGTCAAGTTCAGAAGGCTATGCTTAAACCCAGATTTGCCTAGCTTTGAAATCACTGTTCTTAAACGATACCACAGTTATGTGAATTAAGCAGAAATAATAAAAATATGCTCTCCTCATCTCTATCTGCTTGCTATGAGGCTCAGTGGAGAGAATTCATACTTGAAACTGCAAAGGTATTATAGCCCTTACCAGTTACTCAACGTCAAAATGTGGTGGCCCTCCAGTCAGCTAGACTTCATCTCAACTGGGACCCTTGCTCCAGGTCCTTTTCCTCCAGCAAGGAAGCTAGTTTCTTTCCAACTAGCCCAGCCCAGCACCCCATCCCTTCTAACACTGCTGACCCAGCGTCTCTCGGTCTATGGGTTCCACTAGACTCTTAGCAGCAAAGCCCAAGTCTCACTTTGATTCTAAACTCCAAGAGTCTATTACATCAGGAGACAGAGAACATCACCATTAGCACCTTCCCTCCTGTGCACTGAGGTTCCCCACCTGCTACCCCTCCCTTTCCCCAATCCTAGAGGGGATTACATGAGAGGAAGTAGATATGGCCTCTAGCATAGCACTCAGCACCAAGAAGGCCGCTGTTCTTTACTGCTGTTCACAAGATGTGGGCCGCGACAAAGCACAACATTTTGATTCTTTAATACCACATCCCCTTCCTCTCGTACAGTCATCACATGCCAAAGGTGCAACCAGAAAAATGTCTCGATGCTCCTCACAGAAGCTGGGAAGGACACCAACCTGTTATTAACAGAGAAAAATAGAACCTGACATTGTCAGTGATCTGAAACCTCCCAGCTGAGGAAAACTTTGTTTTTTAATAAATAATAAATAACACAGGGTGTTTATTTCCCTAGCAAGTCATATTTCTTAAGTATCACTAGGCTTGTACGTCATGGCTGTCATCTGAGGAAAGGTGGAGCAGTACTGGCATCTTCAAGTCCCTTCCCCTACCTGAGGAGTTCAAAGCTCCTTCATCTTCTCTACAGCTCTCAGAGAAGAGACAAGGAGGGTGGGCCCTGGCAACTCTGCCTCCAGAGTACCTACAATAAATACTTGCTGAGAGTGTCTATGGGGGACACTTTCTCACTGTATGGATGGAATAATAGAAAAAGGCCATTTACTCAGCACCCACCTAACCAATTTCCCCACTGCCAACTCTGTGCTTCAAGCCCTCTCTCATCCAAGGTCTAGCTCCTCTCAAAGGACTTGCCAGAGGAAATGGAAAAAGAAGACGTCGTCTCTTACTTGAGATGGACAGAAACAGACACTCACTCTCATTGCTGGCTGCAGGTGTGTACAGAGACTTAAGTACTTCTCAATGCCTCTGTTAGTTCTAACTGCAGGAGTGGCCTTCTTGTGATGACTTCCTACATCTTCAGAACAGAATCAACTGTCCCTGACTGAGCATTTCCAGAGTAGCTTGTCTTCTGTTTCACTCATGTCACTGGTCATATAATGTAACTGTCTGCAAGTTGCATCCTCCCATAATCTTTACTACCATTACAGCTCTGTGCTCCTTCTACACCCACAAATGCCCAGCATAACAATTTACCCATCCTACATAAAACAAGGGTCACAGACGGGCACCCTAAACCTCAGACCAGACTTTGTTTAGTCTCCACCAAATTTTAAATTTTTAAAAAAATTTTAGTGTGGCAACAATCGGCTGAATCTGAACAGCAGGTAGGTCCTCAGATGCGGTACAGGGTCTTTGACTTGCCACAGACCCACCCCTCTGATCTTTTTACTCATCTGAGTTCGCAGCTATGCATAAATTCTGGTTGAAAGGGTGAGCCTGTGGTCATTTCAGACCACAGGATTCCTGGGGGTGAGAGCCAGATCTATTTCTTTTGTTTTGAATGGGGTCAGAAAGGAGAGTGGACCTAGGGAATTAACGAATGAGTTAAACCACACAGTCAAAATCTACATACCCAGGCCAGCAGGCTTCAGAGCCTGAGCCACAACAAAAATGTCAAGTTACCAGCCTTTAAAATAGGGCCTATCGGCCCTGGCCAGTCAGCTCAGCGGTAGAACGTCAGCCCAGCATGTGGAAGTCTCAGGTTCGATTCTCAGTCAGAGACACACAGTAGAAGCAACCATGTGCTTCTCCACCCCTCCCTCCTCCCTCCTCTCTCTCTCTCTTCCTCCCTCTCCCGCAGCCAAGGCTGGAATGGTTCCAGTCAAGTTGGTCCTGGAGGCTGAGGATGGCTCCATGGCCTCACCTTAGGGGCTAAAGTAGCTTGGTTACCAGAGCAATGCCCAAGAGGGGCAGACCATCGCCCCCTAGAGGGCTTTCTGGGTAAATCCCAGTTGGGGTGTATGTGGGAGTCTGTCTCTCTACCACCCCACCTCCCACTTAATTTAAAAATAAAATAAAATAAAACAGAACAGGGACTCTGTTGCCTAACTCATTCCCAGGTTGTTTGTAAGGACAGACTTAACCAAGATCTGAGCTAATCACATGGGCCCTTCTCAGGCACCTGACTCTGGCTGGTATTTAACAACCTAGAATGAGATCTTCCATACTCTAAGAAGAATGCCTGGTTTCTTATCTCATCCTAATAATACAAGCAAGGGAGAAAGAAAAAAGAAACAGAGAAAAAAAGAAAGATACACACACACATATATAAGCACAAGTATTACATATTAATATAATATATTGGTGTATATTAAGGCAGTACCTGTAAGGTAAGTGTGAACAGCTAAATGTCCAACAATGAGAAAATTGGTAGGTACTCTAATTATTGTGTGCACGTTTAAAAGTCTAACTGTGATTATTATGTAGCTGTGTTCTATTTACATTATGACTATATATTAACCATGTGAAAATCATGTTTGGAAGTAAATACAGACTTAAGGCATCCCAGAAAACAGAGAATTGATTTGTCATGTTGGCAACTTTGTGAGGCATCCTTTTTTCCCTATTCCTTTGATTCGTCCTTTCATTGTACATTTTATATGGTAAGTTAAATGCCCAGCCCACTCCTGACCCTAAAATAAGCTAGCACAATTCCAAACCAGATCATGGTGAGGGGTAAGTGAGGAAAGTCTACTTTGCTCAGTGCCATCTTAGAGTACAATGGGGGCAGGAACAAGGCACAGGTTTTTATCACAGATCAGTCTGCAGAGTTGGGGGGGGGGGCTCCAAAGAAGGAACTCCCTGCACCACCACCCCCAACACGCACACACTACAAAAGGAAGTTCAGCACTGCTCACGGAGCAGAGCCCGCCTGCCAGCCCACCCTTCATGAGTAGGCCCCTACTGCTCTGTCACTCGTGTGTGCAGTGGTCTCAGAGGTCTTTCTTCTGATGCTCCTGAGGTAAGCAGAAGGCTCTGAGGGCCTCCAGGCCGGAGCTGCCACACCAGCAGCTCTATCTTTCCAAGTCCCCTGTGGAGACTTGGGAGCCAAGTCCAGGGAAAAGGCTGCTCACCGAGGGAGGCAGGAGTGTTGAAGGACAGGATGACCACTAAAGCACCTTCTGAAAGGAGGGGACCACCACGGCATCAGGCTGAAGGCTGCAGCGGAGCCTGGGCAAGCAAGGGAGGAGCTGAGTGGGCCATGTGAGCGACCCAAAGACCTGACCTCACAGTGGCCTTCCAATGGCCAGGTGCTGAGGGACATTAGGTGACAGCTGCCTTTCTGTAAACTGTGAGAGAACAGTGGTGCTTGGAAAAAAGAAAGCGAAACTTTCTTCACAGAGTTTCCAATCAGATCAGACTCTCCAGGGAGAGATTCCCACTATGAATCACACCCAAATCCAGCAGGGCAACCCATTTGCAGGGAAATTCACTTACATTCAATTGTTGGTCTTTTACTTTTCAATTCCAAAACTTGCTTTTTCTAAATAAAAAATAAAGAAAGGAGGAAGGGAGGGAAATTTCCTTTATTGCTGTCCTATTCTGTTCAGTATTTGTGGTTATGGAGGAAGTCCCCAAGAATGGGGCCACAATCCAAACAAGCAAGGGTAGGAAGCGGGTGGCCCAGCTGGTCAGGTCCTTAAACCCACTGAAGGGCATGTGCAACCCCCATGCTTGCCCAGCTGGTAGCATCTGCCTCGAGAGGAAATGGTAAGGGAGGGCTGGAGAGGGCCAAGAGGGACCAAATGTGAAGGCTGGTGGCTAAAGCTGCCCCTCCTTCTGTAAGCAATCTCCACCAGAGGGTTATTTCCAGGCACTTTTCCTGTGAGAAAAGAATGGGAAGAATGCAGCCTAGCCATTACCCAAATCCACCCCATAAGGGCTCTGTGCCCAATTACGTACCGTGGGGGTGCAAGGAGGCCCCTCTAGAGCCTGTAATCAGCAAATCCGTTTAAGAAATTCAAACTGGCAGCCAGAAACTAGTGACATAGGTAATACAATATAAAGGCGGGCCTCCCTGAAAGTGGTGGGCACACATGTGTGCTCCCCAGCCCTACGGGTGTGAGTGTGCTGGCCGCACAGCCTCCACTAACCACAGGAATAGGTGGCCAGAAACACTCCTGCACTGTTATAGCTCTCCAGGGACCTGATCTCCAGGAAGTGCTCGCAATTGCAATCCAATTGTGTCCCTGGCTAGAGAAGCCAGCTGGAGACTGGGGACTGTGCCGGGAGGAAGAACTTCATTGGGAAAAAATGTTGACAAGAGTTTAATGTGGAGCAAGCGGAAGGACAAAAGCTTGGACGAAGGAGCCTGACTGAGAAATCAGGCATGCAGAGTGCTCCAGCGATTTGAATGGGGCTGTGCAGAGAGTATTGAGTTAAGAGGCACAAGAGGGGACTGGACTCCCCAAGGCCAGGCCAGGCCCAGGGTGAGGAAGGGTAGCACACTTTCTCTAGTAGTGGCTGGAACTTGGCATCCTGAAATCAACCCTTAACTGGGAATTAGTTTAAGGCAACCCCTAGCTAGAATGAAAGCTCAGAAAATTGAGGCCAAAAAAAAGTGCTGTTCTCACTTAAGAGATCAAATTAAATGGTGAAGAAGAAAACCGAGCATTAATTGAGCAGTTAACACGGACGAAGTACACAGTACATGTATCTCCAATCCTAACAACCATCATCCTAACAACCAGCAGCAAAGTGGGTACATTATCCTAATATTGCAGAAAAGAAATCTGCAAATGTGAGAGTCACCCTCAGTCACATGACTGAAATCAAGACTGATGCCATGTCTGTATACACCCCCAAAGTACAGATACACCATGCTCCATTTGGGGTTTCTTTTTTAAAATTTCTAAAGGCCCTGGATGGTTGGCTCAGTGGATAGAACATGGGCCCGGCATATGGATGTCCATGTTTGATCCCGGTCAGGGCACACATGAAAAGCAACCATCTGCTTCTCTTCCCTTCCCTCTCTCCCTTCTCTCCCTCTTCCTCTCTCGCAGCCAGTGGCTCAGCTGGTTTGAGCATCAGTCCCAGGTGCTGAGGATAGCTTGGATGGTCTGAGCGTAGGCCTCAGGAGCTGAAGACAGCTTGGTTGTTTCAGCACCCACCCCACACGTGGGTTGCTGAGTGGATCTTGGTTGGGGCACATGTGAGAGTCTGTCTTACTATCTCACTTAAAAAAGCAACAACAACAAAAAACTTTAAAAATATATTTATTGATTTTAGAGAGGGGCGGGGAAGAAACATCAATCTGCTCCTATATGTCCAGACTGGGGATCTAACCCGCAACCTCTGCACATCAGGACAACACTCTAACCAACTGAGCTATTGGGCCAGGGCTCCACTTGGGGTTTCTTGATGCAGTATTTCAAGAAGTAAACCCTCCTCAACCTGGAGATGTTTTCATTGTACATATGTACCCTGATTTATTGGTGTCACCCCATTAGAATTAATAAAAAAAATATATATATATATATAAAAAAAAAGAAGTAAACCGTCCTCATCCCAGACTCCTCTGTCAACAACAACAAAATACGGCTCACCGGGTGGCCTTGGTCAAGCCCCTTAGTCTGTCTAGGCACCAGCTGTCCCTGTGTAAGAATAAGGGGGTGACTAAGATACTTGCTAGGGTCCTTTCTTGTTCAAATACACATAGAATGCGTAAATAAGCCCATAACTCCGCCACAAGAACTGATGTGAAAGGTAGTAGCCCCCAGTGAGTATCTCCAACACCCCACCTTTCTCATTTTATTATAATTGCTGGTATTCTTGTCTGCCTCCCCTACAGACTATGCACTCCCTGAGGGTAGAACACTCCACCAAATTCTGCCTCCAGTCCTCTGCCTAGAGCTGCATCTGTTACACCAGACACTCAGTGTGGATGTGCTAAATGAATGAATTAATGAATGAATGCTCCTCAAAGTCAGACATGCCTCAGAAGAAAGCATTCAAGAATATTTGCTCACCAGATTTCACCTCAAATGTAGAAGAGTTGGCCCTCCGCAAATCTAACTCTGACCTGAAATTATCTGGAAAGCTTTCACAATACAGATTTCCACCCCACTCCCAGAATTTCAGACTCAGAAGATCTGGGCTGGGGGCCCAGGAGTCTGAATTATTAAAAAGTTCCCCAGATGTCTTTAAGTCAAAGCCAATTTGGGACCACTAATGTATATTACTTGGCTAACACCCATTCAGT
Organism: Rhynchonycteris naso; assembly: GCA_037038555.1. NCBI lineage: Eukaryota > Metazoa > Chordata > Mammalia > Chiroptera > Emballonuridae > Rhynchonycteris > Rhynchonycteris naso. Next base: position 108,868,352 of record CM072996.1, on the reverse strand, counting down.
CGTGCGCTGGGACTGGATGAAGCTACAAAATAAAAACAAAACAAGTGACTCTCTCCTATGGATTCTTTTCCAAAAAGCTCAAGTCAACTTCTATGCTGTGATGTTGTTACTTATTGGATTTAAACAGGAAGGCAATGCTTCTCCCCACTCTGTAAGTTGGCAAACTGAGAGGTCTGTCCAAGAAAGAGTACTAATTCCTCTTTTTACCTCTCCCTTTAGCTCAGTGGTTCTTAACCTGGGTTCTATCGAACCCTAGGGGTTCGATGAGTCGGTCTCAGGGGTTCGGAGAAGCCTCTGCCGCGGAGGCTAGAATAAAGTAATACTGTAATTTGTTGTGAGTTCATGCACTTTGTTGGTTTTGTTCTTTGAGCAAGGTGATGTTCATGCACGGCTCATTTTGTGCACCAGTAAAAAAACATATACCTATGTCTTGAATTTGGGGAAAAAAAACATATTTTATCACTAAAGAAGGGTTCGGTGAATGCGCATATGAAACTGGTGGGTTCAGTGCCTCAAAAAAGGTTAAGAACCACTGCTTTAGCTCCTGAAGAAGGTAGGGTATTAGAGTCTTTGGAGCCTCAGCTAGGTTTCTGGGAAAAAGGAAAGTATAAGGCTAGGCACACATTTGGCTGCAGGCAGTGCTGACACCAGAACTGACTTCTCTGCCCTTCTGGCCCAGACTTGGAGGACAAGACACAGTTATTCTCTGACAGCTCACAGACCCCAAGTCTGAACCCAAACACAAAGTCTCAACAATGTCAAATCACCAGGCCAGAAGGAACAGAGATCCCATCCCCTTCCTCTCAGACCTGTACCCACCTCCCTGGCCTGGAGATTAGGAAAGGCCATTTATTTATTAATCCATAAAAATGACAGCAAAGCTAAGAAGTGCCAAGCTCTGGAAGAGAGGAGAGTCTGAGTCCCAAGAGAAGATAAAGGAACAATTTATTCCTATTATTTTCAATAAAATGGTAGCCCTCCTGGAGGAACTAATGCTGAGAGTCTGAAAGCTGAGCTAACATACACCACCTTTGACACAGAAGCTGGGACAGACACCATCCTGAGCCTGCTCCCTCAGCAATGGGAGACACCTCTTAAAGGCAGAAACCAAAATCACCTGGCCAACATGCCTGAGGCCCTATCCCCCCTCATCCCCCTTCTTCCACCCAGCCTTGGATGAGATTGATGGAGCTGAACAGCTGTAGCTGTGAAGGGAGGGAGGTGGACAACAGCTGGAAAGAGGAAGGGCTCCTCCCCCCACCTGGGCCAAGTCCCAGCCAAAGCTGGACAGGAAGGAGAGAAACAGGTCTCCTCTGTACACTTTTCTTTCAGGACCGGAATGTGAGCCTTCAGCTCCCTCTGACCTTGCCCCTGCCCCTCCTGGTCACCAGGCAGGCAGGTGTCTGGATTCCACAACAAGCTTCATAACTTTGATTTCTGGTTGCCTTGACCACAAAATGAGCATGGTATTATCTGCTTTACAGAGTAGTTCTTAGGAGTGGAGGAATCAGATCCTGGTCCATGATAGGCACTGATGTTTGTTAGCCTCAGTTTCTTCATCTGTAAAATGAGCATGCTCAACTAAATGGTCTCTCACACCTCCTCCAGATCCTATAAAATTGATTCATAAAAGGTATCCTCTTCATCCCTTTTCTCTAAGGAGAATGGCTGCTCAAAATACCTTCTCTGGTTCTGCAGTGTCACCAGATAAATGAGGCTCTCAAGATTTCTCCCTTGTACTCTTCTATCCAGATCCTACACTCAATCTGCAAACATGCCCACACTAGACTCTCAAAGGCCGGCCCTTTATCTCACAATCCATGAGCCCAATATACATGTAAATCATTCACACAGTCCAGTGATTTCTTATCCATGATACACCTCACACCAAGAGCAACCTGGAGGTGTGTGGCAACACTGCAAGTGAAAACTGCCTGTGCAGAACAGTGTCATCCAATATGGCAGCCACTAGCAACAAGTGGCCACTTAAATTTAAAGTTTAGTTAAAAATGAATAAAATAAGCCTGACCAGGCGGTGGTGTGGTGGATAGAGCGTCGGACTGAGATGCGGAAGACCCAGGTTCGAGACCCCGAGCTCGCCAGCTTGAGCGCGGGCCCATCTGGCTTGAGCAAAAAGCTCGCCAGCTTGGACCCAAGGTTGCTGGCTCCAGCAAGGGGTTGCTCGGTCTGCTGAAGGCCCGCGGTCAAGGCACGTGTGAGAAAGTAATCAATGAATAACTATGGTGTCGCAATGGCAATGAAAAACTAATGATTGATGCTTCTCATTTCTCTCTGTTCCTGTCTGTCTGTCCCTATCTATCCCTCTCTCTGACTCTCTCTGTCCCTGTAAAAAAAAAAAAAGAATAAAATTAAAAATTCAGTGCCTCAGGTACACCAGCCACATATTAAACGCTGAATAGCCACATGTCACTAGTGACTACTGCACTGGACAGTGCAGAACAGAACTCTCCCTCATCGCAGCCCTGGTCCAGAAGGGCCTCCTCAGGGGCAGAGCAGGCCCCAGGTGGCTCACACTGAATCTCGAAGGGGACAAGGAATGAGGGGAGGGCAATCTTGGGCAAAGAGGGGTCATGTGCTATTGCTTCAGGGGAGAAACCACAAGGACAGTGGTTCTGGCAGGCCCACCAGCTCAGGGTATGCCCCTCAGTGAAGGTCTCCCTGGCCCCAACACCCGGCAGGATGCAGCAGGCAGCTGTCACATCATGCTTAATTTTTGGGATTCGTGGGACACTTGTCATTCTCTCCATCGCCTGGCAGACTCCTGGCCTTTCCCAGCTGCACCTTGCCCCAGAGCAGGCTCCGCTGCAGCCCTCCTGCTGCCCACTGCAGCTGAAGTATGACCTGCAGAGAGCCAGGGCTCCTCTGCCTTCATCCCAAGGTAAAAAAATATCTGGCTACAAAACCAGAGGGAGATGAGAAAGCTAGTTTTAATCAAGCATGACTATATTCAAGGCACATCAAGGTACTTCCACTTTTTTTTTTACATTTTCCCATGATTAAAAAAGAAAAGGTAAGTGTAAGCTGCAAGGTTAAGTGTAGTTAAACCCATTTTCCAGATGAAAAAACTAAGGATCAGGGAAGGTAAGTGACTGGTGCAAGCTGATAAGGGTCACAGCCTGAACACAAACCCAGAGAAGTCTGATCCCAAAGCTTATAATCCACTACCCTCTCTGAGGCTGAGGCTGCGGGCCATCTCCAACAGGCAGGCACGACAGGCACTGCCACCCATCCACCCCCCGGGAGGAATTCTCCAAACACGGAAGACAAGGTCAAGACCCAGGGCTTTTTGAGTTTCTGGCGTGAGAGAGCCCAAAACCTCTGGAAGGTCTTGGCATTGGAGAGGTGAAGAAAAGCCGTAACAACAAAGCAGTGGAGCAGAAGGAAAGAGAAGCAGGGAAACAGGAGTGAACACGAAAGCAAAGTCAAGGAATAAGCGCACAGAGGCATTTGAAATCATTCCAAGTGCAATTACTTATTTCTGCAACTGTTTGTCTAGAATCTGTCTTTCTCAATTAGATGTTGGGCTCCATGAAAGCGATGACCCTGATTCATGGCTGTGTTCCTAGCACTAGGAAAGTGCCTGGCACATAGTAGGTGCTCAATAAATACCTGTATGAAAGACGGACAGGTAGATGGAATGGCAAACACACTGTCAAGGGACTATGGAGAAAGAAAAGCCCTCTTTGCCTTTTCAGAGACCATCATCTCCTGCCCTCAGTGCCAGCTCAGTGCCCTGAGAGCCTGCAGACATCTATTTGGTGAAGATGTATTCCTGCAATGGTTTGGCATCCTGGGCCCTGTCAGCACCTCTGCCATCACCCCACAACCCCAACACCACTCTCCAGGCTACATCAGGTCCTAGAGACCTCAAAGTCATCTGGTCCAGTATGCTCATTTCACAGATGAGGAGACTGAGACCTAAGAGGAAACTGGCTTGCCCGGGTACAACCCCAAAGTAAAGAAAGTTTTTCATAACAATTCCAGCGGAAGCTTGATAAGGGAAGCTCAGCGCCAAGCCCTGAGTGCCCTATAGCTCATTCTCAGGGCCAGGCCTGGTGCCTGAAGCCCATCTGTCTCTCCAGCCTGCCAAGAGCAAGAGCCCTTCCTTTCCCTGTACCCATGTTGATGAAACCCACCTCAGGTGATTTCAGAACATTGTACTGGGGGAGGTTTTGCTGGCCATGGTGCCAAGCCTTTAATTTCCGACTTCCCAGCCTGACACCCCTAATGGTTCTAGCCCTCTCTGCTCTGAGCCCCATGTGGTCATACATCACCTTGGCTGATGCCAGCCATGCCTCCCCCAGCCATCTGGACAGAAAAATGAGGAAAGAGAGAACAGGATGATCTTGGCAAAGAGGACCAATAGGAAGCTAAGGACACCTGGTCCCTATCCTTCCTGACCTCGCTGTGCATGTCCTATTGAGATGCAGGGGTGATGAACATGCTTCTCTTTTTCTGGGACTTAGTTTCCCAGTAAGTAGTTGGAAATCTTCAGTCCAAATTCAGCAAGATGTATTAAGATTGGGATATTAAGGTAGATACTTTCTAGGTACAGTAGGACTCCAGCCCTGGAAAAGCTCTCTGACAACTTGATGAGTCAAAACAAGTTCACATACAAAGGTATTTTCACAAATGAGAGCACTGCCAAGTGAAGAACATGGAGCAAAAACACTGCAGACAGACACAGGTAAGAAAAACGTGACAGGAGGGACCCTAGAGCCAGTGCTGAAAGACAGCAGTGATCTCAAGAGTCAAGAAGCGAATGCAAAATTGTGGGTGTTGAGCATGGGCTGAGCGTGATCCTCACTGGAGGACTCTCCAAGCAGTAGACACCCACCATCCACCAAAGGAGTTTTCAGGATGAACTTGATGCATGAGAACAGGAATGCGTACTTTCTCAGAGATGACCTTAAGCTACAAATGGAGGCAAAAGAAGGCAACTTGAAATCTAAATGCTAAGAAACACAATTTGACAATCCTTGTAACCTATAGGTTTTAGGAAACAGAAAAGAGAACAATATCATTCCCAGATATTATTCAAAGCAAAGGGTTCCGGGTCTTAATTTGGCTGAAACACAAACTTCACTGAAGGAGAGCCCTGACTATGGATAACATGATAACAAAACTTCTGCTTTTACCTCTGTGGGTAGAACCCCAATCTAGAGCCACCCAAGAGTGAGAGAGAAGTATCAACTAAGGAGGAGCCTTGCAGGAGCTATCCATATCTGTGCAATGGCTGGAAAGCAAAACCCATTAGAAACGGCACTGCATGACTTTCCTGGGGCTGTCATAACAAAGTACCACAAAATGGGCGGCTTGAAACAATTTATTATCTCACATTCTGGAGGCTAAACGTCTGAAATCAAGGCATTAGCGGGGTCATCATCCCTCCAAAGGCTTTAGGGAAGAATCCTTCCTTGCTTCTTCCTCACTTCCGGTGGATGTTAGTAATCCTGGTGCTACGTGGTTTGTAGCAGCATCACTCCAATTTCTGTGTCCACCATTACATGGTGTTCTTATGTGTTTCTGTGTCCACACCTCCCTCTTTTAAGGCTATTAGCCATCATATTAAGGCATGCCCTAATCCAATATGATCTCATCTTAATTTCATTATGTCAGCAAAGACCCTATTACCAACTAAGGTCACATTCACACATCCTGGGTAGATGTGAATTTGGGAGTGGAAAATACTACTCAACCTACTATATGATTTACTGCCAAAAGCTGCCCTTGCAGTCAGAGATACCTGTCACAGTGTGGAGACACACCCTGAGGTGGTAATGCCATCTCTTATCAGCACCATGGTCACCCTGAGACCCCTCATGAAGCCCAACATCATCAAAAAGAGAACCAAGAGGTTTACTTGGTACCAATTAGATCAATGTGTCAAAGGTCTCAAGTTCCCACATCCACAGCTGTCTGGCCAGATAACCTTGGCCAGAATGCCAACCCTCTCAATGATTCTGTCCTCTATGAGGAAAGAATTTGGAATCAGTTTCCCAGGTTCCTTCTAGCCCCCAAACTGCCAAATTAAAAACAAATGAAAATCAGTACAAACTCATGATTTTTAAAATATAAATACAGGTAAATAGAAACAGAAATAAATGTAGGTATATATGTGTGCAAGACTTGGCATACATAGATTTTCTAGCTGTGTTCTCTGCTTAATAATAAAGCCATAAAATTATGCCAAAAAAAATAAAAGCCGTATTAAAACCACATACCCCTTATAAAGAGGTACCGATGAGGACAATGCATTACAGCTGTGGTATTCTTGCCAAAAATGCATAACCTCAATCTCATCATGAGAAAAGATTGGCCAAACCTAAAGCAATGGCACTCCAGTAGCAATGAACACACCCAGTGCCTAGATCTTAGTTTCTAAACACCATTCTCCAGCAATGGAACCAGAGATCCTTATAAAAGTGATTGACATCCGGGCTGTGACAGAAAAAATAATGTAACATAAGTCTGGAGTATCTTGTAGTGCCAGAAAGTAAGGAAGTGCTCAAAAAAAAATGAAGAGGGTATCTCAAAAGGGCATAGGAGCCAACCTGAAAGAGCTTCCAATGGTCAAAGGTGGAGCAATTTGAGCAAAACAACTATGGTATTGAATTTTAACTATAACCCATAGAATAGAATATTCATGACATTTATTATATAATATATGTCCATTCATTTATTGTATATTATATATTATATAATATATCATTAAATATCCATGAGTCTATAATGATAAAAGTAATTAAATAAAGACTGACCTGTGGTGGTGCAGTGGATAAAACATCAACTTGGAGTGCCGAGGTTGCCGGTTCAAACCCCAGGCATTTCTGGTCAAGGCACATATGGAAAGCAAATACAAGCTGATGCTTCCCACTCCTCTTCACCCCTTTCTCTCTCTCTCTCTCTAACATGAATAAATAAAATCTAAAAAAATTAATAAATACATAGATAGATAGATAGATAAATGCAGGAGAATGGCCAGCTCTTCCTTCCAAAAAAATTCCAATTAATAACGGTAGAGGAAATGAGGAAAATAGAAAATCACTATTAGGTGAACACTTCAATAACTGTCAAAGGCAGAAACCACTGATGGATAAAACTGGTGTGTAAAAGTTTAAGGAAGAAAAGGACATTTATATAGTCTCAATGTATCTTCCCACAACACATCATTAATTAGTAAAAGAAAAATAATTGCCTGACCGGTGGTGGCACAGTGATTGTCGGCCCAAGATAGTGAGGGCCCCAGTGTGAACGCTAGAAAGCAGGCTCGCCGACTTAAGCACAGAGTCACTAGCTTGAGTGAAGGATCATCGATATGATCCCAAGGTTGCTGGCTTGAGCCCAAAGGTCTCTGGCTTGAAGCTCAAGGTCACTGGCTTGAGCCCAAGGTCACTGGCTTAAAGCCCAAGGTTGCTGGCTTGAAGCCCAAAGTAACTGGCTTGAGCAAGGGGTCACTGGCTCGGCTTGAGCCTCCTGGTCCAGGTACTTATGAGAAACAACCAATGAGCAACTGAAGTGAAGCAACTACATGTGGATGCTTCTTATCTCTCTCCTCCCTCTCTCTCCCTTCCTGTCTCTCCCTCTCTAAAAATAAAAATAATTTTAAAGAGGAGATACTTGGCCAACATCACCTTCTCCAAGTGACTAAGGTTAACATCACTGATAATAAGACATGTAGCTCCCTTCCTCAGAGCTGCCTGCAGAGGCGGCAGCCATCTCCTACTCACCACCACAGACACTCTCAGACCCCTCAAGAAGCCCGAGATCTTAAAAAAAAGGACCAAGAGGTTCACCTGATACCAGTCAGACCAATACATCAAAATTTAGCATAACTGGCCTGACCAGGAGGTGACGCAGTGGATAGAGCGTCGGACTGGGATGCGGAAGACCCAGGTTCAAGACCCCGAGGTTGCTATCTTGAGCGCGGGCTCATCTGGCTTGAGCAAAAGCTCGCCAGCTTGGACCCAAGGTCGCTGGCTCCAGCAAGGGGTGGCTCGGTCTGCTGAAGGCCCGCGGTCAAGGCACATGTGAGAAAGCAATCAATGAACAACTATGGTGTCACAATGGCAACAAAAAACTAATGATTGATGCTTCTCACCTCTCTCCATTCCTGTCTGTTTGTCCCTATCTATCCCTCTCTCTGACTCTCTCTCTCTCTCTCTCTCTCTCTCTCTCTCTGTCCCTGTAAAAAAAAAAAAAAAATTATCATAACTGGCAAAAACCGAGAGGCGACTAACAATAGGGTACACAGAAGAGTCATAGGCCAGATCTTGATGCCCAACACTGGTTATGGGAGCAACAAAAAAACAAAGCACACTCTGCCCATGGCTTTCAGAAGTTCCTGGTCCGCAGCGTCAAGGAACTAGAAGTGCTGCTGATGTGCAGCGACTTTCACTGTGCTGGGCCTGCAAAGCCGCTGTGGAAAGAGCAGCCCAGCCAGCCGTCAGAGTCTCCAACCCCAATGCCAGGCTGCATGGCGAAGAAAATTAATAGACAGCTTGTGTGCACATTGCATTTTGGGTAATAAAACCGTAAAATTCTGCCAAAAACAAAAAAAGACAGTGAAACCATGTACCCCTTCAAAAGGGGTACTGAGAAGGACGCAGCATCACATCTGTGGTATTCTTGCCAGAAATGCATAACCTTAATCTCATGAGAAAACACTGGCCAAACCTAAAGTGAGGGACGTTCTACAAAGGAACTGGCTCGTACTCTTTAATACTGCCACGGTCATGAAGGACAAGGAGAAACTGAGGAACTAGCACAGGTTGGAGGAGCCTAAAGAGACATAATAACTAAATGCAATGTAGGGTATTAGAGAAGGGGCGTTAACAGGGAAACCCAAATAAAGTCTAGAGTTTGGTTAATAATGTTACATCAATGTTAATTTCTTGGTTTCAACAGTTGTACTATGGTTAAGTAAGATGTTAACAAGCCAACCAATAAAGCAAAAGAAAGAGGGTGTGTGCCGTGCGCACGCCACACACGTACGTGCTACAGAGCACACGGGTGCAGGAATGGCGGAACACCGGGAAGTGTGTAAGAGAGTGTGGTGGGGCGAGGGGTGAGGAAGGGGGTGGTGAATGGCCTTTTGCTGTTTCAGGCAGCGTGCTGGGCCTCGGATCTAATTTTCACAAAAGGATTACTAGATTACATTCCTTACCACAGGCAGCTGTCCCTGTCAAATAAATAATCATCGCCTTACATTTACATATCGCCTTTCATCCCACAGCCCTTCTACAGCTAGGACCAGCCTGGGAACAGTCTCAGCCCTTCTCAGGGAGGGGAAGAAGGCAGAAACAGGGAGGGAGGGGTCAGGCCACACTGAGACCAACCTGAACCAAATCTGGTTTCCAAGAAAGGCGCCCCAAGAAGGGGAAACTCAGCTGTCAAAAGGGGAGGGTGGTGCCAGCGGTCGGGAGGGGTGCACCACCAGGTGCTCCAAAATAAAGGCCAGGGCAGGGGAAGAGCAGGCAGCAGGCTCCCAGTAGGGTACCTGGGCGGAGTAGTGTCTAGTCAGATACAGTAGGACAGAGTGGTTGCCCGTTCTCAGCCTCTAAAATGTGTGTGATGTTGGGCAGGTTCCTCATCAGTGAAATGCGCCTATCACACAGGATGAGCATAGATACATAAGCACTTAGTATAATGCCTGCCACCTAATCTTGCAACTCACCTGCTGGCCACATGGGAAGGGCCAAAGAAAGGGCCAGACAGAGAAAATAGCCATTGGGCATGATGGAAAATAGCAGGACACCTACTGGTCCCAAGGAAAGCAGCTATGAGTTTTCCCAAGGGGCTGACTTGTCAGGAGTCCACTGCTGAGCAACATGGGGTGGGTCCTTATATCCAAGCTGTAGGAAGCTGCCCACTCAGAGGAGGTGACTTGTCCCTGCAAGGGGAAAAGGCAAGAGCTACCCTGAAAGGTCCACAGAACAGGGCTGGGCCGGGCTAGGAAAGGAGAAGGGGGAGTGCTAAGGAGGCCCAACTCAGAGAAAAACCTTTCTAACAAGGGCCTTACATTTCCCAAGAAACTAAGACACAATGCCCGAGCTACTGGGCCCTGCGCCTGGGGGGCTCGCAGTCTAGTTGGACAGACAAGTGCACACTGAAAAATGAGGTCAAAGCTGTCACCTCCCATAATGCAAACAAGGGCAAATAAGAGAACCAAAGGAAGTGCCACAGGCACTAAAGGACAAAGAGGTCACTCTGGGTATGAGGGGCTCCCAGGAGCAGGGACAGGTAGGTAGGCAGGGGACGGGAAAGCTGGCGGACTCCAAAACCATCATAGCACGGTCCCGGGTTAGGCAGGACGTTCATCACCACCATGAAGGGGGATCTAGGGTGTGGGCTGCAAAAGCCATTTGGAATCAGAGTGGGAAGGGCCAGAGTTTTAGGCTTTAAGTTTAGATACGCCAGGTGCTCCCACAGCATGGGCACTGAGCTCTTTGGATAAGAGCTGGGGATGCTGGGAGAAAGAAGGTTTTAGCATAAGGGAGTAAGTTTTCAAGGAATAGGTTGAGAGATTTTTTGAAAACTTTCTCATGACACAGGATATTTGAGAGCTAAGAGAGACTGGAAGCTTAGGTCACCTTGTGTAATACAAAACCCAAACTTCCCCTTTGGCAAGGACCCAAAGCCCCTCGGTCCTCATCACAAATCTCATGGCTTCCCTCTGGCCTTCTGCACAGAATCCCAAATTCTCTTTTGGCTTCTACTGTGAACCCCAACACTTCTACAGCCCTCTCCCACTAAACCCCAATACTTCCCCCCTTTGGCCTTTTCCAATTAGCCCCAAACTCCCTTGATCCTTACCTAATATGTCCCAATTTCCCTCTGATATCCCAAATAAAACCCAAATTTCGTTTGGCCTCCCACGATAACCGTCCCAGCTTCCACTGGCCCATGCCCATTCTTCCCTTCGTTATCTCCCAGGAACCCAGTACTCCCTCGTGTCATCATCACCCACAGGACCTCAGAGGAGTATTCGTCCTCCCACATCATCTAACCGCCAAACATCCCAACAGCCCCCAACTACCACTTCCCTTCCTGTGCCAAACTACAAGCCTTCCTCATTCAAATTCCTCCAATGAATCCTGCACTTTGGGGGGCCTTCATCATCAAACCCCAAAATTCTCCTCAATTTCCCATTCTGAATCCAACTCTTCAGCTTCTCCTAAGAAATCCACCAAGTTTCCTTATAGGGACTTGGGAGTAGGCTCGGGTACCAAGGGCAATATCTCTCAGCCAATCAGTGCCAAATGCCAGACTTTTCGCTTCCAGTCCATCCAGGACTGTCATTCATTTCAAAATGCATGTGAACCTCCTGGAGATTTTAACAACACCCAAACTGGCTATACCCTTTTTGACGAGACAAGTCCTTTAGCTTCAACTAAAAATCCCTAAAAGTTTCCTTGGTTCCAAACACCAGATTCCAAGAGTTCTCTCAAGGTTCCCCTAGGAAACACCAAAGTACGCTAAAACATCACAGCTGCATCCATCACATGAACTGTTTCTAAATGCTCACTCCCTGTTTCTGTACTTACTTATCACCATCATCCACAAGCGGCACCTTCAGCAGCACTCACCAGGATGATTTTCCCTCTCCGACAGTCTCAGTGGGTGGCCCTGAGACACCCTTTCAGGGTCCAAATGAAAAGCTTTCCCAGTTCTATGGACAACCAAGAGCTAAAGAGGGACAGAGCAAATTCCCTTGGGACCAGCTGGAATCTACTGCCCCGCACTTCTGGAAGGCAGGAGTGGTATGGGTGCAGTGGTCTGAGCCCATGATGGACTAGAGGGAAGCCCAAGGAAGGGTCTGTGCCATGGACCCCAGAGGTTGCCAACTGTCAAGGCGTGCGGCAAGGACAGAGTGAGGCAGAGCAGAATGAAGAGAATCCCATTGTCGCCAAGTTGTCCCACTACAAATGCCAGACCGAGGAGAAAGCCCCTTCCACTACATAGTAAGGGGACACAAGGGGCAGCCTGGCCTCTGAGAATAAGGAGAAGAGAGAAGGTGTGAACAGAAAAGGGGGAAATCTAATTAGCAGGTGGTTCCTGCTCAACCACCTGCTAAAAACCACAGCTCACCCAAGACTTGGACAGAAGGATCACTGACAACCTCGCCAAGGACTTCTCTCTACAGCCTCAGACAGACTAAGGAAGGGCTAGGCCGCCATCCTGCCCTGAACCCCCCAAGAAAAAATGGCTCATGAAGCGGAAACCTGAGAAGATGCCAAGGGGCAGCAGGAGGCAATTTACAACCAGGAAAACTGAGCACTCTGACCAGATGTGGGCCCTGGGGAGGGGGCTGGGGCCTAGGCATTTGTGCAGGGAGTAGGTAGGGAAGAGACCCGAAAGTTCCTTCCCCAGGACCTTCACAGCCTGCAGCCCTGGGCTCCCATATTCCCAGTGCAGTGGAGGGGTGAGTAGAGAAGGGGCTGGGGGCCTGCAGGGCAGACGAGCGCTGGGGTCAGCAGCCAGAGGCGGGCGTGGGGAGAGGTATGGAGAGAAGTGAAGCAAAAGAAAGGAGGGAGATGGAGCCAAGGAAGATACTGGGAAAGGGCAAGCCAGAGAAGAGTCCACAGGAACAATGCACAGGCTGGATGCCAAGCCTCTTCCCTGACCCACTCGCCCCTGGACTAGCACCGTCCTCTGACATCTGTGATTCCAGGAGGCAGTAAGAACCAGCAGGAAGACAAAGCTAGTTTTCCTTCTTTGCTCAGTCCTGCACTTCACAACCCCCACCCCAGGCTCTGGTCTTCCTCAGCACTGATGAGCTTCCCTGTCCCTAACAGGTGTGCCAGCTTCCCAGCCTCAGCCACACCTGCTGGCCCACAGGCAGGGAAGGACTGAAAAAATTACACTTATAAGATTGTTTCCGAGCCCCCTCACCACTGCAAATAACAAATGTCCTAGGCAAGTGAAGTGGAAGCCAAGGTCCAGAGAGGGAAAAGGCCAAACCTGAGTCACAGAGCAGCAAGGGGAAGCCCAGCTCCAGACACTGACTCAGCGTAGAGCTCTCCCACTCCCCACACTGCCTTCCTCCAGCCCAGGGCCAGCAGAGACCCCAGCTTAAGGAAACAAAGCTGCCCCTTCTCTTGAGCAATAAGGGGGCTGCGATAGGATATATGGAAGAAGTCAAGGCCCTGGAGAGCTGAATGCAGAAATCCATTGACAAGAGGTGGAATTATTTCCCCTGGAAAAAAATTAATAAAAAGCCCTCCCTTACCAGACCCCAGGGGTATTTGGTTGGAGGCTGATGTAATATAGAGAGGAGAGGCCAAGGGGAGAGGAGCCCCCCCAGCCCCAGCAAGCCTACTGCCAGGAGCACAACAGGGAGGCTGCAGCTGGAGCTGCGGGGTGGGGGGAAAGAACAAGCCAAGCAGGATGTTGGAGCCTGAGACACAGTCCTGTGGGCGTCTAGCTGAAAGGCAGAAGCCTTTACACTGGCAACCCAGTGGGTAATGCTCCCTTGGGGCTCAAATCCAGGCTGGTGTGGATGTCAGGTGCCCAGAGCAGGGCGGGTCAGAGGCCTCTAGGGGTTGCATGTACTGGCACAGCCCACTGGAGGTGAAGCCAGATCGCTGTGGGAAGCAGTGGGCAGAGTTCTGGAAGGGCAGGGAGTCAGGACTGACTCAGGCTCCTGAGGCAGACACGGTCCTCCAGTGAGGAGGGGGGTGGAGGAAAATGGCAGCAAGAGCAGGTGCCCAGGGAAAGGTTGGCAGGCCAGCACTCATCTTCCCATCTATGCCTACCACTCACAGGCTGCAGTTCTGACAGAGCTGTTAGGGCCATGATGGGTCCACACCTGTGCCCAGAGAGGGTAGGCATGAGGGATGGAGGACCAGGACCTCAAGAAGACACATTTGGAGGAAAAGGAGACAAGAAGCACAGAAGGCATCACTACTACTGCATCAGGGAGGGTCCAACTGGAAAGGAGATGTCAGCAAAAGCCCCCTTGCTTCACATGAGCCCAGAGCAGCACTTGTAATTCAGAAGGTCAATAGAAAGTTGGTTCCCAGCACAAACACTTCACATACACAAATCTGGTCAACACCTTCCTGGAATGAGAGCCAGTGGAATGTTCTGTCTGGTAGATGAGACCAACCAGCAGCTCCACAGTGCAAAGTATGAGCTGGGGCTTGTCCCAGGACACCCTGCCCTCCATCTGCCTCCCACTGAGGATACAAGATGGTGGGATGCTTGGAGAGAAGGAGTGGTGGCCAGGTGGCCACCTCTCGATCTCACATGCTCTCTCCCTCCTCCAGTCCCCGTTCAGGTACAGGCTCGGTGCCTTGGCTTCCCACAGGGCACCTGCAAACATTATCCTCTTACAGAGGTTTTAGTTGTGACTATAAAATGACAACACAGGCTTCCTGACAGTCACCCCAACCCTGAGATGGAGTGAGTACTTTCCCTTTCTCACCAACCCTCTCCCCAAATACACAAACCTACTTCACTACAAAATGAGAGGCCACACAGCATGGGCGAAAACAAAAATACTAACTGTGGTCACCTGTCTTTGAAGTGCTGGCTATATCCTTACCTTCTCTGAGCCTCAACTTCCTCGTTGGAAAAAGACGCTACCCCAGTACCTGACACAGAGCCATTGGGAAGACCACGTGAGACGTGGGAGATAGAAGAAATCATGTCAACTGGAACACAAACTTTCGAGCAATATGCAGAGAATGACAACGATCGGTGGTGTGGGACTTGTGTCGGACGCCAGCCTCTGGAGCCGCCTGCCTGGATTCAAGTCCCCGCATACTAGCAGCTAATCAAGAAGAGTCCGAGTTAATGTAGGGAGAGAAAGAGAGCATTCCAAGGCTCAAGCAAGTATTTGTAAATGTCTGCTCTTAGGCACCACTATTAGTGTGGCGCAGGGCAGGCCCTTGGTTCATGCCATTGTCCCGCCCCACCATCACTGCACTGACAGTATGTACACAGGCTGCCAAGCTGGGGACTCCACAGGGAGCAACTGGAGTATCCTCAGTGACACTGGGTCTCAGCTCTCAGTCCCTTCAAGGCACCAAAACCTAGCCTGGGATCAATGATAGAACTTTCCCAATAGTGGGAGTTCTGCTAAGAGTCCAGGACACATTGCGGACTCTCGAGAAGCAACCTCCTGGGGATTGTTTGAGCTGAGACAGCCAATTTTCATGAATGTTGTAGGACAGCTGAATGTTAGGCTGCTTTGGCTTCATCCCAGCCTTTCTTTATACCCATCCTGGAACCAGTGAGAGGAATTTGAGAGTCCCTGTACCACCCAAGAAGTGATGGCTAATCTACCTAGAGCAGGGGGCTTGACCTGAATAAAATCAACATGGAAGAGAAATTGAAAAGTTTCCTGCTGCCATCTAGTGGCCATGACAAATAAGAGCAGGCAACAAGCCAGAAAGCTAGCAGCAGGTTTCAATAACCATAAGTTGGCTCTGTACACCTGAATCATGGGTGAGTGACCAGCTATTTGAGGCAGAACCTAGCAAAACGCACAGGGTGCAAAAAAATCAGGAGACCTGGGCCCCAGCCTTCACTGGCAGCTAACTGGAGCCTTACAATTTCCCCATTTGTAGAATAAAGGATCCCATTCAGGTCAAAATATATATGACACTAATTCATACTAATGTTTGAGTGACCAATAACAACTAATTGTGTAACAGTTTACCATAACACTCTCATCTTGAGAAGAAGGAAGCCTCCACCCCTCAGCCATTCATACAGTAAAAACACACTGAACATCCCTGTGCTAGTGGTGAGGTTGCTCTTTTTAGCAGGGCGACTGGCTTAGTTCTGCTCTCACCACATGGGGACTCGCTGAATAGGAAAGCCAAGGGTCGCTGCTGAGCTGACACAGACAAAGGAAGGAAGGACAACACTAACCCTGCACCTAACACATGGCAAGGACAGAGGGCCACACTTTCTTCAGGTGTTGTTTCATGTAACCCCTCACAACAACCTGCGGAGTTGACTCTTCATAATCAAAGAAACAAAGGCCCAGGAGGTTCAGTAACCCACATTCACCCAAAGTGACACGGCCAGTAAGTACTGAGCTAGGACTGGAACACAGGCAGCTGTCTAGCTCTTATACTTGTGTGGCAGTGAGTGATCCTAATGACGCTTCCCTCTCCTTCCCTTTGTTACCCATTTTATTTGAGTTCAGGCGGATGGTGTTATTTATTTTGGAGCTGCCCTTAGATGAGAGTGGGAAATAAATTAATGCACTGAAATAAAAGGCCAGGAAGTATCCATTAGCCACACCAAGTTTTACCTGTGATTTCCCCTGGGAAGGGCACGGGAGTTGGCGGACTGGTGTGAAAATGGGTTCTCTCCCATTTTATTCAGTTATTTTTATGTCATTTTATTTTTGCAGCAACCACATTTTCATGTAATAATTGAGTCAATGTTTTGAAGTAAACACTTTATGCAAATAAAGTGGCAGATGACCAAACCGTGTCCTTGTAAGGTAAGTGCCAGGGGAGGCCAGCAGGTCTCAGAGAACTGGACCAGAGAACAGGAAATGAGCCCGTGTCTTTTCCAGGATGGGTGGGGTCTCCTGCACAGAGGCAGATGGTGGAGTGGTTTCTAGAGCACAGACACAAAATCTCTGCCCCCCAAAATACTTCATCCATCTGCTCATTCATGCCTGAAATTCCTGCACTGAGGGGCTCTTTGATTCCTGGTCAGAAATAGGTCTGAAACTGTAAACCCACCCAAGAGATACAAAACAGTGCCTTTCGGTCACACAGAGGGAACAAGGTTACTGGTCTCTGGGAAGCAAGGCTCTCGGAATAACCTTGTGGACAAGGTGGGGACATTCAAGCGAGAGGCAATAATAACCTGGTAGATTAATAACTGCCCAAAAGGGAGGAAGAGGAGTTCTGTGCCAGGCGTCAGGGAAGCATCTGTCTGTATCCTGACTTTAGGAGAAGAGAGAGCTGGCTGACTAAGAGTGGAAAGGAGAAGGTTGAAACAATTGTGACCACTTGGGATGAGAAAAGCAGAATCTGCAGAGCTCCACTAGCTGGAAGAAAGGGCGATGCTATCAAGATGAGACAGGATAAGAGAAAGTAACATATCTAGAACTCGTGAGGTGGGAGTCCCCCCCACCAGACTGGTCCTAACCTAGCTGGAGGCCTGCCCTGGGACCTGAGCATTTTAAACAGGACCTACACAAACAGGGCTATATTTTAAAAAGCATCAATAGAAAAAGGAAAAAAAAAGCATCAATAGAATGGTGGAAGACCTGAGAACTGATCAAGAAAGTCAGAATTTCAAAACTGAAGGAGAATGCTCAATGTCATTAGACATCAGGAAAATGCAAATCAAAACCATAATGAGATACTGCTTCACACCTAATAGGATGGGCATAATTACTTTTTTAAAAATTTTATTGATTGATTTCAGTGAGAGAGAAAAGAGGAGAGAGAAAGAGAGAGACAGGAACATCGAGTTGTTCCTGTATGTGCTCTGACCAGGGATCAAACCAGCAACCACTGTGTTTTGGGATGATGCTCTAACTAACCAAGCTATCCAGCCAGGGCTGGTCATAACTGCTTTTAATACTTCTTAAAATGGAAAGTAACAAGTGCTGGCGAGGACAGAGAGAAGCTGGAACCTTCATACATTGCTGGTGGGAATGTAAAATGGTATAACCACTGTGGAAATACAGTTAGGCAGATCCTCAGAATGTTAAACAAAATTACCATACAACCCAGCAATTTCACTCCTAGGTATATATCCAAAAGAATTGAAAACAGGTGTCCAAAAAAAAATTTGTGCATAAATGTTCATAATAGGTCTATACACAATAATCAAGTGTCCATCAACAGATGAATGAATGAACAAAATATGGTACATGCATACCATGAAATATTATTTAAGCCATAAAAAGGAATGAACATGACACAACATGGATGAACTTTAAAAATGTTATGCAAGTATTGAAATATGCCAGGCACAAAAGGCCACATATTGTATGATTTTATTTATACAAAATGTCCAGAATAGGCAAATCCACAGAAATCAGATTAGTGGTTGCCAGGGGCTGAGATGTGGGGGAACTGGAGGGAGATGTTCAAGGCGTGCAGGTTTCTGTTTGGGCCAATGAGAAAGTTATGGCACTAGGTAGCAGTGCCAGCAAACTGTACACTTTAAAATGGTTAAAATTGTCTGTTTTATGTTATGTATATTTACCACAATAAATACAATTGTAAAAAATGGAGAGAACTTTGGAAGGGATATGATACTTGATGTCAAATACCCAAGGGCCTATCCAGAAGTGGTCAGAGGACAGAAGGAGCCTCCCAGAGGTCAAACTCTAACAGTGCAGCACACGTGAGGGCTAACATTCCCACACATGCCTCCCAGCGGTCAAACTCTAACAGTGCAGCACACGTGAGGGCTAACATTCCCACATATCACCGCATGTCGGGCCCTGTGCCAACAGCTCCATCAGCATGAGATGGTACTCTGCTCCCCATTTCAGGTGGACAAACAGAGGATTGGAGAAGGTACAGAACTGGCCCCCAGTCACACAGGAAACAGGGGAGCTGAGTGCCTGTACTATTGACTACTACGCTGTATCCCATCATTCATGCGGAGAACAGGACAAAGTGCATGCTTAATCAGCTCCCACTGTCACCTTCTTCCATGTGACTTTTAGCTCTCTGCTCGGCCTGGCTGTGCCTTGGCTTCCTCTTCTGTACAAACTGGAATAACACCGTCAACAGGTTTCAAGGCCTGGCAGGGTCAATGGAATGAGGTAAGGATGTGCCTAGCAGCTACTGGCTCAGAAAGCAGTTCAATAAATGTTCAGTTCCTTTTTATCCTCAAAAGTGGAAAAAATTACAAAGATAGAACAAACTATATAAGCAGCTAGAGAGCTCCCTGTAAAAGGAGGCATGGGGGTCAAGAAAAGCGAAGGCCCACTCAGCAAGGACAGGTATCAGGTGGGACTGGCCCAGATGACCCTGAAGCTTCTACCCCTGAAATCGGACGTGGCTACAGTGTGAGGTCTGTTCCCCAGAGTGGGCTCCACTGCAGAAGAGAAGCGAGCAATTCAAGGACACCGGGATCCTAGAGGACTCGAGGTTGCCAAAAAGAGAAAAGGTGTGGAGAAGCGGATTTCTGGGAACAGCAAAATCAAAAGTTTGCCAATAAAAATAGAAGTGATTTACGTTTTTAGAGCATCCTCCTGTGTGCCAGACACTATGCAAGCATTTTCCAGAGAGTATCTCACTGAGTCCTCACATCTCTTCAGGGCAGACACTATTATTATCTCATCTCACTGATCATCACAGAAGCTGCAAGAGGCACAGCAGCTTGCTCAAGGTCACGTAGGCCATGAGTGCCAAAGGTCAGTCCTGAGTGCCAGTCTCGAGAAACCGTCTCACCTGACTTGAGGGGTAACTGCCTTTGGACTCCATCTGCCCAGCTCCACCTTCTGCTTCAAGCAGAAGTCTCTCCAGAGCAGAAAATTAGCCTTATGTAGCAAAACCTTCTTCCTACCTGCCTACAGCCAGAAAGCTGAAGCTAGAGTTGATGTTGAGAAAAAATTGCTAGAGGGTCCAGCAAATATTTGAGGATATTTGGTTAAGAAAAAAAATAGAGAGAGAGAAACTTCTGTTTTCACCAGCACAATCAGCTTTAGAAAGCAATCCAGGCCCCTTCAAGTGGCTGCCAGTGCTCAGCCAGACCCTGCCGGTACACTGGCTCTGCCGGTGAGAGGGGCACGTGTTTCTCAAGCTGGTGGGCAGGACCAGCCAGCCCCAGGGCCCAGGCTGATGTCCAAGCAGCTGGGAAGTGACCCACTGGTCATCGCCATCCTGAAGGAACCAGTCAGTGTGGTGGCAAGGCCTCCCCTCGCCACCACTGATCAGCAGCCCACGCAGGTGCGCAGGTGAGAGGCACCACAGAAGGCATCAAAGAAGACCCAGAGCCTGGGGTGCTCTGAGTTTGCACACCACCTGACTGGGGGCAGAGAGCAATGGAGTAGAGCAGCGACTAGCAAGAAGCAGGGCTCTGACTCTGCCTGATTCCTGCACAGCTTCCCCTCTGGCCCCGGGACTCCAATCCACAGTGGGAGTCATTCATCTTCCTTTCCAGCCACCTCACAAAGAAACTATGAGGATAAAAGAGGCAGATTCTGAAAGCGATATTGAGATTTTAACTTTTTTGGCCTACCATTTAAGGGTTTATGGTGTACCAGATACTCTGCTAATAATCCTACAGGTAGATTATCTCTTTTCATTTCTGTAACAGCCTATGCCATTGGTAATCATCATCGCCATTTCAAATGTGAACAAACTGAGTACTAAGAGTTAAGCGACCTGTGCGATGACAAATCAGTTTGTGTGGTAGACTTGGAATACAAACCCATGTGGTCTGACCTCAGAACCCACACTCTTAACCACGATCCTTTACCACTTCCTAAAACAGACTCTCAGGAACTAGTGAAAAGTAATTATTAAACCCAGTTCCTGGCCTCAGAGCATTTATATCCTGATAAGGGAATGGATAAATGGATCCAATGCACAGGGAAATGATCTATGAATTTACACGTATTATCATTAAAGGTGTATGTTCATCATTACACAAAGTTGTATGCATGTATGCACACAAATGCATAAGGAATGAAGAATCACTGGAATGTTTCAAAAAGAGGACAGTGGAATTTAATTTTGAAATATGATAATGCATAATAGCCACAAGGTAGAAATAACCCAAAGATCCATATACAGATATATGGATACACAAAATATCTATACATACAATGGAATTTACTATTCAGCCTAAAAAAAAATAAAAAGAATGAAATTCTGCTCGGCTTGTGATGGCACAGTGGATAGAATGTTAACCTGGGAAGCTAAGGTCACTGGTTCGAAACCCAAGGCTTGCCTGGTGAAGGTACATAGGACAAGCAAGCAATGAACAACTAAAGTGAAGCAACTATGAATCGATAACTCTCACTCCCCCACCCTCCTCTCTGTAAAATCAATTAATAAAATCTTTAAAAAAAAAGAAATAGAGGAGCAAGATGGCAATGGAGTAGGTGGACGTACCAACTTCCAACTCCCAGAACCTAAGTGGATTATAACTCAATTTTAAGAACCATCATCTGGATAAACCAACTTTGAACTAAACTAAGTGGACTCTTCAACCAAGGAACACAGAAGAAGCCACAATGAGACTGGTAGGAATAGTGAAAACGTGAAGAGGGCTGCCCAGCTCCGCGGAGCCAACGGCAGCCCGGAGAGACCTGTGTGGCGGGAGGAGAGTTTGGCGGAGAGGGAGGGACCTGGGTCCCAGGAACAAAGCCCCAGCCTGCAGTCCCAGAGCCTAGAAGAGGCGTTTGGACAGTATTGAGCTGTGAAACAAGTGAGGATACTGTTTGTGAGAAAGAGACAGTTTTTTCAGACCCAAGATTCTTTTTAAAAGGACAGTGCAGAAAACCTCCCTCACAACCACGCACCCAGGGCTCCGGGGAATGGGGACAGAGGAGAGGACCAGAGCAGCGGGAAGAGAGTATGGACTGAAGGCACAGGGACAAACACTCTGAGGGACAGCCACCCTAACCCCTGGGCTAAGTCACTTCCCTAATCAAAGACGAATATTTCCCCTGGAACTAGCAATACCAGCAAAGGGAGACAGGACACTAGCCAAACAAGCTCTCCCAAGGCAATTAGAGCAGAGCTGCTTAGAGGGAGGGAGCTCCCAGGCCTACAGTATGGAATGTTAGGGTTGCTGAAGGGATGGTGGCGGCGGGACGTTGAAACGTGATCCTGTCGGCGGGGCGGAGGCCCAGCCGGTGTGAGCTTGGTCTAGCCCAGCAGGAGCGGAGGGGACGCACAAAAGCGGTCCTGCAACTGCGGGCCCGCCTGTAACCCCACCGGCGGAGGAAAAAGCAGGAGCCCAGGAACGGGCAAAGATATGCTCTGTGACCCTGCGCAAGCCGGCCCTGACCACGGGGACGAGGCTAGGACCAGGGACGGGCGGGGGCTCGCGGGTGAGCTCACGCCAGCAGCCCCACCCGGCTGGAGAAACCGTGGTTTGCCATCCTGAGTGCGTGAGTTGGCCCCGAACATGGTAGCGGGGTAGAGCCTGGGAGGAGCAGAAGTTCGCAGCTAACCGCGGGCCAGCAACCACGCCCGGCCCAATAAACCTTAGTTTGCGACCCTGCGCAGGAGGGACCTGGCCTCGAGGGCGGGGCTAAAACTCCAGATGGGCAAAGGCTCACAGCTGAGAGCACGTCAGAAGCCCCGTCCAATCCGCAAAACCGTGGAGAACAGGCTTTAACAGTGGGTGCTGGGCGGAAGCCCAGAAATAGGCTGGGTCTGCAGCTGAGCAAAGGTGCTCACCTCAGCCTGACCTGTGGTGGCGCAGTGGATAAAGCGTCGACCTGGGAACACTGAGGTCGCCAGTTCAAAACCCTGCACTGGTCTGGTCAAGGCACATATGGGGAGTTGATGCTTCCAGCTCCTCCCCCCTTTCTCTCTCTCTCTCTCTCTCTCACACACACACACTCTGTGTCTCCTCTCTAAAATGAATTAAAAAAAAAAAAAAAAAAAGGCCTGACCTGTGGTGGCGCAGTGGATAAAGCATCGACCTGGGAACACTGAGGTCGCCAGTTCAAAACCCTGCACTGGTCTGGTCAAGGCACCTATGGGAGTTGATGCTTCTAGCTCCTCCCCCCTTTCTCTCTCTCTCTCTCTCTCTCTCTGTGTCTCCTCTCTAAAATAAATAAATAAAAAGAAATTTAAAAAAAAAAAAAAAAAAAAAAGGTGCTCACCTCTACCCTTGGTGCTGAGGCTTGTGGCTTGAGTGACAGCCCCTCCCGCGGAGGAGAGGCGTGAATTACAGCAACAGCCGCAGTGGGCCAGCGCTGGCAACGCTCATACCCAACAACCCTAGGCAGCGGCAGAGGGGGTGGCAGGCCTGCAGACAGACCACACCTAGAGAACACAAAGGCAACACCTACTGGACTCCAGTGGCCACAACTTGCTTATACACAGACAAAATGGGCAGGCAGAAAAATGCAAACCAAATGAATCAAGAGAAATCCCCAGAGAAGGACCTGAATGAACCAGATATAACCAAATTACCAGAAGCAGAATTTAGAATAATGATAGTTAGGATGTTCAAAGAAATTAGAGCAACAATGGATAGTCACTATGAACACCTAAATAAAGAGATAACAAGTATAAAAAACGAAATTGAAATAATAAAAAAGAATCAGACAGAAATGACAAATACAGTATCAGAACTGAAGACCACAATGGAAGGAATTAAAAGCAGGATGAATCACGCTGAGGATCAAATCAGCGAGTTAGAGGACACAATAAACAAAGGCACAGAAGCAGAGAAGAAAAAAGAAAAGAGACTCAAAAAATGTGAGGAAACTCTAAGGGAGCTCTGTGACAACATGAAGAAAAACAACATTCGCATCATAGGGGTTCCTGAAGAAGAGGAGAGAGAACAAGAAATAGAAACTTTGTTCAATCAAATCATAGCAGAAAACTTCCCTAAATTAAGGCTGGGAAACATTCCACACATTCAAGAAGCACACAGAACTCCATTAAAGAGAAACCCAAAAATATCTACACCAAGACACATCATAGTTAAAATACCAAAGCTAAGGAATAAAGAAAAAATTTTAAAAGCTGCTAGAGAAAAGAAGGCTATCACCTACAAAGGAGCCCCCATAAGGATGACATCAGACTTCTCAACAGAAACACTTGAGGTCAGAAGGGAATGGCAAGATATAATCAAAGAAATGCAGAACAAGAACCTACAACCAAGACTACTCTATCCAGCAAGGTTAACGTTTAAAATTGAAGGAGAAATAAAGAGCTTCCCAGACAAAGAAAGCCTCAAGGAATTCATTAAAACCAAACCAATTCTGCAAGAGATACTAAGGGGCCTGTTGTGAATAGTTCAAAGGGAGGAAAGAATATAGCAAAAGAAGAATACAGCTTTAAAGAATAAAATGGCAGTAAAAAACTACATATCAATAATAACCTTAAATGTAAATAAATTAAATGATCCAATCAAAAAACATAGGGTAGCTGCGTGGATAAAGAAACAGGACCCATACATATGCTGTCTACAAGAGACACACCTTAAAACAAAAGATGCACATAGACTGAAGGTAAAAGGATGGAAAAAAATATTTAGTGCAAATGGAAATGAAAAAAAAAGCCGGGGTAGCAGTATTTATATCTGACAAAATGGACTTTAAAACAAAGGCTGTAGTAAGAGATAAAGAAGGACACTACTTAATGATAAAGGGAACAATTCAACAGGAAGATATAACTATTATAAATATCTACGCACCAAATACAGGAGCCCCGACATACATAAAACAGACTTTGATGGATAGAAAGGGCGAGATTAACAGCAATACTATAATAGTAGGGGATTTCAACACCCCACTAACACTGGATAGATCCTCAAGAAAGAAAATTAATAAAGAAACAGCAGACTTAAAGAATACACTAGATCAACTTGATTTAATAGATATCTTCAGAACTTTTCACCCTAAAGCAGTAGAATATACATTCTTCTCAAGCGCTCATGGTACGTTTTCTAGGATAGACCACATGTTAGGACACAAAAATGGTCTCAATAAATTTAAGAAGATTGAAATCACATCAAGCATTTTCTCTGATCACAATGCCATGAAACTAGAAATTAACCACAAAAGAAAAACTGAAAAATACTCAAATACTTGGAAACTAAATAGCATGATATTAAATAATGAATGGATTAACAATGAGATCAAAGAAGAAATAAAAAAGTTTCTAGAACGAATGATAATGAGCATACATCAACTCAAAATTTATGGGACACAGCAAAAGCAGTACTGATAGGGAAGTTCATTGCACTACAGGCATATCATAAGAAGCTAGAAAAAGCTCAAATAAGCAACCTGACCCTGCAGCTAAAAGAACTAGAAAAACAACAGCAAATAAAACCCAGGACCAGTAGAAGGAAGGAAATAATAAAGATCAGAGCAGAAATAAATGACATAGAGGCTAAGGAAACAATACAGAGGATCAATAAGCCAGAAGCTGGTTCTTTGAAAAGGTAAACAAGATTGATGAACCTTTAACTAGACTCACCAAGAAAAAAAGAGAGAGCACTCAAATAAATAAAATTAGAAAGAACAGTGGAGAAATAACAATTGACATAACAGAAATACAAAGCATTGTAAGAAAATACTATGAAGAACTCTATGCCAAAAAATTAGACAGCCTAGGTGAAATGGACAAATTTCTTGAATCATATAACCTTCCAAAAAACAATCTGGAAGAATCAGAACACCTAAACAGACCAATTACAACAAATGAGATCGAAAGAGTTATCAAGAAACTCCCAAAAAAGAAAAGTCCTGGGCCTGATGGCTTCACAACTGAATTCTACCAAAAATTCAAAGAAGAACTAACTCCTATCCTCCTCAAGCTATTTCTAAAAATTCAAGAGGAAGGAAGACTTCCAAACTCCTTTTATGAGGCAAGCATATTTCTGATCCCAAAACCAGGCAAAGACAACACAAAGAAAGAAAATTATAGGCCTATATCCCTGATGAATTTAGACGCTAAAATTCTCAACGAAATATTAGCCAACTGGATCCAGCAATATATGAAAAAATCATACACCATGATCAAGTGGGATTTATTCTGGAGAGACAAGGCTGGTTCAATATTTGCAAATCAATCAATGTGATTCATCACATAAACAAAAGGAAGGACAAAAATCACATGATAATTTCAATAGATGCAGAAAATGCATTTGATAAAATCCAGCACCCATTCATGCTCAAAACTCTCAGTAAAGTGGGAATACAGGAAACATTCCTTAACATGATAAAGGCCATCTATGACAAACCCACAGCAAACATCATACTAAAAGGACAAAAATTAAAAGCAATCCCCTTAAGATCAGGAACCAGGCAGGTGTGCCCCCTTTCACCACTTTTATTCAACATAGTTCTGGAAGTCCTAGCTACAGCAATCAGACAAGAAGAAGAAATAAAAGACATCCCAGTGGGAAAAGAAGAAGTAAAACTGTCATTATTTGCAGATGATATGATATTGTATATAGAAAACCCTAAAGTCTCAGTCAAAAAACTACTGAACCTTATAAATGAATTCAGTAAGGTGGCAGGATATAAAATTAATACTCAGAAATCAGAGGCATTTCTATATACCAACAATGAACTTTCAGCAAAAGAAATTAAGGAAACAATCCCCTTCACTATTGCAGCCAAAAAAATAAAGTACCTAGGAGTAAATTTAACCAAGGAGGTTAAGGACTTGTAATCGGAAAATTATAAAACATTGATAAAAGAAATCAAGGAAGATACAAACAAGTGAAAGTATATGCTCATGGCTAGGAAGAATAAACATCATTAAAATGTCTATATTACCCAAAGCAATTTATAAATTCAATGCAATACCAATTAAAATACCAATGACATACTTCAAAGATATAGAACACATATTCCAAAAATTTATATGGAACCAAAAAGAACACGAATAGCCACAGCAATCTTAAAAAGAAAAAATAAAGCAGGAGGTATCACTCTTCCGGATATCAAGGTTTACTACAAGGCCATTATACTCAAGACAGCCTGGTACTGGCATAAGAACAGGCACATTAGATCAATGGAACTGAACAGAGAACCCAGAAATAAACCCACAGCTTTATGGACAACTGATATTTGACAAAGGAGGAAAGAACATACAATGGAGTAAAGACAGCCTCTTTAACAAATGGTGTTGGGAAAATTGGACATCTACCTGCAAAAAATTGAAACTAGACCATCAACTTACACCATTCACAAAAACAAACTCAAAATGGATAAAGGACTTAAACGTAAGCCGTGAAACCATAAGCATCTTAGAAGAAAACATAGGCAGCAAGCTCTCCGACATCTGTAGCAGCAATATATTTGCCGATTTATCTCCACGGGCAAATGAAATAAAAGGCAAGATAAACAAATGGGACTATATCAAACTAAAAAGATTTGCACAGCTAAAGACAATAAGAACAGAATAAAAAGACAAACCACACAATGGGAGAACATATTCGACAGCACGTCTGATAAGGGGTTAATAACCAAAATTTATAAAGAACTTATAAAACTCAACACCAGGAAGACAAACAATCCAATCAAAAAATGGGCATAAGAAATGAATAGAAATTTCTCCAAAGAGGACATACAGATGGCCAATAGTCATATGAAAAAATGCTCAACATCACTAATCATTAGAGAAATGCAAATTAAAACCATAATGAGATATCAACTCACACCAGTCAGAATGGCACTCATCAGCAAAACAACACAGAATAAGTGCTGGCGAGGATGTGGAGAAAAGGGAACCCTCCTGCACTGCTGGTGGGAATGTGGAAAACAGTATGGAGATTCCTCAAAAAATTAAAAATCGAACTGCCTTTTGACCCAGCTATCCCATTTATAGGAATATACCCTAAGAACACCATAGCACTGTTCGAAAAGAAGAAATGTGCCCCCATGTTCGTGGCAGCATTGTTCACAATAGCGAAGATCTGGAAACAGCCCAAGTGTCCGTCAGAAGACGAGTGGATTAAAAAGCTATGGTACATATATACTATGGAATACTACTCAGCCATAAGAAATGATGACATCGGATCATTTACAACAAAATGGATGGACCTTGATAACATTATACGGAGTGAAATAAGTAAATCAGAAAAAAAAACTGAGAACAGCATGATTTCATACATAGGTGGGACATAAAAGTGAGACTATGAGACATGGACAAGAGAGTGGTGGTTACAGGGTGGGGGGAGGGAGGGGAGAGTGGGATAGGAAGGAGGGGAGGGGCACAGGGAAAACCAGACAGAATGTCACAGAGGACAATTTGACTTTGGGTGACGGGTATGCAACATAATTGAATGATAAGATAACCTGGAGATGTTTTCGTTGTACATATGTTCCCTGATTTATTGGTGTCACCCCATTAAAATTAATAAAAAATAAGCCTGACCAGGCAGTGGCGCAGTTGATAGAGAGTAGAACTGGGATGCGGAAGACCCAGGTTCGAGACCCCGAGCTCGCCAGCTTGAGCGTGGGCCCATATGACTTGAGCAAAAGCTCGCCAGCTTGGACCCACAGTCGCTGGCTCCAGAAGGGGTTGCTCGGTCTGCTGAAGGCCCACCAGTCAAGGCACATGTGAGAAAGCACTCAATGAACAACTATGGTGTCGCAACGACAACGAAAATCTAATGATTGATGCTTCTCACCTCTCTCTGTTCCTGTCTGTCTGTCCCTATCTATCTCTCTCTCTGTCCCTGTAAAAAAAAAAAAAAAAAAAAAATTAATAAAAAATTTAAAAAAAGAATGAACCAGAAAAAGAAAAAAAGGAATAAAATTCTGATACATGCTACAACATGGATGAACCTTCCTGAGGACACTGTGCTAAGTGAAATAAGCCAGTAAGTCACAAAAGGACAAATGCTGTCTGATCACACTTATAGGAAGCATCTAGAATAATCAATTCCATTGAGACAGGCCCTGGCCAATTGGCCCAGTGGTACAGCATCATCAGCCTGGCATGTGGAAGTCCCCGGTTCGATCCCAGCTAGGGCACACAGAAGAAGCACCCATCTGCTTCTCCATTCTTCCCCCTCTCCTCTATATTTCTCTCTTCCCCTCCCACAGCCAAGGTTCCTTTGGAGCAAAGTTGGCCCAGGTGCTGAGGATGGCTCCACGGCCTCCACCTCAGGCGCTAGAATGGCTCCAGTTGTGATGGAGCAACGGCCCAGATGGACAGAACATCGCCCCCTGGTGGGCATGCTGGGTGGATCCTGGTCGGGCACATGCGGGACTCTGTCTCTCTGCTTCCCAGCTTCTCACTCTGGAAAAATACCAAAAAAAAAAAAAAAAAAAATCTTCTTCACAGAGACAGAAAGTAGAGTTGTGGTTGCCAGTGGCAGGGGTGAATGGGTGGAAGGAATTCATCTTTAAATGGGTACGGAGGGTGAGATTGGAACAATAAAAGTTCTAGAGATGGATGGTGGTGATGGTTAGACAACAATGTGAATGTACTTCATGCCACTTGTAAGGGTTAATTTTAAGTGTTAACTGGACTGGCCATGGGTGTTCAGATTAAATGTTATTTCAGGGTGTGTCTATGAGGCTGTCTCTGGAAAAGATCAGCATTTGAATTGGCGCACCTGATGTGGGTGGGCATCATCCAATCAGTCAAGGGCCTAAATATAACAAAAGGTGGAGAAAAGAGATACTCCTGTCTTTTTCCTGCTTCACTGCTTCAGCTGAGACATCCACCTCATCTTCTCCTATCCTCAGACTAGGATTGGTGCATTGGGTGGAGCATGTGTTTTGTTGACTCTGTTGGGGTCTCGCAGCTCCTCCAGCTAAAAAAATTCTACTTTCTTCATCAAGTTGTCTGGGCGTTTTTGTCCTCCTTTGATTCCTGCAATAGGATTTACACTACTGGCTCCCTTGGTTCTCAGGCCTCTGGACTCAGACCGATTTCATGATCTGGGTCTCCAGCTCACAGATGGCATATGGTAAAACTTCTCAGCCTCCATAATCACAAGAGCCAATTCCTCATAAAAAATCTATATATTCTACATAAGACATACGTGTTTGTTTATATATCTTTTATTGGTTCTGTTTTTCTGTAGAACACTAATACACTACTAAACTTGTCCACTTCAAAATTATTAAAATGATATATATGTTATATATTTTTGCCACAATAAAAGAAAGATAAGAGGCCCTGGCCGAATAAGTCGGTTGGTTGGAGCTTCATCCTGAAGCACAGAGGTTGCCAGTTCAATCCCTGGTCAGGACACATGCAGGAACAGATCAATGTTCCTCTCTCTCTCTCTCTCTCTCTCTCCCTTCCTCTCTCCCTAAAATCAATTAAAGAAAATTTTTTTAAGAAAGAAAATGCTGGTGGTGATGGTGATAACCGCTGAACCTTAAAGTTTCTGTCTTTGCTCTAACCAGCAAGGAACAGAGACTGGCAACCAGGTAGCCTTGTTGGGGTGCACAAGGGGGAAGAAGGAAATTCCGGTGGGGGAGGGATGTGGAAATTCAGCCTGTTGTGTTTAAGGTCCCCTGTGAAGATGATCTGAAAATAAGTCTTCTGTGTTTTCAAAGTTTATTCCCCACTAACTGAAAACAGCCAAGAAGGTGGATGAGACCAGCCCTTGGGTGTCTGTCTGTTCAAAAGGAGGAGTACTGGGGTCCTAAAGGAGGAACTGGGGGAAGACAGGGATCAGGGCTCTGGGTCTCTGAGATAATGGACCGCTGGACCCACGTTCCTGGCTCAGTGTGCCACCACACACAAGTTTTAAAACCAAACAGGATGGGGGGGAACCTCTCCAAAAATAACATTACCATTTTAATATCAGTTGTATATTTCTTAATCCTTTATTAAACACTTTGTAAGTATTATCTTACTTAATGCTTATAACACCCCTATGAGGTTTTAGCATTACACCCATTTTACAGAGGGAAGGTGAAGCTCCACCATGTGAATCTCTCTGATACAAAACCTCTTTTCTTAACCACTCACTATCAGATGTCATTTTCTTTTCTTTTTTTTTTTTTAATTTATTTTCTTTTTATTTTATTCATTTTAGAGAGGAGACACAGAGTGAGAGAGAGAGAGAAAGAGAGAAAGGGGGGAGGAGCTGGAAGCATCAACTCCCGTATGTGCCTTGACCGGACCAGTGCAGGGTTTTGAACTGGCAACCTCAGTGTTCCCAGGTCGACGCTTTATCCACTGCGCCACCACAGGTCAGGCTCAGATGTCATTTTCTTTGTGTTTTTGAATACAACAAACTCAAAGGAAGTCTCATTGTTGGGAGTGAATATTGCCACAAAGGCCAGTATTTATCCAAACAACATGTTTAGGGGCCTTAAATGCCAGGTAATATGCTAAATCCTGATTCATCTCCACAAACACAAACAAAAGGGTGGCTCTTTTTTTATTTTTTTGAAAGGATAGAAAAATACTGACATTAGAGATGTTTTACAATAAACAATGCTAAATTTAAAAAAGTAAATGAAATATATCATGATAGTATTTTTGTAAAAATGTACATATATGATTATAAACATGCATAAAAATGTGAACATTTAAATATCCAAATGTCAACTGTGACTCTCTGAGCAATATTACAGGACAGTTTTATTTTGTTCTCTTCACTTCAATGCACGCATTAAATTAAACATTTCCTTTTTTCTAATATTTTTCTATTACAGTTTGACATTCAATAATATAGCAGGTGTGCAGCATAGGGGTCAGACATTTATATAACTTACAAAGCGATCCCCCCAATAAATCTAGTACCCTCCTGACACCACACATAGTTACTACAATATTACTGTGTTCCCTAGGCTGTACTTTACATCCTCATGACGGTTCTGTAACTGCCAGTCCGTACTTCTCAATCCCTTCACCTCAACAGGGCTGTTCCTCAGTTAGGATAAGTGTTCTCTGGGCTCACTTGGGGACTGGTTTCAAACTTATCAGCCACAAAAATTTGTTAAATCAGCAAGCTGCCCTCTTTACCATTCCTCTCATGAAACCAGGCAGGACTGCTCTTCTTAATAGGCTGAAGAGGTATCATTTTAAATTGGGCTTTCAGAGGCCGTTTAAGGAAGGAACAGAAAATTCTATCTGACAAAGACCATCTGAACTACAAAGAGAAAAAAATCAATTGGGATCACATAAGGGGAAAGAAACTTAAATTAGGGGTTTTTTAGAGTGAGAAATATAAAACATCTCTTGTCACAGTAGTCAGGAAATACAACCAATAAAGATATACATTTTTTAAATTATACTTCAGTTATAAACTTACAGCCAATTAAGGGAGAAAACCAGAGAGGCAGAGTGTGACAGAGAAGGAAAGGAAGGAGAAATTTAGGCTGGGGAACCACCTCCCGCACACAGTTAACACCAGGCTCTAGAAAGGGCTCAAGACCAACCTCATTTTATAGGCAAGGTGGCATTATAGCCATTCAATAAACACCCTGCAGTCCTGGGAGAAACCCAAGATGCTGTCGTTGTTGCTACTGTTCACTAAAGAAAGTGTAGACACTATAGAAGAACACAAAAAATAAAAATCATCAATAATCACTACCATCAGGTAGTGATGGGTATATTTCCTCTAATCTTTTTTTACTCATGTTTTTAAAAATTAGGACTTAAAGCATGAACAGTGTTATATCTTACAATATTTGCTTGACAGTTTTCATAAGCATTATCCAGAAACATTATATATAATTTTTGTAGACAAGATGTTTCTTAAAGGCTATGCAATAGGCCATGAGATGAATGTATCAAAATTTACACAACTAATCTTCAGTCTTCTATTGTTGGACATCTGGTATGTTCCAATTATTTTTTTTATTTTTCAACTGATTTGAGAGAGAGAAAAAAGGGAGAGAGAGAGAAAAAGAAGAGAGAGAAAGAAGCATCAACTCATTGTTTCACTTATGTGTCCCATTTAGTTGTGTACTCAATTAATTGCTTTTCTGATGTGCCCTGACCAGGAATCAAACCCACGACCTCTGGCGCACTGGGTCAACGCTTTACCCACTGAGCAACCCAGCCAGAGTTGTTTCAAATTTTTACTGTTATAAATAGTTCTACAATGAAGACACACATATACACACATACATACGATTACTTTCCTCCGAGAAAATGAACATTTCTCAGGCTCTTGATAATATAAATTTCCCAATAACTGTACTAAAAATTACTCTACGCGATGTTGCATTTTTTCAACTCTAGACAAAAACGGCACCGTATCTCAGCATTTTCTACATGGACCAATTTCAGCCATGCTGATAGCTGAATCAGTCCTGGTTTGAAGCGTGTCTTCAGCTAGTTAGTTACTCATATACCAGATGAAAACGTGGTTCCAATCACTCCAGCAGCCCCACCATTAGCACCCATCACACTGTCTTGCATCAGAGTTAGCAAATAAGAGGCATGTCTCCTCCACTCTGCTGTAAGCTCCAAGAGTGCAGGGACTCAGACCCACCCTCCTTTGTACCCCTGCACAGCCTTGAGACCACTCATCTTCTGTCATTGGTTCTCATACTCTTTTTTAAACTTTTTCACATACCCATGTCCCTGCCTAGGAAATCATATGTCACAGGGCTTCAAAGGGAGAAGGATCTGAGATCTTGGGCAAGCTTTTTACCCAAGGTGCCTCAGATGCTTCATCTGTAAAATGGGGTAACGATACTTCCCTGAGAGCTACTGGAAGGCCTAAGTTAGATAACTCAAGAAAAAAATCTAATACATAATAAAAAACCCACCAAAAAATTGCTTAATCCACTACCCGCTGGAGGAGATTAAAGAATCATACAGCTGTCTTTCTCATCTGAAACTCATCCAGGTCCTGAATGCCTGGGTAGAGACTCAGAACCTCCAGAAACTGTGCCAAACCCACTGAACCTCAAACCAAGGTTAAGGGAGGCCTAGCAAAGCTGGACTTGGATGACAGGCGGGCAGCTGGTCAGCATGGAGCAGCTGTGCACAAAGGAGCGAGGACATACTTAGGGAAATCAAAAAGCAACAACCTAAAATTACCCCAACCAGGACAGGACTTTGGGGCACTGAGACCATGGAGAGAAACCGTTCAGGTGCCACTGATTCTTCTTGGAAGCAGGTGACTGGTACAGCCGCCACTCCCTAGCTGACCCTGGACAAATCTGCTATTGTTCATCCACGATGCTAGGGGCTGAGTCACTGCGGCATTGTCCAACTGCTCTATCAGGAGGAAACAGCTGGAGAGACCAGCACCAAGGGCAGGAAACCTCAACCTCCACCAGGCCTTCCCAAGGGAGCCCCCACCCTGTTTGAGAGGCCCAGCATCCTGCCTGCCTGGCCCTGAGGGACCCCAACCCACCCCAAGGCATCCACAGTCTGAGCAGACATCCCTATTTCCTGCCTCCATTTGCCTAAGGAAAAATACAGCTCTTTGTGTAAAAGAGGTGAGATCTCCTGGGTTCAACCTACCAGTAAATAGTGTAGAAGCCAAGGTGCAAGGAAACAGGCAGTAGACAAAAAATAATTACACCAAATTACTTGGAAGAGGACATACTATAAGGCAAGGAGACAGATTTCCCCTGGACTAAAACATGAGCAAGTAGATGCCATCTCACTGCAACTGCACAAAGTCCTGATTAAACCTTTCTGAAAGGGGGATTCTTTCCAACTTCCTTATCTAGAGACCTGGTAAGGGCCTCCTATGCTCCAACAGAGGACCCAACAATCCCTCGTGGGATATGGAAATAACTGAGAAAAGCGGCAGGGTGTCATGGTTTAAAGTTCTACAGAGCCAAGTTCGATTCCTGCCTCTAACAGAGTAGATGTGTGACCTACATGGTAGAAATTACAGCACAGCCTTAAATCCAGGTTTGCAAACTCAAGCACCCACAGGAGGCAGGTAGAAAATGTGAATGACTGACATCAGCTGGGTGTACAGGTATGTTCCCACACTATGTCAAGACTGATGGGGTCAGGGAAGCACAGGCACCATCTGAAGGTGATGGCTCAGACTCAAATCCAGTCAGTAAGTGCCACCAGGCAGTGAAGGCTCGATATAATTAGATCCTTACAACAATAGAAAGCCAGAAATCTCTATTTTCTATTTTTTAAGTGAGAGAAGGGGAGATAATAAGACAGACTCCCACTTGTGCCCCACCGGGATCCACCTGGCAACCCACAATCTTGGGCCAATGCTCAAACCAACCAAGCTATCCTCAACACCTGACACTCAGACCAACTGAGCCACTGGCTGCAAGAGGGAAAAAGAGAGAGAAGGGTGAGAGGGAGGGGGAAAAAAGCAGATGGTCACATCTCCTGTGTGACCTGACTAGGAATCGAACCCAGAACTTTCACATGCCGGGCTGATACTCCTCCATTGTGCCAACCAGCCAGGGCTAGCTGATGTTTTATTAGAGTCAACATTTAAACACATAAGAGACTTCATAAAAATAAGAGATTTCTTGCCCATAGGGGGCTTCCCAGTGTGGATACCAGTCAGGGCACATAGGGAGTCTGTCTCTCTGCCTTCTCTCCTCTCACTTAATAAAAGAAATAAAATTTTTTAAAAATTAAAAAATAAAACATCAGCTGGGCCCAAACAATATACATCTGTGGCTGGATCTGACCTAGGGCCACTGGATTGCAGCCTCAGCTCTAGACCTTAGTTTAGGTTCCTCATCTGTAAAATGAGGGCAAATAAAAGAGCCTGGTGAAGGGAGGATTAGATGGGATTAGACCTGTCAGGCCCTTCACGCTACCTGACACTATAAAGCACTTGATAAATGGCAACTGTTAACCCATGCAGAGCTAAAAAGGCTTGGGGAAGATCTACCCAACGTTCTCATTCTACTAAAGAGGGAACTTTAGAGAAGTCTTGGGACTGACCCACGATCTGCAAATAAACCAGTGGCAAGAGTCGGGCTGGACCCAGATCCCAGACTCTCCCCTAAGTGCCACAGACCGAGCAGCCTCCCTACTACCAGACTTGGTTTCTCACAGATAGCCCTGCAATTGTCCCTCACCAGTGCTGACCTCACCAACTGTGAGGGGTTGCTCCCAAGGTAGGTGTGGCGTGCACACCTTTGTCACAGCCACAGAGCTCAGCCTCATGCCAGGAAGGTGACCAGGATCACTCAATGTGAATTGACAGACTGGTCCCTGAAAATGTTCCTCTTCTCCCTACCGAACTGCAGTCCAAATATTATGTTCCATGGACTGGACCCTGACTGATCACCTATCCTAGCCCAGTCTGAATAGTAAGGGAAGACTGCACAAAAGGGTGGGGGTGATATCAACAGGTAGGGAGGTCGAGGAGCGGACAGAGGAGGCCTGAGTGGAAGAAGGTAGGCCGAGGCTGAGAAGGGTACTTGGGCCAGTGTGGGCTGGTGCAGCTGGAGTCGGGGGGGGGGGGGGGGGATAAACTGAAAGGCAGGGGAAGCAGGAAAATGGGCTGGGAAGGAAAGCTGTGGCTGCTGGTAGGACAAGGGTCCCCAAGTTTAGGGGATCTGGACCAGCTGGACTGCTGGGTTTCTGCCACACAAAGGTACTAATAAGGCAGCATGGGGCAGGTCCCAAAGCACTGAACTGTGTTCCCCTAATGAGCAGCCAAGGTTGTATGCTGTCCCCAGGCCCCAGGGTATCCTGTTTCAACTTGTCCTTACTGGGAAACTTTCTGCCCTTGATGTCACAAGGAGTATGGCCCTGGAATTCCCCGGCTCCTTCCACGGCATACATTAAAGCTTTCTAATTAACACAAACTGAAAAGTAAACCTTAGCTTTCAAAAGGCAACAGGGAAAAGAAGAGAACTTGGGCTCTGTAGAACTTTGTAGGCTGAAGCGACCTGAGGGACCATCTATCTGGTACAAACCCCTCAAGTTACAGCGAAGCAGGAAGGCCCAGAACAGGGAATGATATGCCCAAGGTCACAAGGCCTGTTCGTGCAGACTGACACCAGACTCTGGGGCCAGCCACCGCCAGGCATATGCCCTTTCAGTGACAGGAAAAGGCCTCAGGACACCACAGTCCATCTCCTAGGAAACCCTCCAGAGCCACAGAGAACACTGTCACAGTATCTGAGCTCCCCAAGGGGTCTTAGGAAATCCATATGTCTAACAAAGGTCCAATCCACACCTTTTAGTATAGGTTTCTCTCACCTGCTAATGGCTCCCTCTCCTCCTCAAATCACAGGAGGTGCACTGAAAGAAGGGAGGGAAGACAGACATGGAGTTTCTGTTGGGCAGAGAGGTAGATGGGTTGTGTTCACCTGAGGAAGGTTCTCAGGTTAAACCCGCAGCCCTGCCTGGCCAAGGCCAGCCAAAATAAAGGGGGAAGGGAGGAAGGGCTGAGACTTCAAGCAGAAAAAGAGAACATAAAAACATCACGTGGTTGAGAGAGAAGCTTTCACAATACTCCTGAAGGGCAGAAGAGAGGTCTGGAAACTGCAACAGTCCTTATGGGGCTCAGACCCTGGAAAGTACACAGACTTTGGAACCCCCACATTTGAGGTTAAATCCCTTCCCTGGTACATCTCACTGCATAGTGTGGGGGGACAGTAATGAGCCCCTCTAGGCCTTGTTTTCCTCATTTTACAAAACAGATGCAGAAAGGGAACCAATAAACACAGGTTATCCAAGTCACTGAGACTTTCTTCCTGATATTAAACCACCCTTCATCCCTTTATAAGCATCCTGACAGCAAAATAACATAGCCACTTGTCCATCTGGGGTCAGAGAATGAACCTCGAGAACATCGTGTGTGGCTGACTTTCTAAACCACATCCCCCTCCTCCACTATGGGTGTCGCCCAAGGCGCAAGCGTTTGCTCACTGTGGAACTGCCCATAGCACCCCAAGGAGGGTGCTCAGCTCCATTTCACCCTACTCCAAACCATGCAGGTTCCTGAGGCCAGGACAACCAGTCTCCCAAGCCCCCGGCCCTGGGCCCCAACTCTCCCATACCATCCACCAAATTTCTGTCTGTGTACCCTGCTTGCCACTCTCAACAGATGTCACCTGACACTATTCACATCCCTGGAGGGCCCTGGGAGAAGAAAGGGAAGCATAGCTGTTTTCCCACAGGTTACAGATGAACAAACTTAGGCAACAGAATTAGATTGTCTGCTGCTGCCTGGCAGTCAGCCCTAGGCTGGGTCTCAACTCGGTGGCAGGGAATGGCAGGAAGATACAGGGCAGAAGAGGGAGGGCTACGGGAGGTAAGGGCAAACGCAGTGGGTATACCTGAGACCAAAGTTTTCAAATATTTGTCAATAAATATAGACTATGGGTCCTGTTCCACTTAAAAAAAAACAAAAACAAAAACAAAAAAAAAAACAGGGAATCAGGTAATCCAGTAGGAAAGACAGGTCAAGCATCATCCTCATCCTCATCATCACCCCTATCAGCTATATAGTGTTTTCTATGTACCAGGCAGTCTCCACATGCTTTACATATGTCAGCTCACTTAATAGTCATAATAACCTTGTGAAACAGGTGCTTTATTATCCCCATCACACAGAGGAGAAAAAGGTCTTAAAGAACTTACCCACGGTCATGTGACTGGGGAGCAGGAGGTTGGGGTCTGCACCAGACATGTAGCCTGAACCACTTCCTATGCTGCCTACCACTACACAAGCTCCCCCAGTCCCAGGTCCAGGCCCAGGCCTTCACCACCCCAGCCATGAGGTAACAGTCTGGCAAGCAAACTCTCATGTCCTGAGGTTCCAATACCTGTAGCAACTGCCTCCCAAGGTGTTTCCTCCAACTGCAGAAGCTGAGAATTCAGATCTTCTCATGCCAGGAACATATGATGGGCTCCACAAATGTTCTGTCCTTGGCCTCCTGCCTCCTCCTCCAGGCTGTGACAAGATACAGGAGGTGGCAGGAGCCAGAATTCTACCATGATATTCTGTTCCCACTGACTCAGAACCCAGAACAGATGGACAAGGGAATTTCTGAATGAGTAACTAACCACAGAAGAATAAAGTTAAGTAAATCAGCCTGGAACCCAGTTAAGAAGAAAATCAGGCTGAGGAAGAGGAAAATGCCCAAAATGTGGGCTCTGGCACTGTTTCCTCCTTGGGGCAGAGCTGGATCTATTGTAGGTTTCTAGACTGTCCCTGATTACAAAACTGAAAGGCTTTTTTACCCCACAGGCAGCAGCAGGGGAATTGTTAAACACACTTGGATTTCTCCTACCAACAGAAGAGAGGCCTTAGGATATACAAACCAGACAGATAAGTGAAGCTCTGACTCCTCTCCTTTCCCTGTGTTCTATTTTTGCCAAAGTGCTCTATCAATGGGCTGCTTGTCACCCTCTCCCTTCTACACCTAATAAAACTGAGCCCAAGAAATATATCAACTGCTTGGTCTCTCTGGACAGGAGGTGACAGTGGGGAAAACTCCAACTGCAAACCCTGCAGCAGAACAAGCTGCCCCTGCCATGCCCATCATCAAGGAGCCAGGTGATGAAGGCAGTCTATGCCAACCTCCTAGAATCAGCCTTGAAAGCAGGAGAGGGGAGACTGGACAGGCTTTTGCTAGAATTTCAATATTTTTCATAAGTTAGAACGAAGTTATCTTTCCTGCTCGAGCACCTTCTTCTTTACCATCCTGCTGGTAAAGGTGACAATTTGTCACCCTTAATGGTTTACAGCTCATTCTGGCACTCTGTGTACATCTCCAAAAGAGAAGGCTCAGGCTGAGCCCTGAAACAATAAATAAGCCGGAGTGTATCCAAAGGTGGCCATGGGGTGGTAGGGTCTAGAAAGGAAGTGATCTGAGAGACTGTTTGGTAGAAGTGGAGATAAGATGGAAAGCTGCTGTCAGATACTCCTGGGTTGTCATGTGGTCAGGGCAGCAGGCTCCATCTCAACCTCTGCCCTTTCACCCACAAGAAAACTGAGGCTCAGAGAGAATCAGCATCTTGCAGGGCCAAGAAGCTGGGCAGTAATACAGTGTGTCCGTAAAGTCATGGTGCACTTTTGACCGGTCACAGGTCAAAAGTGCACCATGACTTTACGGACACACTGTAGTGCTGGTCTGTGAAGCCAGGCTGTGCCCCAGGGCATCCTGACCCACGCACTGCTCACTGTGGCAACTGCCTTGGTCATGGAAGAAGCCAGTCACAACAAACCACGTATTATAGGATTCCATTCACATAAGATGTTCATAAGAGAAAAATATAGAGAGACGCAAAGTAGATTAATGGATGTGTGTCTAGGGCTGGGAATGGAGGGGATGACATTGACAGCTAATGGGTACAGGCTTTCCTGTGGGGGTGATGGACATTCTAAAATTGATAATGGTGATGGTTACACAACTGACAATACAATAAAAACCACTAACTTGGACATTTTAAATGGGTGAATTTTATGGCATATAAACCATATCACCAAAGATGTTTAAAAAAGGACCAGATGGCTATCTTCCTTAATTTTAACAGATTACAGGGAACCTGATGAGGAATAAAGGTTATAAATCAAGTAAGGGACGGCAGCAGCTCACAAACTCATCGGCTCTTGCCCATGTCCAAGACGTCACTCACTCATTCAACAAATGTTTATCAAGAACCTACTATAGGCTATAATTTAGAATGCACATTGGAGATCAGTAAACTAGAGCCCAAATCCAGCCTGCCAGGCACAACGAGGCACACCCTATGCTGGATGGTAGGGCTGTAGGGAAGAAAAGGGATGAGGGCTAACAATCAGGGCCTCCTTGTGGAGTTTATTTTACATCCCCGTGAGAAAGAACCATATAGGTGAGGTCCAATTATAAATGGAGGGAAACGTTATGAAGGAAAGAGCTAGAGCCTGTAAGAGTTCAGAACAAGGGACTGACCCAGGCCAGGGCTCAGGAAAGTCCTGATGGACTTAACTCTGAGACCTGAAGGAACGGGAGGAAGCTACATTCACAAAGACCCTGGGGGGAGAGGGGATAATGTGGCCTGGTGAAGGACTAAAAGATGGCCACCAAGGCAAGTAGCTCAGGGTAGAGGGCAGGGTCTGCAGGGCAGCCTGCGCTCCTCTGCCCGACCCAGGCCTCACCACCCAGCTCTATCACTGCAAGTCACCTGACCGTGCACAAAGCCTCTGCCAGATGACCTAAGAAGACAGGAGTTGGAGAGCTGATCAATGGTAAAATGTTTCTTAATTACCTAACAAAGTACCTATCACTTTCTTTATCCATTATCATACAGGACACAAAAATAAAACAATTAAAAGGATGCAATTTCTGACTTCAAAGGGGAAACCAGAAGTTGAGGAAACAAGCCAAGCAATTGGCTCTGCTACTCAAAAGTAATGACACTCACGGTTCTCAGGGTCTGGAATGTGCTTCCCTAGATAACTCAGAGGGCTGCTCCCTGATTCCTTGAGGTCTGTATCAAATGTAACATTTCTCTACCCAACCCACACAAAATAACTCACCTGCCTTCTCTCTTTCTCCCCCTTGCCCCAGCCCCCATCGTTGTCTCCCCCATCCCTTCCACGGCTCTCATTCCCAGTGCCCTGTCCTTGCTCAGTTTTCGCTAGCACTCTTACCTCTGCCTGTAATACACGAACCTGTTTGTCCACTGACAAGTTTATGCTAGAATGGAAGCCTTCTGAGGGCAGAAACTGTTTTTTTCACAGCTCTATTTCCAGCACTGAAACCTGACACAGAGTCAGCTCTCAAGTAAACTACTTGCGAAATAAATGCAAACACAAAACTCTTAAAGAAAATTTAAGGCGTAAATTCCATGATTTGCAACCTTGGGCAAGTTATCTCTTTATGGCTCAGTCTCCTAATTTTTAAAACAAATAAATAAATAAGTAAAAGTATCTACTTTGTGGGTCAATAAGGCACCGCATTTCCCCATGTATAAGATGCACCCTTTTGGAAAAATTTGGGGTCTAAAAACTGGGTGCATCTTATATAGTGGTTGTAGATATTTTACTTGCATTTCCCGCTTTTTCAGGAGTTGGATGAATTTTATGATGAATAAAACAAGTTCAATAACTTTATGTAATACATTTTTTTTCAAATTTTGGGCCCCAATATTAAGGAGTGTCTTATACATGGGGGCATCTTATACATGGAGAAATACAGTAATGCACATAAATGGTGATCATCATTGTTACTACCATGATCCCGTGTTATGAGTCTATTTTGTGTCATGTGTTGAAGGAGGGGTTTTAAACATATCTTGCTTACTTTTCATATAAAACCCCAAGAGATAACTATTATTACAAATTTCCTCTAGACAGATGAGACTAGGTAAGCTATCCAAGGTCACACAGCAAGTAAGCAGCAGAATTAAAATTTAAACTAGCATTAATGGGTTTCACAATCCTTCCTCTCTACCCACGTGCAAACTGAAATGCCACAGGAGGCTGGAGAACGGGGGCAAACTAGCATAACCTGGGGCAGTTGGGGTGTGCTCCTGAAGGAGCAGGGATTCAGATTCTTCACTGAAGGGCTAAAAGGACTCAACAGACAAAAGTCATTCTAGGTCAAAAAAAAAGGAGGTGGGGCAGTTCTTTTCCACAAGAGACACTGTCGTAATACAAACAAGAGAGCACAATAGTGGAATCACAGGACTGGCCCTTGGATGAAACTTTAGATGCGTCCAGTCCAACCACTTGTTTTACGGAGCAAGAAACTAAGCTGGAAGAGTGACCTGTGAACAGTTGTGAAAGCAGTCGATTGTGTCTATGTTGATGCTTCATTCTAAACTAGATGTGTTCTTACTCTTATTCATTTAATTCCTCTTTAAAATCATAGAAGTAACACATGTTCACTACAGTTGGAGAAAATAAGCCACATGAGGAAAAAGTTAACAGCGTCCCACTACTGGCCATAAACTATGTTAAAGTTTTACATTTAAGAGGTTCAGAGTCACAGTCAGCAGCTTGCATATCACAATAGAGTTAGAAGCTGGATAAACTGCTTCTGTTTCCAAGTCTGTTTGTAGCTCATTTGTTCATTCATTCATTCAGTCAATAATTATGAGGCTCTCCTACATAACTTACACAGTTCTAATTACTGGGATTCTGTAACAAAGGCCGAAGAAACACACCCACTGTCTGTTAGAAACAAAAACAGGAGCAACTACTACATTCTGGCCAAAGCTCTCTCCAGAACATATGCATTCACCACTGCTGCTCCTGATGCCTCACTAATTCAAGAAAGACATAAACCCACTATTTCAAAGAGAGGAGGAAAGATAATAATATCAGACTTTTAGAGACTTGACGGTGGAAGGACAAACGTTGACACAAGAAACCTAAGGAACTATTAGTGTTCCAGAGCCCCCAGAAGGCTTAGTGATGGCATCAGCATGAGGGGCTGCCAGTGTGTCTGATTAAGGTCTGCTTTAGAGCCCTAGCCAGGTAGCTCATTTGGTTAGAGCAACATCTCTGTATGCCAAGGTTGCAGGTTTGATCCCCATCAGGAAACATTACAAGAACCAATCAGTGAGTGTGTAAATAAGTGTAACAACAAATTGATGTTTCTCTTTCTCTCTCTCTTCCTCTCTCTCTCTCTCTCCTTCTTCGTCTCTCTCTAAAATTAATAAAAAAAAATTTTAAGTCTGCTTTAGGGTCCTGGCTGGTTGGCACAGTGGACAGAGTGTCGATCCAGAGTGAGGACATCCCAGGTTCAATCCCCGATCAGGGCACACATGAAAAGCAACCATCTGCTTTCTTCCCCTCCCTCTCCCCTTCTCTCTTACCCTCTCACAGCCAGGAGCTCAATTGGTTCAAGCATCAGTCCCCGGCACTGAAGATAGCTCAATTTGTCAGAGCATCAGCCTCAGGAGCTGAGGATATCTTGGTTAATTAAAGCATCAGCCTCAGACCCGGGTGGATCCCAGTTGGGGCACATGTAGGGATCTGTCCCACTATCTCCCTTCACTTAAAAAAAAAGTTTGCTCTAGAAAGAGTCCCATCCCTACCTCCCTCAAGCAGGTGACTATACCTCCCCCAGCCCAGGGGTTTATTCTCTGGAGAGGGTAAAGCAGGAAGTCTATGGGCTGGGAAACAGCACAGAAAAATGCAGGGCACCACACTGAAAACAGGGGTTAAATTGAAGTAAAAGAGGCCCAGATCCCTGCCCTCTCCCCATTAGGTTCCCGGGCACAGAGGTCAGCCTCAGACAATCCAGGTAGATTAGAAGATTCTTCTCTAGGGACTCTGAACAACTCAAGAGAAAACACCTAAGATAATAACTTATCAGATTCCTAAATGAAACAGGCCATCCAGGTCAGCCTACATTAGATCGAGAGCCCACAAGTGCTACAGACACACAGAGAGCTTAATACCCTACACAAATACAAGCAGATCACCAAGGATACCACTAGACTTTTGGAGAAAGCCTGTAACAGGAAGACAGAGGAAAAGTACACACACACTTCATAGGAAATATTGAAGAAGAACCCTTCCTCCCAAAAATAAAGCTATCATTAATGGCCCCAGAGATATCAGAGGTGATAATGCATACATGAAACCAAAACAGAATGCTATTTTTAAAAAGGTATATTTAGAAAACAGAATAATACTTAGAAATTTAAAATATGCTAAGTAAAATAAAATCTTCAATAGAAGGGGGATGGGGGAGAAAAATTTACAAAATTATAAGACCAATCCAGGAGATTCAATGTTCAAATTCTAGGAGTTCCAGAGGAAATAAGACAGAAAATAGCAGAATCAAATCATCAATGAAGTAACACAAGAAAACTTTCCAGAACTACATAATGTGCATTTTAAAATTAAAAGATTCCAGCCTGACCTGTGGTGGCGCAGTGGATAAAGCGTCGACCTGGGAACACTGAGGTCACCAGTTCAAAACCCTGCACTGGTCTGGTCAAGGCACATATGGGAGTTGATGCTTCCAGCTCCTCCCCCCTTTTTTTCTCTCTCTCTCTTTCTCACTCTGTGTCTCCTCTCTAAAATGAATAAAATAAAAAGAAATTTTCAAAAAATAGTTTTAAAATTAAAAGATTCCAGCCTGACTTGTGGACTAAGCATCAACCCGGAGCGCTGAGGTTGCTAGTTCGAGACCCTCACCTTGCCTGGGGAAGGCACATACGAGAAGCAACGATACTTCTCGCTTCTTCCCCCACTCCCACCGCCTTTCTCTCTCTCTTTCTCTCCTCTTTCTAAAATCAATAAATAAAGTCTTTTAAAAAAAAAGATTAAAAGGCTCCAGAGCACACTGAATGAAAGTGAATCCACACGAAGGCATGTCATCTGTGAAATTTCAGAACAATAGAGAAACTTTTTCATAGGACACTAGAGACTCTAGAGAGAAAAATCATGTTACCCACAAAGGATTAAAATTGAAATATAAATTAGA
The DNA here is from genome assembly GCA_037038555.1 of Rhynchonycteris naso. Classification (NCBI taxonomy): domain Eukaryota; kingdom Metazoa; phylum Chordata; class Mammalia; order Chiroptera; family Emballonuridae; genus Rhynchonycteris; species Rhynchonycteris naso. The sequence goes on along the minus strand of CM072996.1, from coordinate 108,823,414 downwards.
CTTGACAGTGACTCTGAAATTAAAAAAAAAAAAAAATTACACAACACTTTGTACAAAAAAAGAGAAATCCCTAGCCTAGAATCCTATAGCAAGCCAAAATACCGATACCATGTGAGTGAAGAATGAATATTTTTTCAGATATTCAAGGCAAAAGTGTATAGAGCACCTCCTCCGAGGTCCAGCAGTGCCTCTCATGCATGTGTCCCATAATGTTATAAATGCATTACTACTGTCCACCCCACCAGACTCCAGGGTAGATACTGTCTTATTCAACAGCTTCAGCACACGGTGCTATGGGGCTACATAAGAAAGGCATCCAGCCCAGCAAGGGGGAGCAAGAAACGCTTAGTGGAGGGAAATGGCATCTAAACTGAGTCCTCAAGAATAATTAAAGGATGTATAGCACAGTGAAGGTGTAGGAAGCAGGTTTATGTGCAAAGGCTTGGGGACCCGTCACAACCCATCAATCTGCTGACTCAGACAAGAATCCGAGCTGACAGGTGAAACCCAAGTCAGGAACAAAGAATCCATGCCTAAGTGGCAGCAGTGATATTACCGTGTATCTGGGTTGGTTTTAAGTATCTTCTCCAGAACAAGGTATTATACAAATCAAAATACAACCAACCTGAGCATAAAGAATGAGGACAAGGAGGCAGAAAGCTGCCTCTAAGTATGACCTATGGGTCCCTGGAGCAGTCTGGCAGTCCCACAGGGCACAAGCCACCATGAAGCTAATGCTCTAAACAAAAGGTGAAACCAGTCCTAACAACAAGCATGCAGAGCCCCTATGAAGGGCACCTGGGACCTGGAGGCTGGGCTGGGGCAGCGAGGTTCTCTGCACTTGGGCCTTCTCTCCTCCCCCCACCTGTGAAAGCCAGAGCTTTCAGCTCAGAAAGATCCCAGGACGAGACAGGGAATAAAGGCTTCATCAGCCAAATGGCTGGGAATACAATCCAGGTCGCCAGGCTACCTCTCACCCCTTACAGTCCTGCCTGGCTGACCTCAGGTTTCCATGCAGATTTTCATTTACTAGATTGTAAAATAAGAAGAAACCACTCCTCCACCACCCTGACTCAAATTTATGGAGGCATCTTTCTAGAAAACACCTCCTGCCCCTTGCTGCCTCCTTTCCCCACCCCTGTAAGGAGGCAGCTGGCAGCTCAAGTCAAACTGGATTCCCACAGCCCCATGATGAGCTAGCTCTGTGTTCTGCAGCGGTGGCTTCAGCAGCAGCGGTGAGGTTTCTGAAATAGAAACAAAGTCAGGACCTGTTTGCTTGGCTTCTGCAGCTGGTAACCTGCTGGGATCTGACCAGCGAAAAAGCCTTTCCTTTCCAAAATGGTCCTTTTACATGCTGCTGAACAATGCACCCTCCTTCCCGGGGCCATGCTGAGGTCTGGCTGATATACGTTCTAGGTCAAAGGAGTGCACTCAGCTCCAGCTCCCAGAACCAGGGCCCAGGCTGGTCCGATGCTGCCAGAGAGCCCAGCCAGAGATGCTGCCTTCTCTCTTTTAAGCACCTCTCCACTTCCTATTTCCAGGTCCCTTCTTTCATGATTTTACAGACATCTCACATTTCACAGATACAACACCTCCCAGTCTGAGGCTCTCAGAACTTGCACCTATGTGTTGTCTGTCTCCCCAGTCCTCACTCTCCTTATTATACAAGAGGGTAAGCTGAGGTATGAGGTGAGGGAGGCTAAAGGCTGGTGCTATGAGGACTGCCCGCAGTGATACATGCATCCCAGACACCACACTGTGGGTGTGGGAGGCCATCTGCATGGGTGAACTGGGCAAGTACGTGAGCAAGCAGCAAGCATGCAGGCATGTGAGGACATGAGTGTGAACGGCATGTGAGTAAGCCAGTGTACAAGAATGAGTGTGCATGCTATGGGTGAATGTGCATGTGTGAGGGGGCTAATGTATGTGAGCCAGAGTATGAACAAGCATGTGAATATGTGTGCAAGAGTGAGTACGCATTGTGTGTGCATGCGTAGAGATGAAGATGCAAGTGAGTGTGTATGTGAGCATGCATGTATGAGAACAGGAGAGAGTACATGAACGCGAAATACGTATGCATGTATGGAAGTGGACGCAGAGCAGGTCCTGGCCCATTAGGGCCACATTAGCAACTTGAGACAACTCCTAATAAGGACAGAGTTACCACCACCTTCTCACCTCCCACATCCAGACAACACAGCACATGGTAAACAAATCCAGAATCCCCAGTGGACCGCCTCAGTCACCTCTTCCCTCCCTGCACACTCAGGGGAGCTGCCTCCAGGCCGGGGGCTCTGGGTTCCCTTCCTCACTCTAGTCCAGCCTCACTCTCTGACCCCAGTTTTCCACCCTGCAGCAGATTTTTCAAAAACAAGGAAAAATCCTCCTTACTTCCTTAGAGAACAGTAAATATGAGGATTATGGAAGTGACATTCTTAAAGTGGTCTGAACTACTTGGAAGAAAAGGGGTAGATAAAATATAGAACGTTTTAGCCCAGACTTCACTCAGACAGGGAGGCTTTGCCTCTAGGGAGGGGAAGCCCATCTGCAGAGGTCTCCTGCTGCCTGGCTCGGAGCACTGGGCACCAGGTGAGGGCACAAAGTCCAGGTCTCTAAGTGACAGGGCTTGCCTAATATGCCAAACACAAAGACAAGGGGTCCCAGCAGGCCCAGAGAGACTGCTGTCTGGAGACAGGGCACAAATTTCACTCCCAAGCAGCCTTCCCCCATCTGGAAACAATTTGTTCCACTCTCCACCAAACCAGAGTTAAAGGAGAAAGCCTGCCCCTCACCCCTCTGCAGGGTGGCCAGCTGAACACCTAAGAGTAGTCAAAGAATGGGAACAGGGTCAGCCTGTCACACCCAGATGTTTGTTCAACGTCACCAAAACAATCTCTTCCTTTGCCCCTGAAAACTGGACAACAGTCAAGAGCACAAACTTTGGAATCAGACTGATCTAAGCTGACAGCCAACTCTACCAGCTGAGTCTCTGAGTCTTCCTAAGTAAAATGGAGATAAAGCTGTCTGAGGATGGAATAGGACATGCACACCAGGGGTCTGCACTGTGCCTGGCACACAATAAGCACCTGATAGATAACAGTTACTATTGTTGTTGCTGCTACCCACTCTCAGTCAATTCTCCACACAGGGACAGCAGTGTTCCTTTAGAAGTGTACAGCAGGTCTGCCTCTCCTTGGTCAAGCTCCTCCACTGGCTCCACCTTTCCCACCATAAAAACCAAAGCACTTAAAACGGCCTTCAAGGCCTACCTGTGGTGGCGCAGTGAATAAAGCGCTGACCTGGGAACACTGAGGTCACCAGTTCAAAACCCTGCACTAGTCCGGTCAAGGCACATATGGGAGTTGATGCTTCCAGCTCCTCCCCGCTTTCTCTCTTTCTCTCTCTCTCTCTCTCTCACTGTGTGTCTCCTCTCTAAAATGAATAAAAATAAAAAATAAAAAAATAAAAATAAACCTTTTTTTAAAAAAAACGGCCTTCAAGGCCCTATGTGATCCAAATTACCTTGGCCTTCCCTTTGCTCACTTCACTCCAACTATTTTGAGCTTGAGCAAGTCTACACTCTCCTACCTCAGAGCGTTTGCACAGCCTGTTCCCTCTGCCCTGGGATGTACCTCCTACGGACACTGGACAACGACAGGACTCGCTCCACCTCTTCCATCTCTACTGAAGTTACACCTCAGTAAGGCCCTCTCTAAGTTCCTTGTTTAAACCGTAATCCTTGACCCCTAACCTACTGTCCCACACCCTTCCCTGGTTCACTGTTTTTCTATAGAATCTGTCATCATCTGATAAACTACACGTTTTAATTATTTATTTATGTTCTGGAACCAAAATATAAGCTCTGGAAGACATAAATTTTTCTTCACTCCCACATCCCCCGACCCTGAACAGTACCAGGCCCAGACTATAGCTCCTGATGTATTTGCGGGATGAATGAGTCTCAGGACACCTATGGTGAACCAAGTTGAGACTAGGATCAGAAACTCAGGTCCTAAGACCCACTTACAAATTATCAGTCCTTTGCAGCTCTGGAAAAAAATCCTTATTCCAGCCACTTTTCAAGGTCATTGTCAGGAGGAAAGAATAGTAAGGTCATATCTGAGAATATGTTTTGGTGCTTTCATAATGGGGAGTCCTACAGATGAAAGACCTCAAATCTATCACTGCAGCACCATCTCCAGGCCAGCTGTCAGTCAGGGAGAAAGTCTGAGTGAGAAGAGGACACCACAGAGAGGGATCCACGCAGACACAGCTCCTGCCTTGAGAAGGTAGCTGAGCGGGTCTGAGTTCTCCCCTGGGTGGCACATCTGCTGCCATTCCCACTGAATCCTTGCCGCCCAGGACCTGTATGCACACACTAGGTGTTCAGTAAAGGTCTTCCAAAAGCATAAATGAGTAAATCCCATACTGATAACCACACAAAAAATAAAAATATAACCAATATAAAAATCCTGAATAAAATATTAGTTGACCTAAAACAGCCTGCAGACAACAGCTACCACAGATAAGACTGACAAAAACATATATTTTCATTATCTTCACATTAAGGGCAAGTGTATTCACTCTAAGGAAGACACTAAGGCATTGATGAAGAAAGCCTGGGGGAACAGAAAACAACTTCAGGAAACCTGTTTTCAGTGAATGCATTTCAAGAATTAGGCCAAAAACTGCAGATCATGACAGAATGTACTCCATCAATATTAACTGTAATTAAATCATTGTTTTTATTATTGTCTTGGCTTCCTTCCAAGGGAAAGAAGGAAACTAGGAGACAAAGCACTTAGGGTTCTTATCTAATAGTAAGTGGCCTGGGCACACTGTTTCCCTGATGGAACCCATCTTCCTCACCTGTAAAATGGAAGGGGACAGCCTTAGTGGTGAACAGTCTTGGCTACACGGATGTTGGCACTCCCTTCTCTAGGACACTTTCATTTGGCCATCAAATGTCTATCGTGCGCCTACTTTGTGCCAGACGCCATCCTGACACTGGACTGAACGCATACAAAGAGTGACGCCCCTTTTTTCCGTGAGTACCCTTTCCAGTGGGGAGCTGACTTTGTGAGCCAACTGCAAGCAGGCTCCAGCCCTCCAGGTACATCAGTTAGCAAATAACATTCCGTCTCCTCCTCTGGGAGAAAGAACTCTCGGTTGCCAGGGGTTCTGAGCTTTTGCTGAAGAAAGGTTAAGTCTACAGCGTTTAGGACAGTGAACACTGCTCTGGAAAGTCAGGAGCCTCAGACACTAAAGGATGTCCTATAACTGAGCCCTTCCTCCAGCTCCTCAGTGAAGCTGTATTCTTCCCGTTTTGCTGAAGAAGAAACTGAGGCTTGCTTATGTCAAACTTGTGAACAAGGTTCTAGTGGGCAAGGGTAAGCAGACCCGAGAACTCCGAGTCTCCAAGAATGCTCCTCCACATTTATTACCGTGCCTGGTTCGGCTGGCTGAAGGAGAGAGGAGCAGCACACCAGCAGCCTCCCCAGGAGAGTGGCTCTCAGGAGCTTGGGAGCTTGAGGCCCCTGGGGTAAATGAAGCCAGGACACTCACCTACTGGAAGCTTTCTCATCTCAGACCTGCTTTCTGCAAAACCCTTACCCCAGAGCCCACCAGCTGTGACATATGCCCCTGGGTCCAACCAGCTGCTGCAAAAATAATGAAGAGGCCCAGGGGGCACCTCAGATTTCCCCAGCAGACAACCAAGATTCATGTTACCTGACAAAAGCTCCTTCCACAGCAAGGTTGGGCAATAGAATAGCTCAGGGAAGCTGAAGACTGGCCATTGGCTCATAACCCTTTCTAAGTTGGCCCCCTCCTCTCTCTTCCTGACACTGAACTGCACACACACACACCCTTCGGAAGGTGGAATCTTATTTGAAACTTTCTGGAGGCCATCTTAAAAATAGGAAAAAGAGGGTACTTAGAGATTCTCTCAGGGAATCTGCCAGGACCACTACTAAATGGGCATCCATAATGTAAAATGTACTGTCCTAGACCCTATGGGGTGATACCTCCTTCAAAGATTCCAGTCCAGGGAGAAAAGAGGCCCAACAGAGGAAGAGACACTAGACCCAGAGAAACAAGCCAATGAACCAGTCAAGAGCAACTGTCTGTTCAGAGCTATGTTCGTGAGTGCTGAGAATGGCTGCACAAGGGACCAGACCTTGCTGTGGGGGCAGGCAGGAGGTGGACAATGAGCTAACCAGAGTCATCCACATCTCAAAGGCACTGTGTATCCTGACACAGCAAACAATGGGACAAGGCACTGACATAAGGAGTCTGCCCAGATCAATGTGGTGCCAATCAGGTTGAACTCAGAATGATGAAGACAAACACACAACTGGGAAGCCAGCCTGCAAGGCCTGAGAAGAAATCCACTTTAAGCAAGGAAGAAGGGGTGTAAAGCACTGCACAAGATAACAGTCAGAAGCCTAGTCCAGGTGTGTTTTCTGAATGTGTGTGTGTGCGTGTGTAGGTTGGGGGTGCAGAGTTACAGAGGAGGGATGAATCATGGGGCTCAAAGGGAGGAATAAGATTTAGATTCATTGAAAAGGGTATCTTAGAGATTATTTCATGCAACATATCTAATTTTATAATCCCAAACACAAAATCCCTGATCAATACGCTTGATCAGGCGGTGGCACAGTGGATAGAGTGTCGGACTGGAACACAGAGGACCCAGGTTTGAGTCCCTCAGGTCGCTGACTTTGACTTGAGCGCAGGCTTACCACCTTGAGCACGGAGTTGCTGCCTTGAGTGTGAGATCATAGACATGACCCCACGGTCGCTGGCTTGAGTCCAAAGGTTGCTGGCTTGAAGCCCAAGGTCACTGGCTATAGCCCAAGGTCGCTGGCTTAAGCAAGAGTCACTTGCTCTGCTGTAGCCCCCCAATCAAGGCACATATGAGAAAGCAATCAATGAACAACTGAGATACCACAATCAAGAACTGATGCTTCTCATCTCTCTCCCTACCTGCCTGTCTGTCCCTATCAGTCCCTCTCTCTGTCTCTCTTGCTAAAAAAAGAAAAATCCCTGATCAATAAACATCAGTTTTTACTTAAACAACAGCAGTGCTGAGGGCTCACTGCCTTCCAAGGTACCCCATTTCTCTGCTGGATGGCTTCAGCTGTAAGAAAGTTCTTCCTGGAATTGGACCCAAATCTCATCTCCTAGAATTCCCTATCCATGGGCCCAGGTTTGGCCTTTTGAAGCCAAAGGATATGTTTAATCCCTCCTCATCCACATCAGTAGTGCACAGGTTAGGAAACCATTATTGTGCCCCCAATTCCCATAACACTCATAAAAATAATTTTCAGACAAAATGAATATTCCCAAATCCTTCATCCAATTCTCATGTGGTATAGTTTATACCATCTTTGTTGCCCTCCTCTTATAAATTCAGACTTGAAAGTGCTCCAACCAGAATCAACAAAACCAAATGCAGCAGATGTGGGGTGAGCTCTGTAGAGCACAGTCTAGTCTGCACTCTCGAGAGCTAAGCTCCATATCCAGGATGGTACTGTTCTTCTTAGCAACCACAGGACATGGTTAGCTGATACTACTTCCTTTTATTGATTCATTCAATCAACATACCTGAGCTGCCTACTATATGTCAGGCACTGGGCTAGGTAGAAGGGCTACTAAGAAAAATGGCTTATCATCTGTGCTTAGGGAGACAACCTATTCAGACAGATTAAAAATAAATAAGACAATGGGGAATGAAACATACTGCTTCTGGGGTCTTGTAGAAGGCTGAGTAGGGATACCTTCCCTAGTGAGTCTTCCAAGAATGTAGGACCTTTGCCTAGAGCCATAGGGACTGGATTTACCTGCCCTCCTTCTTCAAAAGCTAAAACACTGGACAGAACACATGGAATGACTACTTTAGACAATGAACAACAGGCAGCACAGATCTGTACTCCCTGAGAAAAAGTATACAAAAAACTGAGTACCATGACTGCCCAGCTTACAGCCTAGAGGCAACTTCCACACAGAAGCACAGCAGAAGGAATCCAGATGGTCCCACCAAGTTGAGGAAATAGAAACTCAAATTCACAGAGCTAGGATGTTTAGGACACAATACTGGCGAGGAGGGGACTGACAAAGAGCACTCTGGAGCCCGGCAGAAGAGTCCCCTTGAATCTCCAGCTGATCTGCACAATGTTTGGGGCAAAGCTCCACAAGATTGAGAAAAGAACCAAACAATTTGTGAAGCTCACACAGAGCTGGAAAGAATTCACACTTCCACCTGCAAAAGTAGAGGAACCTCATAACATACGGGGCACTGGAAAGAGTCCTCAGAAGGATAGCACCTCAGTAGTGAAGCTAAATTAGCCCAGACAAAAGGCTGGGTCCACCCTAACAAAGCTTTAAAGCAAGCCTTGGAAGTACTGTATTAAACTGACACTAACCAATTTAAATACATGCTAGAATAAAGTCTAACACTACTTAAAGAAATAAAACAAAATATAGCAATATTAAATTCATTATGTCTGGCATCCAATCAAAAATTAGCAGGTGTATGGTCCTGGACAGGTATCTCAATCGGTTAGAACACTGTCCTGATACACCAAACTGCAGCTTCAATCCCTGGTCAAGGCACATAGAAGAATCTATCAATGAGTGCATCAATACGTGGAATAGCAAATCTGTTTCTCTCCAAAAATATTTAAAAATAAATAAAAATTAGCAGGCATTTAAAGTAGCAGAATAACATGACCTACAACCAGGAGGAAAATCAGTCAATAAAATAAACCCAAAAATGACAAAGATGATGAAACCAACAGACAAGAATGAAAAAGAACTACTATTACAAGTATGTTCCACATACATAAGAATGTAAAGGAAAAAAACATGATGAGAGAAATTAAAGATACAAAATTTTCAAATGGAACTTCTAAAGATGAAAAATATACTATACTCACTTGGACCTCATCTTGTGGGCTGGGGGAACCACCTTGTCCTGGACATGGGCAACTGATTTTTGAACTGCAAAGTCTCTTCAGTAGGAGAATCCAGAGACAGAAGAAAGGTTTGAGGCCTGGCTGTGACATCGGACCCCTCAGTCTGCCCCCACTTGGAACAAAGACCAGAGGCAAAAGTTTCTTCCTCCTTAAAATTCCTAGAATCACATAACTCTTAAGCAAGAAAAGATCAGAGCTCCTCAGGGATCAGAGCTCCTGGCTTTATAGGAGAAAAAAAGGTAAGGCCCCGAGAAGTAAGACTATTCCAGGAACAGTTAAGTGTCCTGACTCCCAGTTTCAGGCCCTATTGCCCCTCAGGCACTATGGACTATGCTGGATGATGTTAGTGAGTCTGTGAACGTCTACACAGGCTTGCCCTGTATGTCCACTCTAGCTAGCTCCTTCAGGGTAATGGCAGATTCCTGCCATCATTTAGCTCCTGAACAGCCCTTGGGTAGGTGCTAGGTATGTGTCTCCCTCACATGCCCTAAGCAAAAGTGACTCTGAGCCTGACTCTGGAGAAGAGAGAAGAGATAAAGCTACCTAAGGATTGAAGGCCAAGCTGTTCTGAGTCTGCCTAAGTCTGAGAGAGACAGAGAAACAAAAGAGACAGAGAGACAAAGAGCCTGGCCCACCAAACCAGCCAGTGAGAGTCACCAGCCCCCAAGAGGCAGGGATGAACTGGTAGGGGAGGGACATTCCTCTGGCCTCCAAGTCCCACTCCCTTAACAGATTGGCCCTGAGCCAGGCACTAGGCTTGCCACCCCCTCCTTCCCAGGGGAGGAAAAGGAAGTTGTCTTGAACTTTCCTTCTCGCCCTCCCCAAGGCCTGCACCCTCCCTCAGCCCCAAATTCATTGCAGGCTCTGGGTTGGACAGCACCTCTTTATAGGGGTTAAGAATAAGCAAATTCTTGGGCTATTCCTGGAGCCTCGATTTTTATCATCCTTCCATTCTGGTCAATTCTGAGAGGCCAGCGGCCCGGAATGCCAGAGAGATCTGAGCCCAGACCATCAAACCCAAAATAACCCTACACATGTCTCCTCAAGTCCTCATGGATTTGGCCATTTTGTGTGCATGTTTTCCTACAAATGGCATGTTTTGCCCCCATACACAGGGTGCTCAGAACTGTGAGGTAGGTACCCCTCGGTGAGCTGAGAAAAGTAAGAGAAGGCATGGGTCGGAGGGAAGGAGGAGACAGAATTCAGAAATTATGGTTCCTCTGCTCACCTGCTTAGAGATCCTGGGATAACCAGCCTCAGTTTCCTCAGTTGTGAAATCTCTAAGCAGTGGCCTCCTCTTCCCTACAACTTTTTCTCTGCCCCCTTGGGGAAGGCAATGTAAATCGCCCTCCCAGAGCTACAGACGATTTAATAAGGAGCTCCTGCCTTAAGAGGAGCCCTGCCTCCTCCCCAGAGACATTTCAAGCCCCATGTCCATGACTATGGACATGGCTGGTATGAAATCATGCAAGTGCTCTAAGTGTCCTGGGGAAATGGCTAGATTAGGAACATGGTTCTTTTTTTATCACAAATGCGCTATTCATTCATTCAAAAAATATTTGAGTGCTCACCAGGTGCTAGGCAATGAGAAAACAGGCAAAGCATCAGTGGAGGGGAAAACTGAGGCCTTTGCTTTGCTCTTCAGAAAAAATAGAGACAAAGAGTGAGGTGAGCCACCAGAAATGTCCCTGCCTCTCACAGCTGCCCATGGAGGTTGTGCACATCCTGAGTGTGTAAGTCAGATATCTGGCAACGTGGATGCTGCTTGGAATCCTGGGGTCTGGGGAGGGGGAGACAGCTCCAGGGTCTCAGAAACACCAGGGTCCACAGACCACTTCCTTACGCTGCTAGATTTAGGATGTGGTCATACCTATGCTTCTGTTCATGACACAAAACTATGTTAAAAAGACCTGATTTAAAGCCACCACCACCACAAACCAGATCATGTCATCTTAGGTGTTTCTTTAAAGCTGCACCATCCTCTTTACGAATGCCTGTAAGGATTTTCTGGCAATAACTGGCAAGTACAAGGGAAGAAAGGGGTGGGGATGGGGGTCCAAAGGAGAAAGAGTCTGTGGTCTGAAGAATCACCTTCCACCCTCCCAGAGTCAGGGTTGGGCTCACCCTCACCAGCCTCCCAACCTCCCTTACCTCAGCCCACAAAGACAGGATCAAGTCCCTACACCTCAGCTGATGGGCACAGCGCCACCAGAGCCGGCTGCAATGAGGACCCAGAACACCAGGCTGCCAAAACCAGGAACAATTCTGTGGCTTCCCCTCTTGGCGTAAGTGGGTCCTATAATCAGTGTTAACAACGCAAAGGCCAGCAGCCCCAAAAGTATTCCCAAAAGAGGAAGAAATGTGTCTGATTCAGGTCATCCAGCACCAAGATTCTGCTTTCCCACGTGCTTCAGACTCAACCAAATGTCTGAAGAGTATGAGCTCTGTGAAGGGAGAGGCCCCCTCATCTGATCTCCAGCCTGCAATGTCCAGGCCAAGAGCAGTCTTGAAATATCCAGCAGTTCACTCAGCCCCAGACATGGCGGCAATGAGGCGTGAGTACCCATTTCTAACTTTCTTGTCACCTGGCAAAGGGCGGCCCTTTGGGGAAGCTGTACACATATTTCAGAAATGTGGTTGCCACTGTTTTCTTAAAGACCAGTCCTCGAGCTCAGGGCATTATGTACTGAGCACCCCCAGTGGACACCTGATCCTACAGGGACATCTGAACTTGTAAAACAACCAAGAGTCATTTGGATAAGCAGTGAGGAATATCCAGGATGAAACTAAAGTAAAATAATTTTTATGACAAATCTGGTGTAAAAGATGGCAGTGGGACTTCAGCTGGGCCAAGGCAGGCATTTCCTTTGAGTCCAACAGAGAGGTTTCTGGCAGCATCTACTAACAATCTCATTCCTTCCTACTTGGCCTTCAGAGCCCACTCCCAGCGCTGCGGGTGCTATGGGATGGAGCCCTGGGCGAAGCAGGAGCACCAGATGAAACCAAGAGGACAGCTGATAGCCAGGAACAGAAAGGTCTAGAGGGGCTCACCTATCCCACATCAGCTGACGCTCTCTCATCACACCAGGTATCTGGCCCAAAGGATACCTCAGACCCTTAAGGAATCAAAATGCTCAGTAATTACTTGATGAACTGATGTGTGACTCTTGAGCATTCTGAAGTGTGAATCTATCCTCGCAGCCATAGAGACCCAGGTGGAGGCTGGAAGAGAAGTTTGGAACCATACAGGGGCCTCTTGGGTCTCATTTATAGGGAATTTACCTACTATAGCGTCAAACTGGCAAACTTGGGGCAGACCAAGGGCCTCCATCCAGTTTTTCCAATTCCTTGGCCAAAGGCGTTACTGAGGTTTCTTGTCTTGCTTGTGATGCCAAATTTCTTAAAGGTCTGCAGAGTCGGCTATGCATGTTTTCATCAACACTAAGCACTGGTACACATTAAGTCTGTCAGCTGATCAGGTATCATTATTCCTGCAATCGTAACATAATGCTGGCCCTGAAGTCACCCAGATGCATCAGGGTAGCTCCCAAGTGTGGTACAGTCACTTGCTCCTTCCCACCCACGGTCCTCACCAAGTTGTCTCACTGAGCTGGGCCAATTCTCCCATGGCACAGTTGAGGAGGAGAATGGCCCGGAGACTGAGTCATGCAGTGTGCTCCAAACTGTTTCACAAACAGTGAACCTTTCAGCCACAAAACATTTCTTTCCCAAGAGATGCTGAGAGAGAGCAAAAAGAAAATAAAGCACCAAGGGGTTTTCAAATGTGAAAGCCCACTCAGCCTTTGTTCTTATTTGATGAATGCACAAACCACCAGGCAGGTGACAGGCGAGAACATTGTTGTACTAGGGAAGTGTATTTCATCAAGTCTGGCCTGAGGTATGCAGGGAGAGGTAGGTTTGATGAATGATTAGCGGTGGAAGGACTGCTCCACCAGCAGCTCACTGCAGTGGCCAACCACCAGGACTGGGGATTCGTTAATGACCAGAAGCTGGCTCTTCCCTGTCTGCTTCTACCTCACTGCCATTGGTGATTTCACAGAAGAAAGAGCTACCAAGGCAGGTGATAAAAAAAAAAAAACATAAAATAAATACATTGTGGGAAGTCAAAATATTAAACCCACTGAGAAAGAAAAGTAAAGCCTGTGGACCATAAAGGCCTGGATCATCTTATTTCACATCAGAGGTTACAAGAGGATGGGGAGAAAGCCTGGATCAGGTGCTATATTTGCAGGGTGAATGGATGAGTGAATTCCCAGCAGAGGCCAGGATCTGAAGTGACCAGCTGGCTTTCTTAAAATTAGAAGGGTACCAAGCAGCCAGGCTCCTGACAGCTCCCAGAGGGCAAAATGGCTCCAGCTCCACATCTAACGGTTCTAGCAGCCCTAGCAGAAGAAGTTGTCTACTACAATGCCTGAACCCTAGATCACGCCAACCCCTGCCAGCACAAGTTCCATGCACCCACACAAACACACAGAATCCACCTCAAACAGTATTTCAAACCAACAGGAAAATTAAAAATACCCCACTCCTGCCAATTTTCCTGGTTGACCCACTGGAGACAAAGTGTGGTCTGGGAAGGGAAAGGGGATATGCTGTCTTCCAAAGATCTGTGGGGCACATTCCCAGATATTCTAATTCTTCTCCTTCTGGGCATTTGGAGGACTGCACAGCCATGTCCTCCTGCCACTGAACACATATGTCTTTGGTGTGACTTTGCCAGTCCTCCCAAAAAGAATAGAGTCTTTCCCACAACCCTGGAAGTTCCAGCTGGTGCTGTGACTTGCTCTAACCACCAGCAAATGGATATTACATTGTGAGACATCAGAGCCTCAAGAGGTCTTAGTGACTCCATTTCACCTAAAAGGCTAGTTTCCTTGAGAATGAGAAATCACATGGGACAAGACAAGCCCAGCTGAGAGCAGTGCCAATCACTAGACATGAGAGAGGCTTCCTTGGACCATCAGGCCCTGCAAAGCCACCAGCTGACTGCCACCACATTCATAAATTCAGGTAGGGAGACTAGCTGAGCCTAGTCCAATGGGTTAACCCACATTATTATTTTTTTTAATTGCTTGATTTTAGAGAGACAGAGAGAGGAAGGGAGAGAGAGACAGACAGGCAGACAGAGAAGTATTCATTTGTTGTTTCACTTAGTTGTGCATTCACTGGTCACTTCCTGTGTGTGCTTTGACCAGGGATCAAAGCTGCAACCTCTCTCAGACTGAGCAAACTGGCCTGGGCGAGGACTAACCCACATTATTGTGAGCAAATAAAATGGTTATTGTATTAATCTACTAAATTTTGGGATGGTTTATTATGCAGCAACAGATAATTCATATAAAACTCATCCAGAAAGTCTGTGCAACTATTCAGAAGAGTGATGTCATTCTATATGCACTAATATGGGAAAATGGCTAAAGAATTTGCCAAACACTAAGTATAATATTATTCTATTTATGGAAACTGATAAGATAATAGATAGCTGGATGCTAGTTTATTATAAAACTATCTGAAAAAATATATATCAAAATATTAACAGTGATTCTTTCTGAAGGGCAGGATTATTGGTGATTTCCCTTTTCTATAATATATATAATGTTTGAATAGTATAATGAGTTTACATTATTTTTTTCAACAACAAGGGTACTTTTTAAAAATTCATCTTCCATTCTGCTACAAGCAAATTTTTCCTAAAACATCCCGTTTCATGCTGTCATCCCCCTGGTCAGGGACCAAGACTAGCTCCCCCCTGCTAGCCTCTGGAAATCTGAATCTCTTCCGGGTGCCATATAAGGTGCCTCTCCACTGGGTCATCTCCAGTCCAACTACCAAGGTCATGCTCATCTTTACCCAGACCTCCAAGCTTGCTTTGCCATCCCACTGCAACTACTCACAGAGCCTTCCCTTCTCTAAATCCACCTGTCCCTAAAAGCCTGGCCCCAGCTCCCATGGGTTCCTTCACAGGTCCTCAAACAAAGTTCCACCCAGACCTGTCCTTAATTGGATAGTGTCCTGAATTATTCTCTGTGCACTATAGGTACTCTGCCCCTCAAAGGCGACCTTCACAGACACCAGCCAACTGGTCACCACTATCTCCAGCTCCTCTAACAATGGGAGAGGAGCAGAGCCCAGGCAGGTGGCTCCAACTCTCTGTGCTGCCCACAGACTGGATAACGGGTAATAACCCTGGACTGACACTTCCTCCCTACCCTGCCCATCTACAGCAGCAAGCAAGTGGGAGCCAATGTGCGGCTGCTACTTTAGAGTGACTCGCCTGACCAGGTGGTGGCGCAGTGAATAGAGCGTCGAACTGGAAAGTGGAGGACCCAGGTTCGAGACCCCGAGGTCGCCAGCTTGAGCGCGGGCTCATGTGGCTTGAGCAAAAGCTCGCCAGCTTGGACCCAAGGTCGCTGGCTTGAGCAAGGGGTTGCTTGGTCTGCTGAAGGCTTGCAGTCAGGGCACATATGAGAAAGCAATCAATGAATAACTAATGTGGCACTATGAAAAACTGATGACTGATGCTTCTTATCTCTCTCTGTCCCTGTCTGTCTCTCTCTCTGACTCTCTGTCCCTGTAAAAAAAAAAAAAGAAATAAATAAAAAAGTAGAGTGACTCATGCCTTCACGAATGCTCTCAGAGGCTCCCCTCCCCACACTCCAGGTCCCACATGCTGCTTACAGATCCAAACTCTGGCTTCAAACCTAATTGCCTTCCTGGGGGACCCAACAGCTCTTCCTCACTCAGGTCTCCACAATCTGCATGTCCAGTTTTTAAACAAAGCTGTTTAGAATCTCCCAGGAATAACACAAGTGGAAAATTGCAAGTCCAGACCTCTACCTCACTTTCTCTAAAACAAAACATGTCATTCTACATATTCACACACCCCAAAATACACACCCCTATTTAAACTCTAGGGCTTGATGGAGAGAGTTAGGTCCCTAAGCCTCAGTCTCCACACTGTGGCAAGTGGCCAGGTGAGAGGACACAAGCAGGGCTGCCACGTATTGTGTTTGAGTTTACACTCCCTCTAAGGGGAGTAGGGGGCATTCATGTCACAGATATGTATTAACCCACTGAAAGTGCTCAGGTAGCCTGACCAGGCGGTGGCGCACCAAGGGTTGCTGGCTGGAGCAAGGGGTTCCTCGGTCTGCTGAAGGCCCGCGGTCAAGGCACATGTGAGAAAGCAATCAATGAACAACTAAGGTGTCGCAACAAAAAACTAATGATTGATGCTTCTCACCTCTCTCCGTTCCTGTCTGTCTGTCCCTGTCTATCCTTCTCTCTCTCTCTGTCCCCATAAAATAAAAAAGAAAGTGCTCTGGTAGGCCTCTCAGCTGAGTCCCAGAACAATACAGAAGAACTCCCTCCCACACAGACCCATGCAGGCATAGGAATACCTAGCCATGCACATGCCAGGGAAGGTACACACATATCCCCTCTCCCCCCTGCCCCCCCCCCACACACACACATGTGTGCATGGGCACACCCTGTTTCAACATTGCTCCGAGCATCCGTTGAGATCACTTCCCTTGCCTGTCCACTGTTCTCAAAGGCTGTTTCCACCCCAGGCCTTCTCCCAGATTCTGAACCTGACAAACATACTTGCCTCACTGGGGTGGGACAGGGGTATGGAGAACATTTATACACATAGCCAGGTATCTTGCCCACCACGGCTTTAGAAGGCTGTCTTGTGCAGAGTTGGACGTTGTTCAGGTTTTACAATAACATATTCAGTTTAACTTTTCTTTTGACCTGAGAAAGGGAAATTCCAGAACTCACCAAGATCCTGGACCAGAAGCCATAGGGCCTCTCAGCTTCCTGGAGTGACAGCCACACCTCCCCAATTAATGAGGGGTTTCCAGAGGATCCACTAAGCTGCCTGACTCTTCAGATCACCATCCTCTCCTGCTCCTAGCACAAAGTCAAATATTTTAACCAATGCTGACACTGAGCATAGAAATGATCAAAAGACTCTCAGAGAGAAAGTGAGTATTCAAAGCACAGTTAATTTCCAGACTCTGTAGGGGAGGAAGACAGAGGGAGGAAGGGGTGTGGTAAACTCAAAAACACAGATAATAATAAACAATGAATACTCAAAAAGCAATCCACATTTGGCTCCCGAATGTAGACTGAGGCACACACTCCCAGACCCTGAAAGCCAGCGGAAATGCTCCTCTGGCTCTGTCCACTTCTTAAGAGCCCAGTCCAGTTCAGGCTCAGCTTCTGGTTGTGTTTTTGGTTTGAGATGAGGGAAAGGTTTTGGAAGCTGGACTTCACCCAGGCAGACACTCTTGTTTCATTTATTGTGGCTATAACTGAAGTTGAAATTATTAACTTGTTAGGCTGGAGTCCAGCAATGGAGGCTCCTAACTCCTAAGTGCATCAGACTGGGGCAGGAGGTGTTTAAAATGAAAGTAGCAGCAAAGCAGTCAGCACAGAACCGAGCACAGGTGACAAGACCCTGCCACTAACCAGACAGGCGACCATCTCTGTAAACAACCTTCACCCCCATCCAGCTTCTATCAGAAACCAGTACCTGGGGTTTACTCATTAACTTTATTCCTTCCTCCTCCATCCACCTCTAGGCCAGGCACAGAGCACACTGTAAGAGAAAGAGGTATCTGGGAAGCCACACTCAGGCATGTGCCTTCATCCCACCTCAGAAACCCCTTTATCAGAGCTGAAGGAACCTTAGCAATCACTCACCCTGCCTCCCCGTCTGCAGGTGAGAAAGCTGACCTGAAGAAAGCAAGTAACTTGTCAAAGATCACCTAGCGAGTTAGGGACAGAGGCAGGAGCAAGGATTAGAACGTCCCACCCAGGAGCTGGTCATCTTTCCAGAGGTTCAACAGCATGACAAGAAGTGGCTGAAGCAAAGCCGTCTGAGGTAAACCATAGGAGAGATTACCCTTCCCATCTAGAAAGTCCTCCACCGTCTCTCTCACTGTGGCTTCAATACAGATACACAAAAGGACGGTCACCTAGCTAAGATGGGTGATGTCAGACCATGCAGGCCTCCTCGGGAACTCCCCACCAAGTTCTGCCTGGTAGGGCCCCCAGGAACAGGCCCCGCAGAATCTCTGTCATGGTGCAGGACCTGCCATGAGGAGCCAGGATGTGCTGAG
Organism: Rhynchonycteris naso; assembly: GCA_037038555.1. Taxonomy (NCBI): domain Eukaryota; kingdom Metazoa; phylum Chordata; class Mammalia; order Chiroptera; family Emballonuridae; genus Rhynchonycteris; species Rhynchonycteris naso. The sequence goes on along the minus strand of CM072996.1, from coordinate 108,805,290 downwards.
CAGCAAGGACTATCGTCACTTGTCCTCAGTCCTTCCCTTTCCACTGCCCGATTGCTCTCATCCCAGGTCCTTATGCCTGGCTGCCCTGCATAGTCCCCGCATAGGGGGAGCCACAAATCCCTAAGTGGTGAGAATAAAAGCCAATACCCACCCAGGCTCCAGGGAGGGGAGAATTAAAATGGGAGCTCCCAAATTCCTGCTGCAGCAGCTCAAAGCGGGCCCTGCAGAGGATGCCCAGGACCTGGTGAGAACAGTCAGCTGAGGCCTGCAATGGAAGGGGCAGCACAGCAGCCAGACCTCCTGGGTTTGAACTCAGCAAGTCTGCCTTAGCTGCTGCCTCTGTAAAATGGGGGAAACGACAGCTACACCCCTGGATGCTTATGAAAATTAAATGAAATTTAAATTAAGATTTAATACACTTTAAATAAATTAGTAGTTATGGGCATATTTAAAGAGTATGAAACTCACAAAGAAGGTACTCTTCCGGCATGATAAACTACCATCCAGCACCATCCTTCCCTCACCCACCACCCCCACCACCACACTGCTGAGTTCTTTCTTAAAAGGTAAAAGATTTACAAATCACTCAGCAGGAGAAAGCCACAGAATAAAACACACAGAAATTAAAACATAAAAAGACCTGGGTCTGCATGACTAGGCGGTGGTGCACAGTGGATAGAGCATCAGACTGGGATGCGGAGGACCCAGGTTCAAGATCCCAAGGTCGCCAGCTTGAGCACAGGCTCATCTGGCTTGAGCAAAAAAAAAAAAAAAGCTCACCAGCTTGGACCCAAGGTCACTGGCTCGAGCAAGGGGTTACTCAGTCTGCTGAAGGCCCGTGGTCAAGGCACATATGAGAAAGCAATCAATGAATAACTAAGGTGTCGCAACGAAAAACTGATGATTGATGCTTCTCATCTCTCTCTGTTCCTGTCTATCTATCCCTGGGAGGCTGCTGTCTCTGACTCTCTGTCCCTATTTAAAAAAAAAAAAGATCTGGGTCTGTAAACAGCAACCCCAGGGAACCTAAATCAGCACCATCCACATGGGGCTACCTAGGGAGCTTCTGCCCAGCTCCAGCTCAACAGGGACGGATGAGCAAGTGCTGGGAACAAAGCAAGACCCAAGGGGGCTGTAGGAGCAGAAAGGAGGACCTCAATGATGGTCCAGGCAGAGGGTGCCACCCAGAGGGCCAGGGGCATTCCTGCAACAGCCAGTGCAGAGGAACAAGGCACAGGTAGCCTTGGCCAGATTCCCAGAGATGCTTTCTGGAATGGCTGTTGGAAGGTCCTCCACCCAGCTTCCAAACCTGCTGGGAGGAGACAGGAAACAGGAAGTTACAGACCTCACCTACTTCCTTAGGCTTCCTCCTTACAATCAATGTGGCTCTCCAAGAAATTAAGAATACTGCCTACTGCCAACCAAAAACATTTTGTGTTGAGGAGGATACCCCAAGCCCAATATAAGGAGCTTATCAATTTCGAGTCAAGTTCTAGGGCAAAGAAACAACTAAAATATCAGCACCCTATCTTATTCTCCCTCCCCAAACCACAGTTAAAGGGCAGTTTATAACACAGTTCAGACAGTTTATAACACAGACTTTCTAAGACCCTACCATATTAGACGCACACCAATACTGACCTGTTTTCTCTGAATTTCCTATAAATATCTTGGCTGCTGACGAAGAAGAGAAGATCCCAGGATATTCCTGCAGGAAAACAAAAAATTAGGTCATCACTTCTCTGTGAAGCCACTCTCAGGTGAATGCTGTCCAACAGTGACCAACCACTCTTCCGGACAGCAGCCTCCCATCAAGAACCCATTCATTCACCAAGTGGAGAAGGCCAGAAATGGCAAACTGTTTCCAGCTGCTGTGCCCCTTCCACTCAGCTGGTGGTGGGTGCCTAAAGCATTATAAGCAGAACCCAAGCCCTAGCTCAGCAAGTAAGAAAGCTGTGATCAATTTAGTGATGTCTACTATGGGCAGTTATGAAAGTAACAGGATCAGTGTCACATGTTTGTCATCTCTGAGGTAGACCTCTGGCATCCAAGGATTGAACATTTGTAATTTTGACCACTCACAAGTGACCCAAAATTTCAAGATATGTAAAAGAGTGCAACTTTGCTGAAACACGAGTGTGATTCATCTCTACCACATCCAAAGGTACTCTTGTGGAACAATAAAAACCTTTCTTTTTTTAGATTTTATTTATTCATTTTTAGAGAAAGAGGAGAAAGAGAGAGTATGAGAGAGAAAGAAGGAGGAGAAGCAGAATGCATCAACTCCCATTTGTGCCTTGACCAGGTAAGTACAGGGTTTCAAACCGGTGACCTTGGTGTGCCAGGTCGATGCTTTATCCACTGCACCACCACAGGTCAGGCTCCATAAAAACTTGGTGGAAAATGGTCATCAAGTGAGAGACAAAACTGTAGCAGAAGTTGAAAGGGTAGTTAACTTGGTGTTAAGATACACACAGAAAACATCTGGCTCTGTGGAAATAGGACTCTGGAGAAAGCCAGGCTCTTGTACAAATATTGCTGTGGATGAAAATTTGGGATTCTAGAAAGTGCAAGATTTTTTTCACATATATTTTTGGATGGCAAAATGGATCCATATTTTTATTGATATACAGTTGACATTGAAATTATATGACTTTCAGGTGTACAAATAGTTATTTGATATTGGTATATACTCCAAAATGACTACCACCTAAGTCTAGTCAATATCTATCAATATACATACATAGTTGCAAAGTATTTTCTTGTGATGAGAAATTTTTTAATATCAACTCACTTAGCAACGTTCAAATATAAGGTACAATTCTTTTTTTTTTTTTTTTTTTTTTTTTTAGCTAGAGAGACAGGAAGGGAAAGAGATGAGAAATGTTATCAACTCATAGTTGCAGCACTTTAGTTGTTCATTGATTGCTTCTCATATGTGTCTTAATGGGGGCTAAAGTAGAGTCAATGGCCCCTTGCTCAAGACAGCAACCTTGGGCCTAAGTGACCTTGGGCTTCAAGCCAGCGACTATGGGGTCATGTTTATGATCCCATGCTTAAGCTGGTGAACTTGTGCTCAAACTGGCGACCTTAGGGTTTCAAAACTGAGTCCTCAATGTCCCATGTCAAAGCTCTATCCACTGTGCCACCACCTGATCAGGCATATAGAGTACAGTATTAACTATAGTCAACATGCTATATACTACATCCCCATGACAAGACTCATTTCTTGAGAATGTCAGAGGTCCATACTGTGCCTACTCTGTGCCTCTCAAGCAGTGATTATTGGGCCAAGAACAGAGGCAATTAGAATATCTGCCCTGAAGGGGCTCATAATCTAGTTAGAGAAATTATGATACCCACTAGAATAGCAAGTGACACTTCATCTTTGTATTAATGCTCAGAATTCACTTCAATCCACCTTTATCCATTCTTCACCACCCCCAGCCAATCAATTCACAAATGATCTTTTTTTATTTTCTTAAGATTTTATTTATTGATTTTAGAGAGAGGAGAGAGAAAAAGGGAGTAGGAACAGGAAGCATCCACTCATAGTAGTTGATTCTCGTATGTGCCTTAACCAGGCAAGCCCAGGATTTCAAACCAGCAACCTCAGCACTCCAGGTCCACAATCTATCCACTGCACCACCAGAGGTCAAACTCACAAATGGTCTTAATCTCACTTCCAAAATACCTCAGGTTCAGTCTCTCTCTCCATTCCTCACATCTGCCCAACCACTCTCCCCATCATAATTTCCCCTCGTTATAGAACCCAGACTCGCCCTCCTGAGGCCCAGCCCTACTTCTGCAACCCCTATTCAAAAACCTAGGAGGCAGAGTTCCCAGGGCATCCCAAGATAGACTGCTGTCTTCCCAGTACCGGCTCAGTACCTGCATGTGGTGCATTATTCACCTTCTCTTGAATAAATAACTGGAGAGATGAAATTCCTTGGATGGACATTGAAGCCACCCACAATATGACCACTGTCTCCCTGTCCAGCCTTTTCTCTCTCCGCTTTCCTCCACACAACCCACTCACTGGCCCGCCTAAGCTATTCACACACCTCAATATTTTCTCAGTATTTTCCCTTAGGCTGGTCCCTCCTCCCTTCTGTTGAAAGGCAAACTACCCTTAAAAGTTCATGTCAGATGACACCTGCTGCACAAAGCATTCCTCCTGAATCAGAGTGCTTTATCCCGCTGTTTGAACCCACATAACATTCTACTCCCACGGGCCATTCACATTATAATTTGAACGTCATTTTTGAACCCCTTTCTTAATCCATTACCGCATTTACAAGTCCTATGAAGACAAGGACCTTTACCTTTTTCATTTTTGCATCATCAAAACTTAGTACAGCCTGACCTGTGGTGGCGCAGTGGATCAAACATCAACCTGGAATGCTGAGGTCACAGGTTCAAAACCCTGGGCTTGCCTGTCAAAGCACATATTGGAGTTGATGCTTCCTGCTCCTCCGCCCACTTCTCTCTCTCTTTCTCTCTCTCTCTATCTATCTATCTCTGTTCTCTAAAATGAATAAATAAATAAAAATAATTTTTAAAAAAAGCTTAGTACAGACTCTTGTACTGACATACACACACTAAGTGTTCATCAAATTCACTAAAGAATTACCCCAGGCAGTATATAAAAGCCAGGAGAGATGAAGACAGAAAAGGCCACAGCAGCTCCAAAGAAAAAGAAATCATTTTTGGATGGGTGCCCAGGGAAGGTTCCATGAAAGAGACCAGACATGAGTAGTGTCTTAAAAGAGGGGAAGGGAGAACTGGGGAAGAGCATTCCAAGAAGGTGGAACAGTAACTAAATGACAAAGAAGGAATGAACAAAGCATGCTTGGGAGATCTTATCTGTCTAGCTAGAACTGAGGGTGCCCGGGCAGAGATCAGTGGAAGACAAGGCTAGACAGGGAGGTTAGGAATGCATACAAAGGATTTCAAATGCCAGGCTATGGAACTTATAGTAAATTAGATCCATTTCCTCAGTCACTGAGGACAACCACAGTAGGCCTAGGCCTTAATGGTAGAAAAAAGAAGTCTTGCCCTCTCATGTTCCAAGCATATTAGTCTAGTCTCCTCAGCCAGAGTATCAATAATAGCCACCATCTACTGCATTCCTGCTGCGTAGGAGGAGGCCTTTAGCTTTGTGCTTCACATACTATTATCTCATTGCTCCTCCAAAGGCCTGAGAGCCTGGTATTGTCATCCTCACTTAGCAAGCAGGCAGCTAAAGCTGTAAGAGGTGAGGGCACTTGCCCAAGCCCTCACTGCCTCATTTACCTCATTCACTTAATGATGCCAGCCAGGCCGGAGTTAAGAGACTTGGATGAGGGCCAGCGTACCCACCAGCTTCCCAAGGGGCCCAGGGGCTTCCCACTTAAGCTGAGCTGCTTCTCCTTTTTAATTCCTCAAGGGCAAAATTTATTGAGCACATAAAGTAAAATGGAGGTTGTCAAGGACTGGGGAGGGAGAAATGAGGAGTTAGTGTTTTAAGGGGTATACAGTTTCAGTTATGCAGGTGAGAAAGTTCTGGAGAGCTGCTGTACAACAATGAATATACATAATGAAATTGAACTGGACATTTAAAAATGGTTAAGATGGTAAATTTTATGTGTATTTTACCACAATTAAATTTTTTAAAATAAAACACACTTATTAATTGTCTGATTGGCTGCCAATATAATCTTATACTGCTAATTATTTCATGCTGGAAGAAACTCTAGAAACACTTTAACCCAATAACTCTCCCATCACAAAGCTGGAAGGGGAGGTAATTTGCCCAGGGCTGCCACAGAAGGGGTGTCGAGGCTAAGATCCTCAGGCTCAACAGAGAAAAACGGCAGGAGGCAACACAGCATAATAGGAAAGTACAGGACAGGAGGGGTCAGAGGCCAAGGATTCAAGTTCTGCTTCTTCCACTTAATGAGTTCTGTGACCTCAGAGAAGTAATTTATTCTCTGAGCCTCATTTTCCTAACCTATAAGAAGGCAATTAAAAATAACATATACTTATTAAAATTAATTAAAAAAAGATTTTAAAAAATAAATAACATATACTTGACAATATTATGTGTGAATCAAATAAAATTATCAGTGTATAGAGCTAATAATATGCAGAGAAAGCACTTGTATAGAGCTAATATGCAGAGAAAGCACTTGGCCAACTATAAATTATTTCATAAGTACTAGTTATTGTTATGAATATTAAATACCAGTTCATAGATTTAAAGAAGATTAAAGCCCTGGCTGGGTAGCTCAGTTGTTAGAACATTGTTCTGATATGCCAGGGTTGCAGGTTCAATCCCCGGATCAACCAAAAGTGAAAAAATAACTGGAACAACAAATCAATGTTTCTCTCTCTCTCTCTGTCTCCTCCCTTCCTCTCTCTAAAATCAATCAATCAATAAAATAAAAAAGTAATATCTGATTAATTCAAATAAAAAAATAATCCCACTTCATTGTGACCCACTCTCAGCTATGCAAAGTCTTGCACATGGCAGGTCTTCAATGAGTTAGTGCAGAACTGAATTACCCTTCAAGTTTTATCCACCCCTGTCCTTTTCCCTCCTTCACTCCCCAACCCATAGCCCCGCTGCAACAGCCATGCCAGAAACTGGTGTAAATGTCAGCCTCCTTGGCTGCATTCCTTAGCTAAATATAAAAGATTTGTCCAGTCCATTGTTTGAAATTATCCATAATACCTCCCCCTCCATTACTTATGATGACAAGCTGACTACATCTTTATAGCAAAACTACAAACAAAATATTCTCTATGGCTGTTTCCAGATCTTCGCTATTGTGAACAATGCTGCCACGAACATGGGGGCGCATTTCTTCTTTTCGAACAGTGCTATGGTGTTCTTAGGGTATATTTCTAAAAGTGGGATAGCTGGGTCAAAAGGCAGTTCGATTTTTAATTTTTTGAGGAATCTCCAAACTGTTTTCCACAGTGGCTGCACCAGTCTGCATTCCTACCAGCAGTGCGGGAGGGTTCCCTTTTCTCCACATCCTCACCAGCACTTATTCTGTGTTGTTTTGCTGATGAGTGCCATTCTGACTGGTGTGAGGTGATATCTCATTGTGGTTTTGATTTGCATTTCTCTAATGATTAGTGATGTTGAGCATTTTTTCATATGTCTTTTGGCCATCTGTATGTCTTCTTTGGAGAAATTTCTATTCATTTCTTTTGCCCATTTTTTGATTGTCCATCAGAAGATGAGTGGATTAAAAAGCTTTGGTACATATATACTATGGAACACTATTCAGCCATAAGAAATTATGACATCGGATCATTTACAACAAAATGGATGTACCTTGATAACATTATACGGAGTGAAATAAGTGAATCAGAAAAAAAAAACTGAGAACAGCATGATTTCATACATAGGTGGGACATAAAAGTGAGACTATGAGACATGGACAAGAGTGTGGTGGTTATGGGATGGGGAGAGGGAGGGGAGGGGAGGGTGGGATAGGGAGAAGGGGAGGGGCACAGGGAAAACCAGATAGAAGGTGACAGAGGACAATTTGACTTTGGGTAATGGGTATGCAGCACAATTGAATGATAAGATAATCTGGAGATGTTTTCATTGTACATATGTACCCTGATTTATTGGTGTCACCCCATTAAAGTTAATAAAAAATATATATTCTCTATGGCTATTTTTAGTAGAGAGAGAAAAGCTGGCTGGTATACAGGGACCAGAGCATGAATCCTCAGTTTCCTCCACTAGTCCAGGAAAGCTTCCTGGAGGAGGAAATGCCTGAGTCAGACAAGGGGACAGCTGCAGGTCAGAAGGGCGCCCTCACAGAATGCGTTAGGTTCTTTGAACCAAGGGGAGGTGAACAGCTGCCTTCTTATTCCCGTTTTTTGGGGGTAGGGAAAGAAAGGTCCACAAGGCCCAGGGGATCTCATACTACCCCAATGCACCATACTTCCCCAGGTACTGCAGGCATCTAGGGAAGAGGTGCAGAAGACACCGATATCTTTTTCAAAAGGAGGCTATCCAAGACTCCAGTTTCAAGATACACAAGTAAAAATACTGCCTTCTAACAAGCCAGTTTCTTGTTTGAACTTTTGTTTAACCACAAGAAAGTTTTTTAAAGTCCCAAACTTGAAGGCACAGATGGACTACATCTCGGACCTCGAGGTGTGCCAAAGCTCTGTCACTCTTAAGTGCCGACCAGCCAGCGATGGCCCAAAAAGCAGTCAGGGGTGCGGAGGGCGGGGGGGGGGGGGGGTCTGCAGACGGTATCCCAGCCCTGCCCGAGCCCCTGTTCCTCCCTGGGGGTGTGCTATGGGCCACCCCCAAGCCACTGGAGTCTACTGGGCTACACAGTCAGAAACCCATGACAGCTCCGAGTCTCTCTCTTTCTGCCGCACCCACAGACCTCCCATCCCTTCCTCCGGGATCCCGTGGCTCTACTCCCAAAACCCCTGAGCCACTACGTGCAGATCCCTCTCCGCCCCAATCCCAGGCCCCGAACACACCTTCCCCTTCCTGGGCCGCTTCCCGGCCCTCACAGGGCGCCTACCCCATCCCTCCCTCATTCCGTCCCACTGCCGCCTTCCCAACATCCTTACGCAGGGCGTCCCTGAGGGGCCTCCGGCCCTGGAAACCTGGTCAAGGGCTCGCCTCGCCCGCTCACAGCCGGCCCGGACCCCGCAAGCACGCCCGCCCCCGAGCCCGCCCCGGGCCGCACTCACCGAACTCCCAGGAATGCGGGTTCCCGACTCTCTCGCGTTCCCTCGCCACCGCCACCACAGCCGCCGCCAGCGGAAACGAGGGGCGGGCCGGAGCTCGCGGTGGGGGGCGGGACCTGTCCAGGAATGGCGAGACCGTGGGGCGGGGCCGGCCGCGGGGGCGGGGCGAGGCCGCCGGACCTGGGCAGAGCACGGGGGGCGGAGTGACCCGGCCAGAAGGAGGTGGAGTGTATGCTGGACCCCGGGCCGAGCGTGGGGGAGGGGCAGGGGCCGCTAACACCCGTGGCTCGATCCTCGGCGTCAGAGCTGGAGGGAGCCGAAAGGAGGGAGACCAGGTGTGACCGCCCTCTGCTGCTCCGGAACCCTACCTTTCCTCCACACCTCCTGGATTCTCGGATTGGCCGCTCCTCTGAGGCGTTAGTACGATGCTTTCCCCTTTCCCCCCTGGGCCTGAACCGCAGCCCCGACCAGAGATGGAGAGAGGGAGGTCAGGGCCTGGAAGTTCGCACTCCTGTGCTCTGCCCCATTCACCACCCGAAGGCCCGCGATGACCAGGATCTCAGCTTTCCCCCTCGACCGGGTTGTCTGACCTCAGCACCCCCACCCGCACCCCACACCTAAGAAATCCTTCCCTGGTATTTGGGACGAACTCTGAGCTGTTGAGGTCGTGGGAGTGTATTCGATACTGTCCGAGGAGCCGCTGTCTCCCCAGGAGCTATAGGCCTCCAAGTGTTGGTAAAAGGCACCGTGAAAAACTGAATTGAAGCAGGAAAAACTCAAGTTAGACATCTCTGTCGGAGTGCTTCTTATAGGCATTGCCAGGCCTGGATTCTTTTTTTTTTTTTAATTTCTTTTTATTTATTTATTTTAGAGAGGAGACACACAGAGAGAGAGAGAGAGAGAGAGAGAGAAAGGGGGAAGGAGCTAGAAGCATCAACTCCCATTTGTGCCTTGACCAGACCAGTGCAGGGGTTTGAACTGGCGACCTCAGTGTTTCCAGGTCAACGCTTTATCCACTGCGCCACCACAGGTCAGGCAGGCCTGGATTCTTGAAGTAGAAGTCCTGTACTCTCTTCCAAAGTGGTGACTGACAGCCATCTCTACTTATCATTGTTAGTATCATAGAAATGTATTCTGTGCTTTCCCACGTACATGATCATGGGCTAAGTATGACTTGAGACAAAGTTTTAAACCTGGTTACAATCACCAGGGCCCCTTTCGCCTCTCCTAATTAGACTAGCAGTTTCCATTCATTTCCTCAGACCCTACTCCTCATACAAACAAAGTCTTGTTTTGTCTGTTAGACTTAAACCAATAACCCATCTCCTGACTCTCCATTCCTTTCCTTTAAAACCTTGTTCAATACCCTCCCATAAAGTCTTCAAAGGTTAGCCCCTACCAGCTCCTGTCTCTCCAGCCCTTTAGCACATACACAAACTCCACCCAATTTCCAGAAGAAGAAATTGAGACCCAGAGAGGGAAAGGGACTTGCTAGTGATGTCTGTAGTGGGAGGCAGACTGGTTGGTAGAAACACAGTCTCTTTGGAGCCAGACAGACCTGGAATTGAATCCTGGCTCTGCCTTTTATGGGCTGTGACATCTCTAGGCCTCAGTTTCCTCACCTTAATAATACTAATGCCACAGGGTTAAGATGACCCAAGATGATGGGGAACAAAAGCACTTTTGATGGCAGGTGGTGCTCAGCAAATGTTAGCTTCCTCCTGCCCTTTGAAATAATAGAATTATGAGCCTTGGGGATGGGAGAAACCTTAGAAGAATCCCTTCAGCAATAACCCAGAAAGTGGCCGTGCTGCTCACCCTCCTTCAACACATCCAGGGATGGGAGGACTCAGTGCCCACAAAGGGATTATTACAGTTGCAGGAAAAAGCCATGGACGAAAACCACAGAGGATATGGAATTATTCAACATAAAGAAGGCTAAGGTGACTTGCAGTCTGTGTTTCAGACACATACTGCTAAGTCAACTGAGGATAAAACTCAAATAAATGACCTGACAAAGAAGCAAGATACCCGTAGGGCAGGAACTCCCAGAAGCATGAGGTCCCAGTTTACTGTACCATGCTTCTGAGAAATATCACCATTTGTGTCTTGGGAATTCTGAAAATACTGAGAAAAAAACACCGTATAGATAGGATGACTCCATCCAGGTTGTCAGGCACATTACACTTACTACTCTTATCCTGGCATAATTTTTTTTTTAGAGAAAAAGAGACAGGCGACAGGAAGAGAGATGAGAAGCATCAATTCTTCGTTACAGCACCTTAGTTGTTCATTGATTGTTTTCTCATATATGCCTTGACCAGGGGCTACAGACAAGCAAGTGACCCCTTGCTCAAGCCAGCGACCTTAGACTCAAGCCAGCAACCTTGGACTTCAAGCCAGTGACCATCAGGTCATGTCTATGATCTTGTGCTCAAGCTGGTGAGCCCATGCTCAAGCCAGCAATCTTGGAATCATGTTGATGATCACAGGTTCAAGCCAGTGACCCTGCGCTCAAGCTAGCATGCCTGTACTCAAGCCAGATGAGCCGTGCTCAAGCCAACGACCTCGGGGTTTAGAACCTGGGTCCTCTGCATCCCAGGCTGATGCTCTATCCACTGCACCACTGCCTGGTCAGGCCTGGCGTAATTATTAATAATCCCCCTTTCACTCTCAAAATATCTTGGTTTGGACAATAAATTATAGGTCACATTAACTATGAACAAAAGCTGTACTTCAAATAGCTCCTTCCAGCCCTGCATGTCGGCAATTCTGCTGGATTTTCTAGATCCCAGAGACCTCAAAAGATAGGATGTCAGTTTATCCCCTTGAAATCACCAAATCAAATCAAAAATGATAATAAGCAAAAATTAAGTTTTCCAGCCAGCCACCCCAAGTCAAACTAAGAGACAGACGGTGCCTGCTGAATTGTGACACCTAGTGGGGAGAATTCACACTCACTGGAAGCTGTTTTCGGACACTTGGTATTCAGCTTTTTTTGCTTTGTAAAGCACAGAACAGCAGCTAACATTTTCCAAATGCTTATGTGGTAAGCACAGTTCTAAGTACATGTTATAATTTGTTTGAGCTTCATAACAACTCTAGAAGGTAGCTACTGTTGTCAGCCCTCCATTTTATAGATGAAGGAATTGAAGATCAAAAGAGTTAAGTAACTTCTCCCAGGTTATTTAGGCAATAAATGACTATGCCAGGATCTAACCCCTGGTTGTCTGGTTGCCCGGCCTAGCACTTAACTGCTACTCTATCCAGCTTCTTTTTTCTTATTTATTTATTTATTTATTTATTTATTTTTACAGGGACAGAGAGAGAGTCAGAGAGAGGGATAGATAGAGACAGACAGACAGGAATGGAGAGAGGTAAGAAGCATCAATCATTAGTTTTTCGTTGCCGTTGCGACACCTTAATTGTTCATTGACTGCTCTCTCACACGTGCCTTGACTGGCGGGCCTTCAGCAGACCGAGCAACACATTGCTGGAACCAGCGACCTTGGGTCCAAGCTGGCAAGCTTTTGCTCAAGCCAGATAGGCCCGCGCTCAAGCTGGCGACCTCGGGGTCTCAAACCTGGGTCTTCCGCATCCCAGCCCAATGCTCTATCCACTACGCCACTGCCTGGTCAGGATCTATCCAGCTTCTATCAGCTACATGTGCAAATTTAGTTCAGACGTGTCTTCTATCTAAACTGACTTCGACCAACTCTCTGACATTCAATGACATGAAGGAAGAATGAGAAGCATATTATACTAGAAGGTTGGCTTCCACATCTGCCAGTAAAGAGTGGTAGTGTCCACATCTACCCAGGATTAAAATCAGGCCATTAAACCAGAAAATGAGAAAACTCACAAACCGTCAGTTAAGTGCACAGTGGAGCCTGGATAGGCAGCTCAGTTGGTTAGAGCATTGTCCTGATATACCACGGTTTTGGGTTTGATCCTAGATCAGGGCATATACAAGAATCAATGAACGAATGAATAAATAAATAGAATAACAAATCAATGTTTCTCTCTCTCTCTCAAATCAGTAAATTAAGCCTGACCAGGCGGTGGCACAGTGGACAGAGCATGGGACTGGGATGCGGAAGACCCCGGTTCGAGACCCGAGCTCGCCAGCTTGAGCGCGGGCCCATCTGGCTTGAGCAAAAAAGCTCGTCAGCTTGGACCCAAGGTCGCTGGCTCCAGCAAGGGGTTGTTCAGTCTGCTGAAGGCCCGCGGTCAAGGCACGTGTGAGAAAGCAATCAATGAACAACTAAGGTGTTGCAATGGCAATGAAATACTAATGATTGATGCTTCTCACCTCTCTCCATTCCTGTCTGTCTGTCCCTATCTATCCCTCTCTCTGACTCTCTCTCTCTGTCCCTGTAAAAAAAAAAAAAATAAGTAGATTAAAATCTTTAAAAAGAGCCTGACCTGTGGTGGCACAGTGGATAGAGCGTCGACCTGGAAACACTGAGGTCGCCAGTTCAAAACCCTGCACTGGTCTGGTCAAGGCACATATGGGAGTTGATGCTTCCAGCTCCTCCCCCCTTTCTCTCTTTCTCTCTCTCACTCTGTGTCTCCTCTCTAAAATAAATAAATAAAAAGAAATTAAAATCTTTAAAAAGAGAAGCATTTTCCAAGGTCAAGAATGAAACAGCTCCTTCCCTAGGTCACCCCCTTCAATAACATCTATTCATGAAATTTGAACAGTGGTCACTGAAACCAACCTACCAGCCGCAAGACCCAAACTAGACCTCCCACCCTTGTCATGGGCAAGCAGGTAGAAGTGACCAAAGACTGTTCTGCTGCTTTTCCAGGCTTCCTTCTCCAAAGAATACAGGCCAACCCCAAGGGCCCCTCCTTCCATCAGCTTCTTTCTCTTCCAAAACTCAAAGTGCAAGGGGTGGAGCAGGATGAGGGCGTCTTGTACAAGTCTGTATTAAAAAGGTTGCCACCTGACCTGTGGTGGCGCAGTGGATCAAGCGTCTACTTGGAACACTGAGGTCACCGGTTCAAAACCCTGGGCTTGCCTGGTCAAGGTACATTTAGGAATTGATGCTTCCTGCTCTTCCCCCCTTCTCTCTCTCTCTCTCTCGCTCTCTCGTCCTCTCTCTTTCTCTCTGTTTCTTTTCTCTAAAATGAATAAATAATTTTAAAGAAAAGGTTGCCATATTGGCCCTGGCCAGTTGGCTCAGTGGTAGAGCATCAGCCCAGTGTGTGGATGTCCAGAGTTTGATTCCCAGTCAAAGCCCACAAGAGAAGCACCCCTCTGCTCCACTCTTCCTCTTTCCCTTCTCTCTCACTCTCTCTCTCTCTCTTCCCTTCCTTCCCCTCTGTGAATAAAACTATATATAGATCAAGGGAGGGTTTGTGGGAAATTAACAGGGAGAATTAAAACTATTTATTTACTTGAGGGGTGGGGCAGGGACAGGAAGAAAGAGAGATGAGAAGCATCAACTCGGAGTTGCGGCACTTTAGTTGTTCATTGCATGGTTCTCATACATGCCTTGACCGGGGGAATCCAGCTGAGCCAGTGACCCCTTGCTCAATCCAGCAACCATGGGCTCAAGCCAGGGACCATGGGGTCATGTCTGTGATCCCACATTCAAGCCAGTGACCCCACATTCAAGCTGGTGAGTCTACGCTAAATTGGCGCTCTATCCACTGAGCCACCACCTGGTCAGGCAAGACTTGAACCTATTTAAAGCCTTATGGGAATAGTTCTATCTCTGGTATTAAGAAATAAGCTCCGCCTGACCTGTGGTGGCACAGAGGATAAAGCATCTGCCTGGAATGCTGAGGTCACCAGTTCGAAGCCCTGGGCTTGCCTGGTCAAGGCACATATGGGAGTTGATGTTTCCTGCTCCTCCCCCCTTCTATGTTCCTCTCTGCTATCTTTCTAAAAACAAATAAATAAAATCGAAAAAGAAGAAATAAGCTCCTATTGACCAACCCTTTCACTCCGAACATCACACAAAAAATAAAGAAAAAGGCTACCACTACTACCAACAACAAAAAAATAAAACCCCAACTACCTGAGGATTCCTGAAAGAAAACCCAAACAGGCATGAGATGAGTTCCCATTTTTGTGGATTTCCCCATGTGGGCGAAGGTCCCAGTGCAGCCAGCACAGGATGGCTAAGATTCCAACAGAAACCCTCTGTGTCTCTGGCAGAGGAACCAGATAGAACCCAGAGCAACCAAGCCTGTTGTAGTGAGGGATGGATCCTGGGAAGAGGGAAAGAGAAAGCCAGAGAAGAAAAACCCCAAATTCTCTATATAAACTCTTTCCCAAGGCCCTGGCTGGTTGGCTCAGTGGTAGAGTGTAGGCCTAGCACTTGGAAATCCTGGGTTCAATTCCTGGCCAGGGCACACAGGAGAAACACCCATCTGCTTCTCCACCATTTTCCCTCTCCTTCCACTCTGTCTCTCTCTTCCCCTCCCGCAGCTGAGGCTCCATTGGAGCAAAGTTGGCCCAGGCGCTGAGGATGGCTCCATGGCCTCTGCCTCAGGCGCTAGAATGGCTCCGATTGCAAGTGAGCAATGCCCCAGATGGGCAGAACATTGCCCCCTAGTGGGCATGCAGGGTGAATGGATCCCGGTCAGGCTCATGGGGGAGTTTGTCTCCTACCACCCTCCCCAGCCATTCTCACTTCGGAAAAATACCAAAAAAAAAAAAAAAGGCTTTAAGAAAAATAAATAAAAACTCTTTCCCAAGCCTGTGACTCATGCCCAAGCCACACATGAGCAGAATCGCAGCTAAAGATAAAGGAACCAAACTGGGACTTGAGCAATTGCTGGCTGTAGGTTAGACGAAGTTTATAGTTTGAGTATCACCAAGTTAACTGCCTGATAAAAAAAAAAATCTACATTTTTCTGAGGAATAAAATAGAATCCGGAGTGTCCCCAACATGACTTTCAAAATATTCAGGATATAATCCAAAAATTGCTCAATGAACCAGGAAAGTTGTTTTTGAGAGAAAACTAAACAACAGAAACCACTTCCAGGATAACTCGAATGTTGTAGTTATCAGACAAGGATATTTATTTATTTATTTATTTTTAGAGAGGGAAGGGGGAGAGACAAACATCAAACTCTGCCTGTACAATTGCACCTACAACCTTTGAGCGTTGGGATGACGCTCTATGGAGCTATCCGGCAAAGGTCAATGATTTTAAAGCAGCTATTATAACAATGTTCAAAGATATAAGAGAAAATATGTTTATAATTAATGAACTCATAGAAAATGACAACAGAAAAAATAAAAAAAAATTGTTAAATTAAAAACCAAACGGGGCCTGACCTGTGGTGGCGCAGTGGATAAAGCATTGACCTGGGAACACTGAGGTCGCCAGTTCAAAACCCTGCACTCGTCTGGTCAAGGCACATATGGGAGTTGATGCTTCCAGCTCCTCCCCCCTTTCTTTCTCTCTCTCTCTCTCTCTCACTCTGTGTCTCCTCTCTAAAATAAATAAAATAAAAAGAAATTTAAAAAAAACCACAACTTTAAAAAGAAAAAAAAAACAAACAGGAATTTTAGAACTAAATATCTGGCATTTAAAAATTCACTGATTGGCTACCCAGGCCAGGTAGCTCAGTTAGTTAGAACGTCACCCATGTATAGTAAGGATGTGGGTTTGATCCCTGGTCAGGGCACATTCAACCAATAAATGCATAAATAAGTGGAACAACAAGGTGATGTTTCTTTCTCTCTCTCTCTCTCTCTTTCTTCCTTCTTTTCATTCTTTCTAAATATCAAATAAACATTCTTTAAAAAACAAAAATTCGCCTGACCAAGCGGTGGCACAGTGGATAGAGCATTGGACTGGGATGCCAGCTTAAATGAGGGCTCATCTGGTTTGAGCAAAAGCTCACCAGCTTGGACCTAAGGTCGCTGGCTCAAGCAAGGGGTTACTTGGTCTGCTGAAAGCCATGGTCAAGGCACATATGAGAAAGCAATCAATGAACAACTAAGGTGTCGCAACAAAAAACTGATGATTGATGCTTCTCATCTCTCTCCATTCCTGTATATCCCTATTTATCCCTCCCTCTGACTCTCTCTCTCTCTGTGCCCCTGTTAAAAAATCAATCAATAAATAAAAACCAAAAATTCACTGAATGGATTTAATGGCCAAATAAAGTTCTCAGTGGAAAGAGAGAATGAACTTGAGGATAGATCAACAGAAAGTAATCAGTCTAAAAGAAAAACAGAAAAAAGATGAGATGGAAAAAAAGGTAACAGTCAAAAAGACCTGCGGGACAATATCAAAATGTCTAATATATGGTAGTTGGAGTCCCAGAAGGAGAAAAAAGAGAAAATGAACAAAAATATTATATACATTTAAAGCTTTGGCCTGACCAGGTGGTGGTGCTGTGGATAGAGCGTCGGACTGGGATGCGGAAGACTCACGTTCAGGACCCCAAGGTCGCCAGCTTGAGCACAGGTTCATCTGGTTTGAGCAAAGCTCACCAGCTTGGACCCAAGGTTGCTGGCTTGAGTAAGAAGTTACTCGGTCTGCTGTAGCCCCATGGTCAAGGCACATATGAGAAAGCAATCAATGAACAACTAAAGTGCCACAATAAGAAACTGATGATTGATGCTTCTCATCTCTCTTCGTTCCTGTCTGTCTATCCCTATCTATCCCTTTCTCTCACTCTCTGTCAAAAAAAACAAAAAGCTTTTGGGGAGGATCCAGTCTAGAGAAAATGGTTGAATAATATATGGCAAAGATAAGAGACCACAAATGATAAAAGATTTTATATAAGGAGGAAATGAATGGGATCAAAATTGTTAAGTGTAAAGAAAAGGCAGAAAAGATGACGACAGCACTTGCATTGCCACCAGAGGGAAAGAGGAGAGAACTAGAGCAAACATAGGTGGGTTTATGTCCTAGATGGGGATTTTCATTTGATGAGCTCCATTCTCCCTGTAAAGGATAGCAAGTGAGAGACAAAGAGAGACAAATGGTTATCTGCTGTAAGTGGAGGTGTTAGGAAGGGCCAGTGGTTTGAAATAATCACTGTAGGAGAGCATGTTCATCAAAGACACGTAATAGGGTTCCCTGAGTATATTGAGCGCTTGTTCAAACATAGTAATCGTGAATTTGTGTAGAACTAATATGCCCTGTTGTGTGATTTTCCTAGAGGCTGAGTGTAAGCATGGTGATTTTGGATAAGTGGGTGCAGCCACAGTTTGGGATTTTGCCAGATGGGTATGACAAAATGACAAAGGATCAAAGTTAAGGTGTAGAAAGGACTCTAAGCTTGTTAATGATGGCAGGAAAGAAGAGAGCTGATATATGGGAATAGAGAGATCAATAGTGCAGAGGTGCTGATGAGGGGAAATCGCTGCATGGGAAATAGTTGAACAAGCCAGCTGAAAGGAGAGGAGGTTGAAGTGGTAGAAGACTGACTCCATGATTTTTGAGTGAAACAGTTTCCAGTGATACCAAAGCCCCTGTTGTGACCTAGGAAGTGGGTGGGTTAGAGAGAATAGAGATATATAACTTCAGAGAGAAGAAAGTCAAGAAACTGACAGTCCACTCAAGTCAACACTGAATTTCCCTAGGATTAGAAGAGGATATGAAACACATTTTGATGCTGAGATCTTTGAACAACGAGGGATCAGGGGGTCAGTAAATGGCAGAGGCTCTCAGGAGGGGAAGAGGATGGCATGGCCATAGAACTGAGACTCAGAAAAATGGTCTATAGGCAGAGGGAAGTAAGGAAGACAATGCCCCTAGGTCCCAGCTTTCGCATTACGGAAGACCATAATGAGCTGCCACATGGGAGGGCCACAGAACAGACAGTGTCTGCAGGCTACTCGTTATCTGCAGCTGCACAGCAATTATCACAGACTCAGAAGCTTAAAACAACACCCATTTATCATCCCACGGTTTCTGGGAGTCAACCCCAGCACAGCTAGGCTGCATCATCTATCTGCTCAGGGTCTCACAGAGCTGCCATCAGGTTGTTGGCCAGATTATCATCTTGACTGGGGAAGTATCTGCATCCACACATTCAAGCTGCTGTCAGAATCCATTTCCTTGCAGCTGTATGGCTGAGGACCCTGGCTTCCTGCTGGCTGTCTGCTGAAGGCTATCCTCAGCTCTCAGAGGTGACCCTTGAGGCTCAGCCAGGTGGCTTTGCTAGCACAGCCACTTATTTCATCAAGCCAGCAAAGAGTCTCTAGAATGAGTCTGTCAGTCAGCAAGACAATCTTATATAACATAACTTTATCACAGGTGCGACATCATCTTTGCCATATCTTATTCATTAGAATCAAGTCTCAGGTAAATATGCACTCAAGGGGAGGGCATCCCACAAAGGTGTGAACACCAAGAGTTGGGGGGTCTGTTCTCTACAGAGGGGTGGAGATCTGGTGTGCTTGCTGGTCACTATGGGGCAGCACAATGGGTGGAGGGGGGGTGGGAGCTGGGTCAGGGGAAGGACACGCTGAGCAATTGAGGGTGAAGTCTTGGCAGAGGATAAATGGGGTGGGGTGGGGGCTTGGATTTGATGGAAATTGGGTTCTCTGCATTTCATCATCATTTGTACTATGGGAAAATATCTACTTACTTATGTTGTGTCAAGTAGGTTAACTTTGCCAAATATATTTTGACCTATTTCCTCTGAAAGGCTGGCCCCTTTAGAGAGCACATGGTTGCAGCACATACACTGAGACAGCCTGAGAGGAATCTTGAAGATAACAAGGAGAAACCACAGGACAACCCATCTTCAGCATACAGGCAGAGGAAAGCCAGAAGGCAAAGACTGCTCCAGGAGAAAAGAGGAAGCCAAGCTGATGCTTTGAACTTGGAATCAAGCCTAGAGAATTCAACAGAGTTGGTGAAATGAAATTGTGTAACTATCAATAAAATGACCGGAAGATGATGGTTGATAAGACACACAAAGGATCATAAAAGTGATAAGGGACACATTTGCAGCCCTGATGAGGACATCTGGGATCTAAGTCAAAATACGTCCATTATGATCACTTTTATTTTTATTTATTTATTTATTTTCTTACAGGGACAGAGAGAGAGTAAGAGAGAGGGATAGATAGGGACAGACAGACAGGAGCAGAGAGAGGTGAGAAGCATCAATCATTAGTTTTTCGTTGCCATTGTGACACCTTAGTTGTTCATTGATTGCTTTCTCACATGTGCCTTGACCATGGGCCTTCAGCAGACCAAGCAACCCCTTGCTAGAGCCAGCGACCTTGGGTCCAAGTTGACGAGCTTTTGCTCAAGCCAGATGGGCCCGCGCTCAAGCTGACGAGCTTGGGATCTCGAACCTGGGTCTTCCACATCCCAGTCCGCTGCTCTATCCACTGCGCCATACCTGGTCAGGCAAAATCACTTTTATCATAATTAAAACATACATATAGCATGACATTAAAGTTGTTTTAAAAAGAAGCAGCAGCTCATAGCTAAAAGCTGGTGGTTGGAAAGGGGATAATAAAATGAAGAGCTTTCGCAGTACAACATATATTCCTAAGGGACTTTGTGTTGGACTTACATTGGACACATCACAGTAAACTTGTTTTCTGGCTCTCTCACTGGAGTGGGTGAGATGTGGAGACTCCTCCTCCCTCCTCGTCCTCAGGTAGATAATTTCATTCACACCACAAGCATCTAGATATTGGTCCCTAATAACATTCACCTCTTAAAGAAACTAGGGCTCCTCGGAGACTAGCTGATTCCTTACTCAGGGCTAGAAAGTCAAAGCAGACCTAAGTCTGCCAGATGATGCCAGAAGCTTTTTAGTTTTAAAAATGTTTGAAGCAGTGTTAACAGGAAAGAGACACAGAAAAAGTAAAAGAAAATGGAGACAATCTGAGTTTCAGAAAGAAAACAAGTCTTACGAAAAGCCTGAGTCCATAATGATATTAAATATGAGTAAGACTAAAAGAGGAGCCTGACCAGGCAGTGGCGCAGTGGGTAGAGCGTCGGACTGGGATGCGGAAGACCCAGGTTCAAGACTCCGAGGTCGCCAACTTGAGCGCGGGCCCATCTGGCTTGAGCAAAAAGCTCACCAGCTTGGACCCAAGGTCGCTGGCTCCAGCAAGGGGTTGCTCGGTCTGCTGAAGGCCCGCAGGCAAGGCACATGTGAGAAAGCAATCAATGAACAACTATGGTGTCGCAAGGGCAATGAAAAACTAATGATTGATGCTTCTCATCTCTCTCCGTTCCTGTCTGTCTGTCCCTATCTATCCCTCTCTCTAACTCTCTCTCTGTCCCTGTAAAAAAAAAGAAAAAGAGCCTGACCTGTGGTGGCGCAGTGGATAAAGCGTCGACCTGGGAATACTGAGGTCGCCAGTTCAAAACCCTGCACTGGTCTGGTCAAGGCACATATGGGAGTTGATGCTTCCAGCTCCTCCCCCCTTTCTCTCTTTATCTCTCTCTCTCACTCTGTGTCTCCTCTCTAAAATGAATAAATAAATTAATTTTTAAAAAGTTTAAAAAAAAAAAAGAAAAAGAAAAAAAAAAGACTAAAAAAGGTACATGTGAGTTCCCAAAAATGTCAGCCATCCAAACAATGCCATGTTTTGGTTAATAGTTAAGCTGTGAATTTCTTATATTTATATCCTGGCAGTGTGACACCCAGTGATGAAAGATGCAGTGAAATATATATATTTTTTAGTGAGATTTTATGAATTTTGTTATTGTGGAATGCTAAATTTGACTACAGGAAGGCATTCCCACAGATAATTGCCAGGCTGGGTGGAATTATTATTATATTTTTATAAGAGGAAGTTTATGTAGAAAGTCACAGAGGTAAAAGAAATGGCTTTAGGAGATAAATTACAGAGGCAAAAGAAGGGGAGCTTAGGAGGAAAAGAAATGTGCCTCTGGGTGAAATTAATTTATTTTTACTTATTTTTTTTAACAGAAACAGAGAGAGAGTCAGAGAGAGGGACAGACAGGGATAGATAGACAGGAACGGAGAGAGATGAGAAGCATCAATCATCAATTTTTCGTTGCAACACCTTAGTTGTTCATTGATTGCTTTCTCATATGTGCCTTTACCGTGGGCCTTCAGCAGACCGAGTAATCCCTTGCTCGAGCCAGCGACCTTAGGACCTAAGGCTTAGGTCCAAGCTGGTGAGCTTTTGCTCAAACCAGATGAGCCCATGCTCAAGCTGGCGACCTCGGGGTCTCAAACCTGAGTCCTTCTGCATCCCAGTCCGACACTCTATCCACTGCGCCACCGCCTGGTCAGGTTGGGTGAAATTATTTTAGAAAGCACATCCCGGCCCTACCCTTAGACCAGCTCAATCTTGGGGCAACTCTCCACATTTGTAACAGTATAGTAACTCCAAATATGGAGCTCAAAACTCTAATCTTAAGTGTGTACAAATCCTACATCTTCACTGCAGTCACCTCAGCTCATCTGAGATCTTGTACCTGCTTTGTTTAGACAGAACCTTAAAAGTCTGGATAAAAGATGATGAATGATGTAAACATATATTAACACTTTGGGTTTAAGGGTGTGTGTAGTAGTAACTACTGTAACTACTGGGATAGTTTATATTTTATCTATTCTTTTGGTAAGTAAAACTTTTAATTGCTTTAAAAATTCACATTACATTAAATTAATTACTTTTAAGTGTACAACTATTATCTGCTTTTTAAGGTGTTGAAAAAGTATAAAAGCCTGTGACATATTAGACTTGTGATGTTAATTTAATACTTAGGTGGAATAAGTTTAAAGGTTAAATGCTTAAATAGATATGATTAGATCTATAAGTTGAGACTGTGTTTCATGAATAATGTTTAAATTCTTTTTTTTAAATTTTTTAATTTTTATTTTATTCATTTTAGAGAGGAGACACAGAGAGGGGGGGGGGGGAAGGAGCTGGAAGCATCAACTCCCACATGTGCCTTGACAGAACCAGTGCAGGGTTTTGAACTGGCGACCTCAGTGTTCACAGGTCAACGCTTTATCCACTGCGCCACCACAGGTCAGGCGAATAATGTTTAAGTTCTTAGTGTCTAAGATTTTGTTAGATTTATAAGTCTGCTTTGTTAGATACTTAGATTAAACCACCTAAGCTAATTTAATTAATTAAATTTGTAAGTGATATTAAATGCTGACAGAATTTATAAGCTGATATTAAGGAGGAAGTAAAAGATTTAACATAAAAATACTAGCCTTATAAATAGCAAAATTTGTAAGTTGAACTTAATAAAATTAGGCTTTAATATTTACAATTTTAAAAGAAGAGGGCCTGGCTGGTGGCTCAGTGGATAGAGCGTTGGCCCAGCATATGAATGTCCCAGGTTTGATCCCCGGTCATGGTACACAGGAGAAGTGACCATCTGCTGCTTCCCCTTCTCTCTCTCTTCCTCTGCAGCCACAGGTTTCACTGATTTGAGTGTGGCCCCAGGTGCTGAGGATAGCTCTGTTGGACTGCATCAGCCTCAGGCACTAAAAATAGCTTGGTACTCGAGCATCAGCTCCAGATGGGGTTGCCCAGTGAATCCCCATTGGGGCATGTTTGGGAGTCTGCCACACTATTTCCCCTCCTCTCACATAAAAAAATAAAATAAAATAAAAAATAATTAAAAAGAAAAGAAAAGAAATTCATGGACATGGACAATAATGTGGTGATTACCAGGGGGGGGGGGGAGAAGTAAAGGAAGGTATAGGGGGATAAATGGTGATAGAAGACTTGACTTGGGGTGGTGAACACACAATACAGTGTACAGATTATGTGCTGTGGAATTGTGCACCTGAAACCTGTATAATTTTGTTATCCAGTGTCACCCCAGTAAGTTCAATAAAAAGGAAAAAAGTTCGGCCATGGCCAGGTAGCTCAGTTGGTGAGAGCATTGTCCTGACATGCTAAGTTTGTGGGTTCATTCCCCATCAGGGCACATACAAGAATCAACCAATGAATGCATAAATAAGTGGAACACACATCAATGTCTCTCTCTCTCCCTGTACCTCTCCCTTCCTCTCTCTCCAAAAAAACATTAACAAAATACATTAAAATAATTAATTAAAATTTACAGTTGAAATACACAACTTTTTTTTAGCAATATAGAGACAGGAAGAAAGAGAGATGAAGAGTATCAAATAGTAGCTGTGTCACTTTAGTTGTTCACTGATTGTTTCTCATATGTGCCTTGACCTGAGGGCTCCAGCTGAGCCAGTGACACCTTGCTCAAGCCAGTGACCTTGGGCTCAAGCCAGCAACCTTGGGCTTCACGCCAGCAGCCATGAGATCATGTTAATGATGCTAATGATCCCATGCTCCAGCTAGCAACCCTATGCTCAAGATGTGAGCCTGTGCTCAACCTGGTGACCTTGGGGTTTTGAAACTGGCTCCTCAGCATCCCAAGCTGATGCTCCATCCACTGTGCCACCACCTGGTCAGGCTAGTACTTTTAAATATAAAGTATTTGCTGAAATTTTGACAGTTGAAAATATGACAAATCAAACTAAAAGCACCCTTTATTTTAACTTTATTTTATTTTATTCTATTTTTACTGATGTTGATTATTTTATTTATAGTACTGTATTTCTCCATGTATAAGATGCTCCCATGTAATATGCACCTTAATTTTTGGGCCCGAAATTTGAAAAACAATGAATTACATAAGTTATTGAACTCAAGTTTTATTCATCATAACAACTCCTCATCTGCACGAAAAAGTGGGAAATGCAAGTAAAAAAATCTACAACCTCTGAATAAGATGTGCCCGGTTTTCAGACCCCAAATTTTTCAGAAAAGGGTGCATCTTATACTTGAGATATATGGTAACTAGTTTTCACAAACAATGATAAACATGTTACTCAAACGTATGTATAAATCTTCCCCAGGGAAGGAAGCCCTCTATTCCATTCAACTCTGCATCTCCAAGAGGAAGGAATTATCATTGGTCACAGTCTAGGGGTGAAGCTTTACTCTGCACTGGGTCAAAGTCTAGCCTGTTACTTCTCAAACTTGAACTTGGATGGGGATCGCCTGCAGGTTTTGATTCTGAACCACTGGAACAGGAGAGATGAGAGTTTGCCATTCTACTGTGCTTCTGATGCATTGCCAGTCCCTGGCCTGGGAACCACTCTGAAGCCTATGAAGTGCACGTACTGCAATGTGAGCAATGTGGCTCTTTTCCATGGTCCCAGTTACCAGGGACCAAGGGCTGGAGTTGCTTGCTCCCTCAGCCAGATGAGTAAGCTCTTGTTCACCCCTGTGCTCATGATCTCTTGAGTTTTCTCTGTGGCTGGAACAAACTTTTGGTGTCAGGGTCTTGGGTGGGGGATAAAGGTGGGGGTTGGGGGAATTGATGGATGGGGTGCTGCTGTGCTCATCTATGGAGACATTGAGGCAATTGCCCCCCACCTTAAGTCATACACTCCCTGTGCTGATCTTGCATGTGAGTGTGGCCTTGTCTACATCACAGAAATCAGATTCAAGACTACAGGTATTTGGGTATGGCGCTGGTGGAGTAAGTAGAACAGGAGGCCTGATGTAACTTTATTTTTTGTGGTTATTGTTTTAATTATTGTTTATTTTTGTGTGCTTTCCCCCGACTGGATGTAAGCTCTCCCAGGGCCAAGAACTTTGATTTTATTCGCAGTGCATCCCCGCAGCTAGAACCCTGCAGACTCAGACTGGGCACTCAGAAAGGGTTTATGAAATGAATGAGGCCTCTTTTGGCTCTAGGCATACAAGCTAGCCTTTCAGGAATTCAACATCAGGGTCCAAGTCTCACCAGATAAAGACAGTGGTAAGAGCATGTATATATCTCCCTTGCGGGAGGGAAACTATGGTCAAGGGCAGGAAGTGGGTCTTTTTATGCCCTTTGCCACATACCATCTCAATGCCACTTCCACCTCTGGCCCACCTGTGGGACCTGCCGGGGGCCCAGGCTGGGGGAGGGCCTTCCTCACCCAAGGCCATGGAAGGACACAAACTCAGAGGCAGGAACAGAGCATAGGGCTAAAGAGAAAAGCTTCAAGGGGAATGTGATGAGTTGCCAAACTTGAGGGAGCAGCAAATATCAAAGCCAGGGACTACAGCCAGGAATCCACAACCCAGGGAGATGAAGAGAAAGAGCAAGTGGGCCAGTGGTAACTGGGGAGGGGCTGAGGCCTTCCCTGGGGCCGGCATGTGAGGCTCGCTTTAATGTGCCTCCAGCTGCAGCGCTAGGGTGGGTCAGACAAGCTTAACGGGGGCCCTGGGTGGGATGAACAGAATGGTGTTTCCCAGGGAAGGGGCCTTAATTTTCCAAGGTGAAAGCTGGGGAGACAACGTGGGGTCTCAGAAATCACCAGGCTGGCTTCAGATCCCAGCTTCCACTTTCTCACTGTGTAACTTTGAGCAAGTTACTTAGAAGTCATCTCACCTTTGCTTGTTGTTAGGAAGGTGCAAACCCTTAATCAGCTTAAAAGTTATATATCCCCAACCATCTCAAAATGACATTTTGGCATCCATCCCCAAAAAGTGTCTACATCAGGTTTGATGGGGATTTAGGGAAAGAAATTGGAAAGAAGTCAGCCAAACAGTTACTGAAGAGGAAAAGCAGAGGGAGGAAACCGTGCCAAACTTCAAAAGTTCTCAGCGTGGCCTCTGAGGAGGGAAGACTGCGAAGAGAAGCAGATCCCTTTGATACCGAGAAAACCTTTCTATGGTCACAGAACACTCAGCAGACTCTTGGTCTGAACATCTGATTGCTACCCAGTTACTTCCAAGACGGGACTGCTCGCACGCCAGCTGGCAAACACACTTTCCCCCCAGCGTTGGTGGTAGTCTACTTCACTTTATTCTCCACGACCTCCTGTATCCACATCACCCCTATACAAATACAGGCATTTTCCTGAGAAAGTGAGAAAACTTTGCTGCACATTAAAAAAAGAAGAAGAAGAAATCACAAAAATCTGCTTTCTCAATGCTAGCATTGTTTGGGAGCTTTGGGGGTCTAACTTTCAACTACCCTGCCCAGGATGAAGCTCACTCTGGGGTAGAAGCACGTGTGCATTCACAACCTCTCCATCTACATTCATGAGCACTGGGCGAGGAGCCGGAAGACCCACGTTGAAGTATAAGTCCTGCCACTTACTAACCAGCTAACATGAGTTAGTGATTATTCTGTGCCTCAGTTTCTTCATCTATGAAGACTATGTCAACAGTATCAGAATGGAGCTGCAAACACCAGGCAGGACTGTATTTGAAGTGCTTTGTAAACTGCAAAGTGCTATAGAGTCAGTAGTGGTATTATTGTTGCTTTTACAGCTGTTCATGCTTCAACCATTATGCCTCTTATATTTGCTGTCTGAGCCAATGATGTATCAGTTAGAATTAAAAACACAAAATAAAAGTGACTTAAGCAGGATAGTTTATTTATCTCTCATATAAAATCTGTCCCGAGCTCTGACGGTGCTCCATGGTATCAAAAACCCCAAATCCTTTTTTATCTTTCACTTTTCTATGGGTAACTTCCATTTCTAAGGTCCTCTCATGGGCCAAAAAGGCTGCAGAAAATTCAGCCTCCACATCACAGTGCAGTCAACTAGAAAGAGGTGAAAAACACACCCCTCCCTTTTAGGACACTCCTGGAAACGGCAGTTCTGCTTATCTCCATTGGCTGTATCTAGCTGCAAGGGAGACTGGGCAATATGGTTTTCATGCTGAGTGACCATGCGCCCAAATAAAATGGAGGGGCCCTATTACTCATGAAGATGGCGAGACTAGGAAGTCTGTACCTCAAATGGTCATTTCTCCATCTTCTCAATCTTCCTGCCAGAGTGTTCCACCACTACCCGTGCAAACACTTTTTTTTACTACCGAGAAGAAAACCACACATCCCTGGTCTTCCTCCTCCTCTCTTCTATCTTTAAGTGTTGGAATGACTCCAGGTAGTCCTGGGGGTACCTCTTTCTGCTTCTCCATCCATACTCCCCGCCTAAGTAATCTCATCTAGTCCCAAGGATTTAAATGCCAACTCAGATGCCAATGAAGTCTAAATCTGGCCTTGACCTCTCCCCTTGATTCCAGAATCATATACACAGCTGCTATTTGACATCAGCACCTGGATATCTAATAGGTATCTCAACCTTAACTCTTTCTGTTTGTTTTAAATATTTTATTTATTGATTTTAGAGAGAGGAGAGAGAGAAAGGGAGCTAGACTGTAGTTGCTTCACTTTAGTTGTTCATTGATGGCTTCTTGTATGTGTCTTGACCGGGCAAGCCCGGGCTTCCAAACCCGCGACCTCAGCGCTTCAGGTTGATATTCTGTCTACTATGCCATTACAGGTCAACTGAAAAGAAGAGGAGAACTTAACTCTTGATCTCCACCCACAAACTTGCTCCTCCCCAACACATTCCCCATCATAGCAAATGGCACAAACGACTTAGGCCAGGAAGTTTGGAGTAAATCTTAATGCCTCACTTTCCCATACTCTCTGCAACCAGGTCATCAGGGAGTCCCAGTGGCTGTTTTCAAACCATAACCCAACCTCACCCACTCTCTCTCATCCCCACCACAATACACTCTCATGCAGAGCATCATCATCTCTCCCCTAGATCTTTGTGTAGCCCGTCTCTCTGCTTCCAGTCCTGCTATTGTCTGTCTTCACACATGATCAGAGTAGTATTTTAAATAAGTAAATCGGGACAAAGGTAGTTGATCAAACAGAACTACTTTGCTCACGCTTGAAACCCTTCTAAGATGACCATAAAGGTTTTTTTTTTTAACAGGGACAGAGAGAGAGTCAGACAGAGGGATAGATAGGGACAGACAGAAAGGAACGGAGAGAGATGAGAAGCATCAATCATTAGTTTTTTGTTACCGTTGCGACACCATAGTTGTTCATTGATTGCTTTCTCACATGTGCCTTGCCCGCGGGCCTTCAGCAGACCGAGCCACCCCTTGCTGGAGCCAGTGACCTTGGGCCCAAGCTGGAGATCTTTTGCTCAAGCCAGATGGGCCCGCGCTCAAGCTGGGAAACAGAAGGACAAATGCCAACTGACTTTGCAGACCCAATAAAGCTAAAACATAACCCAGAGAAAGTCAAAAAAGGAACACAATTTATACCACTAACTCCTCCAAAGTCAAGAATTGAAGGTATTGGAAATGGAGATAAAGAAAGACAGAGGCCTGAGCTGTGGTGGCACAGAGGATAGAGTGTCAACCTGGGACCCTGAAGTCCCAGGTTCAAAACCCTAAAGTTGACAGCTTGAGTGTGGGTTCACCCAGCTTGAGCATAGGCTCACCAGCTTGAGTGTGGGGTCACTGGCTGGAGCATGGAATCATAGACATGATCTCATGGTCTCTGGCATGAAGCCCAAGGTTGCTGGCTTGAGCAAGGGGTCACTGGCTCAGCTGGAGCCCCCGATCAAGGCACATATGAAAAGCAATCAATGAACAACTAAAGTCCCACAACTATGAGTTGATGCTTCTCATTTCTCTCCCTTCCTTTCTCTCTCTCTCTCTAAAAAAAAAGAAAAGACAGGAGACTGCTCAAACTCAGTTCAAGAAGAGATAGCTCCCCAAATCTTCTCCTTGACTCCATTTAGAGGGGGCTGCCCCTGCTCAGGTCAGCCAGAAGCCGGGAGTTCTTTCCCTGGAGGAGGGTAACATGGTTGTCTCTGGGACAGAGGACACAAGAGCACTGTGCAGAAAACAGGAGAACTGGTAGAGGTTTTCATACTGAATGTTGAGACATCCCTGGCATTTTTCTCCCACTTAGTTCTAAGAATGCTGGTGGACAGACAGTTCTCTCCAGCAAGGAACTGGGCAAGCACTTTCCATGGAATCTGACCGGGCCAGGAAGAAACAACCTAACAAAATCTATTTCATAGACTCCCTGTGCTCACTTCTGTAGCACATATACTAAAAGAGCCCCATCTGATGGTCAGAGCCAGCCTCTAACACATGCCCACCTGGTCAGAGCCTCCCTGGGCTTTCAGTGCCTCTCTCTCTCTCTCTCTTTTTTAAATTTTTATTTATGAATTTTACAGAGAAAGAAGAAAGGCCCTAGTTTGGTGGTTCAGTGGATAGAGTGTCATCACGGTGTCCTGAGGTTGCAGGTTCGATCCTGGGTCAGGGCACATATGAGAAGCAATCAATGAGTGCACAATTAAATATGGAACAACTAAGTGAAACACAAGTTAATGCTGCTCTCTCTCTCCCTTCCACTCTCTCGGAAATCAATGGAAAAGATAAAAATAAAAGAGAAAGAAGTATGAATTTGTTGTTCCACTTATTTATGCACTCAATGGTTGATTCTTTTTCTAAGATTTTATGTATTGATTTTAGAGGGAGGAGAGAGAGAGAGACAAAGGGGGAGGAGAGGGAAACATCAACTCCTAGTTGCTTCTCATATGTGCCTTGATCGGGCAAGGTCAGGGTTTTGAACGGCGGCCTCAGCACTCCAGCATTCTAGGTTGGCGCCTTATCTACTACACTACCACAGGTCAGGCACATTGGCTGATTCTTGTTTGTGACCTGACCGGGGATCAAACCTGCAACTTTGATGTATTGAGACAACGCTCTAACCAACTAAGCGACCCAGCCAGGGCCTTCAGTGCCCCGTTTCAGGTGGATGCAAACAACTGAGCACTAGTGAGCTTCTGAGGAAAGGCTCTAACACAAATGACTAAGACCCAGACAAACAAAGAGAAAAGCAACCGGAGGAAGCAGCAGGCGGGGGATGAACCACATCCCTGAAAACATTGCTCTCTTCCAGGAGACCAGTGGAGAGATAGATGGCCACCATGAAATAAGGACTGGCAACTACTCCAGCTGCACCCCAGCCCTTCCTACCATGGGAACATGCTGAGTTATTCCCTACCTCAGCACCTCGAAACAGGGGCTACCTTCCCTAGACCTTCACCTGGCTGGCTCCCACTGTCACCTCCTAGAAGCCTTCGATGACCACCCACTCTGAAGAAGGCTCCATCAGCCACTTCCCAATGCAGACCGGCATCAGCAAGGTTTTTCTATAAAGTGCACCTAGTGTTTCAGGCATTGTGAGCCATCTGTATCACTGCTGCTAGCACTCAGTTCTGTGTGACGGCATCAGCAGGACGGAAACCAGCGACTGGGGCTGTGTTCCGACAGCACTCTATTTATGGACAAACTCAAATTTCATATCACTTTCACAGGTCACGAGAGTTATTCTCCTTTTGATCCCCCCTCCCAACAATTTAAAAACATAAAACCACTCTTAGTTCCCAAGGATATAAAAAAACAAAAAAACAAACCAGGCGACAGGCCGGATATAGCCAACCGCTGTTCTGCTACATCATCCTGTTTTATTTTCATCAAAGCACTAATCTCTTCCTGATAGTTTCTTGTTTATGTACTTTTTCTTGTTGCTTGTGCAGTATTAATCTCCCCTGCCAGAAGGGGCATTCCATGAGAGCAAGGGCCTTTGCATTCTCCCCTGCCGCCCTCAGTGCCTAGAACTGTGCTCAGTAGGTGTTCGCCTCGTGCTGGAATGAGTGCTGCACCACACCAGCCAGCCTGCAACACAAACCCCTGCTGGCAGGGCCTGAAAGCACTGGTCCTGGGGAACTATAGTATCCCTCCCAATAGTGCTTTCTCCCTACCCTTTCCCATGTTTTCCTGCTCCTGCTCCTTTCCTCTTTCTTCTTCTCCTCAGTTCCAAGCAAAAAGCCCCTAGCGATGCCCAGAGCTACCCATAAGCCTGAGAGCTAAGAAAAACTCAGTCTAAGGCCACCTGTGCTTGGTGCTCTCAGGCCTAAGGTGATGAAGTGGTTTTAGACTGCTGGTCTAGCCCACAGATGGAGCCTGGGATGGACAGGCTGTTATTGAGGGATGGTCTCTCTTGCTCACCACTTCAAGCGGAAAGAAGGGGGAGGCTGCCCTAGGTAAATGGGGTCTCAGAATTATCCCCCTTCAAACCTCGAACTAGTAAGAGTATATAGCACAGTGGCTAATAAGTGTCTAAGGAATGCCAATGTGACTAAATATTCACAAGCATTGGGTCAGCTTGATGTAATTGGATCTTGTGGGTACAAAAAAAGAGCGATCTTGCCTGACCTGTGGTGGTGCAGTGGATCAAGTGTCCACCTGGAAAGCTGAGGTCGCCTGTTCGAAACCTCGAGCTTGCTCTGACAAGGCACATATGAGAAGCAATTACTACAAATCGATGCTTTCTGCTCCTCAAACCCCACCCCCACCTTCCTCCCCTTTCTCTCTCTCCTCTCTAAAATTCAATAAACAAAATATTTTTTAAAAGAAGCTCTCTAACCAATGTCCACAAAAAAGGATTCCTTGACCCTTGGATGGGAGGATTCAGGTCCACAAAGACAGGGGTACCAAACTCTCAACGTTGCTGACATGGTGTTTTAAGCTCACCCAACTCCCTGCTTGAATATATGCGAAACCCACAGAAAAAGTTTCCCAATGGAGGAAAGAATATGGTACCAAGCAGGTTCAGGTGTCCCCCTGACCTGGGAGTGGTGCTGCCCAATGAAGCGGCCCTTGGGCTTATCAATCACACTGTTCTGAGTGGGTGAGCTCTTACTGTTAGGTCACGGGCTCAAGCTAAGTTCCTAAGATGCCTAGCCAGGACCACATCCTCCCAGCTCTGCCAGAACCTCTCATTTTAACCACTTTCCAATCCAGTGGTTTTGTGACCCTCTGTTGTTTAAGTACCAAACGGTATGCATCTAAAAGTGCAGTGCGCATGGAACACTTGGGGGTGGTGATGGAGTTTGCGTCACCCAGGTGGCAGTCAGGGCTCTTGCTGATAGTCTGATGCCCCTGGCTGAACGGTAACCCCTCGGTAACCCCACGTACACGGCTGCCCCCACGTCCTTTCCGTTCTCTTGAGGGGGCGGGGCCGGCTGGGCGGCACTGGCGTGCCTTTAGCAGGCCTGCTGCGGTTACGACGCCTCTATGGCGCCATGGCGTTTGTTACTCTACTGATAGAGGAGACACTTTCGTTTCTGTAAAAAGAAATGAGTCACACAAAGGCCTTCTTGCACATGGCAGACTTTACTGAAGATGTGGAGACACAGGGGGTTTTCATAGCAAAAATACAAAAACTGAGTTGAATATTAGACATCCATGAGCTTAAAAAGACCCTTAGCCATTTCTAACTGGACTCCATCAGACTACCAAGATACTTGCCCACCTTTCCCCATCCTTTCCCAGGAAGTAAATAAATTTCAGGCGGTTTCCTATTCAGAAATGGCTATTTGTCCTGTCCTCCCTTTCCAGACCCTCCCCTGGGGGCCTGCTCTCTCAGCCTTTAAACTCCTCTGGGCCTTCTTTGAGTAGAGCTTCGTGTGTGTGTGTGTGTGTGTGTGTGTGTGTGTGTGTGTGAGAGAGAGAGAGAGAGAGAGAGAGAGAGAGAGAGGTAGGTAGGTGTGTAAGAGCAGTCATGGGAAGTTTTTTTTTTTCATGGGAAGTTTTTATAACCCCAATTCGGCAATTTTAAACCAGTGTGCTGCAAGAATTTTTAAAACATGCAATACCTGACTGTTTAATCAGGGGCACTGACCTCTTTTCCCTTAGATTTTCAAATACAAAAATGACAACAGCCAACACACAACAATTGCTATCTGGTATGAATGAATCAAAATTATATCCACTTTTTTTGTCAAACTAGCAAAAAAAAATTTTGGCGGTGTGCCACAGAATTTTAGTCATTAGTTTATGTGTACCAAGAGATGGAAAAGGTTGGAAATCACTGCCCTAACTTATGAACGTTCTCGGAGACCTCACTGGGACAGAGTTAGGGGTGGTGCTGCTTGCTCTCTTCCCAACAGCAACCTGAAGTCGAAGCCATGTGACCCCAAGAAGCCTCCAAGAAGGTGAGTCATCTGTCCAAGATCACTCAACTTGTAAGCCAATTCAGTCCCAGACCAGTTTGGCTCCGGGGTTTAAGGTCTTAAAAACAACTTGTACAGATTAAACTCTTTGCAGAAAAGCTTCTTGTTTTCATTCTTGAAGTTGACATAATAGATTACGTAAGAAGGGGTCAAACACAATGGGTAAACTAAACACATAAATTACTGCTTGACCTGACATTCCTCCTCAATGCAGGTGTGGCCCAGGTGAGCACTGGTGGCCCAAGAACCCACACTGGGCCCAGCCCTGCCCATTGGCAGAACTACCTGCTGTCACCACCTCTGCTTACAAGGATGTCAGCCCTTCTGCCTCTAGCCTCGTCACCACCCTGCCTACTGTCCCCTGAACCCTAGTCAGGGAAGGGGAGTGGGTGGCACACTGAGCACACGGTGCAGGAAACCTGGGCCTGGCCACCCCATGACAGTCCTTGCTCCTTACTCCCCCAGCTTCAGTCCTGAAAGGGCAAAGCCTGTGTCTACACACATGCACACGCATACTCTTGTGCACATGCACCTCGAACTCCTGCATGTGCCTCTCTTGTTAGATCATCCTACTTTATGGAAGTTCATTGGTGGCCACTGGGACACAAGCTGCTCGGTCATCAGACCCGTTCCCACGTCCCCATATCGATGACAGTGCTTGCTAGCTCTAGATTGTGTCAGGACGGCAAGGAGCTCTACCCTCGAGGACCCAGGAGCCCCTACTCACATCCCAATCCCCAGTGGCATGGATCCTACTGCCTTGTACGTGGGCATTCATCACCTGTCTACCAAGCACCTGCTAGGCTCTGGGCGTGGGGCTTACTCTATAGAAAGTAACACACCAGGAAACCCGTCTCCACCCACAGAAGCTGAGTCGAGGAGGAAAGAGACACAGCAGCAGTCTGCATGTGCTTCTCTGTGGTCCACAGCAGCTCGAGCTGCTTTCTAAAAGCCAGATCAGAAAGACTTTTCTCTTGCTTAACACACTTGCAGGAACTCCCTTCACATGGAGTAAAAGCCCAAGTCCTTACTGAGTAAAGGGG
Organism: Rhynchonycteris naso; assembly: GCA_037038555.1. Classification (NCBI taxonomy): domain Eukaryota; kingdom Metazoa; phylum Chordata; class Mammalia; order Chiroptera; family Emballonuridae; genus Rhynchonycteris; species Rhynchonycteris naso. The sequence goes on along the minus strand of CM072996.1, from coordinate 108,770,712 downwards.
CGTTGGCCTGCAGAGGGAGCTGGGTCTCAGGCTCCTCCTCACCAGGGCTGGCCTGGGCGGGTACAGCCCCTGCCTGTCTCCACCCCTGGGCCTATACGTTTCTCCCTCTGACACCCCCTCCTCTCCGTTCCTGGAACACACCAGTCACCATCCTGCTCTCACCCTGCCCAGGCCTCAGAGGCTCCCGATGTCAGCGCACTCTTTTGACAGCGTGCGTCACAGTTTACACGTCTCGCTTCCGTGCTCGCTTTGTCTTTCTCAGTAAAACGTAAGCTCCCAAGGACGTCATCTTTCTTGGTCACCGACACATTCCCAGTGCCTGGCACAAAGCAGATTAATATGCTACATGAATGAATAAATGTATGAATACTCCAAGGAAGTTAGTTTGCCTTCATGCCCCACTTTCTTCACCTTTAAAATGAGGATAGCACAGTACCTGTCAGCTGAGGATCAGCAGAGATGACAGAGGCACCGATTTTCCGTTACCACGTAACAAGTACTCTCACGGGTCAGGAATGGACTGCTTCTACCACAAAAGAGCTGGCGTTATGAACCCTCTGCATGAGAAGAGATGACTGCAGACTGGCACTTGAAGAATGAGTAACAGTTCTCTCGTAGGGGCCGAGGGCTGGGGGAGCATGTGGTGCATGCTGGGAAGGGTGATTCAGAGTGTAGGGAGAGTCAGATGAGGCTGCAGCAAGATGGGGCCAGGGTCAGGTCTCCCATCTACCCCAAAGGTCACAGTCTGCCCTACACCAGTGGGACAGGCTTCTACACCTCACCTATATTCCCTACAATGGACAGGTTTGGAATTTACAGTTGTAAGTAGGTGGTCCTCCATTAGGCTACTGAGGTTAGTTCCTAAAGGAAAGGGAAAACTCATAGCCACCACTTGACCCCAACGACGCTCCTTCCCACCCATGACACAAAAAGATCATTGCCTTAGCTCGTACTTTTGTCCCACGGTCAAGAGGCTGCTCACACATCCCTCATTAGCGTCTGAAAGTTCCCAGTCAAGCTCGTAGAGCAGGCATTGTGAGCTCCCTTATCCAAACAGTTCCAGGAAAAGGGAAGGGGAGGGGAAAGGGATGTGTGGGTGACTGGGGTAGGCGCAGGAGCACCTTACACAAACAAACCTTCACAGACATGCCATCTAAGCAGAGGACTCAGGGACCCCACACCCCACCTCTGTCCCCATGTAAAGTTAAGCAGCTTGGCATTAAGTCTAGCAGTAGCCTAGGTCTTTGTTAAAGTTGCTTTTTAATAGAAAGAGAGAGTGCTAGCCTATGGAAGACAGAGGCAGACCGACTGGCTTCTTTTCCACACTGGGAATGCTGGCCAGCCTTCAGCCTTCTTCCTGTTTGCTTATTCAAACATTGCCCTTCTGTTTAGGGGCAGCCTGTCTCAGTTGGGGCCCCTTCCATGAATCCATTATCTCCCAATCTCCCATCTCTGAAGTCCATGTGCTCTGAGAATCAGATCAGCCAGTCTTCCAATCTGACTCCTCAGACTGACAGTTGCCACTATTAATAAAAAAGTATATTTATTGAACACTTTTAAGTATTAAGCACTATGCTAGGCTCTCTACATATATGAGGTAGGTACTGTTGTTATACCCATTTTACAGATGGAGAAACTGAGGCACAATGCAATGAAGTAACTTGCCCCAAGGTCACGTCTAGGCAGTTGTTGAAGGCCAGGATGCCAATCCTAGTGGTCTGACACGAGCCCTTGCTCCAAACCACTCGGTACCCCCTAGATGCTGTCTTCTTCATTTGTGTATTCCCATATATACTATATCCCTGAGTGCTGAGCACAGTAAACACCTGTGGGTTGAATCCCAAGCTCCTGCGATTGTGGTTCCCATTGGAGAAGATACCAAAGAGTCACTAGATGGCAGCAAAGAGCCAGGTCCAGGCCTCCCTGAGGAAGGTGAGTGATGAGCTAATTACATGTTTAGTGCATCTTGCACAGGCACTTTGTAGACATTCTCTCTCCTCCTCATTAAGGCCTTCTAAGGTGGGTGCAATTGCCTGCCCCCTGTTACAGGTTCAGAAAGGTGGAGACGTTTGGCTGAAGTCAGGCAGCGAGGAATACTAGGCTGAAGCCAGGACTGCTGAAACACGAAGCCCACGCCAGTTCACAGGAGAAATAAAGAGGGACCAACCACTTCAGCTGGTTGTCTCTAGACCCAGAGTGGGTTCCACACCACTCCTCCTTCATCCCCAGGGAGCACAGAAACCACTGGGGAGGGAGTGGGTGGCCAGGGCTGGCTCTGCGGTGGTCACCACCGGATAGGCATCTTGGCTGGGAAGGACGTAAGACTCACAGAACGTCAGGACTGGATGGTCTGAGACCAGAGGTGCACCACAGACCTCTGACCAACACTCTTGGCCTTCACCACGAAAAGGATGCTGCATGACACCGGCTTCAGCACCTCACCTCCTCAGGCTGGCTCCGGCCCTGCCCTCCCACCCTCCCTGTCTGCCTCTTCTGATCTAAGACCCGTTCCCCCAACAAGCCAGCAGGGCCATGAAAACCACAGCCACAGATGGCTAAAAACTAAACAGCTCTGTGTCCTCATCTAACCTATCCAACAACTCAGTTACCTCCACACCGAAAATCCACCCCTGCATTGCACCAGTCTGCCTATTAGAGTGGCAGCAGAGGTGGCCAGGAAGTGCAGCCATGAGCACACTCGAGCACGCATAGAATGGAGAGCCCACATGCCTATCCCCAGGCCTCCCAGGGCGGCCAGCAGCAGAGTGCAGGGGCTTGAGGCACCAGAGGACGATCCCATCTTGAGCTTCAGTGTCTGGTGACATTCCTGGCTGAGTCCATTGGGGCGATGGCTTCAGAACTGCCTAAGATGCATCTCTGGGGCTGTTTCCAGCCTGCTTCCCAGACTGCCCCCTCCTCCCACAGTCCCTCCCAGGGCTCCTACTGCCAGATGGGGTCCTCTGAAAACACACATCTTGGGTTTATTTGGGGTTGGGCACTGCAGGTTCAGGCACAGTTTGTTCCTGGGTAGGAAGAGTCAGCTTTCTTGGCACTTCAGGGGAGCTGCCCCTGCAGGGTCCCTCCCCATGTTCCTATACACACAGCATCTCTTCCCCCCTCCCTGTTCCCCAAGTCTCTTATTCTTTCACCAGCCGGTAGATGTGGTGTTGAGCCCCATGCTCGCTGGCTGACACCTCAAAGACATATGCAATACACAGCAAAGTCTCCTGTGTGTCTCTGTTGGTGACCACCTGGAAGGAGAAAAGATGAGGGGTAAGGCCCCAGAAGAGGGTATGCCATTTGCTTGAACCTCTGTCTCATCCTTCCCCCAGCCCTGCAGCTCGGCAGCCCCACCCCCACACCTGCAGAATGGTGAAGTTCTCCAGCACGCTGTTCATCATGTACTTCTCGGGCAGGTGCTTCAGCTTGTGGATGAAGTTGATCATGTACTCACAGAGCGGAGACCGGTGGATGCGGTACGAGTAGTGGCCATTCTCATAGCGGGCATACTCTGTCTGCAGGACCCAGGGACAGGAGGCTTTAGAATCTCTTTTGACCACATTTGGCCCAGGTCTAAGTGCATGGGGAAGCTCCACCATTAACTCATGTGAAAAGAAAAGGCAGAATAGAGCTTCCCTCCTCCCTCAGTGACAGGGACCATAGGGACCATTCATCTTGAGTTCTGATACTCAGAAGGTGAGTATGGGAGGAAGAGTACCTCAAGACACAAGAGTAGTGGCAATAGGCAAGACAGGATAGATGATGACTCAATCCTGGACTCACACTGAAATAACACAGGTGAAGGGTGCACAGCAATCCTTGTGGACATAGAACTGTGTGTGTGCTACACGTGTACACACATGCACACACACACATACAAGAGTACATGCAAACGAATGAAATCCAAATCAGACTAGTGAGTAGTATCAATGTCAATTTCCTGGATGACAATAGTTATAAAAAAGGTTGCCCTTGGGGGAATTGGGTGAAGGGTACATGGAATTACAATTGCATGTGGATTCACAATTATTTCTTTTCTCTCTCTCTCTTTTTTTTAAGTGAGAGGGGAGAGATAGTGAGTCAGACTCCAGCATGTGCCCTGACCGGGGTCCACCCTGCAACCACATCTGGGCCAATGCTTGAATCAACCAAGCTATTTCTAGCACCTTAGGCTGATGCGCTTGGACCAATCAAGCCCCTGGCTGCAGGAAAGGAAGAGAGAGAGAACGGGGAGAGGGAGAAGTAGATGGTCACTTCTCCTGTGTACCCTGACCAGGAATCAAGATTGTGATGTCCATATGCCAGGTCGACGCTCTGTCCACTGAGCCAACAGCCAGGGCCACAATTATTTCAAAATTAGAATTTAATTTAGGTCCTGGCTGGTGGCTCAGTGGATAAAGCATCGTCCAGTGCACTGAGCTCACAGGTTCAACCCCCAGGCTGAGCACACACAAGAAGCAATCTACGAGCGCACAACTAAGTAGAACAGCAAGTTACTGCTTCTCTCTCTCTCTTCCTTTGTCTGTCAAATCAATAGAAAAAAAATTTAAATAATAACTTAAGAGTAAATAACTTAAGGAGCTTTTTAAAAACAGTTATTGCCTAGATTCCACTCTATAGATTCTGGGTTAGGTGCTGTGAGGTGGGATTCAGGCACTGGTGTGTTTCAAAAGCTCTGGTGGTCTACGGTGCAGCCAAGGCTGAGAACACTGGGGAGAGGATGTCGCCTTCCTGTCCCAGTTGGGCTCCTAGTCGTGTATAACGTGAGATGGGTTACCAATAACTAAGGTTGTGAGGGTAAGGCTTCATTAATTCAGACAAATTTGGGGAAGGAGGAGGGCGCATGAATGAAGACCAGACTGAAACAGTGAAAAGCTCTGGTTAAACAAGTGCACAGGGTGCTCCTACCTCCACTTTCTCTACCACCTGCTTGCCAAACGAGCAAACCTTGGTGGAGCAGGTGATTATCATGTTCTCGGGACTTTCATACTGGCTGGAGACCCCGTAGAAGGAGCTGCCTTCATCCTCCATATTGGTGTTGAGGTCTGCCTGGAGAGAGACATCAGAAAGCCAAGAAGCAGGCAGGAATGTCAGCGGGCACACGACTGGGGGCGGAGTCAAGGAGACCTCTGGGGCCAGGAAGCAATGGGGGAGGGGGGCTCAAAAAGAACGTGGTGAGTAGGAGCTTAGAAAGCTTCCAACTTTCTTCACTCGCAGGCCTCATATAAAATGAGGTTGTGCAGAAAGAGAGAACGCTGGGACCTGCATTAGCTACAGGGCGGAAATGCAGACTGTGCCTGAAAAAGGACCGGCAGGAAGCTCAGCTGCCTGGAAAGGGCAGGAACCTGAACAGGCAGGAACACACGTGGCAGGGGGGGACATCCATGGGGCCAGGCCTGGCTTAAATCTAGTTTTCTGCCTGACCAGGTGGTGGCGCAGTGGATAGAGCGTCGGACTGGGATGCAGAAGACCCAGTTTCGAGACCTCGAGATCGCCAGCTTGAGCGCGGGGCCCAAGCTCGCCAGCTTGGACCCAAGGTCGCCGGCTCCAGCAAGGGGTTGCTCAGTCTGCTGAAGGCCCGTGGTCAAGGCACGTGTGAGAAAGCAATCAATGAACAACTATGGTGCCGCAATGACAACGAAAAACTGATGATTGATGCTTCTCATTTCTCTCCGTTCCTGTCTGTTTGTCCCTATCTATCCCTCTCTCTGACTCTGTCCCCGTAAAAAAAAAAAAAAAATCTATTTTTCTAATATATATGAAAATAATCACATAACTACTAGAAAATGATTATTCATGCACCACCTAAAAGAATGCTCTGTACCAGGCTTGGGTAGGATTGGCCCAATCTTCATAGGCTCTTCCTACTACACAAAGGTAGCAGCTGCCCCAGAACCCCCAAAGTGCTCTGGACTTGCCCTTCACTGCCCCGTGCTGGCAAGATTTGTTCAGTCAGCCTCATCCCTAGCAGAAGTAAGCACCCGAGAGCCAAGAACTAAGATCTCCCCAGGGCTTGATCAGTGTCTGGTACAAGATGAGCTTTCAATTAAAGGTCAAGTGTGGCTGTTCACCTCTCACCTCTGGGTGGCGCCAGGTGAAACGAAAGGGTTCCCTTGGTCTCAAGGAGAGACCTACAATCTCCTGCTTATGGGGGAGTCCTCTGAGTACCAGCTCTGCATTCATTTCAAATACACACCAGAGTCTTCTGTCACTACCTCTCACTCCCATTTAATCAGTCAATCACCCATTTATCCTGCCCCAGCCCAGCATGGGGCAGAGGGGGCTCAGAGTGGTCAAAACAGTGTCTCTGCTCTCAAGGAATCTACAACTTATGGGATAGCAAGTGGCATAAGTGAGCTGTTGCCCAGGGGAGCAGGGAGAGAAGTGGGATGGAGAAGACAGATAACCCACAAGTGACAATCCAAAGTCTGCCCCAGAACCTGCCCTGTGGCCATGCTGCCGAGACCCAGGAGATGCCAGCCAATGATGCAGACAGTGAACCACAGGGTGCCTCATCTTGTCCTCCTTCCAAGTACAACCCCACCCATTCTCCTTTCCACTCTGTATCTCCTACCCTAAAGACCTCCCCCAGACAAGTTCGCTTCTCTACTTTCTCAGCCTAAGTCAGCAATAGCGAACCTATGACACACGTGTCAGCACTGACATGCATAGCCATTTTCGATAACATGCGGCCCCATACCAGAAAGGTATGGGGCCGCATGCTGAGAAGGACATTTCATCCTCAGCTCCTGCATGGCCAGGTGCAGTAGCTGAGGATAAAACATTTGCTATAGTGTAGACACTCTGTGCTGGAGGTCTGTAGGCCAAAACAACAGAACTCCGGCACAGAGTGTCTAGTTCTGGGACTTCCGGTTAGGCCGTTTTTCTCGAAGTGACACACCACCCGAGTTATACTCAGTTTTCTGGAGAATTTTGACACACCAAGCTCCAAAGTATGCCCATCACTGGCCTAAGAGGAAAGCCCTCCCCATATTACCCTAAGAGGTGGACCCACCACTTGCTCTCCTGCCCTCAGAATGCCACCTTGTTCCCCATCCTCCACCCTATTCATAGCTGTGGGTGTGGGTGGGCAGCTCACAGGCCGTGCCTGGAACAGGTGTGGGGGATCGAGTGACTGACAGATGAGCCAGGACAGCCGTAGCGCTGGTGTGGGGGCTGGAGGGGCTCAGATTCATTGTCATGTGCTGGTATGTGCCTGGGAGAAATGTCAGGGCCCAAAAGGGAACAGCAGGCTGGGATGATCAGACAGTCTGGGATACTCTCTTCCCTTCATGGCCTCAGCTCAGCTCTGCCCAGCATTTTCCATTTGCAGCTGCTGTTAAGGGTCATCAGTGTCCCAGAGTCCCCCCACCCCACCCCCCCAGTCCCAAAAACAGAGGTGGTCTCAGCCAGTCTCACATGTCCTGGGGGATGAGAGAGGGGTCTCAGCTTCCCAGTCATGCTCCAGGGCCTACCATACGAATCAACAGAGTACAGCATCACAATTCAACTCTTCCTGCACCCAGATGCCCCATCCAGCCGGGAACGCTTTGTCCTGGCAGCCGAGGAGTCTGAGATACTGCTGCTGTCTCATCAGTGAGAGCAGTACGTAATTCCAGTGGCAGGTTGGATTGGGGGTATCAAAGTCCTCCTCCCACTCCAAGGGTGGCTCTGATTAACTCCCTAGCAGGCCTGTACAAGGTCTGGGGCCAGGAAAGGAAGGTTGCCTGGGAGGAGGAAAGGCTTCAGGAACGTGGCACTGTTCTGTTGCCTTTGGCATTGTTGTGTGGCTAGTCCCACACCAGCCAATGGCCGGACAGGGAGTGGCCAGGCCAGGGCCCAGGAGTTGAGGGTCCAGATGTCAGGGGACACCAAGCGGCCTGTGAGGACCCCATGGTTGACAATGCAGACAGGAGCATTTCTTTTCCCCACATCACAGATTTGCACTTCCTTGCTGCCTCTACCCTCCCCAGACAGGAGGAGGCAGAGAGAAGAGATCACTGCCAAGGTGTCCTGGCCAGTGACCCGCATCTCGGACTTCACCTGTCCTCATGCTGCTCAAGCCTCTGGCCTTCAGAGAGGGTCTGGCTCAGAAAAGGGTGGGAGGAGGCAGACAGCCTTCCTTCACTGCCAGCTGACCTCACACACATCAGGTCCTCAGAGACACAGGCCATGGCAAGCCCTCAAAAACAAACTGCTCGCCTGACCAGACGGTGGCGCAGTGGACAGAGCGTCGGACCGGGATGCGGAAGACCCAGGTTCGAGACCCGAGCTCGCCAGCTTGGACCCAAGGTCGCTGGCCCCAGCAAGGGGTTGCTCTGTCTGCTGAAGGCCCACGGTCAGGGCACATGTAGAGAAAGCAATCAATGAACAACTAAGGTGTTGCGACAGCAATGAAAAACTAATAATTGATGCTTCTCACCTCTCTCCGTTCCTGTCTGTCTGTCCCTATCTATCCCTCTCTCTGACTCTCTCTCTGTCCCTGTAAAAAAAAACAAAAAACAGAAACAAACAAAAAACCTTGCTCATTTGCAGGTGGAGAAACAAGAGGCCCAGAGAAGCTGAGACTTGCTCAGGACCTAGCTCTTGAAGCCAGTCTAGAGACTCCGCATGCCAGCTGGGGCCTGTGCTGCCCGCCTCATGCCCCCCCACACCCCAGCAGGGCCATGCTTGACCACCACGCTCCCCTACACAGCAGGTGCTGCCCCAGGACCCTGAGATCCATTCTGGGTTCTCCCCTTCGGAATGTGAGCTCCTGGAAGACAAGGACCACGTTGGGGCCACACAGCACAGGTGGTATACACAGCCCATGGCCGGCGTACGAAGGACATGCATGGGAGCTGCCTAACCCTGTTTCCTCGGTCCCTACTCTTCCCTACCTTTTCTCCTCCTCCCATATCCCACTTCCCACCTCCCCACAGAGTCAGAAAGGAGAGGACATGAGCCATGAACAAGGCTGTGGGGAAAACAGGACAACCCTCCCCATTTTCTGGAAGGAGGTCTGGTTTCTAGGAAACCAAAAAGCCCAACTGCCCAACTCTATATTGACAGCCCAGAGTTTAGTCTGCTCTTTCTATGTGGCCATGATGATCTGCTACTCCTCAGGCGCCTAGGGATCCAATTTTAGGCAATCCAGAGCCTTCTCTAACAGGAGCAGGGGGAGCACCAAGCCCCTGCATGGAGGGCGCCCCAGGTACCCTGCAAGGTAGATGGTTTGGTGAAATGGTTCTGAGCTCATACCCTGGAGCCAGACTGCCTGGGTCTGAATCCTGGCTCTGCCACTGTGAACCTGGTGACCCTGGAAAGTCATCTCACCTGTCTTCTCTCTGCCTGTTTCTCCTAGATGGAAGGCGGCTGTCCATCCTACCTACCTCTGGGGGCATGGCAAGGATAAAGCATGCTAATATATGTCACCTGATGAAAACAGTGCCTGATGTAATCCTTCGCCAACACCACCCTGACCCACCTCATTGTGTACACAACAGGAGTGACCTGGCCAGGTATCTCAAAGCCAACCCCTACTTACTCCATGCCTCAGTCTCCCCAATTGTGAAACTGGAGGCCTAGAAGGGTCCATATCTGGATGGGGGCTAGAAAAATGCAGAAAATTATCTCCAACAGAAAGGAGCCTATGGAAAGAGCCCCAAATATGCCATCTCCCCACTCCAGGGCCGTGTTGCCATAAATGCTTCCTGCCAACTAGGACTCCCTTCCCACCCAAAACTGCAGCCTCAGGCTAGCTGATCCAGTGCTGGGAACAACATGGATCACTTCCTCCCAGGTCCTTTTTCCGAGTCAGGGCTAAGGCTGGACGGGTTTGGAGGTGAAATGGACTGAAGTGAGGGTGTCACTTGCCTAGAGGAAAGGCCAGGAGCCTCCCTAGCCAGTGGTCAGCAAACTCACTAGTCAATAGAGCCAAGTATCAACAATACAACAATTGAAATTTCTTTTGAGCCAAATTTTTTAAACTATATAGGTAGGTACATTCCTTATCAAGGTAGCGCCCACACATTGTATTTTGTGGAAGAGCCGCACTCAAGGGCCAAAGAGCTGCATGTGGCTCGCAAGCCGCAGTTTGCTGACCACTGCCTAAGCACAGACAGGAAAAGGGAGGGGCCACACTGGCTGAACTGTGACAGTGATCACTGGCTGCCCACAGCAAAGCCTCTTGGTCCCAATTCCCACGTTCAGGGATGGAAGGGAGAGTAGGGAGAAGAAAAGCGGAAGGGAGATTGTTTAAGCCCTTTCTGGCTGAGGTCCTCAAGAGGCTGCTGTCTCTTGCTTGGCTTACATTATGATAGTCTCCTGTTTGCTCCCATTCTGGAGAGCTAATTCATCCAACTACGTACAACTCTGGCCATGTCATGCCCTATTCAAAAAACTTCAGTGACTCTCCATTATGTAAAGAGAAGGGATAGCAAATACCTAACAAATCTGCCACTATCTTCCCCTGCTACACCCATAACCAACATTACCAATCTAGCACTTTCTTTCTTGAGATCCTTCTCAAGCAAGCATTCCAAACAACAACTACCAATCTATTGCACGGGATACTTAGGTTAAAACCCATTTTCCTGGACATCTAGGTAAAACAGGAGATGAACTGCACAAGCTTTTTTCTTTTCTTCCAGACAGCCAACTAGAATTAACAACAAAGAACTTTTTCAAGTTTGCCTCATAGCCTGACCCGCGGTGGCACAGTGGACAGAGCATCAATTTAGGATGCTGAGGTCCCAGATTAGAAACCCTGAGGTCACCAGTTAGAGAGCAGGGCTGCCGGCTTAAGCATGAGATCATCAACATGATCCCAAGATCTCACTTGAGCCCAGAGGTCGCGGGCTTGAGCTAGGGTTCACTGGCTCAGCTTGAGCCACCAATCAAGGCACATATGAGAAGCAATCAATGAACAACTAAAAGTGACACAAGGATGAAAGTTTCTCATCTGTCTTCCTGTCAGTCTCTCTCTTGCTACAAAAAAAAAAAGTGCATTGTCACAAAGGCAAAGAAAACAGAGAAGACTAAAGGCTAAAGGCTGACTGAAACTAGAATGGATTCTGTAGGGCAAAGGAAGCAAAAAGAATCACAACCTAAAAGTGCTTTCCAAGGGCTGACAGACAGGAAGTGAGGTGATGTACTTGAGAGAAGCTCCAAGTAGCCTGGGACCAGAAGGACCAGCATAGTGGGGCTGGGGTAAGCAAGTGATACAACACATGGGGTGGAACAAAGACTGTACGCAGAGTGGGCAGGCCTCCAGGCAACCTCCCCCATCCATCAGCAGAAAATGAAAGGGTAATAATCTTCAGAAATTAAATAAGACTTAGAAGGGGGAATAAGACAATAATGAAAATAGAAAAATTAAGTGAAACCTGCATAAGAACGGTGGGATCCCACGGTCCTGTTTCCTGTCTCACTCCTAGAATTCTACTGATCAAGTAGATCCCTTCCCGGGGTGGGAAAATCAGCATTAAAGGAGTCTTCCCTCGAGAAACTGAACCACCACAGGAAATAAGAGTCTAGCAAACACAATGACATTTATTGGTTTCCTCAGTAAAACAGCTGACTCTCAACTCCAACCACCTTAAAGAGCAGCCCACCAGGGGACAATTCCTGCTTGTGCACAGAGCTCCTAGTCATTATTAAAAATGGACAAAATTGCCTGACCAGGTGGTGGCACAGTGGATAGAGCATCTGACTGGGTTGCGGAGGATCCAGGTTCGAAACCCCGAGGTCGCAGGCTTGAGCACGGGCTGATCCGGCTTGAGCACAGGGTCACTGGCTTGAGTTAATCAGAAACATGACCCCATGGTTGCTGGCTTGAGCCCAAAGGTCAATGGCTTGAAGCCCAAGGTTGCTGGCTTGAGCAAGGGATCACTCACTCTGCTGGAGCGCCCCACCCCAAGGCACACATGAGAAAGCAATCATTGAACAACTTAAGGTGCCTCAACGAAGAACTGATATTTCTCATCGCTCTCCCTTTCTGCCTGTCTGTCCCTCCTCTGTCTGTCTCACTTAAAAAAAATGGACAAATGGTACACACAATAAAAGAAATAATAAACTGGATTTCATCAAAATGTGTGTTTCAAAGGATACTATCAAAAAAGTGAGAAGAAAGCTGACAGAATGGGAGATATCTGCAAGTCATTTATCTGATAACAGATCTCTATCTATAACATATAAAAACTCCTAAGTCAATAAAAAGGCAACCCAATCGAGAAATGGCCAAAGGAGTCAAATAGACATTTCTCCAAAGAAGATATAGAATGGATTAATCACAGAGAATGTCAACTGTTGTAAAAGGTGCAGACAAATTGAGACCCTCATATGCTGCTGGTAGAAATGTAAAATGGTGTGGCCACTTTGGAAGACAGCTTGGCAGTTCTTCAAAAAAGTAAATATAGAGTTACCACATGGCCCAGCAATTCCACACCTAAGTTTATACCCAAGAGAAATACAAACAGTATGTCCACACAAAAATTGTACCAAAGTGTTCATAGCAAGATTATTTATAACAATCAAAAGCTCAAGACAACCCAAATTGCCCATCAGCTGATGAAGAGATAAAACAAAATGCAGTGCATCCTTACAATGGAATAGTAGTCATCCTTAAAAAGGAATGAAGTGGTAATACCTCTTACAGTATGGCTGAACCTTCACTTACAATAAGTGAAAGAACTAGACACAAAATGCTACATATTGTATGATTCTGTTTATATGACATGCCCCAAAAAGGCAAATTGGATCAGTGGTTGCCTCAAACTGGGGGAGCAGGCGTAGGGGATGGCAGCTCAAGGGTACGGAGTTACCTCTGGGGTGATGAAAATGTTGTAAATTCACTGGTTGCACAGCTATGTGACTATACTAAAAAACAACAACGCTGAATTGTACACTTTAAGTGGGTGAATTCAATGGTAAGCGAGTTATATGAAAATAAAGTTATTATAAAAAATATAAACCAAAAAATACAGGCAAAGATTACAGATATTTGAGAAATCCTCCAACTTGAAAAATGGAGACCAAAACAAGACATAAAAAATGGATGAAAGGAAAACAAAGACAAAGAAGGGAGCAGAAAGGCCCTGGCCAGTTGGCTCAGTGGTAGAGCGTCAGCCCGAAGTGGGGATGTTCTGGATTCAATTCCCAGTCAAGGCACACAGAAGTGACCAGTATACATCTCTCCCTCTCCACCTCCCCCCACTTTTTTCTCTCTCTTTCTCCTCCTTCCACACCATGGCTCAACTGATTTGAGCACATTGGCCCCAGGCACTGTGGATGGCTCAGTGGAGTCTCTGCCTCAGGCACTAAAAATAGCTTAGTTGCGAACATGACCCCAGATGGACAGAGTATCAGCCCAGACAAGGATTGCTAGGTGGATCCCAATCAGGGCAATGCAGGAATCTATCTCCTCTCCTCTCACTTAGAAAAAAACAGAAAAAAATAAAATAAAATAATATATATATATTTTAAATTTTAATGTTTAGCCCTGGCTGGACAGTTCGGTTGCTGGTTTGATTCCCAGTCAGGGCACATACAGGAACAGATTGATGTTCCTGTCTCTCTCTTTCTCTTTCTCCCTGCCTCTCTCTAAAACTAAAAAATAAATTTAAAGGTTTATGGCAAAAACTCACTATAGGACGGAAGGTGTGGCATTGAATTAATCTAATTCACGATTGAGTGTACCATGCACCACGACCACAAAGAAGGAAAAATGGCATCAGCTGAACCCCGGTTTTATTTGGCGATTTACTCATTAAAAGTATATTTCCCTGGCTCCTCTGTAGCTGGGTATAGCATACAACTGATGAAGTGTCACGTGGGATTTTTAGGAAGGCTCCTCTTGAAGGGAACAAAGTTGGCTTCCTTCTTCCTGACGCCTGGAATGTGGGTATGACAGCTGGAACTCTGGCAGCCGCAGCAACTGAGGACAGAAGCCATGCACTGAGGATGGCAGAGAGTCAAGAGCCAGGTCCTGCTGGTCCCAGGAAGTACTGGACCAGCTCTGGGCAGTCTACCTCCAAACCTACTACTCTTCATGAAAGAAAAACCACCCATTTATTGATACCACTGTTACTTTGGCTTTTGTGTAACTTGCACTCAGGCAGATGCACTCTTAACTAATTCAGAAAAACTAGAAGAAAAAGTTAAGGAAATCTCTAAGCAAATGGGTTTGAAAAGACATAAATAAATATCAGTGTAATTCCAGGAGATCCAATATCAGACTAATAGGGGTTCATAAAAAAGAAGAGATAAAAAGGAAAGAAAGAACATATCAACAAAATAATACAAGTACATTTCCCTAAACTAAGAGACACTAACCTCATGATTTAAAGCGCCTACCAAGTGCCTGGCTCAAAAATAGTAAGTAAAACAACACCCCCCTCAAAGCACATCAATATGAAATTCAAGAACATAAGGGATAAAGAAGAAACATAAAACTTCTACAGACCAAAAAAATAACATTAAAAAAACTCCACAACAGCCTGACCTGTGGTGGCGCAGTCGATAAAGTGTCAACCTGGGAACACTGAGGTCACCAGTTCAAAACCCTGCACTGGTCTGGTCAAGGCACATATGGGAGTTGAGCTTCCAGCTCCTCCCCCCTTTCTCTCTCTCTCTCTCTCTCTCTCTTTGTGTCTCCTCTCTAAGATGAATAAAATTAAAAAAAACAAACAAAAAAAAACAACAACTCCACAACAAAACAAACCCCCCAAACAAGTTACACACACAAAAATAGAGAATTAGAATGCTATCCAACTATGCCTGTTAGAAGACAATAAAGTAATATATTAAAAAAGGATTATTGACAATCATTTCTCTTGAAAATGATTTATAATGTAGATTTTGTACCAGCAGATCTATCAATCAAGTACAGAAACTGACATTTTATTGTTGGAATTTTTTTAAAATTGTTTTTATTAATTTTAGAGAAGAGAGACAGAGAGAGAAGGGGGGAAGAAGAAGGAAGCATCAACTCCCATATGTGCCTTGACCAGGCAAGCCCAGGGTTTTGAACTGGCGACCTCAGCATTCTAGGTCAACACTTGATCCACTGCGCCACCACAGGTCAGGCAAAAAACCTGCCATTTTAAACAAAGACTTAGATCATTTATCTGTTAGGATTTCTTTCCTTAGGAAGGGTAGCGAATGTGTCCCGGTAAATGAAGGGGACACCAAATCAGAGAGAAATGTGAGATCGAAGAAACTGCAGATTTTGCATAAGAGAGCTTCAATAAAAAGGGTCTCAGAATGACACTAGGCCTGGAGAACAACCAGTTAAACTGGAACAGAACAGAGATATTCAGGGGAAAGACCTCTATGAAAAAGGGTGAATTATCTGAAAGATTCAAACATTTTGAAAAAATATTGTTTTTTATTTTATATGGCAGTTATAATGAAGCAATTGTAAAATTTTAATAATGGTTTATATAAAATATGCAAATAAGTCATTAATTTGTAGAAAAACACAAAAAAACCTGTATTAGAAATAAAATTAGCCCTGGCCAGTTGGCTCAGTGAATAGAGCATTGGCCTGGCATATAGATGTCCTGGGTTTGAGTCCCGATCAGGGCACACAAGAGAAGCAACCATTTGCTTCTCTCCCCCTCCTTCTCTCCCTCTTCTCCTCCCACAGCCAGTGGCTTGATTGACTTCAGTGTAGGCCCCAGGCGCTGAGGCTAGCTCAGTTGGTCCCAGGATGTCAGCCTCAGATATTAAAAATAGCTCTGTAGATTCGAGCACCAGCCCCAGACGGAGGTTGCCAGGTGAATTCTGGTCAGGGCGTATGCAGGAGTGTATCACTATCTCCCCTCGTCTCACTTAAAAAATGAAAAAATAAATAAAAATTTAAAAAGTTAATCACAAAATACTTTCTGGCTCTTCTGGTGGTCAACACACATTGTCAAAAATGTAAATATTTTATTGTTCTGATTAAATTACACAACTTATTACATAGGATAATATTGGGATGATAAAGGAAAGAATGGTATAACGCAACTAATTTTTTTCTACCATAAGAATAAATGTCTTAGTCATGATATCAAAGTATAAACATATTATTTACAATTAAGGAGGCAAAAGCCAGAATAAATAGCAAAAATTTATAGCGACTGTCTCTGGGGATTGGGACTGGGTTGGGAGGAATGGGAAAGGAATCTGATGTTTCAGTTATAAGCCTTTTTGTATTAATTCATAATATACCTATGAGCATGCACTGATTTCCTTCCTCCCTCCCTCCCTTCCTTCCTGTTTATCTTATTGATTTTAGAGAGAAGGAAGAGAGTGAGAGAGAAGCAGAAACACTGATCCGTTCCTATATATGCCCTGACCAGGGATGGCACTGGCAGCCTCTGTAGCTTTGGGATGATACTCTAACCAGCTGAGTTATCTGGCCAGAGTTGATTTAATTTTCCCATTGATTGACAGAGAGAGAGAGAGAGAGAGAGAGAGAAAGAGAGGAAGGGGAGAGAGAGAGAGAGGAAGAGAGGAAGGGGAGAGAGAGAGGAAGGGGAGAGAGAGAAGCATCAACTCACTGTTCTACTTATTTGTTCTACTTAGTTGTGCACTCACTGATTGCTTCTCATAAGTGCCTTGACCAGGGATTGAACCTGCAACCTCAGTGTGCCAGGATGTCACTTTATCCACTGAGCCACCTCTCCAGGGCTGAACATACACTGATTTAAAAATAAGATAAAAATTAAAGAAACTGTTACCTGTTTTTCATTCCAGGATAGATTAAAACCCAAACTGTGTGTGTGTGTGTGTGTGTGTGTGTGTGTGTGTGTGTGACAGAGACAGAGAGAGACAGAGAGGGACAGATGGGGACAGACAGACAGGAAAGGAGAGAGATGAGAAGCATTAATTCTTTGTTGTGGCTCCTTAGTTGTTCATTGATTGCTTTCTCATATGTGCCTTGACCGGGGGGCTACAGCAGTGTGAGTGACCCCTTGCTCAAGCCAGTAACCTCAGGGTTTCGAACCTGGGTCCTCCGCATCCCAGTCTGACGATCTATCCACTGTGCCACTGCCTGGTCGGGCAAAACCCAAACTTTTGTGTGATTAGGACATCCCAGGATCTAACTCACCTCTGCAGTTTTATTTTCTATTATTCCCTCTCATACACCTGTACCCATAACTTTCTCCTCTGGAACCCACTTCCTTATGCCTCCCCCAGGCTGTAACAGCCTTTCTCCATCTCTGCCTAATAGATCTTGCCCACCTCCAAAGGCCCACGTCCAACTGCCATCCTGCTCACAGAACAAGCTGTCTTCCAGACTGCAAAAACTAAGCGTCTCAAAGACCAGAGGCCTTGGGTCTCAGTTCCAGCACTCGCCTCTTCTGGGGAAAGCCAGCTGCACAGGTTTGGTTGTGAATAAAAGGTAGTCTAGGAATCCTAGCCAAGGGCCTGTAAGCCACCTAGAAATAAATGTATATAAAATTTTGTGTGACTAAGCCTATTTCTAGGAAAAGTAAAGCTTTCAGATAATTAACTCTAATCAGGGTAAGAATCCCTGAGCTGTCTCCTGGGTGTTAACAAGGGTGCCAGGGAGAGGAATGTGGGAGGAGCCACCACCGGCCTGGTGTCAATGCCCTGAAACTATTCAAGGGCTCCAATCACAGACCAGAAGGATTTCCTATACTTCATTACTGCTGGCTTAGTTAGCACTTGTCTGCCTCTTCCCTGCATCCCTTCTGGGTGTGTACTCCACCCCCTGGAAAATAAGCTTCCAGAGCAGGCATTAATTATGCCTCCTAGTTTTAGAGAAGACATTTTGAAAGGAGGAAACTCTACCCACCTGTCCAGAAGCAAGGTGAGGAGGGCAGCGGAGACCAAGTTTATAGGCTAAGCTTTGGGGTAACCTTTCCTAATCCCATAGTCCACTTCTCCAAGCCTGTCCTTGGAGATAAGCTTTTAAGGACCAAATGCCTTGCTCCAGGCCCTGAAACTAACTCATGTGCTGCCATCCAAAGACTCAGGTGACTCAGGGATCCAGGCTCAGTCTTCACCTATCCCTCAGTATCCCCTAAGTCTTCCTACAATACTCAGCCTCCTTAAGGCGGTACTTGTTTCCAGCCATGACTGCTATTACCACAGATCAGAAAAAGGCCTTGTACTAGCCCAGCTCTCCGGCCCCACTGGCCTGGCTCCCAGTCTCAGCCATCATGGCTTCCTCCTCCCCTTCGCACTGGCCCCCTCCTCCTCCCCAGATGTCGACCATGGCAAGGGCACCATATGCCAACTCTTTCCCTTTCCTCCTCACTCACATTGACGTGCTGGTGGTAGAAAGGAAGAGTCTATCGAAAGCTTACCCAGAACTTCACAAGAAAAAAGGCATTAGAAGGTCCCCGTTCAAAGAGCTCCTTGAGTCCACCCTTTTTCTCCGGGAACTTGTCATAGATCTGGCGGATGTCCACAGCTTCGAGGTAGGGGTCACTGTAGCTTGGGCTCGACTGGCCAATGTGTACGAATAGGTGCTTGTTGTACTGTGGAGAGAACAGCTGGTCTGAGGGAGCGGAAGGGTCAGCAGGGCAGAGAGACGGAACAGAGCTCAGATCCCAGTCATGTGACCCGGAGCAAGTAATGTCAGCTCCCTGGACCTCAGTTTCTCCACCAGTAAAATGCAGACAATGAAAGCATTGAATGTAAGGCAAAATTAATAGTATAAAGCATCTGGATGCAGTGCCTGGCACCCAGCAGGTGTTCAACAGATTTTAGTTGTTTGTGTTATTCTTAGTCCTGCCTGTCACAAAATGTCTCCAGGCATCTTTTTCTATCTCTGGGCCTCTGTTATTTCATCTGTGAGGTCAGACCACTGACCTAGATGAGGTGTGTTCAAACTGTGCTCCACCCTTAGAGACAGGGGTTGGGCGCCTCCGTTGTTACAACCAAATAAAATCTACTTTTGTTGTACATACTGGGATTCTGAGTAAGAGCTTGATAGATTAATGGCTTCTTGAGTTGAAAACAACTTTGGAAATGTCAAAGTGAAATAAATGGCCTGTGAATCTCTGTTGGACCAGATGCCTCCAAGTGCTGCTTTGACCTTTGCAGGTAACGCCGGTCACCCAGGAACCAAGACACTAAAGGGGACAGGGTAGGGCTGGGCTCTGCTCCCAGCCTGCCTCCCAGGGATGTGAGTCAGTCACAGCAGGCTCCTCAGACATAGGGAAAGGGTGGGCCAACCCAGGGTGGGGCTGGGATGAGCAACTTTGGACTGAGAGGTGGCTGGGTCAGGAGGAGAGAGAACACGGAGGGAAGAACACAAGTCAGGAAGGAAGCAGGAAAGGGGAAGGCTGAGAGATGGGGAAGGGGCAAAGAAACCACGGGAAGCGTGGGGACTGGAGCCACAGCTACACAGGGAGAGATAGAACGTGAAGGAAAGAAGAGGACAGTGGCTTGAGAAATGAAAGGAAAAGGAGAGATAGGTTCAAGGGAAGGAAAGGCTGTAAAGGAATGTTGAGAGAAGGGCTGGACGAGAAGGCCCAAAGTAGACGGAACAAGAGCTGGAGAAAGAAGTGAGGGAACTCTAGGGCGAGTGCGGCCAACAGAGGAGGACCTACCGTGTCAGGGTCTTGCTGCTGCTCCAGGAAGGCAGAGAACTCCAGCATCCAGAGCTTGGAGCTGGCCACGCTGCGGCCCTGCCATGGGGGCGCTGGGGGCGCTGAGGGCGATGGGGCGGGTCCTGTCGGAGACTCAAACCCTGCAGGCAGCAGGAGAGGCACATGGGAGCCTGCTCACACACGCCCTC
This sequence comes from Rhynchonycteris naso, assembly GCA_037038555.1. Taxonomy (NCBI): domain Eukaryota; kingdom Metazoa; phylum Chordata; class Mammalia; order Chiroptera; family Emballonuridae; genus Rhynchonycteris; species Rhynchonycteris naso. The sequence continues at coordinate 108,750,971 of CM072996.1, read as the reverse complement.
CCTGCCCACACCCTCAGTGAGGACCCCAGGCCCACCCGTGGGACCTGTGCTGGCAAGGCAATCTCCTGTCTCCCCTAAGGAGACTCTAACAGGGGTGGCAGAGGGGAGTGCAGAGCACTGGCTAGCGAGTCCAGGAGAAGCCCTGGCAGGGAGGGCTCAGCCTGGTACAACTCGGTCCCCTCAGTCCCACACAGAACTAAACTTAAGGGAGGCTGCACGCAGCCGGGGGCCTGATATCTACTGGCTGAAAGGGCTTCTAGAGCCGGCTCCACTAGGTTCTCGCCCTCAAGGAGCTTCTGGTCCTGTGGGGAGCTGACCAGACAAGTCATTAATTACAGTGACATAGGCCCCACAAGAAAAGAAACCTTTCTGATTGGTTCACTACTGTCTCTCCAGCACCCAGAACAGAGCCTGGCCTAGAAAAGGAACTCTGATACAGGTTTGCTGATAAAAGAAGTCATGAACGGGATAAAATTTGACAAGGGCTGCACTCAGCACCAAGAGGAGCTCCTGGTGCAATCTGGGGATGGTCCGAAAAGTTTCCTCCAAAGAAGGTGATGCTTAAAAGAAGTTATGAAGCAGAAGTAGACAGCAGCAGGGGAAGCCAGGGGCAGAGAAAGGCATTCTGAGCAGAGGACACAGCAGAGGCAAAGACCTGGAGGCTGTGAGGGGCTCTGTGAGTTTGGAACCTCAGGTCTGTGGCAGAAATGGAGAGAAGGGTGGGTGTGCACCAGTGGCAGGAAATTAAGTATGAATTTTGGCTTGAGAGTTTGGGAGTGACAGACCTTAAGCAGGGCAGTGACATGCTCAGATCCTCATCTCTGAAAGATCCTGTTCTGGCCTGGAAGAAGGACAGGCAGGGCTGAAGCAGACCTGAAGCACAGTCCCTGTGGGACCTGAACTGAAGCAGTATAGCAGAGAGAAGAGGAAGGGACATAGTGGGGACATGAAGTGAGCTGAAGCCCAGGCCGTGATGGCTGAAGAAACAGCAGTGAGGCCAACCTCACGCTGACCCGTGTTCTAGGCAGGGAGTCTGATGAACGGAGGCCCCATATGCTGAGGGCGGAGGAAGGAAATGGAGAAGTATCAGCAGTCAGAGGAGTGGGTGGGGGACGTTGCTGAGGAACCTAGATGGCAGCAGGGCTGCTCTCAGAGTAGGAAGGGCCGGCCCAGGATGCGGGCAGGGTTTATCCTCCAAGCCAGAAAAGGTGCTGAAGGGCTGGGACCCTGTCTTGCCCTGCAGAGTGGAAAATGCTAAGGGATGCTCATGAGAAAGAGGCAAGGACAAAGCTGGTCCCCTGAGCGGTTCCGGGCCTATTCCTTAGCTAACAAGGTTTCCTTTTCCCAGGCTGGAAAGTTTGAAGGAATCCAGGGTCACCAAGAGGGAGGCCTTCTCAGCAGCCAACGCATATGGGGGTGCACATGCAGCCCTCAGGGGTGGCGGGGGAACAGCTGCCTAGGGGACAGGCGCTGCCCTTTAAACTGCGTGTGCCCCTGGAAGCCAGAGACCAGGCTGGGAGAGACGACAGGCAAGCTGAGGGAAGAGGGTGTTCGGCTGTCGGGCACCTGGGCCCAGGGCAGGAGCTGCAGGAGTGTGATGGGTGAGGGAGCTGTGCCTGCCGACCCACCTGGCAGAGGCAGCGAAGGCTGGACAGTGTAGGTTTGTTGAGAGAAAGGTTTCACACTGCGGGAGACAGGAGAGAGGAGGTGTAAGCTTTGGGCAGGGTGCAGCCCCAGAGCCTTGAGCAGTATCTATTGCTTTCTGTGTGGCTGGCCCTGGTGGTCTGGTCATCAGGGGCCTTGGTGGGCTTTGGTCTCCTACTTCCTTCCTGCCCACTCCCTCAGGTTTTATGGTTGATTCACAGAAGCAGCGTGTCTACTATAAAATCCACACTTCCCCTGTTCCGCCCCCACCAGGCCAGCCAAGCCTTGGTTCTTAGCTTACTTCCCTTAGAGTCCCAAGCTCTGGCCCTGCAACACCATGGACAGACTGATGTGCTGGCAAATGCCACCCAGGGTGTCTACAATGTAGCCTGAGCTGTTGCCTGACAGCAGGAGAGCCTGATCCCCCCAAGCTCAAAGTCGTAATAAAATGTGGGCCCCAGACTGCAGCCCTGTCCTACCCTGGGGCCAAGGATCCACATCTTAAGTTTACAGACTCAAGTTCAGGTCAGGGAGCAAATGGTAGCAGGCCATACTCACTCATGGGATGTTCCGGCTTGGCCCGGCAAAGCTCCTTGCCAAAACTGAGGAGGCAAAAAGCAGAGTCAGCATAGCCCATGTGCCTGAGGGCCTGGTGTGGGGAGACAGTGCAGTGGTCTCCGCAGCAGCCTGGACCAGAGCTTGGCAGGGAGAGAGTAACTTGGCTACAGCAGAGTCCCAACATGTATCTCAAGGAATTCTAGCCCCTGGCCATGCTCTGTTGACGTGGTGTTCCACAGGAGAAACACCCCGTTTGGTAAACAGCATCTCGTATTCCTCGATTAGGGACAGACCCACAGAGCACAGCAGCAAGTGAGGCTCCCAACAGTCCTCGAGTCAGGAAACTGATTTAGTTCTAAGTGCCCCAAACTTACACACCAACTCATTTTGTGTCGTATCTACTTAAACATTCTGTGGACGAGTGCTCCCTGGAACACCCTTTGAGAAGATGCTAGACAAGAGCTTCACCAAGCACAGAACAGGGACTGTCACTACTCCTAAGGCAGCTCCTGAAGACCCATTTAGTCCCTACAGCCAAGAAAACCCTGTGAGGACACAGCCCTGAAAAGGAGGAGCCTTTCTGGATGATTCCAAAAGTGTGACCAACTTGGCCATGGCTGAGACGCCAGTTCTTAGGCCGAAACATTTAAAATTCAAACAGAAGTTTGTTTGCGGACAAGAGCCCTCCAGTGAGAAGGAGGGCAGTGCTGAGCAGCTTCGGGAGGAGCAGGGGGAGGGTCACTCCGGGTCATACTGGTGCTGCACCAGAGCCTCAGCTTCAACCGTGGTCCCTGGGACCTCAGCTTCCCCCTCTGGAAATTGGGCCAACTCTGTAGAGCTTCCTGGGTGGTCAGCTTATGGTGGCGGCACATCCCTGGTGTAGGTCTACTGTGTCCCTGCCAAGGCCCCCAGGAAGGTGGTTCCAATACCAGCTGAGCTGTGACCCAGCATGCCCCTCGGTCCTTGGTCCCTCCTTCCCCCTGGCTCTCTTGGCCCGAGAGGACTCAAGTGAGAGAAATGTGGTCTGGCCAGTGCTCCGATTCTGCAGAAGGGGGAGGAGGGAGAAGGAGAGGGCTGGTTTGACCTCTGGCGCCAGGCAGCCCCACTTACCCCTGAGACTGCTGGGCAGCCAGGGCCCCGGGCGAGGGCCATTTTACTGTGGAAGGCTGTGGCGGAGATGATCTGGGCGGACGACATGGCAGCCATGCTCTGCAGGGCCTTGTCCTTAGCTGCCTGATCCTGGGGGAAGACAGCGGGAGGGACAACCTCAGCAGTGGTCGCCCCGGCAGGCTGAGGTGAGGGCAGGAGGGCTTGTGGTCAGGGAAGCTGTCCCACTGTCAGTAGCCACAGCCCTGCACTAGGCCCCAGGGGACCAGGTTTATGTCCTTGCAATGCTATTACTTTGTTTTGTGACTTTGAGCAAGTCACATGGTTCCTGAACCAATTTCCTTCTCATCTGTCCAAGAGGCATAATACCAGCCCTGCCTATTTGATCACCACTTACAGAGACTTTGCAGACCATCTGCTAGATCATATCTTTCAATTTACTAACCACAGGGACACCTTGAGAACAGGGACCTTGTATTTATTTATTTTCCAGACCAAAAAGCAATTTGTTATTCAAGTATAGTTGGCATACAATCGTATCTTAATTTCAGGTGTATAAAATAGTGATTTGACATTTATATACCTTAAGATATCATCTCCATACTAAGCCTACTAACCATGTGTCGCAATACAGTTATCACAATACTATTGACTATGTTCACTGTGCCATACACTCCATCGCTGTGGTTGATTGAATTGATAACCCTAGACTCTCCCCACCCCCTCCCCTCTGGTGACACCAGTTGAGAATAGGAACTTTTTAATCCTTGCTCACCTCCACACCACTGGTGGCTCAGACAGCACCCAGCTCATGGCAGATTGCACATATTACCTGTTGGATTCCCCTTGAATGTGCAGGAGGGCTGTCCTTGGTCACACGGACTGTTTGGAGGCACGGACAGTCTCCTGTGACCCCACCTGTCTCAATCCTGCCCTGTGGGTCTCCCCTGCATGGAAGAACTCTCTACCATTTACAGATAAGAGTACAGCCTGACCAGGCAGTGGCGCAATGGATAGAGCATCGGACTGGGATGCGGAGGGGTCCAGGTTCGAGACCCCAAGATTGCCAGCTTGAGCGCAGGTTCATCTGGTTTGAGCAAAAGCTCACCAGCTTGAGTCCAATGTCCCAGCCTCGAGCAAGGGGTTACTCGGTCTGCTGAAGGCCCGTGGTCAAGGCACATATGAGAAAGCAATCAATGAACTAAGGTGTCAAAACAAAAAACTGATGATTGATGCTTCTCATCTCTCTCCGTTCCTGTCTGTCTGTCCCTATCTTTTCCTCTCTCTGACTCTCTCTCTGCCTCTGTAAAAAAAAAAAAAAAAAAAAAAAGTACAAACACTAGTTGTCTGCCCTCCACGGTCCAACCTGAAGAATGGATTCACCTTACCCAGGCTCTGAAAAACTAAGCATTATGACACTGCTAATAATTATAACAGTATTGCCTGGATGGTGGTGGTGCAATGGATAGAGCATTGGCCTGGGGCACTGAGGTCCCTAGTTCAAAATGCCCCAAGATGCCAGCATCGATATGATCCTGAGGTCACTGGTTTGAGCCCCCTCATCCACCTGTCAAGGCATGTATGAGAAACAATCAATGAACAACTAAAGTGATGCTTCTCAAATCTCTCTCCTCCCTCACTCTCCTTGTTCCTGTCTTTCTCTCTCTCAAATAAATAAAAAGTGTACATATTTATTAAAAATTAAAAATAATAATTATAGCATTAATAGTTGTTTATACGTAAATAAGCCTGGTTCCTATCCTGAGCACCCCAATGAGACAACATTCTGTATTTCAAAAAGTCTAATGGGAATCGTGTCTTTGTCCAAAACAAGACCACATATATAGACTGGAATAGCTATTGTTATTCTGTGTGTGGAGCTTTACTGGGGCTGAAAGGTTAGATCATATCAACTCAAAAGCTCCAGAAATTCTGTTTTAGGAGAAAAAGAAGCATTATTTAACCCAGACCTGTCCCAAGTGGTAGACAAGTTAAGATGGATAAAGGTCCATGTGACTTACAGGTGTTTCTGCACCATAATTTCACTCAGTCCTCACAGCCCCCTGAGGTAGATATCACCATGGCCTCACCATGGTGTTAGGCTCTAATGATCCAGGTAACCCACCCAGCATGCCGGCGCCATGTGGCTGTGGAGCCAGAACACAACAACACGCCCTTCCCCTCGGATCATTTATGCTCATGTGGCACAAGATGGCCCACAAAAGGTCAAGAACACTATCTCACTTTGATACTCAACATCATAGCACTCCTGTGAGGTTTGATCCCATTTTAAGATGAAGAAACTGAGGCTCAGAGAATTTAGGTGACTAAGGTGCTGATGGTAGTGATGGTCAGCCCTGTGAGCTTTGTCTAGGGTGGCACATCAGTTCACCTCTGCAGGCCCAGGGGGCTGAGCAAACAGGCGACAAGGGGTATGTCAGGATTTGACAGCATGGGTATATACCACAGAGGGCACATGACCCATCCCAAGTGGTGGGGGAGCTAGCTAATAATCAGCATAAGGTGTGCTTTTTCCCAAGGAAACTTGCACTGTGCAGAGGGAAAAGCCAAACCCACCCTGGCTGGCTAGTCCTGGCCCCATCCATCCAGGAGGACAAGAAGGATGGCAGGCCATACCCCAGAGAGCCTGCAGACCCTGAAGTTACAATTGAACAGGAGGCAGGAGAGCTCCACCCATGCAACTCTTATCCCTCCCTGGATAGCTGATCTAAACAAGCCACTGGGCGCAGGGAACCACATCCTCAGCGGGTAAAGCAGGGATCGAGGGAAGTGAGAAGGACATTATGGGGAGTGACATCAGTGACCAGGCTACAGAGCCAAGGAGTCATTGAATTTTGGGGGGAGAATCTCAATATTACCTCGCTTAACCCTGTCATTACAGAAAGGGAGACAGGGTGGAGCTCAAGAAGAGGCAGTGACTTGCCCAAGCTCACAGAGCACAGGACAGAGCCAGGCCAGACCAAGCCTGAAACCCAGAGGATTTCTACCTGACTTTGCTGAGACCCCTTTGAGAATATGACGAAATCCTCAGACCAATCTCCAAGGGGAAATACGTATACATGAATATCTGCATATTATTTAAGGGGCTCATGGATTCCCTTGATGTCTGTCCAGTGGTCCACTGAAGGCTGTCCCTAGGCCCCAAGTTAGAGCCTATGGACAAGGACAGGATAGGCACCATTCCTCCGAGCAAATGTGAGCAGTACAGCCAGGCCCCAAAGGAATTACAAGTTCCCCTCGACTCTAAACGAAACACTGGAAAGTCTGTTCTCCATTCTGATCCCTGCCCAGGGTCCCAGTGAATCAGAGGCAGACCAGAGAGGGAAAATGAGGGGTTAGCTGGGCTCCCGGCCCTTCGCAGTGGTCTGGAGGTCCATGTGTAAGCCAGAGAGGGAGGATCAACAGCTGAGGCCCAGCCAGCTGTCCAGGGACAAAGGGGATGGGGGACAGCTGGGCTGATGGCAGGAGGAACAGAGCTGAGCAGGCAGTGTGTGCCTTCCTGGGAGTTCCTACCCACTCATTCAGAACCTCCAGACACAGGATCATGAACTATTAGGGTCACACAGGATCTCTGAGGCCAACTAGTCCAGGGTCTTTAAACTGGGTTCTTAGGTACTTTTGGGCTCAAGAGCCATAGGCAATGAGAGGTAACGAGGAGGAGGGGTCTCTGGCCTCTTCCTCACCAGACTAGCGTTGACCAAAAGTAGCTCCTTTGATAACATATTGGGGTGATATTGTGTTGGGGGGGGGGGAGACAAAGGAGTTTCTACTGCTTTAAAAAAATGTAAACTGCTGGTCTTAGTCTAATACTCCCAAATGTCAGCTCTTCCTACTAAGTGGCTGAGCAGGCTAACACCTTTATGATGTGGTGCTTCCTACTAGTATTCACAAGTGCCCCTGGGTCCCAGGGTCTGAGAGGCTCGAGCCCTGTGGGGAGCAGGGCTGCCCAAGGGGACTGCTGCCAGCAGCTGGTCCTCCACAGTGGAGTCACCTGTCACCCGGCCCTCAAGGAGGGGCAGGAACTGCCATACCCAGAGAGCAAGGCGTGGGAAGGAATTCCATCTGCTCCCACAGTAGCATCCAACACCCCCGCGCCCAGCAGTGCCTTCCATGACTGACCACCCTGCAGGCTCTGGATGATGGCACTAGCCAGCGACTCAAGAAGGTCTTCAAGGGGTGGGGTCTAGAGGGTGATCTGCTGTGATCTGCTGAGGGCACTGCCCCTGGGGGAAGGGGGGGTACAGCAGAAGACTGGCCTGTGGCCCCCTGGATGCTGCGGAGCCTGGCAGTCTTACACACGGCTCCAAGGTCAAGTGTCCCTCCCTATGTGGACAGACGTTACATTAACTGAACAGCACTTACATTAATACCAAGAAGCACACCGGCACCACACACAGCAGCCAACCTCTGAACACACGAGAAGGCTTTGCTTGCTGGAAAAAGAGCCCCAACTTCCTGGAAGCAGCCCCATCAGTGCCCTAGGTCCTTCCTCCCACGACTGCCATTGGCCTTACCTTTAGCTTGGCCTGGATCTCACGGGCTTTGCGACGAGCCAGCACCTGGATGTGGCTGGAGACCTATGGCAAGAAGAGAGGGCTCCTGACCCTACTTCCTAGACAACCTGTACTCCCCATCCTGGCTCTCTGACCCCCCCGCCCTCCATGGCCTCCATCCACATCTGTAGACTGACTGAATGAATAAATGGATACATGGATGAATGGAAGGAAGGTCAGTCAATGACGGGCCCTCAGTTCTGGCTAGCCCCGCTACTCCAGAGTCTGGCAGTAAATAAAGTACAATGCTCATGCTTTTTGTTCTGCTCTCTGTGTCCAGGAGGAGGACTGGGAGGGGGCTGCTCACTCCCCAGGAAGGCGAGGGATTTCCTCCAGGGAATGGCAGAAGGGACAGCAGGGGAAAGTTAACTGTCTGAGACAACCCATCCAAGCCAGCCCCACCCTGAGCCCACACCTGGTCCTGAGGAGGACCTGGCCCACCTGGGGCACAGACTTGTGCTGGGGTACCTGTCTGGGGCACGCATGCCTGTCTCCCAGGGCCCACCTGCTTCCTGGTGCGGGTCTTCCCTGTCCGGAGCTTGATGTAGCGGGCAATCAGCTCATTTCGACCTGTAGAGAACCAAGAGCCATCAATGGGAGGGGACAGACAAAAGGCAGGCACACGAGAGGGTCTGAGAGGTCCCTTCCTACAAGCTCTGCCCACCTTGAGTTGGTACTTGGGGTAAAGACTCTGCAAGTTCCTTCCTGCTATCCTGGGATCCCAGGATCTCCCAGCAGCAAGAAGAAGGTGAGGCTTCACTGGGGGACTGGTAACCTGACAAAAGGAGGTGCCAGGGCTATGGGCCTCCTGATGGACACACAGCTTGAGGAGCCCTCTCAGAGCCTCCTTCCTCATCCTTGCCAGTCGCCTCCTCACCTCCGCCCAGCAGCTGCCTCTCTGCTCCAACCTCCTCCTGGGCCTTCTGCACATTCGGGGGGGGGGGTGCAAGGAAGTGCCTGGGCCTGGGCCTTCCCCTGTGCAGCTCCCACCCCCTCCATAAATGAGCAGGATGTCTGGTCCTGTCTGTGGGCAGCAGGGAGCATGGGGAAATTAAATGCTGAGACACTGAGTGTCCTCAAAGAGGCCCGAGGTCCTTAACTTAAAGAAAACCCAGCCCGACCATATTTCCAGCTCCATGGCTCTGGATGGACCAGTCAACAGGTATTAATGAGGTCATGATCACCCAGCCCAGCCTCTTAGAGGCTGATGCTACATCTGAGAGATCTGAGAATTATAAGGAACCACCCATGTACCCTCCTATCATGAATGAGATTATGAGAAGGGGTTCCCTGTGTCAGAGAGCTCACCACCTAGCTGAGGAGAGACGTGTGCTCACACAATGGCTCCAACTGGTGCTACGGACAGGCAACATGCAGTGTGTCCTGAGGACGAGGGGTCAGTTCAGGCTGGGTGGTCAGGTGAGCCTTCAGCTGGACCTTGACCACTGGGAGGATTAGACCATAAAGAAGGGAACTGGGTCAGGGAGAGGGAGGGCGAGAGCATCTGAGCGGCAGCTATCACTTCCTTGCTTCAACTCTGGGGCCCAAGGGCACAGCTGCCACCCTGCTCTGACCCCCCGGGGCCTTGCTGGGTTCCAGGGCTGTGGCTGTGAGGAAGGAAGCTGCAGATGCAGGGGGAGGCGGGACGAGTGGGCTACCTGCCACCTGGGTTGTAAAAAGGGCACAGCCAAGGCCACGCTGGCCCCCCAGCTGACCTTTCCCTACTGCCAAGGCTGAATTAAGAGGCCACCCTCAGAAGGTCTCATCTGCCAGAAAGACCTGCTGGTCTGGAAGCTCTGGCCTGTCTGTCAGGGTGAAGGGGAGGGGAGCCAACCCTGGGGACACTGCCCCATGGGCTGGCCTGCATCTAAACCTGAGATCCAGCAAGACCTCTCTTCTCAAATCTTTCCAAGGCAAGTATGCCACAGGCTCCTTCAATGTCCAGCAAATGTCCTACCTTATGTCTAAGTACAGGCACGCATGCTGCAGTTATGAAATGTGTTTTCACTGGCAAGAGAGCAAAGTCATCACCACTGGGGACTGAGAACGGGTCACAGAACTGGGAGCTGGCAGCTAGGCTCTAGCCCAGCAGCTCCACACACAAACTATAGGTCCCCTGCAAGTCAGGTCCTCTGTGTACCTTCAACCAGTCTTCTCTCTCTAAATCAATGCCTTTTAAAAGTTCACACCAGCCTGACCAGGAAGTGGTGCAGTGGACAGAGCATCAGATTGGGACACAGAGGACCCAGGTTTGAAACCCTGAGGTCACCGGCTTGAGCACAGGCTCACCAGCTTGAGTGCAGAGTTGCTGACTTGAGAGTGGGATCATGGACATCACCCATGGTTGCTGGCTTGAAGCCCAAGATCACTGGCTTGAGTAATGTGTCACTCACTCTGCTGTAGCCCCCTCCTCCCCCCCGTCAAGGCACATATGAGAAAGCAATCTTTGAACAACTAAGGTGCTATAACGAAGAGAGATGCTTCTAATCTCTCTCCCTTCCTGTCTGTCTGTCCCTACGTGTCCCCTCTCTGATTTTCTCTCGTCTGTCAAAAATAAATAGGTTCACACCTAGATTTTTCCAACCAAAGTTTTACAGACTTAGAAAACAGACTTTACATTTGTTAATGAGAGCTCTCTATGGATCAGTTTCCTGTTCTGTAATGAAGGTAAAATTTCCCAGGCCCAGGCAAAAACAGTCTAGTACAGAGACCAGTCCGGGGTCAGGGGAAGAGCGAGGGCAGAGAGAAGGTTCCTGGGAGTCAGGAGGTTTGGTTACAGTGCTGACAACGTGGGGTTGAGAAGGGCAAGCTGGAGGGTCTTGGGGTTGGTGGGAAAGCTGGAGGGAGAGGAAAGGCAGGGGACACTAGTTTGAAGGGACTTTAAATACCTCCGGGGTACAGTTCTAGTCTGCTTCTCTAGCCCATACCTTGTACAAAGGCAGCAGCTTATCAATTCTCTATCTGTCTTTTCCCGTTAGACTCCCAACAGCTCAGGGGAAGGGGCCACATCTCTAATACCTGGCACCTATTTCTTGAATGAATGGACAAATGAATGAATGAATGGATGGATGGATAAATCCACTAGCAAATCTTGATGACTATCTTCTAACTAAATCTAGAATCCAGCCACTTCTCATCACCTCACCCTGCTCACTTCACCTCACTTCTCATCCAACCCCACCCCCTTCACCCCCGCTATCTGGCCTGGTCTCTTGAAAGCACTTCTACCTGAATTCCCTGATCCTCGTCTATTCTCAACACAGTGGCCACAGGGATCCTGGTGCTCAAACACCAGCCAATGGCTTCCCATCTCACTCAGATTAAAAGTATTTAAGCCCCTATAATGTCTGGAAGCCCCTGCAGGTTGTGTCCACCCGGTGCCCAGCTCAGCCCCTCTCTGATCTCTTGCCACCCACCATCGGGTCTCCAGAATGTTCATGGAACATGCAAGGCCCACTCCTGCCTCAGGGCCCTTGTGCGTCCTACACTCTACCCCAAAGTCCCATACACTCTTGATGGCTTCTTTGCTCAGATGCCATTGTCGTGGGGGGGACATCTTCCCCGAACACCCCACTAAAAGCTGAGATCACTTCCCACTCACCCTTTACTACCTACAGTCTTCACTGATTTCCACAGCACCTTCTAACACACCACCTGGTCAACTTACTCTTTTAGAGCACTGTCCTAACTCCACTCTCCTGGGAGGAAAGCTCCTGGAACAGGGGTTTTTGTCTATTTACTTATTTATACCCTACACCTACCTAGAGACTGCCTGCACATAGTAGGCTCCCGATAAATATTTGTTAAATGAGTGACAAGGGAAAGACTGTGGGTTAAATAAAAGGAATAACCTTGTACTTCTGATTAGCCCAACAGAATTTTCAAAATGTTTTCTTATCCTGGTCTCATCTGAGTCTCTCTATACAAGAGCAAATCCAGATTTTTGTGGGGCCTAAAGAATCTAAAATTTGGAAGGTTCTCTTTGAGGAAAATAATTTAAAATACAAATACAAAATTAAATTAAAATCATTTTACTTATTTTTTGGGGGGGTTTAAGATCATTTTAGGTTAAGATGGAGATGTTCACTCTCTTGATGGTGGTAATAGCTTCACAGGTGTATACATCTGTCAAAACTTGTTATATTGTCCACTTTAACTTTGTCTAGTTTAGTGTACAGCAACTGTACTTCAGTAAAAGTACTTTACACATTTACATTAAATATAAAAAGTTTAGGAATATAGAGGGGGCCCCTGCAAATGAGGAGTCCTAAAACATAAGCCTCATTTAACTTAATAGAAAACCCACCTCCTACATACAAAACGGTAGGCAATTATATCTGTTCGCCAGATGAGAAAACTGAGGTCAGAAAATCTCACCCAAGTCATCCACCAGCAGATCTGGGACTAACTGCCTGGGTCTGAGTCCTGGCTCAGCCACTGCAAATGAAGGTGCTTAGTGAATGGGAGTCTTCCCTGGCCCCCACACAGTGGTGTTTCCTTTGCAGCAGCTGACGGCGAGTGTCTACCACTGGCTGACGTTCCTTCCAGACACCTCAGAAGACCCATCCTTTGGGCAAAGAGCCCCCGGACGTGAAGACGGAGCCTCACCCAGCCCCAACACCACCTACTGCCCTCTGCTGCAGCACCCAGGAGCTCTGCTACCTGCTGGGCCATCTCGGCCATGGGTCAGACGCCAGCAGCGGGGCCGAAGAGCCAGACCAGAGGGGCCTGAGTCAGGCTAAGCCGACTCTGCATTTTTCAGATTGCACTTCTTCCCTCCTTTTTTGCTGGAGCTGCACCCTGCTCTCCTGGCTGGCTCATCTCAGACCACTTCCACCCAGTCTCGTTCTGCTTACTGGAGGTGATGCTAGCAGTTGAGAATTCCCTCTTGGGTGGGAGTGAAGTGCTGGGTTTCTGTGGGTGTACTGAGCCAAGAAGGACCAAACAGCTTCCTTCCTGCAACCAGAGGTCCTCCAGAGGTCAACCCAGCCACTCAATTGCCTCCAGGCCAGCTGGTCTCTGATCCAGGCTGACATCTACACAGGGATCTGCTGCAGTTTTTCGCTCTTGTAATAACAGTAACAATAATGACCATTTATTGAGCACTTCCATGCTTCAGGCACGTGTGTAAATAGAGAATGTATACTCTAAGCTTTATTTGCATTCACCCTTTCGATCTCCACCTCTGTGAGACCGGTACATCATTCCCCTCCACAGACAGGGAAATGGAGGCGCCGAGGGTTCAGAGCTTATTCAAGATCACAGGCCAGCAAGTGTTTGAGATTCAAATCCATGCAGTCTGGTTCCAAAGCCCATCTCTTTGAACTACTGCAGAGTGTCATTTGTATTTAACATGGGATTGAGGGCCATCTCTCCCCAGAAGCAGGGGCTAGACCAGGTAACCTCAGAGGTCCTGTCTAGCCTAAGGAAGAAGAAACTGAGGCCCAGAGAGAGGAAGTGATTTAATCAATAGCACACCATTTCTTGGTGTCCCAGGGGCCACAAAATATCCACTCCACAAGGCTTCCCAACAACAGTGGTACCTTGTGATATGAATATAATTAGTTCTGTAACCGAGCTTGTAAGTCAGTCAACTCGTATATCAAACTGCCGATACTGGACCCGTGCGCCAACGCGCCAACTAGCGGCAGCTTCCCGAATCACGACTTGAATCTCGGAATTTCACTCGGATGTCGAACAAAAATACAGACCGAGTGCAGCTTGTATCTTAAAAAAAATTTTTTTCGTATGTTGGTCTGTTCGTATCTCAAGGTACCACTGTATTACATAATGACTGCTTTTTCCTATGGGTGTCCTCCCCTGGCTGGGCAAGTAGCTTCCTCTGCAAGACACTGTTCTGTTCCTCTTCTCTGCATCAATCCCCAATTCTCTGGGTCTCTGCATGAAGTCAATCCTTGGGGATGTCTGACTGCCCCTCACCCTGACCCAGGTCCTGGAGAGCCAACTATTTGGGCCCCAAAGCCTGCCCACCTGTTGTCATTCTCTCATGGACAGTGGTACCCAGAGTTGATGAAAGACACTGGGTCCCAGATAATGTAGGCAGCAGAAAGACCATAGAGTCAGAGACAGAAGTGGAGACAAGCAGGGAGCACACGCCCAGAGAGGGATCTCTGAAACCATAGTGAGGGCCAGTCAGGAAGAGCAAGGGCAGTCAGAAACCAGCAGGAAATCCAGGAGTCAGCGGAAGGGAAAGAGACCCGTATCTGCCCAAGCTCTGCCCCTAGTTGTGAAACCCCAGGCCTTCTCCACCCTGGTGGCTGAGAGCACATGCTGGGTGGGAGGGAGAGAGACCCGTATCTGTTCAAGAGCTGCCCCAAGCTGTGAAACCCCAGGCCTTCACCCTGGTGGCTGAGAGCACATGCAGGGGCAGCAGGAGGCTAGCCTGGACCTTGGTGGAAGCTACTGGGCAGCTGGGTTTTGCAGTGTGGCAGGTGGCTCTGGCCAACCCTAGAGAGGATCTGGGTGGGGTTGGGAAGGACGCTTGCACTTGCACCAGACTGTGGCCCATCTGCCAGAGGACATGTGTCCAGCAGCCCCCAGCTCCCAAACATGCCCCACCCGACCAGGGATGAGGACTGCCAGTGGAGAAGGACGTCTTGGCCTAGCCACAGGCTGAGGGTGGAGCATTCCCAATGCAGGTTCACAGAGGTCACCACCACTTTCTCTCAACCTTCCCCACATACCCTGCTGGCCACCCCAGGCTCTTCCTCATCCATAATGACCACTAAAACTGTTATCCCACCTGCGGAACCCTGTCTGAGACAGGTCACCTCTGCATCTCCTTTCCTCTGGGCCACAAACACATTCCACCACATAAAGTAAATATAGCACCTGCCACCTATCAGGTTGGTAAAGTCAGCTATTATTCTTCACATCATTAATAAGGTCCTGTTACAACTGAGGTTATATGTCTTCAAAATGGGGATGGGCTGAGAACCTGAGGGCAGGAGCCCACTCCCACTGAGATCTCCATTTTACCCCTGCAGGCCAGGCCAGGGTGGAGGCCAGCCCTTCCTCCACAACCAGCCCTAATCCCAATGTCCAGGGATCAGCTGAAGCGATAAACACCTGCAGAAGGAGGAGGCTATTTGTGGAGAAACTTGTGCCTGAAGCCTGAGAAGGCAGTGATTAGGCCTGACATCTGAGCCATGACCACCATTGTCCCTAGAGGGCCTGAGGCTTCTGGTGAAATCCTACCCAGACTTCAAGGCCACCAGTCCAAGAAGGTTCCTTGATCCCCACCCAAGTGGGCATGCTCACTCCTGCCTCCAGGCCCGGGTGCACGGGGTCTGCACCTTTCCCACAGTCCTTGGCTTAAGTCACTGAGCTCTTGTCTGACTCCCTCAATCAATGTGAGCTCCTGAGAGCAGGCAGCTCAACACCCTGAACTTTTAACCGGGCCCCTCTGTGTGCTCTGATCCCAGCTGCACCACCAAATGGCGGAGTCTTCTTTCAATAAATACAAAAATGGTGCAGCTACTGTGGAAGACAGTTTCTCAAAAAAATTAACACAGATTTACCATGTGACCCAGCAATTCCACCTCTAGTTTTATACCCAAAAGAACTGAAAACAGAAACTCAGGCACCTGTACATCCACGTTCATAGCAACAGTATTCATAATGGCCAAAGGTAGAAGCACCCAAGTATCCATCAGCAGATCAACAGATAAACAAAATGCAGCCCATCTTGCAATGGAAGATACAAAAAAGGACAAAATTCTGACACAGCCTACAGCATGGCTTACCCCTGAAGACACTGTGCTAAGTGAAATAACCCCCACACAAAAGGACAAATACTGCATGATTCTACTTCTCTGAAGTACCTAAACTGTCAAATTCATAGACAGAAAACGGGACAGAAGTTACCAGGGCTAGAGGAGAAGGGAAGGGGAGCTAGTGTTTCACTGGGTATGGAGTTCCCGTCGGGTAGGAGGAAGCAGTTCTGGAGACAGATGGTGGTAGGGCAGTGCAACAGTGTGAGTGTATTTAATGCGACTGAACTTAAAAATGGTTATGATGGGGGACCCGGCAAGGCGTCGCCCCTCGGAGGGCCAGCGTTGGCCCTCCCTTCCAGATCAACTGGTGGGGACGTTCCCTGAGCGCACGGGAAAGCCATTGCCTTTCCGAGTGGCTCTCTTCCAGGCTCAGTCTGGTAGTCAGCACGGCCTGTGGAAATCAACGAGAACTTGCCGGCCAGGAAAACATGAAGAAAGCACAAGAAATTAACAAGGGAAAAAGAAAAGGGGATTGTTTGACTTCCTCTCTGAGAAAGCAGAGGGAATCTGAGATCATGCAGCAAAAGCAGAAAGCAGCTAATGAGAAGTTTATACAAACAGGAGGAAAATGATGATCAACTCTGGAAAACCTAGGTGCTACTGCCAACTAAGTGTATCATAAGCTATGATCAAGATTTTGTAGAGTGAACAGTCATTACATATGTTAATATCCTTATAAACACTATTTTAAACTTTACCTATCTGCCTGACTTAGTGTGATGTTTCAGAACCATTGTTCAAAGAATAAAACAACCATGCATTTAAAGAAAATGGTTATGATGGTAAAATTTATGTAATGTGTATTTTTTTCCCCACAACAGAATATATAAATATACCTCTTCCCCCAACAAAAAGAGGTAACGCCATTTTCCTATTTTACAAATGAGGAAACTGCTGCTGAGAAAGGTTAAACAACTTGCGCAAGGTCACACTGGCTGCTGACATAGAGAGTGGATTTGAACCAAGGCTCAGGTCCAGAAGCACCAAGTCCGGGTTCTAGGCTGGGAAGGAGAACATGCAAGGAGCTGGAAACCACAGGGGGACAAAGCAAAGAGCAGAGAAGAATCCAAGGAATATGGCGGGGGTGGGGGTGGGGCGGGAGGCTCGGACCTGGCTCTGTGTCCCATCATCTCAGTGACAAGAGCCCCAACCTGAGTCCAGTCCCTACTCTGCCTCTCAATAGCCGTGTGACACATTCAGAATGAGGGTCCCTAACTTCTGACAGTCTGTTATCACAGTGACTTGCCCAGCATTCCCAAAATCATGCAAAGTCCCGCCTCTGAGCCAATGCTTGTTCTTGTCCCTTGCTTGCGCTCACATCACCCTCTTCTACTAGCTCAAGCTCCACTTCCTTCCAGAAAACTTCCCAAGATAACCCAGCCATCTGGTTTATTGGCTGTGTGCAATGTGTCATTCATTTGGTTTCCAAAGATGTTTATCCTGCCTCTCCCTCCAGACCGTGAAGTCATAGAGAACACAGACAATAGCCCTTGGCCCCAGCCTGATTCAGAGTAGTGGGCACTTGATAAGAACTGACCGACTGCTAACTGGCATGGGCAGCCTGGGCCATAGGCACCCAGTGAGACAAAGGAGAAGCAAGGGAAGAGGCATACAGAGAAGAGAGGCAGGAAGACGAGGGAGACTTAAGAGCAACCTCGAGAAGGGCGAGACACACAGGGGGCTGAAATGATGCACTGAGGAGACAGAGCCAGCCGGCGGGCAGCCTCTTGCAAGAAAGGGAGAAAGCAAGACAGCAGGGCCAGGGCAGAGTTGTCAGGAGCAAGCAGGATGTGAGGGCAGATGGAGGAGGGAAGTTGCCCCACGCTCACTTCTACACACCTGCCCGTGGGGCCAGGGGCCAGGCCTGGCTGAAGGAGGTCGGAATGACCAGCGTGTCAGTGCCAGGGCAAGGGTCACACAGTGACGGGGCAAAAATGAAAGCAGCCGTGAGCAGGAAAGGGCTAGCAGCCCTGCCTGGGAGCGGGTCCACAAGTGTGGGAGGCTGGGCTCAGAAATAACAGGCGCTAATCTGTCCTACGGCTCTGCGTGTCATCTGCATGTCTGCCTGGACACGGTCAGTGTGCCGCCTGGGTGTGCAGACCAGGGCTGAGAGCAGGCCGAATCCTGTCCTGAATCTGCAGGTCCAGATCCTTCCTCTGGGCACTCTGGAGTCAGACTGTCCTTCCTTCTGACTGTGCCTGCTTCCTGCCTGCTGGTTCTCAGCTCCCACCATTGCCCCACCGGGCTGGCCCACCTGGAGAAACCTGAAGGCCTCTGGATACAGGGAGTGGACAAGTGGACAGACCAGGGCTCTTGGGGGCTCGGGCACATGAGGACAGCAAAAGTGGATCCCCAATGGAAGATGAGAAGACAGAGGAGAGCAGCCTCAATAAGGGGATGTCTAAGTTAGCTTGGCAGCTTGTCCCTCTTCCTCCTCCTCCCTGGGGTCCATCCCACACGCTGGGCTGAGCTCAGAGCTATATATACTGCCCAGCTGGACCAGAGCCCCTGCTAAGGGCCCCTCGGTTAACTCCCTACATAGTCCTGCCTTGGCCCAGACCCCACGCCTGATGAGAAGAGACTAGGATAAGCCAGCACCTGGACCCCAGCAGGATCTGTACTCACATAGGACAGGTGCTGTGGGGGGTTGGGTGAGGCATCAAACGCCGCCCAGCAGCCTCCGGCGCTGCCCAGAACCTGACCCAACTGGGACTGCGTTATGCAGAAGGCAAGGCAGGGAGAGGAGGGCAGCGGGTGGAAGACTTTGTGCAGGTCAGAAGGGCCACTCGGGGCAATGGGGGGAGCACTGTGAGAGGAGGCAGGAGAACTGGGTTCTAGCCCCAGTTGTCCTGCTTACTGGGAGACTCTGGGAGAGACTCTGGGCTTCCCTGAGTTCTCTCTGCATCTGCAAGCACAGGTTATAATTCCTCCTTCCCTCAAAAAGATTAAAAAGATAATGGATGTCAGAGGCCACTGAGTGCTCAGGTCTTAGCATACTTTTTTAAAAGGCTCCTGGTGTCAGCCTCTCTCCTTTTCCCAGGTCCTCCTCTGTGCTTGCCCTGCCTTGTCTTCTGCACAGGGGACACCAACATGGCCAAGACAGTTTCCCAAACACCAGTTTTCATCCTGCTCCCCCCGCCCAATAGCTCCCCTCCTGCAAACAGGTCCAACCCAAGGCCTGTTGGATGTCCGCAGGTGGCTCCGTCATAATCATCTGGTGGACAAAGATAAAGTCTCTTTAACTTTTCTTTATAGGTCAAGTGAAGATAGAAATATCTACCCATAACAACTGAATAAAACTTAGATCCACCCAAATGTCCATCAACAGACGAATGGATAAACAAAACATGGTCTATCCATACAATAGAATATTATTTAGTCTTTAAAAGGAATTCTAACACATGATGAATGATGAGAAAATTGTGCTAAGTGAAATAAGCCAGACACATAAAGATAAATGCTGTATGATTCCTGTGTATGAGGTACCTTAGAATAGTCACATACATAGCGACAGAAAGTAGAGTGGCGGTTGCCAGGGGCTGGGTGTGTGTGTGTGTGTGTGTGTGTGTGTGTGTGTGTGTGAATGGAGAGTTCCTGTTTAATGGGTGCCGAGGTTCAATTGGGAATGATTTAAAAAAAGTTCTGGAGGTGGATGGTGGTGACAGTTGCACAACATTATGAATATACTTCAGGCCACTGAACTATATACTAATGTTTAAAAAGACCAATGTTATGTATATTTTGCCAAGCACACAAAAAGATACATCTCAGCACCGAGTCTGGATACTGGCCCTCAAATGTCCGCTGATTCTGCCACATTCTGCCACCTCCACGGGCCTTCCTAGACACCCGCAGCAACCTCAGTGCTCTCCCTTTGCTGAGCGTCTCTTGAATACTCGTTTGCCACAGTTTATCCCTTTAAAGCACAAAGACGTATCCTGCAAAGTGTCCTGGGAACACCGCACAGCTTCCCAAACGGGACACCGATAGCTCTCCAGCTAAAATGCTTGACCTCCCCCGCACACCCCTTGTCCCTTCTCACCTCAGCTCATGATCAAGACCACCCTCTCTCCACCAAAGCAGCAAGAAGGGCCTAGGGTCCCAGAGTCTCTGTTCCTCACCAGCTCCAGGGGAATGGCCCATGTAGAGCAGCCAATCCCATACCTGGCACCCAGCAGGTGCTCCCTACATATCAGTGTCTCTCCATGAAGCCTCCACAGAGGCCAAAAGTAAGAAGCAACCATCAGAAAAGGAAATGGTTAGAGTAGGGGTGGTACTGGGGCTGACCCAGGGCATGGGTGCCCACGCAAGTCAGAGACACGCTGTAGGAACTGAGCACATCCACGGAGGTGGGCTGCTAAGGGGAGGTGAGCAGCTCACTGGGGACTGAGGAGCAGACCAAGGGTCCAGCTCAAAAGAAGCTTGCTTTCACAACAAGCAAAAACAAAGAGCAGGCCTCGTTTTGGCCTCGTAGGGAAGGCTGTGGGTTAACGGATACAGCAAATGGGCTACGAGAGCCATGACTCCTGGGCCAGTAACAAACTGGATGTGAGTTTAGTCAGCTGAATTAAGTTCAATAGTGTCCCCTAAAAATTACTGTCCACCCAGAACCTCAGAATTTGACCTTATGAGGAAACAGGGTCTTTACAGATGTAATTAGTTAAGATGAGGTCATAGTGGATTAGGGTAAGCCTTAATCCAATGACAGGTGTCCTCCTAAGAATATGAGACGACACAAATACACGTACACACAAGAGGAGCACAGCCATGTGACAACTGAGTCAGAGACTGAATGATGCACCTACAAGCCAAGAACAGTGAGGACGACCAGCAAACACCAGAAGGCAGGGAAGAGGCATTGAACAGGTTCTCCCTCAGACCCTCAAAAGGAACCTGCCCAAGGACACCTTGGCTTCAGACTCCTGACCTCCTGAACTATGACAGACAAAGTCAACCCCCAGAACCCCACACACAGCGCTCCTGAAAAGCTAACAAAGGATCTGTGCTAGGCAGGGATCAGAGCTGGCTGGGGAGAGAGAACCTGAATGGAACCCCCTACGGGTGGGCGCCTGGACTGGAGCCATCTTGTTGGAAACCAGGGTGCAGCCTCTGTTCTCAGGGGCATCTGCCAGTTACAGAGACCTCAGCTCTTGCCCTAGCTGGGGGCCCGAGGGACTTTCCAATGGAAATGGAAGCCTGACCTGGGCCTTCCAACAGCTGTTCGGGTTTTGTTTTCCTTTCTTAAATACCCTTTCTTGCACCCAGGAGCCAACACAGCCCCAGGCGGACTGCTTGGTCCTTCCCACATGGCCGCTGGACAGGGTTTCCGTGTCCATGCTCTGCACCCTCCGCCATTCAGGAAGATCAAAACTTTCCAGACCCTCCCAACTAGAGGGACCTTTCCAAAGGGATGTCTCCACAGCACTCTGCTTGCCTGCCGCCTCCAACAGCCCCGCCTGCCCTGTGGTCAGTTGTACATGTGCTCAAGCCTTGCCCACCATAGAGTGAGCAGCGACTCGGGACACAGAAGGCTCATACGGGAGGAATGAGCCCAGCGGCTACCTGCCTTCCTCTCCACCCTTCACAGCCAAAGTGGAAAGCTGGAAGACCAGGCATTCGCCTGGGGAACGGCTTATGGCATTTTTCCAGTATTTTACTCCTTTCCTAAGTCTCCCACTGCCCAGCTCCTTACACACTCGCAGGCTTCCTTCAGACATCCTCCCTTCCCTTGGGAACCCAGCTCAGAAGCAAGCAGTGTCCCCCTGAGAGATGCCCCCAAAGATCACAACCCCTCCATCACCTGGAGGGAAACCCAAGATTGCTGCACCTCACCCACTGCCTAGGTTCTATTTCCAGAGCTGGACCATAAGGCCGGGGGTCTGCTGCCCCACCCCAGCAGGGTCCTTACCGTACATCTTGCCCTCATCCGACAAAATGATCTTGCGCCGGCCACAGGGTGGATAGATGGCCAGGGCCTCCTGGAAGCTCTGCTCAATGTCTGGGCTCCACACACCCTCTGCATCATTGTCGATGGGCTTGTCCAATGCCTGACTGCCCCCAGAAACGTTGCTCCCCTCAGGGGAGTTGGGAGAGCTCCACTCGTTGGAGGTAATGGTGCCGGCCTTGCCCTCCAAGGCTCGGCTTGGAGGAGCGCCTGTTGGACCTGTTGGAGCAGAAACCGCAGCATTGGTGGAAGAACTATGTGGACCATGGGACAGGGGTACCCAGGAAATGTCAAGCCTCATGACCTGTTGCTTTTCCTTGCCTGGTCACTGATAGTGCCGGAGCTTGGGGACTAGGGAGCCAGGGGAAAGAGAGTGGAGCAAAAGGTCCAGGAGGATCAGAAGGCCTGGGTCCCAGGGCTGGTCACCACTGCCTGCCTGTCAAATGAACACAATGACCTGGGCACTCTCTGATCGCAGCTCTAAGAACCCAAACAGGGCTGGGAAGTAGGAGACAAGGATCACCAACTTCCCACAGATACCTGGCATTAAATCAATAATGGACAGAAAGGACGCAAAACACTGTGTGCTGTCGGTGGGAACAAAAACTGGCACAGCCACTGTGGGAAACAATATGGAGGACCCTCAAAAAATAAAAAATAGAACTATCATGTGATCCAGCAATCCAACTTCGGGTACACACCCAAAAGAACTGAAAGCAGGGTGCTGAAGAGATACTTGTACACCGTGTTCATAGCTGCATTATCTACAATACCCAAGAGGTAGAAGCAACCCAAGTGTCCTCGGAAACATGAACAAAATGTGGTATATACATAGAGTGGAATATTATTCAGCCTTGAAAAGGAAAATTTTGTCACATGTCACAACATGGATGAACCTTGAGTACATTATGCTAAGTGAAATAAGTCAACTATGAAAAGACAAGTACAATTCCACTTATATGAAGTGACTAGAATAATCAAATCCATAGAGTCAGAAGGTAGCATGGTGGACACCAGGAACCAGGGAGAGGTGGAAATGGGGAGCTGGTATCAATGGGTACAGAGTTTGAATTGTGCAAGAAGAAAAAGTTCTGGAGATCTGCTACACAACAATGTAAATATACATTTAACACCACTGAGCTATACACTTAAAAATGGTTAAGATGATTAATTTTATGTGATTTTTTTTTACCACTATCAAATTTTAAATAAAAAGAAAGAAAAGTAGGCAAAATAAAATGCAGCTCACCATTCTCTTTTCCACCCCCAGCTTAAGCTGTTTTTAAAGGAAGCTCTGAGACCTTGTGGAATCTCACAGGTCAGGGCTCTGGCAGAACCGACTCTGCTGGTACCCCAGAGCTCACAGCACAGCCTGCCCTTGCCACCAGCATGAGACAAATCCAGTCATCTCTTGGCACCAACTATCAAAGCTGTACATTTCTGGACACAGTTCTCAGGGGTTTGGGAAGGAGCCGGCCACACTATTAATCTTAAGGCAGTTTCTGGATTATGAGTTCCAGGTGGGTCACATTTATCTCCAGGGCCCTCCTCGAGTCCCCATCCACTGAGCAAATCTGTAAAGGAGGACCCTTCCCCATCACACATGTCACCCCTTCCTTCTTCCCATTAGCCATGAGGAGCAGTGTAGCCCAGCAGCCCAAGGCCAAGATAGGAGTCTAAACACCTGAATCCCAACCCACTTCCATCCAGGACCCTGAGATAAGACCTTCTCAGAGCAATCCCAATGCCTACAGCCCCTCACCCCCAACCCAGGCATGTTGGAACACCATGCTCCTCAGAGAGGTGGACATAAAGGTCAGTGTGGTCATCACTCAGTGCAATTACAAGTAGATACTTTTCAATTCTTGCCTCTTGTCTCCTTTCTCTCTCTCTCTCTCTCTCTCTCTCTCTCTCTCTCTCAAAAAAAAAAAAAAGAAAAAAGAAGAAGAACTGAAACATAAAAAAAGAATTAGACGCTATCTAAAATACAAAGTAGTCCTGCTGGATAGCTCAGTTGGTTTGAGTATTGTGCTGGAGCAGAGGTTGCCAGTTTGATTTCTGGTCAGGGCATATACAAGAACAAATGCTCCTGTCTCTCTCCTGCTCTTGCCCTTCCTACCTTTAAAATCAATAAAAATGAACATTAAAAATAAAAAAAGTTGCCTGACCTGTGGTGGCACAGTTGGGTAAAGCGTCGACCTGGAATGCTGGGATCACCAGTTCAAAACCCCGGGCTTACTTAGTCAAGGCACATATGGGAATTGATGTTTTCTGCTTCTCCCTCCCTCCCTCCCTTCCTCCCTTTTCTCTCTCTCTCTGTCTCATCTCTCTAAAATGAATAAATAAAATAAAATGTTTTTAAGTTAAAAAATAATTACAAGGAGACTGGAAAAAATAATAAAACATTTATAAATAAATACTTCAGTCATCAAAATAAAAAACAATGATTGAAATTAGCCTGTCCTGGTGGTGGCACAGTGGATAGAGCATCAAACTGGGACGCGGAAGACCCAGGTTAGAAACCCTAAGGTTGCCGGCTTGAGCGCAGGCTCATCCAGTTTGAGCGCAGGGTTGCTGGCTTGAAGCCCAGGGTCACTGGCTTGAGCAAGGGGTCACTCACTCTGCTGTAGCCACCCCAGTCAAGGCACATATAGAAAGCAATCAATGAACAACTAAGGTGATGCAACAAAGAATTGATGCTTCTCATCTCTTTCCGCCTGCCTGCCTGTCCCTCTCTCTGACTCTGACTCTGTCATATTAAAAAAAAAAAAAAAAAAGGAAATTAATAGCAAATTAGATACAGCTAGAAAAAGAATTAACAACCTGGAAGATACATCTGAAGACATTACTTAGATGTATTTTTTAAATGATAATAAAAAGCAAGAAAAGCCTGAACAGGCAGTAGCACAGTGGATAGTGTGTAGGCCAGGAATGCAGAGAACACAGGTTCAAAACCCTGAGGTTACCAGCTTGAGCACGGGCTCATCCGGCTTGATCATAAACTCACTAGACTGAGTGCAGGGCCGCTGGCTTAAATATGGAATCATAGACATAACCCCATGGTCGCTGGCTTGAGCCCAAAAGTCACTAGCTTGGCTAGAGCCCCCAAGGTCAAGGCACATATGACAAAGCAATCAATGAACTAAGGTGCCACAATTGATGCTTCTCTCTTTTCTCTCCTTTCCTGTCTGTCCCTTCCCCTGGGGAAAAAAAAAAAAAGAGCAAGAACAGAAAATACAGTTCAACATACCTCCAATTAGCATTATAGAATGATAGAAATAAAGTAAAACAACATCTGAAATAATAATGGCAGGAAGTTTTCCAGAATGAAATACACTGCTCACAAAAATTAGGGGATATTTCAAAATGAATATGAAGCAATAAAATACCTCCTAATTTTTGTGAGTGGTATACATGTATCCTCCCATTAAGGAACCAGTCTGAGCCTGACCCGGTGTTGGCACTGTGGATGGGGCGTCAGACTGAGATGCAGAGGACCCAGGTTCAAAACCCCGAGTTTGCTGGCTTGAGCAAGGGGTCACTTGGTCTGCTGTAGCCCCTGGTCAAGGTACATATGAGAGAGCAATCAATGAACAACTAAGGTGTTGCAATGAAGAGTTGATGCTTCTCATCTCTCTCCCTTCCTGTCTCTCTATCTCTGTCACATACACAGAAAAAAGGAATCATACTGAAACCTAACCAAAATAAATTCAAATAAAATGAACTATTACAGGTACACTTTATATTTTTAATTTTACTTTATTTATTTGATTTTTTTTTAATTGAGAAGAGGGGAAATAGACAGACTCCCACATGTGCCCCAACTGGGATCCACCTGGCAACCCTTATCTGGGGCCGATGCTTGAATCAACTGAGCTATCCTCAGTGCCCGGGACCGACACTCAGGGAAGAGGAAGACAAGGGGGAGAAGGAGGGAAAGAGAAGCAGACAGTCTCTTCTCATGTGTGCCCTGTCTGGGGATCAAACCACATGCTGGGCAGATGGCTCTACCCACTGAGCTAACTAGCCAGGGCCACACAGGTACACTTCAGAAAAACTTCAAAAAAAGAGATCTTAAAAAGCATCCATAGTGAAAAATGACAGATTACCCACACACAAAAAAAGACGATTATATTGATTGTATACACTGATCATGGATTTCTCAACATTAACACAAAACCCCAAATAACACATCCGAACTGTTGAGAGAAAAATAACTATCAACCTAGAAATTTTCTCTTTTTATAAAATGTATCGGGGTGATAAGAGTAGTAAGATTATATAAATTTCAAGTGTACAATTCTATAATACAGCATCTGTAAATTGCATTGTATACTCACCATCCACAATTCAGTTTCCTTTTGTCACCATGTATTTGACCCCCTTTATCCTCTTCCCCACTCTCTTTCCCTCTGGTAACCACCATACTGTTGTATGTGTCAGTAGCTTTTTGTTTTTTTTTAAAGGTTTTATTGACTTAAGAGAAGCATCAACCTGTAGTCACTTTGCTTCAGTTGTTCATTGATTGTTCCTGGTATCTGCCTTGACCAGACAAGCCTGGCACTTAAAACCAGCGACTTCAGTGTTCTAGGTCGACACTTCAGCCACAGCACCACCACAGGTCAGGCTCTTTTGTTCTGTTTTGTTTGTTCATCTGTTGCTTTCTGTTTCATATCCCACATGAGAGAAATCATATGTCAACCTAGAACCCAACTAAAATACTATTCAAATGTGAACATTAAATAAAGGTATTTTCTGATAAAGATTGAAAAAATTTAGTAATAACAAACCCTCGCTGGGAAAGAAAAACAAAAAACAGTAAAGAAGGTATTTAAAAAAACAAAAAGGAGCCTGACCTGTGGGGGTGCAATGGATAAAGCATCAACCTGAAATGCTGAAGTTGCCAGTTCAAAACCCTGGGCTTACTGGGTCAAGGCACACATGAGAAGCAATGACTATGAGTTAATGCCTCCCACTCCTCTCTTCCCCTTTCTATCTCTCTAAAAATCAGTAAATAAAATAAATAAATAAAAAAGACTAAAAATACAATTGGGAGGAAAATATTTTTAAAAATAAAATAGGTCCTGGCCAGATGGTTCAGTGGATAGAGCAGTGGCCCAATGTATGGACATCCCAGGTTCAATTACCGGTCAGGACACACAAGAGAAACGACCATCTGCTTCTCTTCTCCTCCCTCTGCCCCTTCTCTCCCTCTTTCCCTCCTGCAACCAATGGCTCAATTCCTTCAAGCATAGCTCCAGGCACTGAGAATAGCTTGGTTGGTCATAGCATCAGCCTCAGGCACTAAAAACAGCTCAGTTTAGCCAGACCAGGCAGTGGTGCAATGGGCAGAGCGTCAGATTGGGACGCAGAGGACCCAGGTTCAAAACCTCAACGTTGCCAGCTTGAACCCAAGGTCACTGGTTTGAGCAAAGGGTCACTCGGTCTGCTGTAGCCTCCAGTCAAGGCACATATGAGAAAGCAATCAGTGAACAACTAAAGTACCGCAATAAAGAATTGATGCTTTTCATCTCTCTCCCTTCCTGTCTGTCCCTCTCTATGCCTCTCTCTCTCTGTCACACACAAAAAAACAAACCCAGCTCAGTTTATTCAGACATGGGCCCCAGATGGGAGTTGCCAGGTGGATCCCAGCCCAGGATCATGCAGGAGTCTGTCTCACTACTTACCCTCCTTTCACTTAAAAACAAAACAAAATAAAATAAAAATTAAACAAAAAAATAAAAAGGAACTGATATGAAAAGGCGGCCGTTACACTCATGGAAGAGTGATGAGCAAAGTAATTGGTAAAAATAAGAGTGAATCTAAATAATAACTATATAAAAACAATAAAAATGATGATGACTATTACGTTTGGTCATGCAATACACACATACACACAGAAAAACCATGCTTCTGAACCAAAAGTTCAGTAGATGTATTTGGTAAAATCTAATAAAGTTCAAGGCCTATTCACAGTAAAAACTCTTAGCCAACTACTAAGAACAAAAGGAATTTTTTTAATCCACCAAAAGATATCTTTTTTTTTTCTTTTGAGAGAGAGAGAAAGGGAGATGAGAAACATCAACTCATCGTTGCGTCATTTAGTTGTTTACTGATTGCTTCTAATACGTGCCGGCAGGGGGCTCCAGCCAAGCCAGTGACCGTGAGATCATGTCTATGATACCACACTGAAGCCAGCAACCCTGTGCTCAAGCCGGTGACCTTGGGGTTTGAACCTGGGTTCTCAGTGTCCCAGGCCAATGCTCTATCCACTCTTCCAATGTCTGGTCAGGTGACACTATGATTTATATAAACTATATATTTGGTTTTCATCCAGATTTCTGGCACAGAGCCCCTACAATGCTTGGAATTTCCTAAGTGATTAGAGAGATAAAGGTGTCTTGTTTTGTGACTGAGGTGACTTTTTGGAAAGCACCTAAAGATGGGGTCTGGTGGTCAGGAGCACCAATCATGTGATTAGAGGGTTAGAACTTTCAGTCTTCCCTCACCCCTACCTCTAGGGAGAAGAGAGAAGATGAAGGTTGCTTATGGCCAAACTATGGCCAAGGATTTTACCCAATGAAGCCTCTGTAAAATCCTTAAAGGACGGTCCAGTGGGAGGATCCAGGTGGCAAGTGAGAGGAAGCACTGAGGCCACCTCCTCTTTGCCCTCCCCAGCTGGCTGGTGCTCACTGCTGTGGTGACCAGAATAGAAAGACCACTAAATGATAAAAACTTCAAAGAGAATTCAGCAAGATCAATATCAAACTCAATTACATTCTTTTATACCAGAAATAAGTATTAGACAATGTAATTTTAAAAAATATTCCATTTAGAAACCAAAGCCAGCCTGACCAGGCAGTGGCACAGTGGATAGAGAATTGGATTGGGACACAGAGGACCCAGGTTCAAAACCCTGAGGTCGCCGGCTTGAGCGCAGTCTCACTAGCCCAAGCACAGGGTTACTAGCTTGAGCATGGGATCATAGACATGACCCCAAAGTCGTTGGCTTGAGCCCAAGGTCACTGGCTTGAGCAAGAGATCACTCGGTCTGCTATAGGTCCCCCCATCAAGGCACATATGAGAAAGCAATCAATGAACAACTAAGGTGTCACAATGAAGAACTGATGCTTCTCATCTCTCTCCCTTCCAGCCTGTCTGTAACTGTCTGTCCCTTTCTCTATCTGTCACAAAAATGAAACCAAAGCCATAATTTATGTTGTGATAAATCTAATAATATATAAGAGACCTTTACAGAGAAAATTGTAGCTATTTTGAAAGACAAAATACCTAAATAAATAGAGATTATATGTTCATGATTGGGAAAATATAAAGATATTGAATCTCTACAAATAAATCATAAATTCACTTAAGTGTTTATTAAAATCCCACGTTTTCAAAACCTTAACAAGCTGATTTTCAAAATATATGAAAGAGCCAAGACCATTTTCCAGTTGTCTAACTTGCACCTCCCTCTCCTTTCCCTCTTCTTGGCTTGGCATTTGCCAGACTCATTCTGTAGATGTTCTTTCTCACCAGGGTTCTGACCCTGACCTCTGTTTTTACCCCTATATCTCCCCCAAGAGGGTTCCCATGGCTCACACTTTCACTGTATGGTTTTGACTCCCATACCAGCTCTGTCTTTCCTGAGTCTGGGCCTCGATAGCAATGCCCACCAGGCAGCTCTAAGAGACGTCTCCACAGCTCCTCAAACTCAGCATGTCCTGCCACTGAGCCCGTTCCTCCTCCTCTGTCACTCTCAGGAAATGACACCACCATCCACAAGAGGCCAGAAAGCCAGGAGTATATTTTGACCCCTTTCTTCTTATCTCCCATAAACAAGGATCACAATCTGTCTCTATCTCCTAAATGTCTTCTTGAACCCACTTCTCTTTCTGTTCCAGAACCTTAACCCAGGGCCTCCTCCAGTGTTCACATGATGACTGTGCCAACCCCATTCAGATGCCATCTTTCCACTGCAGCTGGCACGATTCTGCCACAGTACAAATCTGATCATTGGACTCCTCTACTACTTAAAATCTTTCAAATCTTTCAATTGCTTCCCTGTAATGTTAGATAAAATGACATATTCCATCACGGGACTCCAGAAGGCCGTTGACCAGCTGACTCCTGCTCTCCTGCCATACCTTCTTTCCATCTGCACCATCTTCTTGACAGCCTTCTTTGCACCCACCCCCAACACCCACACTCAATTTACCAAATGATACCTTCAACATGTTCAGCTCTTTCTCCACACCTGGAGAGGCTGCCTGTAAATTTCCTCTCCATCCCCGCCCTTTTACCTGATTATAGCCCAGCCCAAACATCCCTTTCCCCGAGCTCAGGTCTGGATTAGGTGCCCTCCCTTGTGCTCCAGCAGAGCCCTGTGCTTCTCGCGTCCTAGCCCAGAACAGACTGGTCTCCATCACACTTCAGACACCATGAGGACGGGCCGGGAGGGCTGTCTTTCTCTAGTAAGTCCAAGCACATTGCCCAACGATGGCAAACAAAAGAATGAACAAATGAATGGATGTCTGGTAAGTGTTCTTTATGAAATAATGATTTCTCTGTGGGGAGGACAAACTGTTGTCCCTTGCTTAGTGTCGGGAAACAAAAGAAAATCTCCGTAAATGTCTGGACCTTAAGCATCCCAGAGGGAAAGCTTGAGTTGCTGCAAATCCCTATGGGATTTATTCTAGAGGCTTGTAAAATGAAGTGTGATGTCCAGGAATCAAGAGGCTGGTTTCAGTTGCAGTTCTACAAGCAACTGTGTGACCAAGGTCATCCCTCCATTTCTCTGAAGCCTTAGTTTGTTTATCAGTAAAACTAAGGGGAGGGGTGGCCCTGGCCAGATAGCTTGGAGGTTAGAGCATAGTCCTGAAGCACAGAGGTTGCTGGGTTCGATCCTAGTCGGGGCACACACAGGAACAGATTGATGATCTCGTCTCTTTCTTCCTCTCTCTCTAAAATCAATAAAATAAACATTAAAGAAAATAAAGAAAAACCTAAGAGGGGTTGCTCCCACTGGGACCAAAGCTCCCTTCTGTCCTATCAGTGGCTGTCACTCACATTCCTTACCTAGAGCAACCATGTCCTGGGGGAGCTCCTACCAGCTGCTCAACATACCCTTCAGACTATCACCTGTAGCATTGCTTAGAGAAGCCTGGGGAACTGACCTGCCATGGAGAGGGGTCCCATATGATGGTCAAAAAGTTAGTATGTTAACTAGTATGGAGCCTGACACAGTGCTCAGTTAGAGCTATTTGTCACCATCACCACCCTCACAATCATTATTACTAAGCTATAAATAACGCCTCAACTGAAAGATCTAAAGCCCTAAATGGACCTGATAGGTACATATACCTTAAGCCCTAATATGTAATATTAATTGACACTAATTAATTACTATTAATATCTAAGGCTTTGTATGTCTTGGCTTTGGTCGAGATTTTTTTTCTGGGACCTGACACTAAACACGGATGGATAGTTCAGGCCAGGTGGAGGGTGCTATGTAGGCCAGAAAGTCAGGAGAGAGCCTGCAAAAGCCCCCCCCAAAAGCCAGAGGCTGTGGTCTCCAGGCCTGTCCTTCATCCAAGCCGAGCTAGACCAGCAGGGGAAATGAGCACCCTGGGTCCCTGCAGAGGTTGGGCCCAGGCAGCACAGCAGAACACCACACCTGGGAGAATCACACTTGTGCCAGACACTGCCCCATGAAGGAGGTATTCTGAGGATCTGAACTCCATGTCCCCAAGATTGGGTCTGTCCCAGCAAAAGCAGGGCAGCGGGTCACCCAAGGCCCTGGGCCACGGGATTCATTACTGAAATGGAGTTGCTCCCAGCCCTGTGCGGCCTGCTCCCATCTCCTGGTCCAGCCTCTCCCACCCCTATGCCCACAGCCCGGCCTGGCAGCTAGTTCCCCCACTAGGCAAACCTCCCACACAGCCTCTGCCCCTCGGCTAGGATGATGGGGGGTAAGCCAATACCAGTCCAGAAAAGGATCCCCATTCCTCTCCTCCTTCCCCAAGTGCTCCAGAATGGCCCTTGGGGCCTGCCAGAAAGAGAGCTGAAGGGGGGTGGGGGGAAACAGATGGCAACACTAAGCCCAGGCCATGTGCCATGACCAGAGGAATAAAAATAATCCTTGACTTGGCTCCCAGCACCTGGCCTAGAGGCCTGCTCTGCACCCTACCCCACCCAAAGCCCACCAGATGGCCCACCTAATGCAAATTCTGGGCCCAAACTATATCCAGCTCCACCCTAGGAGCCACAGATGCTGGTTACTCAGGGATTTTCAGAAGGTGCACAAACTTATAGGCTTTTATTCCCATGTTTCTTATAATGAAAACAATGTTTCTTAAAACTCCTTTCAGAACAGGAAGGGAATCGTGGTCCCCAGTTTATAAATGGAGAAACTGAGGCTCCAGGATGGCAGTAACTTGCCCCAAGAAACTGGCAAAACCAGATCCTGAAGTCCTGTCCCTTGCTTGGTTTAGGACTGTGTCCTTAAGACACCCACCGCCGGCTCTCAAAGCCTACCTCTTTTAAGAGCCTTCCACAGCCATCAGTGATCTCTAAGCCCCACCTAACTCCCCCTAGCATCCAAAGTCTCCAACATGCAACTCAACACATGTCAGACAACCTCTGCTCCTGTACAAGTGATTGTACTATGCACATTCCCCAACTGGTCTGTGAGCTACTGGAGAACAGATTACACCTTGGACATCAGCAGTCTCGCCTAGGCGTTGGTAATTTACCGGTAGGTAGTAGATGTCATCCTTAAGAAACTGATTCTTCCACTGATACTCTTTCCTCAGTCAGGGACAAAGCTACCGCCAATTTCCTTTTATTACAATGTCTCTAATTTGTTGGAGATCAACACATATAATAGTATAACTTCCTCCTTGTGTTCCCTGACCCCAAATTGGAAGTGATGGAAACTGAAATTCAAAAGGTTTTTAAGACTGGCCATGTGTCATCTAGAAACTTAGAAAGACACAATTAGGAGAGGGTGAGTCTCCTCCCCTACTATGAAGATAAAAATGGTTCTCTCTTCCCTCTGCTCTGATTCCAAGAGCTCTGGAATCCAGGCTAAAAGTTCCAGCCACATCAGGACTCTCAGGACCTGTGGGCTCTGGCATCCTGCCCACTGACATCTCAGCTCAAAGCCTGCTGCTTCTCCCCCAGGGCCTGCGGAAGAACTACCAACTTCACCCCAATGGCTCCTATAACTGAGAACCTGGAAGGAAAAAGAAAACTTGGAGTTTACTTCCAGAGGACCCATCCTAATCTTTGAGATACATTTGTCCCAGAGGTATAAAGAGGTACAAGGCAGGGAGAACGGCTAAAGTAATTCAGGACGGCAGCAGGTCCCCTCGGTGTCAATCCCAGACCAGGTATCCTCCTTTTCAGGTTGGTGAACTCATCTGCAAGGCCAGGCAGGAGTCATGTGTCTGAATCCCAGGTGCTTCGCCCAATCCAACAGTTATGGCTACAGAGCATCTACACCAAATGGAGTGTGTCTCTCCCCCATCCAATTCATTTCAGAGCAGAGACAAACATTGCTCCTTCTATCATTTTCCCGGCTATCACCATCAGGCTAGACTCTGGAGATTGGGCCAAAAGGTGTCGCACATACTAAGTAGAAGAGCAAACTCCCTGGTTTGGGCGGGGTAGACCCCTGGGCCTTCCCTAACCTGACCTCATTTCTTAAATATGAACAAAAGGGGACAACAGGACCAGCAGACCCCAGCCTTCTTCTAGACTTAGTCATAGAAGTCTCCCCACAACACCCTCAGTCTCCTTACCACCGCCCAAATCCCAAGTTTAGTGGCATTGTTTTCCTGCTTAGGGTGAGCCTCTGTCCTTATTTAATTCCCGACACCAGTCCATCAACAAACATCTACTGAGGGCAGGGATAGGGAGACGCTGGTCAAAGGACTGACTTTCCGCTGAAAGGTGAAGAGTTCTGAGGATATAATGTAAAGCATGGCACTACAGCTGATAACACTGGATTGTATAATTGAAATATGCTAAGAAAGCAGAATTTAAATGTTCTCACCAAAAACAAAATACTATAAATACGTGTCGTGATAGACGTTTTGATTAACTAGATGGGGCAATTCCTTTCATAATGTATTTAAATATCAAATCACCAGATGTACACTTAAAATATCTTGTAATTTTAGATGTCAATTATACTTCAATAAAACTGAAATTTTGCAAAATAAAAATAATTTTTTTTTTTTAAAACCATCTCTTGAGTACCTATTCCTAGACTAAACTCTGCAGAAATGAGTTCAGGCCCTCAGGAGGCTGAGGCGTCAGATGGAGGGTGGGAGGCTGGTGCAGCCACATGAACCTCAGCGCCAGGCAGTGCGGGAGGCCTCAGAGGAGATGGGTTTGAGGCGCACAGCTCCACCAAGGCCTCCCTCTGCCTGGATGGGGCCCAGGCCCCAGCCCACAAAGGCCTCAGGACTGTAACACTTGCTACCTCAACAGTTTCCTCAGGCATCTTCTATCTTCCCTTCTAAGTCATTTTCTTACCAGCCATAGCCAGGGCTGTCTGAGGACCAGGGGAAATGTGCATGTCCGAGGTCCTGGGGCCAGAGAGAAGCTGCCCTCCAGGCAGAGCTGGGTCAGAGTGGGAGCCCCCCTCCCCAGCACAGTGCTGCCTTCCTCTCGCGCATGCCCCCATGCATTGGGCAGATTACCCTGCAAGACAGACTGGGGGCCCAACAATCACAGGAAGAATGTACCCAGGACACTGAGGAACACAGACATCAGACAGAGAATAATTTTAATATTAACGCTAGTAGGTATCATTTCTGAATGCCCACTCTGTGCCTCGCACTGGGCTAACATAACATCTCTTCTAATCCTCCCAACACCCCCTTGAGTTGGCCAATACCACCCTGTTTCAGATGACAGGGCCAGGCTCCCAGGATGAAGGGCTTTGCCTGAGCCCCAAAGCTCTAAATGGCTAAGCTCGGCTCCTTCCCACAGCAAACAGCCTCCCACCCACAATGCTTCTCGGACCCCTTTACCAACAGTTCTATGGACAGAAGGAGGGGAGTGTCTAAGTCTACAGTGTGAGGAATTTAAACTAGATGTGAGGCTGACAGGGAGGGGAACCAGACCCTGACGGACCAGCTAAGGAGAGCTAGAGGCATTTCTCTCTGTGGATGCAAGTCTTCCAGAGCTTTTCTCAGCTCCGAGGCACCACGTCCGCAGTCTCTGGTGACAGTCCCAGCTGGGAGGTGTGGGGTTCCCAAGGATGGTATGAGTGAGGAAAAACCCCAGAGGAGAAGGTTGCCCTCCAACTTCCAGGTGAAGTGCCTTGCCAAAAGGCCCCACAGCTAGTTGAAATGAGAACTAGAATTCAACCTCAGCCCAGAGAAAATACATGTGTTAGATAAGCTATTACAGCTATGACAACCAAGACCAGCGTCTGCATGCCTCTAGCTGTGGAGAGAGTTGGTTCCTAGGAAGGAGAGGAGCATGTGACAGACACATGTGGTTAAACAGGTTCCCCAGCCAAAAAAATCCCTCCCTGCTTACTTTAATGCCTCAAACCTCACAATTAGCGCATTGGTCCCTTGAGCCTTCCATTCCTTCATTCAAAGCTGTATACTGAACACCTACTATGTGCCAGGCATTGGGTACCGAGGCACAAATATCATGGCCTGCCCTCCGTGTCCTTTAACCCAGTGGGCAGCAGGGGTCCAGGGTTTCCTGTGAATAATAAGGTCCTTATTCAGAGTCCATACATGCAAATTTGCCTACTCACTAAAATTTGTAACCCACAAATGAATACTGGCGGTGCTTTCATGGTCACTTGAAGATACGTACATGTGCCATGCAGCCAAAACTGAATCACGCA
Source organism: Rhynchonycteris naso (assembly GCA_037038555.1). Classification (NCBI taxonomy): domain Eukaryota; kingdom Metazoa; phylum Chordata; class Mammalia; order Chiroptera; family Emballonuridae; genus Rhynchonycteris; species Rhynchonycteris naso. Next base: position 108,715,469 of record CM072996.1, on the reverse strand, counting down.
CATCCTGCTCAGTCTGGCCAGGGCTGCACTCTGCCCTCTGGTCTCAGCTCCCCTGTGGTTAACAGGTGTGCTCTCCACAGTCTATTTACTGCCGCATTTCCACGTTGGTGCTTCTCGATATTGACTGTGCTGTTTAAAATGGCCCCAGTGCAGAGCAGCAGTGCTGTCTAGTGTTCTAAGTTCCAGAAGGCTGTGACGTGCCTCGTGGGGAATATACGTGTGTTATAAGTTCTGTCCGGGCATGAGTCAGCATGCTGCTGGTCACGAGTTCTGTGCCAGATGAATTGAAATATGTGTTAAGTAAAAAGCCTCCGAGTAAAGAGAAACATGTCAAAAGGCACCAAGACAGCCAAAAGGCGGAAACAATCCAGATGCCCATCAACAAATGAATGGATAAACAGAATGTGGTATGTCCATACGACGGAGTATTATTTATCCTAAAAAAGGAAGAAAATTCTGACACATGCTACAGCACAGATGAGCCTTGAAAACATTAGGCTGAGTGAAATAAGCCAGACACAAAAGATCAAATAGCATATGGTTCCATTTACATGAAGTACCTAACACAGAAAGTAAAATAGAGGCCAGGAGGGCTGGAGGAAGAGGGAATGAGGAGTTACTGTTTCAGGAGAGCAGTGTTTCCGTTTGGGAAGCTGAGAAGTTCTGAAGAGGAATGGTGATGGCGACACAACACGGTCAGTGTAGGTACTGACGCTGAACTGCATACTTAAACATGGCTACGATGGTAAAATTTGTTGTGCAGATATTTCACCACGATTTTTTTTAAAAGCACCAAGAGATAGAAGGGAAAAGGTATGGACAGAGAAAGGGAGAAGGCACTTCAAGCCTCTGGATTCAAAATACGGGAGAGAGAGGGAAAGGTTGATTGTAAAGCCAGTAGTCACGGCCACCATCACAGCAGCCTGACCCGGCAAGTTCCCATTAGATTTGGACAGTCGGTAATGAAACAACGGAGCCAAGAACTGGTGAACCATCAGCTTTAATTCTAGCTTGCACCCGGCAGGCAAGTAAAAACACACACTGGGCTCCAAAACCCACTCATTCAGTGCTCACAAAGCTACTGACTTATCCGGGTTTCCTAGCATCAAAGGTTTCTAGCTCACCAGACTTAGTCACCTCTGTTCCCCATCTCCTTCTCTCTACACAAACTCTGCACAAACTGGCTTCTTCCTCAGCACTCTGCCATCTTGGCTGCCTCCTCTCCTCCACGTGGCCTTAATCTCTCTCCTCTCTAATGCTAACCTCAGGAACCCAGAGCAAGCTCCTGGTCTGTCCCACTTTATAGTGTAGATTCAAAACCTTTAATCCAATCTACAAACAAGAAAATCTCTGATACAAAGTCACTTATCTGAGGCATAATGGGAGGATTCCTCATGAGAGTGCACCACCCCACATCAACCAATCAGTCAAGGGTGTGGGGAAAAGCTTACTTTTAAAACTTGCACATGGGCAGTGCCATCTTTAACAAAGTGAGCATAATATATTCTATCTACCCAACATTGATATATAGATAGAAATGGAAAGGCAGTCAGGAGGGTCCCCAGGCTGGAGGCAGGCGCAGCCTGGGCATGAAGGAAGGAGGGATGTGGAGAAGAAAACAGCCCAGCAGAGATGGGCGGGGTGGGGCAGGGCGGGCCCTGCACTCCGCTGGAAAAAACTGACCCCACAGTGACTTTAGAAGGCTGGCCAGGGTTTGCTGGAGGTCAGAAAAAGGGCCATTCTCAAAAAGCCAAAAAACCACACAAACCTAGGTGTCACAATGCTGGAAACCGCATCACCAGAGCACCCTTCCATCACTCAAGTAGTGCCTCTTCCTCTTGTCACAGGCACAAAGCTTGGGAAGCTGGGTGGGAGTGTGGCGCGCTGTGGGGAAGGTTCAGAGTACAGGACCTGAATGAAAACCACCTCTTCCCACCAACTTATCCAGCCTCCCTAAAGCTTCTTCTTCATCTTTTTTTTTTTTTTTTTGAATTTTAGAGAGAGGAGAGGAGAGAGAGAGATAGAGAAAGAGGGAGAAAGGGGTGAGAAGCGGATTTGGTAAATAATGATATATATGTTTGCTCACTTATAGTTTGCATTGGATGTGGGGAACGGGCTATAAGCAGGCAGGATCCTTAGAACTTAAGGCTTAGTTTTAAGACTAAGCCTTTCCCACCCTTTTTGATGTAGGATGGTGCACTTTCATGAGGAATCCCATTATGCCTCAGATAAGTGACTTTGTATTGGAGACTTCCTTGTTTGTATATTGGATTAAAGGTTTTGATTTCTATACTATAAAGTGGGGCGCAGACCCAGGAGCTTGCTCTCTCTTGGTTCCTGAGATTAGCATCAGAGAGGAGAGCAGAGAAAGGCCATGTGGAAGAGAGGAGAAGTAGGCAAGATGGCGGAGTGCTGAGGGAGAAGCCAGTTTGAGCAGAGTTTGTGCTGGAGAAGGAGATGGGGAACAGAGGTGAATAAGGCTGGTTAGGTAGAAACCTTTGATGCTAGGAAACTCGGATAAGTCAGTGGCTTTGGGAGCCCTGAATGGAAAGGGAAGTGTTTTCCCACTGTGTGTATTTCTTGCCCGCCGGGTGCAAGCTAGGATTAAAGCTAATGGCCTACCAGTTCTTGGCTCTGTTGTTTCATTACCATCTGTCCAAATCCAATGCGAACCTGCATGGGCCAGGCGGCGGTGATGGTGGCCATGGCTACTGGCCTTACAAGCATGAAGAATCAATTCAATAGTAGTTGCTTCTAGTATGTGCCTTGACCAGGCAAGCCCAGGGTTTCAAACTGGCAACCTCAGCTTTTCAAGTCTATGCTTTATCCACTGTGCCACCACAGGTCAGCCCTCCCTAAAGCTTCTGTCTCCTCATCTCTCAAACAGGAAGAAGACCACCATGCACAGACATGAAGAATTAAGTGAAACAACACAGGTAAGCAACCTGGAACACAGTGCTCCACACCACCCAGCACCCCTCACTACCTCTCAGTGTGCAGACAGAATTGGAAGGGGGTAACAGACAAGAGGACCCTGTAAAGCCAGTAGTTGCAGCCACCATCACAGCCGCCTGGCCCACGCAGGTTCACATTGGATTTGGACAGTCAGTAATGAAACAATGGAGCCAAGAACTGGTGAGCCATCAGCTTTAATCCTAGCTTGCACCTGGCGGGCAAGTAAAAACACACACTGGGCTCCAAAACACACTCATTCAGTGCTCACAAAGCTACTGACTTATCCGGGTTTCCAAGAATCAAAGGTTTCTAGCTCACCCAGACTTATTCACCTCTGTTTCCCATCTCCTTCTCCAGCATAAACTCTACTCAAACTGACTTCTCCCTCATCACTCCGCCATCTTGGCTGCTTCTCCTCTCCTCCATGTGGCCTTAATCTGCTCTCCTCTCTACTGCTAACCTCAGGAACTGAGCAAGCAAGCTCCCCATCTGCCCCACTTTAGTGTAGATTCGAAGCCTTTAATCCAATCTACAAACAAGGAAGTCTCTGATACAAAGTCATTTATCTGAGACACACTTATCATGAGAGTGCACCACCCTACATCATCCAATCAGTCACGGTGTGGGGAAAAGCTTACTCTTAAAACTTGCACGTGGGCAGCGCCATCTTTAACAAAGTGAGCATAATATATTTTATCTGCCCAACAGACCTCATAATCCTTCCCGGTATGAGATGTGTCCCAGGTGGGGCAGAGATGCAGGCCTGAGCTCAGATCCTGGCTGGGCCTCATGCGGCTCTGCTGACCTGATGTCCAATATCCCTGGACAAGCTAGTTGACTCTCTGAGCCTGTGTCTGTCCCCCCAGATATATTCCACAGGTAATAATGTTATCTCCTCAGTCTTGAGGGATTAAGGGGAGACAGTCTTGAAAATTAAGGTGAATCATGTCCACAGGTACAGGCATAGAGGTGGGCTCTCGGAAGGGCTTCTCACACATCTGTGGTTACTAGAGGGATGATGGAGGAGGCGAGAGCCAGAGGGAAGCAATTCCCTCTGGGAAGCAGTAGGAGAGAAGCAGAAGGAATGAGGGGCAACAAGAGGAGAGATAAAAAAAGAGGAGAGATAAGTAACTAGGTGGAGAGGGAAGCAGGCTTGTGGGAGGTATCTCCACAGGGAGGAGCCGTGGGTGGATCTCAGATGAAGAGAAAAGGAGGGAGATAAAATTCCTGAATGGTTGCAGGCCCTGAGCCCTTGAGGTAGCAGAGTCCCCATCTATTCCCCAGCACCACACCCCCAGGGGCCATCATCCCATCCCCTCAGCCCTCCAGAAGCTGGGACCAGGACGCTGCCCCCAGCCACCCCTTCTAAGTATCTAGGGATGTGGGTGTCTGTAGGACTAGGCCTAACCCATCCAGGAAGTGGGTCAGAGCACGCGGGTGTCCATCCACCTCCACTCCCACCCTGTGGCCAGCCCTGGAGCCACTAAGAGGGCCATGATTAAACAGGCTTTAGGCCCCAGCACAGACAGAGCCTGTTACAGGAAGCCCTCCAAACAGCTCTGAGAAGGAAGATGAATTAGGCTCCAAACTCAGCCTCGCCACAAATTCATGGTGCCTCTTGAGTCAGTCACTTCCTTTCTCTGGATCTAAGTATCCTCACTTACAAAGTGAAATGGTGGAGAATATCATTCAGAGACAATAAGAAATAAGCTATCAGCCCTGGCCAGTTGGCTCAGCGGTAGAGCGTCAGCCCAGCGTGTGAAAGACCCGGGTTCAATTCGCAGTCACAGCACACAGCAATAGTGAACATTTGCTTCTCTCCCCCTCTCTCCCCCTTCTCCTCCTGCAGCCATGGCTTGATTGGTTCAAGTGTATAGGCCCTGGGTGCTGAAGATGGCTCAGTGGAGCTTCTGCCTCAGGTGCTAAAAATAGCTCAGTTGCAAGCATGGCCTCAGATGGGCAGAGCATCAGTCCTAGACAGGAGTTTCCAGGTGATTCTGGTCAGGATGCATGTGGGAGTCTGTCTCTATCTCCCCTCCTCTCACGTGGAAAAAAAGAAAAAAATGAAATGAGCTATCAAGCCATGAAAAGACCTGGAGGAAACTTAAAGGCATGATGCTCAGTGAAAACCAATCTGAAAAGGGTATAATGACTGCAACCATATGATACTCTGTAAAACACAAACTATGGAGACAGAAAATATGGTCCTCATGGTCGCCAGTGAACTGAAGAGAAGGGATGAACAGATAAAGCACAGGGATTTGAGGGCAGGGAAACTACTCTAGGATATTATAATGGTGGTACATGTCACCGTGATTTATCCCTAACAAAAGAACGAATGACACAGTGAGGCCTGATATAAACTCTGGACTTTAGTGTAATATGTTAATAATGGGAGAAAGTGGGGAAGAAGGCAAGGAACTCTCTAAACCTTCTGCTTAGCTTTTCTGCAAACCCAAAACTGCTCAAAAAGTAAATAAAAAAATAAAGGCTATTAATTAAAAAAAAAAAGTGGGGAAGTTTTGCACATTTTTCCTCCTCAGGGTCTTTCTTTGAGATTCTAAAATAAAGGCAAAATTTATGGTCCTGGCTGGGTAGCTCAGTTGGTTAGAGGATTGTCCCCATAGGCCAAAGTTGCAGGGTTTGATCCCCAGTCAGGAGACAAACAAGAATCAACCAATGAGTACATGGATAAGTGGGACAACAAATCGATGGTTTTTCTCTCTCTCTTAAATCAATCAATAATTTTTTGTTTTTAATTTATGAAGGTACTTCACTTTAAGTAGGCCTGTCCTATGAAAATTAAGATTTCAGCCTGACCAGGCAGTGGCGCAGTAGATAGAGCGTCAGACTGGGATGCAGAAAGACCAAGGTTTGAGACCCCAAGCTCGCCAGCTTGAGCAAAAGCTCGCCAGCTTGGACCCAAGGTCGCTGGCTCCACAGCAAGGGGTTGCTCGGTCTGCTGAAGGCCTGTAGTCAAGGCACATGTGAGAAAGCAATCAATGAACAACTAAAGTGTCGCAACGGCAACAAACAACTAATGATTGATGCTTCTCACCTCTCTCCGTTCCTGTCTGTCTGTCCCTATCTATCCCTCTCTCTGACTCTCTCTGTCCCTGTAAAAAAAAAAAAGAAAGAAAGAAAAAGAAAATTAAGATTTCAAAATAAACCACTGAGTTTGCCTAACAGGTTTGCCACTGAATCCTGTCAAATGGCGATCCAGCGGGGAACTGACAGACCTTCATTTACACACACATTCAGTGTGCTGCTCACCAAATGCTTGTTATCCCAGCCTTGGGGTGGGTTTGCTCAGTCACCTATTCACCCAAACAGAGACAAGACCATGCCCCACCTTGCCAGAACCAAAGGGTGCAAGGCACCCAGGTGGGGGCCCTGGGTGCACACCCTGCCCAGGGAGCCAGGCAGGGGCTCTTCATGCTAGGGAGTGGCCCCCAATGCCCAGAGCAGCAGGGAGCCTGGGGAGCCTACAGAGTTCTGGGGAAGCCAGCATTAGCAGCAGCAGGAAAGCAGGACTCCCACATCAGCTCTTCATTATCTCTAGAAAAGACCTGCCCCAGGGAGGAATGAAGACTCCAACATCTGGATAGTGCCACAGCTTCTAGGTCATAGCAGTGACACAGGCTGGATTGAGTATGCAATGCATAAGAGGTCAGAGGCAGCACCCACCCTACTCTTGGTCATTTTTAGTAGAAATGCTCTCCCATCTCAGAGCCACCCTGGCTGGACAGAGATAGGCAAGAGGATTGAGATGCTCTATAAATTCCAATGGCCCAAAGCCCTCAGACCCCTGGCTGAGGTCACCATCACAGAAGACCCACCCTGACCCAGAAAACACACCCGGCTGACTCTCTCCTTGCGCCAGCCACACTCCCACCCAGTGGCTTACCCCTGCAGGTCTGACAACTTCCCCACCTCCCATTCCAGAATGCATGGTCATCCACTTGGAAACAAGGCCATGTAAGTGGTTGATACCCAGGCTGGGCACAAGCCTTTGTTGTTTTGGATGGGGCCAGTCCAGCCTGAGCCAGCAAGCCACGCGGAATAGACCAGGTGCAGCTGGCTGGCCAGTTAAGGAGGTGCCCAGCACACCAAAGCACCACCACTGCCACCTATTCTTAAGTGTGTAAAAAAAAAAAAAAAGAGTTAAGTGGCAAAATAAATTTTAAAAACATATTTTATTAAACTACTATATCTAAAATATTGTTTAAACATGTAACTGATACTTTAAAACAAGTGAGATAGTTGATCTTTGTGCATACAAAGTATTAGAAATCTAGTTTGTATCCTTTTACTCCTAACAGCACATCTTAATTTCTTAAATATGGCCCCTAGATGACTTAGAACTACGTATCTGGCTCACGCTGTATCCTTATTGGACAGCACAGCTCTGGAGTCTGTGCTCACTATGGCCACCTTCCCCTGCCCCGGCCTCATGGGTGCGGCCTGTCCTAACACCTGTTTATCCGAATGGTACAAAGATGATGGGGAGACAGGCAGTAACTCCTGTATGTCCCCTTCTTTCCCCTCTAACTGCTTGGACCCTGCTGTCCCACCCCACATCTCTCAGCCTTGTCGCCAATAGGAATCTCAGAATGTCAAAGTGGAAAAATACCTCCAGCAAAGTGTAATCCCTACCTGCTGTATGTGGAGAAAATGAGGCCCGGGACCACATGGAGGAAACAAAGGCCTTAGAAGTCATCTGGTCCCATTTCCCACCTAGTGCAAAGACCTCTTTCAAAGCATCCCTACCAAGTTCTAGATAGTTCTATGTGCTACATAGCAAAACTGACTTCAGAGCAGATGAACCTGACTTACTATTATTGCAAAGAGTGCCAATCTTCTGGAAGCAAGATATGACAGCATGGTTTCCACTTCTCACCTGCCCTCTGCTGCGACCCCCACAACATAAGCAAGCTCAATACTTAACAAGTCAGGGTGTATCCACCCTCCAAAACCAAGCATGACTCCAAGTGACCCAAGACCACATAGCTTAGCGGACTGAGGATTTCCTTGACTTCCATCTCACCACTGGGCACACAGGCTCAGGGTTTAAGTTGCGAAGAGTCGGATTGACCTGGGTTCAAACTCCAAGCCCAGCATTAATTTCTGTGTGACTTTTCCCCTCTTTAGTACAGTAGAGGTTAAAAAACAAGAGGAAAAAACAAACATTATCTCAAAGGGCTACTATAAAGATGAAAGGAGATAATGTAGGCAAAAATGTCTAGAATAACTCCTGGTACCTAGCAGGCACTTTACAAATGCTCACAAGTTTCCCCTTCCTTTGTCAAACAAAAAGTCCCGAGTATTTTTCCTCATAAGAACTGTCGGTTCCTAATCTATACTAATTTAATTGATGTTTTGGCCTTGAAGCAGGATTTTACACTTGACTCTATTAGATCTCATCTTGAGGAAAGTATATAAGCTCAACACTGCTAGATAGCAAGTAATTTTTAATGGCTGAAAACGAAAAACAATTTTTAAAAGTCCAGTAGGGTACAGTTAAATTAAAGGGCACTCATATAGTTTAATATCAATTAAACCCTTAAAATTACAGTTTTCAATGATTTTTTTATAACATGGATTATGACTCACTATATAGTATTCAGTAAAAAAAAAAAAAAAAACAGGATTGGGTATAAGTGCAATTATGTTAAAATACATAGTTATGCGTGAGCACAAATCTGGAGACATACACCAAAATACAAACTGTGCTCGTTCCTAAGTCGTGGTACTATGTACCATTTTGTTTCTCCTTTTATAAATTTATAAAAGTTTCTACAATTAGCATGTATTTATTTTAACAGATGAGATCTTTTGTTTTTCATATTTCTGCATTCTATAATAATAATAGAGATTCTGAATCGTGGTTCTGTCGTCCAATATGCTTAACTGTCCCAAACACCCACAGGATAGACAGAGGATGAAGCCAAAAAGAGAGCTCTGTGGCCTCTTCCTGGTGACGTGAGCTCAGTCCAGCACGCTGGGCACTGGCTTCAACCAGACACAAATCCATCTGATTGCTGCACCACCCAGGTCACAGTTACTTCTCTCAAACCCAAGAAAGTCATTAGACTCAAATTCTCACTAAACATTCTTCCACCCAAACTAGATTATTTTCTAAGACTTGATAGAGTGAACACATGTTGGCTGCTAGTTATTTCAGCTTCATCCTGAAGTCCTCTTAGATTGTTCAAATGTCTGACCTGGAATTCAGGGGACCAATGAGAAGCTTACCAGCCTGCCATTTCCGAGATCCCCATCTTGTCACGGTGAAGAAATCAATCTGGACAGTGTTTGTTACTTTGCTACCCTTCCCTCCTCCCAGACCCTAGAGAAGTGGTTCTTAACCTTTTTTGAGGCACTGAACCCACCAGTTTCATATGCGTATTCACTGAACCCTTCTTTAGTGATAAATAAAATATGATTTTTTTTCCAAATTCAAGACATAGGTATATGTTTTATTACTGGTGCACAAAATGAGCCGTGCATGAACATCACCTTGCTCAAAGAACAAAACCAACAAAGTGCATGAACTCACAACAAATTACGGTATTACTTTATTCTGGCCTCCGAGGCAGAGGCTTCTCCGAACCCCTGAGACCGACTCATCGAACCCCTAGGGTTCGATAGAACCCAGGTTAAGAACCACTGCCCTAGAGTGATTCTGTGGTCCCGCCTGCAGCTTCCCTCGGGTTCCAAACCTGACCTGGAAGAGTCTGGCCACCTGAACTCAGGAAAAGCAACTCAGAGCATTCTCTCTTCTCTCCCACAGCCCTCTTTAACCCTCTCACAAAGATGAAGGCAAGAGTGCTCTGCCTCCCAGAACATTCCAGCAGAAATCTCCTCCCGCTTTCTTGCTCGGCTTGTAGCTAAAAAAAAAAAAATCCCTTTATGCTGTCCAGCTGATCCAGGCCTGCTGCCTCCCCACCCAGAGCTCTGCCCACAGCACAAATCGCCTCCCCAGTCAACTATTACTCAAGGCCCAACGCCAAGATGAAGATCAGCCAGGAAGAAACAAAACTGGCCTTTTGTCCGGGCCAGGACATCTCAGGGGTTTGAATCAAGGGAAGGGGAAGACCTGGCTCTGTCGGAGGTGAGCTGGGAAGCACCGGAGGCTGGCAGGTACCATACATACACAATGCTAATAAGACACAAAGTAGAAGCTCAGCCAAGCAATGGACTCTAAGCAGCTCAGGTTTCACTGAGTCAACAGCCCCCTTCAGAGGACAGGCCCACCCAATGTGTCATCAGCCCCTCCCCAGTGCCCTTTGCACTGCCCCCAACACCCTGCCCTTCCTTTCGGCCGGATATGCAATCCCATCCCCCAGGAGGGTCACCCTGCCTTAGCACAGCTCCCATTTCCTGCCCCTGGTGACTCCTCTGAATTCTATTGTTCCCCTGAAGTTTGGGTCAAAGGAAGCTGAGTCCCCACCCATGGGGGCCCACCTACCCTCAGCACCGCCAAGGAGCTGGCCCACGCCACAGGGAGCCAGGCCCATCCTCCTGCCTTGCCAGGAACCTGCCAGTATGAAAGGCAGGAGGTGTGGGCACAGATCATAGGGACTGGAGTTCCAATGGAAATGTTCCCAAAGACCCAGTCACTACTAGCTGCAGGACCACATCACACAGGAGGTGATTAGAATCTGTTCAATATCTAAATGGAAAACACAAAAGCAAGGGGAGAACTGTCCCTTCAGAAGAGGTCAAGGCAAAGTTGGAATGAAAACTTAGGAGCTGGAGACTGCTGCCCAGAAACAAAGCCCTGCCCCCACCTCCACCTGGGCCCCTGAGCAGTTAAACACCCACCCCACCCCCGGGGGCAGGGGGGGGAGACGACTGGAGAGCAGCTGTTCGGCTCCAATTTCAGAGCTTTAAAGGGAACTCTCCTCCTGTCCTGGACCCTGCCAACAAGGGTCATGGGGGGGAGGGGGGGGCAAGGGAGAACCACCCTTACAAGTCCTGAACTTCCCAGTGTCCTCAGACTAACCTCACCTATAGGAAAAGCAGCGGAGAAAAGTGGTGACCCACGACCTCCACCTTCACCAGGAGAGGAGGAGAGAAGCCTCAGCTTAGTCAACAGGTACTGCTCTGTGACAGTCATTAAGACTCCAGAACAGAAACCACAGGAGACTGTGTGACCTGCGCATCCCAGGAAATCCTAGAAAATAGAGACGCTTCTCTACCTGGCTGAGTAATGCACAGAGGAGCAAGGAGAATGGAGGGTGCATTTTAAAGACCTTGTAAGGACCCCTTCCAGAGTTGGCACACTCAGATTCCACAGTTCAGTGCTTTTTGTTGCTACAGAGGGGATATTTCTGCCTCCTGACAACCTCATCTGAGCCACAAGATGACAGACATCTCCCACGTCAAACTGTTCTGGCCTGGACCCCCGTTAGGTTAAGGTGACTGGGGTCTGACCAAGAGGACCCACAGAGCAAGAGACAGAATGCAAAGTGAAAACAGTGGATTCTAGTCCCAGGTCTGCAACTCACTGGTTGTGTGACCTTAAGCAAGTTACTGTCCCGCTAGGGGTCTCAGCTTCTTTGTCTTTAAGGAAGTTAGATACTGCCATTTGAGTGTTAATGTTCAGCAAGTTCACACTGAAGTCAAGGCAAACTGCAATTAGAACACTGACTTGGAGGCTCTCTGCTCTCTTGTGATGAAGCTCTGCCCCTGCCTTCACATATTCCACTAGCTCCCCTGGTTCCTAACGATGAAGAGCACAGTGCTGAGCCTGGCCTACAGTAAATGCTGAATTCACATTTGCTACATAAACTAAGATACATAAACAGGGGTGAATTTATCAAAAGGTGTTCAGAGGTCCTCAGGAAAACAGAGGTTCCACGCTGAAACAAGCATGAGTCCCACGGATGTGCCATCCACTGTGTTAGATATTTTGTAAACACTGAAATTTCACGGCCTGACCCTTAGTGGCACAATGAATCAAGTGCGATGTGGAATATTGAGGTTGCCAGTTCAAAACTCTGGGCTTGCCTGGTCAAGGCACATATGGGAGTTGATGCTTCCTGCTCCTCCCCCCTAAAATCAATAAATAAAATCTTAAATTTTAAAAAAAGATATTTCACAACAAATTTTTTGTACAAATATCAACTAACTAACTCCCATATGACTCATCAGGAAACAGCCTGAGAGTCGCCAAGGCAGAGAGGCAGTGGTCAGGATTTATAACCAGGTATGTCTGACCCCAGCCTGTACCTTTTCAACTCCATCAACGCTGCCTTTACACTAGACATCCTTGAAGCTCCAGCCACACACCTGGCCTAAGTAGGTGAGGGTGAAGAGGGTCCCACCAGAACATTTGCATACTCAGGGTGCATGAAGGAGCAGTGACCACAGTCCCCACCCCAATGAGAGTGTCCTATTCCTCTTTCCAAGAAACCTTAAACATTATGCCCACATCATCGTGTTGTGGGAACTCAGAACTCTGAGATCAGGTCTGCCTATGTACCCCCACCCCACATGCGATGTCACTTCTGTAAATCTCCTGGACATTGTTGCTCTCTCCCCTACCCAGTTCACTCCTCTAAAATGTTTCAGAAGTAAAACCCAAATGGAGAGAAAACAGAAAGCAAAGACAAAATAAAAAGAAGGGGAAACTGAGACACCCAGTGGAGTTTCCCCACTGGTCAACTAGCAAATCTGAAGCAGCTTTCCCTCCCTGCCAGCACTGGAGCATTCACAAATGCTAGTTATTCCCCTTGCCACAGGCAAGTGAATAATGGTCAAGAAAGTTGTAAAGAATGAAGGATTCACTCATCTGACTGCATGGACAGCTCGAAGAAGAGTTAGACCAACAATAGTAGTCCTGGCTGGCATACATAGATTCCTTTGTCCTTGGGGCCAACCTTATAAGTGCTGTTTTTTTAAGTCCCAAGATTCAAATGGTCTCTTCTTTCTGGGGGAGGGGTGTCCATCTCCATAATCATCCCCAACTCTATCAATAACCCATCTCATCAACAAACAACAAAGATCTCAACTTCCTTTAGCCTCCTACTAGCTTGTTCTCTAAACTGTCCCAGGCAAGAACAGAACCCATTCTCCCTTTAAAAAAACAACTTCTTCCAGCTCTGCCCAATTCAGGGTGAATGGAGCCTGAGGGGCCACAAATTCCAACAACCACAGTCAAATGAGCCCTGCACACATACAACCAGAGACACTGTCTCTGGCCCATGTTAGGAAGGGAGGAAGAACAGTCATGCCCCAAACCAACATCCTTACAGAAAAATGCACACTTAGAGATGCAGAAGTACTCAGACACTCACACTTTAAGACAGACTGCACTTTTCTAAAGTGGAAATATACTCAAATACACCTACTGGAAGCCACGGTGAGTCACATGTAAACAGATACCACCCTCACATACACCTAAAAACTGAGGTGACAGGACAGTCAGACTAGCTCACATGATGAGCTCATCAGAACCCTCTTTACACACCTGTGCACAGAGGGTATGTTCCGGGGAAATGTTTTCTTTGAGGTTTGGGAGTTCTGCTCCCTAGATCCACTTGTCCCCATCATGGGCACATCAGGCTTCTCAGCCCTGGAGAAGCAGGGACATTTGTACAGGTCCTCTCCGCTCTCGCAAAGCCTCAGCACTCAAAACAGCCAACACACCTACCTCCAGGACTATCTTGTAAACCCGAAAAGGACCCAGCAGAATAAGAGGCATGGATGCTCAACTTATTCCGTCATCCCATATGTGCCAGGGTTCTCAGCTCTGCCTCTGGTCCTTCAAGCTCCCCAGACTCCCTTTTCCCAAGTCCCTCGTATCCCACCCCGACCCTGCGGTCCACAGTGACTCCACGTGCCCAGCTCTTTTCCTAGTCCATCCGGGTCAGAGCTCCTCACCCCCATCCCCAACCCGATGCCTGGCCGCAGGCGAAGGGCTAATGCCTCTCCGGACCTCCCAGCACCACGGCCTTACCGGTACCAGAGTGCGGGACGGTGCGGTGGCTGAGCTAAGCCAGTTCCACGGAGTGCGTTCCGCGCGCCAAGTCTTGAAACCGCGGCTCCGCGGAGTTCCCGGGCGCCGGCGCAGGCTCTGCAGGGACGGTAGGGGGTCAGCGCACGGAGCCCCCGCTCCCGCCCGAAGGCCGACCCGCGGGGCGGGGAGGTAGGCGGGGCCGCGCACAGTCGACCAGGCGCCCCCGAGCCCAGTCCGCCGCCACCCGCCCGGCTGGCGGAGCGGAGCAGAGCAGCGCGTGGAGGGAGGAGTTTTCCCAGAAGAGGACTGCCGGGAAAAGACGGGAGATCCCTATTCCTGGAGCGGTGAGTCAACGGCCCGAGGAAGAGAAGCGGGGTGAGGTAGGGAAGCAGGAGAGGGGTCGGGAAGTCGCGGAGGGATCGGCAAGAGGGAGCCGGCCCGGAGCGCGGCCGGCCCGAGGTCCTGAGCGGGAAGCAGCGAGGAGCTGAGAAAGCAGCGAGGCGCTGAGAAAGGAGCGAGGAGCATGCGGCCGGGCGCGCGGCTGGCCGGCACTCACCTGGGCAGGGTGGCTAGCGCTGGGCCGGAGCTGCGGGCCCTCCCACCTCTCGCCTGGAGTTTGAAAGGAGGGAGGCTGGAATGCGCGGAATGACGGCTGGTATGAGATGCGCGCAGCTGAGGGAGGGAGCTGAAGGGAGTGGCGGCCCCGCCACCGGCCCCTCGGGGTGGAGACTAGGACGCGAGCAGGCGGGGGCGGGGGGCTGCCGGAGGGGCGGGGCCAGCGCGGGAGGGAGCCGGGCGGGGGGAGGGGCGGAGGGCGCGGAGCTGGCGGCCCAGCGGCGCCGACCCCCAACTATGACCTTAGTTTCTGGATGGGACTCAGCGGCTCCCGCACACTAACTTTTCCTTTGATCTCTGCGCCCGACTCTTCCTCCTCCCCAAATCCCGTCCTGCCCCTCCAGGCGGAGTCTTTGCCTCTCTTTCCCAGGAGCTGGAAACCTTCCTCTTAGCCAAGGCGGCGGTGGCCTGTGGGTGGACTGGACCCGGGTTCGCACCCTGCCACCCTCCCCGTCCCCAGATGCGGATGGACATCACTCCGCCCAAGTCCGCTAACGGCCGGGGAAGAGCTGGGCGTCTGGCGCACAGGAAGGGCTGCTCCCTCCCTGCGGCTCCCACCAAGGGACCTTAGCTATGGGGAACCAGGAAACAGGAACTCCGGGCCCCTGTTCCAGGTTCTCGCCAGGGTCCCCACGCGTGCCTTCCCGGCATTAGTCCTTCAGTCTTTGTCTTCTGTCCTTTGTCGATCTGCAGAGCTGTCACTACAAAGAGTACACAGTGGCAAAAGAGTAACTCAATGAATGTATATCCAACAGTTATTATGTGTCCACCAGGTGCTGTAAAGCAATGATGAAGGATACGACCTCAACGCCCACCCTTAAAGAGTTTATCATTCAGCTGGAAGGTTATCCATGGAAGAGCATTGCCATGAGTGGGAGTCTGGGTTTTAAACAAACACACTGGAATTTAGTATCTTGAGGAGAGAGAAGTACTGGAAGTCTTCAGAACACATTGGCTTAAAGCAGCATGTTATCACATACCTCTGGTCATCCACCTTGTTGAGATATTGAAACCAAAGGACTTTTGGCTTTTTCCAAAAATCAAACCTAATCTCAATGTACTATTATCAGTTAACCTTGAATTGCAATGGTTGTCAAGATCTCATCTCCCTTACCAAACAGAAACTTCCTTGAAGACTGAGTAAATGTCTGATTTATCTTTCACCCAGCCCCAGCTTGGTATCTGAGATAAATTGGGGGGGGGGGGGAGAGAAAGAAAGAAAAAACAATGCTACTACAGAGGATATGGAAAGAAAGTGCTATCTATGCATGCCATGGTTGTTTCTAAGAGAGGTATTCCAAAGATGTTTTGAGCAATGACAGCATCACTGGAAGAAATATCCCATCTCATAAGGAGAAGACTTTGAAGGCAGCAGCTCATTTGCAGATATAAATTCTAGTATTCTTGTTAAATAATGAGTTATACCACATCACACATCATACGTCATACACATGAAAAGATTGCAGTACAGGACAATATATAGGCACTATCCCTTTAATATCACTATCATTTGTTGAATGTTGACTGAGCACTCTGCTAAGTGCAGGCGTAGGTCCCTGACCTGCCCTCAAGAAGTTCACAATGTAGGTGGGAAGACACAATTATATAAAGTTCAATGAAAAACCAAAATAAGGAACAATGAAATTCGGGTTACAGAAAAGAGAGTTGATTTAGCTCTTTAAGGATAAATGAGAGTTTGCCAAATTAAAACTGGAATACCCACAAAGGGTTGGTACAGAAGGGGTGGTTAGAAGTCTTTTTCCTTTTTTTCAGAGACAGAGAGAAGAGAGAAGGACAGATAGGGACAGACAGACAGGAACAAAGAGAGATGAGAAACATCAATCATCAGTTTTTCGTTGCAATACCTTAGTTGTTCATTGATTGCTTTCTCATATGTGCCTTGACTGTGGGCCTTCAGCAGACCGAGTAACCCCTTGCTGAGCCAGTGACCTTGGGTCCAAACTGGTGAGCTTTGTTCAAACCAGATGAACCCACGCTCAAGCTGGCAACCTAGGGGTCTAGAACCTGGGTCCTCCACATCCCAGTCCAAAACTCTATCCACTGCGCCACCGCCTAGTCAGGCGGTTAGAAGTCTGATAAATTGGTGTGGCTGGAGAATAGGAGCGGGGGAGAATAGATTACAATAAGTGGGTGCCAGGTTGTGAAGATCATTGGATCTCGTGCTGAAGGGTTTGAGAACCAGCCCTGGCCAAGTTGCTCATTTGGTTAGAGTGTCATCCTGATACACCAAGGTTGTGGATTCAATCCCAGGTCAGGGCACATACATGGATCAAACAATGAATGCATAAGTAAGAGGAACAACAAATTGATGTTTTTCTCTCTAGAATCAGTTTTTTTTTAATTTATTTTTATTTATTCATTTTAGAGAGGAGACAGAGAGAGAGAGAGAGAAAGGGGTGAGGAGCTAGAAGCATCAACTCCCATATGTGCCTTGACCAGACGAGTGCAGGGTTTTGAACTGGCGGCCTCAGTGTTCCCAGGTCGACGCTTTATCCACTGCGCCACCACAGGTCAGGCCTAGAATCAGTTTTTTAAAACATTCGGTTATCAGCCTGACCAGGCGGTGGCACAGAGGATAGAGCATCAGACTGGGGTGCGGAAGACCCCGGTTCGAGACCCCGAGGTCGCCAGCTTGAGCACGGGCCCATCTGGCTTGAGCAAAAGCTCGCCTGCTTGGATCCAGGGTCGCTGGCTCCAGCAAGGGGTTGCTCAGTCTGCTGAAGGCCCGCAGTCAAGGCACATTGGAGAAAGCAGTCAATGAACAACTAAGGTGTGGTAACGGCAATGAAAAACTAATGATTGATGCTTCTCACCTCTCTCCATTCCTGTCTGTCTGTCCCTATCTATCACTCTCTCTGACTCTCTGTTCCTGTAAAAAAAAAAAAGTTTGGTTATCGCTCTTTAGACACAGGTGTAATATAATCAGTACCAACATCAGAAAACCCCTCTGGCACTGTGTTGGGGCTGAATTAGAGAATCAGCTGCCTTAAACTGAGGCAGTGGTCCTGAGGTTGAGGATGTGGGAATGAGTCTAGGAAATAGTCCAGAGGCAAAATCAATAAGAAGAACTGGTGAGTAGATGGGCGGTGAGGGTGAGAGAGAAAAGAAAAATCACTAAATTTGACAACTGAACGATTGATTAGTGGTACAATTAACTGAGATAATTCAAACAAAAGGAAGACTAGGTTGAATTGGTAGGTGGATCCAGCCAGGTTCAGAGGATTGAGAGGAAGGCAGGACAGGGTCCAAGATGGAGACTGAACAACGATGAAGATTAAACAACCTTTGAGTTTCACTTCAGCATGGACTACTGAGAGGAAATTTGGAGATCAGACTGTTTATTCCCTCCAAATTTTAACTATCCGAGACCACAAATGATCGCAGATGCAATGGTGTGACCTCAGGACTTCAGCCTCCTGGTCCATGCCCTTACAGGCTTTTAGAGAGCTTTGTGCTTTCAGAAATGTCATTTTGCCAAGCTGTTGCGGTCCCTTGGGGTAAAAGAAAATTCTTAGATGTAGAAATTCCGAAGGGTGAAAGACTGACTGATTTTATACATGTCCTGCCCATACCAGAGGTATTTACATTTAATGGACAGGACTCTCATTCATGGGTCCTCAGGAATGAATCCACTGGTGGAAATATTTAATCTGTCTGAATCCAGCGAGAAGAGATGCATATGGCTTCCCTCAAATTGCACCATGTAATCCACAATTCCCCTCACTTCCCAGTGATCCAGATCACTCTATCTAGTCCTACAAATGGAGTCCTCACTCAGGCTGGCTGATGAGTGGTGCAGAAAGAGGTGGGTGTGGTCAGAGCCAGGCTTGATGTGGGGAGGGTATTTGTGTTGTCTATGCTCTAACATGAAATTCAAAATTCATATTCATTACTTTTATTATGTTGTTTGGTATAATTTCTATTCCTTTAATAATTTTGTTTTTCCAACCTCTTTGGTCACAGTTAAACAAATTATCCATATGATTCTGTATAAATGAAATATATCCACATCTATGTGATGAAATTCTTAATTTTTTATTAAATATTTTATTTTTTCATTTTAGAGCGAAAAGTGAGAAAGAGAGAGGAAAGGGTGGAGGAGCAGGAAGCATCAACTCTCATATGTGCCTTGACCAGGCAAGCCCACAGAATTTCGAATTGCTGACCTCAGCATTCCAGGTTGATGTGCCACCACAGGTCAGGTCCTGTCATAAAATTTTTTTTTTTTAATGTGAGAGAAGGAGAGAAAAACTCCCATATGCATCATCACTAGGATCCATCTGGCAATCCTCTTCTGGGACCGATGCTCAAATCAACGGAGCTATCCTTAGCTCCTAGGGCTGATGCTCAAACCAGTTGAGCCACTGGCTGCAAGAGGGGAAGAGAGATAGAAGGGGGAAAGGGAGGGGAAGAGAAGCAGATGGTCACTTCTCATCTGTGCCCTGACAGAGAATTGAACCTGGGATGTTCACATGTCGTGCCGGCTCCCTATCCACTGAGCAAACCTGCCAGGGCCTATGTGATGAAATTCTTTACAGCTGTTAATAACAAGATGTTTTTTAATAAACCAGATATACATTCATGATATAAGTGGAAAAGTGGATTTTAATAACAGTATATATATAGGATGATCCTGTTTTTGAAAAATATTTTAGAGTGATTATCTCAGACCAGTTGAAGATTAAAATTTCCTTCTCGTTTTTATTCTTTTTTTATTTTCCATAACAAATGTTTTCTTCTTTTATAATGAAAGGAAGAAAGGTAACTAGAACCATATAGCTAACCATTCATTCACTTTTCCACATCTTATGAAAAAAAAAGCATCATTAATGTAATTGCCTAATAAGAATTTGAGCCCTGGCTGGATAGCTCGATTGGTTAAAGCATCGTCCCGAAGTGCAGAAGTTGCTGTTTCAGTCCTTGGTCAGGGCACATACAGGAACAGATTGATGTTCCTGTCCCTCTCTCTAAAATCAATAAAATAAACATTAAAAAAAAACTTGACAAGTACAGAGTCAAGGAAAGATAGTTTCGTAAGTGTCGGTCAAATAAGTTTGTAAATATAATATATACGTTTGCTCGCTTATAGTTTGCATTGGGTGTGGGACACAGGCTGTAAACTGGTAAAGTCATTATAGCCTAAGGCTTAGTTTTTTTGTTTTTTTGTGGGAGAGTCAGAGAAAGGGACAGATAGGGTCAGACGGACAGGAAAGGAGAGAGATGGGAAACATCAATTCTTCGTTGTGGTTCCTTAGTTGTTCATTGATTGATTTCTCATATGTGTGTTGACAGGGGGCTACAGCAGACTGAGTGACCCCCTTGCTCGAGCCAGCGACCTTGAGCTCAAGCTGGTGAGCCTTGCTCAAACCAGATGAGCCCACACTCAAGCTGGCATCCTCGGAATCTCGAACCTGGGTCCTCCACATCCCAGTCTGACGCTCTATCCACTGCACCACTGTCTGGTCAGACCTAAGGATTAGTTTTAAGACTAAGCCTTTCTCGCCCTTTTAATACTAAGATCTTTTCAAAATTAAGCTTTTCGCCATGTTGCATGATGTGGAGTGGTGCACTCTTATGAGGAATCCCATTTATGCCTTAGATAAGTGACTTTGTATCAGAGACTTCCTTATTGGTAGGTTTGGATTTCTACACTTTTTCTACAAATGAAATGGGGAAGACCAGGGGCTTGCTCTCTCTCTGTTCCTGAAATTAGCCTTCCATAGGAGAAGCAGCCAAGATGGCAGAGTGCTGAAGGAGAAGCCAGTTTGTGCAGAGAGAAGGAGATGGGGAACAGAGGTGAATAAGGCTGCTGAGGTAGAAACCATTGATTCTAGGAAAACTCGGATGAGTCAGTGGCTTTGGGAGCCCTGAATGAAAAGGGAAGTGTTTTCCCACTGTGTATATTTCTCGCCTGCCGAGTGTGAGCTAGGATTAAATGTAATGACCCACCAGTTCTTGGCTTTGTTGTTTCATTACCATCTGTCCGAATCAAATCCGAACCTGCATAGGCCAGGTAGCTGTGATTGTGGCCACAGCTACCGGCTTTACAGTAGCCTTCAGGTAAAAGGCAAATCTATTGCTTTTGAGATATTCCCAAGCATGCCTTGCC
The DNA here is from genome assembly GCA_037038555.1 of Rhynchonycteris naso. Taxonomy (NCBI): domain Eukaryota; kingdom Metazoa; phylum Chordata; class Mammalia; order Chiroptera; family Emballonuridae; genus Rhynchonycteris; species Rhynchonycteris naso. Next base: position 108,694,803 of record CM072996.1, on the reverse strand, counting down.
ACATCTTCAAAGTGTGATGTGCTAACAGCAAGAGAAACTGACAGCAAAACAGTCAACTAAATGAGAGATGATATTTTCAAACAACAGCTCAGATAAAGGCTAATATCCAAAATATACAAATAACTCATAAAACTCAACAACAAACAATCCAATAAAAAAATGGGAAGAGGACATGAACAGATACTTCTCCCAGGAAGAATACAAATGGCCAACAGATATATGAAAAGATGCTCATCTTCATTAGCTATTAGAGAAATGCAAATCAAAACTACAATGAGATACTATCTCACACCTGTTAGATTAGCTGTTATCAACAAGGCAGGTAATAACAAATGTTGGAGAGGCTGTGGAGAAAAGGGAACCTCATCCACTGTAGGTGGGATTGTAAAGTAGTACAACCATTATGGAAGAAAGTATGGTGGTTCCTCAAAAAATTAAAAATAGAGCTACCATATGACCCAGCAATCCCTCTACTGGGTATATATACCCCAAAAACTCAAAAACATTGGTACGTAAAGACACATGCAGCCCCACGTTCATTGCAGCATTGTTCACAGTGGCCAAGACATGGAAACTAACAAAAAGCCCTTCAATAGATGACTGGATAAAGAAGATCTGGTACATATATACTATGGAATACTACTCAGCCATAAGAAATGATGACAGCGGATGTTTTTTTTTGTTTGTTTGTTTGTTTGTTTTACAGAGTCAGAGAAAGGGACAGACAGACCGGCACGGAGAGAGATGAGAAGCATCAATCATCAGTTTTTCGTTGCCGTTGCAACACCTTAGTTGTTCATTGATTGCTTTCTCATATGTGCTTTCACCATGGGCCTTCAGCTGACCGAGCAACCCCTTGCTGGAGCCAGCGACCTAGAGTCCAAGCTGGCGAGCATTTGCTCAAGCCAGATGGGCCCACTCTCAAGCTGGCAACCTTGGGGTCTCGAACCTGGGTCTTCTACATCCCAGTTCGACACTCTATCCACTGCGCCACCACCTGGTCAGACGACATCGCATCATTTACAACAACATGGATGGACCTTGATAAAATTATACTGAGTGAAATAAGTAAATCAGAAAAAGCTAAGAACTATATGATTCCATGCATAGGTGGGACATAAAAGTGAGACTCAGAGACACGGACAAGAGTGTGGTGGTTACGGGGGGGGGGGAGGGAGAGAGGGGTAGGGGGCAGCGGGGAGAAGCACAAAGAAAACCAGACAGAAAGTGACGGAAAACAATTTGACTTTGGGTGATCGGTATGCAACATAATCAAATGTCAAAATAACTTGGAGATGTTTTCTCTGAACATATGTACCCTGATTTATCAATGTCACCCCATTTAAATTAATTTAAAAAATAAGTTAAAAAAAAGTGTGATGTGCTAAGTGTACTGTGGTCAACTAGGACTCAGTTTGCTTTTCTGGTTTAACCTCCTGAGACAATATTTCCATTTGCTTTTTCCTTAAGAAGACTGTTCATGCCGTCACAACTGAACTGCATGAAGAACAAAACAGACTTGTATCTAAATTGTTTGAAGTCTTTTTTTTCCATCTACAGAATAAAAGCAGTATGCAATTTGATAAGCATAATATTAGTCCTATTGTTCCTTCATCAAAGAAAAATGTGAAAGAGACTCTAGGTCAGGGGTCCCCAAACTTTTTACACAGGGGGCCAGTTCAATGTCTTTCAGACTATTGGAGGGCTGCCACATACAGTACTCCATACACTGACCACCAATGAAAGAGGTGCCCCTTCCGGAAGTGCAGTGGGGGGCAGATAAATGGCCTCAGGTGGCCGCAATTTGGCCCACGGGCCATAGTTTGGGGACCTCTGCTCTAGGTCTACTATCTAGGGAACAGTACAGTATAAGCTAAACTGATATGTATTCCCCTCCCAAATTCATGTTGAAGTTCTAATCCTAGTTCCTTGGGATATGACTGGATTTGGAGATAATGTCCTTAAAGAGATAAGTAAATTAAAATCAGATCTTTAGGCTGGGCCCTAATTCAATCTGATTGGGGAAATTAGGACACAGACAACTCACAGGGAATAGACCCACATGGTGACATAGTCAGAGGAAGGCCATCTGCAAGCCGAGGAGAGAGAGGTCTCAGAAAAAAACAAAGCTGCCAACACCTTGATCCTGGACTTGTAGCCTCCAGAACTGTGAGAAATAAATTTATGTTAAAGTCACCCAATCTCTGGTATTTTATTATGTGATCCCTAGCAAACTAATACAGTATATTTTCAGACTGAAACAAAACAATTGGTTTCCAGAGCCGAGCAGTTGAAGCCTTCTCCACACAATTCAGTTTCTTTGAGGTTCCCAAAGAGTCTTTTGGATCAGATATCTAGGATCTTCATTTAAAAAATGTAAAAGAAGGGCTGACCTGTGGTGACACAGTAGATAGAGCATCGACCTGGGACACTGAGGTCGCTGGCTTGAACATGGGCTCAACTAACTTGAACATAGGGTCACTGGCTTGAGTCCAAGGTTGCTGGCTTGAGCAAGGGGTCACTGGCTCAGCTGGAGCCCCCCAGTCAGGGCATGTATGAGAAGCAATCAGTGAACAACTAAAAAGTGCCACAACTAGAGCCTGACCTGTGGTGGCGCAGTGGATAAAGCGTTGACCTGGGAACACTGAGGTCGCCAGTTCAAAATCTTGCACTGGTCTGGTCAAGGCACATATGGGAGTTGATGCGTCCAGCTCCTCCACCCTTTCTCTCTCTCTCTCTCTCTCTCTCTCTCTCTCTCTCTCTCTCTCACTCTGTGTCTCCTCTCTAAAATGAATAAATAAAAATAAATTAAAAAAAAAAAGAAAAGTGCCACAACTACAAGTTGATGCTTCTCATCATGTTCCCTTCTTATCTCTGTCTCCTGTCTCTCTCTCTCTCTCTCTCACACACACACACGCACACATACACACACACACAGAAAGAAACATTACCTTTTCATGCATATGCCCTGACTGGGGATCAAACCCACAACCTTTGGCTACTGGGACAGCACTCTAACCACCTAAGCTATCTGACCAGGGCTCTTTTTATTTATTTATTTTTAAGATTAAAAAAATTTTTTTCCAGACCTTGGCTGGCATGTGGAAGTCCTAGATTCAATCCCCAGTCAGGACACACATGAGAAGCAACCATCTGCTGTTTCTCTTCCCGCCCTCTCCCTGTTTTCTCTCTCTTCCTTTCTGTAGTCAGTGTCTCAGTTGGTCCGAGTGTCGGCCTCAGGCACTAAGGATAGCTCAGTTAATTCAAGCATCAGCCCCAGACAAGGATTGCCAGGTGGATTCTGGTCAAGGCATATGTGGGAGTCTATCTCCCCTCCTCTCACTTAAAAAAAATTTTTTTCCCATTGATTTGAGAGAAAGAGAGAGGAGGAGGAGAGAAAGGAAGGAAAGAGAAAGAAGCATCAACCCATTGTTCCACATGGTTTTATTTAGTTGTCCACTCACTGCTTCTCATATGTGCCCTGACTGGGGATGGAACCTGCAATCTTATTGCACCGGGAGGACACTATCCACTGAGACACCCAGCTAGGGCCTCCTTTTAAATTTTCTTTTTCTTTTTTTTTCCAGCAAGTGAGTCAGACAGGAAGGGAGAGAGAGGTGAGAAGCACTGTGGAACATAAACAAGTATGAGGAAGGACTGTATTTATTGACATGGGAATACCTCCAGGAGATATCAACTGAAAAAAACAAGTTACTGAGCTGAGTATATAGTATGCTTGCTACTTTTTGTGCACAAAAGTTGGGAAATTACAAATACATTTTTCTGTTTAATAAAGAAACTAGAAAGATATACTGGAAAGAAACTAAAGGTGCTTAACCATAGAGTAGGACAGGTTAAAGGAAACAAGAGGGAACAGATATGGAAGGAGGCTTTAAGTATAGTCTTTTTCTTTTCTTTTCTTTTTTTTTTTTTTTTGAGAGAGAGAGAGAATGCACGAGAGGGAGAGGTAGGGAGAGATATGAGAAGCATCAACTCATATTTGCGGCACTTTTTAGTTGTTTATTAATTGCATCTCATGGGGTTGGGGGGCGCTCTAGCAGAGCCATTGATCCCTTGCTCAAGCCAGCAACCATAGTGTCATGTCTTTGATCTTATGCTCAAGCCGGTGAGCGTAACTCAAGCCAGTAACCTTGGGATTTCAAACCTGGGACCTCACCGTCCCAGGTCGATGTTCTGTCCACTGTACCACCACAGATCAGGCTACATTGTTTTCTTTTTTCTTTTTTTGTGACAGAGATAGAGGGGTTGACAGGAAGGGAGAAGAGAAGCATCAATTCTTTATTGTGACTCCTTAGTTGTTCATTGATTGCTTTCTCATATATGCCGTAAGCAGGGGGCTACAGCAGAGTGAGTGACCCCTTGATCAAGCTAGCGACCTTGGGCTCAAGCTAGCGACCATGGGGTCATGTCTATGATCCCACGCTCAAGCCAGCGACCCCGCACTCAAGCTGCTGAGCCTGTGCTCAAGCAGATGAGCCTGTGCTCAAGCCAGCGACCTCGGGATTTCAAACCTGTCCTCTGCATCCCGAACCTGTCTCTATCCACTGTGCCACTGCCTGGTCAGGCCATTGTTATATTTTAAATGAACATGAATAAATACAGTAATATTTGCCACTATCTGCCTGACCAGGCGGTGGCACAGTGGATAGAGCGTCAGACTGGGATGCGGAAGGCCCACGGTCAAGGCACATGTGAGAAAGCAATCAATGAACAACTAAGGTGTCACAACGGCAATGAAAAACTGATCATTGATGCTTCTCATCTCTCTCCGTTCCTGTCTGTCCCTATCTATCCCTCTCTCTGACTCTTGCTCTGTCCCTGTAAAAAAAAAAAAAAAAAAAAAAAAAAAAATTGCCACTATCCTATACCAAATGTGTCAGGATCCAGGCTTTTTGCCTGGACTACCTCAATTAGTTTCTAAACTCCAGAAATATTACTATTCTCAGTCCTTCAGAAGAGTCATACCATAGCATAACTCTAGTGGTGCATTAAAAGGTAGATGTTGAAGTCACCCTGAGCCTTTTGTAACAAATGGATTACAAAATCTGTACTGTTCATTTTAATGCACTTGTGATGTGCATCCTTGGACAATAGGTGGTGCCATGAAACCATCTGTGGCATAATGAAGCACCAGAGGCAAATCCTGAATGTACTGTGGCGTCCTTAGGTTTTTGTGGATGAGAGGAGAGTTATGTCAGTTAATAAAACTATAAGACTTTTTAAGAATATACATTGAGCCCAACTGGTGGTGGTGCAGTGGATAGAGCATTCACCTGGGATGCTAAGGTCCCAGGTTCGAAACCCCGAGGTTACCAGCTGGAGCATGGACTCATCCAGCTTGAGGCTAGGTCCCTGGCTTGAGTGTGGGATCATCAAGATGATTCCAACCTTGCTGGCTTGAGCAAGGGGTCACTGGCTTGACTTGAAACCTCTGGTCAAAGTACGTATGAAACCTCTCGTCAATGAACTAAAGTGATGCAATCACAAGTTGATGCTTCTTGTCTCTCCCTTCCTCTCTCTTGCAAAGAAAAAAAAATTTAAGAATATACATGGAGTATGATAACTAGGAGATCAAAGTGGGAAGAGGAGGCAAAACAGTATGCAGTTGAAGAAGAAATGTGTCGGAGGAGTGGGACAGAATCTAGTCCATCCTGGGCAAGCCTCTAGCAAGGGTCCACATGAGTAAGTGTAGAACTATGGACTGGAAAGAAGCAGATATCAGATACAGGGCATGAATACACAGGCAGGAGCCATTCTGTCCAGATGGGGAGCTGGAGGCTGAGGAGAAGGGCAGCCTGCAACATCCCAGGATTTTCTCCATGGAGCAAGATGTGTCCAGTGATTGGGAAAAAGCAGCTTTAAGGTCCTGCACTTCCTTAGCATAAGATTCTAGTTCTACTTCGTGCACTCCACCATTCTATAATCTCCCCTCTAGTTCCTTAGCTCAAGTACCCACGGTCTTTTCCTAAGGTCTGTATGTTCTCCCAGCAGTATCTGCAGCCACGAACAACTTGTGTCTGTCCAGAAGGTAACCAGAGCTCAAGTCAAAACACATTTATGGAAATTCCATATTGTTGCTAGCATGCGTGGGGAAAATCATGTAATTAAAAAATTGAAGAGCTGAACCCTGGCCAGTTGGCTCAGGGGATAAAGCATTGGCATGTCATGCATACATCCTGGGTTTAGTTCCCAGTCAGAGTACACATAAGCCACCATCTGCTTCTATTCCCCTTCCTTTCCCCCTCCCCCTTCTTTCTCTCTTTCCCTCTCACAGACAGTGACTGGATTGCTTTGAGGGTTGCCCCTGGGTGCTAAGGATAGCTCAGTTGATTCGAGCATCAGCCCCAGACGGAAGTTGACAGGTAGATCCCGGTTGGGGTGCATGCAGGAGTCTTATCCAGCATGCACCCCTCCACTCACTAAGAAAAAAAATTGAAGATCATGTAATTCAAAATCTCTCAGTTGACAGATGAGGAGAGAGGCGTATGACAAATCACTGGCTTAAAAAGGGCCAGAACTCAGGAATTTTGCCACAATCTATCACTTTATTTCTGCACCTATAGCCTACCTAGTGGTGGCACAATGAATAGAGACCATTGACCCAGAATGCTGAGGTCCCCGGTTCAAACCCCAAGGTTGCCTGCCGGCTTAAACCTGGAATCATCATGATCCCAAGGTCACTGGCATGAGCAAGGGATCACTGGCTCGGCTTGAGCTCCCCACCCCACCACCCCCCACTGCCCAAGGAATGTATGAGAAGCAATCAGTGAACAACTAAAGTGAAGCAACTATAAGTTGATGCTTCTCTCTCCTCTCTCTAAAATCATTTTTTTAAATCTATTTCTGCACCAATAATGCCATCTAAAAGAAGTCAATTGATGCTAGTTTTTCTTTTATAATCTATTAAACTGACCAAAAAGAGTCTTTTGCAGGCCTGCTTTAGATTTTTAAATAACACTTGGTGATAGCTTTCATGTCAGTCATCATTGATATTATTCATGGTAACTGAAGTGTATAAATAAGTCACAAATAACCTGTTTGGCCAGCCATGCACCTTAGCCAAAAAGAATGTGAAAAACTAAGAAGTAAACTCTGACTCCAGCTCTCATCCTGATTTTTAGGCTCTTCTTGCTGTTCTCCATGTGACTCATTGCTATGACACTGGGAAGAGCAAGAAAGTCTAGTCAAGACTTATGAACACCTATATTTTTCAACTTGTCCCATATAAGGTAGCTTTAAAATGTAAACACTTAGCCTGACCAGGCGGTGGCACAGTGGATAGAACGTTGGACTGGGATGCTGAGGACCCAGGTTTGAAACCCTGAGGCCACCAGCTTGAGTGTGGGCTCATCCGGTTTGAGCAAAGCTCACCAGCTTAAGCCCAAGGTCGCTGGCTGGACCAAGGGGTCACTCGGTCTGCAGAAGGCCCACGGTCAAGGCACATATGAGAAAGCAATCACTGAGAAACTAAGGTGCCACAACAAAGAATTGATGCTTCTCATCTCTCTCCCTTCCTGTCTGTTCCTCTCTCTGTCAAAAAAAAGTAAACACTTAATGGAAAGGGATAAAAGACCTACTTCACTATTGGATATTTGATCAGTCAACACCACCAACAAAGGTGACCAGTGTAGGTATCCAGAACCAGACAAATCCTACCCTTCTGTGTCCCCCCTGTGCTTGGCTCTTTGCCCTCATCTATCTAGAAAACTCTTGGGAAACATGTAGGATGAGTCTGGAATGCAGACTCCCAGGCTCCAGGATCCTGTGCTACCTTGGGATGAGAGAGCTTATGGTGATGCTTCCTGGAAGATTAGTTCACTGTTGCCAAGGATGAAAATTACTATTAGAGAACATGACAGTTGGAACCACATAAGGGATGGATTTTGCAAAGAAAAATGGCAATGCCCCCATTTTTATAGAAATTATTTTTTATTTCTGTAGCATACAAAATGTATAAATATGATTTATGTAAAACCAATCACCTGCACATTCAGGCAGCAAGTACATGAAGCCAGGGTATAAATGTCTGAGCCAGAGGGAGCAGGAAGCAGAATTAGATCTGGCCAGCCCATGAGGTTCCCCTTCTCCAGATGTTGTCAATTACTGCAACCAGAGGTAAGTTTTCAAGGAGGGCAGCTCCTCTGACAGTGTATGAGGAAGGTGGTGCCTGAAGTCTGAAGGGCTTTGGGCACTTCTATGAAGGAGGCACTTGATGGGAAGCACGCCTGAGATGGAAACCAATAATTTCACAACACAGCAGGTAGGAATTTCCTGTGGCGGAGAAACCAAGGGTCTTTTCGTCTCCCACACTTCCTCCTTTCACATTGCTGTTTGATGTGGAGCACGAAACAGGAAGCGGAGACAGAAAGGAAGTCCAGAGAAGGGAAACAGAATGGAGCAACAGCCACTGATTCCTTGCCCCATGCTGGCAAATAGCTCACTGCACCAAGGCTTGGGAGGTGGGCAATGCTGAATGCAGAACTCACCAACTTATTCGATTCTCAAGATTCAAATACTACTCCAAGACTGGCGAGCTGGTAGCTGAGTCATGTTTTTTTGGGAGGTGCTAATAACCTGAATTTAACAAAACTCATGATCTGTGAGGAAGACTGACAGGAGTTTGATCTGTACCAGTGAACCAGGCTTTCGGGAGCTGATTAGTATTTATGTCAAGAAATATGGCCCAGAGTTCTGCTCAACAAGGTCTGCAGAGCTCAAGAGTTAGTTGGCTGGTCCTCACCAAGCCTCTCCTGAGATCTCTTAGGAATGACAATGAAAGTTTTGATATATGATGGTCTCTTACTTCTTACATGGTCTACAGGTGTGTGTGTCCCTCTATACTAAAGGCTCCATATACAGATGTGGGAGGCACTCCTGGGTTGAAAATGAAGGCAACTGTCAAATTACTCTCAATCTCAACTAGACTAAGTCACCTCTTGAGTTTATATTTTTAGTCTAAACTGAAATTAAGACAACTATATAAGACTTTCATATCATTGATCACAAATTTGGCTGTAGCCACATAATTATTTTATCACTGATCATAAATTTGGCAATAGCCACTTTGACTAAGATTGGTGCCAATCTGTTCTGAGGGAAGAAAGGGAAGAGGAGACTGTGAGATCAGTGCCTTCCAAGCACCATGGGAACAACATGCTAGCTCTAAAAATCAAATTCCACAGTCCATGTGATAAAGACAATTTTAGATTTGTTTCCTACTGTGCACAAGTTTTTCTGTTCAGGTAGGTGAAATGGCTGACACTGCCTCCTCCCATGGGTGTGCTGAGCAGGATAATAGAACTAACCCCCATATGGACTCAAATGACCACGAACTTTGGGTTTCCCAGTTCTGACAGTAAATGGTACTCCAGAAACCACTGTCACCAAGACAAGGTAACACTTCGTAATAGTGAATGCAGCTATGTATCTCTTTGGATCCAATTTGTAGGACTGTTGCTTCCTGGAGATATCCATTTCCCACTCATATCATCTCATGACTACAGGCCCATTTCGGAAATGCCCAAGTACAGAGATGTATCTGAAGCAGAGGTTGGCAAATTACAGCCCACAGGCCAAATCTGACCACTGCGAGGTTTTGTAAATAAAGTTTCACTGGAACACGGCCACACTTGCTTGTGTATAAATTGGCTGTGGCTGCTTTCACAGTGACAGAGCTGACTAGTAATGAGAGAGACTGACCATTTATAGATAAAGTGTGCAACCCTAAAGACTAAAGTCAATCTAAGAAACTGTCCCTCTCTGGAAAGATCTTCAAAAAAGAGACCCAAGTGTTTAATTATTAGAACCTGATTCTAGCTTCAAGTTTCCAAGCACGGAATCTGGTAGGGGCAGTAACCTCGGGAGTCGCCAGTGTGCCCTGGACAAGAAACTTCCTGTGTTTTGAATAACTTCTCACCTTTGTTAAACTGTAAACCCTGACCAGACTGTGAAAGCCAGAGAGGTGGAGTGTGTGTGTACACATATATGTGTATATACATATATATATACACACATATATATATGTATATACACATACAGGCATGCATTCAGGGATTATTCCAAAAGCGGCAGACTGTCTCTATGTTCTGGGACAAGAGCACGGGAAACAGCTATCTGCTCCTGAAAGCTCTGTAGTGAAAAAGGGGTCTAGCTCTGCATGCTTTCTGTCTATTCACACGCCAGTTTGCTGTCAAAGCTAGAGAGTCCGATAGCGAAGGCCTGCAGAGCACACATTGGGTAGTTGTAGTCCAGCGTGAATACGTCATCGGCCACACGTCCAAACTGCATGACTATATAGTCAGCTAGAAACAAAGAAAAAATATTACATTAGAAGATAATGTGGTCGTACTGGGGGAAAGCCTGTTAAAATACAGAAAATAATTCTCCAAATAGGTCAGTTAATCCGGTCTCTTTAGAATGGGGAACTTTTAGGGAGAATGAAAGTGTTATTAACAAGAATGTGTACTAGCCTGACCTGTGGTGGCACAGTGGATGAAGTAATTGTCAACCTGGAATGCTGAGGTCACCGGTCCCAACCCCTGGGCTTGCCGAGTCAAGGCACATAGGGACTTACAAGAAGCAACTACTATAAGTTGATGGTTCCTACTTCCCCCCTCCGCCTTTCTCTCTCTCTTTAAAAACAATTTTAAAAAAAGAAGAATGTCTGCTAACCATAAGCAAAGTTGGGTGTTGTTTTTTTTTAAGAGAGACAGACAAGAAGAGAGGGACAAAGTTTCTATTATGATTCCCCTCAAATGCAGAGAATGGGAGACTACTCCTGACCAGCATAAAGAGGAGAGAGGAGAAATAAGTCAAGAGGAGCTTGCTGGGAACAGCACAAGCTGCAAGGAACCTTTATTGAGAGGTCATTTGCATTTGCTTCCCAAACAGCTTCATTTAAGACTTCTCTGATTGCCCACAGGAAATCTCTCACTCTTTAGTCCTCAACAGAGTAAAACTGTTGTCTTTCCAAAGAAATCATTTCTTAGATAAGTCTATCCTGATTATAGCTTCCTATCAATAATACGAAATGTTCATTTCCCCACCGTGTAAGAACATCCTTCCTTCTATTTCCATACAGCTGTCTGATGGCTTACGGTCATTTTCGTGGACTATCTGAAAATTCTTCACAGATGCCTGTGTGACCCGGCCATGGAAGTTCAGGACATAGGACTGAGTGTCGTCATTCCAGACTGGGGCCTTGTTGTGCAGCTCAATCAAGTTCTCCATGGTTTTGTTTTGCCATTTTGAAAGCAAGCTCTCATGATCCTATTCAAAAGGAAAATCATTACTTTGTACTGAGAAGCATAAGAAAACCATGCGTTCTCCGTTCTATGAGGGCAAAGACAGAGTAGGGGAGTATTTTCTCCATTTCAGAAGAGTAAAACAGAAACAAAGAAAGCCAAAAATATGCTGGATTTTTTTTTATTCTTACAGATTAGCATTTGTCATTGCAGACCGAGTGGCTGCAAATCAAGCACTCTAGCAACTGCCCTGCAGCTGTGCTTAGCCTGAGTCCTGGACGGACGGCCCTGCTAAAGAAGACTGTGAGCGACACTCCAGTTTGGGGCTCTGGAAGAATCGACCCATTTTGGATCTCTTCTGTATTGAATTCTTGTCTTTTAGAATCCTTTGCTGATTAAATATGTTCTTACATTTTGTGGCCGAAATGGGATCCGTTCATGGCTCATATTCATCCCTGGAATGATCACAGACATTTTCCTAGGACCTTTAAATCCAAGTAAATTTGTTTCCTGGAAGAAAAATAAGCAAGACATAACTTGGAAACAGAAGGAAAAACAAGACCACAATTCACTTACTTGGGCATGTAAAATGCTGACAATATCAAGAGCTAAAAGCTATTATTACTGTAGTTAAACAAAGAGAGCTAGAGAATCAAGACCAGGAAAGTAATTATAGTCCTTTTTTTAAGCCTAATTTTGAACACTTGAATTTAAAATAGATTCTATTGGTTTGAAAACTTACTATTACTCTTTAATCTTTAGATTTTTTTTATTGATTTTACAAAAAGGGGATGAGGGTAGTGAGAAGTACCAACTTATAGTTACTTCACTTTAGTTGTTCATTGGTTCCTTGTTGTATGTGCCTTGACTGGGCAAGCCCAGGGTTTCGAACTGGTGAGCTCAGCATTCCAATTTTTTTCTTTTTTAAATGTTTATTTTACTGATTTTAGAGAGAGAAGGATGAGAGAGAGACACAGAGACAGGAACATCCATCTGTTCCTGTATGTGCCCTGACCAGGGACTGAACCGGCAACCTCGGTGCTTTAGGATGATGCTCTAACCAACCGAGCTATCTGGCCAAGGCGACCTCAGCATTTTAGGTTGACACTTTATCCACTGCGCCACCACAGGCCAGGCTTACTCTTTAATCTTAAATGAACTTTGAGACAACTGTGAGCAAACTGTCCAATTTTGTCATCAATAAATATTTATTTCCCACCTGTCCTATGGTGACATAGTGGATAGAGCATCGACCTGGGACACTGAGGTGCCAGGTTCAAAATTCCAAGATGGCTGGTTTGGGCGTGGGCTCATCTGGCTTGAGTACAGGTTCACCAGCTTGAGCAAGGAGTAGCCAGCTTGAGTATTAAATCATTGACATGATCCCATAGTTGCTGGCTTGAAGCCTAAGGTCACTGGCTTGAACAAGTGGTCACTGGCTCAGCTGGAGCCCCCTCCCCCATCAAGGCAAGTAGAGAAGCAATCAATGAACAACTGAGGTGCCACACCACAAGTTGATGCTTCTCGTCTGTCTCTTTCACTGAAAAATAAAAAGTAAATATTTATTTTGTAATGAGGGCATGGCATTAACAATCTACAGGGAGAATTACAGTATAAATTAAATGGGTTATATCAGGAGGCAAGAAACTCAACTATCTGTCAAGCCAGGCAGTTATATATGAATAAAATAAGCACATTAAATAGGTAGGGAGGAGGGTATGAGAGGACAACTGATGATGGACCAGGACTTGACGTGGGTAAGGGAACATACAATACAGTATAAAGAGATGTGTTGTAGTAATGGGCACCTGGAACCTGTATAATTATGTTAACCAGAGTTACGCCAATAAATTCAGTGGAAAAAACAGGTAGATACATGCTTGTGTGTGTATACATATACATATACACAAGAGTCACACATATTTAAAGTGTTGAGACATTTGAGATCAAGCAACAACTGAGTTAACACCTTCCTTTCTTTTACTCAACTCTGAGAGGCAGACTGGGTGTCGTGGCAGGTGTACAAAGGAATGTCAACCACATCCAGTGGGCAGGACTCTGGGGCATCAGCTGATATGGCAAAGGGCAGGAGGGAAAGGGAGAGGTCTAGGAGAGGGAAGGTCACATGGAGCACAGGATAACGGGGACCAGACACGGCGGGGAGGGGCAGTGCCGCTAGAACATCTGAAAGGGAAGGCTCAAGTGTTAGGGCTTCATTCTGTACACAGTGGGTCATAAAGGATTTGAAGCAGAACAAGATCAACTAGAGTTATTTTAGGAAGATTAACCTGGCAGCAGTAATAGATAGAAAAAGACTAAATGCAGAGAGATCAGTTTGTAATTTATTGTAGCCTCAGGCCAATGGACTAAGAAGTAGTGAAGGTCTGTGTTAATCCAATGGCATTAGGAAAAGGGAAGAGTAGATAAGACAAGCCATATTAAAACAGTAAAAAAAAAAAATTTCATAAATAATTAAAACTTGGAATATATAGAGAAAATGATACCAGCAACAGAAGAAGGATCACAGAAACAGAAACATGCTTGAAAGGGAAGATTACGAGTTCTATGTAGGTTATGTTAAGTGTGAAATGCCAGAGGGACATTCAGGAAATTACGGAAAGGAGTAAATGCTGAAGACAGCACTCACATAACAGATGGCTGCCAGCTCCTGCCGGGTATAGGCCTTTTCTACCAGACCTTGGGCCTTGGCTGGGCTGACACCATGGTCATAAACCGTAAACTTGGTCCCCATGAGGTTGGATCTAGAATCAACAAAAAACGTCAACATAATGATCTATATTTTTTCTCCTACACAGTGTATGAGAGGTACCTAACAGAATGAAAGCCTATCTGCCCTCTAAATGTTCCTCATCACTAATCATCTAAATGTTCCTCATCACTTTTTCAAAGATCTCTCATTAAAACAAAGGACTTAGGTTTTCTTCTAACCTCTTTTTCTTTAGATTATAACATTAATATATGCTCATTGTAAAAAAGATATGAATTGTTCTGAAACTACTATGTTAACCTAAAAAAAAAGGCCAAATTGAGAGGCATCACGCATTTACTTGAGTTAAAAAAAAAAAAAAAAACTATTCAGGAAGCACTAATTTAGGCAGAAGCCCAAATAGTGTTCCAATTAGGGGGAAAAGGCAAGAAGTATGTATGAGAAAAAGAAGGGGAATTATTACATCAATACAAGGCAGGCATTACTATTGGGGCAGATAAGCTAACATAGTGACACTAATTCTAAATAATGTTTTTAATTTTTAGTAAGGTGGCCATCAGTCAGGTAATCATAATATTTGCTTTCTTGTTATCTTTATCCAACACTGCTTTAGGCCCCGTTCAAAGGTTATTTTGCCCTATTCTAACATTCCAAAGGTTTGAGGCATAAGACATGCAAGTCAGTTCCTCTGGGAGGGGCCTGACCAGGAGGTGGCGCAGTAGATAGAGCATCAGACGGGGATGCAGATAACCCAGGTTCAAGACCCCCAAGGTTGCCGCCAGCTTGAGAGCAGGTTCATCTGGCTTGAGCAAAAAAAAAAAAAAGCTCACCAGCTTGAACCCAAGGTCGCTCGCTCGAGCAAGGGGTTGCTCGGTCTGCTGAAGGCCTGCGGTCAAGGCACATAGGAGAAAGCAATCAATGAACTAAGGTGTCGCAACGGCAACAAAAAACTGATGATTGATGCTTCTCATCTCTCTCCGTTCCTGTCTGTCTGTCCCTATCTATCCCTCTCTCTCTCTCTCTCTGTCCCTGTAAAAAAAAAAAATTTCCTCTGGGAGGGGCAGCTCCAGCTCCATTTTTAAAGCAACTCCATTTATATTATTTTTTACAACAGGAGTAAAAGTATCAGAAAGAATAGGACAGTGATACAAGGCTGCTCTCACCTGAGTTTGCCAATATAACTTTCCCCTTCACGAGATAAATCTGTTGGATCAGTGGAGATAAGGTAGTTGGATGTTTTGCTCTTTTTCCGTTTTCTACCTGCAAGAAGAAATATCTGGGGGGAAAAGGGTCAAAAATGAAGTCAAGAGAATTGCTATAGTTTGTTTTACCTACTCACTTAGTCAGTGTTTAGCAGTGTCTATCAAGTCACAAGCAATCAAATCTTTGATTTGTTTTTTTTATTACACAGGCTTAATTCACTTTAATTTTCTTGTATAAAATTATGTGATAACCACAATTAGACCCTGGGTCCTCTGCATGGAGACTCTGGTGTGTGTCTTCACAAGATGGTCAGTGAACTCCTAATATGGAGACTTGGTGAACATGGTCTCTTTCTAGAGGTCAGGGGTGAGAAGCTGCAGGTCTTGGAGATGGCGTCAAACATGGCCTTGGCAAAGCTGCCTGGGGTGGTAGTGCAGCCCTTGGCCGAGGTGTAGCAGCCCTTGACACTGTCCATCAGCAGTAGCTTCTTGGGCCCAGCGGCTGAGACAATGGCAGTGCCCTAGTCATGGGGATGAGTCCACCAGCACAGAGCAACATCTGCCAGTCACCTTGCCAATCTTTTTCCTCTAGTGGCCTCACCACAAAGGGACTATGGAGACTTGGTCAGCATGATGGTTCTATAGATGGCAGTGGCTACTTCCTTGTAGCATGTAACACCCTGACCAACATGGCCACTGTAATAACCAGTGGTGACAAATGTCTTGAACCTGCTCTACTGGCCAACACGAATCTGCTTTTACATAATCTTCAAAACCTCATCCTTGCCTGACTAGGCAGTGGCGCAGTGGATAGAGCGTTGGACTGGGATGTGGAGGATCTAGGTTCGAGACCCTGAGGTCGCCAGCTTGAGTGCGGGCTCATCAGGTTTGTGCAAGGCTCACCAGCTTGAGCCCAAGGTCGCTGGCTCAAGCAAGGGATCACTTGGTCTGCTGTAGCCCCCCGGTCAAGGCACATATGAGAAAGCAATCAACGAACAATTAAGAAACCGCTAAGGAACGACAACAAAGAATTGATGCTTCTCATCTCTCTCCCTTCCTGTCTGTCTCTATCTGTCCCTCTCTCTCTGTCTCTGCCAAAAAACAAACAAAAAAAACCCCTCATCCTTGAGGGATGCCCCCAGGAAAAAAAATCAACAATCTCAGATTCCTTGATGGACAGGCAGAAGAGAAAGGTCTCCTGCAGGGACCTGATAATGTCTTTGGCCAGATGATCTAGCTTAGAGAAGGGCATCCACTCCTTAGCGTTGCCTCACGAACTCTATGGCCTAACTCCCCACCCTAGACAGAAGCCACAGAGTCTCATCCTCTCTCACTCCTTGCTATCATTACCATTTGGTGTTTTCTCCAAGAAGTTCAATCTGTGGGTCTTTATCCCTTTTCCTAACCTTCATAATGCTTCTCAGAATTCACTATCAGTGTTTCCCTACTATTCTAAATGCACTAGGCTCAGTTCTTTTTTCTTCTTTTTTCTTTTTTTACAGGGACAGAGAGAGAGAGTAAGAGAGAGGGATAAATAGAGACAGACAGACAGAAACAGAGAGAGCTGAGAAGCATCAATCATCAGTTATTCGTTGTGACACCTTAGTTGTTCATTGATTGCTTTCTCGTATGTGCCTTGACCGCGGGCCCTCAGCAGACTGAGTAACCCTTTGCTCGAGCCAGCGACCTTGGGTCCAAGTTGGTGAGCTTTTGCTCAAACCAGATGAGCCCTCGTTCAAGCTGGCGACCTTGGGGTCTCGAACCTAGGTCTTTCCACATCTCAGTCCGATCTCTATCCACTGTGCCACCGCCTGGTCAGGCAAGACTCAGTTCTTTATATAATTATTTACAAATTTATTCCTAAAACCTCCAAGATCTTTATATTTTTTTCTAGGTGACAGGAGGGGAAATAGTGAGTCTGACTCCCTCATGCACCCCCATTGGGGGTCAATGCTCAAATACCAAACTATTTTTGGCGCCTGAGACTGACGCTCTCAGACAAACCGAGCTATCCCCAGCACCCTGGGCCACACTCAAACCAATCGAGCCATTGGCTGCGGGAGGAGAAGAGGGAGAGAAGGGGAAGAGAGAGGGGGAGAGAAGCAGATGGTTGCCTCTCTTGTGTGCCCTGACCAGGGATTGAACCAGGGTGTCCATATGCCAGGCCAACACTCTATCCACTGAGCCAGTGGCCAGGGCCTCCAATGTCTTTTTAAAAAGTTCCATCAAATTCCGTGAATAAGAGTCTTTCCAACTCTAGGAGAAACAGAATCCTGAATACCTACCCTTCCCATTCTTTATTGCAACTGCATTCCTAATATTCCTTTCTGTATTTTGTTGGGGGGAGGTTTGTATTTTTGTGATTTCAATGATATGAATACTCTCATATTTATGCTTCCTTGCTAAACCCTACTGGACTTGGAAAATAACAGGGAAGTAGAATAGTAGTGGCTAAAGAGACACTACCATATCTGATGGTAGCAGATAATGACATGAATTTGGCTCTGCCACTTACTGGTGTGACCTGAGGTAGGATTTCACTTCCTAAACTCCTTGTACATAAAGCAGGGATATAAAACCTATTACCCAGTTGTCATAAGGATTATAGGTAATCTTTTTTTTTTTTTTTTTGACAGAGACAAGAGAGTTAGAGAGAGGGATATATAGAGACAGACAGACAGGAACGGAGAGAGATGAGAAGCAATCAATGAACAACTACAGAGCTTCAGTGAAGAAGTGACGCTTCTCATCTCTCTCCCTTCTTGTCTGTCCCTCTCTCTGTCTCTGTCAAAAAATAAATAAATAAGTAACAATGATATCTATTATCATCATCTTATTCAAGGTTCCTAAAACCATTCACTTATACTTGGTATTAATACAAAATACATTGCTCATTAACAAGTATTAAACTGTCTCAAACTTAGGTAATTAAGTAAACTAGAAATTCTAGGGTGAGAAACAGGACGTTTCATTTACATGTTCTTTTATATTTCTAATTCCTCCTATTCCCTAAAACTTGCCCTTTCTTTCATGTCATGTTCTACCACAATAAAAAAAAACAAAAACTAAAGAGCACACAGTAACACCCCCGACCCCCAAAACAGGATGGAAGTGAAAATAATTACATTCAAATACTCTCTTCCATTTTCTTACATTCTGGGTAAAACTTTTTCTTTGGGATGGGAGAAGATCTTGCCTATTAGACTGTGAGTTCTTTGAAGACAACAAGATCATAGCACCTGGGCCCTGGCCGGTTGGCTCAGCGGTATGGTGTTGGCTCGGTATGTGGAAGTCCCGGGTTCAATTCCCAGCCAGGGCACACAGGAAAAGCACCCATCTGCTTCTCCACCCGTCCCCCTCTACTTCCTCTCTATATCTCTCTTCCCCTCCCACAGCAAAGGCTCCACTGGAGCAAAGTTGGCCCGGCGCTGAGGATGGCTCCATGGCCTCCATCTCAGGCTCTAGAATGGCTCTGGTTGCAGTGGAGCAACACCCCAAATGGGTCAAGCATCGCCCCCTGGTGGATCCCGGTCAGGCGCATGCAGGAGTCTGTCTGCCTCCCCTCCAGCCCCCGCTTCTCACTTTGGAAAAATACCAAAAAAAAAAACGAAAAAAAGAAAAAAGAACATCATAGCACCTGGCAGTTAGTAATCTGCCAACTGAGCAGGTCTAATCCCAGTGTTATTTCCCCATTCCAGACCCATCCACAATCTACCCCACTCCAGCCAAGCGGGTCTAATCCCAGTGCTACCCATCATAGACCAATCAGCAATCTATTCTCACATCCTTTGCCTCTCTCAAGATTTTTCTTAAGAACTGATTCACACCTTCCGATTTTCATCCTTTTCCAAGTGCATGTAGTAAGTGGGGAAGAGACCCCGATCCATTCCTTTTTTATCCCTGGTTATCCGACACTTGACTGTAATCCCTCGAGGAGCAGGACTATAAGCAAAGTCCTCTAGATTCCCTACTTCTCCCAGCTGGTTATCAGTTTGTTGGGCGGAAGTACTGGACGCTCCTGTATCCTGAAAGAAGAGCCATACATGAGCTGTAAGATGCAAGGTCAGAAAAACCTCATACAGTGGTATCTTGACACACGAGCACTTTAAATCATGAGCAATTTAAGAGACAAGCAGTCATTCGCAGGATTTTTGCTTTAAGTCACAAATAGATATTTGAATCACAAGCTTCCGCCACCCTCCACTAGATAGACTGCCAAACGTTCTGAAAGGGAGGAAGAAACAAACTTCCATGGAAAAGTTTTTGTTGAAATGGCCTCTAAGTGAAAGTGAGGAAAGTGTGGAGAAAAAGCCAAAAGTTAGTGAAGAAAATGATGACTGTTGGGCAAAGGAGTTTGTAAAATTTGTATTTTCTGAGTTTGCTCACTTTTATTGTTAAAAATGGCACTGGACAGCTGTCTGTGAAATTGCTAATTATCTTCCTGCTGGGAAGGGACCCTGTTATGCTAATGTCTCCTCCCCCCTCTGCCAGCGTCTCTGCCTGACTTGGAAGGCAAATATACTTCATAAACCAGTTTATTTCTTTATGATAGGTATGCAACATAATTAAATGTCAAAATAACCTGGGGATATTTTCTCTGAACGTATGTACCCTGATTTATCAATGTCACCCCATTAAAATTAATAATAATAAACCATTCTATTATGTGTATGTGTGCGTGTGTGTGTATATATATATATTTGTTATTTATAAAGTACATTTTCTTTTTTCTTTTTTTTTTTTTTAGTGAATGAAGGCTCCCTGAATGCTTTTTAAAACTTTTTTAATTTCTTTTTATTTATTCATTTTAGAGAGGAGACACAGAGTGAGAGAGAGAGAGAGAGAGAGAGAGAAAAGGGGGAGGAGCTGGAAGCATCAACTCCCATATGTGCCTTGACCAGACCAGTGCAGGGTTTTGAACTGGCGACCTCAGTGTTCCCAGGTCGACGCTTTATCCACTGCACCACCACAGGTCAGGCTAAAGTACATTTTCTTATTTAAAGCATATAAAACAAAAAATTCGTGTGGTTTTTGGGGCCTGAACAGAATAATTGCATTTCCATTCACTTAAATGGGGAAATTTGATTTGACACACGAGCAAATTGAGTCACGAGCTCAGCCATGAAACGAATTAAACTCATGTGTCAAGGTACCTCTGTATTTATTCTCTTTGCAAAGACACTTAATGGATGAAATAGCTGATGGATTTATCTCTACATCCTCAGTCTACTGATAAAATAATGAAAAAACTCTGAGAGGTTAAGTAAATATATGAATATATACGTTATGAGAGCAACAAAAGCGATAAGTACCAAAATGGGATACAGCTTCACAATAGCTGGGTGAGACACAAGAAATTAGAGAGGTCACGGACTTTAAGTCTAAATTTGCGCTTAAATCTTCTGAAGCAACCCTCATTCAAATGATATTTAAATATGGAAGACATTTGGAAAATAATTAAATTAGCTCCAAAGGAAGAAATTTCAGAACTACATACTGTGACTGATTTCTGGCTGGATGCAGAATTGGGTCTCTCTGCCTCGGAACATGGTGAATGAGATCTTAATTTCTTTCCTTCTTCCTCCTCATCTGTCTCTTCATCAAAGTTCAAACTACCTGAGATACCTGTAGAAAAGGAAGAACTGTTAGCAAAACTGACTTAAAAAAGAAATCTTTGAACCACAGAGAATTTAAATTTTCTTGCTTAAAACATTCCAAGCTATTTTGACTTAAAACACAGCTACTTTATCCAAATCTTAATTTTTTTTAATTTTTTTAACTTATTCATTTTAGAGAGGAGAGACAGTGAGAAAGAAAAGAGAATGAGAGAAAGAGGGGTGGGAGCAGGAAGTATCAATTCCCATATGTGCCTTGACCAGGCAAGCCCAGGGTTTCAAACTGGTGACCTCAGCGTTCCAGGTCGACACTTTATCCACTGCGCCACCACACGTCAGGCTTTTTATTTTTTTTTTGACGATTCTTTCTTCATAATCTCACTCAGCCATATCCCTCGTCTTTTCTTCCCACAGTTGCCACCCTAATTTAGCTCTTTAAAACATTATGCATATGAGAAAAAAATATTTGCAAATCATATATCTGATAAAGGATTAGTATTTAGAATATATAAAGTACTATAACTAAATAACAAAACCAATTCAAAAATAGGTAAAGGAGTTGAATAAACATTTCTCCAAAGAAGATCTATAAATGGCCAATAAACACATTAAAAGATGCTGAACATCACTGGTAATTAGCTAGGGCTGGGGTCGGGAACCTATGGCTCACGATGGCTGCATCTGGCTCGCAGACAAATCTTTAATAAAAAAAATAATAACGCTAAAAATATAAAACATTCTCATGTATTACAATCCATTCATTTCCTACCGCTCATGTTCATGGTTGCAGGTGGCTGGAGCCAATCACAGCTGTCCTCCAGGACAACACCAAATTTTTATTGGATATGCCTAACGTACATGGGTCGTTGTGAGGTCAGGAAGTAAACTTCCCTCCTTTTAATCCAGTAGTCAGCTAGCTAATTGCAGAAACCCCTGTGACGAAGAAGATGGCTAAAAGAAAAAAGATAAGGAGTATCGTACATTTCAGCAGGAATAGACAGAGAAATTCGCCTTTGTGGAGAGAGCAGGTTCTGCAATGTGTCTAATATACAATGATAAAATTGCATCGATGAAACAGTCAAATATAAAGCGGCACTTCGACACACACCATACTACATTTGCATCGAAATATCGAGCAGTGGACAGCAGAAAGAAAGCATGTCAAGAGTTACTGTGCAGAGTGCAAGCTAGTCAGCAGCAACTCCATGTTTGGACCCAACAAGGTGACTGGAATTCGGCTAGCTTTGCTGGTGCTTTAGCAATTGTGAGAAATGGAAAGCCATTCACAGATGGGGAGTATGCCAAAACATTCATGCTTTATGTTGCCAATGAACTTTTTTATTTATTTATTTTTATTTTTTTCCAATGACAGAGAGAGAGTCAGAGAGAAGGATAGATAGGGACAGATAGACAGGAACGGAGAGGTAAAAAACATCAATCATTAGTTTCTTGTTGCCCTTGTGACACCATAGTTGTTCATTGATTGCTTTCTCACATGTGCCTTGACCGCAGGCCTTCAGCAGACCGAGCAACCCCTTGCTGGAGCCAGCTACCTTGGGTCCAAGCTGACGAGCTTGCGCTCAAGCTGGCGACCTCAGGGTCTCGAACCCGGGTCTTCTGCATCCCAGTCCGACGCTCTATCCACTGTGCCACCGCCTGGTCAGGCGCCAATGAACTTTTTGACGACTTTTCGAATAAAGACAAGATAATCAAACGAATAAGACATGCCTCTGTCGGCAAGAACTGTTCACGATTGTACCACAATGATGCCAAATCAAATTGAGGCAACACAAGTAAAGGACATAAATGCAGCACCATTCTTTTCTCATGCTTTGGATGAGTCAACAGACATAAGCCATTTATCCCAGTTCACCATGATTGCAAGGTATGCTGTTGGTGACATACTGCATGAGGAAAATCTTGCTGTTTTGCCTAAGAAAGAGACAACAAGAGGGGAAGATTTATTCAAGTCTTTCACTGAGTTCGCTAAAGAAAAAAATCTAACTGATGGATAAACTTATTTCGGTGTGTACTGATGGTGCTCCGTGCATAGTGGGAAAAAACAGAGGATTTATAGTGCTTCTTCGTGAACATGAAAAGAGACCCATCCTAAGTTCTCACTGCATCCTACATCAGGAGGCGCTTTGTGCTCAGATGTGTGGTGAGCAGCTTGGTGAGGTGATGTCGCTGGTCATTCGGGTGGTCAACTTTATTGTTGCCTGAGCTTTAAATGATCGCCAGTTTAAAACACTGCTGGATGAAGTTGGGAATAATTATCCTGGTCTGCTTCTGCACAGCAATGTGCGTTGGTTGTCAAGAGGGAAGGTGCTCAGCTGTTTCGCGGCTTGTCTGAGCGAAATCTGGACTTTTCTTGAAATGAAAAACGTCGAGCATCCTGAGTCAGCTAACACTGAGTGGCTCCCGAAGTTCTGCTATCTCGTGGACATGACTGAACATCTGAACCAGCTCAATGTGAAAATGCAAGGCGTTGGAAATACAGTCTTATCCCTTCACCAAGCAGTGTTTGCATTTGAAAACAAGCTGGAACTCTTCATCGCCAACATTGAAACAGGTCGTTTACTACACTTTGAAAAACGGGGAGAGTTTAAAGATGCATGCACAGCAAGTGACCCTGCTCAACATCTTGATCTCCAGCAGCTAGGAGGCTTCACATCTAATCTGCTGCAGTCATTCAAAGCACACTTTGGAAAATTTCGTGAGCGCACTCGTCTTTTTAAGTTCATCACCCATCCACATGAGTATGCAGTGGACAGTGCCGACCTGAGTTACATCCCCGTTGTCTCCATCAGAGATTTTGAGCTACAAGCTGCAGACCTGAAGGCCTCAGACATGTGGGTAAGTTCAAGTCACTGAATGAAGATTTGGAAAGACTTGCACGACAGCAAGCAGAGTTGGCGAGCAAACACAAGTGGGGAGAAATGAAAAAACTTCAACCCGCAGACCAGCTGATTGTCAAAACTTGGAATGCACTTCCTGTCACATACCATACACTGCAGCCTGTGAGTATTGCTGCACTGACAATTTTTGGCTCTACGTATGCATGTGAGCAGTCTTTCTCACATCTAAAGAACATTAAGACTAACCTACGATCATGTTTTAACAAATGGAAGTCTCAACGTCTGCATGAAGCTTAACCTCACCACGTATCAACCAGACTACAAGCCATCAGCAAAACCATGCAGCACCAGAAGTCGCATTAATGGTAAGAAGTAATTTATTCATCATTGGTTATCAACAGCATAACAACGTTATTAAAAAGAATTCAGAGACTTATTGTACTTTAAAAGTGTTGGTCTTACATAAAACACACACATTTACTTGTATTTAGTGTTAAACATATTGTATGGCTCCCGAAATTACATTTTTTTTTTTCCGGAATTACATTTTAAAATATGTGGTGTTCATGGCTTTCTCAGCCAAAAGGTTCCCAACCCCTGAGCTAGAGAAATGCAAATCAAAACCACAATGAGACACTATTTCACAAGCTATTAGGATGTCTATTATAAAAAAAACTAAAGTAAATGATGGTGAGGATTTGGAGAAACGAACCCATATGAATTGCTAGTAGCAATGTAAAAATGCACAGCCACTGCAAAAGACATTATGGTGGTTCCTTAAAAGATTAAATATCGAGTTCCCATATAATCCAGAAATTCCACTTCTGAGTATATACCCAAAAGAACTGAAAGCAGACAAACAGATACTTGTACACCAAGGTTCATACTAGCATTATTCACAATATTCAGAAGGTGGAAGTAACCAAAATATCCATCAACTGATAAACAGATAAACAAATTGGTATGTACATTTAATGAACTATTATACAGTCATAAAAAAGAAATGAAATTCTGGATAAATTATAAAGACATTCTGCTCAGAGAAAATAAGCCAAACACAAAAGGATACATACTGTTATGACTCCACTTACATGAGGTACCTAGAATAGTCAAAGTCAAAGAGCCAGAAAGTAGAATGGTGGGTACCAGGGGCTGAGGAGAGAGGAGAATGGGAAGTTATTGTTTAATGTATACAGAGTTTTCTTTGGTAAAAGTTGAAAGATTTATGCGATCTGAAGAGAAACCAGAGTATCAGAGTTTTATTTTGGAAGATGAAAAAGTTCTGGAGATGGGTAGCAGTTACACAACAGTGTAAATGTACTTAATGCCACAGAACTCCATGCTTAAAAATTGTTATAATGGGCCTGACCAAGTGGTGGTGCAGTAGATAGAGCATTAATCTGGGATGCTAAGGACCCAGGTTCAAAATTCCAAGGTCATTGGCTTGAGTGCAGGCTCACCAACTTGAGCATAGGATTGCTGGTTTGAGCTTGGGATCATAGACATGATCCCATGGTTGCTGGCTTGAGCAAGGGGTCACTGGTTCGGCTGGATCCGCACAGTCAAAGTACAGATGGGAAGCAATCAATGAACAACAAAAGTGACACAACTACAAATTGATGCTTCTCATCTTTCTCCCTTTCTGTGTCCGTCTCTGTGTCTCTCTAAAAAAAAATAGTTAAAATGGTAAATTTCGTTATGAATATTTTACCACATAAAAGAATTCAATTATCCATTGTTCTCTATATCAGTGACTTTCTTCCCTGCATTTTGTTCATTTTAGTCTAATTAACTAATTTGAGATGAGAATGTCTGAAATACTATTACTTTGCATAATGGGACAGTGCTCTAACCAACCAAGCTTTCTGGCCAGGGCTGAAATACTATTACTTTGGATTTATGAAGAACCTCTTACAGAAAATTAAAAAATATTCAATTAAAAACTATATTTATATGACTTGAGGAGGAGATACTGGTAGTCTTAGTTTTTGTTTTCTTTCTTGTTTGTTTAGGAAACATATCTTCAGATAAAGTACAAATTCCAATGTGGGCAATACAATCAGAGCCCACTTACCTCTCCAGACTCATCTCTCTACATTCCCCTTCCAAAACTTATCACCTCAAACTCCCAGCTCCAGCCATTCTGAACTTGCCAGCTCCTCCTCCTGAATTAGGCACTAGCTAAGGCATCACTTTCTCTGGAAAGGTCTGCAAACCTTCAACGCTGGGTTGGGCACCCTTTTCCATGCTTTCTTGGCTATTTAAGTGCATGAAGTCTCAGTCAGAATAAATGCTCCACAAAGGAAGGAACCTTGTTCATTATTGTATCCTAAGTGCCTTGAATAGTGCCTGATATACAGTACATACTCAATATATATTTTAATTAATGAATGTACGAATTTGTTTGAACATACATCTATTCTATCATTTTGTGGTACAATCATCTGAATCATATAGCCCAGGATCTAGCAATGCCTACCGATTGATTACAAAGTAGTAGAGACCCAATAAATATTTATTCATTATTGAGTTTCAGTGTCTCATCTGAAAAAGGGACACTTAATTCTTTCTCCTATAAAATTATTTTTCTAAGAAGGAAAGAAGACTAAAAGGGAGGTCTGAAATGTACAGGAATACGTTGGAAATAGTAACTTCAACAGGCAGAAAGTAGCTGCTAGTGCAAAAACTATTAGCTTCAATATATTTTGATCCAACTTGTGTTTCCATTAAGCTAGCTATTTATCTTTCCCCTGATCAGTATACACTGTGACAGGGAGGCGGAGTGGGGTTTTGGAGTGGCAAGCTTGTCAAAGGAAGAGGGTAGGAACTAAAAATAAACTATCAAAAGAAAAGGAAGAGCCACATATAGTAGCTAACACTGCTGATGTTTCACATTTGATTTAATTATCTTATTTTTCTTAGGCAATAGGATAAATACTACCACTGTTGACAGTGCCCCATTTTCAGGTGTCAAAGGTGCCTAACACTGTCACCTCTGTAAAGCCCTAAACCACACCTTACAAGCAATTTTGAGTCATCTAGATTGTTAACCAACAATGAAAGAAAGTAAAAGATTATAAATGACTAAGACAATTATTTGCTTTAAAATCCTGACCAATCCTCACCATGTTTTTGGAGAATCTCCTGAAGATCTGGCTTGGAAGCAGTATCCAAAGTGCTTTCCCCACCAACACTGCCTTCAGTGTCCTCTTCTGTAACAGAAGAGCTAACTGAGAGAACACGAAGTTTCGTGTCTGAATCTTGAGCATCTGGCTTCAGGAAGGCAGCTGGACCATCAATGCCTAGGAGCCACAAGAAAAGAAAAAAGAGAAAGCATAATCCACTCTTAAACTGTGTGGATTTGGTGTATGTGATCAGAATTAAGAACCACCAAACAATTTCACGTCTCCTTTTTCCTTAACATCCATGAGGACATTTGTTAATAAAGTAATCCAGGACAGGTGTTCATTTTATTACCATGCTTTGACTCTTTTTTTTTTTTTTTTTTTTTGACGGGTCTCCATGTGGGCAGCTCCATCTTTAACAAAGTGAGCATATTATATTTTATCTGCCCAACAGGTGGTATGTAAATTCTGTTTCTTATTGAAAAAGAAGTTTCTCAGTTAACCTTTATTTTAGATTTAAAACTAAATGACTCATTGTCCTTGCAAGCCAGAAACTTCTACATTCTTCTCCTTCCTGTCCCCAAAGTAAGGACGGGACAGGAAAGCCTAACCTTTCCACCTACAATATCAATATTAATTTTGCAGCTTTTTGGTACCTGTAAAGCCAGTAGTCAAGGCCACCATCACAGCAGCCTGACTCACACAGGTTCACATTGGATTCGAACAGTCGGTAACGAAACACAGGAGCCACGAACTGGTGAGCCATCAGCTTTAATTCTAGTTTGCACCCGGCAGGCAAGCAAAAACACACACTGGGCTCCAAAACCCACACATTCAGTGCTCACAAAGCTACTGACTTATCCGAGTTTCCTGGAATCAAAGGTTTCTAGCTCACCAGACTTATTCACCTCTGTTCCCCATCTCCTCCAGCACAAACTCTTAACAAACTGGCTTCTTCCTCAGCACTCTGCCATCTTGGCTACTTCTCCTCCACATGGCCTTAATCTGCTATAAAGCCTGTGGCCGAGGACACTATCACAGCAGCCTGACCCACGCAGGTTCACATTAGATTCGGACAGATGGCAATGAAACACAGGAGCCACAAACTCGTGAGCCATCAGCTTTAATTCTAGCTTGCACCCGGCGGGCAAGCAAAAACACACACTGGGCTCCAAAACCCACACATTCAGTGCTCACAAAGCTACTGACTTATCCGAGTTTCCTAGCATCAAAGCTTTCTAGCTCACCAGACTTATTCACCTCTGTTCCCCATCTCCTCCTGCATAAACTCTTAACAAACTGGCTTCTTCCTCAGCACTCTGCCATCTCGGCTGCTTCTCCTGGCCTTCACGTGGCCTTACTCTGCTCTCCTCTCTTCTACCAACCTCAGGAACTCAGGAACCAAGAGAGAGAGCGCTTTGACTCTTACTAATGTAAAATGTACTTAATGTTGCATTGAGGAACTTAAGAATGAGACTATGCCAACATAGGGGGTCCTCCAAAGTTCAACAGCTCAGGAGCTTTGATTTAGAGGCTCTTAATCATATTCCTCCTTCCTCCTCTCATCTTCTCAGATGATCTTTTGCATCCTACCTATTGAAGAATAGATGCTCTCTACATAGTCCTGGCTTCAGAGTCAACTCTGCCACAGTGTAAAAATCAAGACTATAAGCTCCTCAAAAAGGTTAATTCATTTGGCATCTAAAAATAACAGTTGTAGGGTAGACATAAACTTTATAGTATCTTCTACTGATTAGTTCATTGCTTTTATTCTAACTCAAAGACCCAGAACTTGATAATAAAAATTTATGAAGGCACCCTAATGATGATGGTAATACTGTTCCTCTGATCCATCTAAGAATCCTTGTGCCTTCTTCTGGGTTTGTAAAAACTGTACCCCAACAGTAAGAGATGCTGCCTAAATACACACCGTGTAGGATAACATTGTTGTGAGGGGTTTGAGGTTCCACCAAAGGTGTTTGCTCCTCACTACCTCTTGGCTTAGACCGACGTAGCCTGGCTTCTGGATTTGGCTGTACCATGAGGGGCTCAAGGCGCTTTTTTCTCTGCTTCTTCTCCAGCAGTGCTCTCTAGGAAAAAATTTTGATATTATAGCTAAGAGGGTTATGACAAGACCTATCTACTTTGAACATTTAGTGTTTCATTGATCCTCATACAGAATCCTTGTGAATTAATTTTCCCACTTAAAGAAATGTGGCCCTGGCCAGTTAGCTCAGTGGCAGAGCGCCAGCCTGGTGTGTGGATATCCACAGTTCAATTCCCAGTCAGGGCACAAAGGAAAAGTGCCCATCTGCTTCTCCATCCCTCCCCCTCTTGCTTCTCTCTCTCTCTTCCCCACTTGCAGTCATGGTTCGATTGGAGTGAATTGGCCCCAGATGCTGAGGATGGCTCCAGGCCTCCACCTCAGGCACTAAGAAGAGCTCAGTTGGAACAACTCTGAAGATGGGCACAGCATCGCCCCCTAGTGGGCTTGTTGGGTGGATCCTGGTGAGGGCACATTGGGAACCTGTCTCTCAGCCTCCCCTCCTCTCACTGAATAAAATGTAGATAGATATAGTTATGTATCTCCATCTCAGCTCTAATGTCCATACTCTAAGATCATTTCTTGGCTCAGTTCTTAACCAGAAGCAGTCAATGACATCTCATGTATCTACCCAGAGATAGTCAATTAATATTATTTTATCGAGTCTAACCTCACTTTATAAATGAAATAACCAGGCCCAAGTTTAAGGATCTGACCTAAAATCACACAGCTAGCAATGGCAGCTCTAGAAGCACTAGAACCAGTCTTCTGTATCCTAGCCCAATGTTTTACTCACACGGTGGTGATGCCTTCCTTGTGACAAGCCATGTGCATGTTCAGGTAGCACTTGTGGAAATCCCGACGCCTGCAAGTAACCTTCTTGTGAACATGGCAGCAGTTCAGGGCTCTAACAATATTTCTATACACTACTTACCACCGAAATTAATACATTGGGTCCAGAGAATATTTTCAAATTAAAAAAATATTCCTGTAATATTGTCTGTTCCTATATTAATTGACTATCTCTGGAAGGATACATGAGATGTCACTGACTGCTCTTGGTTAAGAACTGAACCAAGTACTGTGGGGGGGGGGAGTATTTTTCATCTATTTTTTGTATTATTTGAATTCTTACCACATGCTTTTTTTTTTAAGTTTTTTTAAAAATTTTTTTAAAAATTCATTTTAGAGAGGAGACACAGAGTGAGAGAGAAAGAGAAAGAGAGAGAGAGAGAAAGGGGGGAGGAGCTGGAAGCATCAACTCCCATATGTGCCTTGACCAGACCAGTGCAGGGTTTTGAACTGGCGACCTCAGTGTTCCCAGGTCGTCGCTTTATCCACTGCGCCACCACAGGTCAGGCTGCTCTTTTTTTTTTTTTTTTTTTTTTTAAATTTTTACTTACTCATTTTTAAAGAGAGAAAGAAAGGGGGAAGAGCAGGAAGCATCAACTCCCATATGTGCCTTGACCAGGCAAACCTGGGGTTTCAAATCAGTAACCTCAGCGTTCCAGGTCGACCCTTTATCCACTGCGCCACCATATGCTTTTATAACCATTAGAAACATAATTAAAAAAAATATTTGTGCTATAAAAAGGCTCACAAAATCCCAACATTTATACTACATGTAGCATTCTCACTGAGAAAAATAAAAATTATAAATTTTGGGGAAGTTTTTTTCAGTTTTCCATTGATTTGAGAGTGAGAGAGACAGAGAAGCATCAACTTGTTGCTCCACCTAATGGTTCCATTTTTGGTTGTACACTCATTGGTTGCTTTTCATACGTGCCCTGACCGGGAATTGTACCCACGACCTCCACACGCCAAGATGACGCTGTATCTACTGAGCAACCTGGCCAGAGCCATGGGCAATGTTTGTTTAAAATCCATAAAATATATCTCTTCAGAAACCACACAAAATTCAAAAAACATGTCATATAATTACTTGGTAGCTGACCATAGCCATATAAAAATAATTCAAGCAAAGATCTAAAGCTATATGGCTATTCCTCCCCTAAATATAGTTTGCTATGCAATGGAATGTAGAAAATGAGGGCTCATCATAATTATTCTGATCTTTGCAGAAGCAATAAATATATATGTAACCAGAATTTTCTTTGTGATCCCAGGAAGATTAGTATCTATATCCTAGTTTACTTTCTCGGTATTAAAAAAATTATTTCATACTTTTCACCAACATGACAGATACATAACCCTAGCTGGGTATCCACCTAGAAGCAGCAGCCTTGGGGAGGTAGGTGCCCAGGCAGCCATCTGTAATTGCTGGGAAGTTTGTTGCCATTTTCCTATTATGCAATAAAAAACTAGATTTGAGCCTAACTAGGCGGTGGCGCAGTAGATAGAGCATCGGACTGGGATGCGGAAGACCCAGGTTCGAGACTCCGAGGTTGCCAGCTTGAGCGCGGGCCCATCTGGCTTGAGCAAAAGCTCGTCAGCTTGGGCCCAAGGTCACTGGCTCCAGGAAGGGGTTGCTCGGTCTGCTGAAGGCCCATGGTCAAGGCACATGTGAGAAAGCAATCAATGAACAACTAAGGTGATGCAACGGCAACGAAAAACTAATGATTGATGCTTCTCACCTCTCTCCGCTCCTGTCTGTCTGTCCCTATCTATCCCTCTCTCTGACTCTCTCTCTCTGTCCCTGTAAAAAAAACCCCAAAAACTAGATTTGCTTAAAATGTGCACCAATCTCTTCAAAGGAAGACAGATGAAGGGGAGGGTGCAGCTTGTATATTAACCTCAGCAGTGGTTTCAAGCCATAAAAACCACTACAATAGGATGACAGAATGGGATGAAAAGCAGAAAAGCAAATCCTGGAGGGAATGGGGAAGGGCATTACAGGGTGGATGTACTGGGGAACACAGGGGAGGGGAGGAGGTATTCGGGGGGACACTAGAATCTATGTATAAATAAATAAATAAATACAAACAAACAAAAAAAACACTACAGAGGGCTCACCCTGGGGCTGGTCACCACACTGGGGCCCCAGCCTTGGACATCAGCTCATCCTAAAGAATCCCTCCGCCCAGAAGTGGATTTTACTGATCAATCTGAAGCTGTGCATATGTGGAGATGTAGGTGGCGGGCTGGTGGGTGGGCCTGAATCTCAGAGTGTGGAAAATAGGGTGGTGAGGCACTCTCGCAGCCTGGAGCAGGCAAGGTCTGCCCTGTGCACTGCCACAGGGCATGGAAAAAGCTCAGAGCACAGACTCGGAGACCCAGGATCCCTGTCCACACCAACAAGCCTAGTGGTGCCCTTGCCAAGGGTGGCGAAGCTGTGGCTGCTTTGCAGCTGGCTGGGAGGAGCTGCACAGCTCTGAACCTGCCGTGGCACCACTGCCATCACAGACCCGTGAAGCCGAGCTGGGAAGCCCTATTGCATTGCTGAGACCTGATGCTCGCTTCTTTCCAAGCATTTCATAAGGCAGCAGATGAGGAAGGCCCTGGCGAGTAAGCTGCTGATGCAGCCGACAATGAAAGCAATCACCACAGCCTTGAAGCAGGTCTCCTATGGTGGCACAGACTTGCACATGAGATCCCTGAAGAGCACTAGGCACCACGCTCCATCATCTGGTGACCTGAGGGACAGTGGAATGCGATCACAGTCTCTAGAGCAGTGCCATAGTCAGCAAGGGTTTGGAGGGTGCCCTGCAGGGGTGGGGGCGGGGTGGCCATACTCAAGCGTACAGGCATAGCGTTCCCATCTGCATCTCCGCCTTGTCCTGCTGAGGGCGGTTACTCTGCACATCCTTGCATGCTCTACAAAGACCTCTTTCCTAGTTTTTAATGATTCCACATTTAATTTGTCATGCTATAAGTCCCATTATTAATTACAACATAAAGAAGCAAGACAAAACTTGGAGGTATTTTTAGTTACCTATAGAGTTTAAGCCCTGGCAGGTCGGCTTAGTGATAGAGCATTGGCCTGGCATGTAGATGTTCTGGGTCTGACTCCCGGTTAGGGCACACAGGAGAAGCAACCATCTGCTTCTCCACCCTGCCCTTCCCCTTCCACAACCATGGCTCGATTGGTTATTGCACATTAGCCTCGGGCACTGAGGATGGCTCCATGGAGCCTCCACCTCAGGTTCTAAAAATAGCTTGGTTGCAAGCATGGCCCCAGATGGACAGAGCATCAGTCCTAGACAGGGGTTGCTGGGTGGATCCCAGTTGAGGTGCATGTGGAAGTCTGTCTATCTCCCCTCCTCTCACTTGGAAAAGAAAAGAAATAAAATAAATAAACACTAATGGTTAACAATCCTACAGAGGTAGACTAGAGCTATAGCATTTCCAGATTGAAAAACATTTATATGACTGACCAGGTGGTGGCGCAGTGGAGAGCATCGGACAAGGACACAGAGGACCCAGGTTTGAAACTCAGAGGTTGCCGGCTTGAGCGTAGGCTAACAGCTTGAGTATGGGATCACAGACATGACCCTATGGTCACTGGCTTGAGCAAGAAGTCACTTGCTCTGCTGTAGCCCCCCAGTCAAGGCACATATGAGAAAGCAATCAACAGACAACTAAGAAGACACAATGAAGAATTAATGCTTCTCATCTCTCTCCCTTCCTGTCTCTCTGTCCCTATCAATCCTCTGACTCTCTCTCTCAAAAAAAAAAACAAAAAAACCCCACACATTTATGTGAAAAAGCAAATATGCTATTTTGGGTATAGGTTCTAAGCAGAATAATCATGATGATCATAGCATATAACATAAAACTCTGTTCATTTATTCCTTCCTTCACTCAAATATTTAACGAAGGGCTATTATGTGCCCAGTCCTATGCTAGGAACTTTTGATACAACAGTTATCATAAACAGACTTGCTTCCTGTTCTTATGGAACTTAGTCTAGTGGAGGAAACAAATATAAATCATATCACTGGGAAAAAAAATTAATGTGTAGCTAAAATTGGGACCAGTGAAGAAAATTATTTTACAAGCAATGGAAGTGCTGTGAAGAAAATTATTTTACAAGCAATGGAAGTTTTAAAACAAGCGCAGCAGCATGTTCAGATCTGCAAATTAGGGTAAGAAAAAAGTCTTGAAGTTTAATGAAATTACAGTGCAGAGAGGTATTTAAAGCAGTGAGACCAAACAGGTACATAGAATAACAATGTTAATAACATTCTTCTAATTCTTATGAAAGGTGCCAAGGAACTTTTAGTAATTACAAATCTGAGGCCAGTTTTTGTTTTTTCTCCATGGACAGTTTTGTTGCTGATGTTATGAAAGTACTTTGGTCTTGCCATTGCCCCGGGCCTTGGTTCAGCAGATACTAGGTCCAGACACTTAGTGAGTGACATCAGAGCTTTTTCCTTTCAGGTCTTCTTTCTATGACTCTGCCAAGACTTCAGAGTCAAGACTACCAGCATCATGGTCAGTATAGCTCTCCAGTTATTTCAAAAGAGAAGACTCTGCTCACCTGATTATCTAGTTTCAGCTGTCGAAGCTTCACTATCTCATCTTCAAAGGCACTGTTTTAAAAAATGAAAACATATAAAAGAGAAAATACTTTTAAAACCATGTTAATTTAGTCCTGGCTGGATAGTTCAGTTAGTTAGAGCATCAACCAAAAGTGCAAAGATGGCTGGTTCAATCCCCAGTCAAGGCACATACAGGAACAGACCAATGTTCCTCCCTCCACCCTCTCTCCCCCTGCCTCTCTGGCTAAAATCAATAAATAAAAATAAACTTTAAAAAATAAAATTAAAATGTGATTTTTCATCTGGCCTGTGGTGGCACAGTGGATAGAGCATCAACCTGGGACTATGATACCACTGATTCAAAACCCCAGGCTTGCCTGGTCAAGGTACATACAAGAAGCAGTCAATGAACAACTAGAGTGAAGAAACTATGAGCTTCTCTTTCTCTCTCCTCCTCCCTCTCTAAAATCAATAAATAAGCATTTTTTAAAAATCAAGGTGGTTTCTGAGGGTCAATGATGTCTATGAAAGTACTGACAAATGCTTATTCACAAAGACACTGCCCTCTCCATCCAGAGTGTGACTGACCTTTGACTTGTCCTTGTCCGAAGTCACAACAAAGCTAGTTAGTAGCAGCCAGAATATAGGTCTCCTAATTTAATCACCTGGTCTCCTACGACACCACTGTAATTCATGATTCATTCACTCATTAAAAACATTTTATGGAGGGTCCTGGCCAGTTAGCTCAGTTGGTTACCATCAGAGTATTGTCCCCAAACAGCAAAGTTGCAGGTTCGATCCCCAATCAGGGCACATACAAGAATCAACCAATGAATGCATGAATAAGTGAAACAACAAATCAGTTTCTCTCTCTCAAATCAATAAAAAAAAATTTTTAAAGCATTTAATGAAGGATAAAGCACTGTGTTAGGTGCTGTGGGTGATTCTGACTTATCAGACACAGATCCTTCCCTCTAGGAACAAAGAGCTTACTTAGTTCAGGGGTACCCAAACTATGGCCCCTGTAGCCCCCTGAGGCCATTTATCCGCCCCCGCCGCACTTCCGGAAGGGGCACCTCTTTCATTGGCGGTCAGTGAGAGGAGCACAGGATGCATCTGCACCTACAGTTCCCATTGAAATACTGGTCAGTTTGTTGATTTAAATTTACCTGTTCTTTATTTTAAATATTGTATTTTTACTTTAAAATAAGGTATGTGCAGTGTGCATAGGGATTTGTTCATAGTTTTTTTATAGTCCAGCCCTCCAACGGTCTGAGGGACAGTGAACTGGCCCCCTGTGTAAAAAGTTTGGGAACCCCTGGCTTCATGGGATAAGACTAAGCCATGGTATGAATAAACTGTTCTGTGAGTTGGTGAGGGTCAATGCAGACTTGGTAGAAGAGCTGACAAAACAGACATGCTCCAAACAGCAGAAATTATTTCTCACAGGGTTTAAAGTAGGTAGTCTGGGGTTAAGTAACAAGGTTAAAAAAAAAAAAAAAGTACTGACTGCCTGTGGTGGCGCAATGGATAAAGCCTTAACCTGGAACACTGAGGTTGCCAGTTCAAAACCCTGGGCTTACCCAGTCAAGGCACGTATGGGAGTTAATGCTTCTTGCTCCTCTCTCCTTGTGTCTCCCTTCTCTCTCTCTTTCTCTCTACTCTCTCAAATGAATAAACAAAATCTTTAAAAAAGATTTTTTAAGTATTAATTGTAATATGTGCACCACACTAATGCAAGATGTGACTAATTGGAAATTTTATTTCTAGGTGAGATGAGGGGGGATAGTGAGACTGACTCCCACATGCACCCCGACTGGGATCCACCCAGCAACCCCTGTCTAGAGCCCTTGCTTGAATCAACAGAGCTATTTTTAGCACCTGAGGCTGATGCTAGGACCAATGAGCTACCCTTAGCGCCTGGGGCCTATGCTTGAACCAACTGAGCCACTGGCTTTGGGACGGGAAGAGGGAGAGAAGGGGGAGAGGGAGACATGGGAGAGGGAGGAGAAAAGCAGCAGATGGTTGCTTCTCCTGTGTGCTCTGACTGGAACCCAAACCTGGTACACCCATACCCCTGGCTGACACTCGAACCACTGAGCCAGCTGGCCAAAGCCACTAATTGGAAAAATTGAGGAGGTAGGGTGTGGGTATATATGGGAAAACTCTGTACTTTCTGTTTCTTTTTCTATAAACCTAAAACTCCTCTAAAAAACAAGATCTATTAATAAAAAATAAGAGATAGACTGACCAAGTGGTGGCGCAGTGATTAGAGCATCAGACTGGAACTCAGAGGACCTAGAGGACCTAGGTTCGAATCCCCGAGGTCACCGACTTGAGCACAAGCTCATTGGGCTTGACACGGGCTCACCAGCTTGAGTGAGGGGTCACTGGCTTGGGCATGGGATCATAGATATGACTTCATGGTCACTGGCTTGAACCCAAAAAATCACTGGCTTAAAGCCCAAGGTTCCTGGCTTGAGCCCAAGGTCGCTGGCTTCAGCAACGGATCACTCACTCTGCTGTAGCCCCCTGGTCAAGGTACATGTGAGAAAGCAATCAATGAACAACTAAGGTGCTGCAGCAAAGAATTAATGCTTCTCATCTCTTTCCCTTCCTGTCTGTCCCTATCAAAATAAAATAAAATAAATTTAAAGTAAAAGAAAATAAAATAACAATCTAGACATATAACATGTCGCCTCCCAGAGTTCTATTTCCTTATTCCCAATAAATTAAAATCCCAAATCTATATAATGATCACACAGTTATCTTTCTAATATTAGTTTTTGAAATATTAAAAATACATTGGAGCCTGACCAGGTGATAGCACAGTGAATATAGAGCATTGGCCTGGAATGCTGAGAACCCAGGTTAGAAACCCTAAGGTTGCTGGCTTGAGTCCAAAAGTCGCTGGCCTGAAGCCCAAGGTCGCTGGCTTGAGCCCAAGGTCTCTGGCTTGAGTAAGAAGTCACTGGCTCAGCTGGAGAACCCTAGTCAAGGCACATATGAGAAAGCAATCAATGAACAACTACAGTGCCACAACTATGAGTTGATGCTTCTCATCTCTCACCCTTCCTGTCAGTCTGTCTGTCTCTCTCCCTCCTCACTAAAACAACAAAAACAAAAAACAAACGAAAAAATGTTGTAGTGAAGTTACTCTACCTGGGTAGCTCAGTGGATAGAATGTCACTGAATGACCTTCCAGAATGCCAAGGTCAGGGGTTTAATCCTTTGTCAGGGCACGTATGAGAAGCAATCAATGGCCCTGGATGGCTGGTTCAGTAGATAGAGCACTGGCCCAGTGTATGGACATCCCAGGTTCAATTCCTGGTCAGAGCACACAGGAGAAGCAACCATCTGCTTCTCTCCCCTTCCCTCTTCCCCTTCTCTCCCTCTTTCCCTCCCGCAGTCAGTGGCTTGATTGGTTTGAGCATCAACCCTGGGCACTGAGGATAGCTCAGTTGATTTGAGTATTGACCCCAGAGAGAGGGTTGCCGATGGATCCTGGTTGGGGGGCATGCAGGAATCTGTTTCACTACCTCTCCTCCTCTCACTTAAAAAAAAAACCAGTCAATAAGTACACAACTAAATAGAACTAAGTGGAACAAGGAGTTGCTACCCCCTCTTTTCTCCCCCTCTCTTTCTCCCTTCCTCTCTCTCTTGCTCTCAAGAGAAAAATATTTTTTAAAACTGGTATAAAATAGCCTGACCAGGCGGTGGCGCAGTGGATAGAGCATCGGACTGGGATGCAGAAGACCCAGGTTTGAGACCCCGAGGTCGCCAGCTTGAGCGCGGGCCCATCTGGCTTGAGCAAAAGCTCGCCAGCTTGGACCCAAGGTCGCTGGCTCCAGCAAGGGGTGACTCGGTCTGCTGAAGGCCCGCGGTCAAGGCACATGTGAGAAAGCAATCAATGAACAACTAAGGTGTTGCAATGGCAACAAAAAACTAATGATTGATGCTTCTCACCTCTCTCCGCTCCTGTCTGTCTGTCCCTATCTATCCCTCTCTCTGACTCTCTCTCTGTCCCTGTAAAAAAAATAAAAATATATAATTTTAAAAAACTGGTATAAAATATAACATTTCTGTTCACTAATAAATGAAATGTATACTCTTAGAGAATCTCATCTTTAGGCAAATTGACAGAATTATTGGGTTTTTTTTGTTTTTTTTTTTTATTTATTCATTTTAGAGAGGAGACACAGAGTGAGAGAGAGAGAGAGAGAGAGAGAGAGAGAGAGAGAGGGGGGAGGAGCTGGAAGCATCAACCCCCATATGTGCCTTGACCAGGCCAGTGCAGGGTTTTGAACTGGCGACCTCAGTGTTCCCAGGTCGACGCTTTATCCACTGCGCCACCACAGGTCAAGCCAGAATTATTGTTTTAATGCACCTTATTAATTCCTAACTTTGGCCAACTGTCCATCCAGTATGATTATAAATAAAACTTTATATGACTTCGTAGCTATTACTGTTG
Organism: Rhynchonycteris naso; assembly: GCA_037038555.1. Taxonomy (NCBI): domain Eukaryota; kingdom Metazoa; phylum Chordata; class Mammalia; order Chiroptera; family Emballonuridae; genus Rhynchonycteris; species Rhynchonycteris naso. The sequence goes on along the minus strand of CM072996.1, from coordinate 108,656,055 downwards.
CACAGATATAAATAAAATAGAGAAATACTGGCTTGTCTTTATTATTAGCAAAAGGCAAGGTGAAAATATGCAAGGGCACTATTTGCTACCGCTTACAAAAGAAAAAACATATACATATTTCATTTGAACTGCAGAGAATATGGCTGGAAGAATACACAGTAAGCTGTACCAGTATTGCCTTCAGGATGAAAAGCTAAATATGTAAAAGGATGGGAAGCAACATTACTTTTTATTACATATACTTTGGATCCTTCTGAATTTTGCACCATGTAAAGGCATTTTTAAAATATACTAAAAGTCAACTTTTTATTCCATTAAATGTGACTAAGAATAAAACAATTTGAAACAATAAATGGTGCAATCATAGTAGGAGCCAGCAATGTTTTGCTATGTATTAATCAACCCAGTACCTGAGTTATGAGCATATGCATTTGAGCTGTGCTAATTGCTATATGCTCACTCAAAATATGCACAAAGGCTTCAAATGGTTACATTTCTTTTATGTGCCCCAGGCATGAAACAGCTCTGGCCACCAACACAGGTATCAGGCTAGAATGAAATAAGGACTGTATGTCTACTTTGCTCCTGACAGGAGTGCACACCACAAATCCAGAGTCACCTTGCCCATTGCCAGGAGGTTCAAATGCTTGTACAGTACTTTATTTATTTTCATGTACTGATTGATTCTGAGAGAGAGAAAGAGAGAAAGGAACATCAATTTGCTGTCCCACCCATCTATGCATTCATTGGTTGATTTTTGTATGTGCCCTGACCATATTGAACCTGTAACCTTGGCGTATCAGGACTAAAGCTCTAACCAGCTACCAACCTGGCCAATGCCAAATGGTTGCATTTAAAAAAAAAAGACTTTAAAATCTGCTGATTCGCCTGACCAGGCGGTGGCGCAGTGGATAGAGCGTCTGACTGGGATGCAGAAGACCCAGGTTCGAGACCCCGAGGTCGCCAGCTTGAGCGCCGGCCCATCTGGTTTGAGCAAAAAGCTCGTCAGCTTGGACCCAAGGTCGCTGGCTCCAGCAAGGGGTTGCTCGGTCTGCTGAAGGCCCGCAGTCAAGGCACATGTGAGAAAGAAATCAATGAACAACTATGGTGTCACAAGGGCAACGAGAAATTAATGACTGATGCTTCTCACCTCTCTCCATTCCTGTCTGTCTGTCCCTATCTATCCCTCTCTCTGACTCTCTCTGTCCTTGGGGAAAAAAAGAAAAAAATGAAAAAAAAAAGAAAATCTGCTGATTCTTCTTAAACTAGAAATTGAAACTGAAGCCATTATCACAGTTAGCAACATGAACTCCCAGAACAACCTCAAGAGTGACTTGCTTAGTGCTCTCTCCTGGGAGCATGCCTGTGCCTTTCCCTTCCCCGTCTTCTTCCCTTCCCCCTCTTCTTCCCCTTCCCCCTCTTCTTCCCCTTTCCTCTCTTCTTCCTCTTCCCGTCTTCTTTCCCTTCCCCCTCTTCTTCCCCTATAGGTATACATCTCCTAAACTCTAAGGCAGTGGTTTTCAACCTTTTCACACTCAGGGAATGTTGAACATAGGAGACTTATTTCAGAGACCATTCAGGCAGAAATCACCATGAGCTAAGCGAATTCCCCTCAGATCATCAGGTCTATAATTTTCATACAGCATCAGAGTGGTTAACTCTTTCACAGTCTGCTGGAAATTTCTGGCACTTGAAAAACACTGCTGGGCACTGGTCTGTTGGCTCAGTGGACAGAGTGTCGGCACAGGATATGGACATCCTGGGTTCGATCCCTGGTCAGGGCACACATGAGAAGCCCATCTGCTTCTTTCTCTTCCCCTTCCGCTCCCCCTTCTCTTCTCACAGCCAGTGGCTCAATTGGTGTGCGCATTGGCCCTGGGCACTGAGGATAGCTCGGTTGATTCTAGCATCAGCCCCAGACAGGGTTGCTGGGTGGATCCTGATCAGGACGCATGCAGGAGTCTGTCTCTCTATCTCCCCTTCTCTTACTTAAAAAAGAAAATAGAAAAGCACTGCTCTGAGGGACCCCACAAGACTTGCAACCAGGAGAGCAATGGGCAGCAGCAGCTCTTCTTAGGCTAACCCTCTGGACCTGTCTCCATGGTCCCCTTTTCTCGTACTTGTCAGTGAGCCAAAGCAGCCCTGCCTAGGTTCATTTTTTTTTCTCTTTTGGGTTTTATTGGGTGACATTTGTTAACATAATTATACAGGTTTCAGGTGCCCAATCCAACACATCTCTTTTCTATAACATTTCTAGAAAGCCAACGCAGTCCTGACTAACCCTAGCCGGATAGCTAGATAATTAGAGCAGTATATTTCAGGGTCAATCCACAGACCCATCTGCCAGAAGCTAAATTTATCCACATCAATGTCTTTCATTCGATGTTTATGCCACAGCTGTGGTGTCTGGAGACACACTACACTTCTCTGGGAATTCTCGTTTGCACTACAACAAAGCAACTACCAAAACAACAGCTCTGATCAGCTCCTTAGTGACACATAGTCATCACTTTCATGACTTTAGAGACGTTTCTAACACCCAATAGAAAAGTAAAATTACAAAGAAACTTACAAACATCAATACTTTCTGACATTACTTAACACTACTAATGAAACATGGTACACAGAACATGAAAGCTGTGAAATAAATGTTTCATAAATAAATGAACTTTTAACGTTAGATGGAAAAGATACCTCTTGCCTTTAAAATAGTCTAGCCTGACTGGTGGTGACGTACTGGATAGGGCATCGACCTGGGAAGCAAATGACCCAGGTTCAAAACCCCGAGGTCACCAGCTTGAGCTCAGGGTCACCAGTTTGAATGTGGGATCATAGACTTGTCCCCATGGTCGGTGACTTGAACCCAAGGTTGCTGACTCAAGCAAGGGGTCACTCACTCTGCTACAGCCCCCCAGTCAACGCACATATGAGAAAGCAATCAATGAACAACTAAGAAGCCGCAACAAAGAACTGATGCTTCTCATCTCTCTTCCTTCCTGTCTCTCCCTATCTGTCCCTCTTTCTGTGTCTCTCTCTGTCTCCAAAAAAAGGAAAGAAAAAAACTTTTGGCCCTGGCCTGTTGGCTTAGTGGATAGAGCATTTTCCCTGGCATATGGACATCCCAGCTTCGATTCCAGCTCAGAGTACCATCTGCTCCCCCACCCCTGCTTTCCCTCTCTTCTCCCTCCCACAGCTCAACTGGTTCGAGCATGGCCCTGGGCGCTAAGGACAGCTCACTGGTCTGAGCCTGGGCCTCAGGACGGTAGCTTGGTTGATTTAAGCATCTACCCCAGATGGGGGTTGCCGGGTGGATACTGGTCAGGGCACATGTGGGAATCTATCTCCCCTCCTCTCACTTGAAAACAAAAACAAAAAAACTTCTGAATTTTTTCAGACTTAATAAAACAGTGCATACCCTACTAACTATACACATTACCATAAACTTTTTTTTTTTACATTTTTCTTAAGTGAGAAGTGGAGAGACAGAGACAGACTCCAGCATGCACCCAACTGGGATCTATCCAGCAAGTCCACTAGGGGGTGATGCTCTGCCCATCTGGGGCATTGCTCCACTGCAACAGGAGCCATATTAGCACGTGAGATAAAGCCATGGTGCCATCCTCAGTGCCTTGACCAACTTGCTCCAGTGGAGCCTTGACTGCAGGAGGGGATAAGAAAGATAGAAGGGAGAAAGGGAAGGGTGGAGAAGCAGATGGTCAATTCTCCTGTGTGCCCTGACCAGGAATTGAACCTGGGACATCCACATGCCAGGCCAATGCTCTACCACTGAGCCAACCAGCCAAGGCCACCATAGACTTTTAAAAAGTACCATACTTCCCCATGTATAAGACGCACCCTTTTCCAAAAAGCTTGGGGTCTAAAAACTGGGTGCATCTTATACAGTGGTTATAGAACTGTGGTATTTTGAAAGACATAGGTGGAACTGAGAATGTGGCAATCAATATATGAAGACAGTGATTTGTTATCAGTCACAGATGAGGACAAGCTAATGGATGGGAGTTTGGACAATGATGAGGAGTTATATAAATTTTATGACTAAAACTTGAGTTCAATAACTTTATGTAATATGTTTTTTTTTCAAATTTTGGGCCCCAAAATTAAGATGCGTCTTATACATGGAAAATACAGTAAATATTTTAGAGATGCATGGACTCAGTTGCTGAGATGATAGTGGCTTCTGCTCTGTTCTTTGGTTTTCTCATTTATTTTCCTCTGTCATTTATATACTTCATTGGGGCAATATTTCAAACTATACTTAGTATCAGTTACATTATTATATAGCAGATAATCAGTCGTTATTCTATATGAGAAAAGCTGGCAGCTGCGATACTTAAACACATTTTGTGTGTGTGTGTGTGTGTGTGTGTGTGACAGAGAGGGACAGATAGGGACAGACAGACAGGAAGAAAGAGAGATGAGAAGCATCAATTCTTTGTTGCGGCACCTAGTTGTTCATTGATTACTTTATCATATGTGCTTTGACTAGGGGGCTACAGCAGATTGAGTGACCCCTTGCTCAAGTGAACTTGGGTTCAAGCTGGTGAGCCTTGCTCAAACAAGATAAGCCCATGCTCAAACTGGCAACCTCAGGAGTTGGAACCTGGGTCCTCCGCCGATGCTCTATCCACTGTGCCACCACCTACCTGGTCAGGCTTTAAACACATTCTTAAACTTTAACTCACTGTATGTACTGCTAATTCTTTTATCAAACTACATCTGAAAACCAAATGATGATTATTAATCTTAGCACCTCCGAGGTGGTATATCTTCCCATTATACATTTAATTAACTTTGCTAACCAGGACTCTTACACCAGTCAATCAAAATTACTTTTATTATACTCTTCTGATAAAATTTTGTGGCAATTCCCTATCACAATTGCCAATAAAAATATTGAACTTGGTGAAATATTCCATTGGCAGCATCATGGATGGATCTTGAGAGTATCATGCTAAGTAAAATAAATCAGAGAAAAGGACAAGAACCATATGATTTCACTCATGTGAGATATATAATAGAAAATAACAAATGAACAAACAAAACTAATCCACTCATAGACACAGGCAATGGAAGGGTGCTGACCAGAGGGGAAGAGGCGTGCAAGGAGGGTGAATAGGTAAAGAGGTCAAATATATGGTGATGGAGGGAAACTGAACTTTGGCAGGTAAGCACACAATATAATATATAGGTGATGTATCAAAGAATTCTACACTTGAAACATATAATGTTATTAACCAATTTATTAAAAGTAATCAATTGAATTTTGAAAATAATATAGACAGTAACAAGCGGTGAAAATGCAGAGCCCTGGCTGGTGAGTTCAGTGGACAGAGCATCAGCCTGGTGAATGTCCCAGTTCGTCAGGCCACACAAGAGAAGTGACCACCTGTTTCTCTCCCCATCCTTCTCCCCCTTCTCTCCCTTGACCCCTCCCGCAGCCAGTGGCTTGATTGGTTTCAGTGTTAGCCCTGGGCACTGAGGATAGCTCAGTTGATCTAAGCATCAGCCCCAGACAGGGGTTGCCGGGCAGATCCCAGTCAGGCACATTTGAGAGTCTGCCTCCCTATCTCCCCTCTTCTCACTTAAAAACTAAAAAATAGATTTAAAAAAATAAAATACAGAGAAATTGAAACCCTCATACATTGATGGTGGGAACATAAATGTTACAGCCATTTGAAAAACAGTCTGATACTTCCTCAAATTGTAAAAGATAGAGTCACCATATTGTGCAACTCTATTTGGGTATGCAATAGAAATTAAAACATATGTCTACACAAGACTTGGACACTAATGTTCACAGTAGTATTACTCATAATAGTGAAAGAGTAGAAACAACTCAAATGCCCATCAAGTAATGAATGGGTAAATAACACACTATATAGCAACATGAGAGACTACTATTCAGCAATAAAAAGGGATGAAGTACTGATTTATGCAACATATACCATGAATACATCTCAAAAACATTTTGCTAAGTCAAAATAGCCAATCACAGCCCTGGCTGGTTGGCTCAGTGGTAGAGTGTCGGCCCTGCATGTGGAAGTCCCAAGTTTGATTCCCAGTCAGGGCATACAGAAGAAGTGCCCATCTGCTTCTCCACCCTTCCCTCTCTCCTTTCTCTCTATCTCTGTCTTCCCCTCCTGCAGCCAAGGCTCCATTGGAGCAAAGTTGGCCTGGGCACTGAGGATGATTCCATGGCTACCTCCTCAGGCACTGGAATGGCTCAGGCTGCAACGGAGCAATGGCCCAGATACAGCATCGCCCCTAGTGGGCATGCCGGGTGGATCCCCGTCAGGCACATGCAGGAGTCTTTCTGCCTCCCCACTTCTCACTTCAGAAACAAATAAATAAATAAATAATTTAAAAACCAGTCATAAAAAATACCACATATCATGATTTCATTTATATGCAATGTCCAGAATAGACAAATCTACAGAGGCCTAAAGTGGATTAGTGGGTTGCCTTGGGCTAGGAACAGGGGGATGGGAGAGAGGGAACAACTATAAATGAGGTTACTTGGGCAGGAGGGGCGATGGTAATGTTCTAAGGTTAGCTTTTGGTAATAGTTACAAAACTGCAAATTTGCTAAAAACTATTAAATTGCATATTTAAAATGTTGTCATGTTGCCAGTTGCAATATAGCTCCATTTAGTAATACTGTGAGTCAGAAACTACATTAAATACTTTATACTATATTATTTCATCTAATTCTCACAATAAACCTACAATCCCATTTCACAGAGGTATCTGAAACTCAAAGATGAAGCTGTTTGCTGATGGACACACAGCTGATTAGTGAAAGATCTAGAATTCAATCACAAGTCTTACAACTCAGCATGCTAAGCTGTACCACTGACCACATACATTCAAATGGTCAGCAGAGACTCTGGAATTTCATTATTATGGTATTTCAATATGTCTACTAAAAATTTTTTCTGTAAAAATGCCAGTTCATCTGGTATTTTTAGGTAAAAGAATTTCCAAGACAGCGAATGGATTAGGAGTTGAGTATAGTATAGATAGATACTGAAAAAGAGTCATCAGATTTCATTGTGTCCATTAGGGAAATAGCTACTTTTTTTTTTTTTTAATTAAGTGACAGGAGAGGAGGTAGGGACAGACTCCCACATGTACCCTGACAGGGATCTATCCCGGTGAGCACCCTATGGGGAGATGCTCTACCCATTCAGGGTCCCAGCTCTGTTGCACAGCAATCAAACCATTTTTGCACCTGAGGAGAGGCCATGGAGCCATCCTTAGCACCTGGGGTCAACTTGCTCTTTCAAGCCATGGCTGTAGGATGAAGAGGGGAGTGAAGAAGCAGATAGTCAATTCTCCTGTGTGCCCTGACCAGGAATCAAATCCAGGACTTCATACACCAGGCCAACACTCTATTGCTGAACCAACTGGCCAGGGCTGGCAATAACTATTTATAAATTAACTGTCTCTAAGTTAACTGACAAATAGATTCACCTTGCCCAAATCCTGAATGAAACACCTAAGCCACATCTGGATGAAACAAAGCATGCTTCTGGGACAAAGCACACAGAGATCAAATTAAAATTGCCAGAAAAAGACTCCTTTGAAATCCACCCTTCCTCGTTTGAGGAGAAATGTTAGTATTCTAGGCCCATCTCTCTTCTACTTGAATGACCACAAACTGGAACTAAAGTGAAGGAATGAAAATCTATTTCCTAAGAGGCCCATTTTGTAGGGACCATCAGAAAGAAGAGAGAACTGTTTGAGGAGAGAGACAATGAGAAGAAAAAGTTGGCAATTGATTACAGCAAACAGATCATTCAATTGGCCCCAGAGAATGCAGCAGGAAAAATTACCGTATTTTTCGCTCCATAAACCGCACTTTTTTCCCAAAAAAAGTGGAGGGGAAAATGCCCGTGCATCCTATGGAGCAAAAAATACGGTTATTATATTAAATATTTTAACAAACCATTTGATTCATTTTTTTTTTCCTATTTTCCTCCTTAAAACCCTAGGTGTGTCTTATGGCCAGGTGTGTCTTCTGGAGCGAAAAATATGGTAGTTTACAGTGAACCCCTCTTCATTTTGCATGTCCTACATAACAAACACAGAAAGCATTTTCAAGTGAACCAAACAGAAAGACGGTTTAAAATGTATGATTTGATCCAAAAGTTAAAAGAAACTATTTATTCTGTATAGCTTTAAAAGGAACGTTAGTTCATTCCACCTTCAGCCTGATTCTTCTTTACTCAGGTTATGTTTTCTCTCTTCAGGCTACTATTTCCCTTCTTTCTTGTGTAAAGATGACCAACCATCCCTTTGCCTACTAACACCACCAAATAAATATTCCCACTCCTTTCCCATTGGACAAAAAGACATTAGTACTTCAACGTCTGATTTCTTCACTGCTGTCCCTAAAAATAATTAGAATGCAGTCAATGGCCTGGCCAGATGGCTCAGTTGGTTAAAGCATTGCCCAAAGCACAGAGGTTGCCAGTTCAATCCCCAGTCAGGTACATACAGGAACAGATTGATGTTCCTGTTCCTTTCTCGCTGTCTCTCCCTTCCTCCCTCTCTAAAATCAATAAAATATTCTTTTTCAGAAAAAGAATGCAGTCAGTACTAGTTGTTATCATTCACATGCACAAACGGCATAAAAAATATCTGGAATAGATATTTTGATATGTGAGAAAAAGAAAGACGGAACTAGGCCCTGGCCGGTTGATTCAGTAGACGGTGTCTGTCTACCCATTGTACAGACATCCCAAGTTCAATCCCCAGGCAGGGCACACAGGAAAAGCAACCATCTGTTTCTCTCCCCTCCCTCTTTCCCTTCTCCCCCTTTTCTCACTCTTCCCCTCCAATATCAAATGGCTCGATTGGCTCAAGCACTGGCCCTGGGCCCTGAGGAATGCTTGGTTGGTCCAAGCATCAGCCTCAGGCACAGAGGATAGCTCAGTTGGTCCAAGAGTTGGCCTCAGGTGCTGAAGATAGCTGTTGATCCTCAAGCATCAGCCCCGGACAGGTTTTGCTGGGTGGATTCCGGTTGGGGGTTGGGGCTCATGTGACAGTCTATCTTCCCTCCTCTTACTTAAAAAAAAAGAAAAAAGAAAGAAAGAAGGAGACTAGAAGTCAAAAGTGTGAATTTTACTTCTGATTATGCCCTTTACTTGTCATGTGACCTTAGGTACATCACACCCTTTCTGAGCCTTCATTTCCCCACTTATAAAGATAACACCAGTACTTCTCTCTTCAGAGTTATGATGCTAAAGAGAGATTAAATATGCGAAAGCACTATGAAAGCTGCAAAGGACACACAAATGTAAGCCACTAGGTTCAAAACTGTCACAGCGACAATGAAGTCCTCGGAGTAGCAAACCTATCGTTTGGTTCCTGTTCCTCACATGGGGCACCACTTGTCGTAGAGACACTGAAGTGCTCAGAGACCAGATGAAATGCTCCGAGGGGCTGAGAGGAGGCAACAGCCCTGGTCAGCAGACTGAAGGACTGAGCCCCATCCCCAGCCTTACTCAGGTATTTATTAGCCAGTACAAATAACCCAAGGAAGCAGACAGCAAAGTTCTCAGGGGGTGAAGTAAAGTTCAAGGAACATGCTTACTCCTAACCTCTGTTCTGAGAGCCTAAACATATTCTTTGTTGCTGAATCTTATCTTGCTGTTTCCAGCATGCACAGTTTCCAGTACAGGGTCAGTGAGATCCCTAGACTCACTTCTGCCCGGGGCTTTTGCCTTAGGGTACCTCTCTGACTCTGTCAGCCTAACTCTGCATGTCTTCACATATTCCTACACAAAATATCTCTTCCTTTTTATAAACACAGCTCATGAACATTAGACAAAACAGTCCTTTTAGCTTTGCCTCTAGCTTGTAGGACAGATCAAATCACCGTAACAAAATTACACTTTGTTTCAATAGGGAAACAAGTCAATCCTTGCTTCATTCTAAAACCTAAAATTAAAAGCAAACTATAGACCTATTGGAGTTTCTTCCTGTGAAACTAAAAATAATGATTTTTTCCCAGAAGTCTGTCTTAAAAATAATTCATTTACTTCTTACAGTCCTATTTTCTATACAGTAGTTACCATAGGAGAAAAATTAAAACTTGCAGCAACTATAGTTCATTTTCTAAAAATAGATCTTGCCCAGAATGAAAGTAGATCTCATAGTTTAGACTATTATATCCTACCCTAAAACTCAAAATCATCAAACTTTAAGTCTGGAAAAAGATTATTTAACACATAGGATAATTCTGGAAGTCCCCTAAGAAACTTACCAACGAATAAACTACATGATATAGAGACAATGAGAAAAGACAGCTTCCACTTAATATTATTTTGGACCTTTATAAATTGGACCCATGTGCAGCTCAAATATATACACTTGTTATTTTACTGATCCATTATAAATCACTGAGGGAATCTGAAGAAGCCCTCACTTTCCAAAGAAAACTGAAACCAAAGAAGGAGATGAGCTGCTCAAGGTAACACTGCTCAAGAGAGAAAAGGCTGGGCCTGGCACTCAAGAGCCCAGCAGAAGTTCTCCAGTGTTTCCCTCTTACCACAATGCCATGTGGTAAAACAGAAAGTGCCATCTAACACAAAATAAAAGTATTTGTATAATCTTTTTCAGAACCGTGGTTCTCCAGAGGTCCTGTGACTTATGATAGTGCTCATCAGGAAGGCTTTCACAGAAGTTCTATGGCAAATGGGACAGAGAGGACAATCCCATTATCAAGACTCATACCAAGTATTAAGTGAATAAATAAAGACAGCACATCAATCAGCATGTGGATACTGTGTCTTCTCTTCAGCAAAGTGGACTTAAGCTTAACCAGTCCAGGAAAATGTTGCAGCTTCCATTATTACTAACAGTAAGGATACCTGATGAGGCAGAATAGAATCAGGAGTACAAAGAGCTTACTCCTAGTGAACTAAAAAGAAATAGGCAAAAGCAGATGACAGGAAATTTGAGTTCGAAAGAAAACAATTCCACTGTGGAACTACTCTCAAATAGGGAATTATCTAGACCACTTCTAGTCCTAAAATCCCCAAAGACAAAGAAGCAAGGCATCTGAGCCACCAACATGGTAGCCAAACTAAGACCCAGAAACTTCAGGGCCACATGAGCCATGGCTGCGGCTGCATCGGCAAGCAGAGGAGGCACCCAGGAGGCTGAGGTACATACAGCTGGTGGTTTGCACCATCACGGGATCAACTTCAACAAATATCACCCAGGTTACTTTGGGAAAACTGGGATGAGACATTACCACTTAAAGATGAACCAGAGCTCCTGCCCAACTGTGAACCTTGATAAATTGTGGCCCTCGGTCAGTGAGCAGACATGGATAAAAATACTGCCCAAAAAAAAGACTGGCTGTTCATATCTTTGATGTGGTGTGATCGGCTCCTACAGAGTTCTGGGGCAGGGAAAGTTCGCAGAGCAGCCAAGTTCTTCAGCAGAAGAGCTGAGAAGATTAAGGGTGTTTGTTGGTCAGGTCTGGGCCCTGGTAGCCTGAAGCCTCATGGAGGAAAGCCCATTAAATGCTCACAAGTGCTTCTGTTTAAATGGGGGGGGCAGGAAACAAGACACCTTCAACTAACTCCTCCTCTGAGCAATTCAAGTATACTTTTCCTCTTGATAAGAAGAAACACCTTTTCTTTCAATGAGTACAAATGCAGAGAAACAGCAGAGCTTCCCTAGGAAAAAAATAAGCCAGAAATGAAAACTACTTAAAAACATATAAGTCTGTCTGCTTAGACTCAAGAATCTTGGAGGAAAGGAAATTTATTAGAGATTATTCTTTCCTTTCTAGGTCTGTATGTAATAATCTTCACGATTTGAGAAATGTATGCATGTTGGACATTATTAGGCCTGTACTATACCTTTTAAATTTTTTTGAGAGAGAAAGAGAGAGATGAGAAGCATCAACTCGTAGTTGCATTGCTTTAGTTGTTCATTGACTGCTTCTCATACATGCCTTGACCGGGAGGGGCCTTCAGCCGAGCCAGTGATCGCTTGCTCAAGCCAACAACCTCGGCCTTCAAGCCAGCAACCTTTGTGCTCAAGTCAGTGACCTCAGAGTTTTAAACCTGGGTCCTCAGCATACCAGGTCTACGATCTATCCACTGTGCCACCTCCAGTCAGGCTGTACTATACCTTTTGATATTTGCCAAACATACTGTAGACATGAACTGTTTACTGGTTAACCTAAGTATTTTTAAGCACTGGGTAAGTCTGTGTGCTAACAATGAGCTGATCTGATTAAACATTTAGAAAAGGGAGAAGAAGCCCTGGCCAGAGACACCTTACTTGGTTAGAGCATCATCCTGATGTGTAAAGGTTGCCAGTTTGATCCCAATTCAGGGTACATACAGAAACAGATCAAGGTTTCTGTCCCTCATTCTCTCCCTTTCTCTGTCTAAAATCAATAAAATAATTTTTTTTTTTAAATAAATTAAAAATGGAGAGCATGAGAAATAAGAAGCCTGGCCAAGGCAAACCTCCAGCCACTGCTATTGCTCATATTTCTAAAGAGAAATCATGAAGTATGGGTAAACCACAGATGAAGACTTTCTTAGTCAACACTGGGTCACAAGGTCACATCAACCTGAGAAGTCTCTATCACTACACCTTCAATTCTTGATCAGGAACAAAAAGCCACAGAGAGCTCAAATTCTAGCACTAGCCAACTGCTGTCATCTCTACAGAATCCATAATATCAAATACCTAACCTCATCAAAGGTCCTTAGAGAGTTGTTTCAAATTCCATCTTCAATTTTCACTAAATATTTCAGACCTAGGAAAAATACTTGAAGTTTATTTGTTAATAATTTTCTACTATGTTGAATAAATCTGACTCATAGTAAAAGAGTCACATAATTCAAAAGAGAAAAAACAAACAGGAAACTTCAAAGTCAGATATTATACTTCAGATTGAAAAGTATTAATGCCAAAAATTCTATCCATGTATTTCATGAAAAACATTAAATGCACAACCCAGCAACAAAAAAGCAAGACATTCCACTCTCAATAACAAATGAGTTAACAATAATAATACAGGCTGCGCTAATATTACATAGAACAGGAGAAACATTCGGTGACTAACATATTCCCCTTTGATGTCAATTTCTAAATTAAAGAACTGGTTTCTTTGTAAAGAAAAAGAGAGAACTTTAAAATTACCCTTTCAAATTTCGGATCCAATAAATTAACCAGTCTCAATTTTTTTTCTCTCTCTCTCTCTCTCTTTTTTATTCAGTCAGAGGAGGGGAGGCTGAGACAGAATGCCGCATCCCTTACAGGATTCACCTGGCAAGCCCATTAGGGGGTAATGCTCTGCCCATCTGGGGTGTTGCTCCATTGCTCAGCCACCGAGCTCATAGAGCTATCTTCAGCACGGGGGCGGAGGGGGGGGGGTGTTGAGAGGGGTAGCAGGGAAAGGGGGGGAGGAAGAGATGGGAGCTCCTCCTGTGTGCCCTGACCAGAAATTGAACCCAGGACATCCACACGCCTGCCAACGCTCTACCACTGAGCCAACCAGCCAGGGCCTACCAGTCTCAATTTCAAAGTCAATTCTCTTTATTCCCCCCCCCAAAAAAATTATGAGTCACATCAAACATCTGGTACCCATGTAATTAACTGTCTTAAATTTATTCAATGAAGATGTAGACTACCCACAACTGAACAAATACCATCTGAATTCAACGAAGACGCTCCATTTTAACTTTATCCCCTCCTACTACCTCTATATTTATACTTGTAAATGTAGTTTTCTCGACTTGAAAAAGAGAAATTGCAGTGAATAAATTCCAAAAAGCAGTTATCACATAAAGAAAACCTGACGAAAAAGGAAAATGGGTGCCTCCTCTGTGACGTTTTTAAAAGGTTTTAGAATCGTTTACATATCTACTAGCCTAAACATCGGACCAAATCCTCACACGCTAAATATCTGCCTCGGCATGGAGTAAAAAGAGGAAATACAGTCGTTCTGTAGGATTTAAATCTTCAGACAATGCCAGAGATTTAAGCCAATGATTTCACGCCGCTCCCCATTAACTTTTCATTAACCTGGCAAACAAAAAATCGTCAGGCTGAGATTTCGGATTGTTTTCTTTCTGGCGGAGGCAGAAAAAGGGAAACAACCGAGAAAGAGGAGCACAAACAAGAGGCATAGTATGTTGCAAATAAGAAAACTAATTTTGAATAAGAGATAATTACTGTAAAACAGATAGAAGCAAAAGAGCAGTTTTGCATTGTCAACCGCTGGACTCGGTTCCAGAATTCGGCACTGCCTGCCAGAAGCAATGGCATTAGAGCAAAGTATTAAATACCGCCCGCAGCCTTCCGCTTCGACATCCCTGGGAAAGACTCCAATCTGTTAGGACACTCCCGAGGCGGCGAGCGAGGCACAGGCGTTAACGCATTTTAAGAAAGCGAGGCCCACAGAGGGCAAGGTGAGCTCGCAGCGAAAGCTCCGCGAGTTTCCCTGCCCCCAGGGCACGCTGCAGAGCCGCCGCTCCCCACCGCCGCCCTGGGAAGAGGGTCCTCCACCGCGGACGGGCGACGGGGCTCCAAAGCAGCCCCTCCCTCCCGGCCTGAGCCCGCCGCCCTCTCGTTCAGAGCGCCCAGAGAGGACCGCACTGCCTTCCTCGCCGCTCAAGACGAGACCAGCCACCATCCCTCTCTGACCTGTCCCCGCGGGCTCCGAGTCGGCAGCGTGACCCCTCCATTCCGCCGCTCAGAAAGGGACCACCTCGCCCAGGCCCCGGACTCCGCTGCTAGGGTGGCAAGCTGGCGCGCAGCCGGACCCCAGCCCCTGGCAACCGCACCCCGCACTGTCGCCAGCGCTTACTGGCCCACGAACCAGCCGCTCCTCTCTCATTGGCTCTTGCCGCAGCCTGGTTTTGCTGGAGGGATTCTAAGAAGCGGAGGAAGGCAGAGTTAGAAGCGCGTGCGCCCGAGCGGGGATGACGCGCCAGGGCTGGGTACCAGGACCGCTGCGCCCGCAGGGGCAGACGCGTTGCCTCCCGGCGGCTGGGAAGCGAGTCCATCGGAGGAGCCGCCCAACCCCACAAACGGCCTCAAACTGAGTGGCCTCCCAGCACCGCCCAGAGCGCTTCCCGAGGTCTGTAATGTGAAGACTCAGGGACCTCTGCTGCTTCCCTCACAGCCGGACCCTTCCCTGACGCCCTGACGCCCCAGCCTTCCTGGAAACCGCACTTATAGCCCCTTCCAGCAGTCATTCCCAGTGACGTGCATCTACTTTCATGCTCCAACCGCACAGAATTCCTTCAGCCTCCCGGACCCCAAGCTTTTAGAGCAGGGGTCTAGCCAGCATGCGGCCCCCTGAGGCCATTTATCCTGCTTCTCCCCACCCCACTTTCGGAAGGGGCACCTCTTTCATTGGTGGTCAGTGAGGAGCACAGGATGCACCTGCACCCATAGTTCCCATTGAAATACTGGTCAATTTGTTGATTTAAATTTACTTGTTCTTTATTTTAAATATTGTATTTGTTCCCGTTTTGTTTTTTTACTTTAAAATATGTGCAGTGTGCATAGGGATTTGTTCATAGTTTTTTCTTTTTTTGTTTTTGTTTTTTTTTACAGGGACAGAGTTAGAGAAAGGGATAGGGACAGACAGATAGGAACGGAGAGAGATGAGAAGCATCATTAGTTTTTCATTGCCTTTACGACACCATAGTTCATTGATTGCTTTCTCACATGTGCCTTGAAGGCAGGCCTTCAGCAGACCGAGCAACCCCTTGCTGGAGCCAGCGACCTTGGGTTTAAGCTGGTGAGCTTTTGCTCAAGCCAGATGGGCCCGCACTCAAGCTGGCTAGCTCGGGGTCTCGAACCTGGGTCTTCTGCATCCCAGGCCAATGCTCTATCCACTGCGCCACCGCCTGGTCAGGCTCATAGTTTTTTCTTTATAGTCCGGCCCTCCAATGGTCTGAGGGACAGTGAACTGGCCCCCTGAGTAAAAAGTTTGGGGGCCCCTGATTTAGAGCATTCCTAGACCTGCTCTACAGACTCTTTTAAGAATCTTTGTCACCTGACCAGGCGGTGGCGCAGTGGATAGAGCGTCGGACTGGGATGCGGAAGACCCAGGTTTGAGACCCCACCAAGCTCACCAGCTTGAGCGCGGGCCCATCTGGCTTGAGCAAAAAAGCTCACCAGCTTGGACCCAAGGTCGCTGGCTCCAGCAAGGGGTTGCTCGGTCTGCTGAAGGCCCGCGGTCAAGGCACATGTGAGAAAGCAATCAATGAACAACTAAGGTGTCGCAACGGCAACGAAAAACTAATGATTGATGCTTCTCACCTCTCTCTGTTTCTGTCTGTCCCTATTTATCCCTCTCTCTGACTCTCTCTCTGTCCCTGTAAAAAAAATAATAATAATAACAAGAAAAAGAATCTTTATCATTAACTTCTCCCTCTACAGCCGATGGACCATCTTCAAACATTCAAATACCTTAAGGAAATCTGCTATTCTAAATCCATACTCTCAGTTCCAATAAATTTAGTCCCCAACCATCACTTCCTTTCTCACCACCAACTTACATCATAGTCCCTACAAAACATCCTGACAAGTTATCGCACATTTAGTTGATAGTATTCCAAGGTCAAAATTGGTTTCCACATTGGTTCTGAATTTCTAAGAGGCCCAGAATTTGGCATAAGCTAGAAGAGCAGAGCATTGCACAGGCTGGGTCAGCCTCAACTCACTGTGTGACCCTGAACATGGATGGTTCATTATCTGTGCTTCAAATTCCCATCTATAAAATAAACAGAATCAAGTTTGGCCTTGACCTAACATAGAGAAGCAGAGTATATTCTTTTTTGGGTTTTTTGTTTTACAGAACGGGAGGGAAAGAAAGGGAGAAACACCAACTCCTTGCTTCACTCCAGTTGTGCATCCATTGATTGCTTCTCATATGTGCTTTGACTGGGGATCGAGCCGGATCTCAGTGCTGGGTGTTGACACTCTATCCACTGTGCCACCACTGGCTAGGTCAAAGTAGGTTCCTAAAGCTGAGTGAACGGAGTTGAACAGATGCTCTTTGTAGTGGTGAAAGAACAATAGAGATACTTTGTTGACTGGGTAGCTCAGCATTAAATGTATTCTCTGAAAGAGAAGTAGTGTTCTCTGAAAAGTTTCCACATTTATTTACATACATTTTAAACAGTTACTCCAAGAAATTATTTTGCTACCCTATTTAATATTTACAAATTTCACTGGTTGGAAATAAAAAATAAAACAGCATACCCAAATAACTTAGCCATGTCCCCTGTATCTCCCCAATTCTACCGCAATCACTAAAACAGGGCTTGCTGCCCTTTTGTCGTCTTGTTTCAGCAGAAGAGCCAAAGTTGCACAGGTGGAAGTTCAGCTTATAAAGTCACAGAATTTGCTTTGATTTTTTTCCTGTCCATCAGATCATAAAGAGGAAGCTGTCACTGAGCCCAACAGAGTTGGTACTCAGAAATGTGGAATAAATTGGATTGAATGAGGTGGTTAAAGGATTAAGTAGTGATTAAAGCAAACAATTAAGGCCTTTGGTGGAGGGGGCAGTGTTGTTGCATTATTGGCAGTCAGAAGCAGGATTCTCTAAAAACCTTCTGCAACCATTTACACACACTTTAAACAGTTACTATAAGATATTTAAATTTGTTAAACAGTTAACATGAGAAAAATATAAAGTGAACTGTTTGACACTAAAAACTGTTTATGATATTTTAAAAAGCAAATCTGGGAACTGAATTACCTTATAACTCTAACATCTGGTTAAAATACCTTCTTTTTGCTGATATTACTGGTATTATTTCCATTTCAATTTATTGATGTTCTCTTCTATGAGCCAGAAAAAGTAACTTTAGCAACTCTATGAACACCAGCAATCAATTTCTTGAGATTACTGATGTCTGAGAAATCCTGTCAGTTTTTCACAAGGAACTGGCTTTTGCTCAGCTTCCCTCTCTCCCTGAGGTAAGTAAACAGGTGCTGTCGTCTCCTCCACGTGACTTTTACCCCATACTTCTCCTCAGGAGTGTCTTTAACCAGGACAGGCCCAGGCTCTGGGCTCTCAGGAGTACTAGTGTGAAGGGAGCAGTGTAGCAGGCTGTTTTCCCTCTGATCTGTGGGAGCAGGCACCTGATTCACAGGAGATGACTCTGGGGTCTGGATATTAGGGGCAGTGAACATATAAGGTAAGTTTTCAAGTGCATGTACTGATTTTTCCCCACAGCTTTGGGGACTGAGCACTGGAACTAAGGGCCTTCTGGAAATATCCTCTGAATGATTGGGGCACTCCCGGATTAAGGGGTTTCCAAGAGTGGCCGAACTGGAAGAAGACTGTGGACTCTCAAATGTTAAATGTGGATACTTGGAGGTGATAGAGCTTCGACTTGAATGTCTTGCCTGGTCTTGGTGATGACGTTTCCGTTTCCTGTTGGCTGGGAACCAGCTTTCTGCTGTTGTATCAAACTGAGGTGATACCTAAGGATCAACAACAACAAAAAATGGTGAGGAGAGCCACATACCAAGTACAAACCTAAGGGAGGAAATTATATCCAATGACCGGAGGCCAGAATCCTAAGTGAGACCCACTATTTTGAGGGACACAAAACAAAAACACCTGTCTCAGATATTAGAAAGAGATATGAAGATACTAATTTTGAGCAATCTATTCAATCGCTGTGCTTTTCCATTTCCTCGTGTAAGGAAGGGGACAATACCTCTTTTTCTTTTTTTGTGTGTTATTCCTAAGTTAGAAGCGGGGAGGCAGTCAGACAGACTCCCACATGCACCCATCCGGGATTCACCTGGCATGCCCACCAGGGGGCGACGCTCTGCCCATCTGGTGCGTTCATTGTGGTGGCCACGGAGCCATCCTCAGCACCCGGGGCCAACTTTGCTCCAATGGAGCCTTGGCTGCCGGAGGGAAGAGAGAGACAGAGAGGAAGTAGAGGGGGAAGGATGGAGAAGCAGATGGGCACTTCTGTGTGCCCTGGCCAGGAATCAAACCTAGTTCTTCCACATGCCGGGCTGACGCTCTACTGCTGAGCCAACCAGACAGGGCCACAATGCCTCCTTTTCTTTATCACACCACACAGCTGCAACTTGTTTAACTCCCTTTAAACTTTAAGGAGACCAGCAGTCTTATTTACCATTGATCTGATCTCAGCACCTAGCAGACTACCTGCACTAGGGCCCTGGTAAAGAATGAATGGCTGGATGCAAGAAGAGGGAGTAAGAGTGTTGGTAGAAAGCAAGTAGCACAGGACTTGGCATGTAATGGGTTCTCAATAAATGTTCATTTTGACCGGTCACACAGTCAAAAGTGCACCATGACTTTACAGACACACTGTATTATCGTTCTTCTAAGAAATCCTGAACAAGTTATATTTATTAAGCCCTCCTAAGCAAATTTTATGCTTTTGTCTGGTCTTTTGCTATAGTACTTCCCAGACATATAATAGTTATATTCTCTTCCCAGGGCTTTTAAGCTGTCAAAATATGACATAGGCCATTTCTGTGGTTTTTTTCCCAAGGTTCACTCTATTAAACAGTAAATAGAGTACTTAGCTAAATACCTCTTCCATGAAGCTCAGAAAACAATCTCATTTTTTACTAGTTCTGCCATTTACCTGGCTTTCTCCCCGAGCTACTGGGTAGTGAAACTTTTTTACTAAACTCTTTCATAAGAATGTGGCATGGGGAGAAGACTCCAATTCCCACCAACCCAAGTGGAACTTTTCTAACTTAGAAGATATACCAGAACAGATGGCTGATAACAGAGTATATTGCCTTCTTATCCCTGCCCCTATGCATCTTATTCTTTAGAAACCCTTGTTCAAGGGACAGAAGAGTCAGTATTCTGAGAAGCCTAACAGTAAAAGTCAAAGTAAGAATCCCATGGCCTACCCAGGAAGCGATGACGTTGTGGTCAATGGGCTTGCTAGGCACCTGTCTAGTGTGGGTGATAGGAAGCTGTGGCGATGCATAGCGGTGCTTGGGGCCCTCCAGTGGTTGTTGGTGGAATAGCAGCTGGGCTTTCTGGGACGTTTGGCGGCTTTTTTTCCTGGGAGGCATCAATAGGTGAATGAAGAGCAATTAGTAACCACATGGTGCTGGTTGTAGTCAAGTCCAAAGAGAGGCTCCAGTTCCAACCCATGCCTGCAGAGAAGAAACAAAAGCTCTTCCTTATACCCTGCCAGCTAGTTCTACTATCAACTCACCACTCACACCAAAAGTTGCAGGGAGTATAAGTGACCTAACCTACACCATCGAGTTAAAACACAGTAAGTAGTTCACATTCAACATTTGCTCAATGAACACTTGGCAAGCATGTGTTAAGTGCCATGCTGGGTGTTGAGAATTTAGAAATTACTTTTTCTCCCATCATTTATTGAGTGCCAAGCACTTGTAGGGACACAGAAGCCAGACTGTCCCTGTTCCAAAGAGCTGAGAGTCCAACAGCAGGAGAGACAATTACTTTTTTTTAATGTTATTTTATTTTATTTTATTTAGAGAGAGGAAGGGAGAGAGAGAGACAGGAACATCAATCTGTTCCTGTATGTGCTCTGACCAGGGATTGAACTGGCAACCTCTGTGCTTTGGGACAATGCTTCAACCAACCAAGCTATCCAGCCAGGGTTAGGAGAGACAATTACAATAACGGGACCAATGCTTCCACTCACCCCAGGGGAAGCTTTCTAGAGAGGGTGACAGCTGACCTAGGTATGAAGGGCAAGGGGAAGTCAAAAAGCAGCGAGGGTAGGCACTCCACACCCAGGAGCAGCACCTACACAGCACAAAGACATGAAGGTGCATATTAGGTGATCAGGGATCACAGACCCCATGTAGCTGGATACAACATATGAAAAGATGAATGGCAAGAATTGAGGTCGGACATGGTGTCAAGGTTAGTTCAGAAAAACCAGGTATACCACATAAGTTTAGATTTTAGCCTAAATATTTACTGAATAATTTCAAGAAAAAAAAATATGATCACATATGGACTGTTTTTTAACTTTCCCCCAGATAATTGTGAACATATACAAAAGTAGATTAAATAATATAATGAAAAAAAAATAATATAATGAGCTTCCATGTACCCATCACCCAGCTCCAAGAACCATCAACCCATGGCCATCCACATCCCTAACCACATTCCCTAGCCCTATATATATCTGAAGAAAATGCAATATTTCTATTCATTACATAATTTCCATTAATATAACATATGTACATTATTTAATGTTATCAAATGTTCAAATTTTCAATTGTCTCATAATACAATACCATAATTGTTTTTTGTTTTTTGTCTTTTATTTTTATTTATTCATTTTTAGAGAGGAGACAGAGAGAGAGAGAGAGAGAGAGAAAGGGGGAGGAGCTGGAAGCATCAACTCCCATATGTGCCTTGACCAGACCAATGCAAGGTTTTGAACTGGCGACCTCAGTGTTCCCAGGTCGACGCTTTATCCACTGCGCCACCACAGGTCAGGCATGATTTTTGTCTTTTAGAAAGATCATCCTGGCACCAGGGTGAAAAGAGAAAACAAGGATCCTGGAAGTAGGAGGACCAGTTTTAGGAGGGTACTGTGTTACCAAAGTGAAAAATGATGAGGCCTGAACCTGGGCTGTCATTGGAGATATGAGGCTGGAGACAGAGGCAGGCTCAACTGGACCCAGAAAGTAATAAAAAGTCTGAGAAAGCATCCACTGAATCTAGTAACCAGATCAACTTTAATGAGAACTTCATCAATGTAATGGTGGAACAGAAGTTTGAATGCAATAGTTACAACATTAAATGGGAGGTGCAGCTGAGCATTCTTAGCCTAGAAAGTCACACAAAAGGCTATGGCTATATATGTATGTTTATTATACTAAGCATGCATAAGATATAGAAGTGTAATAATTTTTTTTTTTTTTTTAACAGGGACAGAGAGAGTCAGAGAGAGGGATAGATAGGGACAGACAGACAGAACCAGAGAGAGAAGCATCAATCATTAGTTTTTGGTTGCCATTGCAACACCTTAGTTGTTCATTGATTGCTTTCTCACATGTGCCTTGACCACGGGCCTTCAGCAGACCGAGCAAGCCCTTGCTGGAGCCAGCGACCTTGGGACCAAGCTGGCGAGCTTTTGCTCAAGCCAGATGGACCCGCGCTCAAGCTGGAGAGCTCGGGGTCTCGAACCTGGGTCTTCCACATCCCAGTCCGACGCTCTATCAACTGCACCACCGCCTGGTCAGGCAAGGTACATCTTTCATATGGGGAAATACAGCATATTTGTAGCCATCTCCTCCTTTCTTTTTTTTTTTTTTTAATTTTCTTTTTATTTATTCATTTTAGAGAGGAGACACAGAGTGAGAGAGAGAGAGAGAAAGAGAGAAAGGGGGGAGGAGCTGGAAGCATCAACTCCCATATGTGCCTTGACCAGACCAGCACAGGGTCTTGAACTGGCGACCTCAGTGTTCCCAGGTTGACGCTTTTATCCACTGCGCCACCACAGGTCAGGCGCATCTCCTCCTTTCTTCTGTAATTAGAGGTCAAGTCCCTTTCTAAGGCTTTTCCCTCTGTCTGACCGTTGGAGCCTTCCTCACTCTGTATACATTTTTCAGACAATCATCTGTTCACGTTTCAATAACCACCTGGATATAGATGACTTTAGCATTTATATATTCAGCTTAGAATTCTCCACAGTCATGGCCTATATATATCCCACAGCCTATCTGATAGCAACCTTGACATTTTCCTTTCCCCTCTCCCATCTGACCCAACACCACTTAAACATGTCTTCTATAATGCCCCTCTCTCCCCACCAGCCTTCAAGTTCCAACAATTCTGGCATGGGTAATTGCAATAGCCTATCTGGTCTACCGTAAACCACTCTGGCACCCCCTTCAGAGACCTTTTAGAAATTTACATCTGATCTTGACTCACTTCCGCTAAAAATTTTTGACATTTGGAAAAGAACCAGCTCCTCAGTTATGACTTGATCCCTGCTTCCTCTGGTTCCAGCTTCATCTCACAACACACCCTCTGGTCACAGGGCTTTCAGACCTTACTCCCTTAGCTTTGAGGGTTTCCCTTCCTTCTTTGCATAAACACATCAGATCTTACCAAGCTTTAGTTAATCAGAAAAGCCTTTCCTGGCCTACCTAAGGCAAACTCTCCTTATTGTAGATACTCAGTTATCATTGACCTCTAATTTATCACTTCACAGTTATAACTCTCCATTAGCTTATTTGATTCTCCCAAAACATCTGTGTTCCCTCTTTCCTCCCAGTATACTCTCTGTGAACTCAAACCTCCTCTGCCATTGTATCCTAGCAGGGCCTGACACATATTATTAGGTCTTCAACAAAATCTGTTGACTAAGTTAACAAAGTACTTCACTATATATAAAAGATTGGCTTTTGGAGGGGAGTGAATGAGACAGAATTTGAAGATTCGGAGCGAAGGTAAGGTTTATGGTGTGTAATTTTTTTAAGATGTTGGAAACTTACGTAAGATTACATGCTGTCCTCAACTACTCAATCCGGTACGGGGAACTAGACGATGGTTAGTTGCTGGTACACAAGTTCCCGCAGTAAGGTAATCAATCAACCAGGGTAGACTTTAAAAAGTAGGAAGAGCCCGAGGGAGGTGGGGAGGATCTTCCTACCCTGGGGTGATTAGGGATGCCGCGGGACAGTGCGAGCAACAGCAGGCCAAGGGGGCCGCCCCAGGCGCCGCCATCGCCCAGGTGCCCGCTGCCCTGCCACCACCGGAGCCCTACCGGCGCCCTCCGAGCCTCCCTGGGCCGCCCTCTCCCCACGAGCCGGCCAAGCCGCCTTACCCGCCAGGCGGCGTCCGGGCCGCCGACCCTCCAGCCGCAGCGGAACGCGGAGACAAAAGCCGGCGCCTATTGGCAACGCTCCGTCACGTGACCGCAACGCTCCGCCGGCGCCAATTTCAAACAGCGGAACAAACTGAAAGCTGCGGTGCCCGACCCCACCCCCGACTCCCAGACCGGGACCCCCTCCCCTCCCGGGATCCCCCGGGATTCCCCACCCCTCCCGCACCGCCGGGGACCCGGCGGGCCCGGCGCGAGTCCCCGGCCGGCACCCTGGCTCGGCCTGCAGGCTGGAGGAGCCCGGAGTCCGCCCTAGGAGCCACAGCGCCGCAGCGACTGCGACCGCAGTCGGGAGGTGAGCGGGAGCGGAGGAATGGAGGCTGAGACCCGGTCTTGGCGCAAGCACGCAGCAAGCGCTCCGGGGCCGCGGTCAGGGAATCTAGCAGCAGGACGCGGGACAAGAGTGAGGGCTTACGGACACTCAGGGGGACGTCTAAGCGAAGGCACAAATTATTTTCTGCATCCAACCCTCTGGCTTGTCCTCATTTCTTTCTCAAAACACCCCTCGGCCTTCCCTGGAAGTTTAACCTCCGCACTTTGCCCGCATCCTTGCTAGGGCTGGGCTAGCCTCCTCTCATAGACAGACTATGGCTGGGATGAAGATTGAGCTGACTTTGTATTAAGTCAAAGACAAACCTGCCCACACACTTTTCTGCTTCCAGGTGCTCTCACCGTAATACCACACTGCTTCCACTTCAGCCTCTTAAAGATACTTCTCTTGGTTCTTGAGAACCCTGCAAGGTTTCTCTGGTCAGGGTGGGGTGGTGAGGTCAGAGGAGCCACTCTGGAAGGCTCCTGGGCTAGATAAAGTGTTGACAATGATAGGAAGAGGCTGGTCAAAGCAGAGAAGGGAAAATTAAGCCTGAGAAGATATCTGGGGGATGGGGAGGGGATAATAGTAGTATCTTCTGATTGATAGGGAAGGGAGGGAGGCTTGATGAGATAGGTAGAAGTAAAACTGAGATTTGAAGGTGGAGAAACCTAGGTATAAAAGAAAAGGAGGAGACAGTGGGAAGGGCCTGTGAACTCAAAGCAAAAGGCAAATATCATGAGTGTAACAATCATTTTTAGAGATATCGAATGTCCTAAAAAGCAGACAGCCTGTTCCTTTGTCAAATTTCCTCTAGACAGTTTTACACAAGTTTACATAATGGTAGAATATGCAATATATCTATTAAAATCAACAAAGCACAATTTTAAAAAATTTAGCACAATATTTTTAAAAGAACTGTTTTGTGTTTGTTTTTTTTAACATTACACAACCCCTTAGCATATTGATAACAGCACATTTCAGTAGTCAGGAGATATGGTCTTTGTTATAGAAAAATATTAATACAATAACATGCTTAGAAAATTAAATGTGAATAAGAACCTGCAAGTACTTAAAATGTCACTATATAAATATTAAGTATATGCAAATTGTAAAAGAAAACTCTACTGTTTGAAAATCAATGCAAGTGTACTAGCCTGTGAAATTAAAACGGCAACGCTTCCTGTTATGCAGTGCACAGGCTGCCTACCTTCATGTTGGCCCTGAGGTGAGCAGCTGCCCTTATCTGAGGTCTTGTGAACGGGGATGTTTTCTTTAGTGCTGTGGCAGTGGTACCATGGTACAACTCGCCTTTCTTCCCTGATTCTATTGGCACTGATCCTTTTATTGTGATATAAGAGTAGAAAGGCTTTATCCTAGAATGGATTATGAGATCAGAGTTTGTCAGGACTCTTAATTACAAAACGTCCTCCTATCCCAGCATTCCTGTCCCTGTAGTCATTGCAAGTGATCTGTATTCTAGTAAACAATAAAAGACATTTTTGTTAGTGCCTCACTTGTTTCTGTAGGCAAACATTCTCATGCTTCCAGAAGACCTTTGGGTGTGTTGACCTACATTCAACCCAGTCCCACTTTTCCCATTTGAATTGGCTTCTGTTTGCTCCAGTTTTAGTTTTCTTTTGTCAGTGCAACTCATCTCCTTCTTGTCTGAGGTCTTTACAGAGGCCCAGGGATTACTCATGGCAGTCTTGGTCGTAGGAGGAGGAATGCCTCTCTCTAACAGAAGCTCCCTCTCATCCTAACAGATCTGTGACACCCTGCTGCTCCTTCCACTTTCCAGGATCCATGCTTGTAATTCTCAATGGCGAGTGAAAGCACATATTCATAATGAAAACCAGCCCCCATAGGCCACTGATTCTCAAAAGACGGAGGCTGCCTGTTCCTGTTCAAAATGCCCCGAGTGAAACATCAGAAGATGAGGCTAGGCCCCCTACCCAACAAGAGCTTGGTCAAATGCAGGCCCCCGATGAGGTGGCAGTGTCCAGCTCTTGCAAGTTTCCAGCTGGTATCAAGATTATTAACCACCCCACCATGGCCAGTACCCAAGTGGTGGCTGTCCCCAACAATGCCAATATCCAGAGCATCATCACAGCATTGACCGCCAAAGGAAAAGAGAGTGGCAGCAATGGACCCAACAAATTCATTCTCATCAGCTGTGGAGGAGCCCCCAGTCACCCTCCAGGATCCCAACCTCAAGCCCAAACCAGCAAGGATCCCAAGAAGACAGAAGTGATCACTGAACCCCTGAAACCGAAACCAGCGGCTATGGATGTGAATCTTCCTAGACCACCTGGAGCCCTTCTCGGGCAGAGATGGGAGAACTGTGGTATGTGGTCTGCAAGGCAAAGGGGTGAGGAGCTCAGCCTTTCCCCTTTGGTGGCAAGGACTGCAGTCGGTTATGTTGATGTCTACAATAGATAGTCATGTAGCCTGAACCAGGGGAAAATCATTCTGAAACCTTGACCCAGATCCTTTGGGCACCTTCCAAAGAATTGTAATCATCATTTAGCACTTCTAATTGCCTTCTTCTCTGTTTATTCTTCCCATTGACTATATAAAGAAGTAGGAATCTTTTTCCATCTTAAAGGAGAAAATTAAGGCATGAGGAGGAAAAGTGGTTCTCTCTGTGTAGATATTCAGTAACTTTTCTATAAGTTGCCTTGACTGATCTCTAAGGCTCAGTGTGGCCCAGATAGAAATGCAACTTGAACCATGCTCCTGAATTTCTCCTGAAATCCATAATGGGGCAGAGTACCTGAGGGCCACAGTAAAGTCAACATGTATGGCCCTTCTCCCTAAAGGTAGAGTTCTTGAGAGGTGATTCCTAACCTCCAGTTTTGATGGGCCCACCAGGTATCAGATTAGGCAGCTAAGTGACATCTTGGATTATTTCCCCTTTAGCTGGCGGTGAAGCAGTAGGCTGCACTCTTAACAACAGCTTGACCAGTATCCAATGGCTTGGAAAGATGAGTTCTGATGGACTGAGCTCCTGCAGCATCAAGCAAGAAATGGAGGGAAAGGAAAATCGGCACCTGGAGCAGAGTCAGGTTAAGGTGAACTGTCTGTCACTAGGGAAATCAGAGCCCATGCAGGGAACTTTCAGTGGCCAGTGCAGCAAAATTTGCAAGTTCTAGTATCAATGCTCACTTAGTGCAATTCTGTGTAACTTTTGTGCTACCTTTTTGCTTGGGATCTTGCCCACCCATCTGCGAAATTCCTTTTATTCTCCTATTCCATCAGGACTGAGTTTAGTGCTCCGCCCTTAGTAGCTATTCAGGGATGAAGAGGTCTTAGTTTGGAAAGCCACTTAAATTTTAAAGGAATAGCCCAACAGTATGAAAGGAATACAGCATTGTTAATCAGGTAGTTTTCTTAAAAGATATATTAATCTAAAATAAAGTGAGTGAGATGTGAATTTTAAATATTTCCCCAGCAATCAAAATTGATTTGACCCAGTTGTGTGGCCTGGGGTTGTTTTTCATAGTCGCCTCACACCTAGATTCTGTTTTATATACCTTTGAATCATTCATCTCACAATTTTTTAAAGTGCACATTGACATAAGTATACATAAGTAAAAAATTGAACCGTTCACTTAAAATGTGTACTTTATAAAGTTACTTATATAAGCATATAAATATAACAAACATAAATTAAATATATAAACTTACAAATATAATAAAGCTCGATACCTTTTTTATTTTTTAAAGCTTAGTATTTTTAAAATGTGAATTTTCAGACTCTTGCCTAAGACTTAGTCAAATATGTACTTTGCAGACATTTTTCTGTCCTGTACTTGGAAATATAGTATTTCTCTCACACAAACATTGAAAGGGGATGAGAGAGGACTAAGACTGACGCCTCTTGGCCCCCAGGTCTGAAAAATGAGTGTGGTTATTATGTAAAATCAATGTTTTAAGCATATACCCAAAATTTTCTGAGAAGTTTTGTTTTGTTTTTTGTGGCAGAGAGAGAGGGATAGATAGGGACAGACAGACAGGAACGGAGAGAGATGAGAAGTATCAATTCTTTGTTGCGGCACTTTAGTTCATTGATTGATTTCTCATATGTGCCTTGACCAGGGGCTATAGCAGACTGTGACCCCTTGCTCGAGTCAGCGACCTTGGGTCCAAGCTGGTGAGCCTTTGCTCAAACCAGATGCACCTGTGCTCAAGCTGGCGACCTCAGCTTCTCGAACCTGGGTCCTCCACATCCCAGTCTGATGCTTTATCCACTGCACCACTGTCCCCTCAGGCGGATGAGTTTGTTTCTAGTGTGATTTTTATGAGATGAGAAGTTTTTCTAGGGAATGTTCTTTAAGGGGGGCTGGAGAATGTCTTATGAACTCTTCTATGTCATTCCCCTTTCTCTCACCCTCTGGTTTCTCACACCCTCAGGTTGAGGAGATCCCAGGAGCATCAACATCCTGGCAGGACTCTGTGTCCGAGCGGCCCCCATACTCTTACATGGCCATGATACAATTTGCTATCAACAGTACTGAAAGGAAGCGCATGACCTTGAAAGACATCTACACTTGGATCGAGGACCACTTCCCCTATTTTAAGCATATGGCCAAGCCAGGCTGGAAGGTACTGTGTTCCATAATGACCCAAGTCGAGGTCACTCTGATCCGACAGTCTGTCTACACAGATGTGCAGCACTTTGTGTCTGGTGCTCTGAGGGAATATTAAATGCAAAGGATGCTAGAATTAAAACAATTGTGTCTTGCCTGACCAGGCGGTGGCGCAGTGGATAGAGCATCGGACTGGGATGCGGAAGACCCAGGTTCGAGACCCCGAGCTCGCCAGCTTGAGTGCGGGCCCATCTGGCTTGAGCAAAAGCTCACCAGCTTGAACCCAAGGTCGCTGGCTCCAGCAAGGGGTTGCTCGGTCTGCTGAAGGCCCACGGTCAAGGCACATGTGAGAAAGCAATCAATGAACAACTAAGGTATAGCAACGAAAAACTAATAATTGATGCTTCTCATCTCTCCGTTCCTGTCTGTCTGTCCCTATCTATCTCTCTCTCTGACTCTCTCTCTGTCCCTGTAAAAAAAAAAAAAAACAATTGTGTCTTTTGACTTATGACTTGATCCTGCTGAGTTCAGGCAAAAATCATCAATAAGAGCTCTATAGCCACTTCCATGTGTCACCACCTAAGGTTGACTGACTCTAATGTAGCAGTAAGCCCACTGTTTTGCTGCACTGAACAGCAGCTAAAGTGCCGAAGTAGATTTATGAATATATCTTTTAAAAACAGTGCTGTCAGTGGACCGCATCATTCACCTCCTCTAATGTCATATAAAATTTCTAGAAGGCAGGGACTGCCCCTTCATTTTATTCATAGGAACACAAACGCCTGGGACTCACTATAGCTCACGCTGTAATATTAGCCACAGCTCAGATCCCCTGACAGATACTCAGCTCCAAGCCAAAGTGTTTTTGTTTTGTTTTCCTTCTAGTAGAGCTTCTAACTTCACACTCTTACCTCAACTAAATTTCCTAGTTTCTTAATTTCTTTACTCACCCATCTTGCTCTTGATTATTGTTTCACAGTCTCACTCCTCTTTCCTAGCCCTTGACAGCTATCGGGGTCTTTCATTGAACACCCACCTGAGAAACGGCACCAGTCTTTATCCCCATAGGATAGATGGGTTTCTGGCTGAGGCGGACGGCTCTGCAAAATGGAGATCAGGGAGAGAATTGGTCACTTGGCAAGGCCTGTGCTGGGTACAGTGGGCAAGGCCTGAGGCTGATTTCCCTTCAGCAAACATCAAAGCTGATGTTTTGAAGCTGAAGTTGCTGACAACCAGTTGTCTCTTCTTTCAGAATTCTATTCGCCATAACCTGTCTCTCCATGACATGTTTGTTCGAGAGACGTCTGCCAATGGCAAGGTCTCCTTTTGGACCATTCACCCCGATGCCAATCGCTACTTGACCTTGGACCAGGTGTTTAAGGTGAGTGTCCCAGTTCTTCTAAATGGGGCCAAAGTTGGAGGTCTTAATATCGTCAAAAAGAAACAAGTGGTCCTTGCAATGATCTCACCTGGTCGGGGAAAGCTGGAAGCAAGCAAGGCAAGCCTATAGGTGATTTGAATAAAACTTGCTGAATTAAGTACAACTGACAAATACTAAATGACACACTATGTTGCTAGACCAGGCCATAGACAGGACTGCTTTAATCCAAATAAGAGGACTTCCTGGGGCAGTGTTTCCCTAACTGCCCTGTGGATAAGAATTGCCTGGGATGCTTAAGATAGAGCTTCCCATGCCCCTGTCTTGGGGCTTCTGATTCACTGGGTCTGGGATTGGCCCAAAAATTTTAACAGCATCTGAGGTGATTCTTACAGAGAAATTCTAAGAAACCTTGTTTTAAAAAAGCCATTCTGTAGGCTGGAGAACAGAAACTGAGCCAGCAGAACGACTCTTCATGAGCGATTGTTTTGGGATTTCAGAGTGCCCATAACTATTCTGCTGGGAGGGACAGTTGTCCAGGATGGCCCTCAGCATCAGGCAGGAATAGGCATTTTTCCCAATGTGGTCAGTTGGTTGACTGTGCTGGTGGTAACTTCATCTCATTTCTCTCCCACAATGCCTGACCACCACCAGCCACAGGAACCAGGGTCTCCACAATCGCCCGAGCACTTGGAATCAGTAAGATTCTTTCCCTCTGGCTCGGGGCTTGGCCTTGTTTTTCTTTCACTGCTCAGCATGGCTTTAGTGGACAGGGACAGGATCCTCAGCAGGGGAAGGGAGCCTATGACCGTGTGACTGCCAGCCCTAAACACAGAGCACACCAGGCTTCTGGGAATGAGGAATTTGTGACTGTCACCTCTTCTCCCCAGAAGAGAGAGATGCCCACTTCTCCTCCCCACTCCCCCTCACATAGGCATCATGAAAGTGCACTGAGCAGAGCAGGTGTGATGGCAAGAGGACATGCCACGGGCTTGGTGCGAGACAGCAACCACAGTGCATGGCATCAGTCTGACAGGCAGCCATGCTTTCTCTTTCACCCTTGTTTTTCTTTTTCTTTCTTTTTTTTTTTTTTTTTTTTATTCAATGAGAGCAGGGGAGGCAGAGAGACAGACTCCTGCATGTGCCCTGACTGGGATCCACTCGGCAAGCCCACTAGAGGACAATGCTCTGCCCATCTGGGGTGTTGCTCCATTGCTCAGCAACCGAGCTCTTCTTAGCGCCTGGGGTGGAGACCATGGAGCGATCCTCAGCATCTGGGGCCGGCCAACTCACTTCAGTTGAACCATGGCTGCAGGATGGGAAGAGAGTCAGAGAGAGAGAAAGAGAGAAGCAAGAGGGGAAGGGGTGGAGAAGCAAATGGGCGCTTCTCTGTGCCCTGACCAGGAATCGAATGAACCCAGGACACCCACATGCCGGGCTGATGCTCTACCATGGAGCCAACCGGCCAGAGCCACACCCTGGTTTATCTTTGCCACTCAGAGAGCCACATGCTTTAGCATCCCCTGGGGCTGATGAGGACACATGGAAGAGATGCTGGGACCTGCCACCTTATGTCTGTGTGCTGTCCACCTTTCCCACTAACCAGGCTTTGGTGGCTGTGCTCACCTGTATCCTCCCAGAGCAGCTTTGGTTTCTGGGCTGTCAGTTAGCTCGGTGCCCGGTACCACAGCACCTGGTGGGTTCTGCCGCCTTCTCCCCCTCCTTAGTAACGCAGATGTCTTTCTCTTCCTGTCTGCCACGCACAGCAGCAGAAACGACCCAATCCTGAGCTCCGCCGGAACGAGACCGTCAGAACTGAACTCCCACTGGGCGCACGTTAGTATGGGAGAGTGGGCCTCAGGCCTCATCCTTGTTCTGGGGGCATAGCTTTAGGGGATCAGACTCCAGAATTCTATGCCTTGCTCAGAGGGATCTGAGCCCAGAGGAGAGCACAGCTCCTGGGATTGAGAAGGGGTGTGTCCCTGGACCCCTACTCCTCATCTCTCCTATTTTCTCCTAGGGCGGAAGATGAAGCCATTGCTACCCCGGGTCAGCTCATACCTGGTACCCATTCAGTTCCCAGTGAACCAGCCACTGGTGCTACAGCCCTCAGTAAAGGTGCCATTGCCCCTGGCCGCTTCACTCATGAGCTCAGAGCTTGCCCGCCATAGCAAGCGAGTCCGTATTGCCCCAAAGGTGAGTGGCTTCTGTTTTCCTCTGAGGATTAAGTATGTTTGGACCTACATCTTGCAACCGCACCCTGGTAAGTGTCCCTTGAGAAGGGAATAAATCTAGTTGGGTAGATAAGGTAATAAAACAAAGGAAAACTTAATAGCATTATAAAAGTTAAAAAGGGATTTGGTCCTGTCAGAAGGCCCATAAAGACCTAATGAGTTTATAAGAATTCAGACAAGGTAATTATGATAGATGGGCTGGGATGGTTAGGGAAGAGTTTTCAAAGGAAGCAGGTATTAGAAGTGGACTTGGGTAAACAAACAAGAGTGGAGAGTATGGAGGCAGGAAATGCTGCTCTGTACCCAGTAATAGTGGAATGAACTGGTCAGCCTAGCTCAGGGTTTCTCAGCCTCGTTACTATTGACATTGAGGGCGGGATAACTCCGTGCTCGGGGTGAAGAGGTGCTGTCCTGTGCACTGATGGATGTTTAGAGGCATCCCTTGTCTCCCCACTAGATGCCAGGAGCACCTCCCCCACCAGCCCTTGTGAAAATTAGATTAAAATGTCTCCAGACATTGCCAAATGCCCCTTGAGGTCAAGGGTGTGTGAAATTACCCCTGGTTGATAAGTATCATTGGTCTAGTTTGAGAGGAAGGTGCAGAGGGTAAGTTAAGACCATATTTTGATGGGCTACCAAGTCTGAACCTAACCCTGTAGAGAAGTTTTTGTGAGCAGGAGCTGACCTGTAACAAAGCAGGAAAAGGGCCCCACACTTTTCACTGTTGGAAACAGATGGGCTCTGGAATTTAGAGGCTTGGGTTGCTTTTTCTTTCTCATTGTTTTTAAAATATACATAAAATTAGCACCTGACCTGTGGTGGCGCAGTGGATAAAGCGTCGACCTGGGAACACTGAGGTCGCCAGTTCAAATCCCTGCACTGGTTTGGTCAAGGCACATATGGGAGTTGATGCTTCCAGCTCCTCCCCCCTTTCTCTCTTTCTCTCTCTCTCTCTCTCACTCTGTGTCTCCACTCTAAAATGAATAAAATAAAATAAAATAAAAATCAGCTCAAAAAAAATAAATAAATAAAAGCCTTAAAATATATATATATATATATATATACACATACATAAAATTATACATACTACCGCCTGACCTGTGGTGGTGCAGTGGATAAAGCGTCGAACTGGTAACACTGAGGTCGCCAGTTCAAAACCTGCACTGGTCTGGTCAAGGCACATATGGGAGTTGATGCTTCCAGCTCCTCCTCTCTTTCTCTCTCTCTCTCTCTCTCTCTCTCTCTCTCTCTCTCTCTCTTTGTCTCCTCTCTAAAATGAATAAAATAAAGTAAATAAATAAATAATTTAAAAAATTATACATACTACCATATATAATTGTACATACATGCATAAATGAGGTTGTAGCATATATATTGTTTTTGTTTTAATGAAGTCCTTTTCCTCTTCTTTTTTTTATTTTTTTATTTTTACAAGGACAGAGAGAGGGATAGGGACAGACAGACAGGAACGGAGAGAGGTGAGAAGCATCAATCATTAGTTTTTCATTGCTATTGCGACACCTTAGTTGTTCATTGATTGCTTTCTCACATGTGCCTTGACCGCGGGCCTTCAGCAGACCGAGCAACCCCTTGCTGGAGCCAACGACCTTGGGTCCAAGCTGGCAAGCTTTTGCTCAAGCCAGATGGGCCCGCGCTCAAGCTGGCGGCCTCGGGGTCTCAAACCTGGGTCTTCCGCATCTCAGTTCAATGCTCTATCCACTGCACCACCACCTGGTCAGGCCTTTTCCTCTTCTTTTTGCTTCCCCTCCACCTTTACCCACATTGCCCCTCAAGATAATCCATGTTGGGCCCTGGCCGATTGGCTCAGTGGTAGAACATCAGCCAGGCATGTGGAAGTCACAGGTTCCGTTCCAGTCAGGGAACACAGAAGAAGTAACCATCTGCTTCTCCACCCCTCTCCCTTCTTGCTTCTCTCTTTCTCTCCTCTCCTCTCTTTCTCCTCTCTCTCTCTCCCCTCTTCCTTTCCTTTTTTTCCTCTCTCTTTCCTCTCCCTCAGCCATGGCTCAAATGGTTTGAGTAAGTTAACCCTGTGCTCTAAGGATAGGTTCATGGCCTCACCTCAGATGCTAAAATAGCTTGGTTGCCAAGCAACAGAGCTGTGGACCCAATGGGCAAAGCATCGCCCTATAGGGGGCTTGCCAGGTGTATCCCTGTCTGGATGCGTGCAGGAGTCTGCCTCCGCCTCCCTTCCTCCCGCTTAATTAAAAAAGAAAAGATAATTCATGTTAAGAATTTATTACACTTCAGCCTGACCAGGCGGTGGCGCAGTGGATAGAGCTTCAGACTGGGATGCAGAAGACCCAGGTTCGAGACCCCAAACTCGCCAGCTTGAACGCAGGCCCATCTGGCTTGAGCAAAAGCTCATCAGCTTGGACCCAAGGTGGCTGGCTCCAGCAAGGGGTTGCTCGGTCTGCTGAAGGCCCGCGCTCAAGGCACATGTGAGAAAGCAATCAATGAACAACTAAGATGTTGCAATGGCAACGAAAAACTAATGATTGATGCTTCTCTCTCTGTTTCTGTCTGTCTGTCCCTATCTATCCCTCTCTCTGACTCTCTCTCTATCCCTGTAAAAAAAAAAATTTATTACACTTCTATATCTTATGCATGCTTAGTATAATAAACATACATATATAGCCATAGCCTTCTTATAAATACACACATAATACACAGAACATTGAAACTAGGAGTATATTACAAATATTTTTCTGCTTCATGGAAATGTTCCCAAGTCATTTGGTATAGCTCCAATTCACTGTCTTTTAACCCTTTGAGTAGTGAGTTTATTTTCATGCTCACTGACCCCCAGGAGTAAGATTGTTTTTCAAAAAATGAAATTAGTTCCAGTAACAGTTTCATCAACTTAAAATCATGTTTGTTTGATAACCAATTTATGGAAACAAGAAGAACATACATTTGCCTTTTTTAGTGTTGCGTTACACTGTACAATAGTACTCTGAGTGGTCAGGAGGCACGAGGACGTACATGAACATTCGTACTACTCAAAGTTAATGGTCACATAATATTCCGTGGTGTGGCTATGCCATAATTTCTCCAGCCGTTCCATTTTTATGGGCACATTGTTTTTCTAGTTCTTTTTCCTATGGACAATATTGCAGCAGATATCTTTGCAAGAATTTTCTTTAAAATGTTTTTATTGATTGATTTTAGAGGGGGGCGTGGGGAGAGAGACAGGAACACCACTCTGTTCCCATCTGAGTCCTGACCAGATAGATACCTCTGTGCTTTGGGATGATGCTCTAACCAACCGAGCTCTCTGGCCAGGGCTGCAAGTATTTTCTTACTAGTGTTTTTATTTCTACGGGATAGAGTCCCAGGCATGAGATTGCTGAGTAAAGAGGTATTTTAAATTTTACTAAATATTGCCAGGTTGTTTTCCGAAAAATCTGTGATAATTCACATTTCCACCAGCAATATATTACAATACCTTTGTCTTTGCTAGCAATTGATATTATTAATCTTTTAATATTTACCCATTTAGTGTACATACAATTATTTCATCTTTTTTAATAGCTAGTATAATGTTTATTAGTATTAGTTTCTTTTTTTGTGTGTGTGACAGAGTCAGACAAAGGAACAGATAGGGACAGACAGAACAGGAGAGAGATGAGAAGCATCGATTCTTCATTGCGGCACCTTAGTTGTTCATTTGTTCATTGATTGTTTTCTCATATGTGCCTTGACGGGCGGAGGGGGGGTTGCTACAGCAGACCGAGTAACTCCTTGCTCGAGCCAGCGACCTTGGGCTCAAGCTGATGAGCCATGCTCGAACCAGATGAGCCTGCGCTCAAGCTGGCGACCTTGGGGTCTCAAACCTTGGTCTTTTGCATCTCAGTGCAACGCTCTATCCACTGCACCACCGCTTGCTCAGGCTAGTTTCTTATTATGTTTGGTCACTTGGACTGTTTACTGTGAGATGCTTATTTATGGACATTGGCTATTTTTCATAGGGTTTTGTTAATAATTTGTGAGAGTTCTTTGTTAAAAATGTTAGTCTAAAAAATTTTAATCTTTTGTCTTTTATGCTGTTTTTTTTTTTTTACTTCTATTTTTTCTTGTTTAATGGTTTCTCTTGCCACAGTAAGATTTAAAATTTTTATACAGTCACATATGTCTCTCTTCTCTCTTACAGCTTCTGGGTTTTCAGTCTTGGTTAAGAAGGCCACCCTACCCTCAAATTGTACATGTAGTCTCCCAAATTCTCTTTCAGGATTTATGTGGTTTTACTTTTCTTTTGTCTTTGTATATGGTATAAAGTAGGCACCCAATTTTATTTTTTCTCTGACAGGTACTAATTATGCCAGCACCATACTAAGTGCTCTATCTTTTCCTCCTGGAATTGAACTACCACCTTCATCTTATATTCTCATATTGAATAGTTTTTAAATTTTAAAAAGACAAAAAAAGGAGGCCTGACCAGGTGGTGACACAGTAGATAGATTGTTGGCCTGGGACACTGAGGACCCAGGTTTGAAACCCCAAGGTCCCCAGCTTGAGCACAGACTCACCAGCTTGAATGCAGAGTCACTGGCTTGAATGTGGGATCATAGACTTGAGCCCAAAGGTCACTGGCTTGAGCAAGAGGTCACTGGCTTGGCTGGAGCCCCCTGGTCAAAGCACATATGAGAAATCAATAAATGAACAACTAAGGTGCCGCAACAAAGAATTGATGCTTCTCATCTCCCTTCCTATCTGTCTGTTCCTGTCTCTCTGTTGCACGCTCTCTGTCTCTCACTAATGCTAAAAAAAAAACAAAGTAGTTTTTTAAGACTTTAAAAAGACAAAAAGAGCCTGATCAGGCGGTGGCGCAGTGGATAGAGCGTCGGACTGGGATGCAGAAGACCCAGGTTCGAGACCCCGAGCTTGCCAGCTTGAGCGCAGGCCCATCTGGCTTGAGCAAAAAAAAAAAAAAGCTCGCCAGCTTGGACCCAAGGTCGCTGGCTCCAGCAAGGGGTTGCTCGGTCTGCTGAAGGCCTGCGGTCAAGGCACATGTGAGAAAGCAATCAATGAACAACTAAGGTGTTGCAACGGCAACGAAAAAGTAATGATTGATGCTTCTCACTTCTCTCCTTTCCTGTCTGTCTGTCCCTATCTATCCCTCTCTCTGACTCTCTCTCTGTCCCTGTAAAAATAAAAGAAAGACAAAAAGAGCCCTGACCAAGGTGGTGGTGCAGTGGATAGAGCATCAGACAGGGATGCGGAGGACCCAGGTTTAAAACCTCGAGGTTGCTGGCTTGAGCACAGGCTCATCTGGCTTGAGTGCAGGCTCACCTGCTTTAGTGCAGGATCACTGGCTTGAAGCCCAAGGTCGCTGGCTTGAGCAAGGGGTCACTAGCTTGGCTGGAACCCCCTGATCAAGGCATGTTTGAGAAGCAATCAATGAACAATTGAAGTGCCACAACTAAGAGTTGATGCTTCTCATCTCTCTTCTTTCCTGTCTTTCTCTTTCTCTCATTCTCTCTCTCTCAATAAGAAAGACAAAAAGAGGATTAGTAGCAGCATGTCACTTTTTTAAATCATCATCTTGTGTCCTGGCCTGGTGGCTAGGTTGAAGCGAGACTTCGAGAGCTCCCTTTCACCTTGTCCCTGCTTCCCTTTCAGGTACTGCTAGCTGAGGACGGGGTAGCCCCTCTTCCCACTTCAGGGCCAGTGAAAGAGGAGAAACTCCTGCTTGGAGAAGGGCTGTCTCCTCTGCTTCCAGTTCAGTCCATCAAGGAGGAAGAAATCCAGTCCGGGGAGGAAACACCACAGTTAGGAAGGCCCATCAAAGTGGAAAGCCCGCCCCTAATAGAGTGGCCCTCACCGTGCCCATCTGTCAAAGAGGAGCTCTCTCAGTCCTGGGAGGACTCGTCCCACTCTCCCACTCCAGGGCCGAAGAAGTCCTATAGTGGGCTCAGGTCCCCAGCACGGTGTGTCTCTGAAATGCTCGTGATTAAACGGAAGGAGAGGAGGGAGAAGAGCCGGTCTCGAAGGAAACAGCACCTACTGCCTCCCTGCGTGGATGAGCCCGAGCTACTCTTCCCAGAGGCTCCTGGGACTTCAAGGCAGGCCACAGAGCTTGCTCTCCCCTCAGAGTCATCTGTGCCTGCCTCCCAGTTTGGCTACTCCCAGGAGGAAGGAGGACCTTTTAAGACACCCATTAAGGAGACACTGCCCATCTCCTCCACCCCGAGCAAATCTGTTCTCCCCTTGACCCCCGAATCCTGGAGGCTTACACCCCCAGTCAAAGTTGGGGGGCTTGATTTCAGCCCCGTACGAACCCCCCAGGGTGCCTTTGGTCCCCTTCCAGAATCCCTGGGTCTGACGGATCTCAGTACCACCCCACTGAAAAGTATCCCCCTCTTTGACTCACCCCGAGAACTCCTCAATTCTGAGCAGCCCTTTGACCTCAACCCTGACCCCTTCAGCAGCTCTTCCCCCTCAAATACAGAAGTCCCCAAGCGGGGATCCCCCGAGCCTCAGGTTGCCAGCCTTTCAGCCAACCGATCCCTGACAGAAGGCCTGGTTCTGGACACAATGAATGACAGCCTGAGCAAGATCCTGCTGGACATCAGCTTCCCTGGCCTGGAAGAGGACCTGCTAGGCCCTGACAACATCAACTGGGCTCAGTTCATTTCTGAGCTGCATTAGAGACCTGCTGCTCAAGCTCTCCACTCTGCTGGGTACTCGTGTGGCTGGATCATCCAAGGCACCTGAGTAAAGACAGCAAGCAGGGACCATCCGCTCCTCTAGCCCCACTTGGCCTGGTTATGCCAAGGCAGACATCATGCCACAGCTGCCACTGGGCCCTCTGTAACCATTGAGGCCTTGGTGACTGGGCTCTGTCCCACCCTGCTCCCTGTGAGAGCTGAAGGGTGGGCATAGCAGAAACAAGGGTGAAAAGAGATTAGGAACTCCCAGAACTGTGTGCAGTCTCTCCTTCCCTGCTCCTTGCAGGGTGCCCTTGTAAATAGTGTATATCATACAAATTATTCTCTAATTTTAAATGTAAGCTTATTTCCTTAGATCATTATCTACAGACTACCAGAAGGTAGGTAGGACGACGGGAGTTTCAGTTGGCTTCTGTTCCTTGGTTTTAGTTTCTAGAGAAGGCGAGGAGCGGGGAGATCTTTACTGTAGGCACCCAGACAAGCAGGTCTGCTTGCCAGGGCCCCTCTTATTGCCCCTCCCTCCCACCTCCCCACGTTTCCAAGTCAGCTTTCCTGCAAGACGAGATCCTGGAAAAAATGTCTCTTATAATGTGTCTAGAGTTGAATTGGAGGTGAAGGATTGATGCATCTGAAGCAAAGGGCTGTGTGTGCCCAGATGTGCACCCATGTGATGTTTCTCTGTTAAAGTCCCTAATTTTTCCAGAGAGACTTGCACTGATGAGAATTTGGCCCCAGGCTTGAGAAGGCTGGCTTTCTTGGCTTGTACCACGGCTTTGCAAAGAGCCACCCTAGGCCCCAGCTGACCGCATGCATATGAGCCAGCACAAGAACACTACTGTAACTACTAAATAAAATCCAGGGTAGAAATGTTGGTGTCTGTAGTGTGTTGGTGTCTGGTCCCTAAGGTGGAAGGGGGGATTGGAAAAGAAAATGGGTGATGATAAAGGTGGTAGAGCAAGGCTTGAAGCCAACACACAGCATTTGAGAGTGCCAAGGGCCTTAGCTTGGATCACCTCCCACATCCTGCACAAGTACACAGCCTTTCCAACACAGAAACACAGCTTCCCAACTACTGGTCCTGCTTAGCCAATTCCCAATAAGGGGAAGGAGTACATGGGCGCAGACATTCCAGGACATGAGGAAAGGATGGGCTAGTTACAGGTGCCTCATGTCCACTTCTAGCCCCAACCCAGGGCCTGAATGCCAGCCTGCCTGGCTTTTTTTCTCCTCACTTTCCCCAGGCAAGTCCTACCCCAGAAAAGCTCCCATTACCATCTCTCCCAGTCAGAACTTGTCTCATCCCTGGCTGTCTCACCTGAAGCAGTCATGCCTGGAGGTTACTCATGAGCCCTCCTCCCTGAGGCACCTCCCAGGAAGCATCACCACGGTAACCCCAACAGCAAACAATGCTGTCAGTGAGGTCTTCCCTACAAAGCTGCTCCTGGCAATTAGGCCCAGAAGAATGGCCTGCAACCCAGGAAGATCACCCAGAGGGTGGAGTAATCCATCACATACCAGAGATCCTTTTCTGCAGGTAGGGGGCAGGGTCCCATCTCTGAGGCCTATCTTTTTTGTACCCCACTGGGCTAGAAGCTGTCCTCCTGGAGTGGGCTATGTTTTCTCCAGGGCAGCAGATCTCCCAGCCTGTGAACTCTCCACTGTCCGTGTCTTAGTCCTGGGTGCTGAGAACAGAGGAAAGGAGATCTCTGGTTATTACGTCTGAACCAACCCAGTGGGTGGGTCACATAGAAACAATTTAGGGGACTGGGTCCAAGGGAACAGGAGAAATCCTAGGAGTGGACTGGAGATTGAGGTATTTTCAAAGAGCATAGTATGATTAGTGCAGACAGATGACCAAAGTCTCAGCTCTGCTGCTTACTCACTTGGCACTTTGGGTGAGTTATTTATTGTGTCTTTGCTTTTTGCATCTTTGAAATGATATGACCATAACAACACCTGTTCACAGGTTTGTGGAAAGTAAATAAGATGTGAATAAATATTTAGCACAGTGCCTACATGTTTGCAACTATTAATTTCATTGGAGGGGGTGGTACAGGGAAGCAAAGGGCCCAACAGTCTTGATACTTTCTACACTTGATTGTATTTGAATGAGAAGGGCAGCACACCAATGACAGGGGACTGAGAAATAGGGGGTCTGGGTAGAAGAGCACCCAGGCTCCATTCTCTGTGGGAAGATTTCCCATCCACACTTGGCTTGGTAAGGGGCATTTTCCCTCAGGGCTTCCTCAGTTCTGATGCGCCCTATTAGGAGCACAAGTTCCTGGGCAGGAATGTGGGGCAACAGAATGAAAAGGGCAGGTAAAGGTAAGAAGTAAAGAGTGAGGCCCTGGCCAGTTGGCTCAGTGGTAGAGCATTAGCCCAGTGTGTGGATGTCCCAGGTTCGATTCCTAGTCAGGGCACACAAGAGAAGCGCCCATCTGCTTCTCCACCCCTCCCTATCTCACTTCTCTCTCTCCCTCTCTCTCTCTTTTCCTCTCTTGCAGCCATGGCTTAACTGGAGCGAGTTGGCCGCAGGCATTGAGGATGGCTCCATGGCCTCCGCCTCAGGTGCTTAAATAGCTCGGTTGCTGAGAATGGAGCAGTAGCTCCAGATGGGCAGAACATCGCCCCCTAGTGGGCTTGCTGTGTGGATCCTGGTCAGGGAACATGCAGGAATTTGTCTCTGCCTCCCCTCCTCTCACTGAATAAATAAATAAATAAATAAATAAATAAATAAATAAATAAATAAATAATTTTAAAAAAGAAGAGCGGGAAAATTCAAGTTGAGGAAAGGATGGAAAGTCAAAACCCAAAACTGGTAGATGGAAAGAGAACAGACGATGAAATGTCCATGAGAATAATACAGAGCCATTGTAACGGCTTCAGGGCAGGAAAGGAAACGTGTAGTATCGGAACAGCGAGAAACAGACATCTTGCCACACGATTAAGTAGCCAAATTAAGGAGTCTTTATTTCAAAGCCGGTGACTGCACGGAGACCTAAGTCATTCAAATCATGAAGCCCTGAACACAGTTTGGGGCCGGCTTTTAAAGACAAAATCACATACTGATTGGGGTATGGGAAGGGAGGGGAGCTCAGAGAACCATGGCACAAAAGCAATAAAACATATTCATTAATCTTGCTAATAACCTCATTAAATCTTAACTGTCTTGTTACAATGTTTATAGGATCAATTTAAAGAAAAAAACATTTTTGCACACACTTAAGACCATAAGCTCTGAAGATGATAACCAGGAGTGATAAATGTTTCGTATGCTTAACAAAAACATTTCTAAACATTCTAGGATTTATGACCCACCCCGACACATCTGCAATTTGGCGAAACTAACTTCAAGGCCAGGGTTAGGGAGTTTTAGACCTAAGTAAGTTCTGGGATTACTTAGAATTTAAGCTAAATAAAGTTATTTATGCTAAAAGCCTTTATTTTCTATATTTCACATGGCCTGGCCAGCCCATTGGTGTCCTGTGGAGAGTACTGGGCCTGGAGGAGGCAGGCAGTTTGTTTCCCCTGGGGCTGTTCCTAGGAAGGAGAGGCAGAGGGCCCCAGGAACCTTTTGTTTCTCTCTAGATGATCCAGGCCGATGAGTCCCTCCTGGCCCACCACACAACAGTCTGTACACGGGCTCAGCGTGAGTTTCTCCTACCTGATGAGCCCTGGGAATTGCCTGGCTTTACCCGGCAAGCCTACCACCAGCTGGCCCTGAAGCTGCCACCCTGCACAGACATGAAGTCTGAGGTACGCCACCGACTAATCAATCCTTTGAAGGATGAAGCCAAGCACACCTGGGGCTTTCACACATGGCTTGATGTGGGACGCTTGCCCGCCATCTTTCCCACCAGGCCCGACAAACCCTACGATAGCAATGTCTGGCGCTGGCTGACAGACCCCAAGGCCCACTGCCGCCCCCCGGCACAGCCCCACATCCCCCCTCCCTCCTGTATGGGTCAAAACAGCCTCCTAACTTTCATCCACTCCACACCTATCTTCCTGGACAAAAACAGGAAGAAACAGATGATTTCCAGGACAGTGAAGGAACTAAGGGAGGTGGAGAAACTCAAGTTGAGGAGTGAAGTAAGGGCACCTCCACTCGACAGCAATGGCAACATCCTGCCTCCCAAGCACTTCAAGAAGTAAGAGGCACTGCTTCCTCAGGGAGCTCACCCACCTACCCATGTTCAGATGACCCCTCTCTCTTTCTCTGATTCCTGTTTCTGATATCTAACTTGGTACTCTAACCTTCCCACCTCTGGTCATTTGAAAACTAAACTCTGGCCCTGACCGGATAGCTCAATTGGTTAGAGCTTTGTCCAAAAGCATAGAGG
This sequence comes from Rhynchonycteris naso, assembly GCA_037038555.1. Lineage (NCBI taxonomy): Eukaryota > Metazoa > Chordata > Mammalia > Chiroptera > Emballonuridae > Rhynchonycteris > Rhynchonycteris naso. The sequence goes on along the minus strand of CM072996.1, from coordinate 108,612,591 downwards.
TTGCCAGTTTGGTCCCTGGTCAGGGCACATACAGGGACAGATCTATGTTCTTGTCTCTCTCTCTCTCTCTCCCTTCCTCTCTTGCTAAAATCAGTAAATAAAAAATAATTTTAAAAGAAACAAAAACCCTATTCTGAATGTATCTGGAGGGAAAGGATGAAGGCAAGGGAAGGACAGCCAGATGAGGAGCTCAATTATTTAACTAAAGGCCCTGGTCGGTTGACTCGGTGGTAGAGTGTTGGGCTGGCATGTGGATTTCCCAGGTTTGATTCCCAGTCAGGGCACACAGGAGAAGTGCCCATCTGCTTTTCCACCCTCCCCTTCTCGCTTCTCTCCCCCTCACCCAGCAGCGATGGGAGTTGGCCCCAAGCACTGAGAATGGCTGCATGGCCTCCACCTCAGGTACTAAGAGCTTGATTGCTGAGCAAGAGAGCATCCCCCCAGATGGGCAGAGCATCGCCCCCTAGTGGGCTTGCTGGGTGGATCCTGGTCAGGGTGCATACGGGAGTCTGTCTCTGCCTCCCCTTCTCTCACTGAATGATAAAAAAAATTAACTAAAAATCAGTAGATACAACTATGTACTATACTCAATACGTGCTATACGCCCAGGGGATACAGAGAAATGTCATTCAGTCCCTGCCCTCGAGGAGCTTATGAAAGGCAGATACATACATGCATGAGTGGAAAGACTGCTATCAATGCAAGCTCTCATACGCCAAGCGCTGAGTGTGAGACAGAGAGTGGATGTTGTAAGGATGTCAGTTATTAACGGAAAAAAGAGCTGAGAGCTGGAGTCAGAGGTTCGGAGTAAAGTCCAGACTGTGTAACTTTGGCAAATTGCTTAGTTTTTCCAGACTCAATTCCATCATTGGTAAGATGGGGATGGTAAATACCATACCTAATGTGGAAGCACTAAACAAAAAATAGATGTTATTACAGACATTCAGAAGAGGGAGGGAGGGGTTGCTGTGTCCTGGAGCATCCTTCCAGGAAGGCTTCATGGAGAAATAAATGAAGGCTGGAAGGGTAGGAAGCCTTAGTAAAGAAAGGGGTTGGAGGGCTGACTGGTGTGAGCAGAGACAGGAATGCAGAAGGAGCTATTTGAGAACCCTGCAGCTCCTGTAGTCCCCACCCCCACCCCCACTGTGGGAACTCACTGATGGGGCCATACTGGGTCCAGTCCAGGAACTGGGCATGAGTGGTAGGAAAGGGAGAGAGGAATAAGGATAGAATATCTCAAATTCTCACCCTAAGGGCATTGACAGAAACATTGTGGGGTTGGAGGGGGAAGTTGTGGATGAAGATTCGTAATCTTTTTAAAAAAGAAAAGTTGGTGATTTTGAGAGAGGCTTATTCAGGACCTTCACTTCTCTCTACTTCCCTGCAATGAAGATTATTGATGGCCAATATGTGCCAATACGAGGCATTACAAAGGTGAAGGACACTTAGATTACTCAAAAAAACCCCAGTCAAATGATATTGCCAGATGTTCTTTTCTTTCTTTTACACAACTCTGCAAGGGGTTAATATAAATTGTTAAAATGACGCCAGATCACAGAGCACATTCAGAGCATGAGAGACCCTGAGGTTCTCAGACATGGTCTGAGCCTCAAGAGTCTCATGATCTTGCTGGGAAACAGAACATTTACATATAAACCCTGTCATTCTCAACTCTGATAGTACTTTTTAGAATCACCTGGGCCTTTGTAGAAAAAAAAATGTTGAGACTCTAACTTACTTTGCCTGGGGCAGCCTGGGCATGGCATTTTTAAAAGGCTCCTGAAGAGGGTTCTGACATATGGCCAGGTCAGAGAACCTCAAGACAGGTTATAAACGACTGGTTATAAACTGGAGGAGACAGCAGAGAGAGGCTCTCTGTTGAACCAGTGCAAAGCATGTTGAGCCACAGGAAATTTGCCACTATTCAACTATGGGTTTTTTTTGTTTTCTTGTGTGGCAGAGACAGAGAGTGTCAGAGAGAGAGACAGATAGGGACGGACAGAAAGACAAGACAGGAAGGGAGAGAGATGAGAAATATCGAGATGAGAAACATCAATTCTTTGTTGCGGCTCTTTAGTTGTTCATTGATTGCTTGATTGCTTTCTCATATGTGCCTTGACCGGGGGCCTACAGTAGACCGAGTGACCCCTTGCTCGAGCCAGCAACCTTGGGTCCAAGCTGGTGAGCTTTTGCTCAAACCAGATGAGCCTGCACTCCAGATGGGCCCGCGCTCAAGCTGGCGACCTCGGGGGTCTCGAACCTGGGTCTTCCGCATCCCAGTCTGATGCTCTATCCACTGCACCACCACCTGGTCAGGCACAACTATGGTGTTTTCAGAAGTCAATTTCCCACCATTGAATCTAATACCATAGGCCTATGGGAGAAGGAGCCGTCGGAGCAGGTGTAGGAAGGCAGCAGGTGAGAGTAGGAAAGGCTCTTGTAGTGTCACATTAACCAGAATGAGGAGTACGTGTGCTGCGTTTGCTCTCCCCACAGGCACCATGTTAGTGGAGGATGTGGCACTTGAAGAATAGTTAGAATCTGGCCTAAGCAGTGGTGGCGCAGTGGATAGAGCATTGACCAGGGACGCTGAGGTCCCAGGTTCAAAACCCTGAGGTCCTGGGCTGGGCTTGAGCACAGGGTCATCGGCTTGAGACCAAAGGTCACTCACTGGCTTGGCTGGAGCCTCCCAGTCAAGACACATGTGAGAAAGCAATCAATGAACAGCTAAAAGTGACGCAACTATGAGTTGATGCTTCTCACCTCTTCCCCTTCCTGTCTCTCTCTCCCTCTCTCTAAAAAAAAAAAAAAAAAATGGTTAGAATCTAGATAAGAAAATTACCTACAATATGTCAAAAGGATGGAAGATTGACCAGTTAAACACAATTATTCCAGCCTAAGGCCAAACACACACAGAGGGTGTAGGCCATTTGGAATAGATTAATATTCCATCAGAAAAAGAGATGGAAGAGATTCCCTACAGCCTGATTGCTCAAGGCTCATGGAGGGCTGTTTCAAGCTCTCCCTTCTCTTCCCTTCTACCATGCCTGATCTCTCCTTTGACCTCCCTGTTCTCTCTGCACTCCTAACCAACAGGTACAAATGCATCTCAGCTGGTGGAAGGTTTGAACCTCTCGGCCTCCAGCTTCTGCCCAACCCACTTCCCAATGATTTTGCCAGGAGCTTGCCATGCCCAAACCCTCTGCCTCATTACCAGGAGAAGGTGCTAAAGCTGGCTTTGCTGCCAAGTGCACCCCTGGGACAGGATCTCGTGAAGAATTACCAAACCCTGATAAAGGACCGCATCGCCTTGCCCCTCCACTGTCTGTTCAAGGCACAACCCAGCAAAAGCCTTTCCAAGGAAGAGAAAGAAAAGACCTGGACAAACCTGGGAAAGCCTCCATATGGGAGGGGGCCACGGCGAGCACACAGACTCCCAGGCTCCAGTGTTCTTAAGCAACGCACCTTAAGCAAGAAGACATTGTAGAGGCTGAAGGACTCTGGCTTCTTCAGAACAGATGTTCTCCACCATCTCCTCCACTTCAAGCCACCTTGGTAGTCCAGGTTCCTCAAGATTCTACTAAAATTCTAAATTGTTATGTCTTCCTTGGAGGACTCTCTCACAGCAAGTGGGAGGATTGGGGAGGAGAGTAGGGATAGCGGGGCGGGGGAGAGGTCCCTTTCCTAGGGACAGAACGGAGAATGGGGAGGAAGAAGGTGGGGGGGGGGATAGTGTTGGAGGGGGAAAGAGGAAAGAGGCACTGTAAGAAATGTGGGTAAGCCTGACCAGGTGGTGGCACAGTGGATAGAGCGTCAGACTGGGATGCAGAAGACCCAGGTTCAAGACCCCGAGGTCACCAGTTTGAGCACGGGCCCATCTGGCTTGAGCAAAAGCTCGCCAGCTTGGACCCAAGGTCGCTGGCTCCAGCAAGGGGTTGCTTGGTCTGCTGAAGGCCCGCGCTCAAGGCACATGTGAGAAAGCAATCAATGAACAACTAAGGTGTCACAACGGCAACAATAAACTAATGATTGATGCTTCTCACCTCTCTCCGTTCCTGTCTGTCTGTCCCTATCTATCCCTCTGTCTGACTCTCTCTCTGTCCCTGTAAAAAAAAAAAAAAAAAAAATCTTTAAAAAAAAAGAAATGGCCTGACCAGGCGGTGGCGCAGTGGATAGGGCATCAGACTGAGATGCGGAAAACCCAGGTTTGAGACCCCGAGGTCGCCAGTTTGAGTGCGGGCCCATCTGGCTTGAGCCCAAGGTCGTTGGCTCCAGCAAGGGGTGGCTCGGTCTGCTGAAGGCCCGCGGTCAAGGCACATGTGAGAAAGCAATCAATGAACAACTATGGTGTTGCAACGGCAACGAAAAACTAATGATTGATGCTTCTCATCTCTCTCCGTTTCTGTCTGTCTTATCTATCCCTCTCTCTGATTCTTTCTCTCTCTCTCTCTGTGTCCCTGTAAAAAAAAAAAAAAAAGAAGAAGAAATGTGGGTGAGAAGTTACCTCCACTCCCATAGCCCACTGGAATAAGACTTGGATTGGTCAAAGTACAGAAAGTTTTTTGGCAAAAATTACCCCTCCATGGATCATTTGACATCTGGGCAAGGACCGGAAGCAACTCTGCTGGTTTGCAGTTTCTACACAAGGTTTAGGGGAGCAAAGGTCAGTTGGGCTAAGGCTGGTGGTAGAGGATGGAAAAGTCAAGTCTGAAGAAGCCTGGCCAGGCCTCCATAGAGGAACAGGAGCAGGCCAATGTCAGAGTGGTCCTCCCAGAGCGTTACGTTAGGGCCTTGGGCCTGTGCTGCAGTTGACCCCAGTTCCTCAGCTTTCACAGTGGGGTGCCGGGGACAAGGGCCTACATTGGAAGCAGGCAAACCACATTGGTCAGAAAGGTGCTGACCGAGGTTGGGTGGAGATTAGGTGGGGGAGGGCCTGCAAGGGACCTGGTGGAGGTGGCAGCGAGGAGGCAGCTGAGACTGCTGAAGAGAGAGCCATCTCATCCCTTCTTGCCCCTCTCTCATGCCAAGTTGAAGATCATCCCCAGCTGGGCTTCTCTTGGCCTATCCAACTGCCTCTCTTGTCTCCACTTTCCTCAAACCCTGTAGGCACCTGAGAATCAAAATGCCACCAGGGTTCTAGCCCTCGTTAACCAACCACTAACCAGCTAGGTGACCTTTGGGAAGGTCGTTGTTTCTCTCAGGGTTTCAGTTTTGTCATGTGCACCTAGCAGCCACTAGTTTATAAATTAGTGGACTACATCAAATCACATAAGTGAAGTGCTTACAAAGTGTCTGGCACACTGTAGACCCTCCATAAATAAGGCCATGACCATTGTTCCTAGGGTAATACTAGTAAGTGGAAGCAATATTACTCAACCATAAGCAGGAATGAAGTACTGATCCACGCTACAATGTAAATGAACCTTGAAAACAGCATGCTGAGTGAAATAAGCCAGAAAAGGCTGCCTCTTGTTCAGCATGTTCCACTCTATAAAATATCTAGGATAGGCAAATCGATCAAGACAGAAGGTAAATTGAGTCATCAGCTGCTAGGGGAAGAGAGAATGGGGGCTGACTGCTTAATGGGTTCAGAGTTTTCTTTTGGGGTGATGAAAATATTTCAGAACTAGATAAAAGTGGTAGTTATACAACATCATGGATTAATGAAATGCCACTGAATTGTATTCTTTAAAATGGTAAATCTGATGAGTATTTCATCTCAATTAAAAATAACTTTAACCTGACCTGTGGTGGCACAGTGGATAAAGCGTCGACCTGGGAACACTGAGGTCACCAGTTCAAAACCCTTGGCTTGCGAGCGGTCAAGGCACATATAGGAGTTGATGCTTCCAGCTCCTCCCCCCTTTCTCTCTCTCTCTCTCTCTCTCTCTTTCTCTCTCTGTCCCCTCTCTAAAATGAGTAAAATAAAAAGAAATTTTAAAAATAGAAAAAGAAATAAGAAAGAACGTAGATAAACACAAGAGGGAGAAAGAGAACTGCTGACACCAGAAGAAAGGTGACTCAGAGTCTCTGTCAGAGCTCAGAGGTCCAGAATGTTGGGAAAGGGTTGGGCAACTTTGTCAAATTCTTCAAGGGCACTTGCAGGGTAAAGATCAGGGCACAGAGCCCAGGGAAAGAGAGGCTAGCAAATAATTCCCATGGGTGGAAGGGCAAGGGGATGAATAGAAAGGGTGATCACTCTTAAGTGAGTACCTATGACACCAGCTGGATTCTGTAACTGGAAAAACCTGGTTGGGGGCTCATCAGGCTGTTCCAGCATCTCATCATCTCAGTAGCTGGTGGAACAATGGCCTGTTTCCTCCTGTGTCTTCCAGAGTCCTGCTGAACAATCCATTCAACAAATTTGGTGTAAGAAGAGAGAGAAGAAACAAAAAAACATGAAAACCTTACCCTGATAAAAAGCCTAGGGTCTAGTGGGAAGATGGACAAATAAACAATTAAAATAGTCCAAGAAACAATATAATGAATACCTGATCCAGTTGTCCTGTGAGAGCAAAGGGAAGAAGTGTGTGTGTGTGCATGTGAGCACACACATGAAAGCATGTGCATTTGTGTGTACAGTTCCCAAATAATAGCAAACATTTACTCACCACTGACTATGTGTTTGGTAATATTTTGAGAGCTTTTCATGAATCAATGCATTTAATCCTCACAATACTTTAATGTAGGTCCCATTATAATCTCCATTAATTAATTAATTAATTTTAGAGAGAGACAGGAAGGGAAAAAGATGAGAAGCATCAACTTTTCATTGTGGCCTTTTAGTTGTTCATTGATTACTTCTCATATGTGCCTTGACCAGGGGGCTCCAATTGAGCCAGTGACCCCTTGCTCAAGCCAGCGACCTTGGGATCATTTTGATGAATCCATGCTCAAACCAGCGACCCTACACTCAAGCTGGATGATCTATGCTTAAGCCGGCGACCTCAGGATTTCAAACCTGGGTCCTCAGTGTCCCAGGTGGATGCTGTATACACCGTGCCACCACTGGTCACATTATAATCTCCATTTTAGAAATGAGTAAACTGAGGCATACTGAGCTCTTAACCACTTTGCTATTCTGCTTCTCATTTAAACTTCACAGCAATTCTACAATGACATGTTATTTCAGTTTTACAGATGAGGGAATGGATTCAAAAATATTAAGTGCTTCACCCAAAGCACCCAGTTAGTAAATGACTAAGTTGGAATACTTGACCAAGCTTGTCTGAGTTCATTTCAATATCCCGTGTTCAGTCTGCTTTCATCAGTAGAGATAAACACTTAACCGTGGTTTTGCCATCGATAAAATAGGAAAACATCATAGTGTCAAATATAAAAAGTTGCCCTAGCCTGGCAGTCTTTGGAAGATCTACCTTTGGGAATGGAGATAAGGTGATCAAGTTTCAAAATGGGCACAGACTTTCTCGGACCTTTGCTGGATAGGAGAATTCTGGAAAACAGCTTCACTACTATCTTCAGCAGATCTGACAGGGCCAGAGGAGAAAGCCCAAAATAGAACTGGCTGCCCTTCACCCTCTATGGGCTCAAGGGAGCTGTTTGTCTAGTTCTGAATAATCCATTTTATGAAGAATATTCTTGGAATTTCCTTATGAGGCAGGGCATTTGACTGAATGATTTCACTGTACCAAATGAACTCTCCTCCCCATCCTACCACCAGACATAAGAATTGGCACTATTCAGGCCCTGGCTGGTTGGCTCAATGGTAGAGCATTGGCCTGGAGTGTGGATGTCCTAGGTTTGATTCCCCATCAAGGCACACAGGAGAAGCAACCAACTGCTTCTCCACTCCATACTTGCCCTTCCCCTTTCTCTTTCTTTCCCTCTCTCTCTCTTCCCTTCCCACAGCCATGGCTCCATTGGTTCGAGTGCATCAGTCCCAGGCGCTGAGGATGGCTCAATAGAGCCCCCATATCAGGCGCTAAAAATAGCTTGGTTAGAAGTATGGTTCCAGACAGAGGTTGCCAGGTGGATCCCGGTTGGGGCACATGTGGGAGTCTGTCTCTCTATCTCCCGTCCTCTCATTTGGAATAGAAGAAGAAGGAAAAAAAAGAATAGGCACTATTTTGTTTTGAGGATGAACATTAAAAAGAAAAGGTGTAAAGATATTTAAAGTCATGAAAGGTTATCATGAGGAAGGCAAGAACCAGTTTGCCTCCCTCTCTATTGTGGCTTGGAGGAGAGATTTTTAATATAGCTACAATATAGGAATTTAGATTAGCTATAAAGAACTTCCTGAAACAGTAGAGAGATGCTGGAGTAGATTATATTAGGTTTAAGGAAATTAACTGTGAATCTATTTAGACGGGTCCTGTCCAACAGAAATATAATGGAGCCACATACATATGCAAATTTCTTGGTGACCATATTTATTTATTTATTTATAGATAGATAGATAGATAGATAGATAGATAGATAGGGAGAGAGAGAGAGGAAGGATGAGAGAGAGAGAGAGAAGCATAAACTTATTGTTTCATTTAGTTATGCATTGATTGCTTTTCATATGTACCTTGACCAGGGATTGAATTGGCAACCTTGTTCTCAAACTGGCTACCCTGGGCTCGAACTGGTGAATCCTAGCTCAAACCAGCAACCTTGGGTCTCAAACCAGTGACTTTGGCATTCAGGGTCGACTCTCTACCCACTGTGTAGCCACTGGTCAGGCTTTAGTGGCCATATTAAAGTAAAAAGAGCCCGACCAGTGGTGGTGCAGTGGCTAGAACATTGATCTGGAATGCTGAAGTCCCAGGTTTGAAGCCTTGAGGTCAACGGCTTGAGCACAAGCTTGACAGCTTGAACACATGGTTGCTGGCTTGGGCATGGGATCATAGACATGACCCCATGATTGCTGACTTGAAGCCCAAGGATACTGGCTTGAGCAAGGGCTCACTGGCTTGGTTTGAGTCCCACTCTCCACGCATCAAGGCACATATGAGAAGCAATCAATGAACAACTACGGTGACGCAACTATGAGTTGATGCTTCACATCTCTCTCCTTTCCTCTCTGTCTCCTCTCTCTCTCTCTCTCTCTCTCTCTCTCTCTCTCTCTCTCTCTGTCTCTCTAGCTAAAAAAGAAAAAGAACAAAAAAAGTAAAAAGAGCCAGACCAGTGGCAGCGCAGTCAATAAAGTTGACCAAGGATGCTGAGGTTGCCAGGTTGAAACTCAAGGTCACCGGCTCAAGCCTGAGGTCACCAGTTCAAAGCAATCAATGCACTGCTACATAGAACGAGTTGATGTTTCTCTCTCTCTCTCTCTCTCTCTCTCAGGAAAAAGAAATAAAAATAAACAGGTTAAGTTTAATTTTATAATGTATTTAACACAACAGATCCAAATTATTATTAACAAAATAATGTAATCAATGTAAAAATAAATAATGAGATATTTCATATTGTTTTCAAAACCTAGTAGCCTGACAAGGTGGTGGCGCAGTGGATAAAGCATCGGACTGGGATGTGGAAGACCCAGGTTCGAGACCCCAAGGTCACTAGCTTGAGCGCGGGCTCATCTGGTTTGAGCAAGGTTCACCAGCTTGAACTGAAGGTCACTGGCTCGACTAAGGGGTCACTCAATCTGCTGTAGCCCCGGGTCAAGGCACATATGAGAAATCAATCAATTAACAACTAAGGAGCCGCAATGAAGAATTGATGTTTCTCATCTCTCTCCCTTCTTTCTGTCTGTCCCTATCTGTCCCTCTCTCTGACTCTTTATGTCTCTGCCACAAAACAAAACAAAACAAAAATACTAGTATATTTTACATTTACAGCACATCTCAATGCAGACTAGCCACATGTTAAGTGCTTAATAACCATTTGTGGCTTGTGGACACTATATTAATCAGCACAAGTCTAGAATTGCTAATGACTGTCAGACACTCAAATGGCAAATACAAGATATAGTCTGGTTTTATCTAAAAGCAGAAAGTTCTGCCTGACTGATGGTGGTGCACTGGATAAAGCATTGACCCAGAATGCTGAGGTTACCAGTTCAAAACCCTAAGGTCTCTGGCTCTGAGCATAGCTTGTCAGCATGGAGTAGCTGACTTAAGTGGGGGGTTGTCCACATGATCCCAAAGCTCACCAGCTTGAGCCCAAAGGTCGCTGACATGAAAAGGCCATGGTCACTGGCTTAAGCAAGGGGACACTGGCATGGCCTGGTCAAGGCACCTAGGAGAAGCTCAATGTACAACTACGAGTTGATACTTCTCATCCTCTCTCTCCCTTCCTGTCTCTCTCTCTCTCCTCTCTCTCTCTCTCTCTCTCTCTCTCTCTCTCTCTCTCTTCCTTACTCCCTCAAAATAAATAAATAAAGGCAGAAAGTTCTCCATAACTGTGGCCCTATGAGGTTAAAGGCCAAGAATACCTTAATTTTTAGAGCCCTTCTCAGCCTTCCTCATGGCTAGATACAGGAAAACTCACTGCCCTCCGGCAATTTTTAGAACCGAGTAGGCAGTGTTCTGTATTCTCTTTCAATAGAGAAAGCCCTGACTCCCTCAGGTCTGCCAGATTCGGAGCCTGGGGCTGTTCAACTGGGTGGGAAGAGCATGATGCCCAGGAAGACAAGAACTTGTTCTGTCGGGCGGGTAAACAGGTAGCTCTTTTCTCTCCTTACCTCACCTATGTGTCTTGCTGGTGTGAATAACTGGTCACAGGAAGAGCCAGGCTGGACAGAGGAGACAGAGAAGATAAGCTCTGCCGCCCGTCTGGGGTGCAGTGTGGGACATAAGCACTGTCCTAGCCTAGCCTCTTCTTACCTGCACTGTTCCAAGTTCTCTGTCTGCAACACACCTTCCCCAGATACCTGTGCGGCCCTCTCCCTCGCCCGTTCGCATCCCCGCACAATGTCATCTGTTTGGAAAGAGCCACCTCAAGCCCCCACCCTGTCTACCACTCTCTCTCCTCTCACCAGCTTTATTTTTTTTCAGCACTTACCACTTCCTGACATGAATTTAGTTGCTTCATCTTGTCCACCACTACACATCCAGGGTCTAGCTCAGTATCTGACACATAGTAGGTGCTCAATATTTATTTTTGACTGAATTCATTCCAAAAATACAACTTGGTATAATTCAGAAGAAAACCTATGTAGTGAGGGAGCCATATAGTACACTTCCACATTTTCTCATAAAATGTCTGAATTCGGATTCATTCACTTTAATATTAACCACAAGATGAAATAAATTATACATCAGTGGTTCTTAACCTGGATTCTCTCAAACCCTAGGGGTTCGATGAGTCGGTCTCGGGTTCGGAGAAGCCTCTGCCGCAGAGGCCAAAATAAAGTAATACCGTAATTTGTTGTGAGTTCATGCACTTTGTTGGTTTTGTTCTTTGAGCAAGGTGATGTTCATGCACAGCTCATTTTGTGCACCAGTAAAAAAACATATACCTATGTCTTGAATTTGGAAAAAAAATCATATTTTATTTATCACTAAAGAAGGGTTCTGTGAATGCGCATATGAAACTGGTGGGTTCAGTACCTCAAAAAAGGTTAAGAACCACTGTTATAGATATTTACCAAGTGTGATGGAAAGGAAAACCTCTGCTTCCTTTAGTCTTTACAATCCAGAACGGTTTGCTTTTTCTCTACAGTGTTCCTGGAAGTTTTCTTCCCCTGTGTCTCAGCGTCAGAGTTCAATGGTTAAACAATAATGAGAGGAGAGAAGTGAGGTGAATTACTGGTAAAGTACAAACAACCCATCTGAGATTACAAACTGGCCGCAGGACATTCCCCGGTACTCTCCACCATCCTACCAAAGGGATTTCTTTAGTCCTTGACAAAGAAGAGCTCAGAGTTTTGTATTGCGAAAACATTTCCGTTCACCCTGCCACTTTGGGTAAAGAACAAATTTACAATGGAAAGAACCAAGGAACACAAAAAAACAAAAGAAAGTCTCCTACCCCTGAGTCCCATCCCAAACAGTAAGATAGATAGTGAGTGAAGTATCAATAATATTAGTCTGGGTCGCAGAACATGGGACAACTCAACTGCATTTCAGAGAATGGCATTTCCTAAGCGCAAGTGCTTCCTAGGACCAGGCAACAGAGACCTTATCAGACCGACTGGAGGAGAGGAACTGAGTCTCCAACATCACTCCACCAAAATGGTAAACTCCAATATCTTCATGCTATGCCACAGGTACATCTAGTCTTCCCTGGAATGCAGTCTACAGACATAAATGCACCTGAGTCCTGAGGTATCTTGTCCATGTTATTAGGCTGGCTCCAGGCAACTCTGCTAAGTGCCTAGAGCAGTGGTTCTTAACCTTTTTTTTTTTTTAATTTTTATTTATTCATTTTAGAGAGGAGACACAGAGTGAGAGAGAGAGAGAGAGAGAGAGAGAGAGAGAGAGAGAAAGGGGGGAGGAGCTAGAAGCATCAACTCCCATATGTGCCTTGACCAGACCAGTGCAGGGTTTTGAACTGGCGACCTCATTGTTCCCAGGTCGACACTTTATCCACTGCGCCACCACAGGTCAGGCGGTTCTTAACCTTTTTTGAGGTACCAAACCCATGAGTTTCATATGCGCATTTACCGAACCCTTCTTTAGTGATAAATAAAATATGATTTTTTTCCCAATTTTAGTTTTGCCAGTGTGAGGCTAGAGTTGCTCAACTTGGCATTGCATATCATGCAGATAGGACGCTGACTCCCATCCCGTTCCGTGATACACGTGAATCCATGTTGTACATATTCGTCTGACCACTTACTTTTTTTGCTCGACATATTTAGTATGGATTAAAATATTAAGAAAGAAACCACACGAGTACAACTACGACAGCCGTTGACTACTGAACGCACTAAATTCCCCGCAGCACTGGTTGGCCAAGCAATGTAACGTGATCCTCTGCAGCAAGTGATGGCCAAGTGGGGCGTGTCATCACGACTTTACACAAGTGTGTCTTTACCTCTGCGGCAGAGGTTTCTCCGAATCCCTGAGACCGACTCATCGAACGAACCCCTAGGGTTCGATAGAACCCAGGTTAAGAACCACTGGCCTAGAGTCATCTCACTCTTGTTCACTGATAGCATTACTCCTCCAAAAGTTGAATTAATAAAGGACTCTTGAAGATGTTGAAGAATTTTCAAACCTAAGGAATGAATTGCTGAGAATAAAGTTTGAGAGCTACCTTTCAGCATTGGGACTGTGCCAGCATCACAGTATGTAGGTCACTCACTGATTTGTCAGTGCATACAGTAATCCCATGGAAACCACCAACAGAAACCAGCTCAACATGTCAGTGGATCCTCTTCAACTTCTATCCCAGGCAAATTTGTGGTGATGATGCAGTGGTGAGATTCAAATAATGAAATAACCAGTTTTCTGCCCTAATGTCAGTGTTAAGTATAAAAAAATGATACACCGAAAGGTAGTTTATTATTTCATGCATTTAATACTTAAATAAGAGGAATAAAAGATATACAAAACTAGATTGTTATAAAAAAGAGTTTTAAAAGATTAATGAAAAAATATTAAATGATACCTGACAAAAAACAATAAAACTATTATTTAAGATATTTCCATATTGCTTCTTGATTGGTGTCCTCACTTGCAATTTTCTTCGCTTTTATCCGAGCTTCATTGACTGTGTGATTTATCCTTAACCATCCTTTCCTTTACCTATAGATGGAACAAACATTGCTATGGGCTCTAAGAATATGCTGTTGCACAAGATGAACATAAAAAAAGAGTAAGGAATGTAAATTTGTGATTTCCACGTTGGGCAGCTGCACAGGTGCTCACCTTAGAGAGAACCCTGATTACAAGTGACATTTTAACAACCAGTTTGCTGAACTCAACAAAAAATTAGGTATTAGTTCTGCTGAACCAGTGCAAACTAGCTGAATCCCACCACTGTGGTGATGGATGTCAAGGCGTGGGAGAGAACTGAAATAGTCCACTAAAATGGTATCTAATTGAAGCCAGGATCTGGTGGGCCAGAGCTTGATAAATTGGCCCACACTATAGTTTGGTTTTCGTTCTATGTTTATCATATCTATCAGTGTTCTCCTTTGGCATAATGGAAACTAAACAAGACTTGGGAGACAGTACACAAGGGTTTGATTACTGGCTCTGCGATATAATAACTGAATCTTGAGCAAGTTTTATAAGTCTTAGTGTATTAGTTTCCCAGGGCTGCCATAACCAAGTATCAAGAACAGGGTGGTGTACAGAGAAAAATTTATTGTCTTTTTGTGTGTATGTGTGTGACAGAGAGAGAGAGAGAGACAGAGAGAGGGACAGACAGACAGGAAGGGAGAGAGATGAGAAGCATCAATTCTTCGTTGCGGCTCCTTAGTTGTTCATTGACTGCTTTCTCATTTGTACCTTGACCAGGGGCGGGATGGGCTACAGCAGAGTGAGTGACTCCTTGCTCAAGCTAGTAACCTTGGGCTTCAAGCCAGTGACCTTTGGGCTCAAGCCAGAGACCATGGGGTCATGTGTATGATCTCACACTCAAGCTGGTGAACCCACGCTCAAGCCAACAGCCTTGGGATTTTAAATCTGGATCCTCCACATCCCATTATGATGTTCTATCCTCTGCGCCACTGCCTGGTCAGGTTTTTTTTTTTATTATTATTATTCAGTGTGAAGAAGGGAGACAGAGAAACAGACATCTGCATGCACCCCAGCTGGGATCCGCTAGGCAAGCCCACTAGGGGTGATGCTCTGCCCATCAGGAGCGTTGTTCCATTGCTCAGCAACTGAGCTCTTCTTAACGCCTGAGGTGGAGGGCGTGGAGCCATCCTCAGCACCCAGGATCAACTCATTCCAATCAAGCCATGGCTACAGGATGGGGGGGGGGGGAGAACGAAAGAAGTGAGAGGGGGAGGGGTGGAGAAGCAGATGAGTACTTCTCCTGTGTGCCCTGACCAGGAATTGAACTCAGGACATCCACAATGCCAGGCAGACACTTTACCACTGAGCCAATTGGCCAGGGCTTATTCTTTCATATTTGTAAAGGCTAGAAGTCCAAGATCAAGGTGTTAGCAAGGTTGGTTCCTTCTGAGGGTTTTGAGGAAGGATTTGTTCCATGCCTCTCTCCTAGCTTCTGGTGGTTTGCTGGCAATCCTTGGCATTCCTTAGCTTGTAGATGCAGCTCCCCATTCTCAGCCTCAGTGCTCACATGATATTCTTCCTGTGTTCCTCTGTGTCCAAATTTCCCCTTTCTGTAAGGACATATATTGGATTAGGGCCCATCTTACTGATCTCATTTTAACTTAATTACCTCTGTAAAAGCCCTATCTTCAAACAAGATAACCTCCTGAGATACTGGAGGTCAGGATTTTAACACAGGAATTGGGTGGGACACAAATCAACCCAATAGCACACGGCTAGTTTCTCCATCTGTAAATGGGGATCATGACACAATTTTTCTTCATACCACTGTAGCGGTTGTGAATGTGCCTCACAGAGGCTGGGTACGTAAAAGACCAGTGGATGTCTGGTTTGTCTGGTTGAACACGTGTCTTGGTGCTGTCTGGTCCAGACTGAGTCCCTAGGGAGTAGGGCTCTCTGGTGGGGTGCTCATTCCGTGAGTGTCCAACACACGTGAGCAGGTGCTTGACCAAAGCATTTTGATGATGGTGAAGACAAAAGGCTGGGAAAAAAAATCTGAAGACAGATGAGCCAGGGCTATAAAACGTCAGATGCTAGTGGAACCCTAGGACACCCCACACACTGCTGACTAGAGTGTACACTGGGATACGTTACATACCTTGGAGGGCTATTTGGCATTACGCACAAACGAAGAAATTCCACTCTCAGGTCTATATTCTAGAGAAATGCTTATACATGTCCTCAAGATAGAAGTGCAAAAAAGTTCAAAGCAGCATTGGTTGTCAGAAGAAAAAAAACCCCGAAAACCTAAATTTCCTAGATATGATGTTTTCATATAGAGGAATACTATACAGCAGTTAAAGTGAGTAAACTAGAATTATGTATATCTCATGGATGAATCTCAGTAGTAAAGTATTGAGTGAAAAAAAGACAAATTGCCAAAGAATATATACAATGGGTCAGGTGAAACGAAATGCTCCATTGATCGTGTGTGTGTAGAGTATAAGGACAAGTGTGGGAAAGACGAACACCAAGTTCAGCAGGGATGTTATGTGGGAAGAAGGGAAGGTGTAACTGGAGCTTCAGCTATATTTGTAAGTTACTTTTTAAAAGAAGTCCACAAGTAAAGCATATTGGTTCTTCTTTATAACTTTCTGTATGTTTGAATTCTGACATTTTTTTTTAGAAGAGCCAGGACTGGAGGATCCTTACATAAAACAGAGGGAGAAGCTTGGCTGACTTGTGGGATATTCAGAGCTGCTCTTGCCACCTCTGAAACCCACACCCTAGAGTAATAAGCTAAAGACCCGTCTGACATGTGCCACACTGAAAAGCTGAGCCCAGAAAGGCAAAGCCTCTCCTGTTGAGGCGGAGGAAAGGAGAGAAAGACATTCTGATGCTGACCCCTCTAGTTCCAAACCTAGTTCTTGGCTTACCCACTCGAACCCCTTGACTGCAAGAACCACAGGTGGAGATGGGAATGGGGATGGGGTGGCAGAGCAGATGAGCACCCACACCATGGATGCACACGCCTGCACGTCTCATTCACACTAGCACCCCCACGCAGGCTGCCACCTCCACGCACTCTGCCCTTCAAATAGCCTAGCACGGGCACCCTGACAGTCCACAGCACCTTTACAGCCCCGCACACATGCACACACCCCTTCCACCGCCCACCCTGGCCAGGACTCTAGATTGCAAGGCGCAGCAGAGCCCGCCAGCTGCAGGTCTTGCCGCCCTCTCTCCAGTGCTGGGTTTTTCCAGCGGAGCCTCGCTCCCTCTACTGCATTCTCTGGGAATCGGCGTCTGACGTGGTTGCTCCCGTACATTATTTATTCATTTCCTCTTCCTCCCTCCGAGACCCTCCAGTCTGGAGAGCTGCAGGCCCGGTACAGAGACAGGCTGGAAGCTACGGGGACACAACAGGCAGAGGGGACAAAGGGGAGGTCACCTCAGAAGTCCCCACCAGGCTCATCAAGCTCATCCAGCCTCTCAGGGGCCATGAGCACCAGGCAGGAGGCCAGGAGAGAGGGGGGAGACCCCAACAGGAGGCGACAGGAGGCAGAACTCCGGGACCGAGCCCACCTGAGCCAGCAGCGCAGGCTCAAACAAGCCACCCAGTTCCTGCACAAGGACTCTGCTGACCTGCTGCCCCTGGACAGCCTCAAGAGGCTGGGCACCTCCAAGGACTTGGTGAGGCATCCCTCTCCCCCTCCCCAGCCCCTACCACCCCGTAGAAGTCCTCTGGCCCTTTCTCTCCACCTCCTCACCCCTTACCCTGAGGGAAGGGGTGAGGACATTTAAGTGCAGACCCTAAGCCTTCAGGTTCCCCTCCCTCACTAAAAGTGGGGGACAGGCAGTCCCAACAAATTGGGGGGTTCCCTTTGACCACTCTAAGCTCTTCACTAGGGATATTCCCATGACTTGGTGACTCTGAGGGATCCCAATGTCATGGCTCAGTCCCCCCTCCCCCCATCCAAAGCTCACCTTGGAGTGAGCTCTGCCGTTTGGGAGTAGAGGTTTGGGGGACACAGGTGCCTTTGGAGCAGTCATCTACAGCGGGGAGCGCCTGAAGGACTGGCCAGTTTAGGGAGGGGATTTCCCTACGCTCCCTTAACCAGAGTGCCTCACATCAGCTTTGGACACTCATTTGCCTTTTGACCCTCAGAATGAGGCCTCCATTCTTGCCAAAGCATCAGGATTTCCTATGGCTCCTTCCAGGCCACCTGTCCCTTTCCTCCCTCCAAACTTCCCTCCAGGCTCTTTCCTTCTACCCCCTGCAGCAGCTTGGGTCTCCACAGGAAACAGGGTGGGGAGTAACAGTGATGAGTTGAGTGGATCAGGGGAAACTGCACATAAGCATTCCCCTCAGAAACAGTGGCTTGGAGCATGGGCTTTGAAGCCATGTTGCTGGGATTCAGACCCCGCTCTGCCACTTACTCATTTGGGCAAGTTACTTTTTGTCTCTGTGCCTCAGTTTATCTATTAAATGAGGATAAAATTAAAAATGTCTACCTCGTAGAGTTGTTGCAAGAGTTACATCAGCTAATATCTTGAAAGACTTAGAACAGTGCCTGAGTGAGAGAAAGCACTATCTAAATGCTAACTATTAGTATTCATTCAGCTAGTATTCCATTTAGCCTGAGAGAGAAGGAAGCTCTAGTAGGGTCCAGAGAACATGGAATCCTATCCAGCCTCTTGCTCATAGAAGAAAGAAAGTCTTTTGTGCAAAGGTTTGGAGGCACTCTGCTCACGCACCCATCACCTAGTAAGAGGATCTGGGGGGGGGGGCACTTCTGTAACCTGAGAGTTACAAAGCCCTTTCTGGGCATCTTGGGCCACTCTGGCAGCCCCTGCTACCTGGGAACCTAGAGGCAATCACAGCCCCTCACTGCCCTTCTTGCCCTAGTCCTATCTTTCAAAGTCCTCCGAGCCAAAGGTTCCCCCTCCAGGAACCCTGCCCAGAGGCCGGGCAATCCCCTTGTGGCAACCCAGCATTCCCCAAAAAGGAAAAGTGATCAGACTGAGATTTAAATTCAGAGAACCTTCGGGGCTGTCCCTCCTCCCAAGCATAGCAAGCACAGCTGAGAAGCAATGGGAAAGGAAAGCAGGTGCTGGCTTCAAGTCGCTGGGACTTTGTAGCCTCTACCCTCTGGGGACCATCCGACATCAAGTTGGCCCTGAAGAAGGGCCACCCCCATGGGAAAGGTGGGAGGAGAGCTGGGAACTGCAGCAGAGCCCCTCTCTCTGGCCAGTCCCAGGGCTCCGCTGCCCTTTCCCAGAGTTGGGTCTCCTGCTGGCAGTCAGCCTTGCTGGCGGGAGCAGCCTCAAGGGCCTCGTTAGCCCGCGGGTGGAAAAACAATCCCAGGCTCCCAAGGAGAGAGGGCAGGTGGAGAAGCATGTGTGGAGCCTGGAGAGACACGGTATTCTTCAGCAAGCATTCACTGAGCGGCTACTGCATGCTGAGCTAAGCCCTGAGAAAATAAAATAAATGTGATACACAGACATTATCTCAAGGACTCTCCAGGCTAATGGGGGAGTGAAATCCACAAGTAACATCTGTGAGAAGCATGACAAAGGGAGCTACCCCAACCTTGTGTGTGGAGGGAAGAGTATAGAGGTCAGAGAAGGCTTCCTGGGGAAAGTAAACCTGCACTAATTACCAAATGCACATGGAATCCCAGACCTCTGTCCTGGATAGTTCTTGAACAAAGTGTGTTGAGCTAGTCATTCAGTCTCAGGAATAGGGGAGAGCAGAAGCACCGCACGGAGGTGGAAGAACAGCCTGCTGCAAGCAGTACAGGCAGGGTAGCTGGGGCAGATAAACCGAGCACGGTGGGCTATGAACAGTGAGACCAGGCTGATTCAGATGGTGATTGGGCTGTGAATCCCCTTAAAAAGTTTGAGTTCAGCCTGACCTGTGGTGGCGCAGTGGATAAAGCGTCGACCTGGGAACACTGAGGTCGCCAGTTCAAAACCCTGCACTGGTCTAGTCAAGGCACATATGGGAGTTGATGCTTCCAGCTCCTCCCCCCTTTCTCTCTCTCTCTCTCTCTCACTCTGTGTCTCCTCTCTAAAATGAATAAAGTAAAAAAAAATAAAAGTTTGAGTTCAGCCCTAGCCAGTTTGCTCAGTGGTAGAGCGTCATCCCAGCATGTGGATATCCTAGGTTCGATTCCTGGTCAGGGCACACAGGAGAAGCGCCCATCTGCTTTTCCACCCTTCCCCCTCTCCCTTCTCTCTCTCTCTCTCTCTCTCTCTCTCTCTCTCTCTCTCTCTCTCTCTCTCTTTCTTTCTCTCTCTCTTCTCCTCCTGCAGCCAAGACTCCATTGAAGCAAAGTTAGCCCGGGCACTGAGGATGGCACCATGGCCTCACCTCCGGTGCTAAAAGGGCTTCGACTGAAATGGAAAAATGGCCCCAGATGGGCAGAGCATCGCCCCCTAGTGGGTTTGCTGGGTGGATCCCGGTCAGGTGTATGAGAAGGGAGTCTGTCTCTCTGCCTCCCTGCTTCTCACTTAAGAAAAATACAAAAAAAAAAAAAAAGTTTGAGCTCTACCATGTAAGCTATGGGGCAGGGAGGTGCTTTTATAGATTTTAACCAGGGAAGTAACATGGTTAGTTTTGTTTTATTTGGGTACTTCTCAAACTTTAATGTGCATACAAATCATTTGGGTATCTGTTAAAATGAAGCTTCTGATTCAATAGTTTTTCTGCATTTCTAACAAGTGTCCAAGTGATGTTAAAGCTGCTGATCTGAGGACCACACTTTGAGTAGTGAGAGTTTTAGATAATCATTGGCTTTGAGCAGGTGTATTTGGGAGGCAACAGTATTGGAGGCAGGTTCTTATGATGTAAGGAGGTGTCCCAGTGATCCGGGAGAGCTGTGGTGAATCTGGAATAAAGGCAGTAATAGCAAGGATGGACTATACACACAGGAGGCCAAACTGTTAGAACTTAGAAAGTGATTGAACAGGGTGGGGTTGGGGTTACAGGTGAAGGGGACTCCAAGGATGACTCCCAGAATCCTAGTTTTGAAGATTTTGACTTTTCCCTTTTTTGTTTCTGTTACTCTTTCTATCACACCATCAACCCCTGGGACCTGCAACCCACTGAAGGATGAGGTCAAAGAGGGGAAGATGTCCAACCCCCAAAAAATACATGTTGTAGACTCAAGACAGAATTTCCCCCAAGCATACTACCAGTTCCTGAAATGTACCTTCAGCCAATATTAATCAGTCTGACCTATAAGGGCTGTTCTCTTCCCATTTCTTCAACACTGAGGAATCTATCAGTGTCCCAGAAAATGGAATGATTTGATACTGGGGTTCACTCTGCTATAATGATCTGACTGCTGGGATCTTTGGATAAGCTCCTGCCCCTTTCTTACTCCTGTGAGACTCAGGATGGGGGGAGGTTGGGGACAACGTCCTGGGATATCTAAGTAGGCGGAATGGAGCAGCTTGGACACTCGACTTTAGACCTATCTACCTTCGTTCTCTGTGATGGAGCCAGCAGCCGCACAGCGTGATCCAAAGACGCCTGGTAGAGGGAAACCAGAGTCGGAGTCAGGGGGAGTCTCCCCTGGTGCAGGCACTGATTCATGGCCAGGAAAACAGGAGGATGACCAGCACGCCAGAGAGTCCAGCTCTTCAGGTCAATTGCAAGGTGAGAGGCCGCCCAGGGCACTGGCTTTCATTAACAATCTGCCTATGACTGGCTCACCTCTCCCACTCTCCTTTCCGCCTTGGGTGGCAAGGGAATGAGGGAGGGAGAAAAGGAACCCTAAGGCTGGGTCAGAAAATGGGATCTTCTATCTTCACTCTCTGCCTCAAACCATCTTCCCTCTGTGCAATTCCACTTGTCACCACCATCTATCCTTTTCATTTATCAAGGTATAATCTTTAAATGTGAAGATGTAAATGCTCTTCAGTGTGCTCTACATAATGAATGGTGTGTGCATGGGTGGATAAGGTAGCCCACCTGGAAAAGCTCATATGATGACCCTGTCATCTCCGGAGCCACTTAACCGCCCAACCAATATTGAACCTTCCTAATAAATGCCTGCTGCTCTTATGCCACGGCCTTTGCTCAGCATTTCCTCTGCCTGCTTTGCAATCATTTTATGTCCACATGCTATAAACTCTTAAGTCTCAGATGTTACCTCTTCCTTGAAACCTTTTGATTTCCCCAGTAGGAGATAGCCTTTCTTTCTTCTTAATGTCAAGGGCAGTTTACTGACAATTCTTTTAAAGGTCTTAAGACTTTCAACCATATAGTAGTTTACATTTCACTTCCACAGACTCTGAAAGAACAGTATCATTGCTGTGCCTTCCAGTAACATCTGTGCATAGTAGATGCTCAGTAAATATTTGGAATAAGAAAGCTGCATGTTTGTGACATTCAAATTTCCAAGTGTAACCCAGAATGTCTTTATATATCCAAAAGAAAATGAACATGTCTTCCTTTGCTTCCCATGGTGAATGCCTCTCTTTCCCACATCTGAATTTCCTAACAAAGTATCTCAATTTCCTCATCCTTCCTCAATCTTTCTCTAACTGGTGGCCCTCAGCCTCCCAAGACTTCCTCTAAACGAACAGATGTCCATTTCTGGTCAAATCATTCCCAAACAGATGGATGGACTCACCACCATGTGCAGCTCACTTCCTTTTTTGATTCCTTCATCTGAGCCAGTTTTGCCTCAATTGTATGAGTCCCACAAAGAAAACCACTTTTTTTTTTTATTCAACAAGAGGTGGGGAGACAGAGACAGACTCCTGCATGCACCCCGGGATCCACCCAGAAAGCCCATTAGGGGGCGATGCTGGGCCCATCAGGGGCATTGCTTTGTTGCTCAGCAACCAAGTTCTTCTTAGCACCTGAGGTAGAGGCTGTGGAGCCATCCTCAGTGCCTGGGGCCAACTCATCATGGCTGCAGGAAGGGAAGAGAGAAAGAGCGAGAGAGAGCGAGAGAGAGAGAAGGAGAGAGAGAAGCGAGAGGGGAAGGGGTGGAGAAACAGATTGGCGCTTCTGTGTGCCCTGACTGGGGACTGAACCTGGGACATCCACATGCCAGGCTGACACTCTACTACAGAGCCAACTAGTCAGGACCAAAAACCACTTTTAAAGACTCAGTTCATTCCCTTCACTGGTTTCTGAAAGAGAATCATTTAAGGCTGGGAAGGTGGAGGTCCCAGTCCATTCTCCTGGGACTCACTGAATCCCTCACGACTCTCCTTCTCAGTGTCGGGACCAGGTGCTTAGGGTGGCTGTGGACACAGGCACCCACTACAACCAGATCTCCGCTGGATGCCTCACCCGCTTAGGGTAAGCATATGGCCTAAAATAGTGATGGGGGATGGAGCTTCTTTGGGGAGTGATGCTATTCTGAAATGGGGTAGTAGTAAATATACTCAGAATACTAAAAACCACTGAATTGTATACTTGAAAAGGGTGAGACTTATCATATATGAACTATATCTCAATAAAGCTGCTATTTAACAAAAAGTTAACGGGGCTCTGGCAGAGAAGAACAAGGATTTAGACCTTATGTGGGGCCAGAGATTGGGTGAGAAGCCAGAGTGTGGTGGTGGGGGACAGTAGCTGACTAAAGGAAAGAGGATGGGGCTGTGGTGGTTCATAACCCTTGCTTTCCAACCCCAGGTTAGGGAAGAAGGTCCTAAAAGCCCCAGGGGGGGACCTGGCACCCGGATCGTCGGTCCAGGTGGAGCAGCTGGAGCTACAGCTAGGCCAGGAGACAGTGGCGTGCTCAGCCCAGGTGGTGGGTAAGTCCTCCCTTCACCAACAGCCCTGCTTCTCATCTCTTCTACCTTTCTCTCCTGAGCGGGTCAAAGGCAGAGACTTTCAGCTCTGCCAGCAGCAGACAAGGTATCTCCAAGGGTGCTCTGACTATCCCCAACATCTGGGCCAAGATTCTCTGACCTGGAGGGTGGGGTGGGCAGGAGAACAGCAGTGACCACCAGGTACCCTCCAGAATCTTCTGTTTTCAAATGATTCTTACAGATGTTGAGAGTCCTGAATTCTGTCTTGGACTGCAGACTCTGCTTTCTCTCAAGGTAAAGCAGATGCTAGCACTCTGGGGGCTGACCAAGGGCTGGGAAAGAGGCAGGTGGTCCAGGCATGGCAGTCTGGGCCAGGTTCAGGGGAGAAAGACGTGCTGTGCACCACACCTTTGCTTCCTTAGAGTGTCCTGACCTGCCCACAGGTAAAAAATATGGAGATCTGGATCCCTTTCTGACAGGGTGCAGATGAATGGGAATAGGGAACAGCAAGGAGCAGGCAAAGCTGTGGGAAGCAGGAGGGGGAATAAAAGAGGGCGCTGGGAGGTTCCGTGCTGAGGTAAGCCCACATTTCCCCCTCCACCCCCACAGTGCTGTATCGACCTGGAACATGGAGTGCTGCGCCTGAAAGCCCCCTTCCCAGAGCTGCCCTTCCTGCCTTTGTACCAAGAGCCTGGCCAGTGACTGCTCTCCCAGTCAGTCCCCAGACAGAAGTGCTGTGATTTTAGGGAAGAGCCATGTGGGGTATAGGGAGCTACTACAGCCAGGTAGCTGGGGACTACTTAGTCTGTGCCTTTTGTGACCACCCTGACTCTGCTATTCCATTTCCCTCAGTTGGCCACATTCTCTGCTTCTTGGCAACTCCCCCCCCCCCCCCGTTTTCCTAGAGAGGACCCAGGACCTCAGGGCGCTGATTTACCTGTTTTCTCTCATTCCCCTCCAGTGAAGAGCAAAACCAAATCAAGATTGCAGAAAATGGCACAAGCACAATAGGGTTCCAGGCTGGGCCCCTGACACAGTAGAAACTGGCCAAGTCAAAGGCTGCCGCCGACTATTGTCTTCCACCTGTCCCCCAGTTTCACCCCAAACCTGACAGCCTTCATTCCCACGCCTCTCTCTTTCTGGGTTCATCATGTTTCACAACTAGACACCACACCTCACCACTGGGTCCCTGGCCCTGCTGGTGCCTACCTTTCTGATTCTGTAAACGTCTGCTCAATTGGCTGGGGGGTGGGGGTGAGTAAGAGCGGGGGGTGGGGGTGGGTAAGTGTGGAGAAACACTGAATGAAATAATTTAACACAACAGGAAGGTGGCTTGGTAGAGGAATGCCAGCCCACAAGGCTGGAGCTCTGTTAGTTACCTTTTCTGGGCTTCCAATGTCTGAAGCCAGTTATTATTTTATGACTGTGCAAAACCTTGGATATACCTCTAATGTTTTCTCCAGTTATCTGTCCTTCTCCACCTGCTTTTCACCCACTGGGCACCTGAATTTCAAGGCATGTGTGCAAGAGCCATGGAGAGAGCTACCCACAAAGGTGGACAGGATGGGGATGTTGTCAGTACTCAGACTTCATCTAACCAGCATTCCCTCTTAGTTCTGGAACTATCCACCTCATTAGACCTTCTTCCCACCCCTCATCTCTGGCTTCCTGACTGGGAGCTTGTCTTGCTTTGCCATCAGTGGTTAAGCCAGGCTCCACGCCAACGCAGAGACGAGGAGGCTCTTCTGACTTCACTGTGAGGAGAGGAACCCAAACACTCAGACCCGAGTGTCTTTCTGGTGGGTTTGAGCTCTAAAATCATGGATGGGGGGTACAGGGAGAGAGAACCAGGACCTGAGCTAGGGAACTTAGGACCTTGGGCTAGAAACAGAATCTTGAGTTTACAGAAGAACCAGGATGCAAGGGGCTGCCCTGTCACACCTGGCCTTACCTTTCTTGGCTAAGTCCCCTGCCTTCAAAAGAAGAGGAGAGGGGCTCACTATCACGTGTGTGATAGTACCCTGGTCCCTCATGGCCTTGCTCCACGACCTCTGCTCCCTTAGTCTCACCCTGTTCCTTCCCCTTCTGCCTCCTGCTGCTTCAGTAATTGTGGACCGCAGACCACCACCCTACCGACCCTACCGCAGGCCTTCAGCTCAGCTGCTTTGCCATTTGAATAAACACCTGTTTCTCGATGGTAATGTCCTTCTTTGGTCTTCCTCCATACTTGTCAAAGGCTGAATAATTGTGCCCTCATTCTCTTACAGAAAGGAAATGTGAGTGTGGACCATTCCCCAGGTTGACCCATCTGGCTGGGGTCAACATTATTGAGAGCAATGGCTTCCAAACTCCTCTGAACATAATTCAAAGCAGGAAATATATATATATATATATATATATATATATATTTTTAAATTTTGTTTTTATTTTATTCATTTTAGAGAGGAGACACAGAGTGAGAGAGAGAGAGAGAGAGAGAAAGAGGGGAGGAGCTGGAAGCATCAACTCCCATATGTGCCTTGACCAGACCAGTGCAGGGTTTTGAACTGGCGACCTCAGTGTTCCCAGGTCGACGCTTTATCCACTGCACCACCATAGGTCAGGCAGGAAATATATTTTATATTACACTTAGTAAACACACACACACACATTATAATAAAACAATATTTCTCTATACTGCGAGCAAATACTTTATTTTTCTTCTATTTTATCCTATTTCATTTATTCAAAAATTGCTGACCACAACCCACTAAAAGATTTCAAACTACAATTTGAAAGATACTGATTTAAAGTCCAGAGAACTAAGAGCAGAAGGGATATAAATGGCCCAAGATACACTTCTGATTATGCATCATAAAACTGTCAGATTTGAAATGTCTCTTGTCTGATGGACAATAAGGTGTTTTTGTGGAAGCGGGTGGGTGGAAATGGGGCAAGGCCTACAAAGTGGCACAATACTTGCAGAATAGGGCAAAATGAGAGTGCTGGCCCAATTTCTTTGGAAAATAGAACAAAATCATCTCAGGGTTGCTGGAGACACAGAAAAACAAGACTGTAAAATATCCTGAAAGACTCTTCAAAAAGAAAACAAATAGTTTGCCATTTCTGTAATAATTACTGCTGTCAATGACCTTAGAGTTGCGACATGGAAGATGGATCTTGGGATGGAGTAGAGCCCTTTACCTCACTGCTCCCCTGGCCCAAAGCCTAGTTTCTTTACGAGTGCGGGGGCCGTGCAAAAGATCTGTGCTCCCTCCTCACAAACAAGTCTGTTTTCCATATAACCAGAGTGGGGAGCTCTTGGGAGGGGTAGTCCCAGATGATATGCAATAAGGTCAGGGTCCTACAACCCTGCTGATGTAATGGATGAGGCACACAAGAAAAAGGGCAGAGGGTCAACTTGTCTCTTCTTTCAGAAAGAAGACCATGAGACCTATAATTTACAGTCCCCCTGGGGTTGCCGCCATCTGTCCATGCTCCCCTGTAATGTACATTCCCTGTACTGCCAATACCATGGATAGCTGGGAGTAGCAAGGTGTGGAAGGGTCTTTCTTCAGGAAAGAGGGCAAGTCCAGCTAGGTGGGATCCTGGAGGCTTGCAGGAGCACACAGTGGTGGCTGGTCAGGATGGTAGAGGGTTTGGTGAACCAGGGTGCGGGCTGCTCGGAGGTCATCAGGATCTGAGGGCAAGAAAGGGGCTGGTAAGAAGCTGTGGCTCTCCTGTGCCCGATTTCCCAGCCCCACACATTGCTGGGACTCACCCACACCCAGCTCCTGCAACAGGCTCTGGTACTCTGGCTCAGCCTCCAGCACTTTCAGCAGATTGGTAGATTCCATCCGCTCCAGCTGCACCTCCCAGTACACGTAGATCTTCTGATTGAATGTGACGTACACTAGGCAGGGGCTGTTGCGGCCCTCTTTGCAGGCATACAGGCCTGGGAGGTGTGGGTGGTCAGACAAAGGTCAAGAAGTTTCAGTCACAGTGTGGGAGGGTAAGAACAAGATATGGGCACTAGTCAGCAGTTTGACCCTCCCACAGATGTCAAGCAAGAAACTAAAGGCTCTCTTCCTAAGTCTTCTCTGTTGGGAACTCAGTAAAATAGGGACAGAAGTAAAATATCTGCCGCATTGCAGATTCAGAAAAAAACAGTAAAACAACCTGGGCAGAATAACATCCAAAAATGTGATACCTGATTTTTTTATACTAGTGAGACCCCCTGAAGTAATGACTCGTCTTGCTAGTCTAAGGGGTAGATCAGCAAAATGTAATCAGAAACGAAGGTTTCTCTGATGTGGCTACCCTTCTGCAGAGCCACACTGACCCCTCAGGTCACTGGAGTCTGGATGCCAGAGCACTTCTCCATTCTTATCGCAGTGACCACAGATTCCTCCCTGTCACCCCGAAGAGTGCTGGCTTCCAAGGTCCAGGTTTGGAACTAACGGGAATGTTCCAGGACAGAGATTTTCAACAGGTATACTGCAAGAATTTTTTAAAAACATGCAATACCGGACTCTTCAGTCAGGAGCACTGACCTCTTTTCCCTTATATTGTCAAATAAAAATGACAACAGCCAACACCACAATAGATGTCCGGTGTGAATGAATTAAAATTATATCTATTTTTGCCTGACCAGGTGGTGGCGCAGTGGATAGAGCGTCGGACTGGGTGCGGAAGACCCAGGTTCGAGACCCCGAGGTCGTCAGCTTGAGCGCGGGCCCATCTGGCTTGAGCAAAAGCTCGTCAGCTTGGACCCAAGGTCGCTGGCTCCAACAAGGGGTTGCTCGGTCTGCTGAAGGCCCGCAGTCAAGGCACATGTGAGAAAGCAATCAATGAAAAACTAAGGTGTCGCAACGGCAACGAAAAACTGATGATTGATGCTTCTCACCTCTCTCCGTTCCTGTCTGTCTGTCCCTATCTATCCCTCTCTCTGTCCTTGTAAAAAAAATTTTTTTTTAAATTATATCTATTTGTTCTGTCGAATCAGCAAATTGTGCCACAGAATTTTATTTTATTTTATTTTTCAGAGACAGAGATAGAGTCAGAGAGAGGGATAGATAGGGACAGACAGACAGGAACGGAGAGAGGTGAGAAGCATCAATCATTAGTTTTTCGTTGCCATTGCAACACCTTAGTTGGTCATTGATTGCTTTCTCACATGTGCCTTGACCGCGGGCCTTCAGCAGACCGAGCAACCCCTTGCTGGAGCCAGCGACCTTGGGTCCAAGCTGGCGAGCTTTTGCTCAAGCTAGATGGGCCCGTGCTCAAGCTGGCGACCTCGGGGTCTCGAACCTGGGTCTTCCGCATCCCAGTCCGACACTCTATCCACTGCGCCACCGCCTGGTCACGCTGTGCCCCAGAATTTTAGTCATTAGTTTACGTGTGCCACGAGATGGAAACGGCATAACTGCTGCGCCGGGAGGCTGCTCTGCAGTCCTGATTCCTCAGGTGGGGAAGGGCTTTCTGATTTCTCCGTACAGACAGATGGTAAGAACTCATCCTATTCTTTAAAATAATGCAGATCTCACTACCTTTTATTTTTCCTTATTTAAAACTATAAAATGCCTGACCAGGTAGGTGGTGGCACAGTGGATAGACACTGAGGACCCAGGTTAGAAATCCCGAAGTTGCCGGCTTGAGCACGGGATCACAGACATGACCCAATGGTTGCTGGCTCGAGCCCAAGGTCACTAGCTTTAGCCCAAGGTTGCTGCTTAAGCAAGGGGTCACTAGCTTGGCTGGAGCCTTCATCAAGGCACATATGAGAAAGCAATCAATGAACAACTAAGGTGCCACAATGAGTTGATGCTTCTCATCCCTCTCCCTTCCTGTCTCTCTCTCACTAAATATAAACAAACAAACTGTAAAAATGGTGACTTAGTACACACCCAGCACCCTCTACTGAAAGAGATACACCCTGACCTCGGTGGTGCAGTGGATTGAGTGTCAACCTGGAATGCTGAGGTCACCGGTTCAAAACCCTGAGCTTGCCCGGTCAGTGCACACACAAGAAACAATTACTACGAGTTGATGCTTTCTGCTCCTCCCCATCCCTCCATTTCTCTCTCTCTTAAATCAATAAATAAGCCCCCAAAAGAGCTAAGGAACTCATTTGTTTATGAAGGACTCATTATGGGGCACACAGAGAATGGAAATAAGAGGCAATGTGTTAGGGGGCCTTGGGGCAGGGTCGCACCTGCACAGAAGGCTCGAATATTCTCATCCACTTGGAAGCGGACAACCGTGCGGTTGTGATCAATGATATACGTCTGTCCATCCCAGGCACAGGCAATCACCTCCTCATGCTCATTGCCCTGAAAAAGACCACGACCCATTTTAGAGGATCTAATGATAGGGCTGGATAAAATACTAAGGAGCTGTGGACTTGGCTCCGGGTGATAAACAGCCGGCAGGGAAAGCAAACCACCATATGCTTCTTACTGAATTCCTCCCATGTGCCAGGCACCAAAGGGGCTGTCAAGTGAGCTACCTCACATAATGCTCACAACCACCCTGTGAAGTAGGCAATGTTATTCCCAGTTTGATAATGAGAGAACTTCAGCTTATAGAAAAAAAGTCACACACCCAAGGCCACTTAGCTGGGAGGCGGAGGAATCAGGCCTCCAACCCAGGTCTGTTCTACGTGACCTGGAAGGCTCATGTCTGTTTCCTACACCATCAAGCACGCGTGATAGCAGCACACAGTGCAGCCCCCACCTGCAGATTCAGTGGCCACAGCCTCAGTAAAGACACTCACACAGGACAAAAAAAAAACTTTACATCTGGCGTTGGGACCAATGACTAACTTCTGGACCCTAGTAGTTACTTACTTCTCTTTGGAGCTATCACTGAGGAACAGCAGCAAACAACTCAACTTCAGAGGGAGTTAGACCTGTCTAAAGAGGGCCTTAAGATAAAGATTGCGAGCCAACTGTGGGAGATTGCAAGGTGACAAAGTCCTCGCAGTTTAAGGCTTAGTTAAGCTAAAGGCTAAGCTCTTCCCCACAACCCCATGTTGGCTGTGAAGCTGAGTGTCTACTTGTCCCATCCCCTCCCATCCCCTCACCTCGCTTGCTTGCTTGCTTAAGTTGCTAGAGGCAATTTACATGCCCTTCTTCTCACTCTTTGCTTTTTCAACTGTTTATTTCAGTTATGCATGATGGGGGATTTCTGTTTATCCCTTAAGAGAATTCCTATTTATACCTTGGAAGGATTCCTGTTTATGCCTCAGATATGTGATTTTGTATCAGAGACTTCTTTATTTGCATACAGCTCTGCACTATATAATAAAGCATTTTGGGGGTAGAGACTCGCTCTTGCAAGCTTGGCAATGGGTCCTCTAGATCCCATCATTTTTCTTTCTGTGTTTATTTTCTAATCCTCCACTGTTCCCACACGAGACTTGCAAAATTATGAGTCGGGTTCGTGGTAGTCAACTGTGAAGTGAGAATGGCCTCATGGAAATCTTATCTCTCCATGAGAAGAAGGTACGAATGTTACTCTCCACCATGTTTTCCACCCACCGTGACATCCAGTTTCTCTAGGGCGAAAAGCTGGTGG
The DNA here is from genome assembly GCA_037038555.1 of Rhynchonycteris naso. Taxonomy (NCBI): domain Eukaryota; kingdom Metazoa; phylum Chordata; class Mammalia; order Chiroptera; family Emballonuridae; genus Rhynchonycteris; species Rhynchonycteris naso. The sequence goes on along the minus strand of CM072996.1, from coordinate 108,581,674 downwards.
TCCACCTGCACCGACCACAGCAGCTTGTCTGCTTCCTCCATAAGCTTCAGTGTCCCTACAGGGGAAGAGGCAGGCTGGGATGGATGGGACTGGACCCTGAGCAGACTCCCCAGGCACACAACACCCTATCCCAGCACTGGTCCATGGCTGACCCGGGGAACTCACCATCCAGGGTGCAAAGCGCAAAGAGGCCAGAGCTACCACTCTCAGGCGTGTGGCCTATGGGTGGGACAGAAGGACCAAAAGAGAAAAATGAAGGTCAAGGCAAGAATAGAGCATATGGGGTAAGGGAGAGCCAAGGACAAGGAGAGGGGGAGGGAGGAAGAGGACTAGAAATGAGAGAAGGTCCGGCATCTCCTCTCTCAAAAATGCTATTTGCCCTCAGCAACCTGCCTCATCCCACCCCACCTCACCTCGTTTGATGTTGCCAATGAGGTGAGTAGAGACATTCTTATTGTGGATGCGGCCAGACGTCTGGTGCAGCACAACATCTCGGGCAGCTGGGGTTTCCCTGAGGGCAGGAGACCGGGGGACTAAGATACCAAGTAAGCTGAATTCTCAGGCACTTTATGGCCTGTTCTCTGTAAGAGCTGTCAAGATGCGAATTAGCTAGGAAACCCTTTGCTGACCCCGTCTGGCGATGTGGCAATTAGGAAAGAGAGGGACTGAGCTACTAGGCTAGAATCTTGGAATCTCTTCCTGTTGCTACAAGGTTACAGCCAGGATTCCCTGGCTCCCAAAATAAAGGTCTTGCCTCACTAGGGCAGAGGTGCTTGTGCCAAACCCAGCTGAAGCCGCTGTGCCAACTGCAGGCCCCTCCGCTGCCTTGTACATCCGGGGCCTCACCTTGCTCCCGTGCATCCCACACCACCCACAGGCCTGCACCCTTACCTACTGCCCTCCGTGGTCCCCTCAGAGGTAGCAGAGTGCCCACTGTCCTTGCTCCAGGTACACAGTAGAACTGCATAAGCGCAGCCTGGCTGCGATACCATCAGTTCAGGAACACCCAGAGGCCCCGGAGTCACCGAGAGACTGTCCACCTGCACCAGGGAACAGAGGCTTAAAGGGAGCTGGAGAGAAACTGGGACCCTGCAAAGAACAGGGGGGAGAGAGGGGCAGGGGCCCTGGAAGCAGTCCCCTGGGCCTCAAGGAAAGCAGCAGGAGGCATTCTAGAGTTCACAGCGTTCCTGCCTGATACCAGCCTCTCCACATGCACCCCTGCTTTCCTCCATGCAAGCCTCAAGTGGGGTCTACATCCTGATACAGACCACTTCACACCCTCCTCCTTACACAGTTCTAATTCTTAGCACTGGGTTCCTTCCTAATTGCCATTACTGTACTAGCAACTTCCCCTAAGACTCTGATTTGAAGTGATCTTTAGATCTCTCTCAGCAAGCTGATAATCTCTTCTTCCCACCCTGTATCTTGGCCATGAATGTTCCTCCACACCCCTTCAGGAGGCCTTCCCCCCTGCTCTCTGGGCTCCATGGTCCCTCTCCTCAGTGTCTCACCTGACCTTCCAGCGTCCATTTCTTGAGTGACACCAGCTGCCCTGCCAGGTGTTCAGTGCCCTCGGCCAGATCTTCCCAGCGGAAAGCCCGGACCACACGGTCTGTGTAACCTACCACTAGCTCGCAACACCCATCTCCATCTGTGGATCCAGAAAATAAAGAATGTTTGGAGCCAAAGCCGCATTCGTCAGCTTTAATCCCACAAGCATCCCATTTCCACTCCTCTGCTAACAACGCCGCTGGCATTTTTATCCAGGACAACTTCAAGCCCAATCTGCTGTGGAGCTACCTCACACACTCTGAGTCTGGCTGAGGCTCCCTGGCCCTTCCTGTGCTGACACCGCCTACCTGTTCCCAGGAGCTCCTAACCCATCTGCGCCACAGATGCTGTCGCTGCTTCCCTTGGATACACAGCTCGAGTCGTGTGTTATCCCATATACCTACCACCACCTTCGAGACAGCTTCTGGCCAAAGTATCAGCCCAGCATCTATATGGCTCACTCCCTTGCCATCTTTAATTTTTTATCAAATGTCACCTTGTCAGCAAGGACTTCTCTGACAACTCCATTTAGAACTGCTACCTCTACCTCAACACTCTTTAGCTCCTTTCTGTAATTTACTTTCTCCATAGTAACGGCCCAAATGAATACTAACTCCATCCTCCCCCGAATCCCTTGGGATCTGCTCTATTACCCACTGACTCCTATTCCCCCAGGTGCCTATCCAGACAGCCATGCCCACCGATGTCGCTGATCAGCATGACCTTGGTGTTGGCAGGGATGTGCTGCTTAAAGACCGGACGCTGCTCCTCTCCCATTAGCGTCTCCTGGTGCCCGGAAGCATCCTGGGTCCTGGCAGGTGTCAGGTCACACAAGTGAAACCAGCCCTCAGCACTCACCGCCACCAGTAGGTTCTGAGAGAGGCAGAGGTATGGGAGAGAGGGACTGGGAAGGGAAGTTTGAGCACAGTCTGATCCTAAGAACACAGAAGTCAGGGCTGAAGCCATTAACTCCCAACAGGTTTCCATCCTGAGACAGGGACTGGTCATGGTAAAGCCTTGCAGTCACACTCAAGGGCCCAGGTCCCTGAGCATTCTTACCTTTCCTTTATTGCATACATCTCCAACTCCAACACAAGTCAGCTGCAAAAGAAAAGGAGGCTTACGAAGACACAGAGGGAGACCAGTACTCCCTAACCATAGGAAGGAGTGGGTTTTCTAATTACCACCATTCACTGAAAACCTGTGCCACGTGACCTACACTGACAGCCTGCAGTAACTGCGTTATTAAGCTATGGGTGTGTCTCAGTTTACCTAGACAGTTATATAAAGACCTGAAGTAAAGACAATTTGGGCTCAAAACAAAATCTCTACAGAACAAGAACTCTACAAAACAAAAATTCTTATAGACAATCATGTTTCTAGACCCATTAAAATACTGCCCCCCTTTTTTACTATATTTTGTAAGGTCTGACAACCGAGGAAGTCTCCCTAAAGTACTTAGAAAATCACACCATCACATAAAATACCCCCCCATGGGTGTTTGTGTGTGTGTGTTTGTGTGTCTAACAGTTGGGAGCACACTGCCTGTGGGCTTCCCTCCCTGAATCAAATGAACCCAGAATTAGTGGCTAAGCTGAGTTGCTGGTGAGTTAGGATGCACTGGTGAGCTATGCGGATCTCAGCCTTGACAGTTCCTGGACAGAAGAAATCCCCTGCCCCACCTTGAAATCAGGTAGTTGAATACTGACCATTCCCTGGCAGGAACAGGTGAGCCATGGCCGGCTGTCATCATTCTTATACACGGACAGCTTTCCACTGGTGTCTCCCACCACCAGTTCATTTAACTTCAAATGGAGAGAGAATAGTGTTAGCATGGAATCCTGCTGACCCACCTCAAACTCTTTTCTCCTAGGCTTATCCCAGGGAAATCACAGGACATCAACTTGAATCTTCATCAACTTTATAAAAAATCTTTTGTGACCAACACAGCTGTAGTTTCCCAGAGTTTCTCTATTCCCTTTGGTGGGAGTGGTGGTGGAAGTGGTGTGTGTGTGTGTGTGTGTGTTAGGGACAGAGGAGGTTAGAGGAACGGGGCAATACAGACGCTATCATGGCAAAGTTTGACATCTGAAAAGATCAATGCACCACGTTTAACTTTGACTCTAATTTGTCCATTACAAATGGGAAATAAGGGGGGGGGGGTAAAAGTACACTTACAGTTGCCTGCATGGAAAATACTACAATAATTAACAAACAATAATATAAGAATGAACTTGTGTACTCACAACTGTAAGCCTACTTTTGCCCCATCTTGTATTTTGAAAACAACCCCAAATGTTCAACTTTTGGAGAATTTAAGTTCAAACCTCATATTCAATTAGGGGCCAAGTAAAAGGAACATGTCATCCCTTGGGGCCCTCCCTCCTTTAGCAAGACCTTTTGATCTTATTGTGCATGAGTGAACATAGAGATGGAGGTGCTGGATGCAGGGCAGCATGAAGGGGCTGCTGGGTGTCAGCATCCATTCTCTGGGCCTCTGGTGCACACAAGTGGTGACTAAGCTCTCAGGAGGGCAGACTACCTGCATAGAGCCTCTTCTCCACTATTTGTATCTGGATACTCCGCTTCCCAAGGGTTCCCCAAAGGCTGGCCACCCTTTCCAGGGGCAAACAGTAATAAAGTAGCTCCAAACCCTATGGCCATTAACAGCTTCATGGTTTCCCCTTGTGGGGACATCCAACACCCCTTCCTGTCCTCAAAATACAATGAATATTAGATGCTCAGGAGATTTAGTTCTAAAGGCAATGAAGACAAAGGAGAAAAACAGTAAGGAAAAGTTAGCAATGAATTGGAATTTATCAATAATGATTTACATGATTTGAATCTTGTTAATTATTTTTTAATAGTTATGGGAGTTACTTATGGAAATATTAGATCAGTGATTTTCTTTCTTTTTTTTTGTGACAGTGTTAGAGAGGGACAGATAGGAACAGACAGGAAGGGAGAGAGATGAGAAGCATCACTTCTTTGTTGCAGCTCCTTAGTTGTTCATTGATTGCTTTCTCATTTGTGCCTTGATCAGGGGGCTACAGCAGACTGAGTGACACCTTGCTCAATCCAGAGACGTTGGGCTCAAGCTGGCGACCTCGGGGTTTTGAATCTGGATCCTCTATGTCCCAGTCTGATGCTCTATCCACTGCGTCACCGCCTGGTCAGGCAGATCAGTGATTTTCAACCTTTTATTTTTCATAGCTCACATAAACTAATTACTGAGGAAAAAGAGGGGCACTGACCTCTTCTCCCTTAGTAACTAATTTGTGTGCCATGAGATGGAAACAGCTGTGTTTAGTCAGGGGCACTGATCTCTTCCGCCTTAGTAATTAGTCTATGTGTGCCATGAGAAAGAAAATGGTTGAAAATTGCTGTATTAGATCACAGAAGCATAAAACAAGCGTAATTACATTAAACTCTCCACACTTGCTGTTTCCATTACAGCTGCCCCTGGAGGACTGCTGCAGACACACAGCACAGAAGCTGCATGGCACAGAGGTTCGGAGCGCAGCTGCCTGCATTTGAATCCAGCTCTCTAGGCCAATATTTTCTCATCTATAAAACAAGGATCATAACAGCAGTTACCTCCTAAGGTTGTTGCAAGAACTGAGCTAACAGAGGAAAGCATTTAGAAGTGATCGGCATACAGTGAGCACTAATACCAGGTGGTTTTCAAGCCTCTAGTTAAACACTGTCAAGGCTACAGATCTTAGCATCTTTCATACAATCCATTCTTTTCTTTTTAATTTATGATTTTAATTTGTGTATACAAAGATTCAAGTGTCCCACCGAATATATCCCCCGACCCCCTTATTCCAACCCATTCTTTTTTATACATTCAACAAATGAGTCTGTAGCAGACCTTGATAAAATGTTTACTTAATAGACAAATACCAAAAAAAGATTTTTTAAAAAAGAAAGAAAAATCAGAATGAAAACAATTGCCCAGTCAGTCCTTCGAGTTTTCAGGTAAAGCTGGACAACCAGTTAGGGGTACAAAGATGAATGCTATAGATTCCCTGCTAAGAAGGACCTCACAGTTTAACAAGGGCTCAGACACAGGAATATAATCATAAAACAATGCGGCAGGTGCAGTGAGCCTGGCAGAGAGTGAGGAAATGACACTGGAAGAGGACATTCCCGGGGCAGCCCATCTGCTCTGTGGTAGCTACAGCAGTCCCCCCTTATCCATGGGGATAAGTTCCAAGACCCCAGTGGATGTCTGAAACTGCAGAGTATACCAAACTCTCAAACATACATACTATGTTTTTTTTCCTACGTATTCATATTATAAGGTTTAATTTATGTTAGGCACAGTAAGAGATTAACAACAACAACAACTAATAAAAGTACAATTATAACAATACACTATAATAAAAGTTATATAAATGCGGGTTATGTTCACTCATTTCAGGGGGTCCCTTGCTGAAGTCTTTGTCCAGGCTCAATGCTTTCTGGAGTAACATATTACCATCAATTGGAACATATTTTCTGCTCAGGTCTTCCACCACAAATTTAATGACTTTTCCACTTATCACACACTATGGACATCACTTTCGCAGTTTCAGATGCAACAGAAAAACAAGCACAAATTTCTTCTTTCTTTACAATTTTGTGATCATAGATCTTAGCAACCTCAGCATAGGGTTATTTTTCTTTTCTTTTTAAAAAATGTTTATTGTATTGACGAAAGAGAGAGGAACATCGATTTGCTCCTGTATATGCCCTAACCAGGGATCGAACCAGCAACCTCTATGCTTCGGGAAGATGCTCTACCAACTGAGTTATCTGGCCAGGGCTATTGTTTTTTTCTTAAGTCAAATATGTTTACTGTTTCACTTAAAGGAAGCACATTACACTCCTATTTGGCATATCCAAATTGCCCACATCACTACTCTTGTTCTTTGGGGCCATTAACTAAAATAAGGGTGACTTAAACACAGCACTGTGGTACCAAGATGGTTGGTCTTGGTCTGATAACCCAGACACTAAATGACTAACAGTGGGTAATGCATATCGTGAGAATACACCGGACAAAAGGGATGACTCATATCCCAGGCAGGATGGAACGGGACTGAGCAAGATTCCATCATGACAATCAGTGCAGCATGCAATTTAAAACTTATCAACTGTTCATTTCTGTAATTTTCCATTTAATAATTTTGGACTTCTGTTGACTGTGGGTAACTGAAATAGCAGGTAGAGAACGACTACTGTATAATGCTTCCCAGAAGTTCTGCTTCTCTGTGGTTGTTCCTGGCTCTGGAAGCCACCCAGTGACACTAAAGAACTCCAACTAGATAATACTCCATCAATCAGAGATGCTAAAGGAGAGAGAAGGTAAGATTTTTCTGTGATCTGCTTCAGCCTTCTAGAGACCTTCTCTCCCAAGGGGTAGCCAGGCTTTGGTGAGTAGTTCTAGAGCAGTGGTTCTTAACATGGGTACTATCGAATCCTAAGGGTTTGATGAGTCGGTCTCAGGGGTTCGGAGAAGCCTCTGCCGTGGAGGCCAGAATAAAGTAATACCGTAATTTGTTGTGAGTTCATGCACTTTGTTGGTTTTGTTCTTTGAGCAAGGTGATGTTCATGCACGGCTCATTTTGTGCACCAGTAAAAAAACATACACCGCCTAACCTGTGGTAGCGCAGTGGATAAAGCGTCGACCTGGGAACACTGAGGTCGCCAGTTCAAAACCCTGCACTGGTGTGGTCAAGGCATATATGGGAGTAGATGCTTCCAGCTCCTCCCCCTTTTCTTTCTTTCTCTCTCTCTCTCTCACTCTGTGTCTCCTCTCTAAAATGAATAAAATAAAAAAAATAAAAAACAAAAAACAAAAAACATACACCTATGTCTTGAATTTGGAAAAAAAATCATATTTTATTTATCACTAAAGAAGGGTTCGGTGAATGCGCATATGAAACTGGTGGGTTCGGTACCTCAAAAAAGGTTAAGAACCACTGTTCTAGAGGGTGTGTACTCTATTCGTAACTTCTCCCTCTGGCGTAGCAGAAAATAAATTATTTTCAAAGAACTTTTGGCTAATAATTTATGAGAATGAAATAAGTCTTTTTCCTGTTCCAAATCTCCAAATTCTGGTCTGGGAAACCAGTAACAAAATTTCTGTCCACCGTTATGTAAGCAGAGTTTACCACATTTGATTACTGGTCAACTATCTCATCTACTTGCCCTCTTTCAATCATATTTATTTACTTATTTTTTTTAAAGATTTTATTGATTTTTATTTTTCAAGACAGAGAGAGTCAGAGAGAGGGATAGATAGGGACAGACAGACAGGAACGGAGAGAGGTGAGAAGCATCAATCATTAGTTTTTCATTGCCATTGCGACACCATATTTGTTCACTGATTGCTTTCTCACATGTGCCTTGACCACGGGCCTTCAGCAGACCGAGTAACCCCTTGCTGGAGCCAGCCACCTTGGGTCCAAGCTGGCGAGCTTTTGCTCAAGCCAGATGGACCCGCGATCAAGCTGGCGAGCTCGGGGTCTTGAACCTGGGTCTTCCGCATCCCAGTCCGACACATTATCCACTGCGCCACAGCCTGGTCAGGCTCAATTATATTTATTAATAACAGGCAGAGCCCTTCAAATTGCTTTGAGACACATAATCACATTTGCTTTTCATAACAATCCTCATTTATTCAACAAACATCTATTTAGTGCTTAAAATGTGCCAGGCACTAGCCTGACGTGTGGTGGCGCAGTGGATAAAGCGTTGACCTGGAAACACTGAGGTTGCCAGTTCAAAACCCTGTACTGGTCTGGTCAAGGCACATATGGGAGTTGATGCTTCTAGCTCCTCCCCCCTTTCTCTCTCTCTCTCTCTCTCTCTCTCTCTCTCTCTCTCTCTCTCTCTCTCTCTCTGTGTCTCCTCTCTAAAATAAATAAATAAAAAGAAATTAAAATGTGCCAGGCACTAATCTATGTGTTGGGAATATAGCAGTGAAAAATAAAGACAAAAAAAATTCTTACCCTTCCTGACCAGGCGGTGGCGCAATGGATAGAACGTCGGACTGGGATGCAGAAGACCTAGGTTAGAGACCCCGAGCTTGCCAGTTTGAGCGCGGGCCCATCTGGCTTGAGCAAAAGCCCGTCAGCTTGGACCCAAGGTCGCTGGCTCTAGCAAGGGGTGGCTCGGTATGCTGAAGGCCCGCAGTCAAGGCACATGTGAGAAAGCAATCAATGAACAACTAAGGTGTTGCAATGGCAACGAAAAACTAATGATTGATGCTTCTCACCTCTCTCCGTTCCTGTCTGTCTGTCCCTATCTATCCCTCTCTCTGATTCTCTCTCTCTCTCTATCTCTCTGTCCTTGGAAAAAAAAAGAAAAAAAAAAATCTTACCCTAATGGCTCTCACAACTCAGATATAAAAAAGTGTAATATACCTAATTTACAAATACTGACTATGTAATAGTGCAATTCACTTAGAAAAGTAGTTCCCAAAAAAACTGCTACTATGAAGCTATGAAAAAAGGCAAGTATATTTCCCACAAAGAAGACAATCAGATAAAAGGGAACCCTGACCAGTAATGGTGCAATAGATAGAGCATCGACCTGGGATGTTGAGGTCTCCAGTTCAAAACCTGAGGTCACCGGCTTGAGCATGGGCATGCCAGCTTGAGTGCGGGGTCACTGGCTTGAGTGTGAGATCATCAACACGATCCCAAGGTTGCTAGCTTGAGCCCAAAGGTCACTAAGTTAAGCCCAAAGGTCACTGACTCCACTTGAGCTCCTGATCAAGCAAGGCACATGAGAAGCAATTAATGAAAAACTAAAGTGAAGAAACAAGTTGATGCTTCTCATCTCTTTCCTCCCTCTTTCTCCCTTCCTGCCTCTCTCATCAATTAAAAAAAGGAGAGGGGGCAATAATGCACATCTAAAGTCACTGTGTGAATTTATTATTTAGAAATGCCTCCCTTGATTTTCTTGTAAAAATTGTACCTCTTGGCATATGAAGAAATGTGAAAGCCCAGAAAACATGATACAAAATTATGAGAATAACTTTTTCCTTTCCAGAGAGTGTAGAACCAAACAAAGCTTCATAAAATACCCCTCCACACAGCACAAAGGAGAGAGGGGAAGAAGTTTTAGCCCTTGTTTTTGTTTGTTGTTTGAAAAGACAGTACAGAACAGCAAGGAGGCTGAGTAGGGAGCTAAGAGGACAAAGGGTAGGAGATAAAGGCAATATGGTGCTTTGTATTAAAAATATTAAATAGAGATAATGAATGAAAAGATAAAGTCTGGAAAAAAGTTTCACACCATCAACAGCCCCACCCCCTTTGATGCTTCACCCTAGAATCTTTTACATATTTCAATCAAGACACCTCATTATATCTTATTCTGTTACAATCACCCCATCTGACTGTGAGCTACCTGAGGGCTGGACTCTCTAGTTCCGTGATGGTGAACCTATGACATGCATGTCAGCATTGCCATTTTTGATGACATGCGGCCACATACCAGAGAAGTATGGGGCCGCATGCGGAGAAGGATGTTTCATCCACGGCCAGGTGCAGTAGCCGAGGATAAAACATTTGCTGTAGTGTAGACACTCTGTGCCAGAGGTCTATAGGCCAAAACAACAGAACTCCGGCACAGAGCGTCTGGTTCTGGGACTTCCGGTTAGGCCGTTTTTCTCGAAGTGACACACCATCCGAGTTATGCTCGGTTTTTTGGTGAATTTTGACACACCAAGCTCAAAAGATTGCCCATCACTGATCTAGTTAATTTCTGAATTCCTAGAATGTAGCAGTCCTTGGTGAAAAATGGGCAGTTCAATGAACATTTGCAGAAAAATAAAATCAAGTACAACGATGGCGCTGGTGACCAGACATCCCGCTTTTGGTGGGACTGTCCTGATTTTTAACAATTTGTCCCGCATCCCAAAGCGTTTTAATAAAGTCCCGATTTAAATATATATATAACAATACTATTTTTGCATTCTATGAAAATTTTTTTTTGCTCTATATAGACCAAATTTTTAATCAAGAACCCCCCTGTCAATGGTGTTTACCAACTTTAAAATCTGGTTGTTAACAGTGTGCTAGAAATGCTGTTAGCTGCGTCATCTGTATTAACTCGTTTAAACAAGAAAAGGAACTCTTGAGGGAATAGATGAAAATTATTTATGTAACTTAATCAAGGTGCAGCACTTTCAAGTTTCCAGCGCCGCAAGGGACCAAGTGTAAGAGCAGCAGAGATGTTTTTCAAGCCTTTTTTGAGGCTTTGAAAGGTAAAGTGATTTTAGAAGGGATGCTCCTGGAGGAAGCATAACGACAGAAGTAGTGATCCAGGACATTTGATCACCAGGTCTTACTGGGCTCTAACGGTGAATAAGTTACTGAATTAGGCAGAGAACCAGTTATCCATGCTAAAGGAATACTTGACCTGGGCACCTGATGAACTCGGTCACGATGCCCTGGTATCAATACTGCCATAAAGTTCTTCCCTAGGTCACGCCAGCCCTGTTGCACATGCGCCTCTCACTCCGCAGGCGTCCTCCACTTCCCGGCCCCGCCCCAGCCGTGCGCAAACCCGGGCTGCGTCGCTTGCAGTGCGCATGCACTGACCGTATCGTTGTCCACGTCTCCGAGACAGATTGCGTGCGGGAAGAGGCTGCCACTGAATTCCAGGGCTACGCGCTGCACGTAGCTTACCGACCTCATCGCACTTCCAAGTGGCTGGGAGCTAAGAGGTTGGAGAACCTGCTAAATGTCCCCCAAGCTCCTCACAGCTGCCGGAGCGGAAGGCCACCCAAAGCGGAAAGTTACGTAGCAGCCTGAGCCTCCAATCCGGACCCTCGTCGCTTAACCTAGAGAGGAGGCGGGGCTTCCTAGCCATCTGGGCGTGGTGCGGGCTTGACCAGCTACTGATGTGAGTGACAGGGGCGTAGGCCACTCCTTTTTGTCTCAGGGCAAGACCGCGTGGGTAGACCAACCTTAACCGGTCTGATGTGTTTTCCCTTGGCAGTTAGGCTCTCTAGTGTTTGATCTAATAGATTTGGTCTGCTCCTTTTTAGCCCTGGCTATTGTAGCTTCCCAGCCATCAGACCACTCCGAGAATCATAGTATTCGTAATAACTGACAATTGTATGGTTTCCATCAATGTTTTTGTTTGTTTGTTTGTTTTTGCGACTGAGGGACAGATACAGGAAGGGAGAGAGATGAGAAGCATCATTTAAATTTTTTTTTTTAAATTCATTTTAGAGAGGGGGGGGGAGAAAGAGAGAGAGCGAGAGCAGCAGGGAGGAGCAGGAGCATCAACTCCCATATGTGCCTTGACCAGGCAAGCCCAGGGTTTCAAACCAGCGACCTCAGCATTCCAGGTCGACATTTTATCCACTGTACCACCACAGGTCAGGTGAAGCATCAATGCTTTGTTGCAGCACTTTCGTTGTTCATTGTTTGCTTTCTCATACGTGCCTTGAGGAGGGGTGGATACAGCAGAGCAAGTGACCCCTTGCTCAAGCCAGCGACCTTTGGGCTCAAGCCAACAATCATGGGATCATTTTGATGATCCCATACTCAAGCTGGTGAGCCTGTATTCAAATGGATGAGCCTTTACTCAAGCCAGTGACCTCCAGGTTTTGAACCTGGGATCTCAGCATCCCAGGTCAATCAATGCTCTATCCATTGTGTCACCACCTGGTCAAGCAAGGCACCACAGTTATTATTTGTGAAATTCTTTTTAGGTTCTTGATGTATTTTAAGCTTTAGGTGTGCTGGCCCAGGCTGATTTACACGTTGGTTCTTTAGGAGTCAATCAACACTGTGGGAGTGGGGATATCTACCTCACCTGGGGATGTTGGGCCAGGGCTGGTCCTGCTTTCTGAACCTAGAGAAAAAAGGCACTGGAGGGCAAGAACTTGGTGCCTGGGGGCAAGAAAGGGGGAAGGATACATTTTGTCCTAGAAGTCCCAATGGATCGGATGGTCAAATAAGATGAGAACAATGGCCCTAGCTGGGTGTCTCAGTTAATTAGAACATTACCCCCACACACCAAGGTTAGAGTACATACCAGAATCCACCAATAAATGCGTAAGGAGAATGACAATCAATGTTTCTCTCCCTCTCTAAAATCAACTTTTAAAAAATTAAGATGAGCCTGGCCAGGCAGTGGTGCAGTGGATAGACCATCAGACGAACACAGAGGACCCAATTTTGAAACCCCAAGGTTTCTGACTTGAGCACGGGCTCATCCAGCTTGAGTAAAGAGTCTCTGGCTTGAGGGTGGGGTCATAGACATGACCCCATGGTCACTGACTTGAGCCCAAAGGTCACTGGCTTGAGCAAGAGATCACTCACTCTGCTGTAGTCCCCCAGTCAAGGCACATATGAGAAAGTAATCAATGAGCAACTAAGGTGCCACAACAAAAGAATTGATGCTTTTCATCTCTCTTTCCTTCTGCATGTCTGTGTCTATCTGTGTATCTCTCTCGCTAAAAAAAGAAAAGAAAAGATAACAAGGAACAGCAAACAGGAGGCAGTCTAGAGAAATACTAGGACTGTAGATACAATGAAGCTTCTGTTTCTGAGGGTGTACTGTGGGACTGACTAGGTCCATTCAAAGGCTCTGGGTTAGCCTGACCAAGTGGTAGCGCAGTGGATAGAGCATCGGACTGGGACGCAGAAGACCCAGGTTCGAGACCCTGAGCTCGCCAGCTTGAGCACAGGCCCATCTGGTTTGAGCAAAAGCTTGTCAGCTTGGACCCAAGGTCGCTGGCTCCAGCAAGGGGTGGCTAGGTCTGCTGAAGGCCCACGGTCAAGGCACATTGAAGAAAGCAGTCAATGAACAACTAAGGTGTCGCAACAGCAATGAAAAACTAATGATTGATGCTTCTCACCTCTCTCCGTTCCTGTTTGTCTGTCCCTATCTGTCCCTCTCTCTGACTCTCTCTCTGTCCCTTAAAAAAAAAAAAAAGGCTCTGGGTTACATAGGTGTACCTGGTACTTAAATACACTATCTCATTTATGGAGGGTGTGCTACCTCATCTTGTCCTGCCTCACCTCTGTTCTTCTCTCATCCTAGCTCAAACATAGTTTGAATTGTTTCTTTTCATTAATATTTCTACATTGTTTTCTGTTCTTCTAGCCCTTTGAAGGAAATTGTAAAAAAATAAAATAATCCAGCACAAAATAGATGAGGATCACTGTGCTCCTGTTACCAAGTGTCCTGGCCTGACCCAGTTCTCTGAAATCATACTCTGACCCAGCTCTCCACGATGCCTCAGTTTTATCTTCCTCATCACTTGCCCTCTTGTTCTTGACCTTTCTGTGCCAGGCGGGTGCCTATTTTAGTTTGTTCTGTTTTTGCCATGAAGGTCATGTCATTATGATCACAACTTGGATATCGTGCCTTTTGGCTTTTATCAAGAAGAGCCAAACCAAAGCAGTATGTGCATGTTTGAGTTACCTTTACCTTTTCTAAAACTTGTACCAAATCATCCACTACGTCCTTTCATTTGTACCATTCCTTCAAATAAAGTAATTTGGTACCCCCCCTCCCCAAAACAAAAGAAGAGCCAAATAAAGTTGGGAAAAAATGAGTCTCCAGAGAAATACAGCATGAATCAAATTTTTACATTCCTATGCCTCTCCCTACCTGTGTCAATTACTTTAACAGCATTGAGTGTTAAACTCATAGTAAGTGGAATACAGAACTAAGCATTGCAGAGCCATGTGGACAGATCCCAGGCTCTCCAAGGAGCACCCTTGTTCTTGGTTCTTTCTAGTGGGATGGTTGGTCAGTTTCCACTGGTACCATCTACAGTCTGTCTTGTTTAAGCCAAGTACTCTTTCAGCATGGATTTTGGCTTACGCCCAGGACTGCCTAATCAGGCCATCTTCCGGATCAGATGATATGGATACAGTTGTGTGGGTGGCATGTTCTTTACAAACCAGCCAAACAATAGCATCAATAGAAACCCGCTATGGGAGGGGAAGCATTAAGTCGAAAACATTTCAAGGGAGATTCCTTGTCCACTTCTTCCAAAAATAGCCAGAGGGGTCCTATCAAGTTCTGTCTGCCTAGGATGTCCAGGTAAGAAACAGTACCTCTAAAGCTCTTTCTACAGATGAGGTCCAGAGCCTCTCACAGTCCTGGGGGGAGGACCTAAAGCTTTCTAATGGACTCAGTTTGAGACACTTACTCATTCCCCTTCCCCCTGTAGTTCACAGTGCACCTTAGCATACTAAAGGTCTGAGAAGTCATTAAGTACAGAAACCTGTTTCTCAAACTTACTTGACCTAGAAATTAGGTCAAGTGTGGGCAGCACTGTTGAGTGAAATGCTGTTATTCAGAGCTTTACTTTGAGTCTCATCCAACACAAGTTTGGCCCTATCAGAATGGACCAACTCTGCCCTGGCCAGGTGGCTCAGTGGCTCGATGTCCCAGTGCACCAAGGTTGCAGGTTCGATTCCTGATTCAGACATGTAGGAGAAGCAACCAGTGAGTGCACAACTAAGTGGAATGAGTTGATGCTTCTCTCTCTCTTCCTCTCCCCCTCTCCCTTCCTCTCTTTCTCACTTTCCCTCTCTTGCTCAAATCAATGGAATAAAAATTTTTTCTTAATCTTTTTTTTTTTTAAATTAAGTGAGAGGCAGGGAGGCAGAGACAGACTTCCACATGTGCCCCAACCGGGATCCACCTGGCAAGACCCCTACCAGGTGATGCTTGGCCTGTCTGGGCTGCTGCTGCATGCCTGAGGCAAGGTCATGGAGCCATCTTTAGTGCCCGGGGCCAACTTTACTTGAACCATTTGAGCCATGGCTGGGAGAGGGGAAGAGGGAGAGAGATACAGTGAGTAAGAGGGTTGGAGAAGCAGATGATCGCTTCTCCTGTGTGCCCTGACCAGGAATCAAACCCGGGACTTCTCTTAGGCCAACACTCTACCTCTGAGCCAATCCACAAGGGCTATTTATATATTTTTATTAAAATTTTAAAATATATCATGTTGCCTGACCAGACAGTGGCGCAGTGGATAGAGCGTTGAACTGGGATGCAGAAGACCCAGGTTCGAGACCCCGAGGTCGCCAGCTGGAGCGCAGGCCCATCTGGCTTGAGCAAAAAGCTCACCAGCTTGGACCCAAGGTCGCTGGCTCCAGCAAGGGGTGGCTCTGACTGCTGAAGGCCCGCAGTCAAGGCACATGTGAGAAAGCAATCAATGAACAACTAAGGTGTTGCGATGGCAACGAAAAACTAATGATTGATGCTTCTCACCTCTCTCCGTTCCTGTCTGTCTGTTCCTATCTATCCCTCTCTCTGTCCCTGTAAAATATATATATGTATCATGTTAACATGGATTCAAGTGTCCAACTCAATATAACACCCTCACCCCCAACAACGTGCCCCCCATTATACCTCCTTAGTCCCCCTCTCCTTAACTTCCCCCTTCTGAGATTTGCTGTCTGATTATCTGTATCTATGTGTTATGTCTATATAATTTCACTAATCCCTTTACCTTCTCTGATCCCATCCCCTTTTCCCCTTCCCTCTGACAGCTGTCGCTCTGCTCCCTGTGACCCTGCCTCTGCTTCTGCCTCTATTCTGTTCTTCAGTTCACCATGTTCATTATATAAGTGAGATTCCACATATAAGTGAGATCATCTGATATTTGTCTTTCTCTGCCTGGCTTATTTCATTTAGCATAATAATCTTCAGGTCCATACATGCCATCACAAAAGGTAAGATTTCGTCATTTTTCATGGCCATGTAATATTCCACTGGGTATATGTATCACAGCTTTTTTTTTTTAATTTTTTTTTTTTTAATTCATTTTAGAGAGGAGAGAGTATGAGAGAGAGAGAAAGAAGGGAGGAGCAGGAAGCATCAACTCCCGTATGTGCCTTGACCAGACATGTGCAGGGTTTTGAACCAGCGACCTCAGCGTTCCAGGTTGACGCTTTATCCACTGCACCACCACAGGTCAGGCGTATCACAGCTTTTTTATCCACTTGTCCACTGATGGACACTTTGGTTGTTTCCAGGTCTTGGCTATTGTAAACAATGCTGCAATAAACATGGGGGTGCATATCTTCTTTTGAATCAGTGTTTTGGTATTCTTAGGAAATATTCTTAAAAGTGGGGTAGCTGGGTCAAAAGGCAGTTCCATTTTAATTTTTTGAGGAAATGCCATATTATTTTCCACAGTGGCTGCACAAGTTTGCATTCTCACCAGCAATGTGGGAGGAAAAAGTTCCCTTTTCTCCACACCCTCGCTAGCACTTGTGTGTTGATTTGTTAATGAGAGCCATTCTGACAGATGTGAGGTGGTATCTTATTGTGGTTTTAATTTGCATTTCTCTGATGAGTAGATATTGCCCTATAGTTTTCTTTCTTTGTAGTGTCTTTACCTGGTTTTGGAATGAGGATAATTGCCTCATAAAATGAGGTTGGAAGTCTTCCCTCCTCTTAAATTTTTTGGAATAACTTGAGAAAAATAGGTGTTAGTTCTTCTTTCAATGTTTGGTAAAATTTGCCTGTGAAGCCATCTGGTCCAGGACTTTTGTTTGCTGGGAGTTTTTGATAACTGTTTCAATTTCATTTGTTGTAATCAGTCTGCTCAGGTTTTCTGATTCTTCCAGACTGAGTTTTGGAAGATTGTATGTTTTTAGGAATTTATCTATTTCGCCTAGGTCCCTGGTTGGCAAACTGCGACTCTTTGGCCCCTTGAGTGTGGCTCTTTCACAAAATACCACGTGCAGGCGCTACCTTGATAAGGAATGTACCTACCTATATAGTTTAAGTTTAAAAAATTTGGCTCTCAAAAGAAATTTCAATCGTTGTACTGTTGATATTTGGCTCTGTTGACTAATGAGTTTGCCGACCACTGGCCTAGGTTATGCAATTTTTTGGCATATAAATCTTCATAGTGTTTTCTTACAATCTTTTTATTTCTGTGGTGTCAGTTGTTACTTCTCCACTTCCATTTCTAATTTTATTTATTTGGGTCCTCTCTCTTTTTTTTCTCTTTTTTTCTTGATGAGTCTGGTTAAAGGTTCATTAATCTTGTTTACCTTTTCAAAGAACCAGCTCTTGGTTTCTTTTTTTTCTTTTTTTTGCCTCTATGTCATTTATTTCTGCTCTGATCTTTATTATTTCCTTCCTTCTTTTTCCTCTGGGCTTTATTTGGTGTTCTTTTTCTAGTTCTATTACGTGCAGGATTAGGTTATTTGAGCTTTTTCTTGCTTCTTAAGGTATGCCTGTAATGCTATGAACTTCCCTCTCAGGACTGTTTTTGCTATTTCCCATACATTTGGGGTTGTTGTATGTTTGTTTTCATTTGTTTCAAGGAAAGTTTTTATTTCTTCCTTGATCTCTTTTTTTTTTAAGTGAACTGTAGTTAATATTTTTTTAAGATTTTATTTATCCATTTTAGAGAGAAGAGAGAAAGGGAGGAGGAGAGAGAATGAGAGAGAAGGGGTTGGTGCAGGAAGCATCAACTCCTGTATGTGCCTCGACCAGGCAAGCCCAGGATTTTGAATCGGCATCCTCAGCATTCTAGGTCAACATTTTATCCACTGCGCCACCACAGGTCAGGCTCTTCCTTGATCTCATTGTTAACCCATTCATTATTTAATAACATGCTATTTAGCCTCCAAGTGTTTGAAAGTTTTACAGTTTTCCTATTGTAGTTGATTTCTAGTTTCATGCCATTGTGATCAGAGAAGACACTTGATATGATTTCAATCTTCTTAAATTTATTGAGACTCGTTTTGTGTCCTAATTTGTGGTCTATCCTAGAGAATGTACCATGAGCACTTGAAAAGAATGTATATTCTGCTGTTTTGGAATGAAAAGTCCTGAAGTTATCTATTAAATCCAGTTGATCTAGTGTGTCCTTTAAGGCTGCTATTTCTTTGTTAATTTTCTGTCTGGGGGATCTATCTATTGATATTAGTGGGGTATTAAAATCCCCTACTATTATAGTATTGCTGTTGATCTCATCCTTTAAGTCCATCAAAATCTGCTTTCTATATTTAGGTGCTCCTATATTAGGTGCAGAGATATTTACAGTTATTATATCCTCCTGTTGGATTGCTCCCTTTATCATTATGTAATGACCTTATTTATCCCTTACTTTTGTTTTATCCCTTTGTTTTAAAGGGTATTTGGTCAGATATAAGTATTGCTACCCCAACTCTTTTTTTCATTTCCCTTTGCATGAAATACTTTTTCCTTTCCCTTCACTTTCAGTCTATGTGTATCTTCTGTTCTGAGGTGGGTCTCTTATAGACAGCATATATACAGGTCCTGTTTTCTTATCCATGCAGCTACCCTGTCTTTTGATTGGAGCATTTAATTCATTTACTTTTAAGGTTATTATTGATATGTACTTATTTATTGCCATTTTATTCTTTAAACCCACAATCGTCTTTCTCTCGATTTCTTTTTTCCTTTGCTCTTTTTATAGCAGGACCCTTAACATTTCTTGCAGTACTGGTTTGGTTGTAATGAATTCCTTGAGGCTTTTTTTTTGTCTAGGAAACTTTTTATTTCTTCTTCAATTTTAAATGATAGCCTTGCTAGATAAAGTAGTCTTGGTTGTAGGTTCTTGTTTAGCATCACTGAATATTTCTTGCCAATCCCTCTGGCCTGAAGTGTTTCTGTTGACAAGTCAGATGTCATCCTATGGGGGCTCCCCTGTAGGTAATTAACTGCTTTTCTTTTGCAGCTTTTAGTATTCTTTCTTTGCCTAACTTTTGTATTTTAGTTATGATGTGTCTTGGTGTAGTCCTCCTTGGGTTCCTCTTTAGTGGAATTCTCTGTGCTTCTTGAACTTGTGTGACTTTTTCCTTCGTCAATTTAGGGAAATTTTCTGCTATAATTTCTTCAAACAGGTTCTCTATCTCTTGTTCATTCTCTTCTCCTTCAGGAACCTCTACGATGTGGATGTTGTTTCTCTTCATGTTGTCACAGAGGTCTCTTAAAGTTTCCTCAGTCTTTTTGAGCCTCTTTTATTTTTGCTGCTCTGCTTCTGTACTTATGTATATCTTGTCCTCTAAATCACTGATTCGATCTTCTGCTTCATCCAGCCTGCTGTAGATTCCTTCTAGTGCAGTCATTTCTGATATTATATTTGTCATTTCTGACTGGTTCTTTTTTATTATCTCAATGTCCTTTTTGATGCTTGCTGTCTCTTTTAAGTTCTCATTGTGACCCTCCATTGTTGCTCTAAAATCCTTGAACATCCTAGTAACCATTATTTTAAACTCTGAGTCTGGTAGTCTGGTTACCTCCACTTCATTTAGTTCTTTTTCTGGGGATTTCTCTTATTGATTCATTTGGATATTTCTTTGCCCATTTTGTCTGTATTAGGTAGCTCTGCTCTGACTTGGAAATTTAAATTTTTTTTTTTTTTTTTTTTTTTTTTTTTACAGATAAAGAGAGTCAGAGAGAGGGATAGATAGGGACAGACAAACAGGAACGGAGAGAGATAAGAAGCATCAATCATCAGTTTTTTGTTGCCATTGCTACACCTTAGTTGTTCATTGATTGCTTTCTCATATGTGCCTTGACCATGGGCCTTCAGCAGACTGAGCAATCCCTTGCTGGAGCCAGCGACCTTGGGTCCAAGCTGGTGAGCTTTTGCTCAAACCAGATGAACCTGCGCTCAAGCTGGCGACCTCGGGGTCTCGAACCTGGGTCCTTCCGCATCCCAGTCTGATGCTCTATTCACTGCGCCACCGCCTGGTCAGTCCTGACTTGAAATTTGATGTGGTATCTATGAAGAAGATGGGCTCAGTGGTACTGACCTCCAGGCCACCTGAGTTCCTTGCTCTAGGAATGCTTCTTGAGGTGGTATTTACCCTCCTGTTGAATGTGAGTACTGAACACAATTGGTACTTTTGTGGGTGCAGGTATCCCCTCAGGCTGGCTGGCTCTAAGCGTCAACCTTGATCGTATGTATTAGACACTATGCAGTGTCTGTCCTGTGGACAAATTTATTCTCCACTGTCTGGTGCCTGCTGGACTCCTCCATGATGAACATGTTTTAGAACTAGTTAGAGGTGTTAGGTGCACAACACTGTAATTGGACTAAATGTCATTGAGTTTCTTTAGTTTTATTATTTTTTTAATTTTGTATGAGTTTATTTCAGCCAAACTGATGATATATGCTGGGGCTTAAGACCTCAAATGTTCCCTATTATTATTGTTATTATTATCTTATGATTATTATTTTTTAAATTATTTTTTATTTATTCATTTTAGAGAGGAGACACAGAGTGAGAGAGAGAGAGAGAAAGGGGGGAGGAGCTGGAAGCATCAACTCCCATATGTGCCTTGACCAGGCCAGTGCAGGGTTTTGAACTGGCTACCTCAGTGTTCCCAGGTCAACGTTTTATCTACTGCGCCACCACAGGTCAGGCATGATTATTATTTTTTAGTGAGTTACTGAGAGACAGACAGTAAAGGAGAGAGAAGAATCAATTTGTAGTTGCAGCACTTTAATTCTTCATTGATTGCTTCTCATATGTGCCTTGACAAGGGGGCATAGGTCCATCCAAGCCAGTGACCTTGGGCTTCAAGTCAGCAACCTTTGGGCTCAAGCCAGCAACCAGGGGTTCATGCTTGTGAGCCTGTGTTAAAGCTGGATGGGCCCATGCTTGAGCCAGCAACCTCAGGGTTTTGAACCTGGAAACTCAGAGCCTCAGGCTGATGCTATATCACTGTGCCATCACTGATCAGACTCTTTCTTTTTCTTTCTTGCTTTCTCTCTCTCTCCTTTATTTCTAAAACAGTTGTTCATTTTAAATTGCATGCTGTCAATATTATTTATCTTTCTGTCTGGATGTTCTTTCACGAATAAGTTGAGAAATAGATGATGAACAGATTGACATTTGGATGGACAAACATGGGTTGACAATTTACATTCCCATCCATAGCACACAAGGGTTCCCTTTTCCCCAACATCTTAGCCAACATTTATTATTTGACTTTTTGATAACAGCCATTCTTACAAATGTGAAGTGATAGCTTATTATAGTTTTCCAGTTTTGTTTTGTTTTGTTTTTAATTGATTTGAGAGAAAGGAACATAGATTTGTTCCTGTGTAATCCCTGACCAGGGATTAAACCAGCAACCTCTGCTTCGGGACAACACTCTAACCAACCAAGCTCTCCTGCTAGGGCTTTCTACTGTTTAATTCTTCATTTTCCAGTTAAGTTTTCTAAAAAAGGTACTATTTGTTTACTAGTCCCTTCTCAAATGTCTTTTATATATTATTTCTCCAGTTGAAATGAGATGCACAGTTACCCGTACACTATCAAGGCACTGTGGCTGGTATAGAGTGGAAAAATGTTAAGTGTGTACTGATGAGGGTAAGGCAGGGGGCCAGGCCTTAAAGGGGTTTGTAGCTTATGACAGATTCTGATCTTCAGCATAAATGGGATGGGAATCACTGACATGTTGCAGTCGGAGAGATACAATTGGAATGCTGTGCAGAGTAAAATGCAGGTGGGACAAGAGGGAATGCAAGCTAGGAGTGTTGTAGAGCAGGAATAGGCTGGAGGCAGGAATAGGCTGGAGGGGCACAGTGATGTTGGGGTGGGGCTGACAGAATGGAGAGACTAGACATACTGTACACTGTACTTAGGAGAAACTTCAGAGAACTTGATGTTTGAACCAGCACTAGGAAGATAAACCCTATTTTATATATATTTTTTAAGTGAGTGAGAGATAGAGACAGGGAGAGAGATGAGAAGCATCAACTTTTTTCATTTTATTTTATTATTTTTTTTAAAAAAATTTTATTTTATTCATTTTAGTGAGAGAGAGAGAGAGAAAGAGAGAGAAAGGGGGGAGGTGCTGGAAGCTCAACTCCCATATGTGCCTTGACCAGACCAGTGCAGGGTTTTGAACTGGTGACCTCAGTGTTCCCAGGTCGACGCTTTATCCACTGTGCCACCACAGGTCAGGCTTCATTTTATTTTTTTACAGGAACAGAGAGAGGGATTGATAAGGACAGACAGACAGGAACGGAGAGAGATGAGAAGCATCAATCATTAGTTTTTCATTGCCGCCGCAACACCTTAGTTCATTGATTGCTTTCTCACATGTGCCTTGACTGTGGGCCTTCAGCAGACAGAGCAACCCCTTGCTGGAGCCAGTGACCTTGGGTCCAAGCTGATGAGCTTTTTGCTCAAGCCAGATGGGCCCATGCTCAAGCTGGCGAGCTCGGGGTCTCGAACCTGGGTCTTCCGTATCCCAGTCTGACGCTCTATCCACTGCGCCACCGCCTGGTCAGGCAGAAGCATCAACTTTTAGTTGCAGCAGTTTAGGTGTTCATTGATGGCTTCTCATAGATACTTTGACCTGGGGATCCAGCTTACCCAGTGACCTCTTGTTCAAGCCAGACTTTGGGCTCAAGCTAATGATGGGATCAGGTTCATGATCCCTTGCACAATCCAGCAACCTCAAGCTGATAAGCCTGTGCTCAAGCAGTATAAGCCCATGCTTAAGCCGGCAACCTTGTGATTTCAAACTTGAGACCTCAGCATCCCAGGTCATTGCTCTATCCACTGTGCTGCCACTGGTCAAACTTATTAAAATTAAAAAAACAAGATAAAGCCTGGCCTGTGGTGGTGCAGTGGATAAAGCATCAACTGGGAATGCTGAGGTCACTGGTTTGAAACGCTGTACTTGCCTGGTCAAGGCACATACAGGAGGAGTTGATGTTTCCTGCTCTGCAACCACCCTTCTCTCTTTTCCCCCTCCCAAAAATGAATAAAATCTTATAAACAAAAACCATTTATTTTTATTTTTTATTTTATTTTTTTTACAGGGACAGAGTGAGAGTCAGAGAGAGGGATAGATAGGGACAAACAGACAGGAACAGAGAGATGTGAGAAGCATCAATCATTAGTTTTTCATTGGCCTTAGGACACCTTGGTTGTTCATTGATTGCTTTCTCACACATGCCTTGACCATGGGCCTTCAGCAGACCAAGCAACCCTTTGCTGGGGCCAGCGACCTTGGATCCAAGCTGGCGAGCTTTTTGCTCAAGCCAGATGGGCCCGTGCTCAAGCTGGCAAGCTCGGGGTCTCGAACCTAGGTCTTCCGCATCCCAGTCCAACGCTCTATCCACTGCACCACCGCCTGGTCAGGCTTGTTTAATTCTTTTATGTGCTATGACGGGAGTCTAACTTGCAACCTTAGCATATCCAGATGATGCTCTAACCAACTGAGCTAGCCAGCTTGGGTCTAAAACCTATTTTAAAATTTCAAGAAACTACTTGCAAACTTGTACTAACAGCTAAAAGTATTGATTGCTACTGGTTGTTATTTCAACATTCACTTAGAACAGTGGGGTAGGCAGTGAATTTAATTTTAAACTTAAGACTTCTGGCCACAAACAGCCTCACAGGACACTTATGTCACATAAACCAAGGGTTGTCCAGCTGCAGGGTACTAGTGCTACACAAGTGATTCTTTTAAATTCTTGGGATTCCTACAGAATCATTCAGAGCTGGAAGAAACCTCAGGAGGGCTTTGTGTATCTCCCTATTTTTGCAGTTCAGGAAAAAGATTCAACTTGCCCAACGTCACATGAACTTCATAACCAACTTGATTTGTTCAAGAGATCTCATATTCCAGACAGATCTTTGCATTAACTTCTGAGCCTTGGTGTTCTCATATGTAAAATGGGGTGGTTCCTTCTTTGTAGGATGGTTGTGAGGATTAAGGTCACTCACTCCACATGCTGCTCTTGTAGTGCTAGGTTTACATCACGCATAGGGTTAGCTATTATTGTTGGCTGCAGGGCCACGTCTAAGCTTGAAATACCTAAAAAAGCCGAACACAGGCACTAAGCCCAGGACTATGGTGTGAATCCAGCGAGAGAAAGGGTGACACGAGGAAACTAGGACGAGCACATTTTAGTTCTGGCTCCAGCACATCATGCTTTGTGACCTGGTGTATCTTTTACATATGTAAGTTTCTCTTCCATATTAAATGTGGAGAAAATTATTTTGGAAGGAACTGCTTACAGGCATGTGGGTAGGCATTCTAGCTGTTACGCACAGGAATTACTACAGCCCATACAGGAGAGGAGAGGTGCATCAATGGAGGCCCCAACCAGCAGCCAAGTTCAGAAGTCTCAGCATAGCTGCTTATGCCCCTTGGTCTCTCCCAGGGCCTGTTATAGGAGTGAAGGGTCAAACAGTTGGAAAAAAGCAGTCTTTTCTTCTTAGCACCCAGAAGGAAACTGGCAAGTGAGCCTGAGTGCCTGTGTTCCCTGGCTTGAGGACTGTTTTTCCCTTTTATTAAAATTTGATTTTAATTTATTGTGTTTACATAGATTCACATGTTCCACTGAATACATCCCTTCCCACCCGTGTTCCCCTTGACATCCCCCTTGCCCCCTCCCCTCCTCCTCTTCCATAAAAGGTGTCAGACAGGTGTTAGCAACATCAGATATATAATATATATACACATATATATTTTTTTCTTTTTTTTTTAAAGAGAGAAGGGGGGCAAGGAACGGAGCATAACTCGTAGTTGCTTCTCATATGTGCCTTGACCAGGGAAAACCCAGGGTTTTGAACTGGTAACCTCAACATTCCAGGTTGATGCTTTATCCACTGCACCACAGGTCAGACAGATTTTAACTTTTAAGAAACCAAGGGAGCCTGTGCTTTCTATGGGATTAGGCAGATAGGGAAATCTAACTTCAGACTAAACACAAGTGGCCCCTGTATTTTAGAAGTTTTCCACGTCCTTATTGTTTGGGAAGAGAACCAGAGCTGGCAGAAACTGCCCGGCTGCTGCGGGGAGCGTGGCAACCCGTGGAGGATCTCAGTGCTGGCCCGGGAGCCGCCTGTGCAAAGCCCGGAGGCCCTGCATGGCAGCGCTGCTCCCGCTCAACCACCGCTTCTCTGTCAGGTGCTGCATTTTAAGCAGGAATGGAGATGTGATGGGTGACTCCCTTAATTTGTCCCCCACAATGTAGCCATGCATTCCCACCCTCTAAGGCCAAAACAAAAAAGGTCGCTTGACACCCAGTTTTTGTTGTTTCCACTTTATTGCTCAAGTACAGAACTTGAGGTGAGCCTGGACCTTCAGCAACGTGCAGAGAAGAGGCTGATGGGGGGTGGGGACATGACCTGGCTGGGAAGAGAAAGAGGTCGGAGAGGAAATACTGGAAGGGAATACAGGGGGTGGTCACCATGACCCCAGGAAAAATCATGAACCACACCTTCTGGGTGAGGAAGGGATCAGAAAGAAGTAATGGGCCCAACAGTGGTTTTTCCCATGCCCCTAGCACCCACACGGAGGCCACGTGCTTGGAAATGGACAGGGAGGAGGAGAGGAGGAAGAAGATGCCTGCCCAGGAGCTCTCCCTCTCCACCCGGGTTTCACATCTGACCCCACATTCCTACTGCTTACCCCCTTCTACCATGTGAAAAATGGGCATAACCAAAGAGGAAGCAAAATAAATTAACATTTTGATGAGTGTGTGTGGATATACATTCGCTCGTGTAATGGGGGAAGGATAGAGGGGGTGACAACACCTACAATGATCCCCCACCTCAATCACCCAGCCTACTCCTTTCCCCCATCCCCCAAAGCCACCATCCAACCAGATAGAAAAATAAAGGTCTAATTCACTCAAAATTCTTCAGTTTTTACAAAACGAACAGGGTGGAGCAGAGTAGGGAGCAGGGAAGCAGGCCGCTGCAGGAATAGGGCTGGGGAGAGGCTATGCCTCAGTTTCCACCTTAGACTGGCTCCCTGCCACATCCTCCTGCTCATCCTTCATCTCTGCATCAGCACGACGGTCTCCTGCAGCTATTGTCGCCTTGGCCTGCAAGAAGAAAAAGGCCCGGTCACCTCGTGAGAAAAGTAATGCTTTCTCCATGTCCCCACTCTTGCCTGCCTGCAGTTACTGATCTGCTGCCACACACCCAGCACCCTGCCACCATGTCCAGTCTGTACCCACCAATACTCATCCCCCAAGTGAAACAAAGTACACATTAATTTCCAGCAGAATTAAATGGACACAGCAATTCCCTTTCTACATACCATATTTTCCCATGTATAAGACGCACCTTTCCCAAAAAAATTTGGGGTCTAAAAACTGGGCGCATCTTATATAGTTGTTGTTGTTTCTTTACTTGCATTTCCCGCTTCTTTTAGCTCTCCTTGTTGAAGACTGATTTGTCACCAGACACAGATGAGGATAAGCTAATGGATGGGAGTTTTGTTTCTGTTTTTTTTAAAAGGATCTTTTTATTTATTCATTTTAGAGAGGAGACACAGAGAGAGAGAGAGAGAGAGAGAGAGAGAAAGGGGGGAGGAGCTAGAAGCATCAACTCCCATATGTGCCTTGACCAGACCAGTGCAGGGTTTTGAACTGGCGACCTCAGTGTTTCCAGGTCGACGCTTTATCCACTGCGCCACCACAGGTCAGGCTGGATGGGAGTTTTGACACTGATAGAGTTGTATGAATTTTATGATGAGTAAAACTTGAGTTCAGTAACTTTATGTAATACTTTTTTCTTCAAATTTCGGGCCCCCAAATTAAGGTGCATCTTATACATGGGGAAATACGGTATGTCTTAAAGGCACACCTGTACATGTAGAAAACTACATATTGATGACCTAGTCTGAAAATACACAGGTACAATTTAAAAAGTTACAGGTTGCAATAATTAGATGCCTTGGGTCAACTACATAGTATTAAAATTACTTCACCTGTTTTTCTTTAGCACAGATACTAGACAACTTAAAATTATATATGTGGTATGTATTATATTTCTACTGGACAGTGCTGGTTTAGAACACCAGAAGACTAAAAATGAGGGTCTGGGTAAATGAGGTATGGAGTATCTATGTGATCAAAGGATATGTAAGCATAAGAATAAACATGGAAGCTCTTTTGGTTGTAGATGTAAAATAAGCATGCTATAGAACACAGAGCATGTTGCCTTTTATTAGGAAAAAACCTAAATGTGTCTAATTGTACTTGTACTCAATATGCTGGAATGATAGAAGAACTGGTAACATCAGTTGCTTTTGGGTGGTGAGAGACTTCTGACTACAAATTCTTTTGTACAACTTGAATTTAATTATGTATATGTATTACATATATATAGGTATATTTTATATATTTATTATATGTTTAAGGTTTATTGATTTTTAGAGGAGAGAGAGAAAATGGGGCGGGAGGAGCAGGAAGTATCAATTCATAATACATATAGTTGCTTCCCATATGTGCCTGGACCAGGCAATCCCAGCGTTTTGAACTGGTGACCTCAGCATGCCAGGTCGAAAGCTTTTATCCACTGTGCCACCACAGGTCAGGGCATATTACCTATTTTAAAAAAGATGTTTAAAACCTGTGTTTTAAAAAGGCACAGATAACATGTTTGGAAGCACACTCTACAACTGATTCCTGACCTCTAGGGCTTACTCAAGTGGGTTTCCAGCCCTGACCACCAAGGAATGTTGCCCTGACAGCAGAGATTTTTGCTGAGGGGAACATACATGCTATTGTTCCATGGACAGGGCAACTTCTGGTTTCCAGGACTGGCACAAACAACCACAGGCACAAAGAGCCCACACCAGCTCAGCTGGGCACAGGGACAAAGAAATGAAATGGATAGAAAAAGAGACATTACCTCGTCCCTGTGCCTGTCTTGATCCTTACCTTATTCTCCTCCTCAGCCAGCCTCTCAAACATATTGGCATAGAGCTTCTTCTCCCGTGCAAGCTGCTTGCGGATCCGCTGATTGCAGACACCCAGCTGGGCTTTGGCGGCTTTGTTGCTGGGGTAGAGCTGCAGGACCTTCTGGAAGTCAGCCCGTGCCAAGTCAAAGTCATTCACTGCCAGGTGGGCCTCTCCCCGGCGGAAAAGGCCCTTCTCATTGTTGCTGTCCAGCTCCAGGGCCTAATGATGAAGGAGGAAGCAACAGTGAGACCTAAGCTCCTGTAGCCTATCTGGTCAAGAGGCTCTAGAGGTGGCCCTCAGCAGGATGATTGGGAACGGAAATGGCTAGCTCTACCCCAGAAAGAATCGATCTTGGGGCAATAAATGGAAAAGACCAAGGTCTAGTAAGGTAGTTCTTCAGATGGAAGGGAAGGACCTCTGACATATCCATTCTCTTTAAATCAGAATCAACCTGGCAACCCCGTCTAGGGACAAAGCTTGAGTACTGAGCTATTTTTAGCATCTGAGGCTTATGTGCTGGGGACCAACCAAGCCATCCTCAGCACCGAGGGCCAATGCTTGAACCAATCTAGCCACTGGCTGCGGGAGGGGAAAAGGGTGAGGGTTGGGGGAGAGAAGCAGATTGTCATTTCTCTGGTGTGCCCTGAATGGAAATCGAAACTGCGATGTCCATATGCTGGGCTGATGCCCTATCCACTAAGACACTGTCCAGGGCCCCCTTCCAGTCTTTCCTTTTACCTCTGGGTCAGCTGCCTCCTACCACTGAAGCCAAGGTGCTTTCTTTTTTTTCTTTAGATTTTACTTATTCATTTTTAGAGAGAGAGACAAACACACAGGAGGGAAGGAGGACCAGGGAGAGGGGAAAGGGAGGGGGAAGGAGAGAGACACAAACCCGTTTCTGTATGTGCCCTGAACAAGGATAGAGCCCACAACCTTTATGTATCTGGACAATGCTCTAACCAACAGAGAACTATCTAGCCAGGGTACTCCTGTGCCTTCTTTAAAGAGGCCTCACCTTGTTACAGCTCTCAATGGCAGCTGAGAAGGCCTGTAGTTTCAGGTGACACATGGCCAAGTTGAGGTGGGAGGCCAGCCGAAGAGCCCGTGCCTTCTGTGCGTCCTCATTAGAGAAACTTGACTCGTATTCCAGCCAGGACACGATCTTCTTGTATTGCAATGAAGCTTGCTTGTACTTGCCTTCCTAGAATGGGAGGGAGGCTCAGGCACACAGTACAGGTTCAGTTGCCCCTGCAGGTTCTGACCCTGTGGACGTCAGTGACCCATGAGCAAGAAGAGTCCTGTCGCCCCTGCTACCCGCAATGCCCCAGGCAAGAGCAGCTAGCTCAGATATACTAAGTGAGGACGGCAGGGGATACTTGTCCACTCCCTGGAGGAAAACTACCTTAGCCACTGGGGGGTGGGAAGAAGGGTGAGCCCAGAGGAGCCCTTCCTGGGAGTGTCCTCAGGACCACAGCTGCTGGCTCACCTTGAAGTACACAGTGCCCCGCTCTTTCACTATGGTGCTCTGTTCCAGCTTCTCCTCTGAATTCATCTCCCAAGATTCCTTGGCCTGCCAACCCCCAAGGGAGAAACACAATTGTCAAGAGAGTCACAGGCAGGGTGGACCTACTTCATGAGAGAAAAGATCTTGAACCAACTCACCTTCTCAAAACTCTTGAGGTGGAGTTGATATTTCAGGTCAGCATTTGGTGGGATCTGGAACTTTTCCTTCCCGACACTGCCAAAAGCATAGCTGTGGGGGCAAAACACCTAGGTCGTCTTAGCAGCACCTAACACGCTCTGTACCGAAAGGGCTTCCTATCTGTTTCCTGGAAAGTACCTCCCCATCCCTTTTAAGACCTGGTTCAAATGTTTCCCGTTTGGCAAAATCTTCCCTGACTTCTTTACACAATTAGTCTCTCAGTATCTTACATATCCTTGTAATAACACATACTACACACTGGCATGTTCAATAATTTAAAGGGCACTTCACTGAAGAATAAATCAAGAGATGTCAAGAACAATGTCTCTGAACACCTAGGCATGTTCCGCATTGTATCTAGCAGAGTAGGTGAGCTTCAATAAATGTTATAAAGATGAAAATCTTGATGTTGGAAAGAGTCTATAGAAGCCATGACTGAAAAGATTACGTTCTGATCCAAGGAGATGTGGACAATTGTGGCCACACTCCTACATACAGCAAAGAGATCCTAATGGCCTATATTTGTGGTGCCCAGAGGCAGTGAACACTCACGAGGCCGTGGGGGTAGTAAACACATGCAGAAGAAAGAATACACAGGGCCAGTTATGCACCTCACTATGGACATGTATATCTCTGACCTTGGTTTACCCACCTGTTCTACAAAGTGCTCACTCCTCACCTGGGCTTTAGGTACACAATGGAATGTTCTCCTTTTTCCATGTGCTGAATGGCTTTCTCCAACCCACAAGGCAGATCCAGACTTTCCCCTTCGCCAATCTCAAAGTGGAGCTCCCGCTGGTCAAAAATCTGGTCCCTGTAGTACCCTTCTAGTGCAACTGGAATGCAAGAGAGGCAACGTGTCAGGTCTATGAGCGGGAAGGTGACTGAAGAAAAATGCAACCAGCCTCCCTTCATTACCTTCATCACTTCTTGCCCCCAAGATGCCCTAGTTGTGTTCTCAGACTTGGTATACTAAGAGTGTATGTCCAATCCCTCATTTGATAGACAAGAAAAGAGCATCAGAGAAAGAAAAGTGACTTAAAACCTGACTACTGTCTCACCCTCCACAATAGCACCCTCGTTGGGCCTAGCATAGCCTTCTCCCCGAGTCTGTATTCTCCGGACAATTCCGCCATCTTCTTCTTCGGTCAGGTCCTCTCCCCTGAACTCGAACAACTCCACCTGTGGTCCAAGACGTAAGATGACACCTCCTTTCAGCACTAACTTGTCAATAGTGAGATACAACTTCTCTCTCATTCAGAAAAGTCCTTAGTAATTACCAGACTAGGTCTGACCACAAGGGCAGCCACACTAGTTGACAGAGAGGCACTTTTGCTAAGCTCTTGGTATCTGCCCCAGCCTCAACTTTGGTAGAGGTGGGTAGTCCACATAGATTTCAGTTAACTTCAGGAAATCAATCTATTTACTACCTCCTCTGCATATCAAGGGCATGTTCCTGACAATCTTAACTACTTGAGAAGCCCAATCTGACAGGCATTAGAAATGTCCCAACATCTTTCAATCTTTCAAAAGTCTTCTGATCATTCTCCAAGTATTATTGGTGATTAGGGCTCAACTACTTTCAAACAGAACTGTGCCAATTTCTGCATTCTCAATGAAAATTTTCCTCACCTTCTTGACTTATGGCAGGAGGCATTACTACTCCCCTCCTCTGATCTCTAGGTGCCAATATTCAATGCTGTCATTTATAACTGCACACAGATACAGACTATGTGACTCCTTTCAGTTAAAACTACACCCCATTTCCTCTGGGCATTGCTCTAGAAATAAATACGCCTCAACCCATTAACCTGCTTTGAATAGGGGTTCATGGGCACCTCTTCCCACCCGAAACCTCCATCAAAGCTCACATTCTGTCAGCAGTAAGCTATGTGCACAGCACAGCCAACTGCCCTCTCCATTTCTCCTCTCCCATTAGGGCCAGGACCTCAGCCTTGGCTACACTGTCTCCAAGTGGCAGGAAGGACTGGAGGGCAGCTAGGCCCTGAGCTAAGGCTGGCTCTCTGCCTTGTTCTCTGGTTGGACACTTACTTCAAACACAAGCGTGGCATTGGAAGGGATCTTCGGTGGGCTGCCTGCCAAACCGTAGGCATATTCTGGTTTGCAGGTGATGCGGCATATTTCTCCTACCTTCATAGTTGCTACAGCAATGTCCCAAGCTTTGATGACCTCCCCTGTAGGTAAAGAAAGCAAACAGATCCCTCTAGAGATCTGACTCTGAGCTCACCAGCCCTAGAGTACCATGCCTGAGGGGAAACTAGACACTTTTTAGAAATGGGACCAAGAAGGTAGAAAACCTGGTTGCAATCAGTGCTGTCCTGTCAGATCTCTTAAAAATTAAACCACTCAATTCTAGAAACAAAGGAGTTCAAGAAACAAGGCAGTCCGCTCCTGAAGAGGAAGTGAGGTGTTCAGAAGTAATCAGGAAGGAGAGAGAGAAATCAATATGGTTACAGGACTGGGGAAAAAAGGAATAGCAACAACAACAACAAAAAAAACCCAACAGCCTCTAATAAACCACTCAGTTTCTGATAATGTTGTTCCTGCTTCTGACCACTTATATCCTCCTTGAAACCTATCTACCAAGTCTAGGTCTTGCCTACCTTTTCCCAGGTCAAAGGAGAATTTGTCCTTGCGGTCCAGACTGGAGTCAAACTTGGTGCCATCTAACAGCCAGCCAGTGTAGTGAACAAAGACTCGGTCCCCAATCATGGGCATGTCAGTGCCCACGCCCTCTCGCTTGATGACCTGGGAGGAAGGGGGAGAAGATGAGTACCCAGGCATGGGACCGCAAAACTAGTTGCATGCTTCTGACAGAAACATAAAGGGAATCTTCTGTCTCCTTTAAGTAGATTCAAGAGACCATTCCTTAAGGGACTCTGATAGAAAGCTTGGATAGACAACAACTGACCTTCCTATCTCTCCTGAGGTGTGACATGACTTGGTTTGAAAACTGGAGACAAAAATCCCAAGTCAAATTTTTGCTGTATGATCTTAGATAAATCACTCAAACTCTCTGGACCATATTTATAAAGTATAGCTGTTGGAGAACTGGTAAAATTTATCAGCAGCAAAGTATTTACTTATTTAAATTTATTCCTTTTAGAGAGGGGAGAGAAAGTGAGAGAGGGAGAGAGAAAAAGGGGGGAGAAGCAGGAAGCATCAACTTCCATATGTGCCTTGACCAGGCAAGCCCAGGGTTTCAAACCAGCGACCTCAGTGTTCCAGGTGAATTCATTATCCACTGCGCCACCACAGGTCAGGCAGAAGTATTTATGCTCCATTTTCTCATTCTTCCTAAATGCCAGTGACTATCAGATCAGGGTAATTTTGGAGATAAGAGGAATATGGCTAATGAAGAGTCTCAAAGAGGAAAAGGAATATACTAAATTACAGATGAGCACTGGTAGACTAGTTTAAGCCCTTTATTTCTGGGTTAAGAGTATTTCCCAGGAAATTAGAAGCCTCTGCTTCTCTTCCTCAGCATTTATAAAAGCTCCCTCCAAGGGCAACCTGGTAGGTGTGTCATTGCCCTCTAAAGGAAAGCTTCTCTGATAGAATGGATGGGGGATTAAGGA
Organism: Rhynchonycteris naso; assembly: GCA_037038555.1. NCBI lineage: Eukaryota > Metazoa > Chordata > Mammalia > Chiroptera > Emballonuridae > Rhynchonycteris > Rhynchonycteris naso. Next base: position 108,548,124 of record CM072996.1, on the reverse strand, counting down.
GTAATAAAAAGTTAAGGGAAAGGAGTGGAAGATAAAAGGGGAAATGACCCTTCTGAAAGTAATAAACTTGTAGAGATCACCAGGACACTGGAGAGAGAATGAGAAGCCACATGCCCATTGGGAGAGCAGCTTGAGATTCCAAGATATAGGAGGAAAGCCACATGCATTTCTGGACCAGATAGGGATACCTGGAGGTTTGCCCAGGTCTCACACACACACACACGTGGAATAAAGCGGCAGAAATGAGATCGGGGCTGGGATTTCGTAGGTTCTGTGGGAACCTGCTCTGAACCCACCGTTGGTTGTACTGACCCAGGTCAAGTTGCCCTGCTCCCTCAGGCCAAGACCCCTCCCCCTTCGCTCTGGCTACTTGCAGTCTGGCGATTACACTGCCGCAGGGTCCCAAACAAAGCACCTACCCTAGGTATCACACCCCAACCCCAAATCGGGGGTGGGTCCAAGGTAGGAGAACTACAGGTCCCATCATGCACCGCTCCCTGGTTTTCCCGGGGCTTGGTGGGAGGGGAAACAGCATGGCTGAGCGGGTGACCTACCTAACTCCCAACCTTTAGAAAGGGGCTAAAGAAAAAGCGCAGAGCACCAGAACCTTCCTTGCGGTCAGGCCCGGGCGCCAAGTGGCACATAAGTCGCTGGGCCAAGAAATTAGTTTTGTGACCGATTCAGATCTTAGCTGATATTGCCAGGAGTAGGCAAGCTCTCGCACCACTACGGACGAAGGCGGCCCAGAGCCTTCCCGGCTGCTGTTGGCAGGGAAGGAGCTGGCAGTTTGGCCACAGCTGCGGGGTCGGACTGAGGTGAGGGAGGGGCGGCGTTGGAGCCCGGGCCGGGCGCACGCTGCCCAAGGCCCCCTAGCTGCCGCTCGCGTAAGCCGCCGCGCCCGTCCCTCCCCTCTGCACGCTGCACACTGGAGTCGGTCCTGCAGGGTCGGGGGCCTGAGCCCAGACTACAGGCTTCCGAAAGGGCCAGAAAAATGTTCAAGGGGAGGCCCGCGCACCTAGCTCACTCCTCTTTCGCCCCCAAACAATGCAGCCTAGTTTAGGAAGGCGATGCAACCGGCCGCCGGCTGCACAAACACTCCACCATAGGCCGGGAGGCTGCAGAGGCGGGAGTCCTCAGCCTGGCCCGGCGGGGCTGCCAGGCTCGGCGGGAGAGCGGCTGCGATGGTCGATTGGGGCTCGGCCGCCCCCCGCAGGCCACGGGCTTCCCCAGCGTCGGCGCCCTTACCTTCAGTACGCCTTCATCCTGCTTGGGGCTGATGTCCACTCCCTCGATTCGCAGAGGCGCCGACTGCGCCCCACTCTCGGCCGCCTTCATCTCCTCCGCCGTCATCGCCGCTCTGTGTGCCGTTTACCCCAGGAGCTGGGCACTGGGCGCCTCGGCCTGTCTGCTCGGCGGGGCGGCGCGCAGACGCCGACCTGCGAACTGGTCCAAGGCTCAGCCCCTCAGGTTCCCTGGCCCGCACCGGAATCCCGCTAGGGAGCCGTAGTAGGTGGGTCCCCCACCGGCCGAAGGAGTGATTGGTTCCACCCCCCCGCGGAGGGAGGGGCTGGGAGGAGCCGGAGAGCTAGCGAGGGACGGAGGGGGAGGGGGAGAGGGTGGAGAAGTTTCTAGAGACGGCGACGGCTAAACCGGTTGTGGCTCTAGTGCTGCCGGTGGTGATATGAAATTTTTCCTATTTCTGGTTCATTCCTTATGCTGGTTGCCTGCCCTCTCCACCCCCCCCCACCCCCCGCGCACACACTTCTGGGACTCTGGGGGAGGGGGGTCCCACTCCCCTCACCCGCCTGGCTCTCTCCTGGGCCCTCCCTTTCCCGCTTCCCAGTCAAACTGGATTCTTCCAGATCTTTCTCGATGCCCCAATGTCACTCCCTATACCAGGCCTGCCAACCCACATCCGCTCTATACATTGCAGTCGGCCGCGTGGTTTGCTCCCAACTGTGTAGCCGGATTGATTGGCAACGGTGGGTCTCCCCGGACCTCAAACGCCCCGCGTATTCATAAATGCCAACCATAAACACAGCCGGCGTGGCCTCCGCATGCTCACAAGGCGGGCAGGCACACTTAACAAGTTGGGGGAGGGACAGGGGAATGGAATGGTATGGGGGGAGGGGTACCACGAGCGAGTTGCGCTTCCCTCTGTGCACAGAATTGGGTTAGAACAGCCTTAATTTCTCCCAGAGCCCGGAAGATGTGCGGTGTGGAGCTCTTTAAAATGCTTGAGCCATTTGCAGGAAATGACCCACAAAGTGAAGGATTCTTAAACGGGACATGTGTTGAATGGTCCTTCCCGACAATAAAACTGCTATTTCGGTTAATACTTAAAAACAAATGTTTCAACTCAAGAAAAATGTCCTTCCATTTTTGTTTGTTTTTGTATTTCTCTGAAGTTAGAAGCAAGAAGGCAGATACCCACATGTGCCCCACGGGGATCCATCCGGCATAGCCACCAGGGGGCGATGCTCAGCCCATCTGGGGCATTGCTTTGTTGGGGCCGGAGCCATTCTAGCGCCTGAGGCGGAGGCCATCCTCAGCTCCTGGGCCAACTTTGCTCCAATGGAGCCTTGGCTGTGAGAGGGGAAGAGAGAGATAGAGAGGAAAAAGAGGAGGAAGGGTGGAGAAGCAGATGGGCGTTTCTCCTGTGCGCCCTGCCTGGAATCGAACCAGTGACTTACACGCGCTGGGCCAATGCTCTACCGTTGAGCCAACCGGCCAGGGCCAGAGTCATTTCATTTTACTAAAGGCCTGAGGCAAGGTATATTTTCTTTTAAAACAAAATTTTTAAAAATTTATTGGTTGGTTTTAGAGAAGAAAAGAGAGATAGAAACATAAATTTGATGTTCTACTCAACCATGCATTGTTTGATTACTGTATGTGCCCTGACTGGGGATCCAACCCTCAATCTTGGCATGCCCAGAGAATGCTCTAATCAACTGAGCTGCCTGGCCAGGGCTTATTTTTTCAATATTTGACTCCCAAGTGTTTATAGACTGCCTATAGAATGCTGAGCATCTGTGGTGAGTCAAAGCTCTGCAAATCCTAGTTACCCACCCAATAGCTTTTTGGCAAAAAGATCCTGCTAGAGAGGATCTTGATTTTGCTTAGTATTTATCCAATTTAGCATAGTGCCTGGTGAGTTGTATCAGATAGTCATTGGCTACATTAATTTGTATTCCAGTAATAAAACGATTTGAGCCCTGGCTATGGGCCTGACACTACTCAGTTGAATGTGAATTGTCCCATTTAAGTAGGTAATTGAAAGGGCTGTTACAGATGAAATTTCAATACCTTAACATAATTTGGTAATTCATCATAGTTCTTTCTGATCGAACTTTACTGGAAAGAGCTGCAGCAGAAATAAAACTTTCCTTTAGCTATTTACAGCAAATGAGTTTAGCCACAACCAAGACATTTCTTTTTCTCCTTTCTCTTTTTTAAAGAGATACAGGAAGGGAGAGAGATGTGAAGCATCAGCTTTTAGTTGCATTATTTTAGTTGTTCATTGATTGCTACTCATATGTGCCTTGACCAGGGGGTCTCCAGCTGAGCCAGTGACCTTGGGCTTAAGCCAGCAACTTTGGGCTCAAGTCAGCAACTGTGGGATCATGATCCCACGCTCAAACCAATGGTTCTGTGCTCAAGCCAGATGAGCCTGCACTCAGGCCAGTGACCTCAGGGTTTCAAACCTGGGACCTCAGTTTCCCAGTCAACAATCTATCCACTGAGCCACCACTGGTCACGTAACACATTTCTTATTAGATAACTGGGGATATACCCTTGAAGGATATTGAGAGGGAGGAGGTTGACTCACTAGAGGTAAATCTATTTCTTTTCTACACTTTCCTTAATAGGGGAAGAAACCCTTTCTAAGTGCCAAAACCCTCCAAAACTCCAGGAGACAGGGATGGGGGGTAGGGTGCTGGCTTGCAGGTTTGGCAGTAACCTTGCTGTTGGCTTAGGCATCTGCTTATTTTCATTGTGTGCTAGTTTCTTTTAATGCTGGGGCCAATGGGCATTATTTGGCAGAACAAGTTGAGATAGAAGAGAAAAGTTCATCTCTAGAATAATGCTTTTCTGCATCTTTTTCTTTATTGGAAGCAAATAACATATCTATCTATGTCTTTTAATTCCTGTCAGCATGTATTAGTCAAGAACTTAAAATGTGACTGTCATTGCATAAACACAACTTTAGAGTAGTAGAAAGAGCATATGCATTGAAGTAAGCAAAGATTTGGGTCACCTATGTACTAACCATTTGATTTGGGGCAGGTTATGGGGGTAGTAACATCTGTCAAGGAGGGTAGTTGTAATGGTTAAAAGGACATGGATGTCAGCTATCTAGCATAATAACCGCTTCAAGCGGGTGGTTAATAAATTATGGTCATAATTCCAATGTGATAAGTGCTCTTGTGGAGATGTGGACAAAGGGCTATAAGAGAGGGAGAAGATAAGGTGGGAGGGAAAGGGGAAGGACAACAGGGAAAAGTTTCCAGCAAGAAAGTTCTTTCCCTGTTCAGTGAATGAAGGGGTGAGGAGGTTGGGGGATGGAAGGGAGAGGGGAGGGGCAGTAGGCATTGGGTTCTTGAATCTCAGAGCATGACTTTATTGTTTCTAGATATTTTTTCTGGTTATTTACATTACATTATATTCTTCTGATTGTAAAACTTACATATAGTCAGTATAGAAAGTGCACAAATGTTTTGTTCTTTCCCTCCTTGACTTATTCCTTGCCCAGCCCATTTTAGTTAATATTCTCATCAAAGATATTTAACAATGTAGTTATTTTCACTGGTATCATTCAGCCACATAAAATCCTTCTGAAAATTTCCCCTTTTGCTGAAGAAAGAGAGTACACTTTATAAAAATCATCCACAGTACTCTGTAGATGACTCATGCTGAGGTTAGAAGTTTTGTTATTGCCAAATGGAGCCTTCCTGAGCTCATCTGGTTCATCTCCCTAATGCTGGCCCATCCTTTACACATAAAGGCCCTTGTATTTGAGTTTCTAGTTTTTTTTAGACTGCTAGTGCTCGTTAAACATTTAAAAAAATTATATACTATTGCTATTACTTAAAGGAATGTGAGATGAGTGTGTGTGTGTATACATGTATACACACGTTATGTAACGTCCCAATGTAATGAACTTTGGTAGTATACAACCCAACCTATAAATTAGAACATTACCAGTATAATTTGTGTCAAAATGTAATACCAAAATGTTAAGGACCCTTACCTAATTTCTTGCTATGTTTGGTGTCTATTTTCTGAGCAACACAAACTATACCACTGACCAAAACAGCGACTACACATTTCATAGAACGTTTATTTACATATTTTAGTGATGATAGCTGCAGTTTAATACATTTGAAAAATAGGGCCTGACCAGGCGGTAGCACAGTCAATAGAGCATTGGACTGGGATGCGGAGCACCCAGGTTCGAGACCCCGAGGTCACCAGCTTGAGCGCGGGCTCATCTGGTTTGAGCAAAGCTCACCAGATTGGACGCAAGGTTGCTGGCTTGAGCGAGGAGTTACTCGGTCTGCTGAAGGCCTGAGGTCAAGGCACATAGGAGAAAGCAATCAATGAACAACTAAAGTGCCACAACGAAAAGTTGATGTTTCTCATCTCTCTCCCTTCCTGTCTGTCTTTCTCTATCTATCCCTCTCTCTGACTCTCTCTGTCTCTGTCAAAAAGAAAAAAAAAGGATAAAAAGAAAGATAAATACGGCCTGACCTGTGGCGGAGCAGTGGATGCGACTTTGGGAACATTGAGGTTGCTGGTTGGAGAACCCAGATTTGCCCTGTCAAGGCACGTACAAGAAATAACTGAAAGCTGGTATTTCCATTCCGAATCTCCTTGCTGCCTTTCTAAAAACATCAATAAAAGTCCTTAAAATAGCCTGACCTGTGGTGGCGCAGTGGATAAAGCGTCGACCTGGGAACACTGAGGTTGCCAGTTCAAAACCCTGCACTGATTCGGTCAAGGCATATACGGGAGTTGATGCTTCCAGCTCCTCCCTCCTTTCTCTCTCTCTCTCCTTCTCTCTCTCACTCTGTGTCTCCTCTCTAAAATGAATAAAATAAAAATAAAATTTAAAAAAGAAATTTTAAAAAATCCTTAAAATAAATAGTAGACATTTATGTGAGGTCTGCAGTAATGGGGATTTGCTTAGTGTAAAGGTTAATCTCACAGGCACTGAATTGGGTTTACCTCGGTTTTTTTTTAAAAAAGATTTTATTTATTCATTTTAGAGAGAAGAGTAAGAGAGAAAGAGAAAGAAGTGGGGGAGGAGCAGGAAGCATCAACTCCCATATGTGCCTTGAATAGGGAAGCCCGGGGTTTCAAACCTATGACCTCAGCATTCCAGGTCAACACTTTATCCACTGTGCCACCACGGGTCAGGCTACCTTGGTTCTTATAGAGAAACCTCAACTTCATCACTGAGCACAATATGGATCCTTGGGCAAAGGTGTAAGGTCTTTGTCTAGATTAATTTTTTTTTTGCTTGAGGATGTCCAGTTTTCCCAACACATTTGTTGATGAAACTATCTTTGCTCCATTGTACTGCTTTTGTTCCTTTGTCAAAGATCAGTTGACTCTATTTATGTGATTCTGTGAATCTATTTCTGGCCTTTTTTTTTTTTCTGACAGAGTCAGAGAGAGACAGAGAGAGGGACAGATAGGGACAGACAGGAAGGGAGTGAGATGAGAAACATCAATTTTTTTTTTTTTTTTTTTTTTACAGGGACAGAGAGAGAGTCAGAGAGAGGGATAGATAGGGCCAGACAGACAGGAACTTAGAGAGGTGATAAGCATCAATCATTAGTTTTTCGTTGCCATTGCAACACCTTAGTTTTTCATTGATTGTTTTCTCACATGTGCCTTGACCGCGGGCTTTCAGCAGACCAAGCAACACCTTGCTGGAGCCAGTGACCTTGGGTCCAAGCTGGTGAGCTTTTGGTCAAGCCAGATGGGCCCGCGCTCAAGCTGGCGAGCTCGGGGACTTGAACCTGGGTCTTCCGCATCCCAGTCCGACGCTCTGTCCAGTGCACCACCGCCTGGTCAGGCGAGAAACATCAGTTTTTCCTGTGGCACCCTAGTTGTTCATCGATTGCTTTCTCATATGTGCCTTGACTGAGGGGGGGGGCTACAGCAGACCAAGCGACCCCTTGCTCAAGCCAGTGACCTTGGGCTCAAGCCAGTGAGCCTTGCTCAAACCAGATGAGCCCATACTCAAGCAAGGGACCTTGGGGTTTCAAACCTGGGTCCTCGGCATCCCAGTCCGATGCTTCATCCACTGCGCCACCACCTCATCAGGCTGGCCTGTCTTTTTTGTTACATTTATCTATTTATGTATTCCGTCACCAGTACCACACCGTCTTGATCACTGTCCCTTTATGGTAAGTCAGGCAATATCAATCTTGCTACTTTATTTTTCTCTATCAATATTGTGTTGACCCAAAGAAAACCAGATAGAAGGTGACAGAGGACAATATGACTTTGGGTGATGGGTATGCAACATAATTGAATGACAAGATAACCTGGAGATGTTTTCTTTGAACATATGTACCCTGATTTATTAATGTCACCCCATTAAAATTAATTTAAAGAAATATTGTGTTGACCATTCTGGGTCTTTTGCCTCTGCATATAAACTTTAGAAGTTTGTCAATAACCACAAAATAACTTGCTGGGATTTTCATTGGGATTGCATTCAATCTAAAAATCAAGCTTGGAAGAACTGACATCTTGACAATATTGAGTGTTCCTATACATGAACATGGACTATCTCTATTGATTTCTTTGGTTTTCTTCATCAGAGTGTTGTAGTTTTTTAATGTAGATTTTGTACATATTTTGTTAGATTTATACCTAAGTATTTCATTTATGGCAGGGGTGCTGATGTGAATGGTATATTGCTTTTAATTTCAAATTTCATTTATTCATTGCTGGTATATGGGCAAACAATGACCTTTTGCATATAAACATTATATCCTGCAACCTTGCTTTAATTCCTTATTAGTTCCATTAGGGTGTTTTGGTGATTGTTTTTGATTATTTTGTATTTTCTATGTGGATGGTCATGTTGTCTGATAAGAAAGATAGTGATTTTTTTATGTGTGTCTTGTTTAAAAAATCTTTGCCTATCCCATGAAGATAGTCTCCTTTTTGTTTTAAAATTCTAGAAACTTTTTTGTTTTATCTTTCTCATTTAGATCTGGGATCCATCTCATTAATTTTACATGTGAACTGAGGTAGAATCAAGGTTTATTATTTTATGGATGTACAATTGACCCAGCACCATTCATTGAAAGACCATATTCCTTTACTGAACTGTGATGGCTCCTTTGTCGTTTATCAGGTATAACTATGTATTTATGTTTGTTTATGGACTCTCTTTTGTTCCATTAGTCTGTTAATCTGTCCCTGCATCAAATAATCTTAGTTGCTGTAGCTGTAAAATAAATTTTGATACCTGGTAGTGTAAATCCTCCAACTTTGTTCTTCCATTTTAAGATTGCCTTGGCTTTTCTAGGTGTTTAAATGTTTTCATACACATTTTAGAATCATTTTGTCTAAAAAAAAAAAAAAGGCTGGGCCCTGGCTGGTTGGCTCAGTTGATAGAGCATTGGCTCAGTGTGTGGATGTCCTTAGTTTGATCCCCGGTCAGGGCACACAGGAGAAGTGACCATCAGTTTCTTCACCCCTCCCCCTACTCTTCTCTCTATTCCCCTTTACAACCAGTGGCTCGATTAGTTCCAGCATCATTCTGGGCCCTGAGGATAGCTCCATAGATTTGAGCAGGTTGCCAGGTGGATCCCAATTGGGGCGCATGTGGGAATCTTATCTCCCCTCCTCTCACTTAAGAGAATAAATAAATAAAATAAAATAAAATAAAAATTTTGGGTATTCAGGTGGGGATTCCATTGAATTTATACATCAAGTTAGGGAAATTTGATATCTTAAATACTGAGTCTTCTAATCCAAGAATGATACTTGCCTCCATTTATTTAGGTAGTCTTTATTTTTTTCTCAGTAATATCTTACGTTTTATATTTTTCAACATAGAGGTCTTGCACATCTTTTATTAGATTTATTCTGCCCTGTCCAGATAGCTTAGTTGGTTACAGCACCATCACTAAGCACAGGGGTTGCAGGTTTGATCCCTGGTCAGGGCACATGCAGGAGCAGATCAGTGTTTTTGTTTCTTCCTCTTTCTGTCCATTGCACTCTTGCTAAAATCAATAAAATAAATAAAAAACAGTAAAAAATAAAGATTTACTCCTGGGTATTTTTGGATTTGGTGCTATTGTAAATGTTATTTTCAAAAGTTAACTTTCCAATTGTTTGTTGCTAGTATATGGCATGCAATTGATTTTTTGTTTTCTATTTACTTATTTATTTTAATTGTGGTGAAATAGATATAAGATTACATTTACCATTTTAACCATTTTTAGGTGTGTAGTATAGTTGCACTAAGTAGGTTCACATCATTGTACAAACATGCCAAAAATTTCTAATTTCTTGGTAAGAGCTTTATTGCAATAGAATTCAGATCATATAATTCATCCATTTAAAGTATACCTTTCAGCCTGACCTGTGGTGGTGCAGTGGATAAAGCGTTGACCTGGAACTCTGAGGTTGCCGGTTTGAAACCCTGGGCTTGCCTGGTTGAGGCACATATGGGAGTTGATGCTTCCTGCTTCTCCCCCCTTCTCTCTCTCTCTCTCTCAAATTAATAAATAAAAATATTTTAAAGTATACCTTTCAATAGCTTTTAGTATATCTACAGAGTTGGGCAACCATCACCACAATGAAATTTAGAACGTTTTCATCACCCCATAAAGAAACCCTGTACCGCCTGACCTGTGGTGGCACAGTGGATAAAGCGTTGACCTGGGAACACTGAGGTCGCTAGTTCAAAACCCTGCACTGGTCTGGTCAAGGCACATATGGGAGTTGATGCTTCCAGCTCCTCCCCCCTTTCTCTCTCTCTCTCTCTCTCTTACTCTGTGTCTCCTCTCTAAAATGAATAAAATAAAAAGAAATTTAAAAAACAAAAGAGCCTGACCTGTGGTGGTGCAGTGGATAAAGCGTCGACCTGGGAACACTGAGGTCGCCAGTTCAAAACCCTGCACTGGTCTGGTCAAGGCACATATGGGAGTTGATGCTTCTAGCTCCTCCCCCCTTTCTCTCTTTCTCTCTCTCTCTCACTCTGTGTCTCCTCTCTAAAATGAATAAAATAAAATAAAAAAATAATTAAAGTAGAGTTAGAGGTGACTGCCTTAGCTGAGCACGCAGCCCAGGCTTTGAATCAAACCCAGCAGGCCCTAACTCTCATGATAAATGAAACTATTCAGATGTGTAAGGTAGTGTTACAAAACAGGATGGCCTTGGATCTGTTGACAGCTGCCCAAGGAGGTATGTGTGCTATCCTCCATGAAGAGTGTTGTATGTATATCCCAGATAATCAAATAAATATAACCCAAAGCTCTGCAAGAAATAGCTACTGAGGTACTAGCTATGTAGGCCCTCTCCCATGACCCTCTTCAGTAGTGATGGAATAACCTAATGTCCACCTAGAGGTGGACCATAGTTTCCCTGGCTCTTGTGGTAGGCTGCTGCTCCTTATACTGCTGTTGTGGCCTATAGGCTCAAGGAGCAGCACTCTGGGCCCATATACCCTCTCATGTACAGACTGTTTATAAGGGGTAGAGTATGGGGAAGCTGTTATTCCCAGAATTAGTAAACAGCCTGCACAAGATGGAGTCAGTGTGGACAGCTCTGCTACATCAAATCTGGTCATGCACTAAGGAAAAGAGGCTGGGGACAATACACATGTGCACCTCCTTTATATGACTAATAATGTTACCCCTCCACTTGATGTAGCCACCATATTGCATCTGGCTGTCGTTGCCAATAAAGTATGTCCTATCTGCCTAAAGCTCCCTGTGTCTTTTTCCTCCCAGTTCCTTGCAGCCTTCCGTCCATTGCCTCTGAACTCAGACTGACATGTACAGAGACTGGAATGTTATTCATCCATAAAAAAGAATGAAATCTTGCTGTTTGTGAAAACATGGGTAGACCTAGAGGGTAAGTGAAATAAAACAAATATCACATGATTTTACTCATGTGGCATCAACAAAACAAAATAAATGAACAAACAAAAAAATCCAGAAACAAACTCATAGATACAGAGAACAAATTGATGGATGCCAGATTTTCCAGATGGGAGGGGGTTTGGGGGTGGGTGAAAGGGGTGAAGAGATTAGAAGTAACAATGGTCAGTTAGGTCAGTTGGCTCAGTGGTAGAGCACCAGCGTGAGGAAGTCCTGGGTTTGATTCCCCACCAGGGCACATAGGAGAAACGCCCATCTGCTTCCTCACCCTGCCTCCTCCCCCTCTCCCTCCCCCTCTATCTTTCTCTCCTCTCTCTTCCCCTTCTGCAGCCAAGGCTGCATTGGAGCAAAAGTTGGCCTGGGCACTGAGGATGGCTCCCTGGCCTCCGCCTCAGGCACTAGAATGGCTCCGCCTGACACGAAGCAACGCTGCAGATGGGCAGAGCATCGCCCTCTAGTGAGCATGCCGGGTGAATGCCCACCTGGTGCATGCGGAAGTCTGTGTGTCTCTGCCTCCCTGTTTCTCACTTCAGAAAAATACAAAAAACAAAACAAGACAAAAAAAATTACCAATGGCCAGTTATAAAAAAGTCATGGGGAGGTAAAACAGAGCATATGGGAAAAAGTCAATAATATTTTAATAAATATGTATGCTGTCAAATGCGTACTAGACTTATTGGGGTGATTAATTCCTAAGTTATATTAATGTCTAATCAGTATGTTCTATTTCTAAAACTAATATTGTATGTTAACTGTAATTGAAAATAAAAATGTTGAAGTTCAGGCACAACCCAGTTGAGGTTTGTACCATCCATTTAGAGGTACAATAACAGGTTCACACATGTGAAGGCCTGACACGAGCGGAGACCAGAATATACGGGTTTCTCAATTCCAGGATACAGTTTATGTCCCCCCAACGCCCGTGTTTGGTAATTTGATTAAGTAATGCAACTACAGAGCGCTTAGTACTTCTAGCGCTAATTGGCAGAGGATCAACCATCCTTTAACTGACAGGAGCGCAGAGAAAGTCAGACATTAAGCTCAGAGGCTGACGTCAGAAATCAGGGGTCTGAAAGTCTTTCACATGCAGCATTCCTACTGCAAAGCAATAGTGCCGTCCGGAGCCCAACGGGCAAGCGCAGTGCTGCAAAAAGAGAACACGCCCAAATCCGCGGGTGAGCACGCGCAGTGGTGCGGGGGCGTGGCGTCTGCGCGCTCCACGCTTCTTTTGGGGTTGATCTCTTATTGATCCGCGATTTTAAATTCAGTGCATTCACTTTGATTCCTCAGCGCCTGGCCTGAAGCGAAGCTGTCGTGCTAGGGAAGAGGGTGAGCGGCGGTGCTGGGAGGTGACAATGATAAGGAGGGGGCGAGAGGAGATGAAAAAGGGCAAGCTCCAGCGTAAGCCAAACGAAGGCTATTTGGGGAGGGTTTGAAGGCCCCAGGAGCGCCAGAGCGGGAAAACCTTCCGGATCTGGAGGGGTGGGGCTAACGTCTAATTGACAGGCGAGAAACTAATGCAAGTGGGAATGGGAGGTGAAGGAGGGCGGGATATGTGCTTGAACTGGAGCACTGCTTTGGAGTAATAGTTATCACGCACCAAGCACATAAATAGCCCGTCTGTGCTAAGATAAAGTATCTTATTTAGTGGTCACTGCAACCTTATGAGTATGCGCTTTTACCTGTCACTCTTTTACACTCGAAGAAACTGGGATTCGTGCTGTTAACTTTAGGCAGGAATATCGCGGGGACCCCAAATTTGGCAGTCTGACCCCAGAGCTCATACTGTAATGGCCCTGCCCTATTGCTTGCCCTTTAGAAAATCAAGGTGGAGTGGAGTCCAGTCAAGATGATTCGGGTAAATAGAATTGACCAGGTTGTTGGAGGATATGCAGTGAAAAGTGGAAATAAACACTAATAAGTAAACCTGTATAATTTTGTTAAGAAGTGTCACCCCAATAAATGCAATAAAATAAACGAATGAAGGCAGTAAAACCGCCTATAATTTTTTTTAAATTAAAAATCATTTTTTACATGTTTATTTTATTGACTTTAGAGAGAGAGAAAGGGAGAGGGCAGTAGAGAGACAGGAACATCTGTTCCTGTATGTGCCCTGAGTGGGGATCAAACTGGCAACCTGTGTGCTTCGGGATAATGGTCTAACCAACTGAGCTACCCAGCCAGGGCTAAAACCGCCTATAATTTAATGAAATAAGTTTAGCTTGAGTCAATAAAAAAAAAGTACTAAGGAGTATCAGATTTTCCCTACACAATGTTAGGACTTTGGGGATTGAGCTTGGAGGGACACAGAAGGCTCTCAGAGTAAGGTTGTGGGCCAGGTCACGTCCCCAGCTGTGGCTCTGGATTAATAGCAGGTACAGGAAACGTTTTCTTTTGGGGCTGTGTTGTCTCCCAGGTTTGTGAAGTTAAAGCATTTTAGGAGCTTAAAAATTGGACAGTGCCTGGAACCTAGTTGTTTCTGTCTTCTCTGGCTGCCATAACAAAATACCATACACTGGGTGACTTAAACAACAGAAGTTTTTTCCTCAAAGTGTTAGAGGCTGGGAGTTGAAGATCAAGGTTCTGGTGTATTCTATCCCAGGTGAAGACCTTCTTTCTCATACAGAAGGCCTCTTTTTACTTGTCCTCACATGGCTGGTAAAGAGAGTGCTCTCTCTCTTCCTTCTATAAAGCCACCCATTCTAATAAGGATTAGGACCCCACTGTTATGACTAAATTGAATCTTTCTTTTTTTATTTTTTTTTTTACAGGGACAGAGAGAGAGAGTCAGAGAGAGATAGAGACAGACAGACAGGAACGGAGAGAGATGAGAAGCATCAATCATTAGTTTTTCATTGCCATTGTGACACCTTAGTTGTTCATTGATTGCTTTCTCACATGTGCCTTGACCGCGGGCCTTCAGCAGACGGAGCAACCCCTTCCTGGAGCCAGCGACCTTGGGTCCAAGCTGGCAAGCTCTTTGCTCAAGCCAGATGGGCTCGTGCTCAAGCTGGCGAGCTCGGGGTCTCGAACCTGGGTCTTCAGCATCCCAGTCTGATGCTCTATCCACTGCGCCACCGCCTGGTCAGGCTGAATCTTTTATTTATATGTTTGCTTGTTTATTATTATTTTTCTAGTGAAAAGGAAGGGAGGCAGAGACAGAGTCCTGCATGCCCCCCCACCAGGATCCACTCAGCAAGCCCACTAGGGGGTGATGGGCTGCCCATCTGGGGTTGTTGCTACATTGGTCAGCAATGGAGCCATTTTTATTAGCTTCTGCCGCTGAGGCCAGGGAGCCATCCTTAGGTCCTGGGGCTAACTTGCTGGCGCTGGCGTGAGCCCTGTCTGGGGGAAGGGAAGAGGCGAGGAGGGGGCGGGGAAGGTGGAGAGAAGCAGATGGTTGCTTCTCCTGTGTGCCCTGACTGGGAATGGAACCAGGGACATCCACATGCTGGGCTGACACTACCACTGAGCCAACTGGCCAGGGCCTAAATTTAATCTTGATTACCTTTTTCACTTAATGTTAATTACCTCTTAAAAGTCCTGTCTTCGAAGAGTCTCATGTTGGGGTAAGGACTTTAACACATGAATTTAGGGTAGGGTGGGACACAGTTCAATGTGTAGCAATTGTATAAAACCAAGTAAATAAGGAGTGATAATTGAAGATGGAAGAAAATGAACACTTTCAGAACCAATATATACCCAAGTTTCTTATATATTACCTCATTCAATGAGCGTAAGGTTTTCTGTGCTGGTATGTGCCTTAGCACTGGTGGGGAAATTTCGGGAGAACTTGTGTGGGGAGGTCATGGTTTTCCATGCAACCAACCTGAAGAGATTGGAAAAAGTTACACCAAGCATTTTTAATAGCGTGGGTTTATCTAAACCCTTTAACTTCTGACTTAGCTTGTGCTGCTTTTGGAATAATGAAATTCATAATTAGTACCCCTAGGGAATGAAATAATAATTACTTTTTTCTGTATTGTTTCCTGTTCTAAGGTTTGGTACCTAACTCACTTTTCAGTCTCTTTACCTGGTAAGAGGAAGAGTGAGGAAATTCACAGCTCAGGCACTTGAAGGTTTGGCAGATGTGCATTCAAATCTTGGATTCTGGTAGTTGCTGAGTGACTGGCCAAGTCACTTAACCTTTCTTAGTGTCAGTATCTTTACGTATAAAATAGAGCTATATTTTTATTGGCCACACAGGGTTGTTGTGAGATTATATGAAATCAGTTTGAATCTATTAAAGAACTACTTTAGTCATGGGACTTCCTCTACCCACACATTGAAGTAGAGAAACCTTTACCTGCCGACCCCATGTCAAGATTTTTTTTTTTTTAACAGGGACAGAGACAGAGTCAGAGAGAGGGATAGATAGGGACAGACAGGCAGGAATGGAGAGAGATGAGAAGCATCAATCATCAGTTTTTCGTTGTGACACCTTAGTTGTTCATTGATTGCTTTCTAATAAGTGCCTTGACCGCGGGCCTTCAGCAGACCGAGTAACTCCTTGCTCGAATCAGCGACCTTGGGTCTAAGCTGGTGAGCTTTTTTGCTCAAGCCAGATGGGCTCACGCTCAAGCTGATGGCCTTGGGGTCTCGAACCTGCGTCCTCTGAATCCCAGTCTGGGGCTCTATTCACTGCGCCACCGCCTAGTCAGGCCAAGATTTTTTTTTTATTGATTTTAGAGAGAGAGGAAGGAAGAGAGAGAGACAGGAACTGTTCCCGTGTGTGCCCTGACCAGGGATTGAACCGGCAACCTCTGTGCTTCAGAGTAAAGATGTAAGAACAGAGCTATCTGGCCAGAGCTCAAAACAAATTTATTTTTGTGACAGAGAGAGGGACAGATAGGGACAGACAGATAGGAAGGGAGAGAGATGAGAAGCATCCATTCTTTGTTGCAGGTACTTAGTTGTTCATTGACTGCTTTCTCATTGGTGTCTTGAGGGGGGCTGGGGACGGGTGGGCTACAGCAGAGCAAGTGACCCCTTGCTCAAGCCGGCAACCTTGGACTCAAGCCGGCAACCATGGGGTCATGTCTATGATCATACGCTCAAACCAGCGACCCTGTGCTCAAGCTGGATGAGCCCGCCTGGTCAGGCTCAAGATTTTTTTTTTTGTAAGATTTTATTGATTTTACAGAAAGAGGAAGTGGGGTATGAGAAGTATCAACTCACATTTGTTTCGCTTCAGTTCTTCATTGATTGTCATGTGCCTTGAATGGGCAAACCCAGGATTTCGAACCATCAACCTCAGCATTCCGGGTCAACACTTTTATCCACTTGCACCACCACAGGTCATCAGATTTTTCTTGAATGCTTGCTGGTTGCCAAAGCCCCTGGCTTTCTGAGTGCTAGGGGCAGGGAAGAATAAGACAGACAAGGCCCCTTTATGCAGCTTATGTTCTAGTGGGGAGGACTAAATAAAATAAGTTGAGCATGGTAAGAGCTATGAGGAGATTAAATACAGGGTCATGAAATAAAAGTGACTTAAAGTAGAGAATATGCATGTGTGCACGTGCATGTAGTTGGAGGGTAGGTGTTTGACCACTGTAGGATGGCCAAGTAAGTAGAGAGGAGGCTTCTCTGAGGAGCTGAGCTGTCCTAAACATTGAGGAATTAAAATTCCCTTTGGGAGGTGGGGTGCAAGTGGAAGCTCCAGGCTGATATAGGTCAGGTTGGGTGCTTCACCCACCCATAGGCTGACCAGTGATCTGTTGTAAAAGGGCAGGGGATGCGTGACAGGTATGCAACATAATTGAATGATAAGATAACCTGGAGATGTTTTTGTTGTACATATGTACCCTGATTTATTGGTGTCACCCCATTAAAATTAATTTTAAAAAAAGAAAAAAAAAGGGTAGGGGATGCTGCTCAGATTTTTCTTTTGGGTTTTAGAATTCAGAAATATGAAAAGAATTTTTAGTTGGCAGTGAGAGCTGAATCTAAAAGGTACAGAAGGCTGAAGAGACACATGTAGGCTAAAGTTTTGAACTAGCAGAAGCTGTGAGTAAGCAGAGGAAGGCAGTGAGTGGCTCCATCTGGCATGCGAATGAGCAGGAGAATGCAAATCCATGGCTGTTTATGTGTTAGTGAGGTTCTGGGAGATGTCTTGAGATCTAAACTAGTCTGGAGTTCTACAAGAACTCCCATCCTGTCCATGGCTTCTAATCTTGCTTTTCCCAGCTGGTCTCAAGTCTTAATCTCTTACTAGATGTCTTTTCAGTAATTCCCTTTTATGTCTGCCTGCTATCCCCTGCGGACAGTTAAATTTGATTAAAGCAGTCATATGGACCTGGGTTTGAATCCCTGGTTTTCCTCTAATTAGCTGAGACTTTGAACAATTATTTCATTTCTGCAAGCATCTAGGTGTAACAACTGTATCCTTAGTGTTCTTCAGATTAAAGGAGATAATTGTGAAAGGGCCTGGAGAGAGCTTAGTACATAGTAGGAGTGCAGAATTTGTTAGATGCTTTTCTTCTTCTACATGTTTGAATGCTTATATGATTGCATGCCTCCCTCTCAGTATTGAATTGTCCTTGGTTTTTTAAGTCACTCTTATAGTTATCCTTCCACCTCTGTACTCATTGGAACTGCCCTTAAACTGTAACGGGAACAACATGACAACTGCCCTTCCTTTCCTAATGAATTAACACTGTTACTAGTCTTACTGAGGCTAGTTAGGGTAACAAAGATGAAAATGCTTTTAGGCTTATTAATATTTGTATTTATAAAAGATGGGCCTGCTAAGCAGTGGCTGTTGAGCAGTGGCTTCCAAAGACAGAGTGTGAGAACAGGGATGTAAGAGCCAGTCCTCCAAACGGTGATTCAAGGAAGGAAGGTTATGCAAAAGCTATCTCAGAGAAATCAGGTTCAGAAAAGGAGAAAAAAAGATGACACAAACAGGGAGCAGACAAGTTTCCCTTAGCCCTTGGCCTGACAAGGGAAAAGGAATACTGTAGACTCGGTATTTGGAGCTCTTCCCACCAGGCCAAGGCCCTGTGAAGAGAGCTCTGCCAGTCTGCAGCCAGACAGAAAGCTCTGCTTTCTGAGGCCAGAACATTTTATGGTGGCAGCTCTGGTATGTACTGGAAATGAAGGGTAGGATGAACTAAGAAGCAAACTAGAGTTATCTATAAATAAAGATATCTGGTACATGGGTGTAATGCCCGTGACTGAAGCCAGGCAGGTCCACATTGGATTCGGGCAGATGGCAGAGGAACTGTGGAGCCGGAAAGCACTGGGCCATTCCCGTCTAAGAGTCTCACAAGGGCAGACAAGCAGACAGGTAGGAGGAAACTGCTTCTCAGGCAAATAAACAGCAAAATGGTCCCTCAGTGGTGGGCAGGCAATCTGCCATCCGCAGTCCCTTTGAGTGCCAGCACCCATAGTTTTACATAGGTCACACACACGTGGTGCTGCCATGTGCTCACACACCAATCTGGCAAAGGGCTTGCAGCTGCTAAACCAGTGAGCAAGCCTAACACAGCTGTTTTCCCAACAATGGGTTAACTTGTGCCGTGTAGGAAAAACTGTAATTGTAATTCTCTGCCTTGTGTGTCATGACTTGACTTAGAGGTCTTCCCAACAGGATCAAGCAAGCATGTTTGTCATGCAAATGCTGCCTTGTTGGAGACATGAGACAATGCTACAGAAGTGATTACAGGCAACATCTGTGATTCTAGGGCACAGGTCTTTGTGAGGAAATCTCCAAACCTTTCCTAGAGAAGTTGGAAGGGCATCCAAGCAGCAAAAGCATCCCAGATGAGCCTGCCAAAGTGCTGGTGCAGTGGATAGAGCGTCAGCCTGAGATGCTGAGGACCCAGGTTTGAAACCCCAAGGTTGCCGGCTTGAGTGTAGGCTCACCAGCTTGAGCGCGGGGTTGCTGGCTTGAGCCGAAGGTCACTGGATTGAGAAAGGGGTCACTCACTTTTCTGTAGCCTCCCGGTTAAGACACGTATAGGAAAGCAGTCAATGAACAACTAAGGTGCCGCAATGAATAATTGATACCTCTTATCTCTCTCCCGTTCTGTCTGTCCCTATTTGTCCCTGTCTCTCTCTCCGTAACTGTCACACAAAAAAAGCATCCCTGATGAAATGGCAGGCAGTTTCTGTATAGAGGCTTTCCTAGGCTGCATTCTGCTGGAGCCATTTTTTTTTTTTTTTCATTTTACAGAGGAGACACAGAATGAGAGAGAGAGAGAGAGAGAGAAAGGGGGGAGGAGCTGGAAGCATCAACTCCCATATGTGCCTTGACCAGACCAGTACAGGGTTTTGAACTGGCGACCTCAGTGTTCCCAGGTCGACGCTTTAACCACTGCGCCACCACAGGTCAGGCTGGAGCCATTTTTGATAAATGTTGCTAGATGGATTGCACCATTTGGTGTGACTTCATGGGATCTACACGTGATGGAGAGGATATGGTCTCTGCCAGCAAAAAAATGTACATCCTAAGGAGAAATTCCATAAGTAGTGTTGAGACTGCTCTTATGAACTGTACTAGATTTCAGGCCAGTTCTTCCTGGCTTGTCAGATAACTGCCAGATTTTCCCCCCCTAGGACCATGGCGAATAAAACCCAGGAGATTGGTGGCATCCATTTCCCTTTTCCCTTCACACCCTATTCCATCCAGAAAGACTTCATGGCAAAGCTATACCAGGTGTTGGAGGCTGGCAAGATTGGGATATTTGAGAGTCCAACTGGCACTGTAAGTATGAATAGTTGGGCCCAAGAGGGCTCTTGGGAGACCCCAGTTACAGCTGGTCAGAGGCATCCTAGCATGCTTTTTGTTCGCCGTGTAGAGATTTTCATGGTTTGAAGGTGGCAAAGTAGTTCTGTCAGTTAATCTTTCTGAGTAATGCTCACTTCCCTCTATTAAATTGTTAAAACATAACCCCAGGGTCTAAGGATATTTAGGCTAAAGGCAAATGAGAATTTGAATGGCAGTGGAAACAAAGCACTAAAACTTTCCAGATTTACTGGGTGTGCAGCTGCTTTGCTGTTGAGCAATTAGAAATAACTTTGGCTTAGTCACAGATGAAGCATGTTGGTTTAGTCACCAGGAACTAGGTTACTGAGTGATGACGAGGTCCAGTCAAGGGTCCCTAAGTTTTTTCTTCCTGGCTTGGAATGAGAGATTTATTAGATATTGGCCATTGAGGATTGCTAGGGCTATGGAGATCAGTTACTGTTTCTCTCTTGCACTTTATTTATTATCATGTATCATAAGTAGTCTGTGATAGTGCAATGTGAGTGTTGATGTTAAAGGTCCCTCAACTAGCCCATGACTTACTGGAGGATAAGGACCTTGTTCTCACCTCTGTGTCCCTATCATCTAGTAGAGCTTGGCCTTTTGACCCACAGGAGTCTTTTAATAAGTATGTATTGAATGAATGAATGAATAAAAGAAAGTGAGTCATTTCTTTTCTCCCACTTGCTGATGGAAGCATGTCACTCTCGAGATGATAGGATCACCTGGGACAGGAAAAGTGCAGACTGGGGCATGGTATTGTGTCAAGCTCTTTCATATATGTATATAGTGAGTGGGAAAGAATAAATCTGTAAGTCACTATACTGTGGTTTTTCCTTGAATAATTTTATTTTTCTAGATGTAGTAATTGTGTTTTAAACATTTGTTTAGTTTTCAATATACTAAGGCCATTCCTCACACATCATCTGGTGGTCTCTCAGTATGATACCAGTTCCTGTGCAATCCCAAATACAGTTGGCTGTTATCCATGGCTTCTGCACCCACAGTCACAACCAACCTTGGATCAAAAGCCCTGGGTATAGCCTGACAAGCGGTGGTGCAGTGGATAGAGCATTGACCTGGGACAATGAGGTCACCGGCTTGAGCGCAGGCTCATCCTGCTTGAGTACAGCTCACCAGTTTGGGCATGGGGTCGCTGGCTTGAGCATAGGATCATAGACATGACCCCATGGTTGCTGGGTTGAGCCCAAAGGTTGCTGGCTTGAGCCCAAGGTCGCTGGCTCTACTGTAGCCCCTTGGTCAGGGCATCTATGAGAAAGCAATCAATGAACAACTAAGATACTGCAGTGAAGGGTTGATGCTTCATCTCTCTCCCTTCCTGTGTGTCTGTCCCTATCTATCCCTCTCTCTGTCTCTCACTCTCTGTCACACACACACACACAGCACTGGAAATAAAAGTTGCCTTGTTGCTGACATGTCCTATGAAGTTTGGCCTGTGACAGTTGCTGAACATGTACAGACTTTTTTTTTTCCATTATTCTCTAAACAATATAGTATAGCAATTATTTATATAACATTTACATTATAGTAAATATAAGTAATCTAGACATGATTTAGGGTATACAGGAGGAAGTACATAGGTTATATGGAAATATTGAGTAATTTTATATGGGGATTTGAGCATCTGCAGATTTTTGCATTCTTGGAGTTCTTGGTCCTGATTGCCCATGGATACTGAGAGACCACTGCAGAGGATTCCTTTGAAACCTTTTGTAAACCAAAAGGGCATAAAGTAAAGGGTGTCTTCCACTTTCCAAAGTTTGCTTTATGCAAGTTTGTGTTATGCCACTTTGCTTTTACAAAAGACCAAAGTTTGCCTAATGTGATCTTTTGGAAAGCAGGGGAGACCAATATTCAGTACATTTAAAATTACGATCTTAGTTTGCTAGAGCTGCCACAACAAAATGCCATGGTCTGCGTGGCTTAAATGACAGAAATTTACTTTCTCACAGTCCTGGAGACGGGAGTGTTTTTGAGAGTGCAGTTGCAGCAGGCTTTGGTTCCTGGTGAGGACTCCCTTCCCGGCTTTGAGACTGCCACCTTCTTGCTGGGTCCTCACATGGCAGAGAGAGAGAGAGAAAGAGAGAGATATCCTTGGTGTCACTTCCCTATTTATATGGACACCACCATGTCTATCAGATCAGGGTTCTACCTTTATGACCTCATTTAACCTTAATAACCTCCTTAGTAGCTCTTTCTCCATTGTGGTCATAGGGGGTTAGGGCTTTAACATGTGTATTTGTGGGGTGGGGGAGACACAGTTCAGTCCATAGCAATAATCAGTTCCATTTTACCTGGTGACTTCCTTGAAGTCCTCCTCTATACGTTTGCTCTTATTGGAATTAGTAGCTCATTAGAGCTAGTACATAGCTATTGCTCTAGGATTTCCCTTTGCTCCTTTAAAAAAATCAACTTATTTGAGGATAATTGACATTTAATTAAATTTACCCCTTTTACGTCTGTAATTTCAGTGAGTTTTGACAGATGTAAACACCCAATCATCATTATCCCCAAATGATCAAGATACAAATCATTGCCTTCACCCCGGAAAGTTCACTGTACCTCTCGGAAGCTGCTCCCTGCTGCTGTCTCTTCTTTGGCATCTCACCCCAGCCCCTGGCAGTCACAGATTCACTTTCTGTTTCTGTAGATTAGTTTGATCTTTCCACTATGTCATTAAAATGGAATCCCATACAAGTGGAATCATATAGTATGTAATATTTTGTGTCTAGTTTCTTTTACTAAGCCAGCATAGTATTTCCAAGATTCATTCATGTGTATTTTTTCCCTATTGCTTCTGCGTTGTATTCTCTGTTTTTTTTATTCCATATCTCCTTGGTTTACTTCCTTGTTTTGGTAAAGAATCTTTCTTTTTCTTTTTTTTAAAATTTTTTATTTATTCAGTTTAGAGAGGAGAGAGAGAGAGAGAGAGAGAGAGAGAGAGAGAAATGGGAGAGGAGCAGGAAGCATCAACTTCCATATGTGCCTTGACCAGACAAGTGCAGGGTTTTGAACCGGCGACCTTAACATTCCAGGTCGACGCTTTATCCACTGCGCCACCACAGGTCAGGTGGTTTGTTTTTGTTTTGTTTTTTACCTTAACTCCTACTTTCTTGAGATTTCTTTAACTTTATTGCCCCATCTTTTTATTAATTATTTTTGTGTTTTTAGTTTTTTATTTATTGATTTTAGACAGAGGATGATGAACAAGAGAGAGAAACATTGATTTGTTGTTCCACTTATTCATGCACTCATTGTTTGATTTTTTTTTTTAAACACAGAATTCCGTTTTATTTATTTTTATTTATTCATTTTAGAGAGGAGACACAGAGAGAGAGAGAGAGAGAGAGAGAGAGAGAGAGAGAGAGAGAAAGGGGGGAGGAGCTGGAAGCATCAACTCCCATATGTGCCTTGACCAGACCAGTGCAGGGTTTTGAACTGGCGACCTCAGTGTTCCCAGGTCGACGCTTTATCCACTGTGCCACCACAGGTCAGGCTATTGTTTGATTTTTATGTGTGCTCTGACTCGGTTTCAAACCCACCAACCTTGCTGTATCAGAATGGCGCTCTAACCAACCAAGTTAACCGGCTAGGGTGGGTTCAGTTTATTTTGCCTGTGGTCTCTTAGATATCAAGAACTTGTTCTTATTCTATAATTTTTATTTTTTAAATTTATTTTATTTTATTATTATTTTTAAACTTTATTGATTTTTAGAGAGAGGAGAGGAGAGAGAGACAGAGAAGAGGGGGGAGAGGCAGGAAGTATCAGTTCACAGTAGTTGCTTGCTGTATGTGTCTTGATTGATTTGTGGCAAGCCCAGGGTTTCAAACCAATGACCTTAGTGTTCCAGGTTAACACTTTATCCACTGCGCCACCACAGATCAGGCTATTCTATAATTTTTTTTTTTTTTTAAACAGGGACAGAGAGAGAGTCAGAGAGAGGGACAGATAGACGGGAACAGAGAGAGATGAGAAGCATCAATCATTAGTTTTTCATTGCCGTTGTACAACCTTAGTTGTTCATTGATTGCTTTCTCACATATGCCGTGACCACGGGCCTTCAGCAGACCGAGCAACCCCTTGCTGGAGCCAGCGACCTTGGGTCTAAGCTGACGAGCTATTGCTCAAGCCAGATGGGCCCGTGCTCACGCTGGCAACCTCGGGGTCTCGAACCTGGGTCTTCTGCATCCCAGTCCGAAGCTCTATCCACTGCGCCACCGCCTGGTCAGGCTATTCTATAATTTTTTAAAAGTAGCATCCTGTTCTTGTTTTATGAAAATATTATCTTTCTGAAGATATCAATTATAGTTGTATTTTGAAGTTCTTTTCCCCTTTGCATTGTTTTGTCCCGTTCCCTCTACTTTCCCAGTTTGGGGTTCTGTTTTGAGGCTTTCCTCAAGTGTCTGGTGATCCTTGCCTTCTGCTGTTGGTATACAAGAAAAAGCCACTGACTGCAAGGACCTCCATTTATTAGTGTTTGTAGGATTTTCCCTAGAGCCATCCAGTTTTTCCAGCAAAGTTTCTGCTCTGATCTCTTGCCTAGTGGGTCCACACCTGACTGCCAGGATTCTTGAGGGTGTGGCCAGTGGCTCTGGGGCACATGGCCTTTCACTTACTGCTGGGCTCTCAGCCCTGCGCTCTGCCCAGCCCTCTGCCCTGCCTTATTCCACCTGCTGTCTCCAGGGCACTCGGGGCTCCACTTTGCCAGGGAATAACTTTCTGTCTCTGGGAGGAGAGCAGACTGCAACTTGGGAATCTAATTATTCTTTAAAAGAATTTCTGTGAATCCCTTTGTCCTGCTGGTTCCGGGGCATTTCTGAGGGAGAACTGGGCAGATTTCTGTATGCACGTAGTCCCAGTGCCCTTTACTGTGCCTTCTATCACTCCTAAAACTGGTTACTGTCCCTATTCCATTCCCTTTGTTTTTGTGGTGAAAGCCTCTTCTATTCCTTTGTTGTGATTTTAGTGTGTTTTTGAGGAGGTAGAGAGCACGAGCTCATTCCACCTTTCTTAACCTGACGGTACCCCTCCTCCCCTCAGGTCTCTCTGTCTCAGCTGCTTGCCCATACCAGGTGTCCTCCTCCTCTGCTCAGCCCTTCATGTTGGTGCTCTTGGTTCTGTGGTCTCCTCTCCCTACTGTGTACTTCAGTTACCTTCACCTTGGGATGGGGTCCACATCATGCCCCCAACAGAGCTCTTCCCCTGTCCTTGTGCCCCACTGCCTGCAGGGGGCGCCATGCTGTGACAGGCTTGCCTCACCTGCTAGTCCTCTGCCTCAGATACTCAGTTTCTCCCTTTAGCTGCCTGATGATGCCTAGTTTCCCTTTAAGTCACCTTTTTAAGCATTTCATGAATCTGTTATCACACTGAATTGACTTCTGCCTTTTGCCCACTGCGCCTTGTACAGCAGTGCAGTGTGGGAGTTCTGAACCCTGGAGTCTGTGTCCCGGCCAGGATCTGTGAAGCCCTTCGAATCATGTATTTATGTTTGTGCCTGAGAGCACTTCCCAGGGAGCTCTGTTCCCAGTACCTAGCCCAGTGCTTGCTGCAATGTAGGAGTTTAGAATGAATGAATTTACTTGTCTCTGCCTACATTTTTTAAACTGTTATGGTAACAAAAATTCTAGGAAATAACTTTGCACAAGGCTAGGTATACTGTGGGTGCTTTATTAAGTTGATTTCATAACTGAAGTGAGTATTTGGTTATATGTCCTTTTAACATTTTCCAATCTAAAATATTTGAGGCCTTATTATAGAATATAGGCCTGCAAGACTTTATCTGTTTTCTTGGTGTTAGACTATCTCTGCATTGTTTCTGGAAGATAACTTTGTCCCCTCAGAAACTTGTTAAAGGGCCACCTCTCCTGCCCCTAGTTTGATGACAGCTAAAGCTGATGGCTCCCTATTCACAGGCAGCTCAGAATGACTGCCTCCAGGTTTCCCTGGGGGGGTACTGTCTGCAAGTTTGTGACTCAGTATTTATTACAAATTGACAGAAATGGGACATACGGGGCTTTTCTGAAGATATGTGAGCCATCTATTCTTTAGAAGTGTGAGTTTGTCACAGGGCCTTTTGGGAATTTGATGAAAGTTAATAAATCCTCATCCTGAGTTAATGATTTTATTACTTATTACGGCCAAAAAAAAAAGGCGGTTCCAATTGCTCATTTATGTACTAGGTGTTCTTCTAATCCTTTAACCTTTATGAGTATTTAACTTAATGCTTGAAGCAACTCTGAGGAATGTGCTACTGTTATTCCCATTTTGCATTTGTAGAAACAAGCCTCCAGAGCTTAGGATCACAGAGCTGATAAGTAGAGGAGGAGCCAGTATTTGGCCTAGGCTATCTGGCTGTGGAGCCTGAAGTTTAGCCCCTATGCTCTGCTGTTTCCCCCAACTCTGGATGCACATGTGTATTTCACCTACGGTTCCTCCAGGCCCAAATTGTGTTCAGAACCTCACTCTGGATACTCCTGAGATCATCCTTGAGTTAAGCAGGCTCAGGGAGCTGATGGCCTGGATCCGAAGGTATTGGCCCTTCCTGAGACTCACCTGAAATGAACTGCCCTTGAGACACCTGAGAAGCAGCTCTGAAACTCACTGTGGCAGCCTCTCTAGAGGGACTGCTTAGTCTGTACATGCTGCTGTAAAAATCTTACAAACTTGCAGAGCTTTAAACAACCAAAATGTATTCTCTCGCTGTCCTGGAGGCCAGATTCTGGTGGCAGTGTTGGCTCTTTTTGAGGGCAGTTAGAGAAGGATCTGTTCAGGTCCCTCTTCTTGGCTTGTAGTTCACCTTCTTCTGTACATGCCCCTGTGTCCACATTTCCCCTTTTTATTAGGACACCAGTCATCTTAACTGAATACATCTCAAGTGACCCTGCTTCCAAATAAGGCTGCATTCTGAGACACTGGGGTTTGGGACTGACATGAATTTTGGGGGACATGATTCAACCTATAAACCAGAATCACAGGAAAAATTCTGGACTTTAAATAAAAAATTGTGTTCTTCAAAAAAATAAAAGGATTGTGTTCTTTAGAGCAATTGGTTTGCTTTAACAAAGCTTTGAACACTGGAACTCATGGGACTGATTGTGTTCTGTTTGCCCACTGGCTGCTAGAGTCAAGTGGGCCATCTGCCCAGTGGTGGAGCAAGCAAGGGTGGTTCCTTCTCAGCATATGGATGGGATTTTATGTGCTGCATTTTTTCATCTTAATTCTTTTGCGGGTTGTAGATCTAATTTCTCATTTTCTTTTAATTATGTTACCTTGCAGTAGTTAGTTATATATAACCTGATAAGCCACTTTAAATTCTTGTAGGAACAGTGAACTGTATAATTAAGCAAAGAACTTCACTTTTTTTTCTTCCTTGGTCCTACTTTCCCTGGCCCTTTCTTGCTAATTTCTTTCCTTTTCTTCCCCAGGCTGGTCTTAGAGCACCTTCTAATATTCAAGTCAGACCTTATTTGAAGCATTAGTGAAATGGAAAAGGTCTTTTGGGAAGCTTTTTCTTTTCTTTTTAAGTGAGAGAGAGAAAGACAGGAAGGGAGAGAAGTGAGAAGCATCTACTTGTAGTTGCGTCACTTTAGTTGTTCATTGACAGCTTCTCATACATCCCTTGACGGTGTTGGTAGGGTGTGCCAGCTGACCCAGTGACCCCTTGCTCAAGCCAATGACCTTGGGATTCATGCCAGCAACCTTTGGGCTCAAGCCAGGTACCATGGGACATGGTGATGATCCCACACTTAAGCCGGCAAGCCTGTGCTCAAGCTGGTGAGCCTGCACTCGAATCTGAGACGTCAGTGTTTCGAACCTGGGACCTCAGCATAATAAGTTGACACTCTATCCACTGCACCACCACCGGTCAGGCTGGGAAGCTTTGTTTTTTGTTTTTCATTCCTGCAAACATTTTTTTTCCTGTAGGGAAAATCATTAAGTCTTATTTGTGGGGCCCTTTCCTGGCTCCGTGACTTCGAACAGAAGAAATGTCAAGAGGAGGCACGGCTCCTTGAAGCTGGAACTGCCCCCTTAAATGATGGGAAGAACCAGCCCCCATTTGTTTCATATTCATGTCAAGGGACCCCAGGCACCCTGAGGCCTGCTGCAGAGCCTGACTGGGTTACTCAGTTTGTGCAGAAGAAAAAAGAAAGGGATCTGGTGGAACAACTAAAGGTGAGATTGGAGGTGGGAGGGGACAGGAAGCGGGTGTGATCGAGAAAGAGGACTGCAGTGATGATTTCGGGTCAGGTCCAAGATTTAGATGCCCTGTGTCCTTTGCCTTTGCAGCGCATCTTAGCTCTCCTGGCAGCTTTCTTGAAATTTGGTGCTGCATGCTTGCTGTTTTGTTTTGTTTTTAAGATTTTATTTATTCATTTTAGAGAGAGGAGTGAGAAAGAGAGAGAGAGAGAAGGAGGAAGGAGCAGGAAGTATCAACTCCCATATATGCCTTGACCAGGCAAGCCCAGGGTTTTGAACCAGTGACCTCAGTGTTCCAGGTTGATGCTTTATCCCCTGTGCCACCACAGGTCAGGTCAGCTTGGTGCGCTTTTTAAGTTGATGGCAGTAGGCCTTCTCTAGACCAGTGGTTGGCAGTTCTCATTCATTACTTACCTGGAAAAGGAACCTACCTCACTGTTGCTATTGACAACATGGTTTGGTGGCTACAGACTCAAAGAATGCTTTTGATTGAGAGGATATGGCTTTGGGAGGCAGTATACAGACTTCCTGTAGTGAGCAGCAAGGCTGGACCTAACGAGGTTCAGGGTCTGGTGATGAGTGCTGGCCAGCAGAGAACTGCCCTATGGAAAGAGGCACTAGGCTGAGCAACCCCAGACTCTTTTATTTATTTTTTATTCTTTTCCAAGTTAGAGGAGGGGAGATAGACTCCTGCATGCACCCAGATTGGGATCCACCTGGGAATCCCTGTCTTGGGGCCGATGCTCTGCCCATCTGGGGCTGCTGGCCACTGAGCTATTTTTAGCGCCTGAGGCAGAGGCTCCATGAAGCCATCCTCAGCACCCTGGGCCAATATGCTCAAACCAATGGAGCCATAACTGTGGGAGGAGAAAAGAGAAAGGGGAGGGGAAGAAGTGGAGAAGCAGATGGTTGCTTCTCCTGTATGCTCTCATTAGGAATCGAACCTAGGACGTCTGCACACTGGGCTGATGCTCTACCACTGAGCCAACCGCCCAGGGCCCCCAGACTCTTTAAGAAAGGCCTGGTTTGGGGCTTCCTGCAGGAGTCTCTTTTATGGCTGCTTTGCCCTTTAGAAGGAGCAGATCAGGAGGAAGAAGCGGGAAGAACGCCTGCAGCAGCTCCGTCACAACACACAGTTCAAGTATGCGGCCAAACGTGAGGTGAGTGTCATCTCCTGGAGTGGCTGCCTGGGACCTCGAGGTGTAGCTCCTTTGGGTGAGTGGCTAGGACTTTAGGCTCCTCTCCCTGACTCCTGCTGGCAAGGTTCTTATCGTGCAGTGGTTGAGGAGCTTGAGGCGAGGTATTAATACCAGGGAAAGAGCTAGGTCCACGTTGGTGGCATGTGTGCGTGCTGTCTTTGGGAAAGCCACACTGAGGCTGATGGTCAAGGAAGTGGGGGCACCAGTACTGAGACCGTTCTCTTTCCCCACCTGTCATGCTCGTGTCCAGAGACAGGAAGAAGAAGAGACTGAGTGTCTCCTCCGCCTCAGCAGGGACACACTGGCAGCAGGATCAGAGGCCGAGCTGCTAGAGGGACTAGCACCTGGGGAGGAGGAGCTAGTCCTCTCCGAGTACGAGAGTGAAGAGGAGAAAGGAGCCGCTAGTGGGTAAGCCAGCATTACCCCCCCCCCCGCCCCCACTGAGTCTCCTGGGGCTCCTAGGGAGGCAGCTTTTTCCTCATGCCCAGAAGGAGGCAGGCTGCTCAGTCCCTCTTAGGGTACCTGAATGCCAGCCACGGCCTCTTTTCTCTCAGCCAAGTACCCCTCGGGGTGCATCAGTGTTAAGGACGGTGATAGCCAACCCTCTCTCTGCCAGGCACAGGCTGCCAGCATGTGTGTTAACTCCATTATTCTCACAGCAGTATTTGTGCGTTTCCTTTACACTGAGGGACTGTGGCCCAGCAAAGTGTAAGGCAGTGGGGAGCTGAGACTTGAGCCCCCCACCCAGTTCTAGATCCCAGACTCTTTAGTACCAGGCTACACTGGGTAAGGTTGGTGACCCAAACCACCAAGGGATCCTCAGCTCTTCTTTTCACTGTATGGCTTCTGTGGTCCTGGTTTATAGGTTTCTCACTAATGGGCTGTAACATACGGGTGAACTAAAAACAGATCACAGCTAGGCTCATTTCTGGACCACAGTGCCCGGCATGAGGCCCTCCTTTGTCATTCATGCTTCACAGATGCCCTTTGGGAGTCCACCCTGAGTGTGGCGCATTTCTAGGTGCTGTGGATATTGAGCTGAGTAAGACAGACACAACCCCTGCCCTCAGAGGGCTTGCGTTTAGTGGAGGGAGACAGACAGAGTGAAAAAGGCCCTATGTGAAAGTAGCACATTTACCTAAGAGGGCAGTAAAACAGGGTAAAGTGGGTGGGCTGTGGGGTTACACCTCTGGAGCAGTCAGGAAAGACCTGTGAGGAGGTGATTTTTGAGCCGAGGCCTGAAGGAGGAGAGAGCGGAGGGAAGACCTGGCAGAAGAGAGTTCAGGCCAGAGACCTAGAGTGCAATGGCCCAGAAACAGAACAGGTTGAGTGTGTTTGAGGAACAAAAAGAAGGCCCGGGTGCTGAGCCATGAGTGATTGAGGAGGAGAGGAAGAAGAAGCCTAGGATGGGGCAGCTGGCAGTGAGAGGTTTGGGTGTTTTCTCAGAGAAGCCGGAGGCTGTGGGAGGTTTCAAGCAAGGGAGTGATTTGGGCATTAGAAGGGTCATTATGGATGGCTCAGTGGTAGAGTGTCGGCCCGGGGTGTGGAAGTCCTGGGTTCAATTCCTGTCAGGGCACACAGAAGTGCCCATCTGTTTCTTCACCCCACCCCCTCTCGCTTCTCTCCCTCTCTCCCCCTCCCTTTCCCTCTCCCTCTCCCTCTCCCTCTCCCTCTTCCTCTCCCTCTCTCTCTCCCTCTCCCTCTCCCTTTCCCTTTTCCTCTCCCTCTCTCCCTTCCTCCCTCCCTCCCTCTCTCCATCCCTCTTCTCCTCCCCTCCTGCAGCCAAGGCTCAATTAGAGCAAGTTGACTCTGGGCACTGAGGATGGTTCCATGCCTCAGGTGGTAAAAAAAAAATGGCTCCAGTTGCAATGGAGCAAGGGCCCCAGGTGGGCAGAGCATCGCCCCCCAGTGGGCTTGCCGGGTGGATCCTGGTTGAGGCGTATGCGGAAGTCTGCCTCTGCCTCCCCTCCTCTCACTAAATGAAAAAAAAAGAAAAAGAAAGATCATCGTGGCCTTGAGGTTCAGTGGCTCTTCCTCTAAGGCAGTGGTTCTTAACCTGGGTTCTATCGAACCCTAAGGGTTCGATGACTCTGTCTCAGGGGTTCGGAGAAGTCTCTGCCGCGGAGGCCAGAATAAAGTAATACCGTAATTTGTTGTGAGTTCATGCACTTTATTGGTTTTGTTCTTTGAGCAAGGTGATGTTCATGCACAGCTCATTTTGTGCACCAGTAAAAAATCATATACCTATATCTTGAATTTGGAAAAAAAAATCATATTTTATTTATCACTAAAGAAGGGTTCGGTGAATGTGCATATGAAACTGGGGGTTCAGTGCCTCAAAAAACATTAAGAACCACTGCTCTAAGGCCTGAGTGCTCCTTCAGATCATCTCTCTCAAGCCCCAGCATGGAAAAGGTCTTTCCAGCTGCCGTGTGTTTCATATTTCCATCCACACTGTGGTCACTATATCTGTCTGAAGTGTCATTCTGAATGCCTGAAACCCTCTTTACTTCATGAAGGATGAATCCACACTCACAGTGTGCCCACAACACCCCATCTAACTTCATCTTGACACCCTGCATCTCCCAGCTGCCCCAACTGTCTCCCCAGCTTTATCAAGATGTCATTGACACAGCCTGACCTGTGGTGGCGCAGTGGATAAAGCGTCGACCTGGGAACACTGAGGTAGCCAGTTCAAAACCCTGCACTGGTCTGGTCAAGGCACATATGGGAGTTGATGCTTCCAGCTCCTCCCCCCTTTCTCTCTTTCTCTATCTATCTTTCTCACTCTGTGTCTCCTCTCTAAAATGAATAAATAAATTGAAAGAAATTTAAAAAAAAAGATGTCATTGACACAGATTGTGTATGTTTCAGCATTGTGCAAGTTCAAGGTGTACAATCTGATTGTAAATTTGAACATACTGTAAAATGATTATCACAGTGGAGCTAGTTAACATATCTGTCATTTCACATAATTACCGTATTTTTCACTCTGTATGACGCACCAGACCATAAGATACACCTAGAGTTTTAAGGAGGAAAATAAGAAAAAAATATTCTGAACCAAATGGTGTGTTAAAATATTTAATAAAATATACCACAATAATATTTCAACAATGTAAACTCAACAGCAGTATTAACAACCATTAGCACTGTTATTAACAAATCAGAAGAGACTTTAATATTCAAATACTCTTCTAGTTGTGCGGGAACCTGCAGCAGCTAAAAAAGAAAAATGAACGTTCACTCCATAAGACATATGGGCATTTCCCCCTCCACTTTTGGGGGAAAGGGGTGCGTCTTATGGAGCGAAAGATATGGTACCATTTTTTGTGTGTATGTGGTAAGAATTTTTTTTTTTTTTACAGGGACAGAGAGAGAGTCAGAGAGAGGGATAGATAGGGACAGATAGACAGGAACAGAGAGCGGTGAGAAGTATCAATCATTAGTTTTTCGTTGCCGTTGCAACACCTTAGTTGTTCATTGATTGCTTTCTCACATGTGCCTTGACCGCGGGCCTTCAGCAGACCAAGCAACCCCTTGCTGGAGCCAGCGACCTTGAGTCCAAGCTGACGAGCTTTTGCTCAAGCCAGATGGGCCCGCGCACAAGCTGGCGAGCTTGGGGTCTCGAACCTGGGTCCTCTGCATCCCAGTCCGATGCTCTATCAACTGCGCCACTGCCTGGTCAGGCTGTAATGAGAACTTTTAAGATCTGCTTTCTTAGCAACTTTTAAGTACACAGTACACTATTGTTAATTATAGTCACACTAGACCTCCCAGAACTTAACTCATCTTATCCCGGGAAGTTTGTACCCTTTGACCTTCTTCAGCTCTCCCCCCTGCAGGCCAGCCCCCCCATTCCTCCAGCTGACACCAACCTACTCTTTGTTTCTATGAGTTTGGATTTTTAGATACCACATAGGAGATTCTATAGCATTTGTCTTCCTTTTTCTGACATTTCTTTTAGCATAATGCTCTTGTTTCTTCTGTATTGTTGGAAATGCCTGGATTTTCTTCTTTTTCTAGGCTGATAAATATTCCACTGTGTGTGTTTATCACATTCCTTTGTCCATTCATCCGTCAGTGCACACTTAAATTGCATCCGTGTCTTGGCTCTTATAAATAAGGCTGCAGTGAACCTGGGGTGCAAATATGTCTTTGAGATGATGATTTCATCTCCTTCAGTTATATACTCGGAAGTGGAATTGCTGGATCATAGTGTAGTTCTATTTTTAATTTTTTGAGGAATCTCCATACTGTTTTCCACAGTTTCTACACCAATTTATAGTTCTACCAACAGTACCCAAGGTTTCCCTTTTCTGTACATTCTCACCAACACTTCTTGTTATTTCTTATCTTTTGATAATAGTCATTCTAACATGTGTGAGGTGGTTTCTCATTGTGACTTTGATTTGTGTTTCCCTAGCAACTAGTGATGTTGACCATCTTTTCATGTACCTGTTGGCCATTTGTATATATCTTCTTTGGAAAAACATCTGTTTCAGTCCTTTCTCATTTTTATTTTATTATTTTTTAAATTTATTTATTTATTCATTTTAGAGAGGAGACACAGAGTGAGAGAGAGAGATAGAGAAAGAGAGAAGGGGGAGGAGCTGGAAGCATCAACTCCCATATGTGCCTTGACCAGACCAGTGCAGGGTTTTGAACTGGCGACCTCAGTGTTCCCAGGTCGACGCTTTATCCACTGTGCCACCACAGGTCAGGCCCCTTTCTCATTTTTTTTTTTTTTTAAATTTAAATTTCTTTTTATTGTATTCATTTTAGAGAGGAGACACAGAGTGAGAGAGAGAGAGAGAGAGAAAGAAAGAGAGAAATGGGGGAGGAGCTGGAAGCATCAACTCCCATACGTGCCTTGACCAGACCATCACAGGGTTTTGAACTGGCGACCTCAGTGTTCCCAGGTCAATGCTTTATCCACTGCGCCACCACAGGTCAGGCCCCTTTCTCATTTTTAATTGGATTATTTGGTGGTGTTTTTTGCTCTCGAGTTGTAGGAATTCCTTATATGTTTTTATATTAAGCCCTTACTGAATACGTGGTTTACAAATGTATTTTCCCATTCGGGAGGTTTCCTCTTCATTTTGTTGGTTGTTTCTTTGCTGTGCAGAAGCTTTTTACTTTGATATAGTCCCACTTGTTTATATTTGCTTTTGTTGCTTGTACTCCTGGTGTCATAGCCAAAAAAACTCACTCCCAAGATGAATTTAACATTGGAGCTTTTTCCCTGTTATTTTTATCCTAGAGTTTCATGTGTTCAGGTCTTACATTATAATCTTTAAATTAAAAAATTTTTTTTCCACTGATTTGAATGAAATGGAGGAAGGGAGAGAGAGAGAGAGAGAAGCACCTACTCGTTTTTTTCACTCAGCTGTTCCATTTAGTTGCGCACTCATTACTTCTCATATGTGCCCTGACTGGAATCGAACCCATAACCTCTGGCGTGCCAGGTTGATGCTTTATCCATTGAGCCAACCAGCCAGGCCACATTTAAGTCTTTAATCCATTTCTGGTTAATTAGAGTGTAGGATAAAGGTCCAGTTTTATTTGTTTGCATGTGAATATCCAGTTATTCCTGCACCATTTATTGAAGAGACTTTCCTTTCCCATTGAGGATTCCTGGCTTCCTTGTCAAATATTAGATGACCCTATATGTATCAGTTTACATCTCCACTCTCAGTTCTGCCCATTGGTCTAAGTGCCTGTTTTAATGCCATACCATACTGTTTTAATTACTATAACTTTGTAATACAGTTTGAAACCAGGAAGTGTGATGCCTCCAGCTTCATTTTCCTTTCTCAGAATTGCTTTGACTATTCCGAGTCTTTTGTGGTTCCATTCAGTTTTTAGGATTGTTTTTTCATTTTCTGTTAAAAATGCCATTGGAAACCTCAGAGGTATCATATTGAATCTAGAGATGGCTTTGGGTAGTATAATATGGACATTTTAGCAATACTAATTCTTTTGACCTATGAATATATGATACTTTTTATTTGTTTGTCTTTAGTTTTTGGTTTTTTTTTAATCAATGCCTTGTAGTTTTCAGTGTACAGATCTTTTACCTCCTTGGTTAAATTTATTCCTAAGTATTTTATTGTTTTTGATGCCCTTGTAAATGGGATTGTTTCCTTTATTTCTCTTTCAGATAGTCTGTTAATGTGTAGAAATGCAACTGACTTTCATAGGTTGATTTTGTATTCTGCAGCTTCACTAAATTTCTTTATTAGTTCTGACAAAATATATATATATGATCATTTCATTTACAGAGATAATTGTACTTCTTCCTCTCCAAGTTGGATGCCTTTTATTTCCTTTTCTTACTTGATTTCTCTGGCTAAGACTTTCAATACTATGTTGAATAGGAGTGGTGAGGGTGGGCAACCTTGTCTTCTTTATGATCTCAGAGGAAAAGCTTTCAACCTTTCACTGCTGACTACAGTGGACTTGTTAAATATTACCTTTATTATGTTGAGGTACTTTTTTTCCATACCCAATTTGTTGATAGTTTCAATGAAAGGATGTTGATCCTGACCAGGCAGAGGTGCAGTGGATAGAGTGTTAGACTGAGACGCAAAGGACCCAGGTTCGAAACCCTGAGGTCGCCGGCTTAAGCATGTTCTCATCCGGTTTGAGCGCAGGCTCACCAACTTAAGCGCAGGGTTGCTGGTTTGAGCGTGGGATTATAGACATGACCCCATTATTGCTGGATTTAGCCCAAGGTTGCTGGCTTGAGCAAGGGGTCACTTGATCTGCTGCTGTAACCCCCTCCACACCCCCGTCAATGCATATATGAGAAAGCAATCAATGAACAACTAAGATGCCACAACGAAGAATCAAAGCTTCTCATCTCTCCCTTCCTGTCTGTTCCTATCTGTCTTTCTGTCACACACACAAAAAAGGATGTTGAGTTTGTCAAATGTTTTTTTCTGCATCTATTGAAATCATGTTTTTTATCTTCCTTTGGATTAATGTGATGTATCACACTTATTGATCTGCTTATCTTGAATCATCCTTGCATCCCAGGGATAAATCCTGCTTGATTACAATGTGTGATTTTTTTAGTGTGTTGCTGAGCTGGGTTTGCTTGTATTTGGTTGAGAATTTTAGCATATGTGTTTATCAGAGAAATTGGCCTGTAGTTTCTTTCTTGTAGTGTCCTTATCTGGCTTTGGTATCAGACTGATGCTGGTGTTATAAAATGCGTTTGGGAGTGCTTTCTCCTCTTCAAATTTTTTTGAACAGTTTGAAGAGGATTTGCATTTTTTTCTTTAAATATTTGGTAGAATTCACCAGTGAAACCATCTGGTCCTGGCATTTTCTTTGTGAAGTGGCCTGCACTTAAGCATAGATTTGAGGACCTGGATTCAGGCTAAAACTTCTGACTGCCCAAGGCTGAAATGTCTGAATGAATTTATGCATTATACTTGGAGGGGAAACAGAGCAACAAGTGCTCCACAAACTCTTTTTTTCATGGTGGCATGCCTACTTTATTATTTTTTTAAATTGATTTAAATTTATTGTGTTTACACAGATTCAAGTGTCCCACCGAATACATCTCCCCCACCTCTGTGTTCCCCGCAACATCCCCCTTGCCCTCCTCCCCCCGTCCATAAACCCTTTTCCATCGGCCTCCAAGATTGCTTGTCTGCCCTTCCACCTCTCCTCTAGAGCCCCTTGGGAAACATTAAAGACCTTGAGTAGAGTTTGTAGTTAAAGAAACAAAGTGCTCCGTAGGGTCCAGGCAAGAGCCGTGAATCCTAGAGATTAGGTTGTGCAGCTTCTCACACCTTTTATTGTGTTTCTAAGGTGTGTAGGCTAATAATGTTGACTAGACATCCAACCATGTAACATGGATTGACTAACCAGCCCCTAGTGCTGATAGGCTCTTTATTTATTCTTAGAAAGGACAGACTGAGGTGCTGAGGAGAAAAGATTCATCTGGTCCCGAGTGACACATCATTTAGACCCTCAGTCACTCAGGGCTTCGCTTAGGAAATGTGCATGGAGTTCCTGCTGTGTGCCGGCTGCTGTGGGGGGCACTCCACAGAAACAGGGCACACCCAGGTCCTGCCTGTGGACGTGCTAGTGTGGTCAATGAGGCAGAGGACTAAACTGTTTGGAATGAGATGAATACCACAAAGAACAGGTGCAGTCATGGCAGTGTGTCACAGGGCAGCCAAGCCGGTCAGGGGAGTTTGAGGAAGGCTCAAGATTGACTAGGTGTTGGCTAGGTGAAGGGATGAAGTGAGGGGAGAGAGTATTCCGGGAAAAGAGCACATCTCTGAGGTGATAAAGAATAAAGTTATTACCTGACCAGGTGGTGGCACAGTGGATAGAGTGTCAGACTAGAACACAGAGGACCCAGGTTCGAAACCATGAGGTTGCCAGCTTGAGCGTGGGTTCATCTGGCTTGAGCACGGGCTCACGAGCTTGTGTGCAGGATTATAGACATGACCCCATGGTAGCTGGCTTGAGCAAGGGGTCACTTGCTCTACTGTAGCCCCCTGGTCAAGGCACATATGAGAAAGCAATCACTGAATAACTAAGAAGCTGTAATGAAAAATTGATGCTTCTCATCTCTCTCCCTTCCTGTCTGTCACCATCTGTTCCTCTCTCTCTGTCTCTCTCTCTCTGTCTCTGTCAAAAAATAAAGTTCTCTTGGGGGAACTGAGAAAAATCCTGTTTGCTCGAGGTTGGACCATGAGAGGAGAGTTGCCTTGGACAACAGTCAGACATTGAACCGAGGCTTTGGGAATACCACGTCCTTTGCCTGTCCTCTGCAGAGCAGCAGCAGGACAGCATTGGTGTCAGCCTGTGCTGTCTCTCTGGCCAAGAGAACAAGCGAGCAGCTTCTGCTTTAGTGGAACCTCACTACTGGGATGTGTGTGTTGTTTGCTGGCTCAGAGCTCAATCGTCAGTTCCGTTCTCATATGCTCAGGTCTAGGGCTAGTCGCTGGCATGTGGTAGATGCTCAGGAAATGTGTTTGTAGTTGACCTGAGTTCGCTGAGAGGACTTTTTCTGTTTTGTTTTTCTCTCTCTCAGATTAGATGAAGATGAGAATGAGGATGATCTGGAGGAAGAACATATAACCAAGGTAAGATGTTATGTCCCAGGCTTTCTGCTGTGATTAGTCTTGAGTCCAGGGCTGTCCATCGCCAGGGAGACTAGGAGTCTCTCTAGCTGCTTCTAACCCTCTTGTAAGTGAGGAGCCTCCAGCCCACTGACTCTGTGTCTCCCCAGACCCAGGCCTTGTTTGCTAGGTACTCACCTAGCAGTCTGGGCTGGGCGCCTGGGGAGACCTCTCCTGGGAGTCATGACAGGGCTCATATGCCCTCGGGCATCGAAGGGCAGCCTTTCTGGGCCAGGGATCCTGGGTTTCTCCATTAGGGGTTGGGGCAGGTCAGGGCAGGTCAGAGTGAGAGTTCTCTGCCCTCCAGGTGTCTGATGGCACGCTGCTCTTTGTGTTTTCATTTGTGTGGAGTTCTATGAGGCGTGTGTGGTGCCGACATGTCTCAATTTCAAATCATTTGATTTCATTCCTATAAGACTTTATTTCTGTTGAAATTAGCTATTTCCCCCTGTTTTTGTCTTTCCTTTCCTCACTCTTCTAAGTGTTAGCAGAGTTAGTTGAGCCCTCCAAGCCCTTTGTGGCGGGTGAGGAGCAGCCCTTCTTCCCACACTACCCAGAGTCGTAGGAACCTTTTTTATGTTGTAATGCCTGTGGCCAAGGCCAGGCAGGTCCACATTGGATTGGGGCAGAGAGTAGAGAAACTGGAGCCGGAGAGCATTGGGCCATTCCTGTTTAATAAAGTCTCGCAATGGTGGACGAGCAGACAGGTAGGGATAGCCTTTTCTCACGCAGACAAACAGCAAAACAGCCCCTCACAGTGGCGGGCAGGCAATCCACCATCTGCCATCCTCCCTGAGCGCAAGCACCCATAGCCTTCTATAGACTATCCACACATAGCACTACCATGCGCTCCCGCACCAATCAGGCAAAGTGCTTGCAGCCAGTAAGCCAACAAGCAAGCCTAACACATCTGTTTTCTCAACACATGTCGAGAGTCACCACTCAGGGAAGTTCGTTTCGTAAGGTGACCAAACCCTCCAGAACAGTTGGATTAGAGGGTGAGCATGACTGGTTGGAGCAGTCCTGTCCTGGGGCTATAATGCCAGAGGCCAAGGCCAGGAAGGCCCACATTGGATTTGGGCAGACGGTAGAAAAACTGCAGAGCCAGAAAGGGTAGGGCCATTCTGTTTAATAAAGTCTCACAACAGCAGACAAGCACACAGGCAGGGGAAACCTCCTCTCAGGCAAGCAAACAGCAAAATGGCCCCTCACAGTGGTGGATAGGCAATACATGCATCTGCAATCCCCTATCTCTCTCAAGTGCAAGCACCCGCGGCCTTATATAGGCCACATACACGTGGCGCTGCTATGCGCCCATACACCAGTCAGGCAAAGTGCTCACAGCTGGCAACCCTGCGAGCAAGCCTAACACAGCTGCCCCACAGCTTTGTACACGTGCCTCTGCCAGATGCTCAGACACTAGTTAAGCAAAGTGCTTGCGGCCGGTACACCAGCGAGCAAGCCTAACACAGCTGATCATTCTCTTGAACTTCAGGGATTGAGGGTGAGGTAAGGAAGCCCTGGGCCCTATATTTGCCAAGATCTTCTGTGGGACAGAGTCACCTGCTTTAGGTTTGTGTATTTGTGGTTACTCTCCGCATTCCCTCAGCCTATCAGGCCATGGCATCTCTTGATGAGCAGAGAATATTTGAGGACATTATAGTCTCTGAAATTTTCTGCTTTTGCTCGTGGCAGATTTATTACTGCAGTCGGACACACTCCCAGCTGGCCCAGTTTGTGCACGAGGTGCAGAAGAGCCCCTTTGGCAAGGACACCCGGCTCGTCACCCTCGGCTCTCGGCAGGTAGGCAGAGTCAGGGCGTCACGGCCCAGGTGCCATCTGCTCCCTTCCCTGTGCCTTTGTCTTCCTCAGGTGGGGAAGGATGATGGGTGGGTCCCAGGCAAGCGGGAAGGACAGTGCCTCCCCTGGCCTTGCTGACTCTGGAAGGAAACGGGAGGGCTGGTCTGGTAGGCCCCGGTGGGCTGCTGCATGCATTTAGCCAGCACTGTGTCTTTAACTCTCTCATGTCTTGTAGAATCTTTGTATAAATGAAGATGTGAAACACCTGGGTTTTGTGCAGCTGATCAACGACCGCTGCATGGAGCTGCAGAGGAGCAGACACGGTAGTCACCTGTACCCTTAGCTAAAGGAGCAGCCTCGGGGAGCATCATGTGGTCTTGGGCAGCACTGGGGTGGGAGAAGGCAGGAGGGGCATGGACCTGGGTCACAGGAACTACAGACAGTGTCTCAGCGGGAAAGATGATTTCTTCTGAAAGATCCTTTCCTTAAGAAAAGGTGTTTTTGCTTTCTAGGTTAGTGTTAATTCCTAAACCCTGGCTTTGAACACTGAGTAAAATATCAGAATAAGTAGTTCCTAGAGGGGTGATGTAGATTTGACCTTACTGGTTTGCTTCTGGCCACAGAACAGTTACTGTTCTTTCTGCCTTTGCCCCCGTACTGGTGCCACCACAGAGAGCAAGAGCAGAGCTGAGGACAAGGAGAGCAAGAAGAGAAGGCAGGAGCCCCGGGCTGCTTGCCCCTTCTACAAGTACAGGCAGCTGCAGCTCCTCCGGGACGAGGTCCTGCTGGAGGTGATGGACATTGAGCAGTTGGTGATGCTGGGGAAGGAAGCTGGGGCCTGTCCCTATTACGGGAGCCGGTTTGCCATTCCAGCAGCCCAGGTAAAGACCACTCATGGCTGTCACTGCAGCCTAGGCCATGAGGGAGTTCCCATGTCACCGGTCATGGTTGGACTGACCAACACACTGCTCACTGATGACACATTACCCACTCTCTTCTAGTACATAGGGTCACAGGAGGCCCCAGGTCCCAGGGTGGCTCTGGGCTGCAGGGACTGTTGGCATTATGGGAGACAGCAATGGTCAGAGTCAGGAAGGAGTGTGCATTCCTATGGAAAGCACAGTGAGAGATGCCAGACCAGCAACAGAGGAATGGACTTGGGGAGCTACAGAACGTGAATCTGTTTCCACCTGGCCTTTCAGAGCGACTATCCTAACTATGTGCCAGCCTGTAGCATTGGAGAGGACTATGTTCTAGACAGGCCATATGGATGGAGTGTTATCTGAATAGAGAAAAACTGCTGATTGGTCAGGTAAAAAATGATGTTGTTATTTGGTTGGTATGATTTAACTGTTTTCTTGCCACGTTGTTCATTGGAGTGACTTTTAGAAATAGGCTATTATTTGTGGAGAATTCCATATAACCAAGAAAAGGTTAAGGTTGATTTGAAAAGATGCAGGGAACTACATGAGTAATAACTGGACA
This sequence comes from Rhynchonycteris naso, assembly GCA_037038555.1. Lineage (NCBI taxonomy): Eukaryota > Metazoa > Chordata > Mammalia > Chiroptera > Emballonuridae > Rhynchonycteris > Rhynchonycteris naso. Next base: position 108,506,386 of record CM072996.1, on the reverse strand, counting down.
TGGCACTCACTGCTTATCGGTGTACTGCCCTGAGCATTTGTGTGGTTGTACTTCCAGTGGCAGGGCCAGGCAGGTCCACATTGGATTTGGGCAGATGGTAGAGAAACTGCGGAGCCAGGAAGCATTGGGCCATTCCCGTTTGATAATCTTGCAACAGCGGACGAGCAAGCAGGCAGGGGAAAATCACTTCTCAGGCAAATGAGCAACAAAAACGGCCCCTCAGAGTGGTGGGCAGGCGGGCGGGCAGACAAGCAATCTGCAGTCCACCACCATGAGGGCAAGCACCCGTAGCCTTACACAGACTGTACACATGTGACACTGCCATGTGCTCATGCACTTATCAGGCAAAGTGCTTGCAGCCGGTAAACCAGCGAGCAAGCCTAACACAGCTGCTTTCCCAGCAGCGGTTCTCAGAAAAATCCAGCAGCCTCCCAGCCATGTTGTGCCTTTCCCAGGGTATACTTGCCACAGCGGTGGCTTAGTGCTGTAGACATTGTCATGACATTGTTATGATCTTGATGTTTTAAGACACGTTTTTCCTCATTTTTGCTTTTATGGTGTCCCATTGAGATAGCTGAGGCTGGTACTTTCCATATTTTACACACAGCACACTGGGGTCCAGAAAGGTGAAGTGATTTATCTGTTGTCTCATAGCAAGTGAGGAATGGAACGAGTACTAAAACCTGGGTTCGAAGTGTCCCGATTTCTGGATTTTCATTTTGTTTATCAGTATTCTTTTAGCTGGAAAATGGTCATGACACCAAAGCCCCTAAACCATTTGCAGAGTGTTTTTGTTACCCCAACCCCACTTCTTAACCCTATTTTGACGGAGTTTATTAACCCCATTTTGCATGAGGAAATGAGGCTCATGGAGGTGAATGACTTTCGAGGACCCACGCAGCTGGGAAGTGGCAGCTCCAGGACCAGAAGCCCGGGCTGCCTTCTGGGACACCAGTGGTTTTCACAATGTTTTGAGGAAACTTGGGTGCCTCAGGGGCTACCTTGGGGATGTGGACAAGGCTAACGGCAGGGGCTGCAGTCCCCTCCCCTCCCCCCTGCCCTTGGTTCATTCAGAAATTAGATTGGCTTCACTTTTATGTTTCATATAAATATGTATATATTTTTAAATGTTTATTTATGAATTTAGAGAGTAAGGAAGGGATGGGGAGAGAGAGGGAGACATCGATTTGTTGTTCCACTTACTTATGCATTCATTGGTTGCTCCTTGTATGTGCCCCGATGGGGGATTGAATCCACAACCTTGGCATATCGGGATGACTCTCTAACCAATGGATCTACTGGCCAAGGCTTATGTTTTGACTTTTGAGGAAAGAGTCTGTTGCTAAAACCACAGTATAATGCTATAGCTTTTCTTCTACCTATTCTGGGCAGGAAATAAAACTGTTCACACCAGGAACTTAAGAGTGGGCTGGGTGAACCTTCTGTAGGAGGGAGTCCTGTCACCACTCAGGTGGCCGCCATCTGTTCCTCCCAGTTGGTGGTGCTGCCCTACCAGATGCTGCTGCACACGGCTACCCGGCAGGCCGCGGGGATCCAGCTACAGGGCCAGGTGGTGATCATCGATGAGGCACACAACCTGATCGACACCATCACGGGCATTCACAGTACTGAGGTCAGCGGTTCCCAGGTAAGTTGGCCTCTCCCTGCCTGGGCCAGGGCTTGCCATGAGGCAAAGGGGCACCTTTCTAATGACCTAGACCTGGGATTCCTGCAGAGATAAGTTTGGTAGAGGTGCACCTAGCCAGGTAAAGTGGCTCATTCCCTTGATCTTCATTGGCCTTTGTTATCCTGAGCCCCTCTAGCCTGGGATGCTACTAGTTGTCCATGGTCCAGGATAATGGCATGAGAGAAGCAAGGTCCTCGTGTAGTTGGATGTCACTGTTACTGATATTGCTTTGAGGAGATTTAATTGAGGAACGCTCTGGATTCCTGAAACCCACTATTTCTTTATTGCCTATTATGTGCCATGCACTGTAGAAGGCATCTCTGATCTTCATGCCTACTCTGCCTTTGGCTGGTACTCCTATTTTACATTGAGAACTCAGGGATTCAGAAAGGTTTAAGCGGTACCTAAGGTCACACAGCTAGTGAGTAGGGAGCTGGGATTTCACCACTGCTTTCTGACCCTGAAACCCACATGACTTCCCACCAATTCTACTGCCCAATGCCTGGGTTAACCTTAGGCTAGGGTGTGATAGTACCTTGAATCATTACTCTGAGGAGACAGCATGTCTTTCCCAAACCCAGTAAAAACTAGCAGGGAACTTTACTACCTGAGAGAGTCAGCCTTTTCCTTTCTCCCTGACACAAAGTGGACTCGCAGCAGAACCCACCTCCTCTCCTCTCTAAGGTCCCACCAGCCTGAGGGCAACTCAAACCCTTATCATTTGTACCTGGCCCCACTCGCCTCACCTTGATTGTCTCCTGTGTGTCCTGGGCTGGCACTTTGTAGGCACAATCTGAGATGTCACTGCCATAGTCGTAGGCCACTTGCCTAAAGTAGGGTCTGCCTTCACGTTCATTTCTTCTCTCCCCAGCTCTGCCAGGCACATTCCCAGTTGCTCCAGTACATGGAGCGATACAGGTGAGACCAATTCTGGAGGGGGAAGGACAGTTTTACTCATTCTCAGCACCACTAGCTCAGCCTCTGAAAGGAAGCACTTAGCTTGCCATCTCTGGCCAGGCTCGGTGCGGGATGGCCCAGCATGCTGCTCGTCTCCTGGTTCATTGAGGCGTGTATCCCACACAGGCCGAGGATGCTCAGGACGCTGCAGCTGGCTCTGAAGGCCTTGGGCCACGGCCAGCCTTTTGTTCTAGGAGAGTATTAGTCGCTTGTGACCCAGTTTGACAGACACCAGACAGGCCTCAACTTGGGGCACCTAGAGGCGAAGTTGCTGTTGGAATAATCCCACTTGCCATCCATTGATTTCTCTTCAGGAAGCGTTTGAAGGCCAAGAACCTGATGTACATCAAACAGATCCTGTATCTGTTGGAGAAGTTTGTGACAACACTGGGTGGTAAGAAGCACCGCGCCCGCCCTGACTCCAGCCTGCTCAGCTTGCTGGACTCAGTACCCTGGACATTGTCAGGGCATCTGGGTTTCTGGTGTCCTCAGACTGTCTTGGCCATTGATTTAGAAAGTTCTTATTTTTTATAGCTTAGTTGAGTTGTCGGATGTGAATGTTTTTTTAGACTGGTTTATTTGCCACTGTCCTGAGGTAGTAATAATAACAATATAAAGTATGCATGTTATATAATAGCAATAGAAGCTTGGAGTGTTCCTGTGAGGAAAGCAGCACAGCACGCTAACTCAGTGTAGGACGAATAAATGAAAGCCAAGAGCAGGTGGTCTGCCTCTGGCCCTTGTGCCCAGTGAGAGACTCGAGTCTGCTGGCTGCAGCCCCAGGAGTCTTCCTAGCATTCCGTGTGACAGCCCTTTTCTTCCTCCGTGGTCCTTTAGAAGGCGCTTACAGACCCCGAGTCAACCTACCAGTGGGGTGTTGTGGAGGGACTGTGTCTCATATGGGGCTCTTTTATTTTTTGTATTTTTCCGAAGTGAGAAGGTGGGGGGTCAGACAGACAGACAGACTCCCGCATGTGTCCAACCGGGATCCCACCAGGGGGTGATGATCAGTCCATCTGGAGCGTTGCTCCGCTGCAACCAGAGCCATTCTAGCACCTGAGGTGGAGGCCATGGAGCCATCCTCAGCCCCTGAGCCAACTTTGCTCCAATGGAGCCTTGGCTGCAGGAGGGGAAGAGAGAGACAGAGAGGAAGGAGAGGGGCCAGGGTGGAGAAGCAGATGGGTGCTTCTCCTGTGTGTCCTGGCTGGTATCGAACCCGGGACTTTCACACGCCAGGCCGACGCTCTACCACTGAGCCAACCAGCCAGGGCCTCATGTAGGGGCTCTTAACTTCCATCTCTGCCTTGACACTGTCACTTAGCAATAATTGCACCTTGGATAAACCTCGGTGGCTATGACGCTGCCACTGGACAAAGCTCCTTGCCACAGTCACAGTGCAGCCTGGGCACGTCCTCTTTGCATCTGTATAAAATGGGTGGTCACTCTGTCCCTGCCCCCTTGGGGGGAGTGTGAAAAGAATGAAATCACAAGGTGTTCGGTTCCTGGAATGTCCTGTCCTCAGTGGGGTCTATGGGTACTGAAAATAGCAAAACACCTGTTGAAATACAAATGTTCTCATTTGACTAGGATAGTGAGTAGTGTGAGAAGATGGGGGGCTAGAGCACCACCACCCTGACCTGTTTGAATTCTCTTTTAGGGAACATTAAGCAAAATCCCAATACACAGAGCCTCTCACAGACAGGTAAGAGGGTGACCCTCCTGGGACCATAGCTGGTCTGAGCCAGTTCTGAGCTTACTTATGGGACCCGGAGGCCGTGGTCTTCAGAACAGGACTCAAGGCGCTCCTTTGTTTACCCGTAGGGACAGAGCTGAAGACCATCAATGACTTTCTCTTTCAGAGTCAGATTGACAACATTAACCTGTTCAAGGTAGGGGTTTTACTGTTCATGTTAGCAGAGCAAATCTTGTCCTTACTACCACGTGTGGGCAGAATGCAATGCTAACACTGAAAAGAGAAAAAGTGAATTTCTTCTGTCCTCAGGCAGTCCTGAGGGCTTTGTCTACAGCACAGACATGTCATTAACCCTTGAAGAAAGCAATGTGGCCTGACCAGGCGGTGGCGCAGTGGATGGAGCATCGGACTGGGATGCAGAAGACCCAGGTTCGAGACCCTGATCTCGCCAGCTTGAGCACGGGCCCATCTGGCTTGAGCAAAAGCTCACCAGCTTGGACCCAAGGTCGCTGGCTCCAGCAAGGGGGTTGCTCGGTCTGCTGAAGGCCTGCAGTCAAGTCACATGTGAGAGAGCAATCAATGAACAATTAAGGTGTCGCAATGAAAAACTGATAATTGATGCTTCTCATCTCTCTGTTCTTGTCTGTCTGTCCCTATCTATCCCTCTCTCTGTCAGCCAGAAAAACAATCCTCAACCTAGGGTTGAGGGTCAGAGATTAGGAGGGGAGGTGCCTTTCCTGGTCCCTAACAAGCAGTTAGAGACACCCGGCCCTCCGCCTTACTCCATCTTTCCTGGGCACAGTCTTTCCCCGGGCTGCTGGGTAGAGTAGGAAGTTCATTTTGCTAGCCTGACCGCGCTGTTGGGCTGCGGTGAGGGAGGACAGAGCTGGGCCACTCTGCTTGGCCTTTCCCTTGGCCTTCCACTCCAGCTGTGGTCTGACGGCGGCCTCAGATCTTTGCTTGCTCCAGGCCTGCATATCTGTGCTCTCCCAGTGAAGTACGGCCATTGCTACTTGCCACACTCACAACCTTAGTGATTCCAGCTTGCTAACGGAAACAGAGCAGGTAGTATGTTTGAGGTGGTGCTGCAGGTTTGTGACTCTAGGGTAGAGTGTGGCATCCCCTTTCTAGCGCAGAGGAGACTGACACTCAGCGAGGTCACCTCAGGAGGACAGCACTCACGTGGTGGAGCCAGCATGTGAACCAGCTGTACAGGTGCAAGACCTTGCTTTCTTTCCATTCTGCCTTTCCTTTTCAAACCAGCTTGCCCCGGACTTACCCATTTTGGTCGTGGTTGCTGCCATTACTCCCTTCAGACAGGCTGGCACTCCTGTCCTCTTCCAGTCATTTCTCCTGCTGTGTCCCTCATCCAAACAGTGCCAGTACCAGTAACTGAAAGAGCTGTTGAATTTCTTCCCCTTCTCATTTTCACAGCGGCTACTTCACTACAGGCCCTTCCTCCTTTGCCTTCTTTCTGCTCTTTTACAAACTAATCTAGTGAGTCTTAGTTGAAAGATGCTGTCTTTTTAGAAATCTTTAAAGGCTCTAAAATCATCATCTGGCATTCCAAGCTATGCACCAACTAATGTGCAGCCCACGCATTCCCTGAACAAGTACCAAGCTTTGCCTGACCAGATGGTGGCGCAGTGGATAGAGCATCGGACTGGGATGCGGAGGACCCAGGTTCGAGACCCCGAGGTCGCCAGCTTGAGCGTGAGCTCATCTGGTTTGAGCAAAGCTCGTCAGCTTGGACCCAAGGTCGCTGGCTTGAGCAAGGGTTTACTTGGTCTGCTGAAGGCCTGTGGTCAAGGCACATATGAGAAAGCAATCAATGAACAACTAAGGTGTTGCAACGAAAACCTAATGGTTGATGCTTCTCATTTCTCTCCGTTCTTGTCTGTCTGTCCCTACCTATCTCTCTCTCTGTCCCTGTAGAAAAAAAAAAGGTACCAAGCTTCACCTCTGTGTGCCTTTGCTCACAGGATATTGTTTTCTGTGTGTGTGTGTGTGCACACACATGTGACAGAGTGGGAGGGACAGACAGAAAGAGAGAGATGAGAAGCATCAGTTCTTCATTGTGGCTCCTTAGTTCATTAATTGCTTTCTCATATGTGCATTGACCGGACACTACAGCAGAGTGAGTGACCCCTTGCTCAAGCCAGCAACCTTGGGCTCAAGCCAGTGACTCCACACAAGCTGGTGACCCTGTGCTCAAGCTGGTGAGCCCGTACTCAAGTCGGCCACCTTGGGGTTTCGAACCTGGGTCCTCTGTATCTCAGGCTGATGCTCTATTCACTGTGCCACCGCCTGGTCAAGCAGGATATTGTTTTCTATAAACTTAATCCTTCATGGTCTGGTGTAGGTGCTGTCGTGATGAAGGAAAGCAAGGGGCCATAGCTGTCACTGGGCACCGTTAGGAGGGTTGGAACCATGCAGACTAGTCTGTGAGGAGGCCATTCTGAGGCCAACAGAGGCCCCCTCGTGGGAGAGCACTGTGGGAACAGTGCAGGAGAAGTGACCTAAGAAAAGAGGGTGACACGGTCGGCCTCAGGAGGTTCTGGGTTCCTGGGAGGTGGTAGTGGTGGTGAATCATGCTCCCTGGGTTTGGAAAGTGGTCATCTTTCTGTTTTCTAGCCTAAGTTTTCCACGGGCCAACAGCAGGTTTGGTTTTGCAGGTGCGGCGCTACTGTGAAAAGAGCATGGTCAGCAGGAAGGTATGGCTGCCCTTCCTTGGGGTCTGGGTGGGCCCAGCAGCTCCCAGCGTGCTGCCCTCACAGTGCTGCCTATCCTCTCCTGCCCCTTGGAACCCCAGTCACGCTTGTCTCCGTTGTCCTCACATTGGAGCAGCCTTGCCGGAGTGGGGAGGGCTGCCGAGGTGCCGGATATTGGGGGGTGGGGGGCTGCTTGGTCTGTGGATGAGATGGGGAAGCGTCTCGTCCCCCCGGTCTCTCTCACTGGGGCCGCCCTGATTCGCTTTCACTGTGTCATCCCTGCTCAGCTCTTTGGCTTCACAGAAAGGTATGGGGCTGTCCTCGCAACCCCTCACGAGCAGCCCAGACTGGCTGGGTTCCAGCACTTCCTACAGAGCCTTCAGCCTGGACTGACTGAGGGTGAGTCGGATGCCGGGGAGGGCTGAGCTGCAGGCCCTAGGAAAGGTGTTCCTTCCTCACATGTGCACTCAGCTTCCCAGAGAACCACTTTGGTCCAGCTGCAGGAAGCTGTCTGCCCTGGTCCATGGTCCCAGCTCTCTTCCTTCTGCTTTGTGCAGATCCCACACCCCCTGTGCAGGTGGGCACGGCCAGGGCACCGAGGCCTGCTTCTCCGCTGATGCACATCGAAGGCTTCCTTGCAGCTCTCACCACTGCCAACCAGGACGGCCGGGTCATCCTGAGCCGCCAAGGTAATGCCAGCAGGAGCCAGCCCAGAGCTGGGAGGCCAGAACAAGAGAGGTGGTCTTTACCTCCTGCCTGGCACCTTTCTGGGATAGGACAAGGAGACACTGGAGCTGCCTGGCCTCCTGTACCTGGGCAGGCGGTGGGGTAGTAAGAGGGATGCAGGTGTGCCGGGATGGTCAGTAATCTTGCAAGGATGTGAGAGAAGCTACGTAACCTAGTGGTTAAGGTTATCTGAGTTTTGGTTTGAGTCTTGGTTCCATCAGCCATGGGAGCCTGTCTCTGAACCTCAGTTTCCTCATGTGAAAAGGGAGATGCTAGCGCTCTGCCTCAGAGCTGTCCTGGGGATTAAGTGGGCTTTAACCTGAAGAGAAAGTGTCATCTTTCGTGCCTCCTCCATGGACCGAGCTGGAGGTCCCCTTTGCCTCAGACAGACAGAAGTGTTTGTTGGGCTTGTACTCACCCCCTTCCCACGTAGCTCTTTTTTCTTTGTCTTTGATCAGGCAGCCTCAGTCAGAGCAGCCTGAAATTCTTGCTGCTGAATCCAGCTGTGCCTTTTGCCCAGGTGGTGAAGGAATGCCGGGCAGTGGTCATTGCAGGGGGCACCATGCAGCCGGTAAGGACACCAAACCCAGCCTCTTGGGCCCTGGTATGGATGGGACAGTGGCAGGGAAGGGTGCAGAGTCGGGCCTCTCCACATGGCCCCTTGGGTTCCCAAACCAGAAAGGGGTTGGCTTGAGCAGCCCAAGCAGTGTCCACCAGGTGGCATTGCTGTACTGTCTCACCACTCAGGCCTTCTAGGCTGTGGGGACAAGGGAATATTGCCCCTGCTCTGGTGTCTGTGGATCACATTTCTCCAGAGAAAGACCTTCTGCAGCTGCTTCCTCTAAGGTGCCCCAGTACCACACCCTTCCTGTACCCCACAGGAAAAGGGTCGTAATCTCAGAGCAAAATTCATTTTGGTGCATATCATTATAAGTCCTTGTATGCACAATTTTTACAAATATATTTACGTATATTTAAAAAGAAAAAAATGGTGCCTAATCGGTGGTGGCACAGTGGATAGAGCATTGACCTGGGACTCTGAGGTCCCAGGTTCAAAGTCCCAAGGTCACTGGCTTCAATACGGGGTCACTGACTCGGCTGGAGCTCCCCCCCCCCCCCCCGCCCTGGTCAGGGCACTTATGAGAAACAATCAATGAACAACTAAAGTGATGCGACTACGAATTGATGCTTCTCATCCCTCCCTTCCTGTCTCTCTCCAACAAAAAAGTACTATCTGTATATGCTGCCGTTACAGTTTTTTTCATTCAGCAACAAACATCACACACACTTATTTTCATGTCATCAAATAAGCATTTATTCCACCATATTCTGGCTATACTTTATCCTATTACAGAATATACAGTGTGTCCGTAAAGTCATGGTGCCCTTCACCGATCAAAAGGGCACCGTGACTTTATGGACACACTGTATTGTATTTGATATAACCACTCTTTTTGTTAGATATTTAGGTTATTTCTAGTTTTTCTCTGTTTGAATAGTAGTGGTAAATGTAACCAGTCTCTTTATGCTGGTTACTTCCTTAGGAGATGTCCTAGAACAGGATGTACTGCATGGAAAGCTCATCAGTGTCCCCAAGTAGTCTGTTCCCAACCTCCACTGCCTGTTAGATCTCGCCTGTCGCTTTCTGTCTTGTGTATAGACTCGTAGGTTTTTATTTATCCATTCGTGTATTAAAATAATTGTCTCAGACATGGTCTGTGGGAACCCCCTTGCCACCTCTGGTCCTTTAGATGCCCCCTTCGCCTTGGAATGTTGTCTTGCTTCTGGCACAACAAACAGCCCACGCCCCCGGATGCTTTCTTTGCCCCAGATTTAGACTCATTCATTTCTCCAAGGTGTCCTAGTTGCTCTTATTGGGGATGGGTACTTAGAAACCAGGATCTGGGTGCTGGGGAGTCTGCAGTGCCCCTACGTGATTGTTGTCTATAGGCCTTTTCAGTACAGACCAGGGAAATATATTTTCAGGCATCATGAATTCATACTGATATTTCTAAATCAAAATCAATTTGACCTTATGCTGTATCTTTCTTCTTGAGCTAAACTTTTGGTTTCTTATGGTAACATAATTATTTATTTGTTTTATCCCACAATGTAGTTAAAATAGTGTAAAAAATACAGTACCAATATTCTAACTATAAGCCATGGTTTAAAATTTCAATTCTTTGCACTTATTTTTTGCCCTTTGAGTATATTCTACTAAAGATAATGTGGTGCCTGACCAGGCGGTGGCGCAGTGGATAGAGCTTTGGACTGGGATGCGGAGGACCCCGGTTCGAGACCCCAAGCTCGTCAGCTTGAGCGCGGGCCCATCTGGCTTGAGTGAAGGCTCGCCAGCTTGGACCCAAGGTCGCTGGCTCCAGCAAGGGGTGGCTTTGGTCCGCTGAAGGCCCGCGGTCAAGGCACATGTGAGAAAGCAATCAATGAACAACTAAGGTGTCGCAATGGCAACGAAAAACTAATGATTGATGCTTCTCACCTCTCTCCATTCCGGTCTGTCTGTCCCTCTCTCTGACTCTCTTGCTGTCCCTGTTAAAAAAATAAAATAAAATAAATAAATAAAGATAATGTGGTTTACAAAAGAGATGACGTCACTTGGTATCAGGCTTTTCTTTGTGTGCTTATGTTGTGAATTTGATAAGATGCTAGCCTTTTTTTCAGTTCTCAGTTTTAGAGGTTGCCTTTTTGTTGATTTACTCTATTTTTTAAATATGTAAACAGCCTGACCAGGTGGTGGCGCAGTGAATAGAGCATTGGACTGGGACATGGAGGACCCAGGTTTGAGACCCCGAGGTTGCCGGCTTGAGTGCAGGCTCATTTGGTTTGAGCAAGGCTCAACAGCTTGAGCCCAAGGTCACTGGCTTGAGCAAGGGGTCACTTTGTCTGTTGTAGCCCCCTGGTCAAGGCACATATGAGAAAGCAATCAATGAACAACTAAGGAGCTGCAATAAAGAATTGATGCTTCTCGTCTGACCAGGTGGTGGTGCAGTGGATAGAGCGTTGGACTGGGATGTGGAGGACCCAGGTTCAAGACCCCGAGGTCACCAGCTTTCGCGCGGGTCCACCTGGCTTGAGAAAAAAAAAAAGCTCGCCAGCTTGGACCCAAGGTCGCTGGCTCCAGCAAGGGGTAGCTCAGTCTGCTGAAGGCCCGCGGTCGAGGCACATATGAGAAAGCAATCAATGAACAACTATGGTGTCACAATGGCAATAAAAAACTAATGATTGATACTTCTCATCTCTCTCCGTTCCTGTCTGTCTGTCCCTATCTATCCTTCTCCCTCTCTCTCTATCCCTGTAAAATAAATAAATAAATAAAGTGCATATGATCTAAGATTATTAAAAAAAAAAGAATTGATGCTTCTCTTCTCTCTCCCTTTCTGTCTGTCTGTCCCTCTCTCTGTCTCTGTTCCCCGAAAAAAGCATGTAAATGTGTATAATTCAAAAGTTCAAACTGTATAAAAAGATTCGGAAAGTCTCACTCGTTTCTCTTTCAAAGCAACCTATTCCCCATTCCTGTAGATAAGCCTGTTTTATTAGCTGCTGATCTGTCTTCCCACTGTTACATGTCAATTTTTTGCAAAAATAAGCAGATTTATGTACTTTTTTCCCCTTTTTTCATTTACATCAAAGGTGCCATGGTCAGTTTGTGTTTCTCATATGTTCTGGCCGTCAGTCCGTGTCAGCACACGGGGGTGGTCTGCGTTCCTTTTGTTGTCTGCACAGTTTCCTGTTGGGTGGATGTGGCACAGCTCAGTCGACCAGTCCCTCTGGAAAGGCAGTATTGCTCTCACGAGTAACTTCACAACTATCCTTGTGCATGTTACTTGGTTTGTTGAGCTGTATCTTCAGGGGACACTCCTAGATATGGAATTGCTTGTAAAAAGTAAAAATATACCTAATTTGTTAAGTATTGTCAAATTCCCCTCTGGCTGGAGTACTATTTGGTATCCCACCAGCAGCATATAAGAATGCCTGTTTCTCCACAGAGTAGTCAAACTTTTGGAGTTTTGCCAATTTGATAAGTAAAACATCTGGGTGGAGCTCTAAAAATACAAAAGCATATTTATTTCTCTAGAGATGTTTATGCAATAGTTTGGGTTAGTGTCTGGCCATGTATACGTATTATTTAATTTTTTTTTTAGAGGGGATGGAACAGACAGGAAGGGAGAGAGATGAGAAGCATCAATTCTTTGTTGTGGTACTTTTGTTGTTCATTGATTGTTTTCTTATATGTTCCTTGACTGGGGTGGTGGTGGCTCTAGCTGAGCCAGTGACCTTAGGCTCAAGCCAGCAACCTTGGGGTTTTGAACCTGGGTCCTCCACATCCCAGGTCAGTGCTCTATCCACTGTGCCACCACTTGGTCAAGCAATTTTTAAATTGTCAGTAGTGATTTTGTTAAAAACCATTGTGCCAATTTTGCCAAATTTCCTTTGCTATTCCCACAAGTAGTTCAAATGAGACTGCCAATACTGGGTGTCATTAAATTGTTTTATCCTTTCTACTAAGTTATCAGCCTTTCCTTTTACATCTTCTCTGTTCTTATGTACTTTCTGCCTCCTCACACAGACTTCTGTCTTTCCAAGTGATCCTCTCTTCTCTCCCTGCCAAGGCCCCCACCTACCAAGGCCCCCACCTGCTCAGTCCTGAGGTCCCTGTCCCTGGTCCTCCTAGAGAGGAGTCACAGAGCCTTGACGTTGTGGCCTTCAGGTGTCTGACTTTCGGGAGCAGCTGCTGGCGTGTGCTGGGGTGGAAGCCGAGCGACTGGTGGAGTTCTCCTGTGGTGAGGATCCATGTCCAGGGTGGAATGAGCCACATGGTCACATGGCCCCGGGTTGTTATAGTTTAGCCATAGAGCCGAGAAGACCACGGGATGGGTATCTCATCCTTGCTGTCTCGTGAGCTCAGCATCTCTGTGCTCTAATGCTCTGTGCCCCCTCCGTCTACATGGGAGAGGCCTGAGCAGTGCTGTCTAACGTGGAAACGGTGAGAGCATGGGTGCCATCATTGCTATCCCTAGTGTGGAAGACAAGGGTCTAGCAGTGTTCTTTCTGGACTCTGCCTTGCACAAGTCTACACCTTCACAGTTTTCAGCCCCTCGCTGGGTCTCCCCAGGTCATGTGATCCCTCCAGACAACATCCTGCCCCTCGTCATCTGCAGAGGACCCTCCAACCAGCAGCTGGAATTCACATACCTGAGAAGAGAGCTGCCTCATGTGGTGAGTGCCAGCCAGCCTGCCTCACCACAGCCTGCGCTAGGGCAGGAGGGCGGTTTCTGGGCAGGGAGGCACTCTGGCCAGTCTTGAGTGTCCAAGCGTTGTGGAAATTAATGCTGGGTCTTCCACCACAGAGCTGGCACAGGATGAATAGTATCTTGATGTTTATCAAGGGCAGCCTGTTTCCCCACACCCCTCACCCCTTAGGTTGCTAAAGAAGTTTTTTCTGATACCTCCAGTGATCCTTTTAGGATGAAGCTCGTGAGAAAGCAGCTCATTTCCTCTGGCTCCTTGTCATTTGGTTTCTCAGCTCCTGCCTGGCAAAATGCAAGTGCTAGGGGCACTTCTCTAGTGACATGCTGGGGCTTCAGTGCCCAATTTGTCATAGGTGGTGCTTAAGCTCCAGTTGCCCCCAGGACACTGGGAACTGGGAAGGGGGACTCACCAGTCACACCAATGACAGGTGTAGCTCTAATGTGACAGCACTTTGGAGTGTATCAGATACACCAGTCACCATGAGCAGATGGGTGTGTTTGGTAGGGAGAGTGGCATGTTCCAGTCTGATTTCCCGCCAGGGGACGCCACCTGGCCGTAAGCCTTCCTGACAGCACTCATCCGTGGGTCTCTACTTGGTTCTGGGTAATGTTAGGAGCCTTTTTTGGGTGTGGCTTCAGGAGTATCCCCATGGAGGACCCCTTTTCTTCCTTTCTTAGATGGATGAGACAGGTCGCATCCTCTGTAACTTGTGCAATGTGGTCCCTGGAGGGGTGATCTGTTTCTTTCCCTCCTATGAGTACCAACACCAGGTCCATGCCCACTGGGACAAGAGTGGCTTGCTGGCCCGCCTGTCTATCAGGAAAAAGGTGAGTGGTCCCTCAGCTGGATCTTCTGCTTGTGGGGACAGTGAGCCCAGAGTTCCTCCTTGGGATTTTCTTCTTCACATCAAACAGGGTGGTTGAGCCTCACGTAAGGGGGCCTCTCCCACCACCCCTAATCCCTGATAACTGCCCAGAGGAGTCCCTAAAGCTCCCGAGGTTCTCCAAGCTGGAGGACAGGCTTGGAGGAGACCGTGACCCAGGCATCCTTAAACCCTGATCTGGAAGACATGTTTTATTTTAGATATTTCAGGAACCCAAGAGAGCAGACCAGGTGGAACGGGTGCTGACAGAGTATTCCAGGTGCATTGAGGTGAGAGCTGGCACTCAGGCCTTGGGTTCAGACATAGGGGGTTGGCAGCTGAAAACATTTGGTCCCAGCTTTGGGTGGTTCCTGCAGTGCCATGGCCAGGCAGGAGGCACAGTGACAGGGGCCCTGTTGCTCTCTGTGGTTGGAGGAAAGATGAGCGAAGGCATCAACTTCTCTGACAACCTCGGTCGGTAAGTAGTGGGCTTTGGACAGGTGGGACTCTGTTACCTGCCCTCCACTCACTCCAAACAGTCCCCCCACCCCCTACCATGCAGTCTGCTACCACCTGAGTCTGCACCTGTGTGGGGAAGCGATCCGGCAGCTTTGGGTTTGGCCCTTTGAGGCCAGGTGGAAAATCAGGCAGCCCCTAACTTTATCAGGACTCAATTCCTTGGCCTAGATTGGATCTCTTAGTCAAAAAAACCCCTTTCACATGGTAGGTATGGAGTGGGGAGGGAGAAGTAGAGTCACCGAGCACAGCTTAAGGACTGCAGGTGTGGCAGACACGGCAGCTGTGACATGTGGGTGAGGACCCGGCCCTCCATCCTGGGCCTTGAGAACTCCAGGTGACTTCAGCTCCTGTGCGCCTCCTCCCCAGATGTGTGGTTATGGTGGGCATGCCCTACCCCAACATCAAGTCTCCAGAGCTCCAAGAGAAGATGGCGTACCTGGATCAGACCCTTGTGAGTACCCCCACTGTTCTACTGGAGGATAAGGGGTGGGGTAGGGGAGCGCTCTGAGGCCTCTAGGGCTGAGATATGCTGCAACTTCCCTCTGCCCCTTGCTATGTGCCATGTTTCCTGTTCGCTGCAGAGGGATGGCTCTATCCTTCATACCGTCTGGAGGTTTCCAGACCTAACCTGTTCTACTGGCTGCTGGCACTGTGCCCATGAAGCCGACTGGTCTTGCTGAAAGCCTGGCAGTGTCATTTTCTCAGAACACTAGGCAGGAAGCAAGAAACAGTTCTGATAGGTCATCCCCTTTGCCCCTCCAGCCCCGAAGCCCAGGTCAGGCTCCCCCAGGAAAGGCTTTGGTGGAGAATCTCTGTATGAAGGCTGTCAACCAATCCATAGGTAAGCCCAGGACTGTTGCTGGCTATCAGGATGGATATCTGGGGAGGGAGGGAGGGAGGGATGAAGAATGAGGTGACAGGATGGGGTTTCACTTGCCATATCTGTAGTCTGAAGGCTGAGGTAGGGAAAGGGATACACTAGATCAGTGGCTCTTAACCTGGGTTCTATCGAACCCTAGGGGTCTGATGAGTCGGTCTCAGGGGTTTGGAGAAGCCTCTGCGCGTAGGTCAGAATAAAGTAATACCGTAATTTGTTGTGAGTTCATGCACTTTGTTGGTTTTGTTCTTTGAGCAAGGTGATGTTCATGCACGGCTCATTTTGTGCACCAGTAAAAAAACATATACCTATGTCTTGAATTTGGAAAAAAATAATCATATTTTGTTTATTACTAAAGAAGGGTTCGGTGAATGCGCATATGAAACTGGTGGGTTCGGTACCTCAAAAAAGGTTAAGAACCACTGCACTAGACACAACAGAAATGTACTGTTGGGAAGGTAGATTTTATATATATATATATGTACATACACACACACACACACACAGGAGATTTTATATATATATGTACACACACACACACACACACACACAGGAGAGAGAAGCAAGAGGGGGAGTGGTGGAGAAGCAGATAGGCGCTTCTATTGTGTGCCCTGACCGTGAATCAAACCCAAGACATCCACACACTGGGCCAATGCCCTACCACTAAACCAATCGGCCAGGACCAGGGAAGCTAGGTTAAATAAGAGCCCCAACCATTCCCATCCAGGCAGGGCCATCAGGCACCAGAAGGATTTTGCCAGCATAGTGCTCCTGGACCAGCGGTACACCCGTCCATCGGTCCTGGCAAAGCTGCCAGCCTGGATCCGAGACCGCATCGAAGTCAAAGCCACCTTTGGCCCTGCCTTTGCTGCTCTGCGGAAGGTCAGTCCTGCTCTTCTCTTCTCCTGAGAAACCCCCACCATGACCCTCATCTAGTGTCTCACTGTCTTTCCCTATCTCCCAGTTCCATCACAACAAGTCGAGCCTTTCCTGATGGACAGCAGCACCTGTCTGGAGTGCAGACTGGCCCCCTTCTGGATTCGCTGGGCTGCCAGGATCCAGGAGTAGGTGCAGAAGCCATGGGTGAAAACTACGTAAATCCAGAGCAGTGGGTCCTGTCTTCCTTGGGCCCATCGCAGGGCAGTTCCCCTCCCTGAAATGGCATTATCCTCCCTGGTTCCCACAGCCCAGCTGAGCTCCCTGCTCTGTTGCCTGGCAGAGGGTTGTGGCAGCTGTGCCCTCCCCGGGACATCTCTGTCCTTGCTCCTTTCCCGGCACCCCCTTCTCAGAGCTGAAATGGAGCAGGCCTCTCCTGCCTCTGCCTTTTCTCGCTGAAATCAACTCTTCTAGACCTTCACCCTTTCTTCAAAATTCAGAATGTTCCCCATTGCCAGCCCCCCGCCCAGTGACCAGGGCTCTCATGCCCACAGGATACTGATTACTTCCCCGACTGCCATCTGAGGATGAGGCACCACCTACAACAAACTGGGCACTGAAGTCGCTTAGAGCCTGAGCAGAGCCCGTGTGCTGCTCCCCACCGCTGCCTCACTTCTCCACTTGGGGCTCCCCCTACCCCTGCCCTGCTTCACAGTGCTCCTTCCAGGTCATGTCAGTCACTGCACCTCTCCCTCTTCACCACCGGCGCAAACTTCAAAAGACCTCTTCCCCTGACCTTGGCAATTACAGCAAGGGCCGTTAGGCTCAGCATGACTATTTTAGATCCTCTGTCACCGACACATTATTTTCCATGTGAAAATATCCCTCCTTCCACCTGCTCCATCTGCCCCTGTTGACTACACCTCTCTTCTCTCCCTGACCCCAGAGAAAGCGGCGTGGGTTCAGTGGGCCCTGCCCTATTGCTGGAGACCAGGGAAACAGGGTGGGCTCTGGCTGAGAGAGGTTTGCATTCTGCACATTCCTTAATTAAAATACATTGTCACTGGACACTCAATTCTGCATTATTTCTTTTTTTCTTTTATTCATTATAGAGAGGAGACACAGAGTTAGAGGGAGAGAAAGAGAGAAAGAGGGGAGGAGCTGGAAGCATCAACTCCCATATGTGCCTTGACCAGACCAGTGCAGGGTTTTGAACTGGCGACCTCAGTGTTCCCAGGTTGATGCTTTATCCACTGCGCCACTACAGGCCAGGCACTGCATTATTTCTCTATTGATTTGTGTACTGCTGAACCTCAAAGCCTCCGGGAAGAGAAGGCAGGCTAGTGGAGGTGGGTGGAGCACAGACAGTGAGGGTCCCCTCAAGCACAGACCTGGGGTCATCCTTCATGATCCCTGTCTTTCCAGGCAGCAGGGACTGAGAGGCCTGTAGGCCAAGGAGCCCATCCCCGCTGTTTCCATGGGAGGAGCCTCTGAGCTCTAGGATTCCTAGTCATCCTCATCCTCCTCACCAGGTGGCTGCTGTGGGCATGGCAGAGGTAGTATGGAGTCTCGCATGCGGGAGACGGCTCCTTCTGCCTCCGCACTGTTCCAGGGCCCAGGTCCTTTCCCAGCGATGCCTGGGAGGGGAAGGTGGAGGGTGAGGGGGTGGTTTGGGGCCCAGTTCACCCCATCCCTAGAGACTCGGGAAGAAAAAGACAGAACGTGCATGACCCCAACACCCCAAGTCCCCTCCTCTGTCTTACCTTTGCACCTCATGACTAGCTTGTTAAAGAGATCTGACATAGCCTGGCCTGTGGTGGCGCAGTGGATAAAGCGTCGACCTGGGAACACTGAGGTCGCCAGTTCAAAACCCTGCACTGGTCTGGTCAAGGCACATATGGGAGTTGATGCTTCCAGCTCCTCCCCCCTTTCTCTCTCTCTCTCTCTCTCTCTCTCTCTCTCTCTCTCTCACACTCTGTGTCTCCTCTCTAAAATAAATAAAATAAAAAGAAAAAAATTAAAAAAAAAAAAAAGATCTGACATCAAGTCCCCACTTTGGACTGTGGCTCTCACTGCAACAGGAAAACCACCGAGAGGGAGGAGGAAGGGACCAAGTATGAAACCTGCTCTTGGGTGACAACCTCAAGGTTCAGCCCCATCTGTGCTTTTTCTTCACTACTGACACACCCCAGCCCTCCACAGCCACGTGTCACCACCTGCTCCTGGAGCTTCAGTCTGTCAGTGGACACAGCACCAGGGCAGTGGAAAGGAAATGGCTGATGTCTGAGTAACTGTCATAGCCACCCTGTGAGACGGGCATGAATGAGCAGCCCCTGTGTGTGGATGAGAAAACCCGCCCAGAGAGGTTGCGGTCTGCCTGGGTCACAGCACAAGCTCAAAAGCAAAGCTGAGACTGTAACTCAGGACTGCTGACATCCAGGGCACAGTTGCTTATGCCCAGGCAGCAGAGATGAGGATGCTAGGGAGGCCACCAGGGTTTCCAGCAAACACCCTGGGAAAAGCAGGGGGCTGGCCTTTTGATACTTGGGTGGCAGGAAGCACCCTGTTGGTGTGGTGGTGGTTAGAAGAGGTGGCCCTTTTCTTAGAGCCCTACTGGAGGGGTGTGGGGCCCTTCACCTTGCTCCTGCTCCTTCAGCTTCTCTAGCTTGCGCTGCTTCACACTGGAGCTTGACCTTACTGATGCCCCCAGCCTTTTGGATGGACTTCAGCAGAGAGGCCTGGCCGCTGGAGGGCTCCACCACTTCCTTGGAAGCTCCCTGGACTGGAGCTGGGGGCAGGGAAGGAAGGCTGCTCAGACAGGGCCAGCCTGTGGGACAACCTGCCCAGCCCAAGGTTCTGGGGGTCCAGAGGGAACCCTCAGCAGCCTGGCTGTGAGGAGGGCCCTTCCTGATGGATGCTGACTGCGTCCACCTGAGCTCAGAAGTCCTGTCCAGATACCCTGGTCTCTCTCCAATCCCTGCCCAGGCTAGGTGCCACCCTGCAGAGGGGGACGCTGGGGGTCACTGATGTGCAGAGTATGTAAATGTGACACATGATCCAACAAGGAATTCTGTTGGATGGTGATGACTGGGAGACATATTAAAACAAATTCTGTACTTTAAGGGACATGGATATCTTGTTGCTGTAGTTTTCAATTATTTTAGTAGCCCCCCCCCCTTTCTATTTTTCTGAAATGAGAAGCGGGAAGGCAGAGAGACAGACTCCCACATGCGCCCTACTGGGATCCATCTGGCATGCCCACCAGGGCACGATGCTCCCTTGCAACCAGAGCCATTCTAGCGCCTGAGGCAGAGGCCATGGAGCCGTTCTCAGCACCTGGGCCAACTTTGCTACAATGGAGCCTTGTCTGCAGGAGGGGAAAAGAGAGAAAGGAGAGGGGAAAGGTTGGAGAAGCAGATGGGCACTTCTGTGTTCCTCGGCCAGGAACCGAACCCAGGACATCTACACACCAGGCCGACGTTCTTCCACCGAGCCAACCGGCCAGGGCTGGTCCCCCTTTTCCATTGGTTTAAGGTGGACTGGGGGACCCCTAACCCTATCTGTCCAGGCTCCCTCTACCCTAGAGGATGGAGTTCTGGCTCTCTGCCCAATGGAACAAGATTTAAAATTAGAACTATTCTAAAGTTCTAGAATTTATGACCGTTAAACAGAAAATTCAAGGATCCAGAAATAAAGGTGCCCTCAACGAGAGCCCCTATATCCCACATACACGCCCTCATACCCTGCTGTTGCTCCTCCCTGAAGGAGACACACTACTGTCATCCTCCTTGGCACTTTGCCCTGGAGAGCCCATGGTCTGCAGTGGGGGGGGGGGTGCTGCTAGCACCCCATCTTCTAGGACTGAAACAAGTGTGAGAAATGTGAGCTGCCTTGAGAAGAAAGTGGCATGCCTCCCCTCCTGATTCTTGCTCCCCTGGCTTAAAAGACTCAGCCACCTCTGTGTGGAAGGTGGGCAGCTCTGGAATAGTGCCGGGGGCAGAGAGGGCAATGCCTGGCAGGTAGGATGCACATCGATCTCGGGCACTCAGCTCAGGTCGGGCACATAGAAGCCGTTCTCTGGAGCCTGCAGGATGAGGTGGGGGTATGTGGAATGGGTGCTGCAAGAGTCATGGGCCTTGCAGTTCGACCACGGAGCAGTCAGTGCGGCCCGGGAGGAATAAGGGGCTCAATAGACACCTCGCCTAGAATACCCATGGCAGGGCCTCACCTCATCTACTTTACTGCCCCCCGCCAAGTACCTTCTGTCTCTACCTGTTGCTCCAGCTGCCCTCTCTTGCTGTTGGACCACGGGGCATCAAATCACTTCTCCTCTGTCTCCGCCCCCAGCATCACATGGGTCTTTGTTACAGCATCAGCCAGGGGGGCCAGGAAGACATACTTTTTGTACCTGTAGAGGTGGGTTGGATGTCAGGCAATGTATTATCTGTTCTAGACTCATGGCCCTGACCTACCTTTCCTTCTCCATTGGGGGCCATCATCAGTCTAGACTGTGGATTCCCAGGCCTTACAAGGCAAAGCACTGGTCCTGGCAATGCAGCTGCCGACTTCTGCTGCACCCGAGTCTGACGCCCTCTGGGTTCCCACTGAGTATTCCAGGCCTCCCACTAACCCTCTCTGGCCATACAAGTTCTCAGTGGTGGTAAGGAGCAGCAGGGAGCTGACAGCTGATGTTGCTGGGAAGACCCCTGAGCCCCTCCTTGGCCTCAGGTTCCACCTTGGTGTTTACACACACGCAAGTATTTCAGCTTCTCCTGGGGGGTTGGGGTGGGACGTGACAAGGATGATAGGTTTCAGGGCCAGACCAGTGACCCCCAGCCTATGCCATCCAAATCCTATTAGGACCAGAACCCTATGGTGGGCCCTTAGTTCCTCCCTCACATCCAGGACTGCCCCTGGTCACCCCTGCAAGCATATGAACTGTGTGTGCCCATCAGACCTGCAGGGCCTGTTCATCCAAGGGGTGGTGCTTGCTCTAGACCCTGTGGCGGGGGCATCTCTGCAGGCCGAAGTCCTAGCCCCCATGAAGATGGAACTGTACTCCTGCAGGTGCTCTGGAGCTGGGTACTTGGCACTGGAGAACACCTGTGGACACAGGGGAGTCTGACATCACTTTTTTAGGGGCCCCAAGAAGTCCCAGACAGCCTAGGGTTGGGGCGGGGGGACTCTAGGAAGGAGGAGAGCTTGAGGTGTGGTTGGACAGTGAAAGGACAGACCTGGACAACTCCAGAGGCCCAGAGATACAGTAGAGAACGGGATATCTGCGACTGCCCGCCAGCCACGGGGACACGTGGGCTACCTTGATGGCCTTGCTGCCCTTGCTCTTCTCAATCTTGGCCTGGGTTAAGGAGACCCTGTCCCTAATGGCCGGCAGGAGATCCTGCCATGGAAAAAATGACCGGGTGGGGGCTGCTGCTCAAGCTCCTGCAGCCTCCTGTGTACCTCCTGCTTCTAACACCAAACCTGCAAAAAAGCCTGACCAGGCAGTGGCGCAGTGGATAGAGCTTCGGACTGGGATGCGGAAGACCCAGGTTCAAGACCCGATGCTCGCCAGCTTGAGTGCGGGCCCATCTGGCTTGAGCTGAAGCTCGCCAGCTTGGACCCAAGGTCGCTGGCCCCAGCAAGGGGTGGCTCAGTCTGCTGAAGGCCTGTGGTCAAGGCACATGTGAGAAAGCAATCAATGAATAACTAAGGTGTCGCAGCGGCAATGAAAAACTAATGATTGATGCTTCTCACCTCTCTCTGTTTCTGTCTGTCTCTATCTATCCCTCTCTCTGACTCTCTATCTGTCCCTGTAAAAAAAAACAAAACAAAAAACCTGGAAAAAATCAGGGGTTTGAGCAAGGGTTCTTAAAGAGACAATGTTGGCCCTGGCAGGTTGTTTCAGTGGATAGAGTGTCAGCCTAGTGTGCAGATGTCCTGGGTTTGATCCCTGGTCAGGATCAAACATGGGAAGCAACTATCTGCTTCTCTTCTTCTTCTTCTTCTTTTTTTTTTTACAGGGACAGAGAGAGAGTCTGAGAGAGGGATAGATAGGGACAGACAGAAACAGAGAGAGGTGAGAAGCATCAATCATTAGTTTTTTGCTGCCGTCGCAAAACCTTAGTTGTTCACTGATTGCTTTCTCACATGTGCCTTGACCGCGGGCCTTCAGCAGACCAAGCAACCCCTTGCTGGAGCCGGTAACCTTGGGTTCAAGCTGACGAGCTTTTGCTCAAGCCAGATGGGCCCGTGCTCAAGCTGGTAATCTCGGAATCTCGAACCTGGGTCTTTTGCATCCCAGTCCGACGCTCTATCCACTGTGCCATGGCCTGGTTAGGCTGCTTCTCTTCTGTATCCGCATTCTCTCCCTCTTCCCCTTTTTAGCCACTGGCTTGGTTGATTCAAACATCAGCCCCAGACGAGGGTTGGCAGGTGAATCCCGGTCCAGGCATATGCGGGAGTCTATCTCTCCTCCTCTCACTTAAAAAAGAAGTGTCACCTCTTGTCAGGGTCAATCTTGGAACTGGCCAGGTAACCTTTCAAGGATTATCCAACCTGAAGGTTCTAGCCTGTATCAGGCTCCTTGGAGCTCTGGGTCGGGATGGGCAATTATCCTGGCCCCAAGCTGGTGCCTGGACATGCCACCTGAGGCTGTGGTTCCACCTCCCTGCTTTACAGCCTCAAGTGGAGGCAAGCAGGGACAGAACCTTCACGACTGAGACACGGACACAATCACCTATTTACAGACTAGGAAACCAGAGTTCGGTAAGGCTGGGCCTACGTTCAAGTCCTAGAGCTGTTTGTTCATGAGGAACTGCCCTGACATGTGATAAACTGCTCATGTAAGTTCACACTAAGTCCTAAGGTCCTCGAGGTTGTAGTCCGGCTGCTCATCAGCCTCTACCCCCTCCGTCCTACCCTGATCAGTCAGCTGAAGGAACACTCGCCGCCCTGCTATTCTCTGAACAGGCCAAACTCACTCTTGTCGCAGGGTGTTTGTGTCAGGTGCAGCTGTCCCCCGGATGCCCACATGGCCAGCTCCTTCACTGCCTGAGCTCCCTCCTCGCTGACGCCTTGCTGACCACAGAATCTGAAAAGGCTCTCGTCCTTTTCCAACCCCCACCCGCTTTACTTTCACACAGTGCCACCTGACATTATGTGTCTCCTGTCTACATGTGCTCCAAGGGACTGGGGACTCCGCTTTGTTCCCTGTGTATTCCCAGTGCCTAGAACAGTGCCTGGCATCTGAGCAGGCCCCTCTGTGGGTACTGATAACTAACGCCCCGGTGTCCTAAACGTAAATGCACGTGAGCCTCACTTACACTGTCCCCACGTGCAGCAATAGCAAGGGGCTCCTTACTGCAGCATTAACTCTGGCTCTCGAGAGCCAATCCATCTTCCCCATAAAGCTCCCCCACTTCCAAGAACACCAGTTCCTGCCCAGGACCACCACGTTCTACATTCAGAGCAAGTCACATCTCCGCATCCAGCTGGCAGGAGTGAGCACACAGTGAGGCAGGAGAAACAAGGCAGTGTTGCAACAGTGCCTGCGGAAAGATGGGAGGACACAGTGGGCGGCAGAGGGCCCCAGATGCTGCGGCAGGAGACTACAGGGCCAGATTTCTTTCAAGGTTGAAATGAAGAGTCAAGACTCTGGTCCAGCCTTCCTAAATCATTCTCACCTACTCTAGAAGATTCATCCCATCAGTTAAATTCACCCATCCTGATGATGTCTCCCTGATTTCTCCCGACTCCTCATGTGCCAGATGTGGAGAGTGAGGTGGAGCCTAGGGTACAAGCAGGCATCCCAAGCAGCTTAGTTTTCCTTGACAGACTGGTCTGACTGGGCAGCAATGCAGACAGCGAACAAGAGGGCAGTTTCCTTCCAACGACAGAACACAGAGAACGCAGACCCCCCCCCCCCCGCCCCATCATTTCAGGCAGGGAGAAAGGTCTTCATCCACTGGGGGGGGGGCTTCCTCTAGTCCCAAACTCTGCCACTCTGGCCCTGGGTGCTGGAGCAACCTCAGTGGTTATGTAACCACTCCTCTTGAAGTTGACATGGGGAGGGATGTCAGAACTGGAGATGTACAAAGGCTACCCTGTTCTTGTTCCATTAAGGAGACAAGGGCTGATTTCTTTTTTTCTTTTTTTTGTGGCAGACAGAAAGAGTCAGAGAGAGGGACAGATAGACAGAAAGGGAGAGAGATGAGAAACATCAATTCTTCGTTGCGACACCTAGTTGTTCATTGATTACTTTCTCACATGTGCCTTGACCGCGGGCCTTCAGCAGACCAAATAACCCCTTGCTGGAGCCAGCGACCTTGGGCTCAAGCTGGTGAGCTTTTTGCTCACACCGGAAGAGCCTGTGCTCAAGCTGGCAACCTTGGGGTCTCGAACCTGTGTCCTCCACATCCCAGTCTGATGCTCCATCCACTGCTCCACTGCCTGCCTGGTCAGGCCTGATTTATTTATTTACTTGTTTGTTTGTGAGCAAGACAGAAGCAGAGAGACAGAGACAGATAGAAAGGGAGAAGGGCTGATTCTTCATTTATTTATTTATTTATTTATTTATTTAAAATGTCTTTTTATTTATTCATTTTAGAGAGGAGACACAGAGTGAGAGAGAGAGAGAGAGAAAGAGAGAAAGGGGGGAGGAGCTGGAAGCATCAACTCCCATATGTGCCTTGACCAGACAAGTGCAGGGTTTTGAACTGGCGACCTCAGTGTTCTCAGGTCGACACTTTATCCACTGCGCCACCACAGGTCAGGCCAAGGGCTGATTCTTATAATTGTAAACATCAAGCTTAACAAAGGACCCCGCCAAATTTCCAGAATAGATTATTACATAGAGGGTCGGAGTCCACTTAGAAGAGGAAGAGGCAGGTCCCAAGGACAGCACTGTTGTAAATTCACAGCATTTCTTTCTGTGACAGGGTTGTTAGACTGGTGTCTCGGGGAAAACCTTA
Source organism: Rhynchonycteris naso (assembly GCA_037038555.1). Classification (NCBI taxonomy): domain Eukaryota; kingdom Metazoa; phylum Chordata; class Mammalia; order Chiroptera; family Emballonuridae; genus Rhynchonycteris; species Rhynchonycteris naso. Next base: position 108,481,241 of record CM072996.1, on the reverse strand, counting down.
AACACGATGCATCTTAACTCAGTGAGGATTTTGACTGCTTCTCATAAAATCCTTCGGATAAGATGGAGCTATGGGAGAGTACCCTTAGGAAAACTAGGCCCAGATAAACAACAGTATGCAATGGTCACTGCTAAGAATGGACTGATTTCAGCCTTGCCCGAAGGTCTCTGGCAGGGCCCCATCCAGCTCATTCAACGCTTGATCAGCAAAGTGGGGACATCACATGGGGAGGGTCAAAAACGATCTGCAGGATGGAATCAAAACTCAAAAATCCCAGGCCAGAAGGACCAAATACAATCAACAAGAAATTGACAAGGAGTGAGGGCGAAGCCCAGCTTTTAGGTTAAAAAGTTAAGCATACAAATACAGAAGAGGGAGGTTGAACAGTCCTTCAGACGAAGAAGGACGTGAGGTTTTGGTTAACTATAAACTTCGTGTAAGCTAAAAGAATGTTAAGCAGCTTAAAAAGGAAAAACAATCTTAGGGCTCACAGCTCCTGGTCCCTCTTCTACTTACTTTCAACAAACAGGGTTCATCCACTCTCTTGGCGGCAATACAGGGAAAACAAAGCCCTGAATTAATGAATCCATGCCACGCACCATCTAATCCACAGCTGTGTCTCCTTTAAGCTGGATCCACATTTTAAGAGGACTCTGAATTCCCCCCTGGGGGAACCTGTATTATTCCTGTATTGACTTTTGCACCTGGGACAGTGCCAGACATGTATTAAACATTGGCTGAAAAAAAAGTGACAATAAACGTCTAAAGAAGCATATAAGGATGGTGATGAGAAACCCATGTCATGCAAAGGTAAATGACAGATGTCTGGCAACAGAAGACTTAGAAAATATGATAATTCCCTCTAAATATCAAAAGTATCACAAGTACCATCAGGTGGAAAGTAATTAGACTTATTCTGTCACCCCAGATGGCTGCATTAGGACCCATGGGTAGAGGTACAAGGAAGCAGACCTCAGTTCTGTATAAGAACTTTCTAGTAAACAGTTGCACAGCTTTGCAAACCAATCTGATTCCAGCTGGATTGAGCACCTGTCAGGAATGCCTCAAGGGAGAGTCTGTGTGGGGCTGGGGAATGGAAAGCATGATTTCCAGGGTTCTTTTCTCAGCCAAGAACCTAGAAGTCTAAGTAATGGCTAGTCTGTTGACAAAGCTCCCAGATAGCCTGGTCTCTTACAGTCCTATGCCACGATGCCAAGGACAGACAGTACAGGCCACTCGGGAGCTTTCAGTTTGTGTACCCTCTCTAGACTGGCAGAGACGATTTGGAAGGACTGTTAGGCCACACTGGGGCCGGGGACTGCGTGCAATAACTGATTAGCAACAGCCACCAGGAGGGTGGGGGATGGTGGCAAAAGGGTAACTGTTTGCCACTCCCGATCTAGAGCCCCCTGGTCCGACAGTCTGCTTCAAAGTAGGTCTATTTTCAAGCCCATCACTGAAGCCGTGTCCCTAGAACATGTTTGCTCAGACCCTAGCAGAGGAAGGGCTGCCTGGTCAGCATCAGAGACAGACCTGGCTCACCCAATTTGCTCAGGGCCTGGGAATCAGATGACACACATCCCCTCTCAAGCAGATACTGATTTACCGGGGAGATAAATAACTACAATGTCTCATAGACCTGGGTTAACATTTATTTAGTAGCAATGTGACCTTGGGTACATCATTTAATTGACTTATATACCTCAACTTTGTCAGCTGAGAAGTAGTAACTTCTATATCATGGAAAGTGTAAAAGCTAAAATGAGCAAATGTTATGTCTACTGTTCCTGTACTAGCCAACATATCCCAAGTACTCGGTTAACATTTGCTATTCCTAGCCATCAAGGGAGGGAGGAATGAGGGACTCTAGGCATTCAGGGGAAAGCCAGAAGAAGCAGTACTGGGCAGACAGAGAAGGAAGTCCCAGGCTGGAAAACAAGCAATTAGCAGGAAAACACCATGGAGTGCTAAGGGCAGAGCAATAGTAAGCAGCTCCTTGGGCTGGCGTGGGAGGCATTCAAGGAGGCGCCTAGGGACCACTCTACTCCTCGTGTGACACAGGAAGGGGGACAGATTGGCCAGGAGAGTGCTTGGGCTCCCTGCCCTGCCCTCCCCTTCCCATGAGGCCAGGCAGGCCCTGTGGCTCACTGTCCGGGTTCCTCACCAGTCAGATTAGCACGCCAGTCCATAGAGGCTGCGGTAGGAGGATGCACCTGCTCCTGTTCTAGAATTGCTGCTTCTCCTCCCCTCACCTGTCCTGTCCCTTGGCACAGCAGACTCTGATCTAGGCTCTTCACCTTTATCCTTCACTCAAAGGCATAATTCACAGGGATAATTAAGAATGGTCTGCTAATTATGCAGGCAGCTGACTGCTTTTTAACCTTGGGAGTTACCAGGTGCCAATCAGTAGAGGGGAAGAAAGGGAAGGATAAAGGGCTGAGAGAGGAAGAAGGAAGTGAGGAAAAGAGGAAAAAAGGGGAAGTGTGGAGAAGGTGAAAAGGAGGAAGAAGAGAAGAGAGGAGAGGAGAGGAAAAGAAGGGAAAAGGTAAGAAGTAAAAAGACAAAGAGAGAAAAGCAAAAAGCTTTGCAGAGAAAACAAACCCTTTCCCAGGAAGTAGGAGGACGTATTGAAAACTTTGTCATGTAATAAGGGATTTAACATATATAATTCCAAATGCAAATACCTAAGCAAGATCATATGAATTTTATAAATTTGCAAATTAATCCAGTTTGAAACAAAATATACTACAAAGGCATGAAGATATGTGATGCTTTTATTAATTTTTGCCACGGCCCAAAAGTAAAGATATCAAAAGGTTCCTTTGGGTATCCACTGTTACTTTTCATTATTTTATACTAAAATTCCATTTTACTCTTACTTGATTGCTAATAAGGTAGTTTATAAACAGAAGGAATGCCATTTAAAATAGTAATGGGCCTGACCAGGCAGTGGCACAGTGCATAGAGCATCGGTGTGGGCTGCTGAGGACCCAGGTTTGAAGCCCCAAGGTTGCCAGCTTGAGCATGGGCTCATCTGGCTTGAGTGTGGGCTCACCAGCTCGAGCACAGGGTTGCTGGCTTGAGCGTGGGATCATAGACATGAGCCCAACGGTCACTGGCTTAAAGTCCAAGTTCACTGGCTTGAGCAAGGGGTCACTGGCTTGGCTGGAGACCCCCACCAAGGTACATATGAGAAAGCAATTAATGAACAACTAAGGTGCCGCAAGTATGAGTTGACGCTTCTCATCTCTTTCCCTTCCTATCTCTCTGTCCTTTGTCTCTCTCTCTCTCTCTCTCGCTAAAAAAAATAAAATAAAATAATGATGGGAAGAGATCAATGAAGAGGGGTAATTTCCAGAGATTATTTTGTTTAAGCATTTTTGATTTGTAGAAGAAACATATTTTTAGAAAAGTACTTAAAGTGATTTTTGTAGATGTTCTTTTGTTATAGTTTTATTGAGATATAATTTATACACTATAGCTTAAAATTATTTCAACAAAAATAAAAAGCATGTGTAATCATATCAGATAACCCATTAAATACATATTTCAGTATACATCTTTCTAATCTTTTTTAAAATAGATTTTTCTTGGATATAAGCATATAATGTGAAGCAACAAAATAATAGTACTAACTATAACAAAATTTGATTAAAAAGAATGTGTGTCGCCTGACCAGGCAGTGGCGCAGTGGATAGAGCGTCGGACTGGGATGCGGAGGACCCAGGTTCGAGACCCCGAGTTCGCCAGCTTGAGCGCGGGCCCATCTGGCTTGAGCAAAAAGCTTGTCAGCTTGGACCCAAGGTCGCTGGCTCCAGCAAGGAGTGGCTTTGGTCCGCTGAAGGCCCGCGGTCAAGGCACATGTGAGAAAGCAATCAATGAACAACTAAGGTGTTGCGATGGCAATGAAAAACTAATGACTGATGCTTCTCACCTCTCTCCGTTCCTGTCTGTCCTATCTATTCCTCTCTCTGACTCTCTCACCTGTGGTGGTGCAGTGGATAAAAGCGTCGACCTGGGAACACTGAGGTCGCCAGTTCAAAACCCTGCACTGGTCTGGTCAAGGCACATATGGGAGTTGATGCTTCCAGCTCCTCCCCTCTTTCTCTCTCTCTCTCACTCTGTCTCCTCTCTAAAATGAATAAAATAAAATAAAAAAAGAAATTAAAAAAAAAAAAGAACGTGTGTCAAAATATACCCCAAACAATGACTACATAGAAAAAATTCAAATTTCTAGCAGTAGTTACCTTGGGGATGATGGGAAGGAGAGAGGTCTGTTGAAGGGATAGTGGAGGCAAAAGATAAGTTTATCTTTAATGTTCTAATTTTTTAAAGAAGAAGAATTCAGTATATTACTTAAGTAATTAAACATTAATATAAAAAAAAGCTGTCACATGTATAAAATAAATTTTGAAAGGGGCAGGTATAATAAATGAGAGAATTAACAAGCCTGGTCTTGGTAGGCAGAATAATTTAAGGATCCTCGTCCCGCCAACATAGCCTCACCCTTACTACTTTGACAATCATTTCCTGACTCATTAGTTCCAAAGTCATTAATATTGCATCACGATTAAGAAATGTTGGAATTATCACAGTCCTCCGAAATTCAGGTAGCCAAACTAGTTTTATTTTTTATTTTCCTCCAGAAATATGTTCCTGATTATCAACTTTCAGTGACTTTTAAAGAAACATGCTTAAAGTCAAATGACTTAATTTAACGAACATATTTTGAAGATCCTATATATTTTTTAAATGTTCAGGACCTTTTAGAGTTATGGTAACAAATAACTCCATTGGAAGACTAATAATTAAGCTGCATAAAATGGTGCTTACATCTTTAAAGCACATACAATTCAGCTGGAATTTGGTGGCTAAATCCAGTTTTTCCTCATTGGGATAAGTTATTTAGAAAACAGTCTTTTCTCCTCAGGGAGAGAAAGGTACGAAAATCACATGAGAAATTCAGTGTGTCCGTAAAGTCAAGGTGCACTTTTGACCAGTCATAGGTCAAAAGTGCACCGTGACTTTACGGACACACTGTATTTTTAAATACTTTTAGCAAAAGAATCCATACCCTAGCAAATCCCTCTAGAACACAGTTAATCATAGTAAAGAACAAAACTGAAAAGTAGAATTCACTTTAGTTGAGGCCATAACATAAAGGAGAGCACAGCTTACAAGCTGTATCACGGGAAATCATAGTATCTTCTAGATTAGCAAATAAAAAAATCAATACCATAATTTTCCAGTGACTAATTTGTCAGCAGATTTTACCAATGTAAAGCAGATTCCTATACACATTTGAAAGGTAGCTAGAAAATACATTAAAAAATATTAAATTTGAGATAATTTCTGCTCAGAGATCAACTAAAATATATAGTAAGGTGCATATTTTTTTAGACATAAGATAGGGTTCTTGCTTTTACTTAAAAATAAAAATATATATTTTTTTCATGCATTCTAATGGTCATATGAAAAGGACATTTACTTTTTTTCCGTTACTAACTGAGGAAGAAAGAACAAATGTGGAGTAGGCCTCACAGCTCACTAGGAATCAAACTCCACACTTTTTGCAACAGTAAACGGCAAGTTCCGGAAGAGGGCCAAGACACACCTGCCGAGGTTGCTACACGCATCAGTTCAAACCACTTCAAATGGACATAAATTTGGGTGACTGTGCACAGTGGCATTTCTCTGGCACGGCTGAGAACCATTTTAGTTCCCACACTCGTTTAGACAAAACAAAATTGTTATCTACCAGGTAGGAACTTTTAGTTCTACATACACCAATAGACAGGGACAATGTAGCTTCATTGCTCAAGAAGCTCCAGTCAGCAGAAGAAAAGCTGGGTAAGTTCTCTGGACTCTTGTCTTTTACTAGAAACCATCAGCTGTTTCACGGGAGCAGGTGAGAGGAAAACGTAGAATCCCATCACAATGGAGTATGGGAGGAGCTGGCACCTCCCCATTGGCATTACAATTATTTTTTCTTAGGATGAAACTTGGGATTGTGAATCTAGCTGAATTCACCACAATTTCAACCTTTGTAAATGAGAGAAAGTTCACTCCCTGGGCCAAAACCCCGAAGCTGCTGTTGGGAGCAAGAGAGCAATAAGGACAGAAGAAAACAGATTCACGGCATTGTTATCCAGGATGGGTTTCCCAGCTATGTGCTTCACCTCACTGGTTGGGCTGTTGACCACCATGCCAGTGCTTTCATCCAAACCTAGAGTGGAAGAGAAACCAAGTCAGATCCACAATCCAAATGACTTGATAAAAAAGAAATAGCTTTTCTCTTTCAAAGGAAATAATCTTAGAAAGCTTCCCAGTTACTTATAAAATGATTTAGTGGATAATCTATATGATGAGAGATAGGGAACCCTTGATTACAGGTCTCTTTGAATAAATGGGTTTCAGTACCCCACAAGACTGTTTTCTCAACACTGCTGTGTTGTAGACTGCAAGTGGCAAAAAGCCTTTGTAAATTCGAGGCTTAGCAAAAGGCTAAATTCTCCCCCTTCCACCTCCATATTGGCTATGATGCTGAGTATTTGCACCCACTTCACATGCTTGCTTAAGTTGCTGGAAGCAATTTACATGCTCTTCCTCTTCCTCTGTTTGTTCAGATGTTGGTTGATTTTGCTTATGCATGGTAGGGGGATTCCTGTCTTTGCCTTGGAAGAGTTCCTGTTTTAGCCTCAGGTGTGTAACTTTGTATCAAGGACTTCCTTGATTTGCATATGGCTATATAATAAAGCAAACTGGGGTTATGGGGTACTAGGATATTGCCATCAGCATTGAAGAGGCCTCCCAATCCCATCCTTTTTTCTTAATGAGTTTGTTTTCTTAATTCTGCACCGTTCTCACTCAAGACCCAGAATTATGAGCTGTGCTGGTCCACAGCACTGCTGGAGATCACTCAGAAGTAGAGGAGAGAATATGAAAGCAGAGATGACATGAACTGGCAGACGACTGGGCCTGCCTTCCCAGTGGTTCCCCTCCAGACCAGACTATGAGGCCCCTGAGAGCAGAGATCATGTTAGCAGCCTCTGTAATGGATATCCAGGACCCAGCATGGTGCCGGCAGGAAAGAGACACACCAAGATTTATTGAATGGCCTGACCTGTAGTGGCACAGTGGATAAAGAGTCTACCTGGAACCCTGAGGTCGCTGGTTCAAAACTCTGGGCTTGCCTGGTCAAGGCATGTATGGGAGTTGATGCTTCCTGTCCCCCACCCTTCTCTCCCCTCTCTAAAATAAAAATAAAATCTTTAAAAAAATACTTATTGAGTGATTAACCTATCCACAGCCCATAATTGTTTTTCAACCCACTCAATAAGAAACTTGTCCAGTTAGAGCCCAGCTGAGAATAAAACCCAAGCTCTTATAAAAACATATGTGTGTGTGTGTGTGTGTGTGTGTCTAGTTATAGAGCCTTTAGTGTGAATTAAAATCAGACTGACTTCTCTTTAATATCGAAATGCAACTAACCAAGCTGAGAGAACATTCTGACTTGGGAGGGGAGTGAAAGGGAAGCAGATTATCTTGAGGCGTGAAGAGAACTGGGTGGACTGTACTCAGGGAAACTTTCTCCAGCCTCTTTGATATATGAATCAAAGGAGGAAAGGTAGTTGATTATAGAGTGTGGAGCAAACATAAAACAAAATATGTCAGTAGACTGACAAGACCAGAGAGCCCCAGAAGCAAAGTACAGAAAACTTTGGGGAAAACTGACTCTTCCCTATATCAAGTGAAGCTGAAAGCTCAGTGGGGAGGAGAGCAAGCACATCACAGTAGAAAGTAGGTTACACATGTACAGTCAGATCAGCACCATAATTCTCTCTCAAATGGGCCTGGAAAACAAGTGGAAGGAGGGGCATTAAGATGATTTGATCCCAAATGTTCTGCTTTCCTGTGATTAGGTCAAGTCCCATTTGCAAAACCATCTGTTTCCCCGCACTGTCATATCTGCCCCACACAGCTTCTACTCATTGCTCTGCAGGACTAACTCTCTTTCAATTAGCTTAACAAAAAAGAACAAGAAATCAAAATTGTTGGTGGTAAAAGAGACTCTGCCCTATTATTTCTGGTCTCTCAACTCCTGGTGGTTTGGGGCTTGTTTTCACTGCCATATCTTTCTATTTTCTTTTCCATATATCTTTCCCCTTTCTTTAAGATCTAATAAGTTGCAATGATTATAAGGTAATGTTCTTACCTGTGAATTGCATTGTAGCTCCTAAGTATGAGTCTACAATTGATCCTAGTAATCCAGCCAGACCCCCAAATACAACAATTGGCCACTGGGGAGCAGAAATGTCCAAGTCATTAACAAAAACCAACTGTGTGAGGAAGTAGGCGATGCCCACAAAGGTACCACCGAGGAGACTGGAAGCAAGGCCCACCACTGTAACCCCTCCATTGGTCCCTGAAGAAGAAACATGGATAAAATAATCTGGTTAACAATCAGCAAACACATAAAGGCAAGGAAAACAAAATAATTTGGTACCTATCCAATCAAGACTAAAAGAAAGGGTTTTCTTTAAGTTAATCCAAAGATCATAAGACCATAGCCTACTCAGAAAACAGTCTTTTCCACTCAGTAACTGCTGTCATTCTAAGTAGGGAAGTACAATGGTTTAGTGCAACCAGACTGCCCAGTTTCAACCTTAGTTCTGCTACTTCTGAGCTACATGACTATAGTAAAGTTAACTAAGTTCTCTGTGCCTTAGTTTCCTTTTTTTGTAAGATAGAAATACTACAAGAGCCAATTCATATGGTCACTAACAGTACTTAATGGTGATCTGTGTAGAGCAGTGCCCTGTACACAGCACTTACTTAAATGTTAGCTGTTCATGATGATGAGGAGGAAAAGAAGACAAGGGAAGAAGAGGAAGGGGAGGAGGAGGCAATGACAAAGACAAAAAAGAAGCTGTAGTAATTGATAATGATAATGGGGAACGAAGATACATGTTAAAGCACCACCCACACAACAGACCTTCAAGAAATACTCTATTGTTCCCTCCCTTTTCCTTTCCCACTGATATGTCTGTGACTCAATCTCTTTGCTTCTGCATTGTTTATCTTGCTAACATTTCCTGAAAATATTACTTATTATCACTAATTTAACAGCTTACAAGCAATTGTCCAATTAGGGAGACTAACAGTTCTTCAAAGGCTCTTAAATAAGACACACAATAAATCAAAGCTTTTTAAAAAGAAACTTTTAAAGACTCACCAACTGGAACTTTCTCCCACGTTGTTATTAGCCTTGGTGGACTTTTACTCAGAACGGGGCCAACTTCTGAAGCCCATGTGTCTCCAGCAGAGCAGGCCAGTGCAGCCAAGAGAGACAAACACATCCAGGAAGCAGTGTGCTGCTTGGAAAAATCTACTGGGATTTCCCCAGGGCCATTTTCTATCATGTACAGTAGGGCCAGTTCTGTGGGCACAGCTCCGTTACAGAACACCTGAACCCAATTCCTCTGCCCACCTAGAAGCAAACAAGTAGAAAAATAAAGGGATAAGAAATGTTTTCTAGTCAGAAGGAAAATTATGCTGATATAGGAACTTATCTATTTTACCATTTAAGAAAAGAAAAATGACTAAAATTTAAAAAAAGTACGAACAGCAGAATGGTAACTTTGCCCACATTCTATACTGTTTCAGAATAACTAATGAAAGACTTTTCTACCTCTAAATTTTGCTGTTACTTGTTATTGTGATGAAGTAATGATAAACTAAATTAGGCCACTACTAAAAGTAATTCTCATATAAAATTTAACTGTTTCAATAGTCTAAACATGTTTTGATTAAAAGCTTTTATGTTAGTATAAAGTATAAAACAAAGTTACTCCTTTAAATATAATGTCAAACATAATTCATTTTACCTTCTTTATATTCTGAATCTAGACTTTTCTTTATTTCTCCCTTCCATTTAGTGAGTTTTGAAGAAGAAAGGAAAAACATCAGCAAAGAGGTAAAAAAGCTGAAATTTGCAATGGTTAGGATAAATCCTACTATTAGTCCTGAAAGAAACACAAACACACAGAGAATTATATTTAGTCCATACATTAAAACTGTGAAAAAAAGAATGATTTTTTGGGGAGTTATTTTCATATTATAACGTGAAATGTACATTTCTAATACATTTCCATTTTTACCAGTTAAGATATTACCGAACAGTAAACTGAATGTCAGTTTGATTAAATAGAGATGTATTTCTTACCATATTCTGACCCCTTTTCAAACTATGCTATATAAATGTAAAAACAAAGATATAACCCCCCCTTTATTTTAGTGAGCAAGTGAGATACAGAGAGAGACAGAAAGGGACAGAGATGAGAAACATCAACTCATACAACAGTTGCAGTACTAGTTCACTGATTGCTTCTCATACAAGGGGGCAGTGTTCCAGCCAAGCCAGTGAACCTCTGCTCAAGCTAGCAACCTTTGGGCTCAAGCCAGTGACCATGGGTCAGGTCTATGATCTCACACTCAAGCCAGCAACCCTGTGCTTGAGCTGGATGAGCCTACATTCAAATCAGCAACCTCAGGATTTTGAACCTGGGTCCTCAGCATCCCGGGTTGATGCTCTATCCACTGTGCTACCACTAGTCAAGCAAAAAGAAATACTTTTTATAATGGAGTTGCAGAACACAGTATAATTTTATTATTATTAAACAATATGCATTATATGTCATATATAATATTTGGATAGATGACTAGTCAGTAGAATTTTCAAGTTAACTGTGGTTCTCTCAGGGGAGATAAGACTACATAGTGTTTCAGGTTTCTATTTTTTACATTTTATCCCTATAGCCTCAGATTTATTTTCTAATTTATAAAGAAAATTTTTTTCTTTTTTTTTTACAGGGACAGAGAGAGAGTCAGAGAGTCAGATAGATAGGGACAGACAGACAGGAACGGAGAGAGATGAGAAGCATCAATCATCAGTTTTCTGTTGCCGTTATGACACCTTAGTTGTTCATTGATTGCTTTCTCACACGTGCCTTGACCACGGGCCTTCAGCAGACCGAGCAACCCCTTGCTGGAGCCAGCGACCTTGGGTCCAAGCTGACGAGCTTTTGCTCAAGCCAGATGGGCCCACGCTCAAGCTGGCGACCTCGGGGTCTTGAACCTGGGTTTTCCGCATCCCAGTCCAACACTCTAACCACTGCGCCACCGCCTGGTCAGGCTATAAAGAAAAAATTTAAAAGATAAGCTTTTTATTACTTTCCAGAGTTTTCACATGCTCTTGTGTTGAGCCTCACAAACTTGGTGAGAAGATAGAGCATTTCTTAGCTACGTTTCCCTACTTAAACCTATGAGAACAATTCTGGATTGTCTGTGGAACCAAAAATGGAATATATCCTGTGACTGTGATCTTAGGTTTTGATACTTTTCTCTGTGTTTCTTTTGTTTGGGAAACAAAGAAGAAAAGGAATAGTCTTCATTTTTCCATAAGTGTCCAATTTTAAGAAAGGCTTCTAAAACCTGTAGTTCGATCAAGAAAACAAATAAAAGGGAAGCTTATGGCCTGACCAGGCGGTGGCACAGTGAATAGAGCATCGGACTGGGATGCAAAAGACCCAGGTTCGAGACCCCGAGCTCGCCAGCTTGAGCACGGGCCCATCTATCTGGCTTGAGCAAAAGCTCGTCAGCTTGGACCCAAGGTCGCTGGCTCCAGCAAGGGGTGGTTCAGTCTGCTGAAGGCCTGCGGTTAAGGCACACGTGAGAAAGCAATCAATGAACTACTATGGTATCGCAACGACAACGAAAAACTAATGATTGATGCTTTTCACCTCTCTCTGTTCCTATCTGTCTGTCCCTATCTATCCCTCCCTCTGTCCCTGTAAAAAAAAAAAAAAAAAAAAAAAAGAATAAAAAGGGAAGCTTATGTTTCATGATAAAGAAGAGAAATAAGGGAAAGATGCATTCTCACTGTCACAGCAGTATGGAAAGAGACCCTGATAGTTACTGCTAAATGGGTCAACCACGCTTAAGACTTAGAAAACTGGCTGTGGGTTGTTTAAGTAAAAAATTATAAAGCCTCTTCACAGATAATTCTATAAGTAAAGTTCAAGCATATATTGAAACAAACTTTTACAATCATTTAGAAAATCCTTAAAAGTCTTTTGTGACAACATTTGAAAGTGTTCTAGTGAGTAAAACTTGGTTTCAAGGTAGTCAAGTACCCTCATTTCTCTTACAATGATTATTTAATCCTATAAAAATGAATTAGAGCCGTGATGGCGAACCTAAGACATGCGTGTCAGCACTGACACACGTGGCCATTTTCTATGACACGCAGCCACATACCATAGAAGTATGGGGCCGCACGCCGAGAACGACGTTTCATCCTCGGCTCCTGCACGGCCAGGTGCAGTAGCCGAGGATAAAACATTTGCTGCAGTGTAGACACTCTGTGCCGGAGGTCTGTAGGCCAAAACAACAGAACTCCCGCACAGAGCGTCTAGTTCTGGGACTTCCAGTTAGGCCATTTTTCTCGAAGTGACACACCACCCGAGTTATGCTCAGTTTTTTGGTGAATTTTGACATACCAAGCTCAAAAGATTGCCCATCACTGAATTAGAGCCTGACTTATGGTCGTTCAGTGAGTAACCAAAGCATTGACCTAGAATAAGGTGACCAGATTTTAAAATTGGTAAAGCGGGACAGCATTGACTGGGGGGTTCTTGATTAAAAATTTGGTGTATATGGACCAAAAAATTTTCATAGAATGCAAAAATAGTATTGTAGTATATATATATATTTTTAAACTTTTTTTAAAAATTTCTTTTTATTTTATTCATTTTAGAGAGGAGACAGAGAGAGAGAGAGAGAGAGAGAGAGAGAGAGAAAGGGGGGAGGAGCTAGAAGCATCAACTCCCATATGTGCCTTGACCAGACCAGTGCAGGGTTTTGAACTGGCGACCTCAGTGTTCCCAGGTCGGCGCTTTTATCCACTGCGCCACCACAGGTCAGGCCTATTGTAGTATATTTTTTAAAAATTCAACATAAGTACAATTTACAAGTATAATACATAAAAAAAAAGTATGTATAGTATTTTATTCTTTGGCATATTTCTCATTTGAGTGAATTTTTTTTAGTAGATTGCTGTCATTGTTTAAAAGGTCATGAAATTTTTCACAAGAATTTGTTAAATTATATTTCACACATAAAATGGCTTTCAAAATTTCAGTCAAGACTTAATTGTGATTTTTCTGATGTCCACACTTTATTTACCATAGAAAAAGCGTGTTCAGTCGCAGCTGTCTTTACCAGAATCTTAAAATGTTATTGATGTTAAGATGCTGGCAAAAATTCAAAGTACGATGTTATAATGTTAGGCTGTTAAATGTAATTTTCATGGTAACCACAAAGAAAATAGTTATAGAACATACTCAAAAAGAAATGAGAAAGAAATAAAAACATTTCATTACAAAAAAATAATTAAACACAAAAGAAGACAGTAATGCAGGAAAAGAGGGACAAAAACCCTCTAACTCATATAGAAACAAAATGACCCATAAAAGTTCCTTCTTATGGGTAATTACTTTAAATGTGAATGTATTAAATGTTTCAATCAAAGGACTGATGAACAAAATGGATAAAAATACATGATACCACTATATGCTATCTATAAGAGACACATTTATTTATTTTTAAGATTTTTAAAATTTATTCATTTTGCTAGAGAGGAAAGGAAAGAGAGGGAAAGAGAGAGAGAGAGAGAGAGAGAGAGAGAGAGAGAAAGAGAAGAATAAGAAGGGGAGGAGCAGGAAGCATCAACTTCCATATGTGCCTTGACCAGGCAAGCCCAAGGTTTAGAACTGGCAATCTTGGCATTCCAGGTCGGTACTTTATCCAGTGTGCCACCACAGATCAGACTACAAGAGACTCATTTTAAATCTAAGGACACACATAGATAGGAAGTAAAAGAAAATGAACCAGAGCTCCAGAGAGAAATAGCTGCTTCCAGGTCTGAGAAAAAGTATATTTGGGATGAGCCTTTAGCATCTTGTTATGCTAGAAAGGAAATGCTTAAAAAATATGTGATAGCCTGACCAGGCAATGGAGCAGAGGATAGAGCGTTAGACTGGGATGTGGAAGACGACTGGGATGCAAAAGACCCAGGTTCGAGACCCCAAGGTCGCCAGCTTGAGCGTGGCCCCATCTGGCTTGAGCAAAAGCTCGCCAGCTTGGACCCAAGGTCACTGGCTCCAGCAAGGGGTTGCTTGGTCTGTCGCAACGGCAACGAAAACTAATGACTGATGCTTCTCATCTCTCTCCGTTCCTGTTTGTCTGTCCCTATCTATCCCTCTCTGACTCTCTCTCTGTCCCTGTAAAAAAATGTGTGTGTGTGTGTGTGTGTGTGTGTGTGAGAGAGAGAGAGAGAGAGAGAGAGAGAGAGAGAGAGATAGGGTCATGTTCCCTGGGCACAGTAGCAGGCTTGTCTGATTTTTTTTTTTTTTACAGGGACAGAGAGAGAGTCAGAGTCAGAGAGGGATAGATAGGGACAGACAGACAGGAACAGAGAGAGATGAGAAGCATCAATCATCAGTTTTTTGTTGCGACACCTTAGTTGTTCACTGATTGCTTTCTCATATGTGCCTTGACTGCGGGCCTTCAGCAGACCAAGCAACCCCTTGCTGGAGCCAGTGACCTTGGGTCCAAGCTGGCGAGCTTTTTGCTCAAGCCAAATGGGCCTGCATTCAAGCTGGTGACCTCGGGGTCTCAAACCTGGGTCTTCCGCATCCCAGTCCGACGCTCTATCCACTGTGCTACCACCTGGTCAGGTTTGTCTGATTTTTTTATTAGTATAACCACCCCTGCTCTCTTATGGCTACTATTTGCACAATATATCTTTTTCAGTTGTTATACTTTCAACCTATTTGTGTCCTGTACACTTATCCTAAAATTGCCCCTGCTTCATCCCCTGTTATCTATAGCCAGTGTAAATTCTTTCAAAACTTACATCTTTAGCCTGACCAGGTGGTGGCGCAGTGGATAGAGCGTCGGACTGGGATGCAAAAGACCCAGGTTAGAGGCCCTGAGGTTGCCAGCTTGAGTGCGGGTTCCTCTGGCTTGAGCAAAAAGCTCACCAGCTTAGACCCAAGGTCGCTGGCTTGAGCAAGGGGTTACTTGGTCTGCTGAAGGCCTGCGGTTAAGGCACATATGAGAAAGCAATCAATGAACAACTAAGGTCTTACAAGGAAAAACTGATGATTGATGCTTCTCATCTCTCTCCGTTCCTGTCTGTCTGTCCCTATCTATCCCTCTGTCTGACTCTCTCTCTTTCCCTGTAAAAAAAAACGAAAACCCTGTGCTTGCTCAGTCAAGGCGCATATGGGAGTTGATGCTTACTGCTCCTCCCCCCTTCTCTCTTTCTCTCTTCTCTAAAATGAATAAATTTTAAAACAACAAAAAAAAAGACTTACATCTTTAAAAGAGCCCCACCAGCTCCTCACACCAAAAAGCCTATAACTTCCTATTTCATAAGATAAAGACATTTTTGTCTTTCCACCTGGCTCTCCTGCTTGTGATTTAGACTAAATGTCTCAGGACCTGATCTTTTTTTCTGGCTAGCATATGTCTCAATAACTCCCCCTTTTATTTCCCCACAAAAGCCTCGGGCTGCAAAGGTTTTTTGTTTGACATGATACCTAAAGAACCAGAGGTTGGCAGACTTGTTGAATACCATACAAGGAATGAGAGACCTTTGATCTGTGGACTTTCTCAGACTTTGTACTTACCAAAGCAACCTTCCAATTATAATGTGACTTCTCAACTAGCCTGCCTACAAGATTAGGACATGCCTGAACAGGGATGTTTATATCCCAGTTGGCCTGGGCATTCCATATTTTATCAGATGAATAAAGTAGCATTCTGGCTCATATATCAGTCCCTTGTGACAACGAACAGCATAAACCAGTTCTCTTGGTTCTGACCAACTCTGAGTACCTGATAGAATGAGGTTTCCACTTCAGAAAGACTGAACATCAAGACCTGAACTATGGTGACTAAAAAGAGGCTAAGGCCACCCTTATGAGACCACAGAGAGCACAACCACAGGCCTTTCCTGACAACATCCCATCTGCTGTGCACTTCCATTATACTTAGTGTCTCCTGGGGACTAAATGACTCAAACCCATATTATCTACCATCTGCCTCCCAATTACAAATGTAAACTCTCTGACAGCGGGATTTTTTATCCATTTTGTTCACTACTAAATACGAAGTGTCTAGAACAGTGCCTGGCATTTAAGGGTTCCTCACTAAATATTTGAATGTATGAATGAATGAATGAATGAAAATATGGTAAACCGCTAAGCCTACTACTAGTCCTGGCAAGTGAAATTAAACTTGTGGAGTTCAAAGCCTGATTACAAAATTGTCCACACTGACATGTTCAAAGGAATACAATGATTAACTAGACAACTAGATAATATTTCTTTGGAGCAAATCACCTGCACAGTGTTTTATAGTTTATAAGCCCTTTCCCGCATATTTTTTCATGGGATTTGCTCCTTATTCTAGAAATACTCTCTCAAGGAGACCCGGGCCCTCCACTTCAGTGTCCACTATAAGCACTGCCTCAACCCTTCTCCTCCCTATTCTATCAACATTGAGCTATGTGTTCCTATGTTAACGAGGACTCTAAATACCCCGATCCTGTGGAAGTTCTGAAACTCTTCTCAATCCTAAGAACACTGAAGGCATAATATGACAAACCTTACTTAGTAAAATTCCTATGACTACTAAAATAGTAGTAGTAGAGTGAAAACAATAATAAATTACATTTGTAAAATACTTATTATACATGCCAGGTAGTATGCCAAACATTTTTTTTAAGTGAGAGGAGGGGAGGTAGACATAGGCTCCAGCATGCGCCCAGACTGGGATCCACCTGGTAACCCCCATCTTGGGCCGATGCTTGAATCAACTGAGCTATCCTCAGCACCCAAGGCCAATGCTCGGGTCAACTGAGCTATCTACCCTCAGAGCCTGGTCCGATGCTCAAACTATCAGGCTACTGGCTTATGAGCGGAGAAGAGAGAGAAAAGGGGGAGAGAGAGGGGAAGAGAAGCTGATGGTGGCTTCTCATATGTGTCCTGACTGGAGATCGAACCCATGATATCCGCACGCCAGGCCAACGCTTTACCACTGAGCCAATCACCCAGGGCATATGCTACATTTTACATGGATCATACCTTATGATAAGTAGATGCTAAAGGCACTATTATCCCCTTTTATTTTACAGATGGGAAAATTACAACCTCAAAAGTTTAAGTGATTTGCAGTAATATTTCATAACAATAGTCCTAAGTACTATGATATACTTACTTTAAATCAGCATTACAATTATTTTGTCCTTAAGGGGAAAAAGAAGCTACCAACAAACAAAAAATACCAACATTCCATAGAATGAAATGATTTGGAAAACAGCAGAGGTTTAAAAATCAATCTATATATATTTCCTAAACACCTATGATGTGTGTATCACTATTCAAAGAAGCATGGGACACAGAAGCATACAACACACTGTCTTCAGGGACTTTATAACATGGCTGAAAGGAGATAACTAATACTAATAGTGAATGTCTGTATGCTTTACAGCTTAAAAAGATTTGTTGTCCGACACATTATCTTGTTTGAGCTTTATCAATAGGCCCAAAAAATCTATTTCACAAAAGATAAAAGAACAGTGAGGCTCTAAAGAGTTAGGTAGGCTATGTGGCAAAATTCATAAGAGATAATAGGTGGCAGTGCTAGGATTCAAATACTTATAATTCTAAATCAAGCTAGGTAGGAGGAACAGAGGACCAAGGGCCAGAAGACAGAAAAGAAAATGGTAGCAAAAAAGAAACTAGCCTGACCTGCGGTGGTGCAGTGGGTAAAAGCGTCCACCTGGAATGCTGAGGTCGCCGGTTCAAGACCCCTGGCTTCCCTAGACAAGGCACATATGGGAGTTGATGCTTTCTGCTCCTCCCTCCCTTCTCTATCTGTCTATCTCTGTCTCTTTCTCTGTCTCATCTCTCTAAAATGAATAAATAAAGTTTAAAAAAAAAAAAAAAAAAAAAAGAAACTAAAGTAGAGATCAGAAAAGTAAGAAGAGAAGCAGATCAATATACAACATGGAAGCTGAAGAAAGACAATTTCAAGGACTTGACTCTTCTTGCTATAGGTCAAGGATAAAAACCAAGGCAAGGCTTCCTGAGAAAGAATACTTTTAGAAAAACATAACTGTTATTATATTTAAGCAGATATTGTTAAGATTAGCTGCTATAAATGGGTAAATACTTCCAATGTGCTAAGAGCAGTGCCTGATACATAGTATGTAGAACACAACATTTATAAAATAAATTAAATATAACCATTCCTAATACTTACTGATTATATGGTACAACAAAATTCATACAAAAATACCCATATGTCTGGTAGTTGTTTTCTCCAATGGCTCCTTTATTTTACACCTAGAAGGAGGGCTCTAATGCTCTGCTAGCAGATAATTTATTCCAACTAAATGAACAAAGTAATCAAGGTCCTCAAAAGTCTCTTCTATTAATTTACTTGATATAAATTACAAAGTTAAATTTGTATATTATTATAAAAGGGTCTGTTATTATTTGAAAATTTGACAGAATAGAAATGCTGAGCAATGCATAATTTTATCACCATTTAAAATACATAACATTGTGATTTACAGTCTCATACATTCAGAATTCAGGAAACATGAGTTTAAATTATATAAGCAAACACTTATTATATGGGTAAACATTCAAAAGCAAAACATACCTCCTAACGCCCCACTGTGATCTAGACTTTTCTTTTTAAAGCCATTAGATACGATCAAAACAGGAACAATAACAGAAAACAGCCAACGCCAAGGAGAAATAGGCTGTAAGTTACCTGAAAAATTATAAAGGTGGAGTGTAAATTGTGTGAGACCTGCATAGATAGGTTAGTCTTGGCTCTAAATATTGATAACTGCATTCTGGATAAAATATTGTCATAAATAGGGAAATTAAGATAAAGTCACAAAAGTAAAATACTTCTGCCTGACCAGGCAGTGGCGCAGTGGATAGAGCGTTGGACTGGGATGCGGAAAACCCAGGTTCGAGACCCCAAGCTCGCCAGCTTGAGCACGGGCCCATCTGGCTTGAGCAAAAGCTCGTCAGCTTGGACCCAAGGTCGCTGGCTCCAGCAAGGGGTTGCTCGGTCTGCTGAAGGCCTGCGGTCAAGGAACATGTGAGAAAGCAATCAATGAACAACTAAGGTGTTGCAACGGCAACAAAAAACTAATGATTGATGCTTCTCACCTCTCCATTCCTGTCTGTCTGTCCCTATCTATCCCTCTCTCTGACTCTCTCTCTGTCCCTGTAAAAATAAAATAAAATGATTTGTTAAAAGTAAAATACTTCAGCCTGACCTGTGGTGGCGCAGTGGATAAAAGCGTCAACCCGGGAACACTGAGGTCGCCAGTTCAAAACCCTGCACTGGTCAGGTCAAGGCACATATGGGAGTTGATGCTTCCAGCTCCTCCCCCCTTTCTCTCTTTCTCTCTCTCTCTCTCACTCTGTGTCTCCTCTCTAAAATTAATAAAATAAAAAAAAAAAAAAAAAAAAAGTAAAATACTTCTGTTGAAACTTGCATATTTTCAGAGAGACAGTCCTACTGGTAATAAGCAAGTAAGTCCTAAGTTTTAGAAATCATTTACAACTACTTATAATAATGGGTGTTTCACACATATTTGGAGATTTGAAATTAATTTTTTTGGAGGCATGTACTAAATCTCAAAAATAGCACAGAACAAATTCCTTTCTTAAAAGATTCAATTATTTCTCACTCTACCTTTAGATATATATATATATTTTTTTGTGACCAAGAGTCAGAGAGACGGACAGACAGAAAGGGAGATGAGATGCATCAATTCTTCATTGTAGCACCTTAGTTGTTCATTGATTGCTTTCTCATATGTGCCTTGACGGGGGGTGGGGGTGTGTGGGGTGGGTGGGTGGGGAGCTGCAGCAGACTGAGTGACCCCTTGCTCGAGCCAGTGACCTTGGACTCAAGCTGGTGAGCTTTGCTCAAACCAGACGAGCCTGTGCTCAAGCTGGGACCTTGGGGCCTCAAACCTGGGTCCTCAGCATCCCAGTCCGAAGCTCTATCCACTGTGCCACCGCCTGGTCAGGCTCAGAGATGTTTTTTTTAAAAGTAACATTCTCATTTGCTACACACCTCAGGGTTCAATGGTTACCAACTGATATTCCAAAGATTGTATCCAGCACACAGATGTTTTGTTTGACTACCATAATGATTTTAAACAATCTGAGTTAAGACCAAAACAAACAAACAAATGACAACAAAAAAAAACAAGAATAAATTTGAGTTAATATTTAAGAATAGATTTCATATACCAATCCAGATTCTTGGTTTCTGTTTTTTCTTTTTAATTTTTAAAAGCCTTTTATTCATTTTTTAGAGAGGGGATAGAGAGAAGGGGGTAGGAGCAGAAAGCATCAACTCCCATATATGCCTCCACCCAGGCAAGGTCAGGGTTTATGACCCCGTGACCTCAGAGTTTCCATGTAGATGCTTTATCCACTAGGCCTACACAGGTCAGGATTGGTTTCTGTTTTACAAACTGGAAACTTAGGCCACTTGGTAGAACTGATTACAGGTGAAGAGAGGCTTCCTCTTTAAGATGGATTATGGTTTTCCTATTTCAAGTCCCCGCCATTCCTGAACAGATTTCTTAACACCAGGCTGATGACTACAGTAAAGGAAAACATGAACTATTGCTTATGCCTGTTTCTATCAAAAATAAAAAACTGAAAAACAAAAAGGGCCAAATGTTCAATAAAAAATGGAAAAAATCTTACTTCTGAAATGGGAAAACGATTCCCTTGTTTTTCATATACAAAGACCTGGGATAGCTTCACTCATTTGCATCAGGTGCCTGGCCCCAGGGGGACCTTCAATTTACAAATCCCTGTTTTATTCTATTTAGTTTGTTATTGTTAATACTGGCATTGAGGAGAATCGTCTCCTCCCATACCTCTACTCCCCAAACCCTCATCCCCTCCTGTGACTCATAATGAATGTAGTCCTGAAAGCTTCTGTACCCTGCAGAACACTCATTGGATTCTTCACGAGTCTCTTTGAAAAAGGGCTAATGTCAGAACTGGAAAGCACTTACACTATCATCATTTATGAGTTTACTTTCTCATACTACTGCTCACTTTTCCTCTTGAACTGTACTGTATTTTGTTTTTATAGGTATACCAACGAAGTTTGTGTAAAGGCATACTTATGCTCTAAAAGCAGATTCAAAACCTTAAAGATTTGAGTCTGGAGTACCTTCTAATTATGCAAAGTGGCTACAGACTTTAAAAGGAGTCTGCTCTTTTAAAGTGACCAAACAGCAGCAGACAAATCCTTTAAATCTCCAAATATAAACACTATATCATCTTTTATTTTCACAGGACAAATGAAATGTATATACTACGTTATGGATATTCTTATCACTTCAATTGCTTTACAAAACTGTGCTTCAGTTATTTCTCACCAAGATAGATGTAATAATTACATAAAACACAAAACATGTTTTGAAATAAGAGTAACTAATATTATCACAAGCAGCATTTACTAAAGGGTTTAGAACGTTCAAGGCACTGTTTATATTTACTGGTAATTAAGTCCAGGCTGTGAAAGTTAATAAACATAATTCATAACCATTCAGAGAATGAGTTATGGATTTCACAATGGTAAAATTTAAAATTCCATTGATAAGTGTATTGAAAAAAGGACTTATAACATTCACACTTACCATAATAGGTGCTTGCAGTCATAGACATAATCCAGAAAGCTAAAGAAATGAAAATGATCAGGCTCAATATAACAATATTAGTTATCATATTTATATATTTTTTGCATATATTGTCGTCAAGATCTGTCATGGAAAATAAGGATGTGAGCACCTGGGGGAGAAAATATATAACATTTCTGAGAAAAATAGTCACTTAAGTTGACAACAAAACACTTGTGTGGAGGCGAATAAATGCCAACATCTACCACTGCTCAAAAAATATATATAAACCTAAACTGTCTCTGAAAACTTGCTGGTGGAGAGCTCAAAGTCTTCCGGGCGAGGTTAATAACCAGCACTGATCAAGCAAAGCGCCTCCACTCAGAAAGCGGGTCCCGAGCCCGCGGCCCTAGTACAGCCCGGCCCGGAAAGTAAAAGGAAGAGCGGAAGCAGCCAATCGGCGGACCCGAGGAAGGCGAGCTCCGCCCCCACCCCGACCCCCGCGGGTCGGTGACTGAAAAGTGGCAGGACGTAGAGTCGGAACCCGGACGAGTCCCGGCAGCTACGCCCCGCGACAGAGAGCGGTCACGTTCCGACGGCCGCCTGCGCCGCCCAGAAGTTCGGGTCCAGCCGGCCAGAATCAAGGGGCCTGGAGTTCAACCGTGATTCGGAGCGTCTCCACCTCCTGACGCTGCCTCTCTGCGCGCATGCGCCGTGGCCGCCTGAGGATTTCGGTTCGCTCACGTGAGCGTTTAATGGGCCGCTCCTAGGACGGGCGGCTTCCGCGGGTCCACGCACGGGGTGACAGCTGCGGCTCGGACTTTGAGGGTTTGTAATGCTACTCAGAGTATTACAGTATAACTATCTGAAACCTTGGGTCCTTGTGTTTGAGAACACATGCAAACACTGAAATGGCTACTTGGATAGTCATAGAATAAAGAAATGCAGGTGAATTTATACCCAGTATGTCCATTTCAAACATAATATGCAAATACTTTTTCATCTGTGAAGAGTGCATGACGTAATATAAAGGATTGTTTTTTTTGGGCGGGAGCATATATTGTGTGGTAGAAACGGAATTTTGTGACGGAGAAAGTAAAACAATAACGTTTAGTTCCTATAATGTGCCGGGCACTGCTGACTGCTAGAGATGTGCAGGTAAAGCTAGACATACTTCCTGCTGTGGAGCTCTCAAATTATTGTAGCGACACCACTTTCAAGGTGGAAAGCCATTCCTACACCTCTCATTTAAAGTATTTGCATTCAGTCAATTCATTTAGAAAGCAGAACTTGTTACCAGCAGCAATCCGAATTTCGTGGCTGATAGCACATTTTACTTGAAATAAATTCTGTTTGCCTGCGTTAACAGTAACTAACTGACAATTATATTTGTGAGCTTTTTCAGTTAATTGCTGACAATGTAAGCAAAGGAGGCAAGTCAGTTTCAGACATAGTCCCCAAATGTGTTTTAACCCACTAAGATTAATTTTTAAAAACTTTTTTTTTTTTTTTAATTTTATTTTAGCGAGGAGGGAGAAAGAGAGAAGTGGGGTGGAGCAAGAAGCATCAATTCCCATATGTGCCTTTACAGGCAAGGCCAGGGTTTTGAACCGACGACCTCAGTGTTCCAGGTCAATGATTTAACCACTGCACCACCACAGGTCAGGCAAAACTTACACTATTATAAATTAAAAAACAAATGCCAAGCCCTGGCCAGATAGCTTACTTGGTTGGAGCATCATCTCAAGCATAGAGGTTGCTGCTTTTATCCCAGGTCAGAGCACATACAGAACAGATTGATGTTCCTGTCTCTCTCACTCTCTCTAAAGTCAATAAAATAAACAAAAAAATAATGCCAAGATACCCTTTCCTTTGGTGAAGAAATCTAATCAACTAAGAACCAAGTCTGTGAAATAGGACTAAATGATAGTGGCCTTCTCTTACTAGACTACCTGCATAAAATGGTCTTCATGTAGAAATTCATTATATGCCCATTCTTTCTTTTAGTCTGTTCAGTGCAAATGGATTAACTCAGGAAGCTGACTGGCCAATATCAGTAATACCAAATAATTACTATTGTAAAAGCTAGTATCTTTGTGGTTTAGCTTACTGACCTTGTTTTTGTCTCTTCATTTTTAAAAATATGATTATTGATTTTTGAGAGAGGAAGGGGGAGAGAGAGAAAGACAGGAACATGGATCTATTTCTGTATGTGCCCTGACTGGGGATTGAATCACCAACGTCTGCATTAGGGACAATAACTTTGGGACAATGCTCTAACCAACCAAACTATCTGGCTAGAGCATTGTCTCTTCTTTTTGTGTGTGTGACAGAGACAGAGAGAGGGACAGACAGAGATAGATAGGGACAGACAGGAAGGGAGAGAGATGAGAAGCATCAGTTCTTCACTGCGGCACCTTAGTTGTTCATTGATTGCTTTCTCATATGTGCCTTGACCAGGGAGCTACAGCAGAGCAAGTGACCCCTTCCTCAAGCCAGCAACCTTGGGCTCCAGCCAGAGACCATGGTGTCATGTCTATGATCCCACACTCAAGCCAATGACCCCATGCTCAAGCTGGTGACCTTGGGGTTTCGAGCCTGGGTCCTCCACGTCCTAGTGTTCGAAGCTCTATCCACTACGCCACTGCCTGGTTAGACTGTCTTTTCTTAAGTAACCAGAAAAATGACCCACAGGTCCAGTTGCCTGTTTCCATGAGGACCAATTAATTACACAACACAAGTGTTGATGAGAGAGAAGGAGGCTTATTATTTTTAATTTTTTTGTGACAGAGAAAGAGAGGGGATAGGGACAGACAGGAAGTGAGAGAGATGAGAAGTGTCATGTTGTGGCTCCTTAGTTATTCATTGATTGCTTTCTCACATGTGCTACAGCAGAGCGAGTGACCCCTTGTTCAAGCCAGTGACCTTGGGCTCAAGCCAGCAACCTTGGGCTTCAAGCCTGTGACCTTTGGGCTCAAGCTAGAGACCACAGGGTCATATCTATGATCCCATGCTTAAGCCAGCCACCTTGGATTTTCAGACCTGGGTCCTCTGCATCCCAGTCTGACACTATCCACTGCGCCACTGTCTGGTCAGGCAGAAGGAGGTTTATTGAAGTACCTACCACGTGAGAATGTTAAGATACAGCCTGACCAGGCGGTGGTGCAGTGGATAGAGCGTCGATGCGGAGGACCCAGGTTTGAGACCCCAAGGTTGCCAGCTTGAGCGCGGGCCCATATGGCTTGAGCAGAAGCTCGCCAGCTTGGACCCAAGGTCGCTGGCTTGAGCAAGAGGTTACTCCATCTGCTGAAGGCCCGTGGTCAAGGCACATATGAGAAAGCAATCAATGAACAACTATGGTGTCAAAACGAAAAACTGAAGATTGATGCTTCTCATCTCTCTCCGTTCCTGTCTGTCTGTCCCTCTTTATGACTCTCTCTCTCTGTCCCTGTAAAAAAAAATAATAAAGAAAAATAAAGTATTAAACTATATACATCTCTCACAAAAATTAGGGGATATTTCAAAATGAATATAAAGCTATAAAATATCCCTTAATTTTTGTGAGCAGTATATTTATAAGCTTTACATATAGTTTATTTTTTTTATTATTATTTTTTTATAGGGACAGAGGGAGAGTCAGAGAGAGGGATAGATAGGGACAGACAAACAGGAACGGAGAGAGGTGAGAAGCATCAATCATTAGTTTTTCGTTGTTGCTGAGACACCTTAGTTGTTCATTGATTGCTTTCTTACATGTGCCTTGACCACAGGCCTTCAGCAGACCGAGCAACCCCTTGCTGGAGCCAGTGACCTTGGGTCCAAGCTGACGAGCTTTTGCTCAAGCCAGATGGGCCCACGCTCAAGCTGGCGACCTCGGGGTCTCGAACCTGGGTCTTCCGCATCCCAGTTCAACGCTCTATCCACTGCACCACCACCTGGTTAGGCTATATATATAGTTTAAAAAATATATATTTTAGAGAGAGAGAGAATGACGGACAAGAAGGGAGAAAGATGAGAAGCATCAACCTATAGTTGTAGTACTTTAGTTGTTCATTAATTGCTTTCTCATATGTGC
This sequence comes from Rhynchonycteris naso, assembly GCA_037038555.1. Lineage (NCBI taxonomy): Eukaryota > Metazoa > Chordata > Mammalia > Chiroptera > Emballonuridae > Rhynchonycteris > Rhynchonycteris naso. The sequence continues at coordinate 108,455,355 of CM072996.1, read as the reverse complement.
CTTGACCAGGGTTCCAGCTGAGCCAAGGACTCCTTGTTCAAGCCTGCAACCTTGGGCTCAAGCTAATGACCTTTGGGCTCAAGCCAGTGACCATGGGGTCATGTCTGTGATCCCATACTCAAGCTGGTGAGCTCGTGCTCAAACCAGATAAGTCCACACTCAAGCCAGTGACCTCAGGGTTTCAAACCCTGCATCCTCAGTGACCCAGAATGATGTTCTATCCACTGTACCACTGCTTGATCTGGCAAACAATAGTTTAATAATCAGAAAAAATGAGCCTGACCAGGCAGTGGCACAGTGGATAGAGTATCAGACTGGGACACAGAGGACCCAGGTTTGAAATCCTGAGGTCGCTGGCTTGAGCGCAGGCTCATCCGGCTTGAGCATGGGCTCACCAGCTTGAGCATGGGGTTGCTGGCTTGAGTGTAGGATCATGGAAATGACCTCATGGTTTCTGAGCCTAGAGGTCTCTGGCTTGAGCCCAAGGTTGCTGGCTTCAGCAAGTGGTCACTCGCTCTGCTGTAGCCCCCTGTCAAGGCACATATGAAAAAGCAATCACTGAACAACTAAGGAGCTGCAATGAAGAATCGATGCTTCTCATCTCTCTCCCTTCCTGTCTGTCCTTCTGACTCCGTCTTTGTAAAAAATAAAATAAAATAAAAGAAGAAATGAAAAATCACATTTTCTTCTTGTGAGGACCCTCATAGTGGAGACAAGGAAGTGAGCTCCAGTTCTCATGAGAAACTGCAAGTGCTCCCCCAGCTTTCTGGGAAGCCTGTCCAGGTCCCAGGTCCCATGCATATTTGGGCTAGCTTAGCCTTGGTTCACTGAAGCTTCTAGGTCAGCTGCCCGGAAGACTACCTTTCTGGGTATAGGCCAGTGGGCTCAGCAAGTTGACATCACCACACTGATGTAATGGTTGATGTGATATTGGGCCTATGCTGCTTTTGTCCCTAAGCCCTCTATCTACCCGTGCTGGCACTGCTAGATGGGAGACATCAAAATCCAGGAGACTGTGGAGAATGGGGGTGGTACCAGAAGCAGAAATAGCAGCAGCAATAGGAGCAGGAGCAGCAGAACTGAAGCAGAAATAAAGTGTTGAAAATGTACCACCCTGCCTTTGGCTCCTCATGCTTTTTCTCACCTTGGGGTGCTCACCGCTGAAATCATCCCTTGTGTTCCAACACTTTTTTATTAAAATAATGCTGTGCTAATCATATCTACAAATAAATTTTTGTTAGCCTCAAATTATTGTCAGGGTTGACAGAATTTTTATAGGCCTTTATATATCCCGTTTAGATTGCATAACCAGAACTTAAAACAGTGCAAATAAACGATAATGGACATTGAACTATAAGTTGAGCAACAAAAATGATAATTTTTGTCTTTCCAGGCTCTACATATCTTTATTTTATTTACAGTTTGCTTCAATTTAGGTAGAACTTCTACAGAAGTATCTCAGGGGGGTCAATTTAGGGGAGGGACTTACACAGAAATGTTTATGTACCTTTTTTGGAAATAATAGACCTGATAGTAATGTATTTGGGAAAAAGTTTTTAATATCAACATATTCAGAATACATTTTTTATGAATACAATATGTAATTGTTTGATATACATGATAAAATAATTAATTTTAGAAAGTTTCCAACTGTTTGAATGCCAAGAGTCCCGTATTCTGGCCTAAAGTTGAATAATTTTTTATGTATTATACCAAAATTAAAATGTACCCGTATTCTAACATTAAGAAATAAAATACCAAAATTATAGGCTACCTAGAAAAGAGCAATGATGACTTCATAGACTATCTTTACTCTCTCTCTCTCTCTCTATATATATATACATACATTATCTTTTTATATATTCATATAAAGTTTTTATTTTAGTTTTTTGGGACACATGACTTGTATTATTTGACAGAGGGTTATAATGAAGTAGGCAGAATAGAAGATTTGGAGGCTGAAGACAAACGTTTAATCTAGAACTTCCTGGATTACTAGCATTCTATCCCTTGTGCCAACTGGCACATAGTAAGTGTCTGAATGAATAAATAAGTTTTATCAACATGGATTTCTTCAGCTGTAAAGTAGAGATACCACCTACCACAAAGAATATTTGTAAAAAATAAGAGAACCAACAGGTGCCATAGTGCTTTGTTATATTTAAGTCTCTGAGCTAAAATATTTTTAAAGATCTGGGTTAGTAGGGTTTATTATTTTGTAAAAATACAAAATTGACATTTGATTGAGTCCAGTATTTGGCTTTGATGTAGTATTTTATTTAGTTGTTTTCCTGTTAACAAAGATACCATTAACAACAAATTTGTTCAGCGTTCATTTTAAAGGAAATGTTCTACAACTCATTAGAAAATACTATGTAATCCAGGTCAACATCAGTGTCCTTTTACTTCCTTTGGTTAAGTCTTAAGAAATGTTTCAAAAGAAAAGTACTTCATTACAAAAAGGTTTAAAGTTTATGTTCTCATTAAATTCCAGCTCAACACCATTTACAAAAGCATTTCACACGCCTTACATCGTATGATAAATAATTTACTTTCTCTCAGGAGACTTTGAAGAACTTAAGGGCAGAAAATTGAGTCAGATTCATCTTTATATCAAGTTACTAGCCTTTGGCTGGTTCTTTGTAGAAGTTAGTGCCCAGTAGACAGAATGAATGAACAGAGGATATATATGTGTACAGCAGAAGACAACAAGCTATTATAATTTCGACTAGTTTTATAGTATAGTGTGTCTGTAAAGTCATGGTGCACTTTTGACTGGTGCAAAATATAAAGTGCACCATGACTTTACAGACACACTGTATATAAAATGATGAGTTTATCAACAAACTAAAAACATGATTTTAAGATTCCTTTAAGTTTTTAAAATTTTTTTCTATGAATGAGACTAACTAGTTTTATTTTTTATTTATTTTTAAAAATAATTTCTTTTTATTTTATTCATTTTAGATGAGGAGACACAGAGTGAGAGAGAGAGAGAGAGAAAGAGAGAAAGGGAGGTGCTGGAAGCATCAACTCCCATATGTGCCTTGACCAGAACAGTGCAGGGTTTTGAACTGGCGACCTCAGTGTTCCCAGGTGGACGCTTTATCCACTGCGCCACCACAGGTCAGGCAAGACTAACTAGTTTTAAGGTTGATGCAGGGAAAGTTTGGCGCCTGTTTTCAAGGCAGTAATGTGAAAATGACTTAGGAAAAACACCAAAAATATTTTACTTTAAAATTACAGAGTAGTTTATTTAGTGATCTCAGATAATAATGAAGATTAAGTAACTTTGCCAAAAGCTTGTTGTGTTTCATAATGCTCTATTTTTGTGTTTTTAAAAAATGTTTTATTAAGATACCAAGATGTTATTGTAGATAGGAATCAGCCTACATTAATTAGTGTTTCATTGTATATTGAGGAGGAGTGGTGAACCACATGGGAGTCTGTATTTGGAAAACATATTTTAGTTTATTTATTTTTTAAGACTTTATTAATTTTAGAGAGAAGGGGGTGGGGAGGAGTCAGAAGCATCAACTCCCATATGTGCCTTGATCAGGCAAACTCAGGGTTTTGAACCAGTGACCTCAGTGTTCCGGGTTGACACTTTATTCACTGTGCCACCACAGGTCAGGCCATAGTTTATGTTTAAATGATTATCTGCCTAACTTATTTTGAGGTATAAAATAGATGTTGTCAGTAAGTGGTTGCTGATGATTATGACTATGTATTAGTAAAAAGATATTTGAAACTATATTAGAAAAAAATATGTAATGACAATTCCAAGGATCTACATCCAATATTTAAGATAAAGGTAAAATGACTAATAAGGTTAATATAGGGTGGGGCAAAAGTAGGGTTACAGACGTTCATATGGAAAACAATACAATAATAAATAACATTATAGAATAAACTGTTTCATGTATTTACAACTGTGAATGTATTTTTGCCCTACCCTGTATACACAAAAGGATTTAAAAAAATATTTGTTATAAATGCCTTATGATTACTAAAACAGATTTTTCCTTCTTTGCCTTTGTGAAATCTAGTTACTTGGGAGGCATTCCTTATTAAAAGGGTGCTGCTGATCATGTAAAAAGATTGTTGCTGGGATTTAAGCAAAATAGCAATCTAAACAGTTGGCAAAAAAAAAATTTGTTTTCCATCATCGGTAGCATTTACCTTATAGGAAAGATTTACAACAATTATAATTAGGTGTATGTTACTCTCATATGGTGGTGTCAGAAAGCTTGAATCAGGGTTGATTCAAGCTTTATATATTCATTATACATTAATAAATTTTTGCATGATTTTATTAAAACCATTTGAAGAAAAGTGTTCTTATTAAACATTTATCTGGTGAAGCATGGCAAACTCTTTAATTGTTCAAGTGGCAACTAAAGAATTTCTGATATTCAGTTTTGTAAAATAATTAGCACTTGCATAGCTTTATTTATTGACATGTATTTGTGCAGAGAACTACATTTTATTTCTCTTATGCAGTATGATTGTACTAGTTGACTCTAAGAAAGGAGATATAAAGCAAGCTGTTATGTAAAATAAATTGATTCCATTTTAAGTTATAAGTTGAAAAGATCTAATGCGGTAAGTACTGTTGTATGATTAAATTCTGCTATGGGTTTATGGGGAAAAAACGCTTTAAAAGTTTTGGTATCAACATACATGAAGGCAGAGGGAATTTCCTAACACGGAACTTGGTAGCATATTTGCTTATTAATGCATCAATTTTAAAATTAAAAATGTATTGTTTTTATTATGAGTAGTAGGGTAATATACAGTTATTGTTTTAAGGTAAAAGCTAGATCCTGATCTCTGCATTATTTCACAACACATTTTCTTAGAAGGTGAATATAGTCAGCTACCATTTTTTTCTAGTCTGAGGTACTTGAGTCCTACTAGCTTGGATGACTCAAGGGTACTTTACATTCATAAAAATTTTCAAAATATTTTACAGTCTATTTTAGAAGATAATATTCTTATGAGGAAGGTCATGATTAGCTCACTTTCACTCTTAAAAAGATACAGAATAAATAAAAGAACTTGCCCTGTACCTCAGGCATTTTTTCTGTGAAGTTTCCAAATTACAGTGCCAATAATAATTTAATCGATACAAAACTCAGCAATTTGAAAGTCATTTTTAATGTTGGTGAACTTGGAGTCTTATTTAGAATGTAATATTCCAACTTTGGTACACAAAAACATTTTTTCCTAATATATAAATTAAACACATTACTTGTCATAGATTTTCTTTAAAAGTTGTTTAAAAAGACAAAAACACAACACACCTTGGAAAATATCCTAGCAAAAATTTTAAGAATGTAATCTCATGTAAGGCACTTCCATGCTTTTTCAAATAAATTTCATAAAACTTCCCATGTTTTGGTAATTATGTCTTCATAAGTTGTACAGTAATAATTTTACTTTAGGTAATAAAATTTTATTAAATACCCAATTTTGGCATAATTTCCTTAAATATTTTTACCTTTGAATAGGATAAAGGATGGTCATCAAGATCTATGCAGGTTAATCTTAAATGAAAGTACTCTTGTTTTAAATTTAGAGAATTGATAATGTTTTAATTTGTTGGTCTTGTTCAAGAATCTTGAAATCCTCCAAAGGAAGGCTGCTTAAGGCAGTTGGTAAAATATGTTCGCATGTGCCCTTAGGTAATATGTTATTTGCTTCTAGATTCTTCACCAAGCATGTGGCTTTGATCCATCTTCGAGTAGCTCTGCGTTCTTTTTGTAGGCAAGTTTTCATTTTCCTTCTTAAACTTGCTATTTCTTTTTCCAGTTTAATTATCCTCTTTTTAGCCTCCATAGGATTCCTAAAGGCATAACTGTGTTCAAGTAGCACTTGCTGACTACTAATATTTGATCTTAAATTAGATGGTCCAGTGGGAGTACAACTGTTGTTTTTCTTCAAAAGATTCCGTGACTTGAGTTTCTGCACCAAATAAAATTAGAGGGTTGAACATAAGTTACAGAATATCACAAATAAATTTTGCCAGTTTTGTGTAATAGTATTTAAACTGATCTTCTGAAAACTGATTTCAAAAGATAAAAACATCAGCAACCCATCACATGTGATCATTGATTCAAGTTTCTCAACCGGTTGAATTAATTCCAGCCACCTATTTCTTTTTGTCTTCCCTCTACAGAGAGATAAAAACATTGGTTTGGAAATAGACAATGGAATTCCAAGGTCTCTTCCAAATTACTGAATATGATTCTATGAAGACTAAATATCCTTTGCAATTTTCTCACTATGACCAATATAATGTATTTCGATTTTTGATTTATCTGTGATACGATTTGATCTCTTCTTTATGTAAAGACTATTCTCTAAATTGATTAATATTTCAGACCTTGATAAAAAGATATTATGAAGTATCAAGCTTCTGAATAGATTTACTTATTAACTGTTCATCAGTTACAGTTCCATTCAAGGATTTAAAATGAGGGCAGAAATTTTTGCTCAAATCAGAAACCTGAGGACCATTTTTTTCCTTTATTGCTTTCATTCAATTAGTCATTAAGTCCTATTAATTCTACATCCTAAATATCTCATTATGAATCATCTCCTCTCTAGCATTCTTAATGCTACTGCCCACATCAGGCCTATATCATATCTACCTTGAATATTAAAAACTTTATTGATTCCCACTAATTTTGATCCTCACTAATCTGTATTCTGCCACCAGAATAATTTTTCTACCAGATCTGATGTTTTTATATCGGCTGAATTCCTCTTTGCCTCTCCATTAGCTAAAGAAAAAGGAATTTTTACACGGCATACATATCATTTGGCATTTCATCCCATTCTGCCACTCATGATCTTGATTTATACTCCAGCAATATTAATGTACTTCCTGGATTGCTCCATACTTTGTGTCCTTCATTCATTCAACATTTATTGAAACACACAGAAATTTATTTATAAATTCTTAGGGGGACAAATATAGTTCAGTTTCTCACAAAACCTACTAGTATTCCCTCTGCCTATGGGAACTGGAAGGACTCTATTTTGATCTTTATATCCTCAGCAGCTGACTTAGGTTCTGAAATAATGTAAAGTTTAATAAATAGCTGTTGAATAAATAAATGACCAAAATGTCAAATGTAAGGTATACTTCAAACTCAATAAATACTGTACTTGAGTGTGTACTATGTACCAGGCACTGTTTGAGTTGCTGAGGATTGAGAAGTGAAAAAGACAGTTCTTGCCTTTCCGAAGCTTTTCTAATACCTAAAACTACTTCACCACAATCTCTTCTCCTTTTCAGATATTAACTCATGTACATTTAAAAAATTATCTGTTACAAATAACTCAAGAAATGCAGTGGTGTTTACTTTCAGAGGAATAGATGCCTGTCTTCCTTTTCAAAGTTACTATTTTTGTTCATTCTACCCCCCTTATTTTCAGTGACCCCCATATTTCTCAGCTTTTCCCTCTCTGATCAGATTTTGCTTAACTACGTAAAATATAGTTTTAATACATTCACTCTGTACTTTAATTCTCCTTTTTAAATATCATTTAGTAACATTTGATAACTTTGCATCACCCCTCAACCCATTAGCATTTGTTCTCAACTGTGCTGTTGCAATTATTCTGTGCTAGGTCAGGATCCTCCCTAAATTCCTAACTCCAAGCTCAAGCCCAGCCTAATCTCTGATTCTATGAAGTTTTCTGGTATACCTCCTTTTGACCTTATATTCTTTGGTATAGCTCTGGTATTATTTGGGTCTAGTGCTCTTAAAAGAACTTAGCACACATTTTGTATTCATCTTAAAATCAGAGCAGAGTGATACTGGATGTCTCATTACTCATGACTTCTCAGTATTACCAAGGGTTCAATTATTATTATTATTGATAATAACTGGTAGTAATGTAAAATTCCAGTATAGGAAAATAATTTGGAGCAGGGAAAGAATATTGGAGTCAGGAGGCCTGAGCTTTAATTCTAACCACCTGCACTTTTACTGCATGGGAGGAAATTTTACAACTTTCTTGAGGCATGTCATCATATATGAATTTCAATATATACTGAATTGTTTCATTTTATAAACAAAAGGGAACATGTTTGTCTGACCGATAGTGGCACAGTGGATAGAGCATCAACCTGGTATGCGAAGGTCCCAGGTTTGAAACCCCAAAGTAGCAGGCTTGAATGTGGGCTCATTCGGCTTGAGCACAGGCTCACCAGCTTGAGCGTGGGGTTGCTGGCTTGAGAGTGGGATCATCAACATGATCCCATGGTTGATAGCTTGAGCAAGGGGTCACTGGCTCAGCTGGAGCCCCCAGGTCAAGGCACATATGAGAAAGCAGTCAATGAACAACTAAGGTGCTGCAACTACGAATTGATGCTTCTCCTTTCTCCCTTCCTGCCTTTCTCTCGCTTAAAAAAAAAAAAAAGGAACATGTTCTAAAAATGGGGTTAAAAAAAGCAACATTACCTACCACAGACTTTATATGGGTACAAAAATCAAAAATGGTTGGGACAGCATCGATTTTAAGTCGTCGAGTTTGTCCTGTTAGGTCAAAACAGGAGGCTTCAAAGTGCTTTGAACAAAGAAAAGTGTGTTTTCCTGGCACAAAATTTTTGCGCCTAACCAGGCGAACCCATTCTTTTCTTCTTTTAGGATCCAAAGGAAACCTTAAAAAAAATAAAGAAAAAAGTAACTCAAATTCCAACTATCACACTTTGGGTTGCACTTAAATAGTTAAAACAAATTTTAAGTGGTGATGCTTTGAAGTGACTTCAATTTACGTAAGAAAATGTAAGTACCCAATATCTAAAACAGAAAGCAATTCATGCTAATTTTTTTAAGTTGTAAAAGAAAAACAAAAGCAAACCCCAAAACGACTTGAGTGGTTTTATGTTTTAGGACTTTAAAAAGAGATCTTTTTTCCTACTCTAGTCCTTAACATGGGCAGTAAAAACAAACAAGACTAAATTGATCTAGATCAAGCTTACGTAGAACCTTATAAGGAGGAACTTCACAATGCTTAGACCTGCTGCTGATATACGTGTTCAACACAAATCAAATTACCTACAGATTAAATTTTACCCAGGAAAGCCTAAATAGATTCTGGTGTTCCTTTCTCTGTGTTCCTTCAATATAACACCACACTGTTTTGTAATTTTTCCACTTTAATAAATTTCCACTGAATTAACAGTTTGTAAGATCATAAGTTTTGGTCTGGCCAGGTAGCTCTTAGAGCATTGTCCTGATAAGCCAAGGTTGTGGGTTCAATCCCGGGTCATAGGGCACATACAAGAATCAACCAATGAATGCATAAATAATTGGAACAAACTGACATCTCTCCTTTCCTCTCTTTAAAATCAATGAAAAAAAAAAAGGTTATAAGTTTCCTGAGGACAGGAATCATTTTATCTTTTCATCTACTGTATTTACCTTTCACACTATTTGCCTTGCAAGCAGTAAGGACTCAACAAAAATTTGCTTAATGAAAATAATATATAATATGTAAATTAATAACTCACTATTTTCTGTGTAGTTAAAATATGTAAATAACTCACTGTATTACTTCTGTGTAGTTAAATAGCATATATTTTAATTTTTTTCCATTAATTTGAGAGAGACAAAGGGAGAAAAAAAGAGGAGAGGATGAAGGGAGAAAGGGAGAGAGAGAAGCATCAATTCCTTGTTTCAGTTTAGCTGTTCTATCTAGTTGTGCATTAATTAATTTCTTTTCCTATGTGTACTGACTGGGGTCGAACATGTGACCTTTGGCACACCAGGTAGATACTTTATCCACTGAGTCACCTGGCCAGGGCCAAATAGCATATACAAAATGAACTCTTAAGTTATGTAGTACCGTAGAAATCATAATTAAAACAAAAAGCAAAATGCTGCTTACAAGCCCAACAGTAATGTTTTCCCTTTCATATTTCTCTCAAATATAAAATATACTAATATATACCCAGTTAACAAAGAGAAAATACATAAGGTACTATCTAAAAATTTTAGTGGTAACTGTGTTGCCTGACTTTGATAAACAAGAATCAATATTCACATGTTGAACTTTGAGTTCAACTCTTCTTTAGTTTGACTACCTTATCCTTTAAGTATTATGAACTGAGCAGTGTTTTAAAGAACCATTTATGTTAGAAGATCATGTGGCTCAGAATCCCCCAACTGAAGCCTCACTAGGTAACAGGTTTGGCTAATCAGGTACCTAAGGTTTGCTCTAATTACCAGCAGCAAGGGGCACAAAGAGATGAAAGCCTAGATTCACTGGGAAACACCCTTTAGTCTCCTATCCCTATCCCCTCAACCCTACACATACTCTGTAGATATTAACATTGGTATGTCACTGTACAGTTCATTTTCATATATGTAAGTTGGTTTTATTTCATTCTTCATTAGTAGATGAATTTATTTACTCTGCTTATACCTCAACTTTTTTTTTTAATTTTTATTCATTTTAGAGAGGAGAGAGAGATAAAGAGAGAAGGGGGGAGGAGCAGGAAGCATCAACTCCCATATGTGCCTTGACCAGGCAGCCCAGGGTTTTGAACCGGCGACCTCAGCATTTCCAGGTCAGCACTTGATCCACTGCGCCACCACAGGTCAGGCCTTATACCTCAACTTTTTTATTTTTATTATGTGAGAAGCAGGGAGGCAGAGACAGACTCCTGCATGCAACCCAACCAGGCTCAGGATCTACCTGGCAAGCCCACTTGGGGGGGGGGTGATGCGCTGACCATATGGGATGTTGTGTGTGAGGCAGAGGCCATGGAGCCATCCTCAGTGCCCGTGGCCAACTTGCTCAAACCGCTTGAGTCATGGCTTCGGGAGGAGGAGAGGTATTGAGAGAAAGAGAGATGGAGAGAGAGAGAAGGGGGAGGGGTGGAGAAGCAGATGGTCACTTCTCCTGTGTGCCTTGCCTGGGAGTCAAACCTAGGACTTCCACACACTGGGCCAATGATGCTCTACCACTGAGCCAACTGGCCAGGGACACCCCTCAACTTTTAATAAAATGTATTCTCATTTCAAAGATCTGTTCTAATATTTAATGGTTTGAAAATATTTCCTGTGCCCTAAGTTAGAAAAATAAAGTCAAGCTTTGGTTTATGAGCACTAAACATATTCTTGTGAATTTCTTCTCATTGGGTCCTCAATAAAGACTCAGAACAAATAAATACTATCATTGTATTATCATTTGTATAAGATTTTTCAGAAATATGAACTGTCTTTCAGATATTTAACCTTTTTTAAGCTCTTTTAAAATCTAGCCCCCTAATTATGAAACCAAGGCTTTGAACTGAACCTTAACTTGCCCAAATTTTATTTCCTCCTTTCAAGACCCAGTTTATAAATCCTATCTTCCTAAAGAAATTTTTCATGATTGGAAGACTAGGATAGATGTTCCTATATAATATTGAACTAACATCACTGTATTCTAATTGCTTGCTTTTCTATCTTTACCACTAGATTCTCATGGTTAGGAACTGTTTTTCACTATATTGTTATGTAAGCACTCAATGAACTCTGAGTGAATCAATAAATAAGTGAACAAATGGGGTTAGTTTAGCATTACTAAATAATGTTTAGTAGAATAAGAATAATCAACAATTTTATATTTGATTTTTGATAATGCTTTTATAAAGCATCAACGATAATTATGTTTTGCATGTGTTGTTTGCGTTTTTCTTAGTATATTCAAAGAGTGGCAGATATAGCCCATAGTTGAATTTAAATAAAAATAAACCATCCTGGCCTGACCAGGCGGTGGCGCAGTGGATGGAGCATCAGACTAGGATGCGGAAGACCCAGGTTCGAGACCCCAAGCTCGCCAGCTTGAGCACGGGCCCATTTGACTTGAACAAAAGCTCGCCAGCTTGGACCCGAGGTCGCTGGCTCGAACAAGGGGTTACTTGGTCTGCTGAAGGCCCACGATCAAGGCACATGTGAGAAAGCAATCAACGAACAACTATGGTGTCGCAACGGCAACGAGAAACTAATGATTGATGCTTCTCACCCCTCTCCGTCCCTGTCTGTCCCTATGTCACTATCTATCCCTCTCTCTCTCTATCCCTGTTAAAAAAAAAAAAAAAAAAAAAAATATATATATATATATATATATACACACACACACACACACACGCACACACACCATCCTGTAAATATTTAAGAAATCATGTGGTGGTAACAGCGGGATATGTTTGTCTACAACATAACAGAACCAGGTGTTCAGAAACAGGTTTTGGAGAAAAAAAATTACTCAGTATTTTAACCAGTGCTATTTTGCTTGGGTCTTTAAAAAATGGCTGTCTCTTACATTCCAAGCACTACCCTAGGCACTGTCCCAAGCAATGAACACATAGTGGTAAACAAAACTGACCTTCTTTTATGGTATCTACTATTAAGGGTATACTGTAATAAGAAGATTGAGGATCGAAAAGTTTGATGCAGTAGAAGAGTGTCTGAAAACACTATCTCTGGTTAAACCAGCATGTTAATCCTGGTACCTTTACATACAGCTGGGTAACTTTAGGGAAGTTAAGCAACCTTTTTAGGCCTTAGCCTTATAATCATAACAATACCATCTGTAACAGTATCTAGCGTGGTTCTAGGGATTAAATGAGACAATGGGAGTAAACGGTTAGCCCAGTGCACAGTATATAATAAATACTAAATACATGATATTTATTATTATAAAAGTAATTACAAGTGTTCTGAGTGTTATAAAAGGGCAAGTACAAGATCAAATGGAACCATAAAACCATAAGAGCTAATCTAGTTGGGAGGTTTTAGGATAGTAGGAATTAGCTAGGGGAATTAGGATAGGAATAGTGAAGAGTGTTATGACATGAAATGATTCCAGAGGGTCTTCTAAGTGAAAGTGTAATTTGAACTTTATCCAAATGGCACTGGTAAACCATTAAAAAGCCTAATTCAGAGAGCTGATTGTTAACAGAAAATGTTTTAGCTGGCTGGTAAACACAAACATTATTAAAAATTAAATTATGTAAATTTGCAATCAATTAAAAAAATACTAAAAACCCATTACTTTCTAATTATTTTAGTATTATCTATAATCTTTTTAAAAATTTACTTATTGATTATAGAGAGAAAAAGAAGAGACAGAAACATTGATCTGTTCCTGTATGTGCCCACAACCTTTGTATATCAGGACAATATTCTAACCAACTGAACTATCTGGCCAGGGCTATTATCTATATTCTTAAAACTATTTATGCTTGTTATACATGTGTGGTATAAATGCGATATAGAATAGTGTGGTACTGCACATTTCTTCCCAACTTTATGATCAGTGATGTCATGTTGGTAGCTTGAAACCAGCCAGGACAATAGTATTTATGTCATAAAATTATGGCAAATACTATGAATCAGGGCTTTCCCCCTTCCCTGGAGATTCTGTTCTTAAACATTTAGCAACACATTATTGATTAGAGGGGTAAGAAGTAAATGAATGGAAGCAGCGAACTAGTTAAGAGGCTGTTGTAATAATCAAATCAAGAGGGAATGGTGAGCCTGACTCATGGTGGCAGTGGATAAAGCGTTGACCTGGAATGCTGAGGTTGCTGTTTCGGAGCCCTGGGCTTGCTGAGTCAAGGCACATATGAGAAGCAACTGCTTCTCGCTCACCCCAACCCACTTCTTGCTCTCTTTCTCGCCTCTAAAATTAATAAATTAAAAAAAAAAGTGAATGGTGAGAAGTCAAGGAAGGATGACCTCCCAGTTTCTGGTTCGATGCTATTTTCATTTACCGAGAAAGGGCATATGGGAAATGGGTTAGGTTTGGGGTAAGGGCAAGTACATTAGTATAGTTTTGATATGAGTCTGATTGACTTGGGAGGTGTCAACAAGTAAACGTTAACTGAGATAACAGGTAGAGTTGAAATCTTTTTAAGAAAGGGAAGACCTAGGTCAGGGGTAGAAGAGAGGGGCTGGCTGGTAGAGGACATAGGCCACAGAAGTGAAAAACACAAAATTAATGTCAAATAATTCAAAAGTATAGACTATTTCAAGGAGTAAATGGGAATAAAGAAGTCTACCAATGTCTTAGGAGAGGAGTTGGTTAATATTATATTTATAAAGTAGAATTATATTTTTATTATGTTATTTTATGACCTGTATTTTTGGGTTGCACATGATAATGTTAATTTCACAGGAGGCAAATGGTCAAATATGGAAAGTATGCATGCTATTGTACCACTGTGCATGTCTTAAACAATCAATATTATTGGTTCCTTGATTTGTCCTTTCCCCTTATCTTCCAAATCAAATTATCAAATAGCTTCTCCTCAAATATTTCTCAAATCTGTCCACTACTTTCCATCTCTACTGTTAGTTCCACTGCAGTCTACCCCTGGTTGGCAAACTGCAGCTCGCGAGCCTCAAGCAGCAGCGCTTTGGCCCCTTGAGTGTGGCTCTTCCACAAAATACCATGTGTGGGCGCTACCTCAATAAGGAATGTATGTACTTATATAGATTTTAAATTATTTTTTTTATTTTATTTTACAGGGACAAAGAGAGAGTCAGAGAGAGGGATAGATATGGACAGACAGACAGGAACAGAGAGAGGTGAGAAGCATCAATCATTAGTTTTTTGTTGCCGTCGCAACACCTTAATTGTTCATTGATTGCTTTCTCACATGTGCCTTGACCGCGGGCCTTCAGCAGACCGAGCAACCCCTTGCTGGAGCCAGCGACCTTGGGTCCAAGCTGATGAGGTTTTGCTCAAGCCAGATGGGCCCGCGCTCAAGCTGGCGAGCTCGGGGTCTCAAACCTGGGTCTTCCGCATCCCAGTCCGACACTCTATCCACTGTACCACCACCTGGTCAGGCCTACCTATATAGTTTAAGTTTTAAAAAATTGGCTCTCAAAAGAAATTTCAATCATTGTACTGTTGATATTTGACTCTGTTGACTAATGAGTTTGTCCACCATGGGTAGGCCACTGGGTGGACTCATCCTTGTTTTATGACAGGCTCCTGTTTTTTCTCTATCAACTATCACCTCTTCTACTCTAGTGCTGGTTGTGCCAGCAAAGAAATACATTGTTTAGTTCAGCTGACACTATAGCAGAAGTTCCCTGAAAAAGAAACCATAGGTAAATGACCTTCTTTAATAAGCTTTTTTTCATCAAATTCCTCTTGATGATGCCTTACTAGCACTTTCCATAACACTATTTTTCTTTAGATATTTTTTGTTTATTCACTTTAGAGCGAGGAGAGAGAGAGATAGAGATAGAGAGAGAGAGAAGGCGGGAGGAGCAGGAAGCATCAACTCCCATGTTCCTTGACCAAATGAGCCCAGGATTTTGAACTGGTGACCTCAACATTCCAGGTGGACACTTTACCTACTGCGCCATCTCTGGTCAACACTATTCTAACCAACACTTTGGCTAGAGGACTTTTTAATATATATTTTTTTATTTATTCATTTTTTAGAGAAAGGAGACAAAGAGAGAGAAGGGGGGAAGGAGTAGAAAGCATCAACTCCCATATGTGCCTTGACCAGGCAAGCCCAGGGTTTCGAACTGGCAACCTCAGTGTTCCAGGCCGACACTTTTACCCACTGCGCCAACGCAGGTCAGGCTAGAGGACTTTTTAATATGCACATTTAATCATGCCATTCTTTTAAGACCCTCCTTGGCTTCTCAAGTACTAACTGGATAAAATAGAAAACATTTAAAGGTGCATACAGGCCCAAATCTGTCACCAAACCAGTTGGTCTCACTTGAAATTTCACATCCTTTGAGAAGTGTTCTTTGACTTTATCAGGCTAAGTTTGGTCTCCCTGAATATCTTTTCTGTGGCACTTAACTATAATTATGTTTGTCTTTCTTTCTCATTACACTCTAAACTCCAGGAATATAAGAATTTTCTGGATCCCTAGCATGATGTCAGGCAAATAAGAACTCGGCACACATTTGATGGACAATGAATAAAGCACTATATTTGCGTGAAGTAATTGAAAACAGAAACATCACAAAGGTTTTTTTTAAGTGGTAATTTTTAATAAGAGGGTACATTTAGTTGTTATGAGGTAGGTTAAAGGTCAAGGATATCATTTTTTGCATTCTAAGATTGTATTAAGTTGTGAGGTACAGAAATAGTTTGCACTTAACTTTTTAATGCTTCTTTTCTTCAGCCACATGGCAGGTACTTGCAGAGCAGGTAAACATTTACTTATTGTATTTCTTGTCGTCTTTAAGGTACTTTCAAGAGTTCTGATTTGAGAGAACTAAAGAATTTTGATTGCTCTTCCAGCAAAGGAAGGGAAAACAAAACCTACATTCTTTTTATTATTACTATGTTCTATTAAGAATAGAAAGCTTATCTGCTTATTTTCATTAACAACTCTTAATTCCATTATTATCGTCAGTGATGACTCAATTCCTCCGCAGTTACCGCAGGTGACTCTTAGAAATCTAAATGCTTCCCCTGTCAATTAAGCTAGTAATAAGAATTTCCTGATTTTAAAACACAGTAGGCTTTTAAGGTGATTGCCAACTTGAAGATCTCTTATGGTGTCATTAATTGTCAAGACCAGTATAATACATAGGAATAAGAGAGGAAATTTAAGGTATCCTCCTGTCACTTTTACAAGGAGTGATCACCATACCGAACCGGGGTTTCTTTTATAAAGGGGGTAAATCTTTGAAGGGAGAAAAAAATTGGACAGATTTGAGAAACACACAAAGGGAAAATATAATGCTTCCCTGATACCACCTAGTGTAGTTATTAGAATTAGCAGAATCCTCCTGTTCCTTGTACACAAGCAATACTCCATCTAGCAGCTCGCGTTTCCGTGTCACCCCCCACTCCCTGCCCAGGTTACCTGTGGAAGCTGATGTTAATGTGCTTGTTGTAGGTAGTAGCGCAGCCCGCCGCGGCGCAATTGGTCGGCATGTCCCCTTCCCCCTCATTCGGCGTGGTCGTTAGCCCGTTCTGAGGCGCTGTCTGCTACGCTTCCTGCGGGCAGACTGGGCAAGTGAGCTAGCGGAAAGGCCCACAGAGCTGAGGCGTGGGAGCGAGGTGGGAAAAGGGGGTGTGTTTGTGTGTGTCGGCACGCTGGGGTCAACCTTCCCTTTCTCTTTATTAATATGGCGGACTTGAGCCAGCAGAGCCGTCAGTCTCGGAGCTCCAGTCGCCTTCTTTTTCCTTCACAAACATGGCGGACACAACCCGACCCCTCCCTGGCTCACAAAAGGGAGCGGGACTACTGCGTCTCTTTAGCAACCTTCCTTGGAGCAATTAAAAAATAACTGGTATTGCCTACCCTCCCAGACCCCATTACTATGACGCTGTGTCTAGGCCCAGGTTAAAAACAGGCCCTCCAACCCCACCACGCACCCACATACCCAAACCCAGAGTGCGAAGTGGGTGTGAGCTGTAGACTGGAATGACACACACGAAGAGCGGAAAGAAAAACTACAACTCCCACTGAGAATCGCGAGTCCTAAATAACTATCGCGGGAATTGAGAGCCTCATTTCCTGCGTGTCGCTGGAAGTGACGTCGCGAACAGAGCCACTTCCAGAGCCCCTTTCTCGCGAGGCGGAAGAACCCAGTTCGCGGAGGAGCAAGGGGGCGCTAGGGTAGGGAACTGGGTTGCGACTGTCTGGGCAGAAGGGACTGGGGTGCCGGGAAGTTGGGGAGCAGAGTCCGCTAGGTGTCCGAATAGGGTAAGGCCCACACCCCGGGTCCGTTAGAACAGAAGGGAAACGAGGAGAAAGGCAGTCGTCGGGCGGTTCCCCGGCCGGAGTAGTAAGATTGTGCGGAAGACGCTACTCCCCGGATGGCGACCGCGGATACTCCGGCCCCGGCTTCCAGCGGCCTCTCGCCCAAGGAAGAAGGGGAGCTAGAAGATGGGGAAATCAGCGATGACGATAATAACAGCCAGATACGGAGCCGGAGCAGCAGCAGCAGCAGCGGCTGCGGGTTGTTACAGTATCCGCGGCGAAGGCCTCCTCACCCGGCCCGAGGCGGTGGATCCGGCGGAGGTGGTGGCTCCTCGTCGTCGTCGTCCTCTTCTCAGCAGCAGCTGAGGAATTTCTCACGCTCGCGGCGCGTGTCGGAGCGGGGCCACCTCAGGGGACACAGCAGCTACCGACCCAAAGAGCCTTTCCGGTCTCACCAGCCCTCCGTGCGGATGCCTCCCAGCTCCCTGTCCGAAAGCAGCCCCCGGCCGTCCTTCTGGGAACGGAGCCACATCGCCTTGGACCGTTTCCGCTTTCGAGGCAGGCCTTACCGGGGTGGGAGTCGCTGGAGTCGGGGGCGTGGAGGGGGTGAGCGAGGAGGCAAGCCGGGGGGCAGACCACCTCTGGGAGGAGGAGCGGGATCCGGATTCAACAGCAGCCAGAGCTGGCGTGAGCCTTCTCCACCTCGGAAGAGTTGTATCCTTAACGTGGCGGTCGGCCCTGGGTGTGTCTGTCACTAGATTTCCCTGTAGTGTCATTACTAGGTGTGTGAGATGAGTAACTTTTCTAAACCATCAGAGCCGCTTATTTGTAACTGTGTCAGTATACTTAACAGTAAATTGTTCTTTGGTAATCCCCATGGGTCACGCTGTAGTGTCTTTAAGCACTGTTTTATTGGGTATATATATATATTTTTAATGTTGCTGTGCCATGGTTTGGGCCCAAGCTAGTGGGATCTAAGACAGTCTGAAACCAGATGTGTAACAGAACATCAGAAGCCCAAGTCTCACAAGCATGTGTTTTTGCTGGTACAGGAACTTTGTATTAGAGGTTAACTGGGATTGTTAGAGGGAGGAAAAAAAATAGAAGCAATTTGGGGAATACTGTTCTGTTGGCATGTTACACTTTGATATTGTAAATTATGAAGTTTCTTTCTGGGTAATCTTACAGTTTTAGTAATTTTGTTTTTACTTTTCTTGATTTATTCTTACATATTGGTGGCCATATAGAGTGTGTCCGTAAAGTCATGGTGCACTTTTGACCGGTCACACTGTCAAAAGTGCACCATGACTTTAAGGACACACTGTATTACCTTCACCAACTGTTAATTCAGAGGTTTTAAGTTCATACATCTTCTTGGGAAACTTTACCTCCTTAAAGCCTATATTTGTTATGTTCATTTTTTGGACATTGGACACTTTATAATTTAGTGCTGACAGATGTAGGTCAGAAAGAGAACGATAAACTTAATGGCATTTTAATTTTAACATATGGGAGGGTGGAGATTGTGGAGAGGTTGAGAATGAATGTAGCAAAAGTACCTGGTTTTTGTTTTCTCTAACCTTATTCTTAGTTATCGTTAACATTCCTGAGTTTACTCAGGATTTATACTGAAGAATCAATCATCTAAAGTTTTGCTATTTTGTGATGGGTTGATAGAACTCTGTCTTGACTTATTCCATGATACTTTCATAAAAGTAGTTTACTAAGCACTTTTATTACTGGTTGTAATTTCCATGGTGTAATGATTTTTTAATACATTCATTATATATGAAACTTACAGATAATGACATTTGTTTGAAAGACTGTCAATATTGTTTTTATAGACTACTTAGAACAATAAGGTCTCTCAGATGTCATGATATAAAAGGGACAAGAAATACAGATATAGGTAAGAAGTAGCAGCACCTGGTGCTAGTGCCTTGTAAAAACTTATCTGTGCAACCAAAAGTAGGGTTAGGTGCATTACAAGATTGTTTCAGAGGAAATCATGTAAGTATTTAACTTCTAAAATGACAGGATCTTCTTTCAGTAAAGTTAGAAAATCTTTGAAAGATGCTTATTTTAACTAAGGATTTGTTCATTATCAATTCTGAATCTAAAAACGGAAAGGTATTTAAGCACACATATGTATATTTTTAAGAATAGAAAGGATTAAACTTATAATTTGTGTTGAAGAGACAAATAGTTAGTTTAATGTTAAAAGTTCAGATTGAGCCTGACCAGGCGGTGGCGCAGTGGATAGAGCGTCGGACTGGGATGCGGAAGACCCAGGTTCGAGACCTAAGCTCACCAGCTTGAGCGCCAGGCCCATCTGGCTTGAGCAAAAGCTCATCAGCTTGGACCCAAGGTCACTGGCTCCAGCAAGGGGTTGCTCGGTCTGCTGAAGGCCCACGGTCAAGGCACATGTGAGAGAGCAATCAATGAACAACTAAGGTGTCCAACGGCAATGAAAAACTAATGATTGATGCCTCTCACCTGTCTCCATTCCTGTCTGTCTATCCCTTTCTCAGACTCTCTCTGTCTCTGTAAAAAAAAAAAAAAATTTCTTAAAAAAAGTTCAGATTGAGATATGTAAAACATATTTATGGGAGCTCAAAAGTGTTTTCTTAAATTCTGTATTAGAGAACGGATTGTGTACCTTCTTCCTTTGCCTGCCTTCTTTCCATTCATTCAGTACCAATTTGGCCTCTGTCATATACCTTCATTAAGTTCATAAGTTTTTACTAATAAACAGGCATGTGATGGAGAAGAAATACAGGAAGATAGCAAGTCCGATTTCTGTAGTTACCAGAAAAGAGCTGTCTTGCTGTTTTGCTTTTCACAGATGCTGCATTCAGAAAAGGATGATTGTTTTGATCCTGTGCTCATTGCTTTTCTCATGAAATATCATTAATTCATCGTAGAGGTGGTATTCTGTATAAGAATTTGTGAAGGAATCTGCCCAGGCCGTGGAGCAGTGGATAGAGTGTCCGACTGGGACTCAGAGGACCTAGTTTTGAAACCCCAAGGTCGCTGGCTTGAGCAAGGAGTCACTCGCTCTGCTGTAGTCAAAGCACATATGAGAAAGCAATCAATGAACAACTAAGGTGCCACAACAAAGAATTGATGCTTCTTATCTCTCTCCCTTCCTGTCTGTCCCTATCTGACCCTCTCTTTGACTCTTTTTCTGTCAAAAAAAACACACAAACAATTGTGAAGGAAAACTTAGTTCCCAGCCACTGTTGTGTTATGAAATTTTATTAATTCATGTTCCTTTAAGACCAAGACTGTAGTCAAGTTTAATTCTTATTTCCATTGTTGATTATAAGACACATTTTTCTTTTACAAATATTGCATTAAGAAATAGAGGTATTTTTTCTGTTATTTCCATAATCCAGAAGTGAAGTAGCATCAGTATAGGTGGTCATTGTCTTTTTTTTCACTTTTTTCTCTGTAATGATTAAGGCATGCTAGGTGTAGGTTAAAAGAAATAGCACAAACCGAATCTTATTGCAATACTTATTTTCATTCTTACTCATTTTTAGTTTTTCTTAGTGATGGACACTTTGTCAGTCAGTCCTAGCATATGTCTCCTTTGGATGACTACTGTTTTAAACTTTCAATTTGATGAGAGCTAAAATATTAGGCCAGTGTCTCTTATCAGTAGAAAGTCATTATTCATTCATTCATTATTTATTTTAGCAAGAGAGACAGAGACAAGAAAGGGGAGAAATATCAATTTGTAGTTGCATCACTTTAGTTGTTCATTGATTGCTTCTCATATGTGCATTGATAGGGTGGTGGTGGTGGCTCAGGCCGAGCCAGTGACCCTTTGCTTAAGTCAGTGGCTTTGGGCTCAAGCTAGCAACCCTACACTCAAGCTGGTGAACCTGCACTCAAGCTAGATGAGCCCACACTCAAGCCAGCAACCTTGGGATTTTGAACCTTGGGATTTCAGCATCCCAGGTTGATGCTCTATGCACTGCACAACCACTGGTCAGGGTAAAGTCTTTATTTTCACCTGCATTTGTAAAGGTGGATAATCAGCTGTTTTTCTAAACCAGGTTTCAGTTGAAACTTGCATCCTGGCCAACTTAAAATTAAATTCTTCAAGTGTTTGTTTTTAGCTGTCCTGTATAGACAGAAGTAGATTTCATTTAGTCTTGGAGATTAGTCAGTTAAAGCCATAACTCAATTGTTTTTCTTATTTTTCTGTCCTTTAATTATTTTATTTCTTGTTAAGTGTATTGAGTCTTTTTCCTTTATAAGTGTTTCCAAGGTCATGCTATTTATTTTGTTTAATTACTGAGATCATGCCATTAAATAGCTCTATTGAAAAGTGAGATGTAAATGCAGATAACCACAGAATTGATATACAAAGAATACATAATGGTAGGGTAGGCAGAACAAATAATTCTCTGGCTTTACAGAAGAGGTCAAATTTGAATTGGCATCAATTTGAAGAACAGTATACAAAAGTATACATAAGTTGTGATGAACAGGGAGAAGGTGAGATTTGAAAGGAAGTACAGGTCAAGTCATGAAGGCATTATATGCCATTATAAGGGTTTTGGACTCTTTATTTATTTTTTTTAATTTTTTTTAATTCTTTTTATTTATTCATTTTAGAGAGGAGACACAGAGTGAGAGAGAAAGAAAGAGAGAAAGGGTGGAGGAGCTGGAAGCATCAACTCCCATATGTGCCTTGACCAGAACAGTGCAGGGTTTTGAACTGGCGACCTCAGTGTTCCCAAGTCGACGCTTTATCCACTACACCACCACAGGTCAGGCGACTCTTTATTTTTGATGAGATACAAAAAAGGGAAGTGATCTGGCCAGATTTGTATTCTATATAAGTCTAGCAGCAGTATGGGGGATGGCTTTTGGGAGAACTCCAAATGTCTATTACCAGGCCAAGCTTCTCATAGTATGTAAAACTATGGGAGCGCATTAGAACAGAGATTTTTAATCTTTTTACACTTGGGGACCACTGTAAAAAATAGTTATTTCAGAGACCAATGAGGCAGAAACCACCCTGAGCGTTAACTGAATTCGACTAAAATCATTGGTTCTATAATCTTTATACAAAATCAGGGTGGTGAACTCTTTTGTAGGCTGGCATGAAATTTCTGGCGGCCAGTCCACGGGCTGGTGATTGCAAAACACTACATTAGAACATTCAAAATAAAAGAGAAATGATAAATAGAGCAACATTGGAGAATACCATTATTGCTGGAGTTGGAGAGGAAGGGGTTATGAAGACTTGGAAAAAAAAAAGAAGTAGGGAAACATGGGAGAATAGAGTTATGAAAGCCAGGAGAGAAATGGTTTACAGCAGTGATGGGCAATCTTTTGAGCTTGGTATGTCAAAATTCGCAAAAAACCTAGCATAACTCGGGTGGTGTGTCACTTCGAGAAAAACGGCCTAACTGGAAGTCCCAGAACTAAATGCTCTGTGCTGGAGTTCTGTTGTTTTGGCCTACAGACCTCCGGCACAGAGTGTCTTACACTACAGCAAATGTTTTTTTTTTTTAATCCTCGGCTACTGCACCTGGTCATTCAGGAGCCCAGGATGAAACATCCTTCTCGGCATGCGGCCCTATACTTCTCTGGTATGCGGCCGCGTGTCATTGAAAATGGCTATGCGTGTCAGTGCTGACACGTGTCATAGGTTCACCATCACGGGTTTACAGTGTCCAATGCTATAGGGAGATGAACTCAGCCAGCAGAAGCCAAATTCCATTTCATTGAAGACTAAGGCGGGTAATGAGAAACAAGTGTTCTTTTAAGAAACTTGGCTAAGAAGATGAGAGACCAGAGAACCAAAAATTTACCAAAAGAGTTTTGCCAGAACTATTAAGATTTTCTTTCAGTTGTAATGCTTGTTTAGTTTTCAGAGTATTTGGTGGTGATTCCCATTCTTGAATTGGTCATTAGAATGTTTAAAATTTTTGCAAGTTGCTTGTTTTGTAAGTTATTAAACAGAAAGGAAACATTTGGGAACTGTAATGGTATATTCTGGCCAATTCAAATGATCTGTAAATGATACATTGTATTAAAACCAGGTAAAGTGCTTGTCTTTCTCTTGTTAATTTGTAAGCTAGAAAAGTGATGTGTAATAATTCTCATGTATCAATTATTTTGAATAAAATTTGTAGTATGGAGGTTTGTAGCCATTTCCAGTAAAGAAGTTATACTGTGTTTATCACTGTTAGACAAGAAAATAACAAAAATAATTGGTTTATTTTATTTTTTATTATATAACTTCATTGTCTTAATTATACCTGTTAGTATATACTTGATGAGTTCTAAGATTGTTATAAATTAGGTTTATAAGCAAATGTTTCTGTTGCAGCACCTTAGATGTTCATTGATTGCTTTCTCACATGTGCCTTGACTGCGGGCCTTCAGCAGACCGAGCACCCCCTTGCTGGAGCCAGGAACCTTGGGTCCAAGCTGGTGAGCTTTTTGCTCAAGCCAGCAGACCGAGCACCCCCTTGCTGGGGCCAGAAACCTTGGGTCCAAGCTGGTGAGCTTTTTGCTCAAGCCAGATGGGCCCGGCGCTCAAGCTGGTGAGCTTAGGTCTCGAACCTGGGTCTTCCGCATCCCAGTCCAACGCTCTATCCACTGTGCCACCGCCTGGTCTATAAGCAAATGTTTCTTATAAACCAGTCTTAATAATTGTCAGTGTTCATTTTTATCTCTCTTTTAAAATCTGAGATGTGAGAAGAAACTAATTAAAAAGAAGCAACTTTCCTTCTGATTATCTGAAATGTAAATGATCCACATCTGTGACAAACCATTCAGTTTCTCCCTTCTTCCTTCAGAAAGGAATCTATAAGAACCACCAGAAAAAAGGATGTTATCACCTAACCAGGTGGAATACTGGATGTACCTGTGGATACTACGGGTAGTAACTTAATGCTAGTGATTTTGTAAGTGGACTATCTTATATGGATATTAGTTAAATTTGAAATATGGGTATAGAATGAAAGTGGTCATTAGCATATATGTTAAGTGGAATTTAGTAATTTAAAAATATCACTTCATCTTTCTTGAAAAAAAGGGGATACAATTCATCTGTAACTTAATGTGTTTTTGTTAAATTAACTGGAATATTTTTGGAAACTGGTTTCCTTAATATGCTGTACAGCCAAAAGTTTTGGAAGATCTCCATCAAGAAAACAAAATTATTCATCAAAAAGTGAGAACTGTGGGGAAGAAACTTTTGAAGATTTGCTTTTGAAGTATAAGCAAATACAGTTGGAACTAGAGTGCATCAGTAAGGATGAAAAACTAGCTTTGAGTAGCAAAGAAGAGAATGTGCAGGAAGAGCCTAAAACATTGAACTCTGAGGACCAAACAAGCACTGATAATGTCAGTATTATAAAGGACTCAAGTAGAGAAATAGCTCCTGAGGAGAAAACACAGATCAAAACTTTTCAGGCATTTGAATTAAAACCACTCAGGCAAAAATTGACTTTACCTGGAGATAAGAACCGGTTGAAAAAAGTTAAAGATGGAACAAAACAGATTTCCCAGAAATATGACACTACTGAATCCAGTCAAGGTAATGGAATTAAATACTTCAATTAAGTAGTAAGGTTCTTCTTTCTCTATAGGGGTAACTACTGATTTTGGTGGTATGCTTCATTGAAATGATTCTAATAATTTATCTGAATTCTTTTGCACTTTCTACACAGTCATTGAATGATCATGTTTGTTTCATTCTCTTTCTTTATTTTATTTTTATTATTTTGGCCTGACAACGCTGGTCAGAACTTTTTTTTTTGAGAGAGAGAGAGAGAGATGGAGGGACAGACAGGAACAGAGAGAGATGAGAAGCACAACTCATAGTTGTGGCATTTTAGTTATTTATTGATTGCTTTCTCATTTGTGCCTTGTCAGGTGGTCTCCAGACCTTGGGCTTCAAGCCACTGACCTCTGGGCTCAAGCCAGCAACGACGGGGTCATGTTTATGATCCCACACTCAAGCCAGCTACCCTGCGCTCAAGCTCTTGGGCCCTTACTTAAGCTGGATCAGCCCGTGCTCAAGCCTGTGACCTGGCTTTTCCAACCTGGGTCTGCAGCATCCCAGGTCATTGCTCTATCCACTGCGCCACCGCCTAGTCAGGCCAGAACTTCTTTTTAAGTTGATTTCCTGTTTTTTTTTCTTTTCTTTTTTTTTTTGAGAGAGGTCAGAATTTATAATACAATTTTTAATATTAAGTAACATGGATACCTTTGTTCCCTAACTTCAGAGGAAGGCTTCTTAAATTATTTTTTAAATTTAGTGATTTTAGAGAGAGAGAAAAAGGGAGAGAGACGGAAACATCAGTCTGTTACTATATGTTCCCTGACGAGGGATTGAACCCGCAGCCTTTGTGCATTGAGTTGACACTAAACAACCAGGCTATCCAATCAAGTCTAAAGGCAATACTTTTGACATTTACCAGTAAACATGGTGTTTGTTTTTGTAGGTATTCCTTATTGGGTAAAAGAAAATGTTTATTGCTTTTTTTTTTTTTTTTTTTAACAGGGACAGAGAGAGAGAGAGAGAGGAATAGATAGGGACAGACAGACAGGAACAGAGAGAGAGTTGAGAAGCATCAATCATCAGTTTTTCATTGCGACACCTTAGTTTATTGATTGCTTTCTCATATGTGCTTTTACCGTGGGCCTTCAGCAGACCGAGTAACCCCTTGCTGGAGCCAGCGACCTTGGGTTCAAGCTGGTGAGCTTTTCGCTCAATCCAGCTGGGCCTGTGCTCAAGCTGGCGAGCTCAAGGTCTCGAACTAGGGTCCTTTGCTTCCCAGTCCAACGCTCTATCCACTGTGCCACTGCCTGGTCAGGCACTTTGTTTTGTTTCTATACTTGACCCTTTTGCATGTTTTGAGTTTGCTAGCATGAAATAGAAGTTGAAGTTTATCATATCTTTTTTCTTCATTATTGAGAAGAGCATGCACCTAATTTTTATTAGTGTGGTGGATTATATTATTTGATTTTGTAGTGTTAAACTACCCTTGTGTACTTGAAATAAATAGTTATTTCATGATAATTATTTTTATACATCATGGATTTGGTTAATTTATTTTTATAATGATATAATTTAAATACAGTAAAATTTATCCTTTCTAAGTGTAGGTTTTGAATTTTGATAAATTCAGGCAGTTGAATAACCATTCCCAGCCACCAAGTAAGGTATAGAACAGTCTTATTAACTCCTATGGATTCCTCCATGCCACTTTGCAGTACGTCCCTCACTTCTCAAACCCTTAGTCCACCTGGTAACTACTAATCTCTGTACTGTCCTTATAGTTTGTCTTTTCAAGAATGTCATATAAATGGAACCATACCCTACAATACCTTTTGATTCTAGCTTCTTTCTCTCAGCATAGGGTATTTGAGGTTCATCTATGTGGTTGTACATATTAGTAGCTTGTTATTTTCTATTGCTGAGTGTTTTTTGTATGGTTATGCTACAGTTTATTCTTTCACAGTCAAGGGACATTTGAGTTTTTGCAGTTCTGAGCAATATAAAACCTTAAAAAAGATTTGCTAATGCTTTGTTTAGCATTTTTAATTTGGGTTCAAAGTCTGTAATTTTTTACCCTCCTTTGGTTTGCCAAGTTTTAGAATAAGGTTGTGATGTTAAAAATGAATTGGGGAGTGGTTCTCTCTTTATTTTCTGAAATAGTTCAAGATTGGAATCATTCCTGGGATATTTGGTAAATCTTGTTGTTTACCGTGTCTGTGCCTGGATGGAGTTTTTTTCTGGGAAGGTTTTAAACTACTAACTGTTCATGCTTTCTATTTTTGGTTAAGGCAGTTTAGGTAAACTATATTTTTCTAGTAATGTGTCCATTTCCTGTAAGTTGTCAAGTTTATAAAAATATATATTTTAAATGTCTTTATTTTTCCCTCACTTTTTGAGAGAGAGAGAGAGAGAAAGATCGATTTGTTTTTCCACTTATTTATGCATTCAGTGGTTAAATTTTATTTTTTAATTTTTATTTATTGATTTTAAGAGAGAGGGACGGAAGAAAAGAGGGGGAGAGACAGGAACATTGATCTATATGTGCCCTGACTGGGGATTGAACTGGCAACCTCTGTGCTTTGGGACGATGCTCTCCAGCCAGGGCAGTGGTTGATTCTTGGATGTGCTCTGACCGGGGATTGAACATAAAAAAATCGACCACTGAGGCCTGACCTGTGGTGACGCAGTGGATAAAGCGTCGACCTGGGAACACTTAGGTCGCCAGTTCAAAACCCTGCACTGGTCTGGTCAAGGCACATATGGGAGTTGAGCTTCCAGCTCCTCCCCCCTTTCTCTCTTTCTCTCTCTCTCTCTCTCACTCTGTGTCTCCTCTTTAAAATGAATAAAATAAAGTAAAAAAAAATCGACTACTGAATGCATAAATAAGTGGAACAACAAATTGATGTTTTTCTTTCTCTAAAATAAATTAAAAGAAATTGTTCTTAAGAATCTCTTACCTTTTTTAAAATTATCTGTAGCATGTATTAATTGAACATTCCCCCTTTAAAAATTTCCCAGAAATAATCCCATCGCTTTTAAAACTCATTAGTGTTCAGCTCCCTCCTATCAAGCTCATTTTGGGCTGTGAAATTTCTACTTTAGTTGCATCTCAGTTTGTGATGTGTAAATTTTTAAAATTCAGTTCTAAATATTTTCTAATATATTATTTTGTGACCTGTAGGCAATTTGGGAATGTGTTTCTTCCAAACATGCAGGTTATCTAGCTACTTTTTTGTTACTGATTTCTAAGTTAGTTATATTGTCAGAGAATAAGATCTATATAATACCATTCTTTTGAAATATTTGTATGGGCTTGCTTTATTGTTTAGTATCTGATTGAGTTTTAGAACTGTTCTGTATGTGTTTTAAAGAAACATAAATTGTTAGATCAAGATTTTTATGTTGGCCTGACCAGGCGGTGACGCAGTGGATAGAGCGTCGGACTGGGACACGGAGGACCCAAGTTTGAGACCTCGAGGTCGCCAGCTTGAGTGCGGGCTCATCTGGCTTGAGCAAAGAAAAGTTCACCAGCTTGGACCCAAAGTCGCTGGCTCCAGCAAGGGGTTACTCAGTCTGCTGAAGGCCCGTGGTCAAAGCACATAGGAGAAAGTTATAAGTGAACAACTAAGGTGTTGCAACGAAAAACTGATGATTGATGCTTCTCATCTCTCTCCATTCCTGTCTGTCTGTCCCTATCTATCCCTCTCTCTGTCCCTGTAAAAAAAAAAATTTATGTTGTTCATATCTTCACTTTTTGATCTGCTTGATCTATCAATTATTTAGAGGTTTGTTAAAATTTGCCACTATGATAGTGGTTTCCAGTTTTTGCTTTAATTATTTTGAGGCTGGGGAATTGACTCATTCTCTTTATTATGTAATGACCCTCTTTATCTCTAGTAATGTTTTTGCCTGAAAAACTATTTTATCTATATTAATAGTACTACCATCTTTCTTTTGGTAAGTATATGCCTTGTAGATTATTTTTCATTCTTTCAGTCTTTCTATATCCTTGTGTCTCTGATATCACTTGTACATGGTGTAGAGCTGGATTTTATTTGAAGTCTGACAGTCTTTGTTTTTTAACTAGAACATAGAGTTCATCCATACTTTTTCATGATTACTGATATTTGGATTTTTTTCCTTCTGTTTCTTTTTTCTTTCTTGACTGTTGATACTTTTTGTATAATCTTTTTTTCCATTTTATTTTTTAGCATGAGGGAGAGATAGAGGCAGATAGAGACACAGACAGAAAGGTAGAGAGATGAGAAGCATCAACTCATAGTTGCAGCACTTTAGTTGTTCATTGATTACCTATTCATACATGCCTTTACTGGGGGCTCCAACTGAGCCAGTCACCCCTTCCTCAACCTCGCCAACCCTTGCTCATGCCAGCAACTTTGGGCTCAAGCCAGAGTCATGTCTGTGATCCCACACTCAAAGCTGGTGACTCTCTGCTCAAGCTAGCAACCAAGCCGGAGACCTTGTGGTTTCGAACCTGGGTCCTCAGCGTCCCAGGTCGATACTCTTATCTACTGTGCCACTACTGGGTCAGGCTACTCTTCTTTTACTAGTTTGGGAGTTAGTTACTAAATTTCTGTTTTCATACTGGTTTCTCTAGGTATTGTACCATGAATTCTTATCAATGTTTGAGATTACTGCATTCCCCATGTATAAGATGCACCTTAATTTTGGGGCCTATAATTAAAAAATATGTATTACTAAAGGTATTGAACCCAAGTTTTATTCATCATAAAATTACATACAACTCCTCATCTGCATAAAAAACAGGAAATGCAAGTAAAAAAATCTACAACCACTGTATAAGGCACATCCAGTTTTTAGACTCCAAATTTTTTGAAAAAAGGTGCTACTTACCTATGGGGAAATATAGTAATCAGGTCTTTACCATCTCCCTGATATACAAGGACCAGTATTTGTCTAGCTTTTTTTGCCCATCAGTTTAACAGTTTCTTGGCTCACTCTTCCTTCTATGTCTAGAGTCACATGCTTAAAATAGATTAAAAAAAAATTCCTTTAATGTGTGCTTACTGCATGGAAAACTTGTTTCTGCTTGCCCTAAGTCAGTGGTTCTTAACCTGGGTTCTATTGAACCCTAGGGGTTCGATGAGTCGGTCTCGGGTTCGGAGAAGCCTCTGCCACATAGGCCAGAATAAAGTAATACCGTAATTTGTTGTGAGTTCATGCACTTTGTTGGTTTTGTTCTTTGAGCAAGGTGATGTTCATGCACGGCTCATTTTGTGCACCAGTAAAAAAACATATACCTATGTCTTGAATTTGGAAAAAAATCGTATTTTATTTATCACTAAAGAAGGGTTCTGTGAATGTGCATATGAAACTGGTGGGTTCGGTACCTCAAAAAGGGTTAAGAACCACTGCCCTAGGTTTTCCTAGATTTAGAATTCTAGATTGGTTAATTGTAGTCTCAACATATTGAATATATTTTTTGGCTTCCATTGTTGTTGTTTTTTTTAAAGGGACAGAGAGAGAGATAGATGGGGACAGACAGGAATGGAGAGAGATGAGAAGAATCAATCATCAGTTTTCATTGCGACACCTTAGTTGTTCATTGATTGCTTTCTCATATGTGCCTTTACCGTGGGCCTTCAGCAGACCGAGTAACCCCTTGTTCGAGCCAGCGACCTTGGGTCCAAGCTAGTGAGCTTTTTGCTCAAGCCAAATGAGCCCGTGCTCAAGCTGGCGACCTTGGGGTCTTGAACCTGTGTCCTCCGCATCCCAGTCCTACGCTCTATCCACTGCGCCACCACCTGGTTAGGCCCCATGATTGGTTTTGAAAAGTCAGCTATCTTAATAATTTCTAGTTTGAAGATAATCTATCTTCTTTCTCTGGTTGCTTTAATGATCCTATTTTTGTCTTTGGTATTCTGTTGTTTAATTATGATGTGTTGATTGTAGTTTTCTTTTTATTTATTCAGTTTGGGATATGTTGTGCCTTTTGTTTATATTGATTCTGAAAAATTTTCATCTCTTAAATTACTGTCCTATTTTCTGAAACACTGTATAGATGTATATTATATTAAATTATCTCACTTTATCTCTGTTGCTCTTTCATTTCCCTTAATTTCTCTTAAGTTCCCTTGTTTTTATAACTGCTACATTCTAGGAAATTTCATTTGCTAGATCTTTCAGTTTACTGATTCTTTTTTTTATCTGTGTCTGTCTGATCAGCCTTATGTCTACCTATTGAGTTTTAAATTTCAGTTACAGGTTTTATTTTAGTTTTTTATTTTTATTTGGTTTTCAAATCACTTGGCTCATTATTTTTAGTTTTTTTCTCTCTGCTTATTTTTTCAAATGAATCTTTATTTCTTAAACTATGTTAACCATAGGAGTTTTGTTTTATTTTGAGACTATGTGTATTAAACTGGAGAGAATGAAACAGCAAAGGCTTAGGATGGAAGCAACAGGAGAGAGCCTAGATAGTGCTCTGCTTTGGTTCTCCAGAAATGTTTTAGGAAAGAAAGCCACCGCTTGGCTGCTTTTAGCTCACTGGAAAGTCAGAGAAAAGGGAGTCTTGGAGACAGGTTCAGGGGGTTAGCCTGGGACAAGCTGTTGCTACTACCCTTTGCTCCCCTGGTTGCAAGTCTTGGGGGACCCTTAGAGTTTAGTAGATGCACAGCTGTGGGAGTAAGAAAGGCAAGGCAAGCATGCTTCTGAGAGGGAGAATGCCATCATAGGTTTGGTTTGTTTCTCTGCTTTGCCTGCTGATTTCCTGTATCTGAGGTCTTTATGAGTCTTATTTCTGATTTTTCCTATCTCTGCTGGTTCTTTTTTTTTTTTTTTTTAATTCAGTGAGAGAAGGGGAGGCAGAGACAGACTCTTGCATGAGCCCCAACCAGAATCCACCCAGCAAGCCGATTAGGGGGCAATGCTCTGCCCAGTGAGGGTGTTGCTCTGTTGCACAGCAACCGAACTCTTTTTAGCACCTGAGGAAGAGGCCATGGAGCAATCAGTGCCAGGGCCAGGGCCTGGTTCTTGTTTTTGATACTTTCCTTTTTTGAACACTTAATGTTATTTCTTTTGTTTGTTTTTTAAGTGAGGTGCTTGGTTTTCTTTGAATTATTTTGGTGTGAACTTTTTGAGGCCTGACACAAAGGTGGATGTTCTAGAGAGGTTTTGCTTTTGCTGCTGCTAGACACCTGAGTATCTGGCACCACTATCTATTTGAGGTTTTCAAGGCTATCCATACAGTATAAATTTGCTTGCAGACCGTAGTGGTGACTGATTTTGGTTATACATTCTTAGGGACATTTTTTTTTTTCTCTTCAATTTAATACCGTGCTTGCAGACAGGTGGCATTATGAGTGCAATATTGGCTCTATGGTATATTTTTGAGAGTGGTTGGAAAGAATTTATGAAAGGATAGGTGAGATTGGATTATGAATGGCCTTGAATGTCTTGCTAAAGAATTTAGATTTACTTTATCAGGTGGGCAGTCAGATATTTTTTAAACAAGACAATGATATGATTAGAAAAAGTCTGTTTTAGAAAAATAACTGGGAGCAATGTAAAGAGGTGTTGAAGGAAAACTGAGAAGAATAACATTTATGTGAATTAATAAGTTATAGTGTTTCTACTTATGCATTTTCTACTCCAATCTTTAGCAAGATTCTCAGTTCTGCAATCAAACCTTTAAATTACTGATCAGCTGCCTTTTTTCTCCCATTTCTCTCAATAATTCTTCCAAACTTTCATCATCATTTCTCAGGCTTTTACTCAGCCTTTATCTCTATTGTCAGCCTATGAGCTTGCCTCTTAATTTAGGTGACCTCATTAAACTTCCACCTTCTCACTTTTTTTTTTTAATATCTATTTTTGTATTTTTCTGAAGTGAGAAGCAGAAAGTCAGAGAGACAGACTCCCTCATGCGCCCAACCGGGATCCATCTGGCATGCCCACCAGGGGGTGATGCTCTGCCCATCTGGGGTGCTACTCCGTTGCAACTGTGGAGCCATTCCAGTGCCTGAGGTGGAGGCCACAGAGCCATCCTCTGCCCCCCGGGCCTACTTTGCTCCAATGGAGCCTTGGCTGCAGGAGGGGAAGAAAGAGATAGAGAAAGGAGAGCGGGAAGGGTGGAGAAGAAGATGGGCGCTTCTCCTGTGTGTCCAGGCCAGGAATTGAACCCTGGATTTCCACATACTGGGCTGACGCTCTACCACTGAGCCGACGCTCTGTCTACCACTGAGCCAACAGGTCAGGGTCGCACCTTCTCACTTTCTGACTATAAACTTAAATCCGTACTGATTTTCAGTTCGTTTCCTCCACTCAGAGGAAGTAGCGACCCTCTTGTTTATGGTCACTTTGTTTTAACCTGTATTTCTGGCTCTTACTTCTCCCACTTATCTGGCACCTTGTTCCCTCTGTTTATTTTGATTCAACTTGAACCACTTTCACTTAATGGGTCTTTATTGTAAACATATTAGAACATTTCATCCCAAAATTTAGACAATCTTTCCTGCCCTTCGCTTTTTTCCTTAGTTTGTCTTTCAGCTAGACTTCTGGAAAGGGTGAGCATGTGCCAACTCTATCTCTCATATATTCGTAATACAATGCAGTCCACTTTTCTACCCCTACTAAAATATGAAAACTACTCAGGGCAAAGTTACTGTCAGCTAATTGTGAGGTTCATTTTTCATTTCATTCTTTCATTCATTCAAAAATTAATAGAGCGTAAGATGGAGGTGGCAGGGACAGATTGCAGTATTAAAGTTGCTAGAGCAATAATTTGATAACTGTGGTTCTTATACCAGCATTACCTGGGAACTTGATAGAAATGCAGACTCTCAGGTCCTACCCCAGATCTAGTGAATTGAAAACTGTGAAAATGGTGTCCAGCAATTTGTATTTAATAAGTCTTCCTGTTGATTCTAGTACCTGCTAAAGTTTGAGAATCACTGAACTAGAACAGCAATTTTCAACCTTTTTCATCTCATGGCACATATAAACTACTGAAATTTTGTGGCACACCAAAAAAATTGTTTTTGTGTACCCATTTCACACACGTAAAAATATAGATATGCCTGACCCGGCGGTGGCGCAGTGGATAGAACGTCGGACTGGGATGTGAAGGACCCAGGTTCAAGACCCCGAGGTTGCCAGCTTGAGCGCGGGCCCATCTGGTTTGAGCAAGGCTTGAGCCCAAGGTTGCTGGTTTAAGCAAGGGATCACTCGGTCTGCTGTGGTCCCCCGGTCATGGCACATATGAGAAAGCAATCAATGAACAACTAAGGAGCCGCAACAAAGAATTGATGCTTCTCATCTCTCTCCCTTCCTGTCTGTCTGTCCCTCTCTCTGACTCTTTCTGTCTCTGCCCCCCCCACGATAGATACTGATATAGATATATATAGATATAATTTCGATTCACATTGGATGGCTATTGTGTTGGCTGTTGTCATTTTTTTTGTGTGTGTGTGTGTGACAGTCAGAGAGAGAGACAGATAGGGACAGACAGGCAGGAATGGAGAGAGATAAGAAGCATCAATTCTTTGTTGTGGCTCCTTTAGTTGTTCAGTGATTGCTTTCTCATATGTGCCTTGACCAGGGGGCTAATGCAGACTGAGTGACTGCTTGCTCAAGCCAGCGCCCTGCGCTCAAGCTGGTGAGTTTGTACTCAAGCCGGCGACCTTGGGGTTTTGAACCTGGATCCTCCGCGTCCCAGTTCGACACTCTATCCACTGTGCCAACGCCTGGTCAGGTGGCTGTTGTCATTTTTTAAATTTGACAATCTAAGGGAAAAGAGATCAGTGCCCCTGACTACCTAGTCAGGTATTGCGTGTTTTAAAAATTCTTGTGGTGCACTAGTATGCCTCTTGCAGCACACTCTATCACTAAATTTGTTTAATGACCTTAATGTAGAAAGGTGCCTGGCATTTTGGAGAATAATAGGGAGCTCTGTGTCACTAAAGAAGAGTGAATGAAGGAGATGATAATGGGAGGAAAAGAGGTCAAAGATGATAGGTGTAGACCATGTAGAGCATTGTAAGAACTTTGGATTTTATTCTGAGTGAATTGGAGGCTATTACAGTGTCTTAAGCAAAGGACTGGCATAATTTGTTTTATATTCTCAAATGATCACTCTGATTACAATGTTAGAAATATTCTATAGGGCAGGGGTGCCCACACTTTTTCAACTTGCGAGCTACTTACAAGATGACCAAGTCAAAATGATCTACCTACAATAAAAATGCAAAACATAAATTTATTTCTTCTATATCATCATTATTTAAGTTACTATTATTACTATTTAATATTGTGTATTCTTCTTTCACCTTTCTCCTTCTCAGCTCTCTTTTAGGAGGAAAGTCAATGTCATAGTTTTTATGAACAGTCCAAAAAAGCCGCTCCACATTTCCCTTCTTTGGTATAGCAATGACACACAGACAGATGAGGCAAATGCACTTAGAATATGACATAGGGAAAAAAATCCCCTCCCATTCTGTATGAAAGTGGTAGGTTTTAGGCTTCTTACTCAGACCAGCTACGGCACTCATTTTTACACCCTTTGTTGTATTTAGTTTTAATAAATTGAAGGCTAACTATGCATCAATGTTACTGAACAAGTTAGCGCGGTTTAACGCGCATGCGTAGGGTGTCAAAAGTTCAGACATCATATTGGCTACCCTGTATGCCAATCAAAAGATAAATGTCTTTTTAATGTCATGCGATCTACCCACACTTCCTTCGCGATTGACCAGTAAATCATGATCGACGTATTGAGCACCCCTGCTATAGGGAATAGACAGATCTATATTCAGTGATGTTTTTCTCACAAATGTTGAAATTTTGGAGTTCTGTGATACCATACACATCTGGAATTTCTTTAAATGTTCTTATGGTCATTTTCTTTTCTTTGATTACTTTTCCTTTGTAACTTAACTGTTGATGTCCTTAGTGTTTTGCTTCCAGAAGTGTTTTTAGTTATGATTTTAACTACCACCTGTATCCTGATGACTGCCTCTAGCTCAGTTTAGGATGCCATGTAATAATTTTTAAAATACTGCATGACAGTACATGACCAGTTTTTCTTTTGGAAGTATTGAGTAAGAATTGAAATAATAATTTTATTGTAGAGACACATTATATTGGTAGAAGATTGTCTATATGTTTGGTCAATTAAACAATAACCTGCCTTTATAATCTTTGTGTAAAGTTAGGTTTATAGTCTGAAATTTATGGTTTGTACTTCTTTTTTTTTGTATTTTTCTGAAGTGAGAAT
Organism: Rhynchonycteris naso; assembly: GCA_037038555.1. Classification (NCBI taxonomy): domain Eukaryota; kingdom Metazoa; phylum Chordata; class Mammalia; order Chiroptera; family Emballonuridae; genus Rhynchonycteris; species Rhynchonycteris naso. Next base: position 108,418,860 of record CM072996.1, on the reverse strand, counting down.
TAGGGGGAGACAGACAGATAGACTCTCGCATGTGCCTGACCCGACCGGGATCCACCCAGCATGCCCACCATGGGTTGATGCTCTGCCCATCTGGGGCGTTGCTTCGCTGTAGCCAGACCCGTTCTAGCGCTTGAGGCAGAGGCCATGAAGCCATTCCCAGTGCCCAAGCCAACTTTGCTCCAATTGACACTTGGCTGCAGGAGGGCAAGAGAGAAAGAGAAAGGTGAGGGGGAAAGGTAGAGAAGCAGATGGACGCTTCTCCTGTGTGCCCTGACCTGGAATTGAACCCGGGACTTCTACATGCCGGGCTGACGCTCTACCGCTGAGCTAACAAGCCAGGGAACTGGTGTGTACTTCTTTTTAAGGTAGCATTGTGTTCATAAGCTACCTGCTAGCTTAATGGATAGTTTCCTCTATTCTATCCTAAAGGGAGATGCTCCTTACCCGTATTATAGACCAGATAGATCCTCATCAACTAATAGGTTTCGCATGTAGGAGAAAAGTTTAGTGCTTTTTACATTTATTATTGGAAATCTGTATTTTTTATTAGTTCATTTTTGTTTAATAATTATTACTATTCTAGTGTTCTTTGAGGTATGATCAGTTTTGCTATAATATGACATATGCATTTCTAAAAATCACTCCACTGCAGAATTGCATAATAAAAACCACAGGAGTGCCTGACCAGGTGGTGGCACAGTGGATAGAGCGTCAGACTGGGATGCGGAAGACCCAGGTTCGAGACCCCAAGCTTGCCAGGTTGAACGCGGGCTCATCTGGCTTGAGCAAAAGCTCATCAGCTTGGACCCAAGGTCGCTGGCTCCAGCAAGGGATTGCTCGGTCTGCTGAAGACCCACGGTCAAGGCACATGTGAGAAAGCGATCAATGAACAACTAAGGTGTCCTAACCGCAATGAAAAACTAATGATTGATGCTTCTCACCTCTCTCCGTTCCTGTCTGTCTGTCCCTATCTATCCCTCTCTCTGTCCCTGTAAAAAAAAAAAAAAAAACAACCACAGGGTTTATGGACAAAATAGAGTTAGGAAACAACATTCAAAAACTTTGTCAATGACACAGGAATGAAGATATGAACCTAATAAAAATTGTAGTGCAGCTTTACATGTTACATGGATAAATGCTTGAAATATTACAATAAATGTCACTTTTCCTTGAAAAAGACCTCCATAAATGTCACTTTACCTTGAAAAAGACCTAAAGTGTGTTCATAGAAGTGGAAGAATTTTTCTTTTTTAAAATTTTATTTTGAAAACTAAATGTAACGGTGATACTGATCAATAAGACTACATAGGTTTCAGATAAATATTTCTGTAGCATTTGAACTGTTGATTATGTTATATACCCATCACCCAAAGTCAAATCATTTTCCACTCATCTTATATTTGTTTCTTTTTACACCATTCTCCCCACCTATCCTCCCAGCCCTTTCCCCTACATCCCCCTCTCCCTAGTAACCACAGTAGAAGATTTTCAGCTTATGAATTATAAAGTAGAACAAGCAAGGTTATCTGAAACTGGAAAAAAGCTATAATACTATGTGTGGATGAGTGTGGCTGATAACATACACAGTAAACTAAAGTAGTCAGTAGATACCCAAAGTGTGTGAGGTTATGTAGGCCTACATGGCTCAGATCACCCCAGGGTAGTGTTCTGGATTCTCTTAGTGTTTCTTGGGGACAGATTATACATAAACAAACATGATATTTGTGTTATGCTCAAATTATTTTTTATATCAATTGTGTTGCAACAAATTCACATTTCCAAAACAAGCCTTACAATAGAACTGACCTGATACAAAATTTGGTGAATGCCTTCTGTTTATTTTGTCTAGGCTACTTGATTAGTAATTTTTCTAATTATTGAATAAACTGCCTTTATTTTATTTTATTTTATTTTTAACAGGGACAGAGAGAGTCAGAGAAAGGGATAGATAGGGACAGACAGACAGGAACGGAGAGAGATCAGAAGCATCAGTCATCAGTTTTTTGTTATGACACCTTAGTTGTTCATTGATTGCTTTCTCATATGTGCCTTGACTGTGGGCCTTCAGCAGACTGAGCAACTCCTTGCTGGAGCCAGTGACCTTGGGCCCAAGCTGGTGAGCTTAATCAGATGAGCCCTCGCTCAAGCTGGTGACCTCAGGGTCTTGAACCTGGGTCCTTCTACATCCCAGTCTGATGCTTTATCCACTGCGCTACCGCCTGGTCAGGTTAAACTGCCTATTCTTTTACTAATAGGCCTTAAGCAATAAAGTTCGGATATTTGCAACACTGACATATGTTGTTATTGGGGGAAAACTAGTTTTGGAGTTTAGACTTCAGTTCTGTAATCTTGAGGAAAGATTCTCTTGGTTTTTAACTTTTCTGTTTTAGTTACAAAAGTATATGTCAGTGCTATTGTAAATGTATTATAATTATTGTGTGATTTGTTGAGCAGTCATAGATTAGATGATATATAAATAAGATTTTGTAAATACCTTCATCAGAAATATGGGCCCCCAGGCTGGAATTCTGGGAAAATGTGTAGATGGATTTAATTTTCTTGATACTTAACCTCTTTCTGTTGATGCTTATCTAGATAAATAGAGGACCATTTCTTTAATGCATTAGTCAATACAGTCTCTGAATGTTGAATTCATTTCATCTTGAGGTCTGAATTAATCATCATATTTTATTAGTGTGTATTATCTATTTGATAATGAAGCTTTGCTTATTTAATACTTTTAATCACTTGCTTTGTAACTTTTAGAAATGAGGCTGATAGGAGTTCGGTCCAATTTTCATTTTTCTCTAATAGCCTTTTTTTTGCTTTAGAGTGAGAAAATGAGACCCCTTAAAAATAATTAGTATAAAACATATCATTTTGTTTTAAGTTCATTGTAGCAACTTTTAGAGTATTCAAAGTATGTTGTTTTATTTTAAAGGATTAGAAGATAAAGAACAAAATTTAACAAGAAGACTTAGTGCCTCAGATATTTTAACTGAAAAGGTAAGATACTGTGTTATGGAATTGGATAGCTCTGTAAGACTGATTGTTGTACTGCTTTAGTCTGTTCTTTTGAAAGGGAAATTCTGTCTTGCTTCCCACTAATTTTCTTTCATCATTGCTATGTCTTTATTTGGACATAAGCTTTAAAGATAAAAAAATCAGGAGACATCTTGGAGTATTTTTTCCACTGTGTTCAGTTAAGTTGTGCTTAATTGAAGCATTATTTATATCCTTAGATGATATTTTTGTTTTTGAAACTTAATTTTCATTCAGGTTTTTTTTTTTTTTTCCAATTGGGTTAGGGGGAACTTATCCTGTGTGGGAAGGCTTCAGAGTTAGACAAACCTTGACCTTTTATCCAGTTCTCCTTACTCCTCTTAGCTGACAGATCTTGTGTAAGCTATTTATTTAGCTTTTGCTTGCCTCATTTTTCCTCTTTACAAAATGAGTTTAACGTCACTTATTCTCTGGGCTCTTATGAGCTTCCACAGGCTAAAATACTGAGGCAGAAAACACATGCTTGACGCTTGATAGATACATATTAACCCAACCCTTTCTTTGTTGGATTAGAGATTTGAAATAGCTGCAATTTATTCCATTAAGATTTCAGCTAGTTTTTAATGAGTAAATGGTAATGATGCAAAGAACCTAGGAGCTTTAGGAAAGAGATGGTCCTGAAATTTAAGAATCATAATATAATAGGTACACACATACACACGCACATAGATGCATGCGTATATGTTTTTTAAAAACATCTTCACAATAACTCTGTAAAGTAAGTTGACATCATCTGTTTTAAAGGTAAGGTAAGATTTATATGGCTGGGTTAAGTGACTTGCCTATAGTTACATAGGACTTGGGTGTCAGAGCAAAAAAGTTGAATGCGGTTCAGTGCCCTTCTCGCTGATCAAGAAGCTGCTTTAAATAGCATGTAGTTGCATGATACAATTAGTGGTCTCTTTTATTAAAAAAGGAATAGTTGCAAATTGTAATCAAAGACTTTGAGGTCTCAGTGAAACAGTGATGATAGCTTATTTTAGTTAAATTCTCTGGATCAGTACTGTCCAAAGTCTAATAAAATTTTCTGCAATAAAGAAAATGTCCTATATCTTTATTTTTCAGTATGGTAGCTTTTAACCACATGTGGCTCTTAAACCCTTGAAATTATTAGTGTGGCTAAGGAACTATACTGTATTCAATTTTAGTTATTTAAATTTAAGTAGCCACATGGGGTACATTGCTACTATATTGGACAGTATGGTTTTAGAACTTCACTACCAAGCAGTAAAATTTGGTATGTTTAAGTGACTAAGAATCAAAAAGAATCACGATAGCCTTTTTTTTTTTTTGTGAGAGAGAGAGGGACAGACAGGAAGGGAGAGAGATGAGAAGCATAAAGTCTTTGTTGAGGCACCTTAGTTGTTCATCAATTGCTTTCTCGTACTGTGCCTTACCTGGGGGGTTACCGCAGAGCAAATGACTCCTTACTCAAGCCAGCGACCTTGGTCTCAAGCCAGCGACCTTGGGCTTCAACCCAGTAACCTTTGGGCTCAACCCAGTGACCATGGGGTCATGTCCATGATCCCACGCTTAAGCCAGTGAGTGACCCTGCGCTCAAGCTGTTGAGCCTGCCCTCAAGGTGGCGACTTCTGTTCAAACCTGGGTCCTCTGCATCACTATGTGGTCAGGCAGGAATCACGATAGTTTTAAATTTATTTGTTACATGTAGTTTCCAACAGTGGAAAGGGCAATTGTACCCTGGTTTGGATAAACTGAAGTACTGAAATATGTAATGGTAGTTCAATTAGGAATATGTAATGAGTGAAAACAGTAGGTTTAGGAGCCACTGTTTTCTTTCTTTTTTTTGTGACAGAGAGAGAGAGAGTCAGAGAGAGGGACAGATAGGGGCAGACAGACAGGAAGGGAGAGAGATGAGAAGCATCAGTTCTTTGTTGCGGCTCCTTAGTTGTTCATTGATTGCTTTCTTATATGTGCCTTGACCAGGGTGCTACAGCAGAATGAGTAACCCCTTGCTCAAGCCAGCAAACTAGGGTTCAAGCTGGTGAGCCAGCCTTGCTCATACCAGATGAGCCTGCGCTTACGCTGGCAACCTCGGGGTTTCGAACCTGTGTCCTCTGCATCCCAGTCCACTGCGCCACTGCCTGGTCAGGCCTAATAACTTTTTCTTTCTTTCTTTTTTTTTTCTTACAGGGACAGAGAGAGAGTAGAGAGAGGGATAGATAGGGACAGACAGACAGGAACAGAGAAAGGTGAGAAGCATCAATCATTAGTTTTGTTTTTCATTGCCATTGCGACACCATAGTTGTTCATTGATTGCTTTCTCACATGTGCTTTGAGCGCGGGCCTTCAGCAGACTGAACAACGTCCCGCTGGAGCCAGTGACCTTGGGTCCAAGCTGACGAGCTTTTTGCTCAAGCCAGATGGGCCTGTGCTCAAACTGGCGAGCTCGGGATCTCGAACCTGGGTCTTCCGCATCCCAGTCCAATGCTCTATCCACTGCGCCACCACCTGGTCAGGCTAACTTTTTCTTATAGGTAAATTGTTATTACATTTTTTTCCCTAAAATTCAATTAAATTATTTAATTCTTAAGCATGAAGAAAACAGTGGCGCCTGACCAGGCGGTGGTGCAGTATATAGAGAGTCAGACTGGGATGCAGAGGACCCAGGTTCCCAGGTTTGAAACCCTGAGGTCACTGGCTTGAGCTCAGGCTCATCTGGCTTCTCTGGTTTGAGCAAGGACTGGGATGCAGAGGAAACCCAAGGTTACTGGCTTGAGCGTGGGATCATAGACATGACCCCATGGTCACTGACTTGAGCCCAAGATTGCTGGCTTGAGCAAGGGATCACTCACTCTGCTGTAACCCCCCCCCCCCCCCCCCCCATCAAGGCACATATGAGAAAGCAGTCACTGAACAACTAAGGAGCTGCAGTGAGAAATTGATGCTTCTCACCTTTCTTTCTTCCTGTCTTTATGTCTCTTATCTGTCCCTCTCTGACTCAGTCTTTGTCAAAAAAAAGTTATTAGATAAGTATGCTTTAATTTTTTTTAGTCTCAGGCTTTTTATTTTCCCTTCTTCCTCCACACATACACATAAAGGGAGAACATACACAATTTTCCATTTAACTTCAAAGGACCAGACCCTTTACCTTCTTCTTCTGCAAATCCTTGTACTCTGATTAAAAATGTCTGTTTAGGTTGCCTGACATTTCCAGTTATACATATTTTAGCTAAAGTGTAGGGAATAGATTAATTTATAAAATGATCTCAAAAAAGGTAGAGTAAAAAATAATCAAGTTGTTTAAATTGGAAAAAACTTCTTAAAACACGTGCTCTGAATCTGTCTTCTTGTTTTAGCTTCCCTGAAGAAAAGTGTCTTGGGTGTTTAAAATATTTTAGAGAGGAGACACAGAGTGAGAGAGAGAGAGAAAGAGAGAAAGGGGGGAGGAGCTGGAATCATCAACTCCCATATGTGCCTTGACCAAACCAGTGCAGGGTTTTGAACTGGCGACCTCAGTGTTCCCAGGTTGACGGCTTTATCCACTGCGCCACCACAGGTCAGGCTAAAATATTTTAAATATGTAGATAAATATCTATCTAGAACATGTAATATTCAAATATAAGAAGTATTTACATATTTTTATAATTCTACAGTAAATTCTATTTACTGTAGAATTATAAAATATATATTTTTACAAGTTTGTAAATTTGAATCTTGACTTTCAGTGTACCAGTTCTCTGTATTACTTGCAAGGCTTGTAAAGCACATCATAACTACTCTATGCTTAACTTCTTATCTCTCCTGGAGTGAGTTTTTTTTCTAAGTTCACTGGCTTCAGATTTTTACTCTTTTCTTGTTTCGGAAGCCCAGTTAAATTAAATGCTTATCAGTAACCCTTAACTTTCCTTTTTTTTTTTTTGGTATCATCTTGTTTCTTTGGTTGTGCCCTTTCTCTCCAACTCTATGCACATATGTAAACACAGCTTGATATTCTCTTTTTATTAATGGGACTGAATTAGGGTCTTGGGCTATGGTAAATCATCTAGTTTCCTTATTTATGTTTGCCATTTAATTATTTGCGTTAAAACTAACTTTAACTTTTGATTATATAAAAGATTTGACTTGGTGAAATATTTAAGGTCACATAATTAAAAATGCAACTATTTCTGTTGTTAAAGAAGCTTGGTGAAGATGAAGAGGAGCTATCTGAACTACAACTCCGTCTTTTGGCTCTCCAGTCAGCCAGTAAAAAATGGCAACAAAAAGAACAGCAGGTGATGAAAGAAAGCAAAGAAAAGTTGACTAAGATGAAAACTGTACAGCAAAAAGTTAAAACAAGTACAAAAACACATTCGGCCAAAAAAGTTAGCACTACAGGTGATTATTTCTTGTTAAAATTTTTAAATTTGTTTCATGTATCAGTATAGTGTGTAGATTCAGTTCAGAAGGTTTTGAGTGTGGATAATCATAGGGCCTTAAATGGATGGCCATCTTATGTAAACATAACTGAGGAACCAACTATATATGTGACTTAATGATAATAAAAATAATTTTTAAAGCTTTTTTTTTTCTTTTCCAAGTGTGAAGAGGGGAGATAGACTCCCACATATTCCCCAACTGAGTTCCACCCGGCAACACCCGTTTGGGGCTGATGTTCTCACATCTGGGGCCATGCTTGCAACTGAGCTATTTTTAACTCCTGAGATGGAGGCTACATGGAGCCGTCCTCAGTGCCCAGGGCCAGTGTGCTCAAAACCAAGCCATGGCTGGGGAGAAGAGGGTGGGGCAAGGGGATGGGGTGGAGAAGCAGATGGTGGCTTCTTCTATGTGCACTGACCAGGAATCTAACCTAGGACATCCACACACCTTGCCAGTGTTCTACCACTGAGCCAACTGGCCAGGGCCAGCTGTTTTTATTTATTTTTATTTTTTAGAAAATTGTAACACTAACATACTGATGTTTTCAAATTTTTTATTTAAAGCTAAACAAGCATTGAGGAAACAGCAGACAAAGGCATGGAAAAAACTACAACAACAAAAAGAACAGGAAAGACAGAAAGAAGAGGATCTCCGGAAACAAGCTGAAGAAGAAGAGAGAAGGAAAAGAGAGGAAGAAATCAGAAAAATTCGAGATCTCTCAAATCAAGAAGAGCAATATAATCGATTCATGAAATTAGTTGGTGGAAAGAGGCGATCAAGAAGTAAAGTAAGGCATGCAAAAATATAAAATCAAACATTACTCAAATTTAAGTGTCAGCTTGTTTCATAACTGGTCAACTAAAATCATGGTTAGAAAATACTACATTTAGCTTTTTTATTATATTCTAGTTAGAAGAAAGTAGGATTACTAAATTGTAGTGAGGACTTACTCTAAAAATGGCTGTTGCCTAATGAGACAGAATATCCTTTTTTTTTTTTTTTTTTTACAGGGACAGAGTCAGAGAGAGGGATAGACAGGAACAGAGAGAGCATCAATCATCAGTTTTTTGTTGCGACACCTTAGTTGTTCATTGATTGTTTTCTCATATGTGCCTTGACCACGGGCCTTCAGCAGACTGAGCAACCCCTTGCTCAAGCCAGCGACCTTGGGACCAAGCTGGCAAGCTTTTGCTCAAGCCGGATGGGTCCACACTCAAGCTGTCGACCTCGGGGTCTCGAACCTGGGTCCTCCACGTCCCAGTCCGACACTCTATCCACTGCGCCACTGCCTGGTCGGGCTCCTTTCTCGTTTTTTCTCCCTTTCTCTCTTTTTTTCTCCCTTTTTCTTTCCTTTTTTTAATTGAGAGGAGGAGAGAGACTCCTGCTTGCACCCCAGCCTGGATCCACCTGGCAGCCCCTGTCTGGGGTCAGTGCTCTGCCTATCTGGGGCCATGACACAACCAAGTTGTTTTTAGTGCCAGAGGCAGAGGTTCCATGGAGCCATCCTCAGCACCCAGGGTTAGTGTGCTTGAATCATCAGTTCAATCATGGCTGCGGGAGTAGAAGAGAGACAGAGATGGGGGAAGGGAAGTAGTTGCTTCTCCTGTGTGCTCTGACTGGGAATTGAACCCAGGACATCTACACACTGGGTTGTTGCTCTACCACTGAGCCAACCAGCCAGGGCCAATTTCATTAATTTTTCATTATTTTAATATAGAACTAGAAGTGTGTCATGATTAATTGTTATAGACTATTTTAAAGGAAGTTAAATTATATTGTAATAGCCTTAGTGGCTATTTAGTTATTGAGCATTTGTGAACCTTTAGTATGTATAAATCACTGATAATAACTGAATGACTCATTGTCTTTTATGGATGATGTCAACAAGTATATTGGAAATTTAATATTGATGTAGTGCTATTATCAGTGATAATTTTCAGAATTCTGAGCTTTGAGATGACACTTGTGAATGTCCTAATGAAGAATAGAGGGGTATTAAAGTAAAAACTCTTTAATTCTAGGGTTTTAGGAGTGTTGTTTGCTTAAGTGAGAAGTTAATATTCATACCTTGAACTTCTAAAAAACATTTTGATAGTCTTTTACAGAAAAATATTATATTTACACATTACTCATACCCATCTATATAGGTTTTGCTAGTTTTTAGTTGTGAACTGCCTCTGAGAGTGAATTGTAAGAAGTAAAAAAAGAAAACATGCAAACACATTGACCAGGAGTTTCTAGTTTTCAGCTATTAGTAATTTATAACTAAAATGTTACTGAATTTTTTAAAATAATATAAATATAGTTTTGATGACATAAAACTTGAATTTATCTAGTTTTTTAAATAGATGCCAGAAGTATTCAAGATTTTTGTGTAATCTTATTTTGTAGAGGAGAAGGTTATTATTTAGTAGCTCAGCTAACTCAAAAATTTCATCTGTATTGATAGTCCTTGCTTTCATATTTTACCTGACAGTTATCAAGTACCTTTACTTTAGTTATGTATATTAAATTTCCCAAATCAGGATCATCAGGAGTTTTGATACTCTTTCGTAGAATAGAACTATTAATTGTTTTATAATCTTTAGTCTGGGAATGGACTAAGAGAATGCTGTGAAACTAACCATCCTGTATAATTAGTCTTCAGATCCTGACCTGAGACGATCCTTAGATAAACAACCTACTGATAGTGGAGGAGGCATTTATCAATATGATAACTATGAAGAAGTTGCTATGGATACAGATAGTGAAACCAATTCTCCAGGTATGAGCTAAAACTCTTAAAACATTTGCATATTCATAATTATTAAAAAGAAAATGGTAATGTAGCTACCCATAATGTTGAAAGAAATCTGTAATGACCATGAAATTTGTTAGTGGATTGTTCAACCACAGGCATTATTTCATGTTGTAAATATTTTGAGAGCAAATCTCAAATGTGTAATTCTAACTTTTATTTCCAAGTGTTTCTTGCTTTTAGGGTTCCTTTTTCCTCCTTCCAGCGATGGGACTTTGTAGGAATTTGGAGATGGAAGGTGATACTAGTGGCATCTCAGGAAAGACTGGTTAGACCTGGTCAGGTTTCACCTCAATTAGATTGCATAGTCTACGTTGTATGCTAATATGGAGAGCTGTAGACTTGCTTTAGTTGGTGCTCAGGGGTGATTGGCAGTTAGATACCTATTTTCTCTAATTAAAACACATGAGACTGAGACAGACAACTGAATGTAGTTGGCATTCAGAACTGGAATACTTAATTAAAAGACCATATGATCAGTATTTCTCCCTGTGGTTACATTGTGAGATCAAATCAAACTAGAATCCTACTTTAGATCACTGATAAGGCAAAATCTATGATTTGGGTAATGTTTATTGTTTTATGCTCATGGTTGATAATCTTACCTAATTTTTTTTTTTTTTTAAAGTGAGAGGAGGGAAGGAAGATAGAGACAGACTTCCACATGTGCCCTTACCAGGATCCACATGGCAACTCCTGTCTGGGGCCGATGCTCATATCAACTGAGCTATCTTCAGCACCTGAGGCTGATGTTGGAACCAGCCGAGCTATCCTCAGTGCCCAGGGCTATCGATCAGACCGGTAGAGCCACTGGATTATGAGAGAGGAAGAAAGAAAGAGAAAGGGGAGAGGAAGGAGGAGAGATGAAGATGGTTGCTTCTCATCTTTGCCCCGACTAGGGATTGAACCCAGGACTTCCACATGCTGGGCCAATGCTCCATCCATTGAGCCAGCTGGCTAGGGCCTTACCTGATGTTTTGATTCCATAAGTTAACACTTGGAAATAAAAGTTAGTATTACACATTTGAGATTTGCTCTAGGTTCTTAAGAGATGATTCATAGTAGTTCCTGAGTGTTGACAATATTAATACTCTATTTTTATAAAATTAATGTGATCTATACTTTTAAAAGAATTTTGTAAAAGAAATATTATGCATTCTGTACTCTATCAGATTTTAATTTTTTTCTATATTCATTACAGATACTTATATTTTTAAGAAGTAAAATGTTCTAAAGGCCAGTGTATATTCACATGGTATCATTCAGACCACAAAGTCAACATCATATAAGTCATGTGGGTGACATCCATACTGACTGTGGGATAACTGGTACAAAGAAGAAACACTAGTTTCTACCTAAGGTTATATAATTACTGGATAGCAAGAGTAGTCTGAATCAACCATATTTTATGGAGTCTTAAGAAACCCCTGAAAGTCGAAATGCATATTTATTTTTTATCTGCTACCAAGGAAGAATTGCTAATGATTTAATTGAGATACATCAGTGACTATTTCAGAATTATTAAAATTAGAAAAATCTACACATTATTGTTTAAGTGCAGTAGGTAATTCTTTTCTAGTCCTATTTGCTTTCTTTTCTTCAGCGAGAGAGATGAGAAGCATCAACTCATATTTGCTTCATTTTAGTTGTTCATTGATTGCTTTTTCCTACTTGCCTTGATGAGGCATGGGACTCCTGTCAAGCCAGTGACTCCTTGTTCAAGTTAGCAACCATGGGGTCATCTCTATGATCCCATGCTTAAGCCGGTGACCCCACACTCAAGCTGGTGAGCCTGCGCTCAAGCCAGCAACTTCAGGGTTTCGAATCTGAGTCCTCAGTGATTTAGATTGATGCTCTATCTCTCGCTTCAACATTGGTCAGGCTAGTCCTTTTAGCTTTCCACAAGGCAGTCAATTTCTTCACTTTCTTTGTTCCATTTGAAGGGGAGAATTGAGTCACCACGTCACTGTTTTCATTTAGTTTGGGCACTTTGCAGATTCGAGAATTTTTTGTTTTATTCCTTAAAAAGTATATTTGTAAAAAATATGTTGTTAGTCTTTCCTGCTGTATTCCCTGTTCCCGTTATTAGATGAAAATAACAAAGTGAAGAGTTCTGAGAGACTGATGTCAGCTTAGTGGATGGATGGCTGTGATGACACAGGAACATAAATAGGTGGAGGTGGTCTCTTGGAGATTAAAAATTTTATTAGAGATTAATAAATTTTAATTTGCGCTCTACCTAATTGCATTTGTATTTCTCCAGACACACCAGAAGTTTAGCTGCTCATACTGAAGCGTTTCTTTCATTAAACTCTTAAATTTTTTTCAGCTCCTTCACCAGTGCAGCCGCCATTCTTTACTGAATGTTCATTGGGGTATTTTTCTTCAGCACCATCTATTTCTTTGCCTCCACCACCTCAGGTTACTGTAAGTGATCATAGATATTATTCCTAAGAAAATTTTGTTACTTTGTGTTGTTTCTGATTTGTTTTGAAAAACTGGCATATAATTAATGAATGGTTAGTTTTGAAGACTGCTTTAAAGAAAGCATTTTTTACCAAAATGAACAGATATGAAATCTGTGGACTAAGCAGTTGATTATTTACTGGCAGGCAGGCTTTTTTTAAAAATGAAAAGAATGTGAGGGAATCACAAAGTCACATTATTTCTAGATGGAGAGAAGCTTGAGAACAAACTGGATCTTCATCACTAGAGTGGAGGGAATCTTGCCATCCATACATAGTTCCTAGGTGTGTGCATCTGATGTCCTCCTAAGTTGTTTAGGATGAGGGAACTGTTAGAGCGTGGTGAGAGAGAAAACAGTTTTCTTTCCTCCGAATACTGTTTTAAATGCCAAGAAGATCTTTGAAACAAAAATATGTTTAAACTCAGGAATTTGGGTAAAATTAAATTTTTTTTGTATATATTCACTAACACGCCATTTCACAAGGATTTAAGAGGATAGTAGTGAGTCTTCCTAACACTTATTTCTTAAGATACTCTGAACTACGTATTTTCCAGAATTCCTGTTCCTAATTTTTTATTTTTACTTAAATATTATTTTTAAATATCTCTACTTGTTTTTAGGTAGTCATCTAGAGAAATAGACCTTATAAAATTTGATTTTTATATCTTTAAGATGGCTAAATACAAGAATGGCCATGGAGATGTTTGTATAATTATCTTGAAGTTCACAAATTAAATGTTTTAGATGTTACTGATTTTATTTTTATTGTACAAATTATACTCTTTGTGGCTGAATATTGAATTCTGGGATAGTTTTTTGAGATTTACAATATACTTACGTTTACAGCTAAAATAATGTAAAGCTTACCTTTTTCTAATTTAATGGTGCTTCACAGATAAACATTTGGAATTGGTAAAATTTGCATTGTAATTCTTCTTCTTTTTTTAAAAATAATTAGTCTTTGCCACTCTTGAGCCAGCCTTATGTGGAAGGCTTGTGTGTTTCTCTTGAACCTCTACCTCCTGTACCACCTTTACCACCTCTCCCACCTGAAGATCCAGAACAGCCTCCAAAACCACCTTTTGCAGATGAGGAGGAGGAGGAAGAAATGCTGCTTCGAGAAGAACTACTTAAATCTCTAGCGAATAAAAGAGCCTTTAAGCCAGAGGTAATGTAGACAGATAACTGAACCGCTAGGTGGTGCTCATGAGCTTGAATTTACCTACAACTCTTCTCTGCTTATTTGGAATTCACTGGGCTTTTAAAGTAGAGATTGTCTGGTACTTATTTGCTTAAGATTTTTAAAGAAGACAGAAATTTCTTCTTTTTTTTTAAAGTGTTTCACATCTCTCTCTTCCATATTTAGGAAACATCCAGTAATAGTGACCCACCTTCACCTCCAGCTCTGAACAATTCACAGCCTGTGCCAAGAAGCAATCTTTCAATAGTCAGTATTAATACAGTATCTCAGCCAAGGATACAGAATCCAAAGTTTCACCGAGGACCTCGTCTTCCACGGACTGTGATCTCGGTAAACACAAACAAAATATGTATCCTACTGTTATTCAAACAGCCTATGAGAAATTTGTGTGCAGTTTCACTATCTTGTTCCCTACTGCCTTGTTTATTTATGTATACATATATATTCATATATATTCATATACATACATGTGTAAATGCAAATTTTATTTTTATTTATTAATAGTGAAATGGGAGCAACTTCTTCACTTGAAAATAGAGTTTATGATAATGTTTTGTGGAAAGCGTTATTTTCATCAGAGTGGTATACTTTCCTCTGCCATTTCCTCAATATTTTTAATATAAATCAGTCCATTCAGATTTTCCTGTCGATTCTAGAGTTTATTTTAGCAAAGTATGTATTTTTATTTTCCCTATCTTTGTAATTTGCTCACATTTTTCTAATTAATGACTGTACTGTAATGTAAGAATTTATAATGTTTATTAAGCAGATTGAAATGATGATTTTTTTTCTACCTTGTTTTCTAATGGTTTCAAAGTAAAATAAATGGGGCAAAGCCAAACCGAAATCTTGCCTTTGATAGGTGAACTAGCTTTGGCCAGTTACTTCTATTTATAACTGCAAAAGTCAAAAGTATATTTTTAATAATTATTTAGAAGTATTAATTTTTACCTTGGTTGGAAGGTTTAATTTAAGATGGTTCTTTATAGAAAGTTGGAGATAATAAAAACTTAATGAAGGAGGTGATCATAGTAGTGTCTAAAGACTGAGAATAGAGAATGTTTTATCTTTTTGGCATATAACCAGTATTGCTATGCTAGAGTAGGACCAAGTTAGTTATGCAATATAACTAGAAGGAACCACAGACTCATTTTAGAGCTCATTTTTATGCATTGAAATTTGAAGAGGTTAAGTGACTTGTTCAAGGCCATGCAGCTAATTGTGGTAGAGCCAAGAAAAGAACAGAGATACTTTTATCATCAAGAGTAACAAATACATTGTCTTTGCAGCTTCCAAAGCATAAATCAGTGGTTGTAACACTGAATGATTCAGATGACAGTGAATCTGATGGTGAGGCTTCCAAGTCAACACATAGTGTTTTTGGTGGATTGGAGTCCATGATTAAAGAAGCAAGACGAACTGCTGAGGTGAGTATATTAATGAAAGATTAAAAGAAGGATGATACAGCTCTGGCTGGTTTGCTCAGTGGTAGAGCGTCGACCCAGTGTGTGGAAGTCCTGAGTTTGATTCCCAGTTAGGGCACACAGGAGAGGTGATCATCTGCCTCTATCCCCTTCCTTTCCCTCCCCACAGTCATGGTGCAGTTGATTTGAGCATGTCACCAGGGACACAGAAGATGGCTCCATAGAGCCTCTCTACCTTAGGCGCTAAAAATAGCTCATTTGCGAGCATGGCCTCAGATGGGCAAGAGCATTGATCCCAGATGGAGGTTGCCAGGTGGATCGCAGTTGGGGTGCACACAGTGGGAGTCTGTCTCTGTGTTTCTCCTACTCTCTCTCACACACATACACAAAAAGGATAATTTTATTGACAATTAAAAATAAAATTAATAATTTTATTGATAATTATTAAAGTTTATTTCTTCCTGAAAATTAGACTTCTTAGAGGTATTAATTTTTAATATATTAAATGTGGATATATTTTAAGTATTTGTATTACTAGAACTTTGTATAAGGTGTATGATAAGTACAACTTTTATTCCTATTACTACTGAAAGAGTTGTTTAGATGATTCAGTTAAGTTATTTTCAAACTGTAGGTCTTGAGTGCTTTAGTAGATTCTGTAATTAATTTGGTGGTTAACAAGGATGCAGGGGAGGGCGAAGTGGGTCAGGGAGGGCAAATATATTTGGTAACGGAAGGAAACTAGACTTGGGTAATCATGCAATAGAGTATGCACATGTCAAATTTTAATGTATACCTGGAAATTGTATGTCATTAGCCTGTGTTACCCTAAAACTATAATGTAAAATATACATCTTAGTGTGGGATAAGTGAAAGCTAATGATCTGATTGACTTCAAATGTTTTCTAGCAAGCTTCAAAACCAAAAGTACCTCCAAAATCTGAGAAAGAAAATGATCCCATGCGAACACCTGAAGCTTTGCCTGAAGAAAAGAAGATTGAATATCGATTGTTAAAGGAAGAGATTGCCAAGTAAGTGGCATGTTATGTAATTAGCTTTGAAGGTATGTTGCTGTTTTCAGTACTTAACTAAGCCTGTATAGTTACTGGCATTGGGTAATGAATAATGGTGATTTTATTCAAGATGCAGGGTTAATGTTTTTATTCACACAGGAGGGGGAGCCAGATGATCTTCGATAGACTTGAATACGGTGACGATCTGAGAGCAAAACAGCTTTAGACATAGAGAAAAGCCGATATAAAGGAGAGCTACACTGTCAGCTTTGAAAGCCAACTTGGGTCATGCATATTGATCATCATCATGATTATTAGCCAGTGTGATTAATATTTTTACTTTATGCTATGAAATAAAATACATCTTCAAGAAAAATAATTTTAATTTATTCTTTGTTTTTTTTTAGTCGGGAAAAGCAGCGTTTGATTAAAACAGATCAGCTGAAGACAAGTTCATCATCCCCAGCAAACTCTGATGTGGAAATTGATGGAATTGGCAGAATAGCAATGGTTACTAAGCAGGTTTCAGATGCAGAAGCAAAACTTAAAAAACATAGGTGAGCCTCATTATCTGTTTAAATACTGTATGTATCTAATGTTACTATGTGAGAGGGATATCTTTTTGTGGTGTATGTTAATACTAAATACACTATATGATTAGAAATTCTTTTATACTTGGTAGAACTTTATAAGGTTATTATTTTGGTGGATTGTAATAAATAATATTACTGTTTAAATAAAAATACCAAGACTTCAAAGTAGTCTTTCCATTCTGTTTATACATGGCTTATTTATGCTTAAAAACATTTATAAATCTCTTTACTTGGAATTTTCTTTAAAACTTCTGGCATAATTTTTGAAATATCTTCTATGGAGGCATAGTTTTATTGTTAAAGGTGGACTTGATTGTTGGAAATACTCATTACCTAGGCTGTTCAATAAGACATTTGGTCAAATACGGGGTTATTATAAAGTGTTAATATAAAGTTAAGGATCATAAATTTCTTGCATGTTTTCACAATTACTGTTTAAGAACATGTGTAAAACCTCACAAGATGAATGATAGACTTTATTTGAATTCATTGGCATATTTTGAGGTTATCTTATTGGGAGTACAATGGTCCCTTGTCTATCATGGGAGTTAGATTTCAGAGCCCCCCGTGATAGTTGAAAATCTGCAAAGTAGCAACCTTATATTTATTTTATTATTTATATATATTTTAAGGCTTTATAAACCTTCCCCACACTCTTATAAACCTTTCCCACACTGTTGTAAACCTTTCCCACACTCTTTATAAATACTTCCTATGCTCTGGTTGGTCACCTCCCATCCATCAGCCAATAGCAGGGTTCCCCAAACATTTTACACAGGGGGCCAGTTTACTGACCCTCAGACCGTGGGAGGGCCGGACTATAAAACAAACTACGAACAAATCCCTGTGCACACTGCACACATCTTATTTTAAAGTAAAAAAAAATGGGAACAAATACAATATTTAAAATAAAGAACAAATATATTTAAATCAACAAACTGACCAGTATTTCAATGGGAACTATGGGTGCGGATGCATCCTGTGCTCCTCTCACTGACCACCAATGAAAGAGGTGCCCCTTCCGGAAGTGCGGCAGGGCCGGATAAATGGCCTTGGGCCGCAGTTTGGGGATCCCTGGCCAATAGTGTGCCGTGTATAATCTCACATGGTGAAACTAGCTCAAGCAGAAGCGGCTGTAGCTGCATTTTCCATACATGTCTACTTATCTGCTGTACACTATGTATTTTATTTCAATTTAATATTTTTTAATGTTTTAATTAATATATCTTATATTTAAAAATATTGTTTTCAATTTTTTAGGCTAGAAAATGCTTATTTTACCACAAAAATTATTAAAATAATAAATATATAAAAATACCTATAGGTGCTCTTTCATTCTGCCTGACGTCTGAGTCCAGGGCCCTGCCCTGTTCTCCCAGCACTCTGGGGTCTGGCCTACGGGAGGCTGTTTGGAGATGAGTGGGGACGAGTCCAGGGACAGTGCGGTGTTTCCCTTTGCATTCCCAACTGCCTCTCAGACTGGAAGTGATACCCAGGAGAGTCTAATGAACACAAGCTGTGTTAAATTATAACCTGGGCTCCAACCCAGGAGAAACTGAAGCCTGACTACTTGAAGGGGCTCCCTGACAAGATGAAGCAGTTCTCACAGTTTCTAGGGAAGAGGTGATGGTTTGCAGGGGAGAAGCTCACCTAAGTGGATTTTCTGGCTTATGACATACTAGACCAGCACCGCATATTTGAGCCCACATGCCTGGATGCATTCCCGAACCTGAAAGACCTCGTTACCTGGGTCGAGGGCCTGAAGAAGATCTCTGCCTACATTAAGTCCAGCGGCTTTCTCCCAATGTCTGTGTACGCAAAGATGGCCATGTCGGGCAACAAGTAGGGGTGCAGGTCGGGAAGATGGAAGTCTGGAGCATGCTGGGGCATGGGGAACAGTAGGCCCTCCCTGAGCCTCCGTGGAACCAGCTGTCTTTTTTTTTATCCTTTTTTTCCTTCATTCCCATGGTGGTCCTGTCTGGCCCCTAGGCTTCCCCAGTCCCAGTGCATCTCGGGTTTAAAGCTCTCCAGTGTCCTCTGTGCCCAGGGTAGTCACCCCCTGACCTTTCCCTTACTGTAGTAATTCAAAGACAGGCAAACAGACCTTTCTTTCAGTGTTTGTTTTGCTGTCAAGAGCCCGATCAGACCCCTGGCCTGTAGCGCTCTGCCCTGGGCTCCTGCCTGGGCCTTGGAGACAAGTGCTACCTGGGTGTGCAGACCCTGCCCCCGACAAGGCCCCTGTCTAGCCCTGCCTGAATCTCAGTAAAACCTCATAAAAAAACAAACAAAAAACAAAAAGAAAACAAACTTATATACTGCAAAATCCTGCAATATAGTGAAAAATCCACGATACAAAATTAGATACATACAATTTAAAAATTCATGATACAGTGAGACTGCAAAAAGTGAACCGCAAAATGGCGAGGGACGACTGGTGTAATCGGCATGTAACATAGTTTTTTAAATGTATAAGATAATGATATTTGTATGTATTGTGAAATGATCACCGCAATAAGTCTAGTTAACATTCCCATAAATAGTTACAAATTTTTGTGTGTGTGTGATGAGGGCCACTAGCATATATTTGATAGAAATATGTCATTTTATAGATATAAATCTTTTCCATTCCAAACACCCTGACATCATTAATTGATGAAGAACAAAATGGTTTTAGATAACATCATCATTTCTGAGTTTTGTTCTGCTAGTACCCTTTTAGGTTCACCAATATAAGGTGGAGGTTTTGTGCAAAGATGGTAAGACATTCCCTGTACTGTTTTTGTAACTTACTAACCAATTCCTTTTTTTTTTTTAGAGATTTTATTTATTGATTTTGGGGGTGTGTGAGAAATAATTGCTTCACTCTAGCTCAGTGGTTCTCAAAGTGTGCTCCAGGGCGCACTGGTGCGCCCTAGAAGATTTCCAGGTGTGCCGTATGGTATTCCAGAGAAATATGTACCTGTTGGGGACCAAAAAACCAACAGGTTTTTGGAGTTTAGATTTTTGGGGGACAGAGGTGTGGGGAATTGGCTGTGAGCTGACAGTCTGCCCAACCCTCACCTCACTTGCCTGATTAGGTTGCAAAAGGCTGTTAAGCTGTGGTGCTGGATTGTTTACCCCCCATGTTCCCCGGAAAGACTGGAGGCAAGTTTCTTCTATCCTTTGTTTGGTGTTAAGATGATATATATGGTGGGAATTTTCTGCACTCAACACAAGAGTGAAAAGAGAGGAATTCTTTAATGTATTGATGAGGAAATGAGAGTTTGCCTTTCAAATATATGCCCAAACATTGAAGAATTTACTAGGACACATCAGACTCATGTTTCTCATAAACACAAGAATGAAAAAACTTAATACATTTGTGCTGGGACCTGTCGAATTTACTAAATCTTAACTAAGAATGTATCTATATATTATATAAAAAGATAACTTTTTTCATCTTTTTTTATTTCTTAACTCCTCTTTTTTATGAATTCTAAAAAGCATAACTCAAAAAATATAACAAAAATGTTTTTTAATGTCAGGATAAATTTAATTTTGTTGTATTTATTTCATTTAATTACCATGAAAGCACACTTGGACTTTATATTTTTTTCTTTAATATTTTTCTTAATTATTATAACATGTTTCTCAGAAATTTGATGTGCGCCTACAATTATTTGTAGGATTTTAAATGCGCCCCAGCTTCAAAAGGTTTGAGAACCACTGCTCTAGCTGTTCATTGGTTGCTTGTTGTATGTGTCTTCACCAGGCAAACCCAGGGTTTAGAGCCAGCGACCTCAGAATTATAGGTCGACACTCTATCCACAGTGCCACCACAGGCCAGGCTTACTAAAAAGTTCTTAAAGTTTAAATCTTGATAGTGAATAAGTGATTACAATGATGAATTAACTCTTAATTTTGAAAAATCATTAACATAACATAGAAACAACTTAATGGTTTTTAAAACAAGCTTTAAAAGTTTGTTTACTGATAGTTAATTAAGGAAAAAGGTGGAAATTTACAGCCTGATTTCTAACACTATAGCTACCTTGGTATTTTTTAGTTTTTAAAACACAGAAAAGAATGTAATTTGGAGTGTTTTTACAAGGTAACATCTCAAGGAGACAGTAACTATTAAATTTTTATATTAAATAGATATTTTTATATTAAGTATGTCCTGTTCTTGATTTATGAACAAGACAGGCCCCAGCCAGTGCTCAGTGGTAGAGTGTCGACCAGCGTGTAGATGTCCCAGGTTTGATTCCCCATCAGGGCACACAGGAGAAGTGCCCATGTACTTACTTCTTCACCCCTCCCCATCTCAATTCTTTCTCTACCCCCTTCCTCCTGCAGCCATGATTGATTGGAGTGAGTTGTCTCTGGGCACTGATTATGGCTCCAGGGCCTCCATCCACCTCAGGTGCTAAGAACTTGGTTGCTGAGCAATGGAGAAGCAGCTCCAGATGAGCAGAGCATTGCTCCCAGTGGGCTTGCTGGGTAGATCCCAGTCGGGGTGCATGTAGGAGTCTGTCTCTCTGCTTCCCCTTCTCTTACTGAATAATAATAATAATAATAAAACATTGGCAATTGAGTATTCTGAACAAAAGAATACATTTAAAACAGCCTTTACAAACATGTCTTCAGTTTTGACTGATATTTGTGCTGTTGGTATTTTATTCTAGGATGTGCCATTATTTTAAACATTACTAAGAAAGAAAAGATGCTGCTAGTTAAACTATGATAGTAATGTTGAGAGACATACTGATATTAGAGATCTGAAATATGAGCTTTTATAGATGAAATATTGTAATGACCATAAATTTCTAAAATTATTAATGAGTATTATGTTTGTTTTAAAACATAAGTTAAATTTATTTAGATTTTGTTTCTTTAGTTAAACTTTCTTAACAAATGAAAATTTAAAAATATTCTTTGTCTTTCACTTCCTGTCCTATCACATAATGTCTTTATGATTCATTCTATTTTTTTAAGTGAGAGGAAGGGAGGCAGAGACAGACTCCCATATGCACCCTGACCGCCATCCACTGGGCAAGCCCCATATAGGTAATGATGCTCTGCCCATCTGGGCCTGCTCCATTGCTCGGCAGTTGAGCTATTTTTAACACCTGAGGGGAGGCCATGGAGCCAGCCTCAGTACCCAGGCCAACTTGCTCAAACCATTGACCCATGGCTGCAGGGTGGGGGGAGAGAAGTGGGAGAGAGTGGAGAAGCAGATGGTCACTTCTGCTTGAGCATTGAACCCAGGACATCCACATGCTGGGCCAACACTCCATTGAGCCAACTGGACAGGGCCCTATGATTCATTCTAGATGTTGGTTCTTGTAACTTGAAGTATGGTATCTTTGTAGAGGATGCTTCATTTTTTTTAAACCGTAATACTTAGTAGTTGAAAAGGTGACAGTTTATATCTATAAATTTGCCTTTTGTCCTGTTTTACTTTTCAGTTTCAAACTTTTCATCTCTATCTTGTTTGTTTATTTTTAATTTAGAAATTAAATTTAATGGGGTGACTTAGACCAATAAGAGTACATAGGTTTCAGGTGACATCTCGATCACATCTGAACTGTTGATTGCATTGTGTGCCCATTATGTATTTGTCCCTCTTTACTCCCCTCCCCTCCTTCCTCTGGTAACCACTTCACTTTTGTCTCTGTCCGTGAGTCTCAGATTTCTATCCCATCTGTATATGAAATCATACAGTTTTTAGCTTTTTCTGATTTACTTATTTCACCTAGTATATTGTTCTTAAGGTTCATCCATATTGTCTTAAATGGCAATATATCATTGTTTCTTATGTCTGAGTAGTAGTGTTTAAAATTTAGACTTCCCCTTCCTTGCCTTACTCTAGATAAAATGAGTTAGAGATGTATAAGTTAATTAAACACGCTTGATTATATTTATTAGGTGTTTATTTGTATGTTTATCAGCTTTATAAGTGAAGCTGAACAGAGCAGTTTTTTTACTTTTAAGTCCTCATTTCTCAAAAATCATAGGGTCAGGTTCAGCCAACATTAAACATTTACTATTAACAACTTTTCAACTGTAATTCATATTACTCAGATTTAAGTAATTTTTTTTAAGAAAAAGATCACACCCATATTTGCTTTTATAAAATGTAACAGTATCCATTTGAATACCCATGATTGATGAATATGAAAGTATTCATTTAAAAAAATCTTACCTATATATTATAAATACATTTTTTTAAAAATGAGATGCTGCTTTGTAAGTTTTGATTCTGATAGTGTTAGCTTGCTAGTTTAGAAAAACATTAATGAGGATTTTGTTACTTTTTAGGATTCTCTTGATGAAAGATGAATCTGTTTTAAAGAATCTAGTACAGCAAGAAGCTAAGAAGAAAGAATCTGTTCGAAATGCTGAAACAAAGATTGCGAAACTTACAGAACAGCTTCAAGCAACAGAGAAAATTCTCAATGTCAACAAAATGTTTTTGAAGAAGCTTCAGGAACAAGTAATGTTCTTTTTTTAAATGAAAATATTATAGTGTCATCTTTACTACACATTTTTATGGGCCAAATTTTTAATAAAATAATATTCTCCCTTGAGACATAATATTGGGGTATTTCTATTTTCAGGTGAATCCTTAAGTTGTGTTGAAGAGAACTTATTTTCTCTTCTAAGATTTACATTTACATTTTCAGAATTACCCTATTTTTTCAGATTCACAAAGTGCAACAACGTGTTACAGTTAAAAAAGCTTTGACTCTAAAGTATGGAGAAGAGCTTGCTCGGGCAAAGGCAGTGGCTAGTAAAGAAATAGGAAAACGTAAACTGGAACAAGATCGCCTTGGAGTAAGTTGTTTGTAGAAATATTTCAATTTTGAAAAGCAGAAGGTTTTTATGATAGTTTTTGAGGGTAAGAGATATGTAAAATAGCTCAAGTTTTTTCCTGCTTATTCAGAGAAAGATTAAAGCTTTGGTTTTCAAATGACATCCATGTTTTTGGAACCTTGTTTATTTATTTTGCCTTGACGTCTTTTTTTTGTTTTTTTGTAGATCATAGATTAACACAACTATTGGGGAGTTGTAAAACTGTTCTCATTATTGATTTAGTTTTTTAATGTTGGCATTGTATCTTGTAGGGATAGCACAATTACCTTAACAAAAGTTGTTTATAAAATCATAGCAATATAAAATATTTATATCATTTCTTTTCCCCCCAGCCAAACAAAATAATGAGACTGGACAATTCTCCAGTATCAAGTCCAAGAAAGCATTCAGCAGAACTAATTGCTATGGAAAAAAGACGATTACAAAAGCTAGAATATGAATATGCCCTGAAAATTCAGAAACTAAAAGAAGCTCGGGCCCTTAAAGCAAAGGAACAACAAAATATCCCTCCAGTTATAGAAGAGGAACCTGAATTTTCTTTACCTCAGCCCTCACTTCACGATCTGACTCAAGATAAATTAAGTCTGGACACTGAGGAAAATGATGTCGATGATGAGATTTTGTCTGGTTCAAACAGAGAACGAAGAAGATCCTTCTTAGAATCCAACTCATTCACTAAACCTAACCTTAAGCACACTGATACACCTAACAAAGAATGTGTAAACAAATCTAAGAACACGGTAGAAAAACCAGAACTTTTTCTAGGGTTAAAAATTGGTGAATTGCAAAAATTATATTCAAAAGCTGACAGCTTAAAACAACTGATTTTAAAAACCAGCACTAGTGTTACAGGAACGGTTTTGTGTGGTCAGGTAACTGAACATTGTCATAGTCTTTATAAATGTAGAATTCACCCTAGTCTTATTTGCCTTATAAAATTACTGTTTTCTTTTACAGGAGATTTCTGTGGATATAGATTTTGTGACAGCACAGAGTAAAACAGCAGAAGTGAAGCCATGTCCTTTCAGTTCCTACCATAGCCCTCTTCTGGTTTTTAAGTCCTACAGGTATAAAAGAAAGATTTGATGCGCTTGAGTTCTAAGATTGCTCCTGTTTTTGATATCTTAACTTTGAATATTTGATGATAATGAAAAAATTGATTATGGTCATTGAAAAATGAACTTGTTCTTTTAGGAAAAATTAAGTGTTGTCATAACACAAACCATATCAGGAAGTAAGGTTGAGGTCGTACTTAGGTTTATCAGTTCTTATCAAATTCTAATTCTGGCTACTGATAGAATTGTGAATTTTGGATTACTACCTGTTAGAAATTTTAAGAAATAATAACCCAAGTCCTGTGAGAGCCCTAAATTTTTTTTTTTTTTAATTTTACTATTACCCTGTATATGGAATACATTGGCTAACTCTCATAAAATTAATTTAGGTATTCTTGGGTGTTTAACTTTGAGAGAGGTTGTCTTTGTTTTTATTTTTAAAATTTTTGTTGATTTTTTAGAGAGAAAAACATCGATTTGTTGTTCCACTTATTTATGCATTCATTAGTGTTGGGGGAAAGCCAAAGCACCGAGTGACATTCTGTTGCCATCCTGAGAAAGTGAAGGTCGAGGCCAAGCACGCGTGACTGAAAGCAGTCATGTCCAAGGAAGGCCCAAGGATGTGAGTGTTTGGCCAACCGGAGCTTTCTTCAGGCCAGGAGTCAGACAGCAGATGGTGTTTTGTCTCAGAAAGGGCAAAAGAAATCTAATCAGTTTTGCAAAACTAAGTAATAAAATTGTACACTGTATTCTGCTTGTTAGTTTCTTACACAAGATGATATATTACTGCTTAATAAATTGTATAACTGATCTCTCCAAGGCATCTCAATCCTTGAGAGATTGGGGTCCTCCACTTGCAGTATTGTTTCCATCTCGTTCCTTTGGTGGCTTCTCTTCATGAAACCCTGAACATTAACAACAATTTGTTGATTCTTGTATGTCTTCTGACTGGGGATCAAACCTGTAACTTTGGCAAATCTTGGCAAATCAAGACAATGCTCTAACCAACTGAGTTACCTGACCAGGACTGTCTTTGTTTTTAGACTTACAGGACATTGTGAGACTATTAAATGGGTATGATTAAACAATAATATTGTAAAGCACCTAACAGGTAGTATAGACTTTTTCCCTAGCTTTTTTGTTGGCTGTAAACATATGTAAGAAATACCAGTATCATACAGATATGTGGTGTGAAAACACTACTTTTAAAATACAGGGTTTTTTGGCCCTGGCTGGATGGCTCAGTGGATATAGTGTCCTGGTGTACCAAGGTTGCAGGTTTGAACCCCAGGCAGGGCATGTGTGAGAGGCAACCAATAAATGTGCAATTACATGGAACAACTAAGTGGAACAATGAGTTAATGTTTCTCCCTCTCTCTCTCCCTCTCTTTCCTGTCCTCCCTCCCTCCCTTTCTCCCTTTTTCTCTCTTTCCCTCCCTCCTCTTTCTCCTTCCTTCTCTCCCCCCTCTCCCTCCCTCTCCCTCCCTCTCCCTCCCCTCTCTCCCTTTCTCCCTCTTTTTTCCTTTCCCTTTCCTTCTCTCTCCTCTCCCCCTCTCTCTCCCCATTCTTGAAACCTTCCTCTCTTTCTCAAATCAATGGAAAAATTAATAATAAATAAGTAAATAAAAATAAAGGGTGTTTTGTTTTCTATTTCAGGATTTTTTATTTATTTATTTTAATTTATTGTGTTTATATAGATTCTAATGTCACCCCGAATGCATCCCCCCCTCCCCCATATTCCCCTCAACATTTCTCCATATCAGGATTTTTAATTCTGGGTATAAAAAGTAGTTTTTCCTTACCATTTGATATTCTGGTTGTTTTCTGGAGTTAATTTTTCTATTAAGTAATTAGATAAATAGTATGCTCAAAGTATAGAAATTTCAACTGGGAAGAAAAAATGAAATTTTTCTTACTTTTCTGGGATATGTTTATTGGAGCCTAACATGTCCACTTCTCTTCTTAGATTTAGTCCATACTATCGAACCAAGGAAAAACTTCCCCTAAGCTCAGTATCATATAGTAACATGATAGAACCGGATCAGTGTTTCTGCCGTTTTGATTTAACAGGAACATGTAATGATGATGATTGTCAGTGGTGAGTAGTTTTAATTTTGAACATTTTATAATAGAGAAAACAGTTTTGGTTACTTAGCTTTGATGTGTAAATGATTATCTTTTTTTATTTTAGGCAGCATACACAAGACTATACGCTTAGCCGAAAACAGCTATTCCAGGATATTTTGTCATATAACCTGTCTCTGATTGGTTGTTCAGAGAGAAGCACTGATGAAGAAATTGCTGCTGCAGCAGGTTTTTAAAGACCTCTTCTTGTTCCCCAAGTGAAAATTTGAATTTAGGCAATTTAAAAACTTAATGTTCAGTTGACTTCTTTTAATTGCTATAATAATTGATATCTTCAGCTGTGACATTTTATCTAGATCTGCTTTGTTCAATACAGGAGTCACTAGCCATATGTTGTTATAAAAATTTAAATTAATTTAAATATACTCCCTCAGACCTGGCCATTTGGCTCAGTGGTAGAACATTGTCATGGCGTGTGGATGTTCTGGGTTCGATTCTTGGTCAGGGCACACAGGAGAAGTGACCATCTTCTTCTTCACCGCTTCCCCTCTTGCTTCTCTCTCTCTTCTCCTCCTGCAGCCATGGCTCGATTGGTTCGAGCTAGTTTGCCCCAGGCACTGAGGATAGCACTGTGGCCTCCACCTCAGCTGCTAAAAACGGCTTAGTTGCTGAGCAATAAAACAAGGGCCCCAGGTGGGCAGAGCATCACCTCCTAGTGGCTCCCTGGGGGGATGGATCCTGGTTGGGTGGCATGCAGGAGTCTATCTCTCTGCCTCCCCTCCTCTCACTAAAGAAAAAAGTAAAATAAATATACTCCCTCAAGTTACAGTAGACATATTTCAAGTTCTCAGTAACCACTGTGATCTCAATAGTTCAGTAGCTACAATGATGGTAAGTGCAGATAAAAGACATTTCTATCATTGCAGTAAGTGCTTAGGATAGAGGTCATTTAAACAGTAAGTTTATTTAGAAGACTATCTAAACATTTGTATAGAAATTTCAGTAATGATTTTAAAGTAGACGCCTATTTTTATTATTATATATTTTTTTGATTAATTTTAATGGGGTGACATTAATAAATCAGGGTACATATGTTCAAAGAAAACATCTCCAGGTTATCTTGTCACTCTATTATGTTGCATACCCATCACCCAAAGTCAAATTGTCCTCTCTCATCTTCTATCTGGTTTTCTTTGTGCCCCTCCCCTCCCCCTTCTCCCTCCCTCTCCTCCCTCCCCCCACCCCGTAACCCCCACACTCTTGTTCATGTCTCATAGTCTTGGTTTTATGTCCCCCCATGTATAAAATCATGCTGGTTCTCAGTTTTTTTCTGTTTTACTTATTTCATTACGTATAATGTTATCAAGGTCCATCCATTTTGTTGTAAATGATCCAATGTCATCATTTCTTGTGGCTGAGTAGTATTCCATAGTATATATGTACCAAAGCTTTGTAATCCACTCGTCCTCTGAGGGACACTTGGGCTGTTTCCAGATCTTCGCTATTGTGAACAATAAATACTGCCACGAACATGGGAGCGCATTTCTTCTTTTCGAATAGTGCTATGGTGTTCTTAGGGTATATTCCTAAAAGTGGGTAGCTGGGTCAAAAGGCAGTTTGATTTTTAATTTTTTGAGGAATCTCCATACTGTTTTCCACAGTGGCTGCACCAGTCTGCATTCCCACCAGCAGAGCAGGAGGGTTCCCTTTTCTCCACATCCTCGCCAGCACTTATTCTGTGTTGTTTTGCTAATGAGCGCCATTCTGACTGGTGTGAGGTGATATCTCATTGTGGATTTAATATGCATTTCTCTAATGATTAGTGATATTGAGCATTTTTTCATATGCTTATTGGCCAACACTATGTCCTCTTTGGAGAAATTTTTATTCATTTCTTTTGCCCATTTTTTGATTGGATTGTTTGTCTTCCTGGTGTTGAATATATTCTCCCATTGAGTGGTTTGTCTTTTTATTCTGTTCTTATTGTCTTTAGCTGTGTAAAAACATTTTAGTTTGATATAGTCCCATTTGTTTATCCTACCTCTTATTTCATTTGCCTGTGGAGATAAATCTGCAAATATATTGCTGTGACAGATGTCGGAGAGCTTACTGCCTATGTTTTCTTCTAAGATGCTTATGGTTTCACGGCTTACATTTAAGTATTTTATCCATTTTGAGTTTGTTTTTGTGAATGGTGTAAGTTGATGGTCTAGTTTCATTTTTTTGCAGATAGATGTCCAATTTTCCCAACACCATTTGTTAAAGAGGCTGAATTCATTTATCAGGTCCAGTAGTTTTTTGACTGAGACTTTAGGGTTTTCTATTTACAATTTCATATCATCTGCAAATAATGACAGTTTTACTTCTTCTTTTCCAATTTGGATGCCTTTTATTTCTTCTTCCTGTCTGATTGCTGTGGCTAAGACTTCCAGAACTATGTTGAATAAGAGTGGTGAAAAGGGGCACCCCTGCCTGGTTCCTGAAAAGAGGATTGCTTTTAATTTTTGCCTATTTAGTATGATGTTTGCTGTGGGTTTGTCATAGATGGCTTTTATCATGTTAAGGTATGTTCCCTGTATTCTCACTTTACTGAGAGTTTTCAATATTTTTATTTCTTTTTATTTATTTATTTTAGAGAGGAGACACAAAGTGTGTGTGTGAGAGAGAAAGAGAAAGGGGGGAGGAGCTAGAAGCCTCAACTCCCATATGTGCCTTGACCAGACCAGTGCAGGGTTTTGAACTGGTGACGTCAGTGTTTCCAGGTTGACGCTTTATCCACTGTACCACCACAGGTCAGGCATTACTGAGAGTTTTGATCATGAATGGGTGCTGGATTTTATCAAATGCTTTTTCTGCATCTACTGAAATTACCATGTGATTTTTGTCCTTTTGTTTATGTGTTAAATCACATTGATTGAACCAGCCTTGCCTCTCCAGAATAAATCCCACTTGATCATGGTGTATGATTTTTTTCATATATTGCTGGATCCGGTTGGCTAGTATTTTGTTGAGAATTTTAGCATCTAAATTCATCAGGGATATTAGCCTATAATTTTCTTTCTTTGTGTTGTCTTTGCCTGGTTTCGGGATCAGAATTATGCTCGCCTCATAAAAGGAGTTTGGAAGTCTTCCTCTTGAATTTTTTGAAATAGCTTGAGAAGCATAGAAGTTAGTTCTTCTTTGAATTTTTGGTAGAATTCACTTGTGAAGCCATCAGGCCCAGGACTTTTCTTTGTTGGGAGTTTTTTGATAACTGTTTCTGTCTCATTTGTTGTAATTGGTCTGTTTAGATGTTCTGATTCTTCCAGATTGATTTTGGAAGATTATATGATTCAAGAAATTTGTCCGTTTCACCTAGGTTGTCTAAGTTTTTGGCATAGAGTTCTTCATAGTATTTTCTCACAATGCTTTGTATTTCTGTTGTGTCAGTTGTTATTTCTCCACTGTCATTTCTAATTTTATTTGAGTCCTCTCTCTTCTTGGTGAGTCTAGTTAAAGGTTCATCAATCTTGTTTACCTTTTCAAAGAACCAGCTTCTGGTTTCATTGATCCTCTGTATTGTTTTCTTAGCCTCTATGTCATTTATTTCCACTCTGATCTTTATTCTTTTCTTCCTTCTACTAATCCTGGGCTTTATTTGCTGTTGTTTTTCTAGTTCTTTTAGTTGCAGGGTCAGGTTGCTTATTTGAGCTTTTTCTAGCTTCTTTTGATATGCCTATAGTGCTATGAACTTTCATCTCAGTACTGCTTTTGCTGTGTTCATAAAGTTTGAGTTGATATATGCTCATTATCATTGGTTTCTAGAAACTTTCTTATTTCTTCTTTGATCTCATTGTTAATCCACTCATTATTTAATAACATGCTATTTAGTTTCTAAGTGTTTGAGTTTTTTTCAGCTTTTCTTTTGTGTTTAATTTCTAGTTTCATGCCACTGTGATCAGAGAAAATGCTTGATATGATTTCAATCTTCTTAAATTTATTGAGACCACTTTTGTGTCCTAACATGTGGTCTGTCCTTAGAATGTACCATGAGCGCTTGAAAAGAATGTATATTCTACTGCTTTAGGCTGAAAAGTTCTGAAGATACCTATTAAATCGAGTTGATCTAGTGTATCCTTTAAGTCTGCTGTTTCTTTATTAATTTTCTTTCTTGAGGATCTATCCAGTGATGTTAGTGGGGTATTGAAATCCCCTACTATTACTGTATTGCTGTTTTTCTCGCCCTTTATATCCATCAAAGTCTGCTTTATGTATGTCGGGGCTCCTGTGTTCAGTGCGTAGATATTTATAATGATTATATCTTCCTGTTGAATTGTTCCCTTTATCATTATGTAGTGTCCTTCTTTATCTCTTACTATAGCTTTCGTTTTAAAGTCTATTTTGTCAGATATATTATTGCTACCCCGGCTTGTTTTTCATTTCCATTTGCATGAAATATTTTTTTCCATCCTTTCACCTTTAGTCTATGTGCTTCTTTTGTTTTAAGGTGTGTCTCTTGTAGACAGCATATGTATGGGTCCTGTTTCTTTATCCACAAAGCTACCCTATGTCTTTTGATTGGATCATTTAATTCATTTACATTTAAGGTTATTATTGATATGTAGTAGTTTATTGCCATTTTATTCTTTAAAGCTGTATTCTTCTTTTGCTATATTCTTTTCCTCCTTTGAACTGTTTACAACAGGCCCCTTAGCATCTCTTGCAGAATTGATTTGATTTTAAGAATTCCTTGAGGGTTTTTTGTCTGGGAAGCTCTTTTTTCTCCTTCAATTTTAAATGTTAGCCTTGCTGGATAGAGTAGTCTTGGTTGTAGGTTCTTGTTCTGCATTACTTTGAATATATCTTGCCATTCCCTTCTGGCCTCAAGTGTTTCTGTTGAGAAGTCGGATGTCATCCTTATTGGGGCTCTTTTGTAGGTGATAGCTTTTTTTCTCTAGCAGCTTTTAAAATTTTCTCTTTATCCCTTAGCTTTGGTATTTTATGATGTGTCTTGGTGTAGATTTCTTTGGGGTTCTCTTTAATGGAGTTCTGTGTACTTCTTGAACATGTGAAACGTTTTCCAGCCTTAATTTAGGGAAGTTTTCAGCTATGATTTGATTAAACAAAGTTTCTATTCCTTGTTCTTTCTTTTCATCTTCGGGAACCCCTAATGATGCGGATTTTATTTTTCTTCCATGTTTTCACAGAGCTCCCTTAGAATTTCCTCCCATTGAGTCTCTTTTCTTTTTTCTCCTCTGCTTCTGTGCCTTTTTTTAATTTGTCCTCTGATTTGCTGATTCGATCCTTAGCTTTGTCTATCCTGCTTTTAATTCCTTCCATTGTGGTCTTCACTTTTGATACTGCAGGATCGCAAGCCATGGTTTTCTCGGGCTTGGCGGGGCTGCTGGCATGTGCTCAGGTGTGAGCCTCCGCCTATCCTGGGCTTTAGCCCCGCCTCTGCAGTCCGGGCCGGCTCGCGCAGGGTCTCAAACCTAGGAGGCCACGTGAGCGCCCAGGGGGCCCTGCTCAGCAGCAGATCTCTGCCCGTTCCTGGCCTCCCGTTCCCCCCCACCCCCTGCAGTTGGGGTTGCTGGCAGGCCCGCAGCTGCCGGACCGCTTTTGCGCATCCCCTCCGCCCCTGTTGGGCTAGACCGAGCTCATGCTGGCTGGGCCTCTGCCCCCGCCATCCGCGTCCTGCTGTCACCGTCCCTTCAGCAAACCCTCAGCAGTGTGGGTAGGGGCACTGCAGCTCAGACCCGAACACTCCATACTGTATAGTCCTGGAAGCTCCCTCCGTCTAAGCAGCTCTGCTCTAAATGCCATGGGAGAGCTTGTTTGGCTGGTGTCCTGTCGCCCTTTGCTGGTATTGCTAGTTCTAGGGCAAATAATTTGTTTTCGATTTGGGAAGTAACTCAGCCCAGAGGTTAGGGTGGCTGTCCCTCAGAGTGTTTTTCCCTGTGCCTTCCAGTCCATACACTCTTCCTGCTGCTCCAGTCATCTCTTCTGTCCCCGTTCCCCGGAGCCCCGGGAGAGTGGTTGTGAGAGGGGTTTTCTGTGCTGTCCTTTTAAGAAGAATCCTGGGTCTGAGAAAATTGTCTCTTTCTCACAAACAGTATCCTCACTTGTTTCACAACTCAGTACTGTCCAAACGCCTCTTCTAGGCTCTGGGGCTGCAGGCTGGGGCTTTGTTCCTGGGGCCCAGGTCCCTCCGTCTCCGCTAAACTCTCTTTCCACCACGCGAGTCTGCCGCTAGCTCCAGGGAGCTTTCCACGTTTTCGCTTTTCCTACCAGTCTCAATGTGACTTCTTCTGTGTTCCTTGGTTGAAGAGTCCACTTGGTTTAGTTCAAAGTTGGTTTATCCAGATGATGGTTCTTAAAATTAAGTTATAATCCACTTTGGTTCCAGGAGTTGGAAGTTGGTACGTCTGCCTACTCCATCGCCATCTTGCCGTCCTCTTATTATTTTGTTTAAAAATAGAGTTGGAAGTTGTCTGTAGTTTCATATTCTACAATGAAATAAAAAGGACTTAGACACTGTAGAAAGCATAGATTGTCAGACATTTTGAGTAAATATTGTTACACTTTTCTCCAGATTTAATGCCAGTTATTAAACCTTAAACTAGAGGTCTTTTGGAAGTAAAGGAATTGGTGTTTATTAAATTTAATGTTATCACAACCCAGAGTAATTGTAAAGTTGCTGAATTCAATCAGTCCCATTTGGGACTTTATCACTTACCTAGTTTATTTTCAATCCAAACTGGGGTACATGGTGTGGTAAGATTTGCCATAATTATTAAGATAATGTGGGTCTTGCCCTCTAGAAGGTCATAGGTGTTTTTGACTACTACCATATACTTCTCTTAAATTCTTGAACTATTCTTCACTTCATACTCTTTAATTAACGCATGTTTTTTATACTCTTTGTGAAGATAGCATTGCTCTATTTCAGAAAAATATGTTGAGAAACTTTTTGGAGTAAACAAAGATCGAATGTCAATGGACCAGATGGCGGTTCTTCTTGTTAGCAATATCAATGAAAGTAAAGGCCATAGTGAGTATATATGTTTCTCTCTCTCTCAAAAATATGTTGTAGGTTCTTTAGGACAGCAAATTTTTGTCATTATATCATTATGTCATTTCTAACACAACAGAATAAATTTAGGTTTTTTTGATTATTATTTGGGTAGCCTTCAGAACTTTAAACTGGGTATATCAACTAACAGTCTTCTCCTGTCTACTTCAGCGCCTCCATTTACAACCTATAAAGAGAAAAGAAAGTGGAAGCCAAAGTTTTGGAGAAAGCCTGTTTCAGAGAGTAGTTTCAGTAGTGATGAGGAACAGTCTGTAGGACCAATCAAGTATGGTAAGATCCAGAATCATTAAGTTGTGGTGCTCCATTTTACTAACCTTTTTTTAAAAACAGTCATGCAAAATAAAAAACAACAAAAAAATAGTCATGCTATTTGGCATTTAAGGCAATTAATTGGTTCTTCATTTTGCAGGACTGCACCTTAAATTACAGGACATATTGTATTCATGGTTCAGTAAATGCAAGGATTACTTTTTAGTAATCATGAAAGCTCTGAGCCTATGTTTTCTGACATGCAGTAAGTAGGGTCAGAAAATGAATAAATGAATGAATGAACAGAGCATGCATGAATGAGTGTCTTATTGTCAAGCACATCTTGCATTATAATCTCAAGTTTACATAATTTGTTTAGTATTTGTGGATAAGTAAATACTTGATAGGTGTATGCTCTCTTGGGCGTATTTACATGAATATAGCATTTTCCCTCTAATTTAGAGGTAGTGGAATAAATCATCATCATAAATTATAACTTTCTCTTACAATTTAATGAATGTGAATTATCAGGTGATGTCACTTACCTTAAAGTACTTACCTTAAAGTAGGGAGACCACACTTGTTTTTGGCCCAACAAAGTCCTAATTTATACTTGTTATCCTGGTGTAATTTTTAATAACACATCCTTTCACTCTTAGAATCGTCCTGTTTTGTACAATAAATTATAAGATTGTTTTACCTTACAGCTATGAGCTACTGCATGCAATTAGAATCTTTAGATTTTTTGATGATTTTAAAGATGAAGCCAGTTGTTTTTTCTTGCATCTGCGGGTAAGAGACACTATGAAGCTAATACCTTTTTACAGCCTTTCAGCCAGAGAACCGAATAAAAGTTCCAGCTTTGGATGCAGTTGTGACTCCAGATGATGTCAGATACTTTACAAATGAGACTGATGACATCGCTAATTTAGAAGCAAGTGTGCTTGAAAATCCTTCTCATGTACAACTTTGGCTCAAACTTGCATACAAGTACTTGAATCAAAATGAAGGGTAGGTCCCCTTCTAATCTTTGTGTAAACTGTTGCACATTTATATTTTTGTGTTTGAGGTTTATTTATTCTGTGGTAATCATGTTTCCTTCTTATTATCAGTAGAGCCTTTCTTTTTTGACAGAGCAAGAAGCACTTTATTGTTTAAAAGCTATTTAAAAATGTGTAAGATTAGATCTGGAGTTGTGTGCATGGTTCAGTGTATAGGTAATAAATTACCTATAGTTTTTTAACTCTAATAGTGTCCTGTTTCAAAGTAGTATTAGTAAGAACCAGTAAATTCTGAGTGGTGTAAGGATTAATTATTGATTTTTTTGTGTGTGTGTGTGACAGTGAGAGAGAGAAAAAAAGAACAGATAGGGACAGACAGACAGGAAGGGAGAGAGATGAGAAGCATCAATTCTTTGTTGTGGGTCCTTAGTTGTTTATTGACTGCTTTCTCATATGTGCCTTGACCTGGGTACTCCAGCAGAGCAAGTGACCCCTTGCTCAAGCCAGCGACCATGGGGTCATGTCTCTGATGTCTATGATCCCATTCTCAAGCCAACAACCATGTGCTTAGGCCCGTTGAGCCCATATTCAAGCCAGCGACTTCGCGGTTTCAAACCTGGGTCCTCTTCATCCCAGTACAACTATCCAATGCACCACTGCCTGGTCAGGCTAATTATTGATTGGGTTTTTAAGAAGTCGAATAGTGGAACAGGTTACATTTTTTCTGTTAATTTTCATTTGGAGATTTAGAGCTTGTCTAAAATCCTCTAAATGCTGATGAATTGCCTTTTTTCTTGTATGTGGTATTATTATATTACATGTATGCAAATAAGTTAAATAGTAATTTATTTCACAAATGATAGTTCCTCTTGCATAAATGCATTTTGTAACTCTTATTTATTGATAGGTTTACTGGAAATAATCTTTTATTACCAGGAATAATATTTTATTATTATAATTATAAAATTACAGTAATTGCTTGTTTTTTTACAGGCTATTCTGATCATCTCTTAAAACTTTGTATAAAAGCTTTTTTAATAAGGCAGCATTGCACAATGCTAATAAACCTCACATACCTGAATATGGTTCTTATTTAACTTCCATATTAATGGGATAAGTTACAGTGTTTTCTTTTCTGACTCATTTACTGAATGAAGGCCAAAGAACTTAACATTATTTTATGAATAGGATCATGATAGATAATTATCTTCTCCAGGAGATAGCAAGCTTTTGACTGTTGAAAAGAACTATTATATTGACAGCTTTGATATTTTGTACTGGCAGTAGCTGGCCTTGAGGGAGAATTGTTTAACTTTTCTCATTTCCAGATCAGTGTAACTCATAAAAGGTATTGCCGAGTATGGACATAGAGCACATTTTGAAGTTGATAAATTAGTGGTTTTATAACAGTGGTTTTATTTGGTAAATGCTAACTTACCATCCAGTTAGGAATTGTTGGGTTTGTGGGAAATCAGGACCTATTTTTTTATCTCTCTTTGTCATAGGTGACTAGCTTCTTGGAAGGTTCTAATAGGAAATGGAATTTTAAAATTAACTCAGTAGACTAGCCCAATTTAAAAGTATTTTCAAACATTAAAAAAAAAATGTTGCCTGACCAGGCGGTGCAATGGATAGAGCGTTGGACTTGGATGTGGAAGACCCAGGTTCGAGACCCCAAGGTCGCCAGCTTGAGTGCGGGCCCATCTGGCTTGAGCAAAAAGCTCACCAGCTTGGACCCAAGGTTCCTGGCTTGAGCAAGGGGTTACTCGGTCTGCTGAAGGCCCGCGGTCAAGGCACATATGAGAAAGCAATCAATGAACAACTAAGATGTTGCAATGAAAAACCGATGATTGATGCTTCTCATCTCTCTCTCCGTTCCTGTCGGTCTGTCCGTGTCTATCCCTCTCTCTCTGTAAAAAAAAATGTTTCTGCTTTTCTTTTAAACGTGTAGGCTATGCTCAGAGTCCTTGGATTCTGCCTTAAATGTTCTGGCTCGGGCTTTAGAAAACAACAAAGACAACCCAGAACTCTGGTGCCATTACCTCAGATTGTTTTCTAAAAGAGGAACCAAGGAGGAGGTGCAGGAAATGTGTGAGACAGCTGTTGAATATGCTCCTGATTATCAGAGTTTTTGGACTGTGAGTAAAAAAGATAACTTGTGTGTGCATGTGTGTATATTCATAACTCTTCGGATCATCTTCTTAAATATTGATATGTAGCTTAATTAACATCATCTGTTCTATTTGCATATAGATATAATACCATTACTTTCAGTGTCCAGTAACTGCAAAACCACTTCTCTGGGTCAGGATTAATTTAGACTAAATGAAAGAAAATATTTAGTGAAGAGGTAATTTTTTGGTTGTTGTTAACTTTGTTGGTAAGAAAAATAATTTTTTAAAACATTTCATACTTACCTTTCCTTAAGCGTACTTAATTTGGACAAAGTTAAGGGAATTTTGTGCAAAACACCTGTAACATTTTTTCTTTTAAATTTCTTTTGTATGTGTAACAATTTCACTAATGCCAAGAAATAATATATTATCTGTTCTCATTACTTACGGAAATATTCTTAATCTGTAATTCATACTAATATTGAACCTTGCTAATATACAAAGATGTGAAAAAAATAGGTTCTTTCCCATTCTCTAAGAGAATGGGGTGTTTCCTACCTAGGTTTAAACTTAAATTTATATTTAATCATTTGTAAAATAAATATTTATTAATATCTGAACTTTTACTAGCTGAACTCAGAAGCTTTGAGAGTCATATAAACTTTCAGATAAATTTATTACTGTCAGATCTATCATTTTCTTGTTAACTGAAATTCAGAACAAATAGATTTGGATAACATGGTATTCCTTATTGAATGAACGTGCCACTCTTACTTGCGTAACACAGGTACTGAATAGATGTGGACAGTGAAATATGCTTGATTTTTTACTTTGAGCCTTACACCAAAGTGATATTGATCAACACACATTTTTAGGGTGTAATGTTTTCCAAAAAGTCTTTTTAATTATTTATTTTGCCACATAGTTCTAATATAAATGCTGTTAGAAATTTTTATAGAGTCACACATCTAAGCAATGAAAGTTGTATGTCATCATAAACACGTTAGTTTTTGGAGATCCATCATGTTCTTGTTGTCATTTACCTGTTGATTCAAGAAGAGAAAAGATGGAATTGTTTCAGTGGTAATCCTGAGAATACATTAGTACTGTTTTAGTTTTCATTTGATTTTACTTTCCAACTTGTGGTAGAAGAGGAAATTTAGGTTATAGTACTAAAAGATGAGTTTATGTATATTTATAATTATCCTTTTTGCAGAAGTTGAAGATTTAATGAGACAGTTTCTTAGTGAAATGTGAAAAATCTGTAGTTTTACAGTTTATTCTTATGAAGCCAGATTAATTGTATAAAACCCCTGTGGGTAGTTTCTGCACCTAGAAAGCACCTTTGAAGAAAAGGATTATGTATGTGAGAGAATGGTGGAGTTTCTGATGGGAGCAACCAAGCGGGAAGCATCAGATATTCTGTCCTTTCAACTTTTAGAGGCTCTTTTGTTTAGAGTTCAACTGCACATATTTACTGGAAGATCCCAGAGTGCACTTGCACTTTTACAGGTAAATAGTTGTTGTAGCATTTAATTACACTTTGTAGAGAATTTTTAAAAGGTCTAAAACATAGGTAGCATTGTTCTATGATGAGAACACAGGCTTTAGATTTGAGTCCTTGTTTAGCCACTTACTAGTACGTTGTATGAAGTTGACTAAGTTAATGATTGTTTCCTCATTTGCTTAGTGGGAATAATACCTTCTTCAGAGTGTTGATGAGGTTTAAATGAAAATAATTTATGTCTAGTACCCATCAAAATAAACTTCAGTAATTAAACAATAAGGTAAAATAAATTAGTTCATCATGAAAATCTTCTGTATGAGTGTAGAGCTTTGTTTTTACTATTTTTCTCTTTATCTTACTAGATCTTGAATAACAAGACACTTAAAATGTTCAAATTTAATTTTTTTTAGTTAAGTATGTCAAGAACCTTAGCATAGTAAAAATTATTAGTTTGGTATTGATATATCTCTAGTTTTTTATTTAAAACGTTGATGACTTTCAAATTTTAACTTAGGTATTTAGGAATATAAGAAACACAACTGTTTTATTCTTTGTTACCTTTACATTTGAATCTTAGAAATAGGAGACATTATTTTAAAGAAACACTTTCACATTATCTTTTTATTTACCTAGAATGCATTGAAATCGGCTAATGATGGAATAATTGCTGAGTACCTTAAAACAAGTGACCGATGTTTGGCATGGCTGGCCTACATACATCTTATTGAATTCAGTGGTCTCCCTTCAAAATTTTATGATCCATCTAATGCCAATCCTTCAAGAATTGTTAACACAGAACCATTTATAATGCCATGGCAAACAGTTCAAGATGTAAAGACTAATCCTGATATGTTGTTAGCAGTTTTTGAAGGTAAGTGTAAATGTTTATAAGTTATTTAGAATATCAAAATCCCTTATTATGATTCTTCATAATTAAGTGGAACACTGCAAGTTGTAGTTTTCAGCCTTTATTATATAAATGTTTAAAAGATTTAAGGATTGGCTTAGAGAAGGTGGTCATTGGCATCTGAAAGCTAGGAACTGTATTATACTACATACTTAGTTTTTCTGATTATGGCAAAGGACATGAACTAGATAAGTAGGTTATGTAAGTTTAATGAGATGATTGAATCACAGAATCA
The DNA here is from genome assembly GCA_037038555.1 of Rhynchonycteris naso. NCBI lineage: Eukaryota > Metazoa > Chordata > Mammalia > Chiroptera > Emballonuridae > Rhynchonycteris > Rhynchonycteris naso. Next base: position 108,378,839 of record CM072996.1, on the reverse strand, counting down.
AGTACGTAATTCTTTCTTGAAAGCAGTCCATCAAGGTGAAGATAAAGGCTTTTTCTTTTTTTATAAGTAATTAATATTTGATCTATCAATCAGTGGATTTGATTACTATATATTAAATAATGTATCTGCTGTGGAACACATATGAAGTATAAAGCCTATCCTTCCTACTAAGAAGTATATAGCCTAGTCAAAAGATAAAATCTATACAGCTGACATAATTATTAACAACTGAGGCCGGATAATCAGTATGTATATGTAATCTAAATTTTATGCTTATAGAAGAGATTCGGATTTGTGATTGGTACAGTTATGTGGTACAGGCCATTAACCCAAAGGGAAGAGATTGTAGTTTGCTATGATGAAGGAAGTCTTTATAGAAGAATTAGGACTTGAAGCTGAATTTTGAAGCTCAACTATGATGTGATATGATGGGCCTCTTCAAAGATAGAACCCTCATCTTACCTTTATATTTTCCAAGGACCTATGATGCCTGATTGTGTACTAAGTGCTTAACAAATGTTCATTGAATAAACCAGTGAAGAAAGGAAAGAAGAACATTCTTGTGAGGGGAGCTAAGTAAACAAAAAACAAGAAGTGGATAGGAATTGGCACATTGTATTTAAAGGGAGGTTAGAAGAGGGGAGAGTCCTTATTAAAGTGAGAGTTTTGTGCTAGAGAATAATGGGAATTAACTTTAGTAAATGGAATAATACATTTTCTAGACTTGATGGCAATAGAGGGTTTTTTTTTTTTTTTGTATTTTTCTGAAGTGAGAAGTGGCAGGAGGGGGGCAGACAGACTCTCACATGCGCCTGACCGGTATCTACCTGGCATGCCCACCAGGGGGCGATGCTCTGTCCAGCTGGAGCCTTGCTTCACTGCAGCTGGAGCCATTCTAGCGCCTGAGGTGGAGGCAATGGAGCCATCCTCAGCGCCCTGTCCAACTTTGCTCCAATGGAGCTTTGGCTGTGGGAGGAGAAGAAAGAGACAGAGAGAAAGGAGAAGGGGAAGGGTGGAGAAGCAAATGGGTGCTTCTGCTTTGTGCCCTGGCCAGGAATTGAACCCAGGACTTTCACACTTTGGGCTGATGCTCTACCTCTGAGCCAACTGGTCAGGGCCGGCAATAGAGGTTTCTTAAGAAAGAAAAAAATGCTCAAGAGAAATGATACCACAGGTAGGAAAACCAACCAGAGACTCATTGCTATAACTGAGGCACAAAAAAAGTAACCTGGGACATTTGAAGTTAGCATATAGAGAAGTTGAGGCAGATTGTCAGGGAAGAAGAGAAGAAATAGTCAAAGATGAATATCAGGATCTTGAGACTGGGAAAAGGAAAGTGTATTAATAGAAGACTGGTAAATTGAGAAGACTGATTTTGGTAGTAGGAGTGGTATTTATGAATGGTAATTGGTCATTCAATTGTAAATGCCTCTTGGCAGAAGGAAATAAGGAAGTGGACCTAAAGTGGACAATTACAGATAGAGAAATGGATTTGAAAGTTATTAACATAGAAGTTACTGTATTTTAAAGTGCTTTGCAGTTTTTAATGTACTCTTGCAGTATATTATTCAGTAGTCGAAGCTATGAGATATTTCTTCTGAGGAAATGGAGATTTACAAGCATAGCAGTAAGACCTGACCTGTGGTGCGCAGTGGATGGGGCATTGACCTGGAATGCTGAGGTTGCCGGTTCAAAACCCTGGGCTTGCCTGGTCAAGGCACATATGAGAAGCAACTACTATGAGTTGATGCTTCCTGCTCCTCCCTCCACCTTTTTCTCTCCTCCCCCCTAAAATCAATAAATAAAATCATTTTTATTTATTTTTTTAAGATTTCATTTATTAATTTTAGAGAGAGGAGAGAGAGAGAGAAAGGATGGGGGGCAGAGAATGGGAAGCATCACCTTGCTTGTGTGTGCTTTGTCCACGCAAGCCTGGGGTCTTGAACTGGTGATCTCAGCATTTCAGGTTGATGCTTTATCCACTGTGCCACCACAGGTTAGGCCATAAATAAAATCTTTTTTTAAAAAAAGTATAGCAGTAAGGGGTAAAAGGGAGAATAGAGTCAGTGAATGAGACCAAGAGGAAATAGAAATAATTTCTTGGAAGCAGAGGCAAGAAGAAATTAAAAAGAAGAGGAAGAACATTATCAAAAGCTAATAAAAAAATGAACATAGAGATAGGCTTTTAGATTTGTTTAGTTATAATCCTGTACATGAACTTCAAATGTGCAGTTTCAGAATGGCATTCACTTTTAAACTCTGCAAATCTAGGAGTCATGCTACCATTGGGAAATGAGGAAATGGTGACAGTTGTACAAAGTAAAACATGATACCATTCTCTACAAAGTAGCCTGTTCAACTAAAGGATTCTTTACAAGGGGGAAGTGTATTTTGAAGGAGTAAGGAAAGAATCTAGTTTAGGGGGAGACATTTTTAAATGGCTGTGTGATAGCAGTCAAGGCCTCTTTTGAATTAGGTCAAGAAAAGGATGAAAAGGTAATTTGTTCTTTATGTTTTTTTATTTTAGTGAGAGGAGGGGAGGCAGAGACAGACTCCCGCATGTGCCCCAACCGGGATCTCCCAGCAAGGCCACTAGGGGACAATGCTCTGTTCTTCTGGGCCATTGCTCTGTTGAAGCCTGTGCCATTTTTTAGCACCCAATGTGGAGGCCATGGAGGCATCCTCAGCTCCCAGGGCCAACTCGCTCCAATTGAGCCATGGCTGCAGGAGGAGAGGAGGAGAAGAGAGAGAGAGAGAAGTGAGGCAGGGAGGAAGCAGATGGGCACTTTTCCTGTGTACCCTGACTGGGAATTAAACCTGGGACATCCACACGCCGGCCAATGCTCTACCACTGAGCAAACCGACAGGGCTGAAGTTTCTTTTGTTTTTTCCAATAAATTTTAAGGGATTTAGGATAAAAGCAGGGACACTTATTTAAGTGAAAACCACAATAGATCATATTGGGTGGTTTTATTTATACCAGAAAAGTGAGGTTAAGAGATCGAATTTTGGCAGTTTGGTGATATCTGAAACACCTCCTTTGTGTAAAAGCCAGGAGTTCAGTATAAGATGGTGATCAAACAGATGGATAGGCCATCTTCTCTTATTGCTCTTTCAGAGTTATAAATACAGTCAAATAATTTCAGTTTATGTTTGATTCATGTTATTGTGATATATATTTTTGGATAGATGCGGTGAAAGCTTGCACAGATGAGAGCCTTACAGTTGAGGAAAGAGTAGAGGTCTGTGTTCCACTTTACACGAACATGATTACTCTGCACCAGCTGCTAGAGAGGTAAAACTTAATTGACAAGCAGTTAACCTTGTATTAAAGGCTGATTTTTAAAATATATATAGACATGTTTTTTTCTTGTTAAGGTATGAGGCTGCAGCAGAACTTTGTAAATGTCTGTTGGAATCTTGTCCCATGAACTGCCAGTTGTTGGAAGCCCTTGTTGCTTTATATTTGCAAACAAGTCAGCACGACAGAGCCAGGGCAGTGTGGCTTACTGCATTTGAAAAAAATCCTCAGAATGCAGAGGTTTTTTATTATACATGCAAATTCTTCATCTTGCAGGTAAAAATGAAATGACGTGGAATGGTTAAATACGATGTTTTTGTTTCACAACTTCTTACATGTTGTAAGCATCAACCTTTCCAGGAAGCTTTTCCTGGTCTTTTTGCCCTTGCAAACTGTTTAGGTATTCCTTCTCTCTCTGCTGTATAATACTGTGTGCACATAACCATTACACTTATTAAATTGTTTTGTAATTTTGTTCATAGCTGCTTTACATACTATGTTAAGAACAACTTGAGGACAAGCACCATGTCTTATTTATATTTGGAGCCCTAACACCTAGCACAGTGCCAAACATGTAATAAAGTTTAATAGGTGATTGGTGGCTGCAACTTGAGGCTGTTATGTATTTGATGTCAAGCTGTTAATGGCTAGTTGAGTTTAATTTGGAAATGTGAATATAGAAGTGATCTCTACCCCCCACCTACTCAAGAAACCTAACCTAATTATTGAAATTTTTTAGGGGTTTTCCTCCCTTGAAAGATTATAATTAAACATTGTTAGCTTAATGTGTATTCCTTCTTCCTCTTTTTAAAATAGAATCGAGGGGATAATCTTCTTCCACTTTTGCGGAAATTTATTTCATCCTTCTTTAAACCTGGGTTTGAGAAGTATAATACCTTGGATCTGTTTCGGTAAGTTGTAAAACTCTTGATTTGCAGAAGAATGAGAGAGAGTATAGTTCAGTGGAAAGATTAAAAATATTTTTGTGTGGATTGACAATGTTTTAGACTGATTTTTAAAATAATACTTGAACACTGTCTTAAACTTTTGAAGGCAGTGGAATAATAGAAATGGAAAGATGTAAAATGCTTCATATTTTTTGGATTAAAGACACTATTAAAGGCTTATATTAACACCATGGTAACTCATTCTACTTTTAATTTATTGTTATTGTTAATTTTAGCACATAATACTATAGTGATGAGTTATCTTGAGACAATAGTGATTTTTTTTGAAATATGAGTTTTAATTTATTTGGTTGGTTATCTAAAGTAGATGTAAATAATTTGTCCTATACCTTTTTTTTAATTCTAAAGAGAACTGCTCTAGCCTGAAATGTCATTGAGTAAGAAGCTTTATAGGATTCTTTTCTCAACTATCACTTTCTCAGTAACTTATGTAGAGCTCTGTATTTCCTACTTTTGTTTTACTCTGAGTTCTTTTTCTAACAACAATAAGTGGTCACAGCAGATTATGAAGAATGATTTTGTTTAATCATGAAGAATTTCTTTTTTCAAGTTCTCGTTCCTTCTTTCTTATCTCTCTGTATTGATCCGAAAACATTTTTCTTTTTTTAAAAAAATTTTCTCATTGATTTGACAGAGAGAGAGAAACAAATATCGTCTTGCTATTTTACTTCGTTCCATTTAGTTGTGTATTTGATGTCCTGCCTGGGGGTCAAACCTGCAATCTCTAATGTACTGGGTCAGTGCTTTACCCACTGAGCCACCTGGCCAGGGCCAGAAAAGTTTTTTCTTAAGAGCCAGATAGTAAATATTTTAGGCTTGTAAGCCATATGGTCTGTTACTACTAATCAGCTATGCTGTTGTGATAAGAAAGCTGCCATAGACAATGTATAAATGAATGGGCATCTCTGTATTCCAATAAAAACTTATTTATAAAAACAGGTGTAGTTTGCTGATTCTAAATAGCATCCAAAGGGAACTATTTTATCATGACATACTCCAGGGGTCAGGAACCTATGGCTCGCGAGCCAGATGTTGCTCTTTTGATGGCTGCATCTGGCTCGCAGACATATCTTTAATAAAAAATAATGTTAAAAATATAAAACATTCTCATGTATTACAGTCCATTCATTTCCTACCGCTCATGGTTATGGTTGCGGGTGGCTGGAGCCAATCACAGCTGTCCTCCGGGACAACACCAAATTTTTATTGGATAATGCGTAAGGTACACGGGTCGTTGTGAGGTCAGGAAGTAAACTTTCCTCCTTTTAATCAAGTAGTCAGCTAGCTAATTGCAGAAACCCTTTTGACAAAGAAGATGGCTAAAAGAAAAAAGATGAGTATTGTACTTTTCAGCGGGAATGGACAGAGGAATTAGCCTTTGTGGAGAGAGCAGGTTCTGCAGTGTGTCTAATATGCAATGATAAAATTGCATCGATGAAATGGTCAAAGATAAAGCGGCACTCGATACACACCATACTACATTTGCATCGAAATATCCAGCGGTGGACAGCAGGAAGAAAGCATGTCAAGAGCTACTGTGCAGAGTGCAAGCTAGTCAGCAGCAACTCCATGTTTGGACCCAACAAGATGACTGGGATTCGGCTAGCTTTGCTGGTGCTTTAGCAATTGTGAGAAACGGAAAGCCATTCACAGATGGGGAGTATGCCAAAACATTCATGCTTGATGTTGCCAATGAACTTTTTGACAACTTTTCGGATAAAGACAAGATAATCAAACAAATAAAAGACATGCCTCTGTCTGCAAGGTCTGTTCATGATTGTACCATCATGATTGCAAATCAAATTGAGGCAACACAGTGAAGGACATAAATGCAGCACCATTCTTTTCTCTCGCTTTGAATGAGAACAGACGTAAGCCATTTATCCCAGTTCAGCATGATTGCAAAGTATGCTGTCAGTGACACACTACGTGAGGAAAGTCTTGCTGTTTTTCCTATGAAAGAGACAACAAGAGGGGAGGATTTATTACAGTCTTTCACTGAGTTCGCTAAAGAAAAAAATCTGATGGATAAACTTATTTCAGTGTGTACTGATGGTGATTCGTGCATGGTGGGGAAAATCAGGATTCCTAGCTCTTCTACGTGAACATGAAAAGAGACCCATCCTAAGTTTTCTCTGCATCCTACATCAGGAGGCGCTTTGTGCTCAGATGTGTGGCGAGCAGCTTGGTGAGGTGATCTCGTTGGTCTTTTGGGTGGTCAACTTTACTGTTGCCCGATCTTTAAATGATCACCAGTTTAAAACACTGCTGGATGAAGTTGGGAATAATTATCCTGGTCTGCTTCTGCACAGCAGTGTGCGTTGGTTGTCAAGAGGGAAGGTGCTCAGCCGGTTTGTGGCTTGTCTGAGTGACATCCGGACTCTCTTCAAATTAAAAACGTCAAACATCCTGAGTTAGCTAACACTGTGTGGCTCCTGAAGTTCTATCTCGTTGACAGGACCGAACATTGGAACCAGCTCAATGTAAAAATGCAAGGCGTTGAAAATAGTCTTATCCCTTCATAAAGCAGTGTTTGCATTTGAAAACAAGCTGGAACTCTTTATTGCTGACATTGAAACAGATTGTTTACTACACTTTGAAAAACTGGGAGAGTTTAAAGATGCATGCAGCGTAAGTGACCCTGCTCAACATTTTGATCTCCAGCGGCTAGTGGGCTTCACATCTAATCTCCTGCAGTCATTTAAAGTGCGCTTTGGAGAATTTCGTGAGTGCACTTGTCTTTTTAAGTTCATCACCCATCCACATGAGGGTGCAGTGGACAGCGCTGACCTGAGTTACATCCCCGGTGTCTCTGTCAGAGATTTTGAGCTACAAGCTGCTGACCTGAAGGCCTCAGACATGTGGATGAATAAGTTCAAGTCACTGAATGAAGATTTGGAAAGGCTTGCACGACAGCAGGCAGAGTTGGCGAGCAAACACAAGTGGAGAGAAATGAAAAAACTTCAACCTGCGGACCAGCTGATTGTCAAAACTTGAAACGCGCTTCCCGTCACATACCACACACTGCAGCGTGTGAGTATTGCTGTAATGACAATGTTTGGCTCCACATATGCATGTGAGCAGGCTTTTTCACATCTAAAGAACATTAAGACCAACCTACGATCACGTTTAACAGATGGAAGTCTCAATGCCTGCATCAAGCTTAACTTCACCACGTATCAACCAGACCACAAAGCCATCAGCAAAACCATGCAGCACCAGAAGTTGCATTAATGATAAGAAGTACTTTACTCATCATTGGTTAGCAACAGCATAACAACGTTATTAAAAAGAATTCAGAGACTTATTGTACTTTAAAAGTGTTGGTCTTACATAAAACGCACACATTTATTTATATTTAGTGTTAAACATTGTATGGCTCTCATAGAATTACATTTTAAAATATGTGGCGTTCATGGCTCTCTCAGCCAAAAAGGTTCCCGACCCCTGACGTACTCTGTAGTTTTATGTTGGGAGGAACAGAGAGAAGCATAAGCTGAATATCTCCTTGAAAAGTTTTTTGTGGAAAATACTGAAGAATGATGATAAAATCTTGGGTTTTATATGCAAATATAGTGCTTAAAAATATATTATTTTCTTAAGTGCTCCCTCTGTCTAACCCCAGTATAGCCATGTTATATAAAAACATTTTCAATCCTGACATGTGGTGTAGTGGATAATGCGTTGACCTGGCATGCTAAGGTCTCTGGTTTGAATCCCTGGGCTTGCCTGTTTCAGGCACTTATGGGAGTTGATGCTTCCTACTCCTCCCCCATTTCTTTCCCTCACCGTCTCCCCCTCCTCTCTAAAATGAATAAATAAAAAAACCCCATATTTTCATAAAGACCCCACATTTTGATAAGTCACATTTTCAAAAAGAGCCCACATTTTGAAAAGTCACTGGTCCATCCACTCTAGAATGTTTTGTGAGCATGGCAGTCTTATTGGAGATTTGGCAAAAATGTTTTGGGCCACTGTTCTTTCCTAGACTTGAGTCTTTACGTTTGTCCTGTTATAATAGCCAGTTTATTGATAGTGATTTCAGTACTCTTCCTAAAATTCTTTCTGCTATGCTATATCTAGATTAATAGCTTAGAATACTTTAAAATGCAAATTAATAGAAAAGAATTAAAACTATTCTGTAAGGAATGTAGAGATTGTTCAGCTTTCCCATGCTGACTTTCTTCCTGTTTAAATTAAATTGCTAAAACATTTTATACTCTTCCAGCACAGCATAAATCCAAAGCTGAATCAAACTCTACATCTTGCTGGTTCTGGTTTTTCCTTGGGCATGGAGATAATTGGTTTAGGTTACAAAGATTAGTTTTTGCTGTAGTGACTGATCAAAGATCTTCAAATCATCTTGATGTCAGCTAATGAAGCAGAATAAATAACAGTGTCAATAAAAATTTGAAAATGGGTTGTCTCCAAGTAAATTTCTCATTGTTTACTTAGTCATGTTTATTAAATTTCTTGTGGGAATAGTTATAATTCATTGAGAGTTATGAGAAAAAAATATTCTATGCTTTGTTTTTTAAAGTAATTCTGAAGTCCTTATTTACACAGAGTGTGCATTTCTTTTAATTTAGGAAATCTTTTTTGAGTCAAATATCAGGTGACTGGCAGCGAGTGCGATGGTTTTGGGCATTGTCATACTTATTGATATTGATATAGTTGTTTTTTTGTGACAGGGAGAAAGAGGGATAAATAGGGACAAACAGATAGGAAGGGAGAAAGGTGAGAAGCATCAGTTCTTTGTTGCAGCACCTTAGTAGTTCATTGATTGCTTTCTCATATACGCCTTGAGCCGGGAGGGGGGGAGCTGCAGCACACAGAGTGACCTCTTGCTCAAGCCAGTGACCTTGGGCTCAAGCTGGTGAACCTTGTTCAAACCAGATGACCCTGTGCTGGCGTCCTTGGGGTTTTGAACCTGGGTCCTCGGCATCCCAGTCCAACGCTCTATCCACTGCACCACCACCTACTCAGGTGATATTGGTATAGTTTTTAAAATTTATATGTTTACAAAGTTTATTAACAGAAGTCACTGTTGTCAACAGATTCACAGTCTTACTAATTTCACGAGAAGTAATTATAAAGCAAAATTCTTAAAACTCTAATGTTTACCTAGAGTTTGATTTTATCATTTTCTTTTCTATGTAACATTTAGCATAAAGACAGCTAGATGGAGTAATTTTTATGTGTTTCAATAAATTTGAAGATTAGTAGATAACTGCAACAGTTAAATTGGGGATTTTATTTGCTCTACTGAAGTTAGCTTAGGGATAGTCTTATGTGGTTTAGATTTGAAGTTATCTCTTACCTCAGTTTTCAGCTGAGAAAACTAATATCTTTAGAAGGTAAGTGTTTACCTCATGGTACTATAGCTAGTTATGGCCAAGTTGGGGTGATAAGCTGACTTCTAGATACCCCCATTTCTTCCCTTTCTTATGATACTTCTCCCAGCCCCAAAACATTCATACAACCTCTCTAGTCCGTTAAACTTAGCTCCTTGAAATAATTTTTAAATCCAAGGTAAACAGTTACACTAGTGTGTCATTGTTGAGATCGGTACATTTTCTTTAAAACTGTGGTTCCCGAAGACATTGATAAATATGCACACTAGTTCATATATATTGGGGGAAGACTTGAATTAGTCAATGTCAAATAGATTTCTTTACTAATTGACTTTTTAGAGCATTTACTATCCTAATACTTATTGTGGTTTTTCAAGAGAAGGCTATAGTTTTTAGGGTTTCCAGTCTTACTTGATCTTGAACCTGTGCCTGATGAGCTAATATGTTATAGTTTATACTTTGATATCATGTCTAAGATTAAAACTATAATGGTATGTGTGTGTTTGTATGGGAGAGAGAGATTGTTTTTAGATATTAAGTTTTGTAATCCTTTTTTATTAATTTTTTAGAAAGACAGAGAAGAAGGGAAAGAGGGAAGCATTCATTTGTTGTTCCATTTAGTTGTGCATTCCTTGAATGCTTCCCATATGTGCCCTGATCAGGGGCCATACCCACAGCCTTAGCATTTCAGGATGACCTGCTAACCAACTGAGCTAACAAAACAGGACCAAGTTTTGTAATTAAAGACCTTTTTTGACAAGAAAACTGGGAAAACTTTAGATATTTGGTAGACTGATTGGTAATTCTCTATTTTTAATTAGGTTTAATTGGATGATTATTGTGGTTTAGTTTTGGAAATTAAATTAATTTTAAAAGAGTTACTCATGTAGATATAAAGTAATAAATATATGATGTTACATATGTGAACAGAGCAGTATGGTAAACATACAAAAATAAAGTGTCATTGCCTTATAAAAATATTTTAAGGAACTATAAATTGAAATTGAGGATTAAAAAAGAATTTAGAATATTAGTAGTACATGTGTGCATAGGCATACTTTTAAACAATTTGTTTTTTTCCAGGTATCTCTTAAATATCCCAGGACCACTTGACATTCCAGCCCATTTATATAAAGGGAATTTTGATGATGAGATGTTTAACCACCAGGTTCCTTATTTGTGGCTGATTTACTGGTGAGACATTATCTGCTGTGGAGAGAAATATCGCATGCTAGGCTTGCATTTGTTATTTATTATTGAATTATGCTGTGTTAAAATTAACTTGATGTTAAACTCATTGAAGCAAAATTGAAGGGATGCTAAGGTTTATACATTATTAAGGAAGAAAGATCAAAAGAAGGATTCCATTGTAATAATACCTGTAATGTTTAAAATATATTTTGTCATTCCTTTACCTAGTAGAATTGAGCTGTAGACATACAATGTTTTCCTTCATTTTTTAAACAGCCTTTGTCATCCTCTTCAATCAAGTATTAAAGAGACAGTGGAGGCATATGAGGCAGCATTAGGGGTGGCCATGAGATCTGATATAGTGCAGAAGATTTGGATGGAGTAAGTTTAGTTCCTCTTAATAAGAATGGTGTTTGGAATAAGGGGATATGGTGGGTAAAGGGGTAATTGGTTTTTTTGGTGAGAGAATTTACTGGCTTAATTATTCTAAATTATAATATTTTCTTTTGGCAGTTATCTTGTCTTTGCCAATAATAGAGCTGCTGGATCCAGAAACAAAGTCCAAGAATTCAGATTGTTTACTGATTTAGTGAATAGATGTTTGGTTACAGTCCCTGCCCGATATCCCATTCCTTTTAGCAGTGCTGATTACTGGTCCAACTATGAATTTCATAATAGGGTAAGAACTTAAAACTTATTTTTTTCTTTAGATGTTTGCACAAAAGAAGGAGACTTAAAAATGATAGCAAAACTCCAGTTTTGTATCAAGAGAACTTTTCCTAGGACCACTTTCCTAGCATTATTATCCTTTTTTAATTAAATTTATTGTGTGACATTAGTTAATAGTATATAGGTTTTAAATGTAAAATTCTTTGATACTGTTATTCTTGATCATGTTTACTACTTAATCTCTTCCAACATTGGGAAGAGCCCTTTAAGGTTTAGTTAAGATAAAATGTACATATTGATTATGGTGTATTTTAAGAAAATTTAACACTGAAGCAAACTTGAAGAGATATTAAGTTTAATACATGTTAAAGGAGAAAGATGAAAAGAAGTAATTGTAATTATATCTGTAATGATTTGCTTGAAAAGTTGAAAATTTTACTGAATGAAAAAGTAATAGGAATGGGGTTATACAGTGTAGCTGCTCTTTTTGTTAATATTTTATCAAGAGAATAGAGCTAGTCATAGGGCATATAAAAAGCTGAAATCAGATGCTGTTTAAAATTTTAAGAGTAGAATCTGACTAATGATATTTATTATAAGGTTTTCTTATAAGCAATGAAAGGTTTTTTTTAAAACAAGTGTTCAGAGACCCATTTCATTCAGTGTAATGTAAGCTAAATACGTATAGACTAACGGCCCAATGTAAACTAAACATACACGTTTTATTTATTTATATTTTTGGGAGGGTGTTTTTTTTGCTACTTGGAATAACCTGTTATTATGCTTTTGTACTCCTATGACATTCTTTATCCCAGGACCTCAAACCACTTTGTGGACATTAAGTCATTTACACACAGGCATTCCATGTGCAAGATGTATCAGGTATTATTAGCCCTCTGACTTACCCGGCTATACAGAAAGTAAAGGTAGACTCAGGAATGAAAACCCAAACTTCTGGTTTCTTGTCAGTGTTCTCAGTCCATGGCAGTATCACTAGACCACATTTCCTCACTTATATTTGGAAAATCACTGATAAAATTAATGGTAGGAACTAGAACTCACAGCATCATACATTATTATAATTTATACATTCATGTTTTAAAGGCTATTTGGGATTTCTTATAGAAATACATAGGTAATTGCATTTCACATCTTGTTGCATTTATTTTTCCTTTTCCCCCAACCTGCGCAGGTTATTTGCTTTTATTTGAGCTGTGTTCCAAAGACCCAGCATTCTAAAACCTTGGAACGGTTTTGCACAATTATGCCAACTAATTCCGGACTTGCACTGAGGTAAGAAAAACTAAAATTCTTTTGGTTTTCAGCCCAATAGTACAGGTTTTTTGTATAAAATTATTAAGCTTGATAACAACAGTCTGTTCTTCCACTGCTTCATTGAAATGACTTTAATGCAATAGGTAACTAGTCATGTAAAAGGCAGTATAAAAATCTCATTGCTTTAGAAAACTGTGCAGGTTGCAAGAAGGTGTATAATTCATTGAAGTTTATCTGTGTTTCCTAATAAGCACATACCATCTGTTCTTAGCACATGTATTATAAGCACTAAGTGTTGTTTTTTTTTTTAATATTCTTTTTATTTATTATTTTTATTTTTTTCCAAGGACAGAGAGAGAGTCAGAGAGAGGGATAGATAGGGACAGACAGACAGGAATGGAGAGAGGTGAGAAGCATCAATCATTAGTTTTTCGTTGCTGTTGCAACACCTTAGTTGTTCATTGATTGCTTTCTCACATGTGCCTTGACCGCGGGCCTTCAGCAGACTGAGCCACCCCTTGCTGGAGCCAGCGACTTTGGGTCCAAGTTGGCGAGCTTTAGCTCAAGCCGGATGGGCCTGCGCTCAAGCTGGCGAGCTCGGGGTCTCGAACCTGGGTCTTCCACATCCTAGTTCGACACTCTATCTACTGCGCCACCACCCAGTCAGGCACTAAGTGTGTTTTAAATGGCAAGGAAACATTACTTAAGAGGTTTTATTTATTTATTTATTTATTTAGAGGGACAGACAGACAGGGATAGACAGTCAAGAAGGGAGAGAGATGAGAAGCATCTTCTCATAGTTTCAGCACCTTAGTTGTTCATTGATTGCCTTCTCATATGTGCCTTGATTGGGGGACTCCAGCTGAGCCAGTGACTTTTTGCTCAAGCCAGCGACTATGAGGTCATGTCTGTGATCCCACATTCAAGTAGGCGAGCTCGCACTCAAGCTGGTGAGCCCACAAAGAGATTTTTGAAGTGTAATAGAGATAGTAGCCAACTATATACAGGGGTGAGTAAAAGTAGGTTTATATTTGTGAGTATGCAAAACACAAGAGTTTATTCTTATAATCATATTTTATATATAAATACTATATATTAATATAATAAATAATTGTATTATAATCACAACCTATATGTCTTTTTCCATACAAACAACTGTAAACCTACTTTTGCTCATCCCTGTATATATTTTGGTTACTATGACTTTTTTTCAGATAGGTCATTTGGTCCCAAATATACTGTTAGTGTGCAACAGGAATCAAATGCAAATTACTGAACTGCATTTGAGAAACATTTATCTAGGGATTTCATACATTCACTTAAAGGGAGACCTTTAAGGTATTTCTTTGTAGTTTCTCTTCTCTGATAGAGAAATTCTATTTTTACCTTTGAGAATTTTACTCTTGAATTCTAAAAGCTTCTCTACATACTAATGCTTTGTCTTTTGCTTGTGCAGTCATCTCACTGCATCATTTGTGTCTTAAGTGTTTCTAAGTTTGTTTTATGGCTCAATCATAAGGTACCTAAAATATTTATCAAATATTCCTTTGTGTTTAAAAGTATTTACATTCCATTTAGCATGTTTGTGGAAAAATGGTATAAAAGGTTGAAAACCATTTAAATGCCTAAAGCTGTGAGAAAAATAGCCATAGGATTTTAGAATAAGAATTCTTAGAAAGCATGTTAATTTACAGGAACATTTACAGAAATTTGTATTATGTAATATCACCTTAGTAAAACACGTGAAGTAGAAAATTACTTTCTGTTATAGGCATTTTGGAATATAGGTAGTTTGTTAGTTGTCCTGGTAAAGCTCCACTTCTGTGTTTGATACTTTTTGTTTCTTTGTCCTTTTTTCAGAATAGAGAACTTAATAATTAGTCACTGTACTTACATTTTAGTTCAAGAAAATTCATGATTAAATATATTCTGTTTAATAAAGAGAAAAATATTAAGAAATTACATTAAGGTATCAAGTCATCATTTTAGAAAATCTGGGGGAAGGGGCACACAGTGTAATTTGGAGAGACTGCTTTAATATATTATAAGACTATATGGACCTTATTTTAGTTTGTTGAAGATGACATGGGTCTTGACTGGACTTCTTGCTAGTTTGCATGTTCCTGTCCCAGGGTAATTTTTGTAGGATACATTCTACAGATACTTGCTGAATAGCCTTGATGGAATTTAACTGTCCTAAAATTGTACCTCATCAAACATCCTGCTTGTAGAGCACATTTGGGGTTCCTTACACTTGCAATGCTTTGTTCATTTTCTTGAATATACTTTGCAGGCTACTTCATCATGAATGGGAAGAAAGTAATGTTCAGATTCTGAAACTTCAAGCCAAGATGTTTACATATAATATCCCAACATGCCTGGCCACCTGGAAAATGTAATGCAACAATCATGTACATGTTTTTTATAGCTATTGTTTTTATTTGTAAGGGTTGCTCCAGACAGGTAAATCTTAAATGATGTCTTTTTTTTTTTTCTTTTTTTTTTTGAACTAATTTAGTTTAAAATTGTTTTTGGCACTTGCTGAGGTTTTATACTGAGAGTAAGGAAGTACTCAAAAATTGCTTTGAAAAGCAAAATGGATAGAGTTAGAATTTTTCTTGGAGGAGAACATATTTAGATAGCAGTGCTGTTATCAAACACATTAGTTTGTTTACATACATTTAAGACCATCGCTTTTGAAATTTGGGGGTTTCTCCCACTTGTAGTGTGATGTACTCTTTCTTTTAAAGGTGTAGTGCCAAGTATTTTTTACTAGTAATTATGAATATTTTTCTTGAACGTTATTTATGTTCAAAAAACTGGTCTGCTTTATTCTTGTAAAGTTGATACTGTTGAATTTTTCTTTTCACTATAGGTTACCCTCCTTGGAAGTTTAGCCTGTTACTTTCAGGAAGTTTTGTACTCAGATTCCCACAGTCAGTATTCTGCCAGTGGTAGTATCATTTTGTTCAAAGATATATAATTTTTTTCCCTTTTCTATGTTCCCTTTTTTTTTTCTTAGAGCCATTGCTGCTGAGATTGTTTTAAAGGGACAGAAAGAGGTAAGCCATGATTGGGTCACTTTTTTTTAAAGCTATTCTGCCCCTTCTGTTAACTTCTCATTTTAAAAGGAATAAAGCATAGAAGTTAACATTCCAAGAACTTGAAATGTTTGAAAACTCTCAAACCCAATACTGTATAATTATTTTGTATTGAATGTTATGAAATATCATTCAAATAGGATTATAAAGGTGTTTTTCATCATGTTTTCTGACGGAATTGTGTGTATATCTATCTTATAGGTCCACCGTTTATATCAGAGAGCCTTACAGAAGTTACCTCTTTGTGCATCACTGTGGAAAGATGTAATGCTTTTTTTTCTTTTATTACATCTCGAAGTTTTCCTATAAATTTTCTGCATGTGCCATGTCCATTGATGTGGTAATGCTCACAATCTAGCTAAGTCTTACTTCTGTGCTTCCCTGTCTTTTACAGCAACTCTTGTTTGAAGCTTCAGAAGGAGGTAAAACTGATAACCTGAGAAAACTAGTTTCCAAGTGCCAAGAGATTGGAGTCAGCCTAAATGAGCTCTTAAATTTAAACAGTTACAAAACAGAAAGCAAGAATCACTGAACACTGGTGCACAGTCAGTTCTAAGTCCTTATAATAATTGCCAAAATTATTTGAATGATCCTTCAAGATTAGGCTGATCCCTGGCTAAGGTCTGTGTAATGCAGACAAGTGTTACCGATCATATCAAGTTCCCTACTATATCCTGTCCTCAAAATCGGAAGCAATGAACATGACCCTCTTCGGTTGGATAAATGAACTTCCTGTTTGGTCTGCCTCTAGGCCCCGCCAGATTCTCATAACATCATGTACGTAAGTATAGTTCCTCAAAGTGACTGACATATATTTTAATTTTGCTTTATTTTTGTTTTTATATTTTACTTTCCTCCCCCCTTTATGTTGTGCTAGTCCTGATTCACTTGACACTCTGATGCCTGAGAGATTCTTGTTTGGAATTTAATTTCCAAGGCTGTGTTTACAGTAAAAAGCAGGCAGTCTCTTTTAGTTCTTCCTTTTTAAACCTTTTGAGATCTTCATTTTCAGGATTTAAACTTAAGCAGTCCATCTTAAGGAAAGTGTAACTGCCATGGCCACAAGTCTGCTAGTTGCACTTGAATGCAAAACAGGGTTGTTTATTGCCCTTTCTACGTTCTGGACTCCTTGCCGAGACTGTTTAACTTGAAGATTAAAGAAACTATTGCAAATGCCAGTGCATCAGAACCTAAGAGTGGTCAAATATTATGTGCAATTTTTTTGTAAAGAAAATTTAATTTATAATAAAGTTTAACAGTTTAAAGAACAGTTAATATTTGAACTGCTTTGTATTGAAGTACTACTTTGTAGTATTAAAATTGTTTATAAACAAAATATTTTTAATATAAGTTAACTTTGTTTAAAATGTTGCTGTCTTTATTCACTTTTCAGTCCTTGGTGGTAAAGGGTAGAAGTAGGAGATAGGCACATTCACTATAACTATATCAATACCTTCTTATTCTGAACCTGCTTTCCCATAAAAATACATTCCAGTGGCTTTTTAATTTACGAGAAGATGTTCCTGTTTTGTTTGGAGGACAGTAAACAGATAGGTTTTCGGTACCATTAAACTCCTTATTCTTAAGAGCACAGTGTTTAGGAAATATCTCACAGTGTAGTTTGAATGATTTGCTTAGGGACATGCTGCCCTACATTGAATCTTTTTTTTTTTTTTTTTTTACAGGGACAGAGAGAGAGTCAGAGAGAGGGATAGACAGGGACAGACAGACAGGAACGGAGAGAGATGAGATGCATCAATCAGTTTTTCATTGCCGTCGCAACACCTTAGTTGTTCATTGATTGCTTTCTCACATGTGCCTTGACCGCAGGCCTTCAGCAGACCGAGCAACCCCTTGCTGGAGCCAGCGACCTTGGGTACAAGCTGACGAGCTTTTGCTTAAGCCAGATGGGCCCACGCTCAAGCTGGTGAGCTCGGGGTCTCGAACCTGGGTCTTCCGTATCCCAGTCCGGCACTCTATCCACTGCGCCACCGCCTGGTCAGGCCCTACATTGAATCTTAGTATGACCAAATTGTAAAGAAGAGCTAGCTTTTTTTGTTTTTAGCTATATTGGGTTGTTTGCACCTGGTGAGGAGAATTGTTACTGACAGCACGCACACACTGTAACAAATCGGTCCTAGAGCTCCAGTGCAGTCTGTTGCAGAGCAGTAGCTGCATGAAATACTGGGCACGTTTGCACATCTGTACATTTGCATGATGCTCAGTCAAAAAATAAGACCAGGTGATGGGTATGCAACATAATTGAATGATAAGATAACCTGGAGATGTTTTCTTTGAACATATGTACCCTGATTTATTAATGTCACCTCATTAAAATTAATAAAATAAAAATAAGACCAGACAGTGCAAGTTTGACTAGGAAGGCCTGTTCGGTTATGTCAAGAATGGAACCCACTGAAAATAGCAAACACTGATTAGAAGTGAGGTTTATGTCTCATCTTTTTTAAAAAGGAAATACAAGTAATAATTACAATCTTAAAACTAGGGGTTTAAAGTTTATATAGTTATTGTAGTAGCATGAATACAGTATTTAGCATACTGTATGACTAAAGTCTTTCTTTGGGCAGAGAAATATCATATAGTGAGAAAAGATTAGTCATAGAGAACTGCAGTTCCTCACACTCCCCTATTCCAACCAGGGGGGTAGAAAAAGCACAAAAGAGGCATTTTAGATTGGCGTTTACCTCTGATAAAGGCAGATTGTGGTGTATTTTTATGTGTTTTCTTCATTTTAGAGAACAGCCTAATATTTCTATTTGCTTTTTTAACGGAAAGTGGACCTTGTAATGTTGTTGTCACTGGATTATCTAAGGCGGTTTGCTTTCAATTAAAGGGCATATAAACCTACATCATAAAGCAGGCTAGAATCTCCAGGTGCAACATCTAAGAGCTAAAAGCACTAAGCAGACAAGCAAAAGGTGATTAAGACTGACAACAAATGTAGAGGAACTTTATTGAAGATTGTAGTTCAAATATTTATTTTTCAAGGTTGTTGAGAAAGTAGGAACATGTGGCTATAATACAAAGCAGGGCCAGTATTCTTGCTTAAAGCTGTCTCATGTTCATAGATAAGTTATAATTTTCTTAAGTCTGCTTTCATATCAGTGTGTTAACATTAGTGTGAGGGAAGAATGGGGAAATACAATTTTAGTGACCTTTCAGGTTTGAGGATTATGCCCCTCAGTACAAATTAATAGTGATTATACAAAGTGTTTTGGAACAAGAGCTATTTAAGAAAAGGCAGACTTCTGAGGAACATTTTTGACATTGTTTTTTTTATGTCTCTCATTTTACAATCCATATCTTATTTTTCCAAGCTGTGGTACTTATTAATGTAGATGGTAAGGCTGAGTTGAAAAAAGAATTTATTTCTTGCGCGCGGGGGGGGGGGGGCTCTATTCCATACACCACCACAAGCCCCCTCACTTTCTATAGGTTTTCTTAGTTGTGTCGTTTTTGGGGGGAGGCAGTGAAGAGCTGCCTCTCAGGCCATGCTGCCCCACCCGCCCTCATTCTGATCTTCCACCACTGCTCTCGAAGCCTTCCTCAGTAATGGCTGTGCAGTATTTATTGAGTATTACTTGATTGAGATGTCTTTAATAACGTGAAAAGGGGTTTTCAGTTTTTGTCTTCCCTGACATTTTTGAGGTAGATAAAAGAAAGCAGTGTTTGTCTTTCACAGAAGGGAAAATGGGTATAGGACTTATTTCCACTTTTCATTTAGTGGCCTTCACAGCAGGGACTTAACACATTTTCAGAGTTCCCACAGTGGACAGTCAGACATTTTTTCATTTCAGAATCATTCTGAACTCTCCTAGACACTCTCAAGACAAAGATGAATAAATAGGTCTCTGCCAAGGGACCGTCTCCAGAGGAGCTCCAAATTTGGGTTGGAGGTTAGGAAAGTCTTTCTGGATTAAAGTGGGTTATTGCCTGACATAAAATAGGAAGATGAAAAATTGATGCTTGTAATATTTTTAAAAATGATTTGCCTCTTACACCTGAATATTGTAGAAGGGTCTGTACATTAAAACAAAAAACAAAAAAACTTCCCCAAAGCTTCTTTGGCTTTTTGCTAATTTCATTCACAACTGACAGTGTTTGACATTATGACAGGTAAGACACACAAAACTCTGTAGCTGCATCCATCCAGAAGAGAGAAGTCTTGGGGCATGTGGTGCTTGCAAGTCCACATGAGCATGACTGAGTTTGTTAATCATATCAGGCTCAGTTTAAATAGCCTTGATGTGGAGAGTCTGACTGGAATTATTAGTAGCAATCTGATTGTTTCAACTCCTCTCTTTTTCTCCCTACATTGGAATGCATGAATGAAATGCTACTTTCAACATTGACTAGCACCTACAATTCTGCAGAGCCCTGTTTCAGTTCCAGTCAAGGTTACAAAGTTATATTCCAACACCATCTTTAAAAGTCATGGCTGTTTTTCTATCTGTAGACTACAGATGGCTAAGTCTTCAGTGTTTTAAACTAATTTCCAACTGACACATTTTAGCCCAAGACTAGCAAATTTTTAACAGGGAATTCAGTAAGGCAAGGAATAAAATATTTCAGTTGGGGAGCAAAACACTTTCTGTGAGCTTAAAAGGAGTATGTGCTTCCTGGTTTCATCAAGAAAGAAGATTTATAATATCTGAGGCGATTGTCTGCTGGTCTTAAGTGATGTGACTGGTAAGTGCTGGTGGGTCTGGATATTTTCCTCAACTGAAAATACAACCTAGTGCATAGAAGATAGTGAATAGAATGTTAAGAATATATGAGATAAGTTAATTGTATCACAAATAGCACAGAACAACAAATATTTTACTTCTCTGCAAGACTTAATAAATTTTGGAGTCCACCCAAAATATAAGTGAATATGACTCTCCAGTGGCCATATTTTATGAATTTTAAAAAAACCTGAATCCAAACACGAAAACTATTTGCACAGCTGCTCTAAAAGAATATATTTTATTTGCTCTTGGTAATTTGAAAGCTTCAAGATCAATTCAGAATCAAAGATGGGTTTACAGTGCTTTTGGGTTGATTAAGCAAATTAAATCTTGCACGTGTTCTTTACCTAGTGAGGTAAGCTTTATGAAAGAGAATGATAGCCAACAGCCTAAGGGAGGTGACCAGTTAGGAAGAGTGATAGAGGACTGGGAGCTGTTTGCATTAATGCAGATAATCAGGGTATCCGCTGCCAGGACCAAAACAAACAGCTTGGCACATCCTACAGTAAAACTGAGACTGCCTGTGGATGGGGTTGGCACTGCATGCTGGCTGAAATGGAGCTACAAAGAAATAGTTTCAGGAACTAAAAGGAGTGTGAACCAATAAGTAATGAAAAAAGCATATATCTGAAAGATCTGGATATTAGATTTAGTTCCTCTAACTAGCTGTGTGATCATGACAGGCCATTTCATTGCTCCTTGTCTGTTTCCACCTCTACAAAAAAAATACATGCCCTTACCTCGGGTGTTGAGAGTTCATATAATAGGAATTATTTTTGAAAAATATGTAATAGTTTGGGTTTCATATCATTGTCCAAAATTTTGAGGGCAAAGAGTTGTTACAAAATGGTAGTTTGTTTTTTCTGGGCATAGTCTCATTACCATCATTTGTTATGTGAGTTAGCTGCTGTCTGCAATCTCTAATTAAGAAATACAACAGAACACTGCCAACTAAATTCAGTGGACCACTCCTGGTGTTGCTCTCCATATTAACAGGTAAAACTCCATTAGCAGATGGTCTTAACTTTAAATCAATAAGGAGCATATGAAGATTTTACTGTAATGAGGCCCAGCCTGGTAGAAGCTCTGATCCCAGTGGTGGAAAGATAAAAATTATAAGATGTAGAGCAGAGAATAGTTGGTATTCACTGTGGGTGAATTAATGAGGTACTCGTAAAAGCTATGCAGTCTAGTGTGTGGGGCAAGGAGAGTTAATGAGTCAAATAGCCAACAGTAAAATCTAGGGCTTCCAAGTATAAGTGGGCCGTCTGTGTTAGGACTGACAAAAATGAAAATAGTGTCGTAAAACAGAATTTCCTTTCACGTAAAAATCCAAGTCGGGCCTGGGCGGTTGCACAGTGGATAGAGCGTCAGACTGGGACACGGAGGACCCAGGTTCGAAACCCTGAGGTCTCTGGCTTGAGCACGGGTTCATCTGGCTAGAGCATGGGCTCACCAGCCTAAGTGCATGGTTGCCAGCTTGAGCGTGAAATCGTAGACATGACCTCATGGTCACTGGCTTGAGCCCCAAGGTCGGTGGCTTGAGCAAGGGGTCACTTGTTTGGCTGGAGCCCCCCAGTTGAGGCACATACGAAAAAGCAATCCATCAACAACTAAGCTGCTGCAATGAAGAATTCATGCTTCTCACCTCTCGTCTGTCTTGCTAGAAAGAATAAAACCAAGTCGGTGGACCGGCGCTGACTGCTATGGCACTCCATGATGATGAGACCCAGGAACTGCCTGTCTTGCTGCTCTGGTGTGTGACCTCCATTCTCAGGAGTGCTGCCAAATGGCTCTGCTGTTGAGATCCTGTACATGTGCAAAAGGCTGAAGTCGTAGGGACTGAAATTAAGCCCATGATCGGTAGTATATCAAGCAGCTTAGGGTCCTGGTTGGTTGGATTGGAGGAAGGGGGGGGTTATAAATTCACACAAAGGGACTAACTGGACCTCAAGTTTTATGGGGAGAGCAGGTGTTTTTCTAAATTGCGCAACAGTTCTTTGTGCGTGGTGATACTGATGATTTAGGATGGCTTTTCCAGTCCCAATCTTTTTGTTCACATTCCTTTTAGCAGCAGGAAGGTAAAACAAGGACAAACCTTCCTCTCTTAAACGTATTTCTAACAAGCCTGACCAGGCAGTGGTGCAGTAGTGCAGTGGACCCAGGTTTGGGACCCCGAGGTTGCCAACTTGAGTGCGGGCTCATCTGGTTTGAACAAAAAGGCTCACCAGCTTGGACCCAGGGTCACTGGCTTGAGCAAGGGTTTACTCGGTCTGCTGTGGACCCATGGTCAAGGCACATATGAGAAAGCAATTAATGAACAACTAAGGTGTCGTAACAAAAAACTGATGATTGATGCTTCTCATCTCCGTTCCTTTCTATCTGTTCCTATCTATCCCTCTCTCTGACTCTCACTCTGTCTCTGTAAAAAAAAAAAAAAAAAAAAAAAGTCTTTCTAACAAGCTAAACATCACCACATCTGCTTTTGTCCCATTGTTCAAAACATCGACACTTGGCCACTGCAAGGGAAGCTGAGAAGTGTAGTCTTTATTTTGGGTGCCTATGTGGACAGCAAAAAATCAAGAATGCAGGGCAAAATACATATTTAGGAACAGTTAAACATCTGCCACACCACCATCAAAAAGTAAACAATATAGGATGAGGTTAGTAGTTTGGACCTAGCTTGTTCTAATCTCTAAAGAAACTTTTCAATAGTGAACTATGGAAATCTCCCTCTTCTAAATAGAACTTTAGGTAGTGAAATAACCTTCCATCACTTTGCTACTCGCCTTTTGAAATGAGACTGCATCATGCTTCAGGTGATGCTGTCCGCTCCTTAGCTCTGTGCATCTTCATGCCGTCTTCACACTGAACCAGCAATGTAACCAGCCCAACCCACTTTACATCCCATTGTCCAATCACTAAAATTGAAGAAATTGTGCAGAACTGCTGTTGTCCCTCTCCATTGAATTTTGGTTGGTTTAAAGACGTTCAGTCATATATGAAGAATATTTAAACTTTTTTTTTTCATTACAAAGGTAGAGGGAAAACAATATTCTAGAGATTTTGACAGGCAAAACCAGTTACACAATCTTTTTCTAATTATAACAAAGCAACATATCAAGAACTCATTTTTCTGCTGGAAAATAAAGTTATGTTAATCAGGAACAATGATTTTCAGTCTACTTCAGTTCTAAGTTCTTTCCATACCACAGAGGAGCAATTTTACTCTTGTTAAGACAGAAGCCTTGGGTAAAAAGTACAAGGTCTTTTTTTGTGTGTGTGGACCACTTCCTTATTGTTGCTTGTAATAAACCTCTTAGTGGTTAGCAAGTTTTAACCAAAATGTCAAGCAAGATCTCTTTCTAATGGAGATTTAAAAATTGAGGAGTTAGATATCAGACACACAGGAGCTGCAAATCCCTTCAATGAAATGAAAATGAAACCTTTTCTATATTTAATACATCTCCATGTCCCATTTTACTCCTGATTTTTGCAGTTGATTGGAAAATGAACTTTGTTGACAGATGTAGTATACTGTGGGTATTTTATTAACATCGTTTTGTAAATGAGCACCCTAAGGAATGGAAGTGAAGAAACTCCCAAAGTCATACAGCTGTGAAGGGTTAGAGCTGGGATTTGAACCTAGATCACCTACCTGGCTTCTGAATCGAATCACAGTGTTCAACCACCATGTTCTATTGCTCCTCAAAGTAACCACTCAATGCATGTAAACTCAATAATTGAATTAATCTAAATGTGTGCAACACAAACGTTTTGTAGACAACTGTAAACAAAGGGTGGAGATGTCTACAGAGTGCTATAAGTATTTCTCTTAGTCAATGTTTTAGACAACATTTTCACCCATTTTTCTTTAATTCGAAATAAATTTTCTCCTGTTTGCCCCCACAACTCCGCTTTTCTCTATACTCAGGAAAGCCAGCTTTTTTTTCTTCTCCCTTTTGTGTCCTAGTCTCCCTTCTCCTAGAGGTGATAACTCAAGTTCTGCTTAAGACCAATCTCTGGTAGGCAGTAGAATGAAGTCCTTCTCAAACTTGAGCTTGCATCGGAATCCCCTGGTTGGTTAAAACACACACCGCTGGGCTTCATCCCCAAAGTTTTGATTCAGTAGGTCTGGAGTGAAGCCTGAGAATGTGAGTTTCTAACAATTTCGTAAGGAATGCACTTTGAAAATCACTAGTGAAGTTGCTCAAAGAAATGCCTCTGAGACCCAGCTTTACTGTTCACTAGGTGCACGGTCAAACCATCTGGTTGAAACTTTGTGCTACGGCTTTCTCATCTACAAGGTGGGAATGATGATGAGACTCATCTCAGGATTGTCTGCTAATTAAATGAGGTATTAAAAGCAACTAATACTACCTGGATTGATCAAGTCTTTGATAAAGGTTGATTATTACAGTAAGTTGGCTTTTCCAGACATACAACTACTTAAAAACAATAAATTAATAGCTATTAGCAATAAAAGAAAATATTCCTTAGTCTTAATTAATACTTCCTTTTCAATATCGGAAGCTCCATTGTGGTCACTGTCCTGGACTTTTAGCCCACTCAGTGACTTCTCTCAGAGGAATGGGAAGAATAGAGCTTATTGGTAAGTTTGGGAAAGTTTTCTGTCCTGCTAAGGTAACCAATTCCTATTTTTAAAAAATTTGAAACTAGGAACCATCAATTAATTCTGCTGCTCTATGGAGTGAGGAACTATAGAGAACCTGACCTCCATGTGGGGAGGGCATCGCTTCCAATGCTGTGTCTTAGAAAAAGGATATGGTAAAGAATATGGCTAAATCTGGAAAGCTCATGTGCCGAGATATTTAAGCCACAGTCTGCAATGTTAAATTTATTATTGGAAAAGGTGACAGATTGATCATATCTGTTATTATTATTATTTTATTTCTCACTTCTTTAGAACTCAGGCTAAGAGAAAGGGTGCTGGTTATTGGAACCCTTCAAATCCAATATGAGGTTTGAACCCTAAGCAATGTAGTATTTTAGCCCTGGAAGATTACTGAGGTTTATAAAGGCTGTGTCCACAGATGAATATGTTTTTATACAGACTGCACTGGCACTAAGCAAGGTCTTTGGGAAAAGATGGCATCACAGAGTCTTCTGGAGATCACATCTCCTGTTCCCAGTGGTTCTAGGAAGGTTTCTCCAAGGAACTGTGATTGCTGTGTGTCAGGAGTGTAGGGGATGAGAGTGGGGGACTTTGTGCAGATGGGATTAAGACTGTTTAGATACCTGCCTGACCAAGTGGTGACGCAGTGGACAGAGCATTGACCTGGGTTGCTGAGGACCCAGGTTCGAAACCCCGAGGTTTCTGGCTTGAGCTGGCTTGAGTGTGGGATCATAGACATGACCACAGGGTCGCTGGCTTGAGCCCAAGGTCACTGGCTTGAGCTAGGGATCACTGGCTAGGCTGGAGACACCACCCCCCGTCAAAGCATGTATGAGAAAGCAATCAATGAACAACTAAAGTGCTGCAACAAGTTGATGCTTCTCATCTCTCTCCCTTCCTGCCTATATGTCCCTGCCTGTCCCTCCCTCTCTCTTGATATCTCACTAAATAAAAAAGACTGCTTAAATACCCAGCTGATATCCTCTCCTGAGAGGACAGCCATATTCTGGTTGCTCACAGCCCTACTGGTTAAGTCTAAAGGACTGAATTTAAAGAAAAAAACATTGTGTAAGGTATGGGGAGAAATCATATTCTCCCCTCCTGGTTTTTCCTTCCATATGGGGGAGCTCTATTATAGTCAGACTCCTGGCAGCATCCACCCTCTCACTGACTTTGCCTATGGGAGAAGATAGGCAACATGTCTTCATAAAATTTAGAACTCAAGAAGGTTACATTTGATTCTGTTCTCTGCCTGACCTGTGGTGGCGCAGTGGATAAAGCATCGACCTGGGAACATTGAGGTCGCCAGTTCAAAACCTTGCACTGGTTCGGTCAAGGCACATATGTGAGTTGATGCTTCCAGCTCCTTCCCCCTTTCTCTCTTTCTCTCTCTCTCTCACTCTGTGTCTCCTCTCTAAAATGAATAAAATAAAAAAACAATTAAAAAAAATGATTCTGTTCTCTAGTGTTTTATGGAAACATATACCTATGAGGAGAGGTCTGTGGTAGTTAAATAATTAGTATAACAGACCAGTAAGTAACCATAATAAACAGAGAAGAAGGTGGTGACCTGTGGAGGGGTTGGAGGCTCATTGCTATATTTCCCCATTTTCCAGTGGAACCTGGGGGAGGGAGGGAGAAAGATCTTAGCCATGTGCTTGGGGGAAACAATACAGTTGTACCTGTATTTAAAAACATTTTGGACACCGGAGGTAGGCATTTTAGTTGGAGAGGGCTTATTTGTGAGGGATGACAACCTCAACAAAAAGCCCTTCACACTAGCTCAAGTGAAAAAAGGGGTTAGTTGAGAGAATACAGCAAACAACATTATCAACATCTATCTCTAAGAACAAGACAAAAAGCATGACCTGGCCACCCAGGAAATAGAACTTTTCAGAAAGCCCATCTTTCATGGAGCCACTTACCTCCTCTTCCTTCTTGCTCTAAGTTTAGTTTTTCTCTGCAGAGTGGCTATTTCTGCTTTCCCTAACTTAAATGTACATGGGATGTTGGCTTCTCAAAATTCTGTGCGATCTGACAGTTCAAGCACCCATCCCATCATCATCTAACTTAGACTGTCTTAGTGTCCTAATTCCAAATCCTTTGGAAAGAGCATTTGATTGATCTGGCTTGAGCCAAGGAGAATTTAAGAGGGGTTGTGAGGCTGGAAAGTGATTGCAAATATGGGGCTTATGTGGGCTGGGTGAGTACCTCTGATCTGTCTCCCCCAGCACAGAAAATGAAAATTATTCATGTTTACAGAACAGGTCAATCAAGAGCTCCCAGATTCTTCTAAAAGATCCTGTCCCTGGTTACCTGGAGAGGGAGGTGACCCTGGCTGTTTCCTTAAGCATAGATGGTAAGGGTTTTAACCATGTGATTTTGGCTTCCCCCTATCGCCACCATCATTAACTGAATCAGAAGGGTCATGTGACCAAGAGCTAGCCTATCAATTGTCTGGGCAGTGACCTGAAATGGTTTAGTCCCCAAAGCTCTGCTTCACAGGGACAATGATGAATCCAATTTTTTCCCTTCTAGAGTTGGAGTGGAAGATACAGCAAAAGGCAAAGCGACAGTAGTTAAGTGAAGGTCCTAAAGTGAAATCTGGGGGAGGTGGGGTCCCTTTGAGGACAGTGGGCTGAGGTCATGAATAATACCAAGTTCTAAATAAACAATGCTATGTGTTAGAGAAAAGTTACAGAATAAAGATCGTCAATTGGTAGCAATAGTGGTTGTAGCAAAAACAAAGAAAAACTGTTATTTTAGTGGTGAGCGATTCAAGAATCGAAGGAGCATCAAGAACACTCCATCTTTAGAGCTAGGATGAAGCCTTCCAGTTCTCCAACACCACGCAAAGGTCCTGAGGTCAGTTTTACTGTCCCCGTGTTCCCTTGAGACTTGTTCTTCTTATTGCCATGTGTGTCCTTTCAATTATTCTTCACTCTCCTATGATCAAGGGAGCCTAACTAACCCCAGTCACTGAATACGTCACCTCAGTATTCTAATATGTACAGCCCGGGATTGAAAATAGGGAGAAAAAAGAAGAAAGACAAAAAACGGAGTGAAAGGAAGATGTATAAGGACTTGAAACAGCTGAAGAGAAAAATTGACAAGTGGCACATCAACTTGACTATCTATGCTCTTTGGGCTGGTACATTCTGTGACTTTGTGCTATGACTCTTTGGCTTCCCTGGCTTTTACCTGCTCCTCTTACTACTTGGGGAGAGATAGCAACATAAAGAACAAACTTTAAACCTGCTATTGAGACAGGCTAATAAGCCAGGACAAGTAGAAAAGGGGAACTGAGACAGAGTTAAATGGCCAAGCTGTTTAGAGCCATCTAGTAAATCACAAATCCTATCTTTCCTAACTGAATACCCTTAAGAGTAAATAGTTTATACTTTTACCCAACCAGAAAGTAAATAGCTTATCACCCTTCTCCGGAAGACAGCAGAAATCCAACTAGTGTCATTTGTGCCAACCACACCCAAGGACGGATGAAGTCAGGGGGAATAAATCTCATTTTGGTTCATTAGCATAAAGTTGATGAATGTTTTATTGAGATCCTCCCCTAAGACCTCCCCTAAACTACCAGCCTTTAAAACTGTCAGAACAAGGACCCACCATGCTCTTCCTCTGAGGAGCACGCCTTCGCCTTTCCCTTTCCCTTCTTCTTCTCCTCAGGTGTACCTTGGCCTCCCTTTCTCCTAAGCTCCAAGGGCCCTTTTTCTGCCTCTGTAACTTGTTCCCTGAGTCCATGCAGCCCAGTTGGCTCACTTCTACTACCTCTGTAATTTTCTTATAATTTGAGTTTTTGGCTCTGAATTCTTTTATTGCCAAACTCAAGATCTGGGGTCCAATTTCACCGCCAACACTGCCAGCAACACTAGAGAGTTGATATTGTTTCATCAGTGACTTTAGGGAAGACTCAGAGTCAGTTGTTGAGGTATCTAAGAAGGGAGTTTCCAAGCCTTTGTCTTTCATCATCACTGACTGAACTGACTGAAGGCTCATCACTCACGACACACAGCTATGCACTCTAGGTTTCAGGATGTTGATTTAAGAGTTTACTGCCTTGGCCTGACCAAGCGTGGCACAGTGGATAGAGCGTTGGACTGAGATGCGGAAGACTCAGGCTCAAGATCCCGAGGTCACCAGCTAGAGCACGGGCTTATCTGGTTTGAGCACGGCACACCAGCTTGGACCCAAGGTCGCTGACTCGAGCAAGGGGTCACTCGGTCTGCTTTGGTCCCTCAGTCAAGGCACATATGAGAAATCAATCAATGAATAACTAATGAACCGCAACGAAGAATTGATACTTCTCATCTTTCTCCTTTCCTGTCTGTCCTTATCTATCCCTGTCTCTGTCTCTGCCGCACGCACACACACACACACACACGAGTTTATTGCCTTGGCCCTGACCATTTGGCTCAGTTGTAGAGTGTTGGCCTGGCGTGTGGAAGTCCTGGGTTCAATTCCCGGCCAGGGCATACAGGAGAAGCACCCATCTGCTTTTCCACCCTTTCCCTTCTTCCTTCTCTCTGTCTCTCTTTTCCCCTCCTGCAGCCGAGGCTCCATTGGAGCAAAGTTGGCCCTGGTGCTGAGAATGTCTCCGTGGCCTCCACCTCAGGTGCTAGAATGGGTTGGGTTGCAGAAGAGCAATGCCCCAGATGGGGAGAGCACCGCCTCCTAGTGGGCTTGCTGGGTAAATCCCTGTTGAGCGCATATGGGAGTCTATCTCTCTGACTCTCTGCCTCTCACTTCAAAAAAATACAAAACAAAAAAAAGAGTTTACTGCCTTGCCCAGCAATTTACTAAACCTCTAAAATTTCTTCTACAATTCTGACACTAATTCCGATGCGTGCGATGTGTTAGCCACCTCTTCAGATGGTAATTGCAAGTCCCGGGTTGTTATCTGTGCATCTGACAAATTGGCTATTGGTGGGATATTCCAAAGATCCCCTCCTTGGGTTCAATTAATTTTCTCGTGTGGCTTTGCAGAACTCATAAACATTTTACTTACTAGTCAGGGGTCCCCAAACTTTTTACACAGGGGTCCAGTTCACTGTCCCTCAGGCCGTTGGAGGGCTGCCACATACAGTACTCCATACACTGACCACCAATGAAAGAGGTGACCCTTCTGGAAGTGCGGCAGGGACCGGATAAATGGCCTCAGGTGGCCGCAATTTGGCCTGTGGGCTGTAGTTTGGGGATCTCTGTCTAGATCATCAGTTTGTTAAAAAGGATATAATTCAGAAACAACCAGATAAAGGAGATGCACAGGGCAAGTATGGGGAAGGGCAGTGGGCTCCGTACCCTCTCCAAGCATGTGACTCCCCACATTTCCACATGGTCACCAACCCAGAAGCTCTCTGAACATCATCCTTCAGCTCTTTTATGGAGACTTCATTACGTAAGCATGAATGATAAAATCATTGGCCATTGGTGATTAAATTCAATCTCTAGTTCCTTTCCCCTTCCTGGAGCTTGAGGGTAGGGTAGGATGGGTGGGTTGGGGTGGGTGGGATTGAAAATTGGTTCCCCTGGCAATCCTTAGGTGACCTAGGGACTTCCAACAAACCCATCTCATTAACATAACAAGAGACACCGTCCTGGCTCTCATCACTTGGAAAAGTTAAAGAGTTATAGGAGCTCTGTGCCACAAATGGGGACCAAAACCAAATATGTATTTCTCATTATCAATCACAGTATCACACTGTCTGAGAAGATTAACACAATAATTCATTTAAAACATTACTAATTGAGAAGTTAGCCATAATTTGATGTAGTATCTCACTCACTGGAATGGACTTCTGATGAATAAATCCTGCTTAGATGAAGCTCTACATCTCCTTGAATCATTCACCAACTGGTTCTTGTTCACTGACAGAGTAATTCAGCTTGCTTTATGCTGCCTTTCAAGTTCTATTAAATAAAAACCAAGTTTTGTTTGTTTTATGTAAGAGAAAGCTTATGCACAAAGTCACAGAGGTAGAAGAAGTGAGCTGTAGAAGAAATGGGCTCAGGAAACAAGTTACAGAGGCAAATGAAGGGCCTTACGAGTTTAAGAAAAAGAGATTAAAACTTGAGTTTGACCTCATCTTTGACCTTTGGGATCACTTGTCACTTTAACTCTTAATTTCTTCATCTGCAAAATGGCAAGTCCTGCTTTGCTCAGTGTCATAGGGTTGTTGAGAAAGGGAAAAATGACATTAACCATTTATTACATATTTGCTGTGTTTCAAATGCTGTGATGAAAACTTTACGCATACTTTGTTATCAATATTCCCAACCCGGTGAGACTGGTGGTATTTCTGTTTAGGAGAAAGTTGAGACTATGTGGGTAGTATAGATAGAGAGGTAGTAATAAAACTAAAATTTGAGTGCAGGTCTGTCTGGCAGCAGACCCTTGAGCTTAACCATTTTACTATTTGGCCTTCTATGAGCTGGTACTTAGAAAACACTTAGTAAATTTCAATTATTAAAATAAATGCTTTCCCTTAGACTTTTTTTCTTCAGGTGAAACTTTTTTAAAAATTATTTTTTGGTGAGTTATCTTTTCCATATCATTAGATTCACCATCCTCGTGGAGTTGTGGGTTTTTAATGTCCCATTTAAAGTATAGTAACCAGAATAGGAAGCTGTGTTCTAATGTGACTGGAGTCGGAAAACCCATATTCTACAATGCTTCCTGGCTCATCACATCTGTTTTCCACCAGTTTCTGAATCCAGACAAACTAAAGCTTTGTTATCATCTTACCCAGTTGGCTTCAAGGGTCAGACATGCTATAGCTTGTGTGTGAGAGGAATGAGTCAGTGTACAATCTGAGTTCAACATCTTCAAGAATGTTCACAAAAAGGACATTGAAACCAGAGTGGTTACAGAACCCCTGACCACTTTACTTACAAGGAAACACTACCATAACCTAATTTACTATAGAGTCTCTGTAGCCTAAGAGAGAAAATTATTGCTGTTACACTGACTTGGAGAGAAAGTCTCTTTTACTGATATAGTTAAACTGTAAAGTAAAAATTTCAAATTCTGAAGAACATCAGTGTAGCTAGAATGATCACAGTGACCCCATCTAAGCTAATGGGTCCCCAAGTTACACGTAATAAGATTAATGAAAAAAGCAAGACATTGTTATTTTTTCAGATGTTAGAGCTTTTCTGGTTCTAAATGAACGGGGTGTTGCTAATTTTATTACCTCTTATTATTCTTTACATTTACCATGTTTTTCTATTTTCAGTCAAAACAAAATGAAAAGATGTATTCTGTTTTGTATAAGGATGTTTTTTTCCAGCAACACTTGTGAGAAAAAAACATGTGTCATAACAGCTACTTAATATATTTTTATATTAAGATGTCATTCAGAACAGTTTGTTGTAGTTGACATGAATAGAGGGACTAAAAATGGTGAATTTTATTGATGTAACTGGTTGAATGCTAAAGCAAAGGTATTTCCTTTTTGAGTCAGATCTTAGTTCAAAAGGTGCCTTTGGACCTGACCTGTGGTGGCGCAGTGGATAAAGTGGCGACCTGGAATGCTGAGGTCCCCAGATCAAAACCCTAGGCTTGCCTGGTCAAGGCACATACGAGAAGCAATTATGAGTTGATGCTTCCTGCTCCCCCCCCTTTCTTTCTCTCTCCTCTCTTAAAAATCAATCAATAAAAAAAAATCTTAAAAAAATAAAAAAGGTACCTTTCTAGAGCGAGCTTTCCTGACATCTATATCTAGATTTATATGCCTATCACTGTCATGACATTCAATTTTATTTCCTTCCTTGTTTATATTTGCTTATTGTCTATCTCTCATCCTCTGCAATGCAAATTCCAGACCTCATCTGTTATCCCATGTTCACAGAACACTGCACAGAGTAGGCACACAATCTGAGTCAACTGAATGAATCCATTTTTGAATGCATAAAAATTGTTAACCACTTACTCTAGACTAGCCCACCAGTTTTATGTTCCTTTGATTATTTTCTTATTTTTGCTGTTCTTTAGTCTGTCAAACGTTTATTATTATCTTTTCTCCTTCTCACAGTAGTTTATTTATTTTAGGATGTAGTTTGAGCCATTCTGATTTACTGTCATAGAGTGGAGAGTAGGTAGTAGACCAGGGGGTCCCCAAACATTTTACACAGGGGGCCAGTTCACTGTCCCTCAGACCGTTGGAGGGCCGGACTATAAAAAAACTATGAACAAATCCCTATGCACACTGCACATATCTTATTTTAAAGTAAAAAAACAAAACGGGAACAAATACAATATTTAAAATAAAGAACAGGTAAATTTAAATCAACAAACTGACCAGCATTTCAATGGGAACTATGGGTGTGGATGTATCCTGAGCTCCTCTCACTGACCACCAATGAAAGAGGTGCCCCTTCCGGAAGTGCGAAAGTGCGGTGGGGCCTGGATAAATGGCCTCAAGGGGGCCGCTTACAGCCCACGGGTCGAAGTTTGGGGACCCCTGTAGTAGACAATAGAGCCATGTTTGGTGTGAGGTATATCATAACTAGATTTTGCTAATAAAGTAGCAGAGTTTGGGGATTTTTAAAGAAATTTGAGCCTGACCTGTAGTGGTACAGTAGATAAAGCATCGACCTGGAATGCTGAGGTCATGGATTCAAAATCCTGGGTTTGTCTTGTCAAAGCACATATGACAACCAATCAATGAACAGCTAAAGTGAAGCAACTATGACCATGATGGCGAACCTATGACACGTTTGTCAGCACTGACACGCAGTAGTCATTTTTGATGACACGCGACCGCATACCAGAGAAGTATGGGGCCACATGCCGAGAAGGATGTTTCATCCTCTGCTCCTGCATGGCCAGGTGCAGTAGCCGAGGATAAAAAACATTTGCTGTAGTGTAGACACTCTGTGCTGGAGGTCTGTAGACCAAAACGTTTTTGTTATTTAAACTATAAATATCGCGAAATTATGTTCTTTTTCTCGAAGTGACACACCACTTGAGTTATGCTCGTTTTTTTGGCGAATTTTGACACACCAAGCTCAAAAGATTGCCCATCGCTGACTGAACTATGAGCTGATATTTCTTGCTCCAGCCCCCCTTCTTTCTGTATAATCAATAAATAAAATTACAAAAATACTTATTAAAATAAATTTAAGTGAATTTGTTTTTTTCCTTTAAAAATATTATATCACTGACTTGTCTTTTCGTGAAAGGGAGAGAGAGGGGTGGACTTCCAGGACATGTTCCTAAGTTCGAGCACCCAAAGGCAAGTATATTGAAAGGAAAGACTGAAATCCATTGCTCTGGAGACCAGTTTTGTATCCACTGCCCAAGCTGAGAGGAGTTAGATAAGAGGAGCGAGACTGGGTTATAGCCGTTGTTTCAGCTGAACACAAACCAAGCGTGGACTGTACAGGAGGACGCCTTTGGATGCCTGTTAACTAGATTAGGTTGAAGCATGTGGTTATATCTGATGGATGGCTGGGAAACTTAGTGCTAGGTACCCTGAGGGTCCTCAATAAATATAGTTTGATCTTATTTATGATAATGCTGGGCCTCCAACCAGTACTTGATGGTTTCATTTTATAAACTGTCAAGAGTGATCAGGAGTCACCAGTGAAGCTGGGAGGGTCTGGCCCAAGGTGTTTTAAAAAATCATTTTATATCTTACATTTTGGAGAATAAAAAATGAAGGGGAACATCGTGTTTCTTTGTGCTCTGGAAATTGCCTGTCCTTATGCTTTGACCTTGACTTGGTCATATAACATATTTCTTAAAATTTTATTGTATTTATTGGGGTGACATTAGTTAATAAAATTATATAGGTTTCAAGGGTACAATTCTATAATACATCATCTGTAGTAATATGATTTCTTTAAAGAAATAGAAGTCATGTTCATATTAAATAACTTTAAGATTGATTTGTTATTTACATAAACTTCACCGAGTCATTTGTCATGTCAAAATCGTTTGTCAATCACAGTTAAAACAGTCCAGGATATGGTAAAGATATTTTGTTTTGTTCTTGTGAAAGATATACTACTTAAGGTAAGTCCACAATATCTAACATATTGAAATATGAATACTTAGATAGCAAATGAACTTACATATCAAAATTAAAAAAAATTTAGGAGACCATATATCCGCCTATGGAATCAATAAAATGTTTTAAAATATTTTGTTTTATAATCACGCATTTTATTACAAATTTCTTTGTTTTGTATCCAATAGAAAAGCAAGTTTGGAATATATTTACAAGTACTTTACATTTACAGATATTATATACAGTTAATGAATTGAAAGAAAACGGGCAGAGAAACACTATATATATGGAAGAATATACCACTGTACATGGTTTATTATCATTGTCCTTTGTGTTACTGAATCTTTACTGTAGTAATAAATACAATTCTATATTTACACATCTTATAAAACATCTCATAAATGTACTTTTTTCAATTCCAAGTTAAAACATCTGATCAAAATAAACATGCTTATATAAAAATAAATCTACCTAACAGTTTTTTTGGTTTGGATGTATTGGAGCTAATGTAGTCTAATAAAGTTATGAATTAATCCTTTAACCTTTAGCATTTAATAATTTTGCCTCTTAAATTTATAACACACATATTAAATATAGAATAAGCACAGAAGTCATGTTCCTGACAGCAAATGGGTTGATCCAAAGACAACACAGCTGACACCAAGCTAAATAAACAGGATAGTATGTTATCAGGTCTCTGTTGAGTCCAAAGTGATTTCAGATATCGTTGTTAGAGTTACTTGAGATACATGTGTGAACAGTTATGTCAGCAGATTTCATTTACATCCTATCTGCATTTGATCATTACCTTAAGATGTACATCAGTTTGAATTAACTGATAAAACCTCCTGCGAAAATTGTGCACTCACCCAGGAGAAAGTAAAAAAAATTTCAGGTCGCTGTCCATCTTTACCCATTGCCGGCAATGGACTTTTCTTCTGAGTTTTGGGCACCAGGGTATTAAAAATGAACTTGACAAGGCAAACCTTGCCTATAGAGGATGGCCTTCATGACAATTTAAGAATTTAATTTAATTTTCCTTTCAAAATATTTGTAAGCAGCTTTATTCCACCGAGGATACAACCATCTAGTGCTGATAAGTAAAATCTGGCATTTCTAAAAGTGATGTGAATATGAGTAAGTTAATAGTGTCTTATATTAGCCACTCAAGGGGCGGGAACAGGTCTGTGATATGGAAGGATCCTTTCTGAAGAAGGGCAGGGGAGGACTAAAACATCTCCACATGGTCATTAAAATGAAAACCTATCGGTCACACCTTTACTTGATACTGTCAGCCATTAAAACTCTTATTTTCCTAATACCTCCAACCATCTTTTAAGGGGTTTTATGGTTTCAAACCCCTTTTGTGAACAAGAATCCACCCCCTTACCTCCTGCCCTGGTTAGACTGGTGAGTTTAAAAAAGATTCAATTGAAATCGTTAATCTTTTTTGGAATATTTCAAACAGCTTTTTTTTTTTTTTTTTTTTTTAAATCTGGGCTTACCTAAATAGTGTGACTGCTGTATGTCTTTGCTGAACAAATTACACAAGCAGCATTTAGACTTGTCTTTCACTTCCCAGTCTCATCAGGTTCTCAGCTTTTTCATACCGAGAGATCTAAAAAGTCAAGTTTCAACTAAGCTCTTTTTAGTTACTGCTCTGATATAGTCAATCTCACATTTTGGGGCTTTCAATTTTTGAAAAATTTCTCTCCGACATATTAGAGACATGGGACAAATGCCACAGATGAAAGATGACAGGTCTCAGTCATTGGATAAGCCGACTGTGACCCGGAATTGGGAGGCAGGTCGTAGGCTATGCTGGCACTGGTGAATGTCACCAAGGCTTGGGTTGAGTCACAGGACTGTTTCTCTATATCCTCAGAGTTAATGGACACCAGGCTTGGGTGTTTTGATCTTGTCCAGAAGTGGGCTCGCTTTCCCAGGCTCCCCAGATCCTCCTTAAAATGGGGATTGAAGAGGATGTAGAGAAGGGGGTTGAGACATGCGGGAAGTGGGCCAATCACCAGGAGGATAAACTTAATGACCTCGGGACTGATGAATGTGAGGTTCAGTAAAGAGGAGAAGGACAAGAAAGCCACGGGGCAGTAGAGAATACAGTTGGTGAAGAGCAGGAGAGCAACGTGCTTCACCATGGAACAGTCCCACATGCTCTCCAGGTCCCCCTTTTCCAGACTGCAGTAGAGCTTGGTGTAGGCAATAGTCATCACGAGGAAGCACAGGGAGTTGAGCAGGACGAGAGCAACCATGTAGCCGGTGGTGCTGGGCTCCCCGAAGGGCAGCGGCAGGCAGAGCGGGGAGGCGCTGTACTCGCTGCCGCCCAGCAGGGGCACCGTGGCGATGGTCAGGGCCAGCACCGCGCACAGCACAATGATGGCTTTCAGGCTGGGAAAACGAGTTTTCATTTCAAATTTTGCAGAGCACTTCACTGAGAACCCGCGCTCCAGAGCCGCCAGAGTCAACAGGAACACAGACGACTCTGAAGCAAAAATGGACAAAAACCCGACGACTTGGCAGCCGACCCCCTGCTCCCACCACGCGCCGTGCCGCGCAAAGCTGCCGAAAGTGAACGCGTCCACGCCAGCCAGCACCGCGCTGGGGACCCCCGAGAGCATGTTCACTGCGGCGATCAGTCCGATGAGCAGTTTTATGGAGGAAATGTACAGAGGGGCCCGGAACACTGTTGAAGTCACCAAGGCGTTACAAGTAAGGGCCAACACTGCAATGGTCCACACTCCAATTCTGATCAGCCAGCTACCGAAGAGGTATTCGCAGAGTTTGAAGGGGCCTAGAAGTCCAAGGAAGAAAAAGACTGTGTATCAAATGATGGCCTGCGAGTTTTGCCAAATTACCTTTGTTTCTCTTATCAGGACACCAAAAGAGAGTGGCTAATAATAGCCACAGTAACACATTTCCCCTGTGGCACACTCCACTTTCTCAACCACTGTCATCACTGGTGGGGTTAGCACAGCAGGGGCTTATGGTTCCAAGCTATACACAGAGACATGGAGGTGGGGAATTTAAATCATTTGATGGAGGTCCCCATATACAGCAGTGCTGGCACCAGGTAAAAAGCCAGGTCGCCTGGGCTTTTCACTATGCTTTTTATTCCCTCCCCTCTCCTCCCCTCCCCCCACCCCTCCCCTCCCCTCCCCTCCCCTCCCCCCCCTCTCTTTCTTTCTTTCTTTCTTTCTTTCTTTCTTTCTTTCTTTCTTTCTTTCTTTCTTTCTTTCTTTCTTTCTTTCTTTCTTCTTTCCCTCCCTCCCTCCCTCCCTCCCTCCCCCCTTCCTTTCTTCTTTCTTTCTTTCTTTCTTTCTTTCTTTCTTTCTTTCTTTCTTTCATTCTTTCCAGAATGCTTCAAAATGTTCTGTAAGCAGAGAAAGAGAATCCCAGGGAAGCACTCCCTAATATTTGAAGAAGAAGTATGGACAGTATGAAGGCATGTTTTTTGAAAATCTTGTCTTAGGTTTAGAATGGCATTTGATGTTTGAGAGCAAGGGATATTGTAATTGTTGAAAATAAAACACGAACCTTTCCAGCTGTCTTTTACCCCCAACTGGCCCATACTGTTTCAGGGAATGGGACAATTTTTGAAGTCCATATATACAGATATTTTTTGCTTATATGTATAAACTATTATTTGCTTTAACCGAATAGTTATTTAGGGAAGGCTTAAAAGAAATCACTTTTAAAAATCAGTGATGACAGTAAGCAAGACTGTTGCATACTAATTCAGGCTCAGTTGCTAATATTTTAAAAATTACATATGCTTCTAGCTAGAGTTTCCATTAACTTGAATCAAAAGTCTCCCACAAAAATTGTATTTATGAGTGGAGACCAACTCCAGCGAATGCATGTATGTATGTTAAAGGTCCCCATGGGGAGGGATGTTGAGGAGCCACAAAGGTGGCATAGATTTTGCTTTGAAGTGTATTCTCGTGTCACTGATGGCCTCAGAGTCAAAGCTGGGAACTGTCAATGAGGCAGTGCTGGGGTCCCTCTCACCTGGGGAAGGTGAGCACTGCACTGAATGAAGGACTTTCAGGTCTTCTTCGAAGTCAAGCAGGAAATCTTCAAGGTCACGCTCATCTGCAAAAATGAGATCCCCTAGAATGATTAATCTGTCTCTCTTTTCGGGGGACCAAATGCCAGGGGAGAGTCCTGGACTGCCTTCAAACATGCAGTGTTACAAAAGGAACAAAAGGTCAGACATCCTGCTCTTTTCTGGGCTCTGGTTTTCTTGCAAGTCTACTATCGAGTTGCGTTTGGATGTTCTACTCAAGCTAGTCTATGAGAAAGTATTCCAGCAACAATGGGAGTAAGGGAAAGTAACTTCGGACTCCTGGTCATAACGCTTAAGCTCTCTCATTCTGGTCTTGTTCTCTGATGGCCCCAAATTGCACTGACCTAAATGAGAAAGAGGCTGCGGTCCTCTCTGGTGGAAGAACCATTTTATCCATTTTTCTAACACTTAGATAGCGATAGTGCAAATGTTCTGAGAGGTGTTCTCTGATGGGGATTGGTTTAGGTATCTGTGAAACAGAAGTTTTGTGGTCTAAAATACTTTCCTGAAGATGCTGATTTAATTGATCTGGTGTGGGGCTTGGGCATGAGTATTGTAAGGTCAGTGGATAATGGGCGATGGTACGTGAGGAACTCAGACCTGGGAATATTGGCTAGGGCCGTCCACAACCATGTGTGCCAAAAGAAACTTCCCAGGAGTCCTTGGGAGAAGAGCGACTGTCTGTCAGCCAGTGAGATTTTGACA
Source organism: Rhynchonycteris naso (assembly GCA_037038555.1). NCBI lineage: Eukaryota > Metazoa > Chordata > Mammalia > Chiroptera > Emballonuridae > Rhynchonycteris > Rhynchonycteris naso. The sequence continues at coordinate 108,338,776 of CM072996.1, read as the reverse complement.
AGTCATATTAGCTCGACCACCCTAAAGGACCCCTTTATAATTTGCTCCACTTGGTCTCTCCATGTGATTTTCCTGGCCTCCATCTTCCGGGCCAGTGAATCTCGTCTGAGAAGCGCTCTGTACTAAATAAAGCCTTTACTATTCCACACTTGGTGGCTACGTCCCTTCCTCTTTCCTCGGTGGGGAAGAATACCTTACAATTTTTTAAAAGCTTCCATGTGATCCCAACATGCAGCCCAGTGTTGAGAATCACTGTCCCTGAAAATGAACTCCTCGAAGAACCTGTGCCTCTTGTTCATTGTGTAGGGCCTAGCACAGTGCCTGGCACATAGCAGGCACTCTAATTGTTTTACTTCATTTTTTAAGAGCAAAAACCAAAGCAAAAACAAGTGCAAGACACACACTGTGGCCTAAAACAAAAAAGCCAAGGGCCAAAATATCAGCTCCTTAAACTGGTATGTATGTAGGAGGAAATGAATCACACTTGCTTGGGAATCAACAATTATTAAAACCCAAAGGAAGAAAAGCCAGTCTGTTTAGACTGTGTGCAAACATGCAAAATTGGCAGGGAAAGGAAAGTCGGGCTGCCCAGAGCATCTCTTAGTTACCACAGGTGTGGTTGGAGGTGCATTGTTGTCTATTTAAGTAAGGCCTTACTTCAAGGAAAGCCAAGTGCTTTACAGACATTATCTCATTTTACCTTCCTGACAGATACCTCTGCGGGGGGTTTGGGGGGTGAGGGTGGGAGGGGAGAATGTTTTGGAATTAGTTAGATAAGAAGTTGGTTTCATAATCCCTTCTGCTGAAATAGGGAGGCATCTAAAATGCTTATACCCTCTACCTAAGTGAAAATGGATTCTATCTTCTGGAGAAAAGAGCCTGGAAGCATATTTGAGAAAGGTATCCACAGAGATGAGGCCCTTTTTTAAAAGTTTAGCTACATCAATATTAGTAATTACCCATATTTATACAATATATGCTAAGGAAGAACTAATAAATATAAGAATTTTAAAGGTTCACTTGCAGAAAAGATGAAGTTTTAGAATGAATGCCCAAGGAACTCTCTCTTTCTCTGGGAGTCTTTAAAAATTGAGATAGATTCCCAACTTGCCGGGGTGGTTACATAGGGAAGTGTCTGGAGTTCAGATGATCTGTTTGATGACTTCTCAAGACCCATCCAGACACAGTTTTATCACCAGAACAGCTGGTCTTACCTTGAACTTGAAACATTCCTGCATCTTTCTTATGAAGATCATCTGTACTGCTGTTGTCACCTTTATTCCAGTGATTAGAAATTTTATAGACATTCTCACACACTCCAAATGCACAGCATTGGTAAGCATAAGGCATTTCTATAACCCTACAAATGAACAAAACCAAAGAAAAAATATATGCTTAATTAAGTAAGTTGTTAAATAGGATGTTCATCTTCTTTCACTCAATAATTCTGCCTTTGGGTTTTAGCTTTAATAAGGAATATAAAATATTAACTATGTGCATAAAAATGTTTATTACAGTGCTATTTATAATAATAATGGAGTTATTAAAAATTATTGCTATGAAATGTTAATAATTGCTGAGGTTGAGTAATGAGTATATGATTTTCTCTATCTTTGTGTTTGAAAATATTCATAATGAAAAGGCTGGAAAAATGACTGCTAGGAAGAATTTAGCACTACTAGAAAGTGCTTCTGGTATGACAAAATCTTAAGTGATGAAAACATAAAAGGTTGTATACATACAATGAGTCTAACAATCAGAAATACATTGGAAACAAAGTCTGGAAGGAAATAACAAAAGTAGTTGTTTGTTTAGGGGGTATTTTTAGAATTTTTTTCTTCTTCCACTTTCGAAACTCTATTTTGGGAGTATGGTTTTAAAAGTGTGTAAAAGTACTTTTATTAAGAAATAACATGTGGATATACTCTTTCAAGGGACTTTTTAAAAAATCAATAATAAGCATAACAAATGTTAAAAAGCATTACTTCCTCAAGCAAATATTAATTTAGTACATTTTATTAGAACAAGCTAGATGAATTAAAAAATGTAAACAGGAGTACATTAATGTTCTAACGTTATTTAATTATATCTCCTGGTTTATATCCCATGGATCAATGGTTTTCAAATTCTTTCCATGAACTCAATGATTCCAGGAGGCATCTTTAAGAAAAAGGAAATGTAGTCAGGAAGATCCAGTCTTCCACTTTGGGACTTGTCTTAACAATGCCCCAGGCGCAGGGACCTGAGGGCATGAAATGCAATTCAAAAGAATCCCATGACCTCATAAATTTTGAAAACCACTATAACACGTCTGTTATTTCACATGACCACAAATGTATCTTATTAGCTTTAATGACAAACTCACTTGAGTTCTGGAAAGTTTTCAGATGATATCAAGCTCTGTAAGGCATGATTTCCTGTTAATTTTAAGTGAGTTAAACCACGTAACCCAGTTACAGGAAAAGACGACAGGAGGTTGGACGATAGGTCCCTGCAAAACATCAAACAACAATTGGCTTTTAGTCTGTGTTAGCATAAAATGTTTATGTTAAAAAAGCAACCTAAAGATTATTAAATTCTTCCATAAAACTTCTAAGCAGGGTCCTCACTCATAATGGTAAAAGTAACCATTTTGGTTTTAGCTTCTGATACCTTTTCTACTTACAATCAGAATTGCAGGGGAGAAATGTTTTAATCTCATTCAAATTGGAATTTCTATATTCAGCTTAATTTTGCTGGGGGGCGTGATATCTAAAATGAAGTGGCAGATGCTACATCTAATTTGAAAAGTGATGCTGACTGGATTAAGTTAGGGGTGAGGGGAAAATGTTGGAGTCTTATTCCTCTCCTTCTCCCCTTAATGTCTGTCTGACCAATTCCTTCTTTCTCCAGTAGACACGGGCGATGGAGAGAGGAAAGAACAAGAGGGGGAGAGCATGGGGGAAAAGGGACAGAAAGGAATTCCATTAGTCAAAATGGCCAACTATAAACCAAAGCCCTTTAGAACGGAATTGACATCCTTCTCCATTCCACCTGCTCACTCAGCAAAAATGGAAAATTTCACCTCAATAACCAGAACCAGCTGTCACCCAGAACTTCAATTAGTCACATAATGTGGGATAGGGGGCTCCTCTCAGGTCTGATACAGCTCTAGTGCGGAGAACACTGCGGGCTGGGCTATCTGCGTACCATGGGCTCAGATGGTCTCTAATTGTGAAAAGACCTGCAATAAACAAGTGAACAGGAATAAAATACTCACAGCTTTCTTAGAGATGGCAAAGTAGAAAATGCATTGGGGTGAATAATGGCAATTTTGTTCCAAGCTAAATTCCTATTTAAAAGAAAAAGTGAAAAGATTATATATATAAAACAAAAATGACCACATAAAGTTTTACCATATGTTCATTCTTCTAACAAAATTTAATTTTTGTTCAGGACTGGAGCAATGAACTTATCAAATCATCATTCAGATAAAGAGATTAATATTATAAAATGATTAAGCAGAGAACTTTAAAGCAACCTTGTTTAAATCAGTCAAGGAAAATTATTCAGGTGGCTATTTTAGATTTTACTCTCTTTCTGCTAAAATGTTGACTTTAATGTTGTAAAATTTCATTAGAATATATATATATATATATATTTACAGGGACAGAGAGAGAGTCAGCGAGAGGGATAGATAGGGATAGACAGATAGGGGCGGAGAGAGGTGAGAAGCATCAATCATTAGTTTTTCATTGCTGTTGCAACACCTTAGTTGTTCATTGATTGCTTTCTCATATGTGCCTTGACCGCGGGCCTTCAGCAGACTGAGTAACCCCTTGCTCAAGTCAGCAACCTTGGGTCCAAGCTGGTGAGCTTTTTGCTCAAACCAGATGAGCCTGTGCTCAAGCTGGCTACCTCGGGGTCTCGAACCAGGGTCCTTCCACATCCCAGTCCGATGCTCTGTCTACTGCGCCACCACCAAGTCAGGCTCATTAGGGTATTTCTAAGATAAGTTGGGGTAGGGTAATGGGAAGAGATAGGAACTCCTGGGGGTCTTGCTCTCACAAGCAAGTACATTTTAAGTTCTAAAATATCTCTGGCCCTGGCCAGGTAGCTCAGTGGATAAAGTGTTGTCTCAGCACACCAGAGGTCATGGGTTCGACCCCTCCAGTCAATGAGTGAATAACTAAGTGAAACAAGTTGATACTTCTCTCTCTCACTCAAATCAATGGGAATATTAAAAAAAATAATAAAATAAGAAATAGATCCCTGGATATGTAATGAAATTCATTACAAACAAGAATTTGTCAGCTCTGATCAGTTGGCTCAGTGGTAGAGCGTTGGCCCAATGTGTGGATTCCCGGGTTCGATCCCAGTTAGGCCACACAGGAAAAGTGACCATTTGTTTTACCTCGCCTTCTCCCCCTTCTGTCTCTCTTTTTCTTTCTTTCTCTCTTCCTCTCCTGCAACCATGGCTCAACTGGTTCTAGTGCATCAGCTTGGGTGCTGAGGATGGCTCTCCATAGAGCCTCTACCTTAGGTGCTAAAAATAGCTCAGTTGTCAGCATGGCCCCAGATGGGCAGAGCATTGACTCAATTTGCCAGGCGATCTTGGTCAGGGTGCATATGGGAGTCTAGTCTCTCTATCTCCCCTTTTCTCACTTGGAAAAGAAGGAGAAGAAAAAAAAAGAAATTTGTCTGCATTGCCCATATATGTGAGGCCTTAAGAGAAACAGAGATGTTTTCAAAATAATTCCCAGTAAAGCAGACAGACATTTAAATTCTTAACTGGGAAACGAATAAGAGAGGGAATAGCATATGCTAGAAATGAAAAACTTTGATAACAAAGAAAATCTACAAGTCATGGAGAAATAAAATTCTCTCACTCCTTTCCTCCCTAGACATAGATATATAATGAAATGTAGATAATTTCACAGGAATAAGAAGTTCCATTTATATAATAAATTTTTTTAAGTGAGAGAGAGAGAAAGACAGAGACAGACAGACAGAAAGGGAGAAAGATGAGAAAAATCAACTTGTAGCTGTGGCACTTTAGTTGTTCATTGATTGCTTTTCATATGCGCCTTGACCAGGGGGCTCCAGCTGAGCTACTGACCCCTTGCTCAAGCTAGAGACCTTGGGCTCAAGCCAGCGACCATAGGGTCATGTCTATGATCCCACGCTCAAGCTGGATGAGCCCGTGTTCAAGCTGGTGACCTTGGGATATTGAACCTGGGTCCCCAGCATCCCAGTCTAATACTCTATTCACTGTGCCACCTGCTGGTCAGGCTAAAATTTGTATTATTTATTTATTTATTTAGAGACTCCCACATGTACCCTGACTGGGATCCACCCAGCAACCACCTTACAGGGCGACACTCTGACCATTTGGGGCCACTGCTCTATTATTTGGCAACTGAGCTATTTTAACACCTGAAGTGAGGCCATGGAGCCAATGCCAGTGCCTGGGCCAACTTGCTTGAACCTTTAGAACTATGATTGCAGGAGGGAAAGAGAGAGAGACACACACACACAGAAACAGAGACATAGAGAAGGGGAGGGGTGGAGAAGCAGATGGTTGCTTCTCCTGTGTGCCCTGGCTGGGAATCAAACCTGGGACTTCTACATGCCAGGTCAATGCTCTACCACTGAGCCAACTGGCCAGAGCTCATTTGTATTTTTTAAATGCCTAACTAAAAAGGGTAACGAAAGTGTGGACATATGAATAAATTGAAAGTGATTAGAGATCCAAGATGGCAATTCCTCCCAGGACTAAACTGCAATTACAACTAAATTATAGAATAATCATCCTGAATAACCAACTGAAGGCTAGCTGAACTGAAGTCTTATAATCAAGGCTTTATAGAAGAAGCCCCATTGAGGCTGGTAGGAAGGGAAAGAAGTGAAAAGGCTTGGCCCCTCTCCCAAGGTGGCAGCTAAGATTCTGGAGGGATATCTCAGCTGCAAAGGTCCCCCGCTTAATAAAGAGTCTTGTTCCTGGCTGGTTTCCCACTCAGGATACACCGGAGAAGTGCCCATCTGCTTCTCCCCCCCTCTCCTCCCCTTCTCTCTCTCTCTCTCTCTTTCTCCCCCTTCTGCAGGCATGGCTCGATTGGAACAAATTGGCCCTGTGTGCTGAGGATGGCTCCATGGGCTCCACCTCAGGCACTAAAATATGCTGGTTGCAACAGAGCAAGGGCCCCAGATGGGCAGAGCATCGCCCCCTAGTGGGCTTGCCCAGGTGGATCCCAGTCAGGGCTCATGCAGGAGTCTGTCTCTCTGCCTCCCCTCCTCTCACTAAAAATAATAGAAAAAAAAGAATGATGAGTCTCAACCCTATGCCCAGCTCCCTAGCGTAGGGCACCAGAGTTGGAAAAAGGAGCCCACATAACAATGGGGATTTTGTCTGCCAGTGAGAGACAGGAATCTGCTAGAAACCCAGGGGCTCTTTTAAAGGGCCAGTGCACAACATTTTTTTCACAGCCACTCACCATGGGCTCTGGCAGAGGGAGGGTGGCTCAGAGGGTGGTGTGGCTTTGGGGTGAAGGCTAATGCGACAGCTGCCAAGGCCCCTTTAGCTAAGTCCTTCACCCATAGCACACACAGACACCATTGTTCCTGGGTCAGCACACCCTTTCATAGGGCATCAGCTTGGGGGAGTGCACTAACCCCACACTGCTGAGTCCCTGCGGCCCAGCAGTACCAAGCTCTTGCTCTTGTTCTTGTTCTGAGGAGAAATCTGCTGGCTGCAGTCTCCCTGGGCTCACGGCACAGCATTTTTTGGAGGGCTCTTAAGGAGGTCTGAATGAATTTGGAATGTTAGAGACCAACAGGAAAAAACTAAGTTGTGTGACTCTAGGGCAAGAACCATTTTTTCCCCTCACACCTGACCAGTGTAGTCCCATTGAGGGGGATCCATTAGACCCATCTTTCCGACCCACTGTGGCCCTGCACTGCCAAGTTATAGCCTGTGGAGTCAGCTGGATGCGGCCACCCTGAGCCCATGTGCAGACTTTCTTGGAAGGTTCTAAAGGAGGTCCGGGCAGACTCAGGGGTGGCAGACCTGAGTTGTATGGCTCTAGGGCAGTGGTCACCAAACCGCGGCTTGCGAGCCACATGCATTTCTTTTGGTCCCTTGACTGTTTAGCAAAGGCCAGCTTAGGAGTACCCTAATTAAGTTAATAACAATGTACTTACCTATGTAGTGTAGTATACATTAAGAAATTTGGCTCTCAAAAGAAATTTCAAACGTTGTACTGTTGATATTTGGCTCTGTTGACTAATAAGTTTGCCGACCACTGCCCTAGGGCAAAGCCATTTTTTCCTTTGCATACTGACATCAGGGGAAGGTAGTTCCTAGCCCGCAAAGAACCCAGGAATGGAAGATCAGAACAAGGAGGGGAAGGGACCACTTAAGGTACAAACTGGTGAGAGCCATACATCGGTCTATGCCGTGTGTGGTGGAGATCACAGGGAAGGATGACAGATGAATCAAAGGAACCCTTCATGTTCCTCAGTGAAAAGGTCAAGATCAGCAAGTGAGTGATGTAAGAACCAGAGGCAAGTAGGTCTTTCCCTTTTCAAAATGAGTGTTTTGATTTCCATTTCTACATGTTCAGGGAACTGGTGTGGTAAGGACTAAAGTGGGAAAAACACATACAGTTTCTTACTCATATTCTTCATTGGTTCTAACATATAAAAAAACCTACCTTGCCTGGTGAATCTTGTAATACATAGAGATAAACAAAAATGTGTGCAGAGGAAGGACATGTTCCACTATTTACTAGGGTTGACCATTGTTCTCAGAATAAAATCCACACTCGTTCCCACGGCCCACAGCTCTGCCCTTCGTTGGCAGCCACAGCTCCTATTGTTCTCACTCTAGCTCACTAAGCTGCAGCCACCATGAAAAATGTGAAGTTCTTTCCCACTTGAACTCTTTTCTTGACGTGTGCTGTTCCCTCTGCCTGAAGCACTCTTCCTCCAGCACTTTAAAAGTCAGACTTAATAAAGGGAAAGCCCACTGGGAATGACGCCAGCTGCAGGAAGTGAGCAAAGCCAAGAGGCAGGGGAGACGATTCCTGCTGATGTCACAGGGCACACAGGCTATCAGCTGCAGGAGAACGGGGACCCCTGCCTGCTTCACCCACTGCTGCACCCTCGTGTCTGGAACCAGAACCGGCCGGGTATTCTGGGTACTGGCCTTTTCCCCTGCGTAACCCGCATTCCTTGCTGTTGAGAGTTCTGTCCTCAAGTCCAAGTACACACTAAATCAGGATGTGCTTCTCACACTGGAGAATGCACAGTCCCCATTCTGTGCAGGGAGGATGAAAACAGAGTCTCTAGTACATTTCTCTGGAGCATCAAGTTTACTACAAAAGTTAGAAGAACTAAATACTTTAATTAAAACCCCCACAAACATGGGAGTAAAGGACGATGAATAGGTGTAAAGCCAGTGCCTGCGGCCATCATCACAGCCGCCTGGGTCATGCAGGTTCACATTTGATTCAGACAGTCGGTAATGAAACAATGGAGCCAAGAACTGGTGAGCCATCAGCTTTAATCCTAGCCTGCACCCGGCGGGCAAATAAAAACACACTGGGCTCCAAAACCCACTCATTCAGTGCTCACAAAGCTACCGACTTATCCGAGTTTCCTAGAATCAAAGGTTTCTAGCTCACCAATCTTATTCACCTCTGTTCCCCATCTCCTTCTCTCTGCCCAAACTCTGCACTAACTGGCTTCTCCCTCAGCACTCCACCATCTTGGCTGCTTCTCCTCTCCACGTGGCTTTAATCTGCTCTCCTCTCTAATGCTAACAACCTCAGGAACCGAGAGAGAGCAAGCTCCCGGCCTGCCCCACTTTATAGCGTAGAATCAAAACCATTATTCCAATTATACAAACAAGAAAGTCTCCAATACAAAGTCACTTATCTGAGGCATAATGGGATTCCTCATGAGAGTGCACCACCCCACATCATCCAATCAGTCAAGGGTGTGGGGAAAAGCTTACTCTTTAAAACTAAACCTTAGGCTATAACGTTCTGGCCTACCCACAGCCTGTCCCCCAACACACATTAATATCAACGAACTTCCATGTGGGCAGCGCCATCTTTAACAAAGTGAGCATAATATATTTTATCTGCCCAACAGTAGGGGAGGGGAAAGACTAGACAGGAAAAACAGGCCACTCTCTCAAGTTTCATTCAGGTGGGGGCCTAGAGGTGGACCTGCAAAGAGGTCTGCTTTTCCTCCTGAACCCCAGGGGGTCCCTGGCCATCCTCCAAGTTCAGCAGGTATTTTGGAGAAGATGCTTCTAAAGACCACAAAGATGCTGTGCTTTCTGCTACTGATGTGAATCCGTGCAGAGGACGCTGTGACAGTTTGCGTACCTCCATCGTCCATGGGACTGAGTCCTCCCACCCAGAGATCCATGTGCACACAGTGGGCACTTCCGGCAGGACTCTCACCCGCAGCTGATTGTGTCCAGCCCCTGGCTGGTCTCCTGCATCACGTGGCCAACCTCCCTGGAGCTCAGCCCTTCAAGTTTGGCATTTAAAATGCAGGGAGTGCAGCTTGATCTCCCTCACAGACTTTGACTATGGCGTTGCCTTGGCCATCCACAATTTAAAAATCATATTGGCTTGAGTCTTGTCTTCTTGTGATGCTGTTTGTTAGTAGACAGCCCACAGCACATGAGTTTTAATAGGAACGTGGAGACCCTTCTCGCCACTCCCTGCTGGTCTTGGCTCTAGCTAGAGGGAGAGGCTGGGGTTTCACCATTAGGCTGTCCAGTGTAGAGGGAGTTTATGCTGTTGGTCCCTCTGAGGCTCCACCGCCTCAGAGTGGAGCTGCTGTGGGTAAGCGGGGAGCTCCCAGGGCCATGTTGGAGGGCTAGGCTGGGCTTGGGGTGCTGCTCTTTGACTCCAGGTTGACTGGGGGAATGGTCATCTTTGATTTTAGCTTGGCTGGGGGGCTGGCAGGCTCTTTGGTCTTCAGCCCTGATGGCTGAACCTCTTTGGTTGGCGAAGGACTGCAGGTGTTGGAATCAGGGGAGGGGCAGGGCCTTACTCTGACGGTGTGGCCCTTCACCTTGGTTTCCATGGTACTTGAGATCAGAAGTGTGCCCATTACTTTGTTGTATTTTCTTCCCCGTTTCTGACTCCTGGAATCATCCTGCTCGAATCCCAGGTCCTTCTTGATTTTTGTTTCCTGGGGTTCCACGTCATCACAGGGCGGCTCACTGTAAGGCCTAAGTTCCTACTCCTGGCCCGTGTTGAGCCATAGATTTTCATTCTATCTTCTGGTATTCTTTATTGGTGGGGTCAAGGGTCATTCTTTTTTTTTTTTCCTTTTACAGGGACAGAGAGAGAGTCAGAGAGAGAGATAGACAAGGACAGACAGACAGGAACAGAGAGAGGTGAGAAGCATCAATCATTAGTTTTTCGTTGCCGTTGTGACACCTTAGTTGTTCATTGATTGCTTTCTCACATGTGCCTTGACCGCGGGCCTTCAGCAGATCGAGCAACCCCTTGCTGGAGCCAGCGACCTTGGGTCCAAGCTGGCGAGCTTTTGCTCAAGGCAGATGGGCCTGCGCTCAAGCTGGCGAGCTCGGGGTCTCGAACCTGGGTCTTCCTCATCTCAGTCCGACGCTCTATCCACTGCGCCACTGCCTGGTCATGTGGGTCATTCATTTTTAAAAGAAGTTTTGACCTTCTGTAGACATATAGTATGGTGTATGAAAGAGCTCATTCAGTATCTGCGGTTTGTTCCCCAAATTCCTCCCCCATAAACAGCATGGTCCCCATCACCTTCCTGTAAAGAACTGTCCCCAGGCTCCATATACCCACCTCAGGGTCACCATTGGTTTGGCACTGGAGGGACTCTGGGGTGACCTGAGACGGTACCACAGCTTATGGTCCGTAAATTCACTACTGAAGCCAAAGTCTGCAAGTTTGACATTCAGCTCAGCATCTCTCTGTGTATTTTCTGGCTTCAGGTCCCTGTGATGATGACCCTTTGGTGGCAGTACTGTACTGCTGACACCAGGTGCCAGGACATGACTTGGGTCTCCTCCTCGGTCCTGCGACTGTGGGCCTCCAGACATTCAGACCAGTCCCCTCCGCTCACGTGCTCAAGAAAGAGCAGTAATGATTACTGGGTGGTGATCACCTGGAATAACTTGATGATACTTGAATCATTCAACCCTAGGAGCCCCGCCAATTAATAACTTCAATGGCCACCTCTGTTCCATTCAGAATGTGCCGGACCTGCCTCACCTTGGCAAAGGTTCCCTCGCCAATGATGTTCAGTAGCTTGTGATGGCCAATGTAGGGGCTCCTTGTAGGCAGAGATGGCTGCAAGTTCATTTGACACGGTGACTTGCTAACTATACTAACTGAAAATAATATCTATGATTGCTAACTATGCTAATAAACAATACTAACTGAACAAACTATGGTACCTAATACTAATGATATTGCTAATAAATGATGCTAACTATACCAATGCTGATTATACTAACTATACTAACAATGCTAACTAACAATACTAATGAACAATGCTAACTATAGTAACTATATCAATACTAACTATACCAACTAAAACAATTCTAAAGAAAAAGTGAGAGAAAGAACAAAGAACCTGGGGTGATGAACACACAAGGTATTAGGCAGACGATGGTAGAAACGTGCACCTGAAACCTGTGTAATTTTATTAACCAATGCCATCCCAATAAATTCAACAACAAAAATATTACCATCCAAAGAAAACCAAAGTAAAAAAATATTAAAAATTGAAACTAGAAAAAGAAAAGAAAAATTGAGAAGAAAGAAAAAGTGAGATAAAAAGAAAAAAGAAAAATGAAAAAAGAGACAATAAGATAAATTAAAAAAAAGGTAAATAAAAAAAGAGTAAAAAAACCCAAAATTAAAAAAAAGAAAAGAAAAGCTTCTCCAAGTTCAACAGGTTCCCACAAATCAACCTCCAGCCACAGGGCTGACAGAGGGGTGGCTGTAGCTACCTCACCATGGCACCCATGAGGTCAGAGCAAAAATGGACCAACTATGGCTGGAGATAAACCACAGTAATTTTCTCACTTTTTGGTCTCAAGACCCCTTTTATCTGGAGGAAAAAAAAAAGACTCCCTAAAGAGCTTTTTATGTGGGATATTTAAAATTGATATATACTTTATTAGAAATAAAAATCTGTAAGATACAAAAAATAAAATTAAAAAAAGCCTGACTTATACTCCAGGTCTCAGTTCAAATGCTACCTGCTTAGAGAGCGCTTCCCTGATCCATCCATTCTACCTATCTCACTCAGCTGATCACACTTGTCATCTTCCTAGCCCTGACCACACACCTGATTCTTTGGTTTTTGTGTATGTGAGTGACATAGACAGAGAGAGGGACAGATAGGGGCAGACAGACAGGAAGGGAGAGAGATGAGAAGCATCAATTTTTCGTTATGGCTCCTTAGTCTCCTTAGTTGTTCACTGGTTGCTTTCTCACATGTGCCCTGACCGGGATGGCCGGGGGTGGGGGGGCTGCCGCAGAGTGCGTGACCCTTGCTCAAGCCAGTGACTCTGGGCTTCAAGCTAACTACCTTGGGCTCAAGCCAGTGACTATAGGATCATGTCTATGATCCCACGCCCAAGCCAGTGACCTCACACTCAAGCTGGTGAGCCCATGCTCAAGCCAGTAACCTTGGGGTTTCGAATCTGGGTCCTCCGCATCCCAGCCCTATGCTCTATCAACTGCACCACTGCCTGGGCAGGCATCCCCTCATCTGTACTGATCAAAGATGAGCACGCTGGCTCTTTGAGTTTTTCTAGGGAAGTGACATGCCTATTTATTATTCATCCAATGTTTGCACCAACAGAAAACTGACACACTGAGATGAATAATGGCAGGTTGAAATATTTGTAGATTTTCTGAAAAAACTGAAAAGAAAAGAAGCAAGATGAACTCTACCTTTTGCTAGCCCTCTCCTTTGTGCTATTTAGTAGAGAGAATTTATGTAGTCTTTTGCCCACCCAAATTAATGAATGTTTAAATTTAGAAAGACAATAAATGAGATAGTGGTGTCTTTTACATTTTATTTATTTACTTATTTTTAGTAAGAGAGAGAGAGATAGACAGACAGATAGAGACAGACAGACAGGAAGGGAGAGAGATTAGAAGCATCAATTCTTTGCTGCGCTCCTTAGTTGTTCATTGATTGCTTTCTCCTATGTGCCTTGATGAAGGGTGGGGGGTTCCAGCTGAGCCGGTGACCCCTTGCTCAAGCCAGCGATCTTGGGATTAAAGCTAGTGACCTTTGGGCTCAAGGCAGCGATCATAGGGTCATGTTTATGATTCCATGCTCAAGCTAGCAACCCTGCACCCAGGCTGGTGAGCCCGTGCTCAAGCCAGCGACCTTGGGGTTTCGAACTGGGTCCTCTGTGTCCCAGGCTGATGCTCTATCCACTGCGCCACCACCTGGTCAGGCCTCTTTTACATTTTAAAAATGAATTAATGACAGCATTTCTCTAGAGTAAAGTTTGTCCTCTTTTGTTTAAAATACTAAACTTTTATAAACTAATGTACTCCTAACTTTTAAAGAACAGATTTGCTACATATACTATATTGATACAGCACAAACTACAAGCTTCCAATGGCATGTCTGTATATGTGAATTGCACCTGCACAGGCCACTTTATACAGAAACTCTTAAGGTCAGTCACCTCTAGCCAGAACTTGACTGCATAAATGGTCAGAAACTTGGAGAAAAAACAAATCTTTGGGGGTTGAGAAAGAAGTTTAAAATGTCACATTTAATGGCTATCTTACTCAAAATTTATTGCCATGCCCATTTTAATTATAAAATAACACTGAAAAAAATGTCTTTTGCTTCTGCTACTTGTAAATCAACTATTCAGTTCTATAATGTTAATAATAATAATAATAATACTAACAACAACTTCCATTTACTCAGTCAGGCTCTCAGCTACTAATGAACATGGAATATCTCATAATGCTTACAATAGTTTTATGACATCGGTTATGTTATTACCCATGAGGAAACTGAGACAGGGACATTATATAATTTGCCCATTGTCATGCAGCAGTAAACAGCGAAATTGGGATGTTTCGCTCCAGAACTTTCTTTTTAAACAACCCACCATCCTTCTCTACCTGCCCACACCCGTGTATTTAAAGATAGATTCCTCAGTTTATCACTCAAAACTCTTCAAGCTTCACCTTAATTGACCCTTTCAGAGTTATCTCTTATATTTTAAGACATCGCCACACAGGTCCCAGATTCTGGACAAAATGAGACTGGCCACTTCCCCATACATCCTGAACTTTCTCCACTTCACAATTTTACAAATGGTACTTCATCAATGCAAAATGCGGTCACTTAGACCTGACCTGTGGTGGCGCAGAGGATAAAGTGTTGATCTGGATCGCTGAGGTTGCCGGTTCAAAACACTGCACTTGTCTGGTCAAGGCACATATGGGAGTTGATGCTTCCTGCTCCTCTCTCTCTCTCTCTCTCTCTCTCACTCTCACTCTCTTCTAAAATGAATAAACAAAAATAATGCAATCACTTATTAAGAGCAGAGGGGGAACTGAAACCCTTTATATATATATATATATATATATATATATATATATATATATATATATATATATATATAATATAAAAGCTAACACTTAAAATTACTATGTACCAAAAATTATGTTAATTCATTTACATAACTATGTCATGCAGTTAGGTAGAATAATACTTACAGGTATTGCTACCCTGATGTTACAGATGAAGAAACCAAGTCTAGAGAAGTTGAATAGCTTGTAAACACTATTAAGCAGTATAGTCACAACCTAAACTTCAGCTCTGTCTGACTCCAAGGAGCAAGTTGTTAACCATACATTTGAGGCTGCCTCTATTCCAAATTCTAATATACAGCATAGTTGCTTGAGAGTAAGTTTTATATCTTCCTGTTAAATGGTACACTTCTTGGAACAAAGGCTAGATTCTACATCTCTGAACAGTCTCTCATCTTCCAATGTACAGTTTTGTGCACAATGTTTGTGGAAGAGATGCAAGTAAGGGCAAATAATTCTAAAGGAAAATGTCAATTTCAAGGCTTGTGGTAAGTCTTGAATCCCTGGGTGGAGCATCTTTCCTGGCTCCCCTGAAGCACTACTTATGTTCAATATGCACTATTTTTGTCCATGGGTAGATTGACAGATTGCAGACTTGTAGAAAGGACCAGCATGTGGTGAGTCCTCCTCTGCACAGCTCTGCCAGATCCCAGGTGGGAATGGCTCACAGCCCTCACCTGGCTCTGAGTGCTTCTTGTAAAGTGTTCTGGTTTGTGAACATATTGGAACTAACATTAATTCAGGTTTCTCAAAGATTATAAAGCCCCCAGAGACTGTCAATTTAGGTAAAAAATTCCAAAGGAGTATATTCCTGGAAAGATTTCTTATGTTCTCAGTTATATTGCCAGTAGTCTGAGAAATATGTATTTAAATTAAAGAAAATTATTTAAACATAGCAGAGCCAAAAGATATTAATACATCTGATTTTGGTTCTAAAAATGGACAAAGACTTGAGTCAGCAAAGTTTGAGACCACTGCTAATTTTATGTGACCCATTTGATTACATGCTGCCTGTGAAGACAATATCAGTGCATCACAGAGAACTAACTACCATGATATACATGGAAAGAACACCAGGTTCAAAATCAGGAGACATGGATTCAAGGTCAGGTCAGACTGCCACTTATATGTAGAGTAAGGCTCTTCTCCAAAGCAGCCAGGGTTGACCTCTGAAAATGGTTTGCTAGTCACTTGACCCAGAAAACCCCACAAAATCATGCAAACCAAGAGGTTCAAACTGGTGAATAAAGTAGAAATAAAAGTAGGTAATATATTTTTATTTTATGTTTATTAAAAAGGGAACTTCACAAGCTGATTTAGATCAAAAGTAAGGAAAAGGCAAAACAACTAAATTAAGAACAAGATGCTTTTTAAAGTAAAGTTTTGGAAGGAGATTCTTAAAGGTGAATTTAAAATGTTTTGAGGAATGGTACTATTTTATGAAGGTACAGTTTCTTAAGTATTACGAAAAACTTTAGGAAGTATAAGGTTTTTAACGGTATACTATAGTTTAAACATTGCATATTTTCATCATTCATCAAAATTACAATGAAATCCAGTTTCAGCCTGGAAAAATTTTAACTGTCACCAAAAAAAGAAAATGTTACAAAGGTTTTTTTTTAACGTATGGTTAATAGAGGGGGTTTTCAATCATAAAATGGAATTAAATACACTGCTCATAAAAATCAGAGGATCAGGGAACGTGCAGATACTCCAGTCTCCAGTACTTTCAGCCTTTTTCCTTTTTTTTATTTTTCTGAGTGAGAAGTTGGGAGGGGGGAGGCAGACAGACAGACTCTCGCATGCGGCTGACCGGGATCCACCCGGCATGTCCACCACAGGGCTATGCTTGGCCCCTCTGGGGCATTGCTCTGCTGAAACTGGGGCCATTCCAGTGGCTGAGGCAGAGGCCATGGAGCCGTCCTCAGTGCCCAGGTCAACTTTGCTTCAATGGAGCCTTGGCTGCGGGAGGGAAAGAGAGAGACAGAGAGAAAGGAGAGGAGGAAGGGTGGAGAAGCAGATGGGCGTTTCTCCTGTGTGCCCTGGTCAGGAATCAAGACAGGGACTTTCACACACCGGGCCAATGCTCTACTGCTGAGTCAACTGGCCAGTGCTGACTTTCAGCCTTTTGTATAGTGCATTTTCACCAATAAAATAAAAGTTGGTTTTGCATCTCATTTTCATAATCAAACAACTTTTTTTGACTTGTCATTTGCTTTTCTGATGTTCTTGTTTAATAAAAAAATCAAATGCTATTTTTTATTTCCGCCTTTTTTTTTTTTTTTTTTTTTTTACAGGGACAGAGAGAGAGTCAGAGAGAAGGATAGATAGGAACAGACAGACAGGAACGAAGAGAGGTGAGAAGCATCAGTCATTAATTTTTCGTTGCCGCTGCGACACCATAGTTGTTCATTGATTGCTTTCTCACATGTGCCTTGACCACGGGCCTTCAGCAGACTGAGCAATCCCTTGCTGGAGCCAGCGACCTTGGGTCCAAGCTGGTGAGCTTTTGCTCAAGCCAGATGGGCCTGTGTTCAATCTGGTGAGCTCGGGGTCCTGAACCTGGGTCTTCCACATCCCAGTCCGACGCTCTATCCACTGCGCCACTGCCTGGTCAGGCTCAAATGCTTTTTTTTATTGCTTCCTATTCATTTTGAAATATCTCCTAATTTTTGTGCACAGTATATATACAATTCTTAGTTGGCTGAGTAACAGAAGCATTTTTGAATACAGTTGTGCTCAAACCTTAGTGTACTTGTAAAAATGCAGATTTTCAGGCCCCACTCCAGAGATTCTAACTCAGGAGGCAGTAGAGAACCTGTAATCTGCATTTCTTAAAGTTACACCGCCCCTTAGGTAATTCTTAAACACTTTGAGATGCACTTTGAAAAGCTGCTTAACCACCAAAGGAAAATCAGGCAGGAACAATTGTGCGGTCATTTGGGTCATTTGTTTTTTTTTTGTAATGCAAAACAAGTCCTGACAACTGCAGGCCTGGAACCAGAAGCTCGTCCTGTCACTTCTGTCCGCTGCTCAGCAGCACGAACTCCTTCCTCCTCAAAGTTTCAGGTCTCTGAAACTTTGAGAGAGCAGATTGCAAATTTACGACTTTTGAAAATTTATTTCTGGAAATGGTCATGAGCAAAATATTTGCCTTTTTGTAGCACATTTTCACGAAGCCCCAACAATATGCGTATATACTGAAGAGAAAATATTAGGGGAAGACCTAAAAAAGAAAGTGCTCTGTGATGGGGAAGGTGCTGGGAGGCAGTACTCACAGAGATCGGAGGCTAAGCAACTGCCAGAAAGTGTCACTCTTGACTTCATAGATTTCATTATGTCTCAGGTCTCTGAAATGACAGAGTTCCAAAGATTCATTTCGGAGTCACTGGTTTCAAAGATTAGTCTTCAGAGAACTTTTACAGAGGGATTACCTACCCTCACTCAAAGAAACACATGGAATGTGACTATCAAGTGACCTTTACAAATTTTTTTGTTTTGTTTATAAAAAAGACCATTATGATTTATACACTTACAGGTTGTTTGTCTCTCCTCCAAAGCAGCCAGTAGTTCTTTTGGGTGACTATAAAACGACATTCCAAATGCCACCTACTTTCAAATACTCTGAGGATGCCTCTCCTGACTCTGCCTGCTGAGCCTTTCTTATCTGTGAGGGTCTTCAGGAGTTTCAAATCATTACCTTTCAAAATGGGTTATTTTTTTTCTTTTTTAATTGCCCAAAGGCATTCAGAGAAAAATTAAGTAGGAAAGCATCGATGGTTAATACTGTTTAAAACCAAAGTATGACTATGAAGCAATAAGGCTGATGTTTTATAGAGGAGTCAATTTTAAGAGAGGAATTCTAAAATGTTTCATGTGTAAGTAGTGCCAGTGGCACCTGCTCCTAAGGATGACTATTCTGAAACAAATGTACCTGATATTACAAAAGAACAAGACTTATTGGACATGTAAGTTTAGCATAATTTTAAAGCTCAACCAAACCTACATTATTACAACAAGTTCAGGGAGGAAAAAGGAAATAATAAATGGTTTACTTATCGTACAGTGCATGGTGAAATAATATTATCTGTATTTCCCAACTTTATAGCCATCCCATACAGTCACGCCTGTGTGTACAGGAAGGGAACTCATCAAATGCCTCCCCCGTGAACCACAGAGTAGGCAAATCAATGACCCCCGGAAATGTGAGGTTGGGCTCCTATTTTTTGCTAGGTGACTTAGAGACTCTGTAGACATACATTTTCTGAAGCTTTTGGCAGGCTGCAAAACTGGGTAAATCTTCCAGGAGGTTGTAAGACAGATCTCTGAAAAATGGAAGGTACAAAAGGGAAAATCTGTTACATATTAATTGTAAGGAAACATGCTCTGCTCCCTTTAACCTCAAAATTGATATATCTCCTGAAGGCCGACATGGAACAATTCTCCAGTCTTGACATGGAGCAGGTAGTCACTGAGATTATTGGATTAAGCAGTAGATTCAAATGTTTACTAAAATGTAACTGTTATATGTCTTTAATTGATTTAAATAATTTACTTAATGAATTCATTTATATTTTGTTAGTGATGATCTGCAGTGTTCTAGCTATTAGCTTACTGAAATGAGTACAAATCAAATTAAATAATTGTGCCTCTGTTTCTAAGAGCTGCTATGTTTCCACAGTTAAAAGAATCATTGTTGGTTCTTTTCTAATCAACTAAAATAAAAGCCCAACAACAATTCAAAACATAGCACTAACTTTGAAATCAATCACTATAAGGGATGGGGAGAGTCTAAGAAAGTCTTCAGCCAAAACTCAACAAATTACAGAATAACAAAAACATCTGGATATATTTAGAGTATAATATAACTAATCTAAAACAAGCTATGGTAATTTGCAGAAAGCTTAAAAAAAGAAAGCTGGTAGATAAAATTTTACATATAGATAGCAGCTCTTAGAAACAGAGGTACAATTGTTTAATTTGATTTGTACTTACTTCAGTAAGATAACAGCTAGAACATTGTAGATCATCACAAAATATAAATGAATTCATTAAGCAAATTATTTAAATCAAATATACGTATATAAAATCTGGTCTCATGTTTTAGAAGTTATCAGCTAATCAACTCACACATTTTCATGCCTGATTCTTAAAACCAGATCACCACTATACAACTAGAAAAACCAATACTGTTTTCTAAGAGGCTTTTAAGTTATTTTATTCTTTAATTGATCACTTTATTCCACATTTTTTAGAATAAATGGAATTTGTATAGAAATAAAATTAATTTACTGGACATAAATAGCTCAGATAAAACTATTTACAAACACAAGTTTGTAGTTTATACTAGATGCTTCAAAGATCAAACCAAATAAACAAAATAACAAAACCATACCTCCCACCTAAACACAATATACCCGATTAACAATATGGTATGTAATTTTGGAAAGTGAGTGAAATAAAATAAACACACATCTCAAAGCTGATAGCAATTTGGTTCACTCATCTCCACAGACTTCCAGGGGACAAATCCTTCCTGTGTACTTCTTAGTAGAGGGTACATAGTACCTTCTTCCACATAAAGACACAGTATTACTTCCTACCTAACTTCTACCTAATGATTTTCATGGTTAACACTGATCAAGCACTTCTTATATATAGGTACAATGTTTACAGCTTTATTTGAACTATTTCATTTCGTCCTTGTGATCACTTTATGAGGGAGACGCTATTATTATCCCCATACAATGTGAAATGACTTGCCTAACATCAAAAGCTAGTAAATGAGGAAAAAAAGCCACACATTGCCAAGTAATTTCCATGGAGGTGAAGCAACTTGAGGGAAAAACCACTCATGTACAGTGAAATCTCCTCATGTAATGAGTACGCAATGGATGATTCAGCCTAAGAGGGGAGCTCTCAGACCTCTGCTTTCAGAACCTAAAGTAGACTAAAGAAGTTGAGTTCCATTCTCAGCTTCAACCAATTCTACTGGATTCATACATTGGCCAAAGCGCTGACATGTTTCTCAGTTCTTTCTTTAAATGAGAAAATCCCTACTTTGCTGATTTTGCAGAGAGCAGTGTGGAGAACTGACCAATATTGTAGGCTGAAGTGCTTTGAAAATGAAAAGATACTGCCATTAATGTATTTGTGTTTTTTTTAGGCCCTTTTAGTTTCACCTTGAAGAAAGAATAAAGGGAGTGAGAAACAAGAGGATAAGAGTTAATGTTGGCCTGACCTGTGGTGGTGCAGTGGAGAAAGTGTTGACCTGGAAAACTGAGGTCTCCAGTTCGAAACCCTGGGCTTGCCTGGTCAAGGCACATGTGGGAGTTGATGTTTCCTGCTCTTCCCCCCTTCTGTCTCCCTCCCCACCTCTCTCCTCTTTAAGGTGAATAAATAAAATCTTTTAAAAAAAGAGTCAACGTTGCCTGGCCCTGACCAGTTGGCTCATTGGTAGAGCATCAGCCCAACATATAGATGTCTTGGGCTCGATTCCTGGTCAGGGCACATGGGAGAAGCAACCATCTGCATCTCCATCCTCCTTTCTCTCTCTCTCTTCCTTTTAATGGCCATGTCTCGATTGGCTCGAGTAAGTTGGCCCTATGGTCTCCACCTCAGGTGCTAAAAAATGGCTCTGGTTGCAATGGAACAACGGCCCCAGATAGACAGAGTATCGCTCCCTAGTGGGCTTGCCGGTGGATCCTGGTAGGGGCGCGTGCAGGAGTCTGTCTCTCTGCCTCCTCTCCTCTCACTAAAAAATAAAAAAATAAAAAAGGAAAAAAAGAAAAGAAAAAATAGAAGGTTAACGTTGCCTGAAAGTCTGCCGTGTTTCTGGTGCTGGTATAAGTATTTGACATGTAGTAACTCATTTAATCCTCATGATATCCTCTGAAGGAAGGAATTACACTTCTATTTTATAGACTGGGAAACAAAACTGAGAAGAAATGAATAACGTGCTCAAGATACTGTGCTGGGATATAGAGAAACTGGAGTTGGACCAGAAAAACAGACCCCAGAGACTTTGTTTTTAACCACTTTGTCTGTCAGCCTCCATTTATGCAGTTTTAGACCTGGGTGACATAGTGGAGACAGCTGCAATTTAAATACTGGCTCTCTACTTATTAATTATGGGATGTTAAATCCTAGTCATGTTATTGGGCCAGTTTCTTTATGAAACGAGGATAATAACACCTATGCTGGGTGTGGTAGGCAGAATTCCAAGATGGACCCAAGATTTTCACCACTTGCTGTACACGGACTTCTGCCTAGTTATTCCATCAAACTGCCTGTATTTAAAATTTGGACTCTGATACTTTCTTGCAGTGTGATTCTGACAAATGCACTCAACTTCCCTAATTCTGTTTTCTCATCTATATCGACACCAGCTAGGGCAATGTGGGATGAAGAAAAGGAGACTAGCTCTGTCCCTCGCCTTCAAACAGGAGTGAGTGACTTCAAGGCTAGCACGTGGTGCTATTGCTACCCCAGTCGCGAGCCGCTGTGGTCTGCAGTGATGTAGCAGCTTCGGTAGGGGAGGCGGGCTGCCATGGCAAACATTCCCATTTTCCCACTTAATGTTTGTAGTGCTGCGTGTAGTTCTGCTTCTTGGGACAGCCCATGGTGGAATTACAGGCATTTAACTGCTGCAGATGTCTATTGCATGAGAACAGTCATGGCAAGAAGTGAAGGGTCCTTTCATTAAGTCCCAACAACGATTGAGAGTTGGATAATAGGGCCGAATGGGTGTTGAGATAAAAATGGCAGGCTAAAACAAAGCTCTTTGAGTTGCATAAAACATGAGAAAGGCAGAGAAAATAAAGCTCCAAGCCAACATAAATAACATATGTGAACAGTTTAACCATTAGATGAAACATTAGAACATGGCACCCATAACGATATCAGAAGAATGTTTGGTTGCCTTTATTAAGGTTGGTGTGGATCTGATAGCTTAATTTTTTATTTTGGCATCCATAATGGATTTTTAAATCCATATTGTTATTTTTTTCCTGCTCTGCAAAGCCTGTCAAGGGGGAAATGAAGTTATTGGGTCTTGTCTATTTTTTGGAAGGAAATGTGTGCCAGTTGGGGTTTGGAGGCAAAGGGTCCTATCAGAGAGCCACTTCATTAGCCCAAAGTGGGCAATGGAGGCCTGACCTCCTTGAGACCGGCAAGAAAGGAAATTTCTTCCCTTTTAAAGGATTATTGAAATAGTGCCTGCCACTTCATCCCTAAATGGAAGTTGCCTGTTTATACAACATTATTGCCTTACTGATACGCACAGCATTTGGAGATTAGGTAACTGATCACACACGGTTTGCGGAAGAGATGAGATCTGCGCTCCAGTTAAAGTCCTGTTGAAACACAAGCCAGACGTAATTCCTTTATTCAGGCATCGCACAGTGACAGATTTGGATTCACTGACATTCAGATCGGTCAGGCTTTAAAAGCAGTGCCTGTGTTGGTCAAAGCCAAGAGCCTTCTCAAGTACTCACAGACTCTCCAGGCTCGCGGTTCCAGTTAAATCAGGAAACTCAGTTATTTGTGAGGCCCCATTCAAAGTCCTAGAAGGAGGGGGATACGGATGTTATTGGGAGAAGATTCTAGAAAAGGGTAGTCTTTATTCCCATTTTCAAAGCACTTCAACTTAAAATATTCATTTGGTTTTTACGGTAATCCTACAAGGGGAAAGTGATATGTAAGAGACAAACTTACAGTGTTCTTAGTTCAGGTAAATGTTGAAAAGCGGACCTTCCAACAAGTTGGATGGGGTTGTCGTAGAAATGTCTGAAAAAAAATCCAAACACCAATGTCTTACTATAAAACTTGACCTGTTCAAATTTTCAGCAAGTACATTAAATGTATTTATGGAATTCTGACTATATACTATATTACATAGCATTCCTGATTATGTGGTTTTAGGCAGACCTTCAAAGTATTTGAATTCATATCATGAGGCTTTTGGTAAGAAATCCATACCATATAAAACTGAAAATTTCTGACAGCAAGGAAGATATAAGTGATAGTCACTAAGGAGAAAAGCAACTGAACTGAATGTAGTTATGACTTAAAAGTCTTCCTGTGCCCCCAACATCTGTGGATCCAACATCCATTGAATGGCAAGAAGGTAATTCAAGGTGCTGGCAAGCATATTAATTAAAGAAAGATGAAGTTCTATATATCTACATGAAGACTACACTCTCTGGTCAAATCTTATCATAACAAACAAAAGGAACTCATCAAATTATTTAAGAGTAAATGAGCAATATTTTTGTAATAATGTCATAATTTTTTTGAATTAATTATTGTTCTAAAAGGCGAGACATTATTAGAGCTTAAAAATATTTTGTTTTACAGATGTTTTCAATGTAATGGTATTCGCACTGCCTGGTCAATAGGGCCCCCCAAATAGTTCTGAGCTGAGACATTCTTCTAGTTCAATGCAATTCAACAAATATTTATTGGTGTCTACTATGCTCAAAGTATGAGGGTAGATACTGCAGGGGTTGAGAGACTGAGCCATGAAGGAGGCTGTTGTGTAGCTACCATGTGCCTGGCATTTATGCTAAATACTGGGAGTTTGAAGAAGAATGATAAAATGTCCCTACCCTAAAGAAGCTTGGAATCAGTTGGGATAAAACAAATAAATCAGACTATATCACTTTCTAGTTGACAAAGCATTTTAACTGATTCACCCAACAACTTAAGATGCATAGTATAGACACTTACATACTATTTTTCTTATTTTTGGAGGAAGAAACTGAGACTCAGGTAATTTGGCAAGTTCATTATTTCCCAGAGCTTCAATTTTCTAATTTGTTAAACTGAGAAAATAATACTTAGTTTTAGGGTTTGTGTGTGCTTTGAAAGAACTAATGTATGTGTCCCATCTGGCACTGTGCCTGGGATATAGCTGTCATCTGACAAACCTAAGTCCCCTTCTGCACTTCTGCCCTCTTTGTTTCCCTTGGATTAAATGATCTGTAAGAGAAATAGTTGAAGCTGGAATATAGGTTTTAGAATTAAAAAATGGAGTTTTCTTCATAATGTTACATTATCCTTTGTCTACACTATATGCTTATACGTTCCTATATATGTACACTGGGCAGATGGGATGGATACACATGCTTGGATCCATAAGGCAGAGAAGTAGGACAATTGCAAATAAGGAGCTGTGGGGTTCTCGGAAGGGAGTTCTCTCACGAGGGCAGGAAAACCTTCATGGACATGTCCTTTGAAATGTACCCTAGAACAGAAAATGTCAGTAAGCATAGTGAGGGGATAGAAACATAGGAGGAAAGGAAATAAAGAAAAAGATTCATTTTATGAATTTAGCTTAGTTGTTCTGGGTTATGGCATAGGGTAATTGAATAGAGCTTTGGGAAACTGATCAGGAGGGTTGGCTTGGGCCACGTGGAAGGCTGTGGAGGTCGGGGTTAAGGAGTTTGCATTTAATGTAAATGGACGATCCTGAATCTCTTTATGTTTTACGGCAAGAGAGTGACTATATAGATGCTCTGTTTCAAGAGAGATGACTCTGCCATTAGTAGAGGCAGGGAGATGAGCCTTAGATAGATAAAAATCTAGAGGTAATGACTAGTAGAGAGGCTGATGGGCAGCTTGGAGGAGAAGTTATGCATAGGATGGGGACTACAGAAGTAGAAAGAAGCCTAAGTAGCCAATGGACACCGGAAGTCTTTGCCTTCACAGAAAGTGGAAATGGGGTGCGTGCAGCATGAATGGGGGCAGCAATGACTAAAGATGGAAACAGAGGCAGAAAAAAGGAGAGGAGAATTTCAGGGGCACTTAGTCAATATTAAGTACTGAATAGAAACAATAATAAATTTGGGGGGGACTATTAGTCCTCCTCAAGCAGTATTAATATATCAAAAAAGTGGTTTAAAAAAACTAGTCCCAGCCTTGGTTGGTTGGCTCAGCAGTAGAGCGTTGGCCCAGTGTATGGAAATCCCAGGTTTGATTTCTGGTCAGGGCACACAGGAGTAGCGCCCACCTGTTTCTCCACCCCTCCCCCTCTCACTTCTGTCTCTCTCTCACTCTTTCTTCCTTTCTCTTCCCTTCCTGCAGCCATGGCTCATTTGAGCAAGTTGGCCTTGGCCACTGAAGACAGCACCATGGCCTTGCCTCAGGCACTAAAATAGCTCGGTTGCCAAGCAACAAAGCAATGGCCTCAGGTGGGCAGAGCAACTCTAGTAGGGGGCTTGCTGGGTGGATCCTGGTCAGGGTACACACAGGAATCTCTCTCTCTGCCTCTCATTTAATAAGCAAACAAACATAACCAGTCTTGTGCCTTCTAGGAAAAAGAAGCAAAAGCAAAGCAATTTGCCAACCTCTTACTATGTGAATACTCTCTAATGAGGACTGATGTTTATTGGCAATAAACTTTGAAACCCTTAGTTTTCCAACATAACGTCAGAACATTTCAGGAATGATGAGTGGTACTCTTTTCCCCCCCAGTTCTTAGGGCTAATTGGGACTACAGCTCATTTGTGAAAATGCTACACAGTTCCAGAAAGCCTCTCAATCAAGCTGGCACAGGACGGATATCTGCCAAGAAGTGCCCCTAGAGTCACATGCAAGAGTTGTCCTTTCTTTCTCTCTCTCTCTCTTTTGTGTGTGACAGAGACAGAGAGAGAGTCAGAGAGAGGGACAGAGAGGAAGAGACAGGAAGGGAGAGAGATGAGAAGCATCAGTTCTTCTTTGTGGCACTTTAGCTGTTCATTGTCCTTACTCTCTTCCTCCATATTCAAGCCCTCCCCCGTGACCTCAGTCCAATCTTACATCCCAAATCTGCCAGGTGTCTTTTGACTAAAAGCCAACCTAATACCAACATATTTTTTGTCTTCCTATATAGCTACATACGATCAATCTTACGTCTGTGCTAAATGTGAAACATAGACTTAATTATACATTATAGCTGTAAGTCTATTTTATGCTTTTATTGTACATAAATCATCATCATATGCACCCTTCTAAAACATACGCATATTTCTAGAATTACAACATAGCTTGTAATTGTATAAACGTAACTCAATGCTTGAGCGTGACAATGAAAGGATGTAGACACAGCATGAAACAGGGTTCCCATTCCCATCACCAATTCAGGTTGCAGTCCATTGTTGCAGAGGTCTCTTATTTTTGTGTAACAATTTCTATGTCTAGTGTATTTAGATACATGCTCACTAGGTGACCTTGACACTGATACTTCAAAAATTAGTTTTGTTCCTTAGAAAAGAGAGAGAAGCAAAGCATTTCACAAGATTATTGTGAAGTGAGACAAGGCAACTGAGGATACAAAGCATAACGCAATGCATATTGAAGGTCCTAGAAAAAAGAGAATATTTTATACTATTTCAAAATTCAGCTAAAACCTGGAAAAACACCTCTTGATATACTGCTCTGTATAGAGTCTTACATTGACTGAGAAAAACTTGGACAAATATAGAGATTTCATTGTATTATATTTAAAAGAGAAATGCATTTCAGGATGAAAAAATAAAAGAGAACTATGGTCACTACTTACATTGTAATAAGAGAAGGGTTGCCTACAAATGCTTTCTCGGGTATGGACTTGATATTGTTGCTATGAAATCCTCTAGAAAGAGAAGAAAAACATTTTATAGATAATAACATTTGGGGTAAATTGTTCAATAGTTCTCACTCTCTCTGTGGCAATAACCAGCACCTTTAGTGACGAGAGGATAAGGTTAAATTCCTTTATGCAGTTTATGAGGAAACTTATGCGCCCTCACTCGCTCTCTAAGAGGAAAAGAAATCATAAGGTCTCATCTTGAAAAAGAAATAAAGAATCTGAAAATAATAACTGTGCTTTATGGAAACACACTCTATTGTTATAACAAGAATATTAATCTGTTCATATCCTATATAGCACTGTATAACAATGTGAGACAGAAGGAACCCTCTTTGGAGAGATTATGACCACTACTGATCCTATCTGAAGCTAGGAGAAGAGAAAATTGACTTCAACTGCTGTGAAGTAGAGATTTAAGTAATCCCTTTATGAGGACAAAATATCCTGACTGAAAGAAGGTGCTCGGTGAGGCTGTAATAAATTGATTCTCGTCTGTTGATGTTCACGCCTGAACAGCAGAGTGGCAGAAATCTTCGGGATCTCTGTGGGGCTGTGACTGAACGAGATGCATGGCAGCTTTGGTCTGCCTAGCCATGGACATGATGATGACTTTCCAGCTAGGCTTAGGCCAAAAATTGGGTTTTCATGAAGCAG
Source organism: Rhynchonycteris naso (assembly GCA_037038555.1). NCBI lineage: Eukaryota > Metazoa > Chordata > Mammalia > Chiroptera > Emballonuridae > Rhynchonycteris > Rhynchonycteris naso. The sequence continues at coordinate 108,310,879 of CM072996.1, read as the reverse complement.
AACCTCCTAAACTTTTTTTTTTTTTAAAATAAATGAGTCCTGCTGCCTACCTCCATTTTAACTGTGCGTCTTATTTCTCTCTGCCAGGAAAATGGGCTCTATGCTTATTTTCCTTCCCACACGTTAGAAGATGACTTACATAGGTTATTTTTAGGCATTGTAAAAAACTGATTAAAGTATATAAAAGAAAATATATGCAACTTAGTAGCTGAAAGTTAGTTTTACTTTAGTAAAATTGTGTTTTTTAAAAAAAATTAAGTAAGATTCATGAAGTATGTAAAGGATGTGAAATAATGTAAGTGGAAGCATCTAGCACTGCTCCGGGCATAAACAGTTTGTTCTAGATGGCACAGGCCTCTGCAACTTAGAAATGTTTTTCAAAATGCTCAGCAAATAACTAAATTCCATTATAGTTCTGTACAAGTCTATAAAGTATATAAATGTTGGGGAAATATGTGTTAGAAAAGGAGCACGGCTTAGAAAAATTTGTATATATTTTTTCTAATATACATATATTAGAGAAATCCATTATAAATTTAAAAGGATTATCTGTTGTTTCCTGGTGATAGAATCAATCAAAGCATATTTGAAGTGTACTTAACTGTCATTTATAGGAATTAAACATTTGTACTTAACTGTCATTTATGGGAATTAAACATTTGTACTTAACTGTCATTTATGGGAATTAAACATTTTTTCTAGTAAGTCACATTATGTACACATTATGTACAATGATCAAACATATTTTAAAATAAACTCATGACAAATAGAAACTTCTCATTAAATCTGTCCTAAATACTTACAGTTCTTTAAGGTTGGAGAGTGTCCTGATCGCAGTGGGGAATTCATCAAGGTTATTATAATTTAAATCTCTGAAAATAAGTAAATAGTATTTTCAGCTTTTCATTCACAGATTCATTTATATACTACATTTACAAGGAACATTCCCATGCTATTTCAATGGACCTGTATCACTGATGAAAATTCTCCTTCCTTTTCCTGTGGAGAGAGATTGGCTTGGCTTGCTGATCACCATTATTCCATGAGTATCTGTATTACAATGGTAATTAGAGCGATCATGAGAAATTTCAGAGTCAAGGCCCAGGAGCACAGGTGCATTTCAAAACAGGGAGGGGACAAAGAGTGGCACTAATGCCCAAGCAGGAGGGATACTTGGCCAGGTGTAGGCAGCTCGCTAATGTGGTTCTTCACCTGAACCCAGTTCAACAGAGCTGACTGGCTATAATTGCACTGTTCTTGATTCCTGAATCATGTCATGTGCCCTTTCTTCTTCCCTCCTTCATCCTCGTTTCCCCCTCTGCTTTTTAGAGTCTTGCCTGAGAGGACATCTTGGACAGCTGCTGTGTCCCTGACTCCTGCAGAGTACCCGTATCCCTCAGAGCCTGCAATGCAGGATGACCACCTGTTTCTGGAGGGGTTTGTACATCCAGGGAGCTCTCACGGAAGATGTTAGGTCTAGAATTTTTCGGGGACACAAATGATAATTCAGATCAGAAGTATGATTTTTTCCTTGGACGTGAGGCAAAGCTGTGTATTACCTTTCGTGCACAAGGATGGACTAGTCAAACGATCTCAAATAATCAGTTTCTCTATTTGTTATGACAAAAATGGCTTTTCGATTCTGTTACTCTCAAGAGCTTTAAACATTTACTCCACCTGATAGCTACAACTCCGCATGAAAAAGTAATTACTTCCTGGTCTCTGGGGATGGCATATTTCCCAGATGACACAGAAAAACCTTTTGGTTAGGCAATCAGATGTGGTTAGATCTTTCTCTGTGGAGAATTGCTATTTAATTTTAAGAGAGAGATAATTTAACTGAGTTAAACTTGAATCAAGATTCCTACTTGTCTGACACAAACCATCCTTAAGCTATCCTGCAGGCAGGAAACTTGTGTCTTTTGTGGACATAAATTTTCTTCCTGTTTGTAAACCTCTCCAGATGCTCTGGTTTGATTGAAAAAAGGATTGGGCCCTTATAAATTACTTGGATTTCTAGTGAGGGGAAGGAAGAGGTTGGGAGTAACCAATTTACTGGTCCTCTGTAGCTGTGGGCAAGGTGAGGAGAGGGGGGACAACAAGACACTCGTGGGTTTCTCCCCAAATGTTTAATTCTATGGTATTTACAGGCCATCCTGGATCCTCATCTCACACATGGGGAAAACAAGGAAAGATCAGTTATGGAGATACCCATCAAAGGCCATCTTGTTTTTATTTCTGTTAAGTTGAAAAGGACCGGAAGATGCTTTCCATTGCTAAGATCCCCAGCCCAGCCCTGTGTAGATAAGAGAGAAGTTCTAATTTTTCTTAGCAGCCGATGGAAACTGCTTGCCTATGGCATTAAGTTGACATCAACATCCTGCCCGAATAAGTTCATCTTTGGCTTCTTCTTATGGGAGTGATTTCCTTCTTTCTAAGAGGAAACACAGAGTGACTTATGTAACTCTGAAAGGAGAGCTGTTAGTGCTGATTGGCCTCAAAAAGACCACCAACAGTAGATGGTCTGGAAGGAAATTAGTGGACCCAGACAGGGTTAGAAATTTAATCGACCATGTGCAAATTGCTAAGCTCTGTATGCAAATGACTTCTGGATCCCAAGGCCTCAGGAGACGTGATCTTTGATCATCTCCTGCAATCCTGGTGAGAACCAGCAAGTATAGATCCAGTGGCCCTGTGTGGGTGATTGTTCTTGAGTATTAAAAACATGAGGGTTTGGGGTGGGGGCCCAGCTAGAACCACCTCCTCTCCCAGCATGCTCAGAACCCTCACTGCCCGTCACCCACCTTCATGCGATCTCTCCCGCTCACCAGGGAAAGGAGGATCAGCCTTACCTCGGGGAAAAGTGTGTGGCTTCTAAGAAGCCCTTCTCCAAGTGGCCCAGGATACACTCTAGGCTACAGTGAGCTGGCTGGGCTCTATTTTTATTATAGGTAACAACTCAAAATTAAATTTTTGGCCTATTCTTTGGAAGTGGACTATAGCAGTAAGCATGAATTTTGAGTCAAACTACAGAAGAAAGCAAATCCCAGTTATGGTATCAATTAGCTGTGTAATGTTGGTAAAATACTTAACAGCACTAGACCAAAGATGAGATATAGTAATAACTGCTCTCCTAGGATGGCTATAGAATGAACTGAAACAAAGTATGCAAAATGCTCAGTGTAATATTTGACTTTACAGATATATTCAATCCATGGTAGCTGCCATTACTTTTTAGTTTTTATATTTGCTTTTAGCATGAACCCTTGCTGTTTTCTAATGAGACAGCTGCTCATCTCAAATTGGAGCCTCCTCTACACCCTCTCTTTCAGTGCGGAGTGAGACTGAGTGACAGTGGAGAATTGACCCTTGACAGAGAATACACGTTCCTAAGCAAACCATCCCTGCACAGGGGAGAGCATCTCCTTTAGCTTATCATGATTCTAACTAAGTGATCATTCTTGTTAGATTAAAATAAAATCTTAGTTTTACTGTTTAGCTTAATGTTTGTGTGTAAGATGAAGCCACTGTGCTTGTCTGTTTAAAGCTCAGTCACTGAACCAAACCCAACAGTGAGTCTGACTTTAAGGCTATTTTGATGCCTTCAGAATACTCATGAGAGGCATTTCTATATACCAACAATGAAATATCAGCAAAAGAAATTAAGGAAACAATTCCCTTCACTATTGCAGCCAAAAAATAAAGTACCTAGGAGTAAATTTAACCAAGGAGGTTAAGGACTTGTACTCGGAAAATTATAGAACATTGATAAAAGAAATCAAGGAAGATACAAACAAGTGGAAGCATATACCGTGCTCATGGCTAGGAAGAATAAACATCATTAAAATGTCTTTATTACCCAAAGCAATTTATAAATTCAATGCAATACCAATTAAAATACCAATGACATACTTCAAAGATATAGAACACATATTCCAAAAATTTATATGGAACCAAAAAAGAACACGAATAGCCTCAGCAATCTTAAAAAGAAAAAATAAAGCAGGAGGTATCACTCTTCCAGATATCAAGTTTACTATAAGGCCATTATACTCAAGACAGCCTGGTACTGGTATAAGAACAGGCACATAGATCAATGGAACAGAACAGAGGACCCAGAAATAAACCCACAGCTTTATGGACAACTGATATTTGACAAAGGAGGAAAGAACATACAATGGAGTAAAGACAGCCTCTTTAACAAGTGGTGTTGGGAAAATTGGACATCTACCTGCAAAAAAATGAAACTAGACCATCAACTTACACCATTCACAAAAACAAACTCAAAATGGATAAAAGACTTAAATGTAAGCCGCGAAACCATAAGCATCTTAGAAGAAAACATAGGCAGTAAGCTCTCCGACATCTGTAGCAGCGGTATATTGGCCGATTTATCTTCATGGGCAACTGAAATAAAAGGCAAGATAAACAAATGGGACTATATCAAACTAAAAAGTTTTTGCACAGCTAAAGACAATAGGAACAGAATAAAAAGACAAACCACACAATGGGAGAACATATTTGACAGCACATCTGATAAGGGGTTAATAACTAAAATTTATAAAGAACTTATAAAACTCAACACCAGGAAGACAAACAACCCAATCAAAAAATGGGCAAAAGAAATGAATAGACACTTCTCCAAAGAGGACATGCAGATGGCCAATAGGCATATGAAAAAATGCTCAACATCACTAATCATTAGAGAAATGCAAATTAAAACCACAATGAGATATCACCTCACACCAGTCAGAATGGCACTCATCAGCAAAACAACACAGAACAAGTGCTGGCGAGGATGTGGAGAAAAGGGAACCCTTCTGCACTGCTGGTGGGAATGCAGACTGGTGCAGCCACTGTGGAAAACAGTTTGGAGATTCCTCAGAAAATTAAAAATCGAACTGCCTTTTGACCCAGCTATCCCACTTATAGAAATATACCCTAAGAACACCATAGCACTGTTCGAAAAGAAGAAATGTGCCCCCATGTTCGTGGCAGCATTGTTCACAATAGCGAAGATCTGGAACCAGCCCAAGTGTCTGTCAGAAGACGAGTGGATTAAAAAGCTTTGGTACATATATACTATGGAATACTACTCAGCCATAAGAAACGATGACATCGGATCATTTATAACAAAATGGATGTACCTTGATAACATTATACGGAGTGAAATAAGTAAATCAGAAAAAAAGAAAAACTGAGAACAGCATGATTACATACATAGGTGGGACATAAAAGTGAGAATATGAGACATGGACAAGAGAGTGGTGGTTAATGGGTGGGGGGAGGGAGGGGAGGGTGGGATAGGGAGGAGGGGAGGGACACAGGGAAAACCAGATTGAAGGTGACAGAGGACAATTTGACTTTTGGTGATGGGTATGCAACACAATTGAATGATAAGATAACCTGGAGATGTTTTCATTGTACATATGTACCCTGATTTATTGGTGTCACCCCATTAGAATTAATAATAATAAAATATATATATTAAAAAAAAAAGAATACTCATGAAAACATTGGAGAAAGGGAAACAAATAAAAAGTCAACTCACAACGTCTCTAGGCTATGGAGCCCATCAAAGCATTTCTTTCCCAGAGAGTGGATTCTATTGTTATGGAGATGCCTGCAAGGGAACATTACAGACATGGTCACCAAGGCACACTGCACAGACACTTAGGCTCAACATACTGATTGCTCAAATCCAAATAAATTTCTACTAAAGATTTCACTAATTATATATAAGAAATGTTCTGGATAACTTTTTTTTTTTTTTTTAATGCACGAGAGAAACAGAGAGAAAGAGGAAGGGAGATACAAAAGGAAAGAGATGAGAAGCATCAACTTGTAGTTGTGTCACTTTAGTTGTTCATTGATTGCTTCTCATATGGCCTTGATGGGGGAGGAGGGTGGCTACAGCTGAGCCAGTGTCCCTTTGCTCAAGCCAGAGACCTTTGGGCTCAAGGCAGTGACCATGAGATCATGTCTATGATTCCATGTTCAAGCTGGCAACCCTGCACTCAAGCTGGATGAGCCTACGTTCAAGCAGTATGAGCCTGCACTCAAGCCTGCGACCTAGGGGTTTCAAACCTGGGACCTCAGTGTCCCAGGCTGATGTTCTATCCACTGTGCCACCACCAGTCAGGCTGTTTAACATTTTTTCTTTTTTAAAGTTTATATGCTCAATTCACTCTTAGCATAGATGATCTTATACTATAGAATTTAATAGGCAGTCACAGTTTTACCTTTAGGGTTGGAAATATCAGGGATTGTATTATAATATGAGCAATATGATTGATAAAAGTAAACTCAGGTTGTTCCGTGTGGTTGTTCTGCATAGTTGCCAACCTGGGTTACTTAGCATGGCTTTGGGATGCAGAGTGGTAAGCAGAGATGCTGACTGTCATCAACAAATGGAGGACAGAGGAAGGTTCTGGATGTACTAAGCATGTTCTTTATTGAAGCTGATGGCTTATAATGGCTACATTCCCAGGGTGGAGCCACAGGTTAACAGAAAACAGCACTTTTGACTACAGAAAATGGTGATCAGATTTTTCAGCTGCCAAGGAGATTAGTTATCTTGACACAGTATTAATGTGTATAATTATTAGCATTGGCTGGTCAATCCAGTAAGAGCAACTTGCATAACTGAAAACTGGACCAAGTTCTGAAAATATTTTTGGAAAATAAGTTTAAGGAAGACAGAATAAAAAAGAATAGTTGGATCTCTAAATCTATTCCCTTTAGTGTAGTGATTTCCAACTGGTGTGCTGTGGTACGCTGATGTGCCTCAGAAAAATTTAAAACACACAATACCTGACTATTTAGCCAGGGGCACTGGCCTCTTTCCCCTTAGATTGTCAAATGGAAAAATGACAACAGCCATCACAACAATAGCTGTCCTGTGTGAATGAATCAAAATTATACCTTTTTTTTTTTTGTCAGATTGGCAGAGAATATATATATATTTTGGTATGCTGCAGAATTTTAGTAATTAGTTTGTGTGTGCCATGAGATGACAAAGGTTGACCATCGCTGCTCTAGTGGAAGAACAATGAAAGTACCTATCCAGCTTCTGGTATGTCCATAGCATCATCTTTGTATGTGAAACCCCGTTTAGAAATTTGTTGATGTCACCAAAATTTTGTTATTTCTTCAGAGTAAGATTTTTATTCTAATAAATATACTCTGGGTTCATGTGAGACCTCTGTAGTATTTATTGAAGATCTTCTACATGCAACACATGGAGAAAGGGGGTTGAGGGGAACCTAAAAGGATGGGTAAGATGCTGGCCTGATTTCAAAGTAGTATTTAGTACAGTGCAAGAGACAGACATGCAGTCAGGTGAAGGGGGATGACTGAAGGCAGCGGTGGGGTGGGGGTGTGTGGAGTGAAGGGGGAAGTGGTACAGAAGAGGCCTTGCTCAAAGCTTCGACAGGAACTGATCTTACAGCCTTGCAAGCAGCTGCTATTTTCTTCTATCAGCATCGATCGACATATTATACCCATGGGACGTATTGCCACAGTCTTAAAGAAGAATGATTATTTTCGAACTATTACTTGAGAATCATTTTGGTTTATTAAAATAAAGAAACCTAGACCTATGCAGGGTGGGGATGGGAGAGGAAAGCCATATGCAAGTATAGCTCACTGGTGGGTTAATTCTTGTTTCTCTTTTCTTGGTAGGGGTTCAAGAAGCACTTATTAAATAATAAGAAAAGCACATTTCAATTTGACCTGAAATATAATTTATTATCAGAAATGAGGCATTTTTATTACCTTCAGTCCCTGAACTAATTGTACAGTGTGGTGATTACTTGTACAATATACAATGGGCAGAGGTCATATTTTATTATCTTTGAATGCCCAGCAGCCCTTGGCACTTAGCAAGTGTTCCATAAATGTTTCATTCTTTTATACAATTAGAACACTTAGGAGTCATTTTGGGGAGGGATTCGGGGAGTTTTCTATACTTAAAATGTCCCTATTCAAGGTCTGAAGGGCCAGCACTTTAAGGCCAAGGTCTTCCAGAGAATTTAGAAACTGTTGAAAGGGAAAGAGGGGGGAAAAATCAATAGAACTTACAGAACTACCAAGCTGGAGAGGTTTCCAAAGGCATGGTCTGGTATGTGGTGTATTTTGTTCAGGGCCAAGGTCATGGCCTGCAATGCTGATAAACTTCTGAAGGCCTGGACAGGGATTTCCGTCAGAGCGTTGTCATCAAGCCACAGGTGCCTAAGGGAATGCAGGCCACTGAAACAGCTGGGGGGGACGTAGCTGATGTGGTTGGCATCCAGCCGCCTGGTGAAGAAAGCAAGCAAGATATGGACATTAGAGCAAAGCCGAGGCAAAGATGGTCCTTGCAAGAAGACTCTGCCTATGCTGTTTAACATAGTAAAACAGTGCCTGGGGCCTCATGATCCCCTAATGCTGGAATGTTTTGCTGCCTTGGTAAGCTCTCTTCTTCACTCAAGAGTAGAGCCACTGCTTCTGAGGTCCCCTTGGCTGTAAAATTCCATGGTGCTATGATTCTCCAGGCTTGTGAGCAGTGTACTTTCATGCAAGGAGTGGCCTCGCCTGAGGTATAGAGTTTCAGGTGAGGACCTTCTAGTTTTCCTTTCCAACACCAAGAGAAAGACACCTTCTCCCACCCCAAGCCAAATACATGCCTTTGTGTTCCCTAGATTGTTTTGAACATACTGAACATAATAATCTACTAATTTGTTCATAAAGCTCTGGCAAAAGATTGTTTTAGTATTTGAAAGGGACAGAGTAATTTTTAAAGGTTGTTAGAGAGGGGAAAGGGGCCCCTCCTTTTTTACTTAGTACAGGGCTGGGCAGCCCCATAACTGCTGGATTTCTTGTTCATTCTGACCACTGGTATTGGACAGATGTTTGTTTTCCCTGACATTTTAAACAAATAATAAAATTAACAGCATTTCTAGCCTTTACTTCTTTTTTCCACACATCATTTATTTATTTATTTTTTTGGTGGGGGGAAAGACACCTAAATATAGGTCTGGTTAATGAGCTGTTGCAACTTCAGAGCCAGTGGAGGGAGTGCAATATATTTATTTCCCCCTAATCCAACACAAACAATGGCTATAATTACGATGCCGTAACTTTTCTTATTGGAGTGACCAGACAGATAAATAATTAAAATTCTCTGTAAGGTGCAGGAACGATAGAACCACCATCACTCAGCTATGCCTCCAGCAACCCTCACACACTATTTTTCTCAATCTGTTCTGAAGGTGCACACATCTGTTTGCATTTTTCAAAGCTAGGATTTAAAAAAAAAGAAAAAAAAAAGAGTTGCATTTTAAGCAGTCCATGTATTGAGAGGGATTAGGAAATCATGAGTGGATTTTGAAAAATATTTTAGGAAGCATTTAAAACTAAACCTATGTAGCGAGCACACCAGGATCAGGAAATAATCCCCTGCACACCAAATTTAAACAATTTAGAAATAGAATTTTCTGTGATAAGGAGCTAATCTTTATGGAAAGTGGCTTCTTCTCTTTCGGTCACAAATGTTGCTTCACCTGTCCTCTGGCTCCTATGTCTGACTGAGTGGGCCAAGTTTTTATAGTAATGGAGGAATGAATTTTAAGCATTCAGTGTCATAGTCAACTCACAATTAAATTTCCTGTGGAACAATTATTACTGCAGGCAGCAGAAGCACAGCTTCTAAATATCACAAGGTTCTGTCAACAAGTGGAGTTGGAAATGTTTAGAAAAACTCAAACCGTCTCTTCCCCCTTCTCCAGCAACAACATGCTTAGCCCATGTTCAAATATGGTGGAGTTTCATCAGGGGATGAGGAGGTGATTGTTATTGTTTGATGAGAAATAAAGCACATCTGTAAACTCTCCTTAATGACTGTACTGATTAAAGAATAAAAACTTTTTTTAAATAATATGAACTTCACATTTTAGTTGACATATCATCTATTGGCAGTTGTTTATGCATTGAAACATCTAGCGCCTTCTAAGAGTCCTGAAAATGACTACCCTTAAAGTGGAGTGCAAAACCTGGGGTACCCTTATGGAAAAGGTTTTCTCAGCATTGAGTCCTAGACTTGTCTTCTTTGATATTTAAGGTACTACCAAAGTTTCTGCTGGATTTTGAAGTGACCTTTGATTAGTTTCTGATGTTAATAAGCCCATTTCTCTGGATACATGTCTTTTATGAATCACTTCCCCCACCTCAGAAAAAGGATTCAATTTCCCCTCCACATTGTAATCTTAGAGCATTTGCTGTCTGAAATGCAATGAGTAAGACAGGGTTATTTTTCACAGTCCTAACACTCAAGTACTAATACTCCCAAATCCAATACTTGGGTATCCTGAGTGCAGCACTAAAACATTTCATATGAAAGCTTCCAATAAATGATACTCCTTCTAACTGCAGTGTTTTGAAGTCCATGTCCACCCCGCCTCAGTGGTTCAAAGCCAATTCAGAGAGAGGTACGTTGTTCACATTCAGAAGCAGTATCTGACTTAATCTTAACAGATGATCCTCAGACTAACCGGGAGTATGGGATTAATTAATTATCTAGCCAGTCATACAGGTGGCTCTTACAGAACAAGGTTAAGACTGTAGACAAAGCAGCTGGCAGGGCACAACTGGAGCCTATTCTGTGAGTAAACAAAGGACTCACAATTATATCAGTCTGGTCTTTTGGGGCAACTGGACATTTCCTATTCATATGCTTGGAAAATACAATAATTAAGCAGTGGGGTATAAGAAAAACAATACTGCACAGAACATAAAAACGCACAAAAATGTGGTTCTATAACATTATCAGGAGCAACAAAACTACATTATATATTTCCATTTCTTTTAAAGGTGTTTCCTTGTTACCATTTCAATTTCATGCAAGTCACAAGGTGTGCGTGTGTGTAGGCAGCTCAGAATCTGTAAATTAGTGCAGAGATTTTGGATGAGGAATCTTGGTTTCAAGTCAGTATTATCGCTTTGTGACCATGGCCAAGTCAATAGAACTCTACCTTCATGTCTATAAAATGGGGACAACACTGCTTTATCTTATAGGGGTTGCTTATAATTAAAGAAAATAACACAATGGAGCTTTGTTAGTTATAATGCACCTTGATGATCTTAAATCAACATTACTTGAAGCTGGTTAACAGTTTGTGTTTTTGTCTTTTGACCATCAGAATAATTCAGAGAAAAAAAGGTAAACACAATATTTTTGCCTTTGTCAAAAGTTAGTTAAAATAAATGCTAGGTTGTCAGTGCATTTCAGTCCTGAGAAATGCAGACTACTTCTTCCATCTCTCATAACAAAAATAAGAAGTGTCTGCAAGTAGACTTAAAAGAAGTCACTATTATTTTTCAGTCTTCAGTATTATCATTGTGTGTGTGTGTGTGAGCGTTTTGTTCCTGATACATTACTGAATATACAATCTTCTTTCTAAAGGCAAAGGAGAAGTAGTGACATGTGATAGATGTCACATTCTCAGAGGAAGTTCTCAGCAATAGTCTTGGTATAAGTTTAAGTATCCATAAATAATGTGCTAGACACATAAAAAACCTGCAGGCAGTTATGTACTGCAAAATGAAACACTTGGACAGTGGACTGGCTGTAGAAAGGTCACCATGAGAGCAGTGTACAGGAGGAACTGGGAAAGGATGGGGCAAGGCAGCAGCAGGTATCAGGGCGAGAAAAGATGAGTGCCTGAAGGAAGTATGGAAATGGAGAGGAGAGTCTGACATAGGGCACTAAGGACATGAACCTAACAGAACATAGGACTCTCCCGATATGGCCGGAGGGGGAGGCAAGAAAGCTATGGTGACTTGATGTTCCATTCTTGGCAACTGGGCGGATGGAGCCCATGTAAGAGCAGGGACAAATGTTACCCGGTATTATATAAACTAAAAATAAAACATGACTGCATGTTTTCTGTGAATATAGTTCTTTAATATCAATGTAGCCTATGTAATAAAGAGCTAGGAAGGTAACAGATTAAAAAAAAAATCAGTGCCTGACCAGGTGGTGTTGCAGTGGATAGAGCATCAGACTGAGATGTGGAGGACCCAGGCTCGAAACCCCATGGTTGCTGGCTTGAACGACGGCTTATCCGGCTTGAGCGCAGGGTCATTGGCTTGAGCATAGGATCATACACATGACCCTGTGGTTGCTGGCTTGAGCCCAAAGTTGCTCACTTGAGCAAGGGGTCATTTGTTCTGCTGTAGTGCCTCCCCCCCGACCCATCAAGGCACATATGAAAGAATAATCAATGAACAACTGAGATGCTGCAACGAAGAATTGATGCTTCTCATCTCTCTCCCTTCCTGTCTGTCTGTCTTTATCTGTCCCTCTCTCTGACTCTCTGTCTCTGTCAAAATAAAAAAAGAAAAAAAAATCAATCTTCTATGTCAGGCAGTAACAAAAAAAAGAAGTGCTCATTTTTATTTTACTTTCCGTCTGAAATTTTTTCCATGTTTTCATGTATAAAGGGTTAATTGTACAAAAAAATTTTTTTTAAAAGAAATATTTTGCCAATCTGCTCTACAGCACTGACATGATTTTTTGATTTCTAAATGGCATTATTGTAGGGATTAGAAAATCTATGACCTCATTCTTGCTATTGTTGTTCCAGAAAAAGAATCCTTTACATATCTTTTATATGATACCTTGCCAATGGATCACACAAACTTATATCTTTGTTTGAATGTCTTTGATGAACCATAACTATAAGGAAGAAAGCATTAGTCAAAAGATAAGCCATTGATCTCGGCTGGTTTCATATCTGAGATGATTGTAATAATGTCAATTATTAACGTGAATGAATAGAGGAAAAAAAGCAAAGGTGTGAAGAATGTTGCAGCTGCAGGTATAATAGCTTATGAAGTTTCTTTTTAATAAATGAGGGTTCTTTTAAATTTTGCATTATGGCATTTTCCTGACTGATATCACTATTTTATATTTGGACGAACATTTTTCTTTGTAAGTTTTAAAGAAATAATCAAATCTCTTATATAGACATTCGTATATTTTGTGAGACCATTTTGAACAATTCACTAACAGTCAAAAGACCCCAGTGATTTAGTCCCTTTATAAAACCTTTGGAAAGAAAAGCATTTCAGTTGTTATTATTCATTTTGCTATGAAATAAAATCATGTAGTTCCAAGCTTGTAAGGTACAATTCCACAAGGTACCTTAAGTCTTTGCTATGGTGAAATGTTATTGCGTTGGAACCAATGGATCATTAGAGTCAGAAGATCAGTATAATAATACTATCAGGATAGAATTTTACCTATATGAATCCTTACAGATTGAATTCATATTGATATATATAAATTCTTCATTATACTACAAGTAAGTCACTTTAGTTGTTAGTATTGTCTTTTTAAAAAAATATTTATGGAGTGGACACAATGTGAATTTTTTTTTTTTTAAACTTGCCCCCTAAAACTCCCATATGTGCCTTGACCAGACCAGCGCAGGGTTTTGAACTGGTGACCTCAGTGTTCCCAGGTCGATGCTTTATCCATGGCGCCACCACAGGTCAGGCCACAATGTGAAATTTTAATGAAATTTCCCACCCCCCTCCTAGGAAGAGAATATATATAAACATCATGAATGCTTATGTGGGGATTTCTGCTTTTGTTTTTCTAGTATTTTCCTGTATTATTTGTTAATAATAATGTAAGCCAGGAAGATAAATTATTGCTTTAGACTTATCTCTGAAAAGGTAAAAATGTTTCTTCCCCACTTTTCCAGCTTGGGGAGAGATCAAGTCAGCAGGTTCGTTGAAGCGCAGTAATTTTGAGACTAGTCAGCTGGCTTGACCAACAGTCAGATGAAGTCCCAGCTGAACCGAACCTCTGTCTCTCTGGCGTCACTGGGGAGAGTGCAAGAGTCCAGGGAGAAATTTATTTTAAAGTCACTTTACATTAAGTTGTTCAGTTCTCAGAGGTCACCACTGCTGTGAATTTTATAAGAGATAATCTATAGCCGAAGTAACATGAGCATGAACTTCTTCAGTTTCTTTTTCTCCCTAGAAAACAAAGCCCTTCTTTTTGTCAGGGGCACCAGTAGTTTCCCAGGTACCACCAGCGTTGGAAAACTGGAGGTCAGTTTTGAATCTTCCATTGCCTTCCAGCCAATCATTCACCAGGTCTCTCCAGTTATCTTCATCTCGGAGACTCTCCATTTCCACTGTCTAGTTCAGACTCTTATCTCTTCACACCTGTGTTACAGCAACAGCCTCTGAGCTGGTCCTTTTGCCTTTGATCTCTTATCTCTTCAATTAATCCTGTAGGCTGCTGCCAGATTAGCCTCCCTGAGATTGTGTTTTAGGTCATTCCCCTGTTAGGAATCCTTAGTTCTTCCACATTACCATTCCTTTCACCCAAACTTCCCATTCTGATTCACATCTCTCCATCCACCTTACTAGCCAAACATCTCTCTTATTTCTCTGTCTCAGTCACGTCCTTCCCACAATACTTCTGGGCCTTCAGTTTATGGGCATAGCCTACCTCCGGCCTATCTAAATTGCATCAACCCTCTAAGACTTAATATTATGGCTCTTCCCTGAACCCTATTCTCGAAGTAGAAAGTCCTTAGCTAAGATAATGGGAAAGTTAATTCTTGTAGATGGATCAATCCTGAACTCCTTGAAAAAACCGCTAGGGTCTAACACTCATCTCAGGAAGGGCAGGTAGGAAAAGCCAGGGTGCCGAGATAAGAGTGTGCAGCCTAGAGATCAGAGAATCCAGGCCTCAGTCAAACTGGGGGAGATTAGCTGGTCCTAAGCAGCAGTTTGGAACATCTCTGAGAGATGAAGGCTTCATTTAGTTTGGCAGGTATTTCTTGAGTCCTTTTTTTTTGTCTACGTGCTGTCCCTGCTGTGGGAGATCAAGCAGTAAACCAGGCAGACACGGTCCCAACCTTTATGGGGCATGTTTTCTACAAGGTAGTCAGATAATCAGATCATTCCAATGAAGTGTTAGGTGAAGGGATCCGCATGGTAGGAGGACTTAGCCTAAATTTCACTTTTCTTTCAGGTCCAGGTCTGGATTTCAAGCTGTCTATGTGTAACCTCTACTTAGTCATTCCTCTTCACACATGTTTAAGACCATAGTCATTATCTTTCCCCCCACCCTTCTCAGATGTAGTCCTCTACCAGTGTTTCTTATCTCAGCGATAGGCTTCATTAATCATATGCTTATATAAACCACTCAGGAATCATCCTTGATACCTCTTCTTTTTTCATTCTTCATAGCTAATTCATTACTAAAATACTAGTAATTCCATCTACGTATTTCCCAAATCCATCTGTCTTGCTACATCTCCACTGCTGCATCCTGACAAAGTTTTTCTTTCTCTCTTAGACAGTTTCGGTAATCCAGATCTGACCCTGCCCTTTCCTGCCTAAAACCCTCCAGTGGGTTCCCACTGCTTTTACAATAAAGAGTAACATTCTTGACATGTTCTTAATGGCTTTCCCGGGAACTGGGCTGCACCTGCCTCACTAGGCTCTTTGTTCCCTTCTCCCCATCTCACTCCTCCTGCTTCAACTGCATTGACCTTCCTTCTGTTCCTTGATGTGTCAGCTCCCCCCCCCGCCCGCCCCAACCCTCTCACCCCAACCCCCACTCCACAAGATTTTGCACGTGCAAAATGTCTGAAATGCCTGTCCCTCTTGTCTTTGTCTAATCAACTTTTACCTTTGCAATAGAGACAAGATATCCTTTCTCACTTATAGTTTCTTCATCAGGAAAGCAGAGTCAAGTTCTGCCTTAGAGGTAATGAGGGATCAGACAGCCGAATGCAGAGAGAAACACTAAAAAAGCAAAAGACTAACCAGGTTATACTACAAAATATATTGTTGCTGTCTCTTCTTCAATGTATTTATTTCTGTTCTGAAGCACACAACTTGTCTTTCTGCAAACCTTCCCAAGCCTATGTCTGGAGGAGCGCGTGTTTCCTTCAGCATCTTCTGCTCCCTGGCATCAGTGCATTCTGTGTGCCTGTTCCCCTCAAGGGCCCCCTGGGGGAGGCGACATAGTGCAGTGGGAAAATGGGCACATCTTGGAGGCAGAACACCAGAATTCTTATCCCAGACTCATTAGCCTGACTCCATTACAAGCTGTGTGACCTTGAGAAGGTCAATTAACCTCTCTGAGCTTTTTGCTTCCTCATCACAAAGGTCGCTGCAAGGATGACATAGGATGATGCAGGGAAAAGTGCTCAATAAATATTGGTGGTTGGAGCTTTTATTTTTTTACTTAGGATTTTTCCCCTCGTTGATTTGAGAGGGAGAGACAGAGAGTGCGAGAGAGTGAGAGAAGCATCAATTCGTTGTTTCACTTAGTTGTTCCATTAGTTGTGCACTCATTGGTTGCTTTTCATATGTGCCCTGACAGGGGTTGAACCCATAACCTCTGTGCTCCAGGACAACACTCTATGCACTGAGCCACCAGCCAGGGCCTGGCTGCAGCTCTTATAATCGTGGGGTTTAATCAGCTCCACATTTTGAGTTTATTCTTGCAATGTTCCCATACTCTACTGCTTTTTATTGTGCCTTTTCACAATTCATCACAGACTCCATCTATCCTGAAAAGGGGGAAACACTGCCCCATTCACATTGTACCTTCCCATAGCTGCCACCCCTTAGCTTTTCCAAAGAGTTTAATCTACTTTCCGAAGTTAACCTTCATTTCACCTCCCAAGGCTAAAAGAAGTTTATTTTACTTCTCCTTCCACAACATCCATGTTCTTTTTTAGGTATTTGTCTGTCCGCTCTGACTGCCGTGAGTGTGATTTATCATAGTGCTGGCAGATGACCTGATATAGGGATCTTTCATGCATGAGCTCTTGTAGGAAGTATTTACATTTTTTTCATATATGATTCTGAGGGCAACGCTCTAATTTGAACTTGTTTCTTGTAAACATTGTGTAGAAAGGGCCTTGCGTCTGAAAATAACTTTCTTCTAATGTTTAAATGAGGTTGGGGGACAAGGCCAAACTCCTCCTCCTCATAACAGCTCACCAGTGCTGGTTTGTGCTTGGTTCTGTGAAGGGAACTCGGAGTGACAGACAAAACCCTTGACCCGCAGAACTTCTAAGTCCACTTCTATCCCACAAAAAAGGCTGGCACTATTTTGATAAAAACGAAGCAAAGCAAAATTGTGGTGTATTTTTATTAAGCAGGCTTGTAATTTCTCTTTCTGGAGAGGATTTCAGTGGAAGGAATAATGTCTCTAATACTAACACCAGTCTTTTTTTTTTTTTTTTTAAAAAAAGACTCTTTTAACCATGACCACGCAGTTGTGCAGTGACTAGAACATTGGCCTGGCATGCTGAAGACCCAGGTTTGAAGCCCTAGGTCACCGGCTTGAGTGCAGGCTCACCCGCTTGACTGCAGGGTCACAGGCTTGAGCATGGGATCATGGACATCACTCCATGGTCATTGGCTTGAGCCCAAAGGCTGCTGGCTTGAAGCCCAAGGTCGCTGGCTTGAACAAGGGGTCACTTGCCCTGCTGGAGCCCCCTGGTCAAGGCACATATGAGAAAGCAATCAATGAACAACTAAGGAGCCACAACAAAGAATTGATACTTCTCATCTCTCTCCCTTCCTGTCTGTCTGTCCCTATCTGTCCTTCTCTTTGTCTCTCTCACTTAAAAAAAGAAACCGAAAAAACAAAAACCCTTTGATCTTTTAATTTATCCTCTTGGCTACCTCACTTGCTTTCTTTTTGCCTGCTCACATCTCTTTGTCTTCTGTTATTTCCTTCCCAGTCTTTATCCTGGGTTGGAAACCCAATAGGCTTCTGGATATTACCGGGAGAAAACCACTGCTGGTTCTAGGCTTGCCTTACTTTCTGTTCAGTACTGTGTTCCTCCGCTTCATCACCACCCATTCCTCTTGCTTACTCTCTTTTTGGACTATTATCAGCAATACCTTATTATAAAGAATCTGGGTGAAGTGACTGACAGTTCACAGAGTCCAGGGTGGCCCTGAAACCAGAATCATAATAAGAAGCATGGGCAGATCATGTTCCAGGCAGAAATTATACCTTCTTCTTAGATTTTTAAATGATAATCCTATACTCTGAAGGTGAATATTAGCTAATTGGAGAAAAGAGATAGTATTAAAGATATGCTTCGTTCTCCTTTCATTCTCTATCTACCAAACTATTATTTTTGTGATTGTCCATACTCCCCAATTACCTTTGGCAGTGTAGACTTGGAATAAAAACCAACAAGAATTAAATAATACTGTGGTTAGACGGATATGTCATTTTCTTTGACCATCGTGAACTTCATCAATGACATGCTTAAACATCACTAATGACTATCAGAAAATGAAGCAAAAATTTTTTTTATAGATCAGTTTCTTAACTATTAATACAAGGTGTGAGGGTATGGAAAGGTTAAATTTTGAGTTTCCATTCAATCACTGTAATTGGACCCTTGTCCTAAAACGACCATAATGCTGAAAGTTTCTTGATGAAATACAACTCACTGTGAATTCTGATTACATTTCCTATTCCCTTCCAAAATACAGAAAGGAAATTAAGTTACATTTGATTACATTACAAAAAATCCAGTTGGTGACGGGCAGTCATGACCATGTCAGAAGCCAAATGTGTACATTATACAAGGCCGGCTCAAGGTTACTAGGCTCTAGCACATGGGCTTGCCCTCTGAGTCTTTAGCTGAGCAATTCATAAGCATCAGGAGAGAGTTAGCAGATCTGTTTTCATTATGCACAAGGCAAAAATATCTTTTGTTTATGCGGAATAAATGGAAAATTACATCTCTTGAAACATGAGTACAATCTGTTTCTTCCTCACAGCAGGGTTACCAATTTCAATATATCAAGTTTCTTAAACTGTACTCAATGAAACCAAGTCTATATGAGTGGAGCAAAGTATACCAATGATCTAGTTCAGTAGTTCTCAATCATTTTTGGTCTGTAGGCCACATGATTAGTATCACAGAACACTAAAACATTTGATTTTTCAAATGCATTGGCTATACAAATCACCTGAGAATTTTGTTAAAACAAGCTTCTAATTAAGTGAGACACAGATGAGGCCCAAGGTTCTGCATATCTTAGGAAGTGCTGATGCTGTTGGCCGATATTTGAATATCTGGTAATATAGCAAGTGGCCTAACTTTACCTGCCGCAGGTTGTCAGTAGAATTAATAGGCAGAGTTGTTTCAATTAAACTCAAACAAGGCAATCCTGACTTTCAGTTCAAATTCTAAGTACATTATAAGTTTATACTGAATTGCAAAGTGTGGATTTTGTTATTATTTCCTGTTTAAAAAGAGTTCAGGACCCTGGCTGGTTTGCTCAGCTGTAGAGAGTCTGCCCAGAGTGTGGAAGCCCTGGGTTTGATTCCTGGTCATGGCACACAGGAGAAGCAAGCATCTGCTTCTCCAACCCTCCCCTTCCCCCTTCTCTCTCTCTCTCACCCCTCCCCTCGCGCAGACATGGTTTGAAGGGTTCGAGCAATTTTGCCCCGGAAATAACTCAGTTGCCGAGCAATGGAGCAGCAGCCCCAGATAGGCAGAGTATCACTCCATAGGGAGCTTGCAGGGTGGATCCCCATCAAGGAGCATGAGGGAGTCTGTTTCTGCATCCCTGCCTCCCGCCTCTCCCTTAAAAAAAAAAAAAAAAGAGTTCAGGAGACAGACTACCTACATATCATCTGAAAGAATGCTGTAGGACAGTTTTCCCAATCTTTATTTAAGAAGAGTTCACGTAATTACACCCGTCAGAAAACACTAACATTTGCATTGAATTGTTCTGGGGTGCAGTCTCAGCTGGGGGACACTCCAGATGATTCTCCTGTGCAGCCGGGGCTGAGAAGCCCCCCTTCAGAAGTTACAAAGCCAGGCAAGTAGTTAGGGGTAATACACTCCCTGTCCCGAGCAGGGTGGCATGCCCTTTAGAGAGTGTATGTGTAATACAAGGAAAATAATAATGGCGAGATAAATAGAGTGAATTCCGGGAAAAGAGAAAATAAGAGGAGCCATTAGACAAAGGGTGAAGGTACAGGGTTGCTGCAGTCCCAGAAAAGCTGGGTAACTAAATAGAGGTCTCCCAGGTGTTGGCAGCAGGGATGAGATAGGCCTCACCCTCCTCGTTACTCATATTGATTTGGAAGTAGCACAAAAACTTACGTATGGCACGTTTGGAATGACCAGTAGACTCAAAAGTAGTGCTTAAAGGAAGCAGGAGAAATACTATTAAACACCTTGAACCTGGAACAATAGTAAAATTTTAAAGGGGCTCACTGTTGCCCAAACCTGCACACTGGGTAAGGGGGCTCCTTCAGTCAGTACCATTTGGTGTCTGTGTGGTTGGTAGTTAAGTCTATGCTTTTTTGTCAAATCTAAAATTTTGTATCAAATCAGCACACAAAATAAATGTCAGTGGCAGCACAGACTGCCAATGCTCAGCACCTCACACAGGTCTGTCTGCGCGCTGGGTGAAGGGACCCCAGACAAACACGACACAGCAGCCGATATGATCCGGCATGCCCTGCGGGCCAAATGTCCATCGAGATGCCTCCGTTTGGATGTGATAAGCGTCATACTAGAAAGTTAACCCTTGGCTTTTTTACAGGGAACACATAGTTATAAAGTTTCAAAGGTAATTGTTTTTGTGAACCAGAAACCCAATGCAAGAGACACCTGGTGAATAGTAAATATCTAGACGGTAAGAAACTAAATCTGAACACCTTTATCAGAGAGGCACCACCCAGTTCGAGCGAACAAAAGATTCATGGTTTTCTTTTCCTCAAAGAGTTCACTTCTGTGTGTGTTCTGGTTGTGATCTTCTTTCAGCTGATAGTGGCTTTTGGTTACAAACTCTTATCCTTCTATCTTCTGCCTGCCTCACAGCTGTTTAAAGTTCCTATTGGCCAGCACTATTATCTCGCTTTCCATTCAGCCACTAGACCCCGTGCCCTTCCACAGACAACCCAACTGGAGAGCGGTTGGCTTCTCTGCCTGCTTCTCTCCTTCAGGAAAAGGCTTGTGCAACAAAGGAGGAGTGATACTGTTATGTCATTAAGGAGCTCCTGAAAATGCAACAGGCCTGTCCCATGCCACAAAGGGACCCTTGTGGGCTTGTTTATCTATAGGATGGTGAAAACCTAGGAAGTCACTTTGTTTGACTGGAGTGAAAAGCTTAAAATGGTCTCAAGCACAGATTTGCTTTCATTAAAAAAAAAAAGATCAAAGGAAGAAAGTATCATCTCTAGATTTCACGTTCCTCCTTCTCTCGTGTCACCTCAATAAAAGGCATTAAGCAAATGATGTATAATTATTAACTGGTGAGCTTTTTACAGTGATTTTAAACGAGTCTGCAGTATTTATTTGCCTTTCTTATACATTTATCTCCCTCATCATTCTAGACCAGAAGCCAGTATTTTGTTTGACAGATGAGGACCTCCCGTGTGAGTAAGATGAGAGTGTATGTTACACACGTGTATATTGGAAATCATGCAATACATTGTAAACACTTACACATGCTGATGAATAGAGATTTGCTGACCAAATACTGGTGGCATAGTCTTACCAAATAGTTACTATAAACAGTTGTTTACAATCCAAGGTCCAAAACATCTGATAACTAATTTTTATTTACTCAGAGGTTTTTAATTAGTGGAGGGTGGAAACTCCTGATGAAAAGTTTGTGGATTCAGAGTAGGGGAACACCAGTACCCCTGCTGTGGATGTTTGTGCGTCGGGGTCTCTATGTGGTGTGTGTGTGTGCATCTCTGTGTGACATGTGAATCTGAGGGGTGTGTGTGTGTGTGTATCTGTGGGATTGGTTGTATATCTGGTGATGGGGAAGCTCTTTGTTTGTAACACGGTGTGGTAAAGCTTTAAGATGTACTATTAGATCTAAGCTTATTGATTTGACAATCTCTGATGCACATGCAGAACTTAAAAAATTAACTTTTTCTTTAACTCAGCAGATTTCATTACAAGGCAGCTCAAATCATCTAAGAAAAAACCAAACAGGATAAATTGAAGTTGCCAAAATGTCTAGATTGTGGCACCCGTTTTTCTAGATAAAAGGAGAAAGTAATATTCCTGATATGGATCCAGGGAGTTCAAATGATGGAGGAATATAGGACAAGATCCTGGAAGTGGAGGCATGTCCTGAGATACAGCATATAGAAGAGGCTTTTGACCAGAAGTGTTATGAGTAAGCCTCTGTCCTGAACCCTGAAGCTCCAACTCTAGTCCCTCCCATACATACTGTTTAAGGAGGATGCAAAGAACTGCTGCTCTAATAAAAACTGTCTTTCATGACTTATTTACTGAAATGGTCATGTGGACATGTAACCCTTTGAGTAGCATGAACGTTCATGTACGTCCTCACTCAAAGGGTTAAGTGCTCTTTCCCAAATTGATCTTGAGAACATGTTACAATTTCAACTATACTTACAGGGACTGAAGGCTTCGCAGATTCTGTAGAGCTTCCATGGGTACCTGCCTTAGGTGATTATTCTGCAGCATACTGCACATTAAAACAAATAAAAACGTATTAAAGAAAGTTAACAATTAACAGTAACTGACTATAGCAGTGTCGGGCACTGTTCTAGGTGTCAGAGAAACAGGGGAGCATCAGACAACGTTTGGCTCTTAGGGAGTTTAGATTCCCATTGGACCAACAGATAATTAAAATTAATTAATGAGTATACAACATGAGACAGGTGATAAGTACTATGAATAAAAAATAAAATGTGGATTTGGGATAAATGGTAACAAAGAGTGAGACTTTTACTTTAAAGGTGGTCATGGAAGGTCTCTCTTAGGAGCTGATATTTGAATAGAGACCAAGGCAAAATATGTGAATATCTGGGAGGAGCTACTGAGGAAGTGGGAAGAGCAAATGCAAAGGTCCTGAGGTTGGAACTTGCTTTACTTGAAAAAGGAGCAGCAAAGGATTGGTTGTGATTGAGGAGAAATGAGTGAGAGCAAGAGATTGGAAGAGAGAACCTTAGGTCATCTCATGGAGGACTTGCTGGCCATGATAAAGTTTGTTTTTAAGTGTGATGACAAACTCTGGTTGAAGGGTTTAAGTGGGAAATGATGTAATTTTATTTATGTTTTTAAAGAATTACTTTGGTGACTATATAGATTTTTATGAATAAGGACTATATAGCTTAGACAAAATGGAAATAAGAATAAGTAGGAGGCTATTAAATATATTTTTCCTTCTTATTCATGGTCATATTTTGATATAAATTACATTCTTTTTGTTAAGTACTTGCACTGTTGCTCACTTAAATTCAACAATTCTTCTCAGAACATGGGGACTAACTACCTAATGGAAACATCTGGCAATGATGCAATAGAAATATATCATTGCTGCCTGACCAGGAGGTAGTGCAGTGGATAGAGCGTCGGACTGGGACGCGGAGGACCCAGGTTCAAGACCTCGAGGTTGCCAGCTTGAGCGCCGGATCATCTGGTTTGAGCAAAGTTCACCAGCTTGAGCCCAAGATCGCTGGCTTGAGCAAGGGGTCACTCAGTCTGCTGTAGCTCCCTGGTCAAGGCACATATGAGAAAGCAATCAATGAACAACTAAGGTGCCGCAGTGAAGAGTTGATGGTTCTCATCTCTCCCTTCCTGTCTGTCTGTCCCTATCTGTCCCTCTCTCTGACTCTCTCTGTCTCTGTCACACAGACAAAAAATTAAAAATATATCATTGCTAGTGGGAAAATAGCACGGAAAGAATTCCCATTAGACTCTTTATATTTTGCTACCATATTCATAAAATAACACAATAATTTTGCAACCACTCTGTCAGAGATAGAAGACTATTTTAGGAAAGTAAATATTTTAAAGAAAATTTTCTGCTTATTAGATCACAAACTTATATTTGGATGTCAGATACAATTTGCCTGCTTCCCTCATCCCCACAATCGAAGTTTCTTTCCATTAGACGACTAGCTGGGATTCAGCTCCACTTATGTCTAACTTTGAGGAGTATTTGCTGAATGTACAAATTCTCAGGTTGTATGACTATGGGTCATACCCATGGAGCATGGGTTCTTGAATCTGAACACCTCTTTCTTGTCACTAGCAGTATGGCTTGAGGCTGATCACCCAATTGCTCCCTGTCTCAGTGACCAGTAATTATACCCCCCAGGCACATTGTAACCATCCAATGAGGGAAAGCATATAGAACAATGTCTGCTGCAGAGTTAGCATTCAACAAAAATTGGCCCTTTTTCTGTGAATTGGCCCTTTTTCAAACCTAATAAATAGAGTGAGACTGTACTGAATGGTAACATTTTAATTGGGAAAATAAAGGCAGCAGCAACAACAATAGCAGCAGCAACAACAAAACCTATGCCAGTGGTTCTCAAACTTTAGTGTTCAGCAGAATCCATTGAAAGGTTACTTAAGTCACAGTTTGCTGAACCCCACCCCTAAAGTTTTTGGTTTAGTAGGTCAGGGTAGAGGCCAGAGCATTGGCATTTTTAACAAACTCCCAAGTGATGTCCTTGTTGCTGAGCAAGGCGCCACACACTGAGAACCACTGTATGCTATGCTAAGTGTTTCTGATAGAATATTTTCACATGAACTTGAGGCTACATTGAACTCAAAGGTAGTTCCTAAGTTTTAAGTCTTGATGAACAAATCATTTAACTTCCCTGACCCTTGATATTTCTTCTGTATCATGGGATTAGAATAATATCTGATTAATAAAATGTTTGAGGATTGAAATATAAAGGTGTTTATTATACTTTCATATATGCAAATATGAGGTCATATACAAATAAGATGTAAAAAATATCTGGAGGTCATAAAATTTATGCTTTTCTCACCATGGCTGAGATTCTGTTTTTTAAGGAATATAATTGTGTAACCTGCATTCCAATAGTTTTACTCAAATAATTTAATTATATTAAACTTGAAGTGAACCGTAAAATTTCATAAATCAAGAGTCTTATAATATATTAATTCCTTACAAACAAAGTCAAATTTCAAGATCTCACACTTCACTGACCAATTAGGGAGTCAAGAAAATTGTAACTTGAATTCTATATTTTGCATACTTTACTCGAACATTAAAACTTTACATTTACATGCTATTTAACACTTTTCCAAGCAGTTTAAATATATTATATAATTTTAACTTCAAGAAATGTATTCTAAGTCATTCATTATTCTGTGATGAATTTAAATGATAAAATACAGATAATGTCTAAACTTTGTAAGTAGTATATTACTGGTATAGTGTATTGAATTGTTCTATGCTTTGCTAACCAAACCCTGAAACTATTAAAATATGGTCTTCTTAAAATATTGTAAAATTGGAGTAGAGGATAGTAGATATTTAGATGGTTTTCCTTCATTGAATAGTTGCAAAATTTCTCAGTAGCTTTATACATCTGGCTCCAGAAAATGAAACTTTAAGCAACTTTATTAATGATAACTTTTAAAGTTACTCTTACCTTCCAATAATTTAATTTTCAACTACTTCTACCAGTAAAACGCCAAAAATATAATTTACAAAACAACAGTTTAAGACATGATCATTCCTTATATAAAGAACTTTTGTTTAATTACTTTCAAATGACAAAACAAGAGCAAGTTATCTCCATTATATTCTTATAAGTCTCCGGTGAGTTAATTAGAAAATTCTATTTTTGTTTGAGCTATTCCAGTGGGAGACAAAACAATTAAAGGGTTCATAGCACCGTGGAGTGCAATTAAAACAGGAAGCATTCCCAACATGGCTGCTGAATTCTTTTGCAAATACCCTGTTATTCAATACATTGAATACAAGCAGAATGTACATGAATTCAATATGGGTTTAGCTACTTAGAACTTCATTTTTTCATTCACATATGGGGAAGAAAAGAAAATGAAATGCTTTCTCCGGAGACAAAGGATGACTTCATAGTTTCTTAATTTTTTTCCCCTGAGGAGCTTTAAAATATTCACTCTTCCATACCACTTACCCACACTACTCTAACAGTATAATTTTTTGATTATCTTTTTAGCCAACGGGACCAAATAAGAATATGGACAGTGAGTAAAGCAGAATGAGATGAGATAATATGTCAAAAGGGGACTTTGTAACAATTGATGGCTTGATCCTTAGATATTCCTTCTGCCTAACTGTCCCATGTTTAGTATCAAGTAACTATCAATGCTCTATGCTGGGCCTATGTGGGAATGAGAAAATTTTGGCTAATTGTGACCCTTCTGTGGTTAGTTTTACCCATCACCTCTATGTAGCTTTGGTGCTGGTAGTGAGTGGCAGGAAATGCCACTTGCCTTGACCAAATATCCTATACAAGAAAAGAAACTTTTGTTGGGAATATTGCCTGGTTCAGAATCCCACTGGACTGGGTATTTTGGAATACAGAACCAATAACAGTTTTCTTTCTAATATGTCTATTGATTGGAGAGAGAGAGAGAGAGAGAGAGAGAGAGAGAGAGAGAGAGAGAGAGAGAGGGAGAAAGGAAGGGGGGGAGGGAGATAGAGAAGTATCAACTCACTGTTTCACTTAGTTGTTCCATTTAGTTGTGTACTCATTGGTTGCTTTTTGTAAGTGCCCTTACCTGGGATCAAAACAGTGACTTCAGGGGGTGGAGACGACACTTTATCCACTAAGCCACCCAGGCAGGGTCTAACTTATTTTTTATAAAGGTCAATATTTACAGGGATAATAATCTTAAAAATTAGGGAGCTTCTACAGCTCATGGTAACAAGTTTGGATATGAAACAGTCCTAGTGAAGGATAGCTGTTGCTATCTTCATTGTTCATCCTCGCCCCCTTTTTTAAATTAAATGAGAGGCAGGGAGGCAGAGAGACAGACTCTCGCATGCTCCTGGACCGAGATCCATTCTGCAAGCTCCCTATGGGGCAATTCTCTACCCATCTGGGGCTGCAGCTCCAATGCTTGGCAACTGAATTATTTTAGTGCCTGAGACAAGGCCATGGTGCTATCTATCCTCAGTGTCTGAGGCCAAACTTGCTCCAACCATTCGAGCCATGGCTGCAGGAGGGGAAGAGAGAGGGAGGGAGGGGTAGATGGTCATTTCTCCTGTGTGCCCTATGGGGAATTGATCCTGGGACTTCCACATGCAGCCGATGCTCTATCGTCGAGCCAACCAGACAAAGCTTCATTGACCATCTTTTTTTTTTTTTTACAGGAACAGAGAGAGAGTCAGAGAGAGGGATAGATAGGGACAGACAGACAGGAACGGAAAGAGAGATGAGAAGCATCAATCATCAGTTTTTTGTTGCCGTTGTGACATCTTAGTTGTTCATTGATTGCTTTCTCACATGTGCCTTGACCGCGGGCCTTCAGCAGACCGAGTAACCCCTTGCTTGAGCCAGCAACCTTGGGTCTAAGCTGGTGAGCTTTTTGCTCAAGCCAGATGGGCCCGCATTCAAGCTGGCAACCTTGGAGTTTCGAACCTGGGTCTTCCGCATCCCAGTCCAATGCTCTATCCACTGCGCCACCGCCTGGTCAGGCTCATTGTCCATCTTCATGAACTGTGTTACTACTATCTTTCTCCTTACCATATGCCCCTCTTACTCTCCATATATTGGTCAGGGTCCCAGACAAAATTACTTTTATATTATCTTTTTTACCATGCTACAATATAATCCGTTATTTCTTTCTCCCCATGATTTTAGGACTTTATCAGACATTTGAGAGTCTCCATGAAGGTAAGGACAGGTCTGTCTTATTCAGAATTTTACCTCTACCTCTGTGGTTCTCAGCCCTATTGGACCTGATTCTCCCTTTAATAATAAATATTTTATAGTGTTTCATCTATCATACTTAGATAAAATTCATAAAAATACAATCTATCTACAGACATCATTTCAAAAACTGTCAACATCATGTACTGCTCTAACTGAATTATAAAAAAGAATTAAGAGTAATTTATAATGAAGTAATATATATATATATACACACACATCTATCTCTATATCTATATCTATCTATATCTATTACTTTATACATGATGTTCAGATGTGATTACCCTAGGAAACATTTTTCTGAATGAGTCAGATGTTTGTCTCTACTTTTTTTTTCTTTCTTTTTTTTTACAGGAACAGAGAGAGAGTCAGAGAGAGGGATAGATAGGGACAGACAGACAGGAATGAAGAGAGATGAGAAGCATCAATCATTATTAGTTTTTCATTGCTGTTGTGATACCATAGTTGTTCATTGATTGCTTTCTCACATGTGCCTTGACTGTGGGCCTTCAGCAGATCGAGCAACCCCTTGCTGGAGCCAGTGACCTTGGGCTCAAGCTGACGAGCTTTTTGCTTGAGCCAGATGGGCCTGTGCTCAAGCTGGCGACCTCGGGGTCTTGAACCTGGCTCTTCCACATCCCAGTCCGGCGCTCTATCCACTGTGCCACCGCCTGGTCAGGCTGTTTGTCTCTACTCTTAATAAATAATGTTGGGCCTGACTAGGTGGTGGTGCAGTGGATAGAGCGTTGGACTGGGACGTAGAGGACCCAGGTTTGAGACCCCGAGGTCGCCAGCTTGAGTGCGGGCTCATCTGGTTTGAGCAAGGCTCACCAGCTTGAGCCCAAGGTTGCTGGCTCGATCAAGTGATCACTCGGTCTGCTGTAGCCCCCTGGTCAAGGCACATATGAGAAATCAATCAATGAACAACCAAGGAACTGCAATGAAGAATTGATGCTTCTCATCTCTCCCTTCCTATCTGTCTGTTCCTATCTGTCCCTCTCTCTGTCTCTGTCATACGCACAAAAAAATAATGTTGGTGTGAGAGAACTAACATGATCAAGAGCTACTCTGTGTAAGAACAGAGAAATAAGAGTTAAAGTCTAGACAGACACTAGAATGAGAACTACAGTTAAGCTATACTGGTAGTGGTGCATGGTGCAGTGATTAGAGCATTGACCTGGATGCTAAGGTTCCTGGTTCAAAACCTCAAGGTTGCCAGCTTGAGCTCAGGCTTGTTGGCTTGAGCATAGGGTCATCAGCTTGAGTCAGGGTTGCTGGCTTGAGAACGGGATCATTGATATGATCCTAAGGTCGCTGGCTTGAGCAAGGGGTCACTGGCTTGGCTTGAGCCCACCCCCCCACCCCCGTCAAGACATGTATGAGAAGCAACCAATGAACAACTATAGTGAAGCAACTATGAGTTGATGCTTCTCATCTCTGTCCTCCCCTTCCTTTCTGTCTCTCTAACAAAAACAAAACAACGAAAAAAAACCCCAAACAAGTTAAGATGTATCATAGATGACACATATATTATTAGGAAAAGAAGGGAAATAACCCTTATTAAAAGAAATACAAAATGCCAGGACAACTTATAGATGTTGTAGTAGAGAAATGAGAAAGTATGATATAGATATTCTTACAAATAAGTGCTTCTTATCAATGAGTAGTATCAAAATAATTCTCTCTCTTACAGGACAAGATAGGAATGAAATATCACAGAAAACATTCATCCTATCTCAAAATTCTATTAATTCCATCATATGCAGAGGCTAACACTGGTCTCTGGCACTTCTAGAGGCCCTGGGGACTATATCTCACTAGATGCCATTGGGAATTGAGGCTGAAATAAAAAAAAAAGAGACACAAAACTGCCTTCACAGAAATTGGATAATGGAAGAGTAAGATTTCAAAAAAGCCACTGGCCACCCCCAAATAAGTAAATCATTATAGAACTGTCACAATACAGACTTTGCTCCAGAAATTTTAAAGCCCGTAATACAAAATATTTATAAAGCAACCTTTGTTGATAAAATTCAGTGAGAGCTTTGTGTTTCATGTTTTCCTGCAAATTTACTGATAATTATTTTTAAGAAGTTTTATATTTCCATGGTTATATATCTTTAATGGTTTTGTAATGTTTGGGGTATTTGCTCAAGTGCTCTAACAGCATTTTCAACTAAATATGTGGTTAGAAATCATATAATATTTAGAAGAGACAGTGTATATTGTCCCCTTAGTCAGCCACCTTATTTGACTGGCCAATTCCTACTTGTGTTTCAAGATTCAATTCGTAGGTTATTTCTTTGGGAAAATATCTCTCCTAGGAACCTGAACTTTTTTTTTTTTGACAGAGACAGAAAAAGTCAGAGAGAACGACAGCTAGGGAAAGACAGATAGGAAGGGAGAGAGATGAGAAGCGTCAATTTGTTGTGGCACCTTAGTTGTTCACTGATTGCTTTCTCATATGTGCCTTGACTAGGGGGTTACAGCAGAGCGACCTTGCTCAAGCCAGCGACCTTGGGCTCAAGCCAGCGACAGTGAGGTCATGTCTATGATCCCATGCTTAAGCCAGTGATCCCGTACTTAAGCTGGTGAGCCTGCACTCAAGCTGGCGACCTCGGAGTTTCGAACCTGGGTCCTCCGTGTCCCAGTCTGATGCTCTATCCACTGTGCCACTGCTTGGTCAGGCAGGAACCTGAACCTTAATAATCAGACTGGACTAAATTCTTTCCAGCCTCTGTAATTCCACAGTACCTTACACACAATTCTGGATCCACTTTCTAGAAAAATTAGAAGTGATCTATTTGTCTGTCTTGGTCCCACCACCTTGATCCCACAATCTACTACTGGATTATAAACTCTATTGGGCATGGACCACCCTTATTAATCATTGATTGTATTTCCAGCACTAATTTGTTCAATGCCACTTTGAGTATCACACTCACCAGGCTTTGCTGAACCCTTGACCGTACCAAAGACAGGAGACATTGGTTAATTAGGAGAAGATAAATTGAGAGAGTGTCTAATTAAACACTACATTTATTTTTCCTTTTTTTCTTGTGGAAAGTTACATGTAAAAATGACAAGCTTGAGAGATAACCTATGATTTTCACTTTTAATTCAGATTAATTCAAAGCTCTTTGAAGTGTTCTGGCAAAACACACCATAAGAAGCAGCAAAATGATTGCAGAAGTATTTTGGGTTAATAAAACCTGCCACAGATAGAAGCCCACATTTTTTTTTGTTTAGAATGCAATAGATAATGCATTCATAAACATAGAGCATTAGGTCTACATCATACAAAATGAAAAAACATTGACAAGTCTAGAAACCCCTTGTTCTCTCTTAATCATTGATCCGAATCATTTATTCAACAAATATTTCTTGATTGTCTACCATGATTCAGGTACTGTTCTAGGAGTTTGGCATAGACCAATGGCTAAGACAGATAACATCTCCAGTTTCATGGATGTTTAGTGTAGTATAATAAAATTAGAAATATATAATTATAAATTAAAAACATTATAAAAACATTTATACTAAACTTGAGTAATTCAAACATGAGAATTCAAAAATGTAAAATTAGAATTCTATATAATTATCATATCTAGTGTATATTTAACTCATAGATATTCATATTATATAATTTATATGTGTTTACAGTATATATTCAGAATTTTTATATAACTATGATGGCTAGAGATAAACTTTACACACAGACACAAACACACATACAAACATACACTGTAGCTCAGTATAGCTGATTTATATTTTGTTAAGTGAATTAAAATGATCAGTTCCAGGATAATTAAATTAATAAGTATCTAAAATACTCAGTGGTACATAGGTTGACACAGGAAAAACATCACCTTATTTATCTTATCCAAACTTAATTTATGTGATGCATTTTGAATGGCTCCAAATATTTTGCTGCGTTCATGGAGATATAGGTGTATTGAAGTTGGTGCTATAACTCAGTATCCTACCACATAATGAATTAACATTAGGATTTGGCAATATGACAATTTAAAAATAATTCAAGCCCGAGGGGACCAAACCCAGTCACCTAAGCAGACCAAAAATGGTTCTACTGTTGAATTTGACCTTTAACAAATATTAAATTTAAATAAGACAGCTTTTTAAATAGCTTGTGTATCCCTGGGGTGAATAAAATGTAATTTCCACTGAGAAGAAATATATCAAATGCCTTTTTAGAGTTTATAACTTTTATCTCAAAGAAAGGGAACAAAATCAGACTATTTTCACTGAGATAAAATTTTCCTGCTATGACTTTCTACTTGCATTACCTATTTTTCTACCTACGTATCTCTTTATATTTTTCCTCCACAGAATAAACTGAAAGAAAATTAAGCAATGGATAATAGAAGAAGGAGATAGTCAATAATTACAAGTTTTTTGCTAAACATATTGGGAAATTGAACATTAAATAATAAGAAAACTCACTTTTACAAGTCTTAATGAATTAACATTTCTCAATCAGTAAACTTTTTCACATCTATTCACAATTATAACATAAACTTGCTATTTTTTGGCAGATCCTTATTCATAAGGAAACAAACTTTGCAAATGGACTAATGCCGTGATCTCATTACATTAGCATCATGGTGATTTATTCACTCTGTGATCCAAATGATTCAAGAAACTCTCCCCAACTTCATAACACAAAAGGAAATGGAAATACTCTTAAAAGTTTGAGTTGATAAATTATTTAGAGGCAAACAATTTTAGATATTAAGGAGAGATAAATTTTTTTTCACAAAGAAATCCAGCCAAGTATATATAATATTGCTCTATGGTACCAATATAGGTAGATTTGAATTTAGATGAGTTATCCCATAGTTCCAAATAGCTTATTAGAGGAACTCAGTCTTTACAAGTTACTCAGTATCCATTTGCCACTGAAGTTTTACTTACAGAACTTTGAGACTGTAAAGGCCAGCAAAAGCTCCTTTGGGAATGTATGTCAAAGCATTTCCGGCAAGACGTCTGTGGGTTTCAAGGGAGAGGAGAGAGAGTGAGTATATATAGTTCTTTTCATGTGGAATTCATTTAGTTGTTAAAAAATACAATACAATTATGTTTGAATCACAAATACTAAAAACAACTGCAAAAAACCTTGTTTTGTTATAGTTTGTGAAGAGTTTCTGTAAATTTCTTCCTTCCTTCCTTTCTCTTTTTTTTTTTTTTTTTGACAGAGACAGAGTCAGAGAGCGGGACAGACAGGAAGGAAGAGAGATGAGAAGCATCAATTCTTCGTTGCGGCACCTTCATTGTTCATTGATTGCTTTTTTATATGTTCCTTGACAGGGGGGCTGCAGCAGACTGAGTGATCCCTTGCTCAAACCAGCAACCTTGGGCTTCAAGCCAGCAACCTTTGGGCTTAAACTAGCTACCATGGGGTCATGTCTATAATCCCACACTCAAGCCAGTGACTCTCTAGCTCAAGCTGGTGAGCCTGCACTCAAGCCTGCGACCTCAGGGTTTCAAACCTAGGTCCTCTGCATCCCAGTCTGACATTCCATAGATGGTGCCACTGCCTGGTCAGGCTTTGTAAATTTCTAATAAAAAAATGCTGGCGCCTGACCAGTGGTGGTGCAGTGGATAAAGCGTTGACCTGGGAACACTGAGGTCGCCGGTTCAAGACCCAGGACTTGTCTGGTCAAGGCACATATGGGAGTTGATACTTCCTGCTCCTCCCCCCTTTCTCTCTCCTCTCTAAAATGAATAAATAGTAAATAAATAAATTTAAAAAAATGCTGGCAAAGAAGTGCCTAAGAAGAAATGTAATACATGACCTATTTTCCGTAAATCATTTAACAGATTACACACATTATACATATAACTTTCCTTTAACATTTTTTTATACAAAAGTTAAGCAAGGGGACAGGGAGCAATGGGAGGTGATTACGAGGGTGATGAGCTATTATTATAGATAAGATGCTGGGAGAAACCTTTGCTGAAAGGGCATTTCAGCAGAGGTCTGAGCCAAGCAGGCGTCCATGGAGAGAGAAAAGCATTGCAAAAGCTGTGAGGTGGGGGTGTGCCTGGGATGAAACTGCAAGGAGGCCAGCATGGCTGGAGTGGAATGGTCATGTGGGAGAGCGACAGCAGGTAGGGTCGGGGAGTGTCTAGGACAAGGGTGCTCAATACGTCCAATCGCAATCTACTGGTCGATTGCGAAGGAAGTGTGGGTAGATCGCATGACATTAAAAAAAACATTTGTCTTTTGATTGGCATACAGGGTAGCCAATCTGACGTCTGAACTTTTGACACCCTATGCGTGCGCGTTAAACCGCACTAACTTGTTCAGTTACATTGCTGCGTAGTTAGCCTTCAATTTATTTAAACCAGTGGTTCTTAACCTTTTTTGAGGTACTGAACCCACCAGTTTCATATGCACATTCACCGAACCCTTCTTTAGTGATAAATAAAATATGATTTTTTCCCCCAAATTTAATTTTGCTGGTGCGAGACTAGAGTTGCTCAACTTGGCATTGCATATCATGCAGATAGGATGCTGACTCCCATCCCATTCCGTGATACATGTGAATCCATGTTGTACATATTCGTCCGACCACTTTCTTTTTTTTTCATTTTAGAGAGGAGACACAAAGTGAGTGAGAGAGAGAGAGAGAGAGAGAGAGAGAGAGAAAGGGGGGAGGAGCTAGAAGCATCAATTCCCATATGTGCCTTGACCAGACCAGTGCAGGGTTTTGAACTGGCAACCTCAGTGTTCCCAGGTCGACACTTTATCCACTGCGCCACCACAGGTCAGGCTCCGACCACTTTCTTTTTTTTTGCTCGACATATTTAGTATGGATTAAAATATTAAGAAATAAACCACACGACGTACAACTATGACAGCCATTGACTACTGCGGGCACTAAATTCCCCGCAGCGCTGGTTGGCCAAGCAATGTAACGTGATCCTCTGCAGCAAGTGATGGCCAAGCAGGGCATGTCATCACGACTTTACACAAGTGTGTCTTTACCTCCGTGGCAGAGGCTTCTCCAAACCCTTGAGACCGACTCATCGAACCCCTAGGGTTCGATAGAACACAGGTTAAGAACCACTGATTTAAACTAAATACAACAATGGGTATAAAAATGAGTGCCGTAGCTGGTCCGAGTAAGAAGCCTAAAACCTACCACTTTCATACAGAATGGGAGGGAATTTTTTTCACTATGTCATATTCTAAGTGCATTTGCCTCATTTGTCTGTGTGCCATTGCTATTCCAAAGAAGGGAAATGTGGAGCGGCTTTTTCGGACTGTTCATAAAAACTATGACATTGACTTTCCTCCGAAAAGAGAGCTGAGAAGGAGAAAGGTGAAAGAAAAATACACAATATTAAATAGTAATAATAGTAACTTAAATAATGATAATATAGACGAAATAAATTTGTTTTGCATTTTTATTGTAGGCATTTTGACTTGGTCATCTTATAAGTAGCTTGCAAGCTGAAAAAGTGTGGGCACCCCTGGTCTAGGGCCATTCCAAGCAGGGCTTTGGAGGTCACAATAAGGACTTGGAGAAGGGGAGTGATGGGATCAGACCTGTGTTTTAAAAAGGTCATCCAGGGTAAACAGGAGAAGCATCCATCTGCTTCTCCACTTCTCCCCCTCTCCTTTCTCTGTCTCTCTCTTCCCCTCCTGCAGCCAAGGCTCCACTGGAGTAAAGTTGGCCTGGGCGCTGAGGATGGCTCCATGGCCTCCGCCTCAGGCGCTAGAATGGCTCCTGTTGCAATGGAGCAGTGGCCCCAGGTGGGTAGAGCATCACCCCCTAGTGGCCATGCTGGGTGGATCCTGGATGGGTGCGTGCGGGAGTCTGTCTGCCTCCCTGCTTCTCACTTCAGAAAAATACCACAAACAAACAGGTCCTTCTAATGGGACTTTTTTTTCTGGTTTATTTTAAAATTAAATATTTTTTTTTCAATTAAAATTTACATTCCATTTTATTCTGTATTATATAGTTTCAGGTGTACAGCATAGTTGTTAGACAATTATATACTTTACAAAGATGGGAGCTTTTTTGAGAGGAGAACAAAGGCAAGAGCGGAAGCAGAAAGGAAGAGTTCACATGGCAGTGGCTGCGTAGCGCGGCACTCTGCGTGTGGAGGTGGCGAGAAGTGTGAGATTTGATGCAGAAGAAAGAAAAAATCCAACCTGGCACACCATTAGGGTCAAGGGGAAATGTAGGCCACCAAAAAAGAGTACATTTTCTACTTATGGTTCCATATTAGATAACCCACATGTATTTGATTAGTATACCAAGCACTATACATAATCTTGCAGTCGTGAATTGTGTATGATCGTGACATAATAGAATAGCTCACTGAATTAAGAAAGACTCAGATACGGTTGGTGATCACAGATGGCTTAACTGACCAGAGTAGATTGACTAGGAACTGTGTAGAAACAGCCAAAATGTCCCTAAATGTCCCGTTCACAGTCATGACTTCAACAGTCCATTTTTAAGTTCTGGAACTAGCCCCCAAAAGGGGACTTCACTCTTACTGCTGCTCCAGTATCAAGCAGCTTGCTGGTTTCTGAGACACTGACTTGGGAAATGAGGAGAGAGTAAAAACATTTTTATTTATTTATTTTATTAGTTGAAATTACTGTTAGGCTAAATTGCATTCTGTTACATTTCCTGAAACATAACTCGCTTCACATGAATTGTTTTTCTTTTCTGGGCAAGGACTTTGAGAGTCCCTGAGTCTGTGTACAGAACTAATTTGGGGAACCACTGACCTGTATTATCAGGGGAGTTTGTCTTAAAGCAGAGGAATTTATGATGTGTTATTGGCTATGAGCTGGGCTGAAGGGAGATCTATCTCATTGACAAAAACAACAATTTAAGAAAATCATATTCTCTTTCCCCTCTTATTTCTTTGCCAAGGGAGATAGTTTCAGTAATTTTAAACAATAGAAAAAAAAAGACATTAGAATGAGTATACCAATAGTGAGAACTGCACACAAATCTTTCCTGTGACAATTGGAACTAACAAATCTCCGGGCAACTCTGTTCTGACTCTAGAGATCTATATACAAATTGTCTGAGAGAATATTAGTTTTTTTCCCCTCTCTGTTCCTAAAATTATTTCATGGGGATATCTTTTTCATTATCTTTTTTTATTTTACAGGGACAGAGAGGGAGTCAGAGCGAGGGATAGATAGGGACAGACAGACAGGAACGGAGAGAGGTGAGAAGCATCAATCATTAGTTTTTCGTTGCCGTTGCAACACCATAGTTGTTCATTGATTGCTTTCTCACATGTGCCTTGATCGCGGGCCTTCAGCAGACCTAGCAACCCCTTGCTGGAGCCAGTGACCTTGGGTCCACGCTGACGAGCTTTTGCTCAAGCCAGATGGGCCCGTGCTCAAGCTGGCGAGTTCGGGGTCTCGAACCTGGGTCTTTCGCATCCCAGTCCGACGCTCTATCCACTGTGCCACTGCCTGGTCAGGCTCTTTTTCATTATCTTCATTTCTACAATAAGATACAACTTTATAAAAAACTTTTTATATCATATGAACAAGATCCTGATCAATATACAAGACCCATACTGTGCCATCACTATTAGTTTTATTGACTTAACTGCCATTGAAAAGAAAAACCATTAAGTACACACAGTCTCTTCAAATGAATCAAATGATTAGATGCTTTAGTGCTATAAAAACCAAACCAACTAAAATATTTGGGGGAATGCCTGTCTCTTTTAATTGCCACAGTAATTTGGATCTCTAAAGTAAAGTACTTTAAAGTGGGTTTTTTGTTTGTTTGTTTCTAGTTTCTTTTCTAAAATGGAGGGACAAGGGCAAAGGAATCAGATGCAGGTCGTGATTCCTCCTCTCTGGACACTGGTCTGGTGAGAGAGAGTTATGTGTAGATAAAATGGGATGAGCCCCGAGAGCAGAAGTGGGTGCTTGACCCTTCTTTCTGATTGGCACCCTTGGGAAAATTACTGTGCAAGGAACAATGGTCCAACATGGGCTGCCTTGGCTGAGTTCCAAAGGCAGAGGAGCATTTGCAGAGCTAAGCGAGAGGGCCAGGCTAATTCCACCAGCTCTCCCCGGTCAGTTCTTGCGAGAATTCTTTTGACTTCTAATTCTTCGTCATTTTGTGTTTGTTTCCTTTCCTTTTTGGTTTTCTTTCTTTTCACCATGAATGTGCTGTGAGACATAACACAAGTTATTTTACTTTCCTGGATCTCATTTTACTTATTAATATTGCTTTAAATAGGGTTCTTCCACTAAAGTCTTTTTTCTGCCCTCAAATTGTTTATAGGCTACACATGCACTTCCCACTTACCCTTATTCTTTTCTCTTGCACCCTCTCTCCATCCCTCCACTCTGCTTTTTTCTTCCTGCTTATTGTGAGATTTCTTTATTGCATGTCACTAACATTTTAAAAGCACTTTGCCATACTTTATATGAGGTAGAGCAGAGATTATTATTATCCATACTTTGTAGATAAAGATATCAAAGCTCAAAAGTTTTTATGCAAAAGAAAAAAACATTGCTGCTTTCCAATTTCATTTAAAGGCAATGTCGTCTTTTCTTATGGAGCATGGAAGTTATGTAACAACAGTGCTATTTAAATGATCGGCAGAATGAACTTGAATATGATAGCCTTATGAATTAAAAGAATACATTTCAGATTACTTAGAAAATTCTTGCTGGCTCCTAGAAATTACTGCTTTATTTTCCAACTTTTACAAAGTACATGAGACCTAGAGGGATAATATCAGACTTAATGGTAGTAGTTTTCCCTTTCTTCACATTCTGAAGATCTGGATGACCCTTGTTTAATTCTAGTTTTGTGGTACTATTTTCCTTCTCTGTGATTTTCCAATATTAATTTCAGTGGCTCAGTTACTATTTCTCAATTTCCCTTCACTCTTCTGTGTTATAATTACCTAATAATTGTAAACTGCCACTTAAACATAAATTTTTTAAAGTTTCTTATTCTCTTCTGGTGTCAAAATATTCCTATTTGAAAAACAATTCTTCTAAAATAAAGTTAGCAAAAACCATAACAGTATTGTAATTAGGGACTTTCAAATGACAATGCAATAAAAAAAGTCAAACCAAATATAATAATCAATGAAGAGAGACTGTTTATGATCCTACTCAACTGATTAAGTGCTCTTATTGTTTTGGGGGCCACTACATTTACAGATTTGGCTTTGGGTTTATCCATACAGAAGCCAGCATCTGTCTGAGTCATCAAAGAGCTAGACACAAATAGGATGAAACTCATCTGTCAGCTATAATCTACTAATCTTGCCTCTGCAGGCAGTAAATCATTGCTGTAATTGACCAAACCCACCTGTGGGCTATGCTAGTAGCTAGGGCCCAGATACTTCAAGTTGAACCTTCTGAAGTTCATCTTCTAAGGTGGAAGCCTACTCAGCAGCCTTTGATACAAAGATTATGACATTCCGTCAACTGTTTTTCTTCCCACTGAAGAAAAAGTGCCTCAAGAAATTGGCAATTTTCCTAATATGCCTCAAGAAATTGGCAATTTTCAAAAACCATGATATCTCCTCTCCCTGCCTCTTAATGAGTTAAGCATATTTAATTAGTCCAATCCAGCCAAAAATCTTACTTGCCATTTTTTCTTTGGATATCATTATTTTATTATAAAAGACACAGAAATGATTTACATGATGAAAGATTTCAGAACTTCAATGGAATAAGCAGTTTCACATGATGCCAATTCAATGGTGATTTACTTTAGTTTACATACTTTCCAAGACTGTTACCATCTCTAAATAAGAAATAATTCTTGTCATCTAGAACTACTTCACTGCCTCCTTATTCTGGAAGAACTTTATCTGCAACTTTCACACAAACTGGTTGAATCTTTTCATCCTTCCCTTTGGAGCCATACCCAACAGCTACTACTGTTGCTTGCAATATTTTTCCTTGAGATTTTTCTGGAAGCATAATGCCTCCTTTGTGTACAGCTTCTGCAGCATTCTTTTTCAACTAATACTCAGTCAAAGAGGGAGGGAATCTTTCTAAATGCCTCTTCGGCCATGATAGTGGTCACCACAGTTCATACTCTGCTCTGGTGACAGTGGCTGCAAGGAAAGACCAGCAGACCCACCCGCTAGACACATGAACTTGGGAAAAGGCTGCTCAGTGCACAACCTTGTTCGCCCTGCCACCAGCCCCTTCCCAGTGGCTCTCACCAGGATTGGTCTGCTGGCTCTGCTCAGGCCACTGCCCAATGAGTGGGAGCAGGGAAAACATCTTTATTAAACAGTGTATTTATGAGCTGTCTTCACTATGAGATAGGATAAAAGTAGTTCAAATATCAAGATTTGGGCCCTGGCTGGCTGGTGCAGTGACAGCATGTTGCCTCGGTGTATGGATGTCCTTGTTTGATTCTCAGTCAGCGCATACAGGAGAAGCGACCATCTGCTTTTCCACCCCTTCCTTCCCTCTTTCGCTCTCCCACAGCCATGGCTCCATTGGTTCCAGGGCATCGGTCCCAGGGATGAGAATGGTTCCATGGAGCCTCCACCTCAGGCACTAAAAATAGCTCAGTTCCAGAGGCCCCAGATGGGCAGAGCATCAGCCCCAGATGGGGGTTGCTAGGTGAATCCTGGTGGGAGTGCATGTGGGAGTCTGTCTCTCTATCTCCTTTCCTCTCACTTGGAAAAAGAAGAAGAAGAAAAAGATTCAAGGGCTAAGACCACTGGACTGAATAAATGAACTCTTTAGGACAACAGGGGGACCTTTTGTGGATGTAGGCCTTCGGGTATTTTTCACCGCAGACTAATGAAGTTCAATTTTCAGCTCCTTTCTGAAGTCTTCCTTAATTATCTCTGTCCACAGTCAACTTTCCTGTAGAATATATTCTATATAACTGTGTCTATAAAGGCTAATTTTATACTCTTTTGCAGGGAGTCTACCTGATTTGATTAGAGCATCCTAAGGTCAAGAATCTTACTGCTTATTCAGAGCAAGAAGTATTTATTTATTTATTTACTTACTTACTTATTTAAAGTGAGAGGAGGGGAGATAGACAAACTCCCACATTTGTTCTGACTGGGATTCACCCAACAACCCCTGTCTGGGGCTGATGCTGATGCTCAAATCAACCAAGCTATCCTCAGTATCTGAGGCCAATGCTCGGACCAACCAAGCCACTGGCTGGAGGAGGGGAAGAGAGAGAGAAGGGGGAGAAGGAGGGGAAGAGAAGCAGATGGGTGCTTCTCATGTGTGCCCTGACCGGGGATTGAACCCTGAATGTTCGCATGTTGGGCCTACACTCTATCCATTGAGCCAACTGGCCAGGGACTCAATATTTTTTGATTGACTATTTGCTCTTGTTTCCAAAGACAGTTGGCCACAGTGCTCTAGCTGCTTCAGGTCTGGCTGCCAGGCCATTACTTAATCAGATCAGAAACAGCTGAAGAATACTCCATCATTGCTTATTGAATTTCAATTCATCACTTTCTGTGAGCACTTTCAATATATTGTGCACAGTGCTTCTGAACATACAAACAGTACCTACCTTTTATCAAACAATTCATAAGTCCTAGGTATAATGTTAAGTACTTTATATACATTGTGATATTTAATTATTGTAATCATATTAAACAAGTGACATGTTTATTCCCCTTTTACAGATTGGGAAGTGAGCCTAAAAATGGTCAGGTTATTTGCTCAAGCTTACATAGAAAAGTTTACACATGAGAATTTAGTTCAACATAGTACTTGGTTCTAAACTTAAGGTTTTTAACCATACCTTTGGTTAAAAGTTAGCTTGGTCTGGAGCTTAGGTTGGTCTAAAACAGGAATAACACAAGGACACAAGTGGCTGCATCATTTATTATCCATAAAAACACTGTTGCTCCCTGCTTCCTCTTCATAGTCCTCCCACTGGCTTCCAGATCCTGTATAATCTTCCTGCTCTCACCACTGACTGGTTGTCTTTTTTTTGTCCTGCTAGCCCCTCCTTTCTTTTTAAATGTTTATTTTATTGATTTCAGGAAGAGTCAAGGAGAGAGCAAGAGAGAGACAGGAACATTGATTTGTTCCTATATGAGCCCTGACTGGAGATTGAACTGGCAACCTCTATGCTTGGGGACGATGTTTAACCAATTGAGCTATCTGGCCAGGGCTCGCCCCTTTTTAAATTCTCATCCCCCAACCATAAATGATCACGTCTTTGTCCTCACACATCTTTTCTCCCCTCTATCCTGTTGTGCTTAAACTTTAGTGTATATTGCCATTGTCTTAGGAACCATACAAAATTCAGAGCCCCAGGCCCCACCCCAGATTTAGAGAATCAGTTTCTTGGTGGAAAGATTTGGGAATCTGCCTTTTAAATCAGCAATGCAGGTGATTTTAATACGGGAGGAGAACACACTGGGAAACTCAGAGTCCCTACCCTCCCTCTAGGGCCTCAGCTACCTCAGCACCTTCCACAATCACCTCTTTGTAAACGATTCTCCATCACTGTCTCCAGAACAAGCTGATTGTGCTCCAGACTCACATTCTGTGTCACTAACACTTGCAGTTGGATGTCCTGCTGGCACCTGACTCTTAGTATATCCAGACCTAGACATCCTCTTGCCTTCAAAATACCACTTGTTGGCCTTGAATTTGCTGTTTCTATTGACTGTGCCTCATTGGTCTCCAGGCACTTAATCTCAAAACCTTCCTCAGAGTCATCTCTCGCCTTTGGAGCTCCCTTTCAGCGCCTCTCTTCAATTGATGAGTTCTTCTGCTGTGATGCTTCCATATATCCCAGTGGGTCTCAGCCCCTCCACCTCAGACTTTTAAAAAATGATGTCTGGAGCCTGACCAGGTGGTGGCGCAGTGGATAGAATGTCAGACTGGGATGCGGAGAAACCAGGTTCGAGACCCCAAGGTCGCCAGCTTGAGCGTGGGCCCATCTGGCTTGAGCAAAAAGCTCACCAGCTTGGACCCAAGGTCACTGGCTCAAGCAAGGGGTTACTCAGTCTGCTGAAGGCCCACGGTCAAGGCACAGATGAGAAAGCAATCAATGAACAACTAAGGTGTTGCAATGAAAAACTGATGATTGATGCTTATCATCTCTCTCTGTTCCTGTCTGTCCTTATCTATCCCTCTCTCTGACTCTCTCTCTGTCTCTGTGAAAAAAAAAAAAAAGATGTAAAAAAGAAAAATGACGTCTGGGTTCCCACTGAGACCCATTAAATCGGAATCTCTGGGAATCTATGGGAATAAGCCCTGGTAATTGGTAGTTTAAAAAAATGCTCCATGTGATTCTAATGCCCATTCAAGAGGGGAAACTGTGAAATAGTTCTCATACAGTATAATATTGATAACTTAAAGACCTTCTTGGTCTTCATCCCCAGAGACAATAAATCATTCATTAACTATTGCGAGAATTAGGAGAGATGAATAGTTAATAGATTTTAACAGTTATCCAGAAGAGACAATAAGAGCCTGAACCAGGTGGTGATAAAATAAGCAAATGGAAAAACAATGTGGAATGATGAGCTTTAGGACTTGGAAATTGGCTGATATAGAGAGTGGGAGAGAAAGAATGACAGACACAAAAAGGAGTGACAGACACAGTAATCACAAGTTTGAATAATCAGAATGCTGATGGTGAGCAGGAAAGGAAAAAGAAAAAGCTTTTGAGAGGGAGCACTGATGAATTTGGTTCTAGGCCATGAACTTTTAAAGTATTGGTGGAGAAGGTGGAGGTGTCAGTAAGGTGGCTGATGATTCTCAAAGTGTGGTGCCTAGACCAGCAGTATTGGTATCATCTGAGAATTTGCTATAAATGCAAATTCTTGACATCCTCCCTTCATATCCCCAACCTGCTGGAAAACTCTGGTGGGGCCCAGCAATGTGTGGTTTAACAAGCACTCCTGGTAATTCTCAGAACCACTTATAATTCAACAACCACTGTCCTAGAGTAGTGGTTCTTCAACTTTATCATGCACCTAAATCACTTGGAGATCTTTTTTAAAAACAATTTCCTGGGCTCAGTCCTGAGTTTTTGATTCACTAGGTTGGGGTGGGACACAGAAATTGCATTTCTGACAAGGCTGCTGGTCCAGGACCACACTATGAGGATCCTTGGCTTGTCTAGCAGTCAAAGACAAAAGAGATCTGAACAAGAAATATTGACTTGGGGATGGGTCATCTATATAGTGGAGGTAGTTTAAAATTTGGATTTCCTGCCCAGACAACTACAGTCATCTCCTAGCTGGGTCTCCCTGCTTCCACAGTTCCCTAATATATTCTACATACAGAAATCAGACAGTTTTTAAAATAATAAATCTTATTGTTTTAATAAGCACCTATCCCTTCTATAGCTCCCAACTGCTCATAATTAAATTCTATACATTGTCTATTGGTTCTGCTTGATCTGGTCTTCTCTACCCTCACCCCGTGTCACTGCCCCTCCCTCTCACTCTGCTCCAGCCACTCTGATCTTCTTTCAGGTTCACAAACACGTCATATTCTTCCCGATCTCAGGGACTCAGCTCACATTACCCCCCTGCCAGAAGCACTCCACCCCAGCTCTGAGGACCACCAACTCCTTCTCACACCCCTAATCTCAGTTTAGATGTCACCTTCTTAGAGAGACTTTACCTCCTGCCATCCCTTCTTAATTATTCTCTGCCTAACCATGCTTCTGTTTTTTCCTCACTCTTGTCACAATCAAACATCATGTACGCATGCTTCCTTGTTTTTTATCTGTCTCCTCCACTAGACTGTAAGCTCCCCCAGGAGAGCATTTCTTCAATGAATGATTGAATAAATGAATGAACCAACTA
This sequence comes from Rhynchonycteris naso, assembly GCA_037038555.1. NCBI lineage: Eukaryota > Metazoa > Chordata > Mammalia > Chiroptera > Emballonuridae > Rhynchonycteris > Rhynchonycteris naso. Next base: position 108,266,319 of record CM072996.1, on the reverse strand, counting down.
ACTCTAGCAAGTCCTATTCACTCTTATGTTCCCAGAGGCTCAATAAATACATGTTGATGAATTAATTCAAAAGTACTGGAAAAGGATGAAATAAAACTAAGTGCAGAAATTGGGGGAATGTCTACATCTTATAGGAGTTGGGAGTAGAGGTGAAAGGGATGCTAAAGTGGAAAGGAACGGGACAGAGAGGCAGGGCACTTTCAGAATAGTCCTAATTATCATAACAAAATATATACATACACACATATACACACAAACATTTGTGCACACACATATATGTGTACACATATATGTATTCAAATACATAAATATACATATACACATACACACACATAAATATACACAGAGATATACACACAAGGACAGATATCTAAATGTCTATATCCTATATCCATGGATTTGGGAGAGAAGCAAAATGACTTCCATGAAATAATATTAGAGAAAAATAGTTTAAAAGAAGTAGCATTTTTCATCAATTGTCAGATCGGTAAAGACAAGAGATTAAGCACTATGAAAGCCAAGGGGCAGGAAGATCATTCATGGGCATGAAGGTATTTTTATTTTACTAACACAATCCACTATATAAATTATGGTTTACCAAAGTTCTTTTGTCATCATTTCATTTGATGGTCAGAAAAAGAAATCTGGGAAGACAGGCAGGACAGCTCTCATCAGTTTCAGCAAGAGGATGAGGAAATAGATGTAACAAGTATAGTTTGTGCTTTTTGAAATTTTGGTGGTATCTCTCATTAAAATCTCATCTGCAATAAGAGATACCTACTATTTATATAAAGATTCTTCAAGGTCAACCATAATATGAGCAAACAGGGCCAGGGAACAATAGTAACTTAGAAACAGACTTCCCTTGAGCTTCTTATGTTTCTTTCCTAAATTAAGTACTTTATTCCAATAGCTTTAGAATCTGGGAATATTCTAAAATACTATTTTGGAAATAAAGAACTGAGACTGTTTAAAACGGTAGTGATTCATTTTGCCTCTGGTTTAATCAGACTATCAACTTAAGTTTAATAGAACTGGTAGAAGTTGGCATCAGCCACAATTAGCTCCTAACATCTGAACCATACTCTGATAGACCAAGTGTAGGATCTTTTATGCGTCCCATAGCAAACATTAACACAAAGTCCTTAGTACACCTGAATAAGTAGGCCTGGGGGAGACACTGTTGGAGAGAAATGCAACCATTGCTCAGGATGTTAAAATTTGGTAAAGAATTATCTGTAGTGGTTGTCTATATCTATTAAAGCTCATAGTTGGAAATAGCTTTTCCTTCACCAATCTGGATACCTGGGATTACTGCAAAATCAAGTTCATGAAATAGAAGAAAAAGAAGTTACAAGCTTTTTTTTTTTAATTTGTGTTTTTTATTTGATTTATTTGAGAGAGAGAGAGAGAGAGAGAGAGAAATATTAATTTGTTGTTCAACTTATTTCTGCATTCATTGGTTGATTCTTGTATGTGCCCTGACTGGAATGAATCTACAGCATTGGTATATCAGGACAACACTAAAACTAACTGAACTACTTGGCCAGGGTGTTGCAAGATTCTTGAAAGTGTTTTTATTTTACTGATACAACTCAATATGCAAATTAGTTTACCAAAGTTCTTCTATCATCACTTTATTTGATCTTCAGAAACATCTTAAAACACACACAGAGCAGCTCTCACCATTATTCCTTGAGGTACAGGGAGGTCAAGTGGATGATTAGCTAGCAAGTGCCCCCACACAGATCAGATGTGGCTTTTTTATGTTTTTTTTTCTGTGAAAGATAAAAGCTCTCCTCCTGTGCTATGACATTGCACCAGCAGGACATTTAACGTGTGCATATCTGGTCACCTTTTAGATTTATAAAAAATAAATAACAAACGAGACCTGAATGTGCCAAAACATGTTGCACAGGTAGTAAGTGTTACAGAATGTCAGGAGAGGGAGAAAGATACAGTTGACTGTGAGGACTTTTTTTCTTTTTAGATATTTGCTCCAGATAGGCACTTTCTCCAGGGTTACAATATACATTTTTAAACACTAAATCAGGGAATAATACCTCTAAGGCTTCATTAATTCTTAGAGCCACTGTTGCTAAGCTCCAGTGGTGGATGAGGAACAAACCGTGGCTGTCCACAGGGTTTAAAACATGTTACATGAATTAAACTAGGGAAACGACATACTGTTGGGTAATTAGCACTAAGGTGAAGACCTAGTAACTTGAATTTATTAACAGCAATTTTTAAAAATTAAGTTTCAGGGTGGGAGTTTTACTAATTATCCACAAAGTCAGTAGCAGTTTTCTAATGGATAAAGAAATAAAACATAGAGACGTACTGAATAAGCTGAATGAAAAAGTACTTTCAAAACAATGCCTTAATTGTCATAACAAAAGACACACACACACACAAAATGACAGATATTTAAATATGTATATTAGCTGTATGGTTGGTCATTTATTAGTTCAGGTAGAATACGATATGAAACATTCTGCTTAATTATACTTATGTATATGTAAAAACAGTAATTAAGGTTTTGCACTTGTTGAACAATACTAAATTGGTGAAATTCTACACCTGAAAATTCTGATACTTTTCTCATAGTCAATATATGATACTAGTGAATGAATAACCTGGCTATCCAATCGCTACCTGCTAGGTAGACAGCAGTTTGACTCCCTCTTTTTAATTCCCCTACATATACACAAACACATATATACACACTGCCATTATGAAACTCAGTGTAAACCACGTTTTATTTATTTATTTATTTGTATTTTTCTGAAGTGAGAACCAAGGCGGCAGAGAGACAGACTCCCGCATGCGCCTGACCAGGATCCACCTGGCAAACCCACTAGGGGGCGATGCTCTGCCCATCTGGGGCGTTGCTCCATTGCAACCAGATCCATTCTAGCACCTGAGGCAGAGGCCATGGAGACATACTCAGTGCCCTGGCCAACTTTGCTCCAATAGAGCCTTGGCTGCAGGAGGGGAAGAGAGTGACAGAGAGAAAGGAGAGGGGGAAGGGTGGAGAAGCAGATGGGCGCTTCTCCTGTGTGCCCTGGCCAGAATCGAATCCCGGACTTCCACACGCTGGGCCGATGCTCTACCACTGAGCCAACTGGTCAGGGCCTAAACCATATTTTAAAGTGTTCCATTGCATAAATCACTGTGCTAGATGCTGTCGAGAAAAAGAAAAGCACACAGTTCCTGACCTTCTTTCTACTTTCTGCGCCTGGCTTTGAATGTGGTTTTAAATCTTAGCTCTGATATGTTCTGACTCTATTTCTTGGGTAATTTCCTCTTTTTTCTGTATTTCAGTTTTTTCTTTTAAAAATGTGTGAACTGGAAATAATACTATATAATTTTATGGGGTTGTTAAGAGGATTAAGTGGGATAATATGGGTAAAATATTTTGCACAGTGTAAGTTATTGTTATCGTAATATTATTTTGAAGATTTTGAATTCTAGGTGAGAACATAGACTTAAACATAGCTAAGTCTAATAGAAACAATTAGCAACATAACAAAGGCAGCCCATAAATTTAGCCTTGGGAATGAAGGAATAAACCAAGCAGAGTTAATCATTTTTCCAGGTTCTGTAAATACTGTCCCCTTTTGCCACTAAAAAAATAATGATGTCTTGAAAATGTCAGTTAGACACAACACAGAATTATATATGGAAAGTGGTCTTACTTTTAAATTCAGCAAGTTGGCTACATCAGCAGAGAAATTCAATAACAGAATGAGAAAATGGAATGAACAGTCTTTAAAAGGTGTCCTCTATTTCTGAAATTCTATGATTCCATGGTCAAGATACATAATGGAGTTTCCAGAGATATAAATAAAGACAATTGAGAAAAAACAGCATTTTCAAATGGTAGTTCCTTTCCTCATTTCCCCCCCTGGTTTTTCTCAATTACCTTTTGAAAAACTGGCCTTGGAACAGAATTAACATTCACCTTATGAAGAAAGAGAAGTTATTTTAAGTAAGTTGGGTCACTGAGGGAAGAACTCTATTAAGTTTTAAGTCCTTGGGGAAGTGAATTATTTATTGATTCAGTTTGTGGTAGTAAGTTGAGGTGTTCTTTTGCTATTACATATTATAAGGAAATGAAAGAGAAGAGGATAGGAAAAGCATGCCTCAAAAATATGGGGTCAAAGAGGACTAAGCATTGTGTGCTAATTATGGGGGGCGGGGCGATGAGAATGTCAATAAGAAAATAATCCTGATGTCTGAAATTTACTAAAATTAATCTTTAAAAAACATTGGCTAATGTCAACTAAGTCTGTTACTTTTTTCTAAGGCAGCTAACTTGTTAAAGAAGCTTCTTTTACATGTTTTTGCTTCCTTATTAGTTTGTTCTTTCAGTCCAAAAAATTTATTATTCCCTGCATACAGGCTGTGATGAAGACAGACATGATCCCAACCCTGATGAAGGTTAAATTTTAGATGCGAGAATGGCCAGAGAAAAAAGTGAAGAAAAATGAGGCTCATGGTCAACCCAGAGTGAAAATTCATTCACTGAATGATTACAACTTGCCGAACCTTCCTTAGCAAAAGCCTGTGTAACAGTCTGGGCATAGTTAGCAGATTTAAGTAGGAAAACAATAGCATTTAAAAAAATTAATACTATCAGAATAAATATAGGTAAACTAAAGGGGAGAAATTTAAGAATATTACCCTCTTGGGGAACCCCCCCCCCCCATGTAGTGCAATTTGGTTGTGATGGAACGTTCTTTCTACCTCCCACGGTGGTGCATCAACAATTTAAATTACTCCCCAAATTGGACTCTGACTTTAGGATTTATGTAAAAAAAAGAAAGTATTTTTAAAAGAGATTATTGCCTAAACAATTCCTTTAATCAAAAGTCAGAGGATTTATTCAACTGATGGTGCCAAACTTTCTTCATGAAGACTACCATGCATGGTACATCACTTCCTTAGTACCCATCACTCAAAAGGGTCAGGGGATCAAATGAATTTTTAAATGCAGATTTTTGGTTTAAACAGTTCTTTTTCATCTTCTAGAAATTGATTACTAGACCTAATCAAGATTCCTCTGTGTATCATTAACCAATTTAGCTTTCTCCTTTTTAATTTTTTTTTTTTCACAGTGAGTTTGAGAGAGCCCAGTTTTATGTCCTCTGTGGATCTCATGTTTTTCTGTTCAAGCTTTGAGGGAAGCAAAATTTAAATGTAGGAAAATAGTAGTTAAAAGTGATCAGGACACAAGCTTTGGTGCTATGAAATGTGGACTCCCCATCACAAGCGGAACCGAGCAGCAGTTTTTGGTTTTGGTTATAGCTTTACTTACTATTTTAATAAACATGAACCAGTATTCAAACTCTTAATATCCTGCTGTTTAACTATTTCCAAAGAGCCATCCAGCTCTTCTAGACAGCCTTGGTTTTAAAATTTTAATTTGTTTGGCTTAGTCTCACCTTCGAGTGCTGTTTAGCCTTATGGTAAACTCTTTCATAAGTTGATTTCCAGAATCATAAGCAATTCTTCCCGCCCACCCCCCAACTAAGTGCTTCCTCATGTGCCAAAATTGTTGGTGCTGACAGCTTTTCTTCCTTGTTTTATCTGGTTCCCACAGTAAGTATGAGAGACAAACACAAGAATGTGTCCAGCGTTGACTGGATGCATCATGACTGCAGGCATACTTACAGCTCCTCTAGGAAGCGGAGATTGTGCAGAGGACTCGGGGGCAGCTGACTGATGTTGTTCATACTGAGGTCTCTGGAGAGGAAAACAGACAGCGTGTGAGGAGTGGCGTATGCCACCACAAGGAAATCCAGCTGTTCAATTCACACATTTTCAAGCAGTAGAGCCAAATGAACTCATTATTTTGCTTGACAAATGAATCGCTATTTTGCATCTTAAACATATTGTTATCCCCCACTCCCCTTCCACCATGGGCTCTCTGCCAAGTTAGAGACCCTAGGAGGAGCTTATATGGATTCAAAATGATTTAGACCATTCATGGGCATGGCTGTAATTCTTCATGTTCAAAATTATGTGAATAGGACGGCAAAGAGAAGACATAACTCAATGCTAGACATAAGTCAACTTTGTGTCTTTTTTGCTTTAAATTTTGTGACAAAGAAAAATGCCTTCACTACACAACCCTGGCAGTCCTGTTTCTCTGGGACTATAAGCACCTTGTAAGAACAAATGTTTTGATTCAAAGAAATTTAAAAAAACAAAACAAGACAAAACAAAACAAAAAGCCTATTCCCTCCTTCTAACGTGTTCCTTTTGCAGGTTCTCAGATTGCATTAAATAAGTGAAATGAACCATAAAACAAGGGTGTAATGTGATCCCGCTCTGTAGCACACTTCCTGCTGGGCCTGCACAGTAGTTCCTGGCACAGGAAACAACAGCCACTTTGGGCAGAACTCAATCAATTTTTGTTTTAAGCGAAACTCCATGTAATTAGATTTTATTCTGTTTTTACTTTTTCGTTATTTTTTTTAACTGTGTCGTACATAATCCTACAGCATCACTAGTATATGCCATCTGTGTCTCCGTGTCCCCAAGATTGACGGCTAGACAGATTCTAATCAAGACCCACTAAGACTTTGTATAACAGTCAGCTGAAGTAAAAGAATCGTTGCTCAAACCCAAAGATTCAGACTAATGCCATTATAATCTCAGACTAGGTCTACATACTTAAAATTTATCTTGAAATAACACAATGAGCTTCATAGTTGTTCATTTTTTAAATTGATTTAATTGGCATATAACATTGTATAAAGTATACAACATAATTTAATATATGTATATATTGTGAAATAAGTAACAGTGTTTTTTTTTTCTTTTTTAAATTTCTTTTTATTTTATTCATTTTAGAGAGGAGAGAGAGAGAGAGAGAGAGAGAGAGAGAGGGAGAGAGAGAAAGAGAGAAAGGGGGGAGGAGCTGGAAGCATCAACTCCCATATGTGCCTTGACCAGACCAGTGCAGGGTTTTGAACTGGCGACCTCAGTGTTCCCAGGTCGACGCTTTATCCACTGCGCCACCACAGGTCAGGCAGTTACAGTGTTTTTTAAAATTAATTTTAATGAGATGACATTAATAAATCAGGGTACATATGTTCAAAGAAAACATCTCCAGGTTATCTTATCATTCAATTATGTTGCATACCCATCACCCAAAGTCAAATTGTCCTCTGTCACCTTCTATCTGGTTTCCTTTGTCCCCCTCCCCTCCCCCACTCCCTTCCTCTCCTCCCTCCCCCCACCCCGTAACCACCACATTCTTGTCCATGTCTCATAGTCCCATTTTTCTGTCCCACCTATGTATGAAATCATGCAGTTCTCAGTTTTTTTTCCGTTTTACTTATTTCACTCCGTATAATGTTATCAAGGTCCATCCATTTTGTTGTAAATGATCCGAAGTCATCATTTCTTATGGCTGAGTAGTATTCCATAGTATATATGTACCAAAGCTTTTTAATCCACTTGTCTTCTGAAGGACACTTGGGCTGTTTCCAGATCTTCGCTATTGTGAACAATGCTGCCACGAACATGGGGGCACATTTCTTCTTTTCGAACAGTGCTATGGTGTTCTTAGGGTATATTCCTAAAAGTGGGATAGCTGGGTCAAAAGGCAGTTCGATTTTTAATTTTTTGAGGAATCTCCATACTGTTTTCCACAGTGGCTGCACCAGTCTGCATTCCCACCAGCAGTGCAGGAAGGTTCCCTATTCTCCACATCCTCGCCAGCACTTATTCTGTGTTGTTTCACTGATGAGTGCCATTCTGACTGGTGTGAGGTGATATCTCATTGTGGTTTTAATTTGCATTTATGTAATGAACAACCTTGTCTTGTTCCTGATTTTAGAGGAAATGTCCTCAGTTTTATGCCATTTAATATGATGTTAGCTGATGGTTTATCATAGAGATATATGAAAAGATGCTCATCTTCCTTAGCTATTAGAGAAATGCAAATCAAAACTGCACTGAGATACCACCTCACACCTGTTAGATTAGCTATTATCAACAAGACAGGTAATAACAAGTATTGGAGAGGTTGTGGAGAAAAAGTGATGTTGAGCATTTTTCATATGCCTATTGGCCATCTGTATGTCCTCTTTGGAGAAATTTCTATTGATTTCTTTTGCCCATTTTTTGATTGGATTGTCTTCCTGGTGTTGAGTTTTATAAGTTCTTTATAAATTTTGGTTATTAACTCCTTATTAGACGTGTTGTCGAATATGTTCTCCCATTGTGTAAGACAGTGTTTTGTTAGCATCTATCATCACACATATTTACAAAATTTTTCTTGTGATGAGACCTTTTAAGATTTACTATCATAGCAACTTTCAAATACACAGCACAGTATTATTATTATTATTAATTTATTTTTAAGTGAGAGGAGGGAAGACAGAAAGACAGACTCCCGTACCCTGACTGGGATCCACCTGGCAACCCCTGTCTGGGGCCGATGCTTATGCTCACTTGAATCAACCAAGTTATCCTCAGCACCTGAGGCCAAAGCTTGGACCAACCAAGCCACTGGCTGTGGGAGGGAAAGAGGGAGAGAAGTGGGAGAAGGAGGGGAAGAGAAGCAGATGGTTGCTTCTCATGTGTGCCCTGACTGGAAATCAAACTGGGACGTCCACATGCTAGGCCAATGCTCTATCCACTGAGCCAATAGCCAGGGCCACACCACAATACTTTTAATGAGAGTCACAATGCTGTACATCAGGACTGATTTATCTTATAACTGGAGTTTATATCTTTGACCACCTTCAGCCATTTCATCCATGAGTTTAAAAGAAAAAAATCTGGATTTTTACTGTTATTGAAGTGACCACATCCATTGCACCTAACCAGTTGGTTTCAGTATCAATAGGTTGGTTTCTTTATCAAATATTAACTTTTAATCAATGAGGCTAAGAATTGAGGAATCATTCGCTTTCTGTCTTTAAAAAGTTACTAGTTTTTTTAGTTTGTTTTCTGATGTTTCATTGTTGGCATATAGAAAGCCAATAGACTTATGTATATTAATTTTGTATCCTGTGACCTTACTGTATTGGTTTATTGTTTCTAGGAGTCTTTTTGTGGAGTCTTTGGGGTTTTCGATGTATAGGATCACATCATCTGCAAAAAGTGAAACCTTTACTTCTTCTTTCCCAATATGAATGCCTTTTATTTCTTTCTCTTGTCTGATTGCTCTGGCTAGAACTGCCAGCACTATGTTGAATAAGAGTGGAGAGAGTGAACAACCTTGTCTTGTTCCTAATTTTAGAGGAAATGTCCTCAGTTTTATGCCATTTAATATGATGTTAGCTGATGGTTTATCATAGAGATATATGAAAAGATGCTCATCTTCCTTAGCTATAAGAGAAATGCAAATCAAAACTGCACTGAGATACCACCTCATACCTGTTAGATTAGCTATTATCAACAAGACAGGTAATAACAAGTATTGGAGAGGCTGTGGAGAAAAAGGAACCCTTATTCACTGTTGGTGGGAATGTAAAGTAGTGCAACCATTATGGAAGACAGTATGGTGGTTCCTCAAAAAATTAAAAATAGAACTACCATATGACACAGCAATCCCTCTACTGGGTATCTACCCCCAAAACTCAAAAATACTGGTACATAAAGACACATGCAGCCCCATGTTCATTGCAACATTGCTCACGGTGACCAAGACATGAAAACAACCAAAAAGCCATTCAATAGATGACTGGATAAAGAAGATGTGGTACATATATACTATGGAATTCTACTCAGCCGTAAGAAATTATGACATAGGATCATTTACAACAGCATGGATGGACCTTGATAACATTATACTGAGTGAAATAAGTAAATCAGAAAAAACTAAGAACTCTATGATTTCATACATAAGTGGGACACAAAAATGAGACTCAGGGACATGGACAAGAGTGTGGTGGTTACCAGGGAGAGGGGAAAGGAGGAGATGGAAGGGGGGTAGGTGAGCGGCACAAAGAAAACCAAATAGAAGATGATGGAAGACAATTTGACTTTGGGTAATGGGTATTCAACATAATCAAATATCAAAATAACCTGGAGATATTTTCTCTAAATCTATGTACCCTAATTAATCAATGTCACCCCATTAAAATTAATTAACCCCCCCCCCCAAAGTTACTAGTGGGAGCATTTTAGATCTTGCTGCCCAGCAATTGTCCTCAGGTTTGGGTCAAAAGAACTCTCATAAAAATTTTTAAAAAGTCACTAGTATGTACACAAAAAATAAAGTATTTTGTTAAATGTTTTAGAGTATGTTAAAAAGGAAGAATTATTAATTTTAATGTTGGTGAACAATAATATAGTTGAGTTTAATGCCATATTCTCAAACTAAAACTAAATAATGCCAAATATGCAGATTAAAAAAATTTCTATTGTCCACATTTTAAAAATCTGTTTTTTTCTGACATTTTTCAGATAAGCGAGCCAAACAACTGACTAGAATTTTCGATTGTTTTGTTCGGATGTTTATTAGTAAACTTGTTTAGTTCCCTGAACACACATGGATTAAATTAATCAATACAGTTTCCAGATTCCTATCAGAGACTGTAATCTCTGCAAAGACTTGATATTTCTCGATTCACTTTTTTTTTTTTTTTTTTTTAGAGAGGAGACACAGAGTGAGAGAGAGAGAGAAAGAGAGAGAAAGGGGGGAGGAGCTGGAAGCTCAACTCCCATATGTGCCTTGACCAGACCAGTGCAGGGTTTTGAACTGGCGACCTCAGTGTTCCCAGGTCGACGCTTTATCCATTGCGCCACCACAGGTCAGGCTCGATTCACTTTTTAAAATTGATATTCCACTTATGTCCTAAAAAGGATCAAGGTGGTTTGCTTTTAGAGCATGTTTACTGGTAACCAGATAAGACAGTCTCAGCATTACGACAGTTGGCAGGAAGAGCACCAACTTTCCTCTCTAATACATTTCTGTGTGATGTGCAAATCAACTGGGACAAACATTAATCTTGTCTATGTGCAGAAAGGTCTAAATAGAACAAGGACATTTATACATTAAGGAGATTCATAGCACTCCACATTATTATTTTCTTATAAGATTAAAAAATATTTTATTTATTGATTTTACAGAGAGAGGAGAGAGGGAGTGGGGGAGCAAGAAAAAAAGTTGCTTCACTTTAGTTGTTAGCTTGTTGCATGTGCCTTGACCCGGCAAGCCTAGGGTTTTGAACCAGCTCAGCGTTCCAGGTCTACACTCTATCCACTGTGCCATCACAGATCTTGCTAGCACTCTACATTATTTTAATATTTATTACTAGACTTCAGGTACCTGGACATGAAGCTTATATATGAGTATCCACTTGCAGGGTCCCCACTGGAACACTTTTTAAATAGCGCAGCAGAAACAGTGCAGGCATTGGTAGGGTATATTGTCGCAGGTTTGAATTCAGACCTCTCTATTCACTAGCTGCATGATCTTGGGAAAATTAACCTCCCTGTGCAGGCTTCCTCATATTTAAACAAGGGTGTCTCTACAGTAATAATTTGAGTCCCTATGATTAGCTCTTTCCAATCAGAAGACAGTAACTTAATTTTCTTAAAGAAGTAAGTACCTCCCTTTCCCATAGGAATTAATAAATTCTCCGTGCTACCTGACACTGGGGTTCCTCTTAGAAAATGAGCTTATACCACTAAACCAAAACCTTATCACCTGTTTTCCAACACAGGCTGTTTTTTTAAAAGAGTTTTCAGCAATGCATATAACGCTATAGCAGAAAACAACTTAATAATGACCATCTAAGATAAAATGAAACAGCCCTTTAAAATATAAATTCAAAGGGGGTTAGGTAAAATAATTTGTTTGCATTCATTTTTTCCTTCTGTGAGTACCTTTTGCAACCATGCTCAGATGGAATAGTGGTCTTCTAGCTCAATGTTTCCCAAACTATCCATGGTCAAAGACCAAGTTTTAAAAATTCCTAACTTGCTGTGGACTTGTATTTTTATAAAATATAGTAAAAATTAATTATTAAAAAGTGAAACAAAAACACAGAGATATACAAAATAGAAGCCTTAGTATTTTGTTATGTGATTGAGCAGAGATTATTCAACTACTAGGAAAGTTTCTAAACCTTTACTCTCAAATCCGTATCTGTGTGCATCAGTAAGAGATAGCCATGGGCAGGATGGGTCCTCAGACCACTCTTAGGTTAGCAATGCTTTTCTTGCCTTCATGTCAAGAAGGGTGAGGCTTAAATTACTTGAGTAATTTAACTCAGCTTTAAGTTGAAAATGATAGAATGAGAACAACCTTTCTACTCTGTGCAAAAATACCCTCATTCTGACTCTTAAGTTATTTTTAAACCTTTCCTTTCATTTCTTTTTTCTATAGTATTTGGTCTTTCTGACACCTGGAACACATATAATCTTAGCAGCAAGTGAGGTGTGTGTGTCTTAAAATCATTCCCAAGCCTGTACATTATTTCCTTCTTAGACTATTATTTTAAAAAATGGCTCTATTTTATACTGCATTTTGCCCACGATTCAGTTTTTTAAAATCAATGAAGCAACAGAATGGATATCTTTAATTTCTTTTTCATCTTTTGCCAAGATGTTAGAACTAATTTTGAAGAACTGGTCACCAGGTAAAAAGATCTCAGAAAAAAAAAGGATCATTTATAGTGTTAAGATGCTTAAGTATGTTACACTATCCAGCTCTGTCTCACTTTTCTCATCTATGAGTAATGACCACATATAGTAAGGTAGAACAGGGGTGCAAAGTTTCATGGGAAATGTTGACTATATGTTGGAATCACCCCAGAAACCTTAAAAAATATTAATGCCTGGGCACTAGCCCCTGAGTTTCTGAATTAATTTGTTCAGTATGGACCCTGGGATTTTTAAAAGCTTCTCGGAGCAACTGTAAATTTCTAGATGATCTGAGCTTTACAACTCACTCAAAATTTAGGAGGCTTGCGATGATGGAAGGTACTATTTCTTACAACTAGAGGGCTCCATTCAAGTAGATAGTATCTTTCTCCTAAAAATGTTTTTTTGTTGCTTGCAGCTCTATTATTTTTTTTCTTCATTTGACAAATATTAATTTTGGGCAGGTCTAGGAATACAGTGGAGAATGAACCCAAGTCATCTTCAATTTTTCTCTTGTACACTGTCCCTATGTCTATAAGATGAGCAGTGGTAATTCTACTATAGAGCTTGCTTGTCAATCTGGCCTCATTTTCTTTCTTCTTGGCTGCTACCTTTGGTCAGGTCCTTGTACTGATACCAGGTCCTTGTACTGATACCTGCTTACTGTGTCTCTTTATTTTAGGTCATCTTCTACACCATGGCCAGAGAGGTCGCCCTGAAAAGTCTATCTGATCGTCACTCCACTCAGAGCCACTGTTAGCCAATAGCAAAGGCATGTCCTTAGGTGGATAATGTGAAAGAGGGCTTCTCTGGAGGTGTGTGCATATTACGGAAAAGATCTTTCTCCTAGCCACAGAGCAGGGTGAGCGCTTTGGCAAGCAGAGCTTGGCCTGAGTTCAGCCCCATGGAGGAGCTCCTGCTCAACTGCAGCCATATGGGACACCCCTGTCTGAGAACTTTTACTGGCTCCAGGCCTCTTACAGGAACAAATGCCCAAACTTCTTAGGCTTTTCACAATCTGGCCTAACATATGCTTGATTTGACACCACTTTTTTCTATGCACTGTGGGCTCCAGCTACCTTGAAATTCTTGCTGTTCCTCTCTGCGTCTCTCTGCCTTTACACATGTGATTCTCTTTTTCTAGAATGCATTAGTCTCTCTATTTTCAAATTACTACTCCTGTGCTCCCCCACTTGACTCTCCCCATTTGACATCTAGCTTAACAGACCCTCGTGTTTCTGACACAACCTCTTATCTTTTGGCTTCGTTGTTCTTATTTCAGCCTCTAGTCCTTTGATACTTCCAGTATCAAAGCCTTGTTTTAGCCTAAGAGCCTAGCTTGGATCATGTATTGATCACCTGGATCACTATCTCACCAACACCTTCAACTCCCTAGCCCCCATCTTCTGTTTCACTCTTCGGGCAGAACCCTAGCTCTGGAAAAACATCATAGTTCTTCCTCTCTGTTACTCTCCCAGGGTCCTGAGTGATACTAGAAAATAAAAAAACTCACAGATGTGCTGAATGGTGACTATAAGTTCATGGTCTTTGTGGATTCTCAACACTGCTGCACAACCCTGTTATTTGTTATTGCTCAACTTACTCCCATGGGGACTGTTGCCAACCTTTACCACTTGCCTCAAATTTCTTAAGAACTATTCCCATTATGGGACACCTTCCCTCTTACTTCATGGAAATAAATGGAATTCTTTAGACCACCAAACATGTAAGAAGCCAAATTCTTGTTCTCTTTTATCATCTGCTTACTATCCCCACACTTTTCTCCTTGCCTCATCTTGCTCCTGGGTCCCATCCCCTCTAGGATGCTACAGCATATTACTCCATGAATAATTCCTTTGATTTCTTGTATTTTAGACTTCATTTTTCCTTTTCCACAACTAAAGCAAAAGGAAAGCAGGATCTTTCAGTCCCATGTCTTCCTTACCTGTGACCTACTCTTTCTCATTCCCTTTGGGGTTGTTTCTGAACTACAGTTATAGCTTCCACTTCCCATTTCTTTTCTGACCACAATACACAAGCTTCCGTCTCTACATCCCAATAAAACTGCTCTTGCCAAGGACACAGCAACCTCCATGCTGTCAAGTCTGATAAACACATGAATGACTGGGCCTCTCTCCTACATTAGATGCACTCTTTCTGGAAACTCTATACTCTATTGTCTCTAAGTCATCATGTTCTCAGGATCCTTTTCATACTTTCCCAACCTTTCTGCTTTATAGACTCCTTTGTGGGATTTTTTGTATCTACCTCTTAAATGTCAGTGTTCTCTGGAGTTGTGCCCTTTGCCTCGTGCTCGTCATTCTCTACCTTTTTATTTTTTCGGAGGCTATTACTTACTCTCATGGGTTTAAGTATCACTTAGATGCCCATAATCTTCTAAATCTATATTCCTAGTCTTAATCTTTTTCCTAAGGTTCAGAAACATAAAACAAATTATCTTCTGGATGTGTCCACTTGGAAATCTTGTAAAATGTACATATCACAACCATAATGGAAATAATTCTTTTCTGTCCCAAGTCTGTCTGTTTTCCTGTAGAGCCAGTTTCTAGTTAATGCCACTAGAACCATCTTCCAGTCAAAAACGCTTAAATCTTGGACACGATTCAAGCCTTCCTCCTTTTTTTCTTCATTGCTGGCTATCCCTTTTTCTCTCTCTCTACCCCTTCCTGTTGCAGGCCCTCACTGCCTCTGACCTAATCACTTGACACTGCCTCCCAATGCTGTGGCTGGCTGCTATCAGTCTTATCACTTCAGGCCTACCTTCTAGATGCAATGAGTTTGAAGTGTAAAACATGCAAAATTAGCCAAAACACCACCTTACTTAAAACCTTTCCAAATGAAACCCACATTTAGTATTACAATCAAACTCCATTGTGTAGCACACCAACCCTTCACCACCCTGGCATAATGATTCTAATTCATCTTTCAAGGTCCGGTGGAGGGCGTCATCTTTTAGCCAAGTCTTGCCATGTAGAAGAGACTCAGTGAATGTTAACTCAAACTCTTTTCTACTGCCTTCTTCCTGTGAAGCAGATGACCTAATCCAGGGGTCCCCAAACTTTTTACACAGGGGGCCAGTTCACTGTCCCTCAGACCATTGGAGGGCCGAACTATAAAAAAAAACTATAAACAAGTCCCTATGCACACTGCACATATCTTATTTTAAAGTAAAAAACCAAAACGGGAACAAATATAATATTTAAAATAGAGAACAAGTAAATTTAAATTAACAAACTGACCAGTATTTCAATGGGAACTATGGGTGCGGATGCATCCTGTACTCCTCTCACTGACCACCAATGAAAGAGGTGCCCCTTCCGGAAGTGTGGTGGGGCAGATAAATGGCCCCAGGGGGCCACATGCGGCCCACGGGCCGTAATTTGGGGACCCCTGATCTAATCCTTTAAAAAAATCATGTTTCTCATCACATGGCCACACAGTTCCTAAGTGTGAGGTATATAACTCTTGGTATAGAACACTTTTGGAGACCTAACCCACTTTGTGTAGTGTCCACCTCTTACAATGATTTTTGATCACAATTAGAGTTGTAGTTTCTCTTTTCAATAGACCCTATTTGCTTTCTGTCCTAGGGATTTCTCAGAGATTCTCATTCTTTGAAAGCTTCCTTTCTACCCCCATGCTGCTGCTTCTGCTTCTCCTCCTGCTCCTCTCTCCTTCCCCCATCTCTGCTTCCTCCTCCTTTTGTTTCCTCTTCCTCTTCTTTCCTTCTACATTTCCTTTTCTCCTCTTTTTTCTGCTAAACTGTCTTTCCTATCATGTCTATGGAATCGTGGGAGGGATGACTGCAGTAGGTACTTAGTCTGCCATCTTAAAATCCAGTCACACTTTCTTTTTGAGACTTGGGACCTAAACTAGTGAACAAAGAAGCTGTTTCTTATAGTGTAACTATTAAACAAATTAATAAAACAGCCTGACCAGGCGGTGGTACAGTGGATAGAGCAGGGGTCCCCAAACTTTTTACACAGGGGGCCAGTTCACTGTCCCTCAGACCGTTGGAGGGCTGGACTATAGAAAAAACTATGAACAAATCCCTATGCACACTGCACATATCTTGTTTTAAAGTAAAAAAACAAAACGGGAACAAGTACAATATTTAAAATAAAGAACAAGTAAATTTAAATCAACAAACTGACCAGCATTTCAATGGGAACTATGGGTGCGGATGCATCCTGTGCTCCTCTCACTGACCACCAATGAAAGAGGTGCCCCTTCCGGAAGTGCGGCAGGGGCGGATAAATGGCCTCAGGGGGCCGCATGCCGGCCGAGGGCCTTAGTTTGGGGACCCCTGGGATAGAGCGTCAGACTGGGATGCGGAGGACCCAGCTTTGAGACCCCAAGGTCATCAGCTTGAGCAAAGGCTCATCTGGCTTGAGCAAAAGCTCACCAGCTTGAGCCCAAGGTCGCCAGCTCCAGCAAGGGGTTGCTTGGTCTGCTGAAGGCCCGCGGTCAAGGCACATATGAGAAAGCAATCAATGAACTAAGGTGTCGCAATAAAAAACTGATGATTGATGTTTCTCATCTCTCTCTGTTCCTGTCTGTTTGTCCCTATCTATCCCTCTCTCTCTGAATCTCTCTCTGTCCCTGTGGGAAAAAAAAATTAATAAAGCAACAACAAAAAATGGTTCCTTAATCTCTGCCACAGTTGACAAATATTTTCTTCTTTAGCAGCTCAGTGCAATTCCTATTTCTTCTAATTACAATGATTTAAAACTTGTCTTGGGAGATCCAGTAACATTTAGCTTCCTGCCAGACACCTTTGTTAACAGTGCATCCAGGCTGGAGCCATTCCAGCACTTTTTAATTGATCACTTTTCAAATTTGCTTTTGAAGATAAGCTGTGAACTTCAAAAGGAAAGGCGCAGGCTTGAGTTGCATTTTATGATAGATTGAATAGTGTTATTTCCAAGAACATTTCTCATGTTATTGTTTTTAACTTCAAAATAATGTACCTTTGAAAATTAATTTTTATTGAAGAGTATAACATATAGGGAAAAATGAAGAAATCTTAACTGTTCAGCTGAATAAATTTTCAGTGTGAACACATCCTGGTACTCAAGAAAGAGAACACTATCATCACCTCAGAAGCTCCCTCATGTTCCCTTCCACTCACTACTCCCCCCAAAAGGAACTAGGCTGCTCATTTCTAGTACTTCATATTAGCTTTTGCTTGGTTTTGATCTGCATTTAAATGGAATCATACTATGCATCTATATTTTTAAGATTTTATTTCTAGAGCAGTTTTAGGTTTATAGGAAAATTGAGAGGAAGCCACAGAGATTTCCCATATAATCTTTTCCCCACACATGCAGAGCCTCCCCATTATCAACATGGCCCACCAGAGTGGTCTATTTCTCACAACTGATGGACTATTGGCACATTATAATCATCCAAAGTCTATAGTTTTCTTTAGGGTTTACTCTTGGTGTTATACATTCTATGGGTATGGGCAAATGTATAACATATATGCACTATTGGAGTATCATATGGCATATTTTCACTACTCTAAAAATCTTCTGTGCTTTGTCTATCCATCTTTCCCTTTTCCCACCACCCCTCTTGGCAATCACTGAACTTTTTACTGTCTTCATAGTTTGCCTTTTCCAGAATGTCATGTACTTGGAACCATACAGCATGTATTTTTTTCAGACTGACTTTTTTTCACTTAGTAGTACAGGGCATAGTTTTATTTTTCTAGTTCATTATGTTTACGAGATTTATCAATGTGTGGTTTGTATCAATAGTTTATTTCTCCTCAGTGCAATATGGTATCTCATTGTTTTATTATACCACAATTTCTTTATCCATTCCACTGTTTGGTTGAATATTTGGGTTCTTTTCAATGTGTGGTTATTATGAACAGTGCTGCTATAAACATACTTAAATATGTCTTATGTTGAATAAGTTCTATGTGTGCATTTCTGTTTGGTATATATCTAGGAGTGGAATTGCTGGGTCTTGGTGCATATATGTTAAACTTTACTATTAGATCTTGCCAAATAGTTTTCTAAAGTGGTTTGAATGATTCATACTTTCACTAGTACTATAAAAGAGTTCCAATTATTTGACATCCAATTGTTTCCATTTGTTATCACCAAAATTGGTATTATTTTCTTTTAAATTTTAGTCATTTTGGTTAAATTATAATGTTACTCATTGTGGTTATAATTTGCATTTCCCTCATCTCTAAGACAGTTGAGTATCTTTTTGTATGACTTTTGGCCATCAGGATACCCTTTTTTACAGAAGAATATTTTGTCTTATTTGATGACCATCAAATTAAAAGTAAAACTTACTTGTAACAGGTGGAACTGATATGTAAAGGACAAGCTATTAATCCTCTCATCCTTCTTCTCATATTATTATTCTTCCTGAGGTTTCAAATGTATTTTTTGAAATAAGTATAATCGTTAAGAGCGTGTATTCTGGAGCTATTCAGCCTTAGTTTTGAGTCCTGGCTTTGCTGTTTCTGAGCTGAATAACTTCCAGCAAGTTATTTAACATCTCTGTGTCTCAGTTACCTAATCTATGAAATGGAGATGATAATAATAGTATCTGCATCGTAGAATCGTTGTGCGAAATAATTGAGGTGACATATGTAAATTACTTAAAATAGTAATTGGTATAGTGTAAGCACTACATATTTTGCTATCATTATTATTATAATTAAATATCTTAACATTTTTACGAATTGAAACTCTTACCGGTACAGACATTAACAAGAGTAGAGAAATATTAGCTAATTGATACTTACGGTTATCTTGAAAAATCTTTTTAAAATTACAGGATAATTAAAAAAATGTCTTTAGATACAACTGGCTTATGTTCTATTGGTTCCTTTGCTTTGTTAATAATTTTTTTTTTTTTTACAGAGACAGAGAGAGAGTCAGAGAGAGGGATAGATAGGGACAGACAGACAGGAACAGAGAGAGGTGAGAAGCATCAATCATTAGTTTTTTGTTGCCATTGCGACACCTTAGTTGTTCACTGATTGCTTTCTCACATGTGCCTTGACCACGGGCCTTCAGCAGACCGAGCAACCCCTTGCTGGAGCCAGCGACCTTGGATCCAAGCTGACGAGCTTTGCTCAAGCCAGATGGGCCCGTGCTCAAGCTGACGACCTTGGGGTCTCGAACCTGGGTCTTCCCTGCATCCCAGTCCGACGCTCTATCCACTGTGCAACCTCCTGGTCAGGCAAAACACATAGGTCTTTGATAATTTAGTGTAATAGGTACGAATATTTCAAAAGCTATCAACCAATTTGGAACCATTTTTTTACCTGTAACATAGTGTAGCACTTTATACATTCTAGAGAAATATCCAATCACCAAAAAAATCATCAGAAAAGTTTAAGTAGCTAGAAATAACATTAGGTTCTAACTCTTTTGCCTTTCTCTATTTTCTGTGAACAATTTTTAGCCTTGAACTTGCACCTGTGCTACAGATCTGTATTTCTAACAGCTTCCTTTTTTAACTTCTCTATGTGGTCAATCGATCAGTCATCTAAAATGCAACATATTTCAAACTGAACTGATTTTCTCTCTTTTCCTCAAACCAGCTTTTCCTTTTGTGTTTCCTCATCTTGATTAATGATTACCATTCTTTCAAGCACCCAAGCTAGAAACATAGGGGTTATTTTTTTTGTTTGTTTTTTCATTGTCTTATTCATCTCTACTCTCTTTTAAATGGTCATTAGTACTATTTATTATATCTCTGAAATGTTTCTAGAATAATAACTAACAGTTATGATACACACACACATCCCAACACAATCTAATGAATGTTCAGACAACAGCTCATTTTATAGATGAAGAAACAGAGGCACATATAACTTCAGTTTTCCTAGGGTGATGCTAGCAGTAAGAGGCAGAGACAGGGTCTAATCCAGGTCTGTCTGACTCCAAAGTTGATGGGATCAACCTCTTTGTAGCTATACTGTAGACTGGAATCCATGATTTAATCTTCAGTTTTTGCTTTTGTAGCTTAAATTTAGTACTTAATATTTGCTTGACCTTTTTCATTCCTAAGAAGGACCATATGTATAAAGAGGTGCCTCAGGACAAGTCTCTCCACTTTTCTGAACCTGTTCACACCTTGGTGGCATCTCTTGTTGCTCTTATTTCTTGGCCAGCCCCTGTGGAGTGACCCTGTTTGGACATCCTCTCTGGATCATCTATCTGCTTTATTTTCACTTAGCCTTTAGACATCATCTTTTGGGTCCCACTTAGCTCCAGGGTCTATAGCCCCTGGTCCATCTCTTCCCTTAGCCCCAGATTCCAGAATTCTGGTTGAAACTCTGGGCTTCTCACTCATCTCAGAGGGGAGATCAAGCAATTGCAATGAGATCTGATGGTCCTCTCTGCCTTCATTCTCTCCCCTTTCCCAGTCCATCTTGAGTTATCTTAATTTTGTTCCTAAAGGATAAAAGAGCTAGTATTTCATATTGTCTTTTTTTTTCATTTAAAATAACTCCATTTTTTTGTATAGAACTTTACAGTTTCCAAAGCATTTTCATACCCAAAAGTTCTTCCCAATTTGTCTTAGAAAAGGAGAAATATCAGAATATAATTTACACTATATTTCCAAAAAGTTGATTTGAAACCAGCAACAAAATTCTTTTTCTCTGTGTGAGATATTTGAACATGGATATTTTCAGAGTCCTAACTAAGACTGTGCTGTAGTTCACAGAACTGCTGTTCACTTGAGTAACATTCTGTTTTTCTTTCTGCTTAAAAGCAAAACAAATCAACTGGCTTTGGAACTAGTACAAAGTTTCTCAACCTTGAACCTACTGACATTTTGGGCCAGATGGTGCCTTGTTGTGGGGGCTGTCCTGGGGATTGTAGGGTGTTGAACAGCACCCCTGGCTTTCCCCACTAGATGCCAATAACACCTCTCCCAACCAGTTGTGACAACCAAGATCTTTTCTAGTCCGTTATGGGCTGAACTATATTCCTTCCCCCTCCAAATTCATGTGTTGAAGTCCTAATCCTCAGTAATTCAGAATGTGATTGTATTTGGAGACAGGGTCTTTAAAGAGGAATGAGTTCATTAGTGTGCGCCCGATTCTGATATGACTGATATCCTTCTAAGAAGATGAAATTTGGACATAGGACAAAGGGAGGACCATGTGAAGACACAGGAAGAAGACAGCCCTCAACAAACCTAGAAGAGAGGCTTCAGAAAAAAAAATAACTCTGGTGACACCTTGATCTTGGAAGGCTAGCCTCCAGACTGTGAGAAATGGCTGTGATTTAAGCCCCCAGTCTGTGGTGATCTGTTAAGACAGCCCTTGCAGATGAATGCACAGATATTGCCAAAATACATTTTCAAAGTTTTTTATTTTTCTTCAAAAGAAGGAATTGAGAAGGACTTTCACGCCATACTCTTCTTTCACACCAAAATACCTTTTAACAGATGATTTCATTACTTTATTATTGGACAATGAAAATATGAAAGGCAGAGCAAACGCTATAAGATAGAAGTGCTTATATATTTCCGGGAGTGACTGGAACTGCGTCAGTGATTTTCTTAAGTTAATTCTGGGCCTGTGGTTGTGCTTAATGGTTCCATGAAAAAACTACCCAGAAAAGACCTGCAAGGCACTATTTCAATGAAAATCTTTCAAAAGCTTTCATGAAAGAAACTAGATATGTTTTATTTCACTCAAGCAGAAATTCTCATTGCTTTCCCTGCCCTGTGCAAGAAGCAAGACACTGAAACATCTTGCAGTTAACATGGTGTGGCTATGGGACCTTTTCACGCCAACAGGTTGAAATCTTATTCATGTTCCATCTAGTATCTTGAATCACATGCAAAGGCTCTGAGTTGTTAAAAGAAGGTGAATCTGATTCATCATCCTACCCTATCCCATGGGTTCAAAATGCCTTTGCTGATTGCCCATCATCTACAGAATGGAGACTAGATGTTGTTATATATCTGTGAAATGACAGAAGGAAATAGGTCACAGATTTGGAAAGGAGGCCAGGGTCTCAAATGACAGTTCTGTCACTATGTTGTTGTTAGAACTTTCTACTTTGATGATTTTGTGGCCTGAGGTTCCTAAGGTTGCACTGTAACACTTAGTTCATGCTGACATGTTGAGGATTAAATAAGACAATGTAGGCGCATGCCTGTAGCTCAGGGCCTGACACTGGAAAGGGCTTCACTGGTTGTTAGCTGAAGTTCCCACGATCTGGTCCTAATTCACTGGATTAAGTTTACCTCTCTCTAAACCGTTCCAAATAGTCTATATTTTGGTCACACCAAACTGCCTTTGATTCTCCCAATGTGTCCTGAGGTTTTGCCTTTGAGATTGACACAAGAAATGTATTTCCAGTGAACTTCCTGTTCAAGGGAAGGGATTTGGAGGACGCTTGTCCTGTGGTTTCCTGCTCCCAGGCTTTGCTGGAGTTGTGCAGACTAGTGAGGCTGCATGTCAAGTGCCTGGCACACGGCCTCATCCCGAGGCAGCAGTCCTCATCTCCTCCTGTCACATTTGCCTGCCTAGATCCCACTCATTCCTCACTCCTAAGCGTTCTCCCACTTCCTGCTTCCACTCTGGGCCCCTCTGCTGATGCTCCGTGTGGCAGCCAACCGTAGCTTTTCAAAACAGAATCAGCTAATTCCCTAGCACGGCCTGAAATCCTCCAGAGGATTCCTGTTCGCTCTTAGATGAAATCCAAGTGCCTTAGTGTGGCTGACAGGCCCTGACGGATCTGGCTCCTGCCTAACCCTCCATCCTCACCCTGACTCACTGTCCCCTCGCTCACAGGTCACATGCACTGCCATGCAGTTCCTCCCACCCTCAAGGGCTTTCCCTTCTCGGGCCTTTGCTGTGCATTTACCTATGCCCACAGTGCTCTACTGCACCTCACCCTCACTTCCAAAGGCTGGCTCCTCTTTCTTCTTTCCTATTGCTTTTTCAGATAAGTGCTCTTGGACTTCCAATCCATAATAGGTCTTTCCCCACCATTCCTTGGTCTTCTTCCTGCCTCTCCCTACCCCCTTCCCTCCACATTCCCCATCCGAACTTCCCATCACTATTCTTTCCACTTAGAACAGCTTGTGGTCACATTGACTTTCCCACCTTCCTTTCTTAAATGCAATCACCAGCTTTTAGCACAGCATCTGACACATTGCTGACAATCAATACATACTTTTGTTGAGTGACTGACCAGCTGAATGAATGCTACATTCTCTGACATTATTCCATTCCTTTATTATTTCTAGGAAAATTATTTTTACTAAGTATGTTTATGTGGGTCTCAGAGGATAGTATAGAAGGCAGATTAAAGAACACTGTGTCTTCCTTTTTAAATAGTTGGCTAAATTTACTTTTTAAAATAACTCTACTATGAAAAAAGTAACTCTACTATGAATGCTAATCTATCAAAAATATATTACAGAATAGGAAAAAATAAAAAAGAGCCCAATAAATCTCACAAACTAATTTTTGACTTAGTTTCTAGTTGAATATAGAAGATATAGAAACATGGTTGTATTTCAAAATTAAAGAGAGAGGGCATGGACTCTATTCTTATTTTGCTATTGAATAATAGTACATGAGCTGCATAGATATGTAAAGTTCTTCCTAAGTCAACTTTATTCTCCCATTAAATAGAAGAGTCTTTACTGTTCTTACCTCAGCGGTATGGGGAATGTGACCACAATATTTATAAAGCATATTCTGAGATCTCTTATATTGCCTACAATACACCTAATGAGCTCTTGTTATTTTTGCAATGCTTTTAAGCATTTTAAATTCAAAACAAATAGTAAAAACACAAATACAATTATCAAAAATAACAAAATGCTACAAAATAGACCCTGAATTAAATCCAATTACCCAAGATTTTGATTTAAATATATTTTTCTTTAAACTAAAAATAATCTCATGAAGACTGGTAGCACTGGAAAGATGAAAGGCAAAAATTTGTCCCTGATGCAGTGGTACTTTTCAGGTATGCTGTGGAGGTAATTTTCCAGCTTAATGTTTGTCTTCCTTTCAGTCTGGTGCTGACAGACCAAGTCTAAAGAGACACTATTCAATTTCAGATAAACTGCTTTTCCATTCAATTTAACCAAGATTCCAGTAGAGGGAGCAGAGTTAACAACGAAAGAGAGATTTTAAAAACTCAAGACATTCAACAGTGAAAAGACTAGATGCTGAATTAATTTGAGAAATATGTAATTTTAGCTACCAGTAACAAGATTCATCTATTTATCTCCCAAATTACTGCTGTCATAAAAGCAATGGTCTGCCTTTTTTTTATACCTCCTAGTAAATATTCATTTATGTGATTATGAATGCCTCAAAAGCCAATAAGTCACTGATGAACTTTTAAAAACAACCAGAGGAGTAATCATTCATTGTGATTGGTTAATGAGTTACAAAGTTTAAAGAAACGCAAAAAGAGTGTAACATTTAGAGTTTTTTAGACCAAGTCTGACTACATATAGAATTAGAAATTCAAAATGTCAGAGTAAGCTACATCAAATATATAATTATTAACTGAGAAACAATGGTGGAGAAAAATATGGGGAAACCTCAAAAAAGGAAAGCCCACACTTATATCTTTACAATGAATCACGTTCAAGGAACTGAGTCATGTGTGGGAACTCAACAAGTGCATATTGATGATTAAGTTTAAAGAGTAACAAAGGCAAGGAGTTGTACTAGCCATGAGGAAGTGAGTTTACAAATCTTACTACAAATTAAACAGTAAGAAATAGAGCTCTAACACTCATGGAAACTTACTCAAGTCGTCACATTGCCAGCTCCAGCTGCTCTGGGGTTGGGGCAGTCACAGCTTGTGTGGCTATATGTGGCAGTCCTACTTAACTATGTACTTGGCAGTTTAGTGTCATGAAAGGAAGCTATTATTAAAAATAAAAGTCTCAGGAAAGCTAATTGAATTAATTATCAGTGATAAGGATTTTATCCACTAACAGTGCATAGTTGTAAAAGTGTTTTCATGAATATGAAACTTTTTATTTTTTTATTGTAGTTTTAAAAATTAAAATTAAATTTAAGTCAAGTGGTTATATATGTATATAGAGATATATTTATATTTGTACTTATATACATACATATATACAATAGACTATATAATCTATTACATGTATAGTTTAAAAAACGATAAACTTTACAAGAAAATAACAAATGCAAAAGCAGAATGAGTGCTTGCCTCAGCAGCACACACACTGTAAAATTAGAACGATATAGAGAAAGTTAGCATCGTTCCTGTGCAAGGATGACATGCAATTCATAAAGCGTTTCCTATTTAAAAAACAAAACAAAACCATCCAGCCCATGTCACACCCCTTCCACCTCTGACTGCCACTTCCCAGAGGCATCCATTTGCACCTCTTAGTCCAGAGTCTCTTAGGCTGTAACTTTCTAGTCTTCTACAGGGTTATTATTTGGGGTGTGTACTTGAGTGGTGAGGAGACAGTTGTCTGGCTGTGTGAGCTAAGGGAGTTGTTTAACTGCTTATCATTCAGACTTTCAATGACTTGCCCTATTTTCAACAACACTTGGACCTGCAACAGTACCCCTTTCTGGAGTTTCACAGAGGAATTGGCTTGCTTCTTGACTCACCCCATGCCATTTCTCAGCTAATCATTTCACAAATTTCTTAACACATCTTGTCTATTATAATTGTCTCTCCTGCTGTCTTTGTAGATTTCTGCTTTTTAAATTACTTTTCTGCAGCTTGAGATGAACATGTGTTTAGTCTGCTATGTGTTCTCTCATATTTTCCTTAAACTGAAATCACAATATCAATTATTCAAGTAGCTACTTGTTTTAGGTATAATGGCTTTAGTTTTCCAATCTATACCAAATTGATTAAAACTCGCCATAATTAAAAAATATTTAAAAATTTTGGTTACAGTTTATTATTGTTTTGTTAACAAGGCTATGTTTAATCTCTCGGGATTAAAAAAAAATTTAAGGTTTTTTTAGAATTAAACAACAACAGAATGTCCAGGGAAGGGCGCTACTGCCCCATCCTCTGGAGTATGACAGTTATACCAGTTTAACACCTAGCTGCACAACAAAATTAATTTTTATATTTAACAAATGAAATAATGGTACAATCATTGTCTTTTCAGCTTATTCTAATTTTCATACATAAAGCTTCATTAGAAGCCTGGCAAAAAGCTTGCTGGCTTTAGTATGTAGTGTGCATCTTACAGGTAATTTAACATTCATAACATAATAATGCCATTAAGGAAGTCCTCAATTTAGAATCCGGAACATTCTTCCCTCATCCGGGGGCAAGGTGGAAATTCAGTCCAATGAGTCTGTCTCAAGATCTTCATCTCTTGTTTGCTTTACTTGTATGTTCTTCTAGGTAACTGGATTAATACTTTGAGCCTAAGCTGAGATCTGTTTTTATATCTGTAGATCACATGTTGTTTTGTGCTCAGTTTCTACTTGTTCCTCCTGCTTGCATTTTCTATCGGTTGCAACTTTCTCATGTCAGCCTTTCAGCACATTTCCTTCCGTGAGTAGTCTGGAAGCTTCTTCCCCCTTTTCTTTTCTTTTCATCTTCTTAATCATCTCCTTCTTCTCCAGAATCAGAGGTTGAGGTAACCCCTATCTTAGCTAAATCTTTCCTTTTTGATTCAACTTCTTCCTTCTTTTCTATCTTTTACTTTACTCATTTTATTTTTTTAAGATTTTATTTATTCAATTTTCAGAGAGAGAGAGAGAGAAGGGGGGAGGAACAGGAAGCATCCACTCCCATATGTGCCTTGACCAGGCAAGCCCAGGGTTTTGAACTGGCGACCTCAGTGTTCCAGGTTGACGCTTTATCCCACTGCACCACCACAGGTCAGGCGCTTCCTTTCTATTTTTTTGTTTGGCTCTTTTCTTAGCTTATCTTCTTTCTACTGGCCCTCTTCATCCTTTTGAAACTGCTTTTTAGGTTGTTTTTCCTCTTGACCCCTTTTCTCACTCTTGTCTTCTTCAGTTACAATGTTGCTCTCTGAAGGACAGGTCCGCCTTACCACCTTGGGGCCGCCTCTTTGTTTTGGACTCTCGACCTCGGTAGCTGCAGGCCGTCCTCTGGTAGGACTCCTGTTTAGATGCGCAGATGCTGTTGCTGTGGTCACCACTCCTGTTTCCTGGGCTTCGACTTGCTTTTCTGCCTTTTCCTTTCTTCCTCTTCTGGCTGCTTTCATAGTGATTATGTCCATTGTTCTAGTCCCATCATCATTGCTGGCTTTTTCTTCATAGTCAGTATCTTCCTTTGAAATACTAGTTACTTTTTCTTCAACTTCAACCTCAGATGATGCATTTGATTGTTTAGCTGATGCCTGTTGACTTGAAAACTTCACTGTCAGATTGTTGTCTTACTCCCACAAACCTTCATTAAAACCTTTTTGTTTATTTGATTTTCCTTATTTTTTCTTATATTCTGAATAAGGAAATATATTATCTGGGCCTAAAAAAACAGTATCATGAGTTCCAAAAAGGAAATCGGGTAGTTTATTTGTGGGTAGTTTTGCAACTCCATCAGGAACTTCATCTACTGGAGCTTGCCGAGGAGGATAACCTTTCATTTTGGCAAAGGTGAGGTCTCTTGGTTTGCAATTGAGAGTCCTATTTCATGAGGGGCAATGTGGGCCTCGGGGTGGGACGGCCCGTGAGGAGGTGTGGCAGGATGGATGGTGGCTGGGGTGGTGGGCAGCAGGAGGACGGAGCCAGAGGACACCTTGGGGTGTCCCAGCCTGCCTGCCGGCATGGTGGCCCACCTCTACTGCCAGCCTCCACACCAGCCACCTGCACCACAAGTTTGCCACAGACGCAGCTCAAAGTCTCCAAATTGCAACTGCTGCCATTGCTGAGCTGCCATGATTTATGGGTGTAACACTGTTCCTAGTGACACCAAGGGAATTTAGTCCCCAATGAATTTCCTTCTCAAATTGTTCTGGAAGTTCTAGCCTTGGCTGGGATGACTCATCTGTATGCCAAGAACTAATTCTTTTGACCACAGTATGCTCTCTGGTGTTAACCTCTTCTTCTTCTTGTTGCCTTGACTTGCTGTGGTGCTGTGTTAAGATGCTATCAATAATCAGTTAAGGATGCCCCAAGTGCTCAGTCCAGGCATTTTCTACCGGAGACTAAAAAGTACCTTGTGCCCTATTGGCATCACCATCACCAACGCCACCACCATTACCAGTGCCACTGCTTTTGACACTGATTTGGCAGTTGGGTATTTTAGATACTTCATAGGAGGGTTCTGCATCCTCCAGTATAAATAAATCCTTCCTCAGTCTGCTTAAACTCCAGAGTACAGACAGCTTGGGGGCAAATTGAGTATTCCGCTTATAAGTCTGTATACCTCCAAACAACGTCTTTAAATACTGCAAGTCCAAAAAGATGTCAACGCGTTTTCCATGAGTTGAGGAGGGCATCTTGAAAGAGATGAGATTTTAGTAGCTCTTTTTAGTGTCAAAACAAGAGCAGTAAGTTAAGGTGGGGATTCAGTAGGAGTGGTTGGGAGTTCCAACTGGTAGGCTTGGGTAATTTGCTGTCCACCTACTGATTTGGCTGGTGAAAATGTCCTATTATTCTCTCTTTAATATGTGAGTCCCATCTGACCTGGTGTTCAAAGATAACAACCTTCCTAAGTAGAGGAGTACTGTGTTTCAATCATGAACATATTGATGAGTTTTTTCTATCTTATTAGCATCTCCAAGCTAACTCTAAAGGTACCATGGTGAGAATAAAACAACCAAGGAGGAAATGTCTTCATTTTCTAAGTAAGATAAAAATGGTAAAAGTTTCTTAGTCATATGAGAGCAAATATAAGACCAATCTTTCTGTAAAATCTCTCCCAGACCTTAGCTAGTTGGGAATTAGTCTCTTCCTCCACCAACTTTCAAAAGATGTTTTTTCTGCTAACATTAAATAGTCTAATGTTTCTACTATCACAGTGTCCTAAGAGGCACCTACCACTTAAACTGAGCTGTAGAGAGATAAAGAGAGGGGTGAAAGAGGGAAGAGCATTTCTGGTAGGAGCACAGCATGCAT
Organism: Rhynchonycteris naso; assembly: GCA_037038555.1. Taxonomy (NCBI): domain Eukaryota; kingdom Metazoa; phylum Chordata; class Mammalia; order Chiroptera; family Emballonuridae; genus Rhynchonycteris; species Rhynchonycteris naso. Next base: position 108,236,618 of record CM072996.1, on the reverse strand, counting down.
AAAAGCATCAGGGCATAAGAGAGCAGGCTGTTCTTCAGAAACTACAAATAGGTTGGCACACTTGAATGGGAATTGCTTGTGTTGCAACACGACCCAACAAAAGGCCAGAAAAGCATCAAGGGCCATAACCAGACCAAGCTGGCCTCGTATGTCATGTTGAGAAGCTCAGACTATCCTGGAGGTTCTGAGAGCCCCAGCAGGATTTTGAACAGAGATATGACATCATCTTTGGATTTAGTAAATCTCTTGAGTGTTAGTTCATTTTCTTTTATTTAAAGACATAAAAAAAAGGAAATGATATATTATTTTTGAAGACTGTGTAGTATATTTTAGTTTATTTTCCCTCTTGGTAGCAACCACTGGATTTTTTGGGGGTCATTATTAAACATATTCCATATTAATTTTGAATTAGACACACTAGCAGGCTTAAATTATAACAATTCTACACATATTCTTTCTTTTGTGGTCAAGCAATCTTCCTAGATGCATTTTTAGGAGACTTACATGTCTGCTATCCTCAGACTGGCTGTAGGAATCTTCTTGAACCCTCTTGCAATTCCAATTAGTCATAGATCAAAACAATAATGTGGACAGATTAAAGCAGAAGCCCTCCTGCTTTATTTCCTAATATCATCTGTCTTTGCTTTGAAAAGCACACCAACGGAATCTTCTGCATCTGTACACCCCAAAGGCAATTTAATCTCCCTTGGCCAACATTAAAGCTTTAAAGTAACTCTATGCTATGATGTATTTTTCCTCCTTTTCCAAGTTCAAGCATTATATAATTCAGCCTCATTCTTGTAAGATGGTCAGTTGCCACATTGTTTATAGTTTTTAACATCATCTAAAAGAAATCTTCCAGTTTTAAAGTTATGTGGACTAATTTTCCCACATATTGTCATATGAAACTGAACATAAACAAGGACATAATCTAGAGTCTAGTATCACATGTTGCTCTGTAATATTTGTACTAATCTAGTTTTTAAAAAAAGTTTGAAAGTAAACCACTTATTTGCATATTTTAAATGCAAAAACTATTTCTTCCCTACATTTGGAAAATTAATAGATTTTTGAAGGCTTAACATTTTTTTATTGAACTGAGTATAAATTTATTCCTATACTATAAACTTAATTTTATCTCTGTAAGTAAAGTCTGCAGTTTTATGCATAAAACAAACAAAAAAACTATTTCTGCCTATTTACTAGTTCTGTTATTTTTTTATTTAGACAATTAATTTTAACGGGGTGACATTGATTAATTAGGATGTATAGATTCAGAGAAAACATCTCCAGGTCATTTTGACATTTGATTATGTTGTATACCCATCACCCAAAGTCAAACTGCTTTCTGTCACCTTCTATTTGGTTTTCTTTGTGCCACTCCCCTCCCCAGACACAACCCCTTCCCTCCCCCTACACCCACTGTAACCACCACACTCTTGTCCATGTCCATGAGTCTCAATTTTGGGTCCCACCTAAGCATGGAATCATACAGTTCTTAGTTTTTTTCTGATTTACTTATTTCACTCACTAGAATGTTATCAAGGTCCATCCATGTTGTTGTAAATGATCCGATGTCATCATTTCTTATGACTGAGTAGTATTCCATAGTATATATGTACCACATCTTCTTTATCCAGTCATCTATTGAAGGGCTTTTAGGTTGTTTCCATGTCTTGGCCACTGTGAACAATGCTGCAATGAACATGGGGCTGTATATGTGTCTTTATGTACCAGTATTTTTGAGTTTTGGGGGTATATACCCAGTACAGGAATTGCTGGGTCATATGGTAGTTCTATTCTTAATTTTTTGAGGAACCATCATACTTTCTTCCATAGTGATTGTACTACTTTACATTCCCACCAACAGTGAATGAGGGTTCCTTTTTCTCCACAGCCTCTCCAACACTTGTTATTACCTGTCTTGTTGATAAAAGCTAATCTAACAGGTGTGAGGTGGTATCTTATTGTAGTTTTGATTTGCATTTCTCTAATAGCTAATGAAGATGAGCATCTTTCCATATATCTGTTGGCCATATGTATTTCTTCCTGGGAGAAGTGTCTGTTCATGTCCTCTTCCCATTTTTTTATTGGATTGTTTGCTTGTTTGTTGTTGAATTTTATGAGTTTTTTGTATATTTTGGATATTAGGCCTTTATCTGTGCTACTGTTTGAAAATATCATCTTTCATTTAGTTGGCTGTCTGTTTGTTTTGTTGTCAGTTTCTCTTGCTGTGCAAAAGCTTCTTAGTCTGATGTAGTCCCATTCATTTATCTTTGCCTTCACTTCCCTTGCCTTTGGAGTCAAATTCATAAAGTGCTCTTAGTAACCAAGGTCCATAAGTTTAGTACCAATGTTTTCTTCTGTGTAATTTATTGTTTCAGGTCTTATATTTAGGTCTTTGATCCATTTTGAATTAATTTTAATACAAGGGGCTTTCCCGTTTTCCCAGCACCATTTATTGAAGAGGCTTTCTTTTCTCCATTGTGTGCTATTGGCCCCTTTATCAAAGATTATTTGACCATTCATATTATGTGGTTTTATTTCTGGGCTCTCTATTTTGTTCCATTGGTCTGAGTGTCTATTTTTCTGCCAATACCATACTGTGTTTATAGTTTTAAACGTCATCTGATTTTTCCACATTTTGTCCTATGAAACTGAATATAAACAAGGACATAATCTAGAGTCTAGTATCACATGTCGCTCTGTAATATTTGTACTAATCTAGTTTTAAAAAAATTTTGGAAGTAAACCATTTATTTGCTTATCTTAAATGCAAAAATTATTTCTCCCTATTTACTAGATCTGTTTTAAAATAGATTCTACATCTAAATTCAACTTTATCTTTAAAATGACTAAACTTTTTTCAACATTAAAGTTTCATACAGAAATCTTTAAAAAAATTATTCTATATTTTAATGCTTTTTTAAAAAGAATTTAAATTTTTCTTGGTTGTTCATGGCTGCCATTATAAAAACACCAGTACCTGCACTGGGACATCTTTTAAAACTACTGAGTGAGATCTGTAAGATTCCTTGTCTGCACACCAAGGAAGGCACATAAATTTGTTTTATTTTGGGGGTCATATTTGGGAATTCTTTCTCCTGCAATGATTGGGTTATCAGTTCATAAATCCTGCAGTTATCAATAAGGAGTAAAATATTTCTTGGTGTGTAGATTTTGTGTGATTGCAATTTACACTCGATGTGCATTCAGAATCTAAATAATCAAGCTCATCAAGATTATATATAAAAGAAAACAAATAGGATGTGAAAGAAAGTCAAAGTCTTCTTTCAAAAGAGGCTTTATTGTATGGATTCATACAGTAATATTTGACATTCAGGGCCCTGTGACATTTCTTGATTCTGTTTTAAGAGGCTGAAGTTGCTAGAAGACTGACTCCAGCGAAAGAGAGGCCATTACTCATCTGCTTGGTATGATGCTCACTCTTTTTTTTTTTTTAGTGTGAGAGAGAGAGATAGAGACAGACATACACAGAGGCAAGGACAGACAGACAGGTAGGAAGAGAAATGAGAAGCATCAACTCATAGTTGTGGCACCTTAGTTGCTCATTGATTGCTTTCTCATATGTGCCTTGACCTAAGGGGCTCCAGCTGAGTCAGTGACCCCTTGGTCAAGCCCACAATCTTGGGCTCAAGCCAGCAACCTTAGGTCTCAAGCCACCCACCTTTGGGCTCAAGCCAGAGACCATGGGGTCATGTCTATGATCTCACGCTCAAGCTGGCGACCCTGTGCTCAAGCTGGTGAGCCCACACTCAAGCCAGATGAGCCCACACTGAAACTGGTGACCTTGGGGGTTTTGAACCTGGGTCCTTATTGTCCTAGGCTGACTGTCTATCCACTGTGCCACTGCCTGGTCAGGCATGACACTGACTCTTTAATGGTTGCAGAGGAGCACAAAGTGTATCACTTTAGGGTCTGAAAATATATACAACTATTTTATAATTTCATTTGTTTTGTATAACACTGGCAATCTGTTAAATTGAATAATCATATTCTGAAAATTAAGAATGACAAGTTTTCATCTTAATTTTATCCTTCTTTTAAAAAATCAAATCTTAAAAACAGTTTCAAATGAATTAAACACACAGGGCAATAGAAATTAATAAAAACTTTATTCATTTTTCAATCTCTTTCTGAAAACTCAGCTTGTCATATTGATTTATATAAAGTTCATCCATTCATTATTCAACAAATAATGAACATTTAAAAACATGTTGAATAAATGTCAGTTTATGAAAATCTTAAGTAATTTTTCTCCAAATCATAATTCACTCACTCATTCACTCATTTATTGACTCAACCAACATTTATTTAGCACCTTCTATATACCAGACCCATGAAAAGTGCCAGGCACACAAAATCCAAGACATGGACACTGTGAAAATCTTTCAGACTAGATTGTAATCTCTTTGAAGGTAAAAGTTTAGTGATAATTAAATACTCAAATGTAACTATGCTATATATGAATTATTTATAACATAGTATACATGGACCAAAGTTTCGACCTATGGATTTATCGACTACTCCAGTAGAGAAAGAATTTAACCTGAAACCATGATGTGTGTTCCCAGATGTCCCAAGTGAATTCTGCTACCCACTTAAGATTAGTTTTACATTGTATTTTTTGATCATAGGATGTGCCTCATACAATCAACTTGTGCTGTGGTATGCATATGCTATGTATAACACATTTTTTGCTACTGACTACCGTGATTGAAGTCAGATGTTATAAACACTAGCATAGCCAGTATGCTTAATAGCGTCATAATGCTGGTGTTGAGAGACAAGGATCACACCCTGGTGGTATAGACCCCCCAGGCCCATTCTTTCTTAGATTATATTTATTTAACAGCATTCTCGAGACAAAGGCTCTGCCTATTTTCTATTTAAAAAAATATTTCTTATTGTAAAACTTCAGAAAAGACAAGAGGGCCTGTTGTGACAGTTCAATGTGGAAGATATGTTTAAATAAGCAAAGCAATGTGAAGCCCATCACCTCCACTTAGGCAGTTCTCTCCCTGGGTGATTACCTTATTGGTTGGGTATGTATATGTGGGCATTCTTACACATAGGAGAGCCTGGTGTATGCCAAGGGTCAGATGTCTTCTATTCTGCCACGGAGAAGGCATGAAAACTTGAGCGAGTTACCCATTCAGTGTATCCATTTTTTTTTCTTTTGTCTATAAAATGGGATTATCTCATAAGGTTGTTCTGAGAGTTAAATTGTAACATACTGTGTGTATTACATGCATTTTATTCTTAATTGTCTATAGTATGTACAGGATGGCTTATTAACTAAATATACTGTTCACAAAAATGAGGGGATATTTTAAAATGAATATGACGTGATAAATATTCCCTCATTTTTGTGAGCAGTATTTTTATACATGGTGTAATAAGCACATCACCATTTTTGAAGGAACTAAGACAGTTAATATTATAAGTACATTAGGATGTCATGCCTTTCCTCAGGATTCAGAATAGACTGCATCCTCTTTTTGCAACAAGGACAGCTAATATTTTTGGAGGGTTACTGTTTCATAGGCACTGTGGTAGGCATATTCAATCTTCACAATGAATTTTTGTGATGGACACTGTTATTATTTCTGTTTTACAAAAAAGAAACTGAATTACAGAGAAACTAAATACCTTACTCATTATTACTAGCTGATAAATTGTGGAGAATTCTAAGTCAGGCATTCTGACTTAGAGCCCTCATTTTTTTTAAAACCATGACTGACATATAATTCACATACTATACAATTCACTCAAGTGTACAGTTCAATGGTTTTTAGTATACCCACAGACTTGTGCAACTGTTACCAAAGTCTAATTTGAGAACATTTTTACCACCCTGTGCTCATCAGCAGTCAATATGTCACTAATACCTGCCCACCTCCTTAACCCTAAGCAAGCACTCATCTACTTTCTGACTCTATAGATTTGCCTATTCTGAACATTTCACACACAAGGTTTCCTTGTATTGTATCGTGTATCAACCCCATTCCTTTTTATTGTCAAATAATATTCCATGGTGTGGATACACCACATTGTATTTATCTAATGGACATGTGTGTTGTTTTCATATTTTGGTGGAGCCCTCAGTCCTGTCAATTAATGTAAACTGCATTATTTATGTATATCATATACTGCACTATTATTAAGGTTTTGGTTATTAGTTATCTTGCTTGTTTGCCTTCTAGGTAAAAAGAACACTTATTGAACAAATACTGTATTCTAGACAGGTGTGTCAGAGACCTGAACAAAATTCCTGTCCTCATGGAGGTTATAGAAGAAAGAGAGATAAACAGTTTAAGAGACACAGAAGTGATAAGTACTCTAATAAAGATGCAACCGAGATGCTGTAAGGTAAGGTCTCAGTGAAAGGCCCCTAATTCTGCCATGGAGAATGTGAGAATGGTGGGTAAATAATGGGACAGAGTGGCTTCCTTGTCGGGAGCCCTAGTGCTGACACCTGAAGGAGGAATAGGTACAATTTAGATGGAGAAGACTCAGGAGAACAGTCTAGGCAGCAGGGACAGCACATGTTCTCCAGAGAGCCCAGCATGTACTGTGATCATTACAAAGTATACATGAAGCAGTGGTGGACGGTGAGCGTACCAGGAGGTAGGGGTGGAAGAAAGGTTATTATGGGATTCACAGGCCATGTAAGGGCTTTAGATTTTATTTGAAAGCTCTGTGTTTCCCAAACTACTCCTTATTTTGCCATATAAAATCAGTAACTGAATTATTTTATATTCTTTTATATATCTGAATATACACACATACATATGTATATAGATTACCTTTAGATATATAGATATATATGAACTCAAATTACCTAGGTAAGGTCAATAAAAATGAAAAAATTTTATCATTACCTATGAATAGAAAACCAGTTTATCAGCTGTCATAAATAGAGGGAACTGTTGAGGTATATACAAGGAAAATCAAATGGCGTTACTAAATTCTAGTTAGATTCCTAAATAGATCTGCAAGGTCAAACTGAGCCTGAAGTCTATCTGTGCTTTGGTAAGAAGGGAGTTTAGTGGGTATAAAAGAGGTAGGTGTTGGAGACAATGTCTCCCTCCCTGACACTTTCTCATTGATGAAGCGGAAGGGTTGAAAGGGAATTGAAAAGGGAGTAACTTCCCCACTCTGCGATGAGACGTTTTTTAGATTCCATGACCACTGCTGATGGGATGGGTCCCCTAGGAGTCACTAAAGATTTATTGGCAGAAACATGTGTGGATTAGAAGGACATTTCTAGAACAATTGCCTTGGTGATGACATGGAGAATGAACTGGAGGAGGGACCATTCCGGGTCCCTCCAGGTGAGAAAGGCGGTCTTTGCAGGCATGGTGTGCAGGCACTCTGCCTGTGGGTGAGCTTCCATTTGGCTCTTTTAAAGGGAAAAGCAGGAAAGTGACGACTAGGTTTTCCAGCTGCTGTAGAGAGGGATTTGAGGCTCTACTGTCCAGACCCTTCCCTCCATGGCCTTTGATTGTTGCCAAGGCAGTTAGTGGTAGCATTTCTCCTGGGCTTGGTGGAGGAGTGGCGACTGCAGTGAGCCGAGGAACCAGCTCGAAGCCTGCGTGTTTATCCTCTCGGCTTCCACTTCACTGGATTTTCTGTTTCTCTGCTCTGACCTCATCCCAGTCTCCCGCCTCTCTGGGCTGCTTTGTGTCAGTGTCACTTTCTGTCAGATCACTGTCAGGGACCCAGGGAAATGGGCAAACAAGGCCAGAGCATGCTGCTCCTGACCCCACCAGCGCCCGGGGCAGCACGAGGGCGGCTAGGGTCTGCGCTGCGCCCAGTACAGGGTGACTCACCCGGCTCCCTGCGGATCAAGACAATGGGAGGAGTCGTCCCGGTTACGAAATCATCCCAAGATTGCACGGAAGTAAGTAGGATGACAGAGTTATCAAGTGGGGCCAATTCTAATCCCCGTTGTGACTGGATAATATTTTAAAATTATATTTGGATTTTAACCCTGAGAAGAAATGTTTTTGAATGTAATCTCTGGAAACGTGTTACTCTTCAGGCTGAAAATAAAATGTATCTGGGCCGAAGGCCAATGGCAAGATGCACAGAAGAATGAATGTAAGGAAAAAAATATGAATGTGGAAGGAAAATGATTCATTAAAATCTGATTTATATGTACCTGTGGCCGTGATATTCTGAAAGTTTAAAAAGATCTTTATATTGACAAAATCTGAAAACCCAAATACCTTGAAAAAGCATTAATTATATGTTTGAACAATGTTACAATAAACTTTCAATATTAGAGGGCTATTTACAGCCCCCTAGATTAATAGAAATGTAATTGCAAAAGATACTCTGTATATTCAATTGTCCAGCAAGAGTTGGTTTAATTTTTCCTGACAAAAGTATACAGGAACCTTCTGAACATAGAACTCTATTAGAGGAAGACTTACAGTCTTCTCAGTCATGTGTTTTAGAAATGCAGCAAAGATATGGGAGAAGGAGGAAGGCAGGAAAGAGAAAATTTAACAACATGTCCACATACCTAAAAACCAGAGGCTACCACAGAGATCCTTCAAAGTTGTCTTCTTTAGTGGGAGGATTTCCTTTAAATCCTTTTCAAAAGCATACGGCTGGCTTTGAAAGCTTAAATGGCGTTTGTCAACCATCAGTAAATCTTTAAAATTGTTTCTGCAAATAGGCCAACTCAGTTTCGGCTTTTCCCATTAATCTTTAGGTAGAACCACTGAAGACTTTTTCAGAGCCGAGAGAATGCCTTGATTAAAAGGCTCATTCAAGGGGGGAAGGCTTTAGCATTCACCTTGGGTACATAGTCATTTCTCCAGGGTATTCATGGGCTGTTATTTCAACTCGGCAATTGTGACCCAAACAAGACATTTTTTTTCCACAAAAAATGAGTAGAGACATTCTTTAGTGAATTACCGAAATCTTGCCCTTCTGTTTGTCACAACTTGTTATTTTTTATCAAGTGTAATCAGTTCAAATAATAGCCTTCAATAGACAACTTTACAATAGTTCCTGTTTAAGACAGAGATTTTATTTTATTTTTCCAAGTGGACCAGTTGTCCTGCTCAAACTGCATGAACCTGCCTTGAGTCCTGTCATACTACCAGTGCATTATTGACAACAGAGCTTCTGGCGTTCAGGCATGGGAACAAGTTAAAACAGATGAAGGCTAAGCATTAAAAGCATTTGACTGCCATTTTTAACTTTCACAATGTGTAGCAAAATTAATCTGCTTATCTCACATCAATATTCCATAATGTCCATTGGTCTATGTAATATTTTCAAAAGCATTTATCTCAACTTTATAGAAATACTGTGCGAATTAATAAGAATTCAGATTAAGACAATCCAATTAAAAATTAACTTATGGGGCACAAAGAAAACCAGATAGAAGGTGACAGAGGACAATTTGACTTTGGGTGATGGGTATGCAACATAATTGAATGACAAGATAACCTGGAGTTTTCTTTGAACATACATACCCTGATTTATTAATGTCACCCCATTAAAATTAATAAAAAAATTAAATTATGGGCAGAAGAACTGAATAGATACTTCTCCAAAGAGGACATACAGATGGCCAATAGGCATATGACAATATGTTCAACTGTCACTAATCATCAGAGAAATGCAAATTAAAACCACAATGAGATACCACCTCACACCAGTCAGAATGGCGCTCATCAACAAAACAACACAGAATAAGTACTGATGAGGATGTGGAGAAAAGGGAACCCTCCTGCACTGCTGGTGGGAATGCAGACTGGTGCAGTCACTGTGGAAAACAGTATGGAGATTCCTCAAAAAATTAAAAATGGAACTGCCTTTTGACCCAGCCATCCTACTTTTAGGAATATATTCCAAGAATACCAAATCACTGATTCAAAAGAAGATATGCATTCCCATACTTATTGCAGCATTGTTTACAATAGCCAAGATCTGGAAACAGCCCAAGTGTCCATCAGTGGACGAGTAGATTAAAAAGCTGTAGTACATATTATATACACTAGTGGTAGTCAACCTGGTCCCTACCGCCCACTAGTGGGCGTTCCAGCTTTCATGGTGGGCGGTAGCAGAGCAACCAAAGTATAAATGAAAAGATAGATTTAATTATAGTAAGTTGTTTTATAAAGATTTATTCTGCGAAACTTAGCGAAAATCTGACATAAAGTACTTGGTAAGTAATTATTATTATATGCTTTAACTTGCTGTAACTCTGCTTTATAAATTTTATAAAGTAAAGTTAGTTCCCTACTTTATAAATCACCATTACTGTGGAGCCAGTGGGGAGTTAGAAAATTTTACTACTAACAGAGATATAAAAGTGGGTGGTAGGTATAAAAAGGTTGACTACTCCTGATATACACAATGGAATACTATGTGGTCGTGAAAAAGAAGGGAATCTTTCCTTTTGCGATGGCATGGATGGACCCAGAGATTATTATGCTAAGTGAAATAAGCCAGGCAGAGAAAGACAAATATCATATGATCTCACTTATATGTGGAATATAATTAACAAAGTGAACTGAGGAACGGAATAGAGGCAGAGACAGGGTCACACGGAGCATGGAGACAGCTGTCAGAGGGAAGGGGGTTGAGGGGATGGGATCAGAGAAGGTGAAGGGATTAGTGAAATTATATATACATAACACAGAGACATAGATAACAAGACAGCAAATCCCAGAGGGAAGGAGTTAGGGGGAGGGGGGCAAAAGGGATGTAATGGGGGACACAGGGGTGGGGGATGAAGGTGTTATATTGAGTGGGACACTTGAATCCATGTTAACAAAATAAATTAAAATTAATAAAAATAAAATAAAATAGAATTCAGATAAGGCTCTCTGAGAAATCTTTGGATGTAGTGATGCTATCTATACCAGTTTAAACAATAAAATACTTCCTTAGGTTTTCTTGAGGTTAAAATATACCTATTCAGGGATTTCACCTGAGGGTCATCTCTAGTTCTTACAGCAGTTTTGTGGAAATGACATAAACAGAACAAGTGGATCCTGGGCACAATATTCAAAATCATGGCAACTGCAATTACTGTCCATGTCATTTTCATGCAAATGGCCAAGTTGGCATCAGCTAGTCTAGTTTTTTGGGTCCAAAAGAAAATACCAGCTTTGATCTCTACTAGCATTCCAAGATGTTTTTTTTTTGTTATTAATTATCACTGAAGTTACATGCAAATTACTCTCTCCTTAGGAAGCAACACTATTAACTGGCAAGCAATCAAACAAATGAAACCACTTTGATTACCCCAAGAGAGATCATGGTAATCAGAGACACAATTGAAATGACAGCCAGTTATTCCCGATGCAGATGTTAAAAATGAAAACAAGTAGGGACTGTCCACTATCTTCAGTATTGAATGCCCTGGCATGTATTGTGTCCTCAATTCTTCAGGCCAAATTCACTCCAAAGGTACTTCCAAACCACTGAAATCTTGAACAATTCTTTCTCAAATGTACAATTACTTTCACCACCTTTTAAAGTAAGTTTTCATTAATTAAATCTTCATCCTTCTGAAAGCAAGTTAAAATAGTCATCACAGCTGATACTCTGGAAACATTCACATTTGGAAGTTCTTCTTGGAGTTCTAGGGAAAGCATAAGCTTTGGAATTAAACAGCTTTCTTTTTAAATCCCCTCTCTCTACGATTTATTACATTTGTGATCTTGGACAATTCTTTAACTTCAATGATATTTGTTATTTCTAGAATAGAATAAACAAATCTCACTGATTTGATATCAAAAGTAAACAAGATCACATATGGGAAGTCTGGGACATTATAAATAGTGGCTATTTTTGTTTTTTTTAAAAAAGACAACAAAATCTGGTCTACATTATTTCCTTTTTGCCTTCCTCATACTTCAAGTATTCAGACCCTACCTTAAATGACTATTTTAGTAACTCCCATTATCACTCCAGATCCACTGCAATGTGCAAATCAGTTGCATTCACTTGTTTTCAAGGAGAACATGTTGCTAATTTATTAAATAATAGCTCCCCAAAGAGCCATAGCTATGTTCCTATCTCTTCTGTTTTTTTAAATTTGGAAAAGCTGAGAATGACAACCAAACTTAGATACCCAAAAAAGCCTTTTAATTTTTCAATTCTTTATAATTTGCCAGATCTTCCTTAGATACTACTCATAAAAGGCCAGAGCAAACAGAGGAAATTATTAACCACATGTAGCATCCATTTGGTTTTTTTTGGCTGGTAACCCAAACGCAAAATAGTATCATCATGAAGAATCATAGATGCAGAACATCTTGTATTACTTTCTTTTTGTCCCCCAAATAAATGGATATTTTTTATTTGATCTGCTACATTTACTTTGCATTTCTTCATAATCTTCCCATTCAATTGAAAGGAATCAATGCGAGATGATTTTTCTCTGCATGATACCCTCATTTTCATACCATGTTATTTTTTTTCCAAGCAAGAAGTTCTAAATTACTGCAAGTTTAGTAAGAACAAATAAAAAAATTTAAATTCTATTTCATAAAATAAAATATTTGTTAAAATGAAATGAAGGAATGTTAAGCCCCTTCAAGGTTGATGATACAGAAGTAACATAATTTCATAATTCGTCTTGCTCCTTCAATTCTCTTCTTGATTCATAAGGAAGGATTATACCAGTATATTTTGTACTAAAAAAAATACAAACAAAACACTGTTCTATTCAATGGATAATCCTCAAAGCAGTCTGTCTAGATGCTTCAATTCATGACTTTCTATTTCTAAATAAAGGCACAGGAATCACTCAAGTACACCAGCCATCTCGTTGGTGGCAGCCTGCCAGTCTTCCCAGGTGCAGGGCTGGATAAAAAATTATCTCATTCTATTGAGTTCTAACAGTGTGCTAGACATTGTGCAATGGAAAGGAGCACAGAACAGGTGCAGTTACTGCCTTTCAAGAGTTCAGAGTGGAAGACCAACAAAACATCTTTGCTGCAGTTGTTTCACTACATTATTTATTTAGATTTTTCTGAGTGGGTAGGAAGTGGCCATTTGATAACCTCTGTGCTGTGATTGCTTATTTCCCCAATTTTGGTTAATCAGTTTATGTTACATGAAAAGTGAGTTTTGAGTTAAGTTTCTAACAGAGAAATTGAGAAATATACTTTTGACTAGTGTTGAATGGTGGGAAGCTTACCCAATGGACCAGGAGAATACAAATGTAGGAAGAGAGGAAGTTTATGCAACTGGTTGGGAGATGAAGTTGAGCTAGTATAGTGGTATTCTAGGCTCTTCTATAACTCCCTGAGAAATCCTAGGAGACAGTTTTGTTCAAAAGACAGGTGGGAGGAAAGCCAAAGAACGTAAGCATTCTTTGGAACAGTAGAAATGCACCAACAAATATACATACGATTAAGATAAGGCAAGATATATTCATATAGTTATGAAAAGGAACTGGATAGAAAGTTAAAAGAGCCTATGGAACAGAAGAGAAAGAAATGGGGAAGAAGGAAGGCTCAAGCCTGAGGAAATTTTCAGGATCTTGTTGAGGGTGGGCCATTCTTAGAGTAGCAGTACTTTGTTTTGATGATTCAACCCTGACAAGTTTCCTAAGAAACATATCAGCCTTGCCTGTCCTCTCTCTTGCAGACTGAAGTATAAGGGATCTTATGGTAAGCTGCCTTACTTCAGGACTGACTGCTTATCCCCACAGCTAGCCAGGGATCCACTGGAGTCACCCTGTTCAGCAATTCAAGTGAGTCTCCTTGCTCAAGGTCACAATCCTGGGGTTGCAAAGAGGAGACTTACATTCAATAACTGGCCAGTGTGAGGTGTGAAGGGACAATTCTGAAAAACCACCCCAATGTTAGAATTCCCCATGGGGTTGGCTGAGGACTTTGTTGCAACCTCATCTCAGTTCAACTTCTCCCTCTGTCAATCCTGCCTTCTTCACTCCCCTTCTTCCTACAGGTTTGATCCTGAGGGCATGCCCCAAGAAACTTTCTCTATAGAAGTACCTCCTTATTCTTTAGTTTCACTTTCTGTGGTCTCAGTAGTTCACAGTCAACCGGGGTCCAAAAATATTATGTGGGGAATTCCAAAAATAAACAATTCATGTTTTAAATTGTGCACTATTCTGACATGTGTGATGAAATCTCACACTGTCCCATTCCATTGTGCTGGGAACGTGAAAATCTCTTTGTCCAATGTCTCTACTCTGTATACACTCTCCACCTTTAGTCACTTAGTAGCCATCTAGCTTATCCAATTCTCTGTCATGGTATTGCAGTGCTTGTCTTCAAGTAACCCTTATTTTACTTAATAATGGCTTTAAAGTACAAGAATAGTGATGCTGGCAGTTTGTATATGCCAAAGAGAACTCATAAGGTGTTTCTTTTAGTGGATAAATGTGCTACAACCCTAATACTATAATCGGATTTTACATAAAAAATATAATATATAATATGTAATATATAACAGTTGAAGTTTCTAAAATTACACTTTTGCTTATTTGCTGACTTTAGACTAATTTGTAAATGCATTACTTGAATCCATAACACAATTCATATTAAAAAATCCAAGGCCATTACAGCCCACTGGATTCCATGCATGAGCTTAGTTCTTGACTTAAGGGAAGAAAAATTGTATGCTGAGGTTGCTACCATTTATGGTAAAAACAAATCTTCTATCCATGAATTGCCCACTTTATAAATTCAACTTTATGACATATATGTATGCATAGGAAAAAAACTATATAGGCTTAGGTACTATCTGTAGTTTCAAGTACAGTATTTGATTTGAGATCTTGGAACATATCATCCATGAATAAGGGGGACTACTGTACTCAAATCTTCAACTCTGAGCCTTCATCCCAGGAAAGCATTTACTTTCTAACCTACACTCTGTTTTCTGAACATGAAAATCTCATGCCAATATTTAATGTTCAAAGTATTTGAAGTTAAATGTTACTATTAGAATAAAAATAAATATGATATTGAATGTCCTTATTCAAACAACATACATATTCTCACACCATCTAGTCTGTTGAAACTTAGTCTAATAAGGACTCAGGACTATTTCCCTTCTCTCTAGTTGAGTAGTTTTTATGCTACAATCCTGATTTTTCTTAAAGTTAAATGTTTAGTTTTCTTTCTCTTTCATTTCATCTTTTGGATCAGTCTTGAGCCCTGCCTCTCTGCTACTTATGCTAACCTCTTTGGACAGTCATCATCTTCCTATGACACTTAATCAGTATGCTGAATGGTACATTCTTCTGAATATGTCACATACCCCTAGCTAGACTGTCAACTTTGGTGGGTTGATGTCTTTTTTATGCTTCACATCTAGTTTAAAGTTTATTCTATGCTTGGTTCCCAGTTCTCCCTTTCTCCCATCTCTTTGTTCTTCTCACTCAATAAATATTTACTTGGCACTTGCTATATGGCAGGCACTGTGCTAGGCTCAGGGGATTTCCACAGTAAACAACACAGAGGTAGTTCCTGTCTTTCTAGAGTCTTACATTGAGATACTTGAAACTGATCATAATACAAATAATTATAATTGTAGATGTAAAAAAATAACATATTTTGATACAATAAATATGATTTAAATAGTCTTTTTAAAACTAGCATTAGTCCACTATATAAAAATGTTATCTCTGAAACATTACTTTGTTCTTACCTATGTAAAAAAAAAAAAATCCTCCAAACCCTTTTGGCTTAAAAGCTGAGGACTGTAAAGAACTTTTTATATGATCACTTGATGAATTGAAGATCACATACACACACACACACAAAACAAAACAAAACATTATAATTCATATGTGTTAAAATTTATTTTAAAAACCTACAGAAAAATAAGAAATGCAAGAGATATTAACCTATACAAGTAGAGTGACTGATTAATGTGTTAATATTTCCTTCAGTACTATAAAAATTGGTCTTGAAGCTAAGTAGAGATTTACAGAGAGGGACTTAAATAATCATCACTGTGATCACTGTTGATATATATTGATTATTTACTATGTGTTTGATGCTGTCCTGAATATTTTGAAGACTCAGTCTAATTTTATCTTCCTCTATAGTATTATTATTGTCCCCTTTATTTTATTTATTTATTTTTGTATTTTTCTGAAGTGAGAAGGTGGGGGTAGGCAGACAGACAGACTCCACATGTGCCCGACCAGTATCCACCCGGCATGCCCACCAGGGGGTGATGCTCTGCCCATCTGGGGTGTTGCTCTGCTGCAATCGGAGCCATTCTAGTGCATGAGGCTGAGGCTGTGGAGCCATCCTCAGCACCCGGGCCAACTTTGCTCCAATGGAGCCTTGGCTGTGGGAGGGGAAGAGAGAGAGAGAAAGGAGAGGGAGAAGGGTGCAGAAGCAGAACAGCACTTTTCCTGTGTGCCCTGCCCAGGAATCAAACCTGGGACTTCCATATGCTGGGCTGACGCTCTACCGCTGAGCCAACTGGCTAGGGCCATCATTGTCCCATTTTACAGATGCTCAAAACCACACATCTAATAAGTGACAAGGCTGAGATCCTAACCCAAATGTTTCTGCTGCTAAAGTCTGGGTAAAGAGAATAAGCAATCAGAATTTGCTCTAGCTCTCTGCCTAGAGCGAGCTGTGCTGCTGTGCACTGGCCAATTCCTACAGTTGTGTGATCCAGTGATCCTCATAACCTGTTGCACTGTTCAAAAACAGACTCCGAAGTTCGTTTCCAGATCTGACAAATCAGGATCTCTGGGATGATAACTTGGAATATGGAGTTAAAAAAAATCATGAGTAATTCTGATTTTTGCTCCAGTTACAAACTATTGAAGAGATTTTGCTAGTGAAGACACTAGAGATAAGGAGATATTAAATGGCAACTAGCCAGAGGCCAAGCTGACACTAGGGAGCTGTCTCCAGATTCTCAGTCCCGCGGGATCCTATTGTTGGACCATGATAGGGCACGACTTGAGCTGGCTGTGGAGACATTGTGTGCAGGGCAATAGATTTGGAGCTCTCCCGTCCCCGGGTGTTGCTGAAGCTTTCTGAACAGGGAAGTGACATGATCATTATGAAGTCTGGAAAGATTAATTTGGCAGTGGTTCACACGCGGGGTGAGATTGAGGTAAGGAGAGCAATTAGGAGGCTGACCGTGTGTGTGCCAGACATAGATAATAGGCTTTATTAGCCCCATTTCATAGATAAGGAAACTGAGCTTTGGACTGTGGCCAAACCCAGGTCTAAGAGATTCTAAAACATGTGTCTTTGAGGCTGGAATTGTGGAGCACTCATTCTGCTTAAGGTGGAAGGAGGGGGTGGTTGGCAGAGTCTCACGCTGCAAAATGGTCCGGGAAGACTGAGAGCTGAGAAAAGACCATTTGGATTTGGCAGTAGGAGGTCATTGGTGGCGTTTAAGAGAGTGATTTTAGTTGAATGGTGGGGGTGGCAGGCCAGTTTCAAAAGGAATAAAAGAGTGAGTGGGTGGTAATAAAATTGTGGCAGTGAATATAACTTCTCTTTCAAGAATTTTGGCAGAGAGAGGGAGGAAAAAGAAGGGGAAAAATTTTGAGGAAATTGTAGAACAGAGGGAGAAATCCTTGCTCCATTCATAGAAAATGCTTATGCACTAATCATATATGCCAGGTAGTGGGGAATGTGATTATAAATAGACTAAATAAATAAAGAGGGAAAAATAGAGGATGCTATGGCATTAACTATCTTTAAATAGAAATCTTTTTTTGTGTGTGTGTGACAGAGACAGAAAGAAAGAGAGAGGGACAGACAGACAGGAAAAGAGAGAGATAAGAAGCATCAATTCTCCAATGCAGCACCTTAGTTGTTCATTGTTTGCTTTCTCATCTGTGCCTTGACTGGGGGCTACAGCAGAGCTAGTGACCCCTTGCTCAAGCCAGCGACCTTGGGCTCAAGCTAGCAACCTTGGGCTTCAAGCCAGCAACCATGGGGTCACGTCTAGGATCCCACGCTCAAGCCTGAGACCCTGTGCTTAAGCTGGCGAGTCCGCACTCAAGCTGGATGAGCCTGCGCTCAAGCCGGTGACCTCAGGGTTTCAAACCTGGGTCCTCTGTGTCCCACTCTGATTCTCTATCCACTGTGCCACTGCCTGGTCAGGCTAGAAATCTTTTCATCAAGTAACATACTAGGTACCAAATTTAATACAGTATGGAATGATACTAGCCTTTTAGATACCAAACTTTTAGAAGAAAATGAACTGATATTTTCTTCATCTTTGTGTCTTTCCAGAGTACCTTGCTTAGTACACTCTGAGTAAAAGCTCGCTGAATGAATAAACCACAGGCCCCAGGAGATAAAAGAGAAATCCCAGACAGGGGATACCTTTGAAAAAGAGGGAAGGAAAGGTGGAGTTGGGAGCACTCATAGTTGGTCTAGATAAAGCTAACCTGTGGATTCCAGCAGCAGTGCTTATGACCAGAAAAGGTGCAAGAGTTGAGATTATAGCCCCAAATGGGAAAGACTCTGGCAATGAGCATGGACAAGACGCAGTTCCTGAGGTAGATCTGTCATGGTTCTGTTTCTGGCAGAGACAATGTTCACTGAAGGCGCTCAGAGGTGAGTGGGATTGAGTTCCAAGATTCAACAGTGTTAAGAGTGCCACCAAGAAAGCATTCATTCATTTATTCTTATTTCAGAAGATGGGAAGGAATGTGGAGAAAGAAGTAAATGATCCCTGTTTTACAATCGGAAATGGAAGTGAAGTCTAAGGCTGGTCAGAAGGGAAGACACTATGTAAGGGAGGGGAAGAACTGGAGCTGGCTGACTCCCGAGGAAAGAAGCTGATTGTGGAGGAAGCCCACAGTCTGATTCTACTTCCACTTTTCCACTGGTTTGTGTATATGCAGTGCCTGTGCATTAAACACAGAATTTGCATGTTAAGCATACCTTGCTGCATATAAAGTTAATCCAGGGTGATATTTGCACTAAAATGGACACTGGATGGATTCTTTCATTTAGCAGATGACAAAACAAATCAGAAAGTTAAATGATATCCTTGAGCCATATAGTTAATCAGTTGCAGAGCAAGAGTAAAACCCTGGGCCTCAGTGCCTTGGTCTCCTGTGGAGGGCCCAGTCATCTGAAGGAAAACCTGAATAAGGCCCTGAGACTTTATTTGGCAGGTGTCAGTCAGGAGTTGAGCTGTACTTTAGCAACTGTCTCCTCACTAAATTGTCAGTCTCTTCTCATGAGTTCTTGTGGCCATTCAGATGCTCTTCGTATTCCCTTTCTTCATGGTTGTCTCACGGCCAGGCCAGTCGTTGTCTCACAACTCTGAACATTTCCTTCCATGTGCATTCACACTCCTGTGCCTCTGCTGGCGTGGTGAGGCCTGTATTCTGAAGGATGTTCCCACACAGGGAAGTCTTACCCAACTTTTAAGAACAAATACGACCCTCTCTGAGAAGTACTTTCAACTCCAGGTTGACTGGCTGGTTTTCTTCTCTATGTTTCCATAAACTTAATGCCAACCTCTATTAATAATAATAGCTAAACTTATCTTGTATTTAATACCTGCCAGGCATGCTCTGAGTCTTTCCAGTGAGAACCCTTATAAACAACCCTATGAGAACTGTTCTCTTTTACAGATGAGGAAACTGAAGCCACAGAGGAGTTAAATTATTTACCCAAGGTAATAAGGGGCAGTGTCAGGATTCCAACAAAGAGAGTCTGGCCCTCGAATGAGGCTCTTAATCACCACACTGCTTTGGTTCACTTGTCTCTCTTCCTCAACTAAATGGTGAACATCAGAGGGCCATTCTTTGACTTCATCCTTGTTTCTTGGGACTAGTCTAGAACCTGTCTGATAGTTGGTACCAAGTAAATGTTATGTGTAATTAAAAGAATGAATAAATGTACACCCTCATTTCTGACCAACTTCCCCATAAACAAACATTGGAAGGGTCTACTGTGAGTGAAGGACAAACGGAGAACTTTGCCTTGTACTTCTTGGTTCCCTGTTGAATCCAGAGAAAACATACAGGCCCATGTAACACGATTACTACCTCTTCTTTTCAGGTTATTGTTAATGGTGCAAATAAATAAGTTCATAATTATGTTTCAGAAGGACTGAAAGTGAATTTGGTATGCCCAGTAAAACTATAAGTTAGTAAAGCAGAAGATACACTTATGAGACTGGAAACTGTAGGCCCCTTGCCATACAGATCTTTCAGAGTTCTTAGTAACGACAGGCCAGATCTCAAAGGAGGATCCTGCCCCCTAGGGGTAACCATGTCAAGACCTACCTCCCAAGTAGGTGCAAGGTTCAGGGGGTCCTCTGTGTCATCCTGTACATTACAGCTGCAGAAGGCATAGAGGAGAATTCAAACAGTGCACCGACTTAAGTGGAAAAGTCTGTCTAAAATCCTCTTTCCCTCTCCCTTTTCTGGCCAGCTTTAATTATCCTCCAAGTTTCAGAATAAATGTCACTTCCTAAAGGAAGTCTTCCCTGACCACCAAGACTAGGCAGGTTCTCTTTCCATGCACTCCCATTCTCCATCAGAGCCCTTTAATAATCTTAATAATATAAATTTAAATAAGCATTTGCTTTTGTCTTCCCTGCAAAGACAGGGATTTTGTCCATCTTCTGCACTGCTTTAAAGATATTCTCTAGCACAAAGTAGGCCATCAATAAACATTAATTAAGTGAGTGAATGAATGAATATGCAGGACCGAGAAGCTAACACTGTTAAAGATCTCCTCCATAGCCACTGATTGAATTCTTAGTTCTAATAGTTGCCATCTTTTTTAGACCTTTGACAGTTAACAACAAAATGAAAACAGACGTAACAATCTTGAACACTGTATTACAGAGAACTGTTCAAACAATGATAAAAGAGTTAAAATGTTTGTTGACTGCAGCTTCCTCAAGAGAACAGAAAAACATGAGAAAAGGTAAATAAAAATATTTTAAATAATTAATAAAACAAGATAGAATAACCATCTTAAACTCATATTTTCTAGTTTCTTTTGGAGTTATTCTACAATAACTGTTTCTATATAAGTCTTGATACTTAGCTCCAGCCTCACAGAGAGATTCTTTGAAAAGATCCACTTATTTTAACACATTGAGTCTGACATGAAATGCACACTTTGGTATCTAAGAACTCAGCAAAGGAGATTAGTAGCCAAAAAAGCAATTAAGTTTACAGTGGGGTTACAGATACCATATCTAGTACAACAGCTTGGAAAAGGAAGTAATGCAAAGGTCATATCAACAAGAAAAAAAGTTAACACTACATAGATTTCTTTTTTTGAAGAAACAAAATCCCATATTTCAAAATCTTCCTTTCTCATCTAATAACTACATGTGTTTGGGTGCTTAGGGATAAAAACGAGATCAGAGGACGCGGCATTTATTGAAATTGGCAACTGGCACGAAAGCCAGAGAACCAGGCTGTGAAATGTAAGCATCTGTGGGGTCAGGTTCCTGATTAGCTTTTGCAGCTAATCTCGGATTCTATCCCAGTATACCCAGGACTGCAGAATCGCAAACAGGTTTGTCTCGGTGCTGGAGGGGAGCAGTGGCTGAGGGTTCAAGTAAGCACATCCAACTACCCCAACAACTTGAAACTAACAACCAACAATGTCCTAAAACTAGGCAATAATCATACCTGTTCACCTGAAGGTAAAGGTGTCCCCACAAAAGAACAAGGCTGTATGACACAGACACTAATTGTAAACTACCTTTTGGTGATGATTCTGTTTAGTTACACAGCATTGTGGGTCCCAGAACTTACAATGGTTGCACAGCCCATGAAACTATCTCCAACGGGAGTTCCTCTTCTGTGTCAGTGTCCTATTCTGAACTAACAATGCTCTTAGATGAGCCAAAAAGATGCATTTAACCCCCACCATTACAATTTCTGATCCTCTTTACTTTAGCTCTTTTAAAATAATATGAAAGCTTTGGCTTGCTAATTATTTTTTATCCAGCCCATAGAAAGATTGGTTTATCTTCCTGATCAAAGCAAATTAGGCAGATCATGGCTGATTAGAATGCATCAGTAAAATCACCATACTTTCTTTTCCATCCCTTTCTCTGAGAAACGGGGCCTGTGTCAAATACGTAGGTATTTCCCACAGCCAGACTGGACTCTGTTTCCAACAGGGACTGTGGCTTGGACAATGGTTCTTACACAGACACTAAAGTTCTTTAGTTCAGTCATTGTGTTCGAAAAGAACTAGTAACCCCTTAGCTAGCATTTGATGAAACATCTAGATTTACATATTTCCTTAATTGCATTTTTGAATGTGAGTGAGATTTATCTGACCAGAGTTAAATGCCTCCTTTATTCCCTTACCCAAGGCAAAATTCAACTCCATGCTCTTAAAAAAAAAAAAAAAAAAAAAGTGAGGTAGGGGTGTATGGAATCTTACTCAATTCCAATCTGAACAAATTTTAGGGTTTCAATAAAGAGGGAGGAGGGAGTTCCATTACCAAAGACAGGAAAGATATACCTTTACCTTTCAAAGTGGAAATGTCCATTTCTAAAGCTTTGGCTTACTCAGCTTTTTCAAAAAGGCTATTTTTATTTTAATAATGAATGCTATTCCTTGTTGCCAAATTCCCCAAGTCAGTTGCTAAAAAGCTCCAAAATTATTGTTCTTAGGAATTTCTAGCTAAAATGTTTGTTATGTGACTGTAAAAACCTAAGAGGTCATATTTTCTTTATATATTTACTATAAATTAACAGTAAATCTTGTATTTAGCTCCATTTAAACCTCCCTCTGCAGCTGCCCATTTGAAAAATAAAATGGTTGCCTTCTTTCACTTCAGTGGGCACAATACAAAACACCCATTGAGCGGCCCCTTTATTGCAGCTGCCAATGCCCAGCCGACTTTTAACAAACCAACCAAGCGGAATCACAATGCAGCTGCAACATTTTATGGTATTTCTGTTGGTTCTCTTTTGAGACTGAAGGTGTTAATTAGGAATCAAAGAACACAACCTTGCCAGCGTTCTTTCACAAACCATACCCTGGTCACCACAGTTTTCAGAAGAAAAATAAATCTAATAAAGGGATAAAAATGTTGTTTGTCACACCAGTAAAGTGTACTTAAGACCCTTTGATCAAAAGCTTTTATGTAGTCTTGTCAGATGGGTTGGAAATATTGTATTTACCCCTTTTCTCTCCCTTCTTCATGCAGACTTCTCCGAATTTTGCACTGACTTTAAGACTGGAAGGAAAAAAGTGCAAGCATAGTTGTATGTAGGACTCTTAATAGGTGATAACTGGTCTCATAGAGTAGAATCATCTTGCTTCTTAGGAAATGACTCATATCCAACAGTCCATTACGTTACAGCTTCACACAAAACTGGGCCTTTATTAGCATATATACTATATTCTGGCCATAGGTTCTCATGCTTACACTTTTCATATGCAACTGTCAATATTCTATTTAGTGCAATGATTATTTATTTATTACATAAATCTCTCTCAGTGTTTTAGAGGATACTTTTTTAGATACACAGAATTGAGTATTTTCAAAAGTGTAAAACCACAAATATACATACACACATGTGCGCATGCACACACACCCAAGCATGTACATGCAATTTATCAAATAGTGTATCATTTTTGTATGTTTTTTTAATACATCTTGAGTATCATGAATTCAAACGTAACAGCGTGAAGTCATTACTTCAATCTTCAGTCAAAGTTAAAAGCTAAAAATAAGTTTATGAAGTTAGCACTGCTGGGAATTAGTCAAGCCTGCTAGCTTTCTCAGCACGGGGTTTTGCTGCGAGATGCACAAATCATGCCAAAATCCATTAATCCTGCGTGAGAGAGGCAGAAAGAAGGTCTGCTTGTTGATTTAATGTTAATGAAATGAATGGGCTCCTGAGGCTACCTACAGAGGCCCTCTAAACTGTAAAACAAATAAAGTCATTTTAAGTAATGCTCACTGCAGGAGAGTAAACAATGCTCCCAGATTGGCTGGCCCAAATGGTGTGGGTGTGTAGAAACCTCCGTTTTGCTACACCTGTCCTGTTACAATACCTGCAAACATCAAACTCCTAGATTCACAGAACAATAGAATGAGGAGAGATCTCTGAGCATGTGCTCACCTCTTATTCTACAGATGCAAAAACTGAGGCATCTCGCCAGCCAGAGAATCTATGGTTGGTTGGTGGGGTAGCTAGATCTAGCTTAGAGGTTCTCAAACCTTGATGGCACATTGCATTTGCTTTGAAGGGTGAAAAGAATTATTTGGATGCCTCCATTCTTTCACTGGAGATACTGATTTAGTTGGTTTGGTGTGTGAGCAGGGCCTTGAGAAGGTTAACATTAGATTCCAGTTGGAGCTGAAGTGCAGATAGAGAAACGTGATCTAGACTTCTAGCACACACATCTCCTCTGAATGTCTGTTTTCCTGCACCAGAGTGTTAATTTCTTCCCAGTTCTCATGAGCTGCCTTATTCTGTGGTTCGTGTAAGTAGATATATGTATTTTGAGATTTTGAAGTTGTTTTCAAAATGAGTTTCTTTTTCTTTCACATGTAAATGGCGATGTGCTCTTATGTGTGTGTGTGTAATATATGTTAATGTGTGTGGAAACCCCTTGAAGGACTGAATTTTGCCCATGGGGAGGGCCAACCCCAAAGCAGAGACAGTAGCCAGGGCCTGTGTCTTGCTGGGCAGCTTGTACTCTTGTCTCATTCTTTGTCCTGCAGTTCACCTCACCTGTGAATCCCTCTTTACGCTTTCTAATCCTTTTGTTATTTGCCACAGTCTCTTCTGGGCTGTCACTTTCCTTTTATTCCCTCTCCACCTGGAGAATTTGCTTTATCTGAGAGAGGACCTTCTGACCCTTAATTTGAAATCATTCAACTTTTGCTGTCTATGATCCTCTTTGGTTTAGTGACTTTTAACTGCCTAATATAAACTGGGCAGATAGGTCCAACTTCTCCAATCTGTGCTCCTGGATAACACACAATAGATGTCTCCCTGAAAGTCCTTCAGTTTTCGTGTTAAGGCAGTAAAATACATCAGCTTCCTACTTTAATAATTCAGTGGGCACTTGAGAATTCCACAATCATATTTTCACATGTAGTAAGACACAATGTGTTGCCACAGGGGAGATTTCCCTTGTCCTTTTCAGACCTGCTCTCTTGCTTCTATTGGTGGTGGCTGATGCAGCTGGCCTCTTCTGTAAAGGGCTGTGAGAATCTGCTGAGATGGTGACACAGGACTCACCCAGCAGGATTAAAATATTGTCAAGTCCAAAGACCACCTATCCATCTCTCCTCTCTGCTGAGGATCACAGGGCCTAATTCTGGAGGCCCTCTGCTCAAACACAAGTCCAAATAGTATTGTGACCCCCTATATAACTTTGAATCCCTCTCCTCACAGATTCAAGTCATTGGTACCTAGTATTTCCCCAGGCAATAATTTTAGCCTTGTTGTCATCACTGACTGCAATGATTCTTCCTGTTGTTGTGTTGAACTAACTGCTTCTTTATCAAAGACAGCTACAATAAAATTCCTCATGAAAATTCAACTCTGTGGAATGTATTATCAGATAGACATAAGCCTATTCTCTAATTAAGTCAGTTTGTTCCTTAGAGTATAATTATTATTATTAGTTAATATAAAAATATAACCAAACACATTTTTTTTGTGTTAAAAACTTGTTTTATTTTTCCTGAGTGTCCCTTTAAATCTGAGGAAAGGCTGGATTCTGAAATCTTTTCTCAATCCCCCTAGATCCATCATCTCTCGCCTGCTGCTATGTGTAGCAAGACAGCTGCTGAGATTGGAGTATCTAAGAGCCCAAGCAGTTACCAAACTAAATTTTTCCTATATAGTCAGGAAAAATCATGAGGGTGGGCGAGATGAAAAAAATAAGAGAACAAAAACAATTTAAATTTAGGATCACAAATCGTGGGCCATTCATTACATCATGTCTGAGGAATGGACTCCTACATTGGGCTCCCAGCCCACAGTCTGTGACAAAGCATCTACTCAGTTGTCAGCCACCATGGAGATTTGTGCCATGTCTACACAATGTTACACACCCAGATGAAAATCTAAAACTTCATTCGATACCCAGAATCTTTTATCTATTTGATACCAAGGATCAGAGATGAAAGGTAGAATATTTTTACTTAAACAGATGCTGGGTGACACCCTACTCAGTCGAAGCAACCTCCTCTTGCTTCCTCTATTCTTTTATCAACTTTCTGTTGTTCTCTAACTTGTTTTTAACATTAAAAATCTTGTTTAGTGAAAAATTATGCTTACACTTGTAAAATTTCAGGGAAATTAATTTAAATACTTTGGGAAATAACAATAAGAGCCAACACTGTTTGTATGTGAAAAGTGTGCGGTTAGTGTTAAAGTAACTGTAACATCATCATCAAAAAACACAATAACCTCAAATGTTTAATGGCTGCTCCAGACACGCAGTCCTACGCAAAGTGCTTTATGTGCATCATCCTCCCAATCTTCATAGCAACCCAGTGGGGCAAATGCCATTATTATTGCCATTTTACAGATGAGAAAACCGAGGCAGAGTACCTGCCAATGTCATTCAAAATAAGGCTGCAGTCTTTGTCAGGAAGTGTTCTTATCCCCAAAGTGGGGCTAATTACTATTCTACTGTTTGTTATGAAGTGCAAATGAGAAACCGAGGTGGGGTGGGGTGGGGGTGGGGGTGTGTAAAAGTGTTAAAAGCACTATTTAAAATTTTTTCTGTCATGGAGTATACAAACAAAACAATGCGGTCTGCCAAATTGACCTTGGATGACCTCTTTTATCATCAATTATAAGATTATACCAGAGATTATATCAGCTCGTCTACTCTGTTACATATTTGGTGACCAGAAAAATGACACCTTACATATTAGGTGTGGACAAAGAACAAGTCTTACACAGAGTTTAGGGAAACATAAGAATGCCTCCCAGAGAGAGAAAACGGTGCCGATTCTCCCTCAGACATGCCTGGACCATATCTTCTTTTGAAGTTGCTCAGGCACAGGCATGTATGGACACAGAGTGTTTTAAAATGTAGCTTTTCATATTATTCAGGTATGGTATGGCTGGTAGATCAGGAGGCACCTGCTATTGAAGAGGGTGGGTTTGTTACTCAGAGTTCCCAAGAGTAGGGGCAAATCAGTTTGCAGAGCCACACGGGGAAGCACCTGTGTGTGTTAGGCAGCAGAAGGAAGGAGGGAAAAGCAGGGGCAAGAGTATTTATTGTGGATTCCTTGGGAGGAAGTGGACAGGGTAAGGGGGCTTAGAATAACCTAGTTTGAATCATTTCAGCAGATTGTGTGGTGGAGGGCTGTTTCCAATTGTTTGATATCTGGCCCTGGGGTGATCAGGACAAGGAATATTGACCTAGAGTGTAACAACACTTCAAGAGCCCAGCAAAGGTGGTCATAGGTGCAGACCTTGGTTGGTTGGTTTGCATATGAAAAGTGTGCTTGGCTTGCAAAGGAGTCATTGTTATCTCTGGGAATTAGCTAGCCCTGGGAGGGACAGTCTCTCTTAGTTCAGGTAAGTCCCAAGAGAGCAAAGCATCATAAAATATAAAAAATGAACAACTTGACTAATACACAGGGATTCTGTGTTCTGATCCGAATCCAAGGAAGACTCCTTTCTGACTCAGTCCAAAATATATAAATAATTCAAGGGATATACAGTCTAGTAATAGAAACAGAGGAGTACATTAGATATGGTTATTAAGTGTGGTGAATGCTGCAACAAGTGCATTCAGCATGACATAGAAGCATCAAAGACAATTTTCTGAAATGGGAGGGGTTACAGAAAGTGTTCTGTGATTTTCAAATTGAGTATAGAAAGACTGATAGAAAAGAAGAAAGGCATTTCAAGCAGAGACCAACACATGTGAGGACCTGAAGGCATGAAACGCTGAAATTGTAGGAGGTAGCTTGATATGACAGGCAAGAGGAGAGCACGAGAGGCTAGGGAGGGTGAACTGGCAGCAGTCTGCAGCTGGGGGTGAGGCAAGAGAAGCTGGCTTTGTAGCTTAAACTGAGGAGTTAAATTGTATCATGAAAGACATAAGAAGCCATTGAAGGATTGACTATGAGAAAGACATTGACCACAGTTGGCATCTTGGACAAACTAGTGGGGTGGTAAGCATTGTGTGTGTTTTGGGCGTCTCTGCAAACCGAGAGACGGGACTGTCAGTTACAGGAGAGGAGTGAGAACATGAACTAATGCATTTCAGTGCTAGAGGAGAAAGGGAACAGATACAAGAGAAATTTAGGAGACCTAAATTTAGTCAAATTAAGGTCACAGTAAAATTGAAATGACAATAAGAGCATGTTAACTTACTATGAACAAAAATTTAGAAAATTATTATTTTCTTAAACTAAGTTTGATTGTTTGGGTCAAAAAAGGTGCTGAGGTTAAGTAAAGTTTAGGCACATACCTAGATGTCAGCATATATAACATACAAAAGCAACAGGATATTTGGAAACATCTAGGAAAATAATAGAGTCTTAGAATTCATGTGAGTATCTGGCATTGAAGCAAAAAGTTGACAGGAAGGAGCATTCCACTAGGGTTTTTAGGTCACCTGAGTTCCAATTCCATTTTTGCCATCTATGTGATTTTGAGAACATCATTTACCTCTTATGAGCATGACTTTCATCATCTATGAAAGAAGGTGTTGGATTAGATGATTTCCAATGTTCTTTCCATTCTAAATCCCACGCACGGGTAGACATTGAGTTTGACTTATCAAAAACCTCTACAACACATCTAAGTGATTTTAATTCCATTCATTTGGGCAATTAGGGCAACGCTCTAGCAATTATGATTAAATTTCAGTCTTGCACTGTGTAATGTGACCTTAGGTATACAGTTTAGTCATTCTGGTAATTTGTGGATAAAAGATTATCCTTTGAGTTCTTTACGGTAGAACTTACTCTAAATGTAGTCAGTTATTAGCTCAAACTCTGAATTGCTTTGATAATAATTAATATAATCTACCAGAATTCGCCTTTCCTTCCCAATATACAATTAACTATGTCCTGAGGAGTTTCTATGGCTAAAGCAAAGGGAGCTTCAAATTACTACATAATAGTCATTTGGGACCAGTCTATATCCACTCAACACTTCTCATGATTATAAGAGCCTGGGGAAATAGACTTTAAGCGGGAAGGCTGGCAGCTGGAAGGTGGAAGGTGGATACTTGCTGTCAGTTAATCATGTTGCTAAAACTTTTGAGATCTTCAAATGAGATATGCTTACACCCTGGGAGAATCTGGTTTAACTAGGATTTCCTTTTGCTACCCGAGCTTGAAGACTCAATGAAAAAAGATCTTGAACTTCCTCCTGCACTCCGTGGCCCTGAGCCCCAGAGAACAACAGCTGGTGGAGAGTGGGGGCTGTGGTGAGTTAAGGTCTCCCACCACAAGGATAGTGATGTGGCTTCCCCAGGTTAAAACCAAAGACCCCAATTTCGGTGCACTTAGGGTTGATACTTTAATCCCAAAGACTCTTCTTTCTAAATTTCTCTTCACCTTGCCATTTGAACCCCTGGGAAGAAAGTGTCTGAGATAAGAAAAATGCATCCTTCCAGTCTTCCTCAGATGCTATCTAGAAGCGAGGGATGGAGAATGATTAAGAAAGACACAGGGGAAGTGAACCATCTGGGGACAGGGTGCCCAAAGGAGGTCTCACAGTCTCTCAGTTCTGCCTGCACTGTTTCTTGGGTGGCAGATTCTCTGAATTAGCCTTGCCAACTCTCTTGCCATTTTTTTTGGCTATACTCTATTGGGAAGTGGACACTATAACATTAATAAAGTATACCTATTGCCAAATGCAGGCATGTCTACTAAGTGTCCCATCAGAACTGGAAGGATGAAGAGAGAATAAAGAGTTAGACTTCTTACCTCAGTCTTTACTAGAAGACTCCAAACTCATTCTATAGATTCATTGTGAAATAAATGTTTATTGAAAAGTCTTGATATATATGCAAAATAAATGATTAAGGAATGTAACTCTTTCTATGGAAATTTTAATTTGGTTTTTATAACCAAATAATCCTTACTGTATATGCATACAAAAAGTGAAAGCGTATTTTTGTGCTGATAGATTTAAAGACCAATTGATTATATAACAGAGTTCCTTCAAGTAAGTGCCTCACAAGAAAATTTATAACCTAAGACCTTCCAAGTGGCATATGGTGTTTTGTGCGTTGAACCAATAAACTCATTAAAATAACACTGGGTAAACCCAAACACAACACAATGAAAGTTCTAACACAGGCCACATTAACCAACCAAGTTTAAAATAATATCTTTGTTATGTGCTAAGGTTAAAAATTCAGCAAATTCTTTATATTTTTTCCACTTGAGATCATGTGTGGTTTTCTACTTTCTTGAGAACTACACTTTTGTGGCTTTTTGATCAAAGAAAGGTTATTTTTGCAAATAGATATCTTTCGTAGAGGTTCCTGTTCTACTTAATCGAGTTTTCAAGAAAAAAAGCACAAAAATATTTACTAGTCTTTTTCCATAAACCATAAAAATTCTTACATCCTCTCCTTAGTATAGACTTTGGGAAGGAAGGTATGCATGTAAGGTTAGCCATCACAGAGTGTGTGCATGTGCATATGTGTGTGCGTAAGGGAGAAAAGGAGGTTGAAGGAGGAAATAAAAGGAATTTGGCTGCAAAACTGAGTAACAGTTTAAAACATTTGGCTTCCAGTTGTGAAAGATGAGCAACACTGGGGAAAAGGCTGGGCTAACAAGGGACCGCTTGAGGAAACCTTAATCTCAGCTGGCAGGCTGACGAGGAAGGTCAGCTCGGTGCACGCGTTCTCAGCTGGAGTTGGGCTCCCTTTGCCAGGACAATTGTCTTCTGCATTTCAGCTTCTCAACCAAACTGACGATGCCTTCACACAGTCAGCTCAGCCTCTCCCCTCAAAAGGATTGGCTCTCCACTGTCAAGCCATGTCAATGTTATGTATTATTTCCTCGGAGCAAGTGGCACAAAAATAATTGTTTCTAATTGGGGTGTTGGTGTGTGTGTTAGTGTGTGCATGAGATCACTGTCTTCCCCCTTGATCACCAGAGTCCTTGTTAGAAGATGGAACAAAACTTCTGAAGACAAAAAGGATAAAGTGAATATGAAAATAATATGCATGCATTAAAAATATGAGACACTTGAAAATTAGGAATTGCTGAACAATTTTACATTATTAATGATCAGTTAATAGAAAACAAGATTTGAGAGTACTGTTTTAAGGAATTTTAGAGATTATGTTTCAATGTCTCCTAAATGTTTTAAACATCAATATTTACTTGATGAGGGGCTATTTATACTGATTATAATTTATAATTAATTGACCACCTATTTGTTTTTATATATATTTATAATATAATAAAATGTAAACATATTAGGTTTATGGCAGCAAAGAAAAACTGAAGGACTGAAAATAGTTAAGAAAAGTGCTTTTTCTGACTTATCTAGATTTCTAAATTACAAAGAAATTTGTATCACTGCCTTAAGTGTTAAATATACATAATCTATATATAGTAAAACAATTTTCAGGTTCTTTTCTTAGTGTAGACTTTAGGAAGTATACAAGTAAGGTTAGCCATCACAAAAAATATATGTATGTATATATGCGTGTATGTATATGTATATATATGTGCATGTTTGAAATATGTACAATATATTATATATAAACTTTGAAATCTCCATTTCGAGTCAAATAAATGACAGTATGTAGATCTTCATGACATCATTTCATTTAATCCGATCGTTTATGAAAGTGAATACAAACTCAAATAACATTGGCCTGTTAAGAAAGTTCGTGTCTCTCTGAACGGAAAAATAATTGAAAAGAATGCAACTACTTTACCTGACACATAGATCTGGTCATAGAAAAACAAAACAAAACAGTGTTATTCTTGACTAGGAAGTTATCTGTCAATTGGTCAGTCTTTATAATGCCCAGCAGCTACCACCATTTATCTTTGACTTGGAGACAAGAAAAAGTGAAAAGGTATTTTACTAAACTTAAAATCTTGGCCTTAAGCTATATAATATAATTCTCATTTTTTTGAAAATTAAAAACCACATTTCCCAGAGCTTCATAAATTGTTTCTGAAAAGAAATATGTGCCGAAATATTTCAGCACCAATTACATTTACTTTGAGGTCTACCCATAAATTAAAAGACTGGTTTTCTTGCATTTCTGGTAAACTGGTCCTTAAGATAACTTCAAAGAAGTCTAAAAATATTTTGAGCAATGGAAATATTCTTGGAATAAGTTTACAGGTCTCTAAGTTAGGAATGAAAATACTACCTGTGTTATGAAGTGTGGGATGTATGATTAAGTACTCAGCATAATGCCTGGAACTCAGAAAGAACAACGTAAATGTCAGCTGTTATTATTATTGTTGTTGTTATTTATTTATTTATATTTTAATTTTAGTGAAAGGAGGGGAGGCAGAGAGACTCCTGCATGCACCCCAACCAGGATCCACCTGGCAAGCCCACTAGAGGGCAATGCTCTGACCATCTGGGGCCTTTGCTCTGTTGCAACTGGAGCCATTTATTAGCACCTGAGGCAGAGGCCATGGAGCCATCCTCAGCACTCAGGGCCAACTCGCTCCAATGGAGCCTTGCCTGCAGGAGAGGAGTAGAGGGGAGGAGAAGAGAAAGAGAGAGAGAGAGAGAGAGAAGCGAGAGGAGGAGGGGTAGAGAAGTGGATGGGCGCTTCTCCTGTGTGCCCTGACCGGGAATCAAACCTGGGACATCTACACTCTGGGCTGACACTCTACTACTGAGCCAAGTGGCCAGGGCCTATTGTTGTTGTTATTAAAATAATAAAGTAATTTAGACAGCCCAACATCACATCCTGGAGTGTTATTCCATCTGACTTTAAGATGATTTCATGGACATGGGTTGC
Source organism: Rhynchonycteris naso (assembly GCA_037038555.1). Taxonomy (NCBI): domain Eukaryota; kingdom Metazoa; phylum Chordata; class Mammalia; order Chiroptera; family Emballonuridae; genus Rhynchonycteris; species Rhynchonycteris naso. The sequence continues at coordinate 108,203,688 of CM072996.1, read as the reverse complement.
TCTATTGTATGCTCTCACCATAAATTCCAGCTTCTCTAATACCAGACTGAAGCACTGAGAATAAGGGTAATATACTGCTCACAAAATATTTGGGGATATTTTATAGCTTCATATTCATTTTGAAATATCCCCTAATTTTTGTGCGCAGTATATAGACAAGGCTATGAGGAAGGATTCCTGCCTATGAAGCATCTTTTAAACAGTTCTCCTACTAATGCTAACACCTTGTTAACAGTCTTTTGGCTTTATCACCAGATAACTTCTTGAAATCAAATTACTAATATTCTACCTACACGTTTCAAATACGGTATATCTATTGGGCTCAATCAATGTAACAACAATAACAAAATTAACCAGAAAGATAGGAGAAAATGCCAGGGATTTCAGGAATGGGCCTGTAACCGATAAATAAAAAAAAAAAAATTGAATTGTGAAAATTTTTATGAAAAAGTCTACCTTATAGGCTGTAGAATGTCACCTTTCCCCATAGACAGTGAATTCCACAGGCGAAATTGTCTATGTGGTTGGTTTCTATAATAACTGAATAAAAATGTGGATGGAAGCTGACAGATCTGAAAATAAGAATTCTAGTGGGTTTTAATTCATGAGCAGATTTAACAAATAATATTTTACTAAGATACAGCAAAAATAGCAACAGGACTAGATTATCAGCTTGTTCTCTTTGGTATGTAATGTATCAGTTATGGAATGCCAGTCTGATACACCTCTCTACTAGGAGATTCTATAAAGGAAAACATTAGAACTGAAGTGAGGAGGTTGAATCTTAGAGAAATTTGCCTTCCCACGAAGAATTCAGTTTACCAGAAATATCCAATTATAAGGAGTTTACAAGTGAAAATATCATTTAGCATTATTCTAAATTTATATAACCAAACGCAACCCAAAGTTACTTCACAGAATTGCTCAATAGAGAGCTCACTGATGTTTTTCATGTCTATCTTATGGCATGTGATTTGGATTAATTGGAAACCTACTTACACTTATAGCTAAAATGACTTAAATGTATGAATTTAATAGAAGAAACACAAAAATGCTTGATTAAGTGAGTAGATATTAGGTATCTGTTATAAAAGCATAAATATTCTGCAATGTCTTTAATTTTAAACGATAGCTTTATTGTGTCAATTGCTTGCTTGGTTGACATTCCTATGCTTTTAACAATGATATGTTTTAGAAATTAAAAACAGTCAAATAGCTCAGATTAATGAAATTTAGCTATGACAAATCTTAGACCAGTTTTGTGTTTCTGAACTTCTTTATATATCCAATATATCCAAGTGGGAATGATTCCATGATCAAAAAATAGTTTTATTTAACTACAAAGGTTATTTTGTGATTCCAATCTTTTAACTCATTTGTGATTGCTACTTTTTGTTGCTTATCAGAACTCTTTTACTTTGAATAAAATGAATAAGAAGGAAAAAGACTGAAGATCATGTTTAATTGTATGTAAAAATTCATTCTTATCACATAAACTCTGCCATGCATATTTTGAATATATTTGGCAAATTATTTATTCTGTGCTAAAAAATTATTTGAATCAGAGTTACTACTTAAAAAAATAATCACTCAGACTACTTTAGTCAATTAGTTTCATTAATTGCCACAGTAATAAAAACACCAGTAAAAAAAACCAACAGCAACCTGGGGATCCTGGTGAAAAAGAAAGAACTTGATTAAGATGAAGAAAAGACATTGGCATAATTTTATTTTAAAATGATTTTTAAAGTAGGTTATAGAGCAAACTATAATTTTAGAATCTATATAAACTTTAAGACTGTTATAACAGTTGAGGCTTTTGAAACCATTGTTAAAATACAAACATTTTCCTTTATTTAAAATACTTTCTTGCTTGAAAGAAGTAGAAATATATAAAACCACTTTCAAAGATTTAAAGAATGTTTTTAAATATTGAAGCTGCATTTTAAATGCTTAAAACACATAAATGACATCAGGCTCATACTTAATGTAATTAATTGTAGTTTTTGATAGATTCTTATTAATACCAGTTTTACCAATTACATGTAAAATTAAATATTCTTCCAAAGTTACATATGGAAAAGTAACCAAACTACACACATTAAACTAAAAAACAAATCTTTCTTCAGTTCCTTTGGTTCACATGACATAAATTTGCTTGTGAATGAAATGTTCATGTCCTTAACAGCAAAAACAAACAAACAAATAAACAAATATGTTCTCATTTAAAAATAAAATGGCTGTTCTAGATCAATAAAGGAACATATATTTACAATATTAGGATGTTCATTAGAACTTAGTTTTCTATTTGGATGCCACATTAACTGGATGAAAGACACATCAAAGTAGCACAGGGGAGCTTATTTTCGAGAGTTTACTTGAATGCATTTTCAAAGCGTTCACATTTGATACATTAAAATAATTTACCTACAATAAGATTAGAAGCCAGTGCTACTTTATTTCTGATAAATCATTACTGGTAAATTGAGATGTATTAAACATTGTCAACAATTATCGTCTGCTTTTATGTCTCAACCTCGGAGTTTTCCTTATTTTCTGTTGAGTGAGCTTTATTATCCCCTTTTGTGAAATCAGAGCCCATAACCACCAGGAGGGAAGAAGGAGGGAAGAGAGAGAGAGAGAGAGAGAGAGAGAGAGAGAGAGAGAGAGAAAGAGAGGATTGAGATTTTCCAGGGTTTCCACTATGGTCTGTGGTCCAATTACAGATCTACTGGGCAATGTAGTTCAAAAAGAAAGGAGAATTACTATTAATGTTGGCCTAAGATTTAGCTTTTCTGGGGAAGAAAGACTATAAAACTTCACATAAATAGCTCTAGCCTTCTATGAAGAGAGTTAGGAAACTTTCTTTACCTAGGAGTCTGACTAGCCAGCTCTCAGATTGTGGTACAATCTATTTGCCAACTGTGTACAGCTGGAACTTGCCATCCTCAATCTGTTTGAAGAAAAGGAAATACTTGTTCTTTTGTGGGGAAGAGAGGAAGATTAAGAGATAACATTTTGACTCAAATAAATAGTGATAACCTACCCTACTACAAACAGAAAAAGATAATAGTCTGGCCTTTTACCCAAGAGTCTTACACATTGCAACTTTCTCATCCAAGCTTAATTACCGCTGGGCCCCAGTGGTGTGGGGGGCTGTAAGTAAATGTTCCCTTTCAAGAGCAAAGGGAAGTTATTTCTTAAAATAACAAAACCAGTAATATACATGCTTATTTATTTGAATATGTGTAAATAAAAATTCTTTTAAGTTATGAGTGTTCAAGTGAAGGCAGAAATGGTTAGATAATCTAGGTGTAACCAAAAGAGGGCACCATTTACCTTTAATGTGTCTGCACAGATCTCCCATGGTTGTAAAAACAAAAAAACTCCAGAAAAACTGACAAACCCCTCAACCCATGAGGGAAGGGCATCCCAGGGGCCCTGGCATTTTGTCCTCTATGAGGACCAAATTCTGAAATCACATGTTATAAAGAACGTCAGTTTGGTTATTTACTTCCAGATGGATTTCTACATTTTACACTCATAACCGCCTGAAATGTCAACCATTAGAAGCAAGTATTTAGCATTCACTGTGACACTTTTCACACACTTTGAGTTCAATACTTTATAGGGCACTTAGAAAATTTTCCCTTAAGCCAGGGTACAGATTGTCATCAAATAGGATGAGAAGAAGGTAACAATTTCCTAATGGTATTTGCACTCCAAGGAGTTATCTATAACGCTAGATAGCGAACAGTGGCCGTCAGGTCTCCTGAGCGCATGGAGGATGCAGTGAAACGTGTCTGCGGTATGTGGGAAATGATTTGAAGCAGCATTTCATGCCAAATTTTAGTAACAGAAGCCTAACAAATGTTCGTTCTTTCAAATGGGGGAAAAAGCATCCTGATACTATTCATAAATTTGTTTCCTATATTCTTAAATGTTTTTAAATGAGTGAATGATTTTAATAAGTGTTTGGGGGAATTGCACACTTCTCTTGTGTATAGTTTTTCTTTCCGGTGATGGTGAAGAATAGTTCTAGGCTCTTAAGTGAAATTGCCGCACTGCTCTCAGAAGTTCCCTATACAGGAGAGCACAGGATTCCTGAAACACTGAGTTTAGCAGTTAAAGCAGAGTGAATAGGAATAAAGATTTCACTCTGTAGTACAAACAGCTGTCTAGGTGGAGGAAATGTGAATTCTTAGAGAATAATCAGTTATGAGAGCAGATTTCTATCATGGTAAAAATACCATTGCCTAGGCAATGAGTGTGATCGAAGGAAAAACCTGGTGGGGAAATAATTTATAATCCTTTCAAGTAAAGAAAAGCACTTACAATACAGTAGATGAGGAGAGGATTGCCATCTACTAATACCAAAATCTAGTAGGACAGTCCATCTCTTCAAATACATATTAAACAAGTAGTAAAAAAACAAAAAAGCTTTTTTTCTTCCTCAGTCTGTCTCTGGAAAGAGTCACTATTTAATGGAAGGCGTTGTGCAAGCCATTTCATGTTTCTTCCCTCCAGAAAAGAGCTAACCAGAGGAAAGAACGAATTCACAAACATCCTAACTAGCTTCTGCCAGAGTACATTAGAGAAGCTGAAATTAAAACTGCGTGGGCTTGGGTGGGCTCAAACTAAAAACTCAACATGTCACCTCGTAGTCACAGTGCTCCTTTTCCAGCGTTATCTTGACCCTGGTCTCTCTTCCCGAAGGAACTGAGCCCCAGATTCTCCTTGAGGGGAGGGAAAGTAGTCGCCTTGGTCCCTCCGGAGTCACCTCATCCTCTCAACCACCTGTTACCCTCCGGGCCTGGGTTTTCCAGAGACAAAATTATGAAATGAACCGCTGCCTTCTCTCCGCGGTTGGGGCTTTAGAGGTTGTGTTGGGGGGAAAAAGGGGTGTGAGGATCGGGAGGGGATGATAGAGAGCTTCAGGTCTCCTCTTGGGTGTCGGCGCCACTGTTTACCCGCCCCTCCGCCTTCAGCCCACTTCCCTTTTCCTCCCGGGAGGGGGAGATGGTTAAAGATTACACCGTGGTTGCCGGCACTTCAAAGGGCGGCTCGGGCAGCCAAAGGTAAAGATAACGTTCTGGCAGCTCTAATCCGGGGTTGTGGTTGCCACATTTTAATCACATCATTAAAACAAAAAAGATGAAAGAAAAAAAATTGTTACATTACGCGACCGTGCAAAGGATGCGGAGTAAGTTCCATTGGAGTTGGGCAAATTGGGGTTCTCTTTTGAGGAAACTTTTTACAGCCCACCTCTTTAAGGAACAAGACAGGACACGAGGGGAGGGGAGGCTGGGCTGGGAACAACCTGCCGCCTGCCCTTGGGTTCCAGGCTCAGGGGCACAAATGCCCACACTGCAAAATGCCTACACTCGGAGGAATTCGCTCTGTGACCCGCCTAGTGCCGGACCGGGAGGCTGCGGCGCACCAGCGCTTTCCCGGGTTGCACACGAAGCCGTTTCTCTGAGGACCCAGAAAATGCAGTCGTGCTACTCGCGGAGACACCTGCATTTCCCTCGGGCCCAAACACTTCGGGGCCACGATGCCCTTTACAAACTCGCCCTCCCCCTCCAGAGCAGGCGGGAGCCGAAGAGCCCTCAGCCTGGTCTTGGTCTAGCCTCCCTTTCCCCTTGTCCCCATCTTGGAGTGAAGAGGGGGTACACACTTACAGGTAGGAGGTGAAGACGCTGAGGTTGGAGGGCAGCTCCGAGAGCCCCAGATCCGAGCAGTCCACCCTAAGCAGCATCCTGCCGTCGAGCTCGCACTGACAGTGCGTGGGGCACCCCCGCAGCAGCGCCCCAGGTCTGGGCGAGCCGCCCCCGACCGCCAGCTGCAGCAGGACGGGCAAGGACAGGAGCACGCGGACCGAGGAGGTGTCCATGGTGCCAGGGTAGGGGCAGGGCTCTGCTAGCGGTACGCGGTCGCAGGGCAGCGCTGGGGTTAAGGCGGACCGTGGCGCGGCGGACGCGGCTCCGCGGGCTTCTGCAGCTCAGCGGACGTCTGCAGTGCCGGGCTCCGCGCTCCTGCCCGCGGGGGGCCGGCCCGTGCCCGCTGCCGCCACGCGGACCTCCGGGGTGGCCCTGGCTGCAGCAGCTGCAGGGACGGTGAGCGTTGCTGCTGCAGGCCGCCTGCTCGGTGTGGAGCAGCATCTCCGCTCGCACGCTCGTTTTTTAAAGCGCTCCAGCCCGAATTGCGCGCCCAGTGACGTCAGCGCAGACCGGCTTCCCAGGCACCCCCCGCCGGGCCCCACTTTCCCTCCTCCGGCCCCCTCCCTCCTTTCCCGCGTCGGGGCTGGGAGGCTCTGGCGGCGCGAGGAGCAGGCGACTTCTTAGCTCTCCGACTTGGCCTCCGGGGGGCGGATTCCTACGCACAGCACCGCGTGAGGCGCAGGGGACTTCCACCTCACTCTTTCCCGCGTCCCAGAGACCCAGATCCGAGAGACCTGCTTCAGAGGGACACAGCTGGACGCGCAGGGACCAAAGGATGCGTGCGGCACGCTTCCTCCAAGCCCACTTCAAACAATGGATGAAATACATATCGTACTTAAAAAAAAAAAAAAAAAAAAAAAAAGACTAAAATCCAATCCAGAAGGAGGAAGGCGTACCTAGGCGGACGATGTACGGTCGTTTTCATCCTTACCTCGCGCCTCACTGTGTGGCTCGCTTTTGCCCTAACATCAAAGTGCTGGGGTAACGGCTACATAATTGCAGCTTGTGAGCAGCAAGCACTCCAGTGCAGCTGCCTTCCTAACTCCTCAGTGAGTAGTCCAAGTGATTGTATGCTCAGCGGTTTAGGATCCTTTGCAAGTACCCTTTAGTAAAACGATGCGGGAAAGACAGACAGATGGCTGTTTGCTTTTGTTGGAGGCCTTTTCATATTCGGTGTCCCAGGGTTCTCTAAGGAAGTGCAGTTCCACCCAGGTGAGAGTTACTGGCTGTGAGAATCATTGCGGAGGGCCACTGCAATGCGTTTTTTTACACACTTCAGTGTCCTACAGAAACCTGCAAGAGAAAGGAGGAGAAGGCCTCAGGGCTTTCTTGGAGGGAAGGCTTCTGTGAGGAACAATCTGGGGTCTGCAGGCCAGAGTGAATGAAAGAGGTGATGGCCCCAGACTGTCACATCAACTCACAAAAATGCACAATATTCACTCCAGGACACAATGCCTCCTTGCTTTACAAAAGCAGAGAGCCCTTTTGGCTTTCAAGGTCTCTTTTAATCTTCTTCCAATATGCTTGCTCTAATTACATTCTCATATGAACTTGTGAATTTTACAGTTGGGAAGATCCCCCCCGTCCCCCGTTTGTGTGAGGTATATTTACCCAAATTCATATAAAAGAAGTGATTCTGAAACCTGGCTGATCACATGTGGAACTTAAAAAAATGTAGATTCTTAGATCTAACTTAGTATTCTGATTATGCTCTTTTCTTGGACAAATCCCATAATTAGTAAGTTTGTGATTCTCTAGATTAGATGGAGGGAAAGAGTAGCTAAGATTTATAGATTCCATTCTCCTCATTTTGCAAATAAAATAACTCTGGCCCAGAGATTTTGGAAAATTTGACAGTAGCTGCTGAGCTGCTGAAAACTGAGTTAACCCTGGTTTCTGGATATCAGTGTACTGCCTGATGCTAGCCCGTTCCTTTGCTGTCTCTGCATATCCCACGTCCACTACCATTCCTTTGCTTGTTCTCACATTATTTTTGCTTCTCCCAGCCATTCCTGCCACGCTTATAGAATGAATCTCACTGAAGGGTATGTTATAAATGCCACATAGTTTAGCTCTAAAGTTTTCCTGATTGCATATGTGTTTCGTTTCGCCAACTTTCTTGATGATTTTGGAGGCAGGGACTAGGCTAGTTGTCTTTCACTGCAGGCCTCATATTATGAGCTCATGCTAGTGGGGAATTAACAAATAGTTATTGGCTGATTAATCAACATAGTCATCCAAATATGATTGTGTCTACCATCTAAGGACTTTTGACCACCCTTTTTTTGACTTCAGGGTCGCCAAAAAGAGCATAGCACTTTGGTTGTGAAATGAATCAGGCAGAACTAGTTTTGAATTTAGGTTTAGCTAGTTTCAGACTGTTTGTTTAGAGGCACAGAATGAGCCTATCTCAGTCTCATTCCTTCCAAAAGGGGGATGTTATTCGCCTACATGGTTTTAAATATATATATTGCAGAGTAGATTTTCAACCTGTGTTGGTGCCTTTCTTTTCAGGAACCGAAGCTTGTTAATAAATTTTTATAGAGCAGAGGGATTTCTGATTCAATTAAATGGTGAAAGCCAGGTGAAACGAACATCTATTGCTTTTTATTTTCTTTTTTACATGCTTAACACTTCTCTCTCTCTATTTGGTAAGAGCACTGTACACTTTTACTTTGGGTAACTACACTGCTCACAAAAATTAGGGGATCAGGGAACATGCAGATACTCCAGTACTTTCAGCCTTTTGTATAGCACATTTTTACCAATGAAATAAAAATCGGCTTTGCATCTCATTTGCATAATTGAACAACTTTCTTTGACTTGTCATTTGCTTTTCTGATGTTCTTGTTTAATACAAAAAAAAAATCAAATGCTTCTTTTTTTATCACTTCATACTCATTTTGAAATATCCCCTAGTTTTTATGAGCAGTATACTCCCCAAATCTTATGTGGTTCTGGTAGAGCTATTACTTTTTTGGACCTGCCTTCCTACCCCTGGGTAGGTACGTATCTGATGCAAGAAGAGCAATCTGAATCTATTTGAGGAATTTTCATGGACTCTGGGGTGAGAAAGCCTTCTTCTCTGGTTCCCTAAACTCTAAAAACAAGGAAATTTGGGGCTCAGGGTGCCTGCCATTTTGCCTTGTGGAGAAAGCTCACCAGATGCTGAACAGTAGCATTAGAATGAGAGAAGCAAAACCCTAAGGTCATCTTTTAAACATCTGAAAGATTTAACCGTGATCACTTGCAGTCAAGAATGTTCAGTGAACACCTTGGAGCACAGAAAGCATGAACATTTTTGAGTAATGGTGATTTTATTGCCCAAGTACACGTATATTAATGACTTTACCTTAGCAGATAAAGATGAAAACACAGCGAAGCTGATTTCTTGTGTGTGTGTGTGCGTAATAGTTCTAGTGAGGCCACTGAGTGGTGAACTTTTTGTTTTGTGGCAAATGCCATTTAATTAAAAGATCAGTTTCTCAAATTGCGTGATTATGACCATAAATGTTGGTTCAGCAATTTACACATTCACATGCTCTCAGTGGGTCTTCATAACAATCTTAAGAGGTAGGTATTATTCTTACCCCAAGTTTAAGAATAAAAATGCAACTAGTTTTTCTAATGGTGACTAGCATGACAGTGATGAAATCAATATTATAATCTAAGTTTTCTGACTTTAAACTCTGTATCCTTTCCAAATCTCTTGGGAATTCTGGCCACAGACTTACCTGGATAGGATCTTGGGTTTACTATTATTATATTGAGAAATTCACATTTATTTTTATAAAGAAATGATAGTATTTTTGGACTGCAATAGAAGCAGTGGGAGAAAGAATGGTGATTTTTAAAAATGTGAATAGGGACAAGTATACATAGACTGAACCCTTTTCCCCCTTAGTTATATATATTTCTAGCTTCTCTCAGCAACCATCTACTCACAACAATATAGACTGAGATGTCAGAGGAAAAGAACCCTTACATGTGATAGTAAGGTTAATAGGCTAAAGTAGATTCATTTAGTGTTGAGATATTCTTATTTATGATTTTGGAAGGTATCTCAGTGTTAATGAGCTGTTATGTAATGGAATATCTCATGCCAGGATTTAAATCACTTTTTACTTCTTAGACTCTTAGTTTACAAGTTCCTAAAATCGATTCTGGTAAAGGGCAGTCTGATACATGTCTACTTTCTGGGCTTGCTAAATAGATGATTTCCTAATTCTTTAATCTTTGATAAAAGTCCAAATCTAAAAACATTCATGTACACCACAAGAATTACTAATAAGCTTAGTTGAAGCATGCCAGGATAATTTTAGTTAACAGGTAAGTCAATATTTTTTTTACAAGTATAGTGAAATAGTGTTTACACAACTGGTGGGCTATTATGGACTTATTTAACTTGTTTAAAAGAGTATAGAGCCCATTATTTGCCCTGCTCATTTTACATTCATGATATAATCAGACTTATACTGAATTTCTAAACTTCCTTTCACCAACAAAGTCTAATTAATTGAGAAGGAAGGAGGATTTAAGAATAAAGATCTATTTTCTTTCAGAATTATTTATTTTACAAGAAAACATAGTTCAACTAATTCATTACTTTGAAATAGCCGATTATATAAAAACAATTGGATCTGTCTTTGATATTATTCAACATAAAAGAAACCTTTAAATATATACATATGTCCAAAACAGGCTAAAAGAAAAGATAGTGGTATATGATATTATCAATTCTTTAGCTCATTTTGATCCCCTTGTCTTATTTCATGTATGATAATGAACATGGTTCTACTGGCATGAAGCTTGCTTCCTGAGAACATGTGTTCAATCAAACTTACATGTAAACCATGGGTAGGCTTTCTTTTAAAACTAGAGATAAAATTAATGAGAAAAACATTAAAATACTTGAAATTAAATGATCTTTCTGCTTATTCACATGCTTTATTTAATTCTGCCAAATATTGCCTTAGTATCCAAACTCTTCCATATGTCCGATGAGATGGATCTTTATCTGCTGTCTTTTAGAAATACACTTTTAGAATTTTTAACCATCTATCACATCTACACGCTCATATTTAAATGTCAGGGCTTAGAGTATGAGCCTTGCTCCAAATTGGTGAGAGGCTACCAGGTGCCTGTTTGCAGAGCTGCTCCCCCAGGCCTGTCTCTAGAATTTGAACAGATCCATGATCTCTCATCTGCAATTCAGAAATGTTAAAAGATCTAGAAGGGAAAGGTATTCTCAATATGACAGGATAGCATTCTCAATATGTACTTTTAAAATTCTCCAAAAGTCTGCATTCTGCAACATCTGTGACCTTAATGTTTTTGGCAAAGGGAGTATGACCTATAAACATCAACAAACCTTGGAATATTTATCTCATAAACAATATTCAGAAGAAAAAAAAAGACCAAAAAAAAAAAAATAAAAGGAGTGTTAAAATTCATTGGTTGAGAAAGGGGTGAAAGTACCATCAAGAGCAAAACCCAGAGAGAGGAGAAAAGAAGTGGTTGGCTCAGGTGAGTGTATGACCATCACTGGACATATTCCCCTTTGTAGAGGACAAGGCAGAACTTCCTGACTCTTACTCTGGCCACATGTTGTCAAACGCCTAATAGAAAACATTCTCTGTGTTAGGAGATAGCTCTATCAAACACTAGATAATAAATAACAATTAAAAACATTTTTCAGAAAAGAAAAACCAGAGGTATTGGATATACAGAATTTATAAAGTAAAATAAACAAATAGAGAGCATGCTATTTCCTGAAATGCTTTATTTTGATAAGTCTAGGGTATTTTACTTGAGTATGCATAGTAGCATTTCGCTGCAATTACAATCTCATAAAGCAGGGCAAAATATATTGCACAAACATTGTGGTTCAAGTCAATGAGTCATAATAAAACATTGTCCAGATTGCCGCAATTAAAATGTACAGAAACCTTTTGTTGGGTGTTGTTAGGTTTGTGGATTAATAAAATGAGCCTGTTTGTTTTAATTTTTCTTTAACAAGGACTAACATTTTGATTTGAAGTTTCATAGATTTTTTTCTTTTGCATACATTGCTACTTTGTAGTAAGAAATCTCATTGCAGCTTCAAAAAATACAATCTAAATACATTTTCTAAGTGACAATCCTTTTCACCTTCTTACAAATCTTCACTCTTTTTTATTTAAAATTATTTTTTAATTTATTAATTTTAGAGAGGAGAGAGAGAGAAAAAGAGAGAAAGGAGGGAGGAGCAGGAAGGATCAACTCCCTTATGTGCCTTGACCAGACAAGTGCATGGTTTTGAACTGGCAACCTCAGAGTTCCAGGTCAACACTTTATCCATTGCGTCACCACAGGTCAGGCTTCACTCTTCTTCTTTCTTTTCTTTCTCACATTCTCTCTGTTTTCCCACTGCCATATTTCCTCTAACTTCCCATTGGGATTTCTGGGAGTTGGTGGAATGGTGTGAGGATGGCTGGTCACCTATGAGAAAGGCAACATGACATAGCAGCACAGAGCAGTGTTGGGTTCTTACAGACCAAGGTTCAACTCTCTGCTCCATCATTTACAAGCTGTAGAACTTGGAGCAACTTCATCTTTGAGACCCAGTTTCTTTATTTGCAAGGTGAGATACTTGTACCAAGTTTATAAAACTGTTAAAGGAGAGCTAATATGTTCCAGGATTTTTGCATTAACCATTATTTTTTGATAGCAATAAGAGGACTTTCTATTCTTCTTTAAAGAGTTTGTTTTTCTTAAAAAATCTGTTCAACTCTCTAGAGATTGGAGAACTGGAACAAGCAACATTTCCCCTTTTTTTTCATTTGCTAATGACATGGGCACTTTGAACATTTACTGTGGTTTTGCATGAAAGTGGAATGTGTTGTAAAATTCTGAGGTCACTTTGGTTGGAAACGTTTGCTAGCAGGACAGTCTGAATCACATTTAGCAGGCCTCAGTTTCCAGTTTTAATTAAAATATATGTATTCAAAGGCGTCCATTGCATATGCAATAGAAGCGGAGCACTGGGAACATGGTGATAAATATGAATTATGGCCCGATGCTCAGTAGTTGTTAACCAAAGACAACTATGAGATGAGTTCATGAAAAGGACCTGTATTGTAAGCCAGCAAGCAAGGACACACCAAGGATTATTCCCAGAATAATGTGTCCCTGAGCAAAGCATCTAGTTTATCAGGGGAGATCGTGCATAAACAGATACATGTACTGCGCATATACCTGGGGACATTCCAGCTCATCAGAGGCCATCAAAAAACATGGTTATACATATATCATATGTTCAAAACTAACAGAAAATCTCTGCGTGGAGGTTTTAGTATTATAAGGAGGGTATGATGAGGAAGGTTCATGAGGAAGTCACTGGAGGCTCCTTCAGGATGCTCCAGCACATCTCCGATGGTTTCAGCTGTCAGGCAGCCCCAGCAGGCTCACCCCCTGGTCCAGAGAAAAATCTTGTGCATGTGCCTGAAAAGTAGTTCTAACAATCAACATTGGGGATTGTGTAGATATAGATAAACATATGTCTAGGTCTAGGTCTTGGTGTTTCTGTGATAGTTTCAGCAAATTGCAAGATAGTATTAAACAAACCATATGAATTTGAGAGTGATCTAAGTGGGGTTACAGGTTAATCAAAACAAAGTTATAAACTCTACACAAAGGTTATTCTGTGCTACCTTACCTGCTAAGCTACATGTATTGGTTAGGTAATAATATGGCACCTGCTTTCAAGAAATTCACTGTGGAGGTGTGAAGACACACATGGAAAACAGATAATGAAGATACAGGGATGGAGACAATGCTGTGAGGGTAAAAGGAGGGTGTAACTAACTGCCTGAGAGAAAAACTTCATAGGAAAGGCTTTGTAGCAGAGCGAGTTCTTGAAGACTCAGCAGGAGTTTGTTAAGTGAAAGAGAGTGAGTGGAAGGACATCCCTAGGAGTTAGGTGGGCACAAAACACAGTTTTAAGGCAATCATTAGCATGGTTCTAGCTTAGGGTGAACATGTGTGAAGCTTGGGAGACTGGCGTAAGGTGAAGCTGGAGACATATCACTAAGACAGAGGAATTGTATATGGTGTTGTATGCTATGTTATTAAGCTTGGGCTTGATCCCGGGTGCAACAGGGGGCCAGAACATCTTAATGTAGGGGAATGACATTGTCATATTTTATTCTTGGGAAAGACATCTTTAGTGTCAACATGGGGCCCTATTAGAGAAGTCAGAGATGACTGGTAAGAACACGAGTCAGAAGTTACCACTAATTTGAGTATGCAGATTTGAGCAAGAGGTGAGAAAAACTACAATTGTAAGTAGCAGTAGACATGAAGGAAGTGTTAGATTCCTAAGATATTTCCAGGGGCAGAATTGGCAGAAGTTAGTGACTGTGGTAGCTCCTGGGGACAGAATGGCTATAATCTCTCTGTTGCTTCTGGCATGGGATAATAGGCAGATGGTGATTATTTAACTACAAAAAATTGTTAGCATTTTTAAGTCCTTATTTGTGCCAGGTGCTATTCTAAGTGACTTAAACACATTTAAAAATTATTTATTCCTATCAACAACCTGTAGGGTATATATAATTTTTTTTAAAAATTTTTTACAAATAGGAAAATAAAGCTCAGAGCAATTAAATGACATTTCCAAAGTCCACTTTTCCAATTACTGGCAGGGCTGACATTGAATATGTGGTCTACTGGACTTCAAAGCCATGCTTTTAAGCCCTGAAAAAGCAGTAGGCTTTGAAAAGAAGATAGTAAATTTAACATTGGATATGTTGAGTTTGCAGTTGAGAGATATCCAAAATCATGAAGGGTGCTGACTATAACATATACCTTTGTAGCTTCAAGTCTTTCTTGATGTGGATTCTTTGATTTGAGCCAGATGTAAATTCTTGATCTCAGGCTCCATGCAATGGCTTTTTTGTTTGTGTTGCTCTCTCCTGATGTTAGACCAGGATGCAGTGCTCTCAAAAACCCAAACTCAGAACCTGTGCCAGTGTCGTAACCAATTATGATAGCAAATATTTTGAGGGAAATAATTTCTAAAGTTCTCTATTCTCCTTGATTCTTTTCCAGTCGCATTATGGCTGAAATTTGATGCATATTAAAGGCATAAATGTCTCTTCCCACATTTTTGTTGTTGTTGATGGTAGTGAGCTTTATATATTACCCTAGTAATTAAAAAAAATTCCTTTTACAAACTGCTTTATCTCAATACTTTTTGTGTCATTGGTTTATAATTTAGTTTTTGAAGAATTCTAGAAAGGTTTGTTTTATGAATCAGGTGTTAGGGAATACAAATCAGTTGTAGAAACATTGGAAAATAAGAAAGAATAGAACACAACAAAAATTATGCTCACCACTTGAAGATAAGAACTGTGAAAATTTTATTTCTTTTTTTTCCAGTTTTTTTAGTGTGCCTATATTTTTCTAATTGTGATAATTTTTCATTCATAATGAGAAATAATATCCCTCATCATTAAGCATCTTTGTAAACACCAGTTTTAATGTCTTTCTGATAGTTTATTTCCCCCATCCTACCAATGATAAAATTAAGGCTTAGAGAACTTAAAAAACTTCCTTAAATATGTAGCAAATTTGACTATGTTTTATACACTATGTGATCTCTCAAGTAAGCAAGGAAGGTTCAAAGTTTAAATAAGTAACCATGCTAAAGTGTAGCATAGACTATGGGAAATTCCTTTTTTCTTTAATTTAATTTTTAATTTTATTTCTTTATGTGAGAGGAGGGGAGATAGAGACAAACTCCCACATGCACCCTGACTGGGATTCACCCGGTAACCTCTGTCTGGGACTGATGCTCTGCCCATGTGGGGCTATACAAACATCCAAGCTATTTTTTAGCACCTGAGGTGGAGGCTCCACAGAGCCACCCTCAGTGCTTGGGCTGGGGCACTCAAATCAGTCAAGTCATGGCTGTGGGAGGGGAAGAGAGAAAAAGAGAGAAGGGAGAAGGAGAGGGAAGTAGAAACAGATGGTCGCTTTTCCTGTGTGCCCTGACTGGGAATTGAATCTAGGACTTCCACACGCTGGGTGGATGCTCTATCACTGAGCCAACTGGCCAGGGCTGGTAAATTCTTTAGGAGAAATGCAAAAGGCTGTAGGAGTTTGCAGGTAGGAGGGAATATGTCTTGATGGAATCATGGAAAGTTTTAAGGAGCAGGTTGTATCTGAGATAGGTCTTAAAGGATGGGTAGTAATTTGACATTGGAGAAAGACATTTATGAGCAGTGGACACTATGAACAAAAGGCAGAAAAGCTGGGAACTATTTGGGAAATTGTTATTAATTCAATTTGGTTGAGTTTTGGGCCTTTAGGAAGTTCTGGTGAAGGGATAAAACTATAAAATGGAAGGTTAGAAAAAGAATTAAAGTTCAGATGCTTTGTAGATGGATGAGTAAGAAAGAAGCAAAGTCTCAGGAAGCTTATTCTGGAAGCAGGGTGGAGACTGATGGAAGGGAAAAGGTGGCAGAAAGGTCTGATTCAGTGTATACTTACTGAGCACTACGATGTGTGGGATGTACTAGCTAGACTACCACAGAGTTCCTAACCTGACTGGTTGGGAGAAAGGTGGTGCTAAAAATGAGCAGATTTGGGGAAGAAGGGTCCAGATTTGAATGTGTTGAGTATGAGTGGGTCAGGACTCAGCTGGATTCTCAGGCATGTGCTACTGAGAGAGGGCAGGGATAGGTGTCCTTCTGTTTAGGAATTCGGTTCATGAGTGGTCATAGTCGATATTGATATTGAGAAGTGGTGGATGTAAGCGTGGAAATGGATAATACTGTGGAGGAAGAGATTGTAGAAAAGTATTTCACATTTATTGAGCACCAAGACTAATCACTAATCAATGGAAATTTGACATAAGCACTCCCTCTAATGATCTGGAAAAGCTGGGGGAATAATTCATTTGAGGGAAAGAAGTCTGACTCACAAGCTTTAAAAATTTTGTTTATTTGTTTATTTTTATTAAATATATTGGAGTGACACTGGTATACAATTCTAGAACATGTCATCTGTAAATGACTCATATAGATTTTGCTGAAAAGACATGTGTTTACAGATTTAGAGTATAAACAAAAAAGGAAACTGAAACTGTAATGGGTTTAACAAAATTGTGTCAAATTAAGCACATGCCTGAAAGAATAGTTACAGATGTCTTACAATTATTATTTCAGTGGTTTAACAAATAAATTTGTAATTTCAAAACCACTTCCCTCAAGACTATCTTCTTAATTCAATTTAATATAAATTTATTGACCAGTATTATAGTTTGAAGCTGTGCTAGGCACAGAGAATGCTATAAAAGGGACATTTATTTATTTGTTGAATAAATATTTATTG
The DNA here is from genome assembly GCA_037038555.1 of Rhynchonycteris naso. NCBI lineage: Eukaryota > Metazoa > Chordata > Mammalia > Chiroptera > Emballonuridae > Rhynchonycteris > Rhynchonycteris naso. The sequence continues at coordinate 108,186,592 of CM072996.1, read as the reverse complement.
AGAACTTACCATGGGCTTGGCACTGTGTTTGGCACTGAGGAAATAATTGTGAGTAAAATGAAAATGGTCCCTGATCTCCTGGAGCTTCTGGTCTAGTGACAGACATTGATTAAAAACAGACATACACGCCTGACCAGGCGGTGGCGCAGTGGATAGAGCATCGGACTAGGATGTGGAAGACCCAGGTTCGAGAGCCCAACTCGCCAGCTTGAGCGCGGGCCCATCTGGCTTGAGCAAAAGCTCATCAGCTTGGATCCAAGGTCGCTGGCTCGAGTAAGGGGTTTCTTGGTCTGCTGAAGGCCCGCGGTCAAGGCACATGCTTGCACATGTGAGAAAGCAATCAATGAACAACTAAGGTGTCGCAACGGCAACTAAAAACTAATGATTGATGCTTCTCACCTCTCTCCGTTCCTGTCTGTCTGTCCCTATCTGTCCCTCTCTCTGACTCTCTCTCTGTCCCTGTTAAAAAAAAACAGACATACACAAAATATATAGCTTGTTGATTGCAGGTTTATTCTAGTGGCAAGCAGAGAAAGTAAATAAAGAAACTAAAATTGCATTAATAAATTAGGGTTTAACATCTCCATTTAAGGCTGATTTGAGTGTTATAAATGGTATGTGTGCAATATCCACCTTGGGGTTAGGTAGATATACAAAGTATGGGAGCTTCTTTTAGATACTTATTAACTGAACTCTTTTGAGAGTAAGATCAAATCAGTGTTAAAACAAATTTCTTGAGTGATCGTTCCAGTGCCAAGTCACAGTGGACAGTCAAATTGTTAATCAACATGAATGTTGATTTCTAATGTTGGTTTGCACTGAGGGTTTGTCTATATATGAAACATCAGAAGATGTTGTATTTTCCCATTAAATTGAAAACATTTGACAACTTCCTTTTTATTTCATTTCCAAATGCTTTTCAACCTTCACACTGAGAACCTGTGCTTATACTCAGGACAGAACATGTGGCAAAATTCTGGCAAGACTTTCTCAGAGGAAAAGGTGCATTAGTTACATAGAAAGGAAGAGTGAATATCACAGACTTTGGAAATGGAGGAAAATTTAAAAGAAGGGACCATTTTGCAAAGAAAAATAAACAACTTAGTTTATTCTGAGGTGTAAATGAAAAATATATGTAATTTCTAAAATTAATATTTTTCCTTAGAAACTGTTGAGATGGGCAATCTTTTTTTCACTAAAACACATTTAAAATGTAAAATTTTTGTTTATGTTACATGATTTGGGTAAGATGAAAGAAACAAAAAAATGTCAAAAAGGTCTATGGCAGAAGAGTATCAGAAAGAGTGGTTCATTAGGTGGTAAATTTAGAATAGGAAAAGAAAACATTTTTTTCTGATAATATATTTAGTTAATGTCTCTGGCTAGATTGTAGTTCTTCTGCCACTTTCTTGACCAGAACTATAGGATAGCTTTTGGTAAGAAGCAAATTTCTTGAAGTACTAGAGGATAGTAAAAACAATAGCCCAAAACTAAACTCTTCTTTCCAAAATTATATGGCTAATAAAAATTTTGATGACATTTCATATGTCCTATAATTTATTTCACCATTGGCTATCTCACCTAGGTTGTAGGTTCAAGGATGAAGAAATGGATAGTTTTCATTCTGCTGAAAACTTATGAAATAATGGGAGCTGTTCCTTGATTTTTTATTTAAATTCTAATCTATATTAACTATAATTCCAAAAAAGTACTGCTTTGCATAATGCATATCACATATAACCCCCCAAAGAAGCAGGGATGTAAATCCTTGAAAGAAAAAGGGCAGCATATTGCTGTGGTTTAAATTTTAGTTCGATGTATAAACTAAACTTCGTGAGGCACTAAGGAATAGAAGAAATATGTTTGCCTATTTATTTATCTATATGTATGTATAGATATGTTTATTATAAATACACACACAGAATATTGGATTCTAAGGGACCAACTATTATGTGAGCTATAATAGATTTTGTTTCACAAGCAAGTTTTAAAATTTTAAAATTGATCTATTTATGTGCCAAAAACCTTAAGGCTTTAATTATGTTTAGGAGGTTAATTAGCGTCTATTCTTGGCATAGGAAAACTATCCCTTTATCCTTTTCACTTACTCAACAAATGGTTATCTAGAGCCTGCTAGGACAAGATGCTGGTCTGGGGCCTGGAGACTCAGCCGGTAAACAGATCCCATGGATTCTTTCCCTCTACCTTCCAGAGACAGTTTACATTCTAGAGAAGCAAACAATTACCAAACAGATAATGGAAACATGTAGAATGTCATGTGGTAATTAGCTAAAATGAAGCAGAGATGGGGAGTAAGGAGTGTGAGGGCAGAGAGAATAAATGCAGTTCTGATGAGAATGTCCCGGGGGAGGGTTCATTGAGAGGTGACACAGGAAAGAAGACCTGCAGTGAGCAGGAGGGTGGTCACACAGGCATCTGCAGGGAGGTGCTTTCCAGGCAGAAGAAACTGCAAACGCAAAAGCCCTGAGTGGGCAGGATCCCACCCGCCATGTTGGAGGGACAGCTAGGCTGCCACAGTAGCTCGAGTGGCCTGAGGAGGGAAGGAGACCTCAAGATGAGTGAAATGGGGAGCCATTGGAGGGTTTGAGTAGAGGAGCAACTTGATCTAATTTTCTTTTAAAAGATGACTGTCTGCTAGGTGGGGAAGAGAGGGATTATGAAGAGGTTTAAGTGAGAGGACAAGACTATTGTAATCCGGGCAATGGCTTGGCCAGGGTAGTAGTGGAAGGGACAAGCAGTGGCTGGATCAGGGGATGGATTCTGGATATGCTCTGAAAATAAAGCTGACAGAATTTGCTGATGGGTTCCATGCTACGGTTTGTGAGGAGGAGGGAGCTATCAAGGAAGAATTCAAAGTTTTTGACCTGAGCAGCTGGAAGAATTGAAACTGCCAGTAACTGAGAAGGGAAGACTGTGGGAAGAAAAGGTTTGGGAGGAAAGAGAAGAAGACTGGGGCTGGACATGTTAATTCTGAGAGCATATGATGTGTCTGAATGGAAACACTGAAGATGCAGTTGAATGTAAATGTCTGGCACTCAGAGAAAAACTCTAGGCTGAAAATTTAAATTTGATAACAGTTAGAATATAGAAGGTATTAAAAACTGTAAGACTTTTTGAGATCATTAAGAGAGTTAGTTCAGAGGAGAGAAGCGACGCAAGGACTGAGCCTGAAGTACTCAGAAGACTGCCCTATTAAAGGTCAACTGTAGAGCAGTGATCTTCAACCTTTTCATCTCATGGCACACATAAACTAATTACTAAAATTCTGCTACACACCAAAAAAATATGTTATATATTTTTTGCCAATCTGACCAAAAAACTAGGTATAATTTTGATTCTCTCACACTGGATGGCTATTGGTATGTTGGCTGTTGTCATTTTTTTTATGTGACAATCTAAGGGAAAAGAGGCCCCTGACTTCTGTCAGGTATTGCAAGTTTTTAAAAGTCTTGGCTGATGAGGGACGGGACAGGGCTGGAGAACTTTTGTAGCAAAGTTTAGGAAGGAGTGGCCAGCGAGGTGGAAGGAGCATCAGGAGAGTGGTGTTCTGGCAGCTGTGGGAAGAAAACATTTTGAGTGAGTGATCAACAGTAAAGCATGCTTCTGGTACACTTAAGACGTAGAGGGAGAACTGTTTAGCTTCACACAGGTCATTACTAATCTTAATGAGAACGATTATGATGAAGTGATGGGAACAGAGTCTACTCGAAGTGAATTCAGTTAATCTATTTGAAATAAACATAGACACAGTCTAATCTATCAGAAAATATCTGAGATAAACACTCAAAAATATTCTCTATGCAAAGATTTAAGACATGCTTTTAGATATCAGACAGAAAACAACTATTTATGTGTTGAATCCCTGCGTGTGCCTACACTGTGCCAAGGCGGTTTACATGCTAAATTTACCTGACTTTCAAAATAAACCTATGAATTAGGCACAGTTATCTTCATTTTATAAGTAAGGAAATGGGAAGTTTACAAAATTTAGGGTTTTTTCTAAAATCATGTAACAGGCAAGTGATAAAGCTGAGGTATTGGAATAATATTCTTAAATTGAACAATGATTTTGTTTCCAAGGAATAGCCCTTGCTTTGGAAATTAATAGTCTCCTAAATGTCTTGATCTCATTTTGTTCATTTCATTTATGTCATGTGTCTGTATTTTTCCAATATTTGTCACTTCTACAATATTGAAACTTTATAACCAGTTGCTTTAATAATTATTTGATTTTTTTGATGTAGACAATTACCCCCAAATTTTCAACTTATTCAATAGATTAACATGGTCAATCTTGTTAAAGTGTAATTAAAGAGAATGTAAATTTCTAGAATGATTTCTATCATTTTCACAGAAGTTTATTTTGAGAAACTTGATTACATTTTTGGAAGTACATTCTTAAAATAACCATAGGGAGAAGTCACTAAACGTGAACCATGCTCACTTGATGTTTACAACTCTCTGTGAAGTGGACATTATTGTCATTTACATTTTACATATAGAGAACTGGAGATTTGAAGAAGTTGACTAAATTGCCCAATGTCACAGAACTTGTAAGTGGTGGAGTAAGGATTGACCGTGCATCCTCTGAAATTACATTCCATGCTCTTTCCACTACAACATGCATATAAATTTAGTTAATTCCAAAGCTCGGCTTGAAATATTATATCTTTCTTCATCTGTGTAAAATTGATTACCCTCATTTGATGCACCATTGTAACTCTAACAGCTGGGGCAACAGGGGCCTTCACTGTTAGGAAGGATGCATACATTTTTTTAAATTAGACATGTTTTCTCTGGGAAACATGTCAGAGAGTTGATATACCCCCCCCGCCCCCCCCCCCCCCCCCCCCCCCGTGTTAAGACTGGCTCTACATAACCCCAGAGAGGGAGAAAGTGACATTACTATTGGCTTGGTTATGCATTTGATAGTTGTTGATCTTTTTTGAGGATATAGCTAGGATTGTTGTTGGTATAGAACTTTAGTGGACACACATTCTGGAGCCTGCCATGAGACAGGCTCAGAAGGCATGTCATTGTCACAAAACAGAGAAGCTGAGATATGGAAGTGGGTCAGTGTAGGTTGGTTTTAAAGAGATGGCTATTCATATCAACTTTTCAACCCTTTTGGTAGGAATAAGTGAGGATAAAACTCAGCTCTCCTTTATTTTCTCTAAAGAGAAAATATTTTCTAAAGATACTCTTTTCTGAAGATACATATATATTTTCCCCCTGTCCTCACAGAATGCATGCCTGGGTGCAAAGAGAGGGTAAAGCTGTCGTTTGGGCTCCCTCTGCTGGCAGTGAGTAATGCTTTTAGATGAGGAGAGAGCAAGTATTGCTGAAAGACAAGCATGAAACCAATGCGGTTACCATTTCTGCCCACTCTGTGGTAAAAGAAAAGATAGGAAGCACATGCTCTTTTGTAAGCAGTTTTTATCAGTCACTTTGGAACATAATTTACAAGCTATAAAATTCACCTGTTTAAAGTTTACAATGAAATGGTTTTTAGTATATTTATAGAGTTGCACATAATCTAATTTTGGAATATTTTTTATCACCCTCTCCTCAAAACAAACCTTCCATCCATTGGCTATCACTCCTCATTCCTCATTTCACTCTCCCTTGCCCCTAGCTCCTGGCAACCACTACTTTTCTTGTCTCTATAGATTTACCTCTTTGGATATTTTGGATAACTGGGCTCATACGATATGTGGTCAATATGTGACTGCCTTATTTCACTCAACATACTGTTTTTGAACTTCATCCATATTGTAACATGTACCAATGTTTCATGGCTTTTTACTGCTGAATAATATTCCACTTTTTAATAGACACATCACATCTTGTTTATTCATTAACTGATGAACATTTGAGTTGTTGTTTCTACTTGTTGGCATTACAAATAACGCTGCCACGAACATTAGTGTATAACTTTTTATGTGAACATGTGTTTTCAGTTATCTTGAGCTTCTACTTAAAAGTGGAATTGCTGGGTCGTATCTGTGTTTAACATTTTGAGGAACTGCCAAATTGTTTTCCAGAGTGGGTGTACCATTTTACATTCTCACACACATATTCTTCTGGGTAGATTTTAAAAAGTAGTACTTAAAAGAAAAAGAACTTAAATTTAATAAATGTCTTTAGCCCCGGCTGGGTAACTTGGTTGGTTAGAGCATTGTCCTGATGTGCAGAGGTTATGGGTTCAATTCCTGGTCAGGGCACACACAGAAACAGATTAATGTCTCTCTCTTTCTCTTTTTCTTCCTTCTCCTCTCTCTAAAAATCACTAAATAAGCTTAACCAATTAAAAAGATAAATATTCTTGTACTTACTCCTTTATTTTACTTAAGTAATTTTACATTGTTTCCACTTACTTTTATATTGTTGTTCAATCTATTACTCCTCCTCCAGTACCACTGTGGAATCTCTCTATTCTTTGCTCATGTGAAGATGGATGACGAGATGATGTCCAAGCTCTTACTCAGCTCAAAAATATTGGATTAAAAAAAACCACCCCAAATACTGTCTTGATTGTTAGCTTCCTCAATGTTGTAAAATTCCTTCTGGAGCAGTATATCACAATGGTTTAGAGTGCTGACTCTGGAGTCAGACTCTCTGGATTTAAATTCATGGTATACCATCTTTTCATTGTATAACCTTGTGCAAGGACTTAATTTTCTAAGTCTCATGTATAAAATGTGAATAATAATAGTAGTAATCTAATGGGATTGTTATGGAGACTAAATGAGACAAAATGCTTCACACAGGGCCGGGTATGTAGATAACGAGTTCAATAAATATCAGATATTATTATATTTCTATCTGACAATGGAACTATAAATAGGTCTGTAGGTATAGAGATAGCTCCTAGAAGAAGATGGTAGTTCATTAAATAGGGGTTCCTTTATAAAGCAGGGAGAGGTACAGATTGTACTTCTGTTCACATATGCAGAATCTTCAATCTCTGTTTCTATCTTCAGAAGCAAAGTGCTTGAACTTGGCAAAAATTTTGTGGCATTAAAGGGCTGAAAAAATAGAATAAAATAAAGATTTTTGAACTTCTTGTTAATTTAACTCCCTTAAAACTTTTGTGAAGGTTTCTTATCCATTTAAAATTTCATAAAAGCCATAGGCCCTGTCTACATAAAATGTTAATTGTGTATATCCAAATTTGCATAAACTTTCAGGATACTTATGTACTGATGCATCGAAGGCTGTAGACGTCTATGTTAATAAGTGCTGCATAAGACAGAAAGGATTATTTATTTGTGTATTCCCCCTTACGCATTCTGAAATTTTTTTTTACTGAAAATATTTTTATTTTCATTCTCAGAAAACTCAGAAAAATGCATGTTAATCACTGTGCTTGAACTATTAAAATGGCCAATTCATTTTTCCCCTCACAGTTAAAACAAAATTATACTCATGGAATTTAGGGAAAGATAGTATGAGTCTTAAGTTCTTGGCACAACAGAGACAAAAAGAAAATGATACTCAGAAAACAGTGCATGGCTCCCAAGTGTGTAGATTCCTGAGTTCAACTGTGAGGACGCTAAGCATGCTCATAAAAGCCTTGAGCATTTTGTACATAGAGGCGAGGAGAGTAGGCTGGAGAACGTGAAAACCTCTTCCTCATTCTAGAATGGATGTGAGAGGCAGCACTGAGGGAAAGACTGTGGTCCCTTCTGAAGTTTCTACAAGTTTCAGAATCTGTGCATAGTCCAAAATCTCCTCCCAGATCTTGGAGCTTTGACAGATTCTCTGAGACAATGAAGACAGAGGAGGTGGAGAGTGCCTAGTGCTTTGAGGTTCATTCTTTGTTGGCTGAGGAGTACCTACTTTATCACTAAAACTTGCACTATAATGTTGAGATTAGATATGGAAGTAAGGCACTTTTTCATTTTTGCATAGATGTTCACAGATGAGGATGATACTGCCAGATAACCCCCTGTTTCTCCTTTTCTCTGACTACCATTCTATTACCTGCCTAATTTTTCTCTGCTTGCTTTCTGCCTCCCCAAATTCCCAGCCATGCATGCATGACATGAGACCTACTGTTCTTATGCCTAGGAGTTCTGGTTGGAGTCACTGTCTACTTATTGCTGCTTCCCAGAGAAATGGTCAAGTTTTAAATAAATTTACCTATAATTTTAAAAGAAATTTAAAATACAACTGTGAATTCTAAATCAAGAAGTTGTATCTCCAATATGGGAGCTGATTAAAAACATTTATAGTCATTTATAAATTGGCATTTTTTTAATGACTAAATACGTTATATTTTCTCTCGGGAAATGGAAAGTTATAAACTGCAAGTGTAATCTGCTACTGTGAATAAGATGATAACCAAAGATTTTATTTTATTTTTTCATGAGGGTCCGTTGGACCGGTTATACAAGAGGCATTTCAAAGTTTGGATCACCCTTAAAAAGAAAATGCCCAAGAACGTTAATGTGGAGGAACGGGTCTAAGATTCAATGAACTAATGCAATTCTTCAGAGCTCTGAAGTGTATCTGCAATTAAGACACTGTACTTGCTGTGCATGGGCTGATTCTTTCTCCTGAAAAGCTTTGTTCCCCTGTGAAACCAAAAATCCTGCCATTGATCTGAACTTACAAAACCCTGCTGATTTAAATGGGGCTCCCAGACATGGAACAACAGCAAAACCAAGAGACTCAATTTACTGAGCTTGGGTTACAGGAAACATATTTAATAGCAGACAGTTCCTGTTTTCATTGTTTTCCTTCTATGTTTCTACAAAATCAGATTGTTTTTAAATAGATGCTGCTGCCATTGGGCCAAGGTTCAGTTTCACATCCCTAAAGAAATAAAGAGTTTTGTGAAAATTCACTCTACCTTGGCCTCACTTCTAATGGACCTAAGTCAAGCCAAAAGGATCAAGATGGATATCATGCTAAACGTGATAGAATAACACCACCAGAGATGTGCGACACATCCTTTTTTAGACCTTTTAATGGAAACTCAGTCACCAAGGTATAATTGCTGGAGGGTGGATGTGAAAAGGGATTGTGCTTGAGAGCAACCCCATTTTCTCTGTTTTAGAAACATAATTCAGGTTGGTTTTAAAGATTTCTGAGGAAAGAAAGGAGAGGAAGTAGTCTGAAAAACTATTACCTTCTGTTATCTCATTGTTTGGAAGGATCCTGGATTTGGCAGGATCCCTAAAGTTTTGTCTTGAAAGAGATGCACTCTAAACAAACAGTAACAATGCTAATGCTAATGATGATGGCTGATATTTATTGAGCACATAGTATGCATTACAGGCCCTAAGCTATATATTTCTATTTTAAGTGATCTCATTTCACATAATAACAGCTCATAATGTTTGAATTAACACCTCCACCCTGGAAGGCTGTGTAATGTGTTGGTTAAGGGAAGGTACAGGGTTTTAGTTCTTCTCCCACCACTAATTTATTGACCTCAAGTTATCTCTGAGTCTTGGGTTGAGTAACACAGGCCGGCAGCAGAGACATACAACTCTTTCATGTGAATACAATGAGGTCTGCTGGGAGCAGCTCACAGGAGAATGTTCTGCTCTCCCAGGACTTTGGGGATGCAAGATTTCCTGGGGGAGCTGCCTCTAAGTGGAGGTCTGAGGTATGGATGGGAGCAAGTCAGGAGAGAATAAGGGGACAATGTGCCAGATGGAAGGATCAGCATGTTCTTGGGGAACTGTGTTATAGCACATCTGAGAGGGTGGCGAGGGGGAGTGTTGAGAGACGCCATGGAGAAGAAAGCAAGCCTGGGTCCTACGGGGCTCTGGATGGCATTCGAGGAAGCCTAAACTTTCTCCTACAGTCAGAGGGGAGCCACTGAAGAGTTTTGAGTGGGAGAAGGACATAGATAGATTTGTTTTCTGTGACAGTCACTCTCTGAGATTAAAGCTACTATGTGAACAAGAGACTTTTTTGAATCCACATTTGCGCAAATTCATGACCTTGACTTCCTTGGTTTGGGGACTGTCATCAAATGAACTAACAGGTATCTGACTTTTGCTGCTCTGATTTTTGCTATAGTGTCTTATTGCTCTGAATTGTTTTCTTATCTGAGAAAAGTGGGTGGTTCAGAAGGTGGAAAAGGGCCTCTCTGCTCACAGACATGGCTGTGACCCATGGCGTGGGCCACACCAACACATTTTTTTTTCTTGAGTTGCATATTGTTTGTGGGTTATATTCTTACTATATTAAATGAAGCTGATTTTAAATCTTGGGTTGACTTTCAACTGCTTTTTACTGGATTGAAGCCATTTACTGAGACTTGGTTAAGCAAAGCAAAGCATGTTCCAATGTTAATCTAAGTAAAACAATAGTAAAGAACATTTGTAGACATCCTGTCTCTTTTTACTCCCAACCTGACTGCTTGTTACATGAAATCCAATTGCATAAGTGATATTTTTTTAGGGGGAAAGTTATTGGTGCTTCTGCTCACTTTGAATAGAAAATCGACTTTATTTTATGATCACAATCTTATATTCCCTACAGAGACCAAGAAAATAATTGTTTAAAATAAAATGAGATAATAATGTGTTTCTAGGTCATATTTAATGAAATTATTAGCAATTACTGTTTTATAAAATATTTATCAGAATGTCAGCACCTGCATAGTTGCAATATTAAAGTTAGAGATGACAAAACAAAAAAAAAAGGGTAACATTGGACTGTTTGGATTTCTGGTGAAACAGGCATTTAACATATTGAAATCAAGTGAATGCTTATTCAGACTTCATATGTTCTAGTTTTGGGGAAAATTAGAAAGTTTTTGATATGTCCACAAATACCAATATACATAGTATCCACAGGGTAAATAATTATAATTTAATTTTAAGAGAAATTAAATGTCCAAGGACTGCAATCAAACTTTTATTGAAAAAATTGAAATTCCTTTTTTAAGAAAGAAAAATATGTAAAATGGAAATAAAATATATTTGCTTTGAGTTGTTCATGAAGTGACTTAGCACTCTTGGAGCATTTTATATTTTACTAAAGCTGTTAAATCCCATCTGGAGTTTGTAAAGTCTTTTACTATCCCCTGCTGGGACAGGCAGATATTGGTTTGCATGACTGTGTGTTCCCAAAATATTTTTAAAAAGTATCTGGTGGATTTATACCAACTGTAGCAGGATGATAGAACACCACATTTCCATTATAATGTCTTCAGGAATGAAGACAAATGTCATCAGGTCACAAAAGACCCATCAGTTTTACACTGTGTGACGTTTGAGGAAGAATGTGAATGATTAGTGGTTTTCAAAAGTTGTTTGGAATTCAACATTCTGTGTAGATATTACTTGAAAAATATTTATAGGTTCTGAGTCAGTGAGATGCAATTTATTCCTCCATAGAATTCATTCTAGATTAGGTGGAATATTGCCTTGAACCTTAGTCATTCCAATATATTTCTTGGAAGTGTTGCTATTGTCAATAAACAGGTTGTTCTGCCTCCTTGAGTGATTTTTATTGTATTATGACTGCTCTAAATCTCTGAAAATCAACAAGATATTTGTATGAAGAGAAGATAACTTAATTCAGCCAAAATTCATTGAAAATCTTTTATGTTCAAAGCAACCTGATAGGCATTTGGAGAAATAGAAAAAAATTAGACATGATCTCTACCTTCAAACAACTTATAGTCTAGGTGGAGATCCAGGTAAAAAACAAAGTAAACTACCTGACCTCTGGTGGCACAGTATATAGAATATTGACCTGGGTCACTGAGGTCCTGAGGTTTGAAGCCCTGAGGTCGTCAGTTTGAGCATGGTGTCGCCAGCTTAAGCGCGGGATCATTGACATGATCCCAAGGTTGCTGGCTTGAGCCAAAGGTCACTGGCTTGAGCAAGGGGTCACTGGCTCTGCTTGAGCACCTGTCCCCCCAATCAAAACACATATGAGAAGCAATCAATAAACAACTAATGTGACACACTACGAGCTGATGCCGCTCATCTTGCTCCCTTCCTCTCTCTTTCTCTCCCACACAAAACAACAAGGCAAGCTAAGTTTCAAAAATGAAATATAATAAAGATGTATGTTAATACCAATAAAAGAGTGATTAGATTTGATTGGGGATGAAAAAAGCACCATAGGGAAACTAAAACGGGTCTTGAAAGATAAGTATATAATTGTAATTTAAAGAACTTGGCAGATACAGGTCAATGTACATAAAATAAGAAGTAAATTATAAAAATTATTATATTCCAAGATTACTTCGTGTTGAAGTCAGAATGTAGTAACCAGAATGTGTGGCTGAACACCTGAATTTTAATCTTGACTCTGGAAGTCACAGTGTAAGTTTAGGCAGTGCTCAACTAACATTTACTGAATACTTATAATGTCTCAGGCCCTGTTTTAGGTGCTAGAGTTACAATACTCAATGTAACAAGCAGGCATCTAATAGCATTTTAGAGGGAGGATGGGAAGAAGTAAAAACAAAAATGAATGAAAAAAAGAAAATAGCAAGTAGTAATTACTACTGGCATAAAATAAAACTATGTAGTGTGATAAGGAGGTGAGAATGGGCTGCTTCCCAATGTCATGAGAAAAGACCCATCGGAGCAGGTAAGCTCTGGCTGAGAGCTGAACGACAGCGAACTTTCTTTTCTCTTTTTGTATTTTTCTGAAGTGAGAAACAGGGAGGCAGTCAGACAGACTCCCACATGCACCTGACTGGGATCCACCCAGCATGCTCACTAGGGGGCAATGCTCTGCCCATCTGGGGCATTGCTCGGCTGCAACCATAGCCATTCTAGTGCCTGAGGCAGAGGCCAAGGAGACATCCTCAGCGCCTGGGCCAGCTTTGCTCCAATGGAGCCTTGGCTGCAGGAAGGGGAAAGAGAGAGAGAGGAAGGAGAGGGGGAAGGGTGGAGAAGCAGATGGGCACTTCTCCTGTGTGCCCTGGCCAGGAATTGAACCCAGAACTTTCAAACGCTGGGCTGATGCTCTACCGCTGAGCCAACTGGCTAGAGCCTGACAGTGAACTTTCTTTGAAAGTTTTTCTGCATGAAGAATTCCAGAGAAGAGCCCTAATGTAGGTGCAGCTTAGAGTGTTCCAGGAGTAGGTCCTCATGGATAGAGAGAGAGGCAAGAAAAACTTGAAGTTAGAGTTCTTGACAGATCATCCAGGGTTTTGTCTATAGGATACAATAATCTTTATTATATTTTAAGTATAATGAGGAATCTTTGAGGTGTTTAAGCCAGCTTGTTTTATCGTTATATGTATTTTACAAAGATTAGTTTGGCTGGTTTGGAGTACAGAGTGAGCAAATGTGGAAACAGGGAAGTAAGTTAGGAGGCACTAGCAATAGACTAGCTAAGAAGTGATGGTTATTTTGACTGGTAGGTGTAGTGGAGATAAAGTCATGTGTAAATATCAGAGATGATACATCGGCTTTTTTGTTTGTTTGCTTGATCAACTGACATTTACAGGGAGATATAAAGGCTTGGAGGGTCGGCCCCTTGATGTCTCTAAGCCTGTTTCCCCATATATAAAATGTCAGTGGTAATACCTACCTAACTGGGTTGTTGTCGTAAGAATTAAATCAAATGAAGGAACCTATTGGAAGTATCTGGCATAGAGGCTCAGTAATTTCCAATTACCTTTTCTATATCGAATAACAATTTTGAACACATGGTTCCAAAGAAGGAGTGGTAGGAATAAATTATACATTTTTCATTAACCCAGACTTTAATAGATGTAGTGTTTAAAAAGACTTTTGTATTTCATGTGTTTTATACAGAACTGGTTCTGAACATGACTATATGCCTGTGTTGGATATGCTTACAGCAAGGAGATGTTCTGTTGAGGCAGTGATTCTGCAAGGAAATGTAAGTGGACCCATGAGCGTGGCATGTGAGATTCTACAGTATGGAGCCCAATGGTGTGGAGTGTGAGTTGTTTTGTGCACTTTCAAGGATATTCTCATTTGAAAACATGCATGTGATGGTTGAACTGGACCATATTATTATGCCTACAGGAATTAATCTTAAATTACAATGGGATGTTCATGTCACTCTATTAAATGGTTCTAAGGCTTGGACCTGCAATAGAATTTTTTTTTGGTGTCTTCTGTGCATCATACTTACCAGCCAATCAGTGCTGACATCCTGGAGGGACACCCATCTTCTGGCATCGTAATCATATTTATTGAAAGCGAGTGCTTTTATCTAGGACCTCCAGGTGTCCTCCCATCCCTACTCTATAAGGTGATCTCAAGTGTGGTGACTGCAAGCTGTCAGAAATGAACGTTTTATAAAGGCTTGCTATAGCATTTCAGGCATTGTGGCACATTGGAGATGGCTGAGAGGGAATTTCCATCATTAGACCAGTTTAACATCCAGCAACTGAGTTATGATACCTTTATTTTAAAATAAGAAAACATTCTTTAAAAAATTTATTTATTTTAGAGACAGGGGAGAGAGAGAGAATGAAAGAGCGATAAGGAGGAAAGAGCAGAAAGCATCAATTCCTATATGTGCCTTAATCAGGCAAGCCCGGGAAGCTCAGCGTTCAAGGTCTGACACTATATCCACTGCACCACCACAGGTCAAGCTATGATATCTTACAGCTCTTAAAATACAAGAGGTAGAACCTCAAATTGTGATGAGATATCTAAGAACAGTTAATTGGTGTATGATTTATGTTTCTAAACTGGAAAACACTGGGAATTGCATAAAACTTATGATGTAAAACATCAAGGCACTATGTTATTTCTTGAACTAATATTTATTGAGTACTTAATATGTATTATGTACTGTGCTAAGGGCCGAGGAAACCCAAACAAGCAAAACAAAGTTTTTACCATCATAAAGCTTATATGCTTGTTCAAGAGATAAAAGATAAAAAAAGCTAACAAATGTTGTAATGTAAGGGAAGGTAATAGCAAAGGCTTTGAGAAAATGGGCAGCATAAGGGGACAGAATGATAGGGGTTCTATTTGAAATTAAATAAGGAATGTGTCTCTGACAGGTGACATTTGAGCTGTGAGAGTGAGAGAGCCACCGTTGGAGCCCTCGGCAGGGCAGAGGAAACTGCTAGGAAAAGTCCTCAGCTGGGAGCAAGTATGGCATTTTCAGGTGGCAGCATGAAGGCCAGTGCAGTGTGGGAAGAGCAAGAAGATGGGTTTGTAAATCCAGATATACGAAGAGCTTGGAAGGTGCTGGATTTTTATTTTGAATGTGATAAAAAGCCACTGGTGGGTTTAACCACGGAAAAGACATGATCTAGCATGTTTTTTTGGCTCTCACGGATGGGAGTGTAAGCAGAGTATCCGTTACAAGGCAGCTACAGTGGTGCTATTGGCTAGGTGACGGGTGATGAAGGAAGGGATCAGAGTGGCAGCTGCAGAGTTAGTGAGAAGGGATTGGATTTGGAATGGGTTTTAAAGGTAGTAAATCCAACAGAATTTGCTAGTGGTTTGGGTATGGGATGTAGAAGTAAGAGAAGGAGACTCCAGATTTGGGGACTGAGTCATAGGGTAAATGGTGGTGTTGTTCACGGAGACGAAGGACTCTGAGGAGGGTCATCACGAGTTCAGGTTTATGCTTATTACTTCAGATATGCAAATATTGACATTAAGGAGGCAGTTGGTTTAGGGGAGAAGTCAGGGCTGGAGACAAATTCGGAAGTCATCAATTAATGTAGGTTATATTTGATAAGGTCCCCTAGAGAAGGAGCGTGAAGAGAAGAAGCAGTCTGAGGACTGAGTCCTGAGGTATCCCAGTGTTTAGAAATCAGGAGGAGGAAGAGAGGCAAGCAGGGGAGACCAGTAAGGTAAAAGGTGGACCAGAAGATTGAAGTCATGAAGGCCTAATAAAAGAGGTTGTTTTAAGAAGAAGGGGGTAGTAAATCAACTATACTGAATGTCTATACAAAGTCTTGGGGACCAAGAACTAACCATGGATGTGGTTTCTGTGCCTCACTCCCCAGACTCCAGATGAGGAGATAGTAGGATATAAATGGAACAGAAGGCAGAGTGACAGCCAGGTCCTAACTAAAGAAATGGTAATGAGACTAGTAATGGTTAGGGACTAAGCATGTTAAAATGGCTTTACCATTTGTCTATATTTTTCTGTATCTCAAGATCTATCTGATCAATGATGTTTCAAACATGTATGAAACGGACTGATCTTTTGCTTTTTCAATGGTTCTGATATCTTTTCATTGTAATCTCATGTTAATCCATTGTCTCTAAAAAGTGGCTAATTGTAGTCACATCTGGGAAACGTGTTGAAGAAGCAGCTGGTTTCTCTGCTCCATCTGATCTGGAGTGTGATTTGTGTTGATTTTTATGGGTTACAAACAAGAATGAAATGAATTATGTGTTAAAAGGGCCCTGGACTAGGAGTCAGGCACATTGAGCTCTAGACATTCCTAACTCTGCCAACTAAGAGTAGAAAGTGCACACTGGAAATGATTTTAGTCTGACCTGTGGTGGCACAGTGGATAAATCATAAATCATAGACTTAGAATGCTGAGGTCCTGGTTCAAAACCCTGGACTTGCTAGGTCAAGGCACATAAGGGATGCAAGTATTGCAAATTGATGCTTCCCGCTCCTCTCCCCTTTTTCTCTCTTTCCTCTCTCTAAAAATGGATAAAATCTTTTAAAAAATGGTTTTAAAAATGAGGAAAATATAACATTAAAAAAAAGATTTTGAGTTAGGCTGGCTCCAGATTTAGTTAATAATATCTATTACTATTGCCTCATAGGATTATTATGATTATCCTATATGGTAATAAAATTATTATCCCTACTTTATAGATGTGTCAGCCAAGAAGCAGAAAGTTTCATTCATTTATTCATGGTCACAAAACCAGTAAACAACATGCAAGGTTTTACTTTCTTAGGTTATCGGATTCCAGACTTTTAGTTGCCATATTGTCTCCTTTGGCTGCTCAATCAGGATGCTTTCAATCAACATTGTTTGTTTTGTCTACTGATAGGAAAATTAATGAAAAACAGATGTTAACTAGACTTATTGTGGCGATCATTTTGCAATACATACATCAAAATCATTACATTCTATACCTGAAACTATGTCAATTATACCTCAATAAAAAATGATTAAGTGGAAAACCATGTGGAAACTTGAAAAATAAAAATCACCAGGTTGACTACCAAGTATCAGGCTGTGGTAAGAGAGAACTGATCCTTGATCTTATGATCTGAGAAAGGTTTTAGTTTTTAACATGCAGTGAGAGCTTTTGGACACTAGAGGACACTTTATAGACTACATCCTTCCAAACACAGCAGCTGCCTTCACTAGGCTTAGGTCTTCAGGCAGTACCATGTTTTATGGTCTTAGAAAAGATCTTCTTACTATAGCTCAGTGATTCTTAACATTTGTTGAGGTACCGAACCCCCCAGTTCATATGCACATTCACCGAACCCTTCTTTAGTGATAAATAAAATATGATTTTTTTTTCCAAATTCAAGACATAAGTATATGTTTTTTTACTGGTGCACAAAATGAGCCGAGCATGAACATCACCTTGCTCAAAGAACAAAACCAACAAAGTGCATGAACTCACAACATATTATGGTATGACTTTATTCTGGCCTCCCTGGCAGAGGCTTCTGTGAACCCCTGAGACCGACTCATCAAACCCCTAGGGTTTGATAGAACCCAGGTTAAGAACCACTGCTATAGCTAAAGCTCTGTGTCATAGGCTCCTAGTAGCTATGAGGTTCTACCTTTGTCTCAGGGATGAATGGGCTTCCTCGGCCCTTATGACATTCCCCTTTCCACCCAAAGTACCTATCCTGCGAGTAATGCACCAAATATACTTTCTAATTAGGCTAAATGTACTCAACTCCCCATGGGCTCATTTGTTTCAGGTAACTCTCCATGTTCTAAATTTAAATTGAATTATTTTCATTCACTTTCTGATTCTGCTCTTGAATATCACAATTATTTAATTATTAGGAAAGAATTCTAGGATTGGCTAGTGTTTGTTGTTCTTTCCCCCCCTACAAGTCTAGCTTTGTCCATGTGATATTAGTATAATTGATAAAAATAGATCATTAAAAAAATTATTTGTACAAAGTCTCCAACACATATGGCTGCTTAAAATGCCACTAAATAATGAAATTGATTACTATTCATAGTTGAAATTCAACAACACAAATTATAGACAAGAATTACAAACTTTTCTGGATAACAGGCTTAATTTCATTTATAAGTTCAGAAATATACTTGTCATATTCATTGGGTAGAAAAGGCAGTGACCATAGAACTGGGGTGCCCCTCAGTGGGTGGATATGTGAGGTGTTCGAGGGCGGGATGTGGGGCAGTAATACTTTTTTTCTGTCTTGCAACTGGGTGAGACTGGAGGAAGGACATTCTCAGGTCTACTGTAAGTTTTTAAAATAAATTAACTTCTTTTTGTTGAAATTTTTGGCACAGTTTTATATTTAGAGTGATTAAAGCTATGGTGTTTGTGAAGTTAATAATTGAAACACTTTGTGAAGCTGAAAGTATAGTTTTTTATATATTTATAATTTATGAAACCTATAGAAACTCATTACAAGTAGATCAGAGGCAGATTTAATGGTGGACACACCAGGTGCGTGCCCTGGGCCCCAACCTATGAAAGACCCTGCAAAACCCCAACGTTACACTTTTTTCTAATGACAAGGGGCCCAATATTTTCTGCGCCCAAGGCCTCAAATGACCTTAATTCGCCTCTGCAGTAGATATATATTTTTTCTTTTAAATGCATCCATTAAATAAGACATTATCATACCTTTATTCTTAATTCCATTTATTTTTAAAGGGGCCTGAGCCATCTATTACCTCTACAGGGGGTCCTCGGGTTAGGACAGTCTTGACATACGACATTTTGAGTTTATGATACTCACTCCCATAAAAACTTAAAAAAATTGAGATGTGAGTGCTTCGGCCACCGCCCTTAGCGTCGTACCTACAGACTATGTGGGTGAACTAGTTTGGTTGCACGTGGCCGAAGAATACACAGCACAGTGTACTGTACAATATATTTGTGTCCTGTTTCTTTTTCTGTGGCTTAGTTGTATTTTCATGTTCTAGATTATGATTTTACAACTGCAGTAGGATAGCTAAGTGACTTAGGCTAGGGTGTGTTTCGACTTACACCAAATTTCGGGTTACGTCCTGTTTCTTTTTCTGTGGCTTAGTTGTATTTTCATGTTCTAGATTATGATTTTACAACTGCAATAGGATAGCTAAGTGACTTAGGTTAGGGTGTGTTTCGACTTACACCAAATTTCGAGTTACGTCACTGTCACAGGAACGGAACTGTGTCGTAACCCGAGGACCCCCTGTATTTATCATCTCTTTTTTTATATATATATATATTTTATTATTATTAATTCTAATGGGGTGACACCAATAAATCAGGGTACATATGTACAATGAAAACATCTCCAGGTTATCTTATCATTCAATGCGTATCTCTTATAATTGATTTTGCAAGTCATCTCCTCTCTTCTGTCCACCAGAATCTTTTCTTAACTGTTGTTTATAGTAAACATGAGGATTAGGAGAAGCTTCTTGCTGCAGACACCTCACTTATGTACAGTACTTGTTTGGTAGGAGGCTTCACTTGCTATTGGTGTAATAGCACACCCAGGCCCAATAGAGAGTAATGTGTTGTTTCCCCAGGTGAGGGGCAGGTACCATGAAGAAACAGTAAACGATTCCTCAGTCTGTTGACATGATCACAGGCTTTAAAGAGCACCAAGTCAGAATGTTGGTAAATCATTGCTTTTGAGTTGTCTTTCATGTCTTCTGATTAGTTTAAAAGAAAGTTTTAGCTTGGTATTAATTATACTTATAACATCTTTTTAACATTTTGAATCTATCATTTTAAAGAGGAGAATAGGTCTCATACTCAGAGTCTTGGTAGGTATTTATGTAGCATTAAAAACATTTTTTCTTATTTTCTTGTATCTTTAAAAAGAAAATTCTCTTTTTTAAAAGAAGAGTTGACTTTAAAAAAATATAAGTAACAGATTTACAAAAACACAGATTGTATACAAATCTCTCTACCATGTTAATATTGTACCTGGCTGATTAAAGCTTGTGAAATGCTGATGTAATTGGTAAGAGCACAGGTTTTCTTTTTAGATTGGCAGACTATCTCTTCCATTTAGTCTGTGTGAGGAGTAGACATAAAATTCTCTCTAGCTTCATCTCCTCATCTCTAAAATGGGATAATAACAGTACCTTTCTCATATGTTATTTTGAGGACTAAATGAAATTTAATATTAAGTTCTTAGCACATTGTAAGCATTCAATGAATGTTGGCTTCCTCTACTTCTACTACCATTTTTATTGCCACTGTTACTCTTATCTTTGTTTTTGGCTAGTTACATAGAACTATTGAGTAGAAATTTAAAATTACCAATAATAAGGGTTGAGATTCATCACCATAGCTTTATTTTTATGAGCACTATAAAGCTCTTTGTTTCTCTTTAGATAATTTGACAACTAAAATGTATTAAATTTTGATTGATAAAGTTAATGAGACCTTTGGGGATAATAAGCATAAAGTATGGCGGTGTTTGGGGCAAATAAGTTTGTAAAATTTGTGTTATTTGACTTTGCTCACTTTTATTGTTAAAAATGGCCACTGCCTAGGTAAATTGCACTGTCAGGTGAAACTGCTAATTACCTTCCTGCTTGGAAAGAGGTTTTGTTATGCTAATGTTGCTGGAGGAGTGGTTTTTGCACCAAAAAGTTTTAAGAAGAAGAAGGAGGAGGAAGGAGGCCATGTTTTGCAGAGTTTGTGCAGAGAGAAAAAGATGGTGAACCAGAGAGGACTGAGGATGATGGGGGGACTTTGATTCTAGGAAATCTCGGAAAAGATTCTCCTGGTTATAGAACCGGAGAATGTGTGACTGGGTTTTGGTGCTCAGTGTGTTTCTTACTCACTGACGGCTGGGTGCAAGCTAGAATTAAAGGGATGGCCCACCAATTTTTGGTTCCGCAGTTTCATTACCATCTGTCCGAATCTAATAGGAACCTGCATGTGCTTGGCTGTGATGGTTGTGAGTACTGGCCGTACAGAGTGAATGATGAAGCAAGAGAAATTTAAGAAGGAAAACACAAAATTAGTATAATTCTTGGGCTGACCTTGAGAAACTAATAGTCTAATAATCTAGGAATCCAGAACTATTGACTTTTTTTTTTTGACAGAGAGGAAAAAGGAAGAGAGAGAAAAAGAGGGGAAAGGAGCGAGTGAGAGAGAAAAGCATCAACCTGTTGTTCCACTTGTGTTGTGCCTCCATTAATTACTTCTCATATGTGCCCCGACTGGAGCTCAAACCGGTGACTCCTTGATGGAACCAGTAACCTTGGCAATCCTGTAGGAAGCTCTGTCCACTGTGCCTCTGGCCAGGGTGAACCATTAATATTTTTTTCTCATTAAGCTTATTTAATTTAATTTATTGTGTTTACATAGATTCTAGTGTCGCCCCGAATGCATTCCCTCTCCCCTGTATTCCGCTCAACATCTCCCTTACCCTCTTCCCAATATCTCCCTTCCCCCATCCCTTCAGGATTATCCCTTCCTATCGTCCCCTTTCCCTCTGTCCTCTTTTTCTCTGGACCCTTTGATCTCTCCTCTGTCTCAATTCCTTTCCTCAGTTCACATTGTTTCTTGGATTCCTCAAATGAGTGAGGTCATATAATATTTTTCTTTCTCTGCCTGGCTTATTTCACTTAACATAATAGTTTCCAGGTCCATCCATGTTGTTGCAAAAGGTAATATTTCCTTCTTTTTCATGGACCCATAGTATTTTATTGTATATATGTACCACTGCTTTTTAATCCAGTTGTCCACTGTCGGACACTTGGGCTGTTTCCAGATCTACACTATTGTGAACAATGCTGCCATAAACATGGGGATGCATTTCTTTTTTAAAGTCAGTGATATGATGTTCTTGGGATATATTCCTAAAAGTGGGATGGCTGGGTCAAAAGGCAGTTCCATTTTTAGTTATTTGAGGAATCTCCATACTGTTTTCCACAGTGGCTGCACCAGTTTGCATTCCCACCAGCAGTGCAGGAGGGTTCCCTTTTCTCCACATCCTCCCCAGTGCTTATTCTGTGTTGTTTTGCTGATGAGTGCCATTCTGACTGGTGTGAGGTGGTATCTCATTGTGGTTTTAATTTGCATTTCTCTAATGATTAGTGATGTTGAACATTTTTTCATTTGTCTATAGGCCATCTGTATGTCCTCTTTGGAGAAGTGTCTATTCATTTCTTTTGCCCATTTTTTGATTGGATCATTTATCTTTCTGGTGTTGAGTTTTACAAGTTCTTTATAAATTTTGGTTATTAACCCCTTTTCAGACGTATTGTCAAATATGTTCTCCCATTGTGTGGTTTATCCTTTTAATTCTGTTTTTACTGTCTTTAGCTGTACAAAAGCTTTTTTAGTTTGATATAGTCCCATTTGTTTATCCTGTCTTTTATTTCATTTGCCCGTGGAGATAAATCAGCAAATATATTGCTGCGAGAGATGTCGGTGAGCTTACTTCCTATGTTTTCTTCCAAGATGCTTATGGTTTCATGAATTACATTTAAGTCTTTTATCCATTTTGAGTTTATTTTTGTGAATGGTGTAAGTTGGTGGTCTAGTTTCATTTTTTTGCAGGTAGCTGTCCAATTTTCCCAACACCATTTGTTAAAGAGACTGTCTTTACGCCATTGTATGCTCTCACTCCTTTGTCAAATATAAATTGTCCATAAAGGTGTGGGTTTATTTCTGGGTTCTCTGTTCTGTTCCATTGATCTATATGCCTGTTCTTATGCCAGTACCAGGCTGTCTTGAGTACAATGGCCTTGTAGTATAACTTGATATCAGGCAATGTGATACCTCTCACTTTGTTCTTCTTTTTCAAGATTGCTGAGGCTATTTGTGTTCTTTTCTGGTTCCATATAGTTTTTGGAATGTGCGTTCTATATCTTTGAAGTATGTCAAAGGAAATATGAACAAGAACTGCATTGAATTAATAAATTGCTTTTGGTAATATAGACATTTCAATAACGTTTATTCTTCCTATTCATGAACACGGTATATGCTTTCACTTGTTTGAATCTTCCTTGATTTCCTTTATCACTGTTTTATAATTTTCCAAGTACAAGTCTTTAACCTTCTTGGTTAAATTTGCTCCTAGATACCTTATTTTTGTTTCTTGCAATAGTGAAGGGGATTGTTTTCTTAATTTCTCTTTTAGACAGATTATGTTGGTGTATAAAAATGCCTCTGACTTCTGAGTATTAATTTTATAACCTGCCACCTTGCTGAATTCATTTAACAGGTTCAATAATTTATTTGACTGAGACTTTAGGGTTTTCTATGTACAGTATCATATCATCTGCTAATAATGATAGTTTTACTTCTTCTTTTCTAATTTGGATGCCTTTTATTTCTTCTTATTGTCTGATTGCTGTGGCTAGGACTTCCAGTACTATTTTGAATAAGAGTGGTGAAAGGGGGCACCCCTGCCTTGTTCCTGATCTTAAGGGGATTGCTTTTAATTTTTGCCCATTGATTATGATGTTGGCTGTGGGTTTGCCATAGATAGCCTTTATCATGTTGAGCTATGTTTTCTGTATTCCCCACTTTGCTGAATATCTTGATCATAAATGGCTCCTGGATTTTATCAATGCTTTTTCTGCGTCTATTGAAATTATCATGTGATTTTTGTCCTTCCTTTTGTTTATGTGATGAATCACATTGATTGATTTGCGAATATTGAACCAGCCTTGCCTCTCCAGAATAAATCCCACTTGATCATGGTGTATGATTTTTTTCATATATTGCTGGATCTGGTTGGCTAATATTTTGTTGAGAATTTTAGCATCTAAATTCATCAGGAATATAGGCCTAAATTTTCTTTCTTTGTGTTGTCTTTACCCGGTTTTGGGATCAGAATTATGCTTGCCTCATAAAAGGAGTTTGGAAGTCTTCCTTCCTCTTGAATTTTTTGAAATAGCTTGAGGAGGATAGGAGTTAGTTCTTCTTTGAATTTTTGATAGAATTCACTTGTGTATTCTGCTGCTTTAGGGTGAAAGGTTCTGATATCTATTAAATTCAGTTGATCTAGTGTGTCCTTTAAGTCTGCTGTTTTTTTTTTAATTTTTTTTTCATTAATTGTATTGAATAAGCATTAATGAAATTTACTATTTTTTTTTTTTTACAGGGAGAGAGAGAGTCAGAGAGAGGGATAGATAGGAACAGACAGACAGGAATGGAAAGAGACGAGAAGCATCAATTCTCAGTTTTTCATTGCGACACCTTAGTTGTTCATTGATTGCTTTTTCACATGTCCCTTGACCGCGGGCCTTCAGCAGACCGAGCAACCCCTTGCTGGAGCCAGCGACCTTGCACTCAAGCTGGCGAGCTCAGGGTCTCGAACCTGGGTCTTCTACATCCCAGTTCGATGCTCTATCCACTGCACCACTGCTTAGTCAGGCGATAGTCATTTTTTTCTCTAGCAGTTTTTAATAGTTTCTCTTTATCTCTTAGCTTTAGTATTTTAATTATGATGTGTCTTGGTGTAGATTTTTTTTTGTTTCTCTTTAATGGAATTTTCTGTGCTTCTTGAACTTGTGTGACTTTTTCTTGCATCAATTTAGGGAAGTTTTCAGCTATGATTTTATTGAACAAGGTCTCTATTCCTTGTTCTTTCTCTTCTTCTTCAGTAACCCTTATGATGTGGATGTTGTTTCTCTTTAGGTTATCACAGAGTTCTCTTAGAGTTACCTCAGATTTTTTCAGCCTCTTTTTTTTTTTGTTTCGCTTTTATGTTTTTGTTTATCTTGTCTTCTAAATCACTGATTTGATCCTTTGCTTCATCCAGCCTGCTTTTAATTGCTTCTAGTGTAGTTTTCATTTCTGATATTGTATTTGTCAATTCTGATTGGTTCTTTTTTATTATTTCAATTTTTTTGATGCTTGTTATCTCTTTATGTATGTGTTCATTGTATCCATCCATTGTTGTTCTAAGATCTTTCAACATTCTAGTAATCATTATTTTAAACTCTGCATCCAGTAGTTTGCTTATTTTCATCTCACTCAGTTCATCTTGTGGAGGTTTCTCTTGTTGGTTCATTTGTATTGCACTTCTTTGTCTTCCCATTTTGTCCGTGTATACCCTCCTTGTTTGGGTGTGTTGTTTGTAGAGCTGGCTAAGTGGAGGGTTGGTGCTGTCCGCTTTCAATTTTCAGTTGTCTGAAAGAACCATTGATTTTTAATACTTTTTATTCTTCCTTTTCTAGGTCAACTTTATTTTTCTGTATTAAGTTTAAGAATAATTCTTTATGTATTTGTCTTAATTTATTACGTTCTTCAAAAGTTCTTTGTATCTATTAGATATAGCTGATATATAATGAAGTATGCTATACCTATCAGAATCCAATAATTTTAGAAATGAGTGCATGAAACAGCAAGTGATTTCCTGCTTTGTTCTCAGAGGTGTACTACTTATACTTATCCCAAACAAGGGAAGAATTATTATTCCATGTAATAAATTCCAATTTTATTTTATAATACTTATCAGAATTCATTATAAAATGAGTTAGTTAAAATTCTTTAAGTAGAGTGCCAAGACAATTCAATGGGAAAAGGATAGTCTTTTCAACAAATGCTATTGGGAAAACTGGGTATGCACATGCAAAACAATGAAGTCGAACCCTTATCTTGCAGCATATATAAAAAATTAACTTGAAATGGATCAAAGACCTAAATGTAATTGCTAAAAATCTAAAATTCTTAGAACAAAACATAGGGCAAAAAGCCTCATGATGTAGAATTTGGTGATGAGTTCTTGAATATGACACCAAAGGCATAGGAGACAAAAAAATAGTAAGTTGGACTGTACTAAAATTAAAAATTTTTGTGCATCAAAGGATACTATCAACAGAATGAAAAGGCAATTCATGGGATGGAAGAAAATATTGGCAAATCATATATCTGATAAGGGACTGATAATCCAGAATATTTGAAAAACTCCTACAACTTGACAACCCAATAACCCAATTAAAAATGGGAAAGAACCTGAGGAGACCTTTCTCCAAATAAAACATACAAATAAATGGTCAATAAAGCACATGAAGAGATGCTTAACATCATTAATCATTAGGGAAAGGCAAATCAAAACCACAACGAGATACTACACATTGGGATGGTTACTATTAAAACAAACAAGCAAACAAACAGTAATAATAAATGTTGACATAAATATGAAGAAATTGTGCATTGAGTATGGGAATGTAAAATTGTAGAGCTGCCCTACAAAATAGTATGACAGTTCCTCAAAAAATTAAACATAAAATTACCATATGATCCAGCAATTCCATTTTTGGGTATATATCCCCACAAAATAAAGGCAAGGACTGGAACAGATATTTGTACACCCATGTTCATAGCAGCAATATTCACAATAGCCAAAAGGTAGAAGCAACCTAAGTGTGCACTGATGGGTGAATGGAGAAACAAGTATGGTGTATACACATAATAGAATATTATTCAGCCTTAAAAACGAAGGAAATTCTGCAATATGTTGAGGACATTATACTAAATGAAATAAATATTGTCACAAAAGAATAAACATTGTATGGTTTTACTTACATAAGGTACATAGATTGGTTAAATTCATAGACAGAATTCTTAGATAACCTCATCTCTGTTTTTGGCTTTTATTGAGATAGCAAGGAGAGGGGGCTGTGAATCACATGTTTAATCTTTTCAAAGAGTATTTTGTGAATGAATACAGTACTTCAAAGATTTGGCTCTTTCAAGACACCAGTAATATATATTACACACATACAAATACTTATTTGAGGTATGATTTATATGAAATAAAATGAATACATATTAAGTAAACAGTTTGGTAGATTTTATTTTATTATTATTAATTATTATTATTTTTTCGTGAGAGGAGGGGAGATAGTGAGGCAGACTCCAGCATGAACCCAGACCAGGATCCACCCGTAACCCTGTCTGGAGCCAATGCTACAGTGCTGAGCTATTTTTAGCACCTAAGGCTGATGCACTAGGACCAATGGAGCTATCCTCAGCACACGAGGCCATGCTTGAATCAATTGTGCCATTGACTGTGGGAGGGGAAGAGGGAAAGAAAAAGGAGAAGGGGTAGTGGGGGGGAGGAGATTGGTGCTTCTCCTGTGTATCCTGACCAGGAATCAAATCTGGGATGTCCATAGGCCAGGCTGACACTCTATCTGAACAGTTAATTCTCCTATCATTTCTTTGTGCCATTTCAGTCAATCCCCTCAACAACTTCACAGAGGTGATGATTATTCTAATCTCTATTACTATAAATTAGGTCAGTCAGTTCTTGAACTTTACATAAATGGAATTATATTGTATATACTCTTTTGTGTCTAACTTTTTTGGCTCAAAGTAATATTTAGAAACTCATCCTGGTACATGTGTATGTGCGTACCTTTTTCTATTGCCGAGTAGTAGTTAATTGGCTAAATTTTAAAGGTGAAGCCAACAAGATTTTCTGATAAATTGGATGCAGAATGTGAGGAAGAGGAGACTCAAAGATGATCCTAAGGTTCTGAACTTGAACAACCACAAGTTGCTATTAACTGAGGTAGGGAAGACTGTGAAGGGAATAGGTGGGGAGGTAAAGAAGTTAAGATATCAAGTACTTAATGTTGGACATGTAAATCATGAGATATGTATTAGATGTCTAAATGGAGATGCTGAGTAAGTGGTTGTATATATGAGTTTGGAGTTTAGAACTAGTGATACAAAATTGAACATTCTCAGATTTCTGATGGTCTTTAAAGCCCTG
Source organism: Rhynchonycteris naso (assembly GCA_037038555.1). NCBI lineage: Eukaryota > Metazoa > Chordata > Mammalia > Chiroptera > Emballonuridae > Rhynchonycteris > Rhynchonycteris naso. Next base: position 108,158,743 of record CM072996.1, on the reverse strand, counting down.
AGAGTTGAAGTTATCAATGTATACAGAGAAGTCTAAAGATGGAGTGTTGCAATGCTTGAATAAAGTGTTAAGAGACCAGAAAATTGAGGAGGGACCAGCGAAAGACACTGACAAAGAATAACTGTGAAATAAGAGGAAAACCAGTAGCACTACTACCCTGAAGGACATCATAAAGTCTTATGTAACATATGACAGTATTAAGTACACTGGGGAACAAAATTTTTGTTGCATCCACAAAAACACTTGTTCTTACCTAATTCGAGTGTGCTGATCTCAAATATGACATTAGTTTTTCTCTGTAAGCTACAATTTCTTTTGCAATTCAAGATTTTAGGTATTCATCTTATTATAAAATTTTCAACATTTAGTTTAACATAATGAAGTAGAATGTCCTTTTGGGCATCATCTTTTTGAAAATATAATAATTTATATAATGCAGTAAATACACTAATACACTAAAAGATATGATTGCATCAGAATTTGTCTACAATTTCAAAGTAGAACATACTAAAACACTTATTTTAATCATAAAATTTGCCCCAAACTTATTTAAATTCTATTCAGGCAAAAATTTGTGTTTGTAGCTCTTGCATTTGTGTACTTGTTGAGGACAATTTCGTTTGATGCTCCAGCAGCAGTCTACTCATCACTAACAGCTCCAAGATTTTTGGGAAACTTATCAAGGTGACTGTTTAGGAAGTAAATCTTAACACTCATCACATTCAATGTCATGGAAAGCCAACAGCATCTTTAGAACCAAAAGTTCATAGTTTTCTGTTTTTTGTTATTGTTGTTGTTGTTGCCAAGGAAGTTCTTTGTAACTGCCACAAAAGATAGCCATGCTGCTTTCTTCTCCTTATTCATCTTCCTGGCAAATTCTTCATCACGTATGAGGGTTTGAATTTGAGGTCCATCAAATACACCTGCTTTTATCTTCTCAAAAGACAAGGCAGGGAAAGCAGAAATAATATGTTGAAAGCATTCACTTTCTCTATTTAAAGCCTGAACAAACTGCTTCATTAAGCCAAGTTTGATGTGAAGTGGGGGGAAAATGATCCTGTCTCGATTAACTACAGGTTCATTCACAATATTTTGCATCCCTACTTCCAGAGTTCACGTTTCAGCCACTCCTTCTGTGTCCAGTGTTTCTCCCGAGCTCAGTTGTCCCACAAACACAGAAAGCAAGGATACTTTGTGAAACCTCTCTGTTGTTCTAGCAGGAAATTTACCATTTTAAGATCCACAAAAATGATCCAGTTATGTTCCTCATACTTCAGAAAGTCAAGTACAATTTTTATGTCATTATAGTCTTCTCACAGATGAGTTGAATAACCAATTGGAACCACTGCCTAAACATTACTGTTGTGTAGGAGAACACATTTCAGACTGTGTTTAGAGCTGTCAAGAAATAGCTGCCATTCTGTTGAACTGTAAGTGGTAACACCTATCTGGCTGAGAAGACTACTGATATCATGACAATAAACAAAGTGTTTGTCTTCGGAAAAAAGTCCACAAAAATTTGTTCACGCTTCCTGAAATGGGATAATTTAACTGACTGGTGAAGTACATTATTTTCTTGAAGCCTGGAGTCTAATAACACAGCTGCTTTCTTTGATAGGCCCAAATCTCTCACTAAGTCATTCAATTCAGGTTGGCTAAATTGCTGAGGGGTTCATGACTGCTTGGCATCAGAAGACGACACTTCAGATTCTACAACCATTTCCTCATGCATCTTATCAAAATACACTTGATCACCATGTTCACTTTCTTCATCCTTAGAAGAAATAGAACCATTGAAAACTGGAACCGGGAGTGTCTCAGAGTGTGGGATAGGTCGTATTGCTGAAGGAATATTAGGGTATGTGATCATATGCTGTTTTTTCTTGCCAATGCCCTTTGTATGGATCAGACAGAAATAACAGTCACTGCTGTGGTCCTTAGGTTCACGCCGAACCATGGGAATACCAAAAGGCATTCCTTTGAGTTTTCCTTTTGTCCAGTCACAAAGCATTTCCTCACAATTATGACACACAATATGAGAAGCCCAATTCTTGTTTTGATTGCCAATGGGAACTTGAATATAGGCAATATATGCACGTGTCAAAATGATGAAATATTGTGCCTTTGACGTTGAAGTGTGTGACAGCCACATATATAACAGAAGGCGTCAGGACTATTCTTACATTTACACCTACTTGAAGAAGCCATGGTTCAATCTTAAAACAAAATAAGAAGGTGTTTTTATAAGATAATAATTTTTTACATTTAAAAATAACTACAATTATGTAAAAGCGATGTTTGTAAAACATGAATTGCCTTGTGCTTGTATTCAATTCAAGAGTCGTTGCCCTTTAACTCCAATTTAAAAACCAATGCATGCCATTAACTGTAACAAAAGGAAATTAAAATTGCATAAAAACTAGAGCATGCATCTAAAAATGAATTTCAGATTTAGAATCAACGATGCAGAAATATATAGAAACAGTTTTAAAACCTCATGCAACAAAAAATTAAATAAAAATTGTTCCTCATTGATATTTGCTTTGTATTTAATTTATTTTGACATAAAAATAATTTTTATGGTTCCTAAAAACTTTATGAACAATTGCATTAATATTTCCCAGAATACAATAGTGAACAGGTGGCTATTATAAAAGTGCTCAACAGATTGTATCAGTGATGATTTTAAAATAATTAAGGCTCTATTAATCAATATTCTTTTTTGATGAGTTCTTACTTTAGATTTCATTTTGATTCTTGGCCTGTGTTAGTCTGTGAAACTGAGCTTTTCTCGTAAGATAATTGTCCATGTTAAGCTTCACAGGAAACAGATTATAGCACTCGAGACTCAAGAAAAATATCTCAAATCCATGCAACATCAAAAAAAGGTTTTTAAAAAGTCTTATAATTCCAAACAAATAAACCAACCATGTGTTTAGACATTCTTCAACTTTTAGAGAGAGTAGGAAGTTTCTCTTTAAATATCAACTTAAAAATTAGGCTTTTGCTGGAAATGAAATAAAAGAATGTCTTGGACAAGTCAGGTTTAGACTAATTTCTATCCAAATATCAACTAACAGTCAGCCAAGTGATATCCTGGTTCTGAGTTTCTTCCAAGCATGATTGTCAGCTCTGCTCATTGCTGGCTTTGGTTTTCTAATAAGAAAAAATGACTCCTGGAACTAGACAGCTACCATCAAAAATTTTTTTGATGTGACTGTAAGCAAATTGCAACCATAGAACCTTATATTACTTATGATACATCTATGGAACTTTTGATGCTAGTGATGAGAATACCATGTGTGCTAGTCTGATAGTATAAAAATACAATTGGGGAATTATACACCATATCATACGCTCCATCTTAAATATTTTTCAGATTTCTCAGAGCCACTCAACACAATGGTGCTATATGACCCTCATGCCTTCAGAGAGGAATTATATAAAAATGACTCTCAGCAGATTGACTGATGACTTGTTAATGATGGTCTTGTAACCTGTTTTAATGGGAGATTTGTCAACAGCATTTCAGATGGTTGACCACATGGAGTTGTGGTCTCATTACAGCTCCTGGGTGGGTTGGTTGACTAATGCTTGCAATGTTAAACTGTTTTTTTAGAAAGTAGGTGAAAGATTCATTAAATTTCTTGAAAGAACTTTTCTCCCTCTTTTTAAATATTAAAATAACTCCAGGGATGTGTAGAGTTACTTTCTTTTATGGAAATATTAATACAAATAAGGAATTAACAAGGATGTTTTTTCCACTCTAAGATGTGGAAACTCAAAATGCATTAAAGAATAAACCCACAGTATCTCAGCCTGGTAGCTTATTTGTTTAGAGTGTTCTCCTGATATGCCAATGTTGTGAATTTGATTCCCAGTCAGGGCACATAGAGAATCAACCAATGAATGTATAAATAAATGGAATAACAAATCAATCTCTCTCTCTCTCTTTCTTCCTCTCTCTTAAGTCAATGAAAAAAAAAATCCATAGAGAATTTTGATTAAATTATTTGGTATTACACTATAGGTCTTATATTTTTATAAGGTTAAAGTGCTTGGCTCAGAGTAGATAATTAATAAATACTTATTGAATTTAATTGGAGAATAAGGTTAGGCTGGCCTACAAAGCTTGTCATCATTAATCTGCTTTTTTGTTAGTTTGTTTATTAATTAATTCATGCATTCATGCATGCCATCTACAGTATAGTGTGTTAGATCCCATGAGGAAATATAAAGAATTTGATGAGAGTCTTGATTTTAAAGGATTTATAATTTCGAGTGGAAGATGATATAGATATAAGAAAACAGAAAATAAAGTAGAAAATTATTACAACAAGAAAAGATACCTGAGTTCAAGGTCTATAAGTTACAAGCTCATAGACTTTTGGAACTGAAAATAGTGGTAAACTCAAGCTCACCTGTGAACTTCTATTATGTTTGTTTATTTACCTATTATAGACTTTTTTAAAGTGATGGAATGCAAATTTTTATTAATGAGTTAACAGTTTTAAATTTTATTTCTATAATACAAAGGCTATAGTTCCTAATGAAATTGACGTGAAATCCACAAGAGGTTGGCCAGTGCTGCCTATTATTTTGTAGTAACTGAATTACTATAGCTACTTTCTTCTACAGGTAATTTGTATTGAAAATTTTTGAAGTTGAGAATATTAGACATGGAAATATGGTGTTTCTAAATCTTTTTGTTCCTATTCCAGAACTTCTCTTAAATTTCATGCCAAAAGTGCAACACTTTTTAAAATTTTGTAGGATGTTTCTAAGGCACATATGACAAGCAACCAACAAACAACTAAGTGAAGCAACTATGAGCTGATACTTCTTGCTCCCCCTCTTCTGTAAAATCAATTAATAAAATATTAAAAAAAGATAATCATAGTGATTGTACTAGGGAGTAGAATTATAAGTGATTTTTTTCTCTTTTGTAATTTTAAAGATTTTAATGTGGTTACATTAAAAGTAAAACATTCAATTTTGCTACAATGTAAAAAATCTTATAATAAATATTGCATACAAATATTTTTTATTAATGTTCAGCCTTAACTGTATTGAGATTTAAAACTTCATTTGGTTGATTTAATTCTATCATTAGGAGGGCACTATTGACATTCTCTTCCTTCTTCTGGATTCTATCACATTTTTTGTTTATGAGAAGCTTATACATGAAGCTACAGTCCTCTGTTTTCCTCTTTATTTAGTCCATTATGTAAATTAGCACTTGATGTGATGAAGACCTGGGTATAAATCTTAGATTTGACATTCACAATAAACAAAGATGATATTAAAAATATTTATTAACCTGAAACTCATGGTCACCAACCAGTCTGTCTTCAAGCCCTTCTGTTAACCAGCTGTTAGTCTTTCAGTTGCTGCATTGTGGAGAGGTATGTTGTGTCCTAGGGGAGAATTTGGAGGGTTATGTAAAACTTGGGATGCCTGGGCAATGAATCTTTAAGGAACTAGTTTATAATTTTAACACCTGATAAAGAATGTGTCATTGTATGCCCACTGAATTGTAGCCCTGCCTATAAAATTAACTTCACTTTTCTCATCTCTAAAAAAGTCAAAAATACATATTCACATAAGTTCTACCTGCCTCATAGAGTTTTTGTGATATTTAAATAAAATGTTTGTGAAATAATTGCAATAGCTTATGTCAGGCATCCTTTTGTTGTAATCACTAGAACATACATTTTCACCAAAATCTTATGATTTAAGTATTATTATTATTCCCACTATAACAATCCTATGAGCTGACATGTACATAATTCACATTTTATAGAAGGACAGAGAGAATTTAGTGACATTAAATAATTTACCTATAGTAACATAGTTAGTTGCTGGGAAGAGATAGAATTTAAACACTGATATTCATGAAACTATGAATATAAAAACTGAGTATTTGATACTAAAAACAGTTCCATTATTTACACACTTCCTATACAGAGGTACAGAATTTGAGTATCTATAGTTCAAATCATTATTTTAATCCTTTTACAGATGGTTACTAATAAATACTGTTATAGTCTACTCTTCTCCTGCTCAAAATTTGGCAAAGTAAAATGAGCAAATGCGGGAGGTAGAAGCACAATTAAAACCATTTTAAGTTGGGAAAATGTGTTCATACTTTTAGTTTAATGTGGAGCTTAGTGTTATATTGGCAAGAAATTTTGTCTCTCAAAATGAGGGTTTCAATTTCTTTATTAATAAACACACCATTTGACATTGTATTGCCTAAGTGGCAGATCTGGTAAAAATGTTCAAACATTATACTTAATGGGGTAACTTTAGAAGCCTTCCCTTTAAGGTTAGTAACAAACAAGGATGCCTGCTCTGACCTTTTCTGTTCAACAAAGGACTAGATGTCCTGGCCAATGACATATGAGAAGTGAAAGAACTATAAGGGAAGAGACAAAATGGTTAGTATGTGCAGATGATTTGATTATTTACATAGCAAACCCAAGAGAACCAAAAGACAAGCTATTAAAGCTAAAAAAAGAGTTCAGCATGGTCCTTTGAACACAAATAAATAAATAAAAGTCAATAGAATTCTATTACACCAATAGCCAGTTAGACAATGTAACAAATCATAGCATGATATGTAAAATAGCCAAAAAGAAATAAAGTATCTGACTTAAAATGCAAAAGCTATTATGGAGAATATTGTAAAACATTACTAAAGGACATAAAAGTAGACTTAATTATGAAGAAAGAAATATCAACTTGTGGATGGAAGATTTAACATTGTAAAGATGTAAATTCTTCCCAAATTAAAAAATAAGTTTAATGTAGTTAAAATTAAAAAGACTTAATTAAATATCAAATCATGTAGTATACCCAAAACTAACAAAATGTATGCCAATTATACTTCAATTAAAAAAAATAAAATAAAAATAAACACATTAATAAAACCCCGAAAGTGAAATGGACACATACAAATTCACACATAGCCAAAATAATTCTTAAAAAGAAGATTGATGTGGGGAAGCATCTTATCAGACATTAGTATATGTCACCATGCTATAGTAATTCAGTGTGATACTAGTACTAGAAAGGCCAAATAAGCATAGAATAGAATAGAACCTAACACAAATCCAAGTGTATATAAGAGTTTGGTGAATTGTTGGTAGATCATTGAGGAAGTGGTAGATTATTTAATAAACAGAATTAAATTTTATGCTTAAAAGTGCTCTAGACTTGTGCTGCATTTAAACCATACCAAGTGCTATCTATTATAGTTTTTGAGTTTGCCAAGCTGTCATGGTATCATAGTTTGCCATCCAGTTATATAAGGATCTTGTTCAATGTGGAAAGTGAAGAGGTCATTTACTTCTTTTTTTTTAGTCAAGTGAGAGATAGGGGGAGGCGGAGAGACAGACTCCTGCATGCACCTCGATTGGGATCCATCTGGAAACCCTGTCTGGGACTGATGTTCTTCTGCCCATCTAGGACTGCTGTTCCATTGCTCAGAAGCCAAGCTATTTTAGTACCTGAGGCAAGGCCATGGAGCTATCTTTAGTGCCTGGGGCCAACTTGCTCATTCTACAATGGCTGTGGGAGAAAAACAGGATGGGGAGAGGGGTTGAGAAGCAGATGGTCTCTTCTCCTGTGTGTGATGTCCAAGAATCAAACTCTAGGACTTCCGCATGCCAGGCCGACCCTCTACCGCTGAGCCAACCAACCAGGGCTGATTATTTACTTTTGAGAGGTGTAGCAATTATGCAGATGACTATGTTTTAGAATGATACTACCAGGTTGAAGATTTCTTTAAATAGAAATGGAGTATTTGTGGAACCATTTTTAAATAAGCCATCTAACATTGTGTTAAACAGAATCTTAGTTTATGTACCTATTGAAAAAGAGATTACGAACTAAATGAATACTGCTAGTGTCTCTAGAAAATGAGATTGTTATGTTTATTTCTTTATACCTTTCTGTATCATATAAATCTTTTAAACCAGTATTTACTGACTTTTAATTAGAAACAATAAAAATATTTTAAAAAATAAATTGCTTATCAATTTCTTTATCAATGCCAAGGATGAAGTAGTAACTATTTTCATCCTCCATATAAACTGTGAAATGCATTACACTTTCAATTCCTCTATCTCTTCCCACTTTTGAGTTTTTGTCAAAAGAGTGGAATTTTAGATCCAAAATACTGTTACTAAATATTTTTAGCATTCTGTATTATATCATATCTTTTAAGACTTTTTCTTTCCATTAGACAGTTTTATGGTAATATTTACAACAATTAGGTAATACAGTACACTTCACTTTGTTATGTAACAGACCTCTCCAAGAATGTGTTTGAAAAAACTCAAATTTCTTATTATCTCCCATAAATTTTTGGATTGACTGGGCTCATATGGGCAGTCTCACTGTCATGTGTTTATTTATATTTATATAGAGACTGAGGCTGGAGTCATACAAAGGTTCAACTGGACTAGATGTCTGAGGTGCTTCATCCTCTTCCATGTGGCCCTTCTCTTTAGCACAGTGGTTCTTAACCTTTTTTAAGGTACCGAACCCACCAGTTTCATATGCGCATTCACCGAACCCTTCTTTAGTGATAAATAAAATATGATTTTTTCCCCAAATTCAAGACATAGGTATATGTTTTTTTACTGGTACACAAAATGAGCTGTGCATGAACATTACCTTGCTCAAAGAACAAAACCAACAATGTGCATGAACTCACAACAAATTACGGTATTACTTTATTCTGGCCTCCGCAGCAAAGGCTTCTCTGAACCTCTGAGACCGATTCATCGAACCCCTAGGGTTCGATAGAACCCAGGTTAAGAACCACTGCTTTAGCAGAATTGGAGGTTCTTCCTACATGTAGCTTAGAGCTCCAAGAGAAAGGAAGCAGAAGCTGCCATGTCAGTAAAGGGCTGTGTCTGGAACTAGCAATGTCACGTTTGCAGTATTCTGTTGGCCAAAGTAGTCACAAGTTTAAATCCAGACGCTTGAGGGTAAAGAGATAGGTTCTACCTCTTCCATGTGGAGCAGCATGTCTACATTACTGAAGAGTTTGTGGGAAGGGAGATAGTGGTGCAGTATATGAAAACCTGTCAAAATTGTTCCTGTATTTTTAATGATTTTTTTTCATCTTTAAAATACATTTTTTGATTCAAGTCTCAGTTGGAGTACTTCTTAGAGTAATGATTTCTAGAAGTCATATACTTCGAGTCTTTGTAAGATATTTTTGCTTTTAGATGTGAATGATAATTTGAATGAAATCAGAATCTCTGGATCACGATCTTTGTCTTTAAAATCATTTAAAGCATCCTTGCCAGCACTTGTTCTGTGTTGTTTTGCTGATGAGTGCCACTCTGACTGGTGTGAGGTGATATCTCATTGTGGTTTTGATTTGCATTTCTCTAATGATTAGTGATGTTGAGCATTTTTTCATATATGTCTTTTGGCCATCTGTATGTCTTCTTTAGAGAAATTTCTATTCATTTCTTTTGCCCATTTTTTGATTGGATTGTTTGTCTTCCTGGTGTTGAGTTTTATAAGTTCTTTATAAATTTTGGTTATTAACCCCTTATCAAACGTGCTGTCGAATATGTTCTCTCATTGTGTGGTTTGTCTTTTTATTCTGTTCTTATTGTCTTTAGCTGTGCAAAAACATTTTAGTTTGATATAGTCCCATTTGTTTATCTTGCCTTTTATTTCATTTGCCCGTGGAGATAAATCAGCAAATATATTGCTGCTACAGATGTCGGAGAAAAGGGAACCCTTCTGCACTGCTGGTGGGAATGCAGACTGGTGCAGACACTGTGGAAAACAGTTTGGAGATTCCTCAAAATATTAAAAGTTGAATTGCCTTTTGACCCGGCTATCCCACTTTTAGGAATATACCCTAAGAACACCATAACACTGTTCGAAAAGAAGAAATGCGCCCCCATGTTCGTGGCAGCATTGTTCACAATAGCGAAGATCTGGAAACAGCCCAAGTGTCCGTCAGAAGACGAGTGGATTAAAAAGCTTTGGTACATATATACTATGGAACACTATTCAGTCATAAGAAATGATGACATCGGATCATTTACAACAAAATGGATGGACCTTGATAACATTATACGGAGTGAAATAAGTGAATCAGAAAAAAAAAATCTGAGAACAGCATGATTTCATACATAGGTGGGACATAAAAGTGAGACTATGAGACATGGACAAGAGTGTGGTGGTTACAGGATGGGGGGGAGGGAAGGGAGGGTGGAATAGGGAGAAGGGGAGGGGTACAGGGAAAACCAGATAGAAGGTGACAGAGGACAATTTGACTTTGGGTAATGGGTATGCAGCACAATTGAATGATAAGATAATCTGGAGATGTTTTCATTAAACATATGTACCCTGATTTATTGGTGTTACCCCATTAAAGTTAATAAAAAAAAAGAGAAAAAAAATCATTTAAAGCATTTAGTGTTGTAGAAAAGATGTCTGTTTCTAAACATTTTTCTCTTTGTGTATTCTCTCTTCTCTCCCCACCTTCCATGCCCTATTCTGGTCTGGATATATGTAGTTTTCTTTCCCTAAAAACTTCAAATCCAGCAATTTCATCAGTAAATACCTGGGTCTGTTTTTTTCTTCATAAATCTGACTGGTATTCATTAATCTATTTTGGTTGAAGAACAAATTCTCAGCTATAGGCAAGCATTCCAATTTCTAATAATCTCTTGCTTTATCTTTATAGGTTCTATTTTTGCATAGAGTTCCTATTGTAAGTAAATTCTATCTCTTGGATTTTTTCTTCCTATCTGTTACTTTTTGCATCTTTAAAAAAATCAAATTCTCCAATTCAATTTTCTATAGTAACTTCTCAAAACATTTGATGCTTTTATAGTAATAATGATTTTGAATGAAACCATATTTATACACTTTATATTATTCTTTTCAGATACGCAGTATATTTTTACTCTTGCTTGAAATGCAGATAAAAGATTTTGAAATGTTTTCTGTTTCTTTCAGTAAGTCTGTTTAAAGAGTAATTTTTATCTAGACTTATTTAAAACTTAAACATAATCTTAAATTGAGTGATCTTTCTCATTTTGCAAATTCTCGAACTGGGGATATGGGGGTTGATGTTTCCTCAGCATCTAGAATTATGAATTTTGTAGACTATGCGGGGTGTTTTTCAGATCTTAACAAAAGAAAAATAAAACATTTTTGTTGTTGTTGTTGTTATTGCTGACATTCCTAGTTCCAAGGCTGGTGGGCTGTGGGAATTAGGTGTGGCTCCTTCTCCCCTTCAGATCTCAGTTCAAGGGCCACCTTGTTAAAAAGGCTGCCATTGACCCTTATATCTACCCTAATTTCTTCCTCTCTCAAGGGTTGGCAAAATGTGTCCCACAGGCTAAATCTGGCCCATTGTTTTTTAAAATGAAATTTTATTGGAACACAGCCATACGTATTCGTATTCATTGATGTATTGCCTGTGGCTGTTTTTGTGCTGTAATAGCAGAGTTGAGTAGTTGCAACAGAGGCTAAATGTCCTGCATAACCTAAAATATTTACTGTGCTTCCCTTTACGAAAAAATTTGCTGATTTCTGCTCTCATCATTCTATTTGTTTCCTGTACGCCATGCATTATCATGCTTGACATCATCTCAGGTCAAGTACTGGATCTCCCTGTTCATCTCTATATCTTAAGTACTGGCACAGTGTTTGGAATGTAATAGACACTTAATGTTGCTGAATACATAAATGAACTAGATAGCTTTTAACATGTTCTATTGTTCTACTGATTTCTCTGGAGATTTGGGAGCAGGATGGGGGGAGTATATTTCGGCTTGGTTAACACATTGAATTAGAAGTAGGTAACAAGAAAGAATATTTAGTTTATGAAGCAGAAAAGTTTAAAAGGAAAGGTTGAGATAGAGTAGCCTCAGAGATACGAGGAACCCAGTAGAAAGAGGTACCCCAAAGTCAAGGGCAGAAGGATTTTAATGGCAGCGAGTAAATAATTTTGCCAAATGCTGTATAGATAGAGAAAATAAATGAGTTTGAAAATTGCCTTCTAGATTTAGCAACAGAGAGACCATCGTGACATTGGTAAGGGTTATTTCAGTGGAGCGATTGGGGGTGGCACTAGTCTGCTTGTGCAGCCATAACATAGGACTACAGATTTAATGGTTTCAAATAACAGTTATTTATCCTTTTACTGGAAGAAATAAACAAAAGTCTAGAGGCTAGAAGTCTGGAATCAAGACATTAGCAGGGCCATGCAAACTCCAGGAGAGAATCCTTCATCGCCTCTTCCCAGCTTCTGCTGGCTGCCAGCAGTCCTGAGTGTTCCTTGGCTTGTTTGTGCACCACTCCAACCTCTGCTTCAATCCTCACACAATGTTCTCCAGTTGTGTCTCAGTGTCACTGGATCTTCACACTGCCTTCTTATGAGGACACTGATGATTAGATTTAGGGCACACTCTAATCTTTTTTCTTTTTTTATTCAATGAGGGGAGGGGAGGCAGAGACAGGCTTCAGCATGCACCCCAACTGGGATCCACCTGATGAGCCCACTAGGGGGCGATGCTCTGCCCATTTGGGGAGTAGCTCCTTTGCTCAGCAACTCAGCTCTTCTTAGCTGCTATGAGGTAGAGGCCATGGAGCCATCCTCAGGGCTCAGGGCCAACTGGCTCCCATCTAGCCATGACTGCTGGAGCGGAGGAAAGAGAGAGAGAGAAGCAAGAGGGGGAGGTATGGAGAAGCAGATGGTCACTTCTCCTGTGTGCCCTGACTGGGAGTTGAACCTGGTATATCCACATGCTGGGCAGACAATTTACAACTGAGCCAACTGGCCAGGGTTGGGCACACTGTAATCTTGTATGACCTTGCCTTAACACATGTGCAAAGACCTGATTTCCAAATAAGATCACATTCACAGGTACTGGTGGTAGGATTTTAACATATCTTTTGGGGGGATACTATTCAATGCACAAAAAGGGCAGAAGTCAGATTGCAGTGGGCTGAGAAGTGAATGTTGCAAAGTAGTAAAGATAATGAGTAAAATCTCAAAAAGCTTGTTGGTGAAGAGAAGGAGAGAAGCAGAGCAGTAGTTAGAGACGCAGTTTAGAAAGATGTTTGAATGGCTGAGGGAAAGATCCACTAGAGAGGGGAAATGAAAAAATGCAGGGAAAAGAAAATGTGAACATGATGATCACGAGAATGCCTCATATGACTGTGGTAGTCTGTGGTGGATTGAGTTCCCCCAGTATCCTTCATTCTTTTCTTTGCTCCTCTTGATTTTTAGCTGGGTTCATATTTGTGCATATTAAGAATACTACATTTCCTAGTTCCCTTTACAGCAAGGTGGACCTTGTGATTAGGTTCTGACCTGTGGGGAGGAAAGTTGATGCCTTGCATGTTGACTGGAATGCATGCACATTGTCTGGAGTGTCAGTAGGTATCTCGTACCATGAAGCAGAATGTCAAAAGGAGCCGGATCTCTGATGATTGTGGAGTCATAATATTAGCCCTGATTTGCTTATGTAAGGTCTTAATTTTTTCAAACAGGAAATAAATCTCTATGTAAGTCACTATTATTTTGTGTTTTCCTTCAGCTGCAGTTGAACTTAAGTAGAACTTAATTGTGACTGAACATACACAGAACCAGGGCATGATGTGGAGATCAGGCAGAAGAGATTTTAATTCACTGAGGCAGGAGGGACAGATGGCACAATGGTTGTGGCTATAAATGCTCTTGTAAGCAGATGGCAAGACGTTTGGAGAGTTCTCGTCTTAAGGCACTAATTTTTCCCTGGAAAATAAAAGTAGATTTATTAGTTGAAAGTGACAGAAGAGATTTTAGTAGAGCAGGTTTGAGGTGAATAGTGAAGATTTAACAAAAATCACTGGGAGGCATGAGAGAGATATGGCAAGTAAGGGTTTGGCACTGAGGTTAGAGACTACATAATTATAGTAGTCAAATGAATTCCTCTTGTAGTGTTCTGTGGGATGGAAGATGGTTCACAGTAGAAGTATCCATGATTAGACTTTTTAAAAAATTAATTAATTTATTCCTTTAAGAGAGGGGAGAGAGAGAGAGAGAGTGAAAGAGAGAGAGAGAGAGAGAGAGAGAGAGAGAGAGAAAGAGAGAGAGAGAAAGGGGGGAGTAGCAGGAAGCATCAACTCCCATATGTGCCTTGACCAGACAAGTGCAGGGTTTTGAACCGGCGACCTCAGCATTCCAGGTCAACACTTTATCCACTGCGCCACCACAGGTCAGGCTCCATGATTAGACTTTTGCATTACAGGAATAAAGAAGGGATAAGGGAGCTTTGCAGCAACACTTTGGCCAATCTTCAACTTGACCTCTCCTATACGATAGAGCAGTGGTTCTTAACCTTTTTTGAGGTACCGAACCCACCAGTTTCATATGCGCATTCACTGAACCCTTCTTTAGTGATAAATAAAACATGATTTTTTTTTCCAAATTCAAGACATAGGTATATGTTTTTTTACTGGTGCACAAAATGAGCCGTGCATGAACATCACCTTGCTCAAAGAACAAAACCAACAAAGTGCATGAACTCACAACAAATTACGGTATTACTTTATTCTGGCCTCTGCGGCAGAGGCTTCTCCGAACCCCTGAGACGGACTCATCGAACCCCTAGGGTTCAATAGAACCCAGGTTAAGAACCACTGCGATAGAGGAACTATATGAGCATACCAATATGCAACAGTGCAAATTTACTCCAACTGTAAATGGGGCCATTTTGGAAGGTTTGGCCCTTGAAGAAAGCCCCCGAACACAATATAACAGGGTGTGTGTGGAGATTGGGTGAGTACCATTTCTGAAAAGTGAAGAAATGCCTTAACATTATAGAGGTTATAACTTAATTCTCATCTGCAAGACAAAGGTAAATAAGTTTAAGATTGGGCAGCTAACTCACTGTTGCTTCATGCTTGATTCTACTCAGGATTTTAGGACTATTGTGCAGGGAGAAAATACAGCTAGTTCTGCTTCAACCTTTTTTTTTCACCTTAAAGAGTCTTTATTTGACCAAGATTTTGTTTTGGTTTATTACTCTGGTGAAAAAAAGGTATTTTTATTTAAGATAAAAGAAAGCATCTGAACAAATAGTGATGTAATCATAATCCAATTTGTTATAGATCTAACACTAGACAGTTTTCAAGATAATTCTGAGTATATGTTGTCTCATTTAATCTATAAGAAACACTGTTAAGGTAAGTTTTATTATGACTGCTTAACTTACAAACGAGGACATTGAGGCTCATAGAGGTTAATGATTTTTCCAGAATATGTAACATTAGAATCTAGTTTTGACTCTAAGGTCCAGTGGATGCATTTTACTGTGTTCATCCTCAGTATGATGAATACTCACAGTACGTAATTAGTCTGGACAGCTCCACTGTGAAGTAGGCAAGGTTTTCATTTTCCATGAAGATTCTCCAAGAGTCTGAGGCCTTTTCAAATTATTATTTAAAACTTCAATTTGTGGTTTGTGGTTGTTAGTTCAAGGCAACATATCCACCTAAAATGGAACCTCTCTTCTCTTGAATTTGCTCTATTTTCTAAAGCCTATAAATCTTAAACTCTTGAAGATTGTACTTTAAAGCATTGTTGAATGAATAAAATACATCACGTTCATGTTGGCCTCTAGAGGTCACAAATGCAACAGAATCCTGTTCCCTTCTCTTCTGTTTAAGAGTGTTTTCGACAGCCCACAAACCACTATGGTTTTGATGCATGTGTGTGGTCACTGTAATGCTTACAGTTCTCATGATTGCATTGTAGGAATGTTTGCTTACAAATATGCTCAGAACTTTATTTTCTAAACCGGCAGTTTCTGAGGATTCATATCCTTGGAGAATAGGAAAAAGCAATAAATAGAAAGATGGTTATGGAACCTGCAAACTATTTTTAAAAATGCAGAGTGAGGCTATAGTCTTCTGAGAAGATTGGTAGGCATTATTTGCTATTGCTTTTGCAATCTGGGTAAATTATTGTACTAATGACCAGTAGAAAACACTTATTTTATAGGTATAGGCCAAAACATTTTTTGAAAATATTTTATGTGTTTGCATATAAAAATAAGTGGAAAGGTATTGTTAGTTTGCTATTTACATGAAATAGTTAAAACTTATAATTGAATGGTTAAAATGTTATGAAAACACATTAAAAAACAATAAATTTGGCAGTCAATAGTGCTTTGAATTTTTTAATATTTGGATTTTATAATGGTTTCCCAAAAGTCTGTGCCATTTATTATTCATTTCAAACCTACCCAGCATCATGCTAAATGCTCTTTAAACATATTGTCCCATTTATTTCCACAACAACCCTGTGCAGATCTTTTGTTAATTTAAATATTAATGATTTTCATTTGCTTGTTATTTCCTTAGGGAATGTTTTCAATTCTTTTCCATTATATATTAATCTGGAGACAATAAGCATAGTAGCTATTTTAAATCTTAAGTGACCATTTTAAATGAAAATATCTGTCAGTCAAACACATATTCACACTGAGAGACAATAATAAAAAAAAGAACAAATTCAGGTCCATATAGGCAGTTAATAAAACATATGGCTATTATAACCTATCACTACCCTACTTTGTGCTTACTTTATGTCCCCAACAGATTATTTAACGAAGGCATTCTCAATGCATTGCATACTATGAATTATAATAACCCACAGAAGATACTTAGCAGTGATACCAACCAGGAAACAATGTTGGAAATTACTCTTTAGGTTACTTTTTTTACAGAAGAAAAGTTAAGAATCAGTGAGATGCACAGATGGTGTCAGAACCGTCCTCTCCCTTCGGAGCTGTCTCTTCAATGTGGGAAGCGGGTGGGGGCTTTGGAGTTAAACAGATCTGGCTTTAAACTCTGACTCCATTATCTTGGGCGAGTTATTTATCCTCTCTGAGCCAGATTTCCCTCGGTGAGAAAGGATAATTATGTATTCTTACTGTGAAAGGAGGGAACGGTGCCTGCGGAGCCCTCCTTCCCTAGCCCTTCTTGGTACCTTTCCCTGACAGGTGACCATTAGCTCCTCAGCACTGCAGCAGAGAGGGCAGGAAGCAGCTGTGAGCTAGAGTCTCCCCTCCTCTCCGTTATCTTCTCCACTTCCTCCCTGGCAGATGAATTCTATTAACTCTCAGCAGTCACTATTTTTTAATTAGATGATTAAGAAAAGGAAAGGGATCACAGTGACTGCTGGCTGGCATCTGGATTTGTTGGTAGGGCAGTTTGGATGAACATACCCTGTGAATAAAGGGTTTTGTACAATGGGCAGCAAAGGTGAAATATGATTTGTAAAGCGGACAGGCAATGAGAACAGGTTCCAAAGCCAGACCGCCTGAGTTTAAATTCCACCTCTGTCACTTCCTAGCTGCAGAAACCTTCGCAAATTACTTAACCTCCCTGTGCCTAGTTTCTTTATCTTTAACATGGCGATTTTAACATGGGCTGTTGTGAAGGTTCCAAGACTTAATATGTATAAATTTTTAAAAGAGCCTTACAGGCTGTAAGCACTGCAGAGGTGTTTACTGCTACTGATGATGATTACAAAATAAATCAGTGCAAACTGGCTGCCTAAATTAAGAAAAGTTTAAATTAGGGTAATTAAAAAATTTTATTAGCCCTGGCCACGTAGTTCAGTTGGTTAAAGTGTCATCCTGACATGCCAAAGTTGCGGGTTCGATCCTTATTTAAGGCACGTACAAGAGTCAACCAATGAATGCATAAATAAGTGGAATGACAAACCCATGTTTCTCTCTCTTGCTCTTTCTCTCTCTCTCTCTCTCTCTCTCTCTCTCTCTCTCCTCTTTCTCTAAAGTCCACCAAAAAATGTCATTAATATAAGCTTTTCCCTCCTCACCTTGAATTTTGATCCAGATATGTGGGTTTAAATAAATGAAAACAATATACAGTTGAAATCAGAGTATAAATACCAGAAGATGAACTAGAGCAGAGAACCACGATATTGTTGTATATACCACGTTTGCTTAAAACTAGTAGCTTTGTTTGGTTTAGTTTTATTTATTTATTAAAATATTTATTAAATGTATTGGGGGGACATTGGTTAATAAAATTATATAGGTTTCAGGTGAACAATTCTATAACACACCATCTGTATATTGTATTGTGTTACCACTCAGAGTCGAGTCTCCTTTCACAGTTTATCCTCCCTTTACCCCCGTCTACCTCCCAGCATACTCTGGTAATCACTGTACTGTTGTCTGTGTCCATGAGATTTTTCTTTTTTTGCTTCGTCCCTTCACTTTTTTACCCAGCTCCCCAACAATCTCCCCACTAATAGCTGTCAGTCTGTTCTCTGTACCTATGAGTCTGTTTCTCTTTTGTTTGTGAGTTTATTTTGTTCATTAGATTTTACATATAAGTGAAATCATACAGTATTTGTCTTTCGCTGGCTGGCTTATTTCACTTAACATACTTTTCAGGTCTATCCATGCTGTTGCAAAAGGAAAGATTTCCTTCCTTTTTATGGCCAAATAGTATGTCACTGTGTAAATGTACCACAGCTTTTTTATCCACTAATCTATTGATGGGTACCTGGGGTTCTTCCAAATCTTGACTATTACAAATCACACTGCAATGAATATAGGGGTGTATTTATTATTTCTAATTAGTGTTTCAGGTCTCTTGGGATATAATCCCAGAAGTAGAATCATTGGGTTATATGGCAGTATCATTTTTAATTTTTTGAGGAAACTCCATACTGCTTTCCTCAGTGGTTAAACCAATCTATATTCTCACCAACAGTGTGTGAAGGTTGCCTTTTCTCCATGACTTTGCTAACTCTTGTTTGTTGAATTATTAATAATAGCCATTCTGAGAGGTATGAGGTGATATTTCATTGTGGTTTTAATTTGCATTTCTCTGATGATTAGTGATGTTGAGCATATTTTCATATGTCTATTGGTAATCTGTATGTCCTTTTTGGAGAAGTGTCTATGCAGGTCCTTTGCCCATTTTAAAATTAGATTGTTTTTTTGGTGTTGAGTTGTATAGGTTCTTTATAAATTTTGAGTTTTAACCCCTTATTAGATGTGCCATTGGTGAATATGTTCTCCTTATCAGTGGGTTGTCTTTTCATTTTACTGTTGGTTTCCTTTGCTGTGCAAAATCTTTTTAGTTTGATGTAGTTCCATTTGTTTGCTTTTTTTGTTTCTCTTTCCTGACTCATATGAGAAAAATATTGCTATGAGAAATGTCCAAGATTTACTGCCTATGTTTCCTTCAAGGAGTTTTATTGTTTTGAGTCTTATATTTAAGTCTTAATCTATTTTGACTTTATTCTTGTGATTTAAGAAGGTGATATAATTTTATTTTTTACATGGATTTGTCCAATTTTCCTAACATCCCTTATTGAATAGACTATCTGTTGCTCATTATATGTGCTTGCTTCCTTTGTCAAGTATTAATTGCCAATAGGCACGGGTTTACTTCTGGGCTCTCTATTCTGTTCCATTGAACTATATGTTTGTTTTTATGTCTGTACCATGCTGTTTTGATTATATAGCCTTATAATATAGTTTGATATCAAGTAGCATAATTCCTTTGATTTTGTTCTCCTTTCTCAAGATTGGTGTGGTTATTTGAGGATTTTTGTGGTTTTACATAAATTTTTAGACTATTTGTTCTAGTTCTGTGAAATATGCTGTTGGAATCTTGATGGGAATTGCATTGAATCTACATATTGCTTTGGGTAGTATGGACATTTTATCAAATGTTTTTCTGCATCCATTGATATTATCATGTGATTTTTGTCCTTCCTTTCATTTATGTGGTGAATCACATTTATTGATTTGCAAATATTGCATGATACTTGCCTCCCCAGAATAAATCCCACTTGATCATAATGTATAATTTTTTTCATGTATTGCAGGATCCGTTTGCTAATATTTTGTTGAAAATTTTAGCATCTAAGTTCATCAGGATATTGGCCTATAGTTTTCTTTCTTTGTAGTGTCTTTACCTGGTTTTGGAATGAGGATTATGCTTGCCTCATAAAAAGAGCTTGGAAGTCTTCCCTCCTCTTGAATTTTTTGAAATAGCTTGAGAAGAATAGGTGTTAGTTCTTCTTTGAATATTTGGTAAAAATTTGCCTGTGAAGCGATCTGGCCCAGGACTTTTGTTTGCTGGGAGTTTTTTGATAACTGTTTTGATCTCATTTGTTGTAATTGGTCTGTTTAGGTTTTCTGATTCTTCCAGATTAAATTTTGGAAGAGTATATGTTTCTAGGAATTTATACATTTTGCCTAGGTTGTCCAAAGTTTTGGCATAGAGATCTTTATAGTATTTTCTTACAATTCTTTGTATTTCTGTGGTGTCATTTGTTACTTCTCCACTTTCATTTCTAATTTTATTTATTTGACTCCTCTCTCTTTTTTTCTTGATGAGTCTGGTTAAAGGTTCATCAATCTTGTTTACCTTTTCTAAGAACCAGCTCTTGGTTTCATTGATCTTCTGTATTGTTTCTTTAGCCTCTATGTCATTTATTTCAGCTGTGATCTTTATTATTTTCTTCCTTCTACTTCCTCTGGGCTTTATTTGTTGTTCTTTTTCTAGTTCTTTTAGATGCAAGGTTAAGTTGTTTATTTGAGCTTTTTATTGCTTCTTAAGGTATGCTTGTAATGCTATGAACTTCCCTTTCAGGACTTCTTTTGCTGTGTCCCATAAATTTTGACTTGTATGTTAATTTTCATTTTTTTCAAGGAAATTTTTTTACATTTTATTTATTAATTTTTAGAGAGAGTGGAGAGAGAGACAAAGAGAGAAGGGGGAAGAAGCAGGAAGCATCAACTCCCATTTGCCCACTTGACCAGGCAAGTCCAGGGTTTTGAATCAGAGACCTCAGCATTCCAGGTCAACTTTATCCACTGTACCACCACGGGTCAGGTTCAAGGAAATTTTTGATTACTTCCTTGAACTTGTTGTTGATTCATTCATTTTTTAATAACATGCTATTTAGCCTCCAAATGTTTGAATGTTTTTCAGTTTTTCTATTATAGTTGATTTCTTGTTTCATGCCATTGTGATCAGAGATGATGCTTGATATGATTTCAGTCTTTTAAAATTTGTTGCGACTTGTTTTGTGTCCTAACATATGGTCTATCCTAGAGAATGTACCATGAGCATTTGAAAAGAATGTATGTTCTGCTGCTTTAGGGTGAAAGGTTCTGAAGATATCTATTAAATCCAGTTGATCTAGTGTGTCATTTAAGGCTACTGTTTCTTTGTTAATTTTCTGTCTGGAAGATCTATCCATAGATGTTAGTGGGGTATTAAAATCCCCAACTATTATAGTATTGCTGTTGATCTCGCCTTCTAGGTCCATCAAAATCTGCTTTATATATTTAGGTGCTTTTATATTAGGCACATAGATATTTACAATGGTTATATCCTCCTGTTGGATTGCTCCCTTTATCATTATGTAGTGACCTTCTTTATCTCTTACTATATAACCTTTGTTTTAAAGTCTATTTTGTGAGATATAAGTATTGCTACCCCAGCTTTTTTTTTAAATTTCCATTTGTGTTAAATACTTTTTTTCATTCCTTCACTTTCAGTCTATATGTATCTTTTGTTCTGAGGTAGGTCTCTTGTAGACAACATATGTACGTATTCTGTTTTCTTATACATGCAGCTACTAATGATTAGAGCATTTAATCTATTTACATTTAAGGTTATTATTGATATGTAGTTGCTTATTGCCATTTTATTCTTTAAATCTACAATTTTCTTTTTCTTGATTTTTTTTCTTTTGCTATTTTTACAGCAGGCCTCTTAACATTTCTTGCAGAATTGTTTTGGTTGTAATGAATTCCTTGAGTCATTTTTTGTCTGGGAATCTCTTCATTTCTCTTTCAATTTTAAATGATAGCTTTGCTGGATAAAGAAGTCTTGGTTGTAGGTTCTTACTTTGCATAACTTTGAATATTTCTTGCCAATTCCTTCTGACCTTAAGTGTTTCTGTTGAGAAGTCAGATGTCATCCTTATGGGGTCTCCTCTGTAGGTAATTAACTGCTTTTCTCTTGTAGCTTTTAGTATTCTTTCTTTGTCTCTTAACTTTGGCACTTTAATTATGATGTGTCTTGGTGTAAGCCTCCTTGAGTTCTTCTTTAATGGGACTCTCTGTGCTTCTTGAACTTGTGTAACTTTTTCCTTCATCAATTTAGAGAAGTTTTCAGCTGTGATTTCTTCAAACAGGTTCACTATCCCTTGTTCATGCTTTTCTCCTTCAGGAACCCGTATAATACAGATGTTGTTTCTCTTCATGTTGTCACATAGCTCTCTGAGAGTTTCCTCAGATTTTTCAGCCTCTTTTCTTTTTGCTGCTCTGCTTCCATGCTTTCATTTATCTTGTCCTCTAAATTGCTGATTTGATCCTCTGTTTCTTCCAGCCTGCTCTTAATTACTTCTAGTGCAGTCTTCATTTCTGATATTGTATTTGTCATTTCTGACTGGTTCTTTTTTATAATTTCAATATCCTTTTTGATGCTTGCTATCTCTTTTTTTAGGTGCTCATTTTGTTCATCCATTGTTGTTCTAAGATCCTTGAGCATCCTAAAAATCATTGTTTTTAACTCTGCATCTGGTAGTTTGGGTACTTCCATCTCATTCAGTTCTTTTTCTAGGAATTTCTCTTGTTGATTCATTTGGGTCATATTTCTCTGCCCATATTGTCTGTGTATGAGGTAATACTGTTTGACTTTGAAATTTTTGTGGGGTCTTTATTAAGAAGATGTGCTGGGTGGTACTAACCTCCAGGCCACTTGTGCTCCTTCTTCTAGGAATGCTTTTTGAGGGTACTATTTCCCCTCTTGTTGTATGTGATTATTAGATGCAGTTAGCTTTTTTGTTAGTACAGTTATCACTTCAGGCTGACTGTCTCTAAGGTCAGCCTTCATCATGTGTATTACACACTGTGCAATGTCTGTCCTGTTGGGCATATTTGTTCTTCACAGTGTCTGGTGCCTGCTAGACTCCATCTTTGGGCATGCTGCTTGTATAAGTAGTTGAGTCTGGGGTTGGTGCACTCTGCCACCTACTACTAGTAGTGTTGGCTCTAGTTCTTCTTGGGTTTGTATCAGCTGTTGTTTGTAACCTGCTGTGGGCTACTACTCCGCAGCTACTGAACTTTTCGCTGTTTGTGTCTATGTTTATTGTGCTTGGGTACTGTGGGAGGGGCCAACCTTTGTATAAGGATCAGCTTCCTCCTGCTTAGAGATGACAGCAGCTCTGTAATAGTCCTAAGCTCTATAAGATTTGTCTCCACTTTTCAGTGCCTCCTCCTTCTTTTTCAGCTGCCTGGTCTTCCTACAGAGTCTTCTGTAGTAAGACTGTAGTGTGGGCTCAGATTGGCCTTATCCAACCAACCCCTCTACAGGTTGCACACTTGGTGGGTTAGGGCAGCTGAGGTTGTGAATACAATGTTTGTGGGACCCCCTACTTCAGGGGTCTCTTGGTCAGGAGCTCAGTACAGGGAATGTAGTCCCTACTCCAGAGTGTGATCCCTCAGCCACTGATAGATACTCAAATTTTATTCCTCCCCAAAAAGGTGAGCAGCAGGTTCAGACCAAGTGTGGCTGACAGTCCCCTCTGCAGAAGTTCTTTCAACCTGTGAGACCCTGGTTTTAGAAAGGAAGACTGAGAAAGTCTTCTTCTGGGGCTGTCTGTGCCCCCCAGAAAGTGGCTAAGCCCCTCAACTGGATCCAACAATAGGCTCACAAGGACCCACACTTTGAATGTCCATGCTCCAAGTCTCTCTCCCTTCCCCCTTTGAAGTCTAGCCCAGCAGGGAAGGATATCCAGCACCCAGTCCAGTTGACAATGAAGCTCCACCCTATCCAATGCATATGAACCACTGTGCTGGTGCTGATCACAGACAGTAGAACTCACCTCAGCTGGGCCAGGTGTGAAGAGCTTTTCCTAAGGATACCACTCTGGCAAGGGTTGTTAGGTCCTGAGCCAATGCTATCCATAGCTGGCTCCTGGATGTGCCAACCCTGGGCCTCTCTAACAGGAACCCAGAACAGACCAGTGGGAAACACTGCCTGTGACTGGCCCTCAGCAACTTTCTTGGAGCTACAAGTAACCCAGAGTTTGTGGCTGCCTCTGCTGGGCCCAGGTGTACATGGAAATACCAAGCTGCACTCCTAAACTGGCTTTTACCCACACGGGGACTGGGGTAAGTTCTGCTCAACTGGCCTAGTTTCCCTGAGTCCGGCCTCTTGTAGTCTCTGTCTGCTGGCTGCTTGTTGGGCTCAGCCACTGAAAAAAACCTCTGCTAGAGTCTGGAGCCTGTGGCAATTCTGGGATTAGGAAGAATGGTGGGTGTGGCTCTGTTCCTTGGCTCCAGGTGTCAGTCTGTCCAGATTATTTTTACAACCCTCAGTAGAATATGGCCTCAGGAGTCCAGTGGATGTGGCCTGAGACTCAGAGGTGTAGTCTGTTTGCTCTTCTGACAAATTCAACTGGGTCTGCCGTGAGGTGGAAGCACCAGTCATAGACTCGGGAGAGTGTGTGTGTGGGTACTCTGGACTCAACAACAGAAAACTGAGTCAATGATGTGCCCCCTGCTTCCTGGCCTCTCAGAATGACCCATCACCGTGACTGGGGTAGGAGAGACTCCTGAGGGCAGAGCAGCTGCTTTTCCCCAGGCTGATGACACTCAGAGGGGATTGCTCCACCCAAGAAATATGGTGACTATAGTACTGAAGAATAACTCAGCAGAGGGGTTCCAGTGGCTGTCCCCCACAGTGTCTCTCCCTGGGCCTCCAACTTTACACTCTACTCCTGCAACTCCAGTCCTTTCAGCTCTCCCTTCCCCAGAGCCCTGGGTAAGTGGCTGTGAATGAAATATTTTTCACGAGCCCTTTAATACAAAATCTGCATTTAAGAACTCTGTCTCTTTCTCACAGACAGAAACTTGGCTCTTTTCACAGTTAAATGCTGTATGGGCACCTCTTCTAGGCTCTGGGGCTTTAGGCTGGGACTCTGGGCCTGGGGCTTAGGACCCACACTTCTCAGGGTGACCATCCCCACAGTGAAAGTGCCTCTGGACCCTTAGCCATGCTCACTTCTGGGAGCCCAGCAGCCCTTTCCGCATCTCTGCCCTTCCAACCAGTCTTGGTTGGTGTCTTCTGTGGTCCTTGGTTACAGACTCTTCTTCATTTAATCCAAAGTTGGTTTTTCAAGATGATTATTCTTAAATTAAATTGTAATCCAATTTGGTCCTTGGAGGTGGCAGTTGGAATGTCCACCTACTCCATTGCCATCTTGGAATCTATTCTGTTCTTACTAGTCTTGATGTGGTTTCTTCTGTAAATCTTTGTTTATAAGACTTTTCTTCAGGTAGTTCAGTTGATTGTTTTATATTTTATTTATAATTTCAGTTTGGTCCTGGGAGGAGGTGAGTGTAACATCTACCTATTCTGTTGCCATTTTGGGTCTCCCAGGTTGGTGTAGTTTTAAAAAGTAGGTGGTCCCTAAAAGACTGTATGTCTTTGCTGACCAGGTGGTGACGCAGTGGATAGAGCATCAGACTGGGATGCAGAGGACCCAGGTTTGAGACCCTGAGCTCGCCAGCTTGAGTGCGGGCCCATCTCGCTTGAGCAAAAGCTCGCCAGCTTGGACCCAAGGTCGCTGGCTCCAGCAAGGGGTTACTCGGTCTGCTGAAGGCCCGCAGTCAAGGCACGTGTGAGAAAGCAATCAATGAACAACTAAGGTGTCCCAACGGCAATGAAAAACTAATGATTGATGCTATGTTGTATAGTCTAGACAACTTTTATAAGTTTGGGTCTCAAATCTAAAATTCTGCAACATGACTGACCAGGCAGTGGCGCAGTAGATAGAGCATCAGACTGGTATGCAGAGGACCTGATCTAAAACCCCAAGGTCGCCGACTTGAGTGTGGGCTCATCTGGCTTGAGCATGGGCTCACTAGCTTGAGCACAGGGTTGCTGGCTTGAATGTGAGATCATAGACATGACCCCGTGATCACTGGCTTGAGCCCAAAGGTTGCTGGCTTGAAGCTCAAGGTTGCTGGCTTGAGCCCAAGGTCACTTGCTTGAGCAAGGGGTCACTCACTCTGTTGTAGCCCCCTGGTCAAGGCACATATAAGAAAGTGAACAATTAAGGAGTTGCAACAAAGAAGTGATGCTTCTCATCTCCCTTCCTATCTGTTCCTCTCTCTGTCTCTTTCAAAAAATAATAAAAATAGGCCCTGGCCATTTGACTCAGTGATAGAGTGTCAGCGTAGCATGTAGAAGTCCCGGGTTTAATTTCCAGCCAGGGCACAGAGGAGATGCACCCATCTGCCTCTCCACCCTTCCATCTCTCCTTTCTCTTTATCTCTCTCTTTCTCTCCTGCACCCAAGGCTCCATTGGAGCAAAGTTGGCATGGGCACTGAAGATGGCTCCATGGCCTCTACCTTAGGTGCTAGAATGGCTCTGGTTGCAATGGAGCAATGCCCTAGATGGGCAGAGCATTGCCCCCTAGTGGGCATGCTAGGTGGATCCTGGTTGGGTGCATGTGGTAGTCTGTCTCTCTGTCTCCCTGCTTCTCACTTCAGAAAAATACAAAAAAAAATAAATAAAAATTCTGCAAGAGATTGCTTTAATATATTGTGATAGTTAGCCCATAGGATTTCAGTTTATATTAATAACAGAATTCAGCTTGTTTATATAGATCTGGGAGATCTTCTCTTGTCTTTCTCTTCTGAGTAAGTGTGTGTCCTGGAACATGGTAAATGAGTTTTGAATGTTTGTTAAATGAATGCATAACCCTAAAAGGTGTCAATTTGGTCATGGGCCAAAATAGTTTCACGCAGGGTGGTTTCAACTAGAAAGTAGTTCTAAGAAACAAAATGTAAGCATAATTTATTTGCATTAATGACTACACATCATTAAAAAAGCATACACATTTTTGTAGGAAATATAAGATTTGAAGAGAGGTACTTGTGAAGACCAAGTTTTGTTAACACTCAGAGAGTCATCAATTTGATCTCCAACCAGGCATTTTTTTTTTAATATGATAAAAAGAAGAAAAGTCACCACTTTAATTTCCCCACAAAAATCTATGGCAGGAAGGGCTAGCTGTCCATCAAAGACTTTTGCTCCACCTTCCAAAGTATTGAGTTGTTGGGAAGCAGCTGTCCCACCAGCCCTCACAAGTGTAAGTGAAACTATGTCATTAGTTCCTGTTGGTAGTTAATAGAAGACATAAGTTACTTTATTTCTGGGCTAAGCAGGTTAAGAAGTTACAAAATAGTCACAGGGATATAAATTACAGTATAGGGAATATAGTCAATAATATTGTAGTAACTATGTATCAGGCTAGGTAGGTACTAGATTTATCAGGGCAACCACTTTGTAAAGTATATAATTATCTAACCACTATGCTGTACACCTGAAACTAATACAGAATAATATTGAATGCAAACTGTAATTAAAAAAAAAGGAAAGTGACATACCTTCTCTTTTGGATCTTTCATCGTCCACTAGCAGACATAAGAGGACTGCAGACTTCCAGAAAGTACCAGAGAAAAGAGGAGGAGAGAGCCTATATCCCTGAATCTTTGTTATAACTTTGTTAAATTAAAATTTGATAAGTAGAGCCCTGGGATACCAGATGGTGAGCCCAATTCAACAAAAGAC
Source organism: Rhynchonycteris naso (assembly GCA_037038555.1). Lineage (NCBI taxonomy): Eukaryota > Metazoa > Chordata > Mammalia > Chiroptera > Emballonuridae > Rhynchonycteris > Rhynchonycteris naso. The sequence goes on along the minus strand of CM072996.1, from coordinate 108,131,052 downwards.
CATGGGGAATTGAAATAGAGAGGTCCGTTACTCACAAGACCTGGAGGAGGTACGTGGCACACTCAATTGCCTTCCAGGAGGTCAATGCAGGGTTCAGGCACAGAAAGCAGCAGGATTTGGGGTGCATGCCTTTATTAGGGTCCCGGATTAAGGCCCAATTCATCAAATCAAATCAAAAGAGTGGGGGAGAATGCTTATCACAAGGCATTTTCAGGATCATATCAGGAACTAACATTTACTTATGATACTGAGGTCTGTTATCGAGGGCAGTACTTTTCAACCTTTTTGTACTTGGGGACTGGTGAAAATAGGAAACTTATTTTGGAGACTGCTAAGGCAGAAATCACTCTAAGCATAAGTGAATTTGACCAAGATCATTGGGTGTATAATCTTCATACAACATCACTGTGGTTAACTCTTTCGTGGACAGGAACAAAATTTCTGCCAGGCTGGTCCATGGACCAGCAGTTGAAAAACAATGACTAGGGCATGTGCTATAGGGAGAGATTAGTGTCAGTTCAAGGCCACCGCAGGTCACTTAGCCATGTGAAACGGATGCTGCAGCAACAATATTATGAGTAGTTTAAATAAACTTTCAACAATCATCAATGGGAGGAAAGCCACCTCAATCCAGGAACATGCACAATGGACCTTTACATGAACACAAAATAAACTTTTATTGTGGTAAGACAACAGAATTTGGGGTGTATTTGTTATAGCTGCTAGTATTTTTCCAACTAATACACTATCCTATTCCTATGTGTATAGGTATTGTCTCTATACTAATATTTTTGATCCTATCACAATACTTCTGATCACATTATTTTCAATTCATAAGCATCTACATTTATAAAATTTTGGAGATCAGATAAAATGATTGAAAGTTGTGTTTAGGCAAACATTCTTCTATGAAATAACTCATGCTGTTTTCTTAACAGATAGAAGAGTAGTTTGGATGGTAAGGTCATTTGACTTGATTGCTTGTTGTTGCTTTTTAAATAACCTGAACTTTATTGAACAATTTTCAGCTCCAGATTTAACTTAAAAATATTTTCCTAACAGATTTACCTCATATCTCCAACATAGAAATGACTAGCCCCTCTTTTAAGCTTGTAAAGATATTTTCTATAGTAACTACAACCCTGTATTGCTTTTAGTTGCTTGTACAGGGTGGGACAAAAGTAAGTTTACAGTTGTGAGTACATGAAACATAGACTTATTTATTATTGTATTATTTTTCATACTAACAAATGTAAACTTACTTTTGCTCCACCCAGGATATCTATCATAAACTCTTTGAAATCAGGCACTATGTCATATGCATCTTTTTATCTCAACAGCTTAAAAATTCACTCTTAAATCTTAGCCTCTTCTCCCAAAGTGCTACTGTCTTTCATTTATAGGTAAGTAAGGAATAGATTCTCAATTCTTATCTTTATGTATTACTCTCTCTTCCTAAACTAAAACTACTGAAGCAAATTGTGATTTGTTATCCAGAGGGAAAATGTCTGAAATGAGATCAGCATAATAAAATAAGGAGTAATTTTAAATATATAAAAATTTTGCTCATATGCAAATCTGAAAAAGTAAGAATGTTTTACTATAGCTATTACATTTTCTAGAGATGAAGTCATAAATGAGAGAAGGTAAGCAAGACAATCACATAGTAAAGAAACCTAGTATTATACTTAGTGTGTGTTAACTCACAGTATGTTACTTTATTCTTGCTTTTAGTACTTTTTAGAGGCAGAATGTTAAAATAGAGAGAGCATGGCTAGATTGTGAGTCTTGATGCTGAAGTGGACTGTATATAACTGGGTAACTTATTTATTTAATCTTCTTTTTGGGTATGAATCAGCTTATCTGTGAAGTGAGATTGTTGAATCATGCATTCCAATTTTATGGTTTCATGATTCATTTTAAATGTTTGCAATCACTTTAATCTTGCAGCTTAGTTTTCTTTCTTGTTCTTTAATTACTAACCTTTTAAATAATATATATATATCTTACTTAATAGATTTGATTTAAAAAGACATAAAAGTATAGGAAGAAAATATAAGTGATCAATTAAATCAATTTGTTAATCCTTTCACTCAAGGCGAAAAATTACTGTTCATATTTTGTTATGAATCTTTTTGGTATATTTATTATATATATTTTATAAATTGGAATTGTTCTGTGTGTATACATTTTCTCTTTTTCTTTCTTTCATCTTTCTTTTTTGATTTTGACATTACCTTTAGAGCAATTTTTCTTGTCATTGATTTGTTATTCTTTTTTATGGAAGATCCAAAATTTATTTAACCATTTCCCTGAGTTTACAGTGTAGTTATTAGTTTTACATTTTTTAGTTTAAAAAAAGCTATTCTGTATAGATTTCATTCTTATCAAACCCTGTTTATAAATTTTGATCATGAATTATAGTAAAATGTACTTCAAGTAGCAAAGACTAAAATTCTATACTCTTAAGTTAGTTTTCCATGTATAAGAAGTCAGGTTGACAGTTGTTATCATCTACTAGCTTAATTTCACTTGTACATAAGAGTTCCTTAGTTACTAATAAAGCAAAATAAACTAGAACACTGAAAAAGTGTAATAGCATGAAAGCAATTTTTATGGGGCAGAATGTTTTTCTAGAAACCTTCTTAAATAAGTGATTAGAATGGTTTATGTTTTTTTTTTGTGTTTTTTTTTTTACAGGGACAGAGAGAGAGTCAGAGAGAGGGATAGATAGGAACAGAGAGACAGGAACGGAGAGAGATGAGAAGCATCAAGCATCAGTTTTTCGTTGTGATGCCTTAGTTGTTCATTGATTGCTTTCTCATATGTGCCTTGACTGCAGGCCTTCAGCGAGCAAGCCCTTGCTGGAGCCAGCAACCTTGGGTCCAAGCTGGCAAGCTTTTGATCAAACCAGATGAGCCCACGCTCAAGCTGGCGACCTCGGGGTCTTGAACCTCGGTCTTCCGCATCCCAGTCTGATGCTCTATCCACTGCGCCACCGCCTGGTCAGGCGGTTTATGTTCTTTTAAGAAATTATTAATTCAGTGACACTGAGTCTAACTTATAAGTATCAATAAAGTCATTTATATAATTTTCCTTCAATAGCTTATAGTCACTGTGTTTAATCACTATTATATTTCTTGCCAAATGGTGGATAATAATGAATATAAAGAATTATTTGTAAAAAGTTGCTTTGTGTTTATATTTCTTGTAAGTGAAGATTTGATTATTTACATTAAAAATCTACTAAATTTGAAATACTGTTTTAAAAAAATGCATCCTGAGCAAAATTTATTACTACATATTATACTGAAAGAGACTGAACACCCTAGGGAACCAGTGGCATGGTATGATGGAAAGGCACAGTTTTAGAATGTGGAAAATCTATCTTTTTATGTTGGCTTTATAACTATTTAGCTATATGAACATGAGTCAGGAAGCCTCTTGGTGCCTCAGGTTTCATTCTGGTAAATCAAAGGACTTGAGAGCATAACCACTCAATTCCCTTTCAGCTCTCAAATTTGATGAACCTCTGATTCTCTTTTTCTAAGGCAAGGAAACAGAAAAAAATAGCAGGAAAATACGGATTTTGATTTATCATACATTGTTTGCAGAAAGGACCCAATTCTCCAGCTCTCCCTGTATCCATACACACTGTGACTTTGAAATTCTTCACAGCTTAAATAACGGTCTATTCCCCACTCTTTGAATCTGAGCTGGGCTTATAACTTGCATTGGCTGGTAGAGTACAGGGGCGAAGCTGTCCTCAGGTCTGAGCCAGGTCTCAATAGGCCTGGCAAACTTTCATTTTCCCTCCGTAAACCCTGTCACTGCTTTGAGAATGAGCCTGTTGAAGAATGAGAGATATTATTCAGAAAAGTTGCATTAACTTTCTAAGTGAGCTCAGTATTTAAACTCAGCTATAAACTAAGCCAAGGAGAATAAGAGCACATGATGAAGAGAAATTCATTGTTGGAAACCTGATGAACTATTAGAAGTACAAAACTACATACAATCAGCTATCTACAATCTAGAACCCACATCAACAATTTTGTTGAATCTGCAACAACAAAAAATCTTTAAAATTTCAGCAAGAGAAAAGAAAAACCAAACATTACTACAAGTTTTTGTTCATCTTCTCACTGTCTAACACATACAGATACTCAGTAAATACTTGTTGCCTTGCTCCCTTTAAGTCATTAGTGCTCATCTGTCTGAATTTCACAAGTGTGGTGCAATTTCATATTGTTGCATTGAATTCCATACTTAAGTTTTGTAAATATTTTCACATACTGATGTGTATAATCAAAGCAGGAGATGTTTAACCTGACACATGGTTTGTCTTCAATCAGAAACTAGAAACAGTCACTTTATTTTGTGGCTATGTGAAAAATACACTTCTGTGTGTGAACACCAGCCTCTGTTTTCAAAGACTGGAATAGCTACAGAATGAAAGAGGTTCTGTGGTTGTTAAGACAGATGCTGGGCTTAGAGCAAGAGTAAAGGGGATTTTATGGCTGGCACCTAATTTTTGGTGAAGATCAAAAGGGTGGAAAGGAAATCTTCCCACTGTTGAGAAAAGGGATCTGGGACCTTTCAAATCATCATTAAGTGCTGACCAGATGCAGAATCTTGCTGGGAAAAAGTCTTCTGGTAAAGGGGTTTCCCATCTGAAATGCCACCAGGGTGACCTGGAGAATAACCAAGCAAAGCCAGTAGATTCCTCAGTCTGACCCTGTAGTGGGGCAGAGTCATCTGTATGCTTTAAAAGCTGACTAGCTGATGGGGAGGGGTTGTGGGGCTGGGGCCTCGCTTCTCCTCCCCCCTCTCCTGGTCCCCTATCCCTGGGGCTGTTTGTTTAAAAAAGAAGAATAAAAGAATTAAAAAAAAAAAAGCTGACTAGCTGATTTTAATAGCTTCGTTATCTGGGCTCAGGTATAGGATAAGTTAGCCACAACCTATTTTTTGTTTTTCTTTCTTTCTTTCTTTCTTTCTTTCTTTCTTTCTTTCTTTCTTTCTTTCTTTCTTTCTTTCTCTCTCTCTCTCTCTCTCCCTTTCTCTTTTTTCTCCCTCCCTCCTTCCTTTCTCTCCCTTTCCTTTCCTTTCCTTTCCTTTCCTTTCCTTTCCTTTCCTTTCCTTTCCTTTCCTTTCCTTTCCTTTCCTTTCCTTTCCTTTCCTTCCCTTCCCTTCCCTTCCTTTCCTTTCTCTCTTTCTCTCTCTCTCTCTCTCTTTCTTTCTTTCTTTCTTTCTTTCTTTCTCTCTCTCTCTCCCTCTCCCCCTCCTTCTCCCTCCCTCCCTCCTCTCCCTCTCTTTCTCTCTTTCCTTTCTTTCTCTCCTTTCTTTCCTCAGGGCAGTGCTAGTTTTCCCAGTGCTCATTTTCTGAACTCTCTATCTAAATTTTTTTTTGAAGAAAGAGAGATGTTTTGCAATACTTTCTTTTGTATTTTTCCAAAGTTAGAAGCAGAAAGGCAGTCAGACAGACTCCCGTATGCACCCAACCAGGATCCACCCAGCATGCCCACCAGGGGGCGATGCTATGCCCATCTGGGGCTTTGCTTTGTTACGGTGGGAGCCCTTCTAGCGCCTGAGGTGGAGGCCATGTAGCCGTCCTCAGCGCCCTGGCCAACTTTGCTCCAATGGAGCCCTGGCTGTGGGAGGGGAAGAGAGAGAGAGGAAGGAGAGAGGGAAGGGTGGAGAAGCAGATGGGCGTTTCTCCTGTGTGCCCTGATCAGGAATTGAACCCAGGACTTCCACACACCGGGTCAGTGCTCTACCACTGAGCCAACTGCCAGGGCCTATTGTAATACTTTTATAAAAAGATACGTAAGAGAGGGAATGGAAGATAGGTGCATTTTTCTCATTTGAATATTGAGATTCTTTTTGGTTAAGAAACTACATAGGCTTCTGCTTTTGGAGTCTAAAAATTTCAAACTTATAGAAACAAAGAGTAGAATGGTGGTCAACAAGGGTTGGGGCTGGAGTGGCATGGCACAAATGGGGAGGTGTTGGTTAAAAGGCATAGCTTTCATTTATAAAATAAATGAGTTCAAGAGAGCTAATGTACGGCATGGTGACTATAGTTAATAATAATGTATTACATACTTGAAATTTCTTGAGAGACGATTATATGTGTCTCACCACTGAAAGGGGGTAATTTGTGAGGTATTGGATGTTAATTAGGTTGGTAGTGGTTATTGTTCCCCAATATCTATATCAAATCATTACATTATTCACCTTAAGTATATACAACTTTTATTTGTTAATCATACTTCAGTAGAGCTAGAAAAACACACAAAAAGTTAAGTGTGGTGGGAAACTATATATGCCTTTATTTATGACAAATTGTGGGTTTAAACCTTTAACATTGACATTTCTCTATTTAACCAAAGGGAAAATAATTTATTTCAGGTAATGATAATTTTTATTTCCTTTATTTTGCCATCTGGGCATCTTATGGTGGGGGATATTGTAAAAATGCCTTTAAAAATACTATGCTTATCATTTCATAAGGCTAATTTGCAATGTCATGTTGCTTACTTTGTAGTAAAAGTTAAAAACCTTCATAGCCAGTAAGCGATCAGCTGTGACAGTTGACGTTGACTGCAAAATGGGAGAATTCCTGAAAGAGAAGGGAAAAGTTGGTCTGAAAACAAGTTCTAGAAACTCAATAATTTCTCTAGGGATGAAGGGTTGAATTTTGTCAAAACATTGGCTGCTTTCATTAAAAAAATCAACTGCCAAATTTTCAGCTAAAACCACCGAAAGCTGTCTAAAACCAACCAGATGACAGCCTACCTGCCTTGATGAAACAGAAAAATTAAAACAACATGTGAGCGGGAACATGTAAAAAAGAAACAGCTCTTCAACACCCCTATTTCCACTTGGAGCACTTTTTAAAGGAACAAATATATACAGGGCCACAGCCTAAATTTAATGCATCATTTAATGAGGTTTGAACCAAGAATAAATGCCCAGCAGATAATCCAGTGGATTGCTCAAAAATAAAAGGCAGAGATTGATCTTTAGTATGAAAGAAAGTTGAGTTTCACTATTCAGCAAATGCTTCTCTACTGAGTTACTTTGTACCACATTGACAGGTGTGAAATGTTTGGTATGATGACTGATCCAGAATAGTTTCCTGACTCTTTGAAATTTATTTTTATTAATTTAGTTTCCAGATTTGAATATACACTGAGTGCAAGGGCTCCAAGAAAAAATAATTTCCTGCCCTCACCAACATTTGGTTTAGATCAGTATCATCAAACTATGGCCAGCCTGACCTGTGGTGGTGCAGTGGATAAAGCGTCGACCTGGAATGCTGAGGTTGCTGGTTCGAAACCCTGGGATTACCTGGTCAAGGCACATATGGAAGTTGATGCTTCCTGCTCCTCCCCCCTTCTCTCCTATCTAAAATGAATAAAGTCCTTTAAAAAAAACTATGGCCAAATCTATCCCATCACCTGTTTTGTTAATAAAGTTTTATTGCCTCACAGTCACGCTTATTTGTCTACATATTGTTTAGGGCTCCTTTCACGCTATGAGGCAGACTGAATAGTTGCAATAGAGCCTAGATAACCCTCAAAGCTGAAACGAGTTACTATCTGACCTTTCACAGAAAAAGTTTGCTGACCTTAGTCTAGAATGGAGAACGTAAAGACAAGACAGAAAACATCAAATATATATATACTATACACACACACACACACACATACATATATACATACATATATATACACACACATGTGTGTATATATATATATGTGTGTGTGTGTGTGTGTGTGTTATTATATATATATATATATATATATATATATATATATATATATATATATATATATATAATATCTTTTGCTGGCTAACTCAAATAGTTATAATATCATGCTAACAAGTCCAGAACCAAGTAACAAGTAGTTGATCCTCCTGTGGGACAGTTATCTTTGCTCTAGTTATTACGATCTAGTCTATGAACACAGACTTAACTATCAATGCCAGTGTACTGTGCTGCAGATTCATGGTGTTGGTTCTAAATGCGACAGGTTGAAAGTGTGTGACTTAATGCAAAATTTCCAACATGGCAGAGCAAATAACATAACATATATGCCTGTCAGGGCTTGCAGTGTCTTTGTGGGTTAAACTGAGAAGTGTTGGGGAGGAGTAATGGCCCACAGAAAAGAGACTACAGTGAAAACAGCAGCACCTCAAGATAGCCTTTCTGCTCGGTGGAGGTGGCTGGTGTCACAGATCACTGTCCCCTTGGAAGAAACCTTAGTTGAGAAAGTTTAAGATTTTTCTCTTGCTAGACAAAATTCAGGGACAGTGAACTAGTGCCAACTCTTGTCACTAAACTGCTAGTTTAAGGATCTCCAGTATTGCCCCTATAACCTCAAACCACCTGGAGAAACCTGCTTCTAACTTGGGCTGTGAAGTAAAGGAGTCACAGGGAAGACATGATCATTATGTGATTTTCTTATCTTTATAGGATGATAAGTCCATCACAATCTTTATCCTTGCCATGATTTTGCATTTGTAGAAGCCCACCAGCCCTGTACAGGTACAGAGGACACAACTAGCTTCTCACTGCACCCCCCAGTTAGCAGAGACACACTGGGCTTCTTCCAGATTCAGGACCTTGGGGGTTAACAATATTTCTGTACTTCTTTCTTAGATAGAGGCTAAACTTACTAGATTGTTAATATTTCTGTACTTCTTGTCTCTTAGATAGAGGCTAAATTTACTAGATTGTTGAAGTAACTAACAATTGATTTAAAGTGACTTTGATAAATGGCCTCAATGAAAATATTTTGGATTGGGTGAGAAAGTGAGAAAATAAACAATTTCTTATTTTTAAAATTTTATTTTAGTGAGAGGAGGGGAGGCAGAGGGACAGTCTACTGCATGCGCCCTGATTGGGATCCACCTGGAAAGCCCAGTAGAGGGCAATGCTCTGCCCGTCTGGGATGTTACTCCATTGTTCAGCAACTGAGCTATTTTCTTTCTTTTTTTAAATTTATTGATTTTATTAATTTTTAATTTTCATGGGGTGACATTGATAAATCAGGGTACATTTGTTCATAGAAAACCTCTGCAGGTTATTTTGACATTTGATTATAATGCATACCTATCACCCAAAATCAAATTGTCTTCCATTACCTTCTATCTGGTTTATTTGTGCCCCTCCCCTTTCTCTCTCCTCCCCCTTACCCCCACCCCCTCGATAGCCAGCACACTCCTGTCCATGTCTCTGAATCTCATTTTTATGTCCCATTATGTATGGAACATTAATACTTAGTTTTTCTAATTTACTTATTTCACTCCATATAATGTTATCAAGGTTCATCCATGTTGTAAATGCTCCGATGTCATCATTTCTTATGGCTGAGTAGTACTCCATAGTATATATGTACCATTGCTTTTTAATCCACTTGTCCAATGAAGGACACTTAGGCTGTTACCAGATCTTCGCTATTGTGAACAATGCTGCCACGAACATGGGGGCACATTTCTTCATTCGAACAGGGCTATGGTGTTCTTAGGGTATATTCCTAAAAGTGGGATAGCTGGGTCAAAAGGCAGTTCAATTTTTAATTTTTTGAGGAATCTCCATACTGTTTTCCACAGTAGCTGCACCAGTCTGCATTCCCACCAACAGTGCAGGAGGGTTCCCTTTTCTCCACGTCCTCGCCAGCACTTGTTCTGTGTTGTTTTGCTGATGAGTGCCATTCTGACTGGTGTGAGGTGATATCTCATTGTGGTTTTAATTTGCATTTCTCTAATGTTAGTGATGTTGAGCATTTTTTCATATGACTATTGGCCATCTGTACATCATCTTTGTAGAAGTGTCTATTGATTTCTTTTGCCCATTTTTTGATTGGATTGTTTGTCTTTTGGTTTTAAGTTTTACAAGTTCTTTATAAATTTTAGTTATAAGCCCCTTCTCAGATGTATTTTTGAATATGTTCTCCAATTGTGTAGTTCATCTTTTTATTCTGTTCTTATTGTCTTTAGCTGTGCAAAAGCTTTTTAGTTTGATATAGTCCCTTTTGTTTATCTTGCCTTTTATTTCACTTGCCCGTGGAGATAATTCAGCAAATATATTGCTGCGACAGAAGTTGGAGAGCTTACTGCCTATGTTTTCTTCTAAGATGCTTATGGTCTCACGGCTTACATTTAAGTCTTTTATCCATTTTGAGTTTGTTTTTGTGAATGGTGTAAGTTGATGGTCTAGTTTCATTTTTTTGCAGGTAGATGTCTAATTTTCCCAACACCATTTATTAAAGAGGCTGTCTTTACTCCATTGTATGCTCTTTCTTCTTTTGTCAAATATCAGTTGTCCATAAAGGTGTGGGTTTATTTCTGGGTTCTCTGTTCTGTTCCATTGATCTATATGCCTGTTCTTATGCCAGTACCAGGCTGTCTTGAGTACAATTGTCTTGTAGTATAACTTGATATTAGGAAGAGAGATACCGCCCACTTATTCTTCTTTTTCAATATTGCTGAGGCTATTCGAGTTCGTTTTTGTTCCATATAAATTTTTGGAATATGTGTTCTATATCTTTGAAGTATGTCATTGGTATTTTAATTGGTATTGCGTTAAATTTATAAATTGCTTTGGATAATATAGACATATTAATGATGTTTATTCTTTCTATCCATGAACATGGTATATGCTTTCACTTGTTTGTATCTTCCTTGATTTCTTTTATCAATGTGTTATAATTTTCTGAGTACAAGTCCTTAACCTCCTTGGTTAAATTTACTCCTAGGTACTTTATTTTTTTGGCTGCAATAGTGAAGGTGATTATTTCCTTAATTTCTTTTGCTGACAGTTCATTGTTTGTATATAGAAATGCCTCTGATTTCTGAGTATTAATTTTATATCCTGCCACCTTGCTGAATTCATTTATAAGGTCCAGTAGTATTTTGACTGAGACTTTAGGGTTTTCTATATACAATATCATATCATCTGCAAATAATGACAGTTTTAATTCTTCTTTTCCAATTTGGATGCCTTTTATTTCTTCTTCTTGTCTGATTGCTGTAGCTAGGACTTCTAGAACTATGTTGAATAAGAGTGGTGAAAGGGGGCATCCCTGCCTTGTTCCTGATTTTAAGGGGATTGCTTTTAATTTTTGTCCATTTAGTATGATGTTTGCTGTGGGTTTGTTGTAGATGGCTGTTATGTTAAGGAATGTTCCTTGTATTCCCACTTTACTGAGAGTTTTGAGCATGAATGGGTGCTGAATTTTATCAAATGCCTTTTCTGCATCTATTAAAATTATCATGTGATTTTTTTCCTTCCTTTTGTTTATGTGATGAATCACATTGATTGATTTGAGAATATTAAACCAGCCTTGCCTCTCCAGAATAAATCCCACTTGATCATGGTGTATGATTTTTTTTCATATATTGCTGGATCTAGTTGGCTAATATTTTGTTGAGAATTTTAGTGTCTAAATTCATCAGGGATATAGGCCTATAATTTTCTTTCTTTGTGTTGTCTTTGCCCGATTTTGGGATCAGAATTATGTTTGCCTCATAAAAAGAGTTTGGAAGTCTTCCTTCCTCTTGAATTTTTTGAAATAGCTTGAGGAGGATAGGAGTTAGTTCTTCTTTAAATTTTTGATAGAATTCACTTGTGAAGCCATTAGGCCCAGGACTTTTCTTTTTTGGGAGTTTTTTGATAACTGTTTCGATCTCATTTGTTGTAATTGATCTGTTTAGGTGTTCTGATTCTTCCAGATTGATTTTTGGAAGATTATATGATTCAAGAAATTTGTCCATTTCACCAAGATTGTCTAATTTTTTGGCATAGAGTTCTTCATAGTATTTTCTTACAATGCTTTGTATTTCTGTTGTGTCAGTTGTTATTTCTCCACTGTCCTTTCTAATTTTATTTATTTGAGTCCTCTTTTTTTTTTTTCTTGGTGAGTCTAGTTAAAGGTTTATCAATCTTGTTTACCTTTTCAAAGAACCAGCTTCTGGTTTTATTGATCCTCTGTATTGTTTCCTAGCCTCTATGTCATTTATTTCTGCTCTTATCTTTATTATTTTCTTCCTTCTACTTGTCCTGGGTTTTATTTGCTGTTGTTATTCTAGTTCTTTTAGATGCAGGGTCAGGTTGCTTATTTGAGCTTTTTCTAGCTTCTTATGATATGCCTGTAATGCAATGAACTTCCCTCTCAGAACTGCTTTTGCTGTGTCCCATAAATTTTGAGTTGATGTATGCTCATTATCATTTGTTTCTAGAAACTTTTTTATTTCTTCTTTGATCTCATTGTTAATCCATTCATTATTTAATATCATGCTATTTAGTTTCCAAGTGTTTGAGTATTTTTCAGTTTTTCTTTTGTGGTAAATTTCTAGTTTCATGGCATTGTGATCAGAGAAAATGCTTGATATGATTTCAATCTTCTTAAATTTATTGAGACCATTTTTGTGTCCTAACATGTGGTCTATCCTAGAAAACGTACCATGAGCACTTGAGAAGAATGTATATTCTACTGCTTTAGGGTGAAAAGTTCTGAAGATATCTATTAAATCAAGTTGATCTAGTGTCTCCTTTAAGTCTGCTGTTTCTTTATTAATTTTCTTTCTTGAGGATCTATCCAGTGTTGTTAGAGGGGTTTGAAATCCCCTACTATGATAGTATTGCTGTTAATCTCGCCCTTTATATCCATCAAAGTCTGCTTTATGTATGTCGGGGCTCCTATATTTGGTGCATAGATATTTATAATAGTTATATCTTCCTGTTGAATTGTTTCCTTTATCATTATGTAGTGTCCTTCTTTATCTCTTAATACTGCCTTTGTTTTAAAGTCCATTTTGTCAGATATAAGTATTGCTACCCTGGCTTTTTTTTCATTTCCATTTGCATGAAATATTTTTTTCCATCCTTTTACCTTCAGTCTATGTGCATCTTTTGTTTTACGGTCTGTCTCTTGTAGACAGCATATGTATGGGTCCTGTTTCTTTATCCATGCAGCTACCCTATGTCTTTTGATTGGATCATTTAATCCATTTACATTTAATGTTATTATTGATATGTAGTTGTTTATTGCCATTTTATTCTTTAAAGCTGTATTCTTCTTTTGTTCTATTCGTTCCTCCCTTTAAACTGTTCACAAGAGGCCCCTTAGTATCTCTTGCATAATTGGTTTGGTTTTTATGAATTTCTTGAGGCTTTCTTTGTCTGGGAAGCTCTTTATTTCTCCTTCAATTTTAAACTTAGCCTTGCTGGATAGAGTAGTCTTGGTTGTAGGTTCTTGTTCTGCATTACTTTGAATATATCTTGCCATTCCCTTCTGGCCTCAAGTGTTTCTGTTGAGAAGTCTGATGTCATCCTTATGGGGGCTCCTTTGTAGGTGATAGCCTTTTTTTCTCTAGCAGCTTTTAAAATTTTTTCTTTATCCATTAGCTTTGGTATTTTAACTATGATGTGTCTTGGTGTAGATCTTTTTGGGTTTCTCTTTAATGGAGTTCTGTGTGCTTCTTGAACATGTGGAGTGTTTTCCAGCCTTAATTTAGGAAAGTTTTCTGCTATGATTGGATTGAACAAAGTTTCCATTTCCTGTCCTCTCTCCTCTTCTTCAGGCACCCCTATAATGCGAATGTTGTTTCTCTCCATGTTGTCACAGAACTCCCTTAGAGTTTCCTCACATTTTTTGAGTCTCTTTTCCTTTTTCTTCTCTGCTTCTGTGCCTTTGTTTATTGTGTCCTCTAACTCGCTTATTCGATCCTCAGCGTGATTCATCCTGCTTTTAAGTCCTTCCATTGTAGTCTTCAGTTCTTATACTGTATTTGTCATTTCTGTCTGATTCTTTTTTATTATTTCAATTTTGTTTTTTATACTTGTTATCTCTTTATTTAGGTGTTCATAATGACTATCCATTGTTGCTCTAATTTCTTTGAACATCCTAACTATTATTATTCTAAATTCTGCTTCTGGTAATTTGGTTATATCTGGTTCATTCAAGTCCTTCTCTGGGGATTTCTCTTGATTCATTTGGTTTGCATTCCTCTGCCTGCCCATTTTATCTGTGTATAAGCAAGTTGTGGCCACTGGAGTCCAGTAGGTGTTGCCTTTGTGTTCTCTAGGTGTGGTCTGTCTGCAGGCCCCTCACCCCCTCTGCCGCTGCCTAGGGTGGTTGGGTATGGGAGTTGCCAGCGCCGGCCCACTGTGTCTTTTGCTGTGATTTCTGCCTCTCCTCTGCGGGAGGGGCTCTCACTCAAGCCACAAGCCTTAGCACCAAGGGTAGAGGTGAGCACCTTTGCTCAGCTGCGGGCCCAGCTTGTTTCCGGACTTCTGCCCAGAACCCACAGTCAGAGCCTGCTCGCCACAGTTTCACGGGTTGGGCGGGGCTTTTGACGTGCTCTCAGCTGTGAGCCTTTGCCCGTCCGGAGCTTTAGCCCCGTCCTCGAGGCCAGGGCCCTTCTGCACAGGGTCGCAAACCCAGGTTTATTGGGCTGGGCGTGTTTGCTGGCTTCCACTCAGCTGCTAGCTTCCGCTCGTCCCGGACTGTACCCCATCTCTGTGCTTGGAGCCCGCCTGTGCACATATAATGGCAAACCGTGGTTTCTCCTGCCGGGCGGGGCTGGTAGCATGAGCTCAGCCGCGAGCCCCCGCCCATCCCTGGTCCTAGCCCGGTCCCCGCAGTCAGGGCCGGCTTGCGTAGGGTCGCAGAGCAGATTTCTGCTCGTTCCTGGCCTCCCGCTTTGTCCCCGTAGGTGGCATTACAGGTGGGCCCGCAGCTTCCGGAGTGCTTTCGTGTGTTCCCTCCGACCCTGCTGTTCTAGACCGAGCTCATTCTGGCTTGGCCTCCGCCCACGCCGACAGAACCTCGTTTCAGCGTCCTGCCACACCAAACCCTTCAGCAACCCTCGGCAGAGTAGGAAGGGACCTAATACTCCACACTGTAGGCCTGGGAGCTCCCTCACTTGTTTCACAGCTCAAAACTGTCCAAACGTCTCTTCTAGGCTCTAGGACTGCAGGCTGGGGCTTGGTTCCTGGGACCCAAGTTTCTCCCTCTCCGCCAAACTTTCCTCCCGCCACGCTGGTCTCTCCGGGCTGCCGTTTGCTCCGGGGAGCTCGGCAGCCCTCTTCACGATTTTGCTATTCCTACCAGTCTCAATGTGGCTTCTTCTGTGTTCCTTGGTTGAAGAGTCCACTTAGTTTAGTTCAAAGTTGGTTTATCCAGATGATGGTTCTTAAAATTGAGTTATAATCCACTTTGGTTCCGGGAGTTGGAAGTTGGTACGTCCACCTACTCCATTCCCATCTTGCCATCTCTTCTTTCTTTTCTTTTAATTTTTTTAAATTTTAAATTTTATTTTAATTTATTGTATTTACATAGATTCTAGTGTCCCCCTGAATGCACCCTCCCCTCCTTCATGTACCCCCACGCGTAATGCCCACACCCCTTCCCCCCAGGATTTGCTTTTCTGCTCTCATCCCATCCTATCATCCCTTTTCCCTCTGTCCACTTTCCCTCTGGATCCTTCGATTCTGCCTCTGTCTCTATTCTGTTCCTCAGTTCATATTGTTTGTTGGATTCCTCAAATAAGTGAGGTCATACAATATTTTTTTTTCTCTGCCTGGCTTATTTCATTTAACATAATAGTTTCCAGGTCCATCCATGTTGTCACAAAAAATAATATTTTCTTCTTTTTCATGACCCCATAGTATTCCATTGTATATGTACCATTGCTTTTTAATTCACTCATCCACTGATGGACACTTAGGCTATTTCCAGATCTTGGCTATTGTAAACAATGCTGCCATAAACATGGGAGTGCATTTCTTCTTTTGAATAGTTGATGTGGCATTCTTGGGATATATTTCTAAAAATGGGATGGCTGGGTCAAAAGGCAGTTTTATTTATAATTTTTTGAGGAATCTCCATACTGTTTTTCACAGTGGCTGCACCAGTCTGCATTCCAGCAGTGCAGGAGGGTGTCTCTTGTAGACAGCATATGTACAGTTCCTGTTTTCTTATCCATTCAGCTACCCTATGTCTTTTAATTGGAGCATTTAATCCATTTACATTTAAGGTTATTATTGATATATAATTGTTTATTGTGATTTTTTTCTTTAAATCTACATTCTTCTTTTACTATATTCTATATTCTTTTCCCCTTTGTTCTGTTTACAACAGGCCCCTTAACATTTCTTGTAGCATTGATTTGGTTGTGAAGAATTCCTTAATTTTTTTTTTTTTTTTTTTGTCTGGGAAGCTTTCTATTTCTCTTCAATTTTCAATGATAGCCTTGCTGGATAAAGAAGCCTTGGTTGTAGGTTCCTGTTCTGCATTACTTTGAATATTTCTTGCCATTGCCTTCTGGCCTCAAGTGTTTCTGTTGAAAAATCGGATGTCATCCTTATGGGGATTCCTTTGTAGGTGATTGCCT
Organism: Rhynchonycteris naso; assembly: GCA_037038555.1. Taxonomy (NCBI): domain Eukaryota; kingdom Metazoa; phylum Chordata; class Mammalia; order Chiroptera; family Emballonuridae; genus Rhynchonycteris; species Rhynchonycteris naso. Next base: position 108,114,648 of record CM072996.1, on the reverse strand, counting down.
GTTTTTCTCTTGCAGCTTTTAGTATTCTTTCTTTATCTCTTAGCTTTGTTATTTTGATTATGATGTGTCTCGATGTGGGTCTCTTTGGGTTCTTTTTTAATGGGGTTCTCTCTGCTTCTTGAACCTGTGTGACTCTTTTCTGGATCAATTTAGGGAAATTTTCAGCTGTAACTTTTTCAAACAATTTCTCTATTCCTTGTTTTTTCTCTTCTCCTTCAGGAACCCCTATAATGTAGATATTGTTTCTCTTTATGTTGTCACACAGCTCTCTTAGAGTTTCCTCTGACTTTTTGATCCCATTTTCTTTTTGCTGTTCTGCTTCTGTGCGTTCGCTTATCTTGTCCTCTAAGTCACTGATTCGACCCTCTTCTTTATCCAGCCTTCTTTTAATTCCTTCTAGTGTAGTCTTAATTTCTGATATTGTGTTTGCCTTTTCTATCTGGTTCTTCTTTATGATTTCTGTGTCCTTTTTGTTGCTTACAATTTCTTTATTTAGGTGTTAATTAAGTCCATCCATTGTAGCTTTGAGATCCTTACGCATCTTAACAATCAGTATTTTATATTCTGCATCCGGTAATTTGATTACTTTCGTTTCATCCAAATCTTTTTCTTGTTGTTTCATATGACTTAAGTTTCTCTCTCTTCCCATTGTTCTCTGTGTGGCTTGCAGGCTTGTTCCTGTTGTGGTCTCCTTACCTAGTAGAGCTGCTTTAAAGTCTTGATTTGTCTGTTTTCAGTTTACTTATTTCAGCAGTGGGCTTGTTTACTGATCTCCACAGGGGGGCTTATTTGAAACTGTATCCAGGAATGCGGTGGGTGTGACCTCTGAGAATCTGAAGGTGGGTTCTTCCATCTGCTCTCCGGGGGTGGTGTGCCTTCTTGGTGTATCTCCCTAGAGACATGAGTTATTGCCCCTCTACCCCACTTCCTGCTTTCAGCTGTGCCTTTTGCACTAATTGGAGCTGGAGAGCTTTTTGGAGGTGGGTCACCTGGAACCATTTTAGGCTTGTGCTGTGTGGAGGGATCAACCGCTCCCTCCAGCTATGGCGGCCTCTGCACTGGATGAGTCAGCTTCTCAGGTCATCCCAGGCATTTCTCTGCCTGTCACCATATCTCTTGTTCTCCCCACTTAACTCATGGGAGACAAGCTAGTCCTCTCAGCCCTCCTCGCCCCCGGGGCCCCAGGCAAGTGGCTGTGAGTAATATTTTCTGCTCTGTTCCTTTAAGGCACCGCTGCCACTTCCCACACACAGAATTTTGCTCTTCCCCTCTCTCAATGCCTTCTGTCTGTCTCCTCCAGTCCCTGGTTTTCTAGGCTGGGTCTCCAGTTCTGAGTCTGAGGGCCCCCCTCTCTCAAGGTCTCTCTCCTTGTAATGAGGGCCCTTCTGAACTCTCAGCCTCAGCCTTCCCTCGCTCCTGGAAGCAGGGGAGGCCCCACTGTGCCCCCGCACTCCCTATCAGGATCAGTGTGGATTCTTCTTAGTTCCTTGGTTTTCAAGACCTGTTCTTTTAGTCCAAAGTTGGTTTTTCATGATGATTGTTCCTAAATTAATTTGTAATCCAGTTTGATGGTGTGAGCTGGTAGTCTGTGCATCTGCCTACTCCACTGCCATCTTAAAATCCTGAGCCATTTTCTTTATAGTATCTAAGGTAGAGGCCATGGAGCCATCCATAGTGCCTGAGGCCAACTTGCTTGAGCCAATAGAGACATGACTGTGGGGGAAGAAGAAAGAGAGAAACAGACAGAGAAGAGAGGGAGGTGGAGAAGCAGATGGTTGCTTCTCCTCTGTGCCCTGACCAGGAATCCAACCTGGGACACCCACATGCAGGTCAATACTCTACCACTGAGCCAACCGGCCAGAGCCAAGAAAATGAACAACTCAATTTCGTTGAATCATCAAAGAATGCAAGATCTCATTTTCTTCAATTAAATTAACTTTGACTATTCATGATGTGATTTCTGATATCAAACTTGGTGAAACATTAACTGTATGGTTTTCAGTCAGAGGGGATAACCAGTCCAAGCAAATGGATTCACTTGGTCCAGGAAAAAATCCAGTCAATATTCAGTAAAAAGCCAAGAGAGAAAGAAATAATATTGCAGCAGAATAAATGTATTTAAAATGATGATACTTAGTGGATCAGGCAAACTACTGTATCTGGTTTCAGGATTTTAGCTTTCAGTCTGGGCAAAAAGAGCTTGTTGCTGTTCACTCTAAGTTAACTTCCTGCTGTTGCTTTGTCTTGAAGGATTTTTAAAAATTTTATTTTTAAAACAAAACCAAGTATTTCAATCAACTAAATGTATAACTCTCTTCATTTCCTTCTTTGACTTAGAAAAAGACATGGGATTGGGGAAATTTAGTTTCTTTTCTTTTTGTAATAGAGACAGAGAGACAGAGAGAGGGACAGATAGGGACAGACAAGGACAAACAGACTTGAACACAGAGAGATGAGAAACATCACTTCTTCTTCGCAGCTCCTTAGTTGTTTACTGATTGCTTTCTCATATGTGCTCTGACTGAGGGGCTACAGCAGAGTGAGTGACCCCTTGCTCAAGCTAGCGACCTTAGGCTCAAGCCAGTGACATTGGGCTTTAAGCCAGCGACTTTTGGGCTCAAGCCAGTGACCATAGGGCCATGCTTATGATCCCACACTAAAGCCAGCAACCCCATGCTCAAGCTGGTAAGCCCCACGCTCAAGCTGGATGAGCCTGCGCTCAAGCTGGCTACCTTGGGGTTTCAAATCTGGGTCCTCTGCATCCCAGTCTGATACTCTATCTAATGTGCCACCACCTGGTCAGGCAGAAATTTAGTTTCTTTCCTAGAAAATATCTCCATAATAAAATTAACATTTTATTTATTCTTTTTATTGTGTGTGTGTGTGTGTGTGTGTGTGTGTGTGAGAGAGAGAGAGAGAGAGAGAGAGAGAGAGAGATGGAGAGAGAGAGAGAGAGAGAGAGAGAGAGATAGGAAAGGAGGGAGGTGATGAGAAGCATCAACTTGTAGTGTGTCACTTTTTTTTTAGTTGCTCATTGATTACTTCTCTCATGTGTCTTGACTAAGGGGCTTAAGCTGAGCTGATGACCCCTTGCTCAAACCAGTGACATTAGGCTCAAGCCAGCAACTTTGGTATTAAAGACAATGACCTTTGGGCTCAAGCCAGAAACCATTGGGTCATGTTGATGACCCCACGCTCAAGCCAGAGATTATGTGCACTCAAGTAGGTGAGCCTGGGCTCAAGCCAGCAACCTTGGGGTTTTGAACCTGGGATTTCAGTGTCTCAGGTCGACACTCTATCCACTGTGCCACCACCAATCAAACAACTTAACACTATTTAATAGATTGTTGTGAAATGCAAATATAGGCTGATATATATAAACACAAAAAGATTTTCCCCCCTCCTGTCCTTATAAGATTATTCTGTTTTTTTAAATTTATTTTATTTTTATTTTATTCATTTTAGAGAGGAGACACAGAGTGAGAGAGAGAGAGAGAGAAAGAGAGAAAGGGGGGAGGAGCTGGAAGCATCAACTTCCATATGTACCTTGACCGAACCAGTGCAGGGTTTTGAACTGGCAACCTCAGTGTTCCCAGGTCAATACTTTATCCACTGCACCACCACAGGTCAGGCTAAGCTTATTCTTATTGATAGTTTTTGCTAGTTTTTTTTCAGCTCTCTGTCCAATTTGGTTGAGTCAACCACTAGGGTGCCCCCAACTTTCCATTCCTCCTACAATCAAGGGGAAAGACACTTCCTTTTATATATATATTTTATTATTATTAATTCTAATGGGGTGACACCAATAAATCAGGGTACATATGTACAATGAAAACTTCTCCAGGTTATCTTATCATTCAATTGTGTTGCATACCCATCACCAAAAGTCAAATTGTCCTCTGTCACCTTCTATCTGGTTTTCCCTGTGTCCCTCCCCTCCTCCCTATTCCACTCTTCCCTCCCTCCCCCCCTCCCGTAACCACCACTCTCTTGTCCATGTCTCATATTCTCACTTTTATGTCCCACCTATGTATGAAATCATGCTGTTCTCAGTTTTTCTTTTTTTCTGATTTACTTATTTCACTCCGTATAATGTTATCAAGGTACATCCATTTTGTTATAAATGATCCGATGTCATCATTTCTTATGGCTGAGTAGTATTCCATAGTATATATATACCAAAGCTTTTTAATCCACTCATCTTCTGACGGACACTTGGGCTGGTTCCAGATCTTCGCTATTGTAAACAATGCTGCCACGAACATGGGGGCGCATTTCTTCTTTTCGAACAGTGCTATGGTGTTCTTAGGGTATATTCCTGTAAGTGGAATAGCTGGGTCAAAAGGCAGTTCGATTTTTAATTTTCTGAGGAATCTCCAAACTGTTTTCCACAGTGGCTGCACCAGTCTGCAATCCCACCAGCAGTGTAGAAGGGTTCCCTTTTCTCCACATCCTCGCCAGCACTTGTTCTGTGTTGTTTTGCTGATGAGTGCCATTCTGACTGGTGTGAGGTGATATCTCATTGTGGTTTTAATTTGCATTTCTCTAATGATTAGTGATGTTGAGCATTTTTTCATATGCCTATTGGCCATCTGTATGTCCTCTTTGGAGAAATTTCTATTAATTTCTTTTGCCCATTTTTTGATTGGATTGTTTGTCTTCCTGGTGTTGAGTTTTATAAGTTCTTTATAAATTTTGGTTATTAACCCCTTATCAGACGTGCTGTCGAATATGTTCCCCCATTGTGTGGTTTGTCTTTTTATTCTGTTCTTATTGTCTTTAGCTGTGCAAAAACTTTTTAGTTCGATATAGTCCCATTTGTTTATCTTGCCTTTTATTTCATTTGCCTGTGGAGATAAATCGGCAAATATACTGCTGCTACAGATTTCGGAGAGCTTGCTGCCTATGTTTTCTTCTAAGATGCTTATGGTTTCACGGCTTACATTTAAGTCTTTTATCCATTTTGAGTTTGTTTTTGTGAATGGTGTAAGTTGATGGTCTAGTTTCATTTTTTTGCAGGTAGATGTCCAATTTTCCCAACACCATTTGTTAAAGAGGCTGTCTTTACTCCATTGTATGTTCTTTCCTCCTTTGTCAAATATCAGTTGTCCATAAAGCTGTGGGTTTATTTCTGGGTCCTCTGTTCTGTTCCATTGATCTATGTGCCTGTTCTTATGCCAGTACCAGGCTGTCTTGAGTATAATGGCCTTATAGTAAACCTTGATATCTGGAAGAGTGATACCTCCTGCTTTATTTTTCCTTTTTGAGATTGCTGAGGCTATTCGTGTTCTTTTTTGGTTCCATATAAATTTTTGGAATATGTGTTCTAAGACACTTTCTTTGACAGTTTTTTTTTTTTTTAAATCAGGATTACCGCAGTACCTAACTAGATTTCTCATGAAGATCAATAGCACAACACATGTAAAACACACGTAAAACACTTAGCAAAGTGTAGGCACATAGTAATTATAAATAAATATTAATTATTATAATGAAAAGTCCAAAATGAAATGTGGCAAACATCTCCTTACTCAAACAGTGATTGTGAACTGAAGGGTATGCCCCTTGCTAGTTGCTAGTTGGTGGGTTCAATCTCAATATGGAATTCTAAGTGTTTAATTCAGAGGGACTCAGACAATCTTTCTGAATGGGAATAATTTCTGTTCTTCTGAAGTTCCAGATCCCCTGGGTATGGTAGGATTCTGTGTTCTAAGCATCAGGGGTGAGCAGAAACAAAGCGGAGATGCCTCATCTTTCTAGAAAAGAATAGTGTGGCTTAGATGTTCTAACCATTCAAGATGGATTTCACATTATGTCTAGTATCCAGCTAAGTGACATGATGCTAAAAACCAGAGAGGCTAGAGATTGCTACTTGAGTGTATATGTGTACTGTAAGAATGAGTATTATTCATTTATTATAATTTGATTTGATGGCAATGGAATGATTGGGTGAGTGGTACCACCAGGGAGCTTTTTAGAAAATGAGTATTTGTGGTTGAGGCTATATGGAATGCCCGCTGTGCTGTGTGCTTTATGTAGGTTATCTTATGGGAACCTCACAACCGTATAAGATGCCTATTATTACTTCAGTTCACAATGTGTTATTACTTCACTCTCACAAATAGAGGCCATGAGAGGTTAAGCAATTCTTCTGAGACCACACAGCAAGTAAATGGCAGGGGTGGGATTAAGATTCAGTTCTCAGACTTGAAAGTTCATGTTCTCTTATTTTATTTTTTAATTTCAAAATACTGTCTTCTTTCAAAATAGGATGAGCAGACAAAAAGAAAGGAACACACAGAGATAATTTGTCTGCTAAATAACTGGTGTTATGGGGTTGAGAAACAGCCTTGAAGAAAACCCCTAAAGCTCAGGGTCCAAGAAACTGAAAATGGGGTTTATCACTGGGAAATCAGCCAGAGTTTACCGGGACTGGGACTACTCTGAAGCTGGGATGGCACTTCGGAAATGTCCTGAATTGAGCCTTTCTATGCCTTCTCCTCCAGTCATTGAATGCAGTTGCTTCTGGGGACTGGGCATGACTTTGGGAAAGACATCTGTAGTGAGGGGACCATTTTGTTATGGGTACTCCGCTACAAGGTGTCAGCAGGCAACACCACTGGTGCTGTGGGAAGTGGGCTCTCAATGGCACACAGCAGCATCCACCACATCTCTGTGTCCTGGGTGGTCATTATGTGCTTCCTCCACTGTCCCTTTCCTTCACTGCTTTCTTCTACTTCAGTCCTTCAGTCTAGGAGACAGAACATTCACATTTACTGAGTATTGTGTGCTTGGCACTGTGGTAGGTATGTCATATTTATATTCTTATGCATCCCTCGAACCAATTCTGAGAAGTAGGAGGAAACTGAGATTTATAGAGTGACTTGCCCCAGGTGGCAAGAGCCATAGCTAGGTTCCAGCATAAGGTGGTTCATGGCCAAAGGCTGTGCCCCTCCCCTACACTGCTACTGTGTCTGTCGTCCCTGTCCAGTCTATTCTAGTCACAGTTTTCAAAACTACTATTTCTAATATCCTTCAGCAGATATTTCTAAAAACGCCTTACCACATAGCTTTTTAGAAATTTGTTTATTTTGCTTACATCACCTCTTTTAGTACACTGTATTTAATTTGCAGGGAGCTATACAACTTAAAATCTGGTAATCATCAAGGATCTATAAATATTGAGGTGAAGACAAAATAATTTCATTATGTTTATCAGAAACTCACTAAAGTAATTTTGAATGCCTTCATCAAAAATACTTACAATATAATAAAAACAAATACTTAGATTGGAATCAGTTTCTTAGGCCCCCATATATTAAGTCATTAAAATTAGGTCTTCCCTTAACTTTCAGTAATCACTTGGAGAATCACCTCTTAAAAGCAACATAATCAAAGAAGTTCATCTGACTCTAAAAAATTGGGAAGTTTTTTTAAAAAAATGAGAATAGTAAAGTGATATCAATTTAGTAACAAATAAAATGTACTTTTCTCTCCTTGATTGTTTTTCTCTTTGAATTTTCCCAGTGGTCTTAGCCCCCCCCCCAAATCATAGTTTTGTTCTTTTTCTCCTTTAAGAAGTGACAAAAGGGAAAAATGTTTCTTGGTCAAATTTCTTTTTTGCAGAGCTATTGATAGGTTCTTTCTTCACTTCTACTGAAATGTTCAAAATAGCTTTGAAAAATTTTTTTGTCAGTCCTTCAAATTATTTTAAAAATATATATCTGTGAATTAAACTTTCATACCAGTGACTGTTTACTGTAGAAGGTAATGTAATTTTTTAGTATTGCTGGCCCCTAAATTTCCAAGTCCTGGAAGCTATTGGTTTTCTATACACATTTATCAAATCAACCAATCTTGCTTATTACAGAGATGCCTCTGTAAAATGTTAAAAAAATCTTATTGCTTCTTTTCCTTCATGGAAGGAGCTATTTTCTCTTTTGTGCATTTCCTTACAAAGAATGGATTTAAGGAACAAAACCCACCTTTCAGAGTCAGACTCATGGTGCTCAGCAGAGAAATGTGGCAAAGTCCTAGGCATAGGACCATGGCTGACATGCTACTTTTTCTTCTATTTTTGGACAAATGGTGGAAGGAAAGATTGGTTTCTGACCTAGTATGCGAGTTTCTTTCTCAGGTAGTTCACTCTTGCTCCCCACATTTGGAGCTAGAGTCTTGGGAAGGGTCTCCCACAAATCCTTATTTGCTTAAGTTCTTCAAAGTTTGTATAGACTGGTGGCCCAGCCTTATAGCAAACTAACTTCTGGAAGGCATTCTATGTTTCTTTACTGCTACCTTCTTCATTTTTTTTGTATATTCAAAACCAATAGTATTTTTTCAGTACCTTACTGGTTAAGCATTTTCTAGTACCTAAGAAAAAGAAAAATTGTTTTTGAGTTTTGACCAACCTGATTAGTAAAAACATTGAAGCACAAAATGATTTAAAGTTTGTATGCTTTAAAGATCAAGTCATTAAAAAATACCCTTTGTTCTTAGTTTTATGTGTAGGAAAATCTTGAGGTTAATTCACTGACCATGTGGGATAATTTGACTCTCAATCAGTAAATTTAAAAGATCTTTCATAACATAAAAAAGATCCAGCCTTGCCAAGGACAAATGACTGGCACTGAAATTCCTTTGTTAGCTTAAGTCATTGATATGTAAAACAAAAGAAAATGCTCTGGCAAAAAACAGAGGAATGTCCAGATGGTTTCTATCTATTTTCTCATTGATTGTATAATTAAAATCCCCTTTAATCATCAGAAAAATTGAGATAGAATGTTTATAATAGAACAGTACTGTGTTTTGAAGAAATACTTCTTCTGTGGTAGGTTCACTAGTAATGAAGTACTGGCAGCAACTAGTTCATGAATTTGTCTTATGAAGAAAAGATGTCCAGATAATTCACTAGCTTATTTGTAGCATTATGTTCGTTGTGACAGATAAGAGCAAACCGCAATTATGAAAATGATTCTGAACTAGCAATAATCATCTGATTTTAAGTTGATATTTCCCTTTACCTGAAACAGGATTCACATTTTGATGAATTAAGAGATGGACCAGTTCATTTGTGAGGTTAGTAACTAATGAAAGTACAAATAAACTAGTTATTAAACTATTTATAGTTCATATTATCAGCAGTCATGAGATGAACTTTATTTGCCTGGTGAACCCTGACCTATTCTTGCTAAACTATCTTTTGTGAAATGATGTGCCTCTTGACCAACATGAATGATACTGGTCATCAGAATTACATTACCATGTGTTCCTTTACATTCCATCTTTTGGTCACTAGATTGCACACTATTACTATATACATATAAAATATGCCCATGTATGTATGCTTTTAATTGGTGGGTGACTATCTTTTTAGTTTGAGTGACTACTTGGACCCTTGTGATGACTTTGTATGACACTATATCTACATATATCTCTATGTCTGTATCTATATCTATCGTATCTGTCTTCTTAGTAATGATTTAGAATGGAAAATAAACCAAAACAAACATTTTAGTGATTGATCTTTAAGTTTTGAGGTGTTTTTATAACTTAGTGATTATTTTATTTTTTATTTTTTAAATTTTTATTAATTTTAATGGGGTGACATTAATAAATCAGGGTACATATGTTCAAAGAAAACATCTCCAGGTTATCTTGTCATTCAATTATGTTGCATACTCATTACCCAAAGTCAAATTGTCCTCTGTCACCTTCTATCTGGTTTTCTTTGTGCCCCTCCCCTCCCCCCACTACCTCTGTCTTCTCCCTTCCCCCAGCCCGTAACCACCACACTCTTGTCCATGTCTCATAGTCTCACTTTTATGACCCACCTATGTATGAAATCATGCAGTTCTCAGTTTTTTTCTGTTTTACTTATTTCACTCCATATAATGTTATCAAGGTCCATCCATTTTGTTGTAAATGATCCGATGTCATCATTTCTTATGGCTGAGTAGTATTCCATAGTATATATGTACCAAAGCTTTTTAATCCACTTGTCCTCTGACGGACACTTGGACTGTTTCCAGATCTTCGCTATTGTGAACAATGCTGCCACGAACATGGGGGCACATTTCTTCTTTTTGAACAGTGTTATGGTGTTCTTAGGGTATATTCCTAAAAGTGGGATAGCTGGGTCAAAATTAGTGATTATTTTTAAGGTCTTTACATTGGTCCAAGAAATGGGACAATATTGTTATGTCTTTTAAATGCTAATGAGACAAAATAGAGGAACATAGGATCTCTTTCCCAGCAGTTTTTGGCAAAGGCTATAGAAATAAAGTTATGGTGGACCCAGTACTACAGGAAAAGCAGTGTCATTGGTCTAGTTGCTGGGTTCAGGGAAGAATGGGGATGATTGTGGAGAAGGTTTAGTTTTCTATGGCTCTTGCAAGCCTGTGTAGTTCTCAATGGGTAATGACTCACAACTAAAGAGCTAAAGGCATAGGAAGGTAGGGCAAGATGCATAGGTACAGATCACTACCATGTTTACTAATCGCTTACTATAAACCATGTGCAGTGCTAAGGATTTCATGCAGATTGTCTCATTTCACAGCCAGAGATGGGTACTGTCATTATCCCCCTTCATGCATGAGGATAGGAGAGGATTTGGGAAATTAGGTAATTTGGAGAATCTGAAATTTAAATTTGGGTACTTTCACTTGAGATGCAACCTCTCTAGGCCATTACATTGTTCTGCCTCAAGGTATAAACATACCCTTATTGCATAAGCAAGCTAAGGTGCTTATCACCATTCTAATGAGGACTTTGAAAGATCTGTATCTATATAAGGGAACATTTCTGCAGCAAACATTGTAAGAAAAAGAACTGCTGTTTGTTGCAGGTTGCTGGTTTTCTTTCTCCTTTCTCCTTGGTGGTTCAGCAGGAAGTGATGGTCATAGGAAAGATGGAAAGGATGAAGGTAGCACTCAAGAGTTTGACCTGCTGTGACTCTGCTTGCCAATTGCAAGAATGTCTCAATTCCTGTTCTGTATTTCAAAACCAAGATTTGTTTTTGTATAGGTTTTGCATAGTTTTGGTTGATCAGTGATTTTTTCTTTTTTAGCCAATGGATAACTGAGATTGCCATGGTGATCATGTAATGTAACCTATTATTTAGGACATTACATAACTTAATAAGTGGTCATCCCAATAAACCTAATACTCATCGGACACCACACATAGTTATTAGAATATAGTTGACTATATTCCCTAAACTGTACTTTACATCCTTATGACAATCCTGTAACAACCGGTTTGTATTTCTTAATCTCTTCACCTTTTACACCTGCCCTCCAATCCCCTTCCCATTGGTGACTGTCAAAATGTTCTTGGTATCTATGGGTTTGTTTCCGTTCTGCTTGTTCATTTATTTTGTTTTTTAGATTCAATTGTTGATAGATATGTATTTATTGCCATATTATTGTCTGTATTTTTGATGTTTTTCTTTTTCTTCCTCTTCTTTTTACAGAAGACCCTTTAACATTTCATGCAATACTTGTTTGGTGGTGATAAACTCGTTTAGCTTTTTCTTGTCTGGAAAGCTCTTCATATGTCTTTTGATTTTAAATGATAGCTTTGTTGTGTGAAGTAATTTTCCTTGCTTTTTATCACTTTGAATATTTCTTGCTACTCCATTCTGGCCCACAAAGTTTCTGTTGAGAAATCAGTTGACAATCTTATGGAAGATGCCTTGCAGGTAGCTAACTGCTTTTCTCTAATTGTTTTTTAAGATCCTCTTTTCATCTTTAACCTTTTGCATTTTAATTATGATGTGTCTTAGTGTGGTCCTTTTTGTGTTCATATTGTCTGAAACTCTGAACTTTCTGGACTTATACATCTATTTCTTTAACCAGGTTAGAAAAGTTTTCTGTCATTTTTTTTTCCAAATAGGTTTTCAATTTCTTGTTCTCTCTCTTCTCCTTCTGGCACCCCATGTAGCAAATATTATGCTTGAAGTTGTCCTAGAGGCTCCTTATGCTATCTTCATTATTTGGGGGGTTCTTTTTTCTTTTTGCTATTCTAATTGGGTGATTTTTGCTTCCTTATATTCCAAACTACTGATCTGATTCTTTGCTTTATTTGCTCTACTGTTAATTGCCTGTAAATTATTCTTTATTTTAGTTAATGTATCCTTCATGTTTGACTAGTTCTTTTTTATGGTTTCCATGTTCTTCTTTATGGTGTTGAAATTCTCGCTATGTTCATTGAGCATCTTATAACCAGAGTTTTGAAGTTTGTACCTAATAGAGTGCTTTTCTTCAATTTGTTTAGTTCTTTTTCTGGAGTTTTTTGTTCTATTCTTTAATTTGGGACATGTTTCCTTCTTTCCTCATTTTGGCAGCTTTTATGTGTTTGTTTCTATGTATTAGATAGAGCCATTATATTTCCTGGGCTTGATAGAGTGACCTTATATAGTGGGTGTTCTGTAGGGTTCAGTGGCACAGCCTCCTCAATCACCCAAGCTGAGCACTCCAAGTGTATCTCTTCTGGTATGGGCTATGTACATATTCCTGTTGCAGTTGAGTCCTGATGGCTGTTGGTGCATCAGTGGAAGGGATTTACCCCCAGGCCAATCAGCTTCAGGGACTGGCTATAACCACCAACCACCATGGGGGACTAGCTGTGCAGGATCCTACCCCACAAAGAAGACTTACTTCTGTGGGGCTTAGATGCCACTGAGTCTGTTCTTTATTTTTTATTTTTTGACAGAGACAGAGAGAGAGAGTCAGAGAGAGGGAGAGACAGACAGGAAGGAAGAGAGATAAAAACAATAAATTTGTCATTGCAGTTCCTTAGTTGTTCAGTGATTACTTTCTCACATGTGCCTTGACCGGGGGGGGGGCTACAGCAGAGCAAGAGACCCCTTGCTCAAGCCAGTGACCTTGAGGTCAAGCCAGTGACCATGAGGTCATGTCTATGATCCCACGCTCAAGCCAGTGACCCCTCACTCAAGCTGGTTAGTCCTTGCTCAAGCCGGATGAGCCTGCACTCAAGCCAGTGACCTCGGGGTTTCAAACATGGGTCCTCTGTGTCCCAGTCTGATACTCTATCTGCTGCGCCACCACAACCACCTGGTCAGGCATGAGTCTGTTCCTTGAATGTGTCACTTGTGGAGCTTGTTGTCACTTGTGAACACAGTATGAAGCTGTCCATTGGGTATGCTGTCTCTGGAGCCTTCTGGGAGGTGTAGGTCAAGGTCAGCTGCCACCTGTGTTCTGCCTGGGGTCACCTGGCATGAGCTACAAAGCAATTTGCAGATGGCTGTTACTTGTGCTAGGCTTGGAGGTGCTCAGGTGAGCCCAAGCTGTCAACCAAGGCCAGCTGCTGCTAGTGCGAAATCTGGGGCCACTTAATGAAAGGTATGAGGCATGCTGAGGCCAGAGGCTGCTTGCTTGAGAGATTTTAGGAACATCTGAAGCGTGAGCTAAGATAGGCCATTTGTACGGACAAGCCACTGGAAACAGCTTGGGTTGGGCACACAAGTTGGGTGGGGTGGGGTCTCAGGGAATCACTAGGACAGGGACAACAGTATTAGCCAGGTGATGAGACCCAGAAATGGAACCCACCTGCCAGCTCTTTGGGGGGAGGTTCTCAGAAAAGGAACAAGAGCCTCTGCCAGTACTTTTGTCTAGCTGAAAGCTTCCCCTCTAGCTTGTGTGCTGATGCAGTTTCTCCACATATATCCTTGGCGCCTTTCAAGCAGCTGCCCCACTACTAGAACTTAGAGGGAGCGAGTCCAACTAAGGTCCTTTGAGAGGAACTGCCTGGGACTCTGGCAGCCCTCTGTCTCACTCAGCCTTAATTTCTGCTGTTTTTTACAGCCCGAAGTTATGGAGACTTCTCTTCTTGGCATTGGAACCCTGGACTTGGGGGTCTGGTGTGGGGCTGGGACCCCTCACTCCTCAGGAGGGACCTCCACAGCTGAGACATCCCTCCCAATTTTTATCTGCCACACATGAGTATAGAACCAGCCCATTTTACATCACTGCCATTCCTACCAGTCTTGATGTGGTTTCTTCCTTAATTCCCTAGTTGTAAGATTTCCATTCAGCTTGATTTCAGGCAGTTCTGAATGATGGTTGTTCTGTAGTTCAGTTGTAATTTTGATGTGGCTGTGAGATGATGCAAGTACTGCTTTAAATGATAATTTTAATTAAAAATCTTTTGAGGACGGGCTTTGAGGTTTTCTTGTTTACCACTGTATTCACAGCTTCCTGGCACAATGCTTAGTGAGTGTACGGTAGGCACTGAGAAAACACATGCTATTCTAGTTAAAGAGGAAGCATCATGTAGTGGGATGAATGTTGAATTAAATGTCTAAAACTATCTCTAGTATGGGATCTATGAACCTCAATTTCCTTATTTTTTTTTTAAGAGCGAGAGATAGGAAGGGAGAAAGAGGGGAAGAGGAAAGAGATGAGAAGCATCAACTCATAGTTCCTTCACTTTAGCTGTTTATAGATTGATTTTCATATGTGCATTGATCCTGGGACTCAAAGCAAGCCAGTGAGTGACCTTGGGCTCAAACCAGAGACCTTAGGTGTCAAGTTAGCCACCTTGGGCTCAAGCCAGTGATCTTGGGATGATGTTGATGACCCACGTTCAAGTTTGGTTGGGTGTAGCAAGCCCACATTTAAGCTGATGAACCTGCACTTTAACTGGTGAACTTAGGGTTTTGAACTGGGGCCCTCTGCATCCTGGGTTGATTATCTATCCACTGCACACCACCACAAGTCAGGTTAATATCCTCACTTATAAAATAAGTATAGTGATATTACTCTATTTAATTTGAAGTATTCTGTGATGATTAAATGAAATAATATATGGGTACTTTGTAAAACTACTGTAATTAAACACTGAGTGTTCAATAGAGTGTATTAAACATATATATTTCCCTACAATTGTTAGCCTTTGGCACAGACTTTATGTTATATATAGGTGATAAAACTGAATCATATGTCTCTGCTCTTTGAACACCAGGAAAGTTGAAACATTGTACACTTGTGTGTGCTCATCCTTGCTTAGCTCCCAGAGCCATTCTGTTTTCTGGGCATACCCAGATACTCATATGGAAATGCATTCAGCAAGTATCTGAAAAAAAAAAAAGATATAAAGAACTCCAGAGGACTAGGCAAAGTTAGTTAAAAGCCACATAATGAATAATGTTTTAGATGATCTATCTGGGAAAAACAGAGTTCAAGTTTGGAAGTCTTTTTTTCATCCTTTCTGAATTTTGCCATGTCTGTTTGCCTTAGAATGAGCAACACATTGATAATCAGAAACAGATTAGCGTTTGAGTAAGTGTCCTTCACATCAACCCCTGATTTCCCTTTGGTTCTATATAAGAAAAGGTTCATTACTTTCATTGGCATAAGCTTCTCATTTTGAAAAGTACTTGGATGAAATGTGTCCTGTGGTACTGAGTATTCTCCCTCTGAGTGTACTTCGTATATTGGATGTGTTGTCGAGTGTATTTGGACCCTCTTTAAGTGTTAGCAGCGAAATTATCTTAGATTGCTTTCTTTCAAACATAGATCTTTCATCACTGCTGGATCAGATGGTTTTATTGCCAAATGACAGGGCCACATGTGTGGGGTATTTTCAGGCAGCAATGTATGGACGCTGCTGCTAGAGAAGGAAATAAAGCCCTTAGGTTTTGGTAAAGGACTGAATGACTTACCCCCTTTTCCAAGAAACAATTCCAGAAACAAAATGTTTTCTCCTGAGCTTAAATGAAAAGCAGATACAACAAAGGCTTTAAACTGAGAAATAATAGATTCACTGGCATCAGGTACTGAAGGAATTGCACATTATTTAGACTTCTCAAAAAGTTGGCTAGGCTTGTTAGCTGGGGGTCCAAAAATTCTCTGGAAATTATTGTCTATGTTAACCATAAAACTACTAAACAGTTTATTATTGTCAAATTCACTTAAAATGGATAACCTTGATCTCTAAGTAATTCCCTTTAGGGAATTGCCTGTGGTAAAAATAAATTTTAGAAGTCCATTGTTAAGCATTTCATTAAATCAATGTGATTGAGGAAAATTTGATATTCCTATGGAAATTTCCATGCTTTTATTGCTCTTTCCATATTATTAAGATTAGTGATTCCTGTGTTAAAAAATCTGGGACTAGCATTTTCTCAGTTTAAAGTATAGCTTATGAATACTGATGGAAAGAATGTTACTGTGGAAATTCATTTATTCTCCTTAGTCTGCTTTATTTATCTTTTTACTTTCCAAGTTTACCTTAAACTCCTGTCAAACTAAATTAGTTCTGTTATCTAATTACAGATATTGTCTATATATTTACTATGAGAGGGATTGAGGCCCCAAATATTTGTTTAACCTATAGTAGTTTTCTGATGCAGCTGTATAAAAGTCATTATTGAGATCCTGTAGAGATTCCATGATTAGCTGTAGATAAACAACCATCCCTGTTTGCCCAAGATGGAAGGTTGCCTGGACACAGGACAGTTTGCTACAAACTGGAACAATTAGTTACCCTAATGGTTTAATGTACGTTAATAATATACATTAAAAATTACAGAAAAAATACCTCACCCAACAGTATAATATTAATTATGAAATATATATCCCTGGCAGTTCTTCATTTTCTTTAAAGGATTGCTATTAGATTGAACTCATTATTTGAAATATTTTTCACTTAATTACTGATCATTTTAATAAAAATGAAATTATTTCTGACTTTAAAAAATTTAATTTATTTCACTGTCCAAAATACAGAATGTATTGAAAACTTTCTGTTTTTTTTCCTTAGTTTTCATTCAGTAAGACATAAGAAGTCAAGAACTTCATTAAGAAATATTTTTAATGGTTTATTTTTCAGTTACTGTTTTCTATGTTGCGATATATACTTTTAGAGGTCACTAAACACGTTTCCGCTTCTCTGTGGATTTGAGCAGAGTAATTATGCAATTCTTAATGTACTGTTTTTGCAGAATCAGACACTTGGGTTTTACACGTCTGAAATATAAATCTCTTGTCAACACTCTTTATTTCCCAGAGCTCTGGTTTGTAAAACAGGCCTGATGTGTGTTGGCTTTCTTTTATGGATGACTCTGCTCCCTCTCATGAAATGTAATCCAAACCTCCAATGAGCTTAAACTATCCCAAATATTGGATATTGTAAGATTTGTTCTAGTGAGATGTAGCATGTGGGGCAAAGAATACCTCCCAGATTTCTGGAGACATTGAGCTTGAAGGAACAATCTTAGGAAAAAGTCTCTGCTTTTCTTAAAGTTTATCTTTAAGAAAGATAAAGAATTAATTTGGACTTAGAAGAATAAAGTGGATCATAATACTGAACATAACAAGGTTACAAAAGCACATGAATTCACTCTGGTTATAGCTAATCGTTGCATTGTATGGATTCACCTTACTGGTCCATTTATTCCTGCTGATGATACATGGAATGAATGACAAACGTGTTGAATGCCGATTTTATTCCTGAAGGAAGTGAAAGGAAATACAAGATCTGGCTGCTTCCTCTCTCTAGGAATTTAAGGAAATAGGTGTTCTAATATAACTCAGGAGATGCCGATGGGTGACCATAATAAATGATAAAATTTGTTTATACCTGATTTTTCCCTTTTTTACATAGTTCATTGGTCATTTTGCCATACTGTACATACATTATCATGACCTCAAATATCCTCTATGATCATCTAGTGAGCAGACCCTCTTAAAAAAATACAGCCAAGAATTGAACTGCATGTCCTGTCTACTATAAGGTGAAATCCTGCTTTCAGGAAGAACTGTTACCATTTTCTTTGTAGGTCTTTTTTAGAACCAGTATCTCTCATTCTCTTTGCATATGTGTGTATATATTTACATATATTTTATCATTATTTGATTATATTTAAAATATTTTAGTATTTTTATATTTACTGTACTTAGTATTTTTATTATTTTTTTATTTTTCTGAAGTGAAAAGTGGGGAGGCAGAGAGACAGACTCCCGCATGAGCCTGACCGGGATCCACCTGGCATGCCCACTAGGGGGCGATGCTCTGCCCATCTAGGGCATTGCTTTGTTGCAATCAGAGCCATTCTAGTGCCTGAGGTGGAAGCCATGGAGCCATCCTCAGTGCCGGGGCCAACTTTGCTCCAGTGGAGCCTTGGCTGCATGAGGGAAGAGAGAGATAGATAGAAAGGAGAGGGGGAAGGGTGGAGAAGCAGATGGGTGCTTCTACTGTGTGCCATGGCTGAGAATCAAACCAGGGACTTCCACATACCGGGCCGACACTCTACTGCTAAACCAACTGGCCAGGGCTTGCAGTTAGTATTTTTAATTTTCTATTATGTTCACATTTTTTCAATGAGAAAAGACACATTTTAATTATATCACAAATATCTATTCATGGCTTTATATTATATCTATAGATCTATTTCTCAAGTTCAAATTAGATAAATAATCTTCTGTAAGGAAATAGCACTAAGTTAACTTCCAGCAGAATTATATGCTGCCTTTTCCTACTTAAATAATTCAGTTGTCTATCCAGGACTCATACCTGATAGCTGCATAAGAAATGTGATTTGTTTTATGCTTTTAGAGAGTAAATTTATGTTTTTCTCTTTGGATGGTAATGTGAATTCAAGAAATGTGAATTTCACTCCCTAACAACAACAGTCCTTAAGATTTTGCTTCCAGGTCATTAAAAAAAATTGATACTCTTCCCTGCAGTCCTAAGTGATGTATAGCAAGTATTATCTATACCCTGAGAAATGTAAATCATATATTATCTTTGTTCAGAATTAGAACATCTTCTGGTATTTTCTATCTAGCAGTTGTACCTTAATTACATGTGCTAACTTATTCATTCCTACTTGTCAGCAGTTTCTCCATCAGAAGCCCAAAGTGTCAATGGCTAGCTGTTCTCTTGACAGTTATGAATATACAGCGTGTGTAGTTACGTACCCATGACCGAATGCACAGTGCCTGAAGAGATAGGCATCAGGACCATGCAAAAGTAGGCTGAAGGTCTAAAAGAGCAATAAATGAACGTTGTCCCTCCTTCCAGTGACATCTTTTGTCAGGCATACTCTTTCACAGGAAAGGATAATAGTTCTCACCAGACCTTAATACTGAAGCAAATTAACCATCCTGTATTTGTGGGACCCAAAGGAAATGATGAGTTTTTCTCTTTGACCTTATTGAGGTAAATGATTAGCATGAGATGTCCCCAAGAATCCCTGTTTTTCAGAATTTCTATTGGGAAAGAAAACCTGAGAACTTTGACATCTTGGTGACAGGGGAGTTAGTGAGTATAGGAAAGCAAAGCTGGAGGAAGTGGTACCAAATGAGTGCTTTGGGACCTCGTAAGTCCTGAGTCCATCGTGTCTTCTTAACTTCTCTTTGAGGCTGCAAAAGAACTTGCTGTTGGTGGAAGGATTGACTGAAAAAGAGCAAAAAAAAAAAAAAAAAACCCCGAAAACAAAAAAAAACCCTTATGGACACAGAAAACAGTGTGGTGATTGCTGGGCTGAGGGGGGAGGTGGAGGAAAGTATGGAGGGATAAATGGTGTGGATGGAGACTTGACTTGGGGAGGTGAACACACAATACAGTGTATAAATGAGGTGTAGAACTGTGTACCTAAAACCCGTATACTTTTGTTAACCAGTGTCACCCCAATAAATTCAATAAATAAGAATTTGCTGCATTTTGAAACATTAAAATTGTATGTATTTTGGTATACAACATGATTTTTAAGGTGTAATGTGATAATTTAATATATGTATACATTGTGAAATGATTGCCACAATCAAGTTAATTAACACTTCACACAGTTACCGTGTGTGTGTGTGTGTGTGTGTGTGTGTGTGTGTGTGGTGAGAACACTTAAGATCTACTCTCTCAGCAAATTTCAAGTATACAATACAGTGTTATTAATTTTGGTCACATACAGAACAGGAGAAAATATTTTCAGAACATATAGATGATAAAAAGTTGATATCCAAAATGTATAAGGAATGCATTTACCTCAACAGCAAAAAACAAATATATCAATTTAAAAGTGGGAAAGGACCTGAATAAACATTTTCCAAATAAAACGTACAAATGACCAACAGGTACATGAAAAGCTGCTCAACATCATTAATCAAAACTGCAATGATATATCACCTCACACCTGTTAGAATGGCTACCATCAGGAAGACAAGAGGTAAGTGCTGACGAGGAATGTACTGTTGGTGGAAATGTAAATTGGTGCAGCCACTGTGGAGAACAGTATGGAGGATTTAAAAAAAATTAAAAATAGAACTGCCACATGATTCAGTAATTTTATTTCTGGGTATATATCCAAAGGAAATAAACTTGCTATTCTTTGGATGTGCCAAGATCTTGTCCTAAGCCTCAGAGACCTTACATTTGCTCTTCTTCTGCCAGGAATGTTTCTTCCCAAATCTCAGACTGGGTTTTTCACTCCCTTCGTTCCAGCCTCAGCTCAAATGTCTTCTCAGAGAGGTCTTGCCTTGCAGACCACACTATCTGCTTTACTGTTTTCACTAAAACACTTATGACATGGAGTCAGGTTGCACATCTGTAGTCATTCACTCCGTATTATTTGTCTCTGCCACCAGGACGTGAATTCCATGTGGGCAGGAGCTTTGGCCAGCTTCTGACTGCACCCCACAGCTTTATCCACTTCAGGTGCTTGATAAATGCTTTTTGGTAAATGAATAATTGAATTTAGAGTAAAGTAAAAAATGTCACATAGTTCTTCTACTATACAAAGGATATACAAATCAAGTGAGAAGCGCAAAGTGTCAACTTCTGGCTTTAACATATGTCAAGATCAGGTGAGAAATTGCAAATTGCTTATAATAGGCACCTGATGATGAGTTATATGGAAACAAAGGCTCAACTGAGAGGAAAAAAATGAATCTCTTCCTAAACTCCTAAGATCTAAATCAGAAGCAGACCCTGGATTTAATGCTTCCTATGTCGACAATCAACATCATCATCATCACCACACGAACACATGTTTATTGAACAGTGAAACTGTACCTCTCTTCTGACAATACGTACAGGCAACAAGGAAGAAGTAGATGGTGCCTGCAGCTGCACATGAGCAGAAGAAACTGCATAAAGATTATGGAGAACATTTTGGCTCTAAGGCTCTTCTCCATCTCAGTTCAGTGTATCTCCCAAGAGCATATGGGAGATACACTTCTTGAAAGTACTTCTTCTGCCTTCCATTGAAATACATGTTTGTCTACTGCCCATTTCCTTAACCAGCCCTTCTTACCTTGGTCTTCCCCTTAAAAATTGGTGTTCATTAGAATTCTACCCTCTGCCCTCTTGCCATTCAAATTCTACCTAGTAGCCTCCCCTACCTTTCCTCACGCTGATGATAATTTCATAATGTGCGTTTCTGTACGTTGTCCTTTCTTTCAATCCCTGGGCCTGAATTTCCAATTGTTAGATGTCTTTGCTGAGGCACCTCAAGATTATTCCGTCTCAAACCAACTCTGTTCCATCGTTCTTCTACATTTTTCATTTTAGTGTCTAGCCATCGAAAGAGCTAGGTTCTTCTTGTCCCACATCCCACTAGTTGTCTTCATGTCATTCTTCTCTTTACCTTTCTCTCAGTCACCTGCAGCTTGGACTTTCATCATTTCCCACCATGGCTTTTGCAATAACTAGTGTGTCTTCTGATGTTATCAATTCATTCCCCTTTCCTGTAAACTCCTTTTTTATTTCTGAAGAAATTTCCAATTTCTTTGTGAAGGAATAGAAATTCTCCCAAAACCTGGCACCAAAATATCTTTCTAGCCTCATTTGCCTTTCAGTGTCTGTGCACACCTCCCGTGTGCATATGGGACATCCCCATTCCTCTCTCCTTCGCACTTTTAATCATGCTCTGCTCTCCGTCTGTGCCTCCCCTTGACTCCTCACATTAAGAGATCTCATTCACACCCTGGCAGGGTTGCTCAATGAATAGAGTGTCCTCCCAGTTCACTGAGGTCGTGGGTTCCATCCCCGATCAGGGCACATATGAGAGGCAACCAATGAATGCACATCTAAATGGAACGAGTTGACATTTCTCTCTCTCTCTATCAAATCAATGGAAATATTACCGGTAAAAAAAAATAAAATAAAGAAATCCCATTCACTAGCATAAACATCCCTATGAAGCCCTCTGCACTTTGAGAGTTCCTGCCTCTTTCTTCATTTATTTAAGCCTGCCTTGTCTGAGGATGGCTTTCTTCCTCACTGGGCTGAAAACCCCATTCCAATCAGCTGCCTTACCTGTCCCTTTATGTAGCCCTCTGTACAGTATACTGTCTTGACTGTATAAGACACTCCATACATGTTCCTTAAAATGACATATGTTGTATGTGTTGGGTTCAGAGAAAAGTTGCCTATTTTAACAAGCGAACTTGGCTCGAAGGAACCGCTGAGCTAAAGCCAGCTCCAAAGTTGCCCATTCTAAGTAATGGCTGATAACAATTGAAAATTCACTCTTCTCATACTTGTAGGATGCCATTCTTAAGCTCTTCATGTTTAGCAAAGTGGCTAAGACATGGTTTGTGAAATCAAGCAGATCCAGGTTTGACTTCTGGCTTTGCTACACACTAGTTTTAAGCTTCAAGCCTTAGACAAGTTAATAATCTTATCTAAACCTCAATTTATTTATATATAAGTTGAGACATAATATTTCTTACCCAATTTAGGGTGATTGTGAGGACTGATGAGATATGAATATGAAATGCTTAACACAGTGACTAGTACATAGTAAGTTTTCAAAAAAAGCTACTTATTATTCCAAGCTACTAAGTAGTCCTATGATATTTGCATATCAAATATTAGCTGGAGAGCAAGCTTTCCATGTAACAACCCCTTTATGTCTTTGGAAGAAGAGTAGACACATCTCATGATAAAATATCTTTGGTTATGTAATTTCTCAATATTCCTACTGTCACTGTTACCTTTTTTTGGTCTATGGTCTTTTGACCATGGCACAAACAATGCTCTTTGATGATATCAATACAAGACAATTGCAACCTGCTGTACGCTACAAAGATAACACACTACAGTCACCATTATTGTCCTCTTTCTTTTCCTTTTGAACACCCATTTAAAACTAAATTAATTTAGATTGGTGAAATATAATCTTGGCTACAGTATCTGGCATCTTAAAGCCAAAAGTAAAATTGCAGTTTAATTGGCTTCTCTGACTTTGGCAATACATAGTATAATAGATTTTACTTGGGAAATTTTGACATTTTCAACAGAATCATGAATTGTTTTTAACAGTCTCTGAAAGACTATATTTAAAACTAGGAGAAAGAAGGAGAGAGAATATGAATCATGCGAGAAGTATATATTCTGGCTCTGGATGAGTATAATTTTTGGATAAGAAATTGGACTGAGGTGATGTTTGTGAGGCAATTTAAGCTTCATGAAAGAAAGCTGGCATTACAAACACAGCGTTATTATCTGCATATGTGTTTATGCAGCATCCATCAATATGTTGCAAAAGAATTTAGGAAAAGCTATTTAATAGATGTTATTGAACATGAGGGGTATCAGGTTAACACTCTGAAGAACACTGTATCCTGGAGTCTCTAAGGAATCCACAGAGAAGCCAAATCCTTTCCTCTGCCTAGAAATATACCTACAGTCTACAAGAAGATTAGTTATTTGGGTTCATTTAAAGGCTTTCTGCAGGTAAACCCTGTTGGTTGATCTCAGTGTTAGTAATATTTGCTGGAAATATTGCTTCCACCTCCTGAAAATTTTAGCTCTTTTTTAGTCATCGTTGGTGTGTAGCTGCTATTTTTGTGCCTCCTTACCTGAGCACCATGGTCTTATTTGTGTAGGCACTTACAAATTGCTATGAATGTAACTAGACTTATTGTGGTGATCATTTCTACAGTACATACATTGAAACATGTTGTGCACCTGAAACTCATATAATGCTCTATGTCAATTATATCTCAATAAAAATAGTAATATATGTGCATGCAAACAATCAGAACAACATAAAGATGTACATATTGGAACAAGAAGTTCTCTTTTGCTCACCCTCATCCTATCCCTCAGGAAAAACTTTTTGGTCTCAGGACACTTTCAGACTCTTAGAAGTTATTATTAAAGATACCAAAGAGCTTGTGCCAATTAATCAATATTTATCATACTAGAAAATTAAACTGATAAAATGATAGAATATTTAAAAATCCATAATAACAAGCACATTGCACACTAACATTTAAAAACACTATTTAGTGAAAAATATGGAAAAGGTTTTCCATGGTAGTGAGAAGAGGGACATTGCTCTGTATTTTTGGGAAATCTTTTTAATGTCTGGATTAATATAGGATGGGAGGATTCTCATCTCTCTGCTTCTGTGTTTAATCCGTTGTGATATTATATATCATGTACCCCCTAAACACCTCCACTGTACAATAATTACAAAGAGAGACTGAAAAAGGCAAGTAACATCTTGATATTATTATAAAAATAATTTTGGGCCCTTGCCAGTTGGCTCAGCAGTACAGTGTCAGCCCGGCGTGTGGAAGTCCCGAGTTCAATTTCCGGTCAGGGCACATAGGAGAAGTGCCTATCTGCTTCTCCATCCTTCCTCCTCTCCTTTCTCTCTGTCTCTCTCTTCCCCTCCCATTGCCAAGGCTCCACTGGAGCAAGGTTGGCCTGGGCACTGAAGACAGCTCCATGGCCTCTGCCTCAGGTGCTAGAATGACTCTGGCTGCAATGGAGCAATGCCCCAGATGAGCGAAGCATCGCCCCCTGGTGGGCATGCTGGGTGGATCCCGGTCAGACGCATGTGGGAGTCTGTCTCCCTGCTTCTAACATTGGAAAAATACAAAAAAAAAGTTTTTTTTTTTTTACCTTGTGGGTCCTCTAAAACAATCTGTGGACTCACATTGTTCCTGGACCATATTTTAAGAATTACCTCTTCAGACAAAATCATTTTGGACCATTTCAGGGCTTGTATGTTCTGATTATTATTGCCATAATGTTACCATTATGCTTAAATCTTTAGTTGTTTACTTTCTAGTTAAATTTGTGTTTCCTCACCCCTTACTCCTGAAATTGCTTCCTGGTAAATGTTAGACACTCTTCTCTCCTCCCAGCTGTGTGAAATGAACGCTTTGGGGTGCTTACATGTCCCCTCCCCCTTCTGTTCTTCCCTTCTCTTTTCAAAATCTTGCAAATTCACCACTACTTTACATGGTCAAGTTTCGCAGCGTTTGAAGTCACCATTGCTACTAAATATGGCTTGCATGCTGTAAATTAAGGCTTTCTGTGTCTGTAAATTGGATTTAAATAAGAAGCATTTAAAATGTGATGATTATGTAAATATGTCTGTTTGTAAATACCCATAGATAAAGAAATAGAATATTGCAGCCCTAAATTTGTACTGTTTGGAAGAAGATGTTTCAAGCATGAAAGTAGTATCTTCTCTTTTCTTAGATGCCTAATGACATTTTAATATGCTTCTTAATCGACTATCATTTCTTGTATAGATTTTTTTTTTATTTCTTAGGTTTCTAATTGTCTTATTTTTTTCAGAAAGAACTTGTGCCTTTAATAATTTTTTAATTTATTTATTCATTTTAGAGAGGAGACACAGAGTGAAATAGAGAGAGAGAGAGAGTGAGAGAGAGAGAGAGAGAGAAAAGGGGGAGGAGCTGGAAGCATCAACTCCCATATGTGCCTTGACCAGACCAGTGCAGGGTTTTGAACTGAGACCTCAGTGTTCCCAGGTCGACGCTTTACCTACTGCGTCACCACAGGTCAGGCAGAACTTGTGCCTTTAAAAAAAGAACTAAGACTTTATCCTTAAGATAATTCAGTTTAATTCCACTCTTCATTATATACACCAATGTGTGTACTAGGCCTGCTGCAGAAGGGTCATTCTAGGTTCTCTTATATCTTATATCTCCTTTTTTGGGGGGTTTCCTTTTTAACTATAGTGCATCTCCAACTAATTTTTTCTTTTTTTAAAGACAGAGAATAAACTTACTGATTGTCTGTACAAAAATGTCTTTATAACTTCACATTTGATTGAAAACTTGGCTAGGTGTAGAACTCTTAAGTTGAAAATAATTTCCTGTTTTATCTCTGAAGGCATTCTTTCACTAGTTTCCAACAATAAGTTTGGCTGATGAGAAATGTGATACTAATCTGATTTTTTCTTCCTTTTATGTAACTTCTTTGTTCCTTGGTTACTTTTTGTATGTGCCCAGGTGTGAGTGTTTATTTCATTTATCCTGCTCTAACCAGTGAGAGATTTTAATGGGAAGATATGTTATTAGTTCTAACAAATTTTATTCTAGTATTTATTTTATTATTTTCTTTTTTAAAAAAGTGTGTCTATTGATTTGAGAGAGAAAGAGGAGGGAGGGAGAGAGAGAAAGAAAGGGAGAGAAGCATCAACTCACTGTTTCACTTAGTTGTGTAGTCACTGTTTGCTTCTCCTATGTGCCCTGACCAGGGCTCTAACTCATGACCTTGGTGCACCAGGATGATGCTTTATCCACTGAGCCACCTGGCTAGGGCCTATTAATTCTTTCTCTTAATTTTACTTTTTTTCTGTTTCTGGAACTCTTATTAAGTGAAATATAGAAATCTTTAATTCATTATCTTTTGTCATTTTTGTCTCATATTTTTATTTTCATTTTTGTCTCATATCTTTAATGATTATTCATTTTTCTTATAGATCACCTTAGCTTTCTTCTTCCAACTTTCTTTTTTAAATTTATGTCTCCTTTAATTTCTCTTTATTTTATTTTTCAATTACAGTTGACATTTAGTATTATTTTATATTTCTTTTAGGTGTGCAACCTACTGGTTATACAATTATATAATTCATAAAATGATCATCCTGATAATTCTAATACCCACTTGGCACCATACATAGTTATTACAATACTATTGACTATACATCTTTACACCTTTGTGACTATTTTGTAATTATCAATTTGTATTTCTTTATCCCTTTCTTCCAACTTTCTATTGAAACATTATTTTGGCTATGTATGAGACTATTATTTTTGAATAGTTCTTTCTTTTTCATTGTTTCTTCTTAAGATTTTCCTTTATATGTTATCAAAATCTCCCTTCATATCTTTCATAATACTAATTACAAAATCTCTTGATTGAATCTGAATTATTTTTGTTTCCTTTGAGGTCAGTTTTATTTGTTATCTTGAGCCTTCTCTTTGGTATTGGTGGTCTTCCTCAAATGTCTGATGGTCTTGGTTTTCTATTGATATTTCTGAATGAAGGAGGTCGATTCACATAGATAGATACATGCTTGTTGTTCACGTGATTTTACTGGGCTGTGTCCTGCACAAGAGAGTTGTGGAATGTGGATAGCTTGTTGACTGTTCCATAGCACTCTACAGTCAGGAAGGCAGAATTCTCTACTCCCAGTCCCCACAAAACTTGCAGTGAGGGCCCTACTATATGCCTTCAGTGGTTTACTTAGAAGCCCTAATTTGTTTAAGGCAGATAACTCAATTTCTTCACAACGTAATTTTCTGCATTAGCTTGTATGCACATGTCCCTGCCACATATGAGGGAGTGAGAAAGTAAGCCAGTGCAGGTATCTTGCAAACAGTTCTTCAATCAATCACACTGTTTTCTCCCTTTCTTTTTTCCTCTCATGTTTTGTTTAGTCTTACTTCTGCTCTCCATCTGCTGCCTGGGTTGGGATAAGGCTGGAAAGAGAGCTCAGCAATGATGAATTCCTTCCCTCTACTGATGTCTCCTTTTGTGAATCCTCAGGGTTATAATGACCAAAGTTTTTCTGTACATTTTTGACCCCAGTTGAACAAGATGCTAATAACCTATGGTTCAAATAACAGGTCTGGTCAATTCTCATTTTCTACTTATACTGTGAGAAGACAGCTTTGGAGTCTCAGGACATCCAGATGGGAATGTAAGCAAGCACATCTAACTGACAAACTAATTCAACATCCTGCTGAAGAACTCTAAACTGGCCTGCTTTTCATGCTTCAAATATGATCTGAGGAAACTGAACACAGAACGGCAACCTGGCTCAGTTTGAGAGAGGTATGAAGTCACGTAGGAGCACAGGGAAGCTCCAGAAGCAGCCCTTCGGAACAGAAGTGCTTTTGGACAGAAAGGAGGAAATCCTGCATATTGATTGAAATGAAGCAACCTGATGTGTTTACATTTTTACTGTGGCCTTCTAAAATGATCTGCTCAAAAATGTACGTGAGTAAGCCTTTACGAACTAAACATAAATGTTTGCCAAATGATACTTTTAGGAAGCATTTAATCAATGCCAATATGCCTACAGGAACCTTGAAAGGACAATAACAAATGCTGCATTTTTTTTGATGTCAGCAATAGCTTGTAAATCTCAGACGTGACTTCACACCCAGAGATTGCTTCACTGCCTAGAATGAAAAGCCATTTTCAAGGGAACTCCTGGCATCAGTTTTAAGAGCATTTTGTGCATGGCTACACTACAAGGCTTCGTGTGAAGAGCGCAAAGCGGCAGCTGGTGAGTACATAAGCCTCTCGCCTCCGGAGGTCTGAATTCATAACTCAGTCTTGCCTTGGCCACAAGAAAACTTTGCTTAGTTCAGTCCCTCTCTGCTTAGCCTCATTAGAAAACGACCACACCATTTGGCTCGGTTTGCTTCAACTGGCAGCGTCTGTTAAAGAGGAGGCCAGGGCTTGGGTAAACAGAGCTCTGCGGAGGTGTGCGTGTTGCCCCCGCGGAATCCAGCCTGCCACCTGCCTGGGCTTGAGTTTTCCTCAGGCCAAGTGCTATTAATCCTTCTCTGTCATGAACATTAAGTCCATATCAGACTTTTTTGTTGTTGTTGCTATTTTAAAACAAATTCATTAGGTATTTGTGCATCTGAAGTTGGACTCGGGAAAGGCTTAAAAATGAGGCTGATTTGTAAGTACAGCTGTTGACTGGAGCAGGGTCTTAGCCTTGAAAATATTTTGTTTTCATCTCACCAGGATACTCACAGACTCCCTAGCCATTTGGGTGTTACTGTGATTTTTTTTTTTTTTAGGATTGGAAATAGGTGTGTGTTTAAGGCTCTTAAACAGATTTAAGGGGGGGGAAAGGGTCTACTCGTTCTACAGGATTGAGAGATACTGACAAGTTCTATTCTTTACACACCATGAATCCTAAGGAACTTCTTAATCCAATAACAAAGCGAACCAGGCAAGGTTTCAGATGTGAAATAGAAAGTTTCCTAATAGTTTTTTCTGCTGCTCCACACCAGAGGCCCTGATGTCGATTCTAACTCCCATTCATCCGCCATCCTCTTTGGTTTCCGCCCACCTCGGCTCTCCTCTTAACATAAGCACACTGGCCCTTTCTGTTTTAAAAAAGTCTCCAACGTAGCCCCAGGTCTCCTCAATTCTTGATAGGAATTTAAAATATTTCTCTGAAAATAGAACAATAAAACACATTCCGTCATGAAACCAGACGGTAGAACCAGTGGGAAGGAATCTTTTAGAGATTTTGGAAGAAAAATGATTCAGAAGTAATTAATTTCAGTATTTTAAAGTAATACAACCTGATTGTGTCTTGACAGACATGTTTTTAGATAAAATGGGAATGACCTGTTATTCCCTTTGCTGCTCTAATTCTGCCGTATGTGGAGGGAGAGCAGAAACAGCTGAGAAGCTGAGATAGAAGAGAATAACCTGACACATGTTCTAATTTAGAGATACAGACTCTCTGAGGCTACGTCTGTAATCCACTAGAAACAGAGAAGTGAGAAGCTATGTGGTGTGTTTTTACTCTCAAACTAAAAGGGAAGAATTTTTTGGAGAGGCTCTGCCTCTGAATGATATTTTAAAATTCTCACAGCAGAGTGAAGGGGAGACCGGATGCAGGACAATGATCAAAATTCACCTAATATCTCATTTCTTTCATCAAACCTTTTGTCACCAGGAAGTCCTCATTGATTGCGCCCGCCCACCTTTTGAATTCAGGTCTCTACCACACACCCAACAAATGTGTATTGAGCACCATTCATTCACCAGGAACTGATCTAAGTGCTGGGGATACAGTGATAAATAAAGCAGACGTGGTCTCAGCTTGCAAGGAGTTTACAGTCTCATAAAACGGACAGCCTGGGTGTGCTAGTAAAACTTTTACCCCACTTGCAAGAGTTCCACCCTATTTACAAGCTAACCAGTTAGCCTGCCACGGTTTCATGAATGCAGTTACAAGAGATGAAATCCCTGAGTCAGAGATGAAGGACAGTTTATTACTCAGACTAATAGCAGTTACCAGAGAGTCAGCATTCAAGTGATTCATATGCAAGTTTTGGAAGCCCCAATTTCCACAAGATGAAGATGAAGAGGGCACGATGACACCTGCATATGCAGGAGGGGAACACTGCTTTTCCGGGATTTATGGAGTCTGAATCCATAATAATGAGTAGTAAGCATGCCTGCCAGTGGTGGGATTCAATAACACACAGTTCTCTGTTCTAATGACTATTTTAAGTATAAAAAAATGATATATGGAAAGGTAGTTTATTATTTCATGCATTTAATACTTAAATAAGAACAATAAAAGAGGTACACAAACTAGATTATGTTATAAGAAAGAGTTCTGAAATATTAATAAAAATATTAAGTAACACCTGACAAAAATATAAAACTGTTATTTAAAATATTTTCATATTGTTCCTTGATGAGCGTACTCACTTGCAATTTTTTCCCCCTACAGACGGAATAAACATTACTACAGGTGCTTAGAATATGCTGTTGGGCAGATGAACATTAAAAAAGAGGAAAGAATGTAAATTTGTAATTCCCACATTGGGCGGCTGCCCAGGTGCCCACCTTAGAGAGAACCCTGATTACAAGGGACATTTTAACAACTGGTTCCCCGAACTCAACACAAAATTAGGTATCAGTTCTGCTGAAGCGGCACAAACAGCTGAATCCCACCACTGATGCCTCTCCTTTGTTTTCTTTATTGTGCTAAACATGGCTGGCCCCATCTCTGCCTCCCAAGGCAGTTCACTATACAAACATCCTTGGAAAGGTGGTCTGGAACAAAGACCAGTCAGTGCCTCATTTGCAAGATGTGTAGAAACAGGAGAGACCCATGGAGAATTTATTTCCAGCACTTCAAAGCAGTGACCTTGTTCGTCAGAGAAGAGACAGAATGCCTACTGGGGTGAGAAGTAAGTTTTTCACATGCTGCCTTCTGGGGCTTATGGATGTGACCATAATACTAAAAGAGGCATGTCTTTGGGTGGGACAGAGGAGGACTGTAGCTGAGCCAAGGAAATCTCAGATGTGACAATTCAGTTGGCAGCTCCCAGAAAATCTCACAGTCCTATGACACCATGGAACATTGGCCATGCATCTCGTGGTTAGAAGAGTTGGGCTGCAAGTGTCAGCCAGGCCAGCTACCAGAGTGACCAGGTGGACTTCCACCCTTGGTGGGTGGGGGCTGAAGGACTTGGAGAAGAGATGAGAGCCAGTCATGGAATAATCACGTTAAAACAGCAACAACAACAACAGCTGTTTTTGAAGTTAATTAGCCTAAAGAAGTGTCTCATGTTGGCTAGGATTTATTTTATTTAAACCTGATATACAGGAATTTAGAAACAGACATATGGATATTCATAAAGGTTGATAAAAACAAAATGTGCTTCTAAGCTGTGGGCCAAGTCTGAGCTATCATTAAGTTTTATGGACGAGTTTTTAACTCCCAAGAAACAAATATGTAATAGCAGTGCTGATGTAGACACAGACCTTGCTGTGAAAACACACAGTGGGAGCTGAGACAGATGTCACACAGGAAGATTTTGATAAAGGTGCATTTGCTATGATAAGAAATTTGAAACAATAGTAAAATGAAGTAAAAACAAGTGAATAATTACTATTGGTAAGAAGGATGTATAAAATGAATTAAACTATTTCTTCACCAGAAACCCGAGAATACAGTGTCTATTTCCTGAAATCCTCAGTGCATATCTGTCGAGAGAAATAAATTGACTTAATCAAATTGTCTTTGAATTCTTAGATCCTCTGTCTGAATTCTTCCTCACTAAAAGTGTTAACAAAATAATAACTGTATGAATAATTTTCTAGGCTTTCAATGAGAGAAGCTACTGTGCATTTGATTAATTTTATTGACATTTTTTAAAATTTTAATCCCCTTCCTGGACATCCTCTGTGCCAAAGCTGACCATATGGATACTGGAAAAGGGTATTTGTGTTTAAAATTTTTTTTAAAGTTTACAGAGTGCTTATGAATGCGTTGTTGTGTTTGACCCCATTTGCTCCTAACAATTACACTTTACATAGAGGAATTTTCTCCTTTTCACAGATGGGGAAACTGAGGCAAGTAGACCTTCAGTGATAGCTTAGAGCCAGAGAGCCTGTGAGAACACAGAACAATGAATTGTCACTTGGTGGGATGGCAATTTGGTTTATATTATTATTACAAAACGATGATCACCATTAAAAAAAGTAATCAAAATATGTAAATAAATAAATAAAACACACACACAGCATTTTCTAAAATTCAGTTTTAAGGATAATTTAAACCAGTTTGCCAAAGCTTCAAAATGAAGGAAGGGAGAAAATTAAAGGGAAAAGGATGTCAGGCAATGCCTGAGATTCTTTCTTTGGGTTTTAACTCTTGGCTTATGACAACTTCAGAAGTTGGAAGACTCGGGGTTCAGGTGGTGACTTTCTATCTTAAGAAATCACACAAACTATTTTGCTGTGAAACTTTAAAAATCCATTTACTTAATTAATATAGTTTAAGAGAGCAAATGTTCTTAATGAGGACAATTTTAACAAATCAAGACATTAAATATATTTTTACAAATTTAATTCTAGCCCATACAATTTTGAATTACTCTCCTTTCCAGTTAAAATAAATAAACAAATTTTAGGGTTAGTTTAGTACTCAATATAATGACAACCTACATTAAGAAGGCTTCACTATCATATGGGTATTGAATTCTGCAGTAACTTAGCAAATACAATTAGAAAACTGTGTCCGTGTTAACAAAATTAAGAATTTTTAAATCTTTTTGCAAGAAAATTGAAGCCAAAAGGGATATAATATGGCTGTTACAACTTTTCTTATGCACACTTAATGGCAGTAATAAACACAAAATGATATGAAGCCATGGAGAGCCATTCAGGCTAAGCCTCTGTTTCTGATAGTGACCAAGGGACATATTAGGCAAATGCATTGTTTTCTGCAGTAACTGTGGTAAACTTTTAAATGACAGGTCTGTCTTCTCCTTAATCCCTCTGTCCACGTATAGACACAGAGAAATGTGAAAGGGATAATTAGCCTCATCCTGCAGACTTGTCCTTGTGTTGGCGTTGAAATGGCACCAGGTGTTAGACTGATGGAATCAGACAGGACCTTGGGTCAGCAACCTTGGTACTTGAGTTCTGGCTAAGAAAGAATTCAGAGGCAAAACTCAAAACTATATAAGAAGAAGTTTATTCAGAAAGTCATAGAGGTAGAAGAAATGAGTTGTAGAAGAAATGGGCTCAGGAAACAAGTTACAGAAGCAAAAGAAGGGCCCTTGGAACTTAGAAGAAAGAAGGAGACCAGGAAGATGTGCCTGGGGGAAGGGGTGGGGAAAGGCTCAGGGTGCTCTCTGAGAACGAGTGCTGGGCCTTCCACCCTAAGGGATTTTAAGGGTGAGGATTTATGGTGGGTTTCAGGGGAGGATCTCAATAGAATGAATATTTATCAACTTTCCAGTTGTGTCCCCTCAGGGTTGTGGTTTCCACTGATCGGTGGAAGCTAGGGGAGAGGAGCCATTAGTCACTGCAGCTGGTCCTGAGGTCAGCCATGGCATCACTTGTTTGATTTTGCTTTTTTTCTGGGCCTAGAGGAACTATTAGTCACTGCAGCTGGTCTTGAGGTCAGTCATGGCATCACTTGTCTGGTTTTGCTTTATTTCTGGGCCTGGAGGTGAAACATAACTCAGGCCTAAATGTCATCTCTAGTTTGACCAAAACTCTGTCTCTGTGGTCAACAGACTGGAGGTTTTGTTCCTAATATTATCTGATGGAAATCAGAACTAATTGTCCTGAGTGTTTAATGCTTAAGGGACTGGTTGTGCAAGGGCTTATATGGGAGTTGTATGAAGCTATTCTCCTGGCTGCTCATCCTCCAAGGTGGTCTACCATGTGAATAGTGACATGCCAGGGGAGGGAAGGTCAGAGGAAGGTCTGAACTGCATGGCAAGCAATATAAAAGTTCATTGGGGTATAAACTGCATGACCAGTGATAAGTTAAGGGAGGAAAGGTCACCCTGGGGGTGAGGTCTTTGTTTTGCCAGTTTTATCTGTCACTAGGCAGCAGAGTCTTTCTGCCCTGGTGACCTTCTGTACCTGGCCCATTGTCCTTGCTCTGCTCATGTCTGTCTAACTGCTTACCACACCTGAAAAAGGTAGCAGTAAGTTGAAATTTAATAAGGCTTATTGGATTTACCATAGTTCACAAATACTATTATTGCTATTTGTGTGGTTCCTTGGGCCCAAATACATGCTCTACCAGATACCCAGCACTTAGAATTTCATCAGTGTATTTATTACTTTAAATTTTAATGCATTGGGTCATTGAGAATTCCTCTGAGAAGGGTAACACCCAGTATTGGGCCTCATACACAATTAATGTCCAATATAGTTTTTAAAACATAAGCTTTATTACCTTCCTATGGAGACTAATTGACAGCTGATGAGGTTATGTGAGGTCCTTAGTTAAGATAAGGGAGCAAATAGAGAATATATCAGAGGTCAAAAGTGAGGTTATGGGAAATAAAGTATACACAAAAAATCTTTGTTTAGTTTACAAATTGATTGAGGCGTTGTCTTTCCCATATATATGTTGCCAGAATTTACTTTCTCTTATTTTTATTCTTTTTTCTTTGCTAATTTTTCCCTTCCAGATTACTTTATTCTTTTTTCTTCTTCCTCATCTGTCTAGTCTCAAAAAAGATTTTAAGGTGTACTATAATTCAGCATCACTATAATTACAGGGATCGTGACGAATAAGTCATTTGTACAGATAGTGAGTTAGAATTATTTTAACTAGCTATGCATCAAGGCAGGGATTCTTTTTCTTTTATATATTTATCTTCCTCATGCCTATCTTCACTGTTTTTCAGAATATTTAAGAACATTAAACACATCTGAAAATAGTGTACATTTTACTCTGTGAACTCACAAGAGAGCAGCAAAATTGCCTTACCACCTTTGTTGTTGTGTTTTTAATCCCAATAGTTAACACAAATAAATATTTATTGAATGTCAGATGGTGGTGAGATCACTACTTAATATCTGGAATAAAAAGACAACTGAATTTATTTTTCATAGTAAGGGAGAACTATGCCAATCATACATAGTCTCACTGAGAAGAGTAGAATGCCAATGTTATGTAGAATTTTGAACAGCATGGCTTTCAGGGGTTGGCATACTTTGAAAAGCATTAAGTGGGTTGACATCTTCTGTGCAAGACTAATTACTCAGGTGAGATTGTTGTTGATTGGTTGGCATTCAGAGACACCAATTCTTGGAGTAAGTCTGTTTCTCATTGGCTGCCTTTCAAAGTGAGGGACTGTTATTGAGTGGTTGGCTTGCAAAAACATGTTAATCGAGACAAAATTGTCACTGATCAATTGAATAGATTTAAAAGTGGTTCTAATGGTTCCCTGTTACTATGGCTAAAGAACAATTACTCTTGCCCTTGAGATTGTGTGAACATTTTAATTTGCTTGCCCCCATTTTCATCTTATCCAGATAAGAGCTCCAGAGAGATTTCCAAGATATTCACTGCTCTTGTTTATTTTCCTGAAGATGAGATACCATCTTTAATCAGCATGTTTTCATCCTATTTTGCTATTTGAGTCATTTGTTAAATTATCTGTTTGGACAGTGACAGAATCATTCAAAATAATGAACAACATTTTTTTCTTTTTTTACATAGGGACAGAGAGAGAGTCAGAGAGAGGGATAGATAGGGACAGACAGACAGGAATGGAGAGAGATGAGAAGCATCAATCATCAGTTTTTCATTGCCGTTGTGACACCTTAGTTGTTCATTGATTGCTTTCTCATATGTGCCTTGACTGAGGGCCTTCAGCAGACTGAACAACCCCTTGCTGGAGCCAGCGACCTTGGGTTCAAGCTGGGGAGCTTATGCTCAAGCCAGATGAACCCACGTTCAAGCTGGCAACCTCGGGTCTCGAACCTGGGTCTTCCACATCCCAGTCTGACACTATATCCACTGTGCCACCGCCTGGTCAGGCTGAACAACAAATATTAACTGTGACACAAACAAGTATAACTAGAGGTGTTATAGGAAGGGCCTTGTGGAGACTCTGGAAACATGACATAAGATTTCTCAAGCCTGGTGAAGAAAATAACAATTTTCTGAGTCTAATATAGAAAGTCAGGACACCTTTCCTTTCAGTTTACATTTAGATGGTTTTAACTTACCTGTAGTATTAACTCAGGTGTAATATGAAGTGGAAACAATGGTGTAGAATCCATCCCCTAGTTGACCAAAATAAATAAACAAACAAATAAAAATAAATAAATATGCAAACAAACATGCACATGAATAAATAAAATCCAAGACTATTGTATTGCGTTAAAGAATTAAATTATTTATTGTGCCCTTATTGCCTGGGCTGATTTGTTACTATGTCATTGAGGAAACATATTTTTGATTGCCACAACAGGTTTCTATGGATAAAGTTGTTATCTTGATCTACATCCTCAGTTATACTTTTGCTATATATTTATCTAAGTTATAATAGATAATTTCCTAAAAAGTCTGATTTAAGAACAAAATGGGAAAAATATATAATGTTAAGTATAGTAAAGAAAATAAAGCTATGGATATTATTAAGATTAATAAAATTTTTTTCTAAGAGAGAAAGGGAGAGAAAGAGAGTGTGAGAGAGAAGCATCAACTTGTTCCACTTACTTGTGCCAATGATTGTTTTTAATATGTGTTTTGACTGGGTCTCAAACTGGTGACTGGTGACCTTGAAGCTCGAGCCAGTGCCCTTGGGATCAAGCTAGCACCCTTAGGATTGAACCCTACCTAGGACTCATGCTGGTGACCTGGGATTGAATCAGCAACCTTGGTACACATGGATAGCATTCTATGCACTGCACCACTGGCCAGGACCAAAATTAATGAGAGTTTAAGAATATTATATAGAAATGGCTAGTGAGAAATAAAAATTTTATTATATTACTTATTGTGTAATTTGTCAAGCAAAATATGAATATCAGATTTTATCCTAAGAAAAAGAGAAAACCTAAACAAACCAATTGCTATAGAAGATAACAGAAATACTATTAAAGATTGTTATAGAACACTCAATATTTTCAAACAAGTGAGACCCAGAATGCTTTATATATGCTTCCTAAATAATATTAAAAGAGAGATATCATATTTCCCCATGTATACGATGCTCCCATGTATAAAACATACTTTAATTTTGGAGTCTGAAATTTTGAAAAAAATGTATTACATAAAGTTATTGAACTCAAGTTTTATTCATCTATAACAATGAGTGCAAATACAAGCGTGAAAAATCAGAAAATGCAAGTAAAAAAACTATAACCACTGTATAAGACGCATCCTGTTTATAGATCCCAAATTTTTCGGAAAAATGTGCATCTTATACATGGTGAAATATGGATAAGTTATGTGTAATACAATAAATTATTCAAGATCATTGAAAAAGTACATACACCATTTACAAAGCTAACATAACCTTAATATCAAACTCAATACTGAAAATATAAAAAGTATAGACCTAGACTTTTATAGCCAAATTAAATGTAGCAGTGTATTAACAGAAAACCATATCAAGTAGGTTTTGCAAGATTGTTCAATTTAAAAAGGCCATCAATGTAATTCATTTTATTATAAAATGAAAGATTAAAAAAGCAGTATCATCTATCAATAGAATCTTAAAAAGCAAATTAAAAAATTAACTAAATTCATAATAAAAATGCTAAAAAATAGTGACAGAGAAAGCTATCACAACACAATAAAAACCACATATCAAAAAGTTCAATAGTGAGAGGGACAAGATGGCGATGGAGTAAATGGACGTACCAACTTCCAACTCCCAGAACCAAAGTAGATTATAACTTGATTTTAATAACCATCACCTGGATAAACCAACGCTGAACTGGACTGAGAGGACTCTTCAACTTGGGAACACTGAAGGAGCCACACTGAGACTGGTAGAAAAAGTAAAAATGTGGAAACGGCTGCCCAGCTCCCCGGAGTGAAAGGCAGCCCGGAGAGACTCGTGTGGCAGGAAGAGAGGCTAGCGGAAGGGTAGGGACCTGGGTCCCAGGAACAAAGCCCCATCCAGCAGCCCCAGAGCTTAGAAGAGGCATGTGGACAGTATTTAGCTGGGAAACAGGTTAGGATACTGTTTGTGAGAAAGAGACAGTTGTCTCAGATCCAGGATTCTTCTTAAAGGGATGGCGCAGAAAACCTCTATCACAACCACTCACCCAGGACTCCGGGAGACAGGGAGAGAGGAGAGGACTGGAGCAGTGGGAAAATAGTGCAGTCTGGAAGGCACAGGGGGAAAAGTTTTGAGGGACAGCCACCCTAAACCCTGGCTGAATCACTCCACAAATCTGAAACAATATTTCCCCTGGAACCAGCAAGGGGAAGCAGGACCCCAGCCAAACAGTCTCCCCTGTGACAATCAGAGCACAGTCGCTTAGAAGGAAGGAACTTTCAGGGCTACAGTATGGAGTGTTAGGGTCTGAGCTACAGCACCCCCACCTACACTGCTGAGGGCTTGTTGGAGGGTGGGCGGCAGCGGGACGCGGAAGCGAGGTTCAGCCAGCAAGGGCAGAGGCCGAGCTGGCTGGCATGAGCTCGGTCTAGCCCAGCTGGGGCAAAGGGGAAATATGAAACTGGTCCAGCGGCTGCGGGCCCACCTGAGACCCCATCTGTGGGGGAAAAGCGGGAGCTCGGAATGGGCAGAGATCCACCGCTGGGCAAGGGCGAGCAGGCATGCAGCTGCACCCAGCCTCCCAGGCTTGAAGCCCTGCATGAACCAGCTTTGCCTGCAGAGGAAGGGTGGAAGCCCGGCACGTGGCTGAGCACATAGCAGCGGCCCCGCCTAGCCGACGAGCCGAGGTTGGTGGGGGCAGGGTGGAAGCATGGGCTAGCAGCTGAGTGTGCACCAGATACCCCTCCTGGCCAGAGGAACAGGCTGACAGGGACCAGCAGCTAAGCAAAAGTGCTCACCCTTGCCGTTGGTGCCCAGGCTTGTGGCCTGAGTGTGGTGTATGGTCCCACCCGTGCGTGAGGGGTGAAGGCTGAAGGCTGAGACTGGCTGAGGCTTATAGAGCCTGGCATGAGAACACAGTCCTTTCTGCAGAGGCGAGATGGAGACCGCAGCAGCAGCAACCTAGCGGCCGGCACCTGCAACACCCACACCCAACCCCCCTAGGCAGCTGCAGAAGGGGTGGCGGGCCTGCAGACAGACCACACCTAGGGAACACAGAGGCAACACCCATAGGACTCTAGTAGCCAAGCCCTTCTTACACACAGACAAAATTGGCAGGCAGAGGAATGCAATCCAAATGAATCAAGAGACATCTCCAGAGAAGGACCTGAATGAATCAGATATAACCAAACTACTTAATGCAGAGATTCAAATAATGAAAGAGCTTAGAGCAAAAATGGATAGTCACTACAAACACCTAAATAAAGAGATAGCAAGTATAAAAAAGGAAACTGAAATAATAAAAAAGAATCAGACAGAAATGACAAATACAGTATCAGAACTGAAGACCACGATGGAAGGAATTAAAAGCAGGATGGATGAAGCTGAGGATTGAATCAGCGAGTTAGAGTACACAATAAACAAAGGCACAGAAGCAGAGCAGAAAAAAGAGAAGAGACTCAAAAAACATGAGGAAACTCTAAGGGAGCTCTGTAACAACATGAGGAGAAATAACATCTGCATCATAGGGGTTCCTGAAGAAGAGGAAAAAGAACAAAGGATAGAAACTTTGTTCAATCAAATCATAGCTGAAAACTTCCCTAAATTAAGGCTGGAGAAGGTTTCACACGTTCAAGAAGCACAGAGAAGTCCATTAAAGAGAAACCCAAAGAAATCTACACCAAGACACATCATAGTTAAAATACCAAAGCTAAGTGACAAAGAGAAAATATTAAAAGCTGCTAGAGAAAAAAGGCTATCACCTAAAAAGGAGCCCCGATAAGGATGACATCTGACTTCTCAACAGAAACACTAGAGACCAGAAGGGAATGGCAAGATATATTCAAAGTAATGCAGAACAAGAACCTACAACCAAGACTACTCTATCCAGCAAGGCTAATGTTTAAAATTGAAGGAGAAATAAAGAGCTTCCCAGACAAAAAAACCCTCAAGGAATTCATTAAAACCAAACCAATTCTGCAAGAGACACTAAGGGGCCTGTTGTGAAAAGTTCAAAGAGGAAAAAGAAAATAGCAAAAGAAGAATACAGCTTTAAAGAATAAAATGGCAATAAACAACTACATATCAATAATAATGTTAAATGTAAATGGATTAAATGATCCAATCAAAAGACATAGGGTAGCTGCGTGGATAAAGAAACAGGACCCATACACAGGCTGTCTACAAGAGACACACCTTAAAACAAAAGATGCACATAGACTGAAGGAAAAAAGATGGAAAAAAATATTTCATGCAAATGGAAATGAAAAAAACGTCATGGTAGCAATACTTATATCTGACAATATGGACTTTAAAACAAAGGCTATAGTAAGAGATAAAGAAGGACACTACATAATGATAAAGGGAACAATTCAACAGAAAGATATAACTATTATAAATATCTACGCACCCAACATAAGAGCCCCAACATACATAAAGCAGACTTTGATGGATATAAAGGGTGAGTTTAACAGCAATACTATAATAGTAGGGGATTTCAATAGCCCACTAGCATTACTGGGTAGATTGTCAAGAAAGAAAATTTACAAACAAACAGCAGACTTAAAGGATATACTAGATCAACTCAATTTAATAGATATCTTCAGAACTTTTCACCCTAAAGCAATAGAATATTCTTTTCAAGTGCTCATGGCACATTCTCTACGATAGACCACATGTTAGCACACAAAAGTGGTCACAAGAAATTTAAGAAGATTGAAATCATATCAAGCATTTTCTCTGATCACAATGGCATGAAAATAGAAATTAATCACAAAAGAAAAACTGAAAAATATTCAAACACTTAGAAACTAAATAGCATGTTATTAAGTGAAGAATGGATTAACAATGAGATCAAAGAAGAAATAAAAATGTTTGTAGAAACCAATAATAATGAGCATACATCAACTCAAAATTTATGTGACACAGCAAAAGCAGTACTGAGACAGAAGTACATAACACTACAGGCATACCATAAGAAGCTAGAAAAAGCTCAAATAAGCAACTTGACCCTGCATCTAAAAGAACTAGAAAAACAACAGCAAATAAAGCCCAGGACTAGTAGAAGGAAGGAAATAATAAAGATCAGAGTTGAAATAAATGACATAGAGGCTAAGGAAACAATACAGAGGATCAATGAAACCTGGAGCTGGTTCTTTGAAAAGGTAAACAAGAATGAAAAACCTTTAACTAGACTCACTAAGACAAAAAAGAGAGAGAACTAAAATAAATAAAATTAGAAAGGAGAGTGGAGAAACAACAACTGACACAAGAGAAATACAAAGTATTGTAAGAAAATACTATGAAGAACTCTATGCCAAAAAATTAGACAACCTAGGTGAAATGGACAAATTTCTTGAATCATATTACCTTCCAAAAATCAACCTGGAAGAATCAGAACACCTAAACAGACCAATTACAACAAATGAGATCGAAACAGTTATCAAAAAACCCCCAACAAAGAAAAGTCCTGGGCCTGATGGCTTCACAAGTGAATTCTACCAAAAATTTAAAGAAGAACTAACTCCTATGCTTCTCAAGCTATTCAAAGAATTCAAGAGGAAGGAAGACTTCCAAACTCCTTTTATGAGGAGAGTATAATTCTGATCCCCAAACCAGGCAAAGACAACACAAAGAAAGAAAATTATAGACTAATATCCCTGATGAATTTAGATGCTATAATTCTCAACAAAATATTAGCCAACCGGATCCAGCAATATATGAAAATATCATACACCATGATCAAGTGGGATTTATTCTGGAGAGGCAAGGCTGGTTCAATATTCGCAAATCAATCAATGTGATTAATCATATAAACAAAAGGAAGGACAAAAACCACATGATAATTTTAATAGATGCAGAAAAAGCATTTGATAAAATCCAGCACCCATTCATGATCAATATTCTCAGTAAAGTGGGAATACAGGGAACATTCCTTAACGTGATAAAGGCCATCTATGACAAACCCACAGCAAACATCATACTAAATGGACAAAAATTAAAAGCAATTTCCTTAAGATCAGGAACCAGGCAGGGGTGCCCCCTTTTACCACTCTTATTCAACATAGTACTGGAAGTTCTAACCACAGCAATCAGACAAGAAGAAGAAATGAAAGGCTTTTGATTTGGAAAAGAAGAAGTAAAACTGTCATTATTTGCAGATGATATGATATTGTATATTGAAAACCCTAAAGTCTCAGTCAAAAAACTACTGGACCTGATAAATGAATTCAGCAAGGTGGCAGGATATAAAATTAATACTCAGAAATCAGAGGCATTTCTATATACCAACAATGAACTGTCAGCAAAAGAAATTAAGGAAACAATCCCCTTCACTATTGCAGCCAAAAAAATAAAGTACCTAGGAGTAAATTTAACCAAGGAGGTTAAGGACTTGTATTCGGAAAATTATAAAACATTGATAAAAGAAATCAAGGAAGATACAAACAAGTGGAAGCATATACCGTGCTCATGGTTAGGAAGAATAAACATCATTAAAATGTCAATATTACCCAAAACAATTTATAAATTCAATGCAATACCAATTAAAATATCAATGACATACTTCACAGATATAGAACACATATTCCAAAAATTTATATAGAACCAAAATGAACACAAATAGCCTTAGCAATCTTAAAAAGAAA
Source organism: Rhynchonycteris naso (assembly GCA_037038555.1). Classification (NCBI taxonomy): domain Eukaryota; kingdom Metazoa; phylum Chordata; class Mammalia; order Chiroptera; family Emballonuridae; genus Rhynchonycteris; species Rhynchonycteris naso. Next base: position 108,071,504 of record CM072996.1, on the reverse strand, counting down.
AATAAAGCAGGAGGTATCACTCTTCCGGATATCAAGGTCTACTACAAGGCCATTGTACTCAAGACATCCTGGTACTGGCATAAAAACAGGCACATAGATCAATGGAATAGAACAGAGAACCCAGAAATAAACCCACACCTTTATGAACAACTGAGATTTGACAAAGAAGGAAAGAGCATACAGTGGAGTAAAGACAGCCTCTTTAACAAATGGTGTTGGGAAAATTAGACATCTACCTGCAAAAAAATGAAACTAGATCATCAACTTACAGCATTCACAAAAACTAACTCAAAATGGATAAAAGACTTAAATGTAAGACGTTAAACCATAAGCATCTTAGAAGAAAACATAGGCAGTAAGCTCTCCAACATCTGTTGCACAATATATTTGCCGACTTATCTCTACGGGCAAATGAAATAAAAGGCAGAATAAATAACTGGGACTATATCAAACTAAAAAGATTTTGCATAGCTAAAGACAATAAGAACAGAATAAAAAGACAAACCACACAATGGGAGAACATATTCGACAATTCGTTTGATAAGGGGTTAATAACCAAGATTTATAAAGAACTTATAAAACTCAACACCAGGAAGACAAACAATCCAATCAAAAATGTGCCAAAGAAATGAATAGAAATTTCTCCAAAGAGGACATACAGATGGCCAATAGGTATATGAATAAATGTTCAACATCACTAATCATTAGAGAAATACAAATTAAAACCACAATGAGATATCACCTCACACCAGTCAGAATGGCACTCTTCAGCAAAACAACACAGAGTAAGTGCTGGTGAGGATGTGGAGAAAAGGGAACCCTCCTGCACTGCTGGTGGGAATGCAGACTGGTGCAGCCACTGTGGACAACAGTATGAAGATTCCTCAAAAAATTTAAAATCGAACTGCCTTTTGACCCAGCTATCCCACTTTTAGGAATATACCCTAAGAACACCATAGCACTGTTTGAAAAGAAGAAATGCATCCCCATGTTTGTTGCAGCATTGTTCACAATAGCGAAGATCTGGAAACAGCCCAAGTGTCCGTCAGAGGACGAGTGGATTAAAAAGCTATGGTACATATATACTATGGAATACTACTCAGCCATAAGAAATTATGACATCGGATCATTTACAACAAAATGGATGGACCTTGATAACATTATACGGAGTGAAATAAGTAAAACAGAAAAAAACTGAGAATAGCATGATTTCATACATAGGTGGAATATAAAAAGGAGACTATGAGACATAAACAAGAGTTGTGTGGTTACAGGGTGGGGGGAGAGAGGAGAGGGAGGTAGAAGGGGGAGTGGAGGGCATAAAAAAATAGTTCAATAGTGTGTCTTGTAGTAAACAATGAAATATCAGAGAATTTATTAAGAGTAAGACTAAGACTCTCACATTTTTTTCATTGTTAAGGGTTATTTTGGGGTCCTAAAGAAAACAATGAGACAAAAAAGCAAATCAGTGGTGTAAATATTAAAAGATAGAAATATCTATGTTTTCACATAACCTAAATGATTCTGGTAAAGGAATTAAAATTTGGTAGAGTGGGTGGATATAAAATCAGTGTAAAAATAAATTAATTGCTCTTCTTTATGTTTATAATAAGAATGGAAGAAATGCATTTAAAAGAAAGTTTCATAATATGTGAAAAAAAACTATAAAATTTATTATTGAAAGTTATAAGTAGCAGGAATAAGAAGGAAGTTCATATCACTACTGGCCTATATGAACAAACAAGAGAGAGCCCAAGTAAACCACTTAACTTCACATCTTAAGGAACAAGAGAAAGAAGAACAAAGACAACCCTAAACTAGCAGAAGAAAGGAAATAATAAAAATAAGAGCAGAAATAAATAAAATAGAGAACAGAAAGACTATAGAAAAAATTAATAAAACAAGGAGCTGGTTCTTTGAAAAGATCAACAAAATTGACAAACCCTTAGCAAGACTCAGCAAGCAAAAAAGAGAAAGGACTTATATAAACAAAATCCAAAATGAAAGAGGAGAAATCACCACAGATATCACAGATATACAAAGAATTAATGTAGAATACTATTAAAAACTATATGCCACGAAATTCAATAATCTAGAAGACATGAATAAATTCCTAGAACAATACAATCTTCCTAGACTGAGTCATGAAGAAGCAGAAAGCCTAAGCAGACCAATAAGCAGGGAGGAAATAGAAAAAAACTATTAAAAACCTTCCCCAAAATAAAAGTCCAGGGCCAGATGGCTATACTAGTGAATTCTATCAAACATTCAAAGAAGACTTGGTTCCTATTCTACTCAAAGTCTTCCAAAAAGTTGAAGAAAAAGCAATACTTCCAAACACATTTTATGAGGACAACATAACCCTCATACCAAAACCTGGCAAGGACACCACAAAAAAAGAAAACTACAGACCAATATCTCTAATAAATACAGATGCTAAAATACTAAACAAAATATTAGCAAATCAAATCCAAAAACATATTTAAAAAATAATACATCATGATTAAGTGCATTCATCCCAGAATCACAAGGATGGTTCAACATATGTAAAACGGTTAATGTAATACACCATATCAACAAATCAAAGAACAAAAACCACATGATCTTATCAATAGACGCAGAAAAGGCATTTGATAAAATACAACACAATTTTATGTTTAAAACACTCAACAAGATGGGTATAGAAGGAAAATGTCTCAACATAATAAAGGCCATTTATGATAAACTATCAGCTAACATCATATTAAGTAGCATTAAACTGAGGACTTTTCCCCTTAAATCAGGAACAAGACATGACAGTCCACTCTCTCCATTCTTATTTAACGTGGTGCTGGAAGTTCTAGCCAGACCAATCAGACAAGAAAAAGAAATAAAAGGCATTCATATTGGAAAAGAAGAAGTAAAGGTTTCACTATTTGCAGATGATATGATCCTATACATCGAAAACCCCAAATCTCCACAAAATGATTACTAGAAACAATAAACCTATACAGTAAATTAACAGGATACAAAATTAATATACAAAAGTCCATTGCCTTCCTATATGCCAACAATGAAACATCAGAAAACAAACTCAAAATAAGAAAAATAAAATACCTAGGAATAAACATAACAAAGAATATAATGAAAACTACAACATTTTGTTAACGGAAATCGAAAAAGATACAATAAAATGGAAAAATATTTCTTGTTCTTGGATAGGAAGAATAAATATAGTCAAAATGACCATATTACCCAGAACAATAAACAAATTCAATGCAATTCCCATCAAAATTCCAATGGCATTTTTTAAAGAAATGGAACAAAATATTATCAGATTTATATGGAACTATAAAAAACCCTGAATAGCCAAAGCAATCCTAAGGAAAAAGAATGAAGCTGGGGGCATTACAATACCTGACTTCAAATTATATTATAGAGCCACAATAATCAAAACAGCATGGTATTGGCAGAAAAATAGACACTCAAACCATTGGAACAGAATAGAAAGCCCAGAAATAAAATCACATATATACAATCAAATAGTTTTTGATAAAGGGGCCAAAAACACACAATGGAGAAAAGAAAGCCTCTTCAACAAATGGTGCTGGGAAAACTGGAAAGCCACATGCAAAAGAATGAAACTTGACTATAGTTTGTCCCCTTGTAGTAAAATTAATTCAAAATGGATCAAAGACCTAAATTTAAGACCTGAAACAATAAATTACATAGAAGAAAACATAGGTACTAAACTCATGGACCTTGATTATAAAGAGCACTTTATGAATTTGACTCCAAAGGCAAGGGAAGTGAAGGCAAAGATAAATGAATGGGACTACATCAGACTAAGAAGCTTCTGCACAGCAAGAGAAACTGACAACAAAACAAACAGACAGCCGACTAAATAGGCGATGATATTTTCAAACAGCAGCTCAGATAAGGGCTTAATATCCAAAATATACAAAGAACTCATAAAACTCAACAACAAACGAACAAACAAACAACCCAATAAAATATGGGAAGAGGACATGAACAGACACTTCTCCCAGGAAGAAATACATATGGCCAACAGATATATGAAAAGATGCTCATCTTCATTAGCTATTAGAGAAATGCAAATCAAAACTACAATGAGATACCACCGCATGCCTGTTAGATTAGCTTTTATCAACAAGACAGGTAATAACAAGTGTTGGAGAGGCTGTGGAGAAAAAGGAACCCTCATCCACTGTTGGTGGAAATGTAAAGTAGTACAACCATTATGGAAGAAAGTATGGTGGTTCCTCAAAAAACTAAAAATAGAACTACCATATGACCCAGCAATCTTTCAAGTGGGTATATACCCCCAAACTCAAAAACATTGGTACGTAAAGACACATGCAACCCCATGTTCATTGCAGCATTGTTCACAGTGGCCAAGACATGGAAACAACCAAAAAGCCCTTCAATAGATGGGTGGATAAAGAAGATGTGGTACATATATACTATGGAATACTACTCAGCCATAAGAAATGATGACATTGGATCATTTACAACAACATGGATGGACCTTGATAACATTATACGGAGTGAAATAAATAAATCAGAAAAAACCAAGAACTGTATGATTCCATACATAGGAGGGACATACAAATGAGACTAAGAGACATTTACAAAAGTGTGGTGGTTACCAGGGCAGGTGGGGGGTGAGAAGAGCGAAAAGAGGGGGGAGGAGTGTAAAGAGGGGAGGGGCACAAAGAAAATCAGATAGAAGATGACAGAAGACAATCTGACTTAGGGTGATGGGTTGCAACGTAATTAAATGTTGGGATAACCTGGAGATGTTTTCTCTTAACATATGTACCCTGATTTATTAATGTCATCCCATTAAAAATAAAAATAAAAATTTAATAAAGAAAAAGGAAAGTTCTAAGAATGAAGAGACATGCCTTGTTCCTGATTTGAAAGTTAATATTATGAAAATAAATATATAAAATCAATTTATATATATTTAATCAGAATTTCCACATGTGCTTTTTAAAGTGACACAAGACAATATTAAAATTCATGTGGAAGAATACATGTAGCAGAATTGCCAACAATTCTTGAGAGAACATTAGTGATGGGATTCTTGCATTACCAGATGTCAAAACTTATTACAAAGCTACTATAATCAAACCTGTATGGTTTGGCATGGAAATAGGTGAATATTTCAGTAGATCCAGAGAGACTTCATGTATAAAACAATATATTATGAAGAAGACGTTTCAACTCAGTGGGGAATGAATTATATATTTAATAAGTTGTGTTGGCAGAATTGACAATTTAGTTGGGAAACACAAAATTAGATAATATGTGATGTCATATACAAAAACAAATAACAGATACTGTATATTAAAGGTCTAGATATCAAAAAAGTAAAAGAAGAAAAGGAAAAAGAAAGAAGAAATGGAGTTCTTAGAGAAATAGTTGGATGACTACAGTGAACAATTACATTTCTCTCTATGTTGAACTACAACACAAAAAGAAGTCAAATGGAAAATTTAGAGAAGATATTTTTAATATTAATGGGTTATTATTGCAAACATTAAAGTATTGCTATGCATTGTTTAACAAAAAGAAAACACTAACAGAAAAATGATATGGTCACATGTTCAATAAATATTTCTAAATATGATCAACCTTGTTAGTACTCAAGAAAGTACATAATCAAGCAATAATAGAATGTAATTCTTTAACCATTATAATGAAAAACACTAAAGTGTTTCATAAAAATCAACACTCACATATACTTGGAGTGAGCTCATTTAACTCTTCAGAAAAATTGTTTGATGGCAAATTCCTCTTTTGGAATTACATCCTAGAAAAATATTTGCACAAGTGTATAAGGAAACATGTATATGGGTGTTTTGAAGTAGAAATAACTGGAAAAAATCTGAATGTCCATCAATTTAGAGAATTATTTAAAAAATTTATTTTATTAATCCTCTTTGTGAAATATTATGTGGGTATCAAAACAGAATAAGGTCAGTTTATATGCATATTCACCTAGAGGCATGTCCAAGACACATTTTAAAGTGAAATAAAACAAGTTGCAGAGTACCATATAAAGAATAATCTGAATTAAAATATACAGTTATATATATATATATGTATGTATATGGTATACGCCTTGAGGAGTATAGGACAGGTCCAGGTGATTGAATACCACACTGGTAACATTGGTAAGCATTTGAGATGGGATTGATTGGAGGCTAGAGGAGATTATTAATTTTTCTTTTTCTAGCTCTCTAATTTTTACAATGAGCACATACTACTTCAAATAATTACAATAGAAGGAACAAAACTGGATACTTACTTATAGATAAATTGATTATGTAAAACATTTTAAGATATTAGACCTCTTCAGAAAGTTAGGAACTCCAGGTAAAAGAGTAAATGCTATAAATCCAACAGGTACACAAAAAACGTTTTGAGAACCAAGGGAAGGAAGAGAGATAATAAAAATCTTATGAATTTTTTGAGTTCCTGGAAAGCACAGCTCTAAAATTATTGCAACACTAAATAGTTTATTAGGGGTTAGTTATTATATTCTACATGTATATATTTATGTTCCTATGTCTATATATTAGTATTAAAAAAAAAAAACAAGCAAGCAGCAGACAAATAAGAACCTTGAAGACTGACTCTCCAAGATTATCTCATGGTTGGAGTCTGGAATGATCAGTCCTGACTCTTGTGGCAAAAACATAACCTCTGGTTCTCTTGGTTCTCATCCTGTTTTGCTGTTCATATACAGATGTGGCAGTCAAGTATTCTTTGAATTACTACAACTTGACCAAAATAATATTTACAAGAAGTTAACAATGAGGAAACTGTTACTCAGGAAGTTTCAACTTGCCAAAGTTCAGGTGAGTCAGTGGTAAACTTGAGATGGGTCCCAGACAGTCATTTAAAATAGAATTCTCCCTCTCCTTACAAAGCTTAGGTAGTAAAATTAACCCTTATAAGATAATGCCTTTTCCCCCAGCAAACTGTAAATAATGCTGTTTGAAATAAATACGAACATGGGATAAGACTACAATTGTTTGACTTTTTAAAATGCCTAAAGATTGTCTCACTGTTCATAGTTTTGGTTTGCAGTTTGCTTGCTTTTTGCAGCCAATGTATAAACTAGTTTAGAAGAGATTCAAATCTCAAAGGTATCTTGTTCCTGTTTTTTTTTTTTTTCTGCATCAACAATTTATGGGAGATAGAGCCAAAGATGACAGAAATGCAATATAAATAACAATGTGGATGCCTCTCTGAACTCTGTGAAAATAAATGGTTAATTTATTTAGATTCTGTGCATGAGTTTAAAATGACCTACATATATATGAATGAAGTTTAGTGTCCCTCAGGAAGATCCTAATGGTATTTGATTGCCCTTATATTAATAGAATCACCACTGATTTTCCAATAAATTATCATGTAGAAAAAGAAGAAATGTTTAAGCCTAAGGCAGTAGATCTCTTAACAGAATACATTTTTCTACTTACACTCATAATAAAGACCCTCATGTATTTGTATCATGATACAAGCATAATTACCATTTGTATGTATTTTGAGTTTGGTCCCTTGTAAAATAACATTTAGGAGCTTTTTTAAGAGAGATGGTTTTAGATTCAGCCCTATTGGAAATAATTGGAAGCAGCTTTGCATGAGAATGTCACTTATGCTGTGACATGGTCTACAGTCTAAGATACAATAGTTTTTTGCATGGCTCATGAGCTAAGAATGGCCTTGACATTTTTAAATTGTTAAAAAATATTTTAAAAGATGTAATGACACATGCAAATGACAGGCAATTCAAATTTCAGTGTTTATAAATCATACAGACACATTCATTCATTTCCCTATTATCTATGGCTGCTTTCCTGCTACAGTGACAAAGTTGAGTATACATAACAGAGACTTTATGTCCCTCAAAGTCTAGAATATTTATTATGTGGTCCTTTACAAGAAAAAAATGTTTGTTGATCTAAGGGGATTAAAAAATTCTTGAGTGTATTTGCTGTGAGGACTTGTATTTATAATTCATTTTCTTTTGTGTGTGGTAGACTTAATGACATTAATTAATTTTTTATTCTTTCATTCAATAAAACTGCCACTGAACCAGCATTAGGAATAGAGATATGTGTAGGGCAAGTTCTTTATCATATGGGAGATTATATAAAACAATAGATGTTAGCAACACAGTCATACTAAAATTTCTTTCAAGGGAATGTCAAATTAGATATAGAGAATTGTAGTAATTTTTGGTCCTCCAAATTCTTCCTGAAGAAGAATAGTAGCTCAAGGTTTGGTGCAATGCATGTAGATCATGAACTTTTCTCTCTACCTTCTCCACCAGGATCCTGACCTTCCTTTTCCCTACCAGGGTTATGTGAGTTACCAGCTCTCTGGGGGCCAGTGCTGGGTTTCCCTATTGTGACAGTTGAGGAGGTCTGGATTAGCAGTCACTATCACTGAGTACTTTCTATGTGATAGATACTGGGCTAGGAGCTTTACACGATGCCATTTCAAACTTCCCACTGATATGATCATCCCCATTTTTGTAAATGAGAATACTAAATTTCAGAAAGGTCATTAAATCTACTAGTTAATGGCAGAGGCAAACTTTCAAACAATAAGTTTGCCTGTTTCCAAAACCAATTCTTTCTGTGTCAATTTACTAAGTTTGTTCTTAAGATTCAAGTTATTTCTCCAGAATGCTGTCTTTTGATTACTCTTGAGACATCAATTGTTAGATAAGTTTCTTAGACTGTGGCTACAATAGCAAATAAATATTTTTCAGGAAATACTCTCTTTCCATGTTTGTGGGTGGCAGTGTCTTTATACAAGAAGTAGTTCCAGTCTGAATTCTGCTGTTTTTTCCTACTTTTGTTCCTAAAACGTTTGTGTTTACTAGGATGAAGAAAATTTTCCAGGCAGTCAGTGACTCATTTTAAGCTAGAGCCACAGGGTCAGTAGTGTGCAGTGGTGAAGAAAGCCATGGTTCAGTGGTAGAGGAAACATGCTCAGATATCGACTCTGTCACTTTCCTGATGTGAGCCTTTGTCAGCATCGCTTTACTCTATGAACTGCAGGTTCTTTATCTGTAAAATCATTTGCGGTAGAATTTGAGAGAGCTACCTATTTATTCCCCACATGCCTATGGCCATCTTTAGAATCAGTTTCCCACCCAGTCCTATCAACAGTGATTTCTTTGGCTGGTAGGATTATAGAATCTCAGAGTTGGGAGGGGCAGTATAATGTATAATCTTTGAAAGCAGACTGAGGTCATTACTAGCTGAGGGCTCTGAGGCGGACTGACTGCATTCACTTGAGTCTTAATTTCCTTAGGTGTAAAATGGGAGGACTATATTGTCACCCATAGTGATCATAATATTGAGTACTTATTGTGTGCCAGGCACTGTTCTAAGCACTTTATATGAATTGAACTATTTAATCCTGATAATAACCCTGTGAGGGTGTTACTAATATGGCCCATTTTTCAGAAAAGGAAATTGAAGCATTCAAAATTTTAGGAAGTGGAGAAGCCAGGAGTTGAACCTTGGCAATGTGGTTCTTGAGCCGGAGCTCCTAGTAGATGTGCCATGGTCCCCACAGAACTGTGCTGAGGTTTAATGAAGAAAAACTCTATAAAACCCCTAACACTGTGGGTTTTTAAGTAAATGTTGGTTACTTTCCTTTGAAGAGTGTTTTAAAAAGTGTGACCCATATTCACATACGTTGGAATCACCAGGGGGTGGGAAGTAGATTTATTAAATATGTTGATTCTTGGATTCCAACTTGGGCCTACTGAATTTTGAAAATCCCGCTTATTTAAATATATTCCTGGCTGATTTTTGGTACACTAACCTTTGAGAAATTCCTACCTGAGACTCAATCTAGCCCAGCTTGCTAACAATGCAGAAATCCTCTCATGGCATTGTTCCAATCACTCCTATGGAGTTCTTGGTGATGGTAAGTTTCCTCTCTCACAAGGCAGCTCATCCTGTTTTTTAAAAAGCTTGGATATTATTAGAAACATCTTTCTTGTAACTGGATGAAAGAAAATCTTCACCACCTTATTTTCTCTCTGGATGACCGATGCAGTCTTCTGAGTCACACAGATCCTTGGTGTAGGAAAGAAATGGGAAAGCCATTGTGAGAGCATATGGGACCTGGAGATTAGATATGTTTATGAGCCTGGCTGGTGAAACAGTCTCCACGGTCAACAGTCACATAAGGAAGAGGTTCTCTAGGTGATGTCTATCTCAGCATAGTGATAGGGAGCCTGTGAACAGATCAAACACAGAAATCCAGGTAGGGAGGCAGACAAGTGATAAGATCATCAGGAAGATGATCAAAGCACTCAGAAACAAATAAGGACACAGATGCTGAAATGGAGAATGGGGTGATTGTTTGGTCACAGAGATAAGAGTTCATAAAGCCATGTGGAGTCACCAACAATTTTACTCAACACTGAGACAACTGAGTTACTAATTCAGGGTTCCTTAAGTTTTGCCTTAGTAGGAACAGGACTCATGTTTCCACATAGTGCACATCCGAGATATTTAATGAGTGAATAAAAGCAGTGGAAATGTGGCCCAAGCCATAGAGATTGCAAGGCAGGAAGCAGGGCACATTTTCCCCATCTAGTCATCAAAATCTGTAAGCAAAGCCTTTCCCTCTCTAATGTAAAAAAAAGTTGAGGTTTATTTTACCCCCTGTCTAGTATAGAAACATAGGATCTGGTTTCTGGAGCTTATTCTTTGGAGCATCTTCAGACATGTGAGCTTGTCAATATTCCTGGTAAAATGTACTTAGAGCTGAACACAGGCACTGACGCGGCAGGACTGTACTGAGGGCAGCACGTCCTTCACCTCTCTTGTTCTATGTGTTGCACCCTCACTGATGGCCACACGAAGCTATTTCCTAATTAAATGGGCTATATGTCATAAATAACTGATTTCTGGTAAGGCAGCCTAACATCACACTAGCTTCTCTAGCAGCCAGATCATGCACTTGGCTCGTGTTAAAATTCCTGTCAATGAAATCACTGAAGTTTTTTGTCACATAAAATACTATTAAACTAAGAAAAATTTGGCTTGTATTTCTGCAATTGAGTGTTTGAACCTAAGAGCAGGATTCTATATTTACCTCTGCTAAATTGCATCTTGTTAGTTTTGGCTTGATTTTCATGCCTGTGGATATATATATATATATATATATATATATATATATATATTTTAAATTCAACTTCTGTCATTCAACATATTTAGCTAACCCCTCTATCCTTGTGCTATTTAAAAATATTACCAAGATTTCTATACCCTCATCCAAGTCACTAATAAAAAATACTTAACAGTAACAGGCTTGCTGCATTTCCCTAAGATCTCCAAGATGGACATGACTTCATTTATTGATATGCACTTAGTCAACTATTATGTGCCAAATGGCATGTTATATCCTGGGGATAAAAATATGAGCATGGCCTAGTCCATTTTCTCCTGAGATTCACAGCTTAATGAAGAAGATTAACACATTAGCAGACACATGCATATTATGTGGTAAGGGATGTAATAACAGGATAAGGATAGAAGCAGGACTTTGGTACAATAATCATAAAATGATGAAAATTCATTTGGGATTAGGTAGACCTACACAGCTTAGAAACACTTGTCTCCTGTAGTTCCAATCCTATGAACGCTTTTTAATTACTCTTAAGCAACACTTAAAAATTTACTATCACTCTGTTTTGATCAACCATTCAGTTGAAAGCCTGGATATAAAATGTTGCTATCATCTCAACTCTTTATCTTGTCTGATGAGAAAAACTACTTATCTCCCATGAAGAACATTTTAAAACCCTTTTCCTTTTACAAAACTTATTCCTGGTCCCACCCCCAATTCTGCTCCATACCCATGACCAAGGAGACTTAACTTAGTCACAGATGGCAGCAATGAACTCTTTCCATTTCTAATTACAGTTGTGTTTGTGTGTGTGCTCTTTACATGCCGGTAGCTCTAGGGTCCCACCCTACTGTCTTGTTTAGCCTAAGCTGGGCTACAATGCCAAAGTTAGTTTATCTCTAATTGGATTTCCACACAAAGCAAAATAGTTGGAGGAACAGTTAGCCTACTGCTCCCCACCCACTCAACATCATTCAGACCAAAAACCTTGCCTCAAGATTCCATGGAAAGTATTAGTTACTTTTATGTATACAAGTCAGCTCTGAATTTAGGAACCAATTTTTCTTTTTCCTTTTTCTTTTCTCTTTACTACCATAAAATGAGGCTAGAGAGAGTTGGAGAACTAACAAAATGGAAATTGGGCTACTTCAACATATGCAACGTGGGTCATTTCTTTTTTTTATTTTTTATTTATTTTATTTTTTTATTTTATTCACTTTAGAGAGTAGACACAGAGTGAGAGAAAGAGAGAGAAAGAGAGAAAGGGGGGAGGAGCTAGAAACATCAACTCCCATATGTGCCTTGACCAGACCAGTGCAGGGTTTTGAACTGGCGACCTCAGTGTTCCCAGGTCGACGCTTTATCCACTGCGCCACCACAGGTCAGGCGCAACGTGGGTCATTTCTAGTCATTCCTCATGTTAAAAAGAGACCAGGCTTCTTAGTATTGAGCACTGGTGGTGGGAGTAAAAGTTGATTAAGTACAATTTGGTCTCATTCAGCAGCTTATTAAAAAAATATTGTTCTGCCTGACCAGACAGTGGTGCAGTGGATAGAGCATCAGCCTGGGAAACTGAGGACCCAGGTTCCAAACCCCAAGGTCAGCAGCTTGAGCCCAAGGTCACTGGCTTGATCAAGGGATCACTGGCTCAGCTGGAGCCTCCTGGTAAACGTATGAAAAGCAATCAATGAACAACTAAGGTGCCGCAAACATGAGTTGATGCTTCTCATCTCTTTGTTTTCCTGTCTGTCTCTCTCTCTCTCTTAAAAAATACCTTGTTCCCAACCTGTGGGGGTGAGGTGAAGGCCCAGGCAGGCTGAGGTTTGTAGAGCAGGGCACCAGAACACAGCCCCTCCTGCGGAGTAGAGGCAGAAATCACAGCAACAGCCACAGTGGGCCGGCGCTGGCAACGCCCATACCCAACCACCCTAGGCAGCGGCAGGGCGGGTGGCGGGCCTGCAGACAAACCACACCTAGAGAACACAAAGGCAACACCCATTAGACTCCAGTAGCCACAACCTTCTTATACACAGACAAAATGGGCAGGCAGAGAAATGCAACCTAAATGAATCAAGAGAAATCCCCAAAGAAGGACCTGAATGAACCAGATATAACCAAATTACCAGATGCAGAATTTAAAATAATGATAGTTAGGATGTTCAAAGAAATTAGAGCAACAATAGATAGTCATTACAAACACCTAAATAAAGAGATAACAAGTATAAAAAAGGAAATTGAAATAATAAAAAAGAATCAGACAGAAATGACAAATACAGTATCAGAACTGAAGACCACGATGGAAGGAATTAAAAGCAGGATGGATGATGCTGAGGATTGAATCAGCGAGTTAGAGTACACAATAAAGAAAAGAGACTCAAAAATGTGAGGAAACTTTAAGGGAGCTCTGTGACAACGTGAAGAGAAATAACATTCGCATCATAGGGGTTCCTGAAGAAGAGGAGAGAGAACAAGAAATAGAAACTTTGTTCAATCCAATCATAGGAGAAAACTTCCTTAAATTAAGGCTGGAAAACATTTCACAAGTTCAAGAAGCACAGAGAACTCCATTAAAGAGAAACCCAAAAAAATCTACAGCAAGACACATTATAGTTAAAATACCAAAGCTAAGGGATAAAGAGAAAATTTTAAAAGCTGCTAGAGAAAAAAAGGCTATCACCTACAAAGGAGCCCCCATAAGGATGACATCTGAATTCTCAACAGAAACACTAGAGGCCAGAAGGGAATGGCAAGATATATTCAAAGTAAAGCAGAACAAGAACTTACAACCAAGACTACTCTATCCAGCAAGGCTAACGTTTAAAATTGAAGGAGAAATAAAGAGCTTCCCAGAAAAAGAAAGCCTCAAGGAATTCATAAAAACCAAACCAATTCTGCAAGAGATACTAAGGGGCCTGTTGTGAACAGTTCAAAGGGAGGAAATAACATAGCAAAAGAAGAATACAGCTTTAAAGAATAAAATGGCAATAAACAACTACATATCAATAATAACCTTAAATGTAAATGGCTTAAATGATCCAATCAAAAGACATAGGGTAGCTGCGTGGATAAAGAAACAGGACCCATACATATGCTGTCTACAAGAGACACACCTTAAAACAAAAGATGCACATAGACTGAAGGTAAAAGGATGGAAAAAAATATTTCATGCAAATGGAAATGAAAAAGAAAGCCAGGGTAGCAATACTTATATCTGACAAAATGACTTTAAGACAAAGGCTGTAGTAAGTGATAAAGAAGGACACTACATAATGATAAAGGGAACAATTCAACAGGAAGATATAACTATTATAAATATCTATGCACCAAATATAGGAGCCCCGACATACATAAAGCAGACTTTGATGGATATAAAGGGCGAGATTAACAGCAATACTATAATAGTAGGGCATTTCAATACCCCACTAATATCACTGGATAGATCCTCAAGAAAGAAAATTAATAAACAGTAGACTTAAAGGATACACTAGATCAACTCGATGTAATAGATATCTTCAGAACTTTTCACCCTAAAGCATTAGAATATACATTCTTCTCAAGCACTCATGGTACATTTTCTAGTATAGACCACACGTTAGGACACAAAAATGGTCTCAATAAATTTAAGAAGATTGAAATCATATCAAGCATTTTCTCTGATTACAATGGCATGAAACTAGAAAATTAACCACAAAAGAAAACTGAAAAATACTCAAACACTTGGAAACTAAATAGCATGTTATTAAATAATGAATGAATTAACAATGAGATCAAAGAAGAAATAAAAAAGTTTCTAGAAATAAATGATAATGAGCATACAACAACTCAAAATTTATGGGACACAGCAAAAGCAGTACTGAGAGGAAGTTCATTGCACTACAGGCTTCCAAAAGAAGCTAGAAAAAGCTCAAATAAGCAACCTGACCCTGCATCAAAAAGAACTAGAAAAACAACAGCAAATAAAGCCCAGGACTAGTAGAAGGAAGGAAATAATAAAGATAAGAGCAGAAATAAATGACATAGAGGCTAAGGAAACAATACAGAGAATCAATGAAACCAGGAGCAGGTTCTTTTAAAAAGTAAACAAGATTGATGAACCTTTAACTAGACTTACCAAGAAAAAAAGAGAGAGGACTCAAATAAATAAAATTAGAAATCAGAGTGGAGAAATAACAACTGACACAAGAGAAATACAAAGTATTGTAAGAAAATATTATGAAGAACTCTATGTCAAAAAATTAGACAACCTAGGTGAAATGGACAAATTTCTTGATTCATATAATCTTCCAAAAATCAATCTGGAAGAATCAGAACACCGAAACAGACCAATTACAACAAATGAGATCGAAACAGTTATCAAAAAACTTCCAAAAAAGAAAAGTCCTGGGCCTGATGGCTTCACAAGTGAATTCTATCAAAAATTTAAAGAAGAGGCCTGACCTGTGATGGTGCAGTGGATAAAGCATCGACCAGGGAACACTGAGGTCGCCAGTTCAAAACCCTGCACTGGTCTGGTCAAGGCACATATGCGAGTTGATGCTTCCAGCTCCTCCCCCCTTTCTCTCTTTCTCTCTCTCTCTCTCACTCTGTGTCTCCTCTCTAAAATGAATAAAATAAAAAGAAAAAAAACTTAAAAAAAATTCAAAGAAGAATTAAGTCTTATCCTCCTCAAGTTATTTCAAAAAATTCAAGAGGAAGGAAGACTTCCAAACTCCTTTTATGAGGCCACCATAATTCTGATCCCAAAACCGGGCAAAGACAACACGAAGAAAGAAAATTATAGGCTAATATCCCTGATGAATTTAGACACTAAAATTCTCAACAAAATATTAGCCAACCGGATCCAGCAATATATGAAAAAAATCATACACCATGATCAAGTGGGATTTATTCTGGAGAGGCAAGGCTGGTTCAATATTTGCAAATCAATCCATGTAATTCATCACATAAACAAAAGGAAGGTCAAAAACCACAAGATAATTTTAATAGATGCAGAAAAGGCATTTGATAAAATCCAGCACCCATTCATGATCAATATTCTCAGTAAAGTGGGAATACAGGGAACATTCCTTAACATGATAAAGGCCATCTATGACAAACCCACAGCAAACATCATACTAAATGGGCAAAAATTAAAAGCAATCCCCTTAAGATCAGGAACCAGGCAGGGGTGCCCCCTTTTACCACTCTTATTCAACATAGTTCTGGAAGTCCTAGCTACAGCAATCATACAAGAAGAAGAAATAAAAGGCATCCAAATTGGAAAAGAGGAAGTAAAACTGTCATTATTTGCAGATGATATGATACTGTATATAGAAAACGCTAAAGTCTCAGTCAAAAAACTACTGGACCTTATAGATGAATTCAGCAAGGTGGCAGGATATAAAATTATTGCTCAGAAATCAGAGGCATTTTTATATACCAACAATGAACTGTCAGCAAAAGAAATTAAGGAAACAATGCCCTTCCTATTGCAACCATTAAAAAAAAAAAAAGAAAGAACCTAGGAGTAAATTTAACCAAGGAGGTTAAGGACTTGTACTCAGAAAATTATAAAACATTGATAAAAGAAATCAAGGAAGATACAAACAAGTGGAAGCATATACCGTGCTCATGGTTAGGAAGAATAAATGTCTATATATATATATAGAAGAATAAAATGTCTATATTACCCAAAGCAATTTATAAATTCAATCCAATACCATTAAAATACCAATGACATACTTCAATGATATAGAACACATATTCCAAAAATTTATGTGGAACCAAAAAGGAACACAAATAGCCTCAGCAATCTTAAAAAGAAAAAATAAAGCAGGAGGTATCACTCTTCCAGATATTAAGGTTTACTGCAAGGCCATTGTACTCAGACATCCTGGTACTGGCATAAGAACAGGCACATAGATCAATGGAACAGAACAGAGAGCCCAGAAATAAACCCACACCTTTATGGACAACTGATATTTGACAAAGTGGGAAAGAACATACAATGGAGTAAAGATAGCCTCTTTAACAAATGGTGTTGGGAAAATTGGACATCTACCTGCAAAAAAAAAGAAACTAGATCATCAACTTACACCATTCACAAAAACTAACTCAAAATGGATAAAAGACTTAAAAGTAAGACGTGAAACCATAAGCATCTTAGAAGAAAACATTGGCAGCTAGCTCTCCGACATCTGTCACAGCAATATATTTGCCAATTTATTCCACCGGCAAATGAAATAAAAGGCAAGATAAACAAATGGGACTATATCAAACTAAAAGGTTTTTGCACAGCTAAAGACAATAAGAACAGAATAAAAAGACAAACCACACAATGGGAGAACATATTCGACAGCACGTCTGATAAGGGGTTAATAACCAATATTTATAAAGAACTTATAAAACTCAACACCAGGAAGACAAACAATCCAATCAAAAAATGGGCAAAAGAAATGAATAGAAATTTTTCCAAAGAGGACATAGAAATGGCCAATAGACATATGAAAAAATGCTCAACATCACTAGTCATTAGAGAAGTGCAAATTAAAACCACAATGAGATATCACCTCACAGCAGTCAAAATGGCGCTCATCTGCAAAACAACACAGAACAAGTGCTGACGAGGATGTGGAGAAAAGGGAACCCTCCTGCACTGCTGGTGGGAATGCAGACTGTTGCTGCCACTGTGGAAAACAGTATGGAGATTCCTCAAAAAATTAAAAATCGAACTACCTTTTGACCCAGCTATCCCACTTTTAGGAATATACCCTAAGAACAACATAGCACTGTTCGAAAGAAGAAATGCACCCCCATGTTTATGGCAGCATTGTTCACAATAGCGAAGATCTGGAAACAGCCCAAGTGTCCGTCAGAGGATGAATGGATTCAAAAGCTTTGGTAGATATATACTATGGAATACTACTCAGCCATAAGAAATGATGACATCCGGTTATTTACAACAAAATGGATGGACCTTGATAACATTATACGGAGTGAAAAAAGTAAAATAGAAAAATACAGAGAACAGCATGATTTCATACATAGGTGGGACATAAAAGTGCGACTATGAGACATGAACCAGAGTGTGGTGGTTACGGGGTGGGGTTGGAGGAGAGGGTGGGAGAGGGGGGAGGGGAGGGGGACAAAGGAAACCAGATAGAAGGTCACTGAGGACAATTTGACTTTGGGTGATGGGTATGCAACATAAATGAATGATAAGATAACCTGGAGATGTTTTCTTTGAATATGTGTACCCTGATTTATTCATATCATCCCAATAAAATTAATAAAAATAAATATCTTGTTCTTTCTGTTCTTGGGAATTAATTGACTTGAAATTTTCTCCTTTGGCTTTTTTATCTTTGGTTATTTTTTGGGGGGAGGGCACTGTGAATGAAATGTTTAATCCTGGAGTCAGATGGACCTAGGTTTGTATCTCATTCCTTGCAGCTGTGTCAACTAGGTGGGTCTTGACTATAAAGTGGTTATGATCAATAGTTTATTCCTTGTTTGGCTGTTGGGAAAACTGAAAGGTACACAAATATTATAAGATCTCACTTATGTATGGAATCCAAAGAACAAAATAAACTGACAAACAAAATAGAAACGGAGGCATGGATACATGGAACAGACTGACAGCTGTCAGAGAGGAGGGGGGTTAAGGGCTTGATGAAAGAAAGTGAGGAGATCAAGCAAAAAGAAAAATATGTACATGTCACACTTTTATATATAAAACACACATTGACACAGACAACAGTTTGGTGATAGCCAGAGGGAAAAAGAGGTGGTGGTAGGTGGAGCTGGGCAAAGCGAGAGAAAAGGGGGACAGAAGGAGACTCTTCTTGGGGTGATGAGGGCATGATGCAAAGTGCAGGTGATTCTTTGTTGAGTTGTACAGTTGAAATTTGTATGGTTTTGTGAACCAATATCACCCTAGTAAATTCAATAAAAATGAAAATAAAAGAAAATAAAATATATCCTTTTAAAAATAATAAACAGTACAAAAAATGTTTAAGATAGCACACCATATAAATGAATTTCTCAATAAATGGGAGCTACTTTGTATTGATGTTAAGACAATGCTTTGAGGATCTGGATGATGAAACTGACAAAAATAAAAATGATACATTGGATTCCAATAATAGTAGAACAATAGCTTTAGAATATTTCTTTTTAAAAACTTTTTTAGATTTTATTTATTGATTTTAGAGAGAGAGAGAAGAGGAGGAGCTGGAAGCATCAACTTGTAGTAGTTGCTTCTTTTTCTTTCTTTTTTTTTTTTCCAGGGACAGAGAGAGAGTCAGAGAGAGGGTTAGATAGGGACAGACAGACAGGAACGGAGAGAGGTGAAAAGCATCAATCATTAGTTTTTCATTGCCGTTGCAACACCATAGTTGTTCATTGATTGCTTTCTCACATGTGCCTTGACCGCGGACCTTCAGCAGACTGAGCAACCCCTTGCTGGAGCCAGCGACCTTGGATCCAAGCTGGTGAGCTTTTGCTCAAGCCAGATGGGCCTGCGCTCAAGCTGGCAACCTCGGGGTCTCAAATCTGGATCTTCTGCATCCCAGTCCGACGCTCTATCCACTGCGCCACCGCTTGGTCAGTCAGTAGCTGCTTCTTGTATGTGCCTTGACCAGGGTTTTGAACTAGAGATCTCAATGTTCCAGGGCCACACTTTATCCACTGCACCACCACAGGTCAGGCTAGGATATTTCTGATAATGTCTCAGAGATGTTGTTCTCTGAACTATCACTAAAGCTGACCAGATAATTTTCTTCCTGTGTGTGTGTGTGTGTGTGTGCGTGCATGTGTTTGGCGCTATGCTGGGCACTGTAGAATGTTTAGCAGCAACCCTATTCTCTGCCCACTTGACGCCAGTTGTACCCTTTTTCCTCCAGTTTTGACAACTAAAAATGTTTTCAGACATTGACAAATATCCGTTGGGGGACTAATAGCCCCTTGATTGAGAAGCACTGTTCTAGCCAATGCATGATTGTAAGTCACTTTTTTAATTCTTAGAATCCCATAGTTCCCTGTCGTCTTTTCTGAGAGCTGTGAAACCGAGGTTAAGGAACCCCTTTGGCTTTGGTGGACTGGATCCTTATAGCAGTTAAGTAGGCATGTTCTTTAGAAATGAGGTTAATGTCTTCATATTGCTGACAATGTCCCCATCCGAGACAAATGCAGCACTCCAGGGGGTTGGTTCCCTGATGTCATTCTGGAGTAGAGAATAATGGTGTGTTGCATTCACCTTTATTTCACAAGCTACTTTTGAACCAGTGCTAAATTCTGCAGGAGGAAAGAAGAAATTTTTCATTATCAAAAAATACCATTTCCAGTAAATATTCTTACAACTTACTAAAGTCAAAACATTAAGCTAAGGAAAATAAATGACAGAAAAATATTATGCACATAAAATAAATGTGCTAATTGGCAAGAGTGATTCAGAAGAACTACTCTGCTCTGCAGACACTTTGGATATTGCCCATCTTTTCCTTGGCAGTCCAATGTAAAAGTGGATTCTTTGAGCCTTTGGATGACATTTTGTTGGATTATAAGCCATACTGCATTTATTTTTTTAATTGTTTTTTTTAAAGCTTTTATTTTAGTTTATTTTTACAGGGACAGAGAGAGAGAGTCAGAGAGAGGGATAGATAAGGACAGACAGACAGGAAAGGAGAGAGATGAGAAGCATCAATGATCAGTTTTTTGTTGCGACACCTTAGCTGTTCATTGATTGCTTTCTCAAATGTGCCTTGACCACAGGCCTCCAGCAGACCGAGCAACCCCTTGTTGGAGTCAGCGACCTTGGGTGCAAGCTGGGGAGATTTTGCTCAAGCCAGATGGGCCCCATGCTCAAGCTGGTGACCTCGGAGTCTCGAACCTGGGTCTTCCGCATCCCAGTCAGACGCTCTATCTACTGCGCCACTGCCTGGTCAGGCTATTTTTTAAAATTTTTAATTGAATTTATTGGGATGATATTGATTAATTAAATCATTTGGATTTCAGATGATCAGTTCTATAATACATCATCTGTATATTGTATTGTGTGTTCCCCCACCCCAAATCAAGTCTCCTTGCATTACCATTTATCCCCTCCTTAATCTCTTCTAATTCCACTCATACCCCTTTTCCTCTTGTAATCGTCACACTATTGTCTGTGTCTGTAAGTTTTTCTTTTTTCTTAAAACTTTCACATTTTTCACGCAGGCCTCCAGGCTTTCACCGCTCTGACAGCGGTGAGCCTGTTCTCTGTATCTATGAGTCTGTTTCTATTTTGTTTGTTAGTTTATTATGTTCATTAGTTTCCATATATCAGTGAAATCACATGATACTTGTCTTTCTCTGATGGGCTTGTTTCACTTAGCATAATGCTCTTCAGGTCCATTCACATTTTAACTTTTCCTTTCTTTCTTTCTTTCTTTCTTTCTTTCTTTCTTTCTTTCTTTCTTTCTTTCTTTCTTTCTTTCTTTCTTTCTCTCTCTCTCTTTCTTTCTTTCTCTCTCTCTCTCTCTTTCTTTCTTTCTCTCTTTCTGGCTGAGTAGTATTCCATTGTGTAAATATGCCACAGCTTTTTTTACACACTCATCTACTGATGGGAACTGGGGCTGCTTCCACATCATGATTATTGTAAAAATACTGAACACATCTTGACTATTGTAAATAACACAGGGGTGCATATATTCTTTCTAATTAGTGTTTCAGGGTTTTTTTGGGATAAATTTCCAGAAGTGGAATTTCTTGCTGGGTCAAAAGGCAGCTTCATTTTTAATATTTTGAGATAACTCCATTCTACTTTCCACAGTGGCTGCACCAATCTGCATTCCCACCAACAGTGCACAAGGGTTCCCTTTTCTCCACATCATAGTCAAACTTATTTGTTGATTTTTTGATAACACTGGGGAACAATTTTTTAAAATTCTTTGTTGCATGAGGTTTTAGAACTGTTTTTATATATTTTGCATTGCTGATTCTAAATCTGAAATTCATTTTTTGGTGCATGCTCTAGTTTTAACGCAATTTTAATTTCTTTTTGTTACAGTTAATGGCATGCATTGGTTTTTAAATTGGAGTTAAAGAGCAATGACTCTTGAATTGAATATAACGACAAGGCAATTAATGTTTTACAAACATCACTTTTAAATAATTATAGTTGTTTTTAAATGTAAAATATTATTATCTGATAAAAACACCTCTTATTTTGTTTTAAGATTGAATCATGGCTTCTTCGAGTAGGCATAAATGTAATAGTCCTGATGCCTTCTGTTATATATGTGGCTGTTGCACACTTCAACGTCAAAGGCACATTATTTCATCATTTGTGACGTGTGCATATATTGCCTATTTTCAAGTCGCCCTTGGCGATCAAGGCAAGAATTGAGCTCCTCATATTGTGTGTCATAATTGTGAGGAAATGCTTCATGACTGGACAACATGAAAATGCAAAGGAATGTCTTTTGTTATTCCCATGATTTGTTGTGAACCTAAGGACCACAGCAGTGACTGTTATTTCTGTCTGATCCATACAAAGGTTGTCGGCAAGAAAAAATGGCATATGATTGCATATCCTAATATTCCTTCAGCAATTCGACCTATCCCACACTCTGAGACACTCCCAGTTCCAGTTTTCAATGGTTTTATTTCTTCTAAGTATGAAGAAAGTGAACATAATGATCAAGTGTATTTTGACAAGATGCATGAGGAAATGGATGTAGAATGAAGGGTCTTCTTCTGATGCCAAGCAATCATTAACCCTTCAGCAGTTTAGCCAACCCAAATCGAATGACTTAATAAGAGATTTGGGCCTATCAAAGAAAGCAGCTCAGTTCTTAGCCTCGAGGCTTCAAGAAAAGAATGTACTTCATTGGTCAGCTAAAGTATCTCATTTCAGAAAGCTTGAACAAATTTTTGTGGATTTTTTTTTGAAGACAAACACTTTGTTTACTCTCATGGTATCAGTAGTCTTCTCAGCCAGCTAGGTGTTACCACTTACAGTCCAACAGAATGGTGGCTATTTCTTGACAGCTCCAAACACAGTCTGAAATATGTTCTTGTACACAACGGTAATGTTTATGCAGCGGTTCCAATTGGTTATTCAACTCATCTGTGAGAAGATTATAATGACATAAAAATTGTACTTGACTTATTGAAGTATGAGGAACATAACTGGATCATCTGTGTGGATCTTAAAATGGTAAATTTCCTGTTCAGACAACAGAGAAGTTTCACGAAGTATCCTTGCTTTTTGTGTTTGTGGAACAGCCGAGCTCGGGATAAACACTGGACACAGAAGGAGTGGCCGAATCATGAAGCTCTGGAAGTAGGGATGCAAAATATTGTGAATGAACCTGTAGTTAATGGAGATAGGATCATTTTTCCCCCACTTCACATCAAACTTGGCTTAATGAAGCAGTTTGTTCAGGCTTTGAATAGAGAAAGTGAATGCTTTCATCACATTATTTCTGCTTTTCCTGCCTTGTCTTTTGAGAAGATAAAAGCAGGTGTATTCAATGGACTCAAATTCAAATCCTTATACGTGATGAAGAATTTGCCAGGGAGATGAATAAGGAGGAGAAAGCAGCATGGCAATCTTTTGTGGCAGTTACAAAGAACTTCCTTGGTAACAAAAAAGCAGAAAACTATGAACTTCTGGTTCAAAGGATGCTGTTGACTTTCTGCGGCATTGGATGTAACATGAGCATTAAGATTCACTTCCTGAACAGTCACCTTGATAAGTTTCCCAAAAATCTTGGAGCTGTTAGTGATGAGCAGGGAGAACGCTTTCATCAAGATCTGAAGACAATGGTAGAGCATTATCAGGGGCGATGGGACAGAAATACAATGGCAGACTACTGCTGGAGCATCAAACGAGATTGTCCTCAACAAGTACACAAAAGCAAGAGCTACATACGCAAATTTTTGCCTGAATAGATTTTAAATAAGTTTTGCGCAAATTTTCTGATTAAAATAAGTGTTTTAATATGTTCTATTTCAAAATTGTAGACAAATTCTGATGCAATCATATCTTTTAGTGTATTTACTTCATTATATTAATTATTATATTTTCACAAAGATGATGCCCAAAATGACATTCTACTTTATTATGTTAAACTAAATGTTGAAAATTTTACAATAAGATGAAAACATAAAATCTTGAATTGCAAAAAAACTAGGTTTCAGAGAAAAACTAATGTCAGATTTGAGATCATCACAATCAAATTAGGTAAGAACAAGTATTTTTTGTGGATGCAACAAAAATTTTGTTCCCCAGTGTAATAGCCATTCTGACAGGTGTGAGGTGACACTTCATTGTAGTTTTAATTTCTTTTTCTCTTATGACTAATGATGTTCAGCATCTTTTCATATGTTTATTGGCCATCTGTATGTCTTTTTTGGAAAAGTGTCTATTCAGGTCCTTTTCCCATTTTTCAATTGGATTTCTTTTTTGGTGTTAAGTTGTATAAGTTTTTAAAATAAATTTAGGATATTAACTGCTTATCTGATGTATCATTAGCAAATATGTTCTCCCATTCAGTGGGTTGTCTTTTCATATTGCTGATGATTTTCTTTGCTGTTCAAAACCTTTTTAGTTTGCAATAGTCCCTTCTGTTTATTTTTTCTTTTGTTTCCCTTGCCCAAGGAGATATATCAGGAGAAATATAGCTACAATAAACATCTGAGACCTTCTGGCCTATGTTTCCCTCAAGGTGTTTTATTGTTTTTAGTCTTATATTTAAGTCTTTAATCCATTCTGAGTTTATTCTTGTGTATGATGTAATAAGGTGGTCTAATTTTATTTTTTTGCACTTATCTGTCCAACTTTCCCAAAATCATTTATTGAAGAGACTAACTTTACCTCACTGTATGTTCTTGCTTTGTCAAACATTAATTGAACATAAAGGAGTGGGTTTATTTCTGGGCTTTCTATTCTATTCCACTGAACTATATGCCATTTTTTCTGCCAGTACTATGCTGTTTTGATTATTATGGCCTTGTAGTTTTTTGATATCAGGTAGGGTGATACCTCCAAGTTTGTTCTTTTTTATCAAGAATGCTGTGGCTATTTTGGGACTTTGAGGTTTCATATACATTTTTTGAATATTTCTTTTAGTTCTGTGAAATATGCTATTGATCTCTTTATAAGAATTGCATTGAATCCATAGATTCCTTTAGGTGGTGTGGACATTTTAATGATGCTAGTTCTTTCCATCCATAAACATGGTATATACTTCCACTTACTTGTATCTTTTTAAATTTTTTTCTTCAACGTCTTATAATTTTTTGATTGCAGGTCTTTTACATTCTTGTTTAAATTTATTTTCATTTATTTTATTTTTTTGATGCAATTGTAAATGGGATTGTTTACTTAGTTTTCTTTCTGGTCATTCATTACTGGTGTATAAAAATGTGACTGACTTCTGGATATTTATATTTTATCTTACTGCTTTACTGAATTCATTTATACATTATAGTAGATTTCTGGTGGAATCTTTAGGATTCTCTAGATACAGTATCATGTCTTCTGCAAATAACAACAATTTACTCCTCCCTTTCCAATTCGGATGCCTTTTATTTCTTCTTGTCTGAATGCTGTGGCTAGGACTTCCAGCACTATGTTGAATAATAGTACAGTGGTACTTTGAGATACAAACAGACCAACATATGAATTTTAAGATATGAACTGCGACTCGACTCATTTTTTATTTTTGTTCGAGATTTGAGTGAAATTCTGAGATATGAGTTGTGATTTGGGAAGCTGCTGCTAGTTGGTGTGTTGGTGCATGGGTCCAGTATCGGCAGTTTGAGATACGAGTTGACTGACTTATGAGCTTGGCTACAGAACAAATTAAATTTGTTTCTCAAGGAACCACTGTAGTGAAATCAGACATCCCTATCTTGTTTCCAGTATTAAGGTAAATGTTTGTAGCTATTGCACATTGAGTATTAAGTCGGCTGTGGGTTTGTGATATATGGCCTTTGTTATGTTGATGTCTGTTTCCTCTATTTCCACTTTGCTGAGAGTTATTTTTAACATAAATGGCTGCAGTTTTTTTTACAAACTTTATTTTATTTATGATTTTAATTTGCATAGATTCAAATGTCCCATATATCTCCCCCCACCTCATTTCCCTCAACCCCCTGAAGTCCCCTCCCCTCAATGCTTTCCCCCTTCACTCTAGGGTTTGCTGTCCTGTTCTATATAAAGCTGTGTTATTAATATATAATTTCATTAATCTTTTTTTCTTCTCTGATCCCATTTTCTCTTCTACTTTTTCTCTGACCGCTTTCCCTCTGGTTCCTTTAATACAGCCTCTGCCTCTGTTCTGTTGCTCAATTCACGTTGTTCATTAGATTCCTCAAATGAGTGTTATTTTTCTTTCTCTGCCTGGCTTATTTCACTTAGCATGATAGTTTCCAGGTCCATCTATGTTGTCACAAAAGGTAAGATTTCCTTCTACCTCACAGCTGTGTAGTATTCCATTGTGTATATGTACCACTGCTTTTTAATCCACTTATTCACTGAGGGACACTAGGGCTGTTTTCAGATCTTGGCTATTGTACACAATGCTGCAATAAACATGGGGGTGCATTTCTTCTTTTGAGTCAGTGATTTGGTATTCATAGGATATATTCCTAAAAGTGGGATATCTGGGTCAAAGTGAAGTTTCATTTTAAATTTTTTGAGAAATCTCCATACTGTTTTCCACAGTGGCTGTGCCAGTCTGCATTCCCACCAGCAGTGCAGGAGGGTTCCCTTTTCTCTGCACTGTCTCCAGCACTTATTCTGTGTTATTTTGTTAATAAGCACCATTCTGACAGGTGTAAGGTGGTATCTCATTGTGGTTTTAATTTGCATTTCTCTAATGATTAGTGCTGTTGAACATTTTTTCAAATGCCTATTGGCCATCTGTAAGTCCTCTTTGGAGAAGTGTCTATTCATTTATTTTGTCCATTTTTTGATTGGATTGTTTATCTTCCTGGTGTTGAGGTTTACAAGTTCTTTATAAATTTTGGTTATTAACCCCTTATCAGATGTATTATATATTCTCCCATTGTGTGCGTTGTCCTTTTATTTTGTTAATGGTGTCTTTTGCTGTGCAAAAGCTTTTTAGTTTGATATAGTGCCATTTGTTCATCCTGTCCTTTATTTCACTTGTTTGTAGAGATAAATTGGCAAAAATATTGCTACAAGAGATATCGGAGAGTTTACTGCCTATGTTTTTTCCAAGATGTTTATGGTTTCACGACTTATGTTTAAGTCTTTTTTCCATTTTGAGTTTACTTTTGTGAATGGTGTAAGTTGGTGATCCAGTTTCATTTTTTTGCAAGTACCTGTCCAATTTTCCCAACACCATTTGTTAAAGAGGCTGTCTTTACTCCATTTTATGTTTTTACCTCCTTTGTCAAATATCAATTGTTCATATAAGTGTGGGTTTATTTCTGGGTTCTCTTTTCTGTTTCTTTGATCTGTATGCCTCTTATTATGCCAGGACCAAGCTGTTTTGAGTTCCATGACCTTGTAGTATAACTTGATATCAGGAAGTGTGGTACCTCCCACTTTATTCTTCTTTTTCAGGATTGCTTTTTTGGTTCCATATAAATTTTTGGAATATTTGTTCTATGTCTTTGAAGTATGTCATTGGTATTTTAATATGAACTGCATTGAATTTATAAATTGCTTTGGGTAATATAGACATTTTAATGATGTTTATTCTTCCTATCCATGAACATAGTATATGCTTCCACTTGTTTGTATCTTTTTGATTTCTTTTATCAATATTTTATAACTGTCCGAGTACAAGTCTTTAATCTCCTTGGTTAAATTTGCTCCTAGGTACCTTATTTTTTGTTGTTGCAATAGTGAAGGGGATTATTTCCTTAATTTCTCTTTCAGACAGTTCATTGTTGGTGTATAAAAAGGCCACTGATTTCTGAATATTGACTTTATATCCTGCCACCTTGCTGAATTCATTTATCAGGTCCAGTAGTTTTTTGATTGAGACTTTAGGGTTTTCTATGTACAGTATCATATCATCAACAAATAATGATTCTTTTACTTCTTTTCCAATCTGAATAACTTTTATTTCTTCTTTTTGTCTGATTGCTTTGGCTAGGATTTCCAAAACTATGTTGAAAGGGGCACCATGCCTTGTTCCTGATCTTAAGGGGGTTGCTTTTAATTTTTGCCCATTGATTATGATTTTGCCTTTGTGATTGTCATAGATGGCCTTTATCATGTTGCAGTATAATTCTGTATCCCAACTTTGCTGAGAGTTTTGATTATAAATGGGTGCTGGATTTTATCAAATGCTTTTTTTGCATCTATTGATATTATCATGTGATTTTTATCCTTTCTTTTGTTTATGTGTTGAATCACATTGATTTGTGAATATTGTACCATCCTTGTCTCCCTAGAATAAATCTTATCTAATCATGATGTATGATATTTTTCATATATTGCTGGATCCAGTTTGCTAATATTTTGTTGTGAATTTTAGCATCTAAGTTCATGAGGGATATTAGTCTATAGTTTTCTTTCTTTGTGGTGTCTTTGCCTGGTTTTGGAATTAGTATTATGATTGCCTCATGAAAGGAATTTGGAAGTCTTACGTCCTCTTGAATTTTTTGAAATAGCTTGAGAAGGATAGGAGTCAGTACTTTAAATATTTGGTAAAATTTGCCTGTGAAGCCATCTGGCCCAGGACTATAGTTTGTTGGGAGTTTTTTGATAACTGTTTCAATCTCATTTGATGAAATCGGTCTGTTTAGGTTTTCTGATTTTTCTATATTGATTTTTGAAAGTTTATACATTTCAAGGAATTAGTCTGTTTTGCCTAGGTTTTCTAATTTTATGGCATACAGTTAGTTCTTCATAATATTTTCTTACAATCCTTTATATTTCTGCTGTGTCAATTGTTACTTCTCTTCTCTCATTATTTTTCTTTTTTTTTTTTTCCTGCCATATAGAAAGAAAGTTAAAGAAAAGGAGACCTTGGAGACAGGTTCAGGGCGTTAGCCTGAGACAAACTGTGCCACCCACTGCTCCCTTGGTTGCAAGTCATGTGGGGTCCCTTAGAGCTTAGGAGAAAGAGAGAGGCAAAAAAAAAAAAAAAAAAAGCACCTTAGGGGAAGACATGGAGGAAGAGAAAGGGAAAGGCACAGGCATACTCCAGGAAAGGAGGGCATGCTGGGACCTCAGTCCTAAGGGATTTTAAGGGTGGGATTTTAGGGGAGG
The DNA here is from genome assembly GCA_037038555.1 of Rhynchonycteris naso. NCBI lineage: Eukaryota > Metazoa > Chordata > Mammalia > Chiroptera > Emballonuridae > Rhynchonycteris > Rhynchonycteris naso. The sequence goes on along the minus strand of CM072996.1, from coordinate 108,042,106 downwards.
TCCCAAGAGAAGATCTTAATGGAATATTCATCAGCTTTCTAGGTGTGTTCTTTTGTGGTTATGGTCTTCATTGATTGGTCAGTGCCAAGACAGGGGGTAATTAGTCAATGCAGCTAAACCTGAGGTGAACCATTGCTTTCTTTTTTTAAAAATTAAATTTAATTTATTGTGTAAAAATAGATTCCAGTGTCACCCCAAATGTATCCCCTGTACCCCGTATTTCTCTCAACATCTCCCTTGCCCCCCTCCCCATAGCGCGCTCCCCTCTTCCCTTCAGGTTTATCCCATTTTATCATCCCCTTTCCCTCTGTCCTCTTTTACTCCGGTCCCTTAAATCTCTCCACTGTCTCAATTCCGTTCCTCAGTTCACATTGTTCCTTGGATTCCTCAAATGAGTGAGGTCATATGATATTTTTCTCTTTTGGCCTGGCTTATTTCAGTTAACATAATAGTTTCCATGTTGATCCATGTTGTCATAAAAGGTAAGATTTTCTTTTTTTTCATGGGCCCATAGTATTCCATTGTGTATATGTACCACTGCTTTTTAATCCACTCATCCACTGTCAGACACTTAGGCTGTTTCCAGATTTTTGCTATTGTGAACAATGCTGCCATAAACATGGGAGTGCATTTCTTCTTTTGAATAGTTGATGTGGCATTCTTGGGATATATTTCTAAAAGTGGGATGGCTGGGTCAAAAGGCAGTTTTATTTATAATTTTTTGAGGAATCTCCATACTGTTTTCCACAGTGGCTGCACCAGTCTGTATTCCCACCAGCAGTGCAGGAGGGTTCCCCTTTCTCAACATCCTCGACAGCACCTCTCGTGTATTGTTTTGTTAATGAGAGCCATTCTGACTGGTGTGAGGTGGTATCTTATTGTGGTTTCAATTTGCATTTCTCTAATGATTAGTGATGTTGAGCATTTTTTCATGTCTATTGGCCATCTGTATGTCCTCTTTGGAGAAATTTCTATTCATTTCTTTTGCCCATTTTTTGATTGGGTTGTTTGTCTTCCTGGTGTTGAGTTTTATAAGTTCTTAATAAATTTTGATTATTAACCTTTTATCAGACGTATTGTTGAATATATTCTCCCATTGTGTGGTTTGTCTTTTTATTCTGTTCATATGGTCTTAAGCTGTACAAAAGCTTTTCAGTTTGATATAGTCCCATTTGTTCATCCTGTCTTTTATTTCACTTGCCTGTGGAGATAAATCAGCAAATATATTGCTGTGAGAGATGTCGAAGAGCTTACTGCCTATGTTTTCTTCTAAGATGCTTATGGTTTCACGACTTACAGTTAAGTCTTTTATCCATTTTGAGTTTATTTTTGTGATTTGTGTAAGTTAGTGGTCTAGTTTCATTTTTTTGCAGGTAGCTGTCCAATATTCCCAACAACATTTGTTAAAGAGACTGTCTTTACTCCATTGTATGCTCTTACCTCCTTTGTCAAGTATCAATATTCCATAAAAGTGTGGGTTTATTTCTGGGTTGTCTGTTCTATTCCATTGATCTACATGCCTGTTCTTATGCCAGTACCAGGCTATCTTGAGTTCAATGGCCTTGTAGTATAACTTGATTTCAGAAAGTGTGCTACCTCCCACTTTATTCTTTTTTTTTTCAAGATTGCTGAGGCTATTTGGGGTTTTTTTTTTTGGTTCCATATAAATTTTTGGGATATGGGTTCTATATCTTTGAAGTATGTCATTGATACTTCAATTGGTATTGGATTGAATTTATAATTTGCTTTGGGTAATTTAGACATTTTGATGATGTTTATTCTTTCTAAGCATGAGCATGGTATAAGCTCCACTTGTTTGTATATTCCTTGATTTCTTTTATCAATGTTTTGTAATTTTTTGTGTACAAGTCTTTAACCTCCTTGGTTAATTTTACTCCTAGGTACTTTATTCTTTTTGTTGCAATAGTGAAGGAGATTATTTCCTTAATTTCTATTTCTGACAGTTCATTGTTGGTGTATAAAAATGCCTCTGATTTTTGTGTATTAATTTTATACCCTGCCACCTTGCTGAATTCATTTATCAGGTCCGGTAGTTTTTTGATTGAGACTTTAGTGTTTTCTATATACGGTATCGTATTATCTGCAAATAATGATTGTTTTACTTCTCCTTTTCCAACTTGGATGCCTTTTATTTCTTCTTTTTATCTTATTTCTGTAGTGAGGACTTCCAGTACTATGTTTAATAAGAGTAGTGAAAGGGGGCACCCCTTTCTTGTTCCTTATCTTAGGGGTATTGCTTTTAATTTTTGCCCATTTAGTATGATGTTGGCTATGGGTTTTCATAGATGGCCCCTATTATGTTGAGGTATGTTCTCTGTATTTTCACTTTGCTGAGAGTTTTAGTCATAAATGGGTGCTGTATTTTATCAAGTGACTTTTCTGCATCTATTGAAATTATTATGTGGGTTTTCTCCTTTTTTTTTAAAGTTTCTTTTTATTTATTCATTTTAGAGAGGAGACACAGAGTGAGAGAGAGAGAGAGAAAGAGAGAAAGGGGGGAGGAGCTGGAAGCATCAACTCCCTTATGTGCCTTAACCAGACCAGTGCAGGGTTTTGAACTGGCGACCTCAGTGTTCTCAGGTCGACACTTTATCCACTGTGCCACCACAGGTCAGGCTCTCCTTTTTTTTTTATGTGATGAATCACATTGATTGATTTATGAATATTGTACCATCCTTGCCTTCCCAGAATAAATCTCACTTGATCATGATGTATGATTATTTTTATGTGTAGCTGGATTCGGTTTGCTAATATTTTGTAGAGAATTTTAGCGTCTAAATTTATCAGAGAAATTGGCCTATAATTTTCTTTCTTTGTGCTGTCTTTGCCTGGTTTTGGAATCAGAATTATGCTCGCCTCATAAAAGGAGCTTGGAAGTCTTAATTCCTCTTAAATTTTTGAAATTGTTTGAGAAGAATAGGAGTTATTTTTTCTTTGAACATTTGATAGAATTCACCAGCAAAGCCATCTGGTCCAGGGTTTTTGTTTGTTGGGAGTTTTTTGATAAATGTTTTAATCTCATTTGTTGTAATTAGTCTGTTTAGGTTTTCTGATTCTTTCAGATTGATTTTTGAAAGATTATGTTTCAAGGAATTTGTTCATTTCACCTAGGTTTAATTTTTTGGCATACAGTTCTTCATAGTATTTTTTTTTACAATATTTTGTATTTGTGTTGTGTCAGTTGTTATTTCTCCACTCTCATTTCTAATTTTATTCATTTGAGTCTTCTCTCTTTTTTTCTTGGTGAGTCTTGTTAAAGTTTCATCAACTTGTTTACCCTTTCAAAAAACCAGGTCTTGATTTCATTGATCCTCTGTATTGTTTCTTTAGCTTCTATGTGATTTATTTCTGCTCTGATCATTATTTTCTTCTTTTTTAAGTACCTATTGGCTTTACTTGCTGTTTTACTTTCTTGTTATTTTAGATCAGTGGTTTTTAACCTAGTTTCTATCAAACCCTAGGGGTTCAATGAGTCGGTCTCAGGGGTTTGGAGAAGCCTCTGCCGCGGAGGCCAGAATAAAGTAATAATGTAATTTGTTCTGAGTTCATGCACTTTGTTAGTTTTGTTCTTTGAGCAAGGTGATGTTCATGCACGGCTCATTTTGTGCACCAGTAAAAAAACATATACCTATGTCTTGAATTTGGAAAAAAATTATATTTTATTTATCACTAAAGAAGGGTTCGGTGAATGCACATATGAAACTGGTGGGTTCGGTACCTCAAAAAAGGTTAAGAACCACTGTTTTAGATGCAGGGATAGTTGTTTATTTGAGCTTTTACCAACTTTTTAAATTATGCCTGTAGTGCTATGAACTTTCCCCTCAGTACTGCTTTTGCTGTGTCCCATAAATTTTGATTTATTGTATGCTCGTTATCATTTGTTTCAAGGAATTTTTTGATTTCTTCCTTGATCTCATTGTTATCCCATTCGTTATTTAATAACATGCTATTTAGTTTCCAAGTGTTTGAGTATTTTTCAGTTTTTCTGTTGTGGTTGATCTTTAGTTTCATGCCATTGTGATCAGAGAAAATGCTTGATATAATTTCAATCTTTTTATATTTGTTTAGACCTTTTTTGTGCCCTAACATGTGATCTATTTTAGAGAATGTACCATGAGCACTTGAAAGGAATATATATTCTGCTGCTTTAGGGTGAAATGTTCTGAAGATATCTATTAAATCCAGTTAATCTAGTATGTCCTTTAAGTCTGCTGTTTCTTTGTTAATTTTCTTTCTTGTGTATCTATTTAGTGATGTTAGTGGGGTATTGAAATCCCCTACTATTATAGTATTGATGTTGGCATTGCCATTTATATCTATCAAATCTGCTTTATATATTTAGGTGCTCCTATATTAGGTGCATTGATATTTATAATGGTTATATATTCCTATTAGGTTGCTCCCTGTATCATTATGTAACAACCTTCTTTATCTCTTACTATAGCCTTGTTTTATAGTCCATTTTGTCTGATATAAGTATTGCTACCCAAGCTTTTTTTATTTCCATTTGCATGAAATATTTTTTCCATTATTTTACCTTTAGTCTATGTGTATCTTTTGTTTTCAGATATATCTTTTGTAGATAGCATATGTATGGGTCCTGTTTTCTTATCCACACAGCTCCCCTATATCTTTTGATTGGATCATTTATTCAATTTACATTTAAAATTATTATTGATATGTAGTTGTTTATTGCTATTTTATCTTTAAAGTTATCTTCCTCTTTTACTATATTCTTTGCCCCCTTTGTTCTGTTTACAACAGGCCCCTTAACATTTCTTGCAGCATTGGTTTGGTTGTAATAAATTCCTTGAATTTTTTTTTTTTTTTTGTCTGAGAAGCTTCTTATTTCTTATTCTATTTTAAACGATAGCCTTGCTGGATAAAGTAGTCTTGGTTGTAGGCTCTTGTTCTGCATTAATTTGAATATTTCTTGCCATTTCCTTCTGGAATCTGTTGAGAAGTCAGATGCCATCCTTATGGGGGCTTTTTTATAGGTGATAGTCTTTTTTTCTCTAGCAGCTTTTAATATTTTTTCTTTATCTCTTAGCTTTGGTATTTTAATTATGATGCGCCGTGGTGTGGATTTCTTTGGGTTTCTCTTTAATGGAGTTCTCTGTGCTTGTTGAATTTGTGTGACTTTTTCCTGCATCAATTTAGGGAAGTTTTTAGCTATGATTTTATTGAATAAAGTCTCTATCTTTTATTTTTTCTCTTCTTCTTCAGAAACCCCTATGATCCAGATATTATTTCTTTTCATGTTGTCACAGAGCTTTCTTAGAATTTCCTCAGTCTTTTTGTGTCTCTTTTCTTCTTGCTGCTCTGCTTCTATGCCTTCATTTATCTTTTCCCCTAACTCGCTGATTTGATCCTCAGCTTCATCCATCCTGCTTTTAATTCCTTTCATTGTGGTCTTCATATCTGATATTGTATTTGTCATTTTTGACTGATTCTTTTTTATTATTTCAATGTTCTTTTTATATTTGCAATCTCTTTATTTAGGTGCTTGTTATGTCCATCTATTGCTGTTCTAAGACTTTTGAGCATCCTAACAATCACTTTTTTCAACTCTGCATCTGGTAATTTGTTTAATCTGACTCATTCAAGTCCTTTTCTGGGATTTCTCTTGATTCATTTGGGTTGCATTTCTCTGCATTAACATTCTGTCTGTGTATAAGAAGGGTATGGCCACAGAAGTCCAATGAGTGTGGCTTTTGTGTTCCCTAAGTGTGGTCTGTCTGCAGGCCCAACAACCCCTCTGCTGCAGTCTCAGGCATTTGGGTATCGGCATTTTCAGTGCCAGCTCTCTGCGGCAGTCCCTGTGGTTTCCACTTCTTGTCCACTGGTGGGGCTGTGTTCACGTGCCCCGGTTACAAGCCTCAGCTGGCCTTGGCCTTCACCCCACCCCCTTTGGTGAGGCTGCACTCTGCACTGGGGCCGCAAGCCTTGGCACATTGTGCACAGCTGCACACCCTCGCTCAGCCCCAGTTCTCTGCCTGTTCCTCGGCTTTTGCCCTGACCCTGATGGTGGGTCTGCACTCCCATGCCAGGCTGTAAACCTAGGTTCTTGGGAGGGGCTGCACACCCATGCTCAGTTGAGGTTTTCTGTCAGTTTTCTGGCTTTCGCCCAGCTTTCTCCTTGCCCTTGCGGGTGGGATTGCAGGTGGAACTGCTCTTGCTCACCTGGCTCGCAGCCGAGTTGGACCACTTTCGTGCACCCCTTCTGCTCCTGCCGGGTGGGACTGAGTTCAAGCCGGATTTCAATCATGGCCGGCTGGCTTCCGCCCCTGCTGATGTTACCGTGCTTCTGTATCCTGCTGCCACCTGCGCTCTGGCAAGCCCTCAGCAATGTGGGTTGGGGCAATGCTGCTCAGACCTTAGCACTCAATACTGTATTTCTGAACGCTCCCTCATTCTAAGCCACTCTGCTCTGAGTGCTGCAGGGGAGTTTGTTTGCCTGGTGTCCTGCTTCCCTTTGCTGGTATTGCTAGTTCCAGGGGAAATACTCACTTTAGATTTGGGGAGTTACTCAGCCCAAGAGTTAGGGTGGCTGTCCCTCAAAGTGTTTCTTCCTGTGCCTTCTAGATTACTCTCTCTTCCTGCTACTCTGGTACTCTCATCTCTCCTCGTACCCCAGAGGTCTGGGTGAGTGGTTGTGAAAGAGGTTTTTCGTTGTCCCTTTAAGAAGAATCCTGGGTCTGAGAACTCTTTCTCTTTCTCACAAACAGTATCCTGGCTTGTTTTGCAGCTAAATACTGTCCATATGCCTCTTAGCTCTGGGGCTGCAGGCTGGGGCTTTGTTTCTGGGGCCTTGTTTCTGGGGCCCAGTACCCTCCCCTCTCTGCTAAACTCACTTCCTGCCACGCGAGTCAGTCTGGGTTGCCATCTCTGAGTTTCTGCTTTTCCTACCAGTCTTAGTGTGGCTTCTTCAGTATTCCTTGGTTAAAGAGTCCTTTTAGTTTAGTACAAAGTTGGTTTTTCCAGATGATGGTTCTTAAAATTAGTTGTAATCCACTTTGGTTCTGGGAGGTGGAAGTTGGTACGTCCGACTACTCCACTGCCATCTTGCCGCCTCAAACCATTGCTTTCTTTTGTCTTGTTTTATTTCTAGGCATTAATGCTCTTCTCTTTCATTTCTAATTTTATTTATCTGCATCCTCTCTCCTTTTTTCTTGGTGAGTCTGGTTAAAGGTTCATCTATTTTGTTTACCTTTTCAAAGAACCAGCTCTTGGTTTTATTGATCCTCTGTATTGTTTTTTTAGCCTCTATGTCATTTATTTCTGCTCTGACCTTTATTATTTTCTTCCTTCAACTTCCTCTGGGTTTTACTTGCTGTTCTTTTTCTAGTTCTTTTAGATGCAGGGTTAATGATTTATTTGAGCTTTTGCTAGCTTCTTAAGTTATGCCTGTAGTGCTATGAACTTCCCTCTCAGGACTGCTTTTGTTGTGTACCATAAATTTTGAGTTGCTGTATGTTCATTTTCATTTGTTTCAAGGATATTTTGATTTCTTCCTTGATCTCATTGTTAACCTATTTGTTATTTAATAACATGCTATTTAGTTTCCAAATGTTTGAGTATTTTTCAGTTTTTCTATTGTAGTTGATTTCTAGTTCATGCCATAGTGATCTGAGAAGATGCTTGATATAATTTCAATATTCTTGAATTTATTGAGATTCATTTTGTGTTCTAGCATGTGGTCTATCCTAGAGAATGTACCAGGAGCACTTGAAAAAAATGTATATTTTGCTGCTTTGAGGTGAAATGTTCTGAAGATAATCAATTAAATCCAGTTGATAGTATGACCTTTAAGTTTGCTGTTTCTTTGTTAATTTTCTTTCTTGAGGATCTATCCAGTGATGTTAGTGGGGTATTAAAATCCCTTATTATTGTAGTATTGCTGTTGATCTTGCCCTTTATGCCCATCACAATCTGCTTTATATATTTAGGTGCTCTTATATTAGGTGCATAGATATTTATAATGGTTATATCTTTCTGTTGGATTGCTCCCTTTATTATTATGTAGTAACCTTCTTTATCCCTTACTATAACCTTTGTTTTAAAGTCTATTTTGTCAGATATAAGTATTTCTACTCCAGCTTTTTTTTCATTTCCATTTGCATGAGATATTTTTTTCCATTCCTTTACTTTCAGTCTATTTGTATCTTTTGTTTTGAGATGTGTGTTTTGTAGAAAGCATATGTGCAGGTTTGTTTTCTTATCCACACAGTTACCCTATGTCTTTTGATTGAAGTATGTAATCCATTTTCATTTAAGGTTATTGATATAGTTTTTTATTGCCATTTTATTCTTTAAATCTGCATTCCCCTTTTACTAGATTTCTCCTCCTCCCCCTTTTGACTGTTTACAACAGGCCCCTTAACATTTCTTATAGCATTGGTTGGGTTGTAATAAATTTCTTTAGGGTCTTTTTTTTTTTTTTTTGTCTGAAAAGCTTTTTATTTCTCCTTCAGTTTTAAATGATAGCCTTGATGGAGAGAGAAGTCTTGGTTGTAGGTTCTTGTTTTGCATTACTTTGAATATTTCTTGCCATTCATTTCTGGCCTCTAATCTTTCTGTTGAGAAGTCTGATGTCATCCTAAAAGGGGTTTCTCTGAAGGTAATAGACTGCTTTTTAAATAGCTTTTAGTATTCTTCTTTTATCTCTTAATTTTTGATTTTAATTATGATGTGTCTTGGTGTTGGCCTTTTTTTCTTCATCCTTAACGGAACTAACTCTCTGTGCTTCTTGAATTTTGTGTGATATTTTCCATTATCAATTTAAGGACGTTTTCAGGTATGATTTCTTCAATCAGATTCTCTATCCCTTGTTCTTTCTCTTCTTCTTCAGGAACCACTATGATGCAGATGTTATTTCTCTTCATGTTGTCACAGAGCTCTCTTAGAGTTTCCTCAGACTTTTTGAGATTCTTTCCTTTTTGTTGCGCTCCTCCTGTGCTTTCATTTATCTTGTCATCTAACTCGCTGATTCAATCCTCGGCTTTATTCATCCTGCTTTTAATTCATTCTAGTGTGGTCTTCATTTCTTTTATTGTATTTGTCATTACTGACTGATTCTTTTTACTATTTCAATGTCCTTTTTTATACTTGCTAGCTCTTTATTTAGGTGCTCATTATGTCTAACCATTGTTGCTCTAAGATTTTGAGCATCCTAACAATCATTATTTTAAACTCTGCATTCGGTAATTTGGTTATTTCTGACTTTTGCTCATGCTTGGCCTTAGTCACCACCAGCCCGTCTTTTGCCCTTGCAGGCAGGAATGCGCTTGTGCTGAGGTGCACCAGTGGCCAGCCCCTGGCTTTCGCCCCTGCCAATGGAACCATGCTTCCACATCTCGCTGCCTCACACCCTCTGGCGAGCACTCAGCAGTGTGAAGGTGGTAATGCAGCTCATACCTTAGCACTCAATAATGTATCCCTGATGGTTCCCTGCTTCTAAGCAATTGCTTGCTCTGACTGCAGCTGGATGGCTTCTGTTTGGCTGGTGACCTGTTTCCCTTTGCTGGTATTGCTGGTTCCATGAAAAATATTCACTTTAGATTTGGGGAGTGACTCAACCCAGGGGTTAGGGTGGCTGTCCTTCCAAGTGTTTCTTCCTGTGCCTCCTAGATTACACTGTCTTCCTGTTACTCTGGTCCTCTCAGCTCTCCTGGCCCCCTGGATTCCCAGGTGAGTGGTTGTGAAAGAGGTTTTCTATGCAGACCTTTTAATACAAATACTGAATCTGAGAAATCTGTCTCTTTCTTGCAAACAGTATCCTGGCTTGTTTTGCAGCTAAATACTATCCGTTTGCCTCTTCTAGGCTTTGGGGCTGCAGTCTGGGGCTTCGTTCCTGGGGTCCAGGACCCTCCCCTCTCTGCTAAAGTCACTTCCTGCCACGTGAGTTCCTCTGTGCTGCTGCTCACTCCTGGGAGCTGGGCAGCCCTCTCTGCATTTCTGCTTTTCCTACCAGTCTCAGTGTGGCTTCTTCAGTGATCCTTGATTAAAGAGTCCTCTTAGTTTAGTCCAAAGTTGTTTTTTCCAGATGATTGTTCTCAAAATTAAGTTGTAATCCACTTTGGTTCTGGGAGGTGGAAGTTGGTATGTCTGACTACTCCATTGCCATTTTGCTGCCCTTGGCTGATGGATTTTATAAAATTATTTTCTGCATTTATTGATGCAATCATGTGATGTTTATTCTTTATTTTATTTTTGTGGTGTATTACATTTGTTGATATACAAATGTTGTACCAACCTTCCATTCACTAAATAAATCCCACTTGGTCATGGGGCAGAATCTTTTTAATGTATTGCTGGATCCAGTTGGCTAAGAGTTTGTCTATAATTGTAGCATTTATTTCATCAGGAATATTGTCCTATACTTTTCTTGTGTTGTAGTATCTTTATCTGGTTTTAGTTTAGAATAATGTTGGCCTCATAAAATGAGCTTGGGATTTTTTTTCTCCTCTTGAATGTTTTGGAATAGTTTGAAAAATATAAGTGTTGTTTCTTCGAATATTTGGTAAAATTCACCTGTGAAGCCATCTGGTCCTGTCTTTTGTTATGCTGGAAATGTTTTCTTCTTCTTTCCAAAGTTAGAGTCGGGGAGACAGTGAGACAGACACCTGCATGTGCCCTGACTGAAATCCACCTGGCAACACACATCTGGGGCTACTGCTTTGCCCATCTGGGGCTAGGCTTGCAACTGAGCAATTTTTAGCACTTGAGATGAAAGCTTCGTGGAGGCATAGCCATTGCCTGGGCCAATACACTTGAACCAGTGAAGCCATGGTTGTGTGGGGGAGACAGATAAAGAAAGAGAGAGAGAAAGAAGGAGACTGGGGTGGAGAAGCAGATGGTCACATCTCTTATGTGCCCTGACTGGGAATCGAACCTGGAACATCTACAGACTGGGCTGATGCTCTACCACTGACCCAATCAGCCAGGACCTAAATTTTTTTGATTGCTGCTCAGTTTCATTAGTTTCAATCTGTCTATTCAGATTCTTTGATCTTTTCTGCTTCAGTTTTAGAAGGTTGTATGTTTCTAGGACTTTATTCATTTTGTCCAAGTTGTCAAATTTGTTGGCATATAGTTGTTCATATTATTTTCTTACAATCCTTTGTATTGGTTTGATATCAGTTATTACTTCTTTTTCATTTCTGATTTTATTTATTTAGATATTCTTTATTTTTTCTTGATAAGCTTGGTTAAAGGTTTGTCAATCATGTTTCGCTTTGCAAAGAAACAGCTCTTAACTTTATTGATCTGTTGTATTTTTTTAGACTCTATTTTATTTATTCTTGCTCTGAAAAAATTATTTCTTTCTACTTACTTTGGCTTTTTTGTTGCTCTTTTTAAAAGTTATTTTAAGTATAAAGTTTGACTGTTTATTTGAGTTTTATTTTATTTCTTGATGTAGAACTGTAATGCAATGAATTTCCTTAGGACTCAGTTTGCTGTGTTCCATAGGTTTTGGGTTGTTGTGTTCTTGTTTTCATTTGTTTCATGGTACCTTTCTTTCTTGATCTTATTGTTAACCCATTTATTATTTAGTAACATGTTATTTAGCCTCCAATTCTTTGTGTGTTTATCAATTTGTTTCTTGTGGTTGGTTTCTAGTTTCAATACCATTATGGTCAGAAAAGATACTTGATGTGATATCAGTGTTCTTAGATTTATTGAAACTTGTTTTGTGTCCTAACACGTGGTGTATCCTAGAAAATGTTCTATGTGCACATGGAAAGAATGTTTATTCTGCTGTTTTAGGGTGCAGTCCTTTGTAGATATGAATAAAATGCCTCTAGTTTAGTGTGACATTAAATGCCACTCTTTGATTTTCTGTCTGAAAGAGCTATTCATTAATGTTAATGCTGTGTTTAAATCCCAGTCAGGCACCAATTAGGTTTGCAGAAAAGTGAGAATAGTGACTTTCATCCCAAAGCCACACAACTCAGTCACTGACACCCCCTGAGTCTGCCCAGATTTTTACACTCCAACCAAGGCAGCTGTCTCCTCAGTAGGGTATAAAATCTTCAGGGTAGGGGGATAGGCAGACCAGAAGGTAGGGCTATTGCATTTACCCAGGGTGATGCCACATGGAGGGGAGTGCTCCACCCAAGAAAGATGGTGCCTGTGGTGGGGAAGAGTGACTCAGCACAGAGATCCTGGCATCTGTCCCTTCAAGTCTCTCTCCAAAGCCACAACCTCCAGTCTCTCTTCACATGACTGCATGACTGTAGTATGTTCTGCCCTCCTTCCATTGGAGCCCAAAATGAGTGACTGCAAGTGGGATCTTGTGTGTTGGCCTTTTAAGAATATGTTTGTGTCTCTGGAAAACCCTTGACTCTCCCTAGAGGACAAAATCCGCACTGATTTTCATAGCCAAATATTATGTGGGCGCCTCTTCCTGGCTCTGGTTCTTTGGGCTGAGTCAGCTTGGAGTTGAAACTTCACTTTTCTCAGGGGAAACCTTTGCAGCTGAGATACCCCTCCAGAATCTCAGCCATTGCCCATGGGAGCATGGCCAGCCTTTTCTTTTTTCTTTTGTTCCATTTTTTCCAAGTGAGAGGAGGGGTGATAGAGAGATAGACTCCCATATGCACCCTGACTTGGATGCTCTGCCCATCTGGGGCTATGCTTGTAACTGTGCTATTTTTAGCACCTGAGGCAGAGGCTCCATGGAGCCATCCTTAGTGCCTGGGGTCAATGTGTTCAAACTAATGGAGCTGTGGCTGTGGAAGGAGAAGGGAAAGAGAGAGAAAAAAAGGGGGGCGGTGGAGAAGCAGATGTTTGCTTCCCCTGTGAGCCCTGACCATGAATCAAACCTGGGACATCCACATGCCAGGCCAATGGTCTACCATTGAACCAACCTGCCGGGGCCAGGGCCAGCCCTTTCCACGTTTCTACCCTTCCTACAGTCTCAATGTGGCTACTTTTATAAATCCTTGATTAATAAGACTTGTCTTCATTTGGTTATCCATGTTGATTACTTTATATTTTAGTTGTGCTTCCAGTTTGTTTCTTGAAAGAGGTGAGTGTAGCTTTCATATACTCCACTGCAATTTTGAATCCAAGACATACAGCATTTAGATTTGTTATCTGCAAGAAATTCATCTTCACCACTCACTGGAGACAGTGTCACTGATGATGATTCTAAATGATCTATTCTTATTATTTATTTGCTTGGTTAATAAAAGCAGATTAAACTGAAAAAATAATTCAACCTACTTTGGAAAATTCAGTCAGTTATTGTAATTCTCAGAATACCTTGTGTGAAACAAAATGTGGTTCACATTTAGTATAGAGGCAGCTAATTGTTGATTGAAAAGAAACCACTATCAAACGTCCTCTTACCAGAGTGCTGGAGGTGAATAGCATAATAAAGTTCTCAATTATTTTAAGTCAATTACTTTTGCCCTCACATCAATCCCAGTCAATAATGTCAATTAATTTAATGAGTTGACGTTGTGCCCCTTTCTAGAGTCCCTGAATTTTTGAGGAGCAACCTTCATGTGCATAAAACACAAGTTGTTGGTTCAGCCTTGGGGAATTAGTTATGTAGCTTCATTTCACAGCTATTGTCATGGCTACTTAAGTGTGAAGGCTTTTGATATCCTTTTGTAACCATAAGCTTACTTTGAAAAACACTACTTTCTTTGGCCCTGGTCCAATAATTCAGCTGGTTAGAGCATCATCCTGATATGCCAAAGTTGTGGGTTTCATCCTGGTCTGATTTATATAAGAATCAACTAATGAATACATAAATAAGTAGAATGACAAATAGATGTTTCCTTTTCCCTCTCTCTCTCCTGTTCATTCTGTCTGAAAAAGTTAATCAATAAAAAGAAAAAGAAAAGGAAAGAAAACATTGCTTTCTTTGGCAACCATCCTAACCTAATTAGGAACTAACGCAGACTTGTACATTTCTTGTAAACATATCAGTTGACAATGGGTTCTGGCCAGGACAAGAGCATGATTTGAGCTTGATTGAAGGGTTTATCTTTCTCCTCCTTGCAATAATGCACTTACGGGTCTGAATTAGATTCAACAGACCTACTTTTCCTTTTATTTTCCAGTTTTGACATTTTAAAATTATTTTCTCTCTTGCTCTCCTTGTCTTGCCCTTACTTCTCCGTGAGATTGTTTTCTCCCTGCTACTAGTTTGTTTTGTGCACCCCCTCCCATTTTTATTGTTATAAAGTTATTATTTAAGCTTATATAGAAAAAACAGTCTGACAGCTTCTAATCAGTAATAAACAAGATTTTTAAAAATATTTCTTTAATTTTGAAAAATTTTAGACATATAGAAAAGTTACTTAATAAGACAGAGTATTTACATATACCTTTTACCTAGTGTACCTGTTAAGAGCTTCCATAATCATAGTATAGTTATCAAGTTAACACAGATAAATTAACAATAAGTACAATACTATCTCACAGGTACAACCTTTTTTAAATGTCACCACTGTTCCCCTAATGTCCTTTTCTTGCTCTAAGATTCAGTTTAGGCTTCTTTCCTGCATTTAGTTGTTGAGTATTATTAGTTTCTTCCAGTCTGTGACAGTTCCCTATTTTGTCCAGAAGGTACATCACCTCCTCATTAGATGAAATTTATAGTGTGGTCTTTGTGTTTGTTTCACATACATATCAAGTAAGAGCATATCCTCCAAGAGATTTCACTGAGCCCAGGGGAAATTGTTGTAGGTGTCTAGCTGGCTGGTACTCCTGTGGGAATCAGTTCTCCTGCCCTCCTCCAGAATTGGTCTGAGTGACTGCTACTGAGGAACAAGATTTAATAACGACAAGAGAAAGTTTTTAATTTTTCATTGCATTGTGTGTTATAGATTTGATTTTTTCAAACTTCTTTTTAGAGAGGGACTGCTTCATTCCCTTCATGGCTCTGGTGGTACCCAGCCATTAGATGAATACATGTGAGCTACCAGTCTTGATGTAAGTGTGGTGAAATGGGTACTTTGAAATGGTCAGAGGCATATAGTTCTACCTTAGAGATGCATTGTGGTGGATGATTATAGACTTTGCAGATCACTTTTAAAAGAAAAGTCATATTAACACCTAATCATGACCTAAACCAGGGGTTGGGAACATATGGCTGGCAAGCCAGATGTGGTTCTTTTGATGGCTGCATCGGGTTTGCAGACAAATCTTTAATAAAATAATAATAACGTTAAAAATATAAAACATTCTCATGTATTACAATCCATTCATTTCCTACTGCTCATGTTCATGGTTGCGGGTGGCTGGAGCCAATCACAGCTGTCCTCCAGAACAACACCAAGGTTTTATTGGATAATGTGTAATGTACACAGGTTGTTGTGAGGTCAGGAAGTAAACATTTCTCTTTTTAATCAAGTAGTCAGCTAGTTAAGTGCAGAAACCCTTTTGACAAAGAAGATAGCTAAAAGAAAGAAAGATGAGGAGTATTATACTTTTCAGCAGGAATGAAAAAAGGAATTCGCCTTTGTGGAGAGAGTAGGTTCTCCAGTGTGTCTAATATGCAATGATAAAATTGCATTGATGAAATGGTCAAATATAAAGCGGCACTTCGACACACGCCATACTACATTTGCATCGAAATATCCAGTGGGGGACAGCAGGAAGAAAGCATGTTAAGAGCTACTGTGCAGAGTGCAAGCTACTCAGCAGCAACTCCGTGTTTGGACCCAACCAGCTGACTAAAATTCGGCTAGCTTTGCTGGTGCTTTAGCAATTATGAGAAATGGAAAGCCATTCACAGATGGGAAGTATGCCAAAACATTCATGCTTGATGTTGCCAGTGAAATTTTTGATGACTTTTCAGATAAAGACAAGATAATCAAACAAATAAAAGACATGCCTCTGTTGGCAAGAACTGTTCATGATCGTACCATCATGATGTCCAATCAAATTGAGGCAACACAAGTGAAGGACATAAATGCAACACCATTTTTTCTCTCGCTTTGGATGAGTCAACAGATGTAAGCCATTTATCCCAGTTCAGCGTGATTGCAAGGTATGCTGTCGGTGACACACTATGTGAGAAAAGTCTTGTTGTTTTGCCTATGAAAAAGACAACAAGAGGGGAGGATTTATTCAAGTTTTTCACTGAGTTTGCTAAAGAAAAAAATCTACCAATGGATAAACTTATTTCAGTGTGTACTGATGGTGCTCTGTGCATCGTGGGGAAAAACAGATGATTCATAGCACTTCTTCATGAACATAAAAGAGACCCATCCTAAGTTTTCACTGCATTCTACATCAGGAGGTGCTTTGTGCTCAGATGTGTGGCAAGCAGCTTGGTGAGGTGATGTCGCTGGTTATTCGGGTGGTCAACTTTATTGTTACCTGAGCTTTAAATGATTGCCAGTTTAAAACACTGCTGGATGAAGTTGGGAATAATTATTCTGTTCTGCTTCTGCACAGCAATGTGCGTTGGTTGTCAAGAGGGAAGGTGCTAAGCTGTTGAGCGGCTTGTCTGAGTGAAATCTGGACTTTGCTTGAAATGAAAAACATCGAGCATCCTGAGTTAGCTAACGCTGTGTGGCTCCTGAAATTCTACTAACTCGTGGACATGACTGAACATCTGAACCAGCTCAATGTGAAAATGCAAGGCATTGGAAATACAGTCTTATCCCTTCAACAAGCAGTGTTTGCATTTGAAAACAAGCTGGAACTCTTCATCACGGACATTGAAACAGGTCGTTTACTGCACTTTGAAAAAATAGGAGAGTTTAAAGATGCATGCACAGCAAGTGATCGTGCTCAACATCTTGATCTCCAGCAGCTAGCGGGCTTCACATCTAATCTTCTGCAGTTATTCAAAGTGCGCTTTGGAGAATTTTGTGAGCACACTCATCTTTTTTAATTCATCACTTATCCACATGAGTGTGCAGGGGACAGCGCCAACCTGATTTACACCCCCGGTGTCTCTGTCAGAGATTTTGAGCTACAAGCTGCTGACCTGAAGGCCTCAGACATGTGGATGAATAAGTTCAAGTCACTGAATGAAGATTTGGGAAGACTTGCAGGACAGCAAGCAGAGTTGGCGAGCAAACACAAGTGGGGAGAAATGAAAAAACTTCAACCCGCGAACCAGCTGATTGTCAAAACTTGGAACTTGCTTCCCATCACATACCACACACTGCAGCATGTGAATATTGCTGTACTGACAATGTATGGCTCTACGTATGCATGTGAGCAATCTTTCTCACATCTAAAGAACGTTAAGACCAACCTACGATCACGTTGAATGAGTGGACGTCTCAACGCCTGCATGAAGCTTAACCTCAACACGTATCAATCAAACTATAAAGCCATCAGCAAAACCATGCAGCACCAGAAATCGCATTAATGGTAAGAAGTATTTTATTCATCATTGGTTAGCAACAGCATAACAACATTATTAAAAAGAATTCAGAGACTCATTTTACTTTAAAAGTGTTGGTCTTACATAAAATGCACACATTTACTTGTATTTAGTGTTAAACATATTGTATGGCTCTCACGGAATTACATTTTAAAATATGTGGTGTTCATGGCTCTCTCAGCCTAAAAGGTTCCCAGCCCCTGACCTAAACCCTGTTAGTGCCCCCAGGGATGAATATGACGGACAGAAAATGCCAATACACACCAAGATTTTTCTTCACTCAGGTCGGCAGTTACCAGCAACAATGTTTGCTCATCTCTATCTTATTCAATACAATTTTTATATGGTTTTTCCTAGAAAATTATTTTTAAAATTATATTAAATTAGTGGGAAAACAGTCAAAGATGGTGGCTGATAATATAGGTTTTGGAATCAGACTTACTAGCTGCATGATTGTATGAAAGCTACTTAACTAGCTTGAGATTCAGTTTCATCTCAAAATGACAATGAAACTTACTTCCATCTCCCTGGGTTGCTGTGAAGCTTATATGAAGAATAAGAGGTCAAGTGTTCTGCCAGAACCTGATACATAGCAGACACTAAAAATCAGCTATTAATGTTATTACTATTTTTTACAGCCCACTTGGGAGAATCTTGGTGGGTATTGGTATTTTCTGTGCTTCATATTCCTCCCTGGGTGTACTAACAGCTTTTAGGTCATGATAAGGGGTTAATATGACTTTTCTTCTAAGCCTGGTTTCATTTTATCTATAAAACTTGTTATTTCAAACTATTCTAGTAACTTTGGGAACAGAATATTCTGTTCAGCACAGAAATGAGCGTACATGCTGATAACACCTTTTCCTGTGGCCCTTAGTCTTGAAATGAATTTTTAGCTAATGGGGACTGATAAATAAGTAATGGAACTAGAATAAGAACACAGCTATTGAATTCAAGTGTTGGACTGGATAGTGTTGCCAAAAGATTCTCCAGGTTTTGGCTTTTAAGATGAAAATTTTTTACTGCTTGTTTATTTGATAGGAAGGTAAAAGATGTAGAAAGTGAAAGCCAGAGTTTCATTGTTGTGTTAGTTCCAGGGCTAGACCACTTTAGCAATGGTAACCAGGCTCTGGAATGCCTCTGGGTATAAGGAACAAAAGAAAAAACAAGAGAATAAAAAACAGAGAAAGAGAGCCAAACAGAAAAAGGAAGTAAGGAAGAAGGGAAAGGAGGAAGAGGAAGAGGAAGGGAGACCTGGAAGGGAGGAGAATTGATGAGATGAAAGTAGACCAATAAAAGATAGTTGTGTTCCTGGTGAGATTAACTAACTTGTCTCAGGCACGTGCCAATGTCATAGTTTAATTACTTTACCACTGGTGTGGTAGAATTTACTTGATCATTGAGTGCTTATCCATGATAGGATAATGAACCTTTTTAAGAATGATTCTCTCTCTTTCCTTTTTTTGGTACTATTTTCTCTTTCATTACACAAAATGGTATAATATGTCTGCTTTTTACATTTTATTATATATCTTGAAGTTCTACATCAGAACATTAAAGGCCTTCTAAGTTCTTTTTTTTAAGTGACAGAGTATTTTTTTTGTTTTTGAGAGAAAGAGAGTGAGAAAGAGGGGGGAGAAGCAGGAGGCCTTAACTCATAGTAGTTGCTTTTCTCATGTGCACAGACCAGGCAAGCCCAGGGTTTCGAACCTGCGCCCTCAGCGTTCCAGGTAGACACTTTATTCACAGTACTACCACAGGTCAGGTGTTGATGACATAAACTGGTCTGTAGAATTTGTATCCTGTGTTATGTCTAATTTTTATCTATTTTAATCAATGCTGCAACTACCAATATTGCTCATGCTGTGTTGTACATAACTGTTTAACTATTGCACAAATTTCTAGACTCAGAATTACTAAATGAACAAGTGAATACCAAATTGACATCCATTGAATGCTACCATTTTTGGACTTCTAATAGCAGTGTATATTTAATCTTTATCCCACTGTTTTAATGCTCATGGAAATAAACGTTTAATGTGTGATTACTACTTCCATGTTTTAGGGCTTGAAATGCATTATCGCATTTAATCTACCCTATGAATTAGGTATTATTATCTCTACTATACACATCAGGAAAATAAGACAGAGAAACAAGTAACTTGAAAACTATCACAGATATTTCAGAGCCAGGATTCACACTCTGAGGGCCTGGCTTCAGAGCTTATATTTTTATTGTCATATCAGCTACTCCACTTAAGAATGGGCAGGTGACCAATGGCTGTCTTATTTTTAAGTTCAACAATTCCCAGTTCTTATCCTCATGTTTTTCAACCTCATGGCTGCATTCAGTGCAAGGGCTGACATTCTCTAAAGAGCTATTTCTAAATTACCCTTCATTATGGCTATTGTAGGTTTTTAAAACCAGTAGAAGAGACAGAAGAAAATGTGCCACTTTAAAAATTATTTAGGGAGAAAAATACCATATAGTATATCAGTTCAGACGTGCTTAAAAAGCACATGAATAAAGGATTAAAGTGTCAACAAGAGGATTTTTTTTTTTTTTAACATGGACAGAGAGAGAGAGTCAGAGGGAGGGATAGACAGACAGGAACAGAGAGAGGTGAGAAGCATCAATCATTAGCTTTTCGTTGCCATTGCGACACCATAGTTTTTCATTGATTGCTTTCTCACATGTGCCTTGACCGCGGCCTTCAGCAGACTGAGCAACCCCTTGCTGGAACCAGCGACCTTGGGTCCAAGCTGACAAGCTTTCGCTCAAGCCAGATGGGCCCGCGCTCAAGCTGGCGAGCTCAGGGTCTTGAACCTGGGTCGTCCGCATCCCAGTTCAATGCTCTATCCACTGTGCCATTGCCTGGTCAGGCTCAACAAGAGGTTTTAAAAATGCCTTACTATTTAATAATGTTAGAAGTTTATAAAAGTCTTTACTAAAGCCTAAGGATTTAAACTTTTGAAATATATTGCTTTTATGATTTCAGTAATTGGAGGACATTTTCTATAGCATTTTAAAATATTTATACTTTGCTGTTCATATAATTATTCAAGAAGTATTTATGTGTAAGAGTAAAATTTTGACATTACACATAAACTTTTTAGCCTGGCCTTGAAATTCAAGGTAATAATAGGATGATAATAAATTACACCATCTCAAATCTTCATTTAATCTTAGTAGGTAAAAAAGAATATATGAATAAATGTAGAATATATTTATATCTTTTAGTTCCATGATAAGGTGGAAGGTGGAGGAAAGGATAAAATCTAATTATCAAGGAAGCACTTTTAACTAGTAAAGAAAAAATGACCATAGTTTTGAACGAATTGTTTTCTTTTTTAAAGAAAGCAGATGAATTCTTCTTGAAAGTGTAAAATACTCTTTAGTTAGTTGCTGAGAATGTCTGATCTCTCATATCTACTTCTTTCCTTTTTTACTCTTCACTCTGGGGGCTAGAAGCCTACAAACTATTCCAGATTCCCTTGGCAGTTATCTTCGTGTTAAGTTCTACGAGTGGGAGATATTGGCAGGTAATGGGGAATTGGGAAAAGGGCAAAAGCCATTTTTTATTTCTCCTGACTTCTGGCAGGTGCCTCTGGCAGTGTAAGATAACACACACACACACACACACACACACACACACACACACACACACACACACACACACACAATCTGCCCCCAGTTTTGACACAGAGCTCCCAAAGCCCTTGTAAATTCCTCAGTGATAAGAGTACCAGGAGCATTCTTTATTGTAATAAAGCAATTGTGGGTAGGTTTCTGGATGGGGCTGGTCATCAGAAAGACCAAGCCATAATTAGAAGCTTGGAATTTTAAGCTCCAACCCCCTTTTCTAGAGAGAAGAGAGAAACTGGCATTAATACTTGATCATGTCTTTGCGAGGAAGCTTCCAGAAAATCCTAGTAGTAGGGGGTTGGGAGAGCTCCCAGGTTGACAAACACATCCATATTGAGAGAGTAACACACCCAACTTTACAGGAACAGGATCTCTTGTGCTCAGGACCCTCCCAGCCCTCATCCTCTGTAACCTGGCTGTTTATCGGTATCCTTTAATAAACTGGTAAACACAAGTGTTTCTCTGAGTTCTGTGGGACACTTGAGCATATTAATTGAAGAGGGAGTGGTGGGAACCCCAGATGTATAGCTGATTGGTCAGAAGCACAGGTGACAACCTGAGTTTGTAGTTGGCATCTGAAGTGGGTGGGAACAATCTTTGGGATTGAGCCCTAAACCTGTGAAATCTGATGCTATCTCCAGGTTCATAGTGTTAGAAATGAGTTAAGTTGTAGGACACCCATCTGCAGAGGCAGATTTAATGGCGGGCACACAGGGCACCAGGTGCGCACGCTGGGCACCAACTTCTGAAGGGTCTGTCAAAACCCCAACTTTGCACTTTTTTCTAATGACACCAAGTTTGGTTTCATATGTGCAATTTTAACATTAATAGTACATAATATTTTTTATTTACTTAAAAATATGGTTAATATGGGCCCTGGCTCGTTGGCTCAGCGTTAGAGTGTCGGCCCGGTGTGTGGAAGTCCTGGGTTTGATTCCCAGCCAAGGCACACAAGAGAAGCATCCATTTGCTTCTCCACCCTTCCCCCTCTCCTTTCTCCCTGTCTCTTTCTTCCCCTCCCGCAGCCAAGGCTCCATTGGAGCAAAAATTGGCCCGGGCACTGAGGATGGCTCTGTGGCCTCCGCCTCAGGTGCTAGAATGTCTCTGGTAGCAATGAAGCAATGCTCCCTAGTGGGCATGGCAGGTGGATCCCGGTCGGGTGCATGCGGGAGTCTGTCTGTCTGCCTCTCTGCTTCTCGCTTCAGAAAAATACCAAAAAAAAAAAAAAATATATATATATATATGGTTAATGTGTATTTTTATTTTTATTTTTCCTATCTCTCTCTTTTCTTTAAGGGGCTCAATATTTTCTTTTGTGCCTGGGGCCTCAACTGACCTTAATCTGCCTCTGCCCAGCTGGCATCACGGAAAACTGCTCCCCCCCCCACATTTGGTGGTCAGAAATGTAGTGTTCTGAGTGAAAGTGAAGGAGACTCACAGGAGAGAAAGACTGGGTTTTCCTCATTCAAGCTGTTAGGCTACTGGCCAGTATGAGATCCGGATCCTTGCTCAGACAATGTGGCAGTGGCAGGGGATGTTTCAGCAGGCCCTGGTGCCAGAGGCCCACAATATTAGAAGTGGGGAGTTCTCAGACCGAGGCCCACACTGTGGGTTCTGGGTAAAATCACTTATCTCACTCTGGCATGATAGTGACTCACTGCAGCTACTGATCTTTTGATGAGCTTATCTCTCCTAACTCTTATAGCTCTTCCAACACCTTTGTAACTAGTTTCTGATATTAAATTCCCTCTGTTTGAAATGCTCAGAGTGGTTTCTGTTATACTGACTGAACACTGACAGGTACTGTTTATAGAAGTTTTTCCTCTAGACTATAAACTAGAGCTTAATTTAAGACACTAGTCCCCAGACAGGATGGTGTCACATTTCTATGGCAAGGGAGATATTTATCGTATAACTGGCAAGTCAAAAAAGGTGACTCTCTTCTGTGTGTGTGTGTGTGTATGTGTAAAAAAAATCAGTTTTCTTGTGCTGTTCTTGTATGTATGCGAGCACCCACTCCTGTCATTTTTTTAAGTGAGAGAGAGAGAGAGAGAGAGAGAGAGACAGATAGACAGACAGGAAGGGAGATGAGAAGCATCAATTCTTCATTGTGGCTCCTTAGTCTCCTTAGTTGTCCATTGATTGCTTTCTCATATGTGCCTTGACTAGGGGGCTCCAGTGGCCTTTTGTACAAGTCAGCAACCTTGGACTTAAACCAGCGAGCTTGGGCATCAAGCCAGCGACCTTTGGGCTCAAACCAGCTACCATGGGGCCATGTTTATGATTCCATGTTCAAGCCAGCGACCCTGCACTCAAGCTGGTGGGTCTGTACTCAAGCTGGTGACCTCAGGGTTTCAAACCTGGGTCCTCAGCATCCCAGCCAGACACTCTATTCACTGCACCCCTGCCTGGTCAGGCAGTGTCAGTATATTCTTGGGTTGAATCCCAGCAATTGGTAAAGTCTTTGATATTGGACAAAAAATTTTTTTTCTCCTTATCTGAAAACCATTGACTGTCTTTTGTGGCCACATGTCTTTAAAAAAAAAATTTTTTTTAGAATCTTTTTTTTTCTTTTATTCATTATAGAGAGGAGACACAGAGTGAGTGAGAGAGAGAGAGAAAGAAAGGGGGGAGGAGCTGGAAGCATCAACTCCCATATGTGCCTTGACCAGACCAGTGCAGCGTTTTGAACTGGCAACCTCAGTGTTCCCAGGTCGACGCTTTATTCACTGCGCCACCACAGGTCAGGTGCCACATGTCTTCTTATAGGAGTTTATAAAACTTATTGTATAAAAGAATTGCCAACCACTTTGTAAATAATTTTGTATATATATATAAGAAGTTATTGATAAACTTTTAAGGCAGACATTTATTTCCCTCTTTGCACTTTTGTTGTATTTTATGAAATAAGTGGTCTGCTCCTGGCCTATAAACTGTGATGAGTGAACTACAAGATAAGACGACCATGACAGAATGAAAATCAAGTACATCATTGAGCAAAAAAATGTTTAAAATCACTTACTTTTAGGTACCTTGTTAGCATACCACAAATATTTGTTCAATAAATAAATACATGAGTATATAAAAATCTATTAGATTCTCATTGTTTTTGAGAAGATGAAATTGTGATTAAAATATCTAAAGGAAGGAGAATAAAACTAATGACTTATACAAAGGACAGCTCAAGGTGCACTTATTTAAAAAGTAAACTATTTATAAGAGATAGTAATGGGAAGCTAGGGCTAATATCAGCTCAATTCTTACAATTCAGAGGTACAAACAAAGGGATGGAGGAGAGAGAAGTCACTGGAACTGAAAAAAAAGAAAAAAACCCAGAAAAGAGAGAATTGTCTCATGTTGAGCAGAGTAATGAACTCTGGTGGAAGAGCAGGCCCATTCATGGCAACCTAGCAGAAGAGAGACAGAATAAAGATTTTGACCTCACTTTTCCCTTTCTGTCTTTCCCTAGGGGCTCACCTTTGGCTGAACCCAACCTGAACCCAAAGGGTGAGGAAATCCTGTTGATGCAGGTGATGCAGAGTCCCAAGGCACAGAGCAGGATGCAAAAGTATGGTGAGCGAAGTGGAAGATGCATGGTTGCTTTTCAAAAGACTGTTTTCTTTTGACCCACCGAAGGAAAGGGTTTCTAAAAGACATGAAAAGAGAGACACGGGGTATTTATCTGTGTGAAAGTTTTTGTATACAACATTGCCATTTACTCAGAGCCTGTTGAATGATTTGTTCATTTTAAGAAATGTTTCAGACCCATATAATATGGTTTAGACAGAAAGAACAATCCTGCTCCTATAACCTGGCCTCATATATAAAACGTTATGAAAAGCAGATTGAAGCCCTTTGGGTGTTCTCTCCATCCACATTCCCTTCCTCCTCTGCACAGGTCACAAGCACCTGGAATGTGGTGGTTATCATTCTCATTCATGCCTTTGAAATGTTACCCAAACAAACAATATAAAGAATTAGTGTTGATAAATTGATATAAAGTGTCAGCTACGCACTCATGAGTAAGTTTTAGAGATCTGCTGTGCAACATAGCACAACCTAGACTAAATAATACTGTATCGTGCACTCCAACATTTGGTAAGAGGGTAGATCCCATGTTAAGTGTTCTTACCACCAAAAAGAAGGAAGGAAGAAAAGGAGGAAGGTGGAAAGGGAAAATATAATAATAGTCCCTACCTCACAGACTTGTTTTGAGGCTTAAATGAGTATGGGAAACTACATGAAGAACATAGAACAGTAGTAAGCCATTCACGTCCTTGTACTCTTGCCCTGGCGTTGTGTTCTCTGGACTCTGCACTCTCTGCAGTCGGCGAAGTTGGCTGCCCCAACTCTTGCCACAGTCCTGGAGAGGTGAGGAGTCACTCCTGTCAGTGGCGTTTCCCTCTACCCTCATGCTGAGTGAGTCTGGGGTGAGCACCCCTACCTGGCACACGGGAGGGACACCACAGTTCGGGGCTAAACCATCTGCACCCGTTCACCTTCCTTCACAAGTGTTAAGACATAGAGACTTTCCAATCCATGTTGTTATTTTCTTTTTATCCAAGTACACATTTTTGTGGTTGTTGAAAAAGCTGCTAGGAGCTGAACTGGTGACATGAGTTAAACTTTTCAAGTTTTGGTCCTCTCCTTTTAGCTGAATGCTTTTCACTCATGCGATACCTTCTTTCTTTTCCTGGGGCCCGGGTGCTGCCTCTCCATCTGACACTGTCTGCTCCTATATTGTTGCTCTGTGAGCATCACTGCTTTGCTGTCCCCCTCCGCCCCCTCCCGTCATTTGTTTGCTGTTAGCCTTCAGATGCTTGTTCCCTTTCCCTAGGCTTAGACCGGGCAGGACCCGGATCAGACACAGTCCCTGGAAAACAGCGCTTGAGCCAGCCTTTGTCTCCACTTGGACAGTTTTCTTTCAATGACCTACTTTCCTTTCCTTTAGCCCGGTCTCTTTTAGGGAACCCTGGTCCCATATAATGATCACACATCCAAACCCCAACTGCTGGCCAGGTTTAAGTAATTTCCTACAGAGCTCCTGTCCCATGCAGAATAGGGTTCCTAGGGGCACCTTCTGGGGCAATGGTAAAGCATCTGACTCCAGAGCACAATGCTTAGTGTTCAGATTAGGGTCCCTAAACATTTCTGTCATGAAGCAGTCTGGACTGCTCAGAGTACACAGGAGACCACTAGGGGGTGGGGTGTCCTGACTCTTCAAATTATCCTGAAGAACCACTCTCTAAACTCAAATTAATAGCAAACTGCTTGATTTTCCATGGAGGTATAGCTGTCACTTTGGAAACAGAAAGCCCAGAATCTTTAAAGCTTGAAAAATGGCAATTATTGTGTATTCAAATAAAAGTGTTCTTGTGAAACCACATGAATGTAAAATACCTATGATAAATATTTAAAAATCACAACTGTATACAAATCCTTGATTGTGTTCTGTCTCTAAGGTATGAAAGAAATATTGGAGTCTTGATGATTTACAAATATTTAAAAAGACCCACGTAAGACTGTTTCTTTCATAATGTTATATATTAACCAAGTATTCTTTTATACTACAAACATTATTGAGACTAGTAGTGACCACTGCCAGGCATTGTTCTTTAAACTAGGGTATGTTGATGAACACAAGGAACTGCTGGCTTTTCTGGAGCTTAAGTTCTAGTAGTTATATGATTGATTATACTATGGAGATCTGAGAATCTTGTCATTTCACACTCAGAACAGGATTCCTAGTGTGGAAGTATATGTTAAAAAAGGCAATCCTGTGTTTGAGGACAAGGCAATAAGAATGTTCAGAATCTAGTGGGGAAGTCAGATGAGGGCAGAGCTAAAATATAATATAAAAAATGTTATGAAAACATACAAAATATAGTTTAGAACATGGGTTGGGAAACTTTTTGGCTGAGAGAGCCATGAATGCCACAAATTATAAAATCTAATTCTGTGAGTGCCATACAATGTTTAACACTAAATACAAGTGCATTTGTGCATTTTATGTAAGACCAACACTTTTAAAGTACAATAAGTCTCTGAATTCTTTTTAATAACATTGTTATGCTGTTGCTAACCAATGATGAATAAAGTACTTCTTACCATTAATGTGACTTCTGGTGCAGCATGGTTTGCTGATGGCTTTGTAGTCTGGTTGATACATGTTGAGGTTAAGCTTCATGCAGGCGTTGAGACTTCCATCTGTTAAATGTGATCGTAGGTTAACGTTCTACGTTAGAGAAAGACTGCTCACATGCATACGTAGAGCCAAACACTGTCAGTACAGCAATACTCACACACTGCAGTGTGTGGTATGTGATGGGAAGCGCGTTCCAAGTTTTGACAATCAGCTGGTCCATGGGTTGAAGTTTTTTCAGTTCTCCCCACTTGTGTTTGCTCTCCAACTCTGCTTGCTGTCCTGCAAGTCTTTCCAAATCTTCATTCAGTGACTTGAACTTATTCACCCACATGTCTGAGGCCTTCAGGTCAGCAGCTTGTAGCTCAAAATCTCTGATAGAGACATCGGGGATGTAACTCAGGTAGGAGCTGTCCACTGCACACTTGTGTGGATGGGTGATGAATTAAAAAAGACGAGTGTGCTCACAAAATTCTCCAAAGAGCACTTTGAATGACTGCAAGAGATTAGATGTGAAACCCGCTAGCTGCTGGAGATCAAGATGTTGAGCAGGGTCACTTGCTATGCATGCATCTTTAAACTCCTCCCATTTTTCAAAGTGTAGTAAATGACCTGTTTCAATGTCCATGATGTAGAGTTCCAGCTTGTTTTCAAATGCAAACACTGCTTGTTGAAGGCATAAGACTGTATTTCCAATGCCTTGCATTTTCACATTGAGCTGGTTCAGATGTTCAGTCATGTCCACGAGTTAGTAAAACTTCAGGAGCCACTCGTGTTAGCTAACTCAGGATGCTCGATGTTTTTCATTTCAAGCAAAGTCCAGATTTCGCTCAGACAAGCCGTGAAACGGCTGAGCATCTTCCCTCTTGGCAACCAATGCACATTGCTGTGCAGAAGCAGACCAGGATAATTATTTCCAACTTCATCCTGCAGTGTTTTAAACTGCAATCATTTAAAGCTTGGGCAACAATAAAGTTGACCACCCGAATGACCAGTGACATCACCTCACCAAGCTGCTCTCGACACATCTGAGCACAAAGTGCCTAATGATAGAGGATGCAGTGAAAACTTAGGATGGTTCTCTTTTCATGTTCACGAAGAAGCGCTACGAATCGTCTGTTTTTCCCCACCATGCACAGAGCACCATCAGTACACACCGAAATAAATTTATCCATTGGTAGAATTTTTCTTTAGCAAACTCAGTGAAAGACTTGAATAAATCCTCCCCTCTTGTTGTCTTTTTCATAGGCAAAACAGCAAGACTCTCCTCACATAGTGTGTCACCGACAGCATACCTTGCAATCACGCTGAACTGGGATAAATGGCTTACATCTGTTGACTCATCCAAAGTGAGAGAAAAGAATGGTGTTGCATTTATGTCCTTCACTTGTGTTGCCTCAATTTGATTTGCTATCATGATGGTAGGATTGTGAACAGTTCTTGCCAACAGAGGCATGTCTTTTATTTGTTTGATTATCTTGTCTTTATGTGAAAAGTCATCAAAAAGTTCATTGGCAGCATCAAGCATGAATGTTTTGGCATACTCCCCATCTGCGAATGGCTTTTTGTTTCTCACAATTGCTAAAGCACCAGCAAAGCTAGCCGAATTTTAGTCACCTGGTTGGGTCCAAACACGGAGTTGCTGCTGAGTAGCTTGCACTCTGCACAGTAGCTCTTGACATGCTTTCTTTCTGCTGTTCCCTGCCGGATATTTCGATGAAAATGTAGTATGGCATGTGCCGAAGTGCCACTTTATATTTGACAGTTTTATCGATGCAATTTTATCATTGCATATTAGACACACTGGAGAACCTACTCTCTCCACAAATGCGAATTCCTCTTTCCATTCCTGCTGAAAAGTACGATACTCCTCATCTTTTTTTTCTTTAAGCCATCTTCTTTGTTAAAAGGGTTTCTGCAATTAGCTAGCTGACTACGTGATTAAGTGGGAAGTTTACTTCTTGTTCTCACAATGACCCATGTACATTACGCATTATCCAATAAAAATTTGGTGTTTTTCCAGAGGACAGCTATGATTGGCTCCAGCCACCCGCAACCATGAACATGAGTGGTCGGAAGTGAATGGATTGTAATACATAAGAATGTTTTATATTTTTAACGTTATTATTATTTTTATTAAAGATGTGTCTGTGAGCCAAATGCAGCCATCAAAAGAGCCACATCTGGCTCACAAGCCATAGGTTCCCGACCCCTGGCTTAGAACAATGAGCATTAATCAGATTTCACAAGAGGGTAAAGTCAGCGTTCATTAACAAGCTAATAGATTAACAAGGCTTGGCCAGATTAGTGACTTTAGGACCGAGAATCAAGGAGACATTGCGAGATAATTACAGGATCATTCAGGACATTGGAAATGTGGGAGCAGAATCTGGGACAACAGATCTGGTGGGAACTTCTCCCTGAGGGTCAGAGATAAAGGCAGGTCATCTAGGAGTCACAGTATCTGGGTGCAAGGAGCTGGCATTTCTAAATAATAAAGTAGCTAGAAACCCAGGATTATAGCTTGAGAAACTCTGCTTTCTGGTTGGGCTTTGCATCACTGTAAAACAGAAATAACGAGTTGTTAAACTAATTCAGTTTCTTATTAAAAATAAGTATTATTGATAACAGAAAATGGCTGCAACTCAAAGTATATTATATAAAAATCATTCAGTACTTGGTAGGATTTAAAAGGATAAATGTGGTTCCTTTTCCAAGTCCCACTTAAGAAAAGACTTTTAGAGGGGAGCAAGATGGCGACGGAGTAGGCGGACGTACCAACTTCCAACTCCCAGAACCAAAGTGGATTACAACTCAATTTTAAGAACCATCACCTGGATAAACCAACTTTGAACAAAACTAAGTGGACTCTTCAACCAAGGAACACAGAAGAAGCCACATTGAGACTGGTAGGAATAGCGAAAACGCGAAGAGGGCTGCCCAGCTCCCCGGAGCAAACGGCAGCCCGGAGAGACACGTGTGGCGGGAGGAGATTTTCGCGGAGAGGGAGGGACCTGGGTCCCAGGAACCAAGCCCCAGCCTGCAGTCCCAGAGCCAAGAAGAGGCGTTTGGACAGTTTTGAGCTGTGAAACAAGTGAGGGAGCTCCCAGGCCTACAGTGTGGAGTATTAGGTCCCTTCCTACTCTGCTGAGGGCTGCTTAAAGGTTTGGGGCGGCAGGACGCTGAAAGGCGGTTCTGTCGGCGTGGGCAGAGGCCAAGCCGGTGGGAGATCGGTCTAGCCCAGAGGGTCGGAGGGTAAGCGCGAGAGCGGTCCGGAAGCTGCGGGCCCGCCTTTAATCCCACTTACGGGGACAAAGCGGGAGGCCAGGAACAGGCAGGCCCTGCGCAAGCCGGCCCTGACCGCGGGGACCGGGCTAGGACCAGGGACAGGCAGGGGCTCGTGGCTGAGCTGACGCTACAAGTCCGCCCCCGCCCCCCCCCGCCGCGCGCCGGAGAAACCGCGGTTGGCCAGTATACGTGCGCGAGCGGGCTCCGAGCGCGGGAACGGGGTGGACCCCGAGACAGGCGGAGGCTGGCTCGCAGCTGAGCCCACGGCTGCTATCCCCATCCGGCCGGAGAAACCCCGGATAGCGTTAATACGTGCACGAGCGGGCTCCGAACGCGGGGGCGGGGTAGAGCCCGGGACGAGCGGAAGTACGCAGCTCGGCGGAAGCCAGCAAACACGCCCGCCCCAATAAATCTTGGTTTCCGACCCTGCGCAAAGGGCCCTGGCCTCGAGGGCGGGGCTAAAGCTCTTGACGGGCAAAAGCTTACAGCTGAGAGCACGTCAAAAGCCCCGCCTAACCCGCGGAACTGTAGCGAGCAGGCTCCGACTGCTGGTTCTGGGCGGAAGTCCGGAAATAGGCTGGGTCCGCAGCTGAGGAAAGGTGCTCGCCTCTACCCTTGGTGCTAATCTTGTGGCTTCAGTGACAGCCCCTCCCACGGAGGAGAGGCAGAAATCACAGCAAAAGCCACAGTGGGCCGGCGCTGGCAACGCTCATACCCAACCACCCTAGGCGCCGGCAGAGGGGGTGGGGGGCCTGCAGATAGACCACACCTAGAGAACACAAAGGCAACACCTACTGGACTCCAGTGGCCACAACTTGCTTATACACAGAAAAAATGGGCAGGCAGAGGAATGCAAACCAAATGAATCAAGAGAAATCCCCAGAGAAGGACCTGAATGAACCAGATATAAACAAATTACCAGAAGCAGAATTTAGAATAATGATAGTTAGGATGTTCAAAGAAATTAGAGCAACAATGGATAGTCATTATGAACACCTAAATAAAGAGATAACAAGTATAAAAAATGAAATTGAAATAATAAAAAAGAATCAGACAGAAATGACAAATACAGTATCAGAACTGAAGACCACAATGGAAGGAATTAAAAGCAGGATGGATGACGCTGAGGATCGAATAAGCGAGTTAGAGGACACAATAAACAAAGGCACAGAAGCAGAGAAGAAAAAGGAAAAGAGACTTAAAAAATGTGAGGAAACTCTAAGGGAGCTTTGTGACAACATGAAGAGAAACAACATTCGCATCATAGGGGTGCCTGAAGAAGAGGAGAGAGGACAGGAAATGGAAACTTTGTTCAATCAAATTATAGCAGAAAACTTTCCTAAATTAAGGCTGGGAAACACTCCACACATTCAAGAAGCACACAGAACTCCATTAAGGAGAAACCCAAAAAAATCTACACCAAGACACATCATAGTTAAAATACCAAAGCTAATGGATAAAGAAAAAATTTTAAAAGCTGCTAGAGAAAAAAAGACTATCACCTACAAAGGAGCCCCCATAAGGATGACATCGGACTTCTCAACAGAAACACTTGAGGCCAGAAGGGAATGGCAAGAAATAATCAAAGTAATGCAGAACAAGAACCTACAACCAAGACTACTTTATCCAGCAAGGCTAACGTTTAAAATTGAAGGAGAAATAAAGAGCTTCCCAGAAAAAGAAAGCCTCAAGGAATTCATAAAAACCAAACCAATTCTGCAAGAGATACTAAGGGGCCTCTTGTGAACAGTTTAAAGGGAGGAAAGAATAGAGCAAAAGAAGAATACAGCTTTAAAGAATAAAATGGCAATAAACAACTACATATCAATAATAACCTTAAATGTAAATGGATTAAATGATCCAATCAAAAGACATAGGGTAGCTGCATGGATAAAGAAACAGGACCCATACATATGCTGTTTACAAGAGACACACCTTAAAACAAAAGATGCTCATAGACTGAAGGTAAAAGGATGGAAAAAAATATTTCATGCAAATGGAAATGAAAAAAAAGCAGGGGTAGCAATACTTATATCAGACAAAATGGACTTTAAAACAAAGGCTGTAGTAAGAGATAAAAGAGGACACTACATAATGATAAAGGGAACAATTCAACAGGAAGATATAACTATTGTAAATATCTATGCACCAAATATAGGAGCCCCGACATACATAAAGCAGACTTTGATGGATATAAAGGGCGAGATTAACAGCAATACTATCATAGTAGGGGATTTCAATACCCCTCTAACAACACTGGATAGATCCTCAAGAAAGAAAATTGATAAAGAAACAGCAGACTTAAAGGAGACACTAGATCAACTTGATTTAATAGATATCTTCAGAACTTTTCACCCTAAAGCAGTAGAATATACATTCTTCTCAAGCGCTCATGGTACGTTTTCTAGGATAGACCACATGTTAGGACACAAAAATGGTCTCAATAAATTTAAGAAGATTGAAATCATATCAAGCATTTTCTCTGATCACAATGCCATGAAACTAGAAATTAACCACAAAAGAAAAACTGAAAAATACTCAAACACTTGGAAACTAAATAGCTTGTTATTAAATAATGAATGGATTAACAATGAGATCAAAGAAGAAATAAAAAAGTTTCTAGAAACAAATGATAATGAGCATACATCAACTCAAAATTTATGGGACACAGCAAAAGCAGTTCTGAGAGGGAAGTTTATTGCACTACAGGCATATCATAAGAAGCTAGAAAAAGCTCAAATAAGCAACTTGACCCTGCATCTAAAAGAACTAGAAAAACAACAACAAATAAAACCCAAGACAAGTAGAAGAAAGGAAATAATAAAGGTCAGAGCAGAAATAAATGACATAGAGGCTAAGGAAACAATACAGAGGATCAATGAAACCAGAAGCTGGTTCTTTGAAAAGGTAAACAAGATTGATGAACCTTTAACTAGACTCACCAAGAAAAAAAGAGAGAGGACTCAAATAAATAAAATTAGAAAGGACAGTGGAGAAATAACAACGGACACAACAGAAATACAAAGCATTGTAAGAAAATACTATGAAGAACTATATGCCAAAAAATTAGACAATCTTGGTGAAATGGACAAATTTCTTGAATCATATAACCTTCCAAAAATCAATCTGGAAGAATCAGAACACCTAAACAGACCAATTACAGCAAATGAGATCGAAACAGTTATCAAAAAACTCCCAAAAAAGAAAAGTCCTGGGCCTGATGGCTTCACAAGTGAATTCTATCAAAAATTCAAAGAAGAACTAACTCCTATTCTCCTGAAGCTATTTCAAAAAATTCAAGAGGAAGGAAGAATTCCAAACTCCTTTTATGAGGCGAGCATAATTCTGATCCCAAAACCGGGCAAAGACAACACAAAGAAAGAAAATTATAGGCCTATATCCCTGATGAATTTAGACGCAAAAATTCTCAACAAAATATTAGCCAACCGGATCCAGCAATATATGAAAAAAATCATACACCACGATCAAGTGGGATTTATTCTGGAGAGGCAAGGCTGGTTCAATATTCGCAAATCAATCAATGTGATTCACCACATAAACAAAAGGAAGGACAAAAATCACATGATAATTTCAATAGATGCAGAAAAGGCATTTGATAAAATCCAGCACCCATTCATGCTCAAAACTCTTAGTAAAGTGGGAATACAGGGATCATTCCTTAACATGATAAAGGCCATCTATGATAAACCGACAGCAAACATCATACTAAATGGACAAAGATTAAAAGCAATCCCCTTAAGATCAGGAACCAGGCAGGGTTGCC
Organism: Rhynchonycteris naso; assembly: GCA_037038555.1. NCBI lineage: Eukaryota > Metazoa > Chordata > Mammalia > Chiroptera > Emballonuridae > Rhynchonycteris > Rhynchonycteris naso. Next base: position 108,007,860 of record CM072996.1, on the reverse strand, counting down.
CACTTTCACCACTCTTATTCAACATAGTTCTGGAAGTCCTAGCTACAGCAATCAGACAAGAAGAAGAAATAAAAGGCATACAAATTGGAAAAGAAGAAGTAAAACTGTCATTATTTGCAGATGATATGATATTGTATATTGAAAACCCTAAAGTCTCAGTCAAAAAACTACTGGACCTGATAAATGAATTCAGCAAGGTGGCAGGATATAAAATTAATACTCAGAAATCAGAGGCATTTCTATACACCAACAATGAAATATCAGCAAAAGAAATTAAGGAAACAATCCCCTTCACTATTGCAGCCAAAAAAATAAAGTACCTAGGAGTAAATTTAACCAAGGAGGTTAAGGACTTGTACTCAGAAAATTATAGAACATTGATAAAAGAAATCAAGGAAGATACAAACAAGTGGAAGCATATACCGAGCTCATGGCTAGGAAGAATAAACATCATTAAAATGTCTATATTACCCAAAGCAATTTATAAATTCAATGCAATACCAATTAAAATACCAATGACATACTTCAAAGATATAGAACACATATTCCAAAAATTTATATGGAACCAAAAAAGAACACGAATAGCCTCAGCAATCTTAAAAAGAAAAAATAAAGCAGGAGGTATCACTCTTCCTGATATCAAGGTTTACTACAAGGCCATTATACTCAAGACAGCCTGGTACTGGCATAAGAACAGGCACATAGATCAATGGAACAGAACAGAGAACCCAGAAATAAACCCACAGCTTTATGGACAACTGATATTTGACAAAGGAGGAAAGAACATACAATGGAGTAAAGACAGCCTCTTTAACAAATGGTGTTGGGAAAATTGGACATCTACCTGCAAAAAAATGAAACTAGACCATCAACTTACACCATTCACAAAAATAAACTCACAATGGATAAAAGACTTAAATGTAAGCCGTGAAACCATAAACATCTTAGAAGAAAACATAGGCAGCAAGCTCTCCGACATCTGTAGCAGCGGTATATTTGCCGATTTATCTTCATGGGCAACTGAAATAAAAGGCAAGATAAACAAATGGGACTATATCAAACTAAAAAGTTTTTGCACAGCTAAAGACAATAGGAACAGAATAAAAAGACAAACCACACAATGGGAGAACATATTTGACAGCACATCTGATAAGGGGTTAATAACTAAAATTTATAAAGAACTTATAAAAAGCAACACCAGGAAGACAAACAACCCAATCAAAAAATGGGCAAAAGAAATGAATAGAAATTTCTCCAAAGAGGACATACAGATGGCCAATAGGCATATGAAAAAATGCTCAACATCACTAATCATTAGAGAAATGCAAATTAAAACCACAATGAGATATCACCTCACACCAGTCAGAATGGCACTTATCAGCAAAACAACACAGAATAAGTGCTGGCGAGGATGTGGAGAAAAGGGAACCCTTCTGCACTGCTGGTGGGAATGCAGACTGGTGCAGCCACTGTGGAAAACAGTTTGGAGATTCCTCAGAAAATTGAAAATCGAACTGCCTTTTGACCCAGCTATCCCACTTATAGAAATATACCCTAAGAACACCATAGCACTGTTCGAAAAGAAGAAATGTGCCCCCATGTTCGTGGCAGCATTGTTCACAATAGCGAAGATCTGGAACCAGCCCAAGTGTCCGTCAGAAGACGAGTGGATTAAAAAGCTATGGTACATATATACTATGGAATACTACTCAGCCATAAGAAACGATGACATCGGATCATTTATAACAAAATGGATGTACCTTGATAACATTATACGGAGTGAAATAAGTAAATCAGAAAAAAAGAAAAACTGAGAACAGTACGATTACATACATAGGTGGGACATGAAAGTGAGGGTATGAGACATGGACAAGAGAGTGGTGGTTATGGGATAGGGGGAGGGAGGGAAGAATGGGATAGGGAGGAGGGGAGGGACGCAGGGAAAACCAGATTGAAGGTGACAGAGGACAATTTGACTTTTGGTGATGGGTATGCAACACAATTGAATGATAAGATAACCTGGAGATGTTTTCATTGTACATATGTACCCTGATTTATGGATGTCACCCCATTAGAATTAATAATAATAAAATATATATATATATAAAAAAAAAAAAAAAAAAAAAAAAAAAAAAAAAAAAAAAGACTTTTAGAGAGGTTGAATGAAGTCAGAGTAGACAGGAAAAGTTTATTTAGCTCCAGAATACTCTTGATTTGGTAGTAACAGTGACATTGTCTGTCATATTTGCAGGTGAAACTATTGAACCACCATTAGGAGGGACTATTTGTTGAGGGTTCCCCTAACCACCCCCCTAAAAGTGAGGCAATTGGGTTGATATCTTGTTCTCACTTGACTTCTCAATAGCTAACATGCTGGATACTAAATAGAAGGCAGTGTGCTAGGTTCTAGGAGCATAAGAAGCATAAGATATTCTGTCTGATCCAGACCATCATAGAATTTAAAATCTTGAATAAAGGACATGAGAACTAGGTAGAATAGAGTTAATGTGCAGACAAAGGCTTTGGACCAGAGGCCAACTATTATACCCATATACAAACTCAAATTCTTGACAGAAGAAGAATGTGTCAGCAACCCAGGCTAGACATTTCTCCAAATTAAACTCAAGATAATCTAGTTTCCAAAAAAGTCGATTATGATCAAACTTGATGAATTACAGAAGATTCTTTTTTCAAAGTTTTATTTTCGCTGTAGCATTTTTGCCTTAGACATTTTATTAAGGATTCATCTGTCCAGCTTAGCTAGATGCTAATTTCATGTGTATTTTACAATTTGGACACCTAGAATTTATCAAGTGTTTAATGCTTTATTTGTGAGCGGGTGTTCTTTTTCTCAAATCCAGTTCATAGCCTTCTCTGTTTGGCAGGTTTGTGTCCCACCCTGCCCTACCATGGTTGCAACAAATGCTCTTGTAACCTTAGGCTATGGAGCTGGCATTTGGTTATAGATGGTTTTTTGGTGGTTTTGTCATGTGGTGAAATGACTTTGAATAAATTGATTTTTTAGCAAATTAACCCGAAGTTCAAATTCATCTAGAGCATTGCAAACTACTTCTTAACTCTATACTTTTAAGTGAACTCATATAAAACCTAACATTTTTTAGTGACACTTAACAACTTTCACACGATCTTTCCTCCTAGTTTTGATAAAAAATTGTAGTAAAAATAATTCTTCATGTATCTTTTAAAAACTTGCCTTTTAAGATAAACAAATGGGACTATATCAAACTAAAAAGTTTTTGCACAGCTAAAGACAAAAAGAACAGAATAAAAAGACAAACCACACAATGGGAGAACATATTTGACAGCACGTCTGATAAAGGGTTAATAACCAAAATTTATAAAGAACTTATAAAACTCAACACCAGGAAGACAAACAATCCAATCAAAAAATGGGCAAAAGAAATGAATAGAAATTTCTCCAAAGAAGACATACAGATGGCCAAAAGACATATGAAAAAATGCTCAACATCACTAATCATTAGAAAAATGCAAATAAAAACCACAATGAGATATCACCTCACACCAGTCAGAGTGGCACTCATCAGCAAAACAACACAGAATAAGTGCTGGCGAGGATGTGGAGAAAAGGGAACCCTTCTGCACTGCTGGTGGGAATGCAGACTGGTGCAGCCACTGTGGAAAACAGTTTGGAGATTCCTCAAAAAATTTAAAGTCGAACTGCCTTTTGACCCAGCTATCCCACTTTTAGGAATATACCCTAAGAACACCATAACACTGTTCGAAAAGAAGAAATGCGCCCCCATGTTCGTGGCAGCATTGTTCACAATAGCGAAGATCTGGAAACAGCCCAAGTGTCTGTCAGAAGACGAGTGGATTAAAAAGCTTTGGTACATATATACTATGGAACACTATTCAGCCATAAGAAATGATGACATCGGATCATTTATAACAAAATGGATGTACCTTGATAACATTATACGGAGTGAAATAAGTAAATCAGAAAATAAAAAACAACTGAGAACAGCATGATTTCATACATAGGTGGGACATAAAAGTGAGACTATGAGACATGGACAAGAGTGTGGTGGTTACGGGATGGGGGCAGGGAGGGGAGGGTGGGATAGGGAGAAGGGGAGGGGTACAGGGAAAACCAGATAGAAGGTGACAGAGGACAATTTGACTTTGGGTGATGGGTATGTATGCAACACAATTGAATGATAAGATAATCTGGAGATGTTTTCATTGTACATATGTACCCTGATTTATTGGTGTCACCCCATTAAAGTTAATTAAAAAAAACTTGCCTTTTAATTTCTTAAGAAGGAGTCCCAGATCTAGCATCACCTTAACCAAGCACTGACACGGTATCTGGAGCTTAGACTGTAGTCTGTAGTACTGAGTAAACTTCTTGACTCTTTAATGCTCAAATGCTTATTTCTATACAACAGAGATAAAATACCAGCCTATACCTTCCTTGTTAATAACATAGTAAAAGAATTTGAGGTAATACTAAGATCATCAAGGAGGAAGAGAATAAATTAACTGAGCTTCACGAATAACCATCAATTTAACAGGCTCCAATTTAATATTTACCTAATACGTCTGCTCAGGAAATGGTGTTGTGCACTACAAGAAGTAAAAGGAAAAGTAGTTTAGATACAGTTTTGATAATGAAGGAGCAATAATTTTAGTCAAACGAATAAAATAAATACATAAAACTATGAGGTAGAATATAATAAATGCTGCAAGATAATAGAAACAAGAAGCATTGTTGATGCCAAGGAAATAAGGTAACATTGGAGATGCGTCTGGAAGACTGAAAAGGTTTGAGTAGATGAAAAACAGCAAGGACATTGTGAGGAGAGCTGCTGGAGCAAGGCTTTAGAGTTGGGGAACCTCAGCAACCCTGTGTGAACTGTGTTTAGGGGTCAAATGGAAGTGAGAGTGAGATACACATTGGGGTCATATTGTGTAGGAATTTCTGCTGTATTTTGTAGGCAATTCAAGCTGAAGGTTTTAAGGCAGAGATATAAGAGATAAAATGCAGGAATATAGTTCATCTAGCAGTGTGGCATTGGGGGTAATGTGCGGAGATAGAGTGTGAGGTTAAGTTAACAGCCTAGAATAAAGAGTTTCAAATACTGAAAAGCAGAAAGCAGATAACAGAACCTGGAACCTCATTCCTGGTGCTAGTCAGAAGTTTAATGACTATAGTCACAGACAAGTAGTGGGTGGGACAAAGAGCAAGCTCTCCAACATGTGACACAGGTCCTTCATGAACTGGCTCTTGCTGTCTTCCTGGCATCACTTCCCACTAGCTTTGTCTCTGCATCTGTGTGGAACCATGCACATCAAATCTCAGTAAACTTCTTTCTTTTTTTCTTGGAGCACTCTGCCTCTTTCCCTTCTGCCCAGTTATTTCTACTGGTCTTCCTCTTTCCACTTTCTCCTTCCTCCACCTTGTTCTTACATTGATTTGGGATTTGCATTTATAATTCTATGCCCTCTTGTAGATTTTATATTCTAGGCCAGTAATTTTCAACATTGTTTATCTCATGGCACACATAAACTAATTACTAACATTCTGCAGCATACCAAAAAATATATGTTTTTACTAATTTGACCAAAAAAAGAAATATAATTTTGATTTAGTCACATGGAATGGCTATTGTTGTGTTGGCCGTTGTCATTTAATTTTATTTTTGGGTGAGAAGAGGGGAGATAGAGAGGCAGACACTTGTATACCCTTCGACCAGGATCCACCCAGCAGTCCTTGTCTGGAGCCAATACTTAAGTACCGAGCAGTTTTTAGCACCTGAGGCCAATGTGCTTAGACCAACTAAGCCATCATCAGTGCCTGGAGCCATGCTTGAATGAACTGAGCAACTGGCTGCAGGAGGTGATAAGAAAAATAAGGGGGAGGAGAAGGGGTGGAGAAGCAGATGGTCACTTCTCCTGTGTGCCTTGACTGAGAATTGAACCTAGTAAATTTATATACCAGGCCGATGCTTTATCCACTAAGACACCATCCAGGACCCATTTTAAAAAAGTTTGACAGTCTAAGGAAAAAGAGGTCAGTGCCCCTGACTAAACAGCTAGGTAGTGCATGTTTTAAAAAATCATTGCAATGCACCAGTGTGCCTGTCGTGGCACAGCAGTTGAAAACTTGCTGCTCTAGGTTGTCACCATCTATGTTCTTCTTTCTCTATTTATTTTTACAGATTATAAGGTGTAGGCCACCTGATTGAGATGCTTGCACAGTGATTCACATTGAAGAGGTGTTCAATAAACGTTAGATGGATGGATAACAAGCAAATTAGTAAGTTCCTGATGAGCCAAAGCTATCATCCGTGTGCATGCGTGCACATATACACACATCGAGCAATGTTGTTACAGCAAATGAACAGCAGTGTATCCCATATTTCAGATGCAAATGCTGGGTTTTATATCTAGTAAAACAATCCTGGAGAAGGAGAATAAATATTTCAGAAAAGAGAACAAAGAAAAGAGTAAGGTTCACGATGGGCAAAGAAGACTATTTGAGGTTTCTCTGTTACTGGGACATGAGGGTTCAGTCTTCATTGGGTCCCTCCTGTTCCTCCTGAAATCTAAGTAAGAACGGGAATGCTGAAATGGGAAAGGACAAGTCTGTTTGAAGCCATGGGACATAGACATCACAGAATTGTTTCAGCAGCTTTTTGTTGTCAGAAAATGTTTCAAAAGATAAATCAGTATGAACTGTTTGGGGATTATGTTATGGGAATTTTGATTATCAAATAACAAAGAGTTACTCCAAGTGGCATATTTGTAGTTCTTTCTTGCTAAGGATGAAAGAAGATGATGTCAGCTTTAAGAGTAAAGTAATGTGTGATATATTTTGGAAGAAATAACTGGGAAAAAAATAACAAGAACTTCTGACTTGATGTTCCAGGAATATAGCTGAGTGGGCCAAGATTTCATTAAAAGAAAAAAAAGAGCAAATTACAGAAATGAGAACAATGTTGCATGGGTAAATAGGCACTCTGATGTGGTAAGCTGTCTGAATAAAACAGAACATGGCAGTGAGAATATAAATAAGGGGCATGAAAGTAGAGACTAGAAAGAAACAAATGAAGAAAGTTCTTTTCTGGGAGCTGATAGCAGATAATGTTGATAAATGAAACAACTGTGAACTGGTTTTATAAGTGAATTTGTGAATATTGGGGAATTGAGGGCTTGTGCTCACATGGTAAGACTATTGTAAAAATTGCATTTAATGCAGGGATGAAAATCTTAATCTTGAGGCGAAACCTATTTATTTTAGGCTTAACATATTTAAAAAGAAAATATAAGATAGACAAAAGATGAAAAAACCCAATTTTATTCTGCCTATTATTGTAGATGCAGGGAAAGGATCTTACAAAGGAAAAAACATATTTTTATTAATTAAAGAGAGAACAATTATCTAGAGAGGTTGCAGAACAGGAGCGTGGGGGAAAATGCCCAGTATGATACATCAACCTGATTCTTATTTAGTTACCACTGACCTGCTAGAAGGTACTATTTGTCTTAATGTACTTTTTATTCTTTATTTTTAGTTGTTAGAATACTCAAAAAGACATTGCTATAACTCAGTCTTGCTGATAACATAATATTGTGACATAGATTTGAAGAACTGTATTATAATATAACAATGGAAATATTTCATGAGAGTAATTTAAGATATGAAAAGAAGAGAAATAATGGAAGTGGACACGTTAACTGTGTCCAGAAGAGGATAATGGAAGTTAACATGAAGCACTGGGGAAAGCAATCTAGCAGAGGCACAAATCATCAGAGAAAAGCTTTCGAGAACTTCAGACAGAATGATGATCAAGACTTATCTGATATCTTGATGTGTACTGGTCCAGTGGGCAGTAGAAAGTTTAAGCATTTTTATATTTAAATAGAAGATTCCATGATCAGGTTCTTGCTGTTTAGTTCCCTTTGCTTTTAAGTGGGTGCTTTTGACCCCAGAAATATTATGTGGGGTCCAAAGTCAGTAAGTCACCCATCCTGTAAGCCCTTGGATACAAGTGTTAGCTGGGGTCCTGCAGGAGAGAGAGAAGTAAACCTGTATTGTGAATGTGTTGATTTTAGTCCAGAAAAATCATTGCATTTTCCAGGGTGAAAGGAATCTAATGTTATCTATGTAGCACCACGTTGGTCTGGAAAGGTGATGCAATATTGGGAGCTCAGCATTAGTCTCTACTGCTGGTGGGTTTGGACTCTTGGCAAAACAATATTCAAATGGACTTTGATAAGTGGGAACACATGCATCCAGGCTCATGCCTCTACCCCTACCACCATGGCTATCTTGTTTATATGTCTATTGTGCCAAGACAAGGGTAGTCAAGGACAATTGATGCTGATGTCCACTGGTAGTCATTCTGTCTACTTCTTTGTTAGTAATCTTCTCTGTGATAGATGCTCTCTGATGGATAACATGCAGTGCTCTTTCCCATTCCCTTGGGTTCATACATACATCCCTTCCAGACCTCCATGTCTTCAATTTTATTACTTATTTTTTATAACATATTTATTCTTGACTCAAGCCCCTTCTCATGCCACACACAAAAGTGGGTGGCCAGTCGGACTGTCTGAAGCCCTGTTTATTGGGAGGATTTCTCTCTCCACTTCCTTTCAGGGTCTCCTTAAATAGGGCTACAGAATGTTTATAAGCCATTTTTGGCTCAGACTCATATACTGAGTTACTCAGTCTGTGAAATAAGCTTGGCTATTTCCTCTTCCCTCTGTGGGATCATAATGAGCTTCCCACAGAGCCCTTGGTTTGAGCTGAGGAACAGGTGCGGGAGCCCAGTGTAGATAACGTGTGGGTCTGGGCAGCTGCCGTGGCGCTTTACTGCAGTCCTGCTACCACCTGGTCCCAGATGTATTTGCATCTTATTACGCCGGGCCCATCCAATCTGATGATTTGGGGACTGTGACAGAACTCAGCGTATGCCAGACATACTAGTCCTGTATTGTCTCTCACACCTTTTCTGTGAGAGAAGAATCCCCTAATTTACTTAAGTTTCTGTAATTGGGTCTCTATGACTAGTAGCTGAATGTAATTTCTGACACAGAAAATGTGATATATATTAAGCTATTCAAACTGTATTGTATAAGCTACTGTTGGTCCACAAACTTTGCTACTATTTTCAATAAAATCAGAAACTAACACCAGAATATAGACCAATTTCTTCATTAAATGCAATTTAATTCAACTGATTTTTGTTGTTGTTGCATGAAAGAAGCAATATGTTGATTCACATTTTTGTGTAAGCTCTTTGTCTCCTAATGCAACAGTAGAACAGTTTGCACACTGACACCATAAGCAGCATATACATCCACCAAACTGTACTTTGGAGAGAGATGCGCCAGGAGATTAATAAAAGTTCCTTCATTTCATAGTTGATTCCATTTTGAAACTGAGACCTGTGATTGTTGACTGGGGCTATTGAGACTTCTTGTAAGTAATCCCATAACTGCTCTACTGTCCTCATCTAGGAAGCATGAGAGTAAAAGATTACTCCACATGGTCTGGTTTCACAGACTTTTGTAATCACAGCAGTGCCTGACCTTTTGTTTACTTCAAAGCAAAATAAAAATCTTTCATCGTGTACTTTTTAGTATGCCAATTTGGCTGACATCAAACTTTGTTGTACCACAGAGCAACTGTTTTACACATAGATTCTGCTTCAGTTTCAGAGTGGAGACTGAGTTTATTGGTTCTCCAACTTACCGGGACCTCTCCCTTCCTTCCTGCCACTCTCAATTCCACTGTGTTTATCAGAAGATGTTTTCTATGGGTGGCAATAAATAGAATTGAGATGAGTCAACCTTTAAGAATAGTCTTCATCAATGTTAAAATTAAGGAAGCTCCAACGGGGACTACTATAGCTAGCTCTATCTTTATTTAAGAAATCGTGGCATTAACACGAATCGTTAAATCGTTATTCACTGCCCTAGATGCCTGAAAAATCCTAGTGAAGGTTAAAAACTCTGAAAAATCCTAGTGAAGGTTAAAAAAAACCCCAGCTTTATTTCAAGATTACATTACTCTTGGAAAGCACTTTTTATGCATATATATACACAACTTTTCTTACCATGTGAATTCAATTGGCATTGATTCCATTAGAAATTCTGTGGGAGAAATTGTTCCTCCTTGCCAAGTGATTGGATGGTACAATTCTCATGACCCTTTTGGTCTAAGGCGGTCAGACTTATGGATAGGGCAAGGATAATGCTTTCTCTTTTTAAATTGAATTTATTGGGGTGACACTGATTAACATAATTATACAGGTTTTAGGTGGCTAATTCTACAACACATCTCTGTGCAACATATGTGTGTTTACCACACCAAGTCAAGTCTCCATCCCTCACCATTTATTATCCCCTCCACCCTCTTTACCCCCCCCACTCCTTAGCAATCATCACACTGTTGTCTATGTCTATGAGTTGTGTTTTTTTGTTTATTTTTTGCTCAATCTGTCCATTTTCCTAACCCAACTCTACCCATCTGACAGCAGTCAGCCTGCTCTCTAGCTATTAGTCTGTCTCTATTGTGCTTGTTAGTTCATTTTATTCATTAGATTCCACATATTTATAAAATCATATGGTACAATCTTTCTCTGACTCAATTATTTCACTTAACATAATGACCTCCAGGCCCATCCATGCTGTTGCAAAAGGTATTATTTCCTTTTTTATGGCTATGTAGTATTCTATTGTGTAAATGTACCACAGCTTTTTTGAAAATTATTATTATTCAGTGAGAAAAGCACAGGCAGAGACAGACTCTTTCACGAGCCCTGACTAAGATCCACCTGGCAATCCCACTAGGGGGCAATGGTCTGCCCATCTGGGGCATTGCTCTGTTGCTCAGCAACCGAGCTCTTCTTAGCATCTGAGGTGGAGGCCATGGAGCCATCCTCAGTGCCCAAAATCAACTTGCTTCAATTGAGCCATGGTTGCAGGAGGGGAAGAGAGAAAGATATATAGAGAGAAGTGAGAGGAGGAGGGGTGGAGAAGCAGATGGGTGCTTCCCTGGGTGCTCTGACTGGGAAGAATTGAACCTGGACATCCACATGCCAGGCTGACGCTCTACCACACAGCTAACCTGCTAGGGCCTACTATAGCTTTTTTACTTGCTCATTTATTGTTGGGTGCTTGAGCTGCTTTCAAATCTTTGTTATTATAAATAATACTATAATGAACATAGCAGTGCATATATTTTTTTGAATTAGTGTTTCGGGTTTCTTTGGATGATTCCCAGAAGTGAAATCACTGGGTTAAAAGGCAGCCTTATTTTAATTTTTGAGGTAACTCCATACTGCTTTCCATGGTACTGTACCAATCTACATTTCCACTAACAGTGCATGAGGGTTACCTTTTCTTCATACACTCATCAACAATTGTTGTTTGTTGATTTATTGATGATAACCATTCTGACAAGTGTGAGATAAAAATCTTTGTTTTAATTTGTATTTCTCTGATGCTTAGTGACATTGCTACTAGAATTGATAAATGAATTCAGTAAAGTAGCAGGATACAAAATAAATATCCAGAAATCAGTTTCATTTATATAGACCAGTAATAAACTATCAGAAAGGGAAATCAAGGAAACAATCCTATTCACAATTGCTTCAAAAAGAATAAAATACTTAGGAATAAATTTAACTAAGGATGTAAAAGGCCTATACTCATAAAATTATAAGACACTGAAAAAATACATTGAAGAAGATACAAATAAGTGGAAGCATATACCATGTTCATGTGTAGGTAGAATTAACATCATTAAAATGTTCATACAGCTAGTGCTTGACTTACAACCACGATTGGTTCTGACAGACTGGTCGTAACATGATTTGGTCGTAAGTTGAGTAGGCTATATGTACAGTACTGTGAAATGATGTTATAAAATATTTTAAGTCATATTTTATCATAATTTTCTTTGTTCATTTTATGCCATTTGTATCATCTCTACACCATTTTGTTTCTTATTTTTGCATTTGTCAGGTTTAAGTAAAACACTGCATTACCAGGACAACTGCTTTAATATTTGCAAAACATACAAAATTACAAAATACAGGTGCATACAAAAACTGCTCCAGATGCGGAGCAGTTGTGGCTAGCGATTGTGGTCGTAAAGTCAAATGTCCGTAAGCTGCATAGGTCGAAAGTCGATCAATACCTGTATTACCCAAAGCAATTTATAGATTCAACATAACTCCTATCAAGACAACAATGGTGTCTTGAACTAGAACAAATATTCTAAAAATTTATATGGAACCACAAAATACTACAAATAGCAACAACAATCTTGAGAAAGGAGAAGAAAGTTGAAAGAATCATGCTATCTGATATCAAATTATGCTACAAAGTCATTGTAATTAAAACAGCATGGTTCTGGCATAAAAAACAGGCATATAGATCAATGGAATAGAATAGCACAGATATTAACCCATGCCATTACGGTCAATTCATATTTGACAAAGGAAGTAACATAAAATGGGTAAAGACAATTTATTCAATAAATGGTGCTGGGAAAATTGAACGGACACATGCAAAAAATGAAACTAGACCATCTTCTTACCCCATACACAAAAATAAACTCTAAGTGGATTAAAAAGTTAAATATTAGACTTGGAACCATAAAATCCTTGAAGAAAACATAGGTAATAATGTATCAGACATTTCTCTCTCTCTCTTTCTTTTTTTTTTTTTTTTTTTACAGGGACAGAAAGAGTTAGAGAGAGGGATAGATAGGGACAGACAGACAGGGACAGAGAGAGATGAGAAGCATCAATCATCAGTTTTTCATTGTGACATCTTAGTTGTTCATTGATTGCTTTCTCATATGTGCCTTTACCACGGGCCTTCAGCAAACTGAGCAACCCCTTGCCGGAACTAGCGACCTTGGGTCCAAGCTGGTGAGCTTATTGCTCAAACCAGATGAGCCCACGCTCAAGCTGGCGACCTCGGGGTCTCAAACCTGGGCCTTCCGCATCCCAGTCAGATGCTCTATCCACTGCACCACCTCCTGGTCAGGCTCAGACATTTCTCTTAACAATATTTTTTTCTCTGATATATCTTCTTGGGCAAGAAAAGCAAAAGAAAAATAAATAGTACTACATCAAGCTAAACTATTCTGGACAGCAAAGAAACCATCAATTAAATAAAATTACAATCCACTGAATGGGAGAATATATTCACCAATACCTTTGATAAAGGATTAATACCCAAAATTTATAAAGAGATTATAAAGCTCAACACCAACCCCCCTAACAATCCAATTAAAAAAATGAGCAAATGACCTGAATAGACACTTTTCCAAGAAGGATATACAGATGGCCAATAGACATATGAAAAGATGCTCAACATCACTAATCATCAGAGCAGGATAATGCTTTCTCAAACACAGAACTTGATGTCCTTAGTCTGCCTTTCAGGGAAATGTACTCTGAATTAATTCTATGGCTGGTCAAGTTGAAAATATTTCTAGCTAAATTATCTGCAAACCAGGAGAGGATGCTCATATACAGAGAGAAATGGAAGCTCGGATTCCTACTTTTGAACAAATAATGTCTATGATAACTGGGTATCTTAAGTTCCTAGGGGCTTAGAAAAGGAAAATAGTAAAGAAAAGATATTTTCAACAGTGACTACACCTGAGAAAAAATAGAAACAAAGGAAGGTCCAGGTGGGAGAGAGGGGTGGGAGAGAGTGCAGTTGAAGAAAGCATCACCAGTGTAACTCAGCCTTGCCCAGATTTCCTTCCTTTTCGGGTCAATCCTTGGTGGGGTGGGGTGGTGGTGGTAGTGGTGGGTTAGGTTCTCTCTTGTCTTGTACTCCTCCTTTTTATTATTCTAAGGACTTACTGTATTTGCACTTAATTCAATTTATAGGAGAAAAAATCAGGTCACCTCTCTATGTTTTAATTACCTTATAGGCATATCTGATATTAAAAATATTTTACAAATGATATGACATGGGCACTGGCCAATCAGGAAAAAACACTACCATCATTCAGAATGATCATGAGCCACAAATAAATTGATCCTATAACACTGAGAAACAATTTTTTCCCCCCATTTTCTGTTGCATGAGGTTTTAGAACTTTTTCTATATATTTCAGCATTGCTTATTCCAAATCTGAAATCTGTTTTTTGGTCCATGCTCTAGTTTTTATGCAATTTTAATTCTTTTTGTTACAGTTAATGGCATGCATTGGTTTTTAAATTGGAGTTAAAGGGCAACGACTCTTGGATTGAACATAACCACAAGGCAATTAATGTTTTACAAACATCACTTTTACATCATGGTAGTTGTTTTTAAATGTAAAAAATTATTACCCGATAAAAACACCCTCTGATTTTGTTTTAAGATTGAATCATGGCTTCTTTGAGTGGGCATAAATGTAAGAATAGTCCTGACACCTTCTGTTATATATGTGGCTGTTACACATTTCAACGTCAAAGACTCAATATTTTATCATTTGTGACATGTGCATATATTGCCTATTTTCAAGTTCCCCTTGGCAATCAAGACAAGAATTGGGCTCCTCATATTGTGTGTCATAATTGTGAGGAAATGCTTTGTGACTGGACAAAAAAATGCAAAGGAATGTCTTTTGGTATTCCCATGGTTTGGCGTGAACCTAAGGACCACAGCAGTGACTGTGATTTCTGTCTGATCCATACTAAGGGCATTGGCAAGAAAAAATGGCATGTGATCGCATATCCTAATATTCCTTCAGCAATATGACCTACCCCACACTCTTAGACACTCCTGGTTCCAGTTTTCAATGATTTTATTTCTTCTAAGAACAAAGAAAGTGAACACGGTGATCAAGTGTATTTTGATAAGATGCATGAGGAAATAGTTGTAGAATCTGAAGAGTCTTCTTCTGATGCCGAGTGGTAATTAACCCCTCAGCAGTTTAGCCAGCCAAAATTGAATGACTTAGTAAGGAAGCGTGAACAAATTTTTGTGAACTTTTTTCCGAAGACAAACACTTTGTTTACTGTCATGATATCAATAGTCTTCTCAGCCAGCTAGGTGTTACCACTTACAGTGCAACAGAATGGCGGCTATTTCTTGACAGCTCTAAAAACAGTCTGAAATGTGTTCTCCTACACAATGGTAATGTTTATGCAGCGATTCCAATTGGTTATTCAACTCATCTGCGAGAAGATTATAGTGCATGAAAAGTTACAGCAGGGTTTAAGCTCTGCTCTATTGTAGGCAGATAAATAGATAATAGGAAGAAATTATAGATATTCAAAACTACCATAAGAGTTCCTGAGTGTTTACTATGAGTCAGATTTTTTCAATTTTATAAATAATGAAATGAAGAAATGAAGGCACCAAGAGGATAAATAATGTGACAACTGGACATGTATCACATATAGTTGGTATTTGATGATATTGGAGCTTCTACTCTTTAATGCTATGTGATAGCACCTACTAATACCTATTGCTGACACTTTGCTGTCTTCCTTAAAGTCCTTTAGAGAAGGGGGCTGACAAATAAATCTACCAGCTATAATTCCATATTAAATTTTCTGTGACACATGTAGAGTTAACTAAATCATATGGATCAGAGAAAACTTCCTGGAGGAAGATGGCTCAAGGTGAATTTCTAAGGATGAATAGGAAATAACCGGATAGAGAGGGTCTGTGTGTACAAAGACAGTCAGTACAAAATCCTGCATAACATGTTCGGGGATTATAAGTATTTTGGGATAGCTGTAGGTGAAGTAATAGTCTTTGTGCTGAGCTAATTAAAGTGACAACATTCAGTACAGCTTTTGGAGTCATGGTAACAATGTGACTTATTTGCATTTTATTTTATTTTTGGGAGGGAGGGAGGGAGGGAGAGAGAGAGAGAGAGAGAGAGAGAGAGAGAGAGAGAGAGAGAGAGACAGGAAGGGATGGAAGGGAGATGAGAAGCATCAACTTGTAGTTCCTTCACTTTAGTTGTTCATTGATTACTTCTGATATGTTCTCAAGCCAAGCCAGTGGCCTCTTGCTCAAGCCAGCAACCTTTGGGCTCAAGACAGTGATCTTGGGATCATGCTGATGATTCCACTCAAGCCAAGGAGGCTGGGGTTTCAAACAGGGACCTCAGCATCCTGGGTTGATGCTGTATCCACTGTGCCACCACTGGTCGGGAATATTTACATTTTAGAAAGATATTTTTGGCAGAGGTATGGAGAACAGACTAGTGAGGGTCCAGATTGGTAGCACAGAAATTAATTAGGAATTACAGAAATTTAGATGAGAACAATTGTCTGAGAAAAACTACCTCATCTCTTTCCTCACTTCCAAAGCATTGAATCTTAAAGGACTAGGTTAGTAAATGGGGAAGAAATAGCTTGGAAGCTTCAAAAAAGACAAGAGATCTAGCAAATGAAAGGTGACAGAATGGAAAGGAGCAGAAGGGCAGGGTGGAGAGAGAGAGAGAGAGAGAGAGAGGGAGGGGGAGAGCCTTTCTGTTGTCTATTTCCCATCTTTGCTCTATTTTGTTTTATTGCTTTCTTTTGCCCAGCTGTCTGCCCCTGCAGTGATTCTCAATATTGCTTCCTTCTCTCCTTTCACATAGCTAGTAAATGTCATTACCTCAATTTATTGGTTTTCTTAAAAAGGGAAGCATGCTGCCATAAGAGTAAAATCAAACCAGAGACATCTTCGTTGAGTTGTTGATTACTTCTTTTTATCTTTTCTACTCTTTAACTTTGACATCCTGCTTGTCACTGAGGAAGGTGGTAAGTGAAACTGAGGTAAGAAAAATAAAGACCCACATCATTTTTTTGAGAGTGAATGTTGAATGACTATTCATTAAAATGCATTAACTTATTACTCTTTCAGTGTCATGTATATGAAGTAATTCATACCGAACCAGGCTGCAACAGCTTCTGCCCTTCACTGTGCTTCTTAACTATCGCCTTCTTGCCTCACTGTTAGGTAGACCTCCTTTGACTCTCATTGCTTAAGACTTGGTTTTTCTATCACTTTCCTACCCTTGCTCCCCATTTAATGTAATGAAAGCTACCAATTGTTCACTAGTTGGGCTGTTCTCTTCAGCAGAGGATGGAAAAAAACCCTCTAATTTTTAAAAAGACAACAAACAACTGAAAAACTTTACCATATTTGATGGCTGTGTGTGTGTGTGTGTGTGTGTGTGTATGTGTGTGTGTTTGCACAGGTGCAAATGGGTATTCAAAACAATGCTTAGCTCTGTCATCAGAGAAACAAGCATCTAGAATCAAGTTTTAAAGCTAGAGAACTTTAGAAAAAGATCATTTTACTCTGATATCCTTGTTCGATAGAAAAAAAAACAACTGAAGAAAATGTACATAAAAAATAAGAAAATGTGATTGGATTATGATGGGTCTGAGAAAATTACCCTCTCCTGACTACAAAGTGAAACTTTTATGTTATCAAGACTATGTTTGATATATCTGATATTATGAATGGTATACTAGATGGAAGTTTTCAGTTAAAAATGAATCATTTGCAAAAATTTGTTATCCTAAATGTAATCTTTAGTAAATGCTTGCATTAGTTTGTTAAGGGTGCTATAACAAAGTACAGACAGAGTGGCTTCAACATTTATTTTCTCACAGTTCCAGATGTTAGAAATCTAAGATCA
Source organism: Rhynchonycteris naso (assembly GCA_037038555.1). NCBI lineage: Eukaryota > Metazoa > Chordata > Mammalia > Chiroptera > Emballonuridae > Rhynchonycteris > Rhynchonycteris naso. The sequence continues at coordinate 107,990,201 of CM072996.1, read as the reverse complement.
AGCAGTTTGCAGGGCTAGTTTCTTCTGAGGGCTCCTCTTGGCTTGTAGTAGGCTGTCTTCTCTCTTTGTCTTCACATGTCTTCCTGTTGTGTTTATCTGTGTACTAATCTCTTCTTCTTAAAAAAGTACAGGTCATGTTGGATTAGGACCCATCCTGATGACATCATTTAATCTTTATTGCCTCTTTAAATACCCAACACAGTCACATTCTGAGGCACGAGGGGTTAGGACTTCAATACATGAATTTAGGAGGGGACCTAATTTCTGCCACTAACAATCTTTAAGTCAGAAATATTTACCTAAAAGTATTAGGGGAATCTATCAGAAAATAGAATTTATATTTAAAGTTTAAAATAATTTACACTATTTTTTTGGGGGGGAGGGAAGCTCTTGTAATAATGAAGCAGGGCTAGACAGAATGTGGAGTGAAAGTTAAAAGATGACACAGTCCAACAATGATGGACATAAACAGAAGAACCAGAGTGCAGAAGAAGAAAGGGGGGAAGACAGAGAGAAAAGGTAAGACGGCAGAAGGTGATCAGGACATAGAGCAGCTTTGTTTGTACATTTGTGTCTGTGTCTTTCTAATAGTGCTTTTGAAAGTGTTCCAGGTGGTTCAATTTGTTCTATTAATAAAATTTGATCATTTAAGACATTAGAAGTAGAAAATGGAAAAATATTATATTTTTCCAGCCAAACCAAACTCACCATTTGACTCTTACTTTCTGATGTTGACCCCCAATAGACATTACTTCCTCCAACTGCCAATACAACAAAAACACTGAGACTTCAGGTTTAAAAAGTGTTCTATCAATTTTAAATTAAAGAAAAAAATTCAAATTTGAAAATGAAATATTTTCTGAATTATCATTTGCATAACGACTAATTCTATTTCCAATATTTACATTTAGAATAACGTTCTCTGAATCAAAAAAATCTAATTTCAGTGTTGGAAAGATTGATTAAAGAAAAGGTGCGAGGATAAAAAGCAGAAAATAAGCACATTCCTTCATCTAAGTTTTGGACCCAAAGACACCAACATAAAGTAGAAATAATGTGTGAGGTACATTTTTATGCTTGATGCACACTTTTAACATCAGGTTCTTCTGCCAGAAACTTCTGAACAATAGAAATATTCATAAAAGAGCTTCTGCAAGTACCATATAATTAATCCACGAGCAATTTTGTCCCACTCAGGCATTTAGAAGGTAAAGGTTATCCGTTCTCATATATTTAAAATTTTCAGCCAAAAATATTTAACCACATAACTTCACAGCATACAGAAAAGTACATGTAGAAGTGAAAAACGAGTTTTGCAATGAATCTGCCACGATCCGATATGGGTGTGCAATTAAATGGGCCGTGCGGGGTGGAGGCGAGGCTGGCTGCTGGGCTGGCGCCAGAGGTATCCTCTGATGCTTCCCGGTCTCATTTGCTTCTGATCAGGCAGCCAGGGTCTGGCAAATGCAGGCCAGAAAAGCAGAAAACAGAGCAGATTTTACTTTCAATTATGTGATTCAGGGAGAATGGGGCACAGAACACACACTTGATCGGCTGTTAAATATTTCCTTTCAAACCTGAACACTAAACTGCAGCATAGATTTAGATGAATTTTGAAGAATTTTATTTTTCTTAAAAAAAAAGAATTATTATTTTTTACTTGCTTATTCTGAACTTGCAGGGGCATTTTATGTTGGTGTAGCATAAGAACACTGCATCAAAAACACACAAAACAACCTGAGCAGGCGTGGTGAGGTAGGTGACTGTGGGCTGGTCTCTCAGACACTCCGAGCTTCTGTTTGCTTGTCCAGAAAGTGAAATGATTGGTGTGGACGATCGTAGAGATTGTATGGAGTGGCCTTTGAGTAAATCTGGTGTGCAATGTGTTTTTGGCCTTCACAATATTATGTGTTAACTAGTAATAATATCAAAAAAGCAGAAGATTTCACTAAAATATAGATTTCTGGCTTCTTTTGAAAAACTGAAATGTCTGGTAACGTGGGCCCCATAGTTTTGCAAGTCAGCAATGTATTGGTACTGAGTGCAGCAGACCCCATTTCATCTAACCAGAGTGTTCTCTTTAGGTTATCCAGCTGCCAACCACAGGACCCATTCAACTTGCTACATTTATTTACTCTACCTGCCTGACCTTTTGAGACATTTCAGTTTTTCATCCCTTGTCTAGAGCAATGGCTTTGAAATGTATCTAACAAAGCCCTAGTCGTTAGAGGTGCTACCTAAGGAATCAAGAGACCACCAATAGGAGGCCCAGCTTTCACCATTTTTTTCTTTCAATCAAAGAGTTTAATTTTTATTTATTAGGATATAAAATGACTCTGCAGCAACAGACCTTTAGTTAGTCTTCTAAAATCCTTCTGTCCTTCCATAGCAATTAAATTTTAGCTGGGCACACAAATGTTTAGAATAAACACAGTGATTCCTAGCCTCCTTTGCAGCTAGGTATGGCCATGTGATTGATCTTTGGACCATGCAAATAAGAGCAGAAGTGATGTGTGTGATACTCATGTTGTACCTGAAATAGGAATTTGGTGATGAGCAACTAGTGATGGCAGGGAAATCTGAGAGAAGGGTTCTGGGTCACTAGATGACCTCATAGGCCAAGGTATTCCTACTAGCAATGCTTGCCAACTTCTGCAATGTTATATAAGAGGAAAAAAAATTAACTTCTAGCTTGCTTAAGCCAATGCTAATTTGGGTCTCTATTACACACATCTAAAACTGTATCTGAATTAAAACAACCTCTTAGGTTCTCTCAAGGTCCAAGATTCTCTTATTATTTTATCCCTGGTGGATTTTGAATTTGAATACTTTGAGTAATTGTGACTGAAAAAAAACAGACAAGTTATGATTTTTAACTTTTTGAAGTACTTCTTTGAATGTCTTTTTGACTGAGTGGAACTAAAATTTATTTTCAGTCATGCACATGGTTATATTTTTATGAAATCATTATGCAAAAATGCCAGTGACCTAATGCATATTGAACAGGGAGTGTATATTCTGTTTCTCTCTAAATGATCAAGTGTTAAGGACACCCTTTGCAGTTCCATCTCATCCAAAGAATGTTGCCCCAAGGGAGTGCAGCCAAATGTGCAAAATAAATGATGTGAGCTTTCTCTGTTTAACAACATAGATGGCTTGAGTAGAAAAAAGATAAAGTTACTAAGCTGCCCAAGAGAGGTCTTTGAGGTAGGCCTTTTCAGGCTCAATTTAAAATCTGGCGATGATGGTCCCTAGAACTTGGACTGCTGTAACTGTTGTTACAAACAAACAGAGGATTTCATTTTTCGAAGTCTGAGGAAACAGAAAATTTTTCTGGCAATAAATTTTATTTTATTTTATTTTAAAAGTATTCTATCTAGGTAGAGACTACTAATGTAACTCATAATTTTAAGTATATGTAGCTGACGAGCTATATGTATGGATTGTTCAAGATAAGAAAAAAAAACAAACCCAAGACAAACCAGTTTTGGATGTTATTTAAAAGGTGCCTTGAAAATGATGTTTTTTTTTTAGTGAGTGTAACATTCAGCCCACCCCACCCAACAACGTGTTATATAATATCCACAAGATTCTGGGAAGTTTTTAAATCCTAAACTTTGAACTAAGAGCAGCTACCAATAATGATGATAAGGTCAAAGCTGGATATGATGAGACTCATATGTTGGAATAAACATGTGTTTGGAAAAGAAAATTATTTCTTCATGATCGTTATGGAGTCTATTTGAAGTGATATAAATATCTCACAACAACGAACTACTGCTTGAGCACCAACAAATCTTTTAGACCAATAGACCATTGTAAAGAAAGTTATAGCTATCTGGCATTAATGACCTAACTCAGCTTTCATATATCCCCAATGTGCTCACTTTTAAATTTGGCTTCACAGAGCGCAAGAAACCATTTTCACAATAGTTGGGCAGAGCAGAACATTCATTTTAAAGGTGGATGATTAAAAATCACCTCATTACATCTATAAAATTAAAAAAGAAACTTGTGTCTTATGCAAGTCAGGCCAGAGTATTTGGAGCTAGGAGTTATTTTAAAGTCATTAAATAAGATCGTTGTGCCAGAGAGGCATGTTAGTTTCCTTTCCTTTGGTTGAATTTCAGAATTGAGTATGTAGTCTCAATATTTATTGGAAAAAAAACCCCTTAATATTTCTCCCTAATATGCTGTGTCAGAAAATAAAATTATCGAGAGAAAATCAATGACTCTCAGATAATGTGTATGAATAGACTGCTGGATCCTTTGATTTCAATTGGAAACAAGTGTATTTAACCAGGAAATCTCCATTTTTACAACATGTAACAGTGATATCGAGAGCTGTTGGCCTTGGATACTTACGTGGCATCTATGCTAACATCATGATGTTTCTTTTATCTCTACATATATAAATATGGAAGAGAAGGAGCCTCCTTATATTAAAACAGCAGTAATTTGGGTCTGGTTTGTTACTTATTTTTAACTTTGGTAAATTTTTTAGCTTCTCCATGCTTCAGCTTCCTCAACAACACAATGGAGCTATATGCTTTCTTAACCACTGCCTAGGCTGTTGTTATGAGAGATTCATAGTCATCTTACATCAAAAATTCCATCAAATGACTTGGTGGCTACTTTGAATAAGCACTGAAATAGATAATCTGTTATAAAAGAAGATGCTGTATTCTGAATGTAATTAAATATCGATACTTGTGGCAGCCATGAAGAAAACTTCTGAGAGCTCCTATTGTAGAGAGCATAATTAACTGGTGGTCCTAGCTGCAGCATTCTTGAGTCCACCACTGCATTCATGTGGAAGCCACTCTTACCACGGGCTGCTTCAAGTCTGACTAACTATGGTAGAAATACTAAGTCAAGGCCATCCCTGGGAGAGAACTAGGACTCCTTGAGTGAATGACTTTGTCTCAAGGTCTTCTCGGCAACCTTGCTGAACTTAGAATTGTACTGCAGTCTAAGATGCTTCCTACCCAACCTTCCATCCTTCCCTCTGTCCTTCACTCGGGTCAGGCCTGCATCATGGTCTGATGGCTCTCTGAGCTCCCTTTCCCTCACAGGTATTTCCTCCAGTAAATCTCTTGCATGGTGAATACCAACTTGATGTCTGCTTTTACACAATCCCTTTTTGAAGAAGGATGCTTTTGAGCATTGCATTGTGAAATTTGTCTATGGTTTTGCAATTTGGTAACTAAATTTTCTATCAATCTATATTATCCATTTACATGAGGATAAATGATAACCCATTCAATTCCATAGAACAACACAGACCTTTCCAACTACAGGTATTCAATTTTTTCTTTATGAATTATAGCAATGGTTTGTAAGAAACACATCTAATGCTTTTTATGACACTATTTCAGAAAAACTTAAGGAACTGTCCTCTTAAGAATAAGGAAAGTGTGTAGACAAAGGGAACATGTATACATGGCAAGTTTCGAGTCATTGTGACCATTTCTTTCTCTTGTTTCTCCCAAAAGACCTATCAAAATAGTGACAGCATTGGATAAAGGAGGTGTAGTACATATATGCAGTGGAATACTACTCAGCCATAAGAAATGATGACATAGTATCATTTATGACAATATGGATGGGCCTTGATAACATTATACTGAATGAAATAATTAAATCAGAAAAAACTAAAACTGTATGATTCTATACATAGGTGGGATACAAAATTGAGACTCATGGACATAGATAAAAGTGCAGTAGTTACCAGGAAGAAGAGAAGGGAGTAGAGGGAGGGGGGAGGAGAGGGACTTAAGGAGAAACAAAATATAAGATGACAGAAAATTATTTGACTTTCGGTGATGGGTATACAGCATAAACAACTTTCCAAATGATGTGAAGATGTTTTATCTAAATCTATGTACTCTGGTCGACCAATGTCATCCTGTTAAATTTAATTGTTTAAATAAATAAATAAATAAATAAAAAATAAAGCAACAGTAAAGCCAATGAAAGTATTTTTTTTTATTTTATTCATTTTAGAGAGGAGACTCACACACACACACACACACACACACACAGAGAGAGAGAGAGAGAGAGAGAGAGAGAGAGAGAGAAAGGGGGGAGGAGCTGGAAGCATCAACTCCTCTATGTGCCTTGACCAGACCAGTGCAGGGTTTTGAAAAGTATTTTTATTTCTTTATAACAAAGACATAATTATTAAACCAGCTTACATGAACAAAGTGGAAATTTAAAGAATAATTCAAACACAGTTGTTTTCACTGAATTAACTGAATGGTTGTGACTTCTAGTTAAACAAAAATACTTTCAGCCTTTTATTTACTCATAGCTTTTGTATATACTTAATTATGCTATACTTAAAATGCAATATTTCTTATTTTTTTACTTATATCATAAGCATATTTTTTCAATTGCTTCTTAATAATTCTCAAAAATATATAATTATCTAGAAGATATATTATCTTAATAGTCTATTTTATTGAGTATTTAGGTTGCTTCAAATATTTTACTGCTGAAAATAATGCTGCTTTGTAAAGTTTTATAAATTTTTTATATTTAGAATTGTTTGATTAAGATAATTCCTACAGGTATACCCATTAAATTTGCATATTAACTAATTTGTTTCAAAAATATTTGTGCCAGTTTATACTTTCCATATTCTATTAAGTGAGATTATTCCTTTCACCAGAAGCTTCCTAAACCACTAGCTTTGCCTTCTCTTAGGAAACAAAATCTCCAATCATTTTACATAGAAAAGAGAATATTTCACTGAAGTGTGGCTAAGTAGTTGCCCATATGTTTATGATAGAGTCCTATTTATACTTTTGTGAACTGAACTATTTTTCTTTTCCTTCACACATTTATATGTTGAGTGCATTTCTTATTTGTATGAGTCTTTAGCTAATAAAGAAATTATTCTTGGCCCTGTCTGGTTCGCTCAGTAAATAAAGTGTCAGCCTAGCATGCAGACATCCCAAATTTGATCCCCAGCCAGGGCAAACAGGAGAAGAGACCATCTGTTTCTCTCCCTCTCCCTCTTCCCCTTCACTCTCTCTCTTCCCCTCTTGCAGCCAGTGGCTTGATTGGTTCAAATGTGGGCTTGGGCATAGAGGATAGATTGGTTGATTCGAGCATCAGCCCCAGATGGAGGTTGCCAGGTGGATTCCAGTCAGGTTGTACACAGGAGTCTGTCTCACTATCTCCCCTCTTCTCACTTAAAAAGAAGAAGAAGAAGAAAGAAAGAAAGAAAGAGAGAGAGAGAGAGAAAGAAAGAAAGAACGATAGAAGAAAAAGAAATTACTCTTGATCTATGGTATTAGAATCAATTGTTTTATCCCAATTGGTTGAACACTGCTTTCTGTTTCTCTGTGTTTTACTTCGTTCATTTGTTCAGCTGGGATCTGTCGAGCACTGAGATTTTGTCAGGCTCAGTGCTGGGAGTCAAGAACACAGTTTTGAGCACAGACCAATTCCTGTTCAATTGTAGTTTGGGTAATGTATCAGTAGAAACAGAAAATTAAACAAGCAGTTATTAAAAACATATGATATGGGCTAGATTAGCAACTAGGAACAGAAAGCTATTGGTATTCTTTATAGGACATCTAACTCAATTAAGAGAGATGGAGGAAATGCAGTTGGGTAAAGAGGTGGGAATGGAGAGCGCAGCATCTGAGATTGGAGAGGGCAGAGGAGGCAAGGTTGGAGGGATTAAAGTTGTGTTAAAAAGTTTGGCTTTTATCATAGGGAATTATGAGAGGTCATTTAGTGGTTGTTTAGTAGGAGAGAAACAGGATGAGACTTAACATTCTGGTTGCTTTGCGGATAATGGCCAAAAGGAGAGCAAGCCTGGAGACAGGACTGGTGGAGCAACCCAGGTGAGAGTCAATGGAGGCCTGGGTGGGCAGTGCGTCAGTGGACATGTTCCAGAAATATTTACAGTTATAAAATCTATAGGACCTGGGGTGGGATGGAGACAACCTTCCAAGCTTCTGACTTGTGTAACTGGAGTGGGGTGCCATTTTCTGCAAGAACAAGTTGGCAGGAAAGTGTTAGTTGCAGATTTTTCAAAGTGAGGTTTGCATATAATAACATTCTTGCCAATCTGTTATTAGGTAAGGTTAATTAATTCCTGGCCATTTTTATTTTAAGTAAATAATTCTGAATTTCTTTTGGCCTTAGATAAATGGAAATTTATGATTTGCTCTAGGAGAGAATTTCCAGTCATTCTAAATAACAAGAAGTAGTTTATTCTTTGGGATTCCCCAGACTGATGAGAAACCATTGGGTCTTATTACGTAATTGTAACAACCCTAAGATTAAGTTGATAATGAAGACAAAGATGCTTTAAAAGAATAGTTAATTACTTTTTATCTGCAAGAAATACACATCACTAAATGATCCAGAGATGATTTAAAATGTTCCCTATTTGAAACATTTTTACTACCTTTTATACATAGTGATTCCCAGCAGGTAAAATGGGTTTCTGATCTATTCTTTTGCATCTTTAGAATCAGATGAAAGGTGACATATGGATGCATAAGATGTTGCCTCCTTCCTGGAGGGAAGAAAAGATCATTATTGGGGAGGATGTTTTCCTCTATTTCCTGGACGAGAGAAAGTAAGTGCATAGAGGACAAAACCTGGGTAATCCTTACAAATATGGTTAAAATAAAACATAAATGATCTTGGCAAAATGACCTGGGACACAAAACTTTTATTATAGTTAAACACTAGTGTCTCTTGGGCTCACCTACAGGCACAAAAAAATGTGTTTGCTAAACAGTAGTTGGGAACATTCCTTGTACTGTATAACTTTCTTAATGGATCATTTGGAAGCTGAATAAATTCCTTTTGGGATTTTCATGTTCTTAGGTATCCTAGACCCGTGAGCATGTGTGCTTCTGAAACTGGCTGTGATAACTTTAAATCCCAACAGTGGTAAAATAGCATGCCCTCTCTCCTTCTCTGCAATCATAAAGTCTTGTGGAATACTACTATAGTTAATTTTGTGTCCACAAACTGCCACACGAAATAATAATCTATTACTACTTTGGTTTAATATTCAGTCTGCGCTTTTATAAAAGCAAAGAAATGGCTTTGGAAAAAGTATAGAACATGCCAGTGAGTAGGGGTGAGTGTCAGGGTCCTTATTGCCTAACCGTAGCCCATAATGATACATTTTTCAAAAATATTATTTGGTCTATCCTGTCAAAACTAGAGGAGACTCACATACAAAACATTTGTTTCCCATCACATGAATAGCCGAAATGGTCGGCTGGCTAAAGTAATTATGTGACATGTACTTCCAGTTTGAAGTCAAACCAGAAATCATGTCTCTAAGACAGGGAATTTACAGTTGTATTATTACTTTTGATTTTCTCTCTCCTATAAATAAACACACACACACACACACACACACACACACACACACCACACCCAGATAATTTTCTGAACTCTAAGGCTCTTTGAACTAAAATTCCTAGTTTACTTTCCATTTAACTCTGTCACCCAGAAACAATGGGTTTTCCCAATTTCTTCAATTTAACTCAACTCCATAGGCAGTAGGTAATATACAGCATTGACAAGACATTTACAGGGTGCATAATGAGGTCTTCTAACATGGTTCAAATGGGCTTCTGATATTTAGAAAAACAAAGTTTGTCCCTGATTTTTCTTTGGTGATAAGGCAGTTGTGAATAGTACCACCACTTCTTGAAACAAATTATTTGTTCAGTATGTTTTAGGGATTGGGGTAGGGTGGTATGGTGGAGAGAAACCTTGTTTCATGTACAATTGGACCTCTTGAATTAGTTTTCATTTTAATAATGCAACTGATTTTAATCTTTCTTGGAATTTTGCAATTTTATATTACTTCAGGGCTTAAACTAAAAACAGCACACTATTTTGGTGACCTTTTGAGAAGTGATGGAAAACTCATGATGAAGCCCAGTCTCACCAACTTTGTAATTAGAATCCTGATAATTGTCATTGAAGGTTCCATGCTTCTAAGTTTTAGTATATGCATCTAAACAATTATCTCCCCAATCTCCATGTATATAATTTTTAATACTGTGAACTTTAAATATGGAAAGGGAGCTTTTTATGTTTAAGGTATTTTAGGTGGAAAATGGTCATGTTGTCAATAAACAGAGATTCAAAGTGATTGTGTAAGTAAGAACTTACCAATCAAAGAAAGGCAAGATAAAATCTATTTTTTTAAAAAATGAATACTAGCCAGAATTCTGGATACGAAAAGAAAGGATCCCTGGGGTATTTGGAGAAGGACAAAATGTTTCTTTTTCTATTTTTGAATAAACACAATTTTGAAACTCATGAAATTTAATTTTGGCATATTTTCACCTTTCTTTTCCCACTTCTGTCCTGCCATCTATCTTCAATCCTAATACTTCTATGTTACCTTAAGTGCTCTATTGCAATTTGTTATTAATATATGATTCCCACTCCCCCATAGTTCCATATGCCATGGTTACTTGCCTCCCCTAATCCAGTCCAAACTCCCAATCCTGAGTGCCATTTACCTCAGCCCCCTTAAAGAGCAAAGTAATAGAGTCAAGCAAATCATCCTAATAGGTATGGCAAATAGTCACATAGCCTTCAAGATGGTACTTGCATATTATAAAGAAGATGCTCTTTTAACCTAAGTGAATCTAAGACTAAATGTCATTCTGATGAGAGAAATGGGTTAGTTCCCCTAAACTGGTTTTCTTTTCCAGTTTATTTTTTCTCCACGCTTTTTATATACAGTATTTAAGAGCCACAGAATTTTCCCATAATGGCTCCCAAAGCAGTAGGAGTGAGTGACTTTGGTTCAGAAGGCAGTATAGGGGAGACATAGTCATTTCTAGGTGGGGTGGGGTATATGGTATGTGTGGGTGTAAAAACCATCTGACTATAGCAGAGTAAAGAGGAAAACTGCTTACTGAATCAGAAACACCTACAAAGGGTTTAAGCTTAATTGATTTTTCACACAAGTTGTTTATACACTACAGCATACTTATAAAATAATAAAGCATGATACATTTGATTGGAACTCAGACATAAAAACTGACTCTTTGATACTTTATGTGCAATTTATCCATTATGTTTCAATAGGGGTGAGGATGCTATGAATCTGTCGTTCCTCTACTCCTTCTTCTACTCTGTTGAAAATGGAATCTCATATTTAATAATATTTTAGTTACTTTGAATGACCTAGATATGTCACTTCCCATTACAATATCCTTAAGTCAGTAAATATTACCTTAAGCTCAAAGAATTAGTTTAACAATGGAACATACTGATCCTGACACTACTTTAGTTTATTGTAGAAGGATTCTCTTTGTCCATGGCAGTAAAACCAGCTCAGCATCATGTATAAAAACTAGAATCCAAGGGGAAAGACTGGAAATTGAGAGATGTGATAGGTGGTTATAGAATATTGAGTAGAAACCAAATTTCTTTCTATAAAACTTGTCATAGCATATAGGTTTCTCTGGCTTGGAGTTGGAGACTTTGCATGTAGTAGCTCCCAGTGTTTTTCTATAATGATAATGGGAAACTAATAAGGGTCAACCTCATTTTAAAAAGCATTGTGGGAATGTTTAAGATTGATAACTATTTTTATCCTAATAAAAGACATAACAAATATTTTTATGAAAGTAGAATGAATCTATATAGAGTTTTCTATAGTCATAGACAGTGTAGTAAGTTAAATGTTTTCCACCAAAAATATTTTTCTTCTGGATTTCTCAGGACTTGAAAATCCACTATTAAAGATTTATAATTTGGGGTTAAGCATTTGCTTATTCTGGCTGTCTTATTTATTTGCACTAGAATCATGTATTTCCAGTGTCAATGGCATGTTTGATGGTTTATCAGCTTCTCTAACTCAGTATATCTGTGATGAAACATATGTTCATTCATAAATTGGTCATACTTTCTACCTTTCTCAATTCCATCAATGGTACCACCATTTTCCCAGGCAATCGGACTTTTCTTGATAACTCAATACTAATCTTTTCCTTCTCAAAACTCCACTGTATTGAAATAAAAACCACACAGATTAGCACTCAATTGTTCTTTAATTATTTAATGCATAATCAAATTTCTTCCCAGCTATGCTATAAAATGCTTAAGGGAAAAGATCACTTTTGGCCATTCTTTTATCCTATAGACTAGAGGTTTTTCAAATGTGGAGACAGTGGTGGGATTCAAATAATTTAACAACTGGTTCTCTGCCCTAATGACCATTTTATATATATATAAAAGATATACTGAAAGGTAGTTTACTATTTCAAGCATATAATATGTAAATAAGGATAATAAAAGAGGTACACAAAAGTAGATTATGTTACAAGAAAGTTTTAAAATATTAATGAAAAATGTTAAATAATACCTGACAAAAAAACAATAAAATTGTAATTCAAGATATTTCTGATGACAGCTTGTCACTCCCTGGTTGTTTGGCACTTTTTCTCTCTATGTTATATATTTGTTTACTGAAGTAACAAATGTGAGGGAACTAAAATATAGTAATTAATCAACGGTATAATGAATTCTATGAAATAAAAAAATAAATATTAAAAGCATAGTTCTGTCAAAATTTTTTTCATCTATGGATGGAATGAACATTACTACGGGATCTTATAATACGCTGTTATGCAGATGAAAGTTAAAAGAGAGGATGGAATGTGAATTTGTGATTTCCACATTGGGTGGCTGCCCAAGAGAGAACCTTGATTACAAGTGCCATTTTAATAACCCATTAGTTGAACTTAACAAAAAATTAGAATTCGGTTCTGCTGAACTGGTGTGAACAGGCTGAATCCCACCACTGTGTGGAGCCCATAACTAACTACCTAGATGAATCTGATTGAGCTAAAGTTTGAGAATCACTGCACTAGATCATTGTGTCTCAGATTTTAATGGGTTCACAAATCACTTGAGGAATATGTTAAAAATGCACATTCACGTTAGTTGACCTGAAAGTCTGTATTTTTAATAAGCTTGCAGATAGTGCTGATACATTGAGAGATAGTCTGAAGATTAATGTAACAAAGCTTATAGTCACAAGTACAGAGATAAGCCCCTGGGAGATGTTCAACAGATTTTTAGTGATTTCAGTCCAGACCACCTGAATGTGAATTAATTTATTCAATTGATAAAACAAGTGTGTTCATAGCTAGTGAAAATAACATTAAGAAGGATGAGGAGAACAAAGGAGGGTGAAAGTTGTCTATGAAACAATTTTTTAAAATTTATTTTTTAATTTAGTGGGTTAACATGGTTTGCCAAAACATACAGGTTTCAAGTGTACACCTCAATATAACACTATCTACAAACCACATTACATCCTGCTCCCATAAGCAAAGTCTTTTTCTGCTCACCTTCTCCCGTGCCCTTTGCCTTCCTTCCCCTATCTCCACTCCCCTTTTCTTCTATTTCCACTCTGTTGTCTGTGTCTCTGTGCTATGTATACACATTTTTTTGGCTAACCCCTTCACCTTCTTTGATCCAGTCCCTGCTTCTCTCTTCCCTTTGACACCTAACAAACAATTTTAACCAAAGATCTATCTGAACTCCCAACCTGGCACATTTGTACAGTCTTATTTTGTTTTCAATTTCTAATTTTTTTCATGATACCCTTTTATCCATAAGAAAATAAACTAATCTTCTTTTAAAAAAAGTATATTTATAGAATTCATCACAATTCCAGTCACTAAACTTGACATAAGCTTGTTAAATTGAGCTGTTTTAAGAAGACCTCTTTAGGAGCATTTGAAATTTTGCTTCTGGGCAACTGTAGTCAGTTTGGCTCATATAATCAACTCATAAAAATTCTCTACAGGTTTGTCAACACTTTGCATCCAAACAGAGACTCTTTGCTTTCTTTTGCCTCCTTAAACTACGAATCAACACATTTCATGTAATCTTCTCCTTACAGTTTCTCTTTTGATTCCAAATGTATAAAATAAACTATAAAACCTCCACTGTTTGGAACAATTTCTCAATCCATGGAGATCTTCCTTCTGGGCATATCCTCAAAATTTGGCACAAATAAATTCTTATAAAACTTTTCTGTTAAAAAGAAAGACCCCCTCCCCCTCTTTTAGGTACAGAAAAAAGTTACCTTTTTAAATAAAATTTTAAAAAATAGCACTAAAATGGTAGAATTTCCATAGTTTATATTCCTGATAGAATTGAAAATCCTGCACTTGGTGGAATATAATAGTTCAATGGTAAATGGAAGAGAGGACAATACATATTCTGAAAGAATCAACTGGGGTATAAAGCTACACGGTTAGTCAAAAACCTTTTCAAGAATACAAGAATGAAATAATAGACATCAGTGTTCTGACCCTGATGAGTTTAGTGTTAAACTATAACAACATTATCCCTGTTTTTCTGCTATTTCACACAAAATACTGTCATGCCTGGTACATGGTGCACTCACTAAGCAGTCAAAAGCAATTAAATAAATGGTTTGGATAAAGTCAACTTTTATACTTTCCATGCAAATTGAAAAAACAAGTTCAAGTAAACCTCAAACAAGACTTAAATTTAATAATGAATGGGTTTTGTATTTCATGAGACTCTGAAGTACAGACAAGTAACACCTACAGCCTGTTACTCTACATCTGTCTCAAAGCTGGAATAAGTAGTTACTTAAATGATCCACTTTTGCCAAGATCCATAAATGTTCAGTCAGACCTTCTTTGAAATTATGGCGAAAACAATGCTTTTATTACATTATTTTAATCACGAAGAGAAGAAAAGGACAAAAGTAACATGATTTCCCTTCAGTGACTCAGATTTGTGGAAGCCTCTCCAATAATTTCACCTCTGACTGTGGTGGGACTGTTCACAAGGGCACGGATGAACATTCAGTTCAGGAACCAGTTGTATGATTAAGGAAAAAAAAAAAGTGGACTAATTTATACCCCAGATCGAACCAGAATTGAATGCTTTCTGAGGTTTTAAAGCATCTGGAAAACCTTTGAACATTGTCCCTTCCCTTGGTACTATCTTTTCACTTATTTCTATCCAAGATTGGGGAGGGGGGTCTGAAATTTCATGAGAAAGTTATATTCAGCTGAAGTTTATGTAAGAAGAACCACCGCTTTTTCCTACTTGACTTCCATTCCAATGTCGCATACCTAAGGGCTGATCTTCTAAGAGTGCCAGCATCCTCCTGAACCAAAATAAGCAAACATCCAAGTACTTGAATTCTCTTTCTCAAAATTATGCTTCATTATCCTGGGATATTGACAGAATAAAAGAACACTGCTGAGTTCTCAAAGGTTTTCACATTTATCTGGATATGGAATAATATGGAGGAATTAATCCATTCGATTTACCTTTTTTCATTTGAATCCTATCCTGCAGAATTTCTGACAAGTCTGAATTATCTGTAAAAAGAAGAGGCAATCACTAAAAATGATTTTCTTATTTTCCCAGAATCCCCTAATTCACAGCTTAGTCCAGTAGCTTAGCAAGGCTTACTGAAGAGAGTTCTGCTACAGGGCATTGCCCCCACTGACATGGTCATTTTGTTGGAAATCAATTTGAATGAAGGCATTGAGGCCCCTGTGAAAACAAGTTTTATTGCTGCACTATGTGAGAGACTCCAAATGACTTGAGACCGGAGAACTTTCCACTATGGCCTTCACAAAGCCCTGTA
Source organism: Rhynchonycteris naso (assembly GCA_037038555.1). Classification (NCBI taxonomy): domain Eukaryota; kingdom Metazoa; phylum Chordata; class Mammalia; order Chiroptera; family Emballonuridae; genus Rhynchonycteris; species Rhynchonycteris naso. The sequence goes on along the minus strand of CM072996.1, from coordinate 107,974,537 downwards.
CCCTTACCCTCACCCCACAGCTATTCCTTTCCATCTCCTTTTGCATATGACTGACTTTAGCCCTTAACTCTTCCTCTTCACCTTTTCCAATAAAATCTAGACTGCCCAAACAATGACTCTTATTCTGCAAGAACAATCCCTCTATTTCCATTTCTGAAACTAGCTGGACTTCAGCCAACCCCAATCCTGCTAAGTCTAGCTGAACTTCAGCCAACTCCCTCCTGCTAAAACCATGCAAAATTTTCCGTGGTCCTCTCCAAGTTAGAAAGCTCCTTCGGAGCCTTATGCTAATGGATCTCCTGTTGATTTTCTTCCAAAGTTTTGCTGCTGAGATTCAGGCAGGATTGGTTCTTCTATTGCTCAGCCCAGGCCACTTCAAAGTGGACTGAGTCCTCCTAACCACCAGAGACCAGCGCCTGACTCTTTGGCTGTGAAGCACAGCCTATGCCTTAATTTCCCTCTTTATTGTCCTTGGTATACATCTCTTAGTTTGATTTATTCTACAAATTGAGGTTTTCATGATCATGGTGGGGCCATAGTGCCAAGGCAAGTTTTCTAGTTTGTTAAGGTCATTTGAATGTATAGAATTAACTTTATCAAGTCAATAGCACTAAACAATTGAAGCTCTGGAGAATTTTAGAACATCAGGAGTCACTCTGGGGAACTTAAGATATGAATAAGACAACTCATTTGTATGGCACCCTAACGTAAAAGGCTTCAAAGATTTTAAGTACTTGATGGTCAACAAGTTTTTAACTAGCATGATGAGGCCTCTCTAAGAGAAAAATTCTAAAAGACAGAAAAATTATAAATTACCTATCCTAGAGACTCTTTAGGAAAAACTAATAAAAAATATTGACGATCTAAAAATCCAGACTGACACTCCCTTTTCTCTGCTGTTCAATCTTTGGATTGGCTTCCCTCCTGGCCCCTGTGTCTCAGCTTCTGCCTTTCCCTGCTGCGCTCCTCTTTCTCTTTGGCAACTTCTGCCAGCCCCCTTCCTTATTCTCCATTGGCCCTTCCTAAGTATAGCCTTCTCCTTGGAGAATATACCCTCATAATATCTTTTAATTGATCTTACAGCTTTTTTTTTTTTTGATCTTACAGCTTTAAGCCTTAGTCAATCATATTTCCACAATGAAAGCTAAAATTTCCTGATCCCTTCTAAAAGAAAAGATAGAAGTTAATTAAAGAATTTAAGCATAGTCTGGAAATCCCACTTCTCTATCAATTAGTTTGTCTCTCTGTAGGAACTAGAGGTGCTAGAATGTAATTTGAAAAGCAGGATGAATGGACTACTGAAATAACATAAAAATCGGACAAAATTTAATTATAGGTGAATATAAAAAGTATTAAAAATTTAATTATAGGTGAATATAAAAGTATAAAACAAGATTCATTAGTAACTCTTCTTGAGGCCTTTTCTGTTTAAAATGGTTGGTCAAAAATCTAGTTAGGTAAGAAAAAAAAGAAAGGATCCATTTTTGATTTTAGAGACGGTTCAACTACCACCTTCTACAATAGGAGTGAAGATATCAGAACTGTGCAACCATCTTCTTTGTTGATGGTCTTAAAGCTGAGGTGACATATTTAGTTAAAAAACAGATGGCAGACTGCTTTCTCTCTGAATTACAAGAGTTTGACAAGCAGTTTGAAAACACTTTGGCTCAGACAAAAAATACAGATTATATCAATAGGGATTCAGAGTAAGCAATTATAAAAACCCAAGAACAAAACATTTCTATGGCTATTCTAGACAAAGACACTTGTGGATATCATAAGGAGAAGGGACACTGGAAAACACTTTATCAGCCTTCACTTGAAAGACAGTATCCAAAATGAGAAAAGGCCAACTTTGTGTGATAAAATATCTGCCCTTTGAGTGAGTAGATTCTCTGGTTTGTTCATAATTGCCCTTAAAGCAAAAGGGCAAATGTAGATTTAATGTTGCCAAAAAAATTTTCATGCAATTGCAGAAAACCTAGGTTGCCTGTGTTTAGTTGATATCAGACCTACACTATACCATAAACCCATGTTTTCATCATTTCTTTTTTGGAGTAAGCAAAACATTTGAAAACTCAATGTTCTTTTTTTCTTTAATTTTAAGACTTTATTTATTCATTTTAGAGAGAGAGAGAGATTGAGAGAGAAGGAGAGTGGAGCAGGAAGCATCAACTCCTATATATGCCTTGACTAGGCAAGCCCAGGGTTTTGAACCAGCAACCTCAGCATTCCAGGTTGACATTTTATTCACTGCACCACCACAGGTCAGGCACCAAAACATTTGAATGATAAGGATCTCAGATACTCTATAATCTACATACTTTTCAGCATAGTGATTCTGCTATGGTGGATCTGTTGGGGTGATATCTACTCTGCAAATGGGGTGCCACACACCAATTTGGGCTGGGTAACTTCCTTTTGGTATTTCATGGGAGAAAATAATTATTTCATTTTGGTGTGAATTGATTTCCCAGTACCTGAGACTGACCTATGACCTCTGTATCTTCAAAAGCTCCTATGCCTGGAATCCACAATTATCATAGATCTTTCTCCTTCTCCTTCTCCTTCTCCTTCTCCTTCTCCTTCTCCTTCTCCTTCTCTTCTCTTCTCTTCTTCCCCTTTCCTTAACCCTTATCCCTCCCCCTCTCCCTTCTTCTTCTTCCTTCTTTTTCTTCTCCTCCTTCTCCTCCTTCTTCCTTTTTGTATATATAAAAGATTTAAAGACAAGTTTTGAGGGTTCTAACTAAACAGCACAATGGGCTTCAGACACTCATCACTTATAATAGTGTCTCACTTTACCCTATAGCAAAAGCCTCTGTGTAGTGACAACAGCAGTCAAGTCAACTGAGGCTTCTACTGACTTAGTTTTAGGTTCTCTACTTAACCTTATGATCCCTTATGTCATTCAGCCCCCACTCTTGACTGAAAAACTCAGTGTTTTTCTGCTTCTAGATTAACCTCATATTAAATCCTTCTCACTCACACATATTTCTATCCATTGCTGTAACCCCTAAAGCTCTGTCTTCCAGCATTCTTCCTTTTCCAGACAAGGGAGAACTGCATGACTGTCATGCAGTTTTATTCAGTTTTTCTTGTCTCACTCTGATCTCCTTGAAACTTTTTCAGATAACACAGATTTAGGACTGTTTATAAATAGAGCCTATTTGAGAACCAAGAAAGAGGCCATCAAGCTCAGTATGTGGTCCTGACTCAGACTTACTCAAATATTATCCTTTCTTAGAGGCTAAATCCGTACAAGTGGCTGAAATTGTAGCACCCACTATAGCCTGCTAGTTAAATGCAGATAAGTGAGCTAATATCTATACAGATAGCAAAAATGCTTTTGGAGTAGTTCATAATTTTGGTGTGCTTTGGAAGCAATTTGGCTTCTTAACCACATTTGGTATTCCAATTAAACCCAGCAGTCTCATAAAACTCCTAATAGATACCTTGTTTCTTCCAAAGGAATTGGCTATATTAAGGTTGAGCCCCACAGTATAAAGCAGACTCAAGAAGCAAAGGGAATACTTTAGCAGATTACTATATAAATGAGCTGCTTTAACACCTCCAGGCTGTCCAACAAGTCCAAAAGTCAAAGCCAAAACTAACTCCTAACGATTGGCACCAGGTTTTGAGTTAACGTCAGCATCAACATTTAATTCTGAAGAAGTATATTGGAAAAGATCACATGGTTTTCTCTTCTCAGAGAGCTATGGTGGCACCAAGAAGGCAGAAATGAAGTTTCTCTAAAAATGTTGCATGCTCTGACCCACTATGGAAAGGAAAATTTAAAAACTATCATAAATAAGCATTGGCAAGATACTTCACTATGATTTCAGAGACCATCTCTGTTGCATTACTTGTTTGTCAAACCCACCATCTTGAGAAACTGTAAAGCTGGGGCATAGACACAAACCAAAATGCTTAAGACCTTTTGAATTTAATTAAGTTATTCATCTCATATAATTATCAATATGTTCTTCTTACTGTTTCTCTGTTTCCTGGTCTTCTAGTAGACTCTTATTTCCATAAAGCTACTGCTTTGATAGTAGTAAAGAAACTTTTATACTTTGTGTTTTCCACTTGGCAATACCCACCTATTTGTTTAGTGGTACAAGTATCAACTGAGACTTTTAAAACTATCTCAGGAACTTTAGTTGCCAGGGCTAAAGACTTTGCCCTTAGTGCTCATGGTTATTGGGGCAAGTCTAACAGGACCTCATAGACTATCCTTGTATGAACTAATGACTGGATGCCCAATGCATCTAGGGTTTCACCCCTATTCTAATTGCTCTTTTATAGTCCAAATGGCAAAATACTCAATCAGATTAAGGCAGTATGCTCAAGTTTATAATCACCAGGACCAAACAGCTTTTCCCAACAATAAACCATGGGAACTGCTGCATGACCTTGAACCTTGGGTCTTGGATTATAGAAAATGACAAAAATATAGGACTGTTCTCATACTTTGTTAGAAAGGACCAATTATGTAGGTATTTAGCCTTTTTTACCCTTTTGGTGTGTGTGTGTAGTAGCATTAGTATTAACATTCAAATCAAGCTTTTTATGTGTGGGAGTGCCTCTGCCTCTGCAGTTGACACAAAAGCCTTGCATTGAAACATCTGGGTAAGAAAAACCACCTTTCCTCCACCCTACTTCAACCCACCTTGGCACAAAAGAAGGAAAAGCTTGAACTGACTGAATTAATTTTTCTTTTCTTTCTTTCTTCTTTTTAGACAATTAACTTTAATGGGGTGACATTGATTAATTAGGGTACATAGATTCAGAGAAAACATCTCCAGGTCATTTTGACATTTAATTATGTAATACCCATCACCCAAAGTCAAATTGTCTTCCATCACCTTCTATTTAGTTTTCTCTCCCACCCCCTCACTCTCCCCCCCCCTGCCCCCGTAACCACCACACTCTTGTCCATGTCTCATAGTCCCATTTTTATGTCCCACCTATGTATGGAATCATACAGTTCTTAGTTTTTTCTGATTTACTTATTTCACTCAGTCTAATATTATCAAGGTCCATTCATGTTGTTGTAAATGATCCCAAGTCATCATTTCTTATGTGTCAGTAGTATTCCATAGTATATATGTACCACATCTTCTTTATCCAATCATCTATTGAAAGGCTTTTTGGTTGTTTCCATGTCTTGGCCACTGTGAACAATGCTGCAATGAACATGGGGCTGCATGTGTCTTTACGTACCAGTGTTTTTGAGTTTTGGGGGTTATATACCCAGTAAAGGGATTGCTGGGTCATATGGTAGTTCTATTTTTAGTTTTTTGAGGAACCACCATACTTTCTTCTATAATGGTTGTACTACCTTACATTCCCACCAACAGTGGATGAGGGTTCCTTTTTCTCCACAGCCTCTCCAACACTTGTTATTACCTGTCTTGTAATAATAGCTAATCTAACAGGTGTGAGGTGGTATCTCATTGTAGTTTTGATTTGCATTTCTCTAATAGCTAATGAAAATGAGCATCTTTTTATATATCTGTTGGCCATTTATATTTTTTCCTGGGAGAAGTGTCTGTTCATGTCCTCTTCCCATTTTTTTATTGGATTGTTTGCTTGTTTGTTGTTGAGTTTTATGAGTACTTTCTATATTTTGGATATTAGGCCCTTATCTGTGTTGTTGTTTGAAAAGATCATCTCCTATTTAGTTGGCTGTCTGTTTTGTTGTCACTTTCTCTTGCTGTGCCAAAGCTTCTTAGTCTGATGTGGTCCCATTCATTTATCTTTGCCTTCGCTTCCCATGCCTTTGGAGTCAAATTCATAAAGTGCTCTTTATAACCAAAGTTCATGAGTTTAGTACTTATGTTTTCTTCTATGTAATTTATTGTTTCAGGTCTTATATTTAGGTCTTTGATCCATCTTGAGTTAATTTTAGTACAAGGGGACAAACTGTAGTAGAGTTTCATTCTGTTGCATGTGGCTTTCCAGTTTTCCCAGCACCATTTATTGAAGAGCTTTCTTTTCTCCATTGTGTGTTGTTCACCCCTTTATCAAAGATTATTTGACCATATATATGTGGGGTTTTTTCTTAGCTTTCTATTCTGTTCTATTGGTTTGAGTGTCTATTTTTCTGCCAATACTATGCTGTTTTGATTATTGTGGCTCTATAATATAATTTGAAGTCAGGTATTGTAATGCCTCCAGCTTTGTTCTTTTTTCTTAGGATTACTTTGGCTATTTGGGGTTTTTTGTATTTCCATATAAACCTGATGATTTTTTGTTCCATTTCTTTAAAAAGTGACATTGGAATTTTGATGGGAATTGCATTAAATTTGTATATCACTATTGGTAATATAGTCATTTTGACTATATTTGTTCTTCCTATTCAAGAACAAGGAATATTTTTTCATTTCCTTGTATCTTTTTCTATTTTCCTTAACAATGCTTGTAGTTTTCATTATATAGATCCTTAACATTCTTTGTAATGTTTATTCCTAGGCATTTTATTTTATTTATTTTATTTTTATTTTATTCACTTTAGAGAGGAGACACAGAGTGAGAGAGAGAGAGAAAGAGAGAAAGGGGGGAGGAGCTGGAAGCATCAACTCCCATATGTGCCTTGACCAGACCAGTGCAGGGTTTTGAACTGGCGACCTCAGTGTTCCCAGGTCGACGCTTTATCCACTGCGCCACCACAGGTCAGGCCAGGTATTTTATTTTTTTTGTTGCAACAATGAAGGGGATTATTTTCTTGAGTTTGTTTTCTGATGTTTTATTGTTGGCATATAGAAAGGCAATAGACTTCTGTATATTACTTTTGTATCCTGCGACATTACTATTTTGGTTTATTGTTTCTAGGAGTCTTTTTGTGGAGTCTTTGGTGTTTTCGATGTATAGGATCATATCATCTGCAAGATGTGAAACCTTTACTTCTTCTTTTCCAATATGAATGCCTTTTATTTCTTTCTCTTGTCTGATTGATCTGGCTAGAACTGCCAGCTCTACATTGAATAAGAGTGGACAACCTTGTTTTGTTCCTGATTTTAGAGAAAAAGTCCTCAGTTTTATGCCATTTCATATGATGGTAGCTGATGGTTTGTCATAAATGGCCTTTAATATCTTGAGATATTTTCCCTCTATACCCATTTTGTTGAGTGTTTTAAACATAAAATGGTGCTGTATTTTATTGAATACCTTTTCTGCATCTATGGATAAGATTATATGTTTTTTGTTCTGTATTTTTGTTGACATGGTGTATCACATTAACTGTTTTATGTATGTTGAACCATCTTTATAATTCTGGGATGAATCCTACTTGATCATGATAAATTTTTTTAAATGTATAGTTGTATTTGATTTGCTACTATTTTGTTTAGTACTTTAGCATCTATATTCATTAGAGATATTGGTCTGTAGTTTTCTTTCTTTGTGCTGTCTTTGCCAGGTTTTGGTATGAGGGTTATGTTGGCCTCATAAAATGTATTTGGAAGTATTGCTTCTTCTTCAATTTTTTTGGAAGACTTTGAGTAGAGTAGGAACCAAGTCTTTGAATGTTTGATAGAATTCACTAGTATAACTGGCCCTGAACTTTTATTTTTTGGGAGAGCTATTTTTTTTAATTGATTTTAATTTATTGTGTTTACATAGATTCTAGTGGGAGGTTTTTGATAGTTGTTTCTATTTCCTCCCTGCTTATGGGTCTGTTTAGGCTTTCTACTTCTTCATGACTCAGTCTAGGAAGATTGTCTTGTTCTAGGAATTTACCCATTTCTTCTAGATTGTTAAATTTGGTGGCATTTAGTTTTTCATAGTATTCTACAAGAATTCTTTGTATATCTATGATATCTGTGGTGATTTCTCCTCTTTTATTTGGGATTTTGTTTATATGAGTCCTTTCTTTTTTTTCCTTAGTGAGCCTTGCCAAGGGTTTTTCAATTTTGTTGATCTTTTCAAAGAACCAGCTCCCTGTTTTATTGATGTTTTTCTATAGTTTTTTTGTTCTTTATTTCATTTTTTTCTGCTCTGATTTTTTTTGAGAGGTTGTGCAAGACTACTATATTTACAAAAATGGCACAAAAGTGAATTCAACAGTCGATGCACACGCATACTTCATTCATATCTTTAACAAGAGAAGGTATTCTAGCTATAGAACTAAGAAAAATATTAGCTTCAATGGCAGCTGTTAAGCACTAGGGTCACATAAGTTACACCAGAAAGGGCAAATATTGACCAAGTAAACTTCTATCATTAAAGCTGAAACAGGTTTAAGGCCATTCAAGTTCAAGCACAGAAATACAAATCTTTTGGAACCCCATCTATTTGTGTTTGAAATATGTGACCTTTCTTTCAACTTGTGGTCTTAAACTTGTTTTATAAAATCCAAAAGGAAAATACAGAAGAGATCAATACAATGGAGGTTAATTAAATAAGACTAACATACAAAGCTATAATTAGGATAAATTAAGAAAGCCAAAACATTAAAACTGTAAAACTTGCTTGGTAGTTGTTAGGACCAGACCCTACACTAGGAGATAGGTAATATATACAATTATTTTCAAGTAGATTACTTTATGTTGCTCTAACATGTTCTCTTCATCAGTGCACTGTCAAACTAATCAAAACTCTACACATGTATCTTCCCTTACAATAGCAGCTTTCTGCTCTGATTTTTATTATTTTCTTTCTCCTGCTGGTTTTATGTTGCCTTTGTTGTTCTTTTTCTAGTTCCTTAAGATGTGAAGTTAAGTGGTTTACTTGGGCTCTCTCTTGTTTGTTCAATAGACCTGCAATGATATGAACTTTCCTCTTATTACTGCTTTTGCTGCATCCCAGAGATCCTGATATGTCATACTGTCATTTTTGTTTGTCTGTATGTATCTTTTGATGTGTGCTTTTATTTCTTCTTTGACCCACTCATTTTTTAGAAATATGTTGTTTAATTTCCACATTTTTGTGGGTTTGTTTACTTCTTTTTTGCAGTTGAATTCTAGTTTCAAAGCTTTATGGTCAGAAAATATGCTTGGTATAATTTCAATCTTTCTGAATTTGTTGATGTTATTTTTGTGGCCCAACATATGGTCAATTCTTGAGAATGTTCCATGTATACTGGAGAAAAATGTATACTCTGGCACTTTGGGATGAAATGTCCTGTAGATATCTATCATATCCAATTGTTCTAATGTTTCATTTAAGGTTGATATTTTTTTATTGGATGAATGATCTAGAGCCATTAGCAGTGTATTGAGGTCTCCAAGTATGATTGTATTTTTGTTGGTTTTTATTTTTAGGTCAGTTAGTAGATGTCATATATTTTGGTGCTTCTTGGTTTGGTGCATATATATTAAGAAGTGTCATGTCTTCTTGATTCAATGTCCCTTTTATCATTATAAAATGACCATCTTTGTCTCTGATTACCTTTGCTGTCTTGTAGTCAGCATTGTTAGATAAAAGTATGGCTACACCTGCTTTTTTTTGGATGTTATCTGCTTGAAGAATTTTTTTCCAACTTTTCACTTTGAATTTGTTTTTATCCTTATAGCTTAGATGTGTTTCTTGAGGCAGCATAGAGTTGGATTTTCTTTTTTAATCCATTCTGCTACTCTGTGTCTTTTTATTGGTGAGTTCAATCCATTTACATTTAGTGTAATTATTGACATTTGAGCATTTCCTATTGTCATTTTATATATTGCTTTCTGATAGCTTTGTATCTTGTTTGGGTCTTTTTTGTTTTTCTATCATTTGTTTTTGTTTGGTTGTATTCCATACTTCTTACCTCTGTGTTTTCTTTTTTTTAAGCCATGTGATTTTGTGTTGATTTTTTCAAGGTGGTTACCACTGAGAAATAGAAAGGATACATATCATATTCATTGTAGTACATTATCTCATGAGTACTTCTGCATTCCGTACTCCTTTCTTACTGTTAATTTTTGTCCTCTTCCCTTTTTGTTTTCACAGATTAATCTTGTTTTTATTGTGATCTTGATGGAGCTTTTACTTGTAGTTTTGTTTTGTTTTGTTCTTTGTATCTGGTCGAATAACCTTCTTTAGTATTTTCTGAGGTGGGTTTTTCTGGTGATAAACTTTCTTATCTTTCCTATATCTGTGAATGTTTTTATTTCTTCTTTATATTTGAAGGATAGCTTCGATGGATATAGTATTCTTGGCTGGAAGTTTTTCTCTATCAGAACTTTAAATATTGGGTTCACTCTCTTCTGGCTTGTAGAGTTTCTGCTGAGAAATTTGATGATAACCTAATGGGCCTTCCTTTATATGTTGCATTCTTCTTTTCCCTGGCTGCCTTGAAAATTTTTTGTTTGTCATTGGTTTGTGATAATTTCATTATAATGTGCTTTGGAGTAGGTTTGTTTGGGTTAAAATAACTTGGTATTCTCTTTGCTTCTTAAATTTGAGGCTCTTATTCTTTCCACAGGCTTGGGAAGTTCACATCTATTATTTGTTTGAATATGTTCTCCATTCCATTTTCTCTCTTTTTCTTCTGATATACCCATTATTCTTATGTTGCTCTTTCTAATGGAGTCAGACAATTCCTGTAGGACTTTTTCACTTTTTAAAATTCGTGAGTCTCTCTCTTCTTCTCTCTGTAGTATCTCTAGTAGCCTGTCTTCTATGTCACTAATTCTCTCCTATATCTGGCCTGTTCTATTAGCTAAGCTTGTTACCTTGTTTTTCAGTTTATGAATTGAGTTTTTCATCTCTGTTTGATTCATTTTTATAGTTTCAGTTTCCTTGGTGATGCATTCTTTTGTTCATTTAATTGTTTTTTGAACTCTCTAAATTGCTTTTCCTTGCTTTCTTGTATTTCTCTGAGTATTTTTAGGACTTCATTTTTTAATTCTCTGACATTTAACTCCAAGGTTTCAAAGCAATTGATTTTTTTCTATAGATTTTTCTCATCTATCTGAGCTACATCTCTGTCTTTTGTATCTATGATATTTGATTTTTTTCTTTAATGGCATTTGAGAGTGATATTGTTAATAACACTAATAAGAGATGATTAAAAAGAAAGTGAAAAAATACAGTAAAAAATGAAAATTCTATTGTGCTAAGTGGAACAAAAACTACATAAAATGAAGAGCCAGAGTTGGAGGGAAATGGCAAAGAGATAAAAAATGAAGTAAAAACCACACAAAATGCTACAAAGAAAATATTTGAATCCAGAATAAAATAATTTGTTTCTAAGTGATGATTGAATGAGAGAAAACGTGAAAGGGAAAAGAAGAGAAAGGAAAAAAAGAAAGAGTTAAGGTTTTTGAAATGTAACCCTCATAAAAAAATAAGAATCGATAATGTAACATCTATGGGTAATAAAGTTCAAAATGAGGAGGAGCAAGATGGCTATGGAGTAGGCGGACGTACCAACTTACAACTCCCAGAACCAAAGTGGTTTATAACTCAATTTTAAGAACCATCATCTGGATAAACCAACTTTGAACTAAACTAAGTGGACTCTTCAACCAAGGAACACTGCAGAAGCCACATTGAGACTGGTAGGAATAGCAAAAACGCGAAGAGGGCTGCCCAGTTCCCCGGAGCAAACAGCAGACCGGAGAGACCTGCATGGCGGGAGGAGAGTTTGGCAGAGAGGGAGGGACCTGGGTCCCAGGAACCAAACCCCAACCTGCAGTCCCAGTGCCTAGAAGAGGTGTTTGGACAGTTTTGAGCTGTGAAACAAGTGAGGGAGCTCCCAGGCCTACAGTGTGGAGTATTAGGTTCCTTCCTACTCTGCTGAGGGTTGCTGAAGGGTTTGTTGGTGGCAGGATGCTGAAACGCAGTTCTGTTGGCGTGGGCGGAGACCAAGCCAGAGTGAGCTCGGTCATTCCAGCAGGGTCAGAGGGGACACGCGAGAGCTGTCCGGAAGCTGCGGGCCTGCCTGTGATCCCACCTATGGGGACAAATCGGGAGGCCAGGAACAGGCAGAAATCTGCTCTGCGACCCTGCGCAAGCCGGCCCTGACCGTGGGGACAGGGCTGGGACCAGGAATGGGCACAGGCTTGTGGCTGATCTCACGCTACCAGCCCTGCCCGGCCGGAGAAACTGCGGTTTGCCACTCTATGTGCGCGAGCAGGCTCCTAGCGCAGGGACAAGGTAGACCCCAAGACAAGTGGAAGCTTGCAGCTGAGCCCACGCTACTGTTCCCGCCTGGCTGGAGAAACCGCGATTTGCATCCTACGTGCACGAGCGGGATCTGAACGTGGGGCGGGGTAGAGTCCAGAACGAGCAGAAGTTCGCCGCTGAGCGGAAGCTAGCAAACATGCCCGGCCCAATAAACCTTGGTTTGCGACCCTGCGCAGAAGGCCCCTGGACTCAAGGGCGGGGCTAAAGCTTTGGATGGGCAAAGGCTCACAGCTGAGAGCACGTCAAAAGCCCCGCCCAACCCGCAGAACTATGGCAAGCAGGCTCTGACTTTGGGTACTGGGCAGAAGTCTGGAAACAGGCTGGGTCCACAGCTGAGCAAAGGTGCTCACCACTACCCTTGGTGCTGAAACTTGTGGCTTGAGTGACAGCCACTCTCACGGAGAGAGGCAGAAATCACAGCAAAAGCCACAGTGGGCCGGCGCTGGCAACGCCCATACCCAACCACCCTAGGCAGCGGCAGAGGGGGTGGGGGGCCTGCAGACAGACCACACCTAGAGAACACAAAGGCAACACCTACTGGACTCCAGTGGCCACAACTTGCTTATACACAGAAAAAATGGGCAGGCAGAGGAATGCAAACCAAATGAATCAAGAGAAATCCCCAGAGAAGGACCTGAATGAACCAGATATAACCAAATTACCAGAAGCAGAATTTAGAATAATGATAGGATGTTCAAAGAAATTAGAGCAACAATGGATAGTCATTATGAACACCTAAATAAAGAGATAACAAGTATAAAAAACGAAATTGAAATAATAAAAAAGAATCAGACAGAAATGACAAATACAGTATCAGAACTGAAGACCACAATGGAGGGAATTAAAAGCAGGATGAATCATGCTGAGGATCGAATCAGCCAGTTAGAGGACACAATAAACAAAGGCACAGAAGCAGAGAAGAAAAAGGAAAAGAGACTTAAAAAATGTGAGGAAACTCTAAGGGAGCTCTGTGACGACCTGAAGAGAAACAACATTCGCATCATAGGGGTGCCTGAAGAAGAGGAGAGAGGACAGGAAATGGAAGCTTTGTTCAATCAAATCATAGCAGAAAACTTTCCTAAATTAAGGCTGGGAAATAGTCCACACATTCAAGAAGCACACAGAACTCCATTAAAGAGAAACCCAAAAAAATCTACACCAAGACACATCATAGTTAAAATACCAAAGCTAATGGATAAAGAAAAAAATTTAAAAGCTGCAAGGGAAAAAAAGCTTATCACCTACAAAGGAGTCCCCATAAGGATGACATCGGACTTCTCAACAGAAACATTTGAGGCCAGAAGGGAATGGCAAGATATAATCAAAGTAATACAGAACAAGAACCTACAACCAAGACTACTTTATCCAGCAAGGCTAACATTTAAAATTGAAGGAGAAAAAAAAGCTTCCCAGAAAAAGAATGCCTGAAGGAATTCATAAAAACCAAACCAATTCTGCAAGAGATACTACGGGGCCTGTTGTGAACAGTTTAAAGGGAGGAAATAATAGAGCAAAAGAAGAATACAGCTTTAAAGAATAAAATGGCAATAAACAACTACACATCAATAATAACCTTAAATGTAAATGGATTAAATCATCCAATCAAAGAAATAAGGTAGCTGCATGGATAAAGAAACAGGACCCATACTTATGCTGTCTGCAAAGGATGCACATAGACTTAAAACAAAGGATGCACATAGGATGCACATAGACTGAAGGTAAAAGGATGGAAAAAAATATTTCATGCAAATGGAAATGAAAAAAAAGCAGGGGTAGCAATACTTATATCAGACAAAATGGACATTAAAACAAAGGCTGTAGTAAGAGATAAAGAAGGACACTACATAATGATAAAGGGAACAATTCAACAGGAAGATATAACTATTATAAATATCTATGCACCAAATATAGGAGCCCCGACATACATAAAGCAGACTTTGATGGATATAAAGGGCGAGATTAACAGCAATACTATCATAGTAGGGATTTCAATACCCCTCTAACAACACTGGATAGATCCTCAAGAAAGAAAATTAATAAAGAAACATCAGACTTAAAGGATATACTAGATCAACTTGATTTAATAGATATCTTCAGAACTTTTTAGCCTAAAGCAGTAGAATATACACTCTTCTAAAGCGCTCATGGTACGTTTTCTAGGATAGACCACATGTTAGGACATAAAAATGGTCTCAATAAATTTAAGAAGATTAAATCATATCAAGCATTTTCTCTGATCACAATGCCATGAAACTAGAAATTAACCACAAAAGAAAAACTGAAAAATACTCAAACACCTGGAAACTAAAAAGCATGTTATTAAATAATGAATGGATTAACAATGAGATCATAGAAGAAATAAAAAAGTTTCTAGAAACAAATGATAATGAGCATACGTCAACTCAAAATTTATGGGACACAGCAAAAGCAATTCTGACAGTGAAGTTTATTGCACTACAGGCAAATCATAAGAAGCTAGAAAAAGCTCAAATAAGCAACCTGACCCTGCATCTAAAAGTACTAGAAAAACAACAGCAAATAAAACCCAAGGCAAGTAGAAGGAAGGAAATAATAAAGATCAGAGCAGAAATAAATGACATAGAGGCTAAGGAAACAATACAGAGGATCAATGAAACCAAGAGCTGGTTCTTTGAAGATAAACAAGATTGATGAACCTTTAAATAGACTCACCAAGAAAAAAAGAGAGAGGATTCAAATAAATCAAATTAGAAAGGACAGTGGAGAAATAACAACTGACACAACAGAAATACAAAGCATGTAAGAAAATACAATGAAGAATTATATGCCAAAAAATTAGACAATCTTGGTGAAATGAACAAACTTCTTGAATCATATAACCTTCCAAAAATCAATCTGGAAGAATCAGAACACCTAAACAGACCAATTACAACAAATGAGATCGAAACAGTTATCAAAAAACTCCCAAAAAAGAAAAGTCCTGGGCCTGATGGCTTCACAAGTGAATTCTATCAAAAATTCAAAGAAGAACTAACTCCTATCCTCCTCAAGCTATTTCAAAAAATTCAAGAGGAAGGAAGACTTCCAAACTCCTTTTATGAGGCAACCATAATTCTGATCCCAAAACCGGGCAAAGACAACACAAAGAAAGAAAATTATAGGCCTATATCCCTGATGAATTTAGACGCTAAAATTCTCAACAAAATATTAGCCAACCGGATCCAGCAATATATGAAAAAAATCATACACCATGATCAAGTGGGATTTATTCTGGAGAGGCAAGGCTGGTTCAATATTCGCAAATCAATCAATGTGATTCATCACATAAACAAAAGTAAGGACAAAAATCACATGATAATTTCAATAGATGCAGAAAAGGCATTTGATAAAATCTAGCACCAATTCATGCTTAAAACTCTCAGTAAAGTGGGAATACAGGGAACATTTCTTAACATGATAAAGACCATCTACAACAAACCCACAGCAAACATCATAATAAATGGACAAAAATTAAAAGCAATCCCCTTAAGATCAGGAACCAGGCAGGGGTGCCTCCTTTCACCACTCTTATTCAACATTGTTCTGGAAGTCCTAGCCACAGCAATCAGACAAGAAAAAGAAATAAAAGGCATCCAAATTGGAAAAGAAGAAGTAAAACTGTCATTATTTGCAGGTGATATGATATTGTATATTGAAAACCCTAAATTCTCAGTCAAAAAACTACTTGACCTTATAAATGAATTCAGCAAGGTGGCAGGATATAAAATTAATACTCAGAAATCAGAGGCATTTCTATATACCAACAATGAACTGTCAGCAAAAGAAATTAAGGAAACAATCCCCTTCACTATTGCAGCCAAAAAAATAAAGTACCTAGGAGTAAATTTAACCAAGGAGGTTAAGGACTTGTACTCGGAAAATTATAAAACATTGATAAAAGAAATCAAGGAAGATACAAACAAGTGAAAGCATATACCGTGCTCATGGATAGGAAGAATAAACATCATTAAAATGTCTGTATTACCCAAAGCAATTTATAAATTCAATGCAATACCAATTAAAATACCAATGACATACTTCAAAGATATAGAACACATATTTCAAAAATTTATATGGAACCAAAAAAGAACACGAATAACCTCAGCAATCTTAAAAAGAAAAAATAAAGCAGGAGGTATCACTCTTCCAGATATCAAGGTTTACTATAAGGCCATTATACTCAAGCCAGCCTGGTACTGGCATAAGAACAGGCACATAGATCAATGGAACAGAACAGAGGACCCAGAAATAAACCCACAGCTTTATGGACAACTGATATTTTACAAAGGAGGAAGAAACATACAATGGAGTAAAGACAGCCTCTTTAACAAATGGTGTTGGGAAAATTGGACATCTACCTGCAAAAAAAATGAAACTAGACCATCAACTTACACTATGCACAAAAAAAAACTCAAAATGGATAGAAGACTTAAATGTAAGCCGTGAAACCATAAGCATCTTAGAAGAAAACATAGGCAGGAAGCTCTCCGACATCTGTAGCAGCAGTATATTTGCCAATTTATCTCCACGGGCAATTGAAATAAAAGGCAAGATAAACAAATGGGACTATATCAAACTAAAAAGTTTTTGCACAGCTAAGACAATAAGAACAGAATAAGACAAACCACACAATGGGAGAACATATTCAACAGCACATCTGATAAGGGGTTAATAACTAAAATTTATAAAGAATTTATAAAACTCAACACCAGGAAGACAAACAATCCAATCAAAAAATGGGCAAAAGAAATGAATAGAAATTTCTCCAAAGAGGACATACAGATGGCCAATAGGCATATGAAAAATGTTCAACATCACTAATCATTGGAGAAATTCATTTAAAAACCACCATGAGATACCACCTCACACCAGTCAGAATGGCACTCATCAGCAAAACAACACAGAATAAGTGCTGGCGAGGATATGGAGAAAAGAGACCCTTCTGCACTGCTGGTGGGAATGCACACTGGTGCGGCCACTTTGGAAAACAGTTTGGAGATTCTTCAGAAAATTAAAAATCGAACTGCCTTTTGACCTAGCTATCCCACTTATAGGAATATACCCTAAGAACACCATAGCACTGTTAGAAAAGAAGAAATGCGCCCCCATGTTCGTGGCAGCATTGTTCACAATAGCGAAGATCTGGAACCAGCCCAAGTGTCCGTCAAAGACGTTTGGATTAAGAAGCTTTGGTACATATATACTATGGAATACTACTCAGCCTTAAGAAATGATGACATCGGATCATTTATAACAAAATGGATGTACCTTGATAACATTATACGGAGTGAAATAAGTAAATCAGAAAAAAAGAAAAACTGAGAACAGCATGATTACATACATAGGTGGGACATAAGAGTGAGAATATGAGACATGGAGAAGAGAGTGGTGGTTACGGGATGGGGGGAGGGAGGGAAGAGTTGGATAGGGAGGAGGGGAGGGACACAGGGAAAACCAGATAGAAGGTGACAGAGGACAATTTGACTTTTGGTGATGGGTATGCAACACAATTGAATGATAAGATAATCTGGAGATGTTTTCATTGTACATATGTACCCTGATTTATTGGTGTCACCCCATTAGAATTAATAATAATAAAATATATATAAAAAATAGTTCAAAATGAAAAGGAAAGAATAAGAGGGAAAGAGGATAAAATGACCAAAGTGGAAAAAAAGATAAAAAATACATGGAATAAATGAAAAATGTTATAAAAAATGTAATTTTTCCTGGTTTTAAGAGCTTATCTACTTCTTTTATTTTCTTTTTCTTTTTGGCAGGTGGTGCCGTACCACAGGTTTTGCCCCTGTGGCACTCTTGAGTAGAAATTTGCAATTGATGTGTTTCTATGGCAATGACATAAGCTAGGTTTCAGTCCCTTTGGTAGACGGGGCTTTTTAGGATTTGCTGGCTCTGACTATCGGAGAGTCAGTTTTCCTGGTGCCTCTCCCCATGTTTCTCCTTCCTGAGCCAGCAGCCTGGGGACATAGCTGTGAAGTTGCCCCAGCCACTGCTTGCAGAGCAAGTGGCTCTAAGAGCTGCCAAGTCCTTCCTCCAGCTCTGCTCAAAGCACAGTTCTGGGTAAGGCTTTACCAACCAGAGCCACCAGTGTAAGCAGGCAAGGCAGGGAGCTGATTGCTTTTCAGGTGCCTTTCTAAGGGTCCCTGGGCCTGTCTACTATGCCTCAGTGCTCTGCGAGTTTAATCTCCACAGGTTTTTCTCCCTTGTGCCCTGTTTGGAAGCACTTTGTAACCTGTATCAGCTAGCGGGAAGTTGCCCCAGCCACTTCCTGCAGAGCAAGAGGCTCTAAGAGCTGCCAAGTCCTTCCTCCAGGTCCACTCAAAGCACAGTTCTAGGTAAGGCTTTGTCAACCAGAGCTGCCAGCGTAAGCAGGCAGGGCTGTGAGTTGATTGCTGGTCAGGCTCCTTTCTAAGGGTCCCCAGGTATGTCTACTTTGCCTCGGACTCTGTGGGTCTAATCTCCATAGGATTCTCCCTTGAGTCCTGTTTGGAAGCTTACAACCCAGCACTCACAACTTCTGCAGTGCTCTCTGAGGTCTGCTCTGCAGGAATGTGCTTTGTAACCTGTATCAGCTGGCGGAGGTGTCTCACCTGGATAGGTCCAGACCTAGGGATCCCAACCCTTAGGCACTTTCAGTGCTGTTGCTTGGGAAGCTGGGACCACACAGAAACTCTGGCTACAGCCCATGCAGAAGTCCACTGCTGACAGTCTCTGGCCGAGCCCCTCCATCTGCGAATGCATGTGCCATGCCAGAGGCGCCAGGTGGAGCCACTTGCACACTGCCCGTGATTGCAGACTGGGAGTGAACAAAGCCCAAAGCTGCTCAGGTGCTGACCTTTGCAGGAAACTCGCTCAGCCCCCTCTGCCGGAGTGTGCCACTCGCACTAGCTCCACATCCACAATCTTAGGCTCAGCTGCTGGAGCGCTCTCTTCTCAGCTTGATCATCTGCCCTCGCCCAGCTTCCTCCCTCACCCCTAGCCCTCCTTTCCTCTCAGTTCCAAGAGAAAGCAGCCCTTCTTCAGATCAGTGAGGAAAGCAGAATACTCTGTTCTCCATCTTATTTCTTTCAGAGTGGATTATATATTCAACCACCTTTTTTGCCCAATTGTACTTTTGTTTGTTGTATGTGTATTTCAGATGCTCCTGAGATTGTTTTTCTGTCTCTAGTTGAATTTGTTAAAATTTCAGGGGGAGATATTGGGAGCACCCCTCATGGTGCCATTTCTCTGAACTCATTTTGCTTTTTATATGAATGGGCATCTCAAAAAATAGAAAATAAGTTGAATCACAGAAAATAAGTTCAAATTATTTTCCATCTTGGATTGTAGACTAAGAGTCATGTCTGTTGTGTCAAGTTACCTGATGATTTAGTCACTGAGAAGGGCACCATTTTCCCCAACCTATCATCTTTATATGTTAGCCCCAAACCAGGAAAAACAGAACTAGGGCCACAAAAAAGGATGGACCTGATAGTGGCTAAGGTTTGAGAACTTAGATTCTTTTTATTTTATTTATTTATATTTATTTAGTGAGAGGAAGGGAGGCAGAGAGACAGACTCCCACATGCACCCAACTGGGATCCATCCAGAAAACCCACTAGGGGGCGATGTTTTGCCAATGCAGGGCATTGCTCCATTGCTCAGCAACTGTGCTCTTCTTAGCACCTGAGGCAGAGACCATAGAGTCATTCTCAGAACCTGAGGCCAACTCCCTCCAATTGGGCTATGGCTGCAGGAGTGGGGAGAGAAAGAGAGAGAGAAAAGGAGAAGAAAGAGGGAGAGGGGTGGAGAAGCAAATGGTGGCTTCTCCTGTGTGCCCAGATTGAGAATCGAACCTGGGACATCCACATGCCAGGCTGATGCTCTACCACTGAGCCAAATGGCCAGGGCTGGAACTTAGATTCTGAAATTCACAGTTTCACTTCCAGTTCTTTCTCTCAACCCCCAAATTAACAACTACTGCTTGCTTGCTTTGTACATCTTTACCAGGCCCTTCTAGTTAGTATACCCATTCATTCTTTCTTATTGACCAGTAGTCTCCCCTCTCCTCCTTAATGCCTTATTTTTTTAAATTTCAAGTTAAAAACTTATACAACTTATAAATAAAAAGGTAACTCATAGACACAGAGAGCGGATCAGTGGTTGTCAGAGGCAGGGCAGGATGGTGGTGGTGGTGGTATGTGGGCCAAATGGGTGAACATGGTCTAATGGTACAAACTTCCATTCATAAAATAAAGAAGTCCTGGAGTGTAATCTACAGCATTGTAACTATAGTTAATAATACAGCATCATATATTTGAATACTGCATCATATATTTGAAAGTTGCTACGAGAGTAGACCTTCAAAGTTCTCATCACAAGAAAAACAATTTTGTAACAATGAGTGGTGATGAGTGGATCATTTTGAAACATATAAATGTATCATCATTATGTGAAATTACTATAATGCTATACATCAATTATATCTCTATTAAAAGTTATGTGTTCTGACATTTGTATGAACCATGTGGACAGCCCCCTTCTGGGTATCACTTAGCCCAGGAGACTTCCAAAAACCGTCATGGTCAGAAATGAGAGTTACTGGAGGAACTTTAAAAAAAAGTTACAGATGTTGGGAACCTATCCTAGACATACTAGGTGAGAGTTTGCTAGTCATGAACAGACAGAGATGGGAAGAGACAGATTAGGAAACTGTATGTTTCAAATATATTCTGCAGCTGATTCCAATAATGGGCCAGGTATGGAACATATTGAACAGATTAATTTTCTGATGCTGGATTATTTTAACTCCTAGAATATCTTGATCTAAGAACATTGACTCAAGGAAATTCCAATCCCATCATTTGCTCTTTGCTCTGCCATCAGCGTGAGTGGTTAGTACAGAGTTCACAAACCAATTGGAAATATGTTAAAGAATTAGGCATATGTTAAAGGATCAGCAATACAGAGAAATTCCACAGAGCAGAGCAACTTTGTCATAGCTGAGGGCAACTTCTCAAAGTTTTCTTGTGAGTTAGCTAAAACAGAAAAGAAAAACCCACCCAAATTATCAGTCCTTTGTTGAGTTCATGTAATGTATTATTGGCAGGAATGGTCAGCACATACAAAAAAAAATAATGACAACAGTTAAAACTACACATGGTAGGCCCTTGCACAGTGGTAGTCGGCCCAGTATGTGAAAGTCCTGGGTTCGATTCCTGGCCAGGGAACACAGGAGAAGTGCCCATCTGCTTCTCCACCTTTCCCCCCTCTTCTTTCTCTCTATTTTTCTCTTCCCCTTCCGCAGCCAAGGCTCCATTGGAGCAAAGTTGTCCTGGGCGCTGAGGATGGCTTCAGAGCCTCTGCCTCAAGTGCTAGAATGACTCTGGTTACAGTAGAGCGATGCCCGAGATGGGCAGAGCATCGCCCTGTAGTGGGCATGACGAGTGAATCCCAATTGGGTGCATGTGGGAATCTGTCTGTCTGTCTCCCTGCTTCTCACTTCAGAAAAACAAAAACAAAAAACTACACACGGTACCATTTGTTAAAGATGAAAATCTGACCAAAGAATATGTCTTGATACTCATATTGAAGCATACAAATATTGAATGGGGAAAACTTGTACTTAGCAGAAGTAATTAGCACTTACATAACACTGCTAATAGCTAAATAGGCACATGTTAAACTTTATTATTGCATAAAAATTGACAGAAGAATCCAATTATTTGGCTAAATTTAGGTATGAATAATTTGACCTGAGACAATTGGATTTGGTACAAATAATGGCTGTAAAAGAAAACTTGCAATTGCTGACACTATAATCAGTAAAATTTTGTTATGAGCAACAAGGGAAAAAAACCAAATTAATAACATTTACATTTAAACCGTATGTGGAATATAATTGATTCCAATAAAAAGAATTTCAGTAAATTAAAAATCAAAATGGAAAAAATTAGAAATGTCTTAATACCTTGGAATAAAAATTTTATCAAGGAATTAAAGTAGCTTAACAGAAATTAGCTCTAAAAATACTACTTAAATGAATATTTATTCATGTAAGTAAAATTTTTGATGTAAAAGTTTCTACGCCTAAACACAGGGTCAATAAATTCTCTGCAGAAAGTGCACAGGGTCAAAATGGATGGGTTGAAACAAAAGGCTCAAAACTTCCTGTACTCAATTATTTATTGTGGTGTGTCAAGAAAGGAGCAATTGGAAAAGCCTGGAACATAGAGTGAACACAAGGAGAAAGCATTCGCGGAGAACCACAGCTTCAGGTTCCTGGGAATTTAGATAGCTGTTAAGGGCTGTGTGTGTCTGGGAGAAAGATCGCAGAAGATACCCTACATGCTTTAAAATTTTCCATAAGCCTCTGTCTCTTTATCTAGTTTTTTATTAGGGGGACTGCACCACAATCCTAAGTCTTGAAGTTGCCAGAAATAGTCATGTTTCAAAATATAAGTTCCTGTATAATAAAACAGATAAATAATCACAAGAGGGGTGGAAGATGCAGATAAATTGCGGCATTCCTACACATAGGTTAGCATATGACACAGCCATTCCATTCCTAGCTGTGTACTCAAGCAAGAGAAAAACGTATGTTCACACAGAAACTTGTTCACAGATGTTCATAGCAGCATTATTCATGATAGCTGAAAATGGAAACAAAAGTCTTCATCACCTGATAAATGCATAAACAAAATGTGGCATATGTAATATTGTTGAACAATAAAGTACCTATATATGCTACAACATGAATGAACCTTGACAACATGCAGTCAGTCACAAAAGACCACATATTATCTGATTCCATTTACATCAAATGTCCAGAGGCAGAAAGTAGATTAGGGATTGCTTAGGGCTGAAAGGGGCTGGGGAGGAAATAGGGAGTAAATTCTAATTAGTACAAGATTTCTTTTTGAGGTAAAGATATGTTTTTAAATCAATCATGGTGATAATTGTACAACTTTGTGACCATAATAAAAATCACTGAACTGTATGTATTCTCTAAGTCAGAGAATTGTATGGGATGTGAATTATATCTCAATAAAGAAAGCTCATGTTTAAACTGCAAATCTCTGTGAATGAAATCACATTCTAAAACCTGGGGAAGTCAGTTCATCTCTGTGAGTGTCCGTCTCCACTTCTATACAATCATAATTAATACCTAATGGGAATGATGAAATAATTAATGAAACAATGTATATGAGAATACTTACCACATGTGGCATGCATGATAGAGACAGCCAACTGTCTGAAAGGATCTATGCTTTTTCTTCCATGGAGTTGAACTGGCACAGGGAAGCAGTGACCCAGGCAAGGAGTATAATTTCCATAGTTTTTTTGTGTTTACTTGTACCCTGATCTTGTTCTGATCCATGGTGGTATGTGAGCAGAAATGGCATGTGGTCAGGGTGGTTAGGCATCCATTATATCTGTTTCACCCTCTCTTTTCTTGCCTACCTGGATGCTGAGCAATTCATAGGGAAGTGAAGCTGTAAGAACAGAGAGGCCTAGGTCTTGAAGTCCCGCCATGGGGAAGACCGTCCTGCCAGCTGGGTACACCACCGTGGGCTGATAGCCTCAGGGAGAAAGTTATGTTTGGCTGAAATGTTTTTGGTACAGCAGATTGAGTGACCTTCACTAATATAAAATTTAAGTAGGCACTCAGTAAATTTTTGGCAAAATAATAGGACATCCTTGTCATTCAGAATGCCTTTGGAGTTTTAAAATGAAAGCCAGTAGACACAGAGAAAGAGGGCAAATATGGAAATCTGAAAAGTGGAGGTTATAAATGGTTGGGGGAGGTCTGGTACTGACTCCATCCCACTCAAAAATTTATTAAGTTTTTACTGTACCATTCATTGCTTAAACTTACTTAAGGTTTTTATGTACTTCATCAAATCCCTAGGTCACAGAGCAAATACCACATTAATTCTGCACTATTTGACAGCCTTAATCTCTACAGTGAGCCTACGTTCTCAAGGTGGGAGTCAGACAATAAGCCAAAAGAATAAGTAAAATGTATGATATATTGGATGGTGATACTTGCCATGGACATAAAGCAAGAAAGGAGTGTGGGAGCTCAGGAGAGGCGTGCACTTTTTAAAAAAGATGGTCAAAGAATGTGTTCTAGAGAAAGTGGCATCAGAGCAAAGACTTGAATAGAGAGGGAGCAAGCCATGACTTCAGAGGGAACAGTAGTACAAAGGCCCTGAGAAAGGAGCAAGCCAGGGTGTTCAAGGAACATTGAGGAGGCCAGTGTAATTGGGGCAGAGAAGGTAAGGGAGAGAGTGACAGGACTGCATGGAGGTGCAGGAGATGGACAGAGAACACAATGAGGGATCCAGAAGAGTTCAAGGCCAGACCTAATTGGTTGCTCTTTTTGACATCAGCAGTGAATGCTGACTCAGTGCTTCCCAAAAATGGACAGATTCATTTTTACCTTCATAGATTTCAGGTTGGGAACTGGACAACAATACCATAGTAGGAGCCAGCAAAAACTCAAATGGTGTATGGGATTCAAGATCAATTTTTAGTAAATAAAAGCTAGCTTCAGGTTATTGGTTGAATTAAAACAGGCAGGCCTTTAGAGTTATTAGTGCTGTAAAATAATGCAGACACACCACCCTCATTCTACCTGGGCTTACTGATCAAATAAGCTCATAGTGTTTCTGATGTAAAAGTTGTCAGCAAGAAAAATAACTTGATGATGGCTAATCACTTTAAATCAGTGGTAGTCAACCTGGTCCCCACTGCCCACTAGTGGGCCTTCAGCTTTCATGGTGGGTGGTAGCGAAGCAACCAAAGTATAAATAAAAAGATAGATTTAACTATACTAAGTTGTTTTATAAAGATTTATTCTGCCACACTTAACAAAAATCTGACATAAAGTACTTGGTAATAATTATTATTATATGCTTTAACTTACTATAACTCGGCTTTATAAATTTTATAAAGTAAAGTTACTTCCCTACTTTATAAATCACCATTACAGTGGAACTGGTGGGTGGTTAGAAAATTTTACTACTAACAGAGATACAAAAGTAGGCGGTAGGTATAAAAAGGTTGACTACCCCTGCTTTAAAGTCTCACAAAATCTCCAGGGTTCAACTAAATGTGATTAGAAAAACAAACGGTTTAACTAGAGCAGTGGTTCTTAACCTGGATTCTATTGAACCCTAGGGGTTCGATGAGTCGATCTCAGGGGTTCGGTGAAGCCTCTGCCATGGAGGCCAGAAAAAAGTAATACCGTAATTTGTTGTGAGTTCATGCACTTTGTTGGTTTTGTTCTTTGGGCAAGGTGATGTTCATGCACGGCTCATTTTGTGCACCAGTAAAAAAAAAATACTTATGTCTTGAATTTGGAAAAAAACACGTATTTTATTTATCACTAAAGAAGGGTTCGGTGAATGCGCATATGAAACTGGTGGGTTCGGTACCTCAATAAAGGTTAAGAACCACTGGGCTAGAAGTAAGTGGGATAAGAGTTTCTAAGTGAAACTTTTTAGTAAACAGTTTCTAAAATCTTTTGCTTACTCAGATCCTTAAAGTCTGCTAATTTAAGTTAAATGACAAGTCAAATCAAACTTTAAAAAAGAGCTAAAAATGGAAGTGGTTGTCCACTGTTCTGTCTGGTAGATTTGGGGCTAGCAGACAAAGTGGGAAAACAGGGTTGTAAGTTGAGTACCTTAGTGTGCCATTTTGCAAGGCGAGGAGGCCTCAGATGACAAGCCAAGCATTTCCTGATGATATATTGCCATTTACAACAACATGGATGGACCTTGAGAACATTATACTGAGTGAAATAAGTAAATCAGAAAAGCTAAGAACTATATGTTTTCACACATAGGTGGGATATAAAACTGAGACTCATGGACATAGATAACAGTGAAGTGGTGCTGAGGGAGTAAAAAGGAACAAATAGAAGGTGACAGAAGGTGATTTGGTTTTGGGTAACGGGCACACAACACAATCAACACTTCAGGTGCTGTGGAGATGTTTGTCTGAAACCTCTTTACTCTTGTTGATCAATGTCACCCCATTAAATTTTATTTGTAAATTTAAAAAATAGCGGTGGCGCGGAGGACAGGGTGTCGGACTGGGATGCGGAAGACCCCGGTTTGAGACCCCGAGCTCGCCAGCTTGAGCGCAGGCCCATCTGGCATGAGCAAAAGCTCGTCAGCTTGGACCCAAGGTTGCTGGCTCCACAAAGGGGTTGCTCAGTCTGCTGAAGGCCCGTGGTCAAGGCACATGTGAGAAAGCAATCAATGAACAACTATGGTGTTGCAACGGCAACGAGAAACTAATGATTGATGCTTTTCACCTCTCTCTGTTCCTGTCTGTCTGTCCCTATCTATCCCTCTCTCTGACTCTCTCTCTGTCCCTGTAAAAAAAAAAAAAAAAAAAAAAAAAAGCACAAAACATAAAAAAGAGCCAAACATTTCTGACGAAATCTGATTAGGATGTTAACAGGTGGGGTCTCTTGGAAAGTAATGAGAATAAAGAGGAAGATGTCATGATGAAGGAAAAATAATTGTAAGTGAAAAGTAATATATGTGTGTTTGGTAAAAGAAAGTTTGAGGAATGGTAATGCATCTTTATTGAAGGGAAGGAGAGTAATTTTGTCCTAAAGTAAAATGATTGATCCAGAACAAGAAAAGAAAAAGATAAAACCAAAAGCTGAAGTGTTTGTGAAAGTTGTAGATTTATGGAAGTTGCAGAAGGTTTATGGAAAAGGAGTCCTGGAAAAGAACTTTTTTTTTGTTAAGATTGAAGGAATTGCTTACTGAAGTCCCACAATCTTATTTATTTTTTAAAGTTATTGAATTTATTGGAGTGAGTTCAGAGAAGTGTCTATTCATATTCTTTGCCCATATCTTAAATGGATTGTTTGTGGGTTTTTTTTTTTGTATTGGGTTTCATTTAAATTTTGGATATTAAAACCTTATCAGATGTATTGGCAAGTATGTCCACCTATTCAGTGGGTCATCTTTTCATTTTGTTGATGGTTTCCTTTGATGTGCAAAAACTTTTTAGCTTGATGTAGTGCCACTTGTTTGTTATTAATTTCTGTTTCCCTTGCCCACAGTGATGTATCATGAAAAATATTGCTACGAGAAATGCCCAAGATTGTACTGCTTTTTCATCTAGAATTTTTATGGTTTAAAGTCTAACATTTAAGGTTTTAACCTTTTATGAATTTACTACTGTGTATGTTGTAAAAAGTTGGTCAATTTTATTTTTTTGCACATATCTGTCCAATTTTTCTAACACCAATTATACTGGAAAACAAAATTTTTGTTACATCCACATAAACACTTGTTCTTACCTAATTGGAGCATGCTGATCTCAAATCTGACATTAGTTTTTCTCTGTAAGCTACAGTTTCTTTTGCAATTCAAGATTTTAGGTTTACATCTTATTGTAAAATTTTCAACATTTAGTTTAACATAATGAAGTAGAATGTCTTCTTGGTCATCATCTTTGTGAAAATATAATAATTTATTTAATGCAGTAAATACACTAAAAGATATGATTGCATTAAAATTTGTCTACAATTTCAAAATAGAACATATTAAAACACTTGTTTTAATCATAAAATTTGTTCAAAACTTATTGAAATTCTATTCAGGCAAAAATTTGTATTTGTAGCTCTTGCATTTGTGTACTTGCTGAGGATAATCTCGTTTGATGCTCCAGCAGTAGTCTGCTCATCACTAACAGCTCCAAGATTTTTGGGAAACTTATCAAGGTGACTGTTCAGGAAGTGAATCTTAACACTCATGTTACTTCCAATGTCGCGGAAAGCCAACAGCATCCTTTGAACCAGAAGTTCATAGTTTTCTGCTTTTTTGTTGCCAAGGAAATTCTTTGTAACTGCCACAAAAGACTGCCATGCTGCTTTTTCCTCCTTATTCATCTTCCTGGCAAATTCTTTGTCACATATGAGGGTTCGAGTTTGAGGTCCATCGAATACACCTGCTTTTATCTTCTTAAAAGACAAGGCAGGAAAAGCAGAAATAATATGTTGAAAGCATTTACTTTCTCTATTAAAAACCTGAACAAAGGGGAGCAAGATGGCGACGGAGTAGGCGGACGTACCAACTTCCAACTCCCAGAACCAAAGTGGATTACAACTCAATTTTAAGAACCATCACCTGGATAAACCAACTTTGAACAAAACTAAGTGGACTCTTCAACCAAGGAACACAGAAGAAGCCACATTGAGACTGGTAGGAATAGCGAAAACGCAAAGAGGGCTGCCCAGCTCCCCGGAGCAAATGGCAGCCCGGAGAGACCCGCGGGGCGGGAGGAGAGTTTGGCGGAGAGGGAGGGACCTGGGTCCCAGGAACCAAGCCCCAGCCTCCAGTCCTAGAGCCTAAAAGAGGCGTTTGGACAGTATTGAGCTGTGAAACAAGTGAGGGAGCTCCCAGGCCTACAGTGTGGAGTATTAGGTTCCTTCCTACTCTGCTGAGGGCTGCTTAAGGTTTTGGGGCGGCAGGACGCTGAAAGGCGGTTCTGTCGGCGTGGGCAGAGGCCAAGCCGGTGGGAGATCGGTCTAGCCCAGAGGGTCAGAGGGGACCGCGAAAGCGGTCCGGAAGCTGCGGGCCCGCCTTTGGTCCCACTTACGGGGACAAAGCGGGAGGCCAGGAACGGGCAGGCCCTGCGCAAGCCGGCCCTGACCGCAGGACCAGGCTAGGACCAGGGACGGGCAGGGGCTGTGGCTGAGCTGACGCTACCAGTCCCCCACCCCTCAACCCCCCCCCCCGGCCGGAGAAACCGCGGTTGGCCAGTATACGTGCGTGAGCGGGCTCCGAGCGCGGGAATGGGGTGGACCCCAAGACAGGCGGAGGCTCGCAGCTGAGCCCATGCTGCTATCCCCATCCGGCCGGAGCAACCCCGGATAGCGTTCATACGTGCACGAGCGGGGGCGGAATAGAGTCCGGGGACGAGCGGAAGTACGCAGCTCGGCGGAAGCCAGCAAACACGCCCGCCCCAATAAACCTTGGTTTCCGACCCTGCGCAAAGGGCCCTGGCCTCGAGGGCGGGGCTAAAGCTCCTGACAGGCAAAAGCTTACAGCTGAGAGCACGTCAAAAGCCCCGCCTAACCCGCGGAACTGTAGCGAGCAGGCTCCGACTGCTGGTTCTGGGCGGAAGTCCGGAAATAGGCTGGGTCCGCAGCTGAGGAAAGGTGCTCGCCTCTACCCTTGGTGCTAATCTTGTGGCTTCAGTCACAGCCCCTCCCACGGAGGAGAGGCAGAAATCATAGCAAAAGCCACAGTGGGCCGGCGCTGGCAACGCTCATACCCAACCACCCTAGGCACCGGCAGAGGGGGGGGGGCCTGCAGATAGACCACACCTAGAGAACACAAAGGCAACACCTACTGGACTCCAGTGGCCACAACTTGCTTATACACAGAAAAAATGGGCAGGCAGAGGAATGCAAACCAAATGAATCAAGAGAAATCCCCAGAGAAGGACCTGAATGAACCAGATATAACCAAATTACCAGAAGCAGAATTTAGAATAATGATAGGATGTTCAAAGAAATTAGAGCAACAATGGATAGTCATTATGAACACCTAAACAAAGAGATAACAAGTATAAAAAATGAAATTGAAATAATAAAAAAGAATCAGACAGAAATGACAAATACAGTATCAGAACTGAAGACCACAATGGAAGGAATTAAAAGCAGGATGGATGACGCTGAGGATCGAATAAGCGAGTTAGAGGACACAATAAACAAAGACACAGAAGTAGAGAAGAAAAAGGAAAAGAGACTTAAAAAATGTGAGGAAACTCTAAGGGAGCTTTGTGACAACATGAAGAGAAACAACATTCGCATCATAGGGGTGCCTGAAGAAGAGGAGAGAGGACAGGAAATGGAAACTTTGTTCAATCAAATTATAGCAGAAAACTTTCCTAAATTAAGGCTGGGAAACACTCCACACATTCAAGAAGCACACAGACATCCATTAAGGAGAAACCCAAAAAAATCTACACCAAGACACATCATAGTTAAAATACCAAAGCTAATGGATAAAGAAAAAATTTTAAAAGCTGCTAGAGAAAAAAAGACTATCACCTACAAAGGAGCCCCCATTAGGATGACATCGGACTTCTCAACAGAAACACTTGAGGCCAGAAGGGAATGGCAAGAAATAATCAAAGTAATGCAGAACAAGAACCTACAACCAAGACTACTTTATCCAGCAAGGCTAACGTTTAAAATTGAAGGAGAAATAAAGAGCTTCCCAGAAAAAGAAAGCCTCAAGGAATTCATAAAAACCAAACCAATTCTGCAAGAGATACTAAGGGGCCTCTTGTGAACAGTTTAAAGGGAGGAATGAATAGAGCAAAAGAAGAATACAGCTTTAAAGAATAAAATGGCAATAAACAACTACATATCAATAATAACCTTAAATGTAAATGGATTAAATGATCCAATCAGAAGACATAGGGTAGCTGCATGGATAAAGAAACAGGACCCATACATATGCTGTCTACAAGAGACACACCTTAAAACAAAAGATGCTCATAGACTGAAGGTAAAAGGATAGAAAAAATTATTTCATGCAAATGGAAATGAAAAAAAAGCAGGGGTAGCAATACTTATATCAGACAAAATGGACTTTAAAACAAAGGCTGTAATAAGAGATAAAAGAGGACACTACATAATGATAAAGGGAACAATTCAACAGGAAGATATAACTATTATAAATATCTATGCACCAAATATAGGAGCCCCGACATACATAAAGCAGACTTTGATGGATATAAAGGGCGAGATTAACAGCAATACTATCATAGTAGGGGATTTCAATACCCCTCTAACAACACTGGATAGATCCTCAAGAAAGAAAATTAATATAGAAACAGCAGACTTAAAGGAGACACTAGATCAACTTGATTTAATAGATATCTTCAGAACTTTTCACCCTAAAGCAGTAGAATATACATTCTTCTCAAGCGCTCATGGTACGTTTTCTAGGATAGACCACATGTTAGGACACAAAAATGGTCTCAATAAATTTAAGAAGATTGAAATCATATCAAGCATTTTCTCTGATCACAATGCCATGAAACTACAAATTAACCACAAAAGAAAAACTGAAAAATACTCAAACACTTGGAAACTAAATAGCTTGTTATTAAGTAATGAATGGATTAACAATGAGATCAAAGAAGAAATAAAAAAGTTTCTAGAAACAAATGATAATGAGCATACATCAACTCAAAATTTATGGGACACAGCAAAAGCAGTTCTGAGAGGGAAGTTTATTGCACTACAGGCATATCATAAGAAGCTAGAAAAAGCTCAAATAAGCAACCTGACCCTGCATCTAAAAGAACTAGAAAAACAACAACAAATAAAACCCAAGACAAGTAGAAGAAAGGAAATAATAAAGGTCAGAGCAGAAATAAATGACATAGAGGCTAAGGAAACAATACAGAGGATCAATGAAACAAGAAGCTGGTTCTTTGAAAAGGTAAACAAGATTGATGAACCTTTAACTAGACTCACCAAGAAAAAAAGAGAGAGGACTCAAATAAATAAAATTAGAAAGGACAGTGGAGAAATAACAACTGACACAACAGAAATACAAAGCATTGTAAGAAAATACTATGAAGAACTATATGCCAAAAAATTAGACAATCTTGGTGAAATGGACAAATTTCTTGAATCATATAACCTTCCAAAACTCAATCTGGAAGAATCAGAACACCTAAACAGACCAATTACAGCAAATGAGATCAAAATAGTTATCAAAAAACTCCCAAAAAAGAAAAGTCCTGGGCCTGATGGCTTCACAAGTGAATTCTATCAAAAATTCAAAGAAGAACTAACTCCTATTCTCCTCAAGCTATTTCAAAAAATTCAAGAGGAAGGAAGACTTCCAAACTCCTTTTATGAGGCGAGCATAATTCTGATCCCAAAACCGGGCAAAGACAACACAAAGAAAGAAAATTATAGGCCTATATCCCTGATGAATTTAGACGCTAAAATTCTCAACAAAATATTAGCCAACCGGATCCAGCAATATATGAAAAAAATCATACACCACGATCAAGTGGGATTTATTCTGGAGAGGCAAGGCTGGTTCAATATTCGCAAATCAATCAATGTGATTCACCACATAAACAAAAGGAAGGACAAAAATCACATGATAATTTCAATAGATGCAGAAAAGGCATTTGATAAAATCCAGCACCCATTCATGCTCAAAACTCTCAGTAAAGTGGGAATACAGGGATCATTCCTTAACATGATAAAGGCCATCTATGATAAACCGACAGCAAACATCATACTAAATGGACAAAGATTAAAAGCAATCCCCTTAAGATCAGGAACCAGGCAGGGTTGCCCACTTTCACCACTCTTATTCAACATAGTTCTGGAAGTCCTAGCTACAGCAATCAGACAAGAAGAAGAAATAAAAGGCATACAAATTGGAAAAGAAGAAGTAAAACTGTCATTATTTGCAGATGATATGATATTGTATATTGAAAACCCTAAAGTCTCAGTCAAAAAACTACTTGACCTTATAAATGAATTCAGCAAGGTGGCAGGATATAAAATTAATACTCAGAAATCAGAGGCATTTCTATACACCAACAATGAAATATCAGCAAAAGAAATTAAGGAAACAATCCCCTTCACTATTGCAGCCAAGAAAATAAAGTACCTAGGAGTAAATTTAACCAAGGAGGTTAAGGACTTGTACTCAGAAAATTATAGAACATTGATAAAAGAAATCAAGGAAGATACAAACAAGTGGAAGCACATACCGTGCTCATGGCTAGGAAGAATAAACATCATTAAAATGTCTATATTACCCAAAGCAATTTATAAATTCAATGCAATACCAATTAAAATACCAATGACATACTTCAAAGATATAGAACACATATTCCAAAAATTTATATGGAACCAAAAAAGAACACGAATAGCCTCAGCAATCTTAAAAAGAAAAAATAAAGCAGGAGGTATCACTCTTCCTGATATCAAGGTTTACTACAAGGCCATTATACTCAAGACAGCCTGGTACTGGCATTAGAACAGGCACATAGATCAATGGAACAGAACAGAGAACCCAGAAATAAACCCACAGCTTTATGGACAACTGATATTTGACAAAGGAGGAAAGAACATACAATGGAGTAAAGACAGCCTCTTTAACAAATGGTGTTGGGAAAATTGGACATCTACCTGCAAAAAAATGAAACTAGACCATCAACTTACACCATTCACAAAAACAAACTCAAAATGGATAAAAGACTTAAATGTAAGCCGTGAAACCATAAACATCTTAGAAGAAAACATAGGCAGCAAGCTCTCCGACATCTGTAGCAGCGGTATATTTGCCAATTTATCTTCATGGGCAACTGAAATAAAAGGCAAGATAAACAAATGGGACTATATCAAACTAAAAAGTTTTTGCACAGCTAAAGACAATAAGAACAGAATAAAAAGACAAACCACACAATGGGAGAACATATTCAACAGCACATCTGACAAGGGGTTAATAACTAAAATTTATAAAGAACTTATAAAAAGCAACACCAAGAAGACAAACAACCCAATCAAAAAATGGGCAAAAGAAATGAATAGAAATTTCTCCAAAGAGGACATACAGATGGCCAATAGGCATATGAAAAAATGCTCAACATCACTAATCATTAGAGAAATGCAAATTAAAACCACAATGAGATATCACCTCACACCAGTCAGAATGGCACTTATCAGCAAAACAACACAGAATAAGTGCTGGAGAGGATGTGGAGAAAAGGGAACCCTTCTGCACTGCTGGTGGGAATGCAGACTGGTGCAGCCACTGTGGAAAACAGTTTGGAGATTCCTCAGAAAATTAAAAATCGAACTGCCTTTTGACCCAGCTATCCCACTTTTAGGAATATACCCTAAGAACACCATAGCACTGTTCGAAAAGAAGAAATGCGCCCCCATGTTCGTGGCAGCATTGTTCACAATAGCGAAGATCTGGAACCAGCCCAAGTGTCCGTCAGAAGACGAGTGGATTAAAAAGCTATGGTACATATATACTATGGAATACTACTCAGCCATAAGAAACGATGACATCGGATCATTTATAACAAAATGGATGTACCTTGATAACATTATACGGAGTGAAATAAGTAAATCAGAAAAAAAGAAAAACTGAGAACAGTACGATTACATACATAGGTGGGACATGAAAGTGAGGGTATGAGACATGGACAAGAGAGTGGTGGTTATGGGATAGGGGGAGGGAGGGAAGAATGGGATAGGGAGGAGGGGAGGGACGCAGGGAAAACCAGATTGAAGGTGACAGAGGACAATTTGACTTTTGGTGATGGGTATGCAACACAATTGAATGATAAGATAACCTGGAGATGTTTTCATTGTACATATGTACCCTGATTTATTGATGTCACCCCATTAGAATTAATAATAATAAAATATATATATAAAAAAAAAAGAATTCCAAAGTTATTTTCAAGTTAAGATCAAGATGCTTTATAAAATTTTAAAATGTCAAATATATATAATGTTTTAAAACACTGGGTCAAATAGAGATTGGGAATCACTGTGGAAAAACACTTATATTTCCATTAAATTATCCCAAACAAATACGGAAAGTTAAATGGCTGGAAGCAAAATTTACCTCTATTGTTAGTAAAGGGATTTGGTTTACCTAAGCAATCAAAGACATTATGATGCAGAGCATAAGGAATTATCTTAGTAAAACATAAAATCTTTATTTCCCTTTATAATTATATTAAAGGCATACTAACAATATAGGAAAACTTTGTTCTTTTAACAGAGAGAGAAAACCAAATCCTAGTTTTGTATCAATCAGTGTATTTTTATATTATAAGTTAATTTAAATAAATTTATTCCAATCTTAGTTACTTTGACCATACATAACATTTATTTGG
Organism: Rhynchonycteris naso; assembly: GCA_037038555.1. Lineage (NCBI taxonomy): Eukaryota > Metazoa > Chordata > Mammalia > Chiroptera > Emballonuridae > Rhynchonycteris > Rhynchonycteris naso. The sequence continues at coordinate 107,939,464 of CM072996.1, read as the reverse complement.
GGGGAGAATCAAGATGGTGGCAGAGTAGGTAAAAGCTATACTCACCTCCTCCCAGAACCAAACTGGAAGCACAACTAAATTAAGGATGCATCATCCTGAATAACCAACTGAAGACTGCTGAATAGGAGTCTTAGAAGTAAAGATTCACAGAAGAAGCCATATCCTCACTGGTAGAGAGGGCAGCAAGGATTCCAGAGTGATATCTCAGTTGTGGGGGAGGTTGGGCTCCCACAGAGAAGTGTGGGGCCTAAACCCCAAGCTGGGCTCCACAGCCCAGAACACAAGAGCCTAGAAAAGGTGCCCATATTACATTCGGCTGTGAAAAGCAGCAGTGTATCTGTCTGCCAGGGAGAGACAGCTAGAGACACAAATACCCTCTTAAGGGCCAACGCATAAAGTACTAGAACTGATAAGTTCAGTAAAGTAGCAGGATACCAAAAAAATATCTAGAAATTAGTTTAATTGTTATATACCAATAATACAATATCAAAAAGGGAAGCTAATAAAATAATCCCATTCACAATTGCTTTAAAAATAATAAAAATACATGGGAATAAATTTAACCAAGCATGTAAAATACCTGTATTCAGTAAACTACAAAGAAAAATTGAAGAAGATGCAAGAAAGGATGTATGTATCATGTTCATGGATAGAAATTGACATTAGTAAAATGTCCATACTACCCAAAGCAATCTATAGATTCAATGCAATTCCTATCTAGATATCAATGGTGTATTTCACGGGACTGGAACAATATGCATATGGAAACACAAAAGACTCCAAATAGCAACAGCAATCCTAAGAAAGAAGAAAATTAGAGGAATCAGGCTGATATCAAACTGTTCTACAAACCATAATAATCAAAGCAGCATGATACTGGCATAAAAATTGAACAATAGATCAATGGAACAGAATAGAGAGCCCAGAAATAAACCCACTCCTTTAGAGTTCATTAATATGTGTCAAATACAAGAACATACAATGGGGTCAAGACAAACTATTCAATAACACTGGGGAAAATTTTTTTTTCATTTTCTGCTGCATGAGGTTTTAGAACTGTTTCTATATATTTCTGCATCGCTAATTCCAAATCTAAAATTCATTTTCTGGTGCATACTATAGATTTTATGCAATTTTAATTTCTTTTTGTTACAGTTAATGGCATGCATTGGTTTTTAAATTGGAGTTAAAGGGCAACGACTCTTGAATTGAACACAACCACAAGGCAATTCATGTTTTACAAACATCACTTTTACATAATTATAGTTGTTTTTAAATGTAAAAATTACTATCTGATAAAAACACCCTCTTATTTTGTTTTAAGATTGAATCATGGCTTCTTCTAGTAGGAGTAAGTGTAAGAATAGTCCTGACATCCTCTGTTATATATGTGGCTGCTACACATTTCAAAGGCGCAATATTTCATTATTTGTGACACATGCATATATTGCCTATTATCAAGTTCCCCTTGGCGATCAAGACAAGAATTGGGCTCCTCATATTGTGTATCATAATTGTGAGGAAATGCTTCATGACTAGACAAAAGGAAAACGCAAAGGAATGCTTTTTGGTATTCCCATGGTTTGGCGTGAACCTAAGGACCACAGCAGTGACTATTATTTCTGTCTGATCCATACAAAAGGCATCAGCAAGAAAAAACAGCATATGATCGCATATCCTAATATTCTGTCAGCAATATGACCTATCCCACACTGTAAGACATTCCTGGTTTCAATTTTCAATGGTTTTATTTCTTCTAAGAATGAAGAAAGTGCACATGGTGATAAAGTGTATTTTGATAAGATGCATGAGGAAATGGTGTAGAATCTGAAGGGTCTTCTTCTGATGCCAAGCAGTCATTAACCCCTCAGCAGTTTAGCCAACCCAAATTGAATGACTTATTAAGATATTTGGGCCTATCAAAGAAAGCAGCTGAGTTCTTAGCCTCCAGGCTTCAGGAAAAGAATGTACTTCATCAGTCAGCTAAAGTATCCCATTTCAGGAAGCGTGAACAAATTTTTGTGAACTTTTTTTCCAAAGACAAACACTTTGTTTACTGTCATGATATCAATAGTCTTCTCAGCCAGCTAGGTGTTACCACTTACAGTGCAACAGAATGGCGGCTATTTCTTGACAGCTCTAAAAACAGTCTGAAATGTGTTCTCCTACACAATGGTAATGTTTATGCAGCGATTCCAATTGGTTATTCAACTCATCTGCAAGAAGATTATAGTGACATAAAAATTGTCCTCGACTTTCTGAAGTATGAGGAGCATAACTGAATCATTTGTGTGGATCTTAAAATGGTAAATTTTCTGCTAGGACAAGAGAGAGGTTTCACAAAGTATTCTTGCTTTCTGTGTTTGTGGGACAGCCAAGCTCGGGAGAAACACTGGACACAGAAGGCGTGGCCGAAATGTGAAGCTCTGGAAGTAGGGATGCAAAATATTGTGAATGAACCTGTAGTTAATCGAGACAGGATCATTCCCCCCCACCCACTTCACATAAAACTTGGCTTCATGAAGCAGTTTGTTCAGGTTTTTTGTTTTTTTTTTTTAAATTTTTTTTATATATATATTTTATTATTATTAATTCTAATGGGGTGACATCAATAAATCAGGGTACATATGTACAATGAAAACATCTCCAGGTTATCTTATCATTCAATTGTGTTGCATACCCATCACCAAAAGTCAAATTGTCCTCTGTCACCTTCAATCTGGTTTTCCCTGCGTCCCTCCCCTCCTCCCTATCCCATTCTTCCCTCCCTCCCCCTATCCCATAACCACCACTCTCTTGTCCATGTCTCATACCCTCACTTTCATGTCCCACCTATGTATGTAATCGTACTGTTCTCAGTTTTTCTTTTTTTCTGATTTACTTATTTCACTCCGTATAATGTTATCAAGGTACATCCATTTTGTTATAAATGATCCGATGTCATCGTTTCTTATGGCTGAGTAGTATTCCATAGTATATATGTACCATAGCTTTTTAATCCACTCGTCTTCTGACGGACACTTGGGCTGGTTCCAGATCTTCGCTATTGTGAACAATGCTGCCACGAACATGGGGGCGCATTTCTTCTTTTCGAACAGTGCTATGGTGTTCTTAGGGTATATTCCTAAAAGTGGGATAGCTGGGTCAAAAGGCAGTTCGATTTTTAATTTTCTGAGGAATCTCCAAACTGTTTTCCACAGTGGCTGCACCAGTCTGCATTCCCACCAGCAGTGCAGAAGGGTTCCCTTTTCTCCACATCCTCTCCAGCACTTATTCTGTGTTGTTTTGCTGATAAGTGCCATTCTGACTGGTGTGAGGTGATATCTCATTGTGGTTTTAATTTGCATTTCTCTAATGATTAGTGATGTTGAGCATTTTTTCATATGCCTATTGGCCATCTGTATGTCCTCTTTGGAGAAATTTCTATTCATTTCTTTTGCCCATTTTTTGATTGGGTTGTTTGTCTTCTTGGTGTTGCTTTTTATAAGTTCTTTATAAATTTTAGTTATTAACCCCTTATCAGATGTGCTGTTGAATATGTTCTCCCATTGTGTGGTTTGTCTTTTTATTCTGTTCTTATTGTCTTTAGCTGTGCAAAAACTTTTTAGTTTGATATAGTCCCATTTGTTTATCTTGCCTTTTATTTCAGTTGCCCATGAAGATAAATTGGCAAATATACCGCTGCTACAGATGTCGGAGAGCTTGCTGCCTATGTTTTCTTCTAAGATGTTTATGGTTTCACGGCTTACATTTAAGTCTTTTATCCATTTTGAGTTTGTTTTTGTGAATGGTGTAAGTTGATGGTCTAGTTTCATTTTTTTGCAGGTAGATGTCCAATTTTCCCAACACCATTTGTTAAAGAGGCTGTCTTTACTCCATTGTATGTTCTTTCCTCCTTTGTCAAATATCAGTTGTCCATAAAGCTGTGGGTTTATTTCTGGGTTCTCTGTTCTGTTCCATTGATCTATGTGCCTGTTCTTATGCCAGTACCAGGCTGTCTTGAGTATAATGGCCTTGTAGTAAACCTTGATATCAGGAAGAGTGATACCTCCTGCTTTATTTTTTCTTTTTAAGATTGCTGAGGCTATTCGTGTTCTTTTTTGGTTCCATATAAATTTTTGGAATATGTGTTCTATATCTTTGAAGTATGTCATTGGTATTTTAATTGGTATTGCATTGAATTTATAAATTGCTTTGGGTAATATAGACATTTTAATGATGTTTATTCTTCCTAGCCATGAGCACGGTATGTGCTTCCACTTGTTTGTATCTTCCTTGATTTCTTTTATCAATGTTCTATAATTTTCTGAGTACAAGTCCTTAACCTCCTTGGTTAAATTTACTCCTAGGTACTTTATTTTCTTGGCTGCAATAGTGAAGGGGATTGTTTCCTTAATTTCTTTTGCTGATATTTCATTGTTGGTGTATAGAAATGCCTCTGATTTCTGAGTATTAATTTTATATCCTGCCACCTTGCTGAATTCATTTATAAGGTCAAGTAGTTTTTTGACTGAGACTTTAGGGTTTTCAATATACAATATCATATCATCTGCAAATAATGACAGTTTTACTTCTTCTTTTCCAATTTGTATGCCTTTTATTTCTTCTTCTTGTCTGATTGCTGTAGCTAGGACTTCCAGAACTATGTTGAATAAGAGTGGTGAAAGTGGGCAACCCTGCCTGGTTCCTGATCTTAAGGGGATTGCTTTTAATCTTTGTCCATTTAGTATGATGTTTGCTGTCGGTTTATCATAGATGGCCTTTATCATGTTAAGGAATGATCCCTGTATTCCCACTTTACTGAGAGTTTTGAGCATGAATGGGTGCTGGATTTTATCAAATGCCTTTTCTGCATCTATTGAAATTATCATGTGATTTTTGTCCTTCCTTTTGTTTATGTGGTGAATCACATTGATTGATTTGCGAATATTGAACCAGCCTTGCCTCTCCAGAATAAATCCCACTTGATCGTGGTGTATGATTTTTTTCATATATTGCTGGATCCGGTTGGCTAATATTTTGTTGAGAATTTTAGCGTCTAAATTCATCAGGGATATAGGCCTATAATTTTCTTTCTTTGTGTTGTCTTTGCCCGGTTTTGGGATCAGAATTATGCTCGCCTCATAAAAGGAGTTTGGAAGTCTTCCTTCCTCTTGAATTTTTTGAAATAGCTTGAGGAGAATAGGAGTTAGTTCTTCTTTGAATTTTTGATAGAATTCACTTGTGAAGCCATCAGGCCCAGGACTTTTCTTTTTTGGGAGTTTTTTGATAACTATTTTGATCTCATTTGCTGTAATTGGTCTGTTTAGGTGTTCTGATTCTTCCAGATTGAGTTTTGGAAGGTTATATGATTCAAGAAATTTGTCCATTTCACCAAGATTGTCTAATTTTTTGGCATATAGTTCTTCATAGTATTTTCTTACAATGCTTTGTATTTCTGTTGTGTCAGTTGTTATTTCTCCACTGTCCTTTCTAATTTTATTTATTTGAGTCCTCTCTCTTTTTTTCTTGGTGAGTCTAGTTAAAGGTTCATCAATCTTGTTTACCTTTTCAAAGAACCAGCTTCTTGTTTCATTGATCCTCTGTATTGTTTCCTTAGCCTCTATGTCATTTATTTCTGCTCTGACCTTTATTATTTCCTTTCTTCTACTTGTCTTGGGTTTTATTTGTTGTTGTTTTTCTAGTTCTTTTAGATGCAGGGTCAGGTTGCTTATTTGAGCTTTTTCTAGCTTCTTATGATATGCCTGTAGTGCAATAAACTTCCCTCTCAGAACTGCTTTTGCTGTGTCCCATAAATTTTGAGTTGATGTATGCTCATTATCATTTGTTTCTAGAAACTTTTTTATTTCTTCTTTGATCTCATTGTTAATCCATTCATTACTTAATAACAAGCTATTTAGTTTCCAAGTGTTTGAGTATTTTTCAGTTTTTCTTTTGTGGTTAATTTGTAGTTTCATGGCATTGTGATCAGAGAAAATGCTTGATATGATTTCAATCTTCTTAAATTTATTGAGACCATTTTTGTGTCCTAACATGTGGTCTATCCTAGAAAACGTACCATGAGCGCTTGAGAAGAATGTATATTCTACTGCTTTAGGGTGAAAAGTTCTGAAGATATCTATTAAATCAAGTTGATCTAGTGTCTCCTTTAAGTCTGCTGTTTCTATATTAATTTTCTTTCTTGAGGATCTATCCAGTGTTGTTAGAGGGGTATTGAAATCCCCTACTATGATAGTATTGCTGTTAATCTCGCCCTTTATATCCATCAAAGTCTGCTTTATGTATGTTGGGGCTCCTATATTTGGTGCATAGATATTTACAATAGTTATATCTTCCTGTTGAATTGTTCCCTTTATCATTATGTAGTGTCCTCTTTTATCTCTTATTACAGCCTTTGTTTTAAAGTCCATTTTGTCTGATATAAGTATTGCTACCCCTGCTTTTTTTTCATTTCCATTTGCATGAAATATTTTTTTCCATCCTTTTACCTTCAGTCTATGAGCATCTTTTGTTTTAAGGTGTGTCTCTTATAGACAGCATATGTATGGGTCCTGTTTCTTTATCCATGCAGCTACCCTATGTCTTTTGATTGGATCGTTTAATCCATTTACATTTAAGGTTATTATTGATATGTAGTTGTTTATTGCCATTTTATTCTTTAAAGCTGTATTCTTCTTTTGCTCTATTCATTCCTCCCTTTAAACTGTTCACAAGAGGCCCTTTAGTATCTCTTGCAGAATTGGTTTGGTTTTTATGAATTCCTTGAGGCTTTCTTTTTCTGGGAAGCTCTTTATTTCTCCTTCAATTTTAAACATTAGCCTTGCTGGATAAAGTAGTCTTGGTTGTAGGTTCTTGTTCTGCATTACTTTGATTATTTCTTGCCATTCCCTTCTGGCCTCAAGTGTTTCTGTTGAGAAGTCCGATGTCATCCTTATGGGGGCTCCTTTGTAGGTGATAGTCTTTTTTTCTCTAGCAGCTTTTAAAATTTTTTCTTTATCCTTTAGCTTTGGTATTTTAACTATGATGTGTCTTAGTGTAGATTTTTTTGGGTTTCTCTTTAATGGACGTCTGTGTGCTTCTTGAATGTGTGGAGTGTTTCCCAGCCTTAATTTAGGAAAGTTTTCTGCTATAATTTGATTGAACAAAGTTTCCATTTCCTGTCCTCTCTCCTCTTCTTCAGGCACCCCTATGATGCGAATGTTGTTTCTCTTCATGTTGTCACAAAGCTCCCTTAGAGTTTCCTCACATTTTTTAAGTCTCTTTTCCTTTTTCTTCTCTACTTCGGTGCCTTTGTTTATTGTGTCCTCTAACTCGCTTATTCGATCCTCAGCGTCATCCATCCTGCTTTTAATTCCTTCCATTGTGGTCTTCAGTTCTGATACTGTATTTGTCATTTCTGTCTGATTCTTTTTTATTATTTCAATTTCATTTTTTATACTTGTTATCTCTTTGTTTAGGTGTTCATAATGACTATCCATTGTTGCTCTAATTTTTTTGAACATCCTAACTATCATTATTCTAAATTCTGCTTCTGGTAATTTGGTTATATCTGGTTCATTCAGGTCCTTTTCTGGGGATTTCTCTTGATTCATTTGGTTTGCATTCCTCTGCCTGGCCATTTTTTCTGTGTATAAGCAAGTTGTGGCCACTGGAGTCCAGTAGGTGTTGCCTTTGTGTTCTCTAGGTGTGGTCTATCTGCAGGCCCCCCCCCCTCTGCCGGTGCCTAGGGTGGTTGGGTATGAGCGTTGCCAGCGCCGGCCCACTGTGGCTTTTGCTGTGATTTCTGCCTCTCCTCCGTGGGAGGGGCTGTGACTGAAGCCACAAGATTAGCACCAAGGGTAGAGGCGAGCACCTTTCCTCAGCTGCGGACCCAGCCTATTTCCGGACTTCCGCCTAGAACCAGCAGTCGGAGCCTGCTCGCTACAGTTCCGCGCGTTAGGCGGGGCTTTTGACGTGCTCTCAGCTGTAAGCTTTTGCCCGTCAGGAGCTTTAGCCCCGCCCTCGAGGCCAGGGCCCTTCTGTGCAGGGTCGGAAACCAAGGTTTATTGGGGCGGGTGTGTTTGCTCGCTTCCGCTCAGCTGCGTACTTCCGCTCATCCCGGACTCTACCCCGCTCCGGCGTTTGGAGCCCGCTCGTGCACGTATGAACGCTATCCGGGGTTTCTCCGGCCGGATGGGGATAGCAGCGTGGGCTCAGCTGTGAGCCTCCGCCTGTCTCGGGGTCCACCCCGTTCCCGCGCTTGGAGCCCGCTCGCGCACGTATACTGGCCAACCGCGGTTTCTCCGGCGGGGGGGTGGAGGGACTGGTAGAGTCAGCTCAGCCACGAGCCCCTTCCCGTCCCTGGTCCTAGCCCGGTCCCCGCGGTCAGGGCCGGCTTGCGCAGGGCCTGCCCGTTCCTGGCCTCCTGCTTTGTCCCCGTAAGTGGGACCAAAGGCGGACCCGCAGCTTCCGGACCGCTTTCGCGGTCCCCTCTGACCCTCTGGGCTAGACCGATCTCCCACCGGCTTGGCCTCTGCCCACGCCAACAGAACCGCCTTTTAGCGTCCTGCCGCCCCAAAACCTTAAGCAGCCCTCAGCAGAGTAGGAAGGGACCTAATACTCCACACTGCAGGCCTGGGAGCTCCCTCACTTGTTTCACAGCTCAATACTGTCCAAACGCCTCTTCTAGGCTCTGGGACTGCAGGCTGGGGCTTGGTTCCTGGGACCCAGGTCCCTCCCTCTCCGCCAAACTCTCCTCCCGCCCCGCGGGTCTCTCCGGGCTGCCGTTTGCTCTGGGGAGCTGGGCAGCCCTCTTCGTGTTTTCGCTATTCCTACCAGTCTCAATGTGGCTTCTTCTGTGTTCCTTGGTTGAAGAGTCCACTTAGTTTTGTTCAAAGTTGGTTTATCCAGGTGATGGTTCTTGAAATTGAGTTGTAATCCACTTTGGTTCTGGGAGTTGGAAGTTGGTACGTCCGCCTACTCCGTCGCCATCTTGCTCTCCCCTCTGGAATTCTTCATAAGGAATCTCACCTTAAAAAAGGGAAATATGAAACTAATTAGGCCAGTCTGGTATGCTAGAATTTCTATTTGACATGTTAGAATTAAGGTTTGAAAAGTGGGTTTTAATTCAGTTGCCACTTCTCAAGGATAACTATGTGCTAGAGATGATTTTTATGGATTTTCATTGGCTGGAGGCATTCCCATGTTGAAGAAGTCACTAAAATTCTTCTAGAAAGGATGCTCCAACTTGGAGAATCCCCACAGAGATTCATAGTGATTGGTGAACCTGCTTTACAGGATAAATTCTGTACCAAGTATGTGAAATTTGTCCAATATGACATTTCCATTCTATTTATCATCTCCATTCTTCTGTCTTTGTAGAACAAATGAGTGCAACAATCAAAACTCAATTAGCAAAATTAATTGACTCTTTTAATCTGCCTTGGTCTGAAGTCTTTTTTTAATGTTACTTCACCTAAGATCTTCTTCCTTAGTAAGCATGTATTGTCTCTTCTTGAAATCATCACTGGGAGACCTTTGAGTCTAGACCAAGGAAGGTATGACCCTGTCTTGCTAAAAGGAGACCTTATGACCTATTATAAGGAGTTTGTGAAAGAGTTCAAGAACAATACAGGCTTGTAGAACAATCTTTACCTCGTGCACTCCCAGGAGATGAAGATGTTGATCCTCATAGCCTATAGTCTGGAGATATAGTCTATTGAAAAAGACAGCTCCACAGGATTCTCTTGTTAACTTTTCCCTGCACTGCAAAGTTGAAAGGTATTGATTCACAGATTCATGTTTCTTATGTAAAATGACCACCTCACTTACACATAATTCCCCTGATTGGACATCTCAGTCTGTAGAAAACCACAAATTGAAGTTATCCAGAGCCGACATCTTCACAGACAAGTAGAAGATAATGTCTGAAACAGAGGGCTTTTCCCAAGATCTGGAACCAGACCAGTAAAGCTGACTCCTGCTATAAATAATCCCTTTTTTTCCATAGTTTCCACAGTAATTATTTTCCTAAGCATAGTCATGATCTTAATACTCTTGTGACCAGCCAGCCACCTTCCCTGTATTTTAGATTGTATATTTTGATAACTCCATATCATTAGCCTCTGACTATGCAGTACTTCCTGATTTTTGTTGTTTTAACCCTTAGAAAACCTTGGCATAGAAATATTATGATACAGTATTTAAACCTTAGCCTTTTCAGGAAATCTGTCTGAATGCTAGATTTGTCATCTTATGCTTGCCTATACCTTTGGTAAAACTGATGATCCCATAGTTAGTCTTTCTTTTTTTTTTTGGTGTGTGTGTTTGTGTGTGTGTGTGTGTGTGTGTGTGTGTGTGTGTGTGTGTGACAGAGACAGAGGGAGGGACAGATAGGAACAGACAGACAGGAAGGGAGGGAGATGAGAAGCATTAATTCTTCATTGCGGCTCCTTAGTTGTTCATAGATTGCCTTCTCATATGTGCCTTGATGGGGGGGGGTACTGCAGAGCGAGTGACCCCTTGTTCAAGCCAGCGACCTTTGGGCTCAAGCCAATGACCATGGGGTCATGTCTATGATCCCATGCTCAAACCAGTGACCCATGCTCAAGCCGGCGACTTCGATGTTTTGAACGTGGGCCTTCCAAGTCCCAGTCCGATGCTCTACCCACTGCAACATCACTTGGTCAGGCCCATAGTTAGCCTTGTTAGCAATTTCTTGACTGTCTCTGACTTCACTGTTGATTTTTCAAAACTCTCTCTATAAAGCCTCTATGTCAGGAAATAGCCTTATTCACAAGCTCCCACCTCTCTGCCGCTGAAATGGACATTTCAGTAGTTTCACGCACTACCTAATGGGGAAATAATTTTTCAGAAAAAATTGTAGCCTCATATTTTCCTTGTATTTGGAGACTATAAGGCAAATTCCCTTGTTTCTGACCAAATCTGTATGTCCTGGTAGAATAAGATGCTGCTAGTTTTTATAAAAAGTACATTATATTCCTTTTATCTTGCTTCTCATGCTAGAAAGATTTTTAACCTCTATACTGATATCTATTAAGTTATTCAAGTGGAAAGAATCTGGGTCTCAACTGAGGTGATTTAGAGCAACATGGTAAGGTAAAAATTTATGACTTAGAAAGAAAAAAAAGAGGTCCTAGTAATTTGTTCTCCTTTCGACAGTGATAGGGGACAAGTGTTTGTTCTTTGGTGAGAATTTCAGAGATTTACTCTGGCATCTGCCTTTTAAGCGATGGGTAAAAACAGCTTCGCCATGAGCATTTTCACCATTAATTCTGTTCTTCCCATCACCGATGATTTCCTTGAGCATATATCTTTGCCCAGCACTTTAGCAGGTGCTGGAAGGGGTAAATGAGGAAGAAGGAGACATGATCCTATTCACTATGAAATTTTAAGTTAATAGAGAAAATTGTCACTTGTCAGTTAGGGAATAGTCTGACTTTATAGGCAGCTGGTCTCAACTTCTCAATTATTGACCCAGGAATATATTTTAATGAGAGACATGGCTTTTTGGGAGACAAGCTTGTTGTAAAATACCAGTGATATTCTGGAACCTAGAAATTCAATTCATTGGCTCCTTTACAAAACCTACTTTAGCCGAGATGGCAATAACATTATATCAGATTCATGAGAATGGGCAAAATGGCAGAGGAATTAAATTGTTCTCTTTCCACCTCTGGAAGGATGATGAAGCCTTGAAAAAGGAGGGGTAATTAAAATCTCTTTTCTAATGGGATAACATTTTAGTGAAACCATGTTAACATTGAAGTGACTTTTGAAATTCAGGGATATTGGGTTTTTACCCTTATAAATTTGAATTGCTTATTTATGGTACAATTTGCTACACATTAGTACTATGTTCGTAAGGAATTTGTCCTATTAACTATTAAAATTTCATGAACAGCTAGTTGCATGTTGAATATTATTATGCCTCTTTGTAAATCTGAGTCTAGCACTTCAGAAGATGTAAGTGGTACTTTTTATCCTAATTCCAACACTAGTTTATGTAAAAACTAGCAAACAAACCCAGTTGTATAATTTTTAAATGCCATTTGTAGAAATCATATAAGAATGTGGTGTTTACTTATAGCTCCTGATTTCCATCAGTTTCATTTATTTTAACTCTTTTCATATGTAGCTAAATCATTCCAACATGAGGGCAGGTAGAATTTTGAAATTAATATGGGAAAGTAGCCACTTCCTTAAAATTGTAGTGTCAATGGGCTGGCCTTGGCACTGCTCAATTAGATATACTGTAATGTCGCAAAACCTAACCAGAACTATTAATAAAATAACCTACTAAGCCATTAGAACAGCAGTTTTCAAACTTTCATCTCATGACACACACAAACTAATTCCTAAAATTCTGTGGCACACCAAAAATGTATTTTTTGCCGATCTGACAAAAAAAAAAAGGTATAATTTTGATTCATTCACACCAGACAGCTATTGTTGTGTTGGCTGTTGTCATTTTTTTTATTTGACAATCTAAGGGAAAAGAGGTCAGGGCCACTGACTAAATAGTCATTGTGTTTTAAAAATTCTTGTGGCACACCAGTTGAAAATTGCCGCACTAGAGTTCACAGCTGAACAAAGATTTTTAAATTCCCTACCTTGAGTAACCCTCTGCAACAGGACTGCTTTAGATTATTTGCTTGCAGCCCAAGGACGAATTTGTACCATAGCTGATACCGCATGCTGTACCTGGATATATACCACTTGCCTGGTAGAATCAGAAACAGCCAACATTTTTAAATTCTCAAAGAGCCTCACAGGGTATTCCAGTTTCTCCACAAGTGCCACTAATTTAGGTTATGATTTAAATTTCTTGACATTTTTAGCTGGCTTCCAACTGGGATCAGGGCTATTTTAAAGTTTGGATTGTAAATTGTTCTTCCTATTATTATTGGAATTTATTTGATGTACTTCATTATCAAACTATTGATTTTTTGTATAACCAAGTTTCATAAGTGCCCTTGTAAAAACTCAGATAATGATTGGATGAAGATCAGAGGTGATCAATCAAGACATCCTTCCTGAAGGACTCCTAACCATAATGGAAACCCAATGAAAGACAATTCTGGGTAAGAACTATGCCTAAGACATACTTCTCCTAACTTCCTTCTCACTCAAATGTGGCAATTTTTCCTATGACTATGATTTCTGTTCTGATAATACCTTCCCACCATCCCCATTTGAGACAGGACACACTGGGAATGAGTCTTCCTGATGACTAAAAACTGAATAGCTTGAATAAATGGTTGATCATTGATGCTTTCTATGAAAAGTTCTTTAAAAAGAATAAACAGGGAGATGTAAATGGAGATTGCTACAACAGAATCTTTTATGTCAGTGAACTAAAATGGGGCTGGGAGGTCATAAAGGGGTTGGTTAATGCTTGTTCCACCATGAACATTTGAACGACCTATGAGATCACATCCTGAACATTACTTCTTCTTCACCACGCTAACCTGTATTCTTCATCTTTGAAGGAGCCAATCAGGTTCACCACTTAGTAGACTTCATTTGCATAGGAGACCAAAATGAAGCTTGCTCTTGGACTTCTACATTTGCCTGTATAGGGACATCTTTGAGCTTGCTTACCTCAGAGTCTCACGACCAAGACCCGACTAATTCTTTTTGAATGAGTTGTCACACCACGTCAGACAACCAACTGGAAGAATTTTCTCTGCTACAAAATTTGTGGGTTTTATAAATCCTAACTTCCTTTGAAGCGCAGTTTGGGTTGTTACTTGATTCTGTGTCTCCTGGGTTTGAATTCTTTAAGATCCCAAATAAACTTTTAATTTGTTTTACAGCTTCAGATATTTGTTGGTCAACATCTTGAAAAGGATCAAAAGTCTGTTAATTGAATATAAAGGTCCTATATATTTTTTGCACATCTTATTTCTATAGGATTAGCCTTATGGTATTTCACAGGTCCCTTAGGTTTTTTTTACTTTTCTTCAATCTTTTTTCTTTCTGTTCCTCATACTTGATAATTTCTATTGTCCTATCTTCAAGTTCACTAATACTTTATTCTGCCTTCACATCTGACTTTGAATCCTTGTAGTAAATTTTTTCATTCCAGTTCACGTATTTTTCAGCTTCAGAATTTCTTTTTGGATTTTTAAAAGATTTTCTCTTTATTGATTTTTCATTTTGTTCATATATTATTTTCTTGAGTTTCTCCACATATTTCTTTAGTTATTTGAACATCTTTAAACTATGAAAATAAGATTCTTTAAACTATGAAAATCAAATTTGAACATCTTTAAACTATGAAAATCAGATTCTTCTCCTTCCCCAGGTTATGCTGTTTCTTTGTTATTGTTTTTATTGTTGGTTATATAGGATGTCTTTGTGTCAAGGGTCAGCCTGAGATATAAATTTAAGGTCTCAGGTCTTTTCTTCCCTGGGTATGCATGGTCATTTATAATTTTTCTCATTTATGCAATATTTTTTGTTGGTGTAAGAACATCCAAATCTGTAGAGAATTTGCATGAGTTTATTTCAACCAAAATGATGGCATAGACTGGGGAGCAAGATCTCAAATGTTTAGGAAAATAACAGTTTTTTAGCTTCTTTTATGCATTTTATATTAATGAGGGAACATAAGGAAGATTACATGAAGGTGAGCAAGGTGGGGATTAGATTACAGGATAGTTAGCAAGATTCTGTGCTCTCTTGGGACTTGTTTTTAAGGTATGCCAATCTAGATGCATAGAAACAATGGACAGGGCTTGCTTAAGGCAAAGATAATATTTTATTAAAAAATTATATGTCCGGGGACTGCCTATTCACCATTACCTGCTCAGTTAGGAATTTATTATCAGGTCACCATGTGAGGTTACTTTTCATAGAACTCCCCTTTTTGTTCACATTTTGAAAGTCTTTCTCCATACTATCTGGCTTCTAAATGGGGGAAAAGTGAAAAATGAAGGTGGGGAAGAATGATGGCCCTTCAAATTCCCTGGAAGTCACTTTGGCCGGGAGGGGCAGAACTTGAGACAATAGGTGAAGGTTCAACAAGAATGGCTGTCTTTCTCTTTGTCTGCACCTCTGTGATCAGAAGCAGAGTTAATAAGCAGAGCACATATTTTCAGTGTTTAGAAGATAAGGCACTTCATGCTTACCCTTGCTTCTGAAAACTGTGTGCATGTTGCTCAAGGAATATGTGCACAGTTGCCTGTCATGGAGCTGAGGATAGGGAATGGTAACTACTACTGTTCTAAGAGCTTGAAATTGACTGAAATTAACTGCAATTTACTATCCAAATCTGTTTTCATAAAAGTCTTAAGCCTTCAGCAAATTCCCAAGTTCCAAAATAGTTACATCAGAGAAATTCTGTCAGTGAGATTGTTGTCTGGTTTGGGAGAAAGATTTCTGGTGTTTTCTACTCTGCCATCTCCTACAAATTCTCTATCAGCAGATAAAATCTTATATGTTGAATATTATGTGTGGTATTAGACAGGATCTTCAGAACAGCAGACCAATAGAATATGTATAGAAAGAGACAGAGATTTATTATAAGGAACTGGCTCATGTTATTATGAAAATTGGCAAGTTTCAAGAGCTGCAGGGTGAGTTGGCAAAACTGTAGGCCCAGTAGAGCCAATAGGTAGTGTAGTTCCAGATACAAACTAGTAGGCTCAAAATTTCAATGTTTCAGTTTGAGCAAAGGCAGGAAAAAGCTTATGTACCAATTCAAAGACCACCAAGCAGAAAGAATTCTTTGTTACTCAGGGAAGAGTCAGACTTTTTGTTCTATTCAGGCCTTTATTTGATTGGATGAGGTGCACTCACATTATGGAGGGCAATCTGCTTTACTCTGTCTACCGATTTAAATGTTAATCTTCCCGCAAAACACTCATGGAAATACAAAATAATGTGTGACCAAATATCTGGGCATCTAATGACTCCATCAAATTGAGATGTAAAATTAACCATCACGCTTCTGATACAGAAATTACATTTGGAAATAATGGGATGCTATGGTCCCTTTAGGGATAAAAACCTAGTGGCTGTATCTTCTCCGTGTGTTACTCAAATATATGTTGAATAGGCTGAGTACACTATAACCCCAACCCTGGAAAAAATAGAAACTTTATAATTTTGGTGATGATGATGATGATGATGAAGTGCAAGCCATTTAAATACTCGACAGTTATATTTATGGAACAAGCCATTTCCTTTAATGCTATTTTATTGGCAAGAGGGAAAAATCTGCAAACGTATTTTGGATAACATACAAATTTGTCAGGGTCTTGAGTTACTCCATGCTCAGAGTACAGGAGTACCTTATGTTAACATGGAACATTCACACTATACAAGCAGGACTTGGGAAGTTTGAAAATATCTGGACAACAGACTTTTTATAAAGACATTCATACCGGATTTATGAGCATATGACAGTTTCCCCAGGCAAAAGTTTTGTAAATGAGGTTGATTCAGAGGCTACCTTTGATTTAGTGAAAAATCTTTAAGCTTTGGAGTCTCCTGTATGAGATAGTAAAGCCTGGAGTAGGCGATAGTAAAATCAAGAGCAACCAGCATCTCCTGTTCTTACCACTTCATTTGAAGCTCCAGCACGTTTTTGGTACCAGACCAGAGAAGAAAACCTGGACCTGAGAGAGGAAAGGATATGTGAATAGAAACATTAATCAAATTCACTTTGAGTAAAGTTTCTCACCAGGAACATAAACCATCTGGGAGCTTTGTCATGAGGCATCCTGGTTGCTAAATCAAGGACAAGGTGCTCGTGACACTCATCCTTTAGTGATTTATTTCTCTCCCTTTACCCCTAATCCAAGTCATGGAATCATATCTTATAGTTAGCATATTTAGAGATTGGCTGGTTTTTCCCTTCTAATTCAAAATTGAGGGGCTTTTTAGGTTTGGCTTGGCAAGGTATCTCACCAAAATAGAGCCATTTTCAAAGTGCTGGGAGTGCACATTTTTGAGGATGTTTCTAATTGATCTCAGTCACACATATGTTATTGGTAGAAGTGTTTTCATACTTTCTTTTACAAAAAGCAGTTTAAAAATGTAGATGATTCACTTGTTTCATTTATCTCTTTATTTAAATAATATCTATTGGTGGTTAGGCACTGTGGCAGGCTTTAGAGATAAAAGATAATTAAAAACAGGCAAGGAACTGGTCTTTATGAGTGTATAGTTTAGTGATCTTATTAGTAATTTTTATAATAGTTTATTAATTATTTAGATCTTTTACATTATGTAATTATCAACATAAAGAGAAAAATAACAAAAGAGATGAAATAAAAATTACCCCTCTGCTATCTAATTTTGATTTCTATTAAAAAAACTCCTTTCATATCATTGTCCTATGTCTATCTCTCTTACCTCAGTTTTAATCATGGTGTACATTTTCCTCTTCATTTTATCAAAAATAAAATAAAATAGAGGAAAATATTTCTATGTATATAATTCATAGGATTATATATAAAGGAAAAAGGAAACATCAAAACCACTGACAGTTTTAAAATGTATTTTTACAAGTTATATTTTTATATTAGCCTACTGAATTCTAAAGTGTGGAATCATCATCAAAATGACCATAATCTCTTGTAATATAAAAATAATGATCTTTGCTTAACCTTGTGAAAGACCCATCTTTGGTCAATATTTCTTTCCATACCAACCACAGACTACTTCCTTCCTTCTTTTAAAAATAGGTATAGGTTTACTGGAAGAAAAGTCTGTACCATTTTACCTCTTTGGTTTTGATTTTCCAAAGGGTTGCGGGATGGGCATAGGGTGGGGGCTGATACTGGAATATCCTCATGTGGCTGCCATGGGAATGTCTCTAATGAAGGACAAGTAGGGTCTAATGAAGAGCAGGATACAGTAAAGCAAGTTAAGTCGAGTCTTGCATTCTTCTTCTGGATTTCAATTATTCTGGGCAGTCTAGTAGATTTTGAATTACCAGCAGCTGCTCACTTGCTCACTTTCTTGTCCGCTACAGAAGCCAGCAGCTGCTCTCTTTCGTATCCCATATCCAGATGCAAACAGCTGTTCTCGCTTTCTTTTCAAATGTCAGCAGCGGCTCATTTTGCCCTGAGCACATGGACACCTGCAGCAATAGGAAATTTATTTTTCCGCTGTAGGGAAATACTGGACAGATTCAGGAAGGTTGAATGGATGAAAGAAAAGGGAATGAGAGGTGGTTAGATATAGAAGGAGCTGGTGTTGCCAAGTTGGAAGGTGAACAAGATACTTCTAGTTGTTTTTCATAAGCTGCATAAGTCAGTGACAACAGATACACATACTTCTTCCTTACAATGACATTTGCCTTGGAAAGCAGGGCATCATCACTCATGTTTATACTCCAGGGATCTGAACACCAATAAAGAAATTATGATGGTGCTTTAAGGGCTTGGTCTTCATTCATTTATTTAAGAAATATTTATGGATACTTATTATATGTCAAGCACAGTTCTAGACACAGAGTAGGTGCTAAATAAATGAGTATACTTTTAAAAACATATATATTTATAAGTATAATTATGTATACTTAAGTATATACTTATCAGTCTAACTTTTGAGTCTAGTCTCTGTTAATAATATAAAAAACTAACATTTTAAGTTAACTTCCTCTGTTGAATTCAGCATCTCCCTTCATCCCCAATCCCAAGGATTGGGGAATTTTGTATCATCTTCTGACCAAGAAATATTTGGGCTTCTCATATCTCTCTCTTTTTGTAGAAAATAGGGTGAGGAAGATAGAACTGGGGAGGAAGGGAATTCACATTTATTGATTATTTATAGTATCCCTAGTACTCTTCACAGGTTATCCCATTTCATGTTCATCAGAAATTTAGGAACTCCGCATTGCTGCCCCATGAAGCTGATGGGGAAACTATAGCCGGAAGCGTGAAGCTACTCCCTTGCTTAAGGCCACACAGCTGACCACCCAGGACAGATTCTCCTGCCAGAGCACAATCTCTTTTCACTGCCGCCTGCCTGCTTCCTTAAATGCTTTCTCCTCCTGCTATTCAAAGACTAGTAATGTTTCCATTAGAGAATCTGAGAGCTGGATTTAATACTGTGATTGTAGAAGTAGCATGTAATTGTTTCAAAGGGTTCATCTTCAAATGGAAGTTGTCCAAATTTCACCATTTTCAGCTGCAGGGCACTGTCATAAGGAGCAAAATAAAAAGCTCATTGAGAAAGTTGTTATCACAAAAATCTCTACACCCCCAGGTTATCCTGTGTTAATAGTGGGTTTCAAAGAGTATTTGACCAAAGTGTAGAAGACTTGATACCCTCATTTCATACCCTAACTCCATTCTTAGCGTCCAGACAAGGTTAGTGATTATTCTGTAGGACATTGAGTGGGAAAGAACTGGCTGAGGCTCTAAGAAAACTTCCTATGGTTTAGGGTGCCATCGAAAAACAGCTCCTTATTCTTGCAAAAATTTCCCGAATTTTCGGGACCTGGTTTCTGTGGCTTGCCAAGAGTCAGCCTCAGTTAGGATCCTGCCAAATTGAGCATCAACAGCTCATTTGGCTTGGAAGAAAAAGAAATGCAAAACAACTGACGTTTGTATACTTGAGATTATGAACAGTTTCTCTTACAGAGACCAAACACTTTGAGCTTGTTTTACAGTAAACATACGCATCGAGCAGTCTGGTTGGTTAGCAGCTGGCTGTGCACATGCAGGACATATGTGAACACATGTGGTTGCATAAAACTCCCATATGTTCACTTAAAAGGACACTGTCAAGTCATTTTATGACTTTTTTTGTTCTCTGGGCTCCATTGTTTATAAAATCTTCTTAGAAGCTTAAAAATACAATTTCTTTCCTTACTGATTTTTGTTCCTTTTTTTTAAACAAGTATTTTGAATGACACTCAAATGGAAGGGACTGCTTCTATTTAATACCTAATCCTACTTAAATGTATACAGCAATAGAAACAACATCCAATTAAAAACAAAGCATTAAGAGGGAGACAATTCCTGAGGAAGAGAAAAATAACTATCTTCTGCCCTTAGAGTAGACATTCCAGAGCTGCCTAGTACTCACAAAATCATTATCCGGTATTCCAGTGCTTTTAGTCAGTGTTAGATATTGCATATAGATATTGGTGGCTATAGTAAGTCTTATTTTTCTATTTTCTTCTATATTTTTGTAACATTCTTGTAGCTCCATTACTAAGCAAAATCTTTTTAAAACACTCTTGCTTTGGGAAAACGCTGTGAAGAATCAAATCAGCAAGACCAACAAAATCTGCAAAGGTGCTCCAAATCACAACTCTTTGGGAAAACAAAAAGTAAAAAGTACAAATATACATTGCTAGTGGAGATGTGAGGAAATGGGCACTTTCACTAATGGCTGGTGAAAATGGGGATGTTACAAAGTTCTTTTAGAAGTAAATTTGGAAGTAAACATTTCTTACAATTAAAAACATATATTTACCCTTCAATCCAGCACTTTCCTCTCGTGAATCTCAGGCATGGAAATAGAAGCATTAGTAGAAAGGTTATAGACAGGATTTCTACAGCAACATTCAAAAGTAGGGTAAAACTGAAAAATTGAAACCAAGGGAATACCTTTCAATAAGGAACTGTTGTTAAATAAATTAAGGTATGCATATGCCATGAATATTATGTAGCCTTCTGTACCAGTTGCTCAGAAAGATTACCACCAGATATTGTTAAGGAAGAAAAGCAAGGTGTATAAAAAATAATTATATGAGCCTATTTTATAAGTCATTGATCAAAAATCTTATATATATGTTCATTTCTCTATAACTCATACCTGCGCACATTTGTATAAGATTGTGTGATGATGGAAACAAATTTAGATGGATACATAGTAAGTTGTTGAGATGGATTATCTGGAAGGGTGTAGGAGGAAGGGTGGTGGGAGGTGAGCAAGATAAACAAAAAAGGAGATTAATGTAAGAAATAATCCAATATGAAAGATACAGTCACATTTATGCAAAATTACATGTATATACATGGAAAGAAATTTTTGAAATAAGAGATATTAAAATAAAACATTTTCATCTTCTGGTTTTCAGGATCTCTATAGATAGAAGAGATAAAGGAGGATGTGAGGTTGTGGAAGAACTTAGATAACCATGGGAAAAAATTGCACTTGAGGGTTGGCTGACACCCTTTGAGTCTAAGGTTTCCAGTGTAAGATCAAGAAGAACAAGTTGCGTTCAATCATTTTAGGGTACTGGTGCCACCAAGTGGTGCGTGGAGCAATTGTTGGTGACCTTTTCTCAGGACCTCCATTTCTCCGAGGGATGAAGCACACACCTGTGATTTTAGCACTCACACGAACAGGAAGTATGAGAATGGATAGGGAGCAAACAGTTTTTGCCCTAGAATCAGAGCTCCCCTTGTTTTCTCTCACTGGCAGGTTCTCTGCTATGCCTGGCCTTCACCTGTCAAAGTCCCTTGACATGTGTTCAATATTTTCTACCTATGTAGACTAATTATACACCCTGTCTGACTTCTTTAACCACTCGATCTCTTATATTGGTTTTCTCTTTTTATTGTTACCTTCTTAGCTTAGCCTCTTGTCATTTCCTTCCCAGTGCCATGAGAATATTTTTATGGGCTTTCTTAACTTTCTGCTTCAATCCTGCCCAAACCCACTTTTATACTAAAGCTTCCTGAAGTTCTGGTCATTTAACAATACTACCTAAAAGCTTTCTATTGTTTCTCCTTGCCCACCAGCTAACTCTGACCTCAAAGTTCAGGCTTTTACTAGAGTTAACATATGTCTCGATTTCCCTGGGATGGGCCAGGTTACTTCTGCTCTCTCAATGTAATTATTATGACTTAATTCATTCTCAAAAGTGTTCTGATTTGGATGATACATTATATGGACACCCTAGCTCTTAACCAGTTGGTTCTCTTGCCCCTACTACAAACAATACATAAGGTAACAGATGAATGTATAAAGTTCTTGAAGGGTGGGAAATTTAGGGTCTGGGTAAAGAGCATATCTTTTTCTTTGAACATTCCAAAGCCAAATATAAATTATTTGGGATTTAATATCGAATTTAAAATTTAATTTTTTCTGCCATTTAACTGATAAGTGGAGCTTTTTGTT
The DNA here is from genome assembly GCA_037038555.1 of Rhynchonycteris naso. Classification (NCBI taxonomy): domain Eukaryota; kingdom Metazoa; phylum Chordata; class Mammalia; order Chiroptera; family Emballonuridae; genus Rhynchonycteris; species Rhynchonycteris naso. Next base: position 107,917,369 of record CM072996.1, on the reverse strand, counting down.
CAAACTTTAATAAAAAATTATACCTTTGTATATCTCTTTTTGTTTTTAATAAAAGAGATTAGTCCTATTTAAGACCTGATGAATATTACTTTCACAATTTATTAGACAATGTAAAGAATATTGTACTAAGTAACACTGCAGAAATTCTGAAAATTTCGAGGCACTGTAAACATTTATAATGTGATCCCCTTCAGCAGACAAAGTCATATATTATTTATTCAGCAATTAAGCCAGTAAGTAAAATTTAGAGCAGTCTCTTCCAATGTGTACTACTGGAATTTGAGTGCTGTATTCTGGTTTAAGAATTTTCTGTTTATGCTTGCTGCACCTTGATTGTATGAACAGGTTGAACCTGTGCTGTTTAAAGAAATGCTTTGTACTTAGCTCTTCATTCGTAAGAATGCACTGGGAGCTTTTCCTATAGTAGAACAAAACTGGAGCTCAGTCACCCATTTTTTCTTACTCAGTCCTTTTCATAACCAGTTAAATACATTTTCAAGACAACTATAGTTTGTGTTCTTGAAAAGGAATTTGCATGAGAACTACATCTGTATAGACTTGGAGCTAGAACCTCATTAACACCAAGTGCTCACCAAGTAACTAGTCATTTAATGCCCAGAAACTTAGATCCATCATGTGTACTTTTTTCTTATGGTCTAGATTTGAGTCAATCTAAAGTTCAAGACATTGGAGATCAATTTAAGATACTCTTTAACTAGTTGGAAGTCATTCATTCACTGCTATTCATTTATCTCCAAAGTGTCGGCCAGATGCTGAGTATACAGCACAGTACTTCCCGGAGGGATGTTTTCCAGCAGACACTTGTACATCCACACTCTCACATGCACACACAGACTTAGATACCTGGACACACACAGCAACTTGAGTTTGTCATGTTCATGGACAATGAGCAAACTGCTCTCTTCATCTTCTTTTCTAATGAAACTTATTTTATGACACATTTCCCTGATGACACTAACATCCTCAGAAGCAGAATCAAGCTTTAGATGTGGTGGTGGCACAGCTACAGCTATTGGCACTATGATGTCTATCGGGTTTTTACTCCATATTTCTCCTTTGTCTCCCAGTGTGTATTTAATGCATTTGCATAATTTAAATACTAGGGCAAGGTGAGTCTGCCTCATGTTTGTAAAGATGCCCCAGATTGTGAGTTCTTTCAGGTCAGAGAATGTATATGATTTAATGTGCAGACTTTATCTGACTGCCTGGATTTGAGTCCTAACTCTGTCACTTACCAGTTTTGTAACCTTTCTGTGCCTCATATCTACTTACATGCATAATGGGGCCAATAATCTGTCACCTGTGGTTTACTTTTATTTTTGACAGCTTTATTGAGATACAAAATGTACCCATTTAAAGCATATAAGCCAGTGTTTTCTAGAGTAGACTTGTGCCATCATCCCCACAATCTAATTTTAGGACATATTTATTGTCTCCAAAAGGAATCCTGATCACATCATTTAATCACTCCCCAATCTGCTCATAGGTTTTTATGAGGATTAAATGAATTATTATATGAAAAGCACTCAGAATGTGGTCTGGTACTTAGTAAGTGTTATATAACTGACTGCTAGTACTATTGTTTGTATCATTATTATCACTATCATTATAATGATCTTTTTACTCTCAGTCAAAACAGTGCCTGCTATTTACTAGGTGCTTTCTGAATAAATAACAGAGTGAAAACTAGTGGAAAACACCGTTATTTCTTCAACATTCTAATTAATGGTGAGAGAGATGCCCTATATTGTGTAGTGTAGACATAATCTAAGGCACCTCAGAATCTATGTTAGAACACAATACTTTAGTGAAGAAGGATATTTTAATAAAAAGTTTTATTTATGGCTTTACATGATGGTGTTGTTCCATGACTAAAATAAGTGAGCCCCAGTTCTGAATGCAGGCAAGTAGAATTTTGACCTAGGGAAAGCCACAGATTTTAAGCCTCTTATAACAAAACCTGTAAAATAAAATTGGATTTGCTACCTGATATCTTTTTTTATTTTTTAAGATTTTTTATTTATTCATTTTAGAAGAGAGAAAGGAGAGGGAAGGAGCTGAAAGCATCAACTCCTGTATGTACCTTGACCAGGCAAGCCTGGGCTTCAAACTAGTGGCCTCAGCATTCCAGATCGATGCTCCATCCACTGTGCCACCACAGGACAGGCTACTACCTGATTTCTAAATTTATTCTTCTTTCTGACATCCTGTGATATTGCCCACCAATAAATGTCATGAGAATGTTATGTCATTTATATGTTGTAACCTAGACACAAAGCTCTGTGACACTCATTTTATGACCTTATTTGTTACAGTTTCCAGAGTGACTTGTGTTCCCAAAGAGAGCAAAAGCAGGAATCATCTCTATTCTTTAGCTTCCCTCTGCCTGTAAGATCAGGTCCAAACTCAGAGCACACAAGACTCTTGAAGGTCTCTTTTTGTTTGTGGAATAGTCATCCTCAGTTCCCCTGGGAGACATGCAATTGATGTTAGTTTGGGGAATTACCCAGATGACAATGCCTGCGGGCTAGGAAGACTGTTATACAAGAAGCCCACTGCTTCCTTGCCAAGATAGGCCAAGTCCCTCCTGGAAAATTTCAATTAACAGTAAAGAGAAGGAAGAGATTGAAACAGTGGAGGTGATTTGTTTCAGGTACACAGTGTAGATTTCATTGCCGACTCATATTGTTGATTAAAGCACTTTCTTGTAGCTGTCCTGGATTCTTTCAAAGAGATGCTTATTCAACGTTTTCTTTGCTTCTGAATGTTATCCACATCCTTTCAATAAATTGTCTTCTCCCTTTTGCTGTTCTCTTTAACCTAAGTTGGCAAAACTTTGTTTCTCCTGACTGAACAAAACTGCTACCCAAACAAAAGTGACTCAAATTCTTTCTTGATCTGTCTTAAGCCTAGTTTGCCTGATCCCATCTTCTGAAGTAGGTTATGTGTATGCAAATGTAGAGCTTAATAACAGTAATAACCCTAAGTAAGTTTTAAGTATGTATTAGCCATCATGATTAACATTAACATCCCAGACATGAAGGATAAGTGTACATAGAAAAAATAGTGAAGCTACAGATTGAGAAGGTGTAGGGGATTCAGCTAAATGTATAATAGATCAAGATTTATTCACTTAAGAAATCATTATTAAGTATATACTGTCATGGGCAACACCCTATTCTTTGTCACCCTTCTGCTTGGTGAGAGGAGACACATACCTTCAAAGTTATTTGCTTGCTTTTGAAAATTTAAACAAGTATGTGTTGTGAAGTTATGTTATGGCCTCTTTCTCCTAAAATCTGAAGGGAGAGGAAAACAATTTGTCCATTGAATTTTTTTTTTTTTTTTTTTTTTTGGTTATGGTCCTATTAGAGCTTTGTTCCTTTGGTTAGATCTGCAGGAGTTCTCTCACCTCTCACCCCTTGGTTCAGACTCTTAGTGGAGGTTGTACCATCCTTGCTACATCATAGGAGATGAAGCCCCTTAAAGGAAACCTTGCACTTGGATGCTGTACTTAAATGTACCTTCTATGAGGATCTACTGTAGGTAGAGCACAGAGTGCATTCCTAGCAGCTGTGGCTGATGCAATGCTGTGAGAACACTCTAGCACCGAAAACCCTCCTAGGCACACCCAGGAGGGAGCTCATCCGCTGTAAGGAAGTGACTCAGCGCCAACCAGGCAGCTCCCTGATCCTTTTAGCCATTGGCTTTGAAGAACACACTGTAACACCCTATAGGCTGAACCTGTGTATATAAGCTAGCTTACTTCCTGAATAAAGTGGATCTGCATCACTGAACCTGGTCTCCAGAGTCGGGTCTGTGTCTCCGTCGTCCTCACCCCCGGTGGGTCTTGTCCACAATCTACTTTTTAATTTAAGGTTGGTGCTCTCAATAACTTCCACTTATAACCCTAAGAGCCTGAGAATTAGGAGCTATAATTTTTATTTAAAAGATAGAAAAATGATGCATAGTAAGGGTTAAAAAAAAAACCTTACATAGTCAAATAGTAGACAGCAGGATTCAAATCTAGACAGAGTCACTGCTAGGACCTCAGATACAAAAAATAAAAAATAAAAAAATCCCTAAATTATCTTAGATATTTGCTTACTAGAATCAGGAAAGTAAATCTAGGTCTCCCAGTGACTGGGTAAAGAGCATTGTTTTATAACCTCAGTTTACCAGAAAGCCAATGACTATGAGCTCAATTATGACTTTGCAGGCCTTTCAAATACAGACTAGAGCAATTGGATCTTTTAAGAAAAAATGACATTAGTTCAAAGCCTGCTCAGTGCCAGCTGCTGTTCTGAGCCCTCTTGTAGATAGCATGTCATAGAATGCTCCCAACAAATCTATGGATGAGAATTCCTGCCAGTATTTGACAGATGAAGAAGCCCAGGTTTGGGGGAGTAGATATCACTGGCCTGAGGTCACACTGTTGTTAGATGGCTGAGCTGGCAATCAAATTTAGGCCTATCTGACTGTAAAGTTTATCTCACCCCTGGGGTTACCCCTATATTTTAGGCATTTCCAATTTTGATCTCTCTTTCCTGCATCGGTAGTGGCACAATGGTAACTGATGTGTATTTCAATGAGCTGAATGTTCCACAGAGACTTTCTTGAGCTTTGTTCTTACCACAAAATATTAGTGAAGCAAATGGTAGGAATTCTTGCCAAACTCAAATTGGGATTATTCCCCGTACGTATTTTTCTTGCACATGGTTGATTAACCATTACAACCATTGCATTAGTATTGAATAACCAACGTATTCTGGTTACAAATGTGGAACAAAAATATAAGCAAAAGAGTCTGCTAGGCAGTCAGCTCAGTATATCATTACACTGAGGATTTTATTATGGGTTATTTTAAAAGAAAATGATACTTCCGAAATTCTCAATTAACTTTGGCTTTTTTACTAGAGTACAATTGATCTATTAGTTTAATGTTAGCTATGATTAACACAGGAAGAATGCCTCAATCATCTTTTTATGTTTGTAAGCATAGTGAAGCAGAGTGCCAAACACTCTGAATTGATCTAGGAGCCCAATAAATGCTATGGAATGAATGGCAAGAATCCACTTAGGTTGAACTCTGAAATTGGCAAAGTTTGGGTGCTTTTTTCATCTTATTGATCTTATATTCCCCCCCCCCCTTGAATGCCTGATCACCCCTCATCCCTACCTGCTGTTTTTGTTTGCTCCAAGCCCTGAATAAAATAACCTTATCACATTAACGCTGGTGGCTTACTAAATTATCTTTTTTGAGAAGCAGCTGCAATTTTCAAAGGAGGTTAGAGGTAAGACTGAATGTACATGGTAGAATTTTACTATCCACAATGCTCAGGGGGCCTTCAAGGCCTGTCAAGCCAGTTTGGGAACTGGTCTGATGATTTGACAAGCTCTGTGTGATGGGAGAAGGCTGTGCCCCATTGCCAGGCATTAGCATGGCATTGCTTTTAGTGTGCCTGGGCTCCTGCCTTTTATCTTTCTTCTGATCTCATGGTGACTCTGTGCCCAAAGCAGAATCAGAGATCAGAGCTCCTGCCAACCAGCTTAGGACTTGTCGCACTCCACTGCTTGTCTTTCTCTTAGTGCCGCATAAGAGTTGTTTCTGTTTTCTCTGTCTCTGTCTCTGTGCACTCACGTTGGCAGTGTCCCTGATCCATGGACACAATCACCCAGATTGCCAAGGGTTATCCATGTTGAGAGCAGTGAAGAACCACACAATCTAACCCAAACAGCTATCTCATCAGAGCCCAGATGAAAAAAACCTATAAAATTTCTTAACATTCATCTATAAACTGGGAAACTAAGGCCTTTGGGTCAAATTCTGGCCAACACCTGCTTTTGTACACCCAAGAGCTAAGCATGGTTTCTACTTTTTTAAAGAGATGGGGGAGCCCTGGCTGGTTGGCTCAGCAGTAGAGCGTTGGCCTGGCTTATGGAAGTCCTGGGTTCGATTCCCGGCCAGGGCACACAGAAATGCCCATCTGCTTCTTCATGCTGCCCCCTCACCTATCTCTCTATCTCTCTCTTCCCCTCCCTCAGCCAAGGTTCCAAGGCTCCCTTGGAGCAAAGTTGGCCTGAACACTGAGGATGGCTCCATGGCCTCTGCCTCAGGTGCTAGAATGGCACCACCCACAACAGAGCATTGCCCCCTGGTGGGCATGCTGGTTGGATCTCGGTCCGGTGCATGAGGGAGTCTGTCTGACTGCCTCCCAGCTTCTAACTTCGGGGAAAAAAAATAGATGGTGGAAAATCAAAAGAAGAATAACATTCTATAATATGTGAAAATTATATGAAACTCAAATATTAGCAACCATGAATGAAGTTTCTCTGGAACACAGTCATGCTCATTCGTTTCTGTGTTGTCTGTGGCTGCTTTTGTACAATAAATGGCAAAGCTGAGGAGCTTTGGCAAAGACCTGCAGAGCCTAAAATATTTTTCTTGCCCTTTACAGGAAAAGTTTGCTGAATCCTGATTTAGTCTTTCATCTGGCATTAACTAGTAGAGCTGCCTGGAAATCACTGTGAAGCAGACCCATGCCATTTTCCCTTGTAGGCATTTGTTTTCCCAGGAAGCTCTGCCAGCTTGATTAATTGCATCAGTGGATATTAATATGGGACCATCAAGCTAATATTTGCCTGGGCTGCTAAGCTGTCTAGGTTGCCTAGTAATGGTTGTGCCTTGCACAGGAATAATGAAATAGAAAAAAAAATGATGTAACTCCAAGTTAACATCGTTAGCTTTATAATATAATTTTTCTGCCCTGTATACATTTCAGTAACCAAGTTTAAAAACCATTACGGGTACAGATCAAAGCAAGGCAAGCAAAGCGTATTTTCTATCCATTTGGAAAATGTGAGCAAAAGAAGGCACAGAGTAATTAAACAAACTTTCTAACATCACATAGCTACTGAATAGGAAAACCAGGTGTCCCAACACCTCATTGCATCATGTTGTTTCTTGCTAATGAAACTGCCATATGTATGATATTGTGAAGATACTCTCATAGATTTCAGACTGGGCTATTTTTTTTAAAACTCATTTCTCTGGAAAAGAAATGTAATGGCACTTAGCTGATTAAATTAGGTCTAATCTATTCACTTTCTTCATTAGTAGGTAATAAAATTAACAGGATCTTAAGGGAATATTTTTTTTCCCAACTTTTTCACTTGAGTGGATGGGATTGTTATTAGATGAAGCTTGAAATTAGTATTGAATGCATTTGTGGCCCCTAGATTCTCATGCCTAATCAGTGGATCAGAGATGCATCCACACAGACTTTTTTCCCAAGAGACAAGACTCTCTTACAATATAGGATGTGCTTAGGTGATGATATACCTGTGATCAAGGCCATCATGTGCACATATTTTGCTACCAGTGGTTTGGCAGTGTGAGTTAAAAGCTTTTGATGCTAGAATTTTTGCACACCTGGGTTTTTTTTTTATTACTATAACCATACCTCTGAAAAGTGATTAAGTTTCCTGTCTTCTGAATATGTTGCCCCAAACAAAGAGGCATGTATTTGTAAAGTTGCATCCTAGGCAGCAGCAAAGGAACTGTATTGCTTTAGAGAACAATGCAAAGCTTATGGCTTTACCTAGTGTGTCTTAATATATGAAAATCTATAGGAAAAAGGAAGACCAGATGTGTGAAATTAAAGAGAATTAAAGGATTAAAGCTACATCCAAAATGTGTGTAAATTTAGTGCCAGCATTTCCTTCCATTGATTTCCAGGATTCAATCTTGACAATTTTACTATATTGGTGGTGATTCAACGTGCAATGTATGAATGAACATCTGATTAGTTTAATAAAGTAGTGTATTTATGTTCCGCTTAATAGCTGAAGTGTTTGCTTTAATTTTTCTTTGACTTTTGTCCATATGTCTTTGTTTCTTTCAGAAAATAGTTTGTTGAATTGTCAGCAGTTTGAAAGATAGTGTAATGAAGTTAGAATATTCACATAATGGTGGAGAGGGGAGCGGGAGTGCGGTGCTTTACCCCTTCCATCTTGGGGAATATCTACTCTTTGGGCTAGTGTTGTCATGATAGATAACATGTGTAAGATTCATCACTATATTTTATATACTGAAGCCAGTAGGGCAAATCATACTTCCTCTCTCTGCCCTGATCTCTCTCTTAGGGCAACTGATTTATGCTAATGATAATACAACTATTATGTTGATTTGTCATGCCCCCCACTCCCCCAAAACTGACCAGGACTAACCTTCACAAAAAATCTTTCACTTCCCTCCTTTCCTTCTTTCCTTCCGTCCCTCCTTTTAAACTGTTAATAACTTGCTTATTCTTCCTGTAGAAACTACACTAATGTTATTCATTTACTCTTATACTCACCTGGGAGATACAACAATTAACTGAACACAGAGACAGGTGGCTGAGCAGCCTTTTAAAAAATCTGGTTAATCAAGTCTAGACTGGAAACGGAACAGAAAGGAATACTCAATAGTATTAATATGATAGGAGAGACCTGCACTGCAGCTGTTCTCACTGAGCTCATTGAAGATATTTTAAATGAAACAAACTGCTTGCTTTGATGAAACTGTAACACACGATGTAGCATGAAATGGGAGAAGAGGGCAAGCCTGCACAAGTCACACAAGAGATAAGATCTTCACATTTGTATGCTTCCCTTGGCTGTGATGGCCTTGTATTTGGGATGTTTTGCATAATTATGAATGTGGAGGGGTTTGCATTCTGAAGTCTGTTATGGGTTTAGGTGGCATATCTGTGCAACTTCATTGTTTTTTATTTTCTAGCAAGATAAGCTTCCTTGTGGAAAGAAAAAGGTTGTTACAGTAGAGGGAGCTCTCTGAAGATGACACGTGGAACATGTATAGACGTAGTCTATTTTTTGATGTACAGCAAGATCCCCTAGAAGAAAAACATATAGTTTTACATGATTTTATGAAGAAGTGAATTATTCTTTTCTAACTCCCAAGGGCATGGTTTATTGTTAACATGGCCCTGCGCTATCCTATTCTTTCTGCCCGCTTCAACTGAAATATACCAACACAGGCCTTTTCAACATGCAAGAAATCAGATGTGAGGAAGGTAAAAACTGCAATTAAACAGTTCAGGTGATGAAAATTTATCATGAAACTTTCCTTTAGAGAGGGGTTGCCCCGGGACACTTTTCATGTTGATTCTACTTCAGAAACATCTCAAGGTCAGAATAATTTTGTGAGGCAAATTTTCCAAAGGAAACAGAGTATTGTTTCCTGGTTCATAATGAGAGAAAAAAAGATTGCCTTTTCAATATTGCAAGGCAGGGAAATTCATGATTAGCATGACTGATTGAGCAGGCAAGAAATGAGTCATGCAGAGAAATGCCTTTGTGTTTTGAGGACCAGGCATATCTGTCTGCAGCACCCATGTGGGGTTGTTAAACCTTGTGTTGTACAACAGAAGTCCTGCAAAGGAACAATTGTTGCATGATCTTATACACTGCTTACAAAAATTAGGGAATATTTTATTGCTCCATATTTATTTTGAAATATCCCCTAATTTTTGTGAGCAGTATATTTATGTTCAATGAATATCTTTGATCTGTTCCTATATTATAAAAAACAATGAGCTGGGTTTAATCTATAAATTCCTGAATTTAAATCACATGGGAATTAGAATGTATTTTGTGTGTTTCTATATAACATTATACATAGGTGATTTCCTAAATAGGTACTACCAGAGAGGATTTTTAATTAATAAAAAGTATTTAACTATCACCATCACCTCTGGGCCACATACAACAGAGCAGCAGAGCATGGCAGTCAGTTCTCCATAGAGTTACTCCCAGCTGCAGCACTCAAAGTTTGGTTCTAAACATGGTTCTATTGCTTCACCCCCACCCCCCAATTGTCGGGTCCAGCAGTCTCAAGCTGTTTAAAGCTGGGTATGTCACTTGGCCACTCTGACCTTCTATTTTCTTTTTCATAAAATAGAGATCATATATAATGTATCATGTTACTGTCATATTTTTTAAATTAACATGTACATAGTCTCTGGCATATGAACAGAATCATATGTGCGTGAGTGCGTGCACACACACACACACACACACAGAGACATGCAGGTGGTTATCTCCAAACTCTAAAGAATACAAGAAGGAGGTTTGTAATAGAAGGGAGTGTTGCTATAACTTTGTGGTGGATATCAGCTCTATTAAAGACTGGCATCAAATGAGCTGTGGGGTGAAGAGGAGAAAGAATCTATGCCAGCTTTCTCGCTGGGCCATTCTCAAGATTTAAGCCTCATTCTTTTGTCCCCAGACCATGGAAACAAGAGACGCAGTAGCACCTGCTGCTAAGACTGTGGAAGCAGAAAGACTTGGGCTGGAACCCTAGCTCATTCACTTCCAATTCCTTAGAGCGGGACTAATATAATACTTATGTTCTAGGGTAGCTGTTAGGAAGGTAACATAAGTCAATGAATGTATAAACCCATACTTAAATATGAAGAGCTTAGCACAGTAGCTAACAAATTAATTCTCTGCTAATGTCAGTTACTCGGGTTTGAAATGCAAACAGGAATGACATCATAAAAGGCATATTAATGTGAAAAAAATGGAGATTGAAAATTGTGAAGTGTTAAAGAGGGTGCAAGCAACTGATTATATATATTTGATCCAGAGCCATAATTTGTTATTTGGAAGATGTGACCTGATAGGACATTGTTGGTGGCATTCCAGGCCAACATAGCCCAAGAAATGCATGGAAAATGTAACTTGATGAACCTGTTGTTGAGCTGCAGTCCCTAAGTTAAGTGTAGAGTCTCCAGGAGGTGAGCTGGTAGCTATCACGAGACATTGCTGTTGCCTTAGTCTCCTTGACAGATGCAAATAAGAAAAGAATCTCTTTTAATTATAAGAGAACACCATAGTCTTCTCTGCCGTGCTATCAACTAGTTTTTCCTGAAAGGGTATTCTCAGTAAGCAAATGCTTATCAGTGAGTAAAAGTGTGTGAGTGTGTAATTTTGTGTGTGAATGTGTGTGGGTGTGTGTGAGTGTGTGTGTGCACAAGCCCACATTTACTGTTGCACAAGTAACTCGAAAAGGAGCAAGAAAATGGACCAAGGATCTGTGAGTACACTGACCCTACGAAATTAAGAAACAATTTAGTGGAGACTGGTTATGGAAACTGGAAAGAGCATTTCAACTCTCTAGTGCAGATTCACACGCCATTATTCACCGGGTTGTGAGAATTCAGCATTAGAATGGTGTGTATCCCCTTCTCCTTCCTGCCTGGATCTCTTCATCTTTGTCTGCACCTACCTGCACTTCCTCTGCCTTCCCTCGAGTTTCAGGGAGGCACCCCTCCACTGTGCTCAGATCTGTGCTCTCCGGGTCAGCCTTCATCAGAGCCAGGACCCTTTACTTGTATTATTTCCTCTCTCATCCATATTTTCTACCTCTCTTGGTTTTCTGATTTTGACCTCATAACTTGTCTACATGCTCAGGCCTGTCACAAATATTTTTTAAAAACTTCCTTCATCACTGGCTGGTTAGTTCAGTGGACAGAGCTTTGGCTGGGTGTGGAGACATCCTAGGTTCAATCCCTGGTCAGGGCACATAGGAGAAGTGACCCTCTGCTTCTCTTCCCCTCCTTCTCCTGCTTCTTTTCCTCTTCCCCTCTAGCAGCCAGTGGCTCGATGGGTTCGAGGGTGGGGGTGGGGGCTGAGGATAACTGGGCTGATTCCAGCTTTGGCCCCAGACAGGGCTTGCCAGATGGATCCAGTTCAGGTACATGTGGGAGTCTATCTATCTCCCCTCCTCTCACTTAAAACAAACACAATAAAACACACAAAAAAACTTTCTATGTCCTTCTTTTTATCTACGTTCTCTTTTCCACCAACTTCACCCAAAAATCTGATGCTATCTCTATGCCCTCAAGTCCCACCCACCAAAATGTACATTTGATAAAAATTTCAGTTTAGCCTGACCTATGGTGGCGCAGTGGATAAAGCGTTGACCTGGGAACACTGAGGTCGCCAGTTCAAAACCCTGCTCTGGTTCGGTCAAGGCACATATGGGAGTTTGATGCTTCCAGCTCCTCCCCCCTTTCTCTCTCTCTCTCTCTCTCACTCTGTGTCTCCTCTCTAAAATGAATAAAATAAAAATAAAATAAATTAAAATTTCAGTTTAAAGAGTCAAATAGTCCTCTAAGGCTTTGCCATTCTTGCTGCCCAGAGACAATAACTTTCATTTCTGGTATGTCTTATACTCTTCATATCGCTATGCAACATATTATTTGATTTTTTTCAGCATAGGCAATATCTACTGACCAGTAGATATCTACTGGCAATATCTACTGTCTATGAAAGATGAGGATTTCCCTCTTATTCCACTCTTCACACACTGTACTTCCAAAAAAAAAAAAAACCACCCCTTTCTTTTATAGTTAGATATTAAGTATGGTGTCACATGACTATGACTGTTAATCATCATTCACAGGTGAATGATGTAATCATGATTATATTTTCTTTCCTGCATACCTTATTGTATTCCTTGTAGTCAGCAAAAATTTCCCCCTCATTTGCTTAGTTTTTTTCAATGTGTCTATTTGATCCCTCCTCAGTTATCTAAATCTGCTCTCATTGTGCTCAAACACAATAGGGATTCCATCAGTTTCACCTTGTTTTTAAATTATTTTATTTTATTTTATTCATTTTAGAGAGGAGACACAGAGTGAGAGAGAGAGAGAGAGAGAGAGAGAGAGAGAGAGAGAGAGAGAAAGGGGGGAGGAGCTGGAAGCATCAACTCCCATATGTGCCTTGACCAGACCAGTGCAGGGTTTTGAACTGGCGACCGCAGTGTTCCCAGGTCGACACTTTATCCACTGCGCCACCACAGGTCAGGTCAGTTTCACCTTTTAAAGACTTCTTTCCTGGAGCCTCTGCCCTGCTCCAGTTTGAGATGGTTATCCACAGCTGGCTCACAGCTGTCCTGGAATCTCTCTTAATCACTCAGGATTTCCTCTGCCCCACCCTCACGGTGGATTCCCCATTTCTACACCCTCATTTCAGTAGAATACATACTCTCAGTAATTTCCAGAGGAAGAGTGACTGGGGGATGTGTATAAATATTTTGGGATCTAGAATGTCTAAAAATGTGTACAATCCATCATCACGTTTAATTGGTAGTGTAGCTGTATTCTGAGTCAGTCATTCTGCCATGGTCCCTGCATTATTAAGAAATCCAAATCTGTTCTAATTCCTGATCTTTCATAGATGACTTAATTTTGCTTATATTTTAATTTTATTTTCCTCTTCTCTCTAGTCACTTTCTAGGAACATACATTTGTCTGCAGTGCTCTGAAATTTCTCAGGATGTGTCTTGATGTAGATATATATTTTATTTTGTTGTATTTTTTTTCTGGGCACTCTGTGGATGCTTTTAATATAGGAAATGTTCTTGAATTTACTTGTTGATTTCCTTTCCTCTTCTTTCTCTATTCATTTTTTTCTGAAACTTGTATTTTTTAAATGTTGGACTTCTTTGTTCCAGTCTCCAATTTTTTTCTCTATTATCTATTACTTTTGATCTATGTTATAGATTTCCTGAATGTCTTCTAATTTCTTTTCTAAGTTTTTCCATTATGCAAACATATTTTCATTTTAACAAGAGCTCTATCCTATTCTGTGTTTCCTTTATTTATATATTCTGTTTATATTTCAAGGGTAAAACACTTTCTCTCTCTGACTATATAAATGGTAGGTTTTTGGTATTTTATTTTTTGAGGTTTTCACCTTCCTGCATGGTTGATTATTTGTTGCTAGTTCAGTTTTCTTCCTTTCACATTAAAGATTTTCTTTGGTGGTCCAGGGACACTTGACTGTTTGCTTAAGTTGAAGGTGGAAGTAGTACAAAAAAGCTGATGGGGGAAAAAATGCTGTTGGAAAGTTCTGAAGGGGTTGGGTGCATTCTGCATTGTGGACAGTAGACTTGCTGGTGGAGAGCAGGTTGGGCTCTTTCTCTGTGGAACCCCTGATGTCAGTATTTTTACGTCTTTTTTCTTAGGCTGGTCAGAGTCTCTGAGGAAGACTCATTTACTCTCCTGCCTGGCACGTCTAGCCCTGACTGCCAGTTTTCCAGGGCAGAACTAGGGAGGAGGGCTGAAGGTTTCATTATTTCGTCTGAAGTCTTCCTTTATCCACTTGAATTCAGTAAGGCACACCTCCAGGGATTGTGTTGGGGTCTTCTGGCGCAAGAACAGTTTCTTTTTTCACTCTGTAGACTATGAATTTCCAGTCTTCCATGAAGCAGTGAGGCCTACATGCTGGAGATCGGAGGCCATCTTGGAGTCTGGTTTTTTATACAAACACTTAAATAATCCTTCTCTTCGTGTCCTGCCTTCACCCAGGCTTCCAACAGCATCAGAATCTGGTGCTACTACTTCCAGAATATTTGAACAGGGGTGTAGGGTGTGAATGGGTTGGTTTCTTAGCTTTCCTCACTGTTGGTTTAGGATTCCTCTTTCTTGACTTTGTTAAATCATCTTCCACTTGTCTACCAGTTTTCCTGCTTCCAGAAATTTTCTGTTATCTCCTTGCCTGTTTGCTTTGTCTTTGCAAGTCATAATGGATTTAAAAAATCTCTTCACTATTACTTTGGTGGATTCAGAAAAGCAAAGTTAAATGAATGTTTCCCATCTGCTACTTTTACGTAGGTGTTCTTACTCAGTTTTTGAGTAACTTTTCCAACCATACTTCCCCGTCCCTGAAATTGCTCCATAAAGAAACCGATGGGTCTGGCCTCAGCAGGACCTCTCTTGTCTGGGACACTTGAAATTAACCATTTCTATCAACCCTCCCTAGGATTTGCCACTCTCTTACTCTTGAATCCCTGCTTCTCTTCCTTCCTGGTCCTCCATGGGGTTCTCTCTTTTGGTCTGCACTTTTATTGTTATTGTGCCCTAACTTTCTTCTGTCTTCACTATTTTGGCTTGTTTGCATATCGAGGGTCATTGCATTCTGTTTCATAGTTTTAATTGCCTCCTTGCTATGAGAGATTCAGGAATCTTTTATCCCCATTTAGAGTTTTCTCCTGAGCTCTAATCCTTGGTAGCCCACTTTCTTCCAGATGTTTTTACCTCAGCTTCAACATGCCCATGTAACTAAGCTCATCTTTCTCCCAAATCTGCTTCTTCTTACATTGTTTTCTACCTCAATAAATGATACCATATCTCCCAGTAACTTAAAATAGGAACTTTGTTACTAGTCACATTAATAAGTTCTATTAAAATCACTGGACTCTGACAGCTCTGCATCTGAGTTCTGTCTGCTTTCTTCACGTTGTGTATGTGTGTGTGTGTGCACGCGTGCGTGTGCATGTGCACACTCATGCTCTATCCCTGTAGGTTTTAATGATTACCCCAGTCTCTAACCCACCCTTCATATTACATAGTGCTATCAGAAAAATAAATAACAGCATAGTTCTTTCTAGAAAGCCAACTAGATCATGACTTTCCCCAACTTTAAACTCTGTCAATTATCTGTTTACCATACATAAAGTTAAACATTTTAGTTTGGACTATGAGGCTCTCTAGGATTTGTTCTTTCTTAGCAATTCAGGTCTTGGCGCATTGGCTTATGTGGCTGGCTCTCTTTCTTTTTGGAAAGCCCCTGTCCCAACCTGTAGCTGCACCTCTGTGATCTTTCAAAATTTAGATCAGGTATCTCTTTTTCCAGTTTCCAATGCACAATCCTCACCCAAGGTAGAATTACATGTCTTATCCTTTGTGAAATCTATGAGATAGAAATTAGAGTATGGACTCTGGCATTATACTTATGTCTATATTTCTGCCTCTACCACTTATTACCTGTGAGATCTTAGATAAATTTTTTAAAAATTCCTTTGTGCCTCAGTTTCCTCACCTATAAAATGGGTAGACAGTTTATCTACCAAACACGGCTATGAATTTTAAACAAAACAATAATATAAAAGCATTTAGAACAATTCCAGGCATATAAGCATCTATTACTGAAGGTTACTCATTATTTCTGTCCCCTAAATTTTTATGTGTTCTATTTATACTAAATATAGAAAGTGTTCTATCATGTTAAGGGTTACAAATTATTTCTATGTTATAAATAAATCTATTATAACTTCTTGGCACTTCTTGCCCTCCTTTGCTTGCTCGTATATCTCTCCCTGTGATAATTTAAGCTTTTTGATGATAAGGATTATGTACAATTCACTTCTGGGTTCCCAGAGAGTAGCATTCTGTCTGGTAGACAAGAATACTTCAATACTTATCTGTGGCTGAATGAGTATGGGGATAAGAGTGGAAAGCGTGGGTGCCATTTGCACTATAGGGAGAAAATCGGGTTTCAATGGGAAACTCGGCTTTGGTTAAAACATTCCCTTCTGAACAATCCAATTCTGATTCCATGGAGGGGCTAGGCCTTTTACTGTGTAGATAATTGATAGCAATAAATAATTTTTGATTTGGGAATGCAAATAAATTCAGTATTGTAGAGATTCTATTGATTCCTGTCCCTCACCATGGTAGGAGCTGATGTTGCCTCCATCTGCACTTACATTTCAATATTCATTATGTATTGTTTTTAGAGTCTTCTTTAAAGTTCTTCTAACTTCTTATCAACTTCATTAGTGATAGATTAAATAAAATCTTTAACACATGTTCATTTGCCATCTATATGAGCATCATGACTATATATATTTAGAAAACTTTAACAGTGCCAAAACTTGTCTAATAGTGATCCTGTATATCTTAGAATATTTAATGAGATGATCTGAATAAGACCCACATTAGAGATTACCTAAAACCATCCTTCCTATGAATGTCAAGATTATTATTCAAGATTATTAAAATGTATTAGTCTTTCGAGGCCAAGTTTGAAGTCTTTTGTCTAATAGGAGGCTTGACTTTAGGATCTCTGTGCTAAAACTTGCACAAGTCTTCTAACAATTCATCTCCTCCTCCCATGAGGCAGAGAACAAAGATTTTTTTTTAAGTATGTAGAGAACCATATGGGGTCATTATGGGGCTCTAGGCATATGGGATAGGGTTGTGGGAATAGTCTTGAGGATTATAGAAAGAAAGGTTTGGCAGAATAATAAAGGAAGGAAAATTGCACCTTGAACACCCTTTCAATATTTATCAAATTATAACTATTACAAAGATCATTTAACCATAAAAAGTCCACCTTAATTGGACACACTAACTTCTGGAAGATGACAAAATAGAAATTACAGAACGCTACTAAAGGAAAGCAGGTCAGCTTAGTATTGGCCAAAGAGAAAACTCTAATCTAGAGTAACTGAAGAAAAGAGTCAGTCTGAGGTAGTGGCATACCTTATGCATGGCCAACTTTAACAAGAAATGAAAGTTTACAAAGGTCAAGTGCTACAGAGTAAGAGCATAACTTGTCTTGCTTTAAAGAGAAAATCCAAGTCATTTGTAATCAACACATTAATTGTATGCAAATGTATGTGGTTAAATCTGCTCAGAAACAACAATTTTCCTAAATTAAATTAAACCTTCTGCCTCCTTACATTTTGATTACATTATTCATTTGCCTCACAGAACAAATGTAAAATCTTTAATTATCAGCATATGAATTAGTGAAATTTTGTCAAAATACAGAAATCCAGATGAAGGACTAATCAAGGAAAGTGGAGAGAAAGGATGCTGAATTTCTCATGAGATTTTTTCTGTGTTTTGTAGACGTTTCTATGTATTTCCCTCTTGTTTGGACCTGTAACTGTTGATGCTTATTCTTTGAATATCTGTTAAGTTTAAAAGATCGCTCAGTGATTAGTAGGCTTCTATAAGTTGGCTACCAAGTGTATAAGGTCCACAGTCATAGCAATAACAAGAATGATTACTTGCTGAGAATTTACAAAAGGCCAGGTCTGTGCCAGGCACTTAGAATGTAAACTCTCACAAGAACATTCTTCTTGTGAATGAAGTAAAACACCTTTTCTCTTCCTCACACTCTTTCATGGCTGTCTCTTTATTTTTCATATCAACTGAAACATCTTGCAAGAAGTACCTTTGTAAAGCCAGTAGCCACGGCCACCATCTCCCGGCCCATGCAGGTTCACATTTGATTCAGACAGACGGTAATAAAACAATGGAGCCAAGAACTGGTGGGCCATTACCTTTAATCCTAGCTCACACTGGGCGGGCAAGAAGATACACACAGTGGGAAAACACTTCCTTTCCCATTCAGGGCTCCCAAAGCCACTGACTCCTCTGAGTATTCTTTGAATCAAAGGCCCCACTAGCCTTATTCACCTCTGTTCTGCATCTCCTTCTCTGCACAAACTCTGCATAAACTGGCTTCTCCTTCAGCACTCTGTCATCTTGGCTGCCTCTCCTCTGCAATGCTGATGGCACAAACTGTGCAAGAGAGCCCCTGGTCTGCCTTATTTAATAGTGTGGAAATTAAAGCCTTTAAGCCAATATACAAATAAGAAAGTCTCTGATGCAAAGCCACTTATCTAAGGTATGAATGGGATTCCTCATAAGAGTGTACCACCCCACATCATGCAACAGTCAAGGATATGAGCAAAAGCTTAGTGTTGAGAAGATCTTAGTATTAGAAGGACATTGAAAAGATCTTAGTAATCAAAGGGTGGGAAAGGCTTAGTCTTAAAACTAAGCCATAGAGTATAAGGCCCTTGCCAGCTTATAGCCTGTCTCCCACACACAATGTAAACTATAAGTGAGCAAACATATACATCATATTTACAAACTTATTTGACCAACAACCTTCAAAGCAGGTTCTTACCATTACTGATGTTCTTGACACCTTGTCCCTTTCCTTCATATTGTTCATCATAATTTGTAAGTTCAAAATAATTTGATGCTTTATTTGCTTTGTGTCTATATCCTGCTAGACTACAAACTCCACTAGGGCACCGACCATACTTGATCTATGGACTATCATATACCCAGAATTTAGAACCTTATAAGCACTTAAAAATATTTGTTGAATAGACAAACAAAGTTCTCTAAGCTGGTAAGAAGCAGATTCCTTCTTTCAGATTCAGGTCTTTGTGAAGACAAAGCCCATACTTCTGCCAAGAGCACTTGGCTTGTGCCTCCTTCTCTCTAGAGAGCTCATCCTCTCTCTCCATTTGCCCTTTTACCTCACAGTGTCTCTGATGAAGACTTCTTGTCTTCCCTGCAAGTGAGCTGCTTTGTACATGACTGTTTCTGAAAAAAAGTTGTGAAACTTTCATTTTTAAAAACATTGTGCTATTCCGATGTCAATGGACACTGTTTTCAGCCTGCTATCTGTTAGCTTAATTGGAACCTGCCCTCTTCTTGGGAGGGCCGGGTTGTGCAAGGTGACTTCATGATGGGCAACACTAACATGAAAGCTCTCAAAGGATGTCAATAGTTAGGAAAGCTGGAGAGGATTTAAATTAAGAGATAAAAGGGATAAAGAAAAAGATGCTGACAAGTCAGAATGCAGTTTTTGGTTTTGCTGCTTTCACATTAGGTTAAAATATTGCAACAGGTTTAATAACAGAAAGCACTGGGTTTTGGACCAAAACAATGAGAAAGTGTAAAAAAAACCCCTCTAATTATGGTGATGATGAGGAAAAGGTGAGCTGGGCAACAGTTGGTTTACTAATAAAAGATGATTGTTTTTCAAAATCATACCCTCTCTTTTTTCTAGAAATGCCTTATGAAAAAAATCACATTTATTGACTCTTTCATTCACTCAGTATTTGCTAGACACAGTTATGGTATAAGAGACACAAAGTTGAAGAAATATAGACCTTGGTTACTAGCATGCTAGTAGAAAAAAATGTGAATAGACAAATAACTGCAATAGAAAATGCTTAAATTGAGTTATAGAATAAAAAGTTATAAAAGTTGAGGAGAAGAAAGAAATCTTTTTTAAAAAATCTCATGTGTTGGTGAAGATGTGGAAAAAGGGTAACCTTGTGCACTGTTGTTGGAAATGCAGATTGATATAGCCACTGTGGAAAGCAATATGGAGTTACCTCAAAAAATTAAAAAATGGAACTGCCTTATGACCCAGAGATTCCATTTCTGGGAATTTATTAATATTTTAAGAAACTCAAAATATTAATTTGAAAGAATATATGTACCCCTATGTTTCATTGCAGGATTATTTACAATAGCCACGATTTGGAAGCAGCCCAAGTGTCCATCAGTAGGTGAATGGGTAAAAAAGCTGTGGTACATATACACAATGGAATACTATGTGACCATAACAAAAAAACTTACCTCTTGTGACACCATGGATGGACCTGGAGAGCATTATGTTAAGTGAAATAAGCTTGTCAGAGAAAGACAAGTACTGTATAATTTCACACATATGTGGAATATAATCAATGAGATAAACTAACAAGCAAAATAGAGACAGACTCATACATAGAGAGCAGGCTGACAGCTGTTGGGAGTGGAAGCTGGTTTGGGGGTGTGTGGAAGGATTGAGCATAAAAGGACAAAAGAAAAGAGAAAAACTCATGGACACAGACAACAGTGTAGTGATTGCTGGAGCAGAGGAGGTAGAGGATGGTTTGGGGGGATAAATGGTGATTGAAGGAGACTTGGCTTGGGGTGGTGAACATAATACAGCGTCCAGAGATGTGTTCTCGAATCAGGCACCTAAAACCTGTATAATTATGTTAACTAGTGTCACCCCAATAAATTCAATTGAATTACTTTTTATAAACAAAAATAATTTCTTTGCCCAATTATTTCAAACAAAAAATAAAAATATCTCATGTGAGAGGTATCATTTGAGTTAAGAATCAAACAACTCTGACTGTATCGATGAAGTTGTTCATATGGGCAGAACATTTGAGATAGGGAGACTAGAAGGAATAAAGGGTCAGCTGGTAAAACCAGGAACAAGGCAAAATGTTCATATTGACTGTTGTGATGGCACAAACCGGGAAATCTTAGAAATAAAGATTAGAAAGGGGGGTTGGGAGACTGCTGTTGATGGGCCTTGAATACTCTGCTGAGGAATTTATATTTTGTTTCAGAAACAGGTATAACTGATGAAATCATTGGCCATTGATGATTAACTCTATCTCTTGCCTCTCCTTCTGGGGGTTGAGGGTGGGGTTAAAAGTTATGATCGAGCCTTGACCTTTCTGGTAACCAGTCACTATTCTGAAGCTATTTAGGGCTTCCCTCCCACTTCACCAGTTATCACATTAGCATTCAAAAAACACTTGTTATCCCTCTGGAAACTCTAAGAGTTTTAGGAACTGCTTGCCAGAAACTGGGGACAAAGACCAAATATGTATTTCTTAATATGCCATGGTACATACTGTATTATTCCAACTCTATGGAATGTTGAAAAAGGCAAAACTATATGGAGACAGTAAAATTATGAATGGCTGCCAAGAGTTGGAGGGGGAGAATAAAAGAGAAATGAGTTGGTAGAGCATAGGAGATTTCAGGGCAATGAAATTATTCTGTATGATACTATGATAGTGGGCAACATGCCAATATACATTGCCAATTCCCACAGAATATACAACACAAAGAGTGAACTCTACTGTCACCTATGGTCTTTAGGTATTAGTGAACTAATATTAATACATCACATTTGTAAAAAATAAACCATAGTAAAGCAAGATGTTAATAACAGAGGAAACTGCAGCAGGGTCGGCGGGGGGGAATATATGGGACTCTGTTCAATTTTTTTATAAACCTACAACTGCTCTAAAAATGAAATCTACTAATTAAAGTAAATAAAACAGTAAAGATAGAAGAAGATAGTTGTTTGGGATAACACATCTGTTTAATGTGACCCTCTTGAGTTTGAAGTGCTGAGATATATAAAAATTTTAGTATGGTAAGTAAAGGAATTACACAGTCCTTTACTTACCAGGTAAGATGGCCAATAAAATGCTGGGTAAAAGAGCAACAAATTGAGAAGTGATTTATACTCATTTGAAAATAGAGGGCTCCTCCACACTAAGAATACTGCCTGTATCTGGCTGACATACCTCGTGAAAGCCATAATAGATCTGGGGCTTGAACCCAAAGTGTTCTTGAGAGGAACAAACCCTTTCTCTTTGATGTCATCAAAGCTTCCATCTCCGGCAGAACCCGCATTTTCTTTTCTTCCGGAGAATAATCTAACATGTATCAAATTTGCTTTAAACTTTGAGAAAAAATATAAAAATAAATTTTTAAAGATTTTATTTATTGATTTTTAGAGAAAGGAGAGAGAGAAAGAGAAAGGTGAGGAGGGGGGATGGAGTAGAAGAGTGGGAAGCATCAACTCATTGTTGCTTGTCCTATGTACCTTGGCTGGGCAAGCCCAGGGTTTCAAACCAGTGACCTCAACATTTCAGGTCAATGATTTATCCACTGTACCACCACATGTTAGGCAAAAATTTTAAATTGAAGTGTGGAATAAAGTATCCCTGTCCTAGAATAGATACTCACAGAACTTTCTTATATATGTCTACCCACCTGTATAATATTCTGAGATAATACGCTCATTTTCCTTATCCTGAAGAATTTCCTAAATATTTGATTGGGCCCACAATCACTGATTTCCTTTCTTCTCTACTCAGGCATCACAGAGCTCAGACCTTGCTGCTTCCTGTTTGATATGAACCAAAGCAGATCTAAAACATCACCACCAGCCTAATTCTGAGACTTATTCAGTTACCTGTCTCCTCAGCTTTGAATTGAAACTCCGGCTTTTTAAAAAATTTTTAACTTTCTGAATAGTTATACATTTCCATTGTTCAAAGATAAAAAGGAAATAAAAAGATATACCATAAGAAGCCTTGCCCCCACCCTGTCGCCATTCATTCCTTAACCTTAAATTATAATTACATATATAATTTGTAAGTTGCCTAATATTTTTTCTGCGACATGACATGATAAAGCCATTATTTTTCCATATATTTTTAATATATGGTTGGATTTCTTAATGCAGTTGATGTGTAATATTTCTTATTAATATCTATTGTGTAAAGTACAATTCCTAGTTACTAAAGAATTTAAGAGAGATTTACCTAAGACCTTAAAAGAAGTTACATCTAAGAAACCCTTGAGGATTCTAACATCATAATGTTTTGGGCAAATATCCATAGCCTTCCATGATTTGGTCTCTGACCTTGCTGGAGTGACTAAACTGTTTTACAAGTTTAAACTCTGACTTCTTCTACCTGATGAACTATATTCCCTGCACTGTCCATTTCACCACAAAACTTGTCTTACTTGTTTATTTTGCAGACTCTAAGGGAAACTGAGGTGTTGGTCCCTGCCTTGTTAAGCATTTTCACCTGCTGACCATGTCTTATGACTCCAGCTGTTAGCTATATCCCCTGACTCTATATGCTGACCATGAGTCAATTGAAACTACCAATTGCTCTCATCTCACAACCCCATTTGCTGATTACTGAGTCAAAAGACCCTTGAAAGTCCAGCTGCATCCACCAATAAAAAAAATGAATAATGTAAGTTTATGGTCTTGTTTCCTTAGCAATTCATCCCTTTGACTCTCTCTTTTAAAACACTTGCCTTATTCTTCCCACATTTGAGAATGTCTTGGGTTTATGCTGAAAGCTCTGTTCTCTGATTTATAAATTAGATCAGGGAGGCGGCAAGATGGCGATGAAGTAGGCAAACGTACCAACTTCCACCTCCCAGAACCAAAGTGGATTACAACTTAATTTTAAGAACCATCATCTGGAAAAACCAACTTTAGACTAAACTAAGAGGACTCTAACCAAGGAACACTGAAGAAGCCACACTGAGACTGGTAGGAAAAGTGGAAAGCGGAGAGTGCTGCCCAGCTCCCAGAGCCAACGGCAGTCTGGAGGGACTCACGTGGTGGGAAGTGAGTTTAGCAGAGAGGGGAGGGTCCTGGGCTCCAGGAACAAAGTCCCAGCCTGCAGCCCAGAGACTAGAAGAGGCATATGGACAGTATTTAGCTGCAAAACAAGCCAGGATACTGTTTGTGAGAAAGAGAGAGATTTCTCAGACCCAGGATTCTTCTTAAAGGGACCAGTGCAGAAAACCTCTTTCACAACTAGTCACCTGAGACTCTGGGGAACAGGGAGAGAGGAGAGGACTGGAGTAGCAGGAAGAGAGAGCAATCTAGGAGGCACAGGGAGAAACACTTTTGAAGGACAGCCACCCACCCCCTGGGTTGAGTCACTCCCCAAATCTAAAGTGAATATTTCCCCGGGAACCAGCAATACCAGCAAAGGGAAGGAAAACAGCCAAACAAGCTCTCCTGCAGCATTCAGAGCAGAGTTGCTTACAAGAAGGGAGCTATCAGGGATACAGTATGAGTGCTAGGGTCTGAGCTGCAGCACCCCCACCTATACTGCTGAGGGATCACGAAAGGGTGGGTGGGAGGGTGGGTGGCGGGGGGACATAGAAGCGTGGTCCCGTCAGTGGGGGCAGAAGCTAGGCCGGCCACGACTGAGACCTGATGTGAGCTCAGTCCAGCCTGGTGGGGTTAGAAGGAGCACATGAAAGCAGTCAGACCTGGCTGCAGGCTGAGTGTGCAAGAGTGGTCCTGCCTGCAATTCCGCCTGCAGGGACAAGACGAAAGCCAGGTGAAAGCCTGAGAACTGGAGGAGAGCCGAGGCTGAGCCAGGGTTTGTGACCTGGCACACAAGCGAGCATAGTCCTGCCATAGTGGGTGGGGCAAAAGCAGGAGAATAGGCAGATACCCATGGCTGAGGCCGGGCATGCAGACCTTCCCTGGAGCCAGTCTTGCCATTGCGAGGCCATCCGTGCCTGCGGGGATGGGGTGAAAGCTGGGAATAGGCAAAGACACCTTTGAGCATAGGTATGAGGCCCTGGTTGCACTGCCAAAGCTTGCAGCCCTAGTGCGACTGTACAGCCCCTCCTGTGGGGGCACAGTGAAGGCTGAGGCTGGTTAAGGCTTGTAGCCCAGGCACATGAACACAACACTGCCCGTGGAGGAGAGGTGGAAACAGCAGTAACTAATGCAGCAGGCAGGCCCTGGAAATGCCTATACCAGAATGCCTGAGGCAGCGACAAAGGGGGTGGTGGGCCTGAAGACAGACCACACCTAGGGAACACAGAGACCATACCCATTGAACTCCTCTGGCCACAACTTTCCTATACACAGACAGAATAGGAAGGCAGAGAAATACAACCAAAATGAATCAAGAGAAATCCCCAGAAAAGAACTTGAATGACTTAGATATAAACAAATTACTGGATGCAAAGTTTAAAACAATGATTGTTAGAATGTTCAAAGATCTTAAAACAGCAATAGATGAACATAATGAGCACCTAAATAAAGAGATAGCAAATATAAAAAGGACATTGAAATAATAAAAAAGAATCAGCCAGAAATGACAAATACAATATTAGAAATGAAGACCACAATGGAAGGAATTAAAAGCAGGATGGATGAAGCTGAGAATCAAAACAGTGAGTTAGAGGACAAAATAAACAATGGCACAAAAGCAGAGCAGCAAAAAGAAAAGAGACTCAAAAAGTCTGAGAAAACTCTAAGAGAGCACTGTGACAACATGAAGAGAAATAACATCTGCATCATAGGGGTTCCTGAAGAAGAAGAGAAAGAAAAAGGGATAGAAACCATGTTCAATCAAAGCATACTAAATTGATGCAGGAAAAAGTCACACAAGTTCAAGAAGCACAGAGAATTCCATTAAATCGAAAGCAAAAGAAATCCACACTAAGACACATCATAATTAAAATACCAAAGCTAAGAGATGAAGAGAAAATATTAAAAGCTGCTAGAGAAAATAAGGCTATGACCTACAAAGGAGCCCCCATAATGATGACATCCAACTTCTCAACAGAGACACTTGAAGCCAGAAAGGAATGGCTAGAAATATTCAAAGTAATGCAGAACAAGAGCCTACAACCAAGACTACTTTATCCAGCAAGGCTATCATTTAAAATTGAAGGAGAAATAAAAAGCTTCCCAGACAAAAAATACCTTCAAAGAATTCATTAAAACCAAATCAATGCTGCAAGAAATGTTAAGGGGCCTGTTGTAAACAGAACAAAGGGGGAAAAGAATATAGTAAAAGAGGATGATAGCTTTAAAGAATAAAATGGCAAAAAACAGCCTGACCAGGCGGTGGTACAGTGGATAGAGTGTCTGACTGGGATGCAGAGGACCCAGGTTCGAGATCCCGAGGTCACAAGCTTGAGTGCAGGCCCATCTGGCTTGAGCAAAAGCTCACCAGCTTGGACCCAAGGTCCCTGGCTCCAGCAACGGGTTGCTCAGTCTGCTGAAGGCCCGTGGTCAAGACACATGTGAGAAAGCAATCAATGAACAACTAAGGTGTCACAACGGCAATGAAAAACTAATGATTGATGCTTCTCATCTCTCCATTCATGTCTGTCTGTCCCTATCTCTCTCTCTCTCTCTCTGACTCTCTATCCCTGTAAAAAAAAGGCAATAAACAACTACATATCAATAATAACCTTAAATGTAAATGGATTAATGATCCAATCAAAAGACATAGGGTAGCTGTGTGGATAAGAAAACAGGACCCATACATATGCTGTCTATAAGAGACACATCTCAAAACAAAAGATACACATAGACTAAAAGTTAAAGAATGGAAAGAAATATTCATGCAAATGAAAATAAAAAGAAGAGCTGGGGTAGCAATACTTATATCAGACAAAATAGACTTTAAAACAAAGCCTATAGTAAGAGATAAAGAAGGTCACTACATAATGATAAAGGGAGCAATTCAATAGGAAGATATAACCATTATAAATATCTATGCACCTAATATAGGAGCACCTAAATATATAAAGCTGACTTTGATAGATATAAAGGGCAAGGTCAACAGCAATACTATAATAATAGGGGATTTCAATACCCACTAACATCACTAGATAGATCTTCAAGAAAGAAAATTAACAAAGAAACATCAGACTTAAAGGACACACTAGATCAACTGGATTTAATAGATATCTTCAGAACTTTTCACCCAAAAGCAGCAGAATATACATTCTTTTCAACTGCTCATGGTATATTCTCTAGAATAGACCACACGTTAGGGCACAAAAGAGGTCTCAACAAATTTAAGAAAATTAAAATCAAATCAAGCATTTTCCCTGATCACAATGGCATAAAACTAGAAATCAACCACAACAGAGAAACTGAAAAATACTCTAACACATAGAAACTAAACAGCATGATATTAAATAATGAATGGGTTAACAATGGGATCAAAGAAGAAATTAAAAAATTCCTAGAAACAAATAATAACAAGCACACAACAACTAAAAATTTATGTGACAGCTAAAGCAGTACTGAGAAGAAAGTTCATAGCACTACAGGAATACCTTAAAAAGTTACAAAAAGCTCAAATAAACAACCTAACTCTGCATCTAAAAGAACTAGAAAAGAACAGCAAGTAAAGCCCAGAGATAGTAGAAGGAAGGAAATAATAAAGATCAGAGCAGAAATAAATAACATAGAGGCTAAAGAAACAATACAGAGGATCAATGAAGCCAAGAGCTGGTTCTTTGAAAGGGTAAACAGGATTGATGAACCTTTAACCTGACTCACCAAGAGAAAAAGAAAAAGAGGACTCAAAATTAGAAATGAGAGTGGAGAAATAACAACTGACACAACAGAAATACAAAATATTTTTAAGAAAATACTATGAAGGACTGTATGCCAAAAAATTAAACAACCTAGGTGAAATGAACAAATTCCTTGAAACATATAATCTTTCAAAAATCAATCTGGAAGAATCAGAAAATCTAAGCAGACCAATTACAACAAATGAAATCAAAACAGTTATCAAAAAACTCCCAACAAACAAAAGCCCTTGGCCAGATGGCTTCACTGCTGAATTCTAACAAAGATTCAGAGAAGAACTAACTCCTATCCTTCTCAAGCTATTTCAAAAAATTCAAGAGGAAAGAAGACTTCCAAGCTCCTTTTATGAGGTGAGCATAATTCTGATTCCAAAACCAGGCAAAGACAACACAAAGAAAGAAAATTATAGGCCAATTTCCCTGATGAATTTAGATGCTAAAATTCTCAACAAAATATTAGCAAACCAAATCCAGCAATATATGAACAAATCATACATCATGATCAAGTGGGATTTATTCTGGGTAGGCAAAGATGGTACAATATTCATAAATCAATCAATGTGATTCATCACATAAACAAAAGGATGAAGAAAAACCACATGATAATTTTAATAGATGCAGAAAAAGCATTTGATAATATCCAGCATCCATTTATGATCAAAACTCTCAGCAAAGTGGGAATACAGAAAACATACCTCAACATGATTAAGGCCATCTATGAAAAACCCACAGCCAACCTCATAATTAATGGGCAAAAATTAAAAGCAATCCCCCTAAGATCAGGAACAAGACAGGGGTTCCCTGTTTCACCACTCTTATTCAACATTGTCCTAGAAGTTCTAGCTATAGCAATCAGACAAGAAGAAGAAATAAAAGGAATTCAGATTGGAAAAGAAGAAGTAAAACTATCATTATTTGCAGATGATATGATACTGTATATAAAAATTCCTAAAGTCTCAGTAAAAAAAACTACTGGACCTGATAAATGAATTCAGCAAGGTTGAAGGGTATAAAATTAATGCACAGAAATTAGAGGCATTTTTATACAGCAACAATGAGCTGTCAGAAAGAGAAATTAAGGAAACAATTACCTTCGCTATTGCAACAACAAAAAAATAAAGTACCTAGGAGTAAATTTAATTAAGGAGGTTAAAAACTTGTACTTGGAAAATTACAAAACATTGATAAAAGAAATCAAGGAAGATATAAAAAAGTGGAAGCATATACCATGCTCATGGCTAGGAAGAATAAACATCATCAAAATGTCTATACTACCCAAAGCAATTTATAAATTCAATGCAATACCAATTAAAATACCAATGACATACTTCAAAGATATAAAACACATATTCCAAAAATTTATATGGAACCAAAAAAGAACACAAATAGCCTCAGCAATCTTGAAAAAGAAGAATAAAGTGGGAGGTATCACATTTCCTGATATCATGTTATACTACAAGGCCATTGTACTTAAAACAGCTTGGTACTGGCATAAGAACAGGCATATAGATCAATGGAACAGAACAGAGAACCCAGAAATAAACCCACACCTTTATGGACAACTGATATTTGACAAAAAAGGTAAGAGCATACAATGGAGTAAAGACACTCTCTTTAACAAATGGTGTTGGGAAAATTGGACAGCTACCTGCAAAAAAATGAAACTAGACCACCAACTTACACCAGTCACAAAAATCAACTCAAGATAGATAAAAGACTTATGTAAGTTGTGAAACCATAAACATCTTAGAAGAAAACATAAGCAGTAAGCTTTCCTAAATCTCTTGCAGCAATGTATTTGCTGATTTATCTCCACAGGCAAGTGAAATAAAAGATAGGATAAATAAATGAGACTATATCAAACTAAAAAGCTTTTGTACAGCTAAAGACAATATGAACAGAATAAAAAGACAAACCATACAATGGGAGAACGTATTTGACAGTACATCTGGTAAGGGGTTAATAACCAAAATATATAAAGAACTTGTAATACTCAAAATCAGGAAGACAAACAATGTAATCAAAAACTGGGCACAAGAAATGAATAGACATTTCTCCAAAGAGGACATACAGATGGCCAATAGGCATATGAAAAAATGTTCAACATCACTAATCATTAGAGAAATGCAAATTAAAACCACAATGAGATATCACCTCACACCAGTCAGAAAAGCACTCATTAACAAAACAACACAGGATAAGTGCTGGCAAGGATGTGGAGAAAGGGGAACCCTCCTGCTCTGCTGGTGGGAATGCAGACTGGTGCAGCCACTGTGGAAAACAATATGGAGATTCCTCAAAAAATTAAAAATGAAAACTGCCTTTTGACCCAGCCATTTCACTTTTAGGAATATATCCCAAGAACACCATATCACTTATTCAAAAAAAGAAATGCGCCCCCATGTTTATGGCAGCATTGTTCACAGTAGCAAAGATCTGGAAACAGCCCAAGTGTCCGTCAGTGGACGAGTGGATTAAAAAGCAGTGGTACATATATACAATGGAATACTATGGGGTTATGAAAAAGAAGGAAGTATTACCTTTCGCAACAATATGGATGGACCTAGAAACTATTATGTTAAGTGAAATAAGCCAGGCAGAGAAAGAAAAATATCATATGACCTCACTCATTTGAGGAATCCAAGGAACAATGTGAACTGAGGAACAAAATTAAACCTGAAGGAAAGGGGGGAGGGAGCTTTAGGGAGGGGGACAAAGTATATGTTGAGGGGAATATGGGGAAGGGGGGATGAAATTGTGGTGACACTGGAATCTATGTAAACACAATAAATTAAATTTTAAAAAAGGAAAAACAAACAAACAAAAAACAAATTAGATCAGAATAAAATTGCCTTTAATTTCTCTGAAGAGTCCTGTGGAACTTTCCTTTATGTCCTACATTTCTATTTTTTCTGTTCCAAATTACAGGTTTCTAAAATGTGATTTGCATTTATGATATCCTACAGGTTTTCATAGACTCAATCAAGAGTTTAATTTTATTGAATAGATGGTATAACCTCATAATCTTAGTTTTACCTATGGTAGGAAACTTTCCCATTTAATTGATATGAGATCAAATTTTCAGATCCCTCTGAAATTTCCATGAGAACTATCTGAGCCATGTTATTCCATTTCTCATATATTGAATGCTTCCCTTTCCAGTGACACTTAAAATAGTTGTCCAAAGTAAATGATGTCACTTTCCCATTTCTCATTTCTTCCTCAATCAACCCTTTCCACTTTGACTCTGTCCTCACCATGCGACTAGGACTGGTCCCTCAATAACAGCAGTAATTTCCATACTGACAAAACTGGTGGTGACACAGCTCTTGTCCTACCAGACCTCTCAACAGCAATTGGTAGTTATCCCACTTTCCTTAAGAAACTTTCTTTTCTCTATTCCTGAACATTACTTTGCTAATTTCTCTCTTTTTTTTTTAGTATTTTTTAATTTTAATTTATTGTGTTTACATAGATTCTAGTGTCCCCCGAATCCATTCCCCCTCCCCCATGTTCCCCTCAACATTCCCCTTGTCCCCCTCCCTGAAACACCCTCCCCCCCTCCGTCCAGGATTTGCTGTCCTGCTCTCTATAACGGTGTGTTATGTGTATATAATTTCACCAATCTCTTTCCCTTCTCTGATCCCATCCTCTCATCTCCTTTCCCACTGTCCGCTTTCCCTCTGGTCCCTTTGATCCTGCCTCTGCCTCTATTCCGTTCCTCAGTTGATATTGTTTATTGGATTCTTCAAATGAGTGAGGTCATATGATATTTTTATTTCTCTGCCTGGCTTATTTCACTTAGCATAATAGTTTCTAGTTCCATCCATGTTGTCGCAAAAGGTAAGATTTTCTTCTTTTTCACTTTTAGTTGCCTTTCAGTCCTATATACTTACTGCATTGTTACAGCTTAAATATTGATATGCTGCAGGAATTGGGTCAGGGTTCTATTGTGAACAATCCATGCTTTCTCTTTAGGTGACCTTATCAAGTACTTTGGCTTGAAATATCTTCTAGGTAGCAAGGATTCTCAGGGATGTATTTCCATTTCTGACTTTCCCTCTGAATTCCAGATTCATAAACTCAACTGTCCACCTAACATCCCCACTTGAGTATCTAATAGGTCATTTCAAATCTAGTATATTCAAACAGAATTTCTCCTCCCCACGTTTCCTCCATCTTGGTAGCACCACTATCTACCAAGTTCTTCATGTTGCAATCTGGGTGGCCTCCATGTTGGTCTATTCATCCCACCCTCGATGTTGATTTCACCTTTAAAGCCATCTTGAATTTAGTCACTTTTCTTCCTCTACATGACTATCACCTTAGACCAGCTACCATCATCTTCAGCCTAAATCACTGCATTATGTCACTTTAATTGCTTAAAACCTGCTGTATTAACTTGTTAGGGCTGCCATATGAAAGTACCACAAACTAGGTGACTCAAATAACAAATTAATAGTCTTACAGTTCTGGGGGTTAGAAGTCTGAGATCAACTTGTCAGCAGGTTTCTAACTTTTGCTTGTAGGTGGCTATCTTTCTTCTGTGTCTTTACATGGTCATTCCTCTGTGTGTCTGTATCCTAATTTCCTCATTTTATAAGGACATCAATCATAATGGATTAGGAACCTTAATGGCTTCATTTTTATCACTTTAAAGATACTATGTCCAAATATAGACACATTTTATTTATCTATTTACTTATCTATTATTATTTTTTATTATTATTAATTTTAATGGGGTGACACCAATAAATCAGGGTACATATGTACAATCTTATCTATTATTTTATTGTAGTAAGAACACAACATGAGTTTTATTCTCTTAACAAATTTTAAGTGTACAATAATAATACATTATTATTGAATATAGGTACTTAATGGAAAATTTGCACCTTTGATAAATAACCCCCCATTATCCCCCCCTCTCCAGATCCTGGCAACCACCATTCGGGTCTTTGATTTTATAAATTTGGTTATTTTTTGATATCATGTAAGTGAAATAATGCAGTACTATCTTTTTGTGGCTAGCTTATTTTATTTAGTATATTGTCCTTAGAATTTATCCATATTGTCACATATTGAACAATTTCCTTTTTTTAAAGCTAAAGAGTATTTGATTTTATATTTGTACCACATTTTCTTTATCTATTCATCTTCTGATACAAATTTTGGTATTTTCTACTTCCTAGCTATTGTTAATAATACTATGATGAACATGGGAGTGTACATATCTCAGGGAGATCTGAATTTCGATTCTTTTAGAAATACACAGAAGTGGGATGCTGGATCAATGTATAGATCAGTGTATTGTCAGCGTATAGAAATGGTAGTTCTATTCTTAATTTTTTAAGAAATCCTAATACTGGTTTCCATAATGACTGCATAATTTTGTATTCCTCTTGACAATGTACAAGGGTTCTAATTTCTCCACATTCTCACCAACACTTGTTACCTTTTAAAAAATATATATAGTAGCCATCCTGATGTGTATAAGGTTATATACTTCATTGTGGTTTTGATTTGCATTTTCCTGATGATTTATGACAGTAAG
Organism: Rhynchonycteris naso; assembly: GCA_037038555.1. NCBI lineage: Eukaryota > Metazoa > Chordata > Mammalia > Chiroptera > Emballonuridae > Rhynchonycteris > Rhynchonycteris naso. The sequence goes on along the minus strand of CM072996.1, from coordinate 107,884,204 downwards.
CATTTTTTTTCATACATCTTTTGATCATTTGTATGTCTTCTTTGGAAAAATGTCTATTCAGGTCCTTATCATGTTTTCTAAATTGGGTTATTAGTTTGTTGTTGTTGAGTTGTATAAATTTCTTATATGTTTTAGACATTAATTTCTTATCAGCTCTATGGTTTGTAAATATTTTCTTTCATTCTGTAGATTATGTTTTCACTCTGTTGATTGTTTTCTTTGTTGTGCAGGAAGTTTTTACTTTGATGTAATCCCATTTTTTGTTGTTATTGTTGTCTGGACTTTTGGGGTAACATCCATGAAATAATTGCCAAGACCAATGTTAAAAAGCTTTTTTTGTATGTTTTCTCCTAGGGTTTTATAGTTCTATAGTTTCAAATGCTAGATTTAAAATTATACTCCATTTTGAGCTGATTTTTGTGTATAGTGTAAGATAAGTATCCAACTTTATTCTTTTACATATGGATATCCCGTTTTCCAAACACCATTTGTTGAAGAGACAATATTTTCCCCATTCTGCATTCTTAGACCCATGTTGAAGATCAATTGACCATATATATATGAATTTATTTCTGAGATCTCTATTCCATTTTATTTGTATATATGTCTGTCTTTATGGAAGTACCATACTGTTTTCTTTTCTTTTTTTTTTTTTAATTCATTTTAGAGAGGAGACACAGAGTGAGAGAGAGAGAGAAAGAGAGAAAGGGGGGAGGAGCTGGAAGCATCAACTCCCATATGTGCCTTGACCAGACCAGTGCAGAGTTTTGAACTGGAGACCTCAGTGTTCCCAGGTCGTCGCTTTATCCACTGTGCCACCACAGGTCAGGCCCATACTGTTTTTATTACTGTAGCTTCATAATATATTTTGAAATCAGAAAGTGTGGTACCTCTAGTTTTGTTCTTTCTCAGGACTTATTTGGCTGTTTGTGGTCTTATGTGGTTCCATATAAATTGAAGAATAGTGATTTTTTTTAATTTTTATAAAATATATCTTTGGCATTTTTACAGGGATTTCATTGAATATGTACATCACTTTGCTTAGTATGAACATTTTAACAAGATTAAGTTTTTCAGTTCATAAATATGAGATGTCTCTTCATGTTTTCAGTGTCTTGTTTAATTTTTTTCATCAATGTTTTATAGTTTTCAAAATATAAATCTTTTACCTCCTTAGTTAATTTTATTTTTAAGTATTTTTTGATACTATTGTAAATGAATTGCATTTCAAGGCTTTTAAAAATACAGTTATTGTCAGTGTATAGAAATTGATGTATATTAATTTTGTATCTTATAATTTTACTGAATTTGTGTATCAGTTTTAATAGATTTTTAAAATAAGTTCTTTGGATTTTTCTACACATAAGATCATGATGTTTGCAGATAGGGACAATCTGACATCTTTTCAAATATAAATGGTTTTTTTTCCTTACCTAATTTCTCTCTGGCTAGAATTTTTAGTATGTTAGGTAGAAGTGGTAAGAGTATCCTTACCTTCTTTCTAATACTGGAGGAGAAACTCAGTTTTCACCATTGAGCATAATATTAGATTTTCTTATATGGTCTTATATTTTGAGGTATTTTTCTTCTATTGCTAGTTTGTTGTATCTTTTTAATAAAAAAGAGTGTTAGATTTTGTCAAATGCTTTTTCTACATCTATTTGCATATAGTTTTTATTCTTCATTCTGTCAACATGGTATATTACATTTATTAGTTTGTATATATTGAACAACATTTGCACCCCAAAGATAGTTCTTACTTGATGATGGTGTATGATACTTTTAATGTGCTGTTGGATTTAGTTTGCTAGTATTTTGTTGAGGATTTTGCATCTGTGTTCATCAGGCCTTGTAGTTTTCTCATGGTATCTTTGTCTAGCTATGACATCAGGATAATTCTGGCTTCCAAAAACTAGTTTTAAAAGATGGCCTACTTTTCAATTTTTTGGGGAGAGATTGAGAAAGATAGATGTTAATTCTTCTTTAAATGGTTGATAGAATTCACCAGTGAAATCTTCTGATCTTGGGCTTTTCTTTACTGGGGAGGTTTTTGATTACTGATTTAATCTTCATGCTAGTTATAGATCTGTTTAGGCTTCTATTTCTTCATGAGTAGATTGTAGATTTATAAAAATTTATATATTTTTTTCTAGATTATCCAGTTCATTGCATATAATTTTTTCACTTAGTTGTGCCATTGATTTCTTCTCATGTGTTCCCTGATTGGGGCTTGAACCAGCAACCCTGGGTTCAAACCAGTGACCTCAGAACTCCAGGGTGACACTATTATTATTTATAGTAGTCTCTTATGACTCTTTTTACTCCTGTATTATCAGTGGTAATGTTTCTTCTTTCATTTCTGATTTTATTTATTTGAGATTTTTCTCTTCTTTCTTAGGCTAGCTAAAGGATTTTCAATTTTGCTTTTTGTTTAAAAAACCCAACCTTATTTTTTTGACGCTTTTCTATTTTTTTTTTTAATTTTATAATTCCTTCATCTTGGTTATTTGTTATTTTCTTCCATCTTCTAACTTTGGGCCTCTTTTGTTTTTCTTTTTGTAGCTCCTTGAGGTGTAACTTTGAGTTGTCTTTTGAGATCCTTCTTTTTTAATGTAGACATTTATTGCTACAGACTTAATCTCTTAGTATTGCTTTTGCTGCATTTCATAAATTTTGATATGCTATATTTTAATTTTATTTAGCTTGAAATAGTTAATGATTTCTTATTTACTCTTTAGCTCAATTGTTTTTCAGGAGTATACTGTTTAATTGCTAAATTTTTGTGAAGTTTCCAGTTTTCTCTCTGCTGTTGATTTTTAGTGTCACTTATTTCTAGTCAAAGATACTAAATATAATTTTAATTCTATTAAATATGTTGTGACTCATTTTTTTTGTATTTTTCTGAAGTGAGAAGTGGGGGGGTGAAGCAGGGGAGTCAGACATACTCCCACATGCACCCAGCTGGGATCCACCCAGCATGCCCACCAGGGGGCTATGCTTGGCCCCTCTGGGGACGTTGCTCTGCTGCAATAGGAGCCATTTTAGTGCCTGAGGTAGAGGCCATGGAGCCATTCTCAGTGCCCAGGCCAACTTTGCTCCAATGGAGTCTTGGCTGCAGGAGGGGAAGAGAGAGATAGAAAAAAAGGAGAAGGGGAGGGGAGAAGTAGATGGGCACTTCTCCTGTGTGCCCTGGAGGGGAATCAAACCCGGGACTTCCACACGCTGAGCTGACACTCTACTGCTGAGCCAACTGGCCAGGGCCTGTTATAACTCCTTTTTGACATAATTTGTGATCCATCCTAGAGAAAAATTCATGTGCCCTTGGGAAGAATGTGCATTTATTCTTTTTGGTCCTTTAAGTACAGTTTGTCAGTAGCATTGTTAAACTCATTTGTTTCCTTATTGATCTTCGATCTAGATGTTCTAGGCAGTCCCAAAGTCTTTTACTATTGTTGTATTACAGTGTATTTCTTCCTTTAGTTCTGTCAATATTTGCTCTAAATTTAGGTGCTGTAATCCTCTGTGTATAAATGTTTATAATTGTTACATCTTCCAGTTGGCTTGGTTCTTTTATCATTATGTAATGTTCTTTGTCTCTTGTGACATTGTTTGACTTAAAGTCTATTTTGATTAATTAAGTGTAGCCATTTCTGCTCTCTTTTGGTAACCAATTGCTTTGAATATTTTTCTTCATTCCTTCGGCTTCAGACAATATATGTTTTTAAATTTTTAAAATTTTTCCTTTATTATTAATTTTAATGGGGTGACATTGATTAATTAGGGTATATAGATTCAGAGAAAACATCTTCAGGTTATTTTGACATTTGAATATGTTGTATACTCATCACCCAAAGTCAAATTGTCCTCTGTCACTTTCTATCTGGTTTTCTTTGTGCCTCTCCCCTCCTCCAACCCCTCTCCCTCCTCACTTTCTCTCTGCCCAGTAATCACCACATTCTTGTCCATGTCCCTGAATCTCATTTTTGTGTCTCACCTATGAATGGAATCATATAGTTCCTAGTTATTTTCTGATTTACTTATTTCACTCAGTCTAATGTTATCAAGGTCCATCCATGTTGTTGTAAATGATCCTATGTCATCATTTCTTTCTTACAGCTGAGTAGTATTCCATAGTATATATGTACCACATCTTCTTTATCCAGTCATCTATTCAAGGGTTTTTTGGTTGTTTCCATGTCTTGGCCACTGTGAACAATGCTGCAGTGAACATGGGCTGCATGTGTATTTACGTACCAATGTTTTTGAGTTTGGGGGGGTATATACCCAGTAGAGGGATTGTTGGGTCATATGGTAGTTCTATTTTTAGTTTTTTGAGGTACCACCATACTTTCTTCTATAATGGTTTACTACTTTACATTCCCACCAACAGTGGATGAGGGTTCCTTTTTCTCCACAGCCTCTCCAACACTTGTTATTACCTGTCTTGTTGATAATAGCCAATCTAATAGGTGTGAGGCGGTATCTCATTATAGTTTTGATTTGCATTTCTCTAATAGCTAATGAAGATGAGCATCTTTTCATATATCTGTTGGCCATTTGTATTTCTTCCTGGGAGAAGTATCTGTTCATGTCCTCTTCCCATTTTTATATTGGATTGTTTGCTTGTTTGTAGTTGAGTTTTATAAGTTCTTTGTATATTTTGAATATTAGACCCTTATCTGTGCTGTTGTTTGAAAATATCATCTCTCTTTTAGTTGGCTGTCTGTTTGTTTTGTTGTCAGTTTTTCTTGCTGTGCCAAAGCTTTTTAGTCTGATGTAGTCCCATTTATTTATCTTTGCCATCACTTCCCTTGCCTTTGGAGTCAAATTTATAAAGTGCTCTTTATGGCCAAGGTCCATGAGTTTAGTACTTATGTTTTCTTGTATGTAATTTATTGTTTCAGGTCTTATATTTGGGTCTTTGATTCATTTTGAATTAATTTTAGTACAAGGGGACAAACTGTAGTCAAGTTTCATTCTTTTGCATGTGGCTTTCCAGTTTTCCCAGCACCATTTATTAAAGAGACTTTCTTTTCTCCATTGTGTGTTTTTGGCCCCTTTATCAAAAATTATTTGACCATATATATGTGGTTTTATTTCTGGGCTTTTTATTCTGTTCCATTGGTCTGAGTGTCTATTTTTCAGCCAATACCATGCTGTTTTGATTATTGTGACTCTATAATATAATTTGAAGTAAGGTATTGTTATGCCCCAGCTTTGTTCTTTTTTCTTAGAAGTAATTTGGCTATTTGAGGTTTTTTATATTTCCATATGAACTTGATGATTTTTTGTTTCATTTCTTTAAAACGACATTGGAATTTTGATGGGAATTGCATTAAATTTGTATATCGCTTTGGGTAATATAGTCATTTTTGACTATAACAAGAACAAAAAATATTTTTTCATTTTATTGTATCTTTTTCGATTTCCTTTAACAATGCTTTGTATTTTTCATTATATAGGTAATTTACATTCTTTGTTATGTTTATTCCTAGGTATTTTATTTTTTTTGTTGCAACAATGAAGGGGATTATTTTTTTGAGTTTATTTTCTGATGTTTTATGTTGGCATATAGAAAGGCAATACTTCTTGTATATTACTTTTGTATCCTGCAACCTTACTGTATTGGTTTATTGTTTCTAGTAGTCTTTTTGTGGAGTCATTGGGGTTTTTGATGTAGAGGACATATTATTTGCAAAAAGTGAAACCTTTACTTCTTCTTTCCCAATATAATGCCTTTTATTTCTTTCTCTTGTCTGATTGCTCTGGCTAGAACTTCCAGCACTATGTTGAATAAGAGTAGAGAGAGTGGACAACCTTGTCTTCTTCTTGATCTTAGAGAAAAACATTCTCAATTTTATGTCATTTCAAATGATGTTAACTGATGGTTTATCATAAATGGCCTTTATTATGTTGAGATATTTTCCTTCTATACCCATTTTGTTGAGTGTTTTAAACATAAAATTGTGCTGTCTTTTATCAAATGCCTTTTCTGCATCTATTGATAGGATTATATGATTTTTGTTCTGTGTTTTGTTGATATGGTATATTATGTTAACCATTTTGCGTATGTTGAACCATCCTTGTAATTCTGGGATGAATCCCACTTGATCATGATCATGATGAATTATATTTTAATGTGTTTTTGTATTTAATTTGCTAGTATTTTGTTTAGTATTTTAGCATCTGTATTCATGAGAGATATTGGTCTGTTTTCTTTCTTTGTGTTGTCCTTGCCAGGTTTTGGTATGACTGCTATGTTAGCCTCATAAAATGTGTTTGGAAGTATTGTTTCTTCTTCAATTTTTTGGAAGACTTTAGTAGAATAGAAACCAAGTCTTCTTTGAATGTTGGATAGAATTCACTAGTATTGCCGTCTGGCCCTGGACTTTTATTTTAGGTCATGTTTTTGATAGTTGTTTCTATTTTCTTCCTGCTTATGGGTCTGTTTAGGCTTTCTACTTCTTCATGACTCAGTCTAGGAAGATTGTCTTGTTCTAGGAATTTACCCATTTCTTCTAGATTGTTAAATTTGGTGGCATATAGTTTTTCATAGTATTCTACAAGAATTCTTTGTATATCTATGCTATCTGTGGTGAGTTTTCCTCTTTCATTTCGGGATTTTGTTTATATGAGTCCTTTCTCCTTTTTCCTTAGTGAGTCTTGCCAAGGGTTTTTCAATTTTGTTGATCTTTTCAAAGAACTAGCTTCTTGTTTTATTGATTTTTTTCTATAGTTTTTCTGTTCTCTATTTTGTTTATTTCTGCTCTGATTTTTATTATTTTCTTTCTTCTTCTGGTTTTGGGTTGCCTTTGTTCTTCTTTTTCTATTTCCCTAAGATGTGAAGTTAAGTGGTTTACTTGGGCTCTCTCTTTTTTGTTCATATAAGCCTGTAGTGATATGAACTTTCCTCTTATTACTGCTTTTGCTGCGTCCCAGAGATTCTGATATGTCGTATTGTTATTTTCGTTTGTCTGTATGTAACTTTTGATATTTGCTTTTATTTCTTCAACTCATTTATTTTTTATAAGCATGTTGTTTAATTTCCACATTTTTGTGTGTTTATTTACCTCTTCTTTGCAGATGAATTCTAGTTTTAAAGCTTTATGGTCAGAGAATATGCTTGGTATAATTTCAATCTTTCTGAATTTGTTGATGTTATTTTTGTGGCCCAACATATGGTCAATTCTTAAGAATGTTCCATGTACAATGGAAGAAAATGTGTACTCTGGCACTTTGGGATGAAATGTCCTGTAGATGTCTATCATATCCAATTGTTCTAGTGTTTTGTTTAAGGCCAATATTTCTTTATTGATTTTCTGTTTGGATGAATGAACTAAAGCCGTCAGCAGTGTAGTGAGGTCTCCAAGTACGATTGTATATTTGTTGGTTTTTATCTTTAGGTCAGTTAGTAGCTGTCTTATATATTTTGGTGCTCCTTGGTTTTTTGCATATATATTAAGAAGTGTTATGTCTTCTGGATTCTATGTCCCCTTTATCGTTATGAAATAACCATTTTATGTCTCTGGTTACCTTTGCTGTCTTGTAGTCAGCATTTTAGCTGTCCTATAGTCAGACATGAGTATGGCTACATCTGCTTTTTATTTCTTTTAATGTTATTTGCTTGGAGTATTGTTTTTCAACCTTTCACTTTAAATTTGTTTTTTCCTTGTAGCTTAGATGTGTTTCTTGTAGGCAGCATGCAATTGGATTTTCTTTTTTAATACATTCTGCTACTTTGTGTCTTTTTATTGGTGAGTTCAATCCATTTATATTTAGTATAATTATTGACACTTGAGGGTTTTCTATTACCATTTTATATATTGCTTTCTGATAGTTTTGTAACTTGTTTGTTTTTTTCTTTTATTTTTCTATCATTGGTTTTGTTTGGTTGTAATCTATACTTCTTTCTTCTGTTACTTCTTTTTTCAGGCCATGTGCTCTGTGGTGATTTTTTCCAGGGATGGTTACCATTAAGTAATGGAAAGAATACATATCATGTTCATTGTAGTACATTATCTTATGAGTGCTTCTGTGCTCCATCCTACTTTGCTACTGTTAATCTTTGTCCTCTTCCCTTTTTTGTTTTTGTTGTCACAGACTAATCTTGTTTTTATTGTGATCTTGATGGATATTTTATTTGTAGTTTTGTTCTTTGTATCTGGTTGGAAAACCCCCCTTTTGTATTTCCTGAAGTGGTGGTTTTCTGATGATAAATACCTTCATCTTTTCTGTATCAATGAATGTTTTTATTTCTTCTTCATATTTGAAGGATAGCTTTGATGGATATTGTATTCTTGGTTGGAAGTTTCTCTCTTTCAGATCTTTAAATATTGGGGTCCACTCTCTTCTAGCCTGTAGAGTTTTTGCTAAGAAATCTGATTTAATAGGCCTTCCTTTTTATGTTATATTCTTCTTTTCCCTGGCTGCCTTGAGAATTTTTCTTTGTTATTGGTTTGTGCCAATTTCATTATGATGTGCCTTGGAGTAGGTTTGTTAGGATTAAGATAATTCAGTGTTCTGTTTGCTTCTTAAATTCAAGGCCTTAATTCTTTCTATAGGCTTGGGAAGTTCTTGTCTATTATTTGTTTGAATATGTTCTCCATTCCATTTTGTCTCTCTTTTTCTTCTGATATACCCATTATTCTTATGTTTCTCTTTCTGATTAAGTCAGAGAATTCCTTTAGGGCTTTCTTATTTTTTAAAAATTTGTGAGTCTCTCTCCTCTTTCCTCTGTAGTGCCTCTAGTTGCCTTTTATGTTACTAATTCTTTCCTCTATCTGGCCTGTTCTATTAGTTAAGCTTATTACCTCATTTCACAGTTCATGAATTGAGTTTTTCATCTCTGTTTGATTCATTTTCATAGTTTCAAATTTTTTGGTGATGTATTCTTTTTGTTTGTTGAATTGTTTATTGAACTCCCTAAATTGCCTTTCTGTGCTTTCTTGTATATCCTTGAGTATTTTTAGGACTTCAATTTTAAATTCTCTGTCATTTAACTCTAGTTTCCAAGCTATTGACATTTTTTAATATATTTTTTTCTCATCTATCTGAGCTACATTTCTGTCTTTTTTATCCATGATATTTGATTTATTTTTTCTTAGTGGCATTTGAGAGTGGTATTGTTAATAACACTAATAATAGTTGATAAAAATTAATAAAAAAATTTTTTTTAGAAAATACAGTGAAAAAATGAAAATTCTATTGTGCTAAATGGAACAAAAACTACATAGAACAGAGGGCCTGAGTTGGGGGAAAGTGACAAAGAGACAAAAACAAGGTAAAAACCCACAAAATGCCACAAGAAAAAAATTTGAATCAAAAATAAAACAACTTTTTTGTAAATGATGGTCTAATGAGAAAAAAAATGAAAGAGAAAAAAAGGAAAATATGAAAAAGAGATAAAAGAAAAAAATAATGTGAAAAAGGAAGATTCTATTTTATTAAGTGGAACAAAAACTACATAGAATGGAGAGCTGGAGTTGGGGGAAATGATAAAGAGATAAAAAGAAAAGTAAAAAGCACACAAAATGCCACAAAGAAAAAATTTAAATCCAGAATGAAATAATTTGTTTGTGAGTGAGGATCGAATGAGAAAAAACACTGAAAGAGAAAAGAAGAAACAAAACAAGAAAGAGAGAAAAAAAAGAGAAAGAAGAAAGAGAAAGTTAAGGTAACCCTCATAGAAAAAAAAAAAGAATGGAAAATGCAACACCCTATGGGTGATGGAGTTCAAAATGAAAAAGAAGGAATAAAATGGAAAGAGAATAAAATTACCATGGTGAAAGAAAAGAAAGATAAATAATACAAGGAAAAAAATGGAAAGGTTATAAAGACTGGATTTTTCCTGGTTTTGAGAGGTTATCTTCATCCTTTTTCTTCTTTCTCTCTCTCGTTGGCCAGTGGCACTGTACCCCAGGTTCTGCTCCTGTGGCACTCTTAGGCAGAGATTTGCAGTTGATGTGTCGCTGTGGCGATGACATAAACTAGGCCTCAGTCCTGTTGGTAAGCAGGGCTTGTTGGCATTTGCAGGCTCCGACAATGGGAGAGTCCGTTTTCCCAGAGCCCCTCCCCACATCTCTTCTTACTAAGCCAGCTGCCTGGGGAACCAGCTGTGGAGTTGCCCCAGCCACTGCTTGGAGAGCAAGGGGCTCTACGAGCTGTCAAATCCCTGCTCAAAGCAGGGTTCTGGGTAAGATTTTGCCAGCCAGAGCCTCCAACATAATCAGGCAGGGCTAGGAGCCAATTACTTTTCAGGTGTCTTTCTATGAGCCTTCGGGCATGTCTAATATGACTCCGCACTCCATGGGTCTATTCTCCCCAGGCTTTTTGCACTTTGTAACCTTTGTTGGTCAGTGGGAAGATGCCTTAGTCACTGCCTGCAGAGCAAGAGGTCCTAAAAGCTGCCAAGTTCCTCTTCCAGGTCTGCTCAAAGCACAGCTTCGGGTAAGGCTTTTTCAACCAGAGTTGCCAGCATATGCAGGTAGGGGAGTGAGCTGACTTCTGGTCAGGTTCCTTTCACAGGTTCTCCAGGTATGTCTAGTTAAATTTGCCTCAGCACTCCACGGGTCTGCTCTCCATAGGTTTCTCGCTTGTTGGGAAGCCTATAGCCCAGCCTGCCCTATCTCTGCATTGTCTTCTGAGGTCTGCTCTGCGGGAATGTGCTTTTTAACCTGTATCACCTGGCAGGAAGTTGCCCCAGCCTCTGCCTGTGGAGCAAGATGCCCTAAGAACTATCAAGTTGCTCCTCCAGGTCCACTTAAATCACAGCCCTGGAAAAGAAGGCTTTGTCAGTCAGAGCTGCCAGGGTAAGCCGGCCACACAGTGAGCAGACTGTGGGTTAGGCTTCTTTCTTAGGATTTTAAGTTATGTCTAGTTTGCCTCAGCATTGCGCAGGTCTGCTCTTCAGAGGCTGCCTGCTCCAGCAAGCTGCCTGCGTGCCCAGCCCTCACCACTTCCACAGGTCTGTTCCATGGGAATGTGCTTTGTAGCCTGTATTGGCTGGCGGAGGTGCCCTCCCTGGACAGGTCCAGGTGTAGGGAACCTGGCCCCTGTGCACTTCCCACACGTTGTTGGTCTAGGAGCCAGGATTACACAGAAACTCTGGCTACAGCCCATGCAGAAGGTCACTGCTAGCAGTGTCTGACCCAGCCCCTCAGTCCGGGAACACGGGTGCCCACGCCTGAGGCACCAGGTGGAATCACTCACACACTGCCCATGATCGCAGACCGGGATACTGGGAATAAACAAAGCCCAAAGCTGCTCTGATATCAGTCTCCACAGACAACCCGCTCGGGCACCTCTGCAGATTTCTGCCGCTGGCTTTAGCTCCGCATTGGCAATCACAAGCTGAGCATGGGCACACTTTCTCCTCGGTTTGAACATCTCTGCCCTAGTCAGCTTATTCCCTCTCCCCTAGCCCTCCCTTCCTCTCAGTTCCAAGTGAAAGCAGCCCTTCCTCAGGTCAATAAGGGAAGTGGAATACTCTGTTTTCCATCTTATTTCCTTCAGAGTGAATTATATATTTAGCCACCTTTTCGCCCAATTGCAACTTTGTTTGATGTATGTGTATTTCAGATGCTCTTGGGATTGTTTTTCTGTCTCTAGTTGTTGAATTTGTTGAAATTTCAGGGAGACGTATCAGGCGCACCACTCACAGCACCATTTCTCTGATGTCACTCTCGTGTGTTCTTAAATTTAAAGTGAGTTTCTTATAGGCAGTATATACTTGGGTAAGGTGGGTATTTTTTGTTTTTTAATTTATTCATCTACCCTATGTCTTTTGATTGGACAATTTGACCCATTACTTTGAAAATAATTACTGATAAGAATGGATTTATTATTAACATTTTTTAAGGCATGGGGTCATGGTGTGTGTGTGGGGTAAGGGTGTTATATTCTGTGGGACACTTGCAACTTTGTTAACCTAAAATATTAAAATATTTTAAAAGTTAAAAAAACATTTTGTTAGTTGTTTTATGTTATTCTTGTAAGTATTTTGTCTTTTTCTCTCTTGCTGTTGTTGACTAAAATTTAATATCAACTAGGTTTTTCAACACCAAAAAGGATTTATTCAGAAAAAAGAAAAGTTTGCATCTCAGTGAGTGCAGACATTGTAAAACCAGTAGCCACGACCACCAACACAGCCACCTGGCCCATGCAGGTTTGCATTTGATTTGGACAGACGGTAATGAGACAACAGAGCAAAAAATTGGTGGGCCATTAGCTTTAATCCTAGCTTGCACCCGGCGGACAGGAAACACACACAGTGAAAAAACACTTCCCTTTCCATTCAGGGCTCCCAAAGCCACTGACTTATCCGAGTTTCCTAGAATCAAAAGTTTCTACCTCACCAGCCTTATTCACCTCTGTTCCCCATCTCCTTCTCTCTGCACAAACTCTGCACAAACTGGCTTCTCCTTAAGCAATCTGCCATCTTGCCTACTTCTCCTCTCCTCCACGTGGCCTTTCTCTGCTCTCCTCCAGCATAGGTTCCTCTGCCCCATTTTATAGTGTAGAAATCAAAACCTTTAATCCAGTATATAAACAAGGAAGTCTCTGATACAAAGTCACTTATCTGAGGCATAATGGGATTCCTCATAAGAGTGCACCACCCCCTATCATGCAACAGTCAAGGGTGTGGGGAAAAGCTTAGTCTTAAAACTAAGCCTTAGGCTATAATGACCCTGCCTGCTTACAGCCTGTCCCCCACACCAAATGCAAACTATAAGTGAGCAAATATATATACCATATTTACAAACTTATTTGACCAACAGACTGTTGGGCAGATGAAATATATAATGCTCACTTTGTTAAAGATGATGCTGCCCATGTGCAAGTTTTAAGAGTAAGCTTTTCCCCACACCCTTGACTGATTGGATGAAGTGGGTGGTGCACGCTCATGAGGAATCCTCCCAGTATGTCTCAGATAAGTGACTTTGTATCAGAGAGTTCCTTGTTTGTAGATTGGATTAAAGGTTTTGAATCTACGCTATAAAGTGGGGCAGACTGGGAGCTTGCGCTCTCAGTTCCTGAGGTTAGTATTAGAGAGGAGAGCAGATTAAGGCCATGTGGAGGAGAGGAGAAGCAGCCAAGATGGCGGAGTGCTGAGGAAGAAGCCAGTTTGTGCAGAGTTTGTGTAGAGAGAAGGAGATGGGAAACAGAGGTGAATAAGTCTGGTGAGCTAGAAACCTTTGATTCTAGGAAACTCGGATAAGTCAGTAGCTTTGTGAGCACTGAATGAGTGGGTTTTGGAGCCCAGTGTGTGTTTTTGCTGGCCCGTGGGTGCAAGCTAGAATTAAAGCTGATTGCTCACCAGTTCTTGGCTCCGTTGTTTCATTACCGACTGTCTGATCTAATGCGAATCTGCATGGGTCAGGCGGCTGTGATTGTAACTCCCACTACTGGCTTTACACAGACATAAAGCCACGTGCACACTCTGCTTGGTATGCCAAGATGGTGAATTAATTATCCAACGTAAAAGGAAGTTAGAGAAAGTAAGAACCATAGAAGTTAGTTATAAGCATAGAGTTCTTCCTGTAGTATTCTCACATGCTCTTGAGATTGCATAAGAGACTTTCATAAGCTCTAGCTCCTCCCATAGACCCTAGAGACTAAATGTGTTTTCTTAACATTCCACTTAGTCTTTATCATTGTCAGTGTATTTGTTGATTGTTTTGTATTGATATGCATTTATTCCTTTCTGTTTTTCTTTTGTCTGAGTTATATATATATATATATTGTGGTTACTTGGGGCTTATATGACTCCTGATTGTTATGATCTAATTAAGGTTGATAAAAACATAAGTTTAATTGTTGACAAAGCTCTACACTTTAACTTCGCTCTCCCATGTTTTATATTATTGCTTTCACAACTTACAAATGTTAATATTATGTATCTTTATATGTATTTTAGTTACATTGATTTTGAATACTTTTTCCTTTTCTTTTTTATATTTAATTTAAAGTGAACTGCCATCATTACAGTAACACAGTATTCTGCATCATCTACATATTTACCTTTACCAATGAACTTCATGCTTTCTTATGCTAGCATGTTGCTGTTTAGTGTCTTTTTGTTTTAGCTTGAAGAACTATTTTTTGCATTTCTCATAAGGTGGATCTAGTAATATAAAACCCTCACAGCTTTTATTTGTCTAAAAAGTTTTTTAACTCTTCTTTAGTTTTGAAGAACAGTTTTTCTGGACATAGTATTTTTTTTGTGTTACAAAGACAGAGAGAGGGACAGACAGGGACAAACAGACCAGAAGGGAGAGAGATGAGAAGCATCAATTCTTCATTATGGCATCTTAGTTGTTCATTGATTGCTTTCTCATACATGCCGTGAGGCTACAGCAGAGCAAGTGACCCCTTGCTCAAGCCAGTGACCTTGGGCTCAAGCTGGTGAGCTTTGCTCAAACCAGATGAGCCCAGGCTCAAGCTGGCAACCTTGAGGTTTTGAACCTGGCTCTTCCACATACCAGTCCAAGGCTCTATCCACTGTGCCACCACCTGGTCAGGCTGGACATAGTATTCTTGATTGGCAGTTTTTTTCTTTCAGCACTTTAATTTATCATCCTACTCCCTTGTGGACTGCAAGATTTCTCCTGAAAAGTCTACTGATAGTCTTATGAAGATTATATGTAATCAATTGCTTTTCTTTTGCCATTTTCACAATTTTCTCTGATGTTTTACAATTTAATTATAATGTGTCTCATGAATTTGGGGGTGGGTTCATCTTATTTAGTGACTTTTGGACTTTTTGGATTTGGATACCCATTTCTTTCAGATCTGTGAAGTTTTTAGCCATTATTTCTTTGAATAAGCTTTCTGGTCCTTTCTCCATCTTCTTATGAGATTTTCATAATGTGTATGATATTTCATAAGTATATTAAGTTTCCTTCACTTTTTCTTTCATCTTTTTTCTTTTTCTTTTCTAACTAAAATTATTTCCAGTGACTTGTGTTTGATTTTGCTGATCTTTTTTTGTGCTTAACCAAACTGTTGTTGATTGAACCCCTCTAGTAAATTTTTTAGTTCTGCATTCTTTCCTATTTCCATTTTGTATTTTAAAAATATATTCTATGTTTTTGTTGAAATTCACACTTTGTTCATGCATTGTTCTCTTAACTTCAGTGAGCATATATATGACAGCCATTTTGAATTTTATATCAGGTAAATCATATAACTCTGTTTCATGAGGGTTTGTTTATGGAGATTTATATTTTTCCTTTATTTGAAGCATCTTTGCCTAATTCTTCATTTTCTTTGACTCTTTGTATTGGTGTCTGTATATTAGACAAAGCAGAAACCTCTCCTAGTTTCATAGGCTAGCCTCATACAGGAGATTACCACATATGATCAAGATGATGAGAGTTTGGAGTTAAACTGCCTGAGTTCACATCCAGACTTTAACACATACCTTGGGACCTTAAAAAAGTTATTTAACTTTTCTGTGCATCATTTTTTTCTCCATCAGAGACCATATATTTTTACTCCAGACAGTCTCAAAATTACAAAAAATTTACAAGAAGAATACAAATAATCTTTGTATATCTTTGTTTGGAGATCCCATTCACCTTCATGAATTTGAATGTGATTTAAGATCATGCATTTTATCAAGTTACCACGTCTCTCTCTAGTTCTTTGAATATGGAATAATTTCCTAGTCTTTTCTTAACATTCATGTCCTTAATGTTTTAAATGATTTAGGCCAGTGGTTTTATAGATGCCCTTAATTTGGATTTGTTAAATGTTTTCTCATGATTTGACCCAGGTTCAGAACTCAGTTTAAATGTTCTCTTCTCAGAGTTCCATCTAATGTGAAATGGTTCCCTCAGTTACTCTATAAACAGGCTCCTGCTGTATTTTTTTTCTATTTGTTTGTGTATTTATTTGTTTTCTGTCTCAAGTTAGTGGACTTTAAGGTCCATAAAAGCAGCCTGGACTTTATTTTTCTTGTTCAGTGCTGTATTCTAACACATATAGTGATTATAATCTGCCTGTTACTGGGATAAGCAGTAGCAATAAAATGGTGACACAAACAGATGTTATTATTTAAAAATGCATTAGATGGTGTATACAGATAACTTGTTATTTAGTCATTCATTCAATAAATATTTATTGAACTCCTACTATATTCTGATTTCTGGGGATAAGGCAGTGAACAACACAGAAAAGTTCCTGATCTCCTGAAGTTTACATTCCAGAAAGAAAGCAAATGATAAAACAACCAAATCAATATTCTTAGGTTTCATTTCTTTAACCCTGCTGGCACAAGTTTTGTTTTAGGGCTTGTAGCAGGTGACCAACCACAAAGGAATGTCCAATATCACAATTCTAAGAAGTCATAGATGGTTGAAACTTCTGAAGGTTGAAAATGTACAAACATCCATATTTAGTGGAAAGCACCCCTACGCCCAGTGATAGTGGCAGCCAATCAGCAAATGCCCCATTACCCTTCCTACTTCCCTAACCTAACCCTTAAAATGTGACCTAAGACTGTAAGCCAGGGCTTCTGTCATTTTTTGAGACAGCCTGGCAAGTTTCCTTTCATTAAAGCCTGTTACACTGGTTTTTCGGACTCTGATTGATTCTATCATTTGGTGCCAAAACCCGGGATGGGGCTCTGGTTGCCTGGATGACACCCCAGCTCTCACCCAAGCTTACTACTAGGGGAGTGGTGGACAGTGGCAACTCGTTCCGGGCTTACTCCCTGATTCTACTTGGTCTTGGAAGTGGGGGTAGATTGGCTGGCTCCGTGACCCTGTTCTGAACCCCTGCCAGACCAGGATTAGGAATTCTTCTTCACCTTCCCTTCTTCTGGTAGGTGCTCTTCCAAATTTTTCACCCTAAAATTCTGGGGAGGTAGACCTCGGGGTTTCTTGTCTACTCCAACTATGTTTTGGGGAAGCCCAGGCACCTGGTCAAGAAACCTCCTACTCCTACTCACTGGACTGGATTCTCACGGGTAATGACCCCTACAATTCTCCCCTTTCCTTTCTACGGTTGGAAGAGAAAGAAGAAGAATGGTCCTCCTTCCTCCCCAACTCCCATCTACTTCCTTTACCTATTATGGGACCTACCACATGGCCCCAATATAAACTATTACAGTACACTCAAAGATCTCAATAATGTTTGCTACCAGACAGGGAAGGCCTCAGAAATTCCCTATGGACAGGCTTTCTTCTTTCTCCAATGTTGACTCTCCCTCTGTTCCTCTTGCTCGACCTACCAAATATTTTTAGCAAAAACCCCTTCTCCCCCATCTTTCTCCAACTTTTCCCTAAGCTCTGATCTTTTTGACCCCTCTGACCACGTAGCACCACCACCAGCATCTTAACCTCCTCCTCCTCCTGCAGATTCTGACTCTCCTTTCCATCCAGTTGTTCACACTGTCCATCTGTCTGCTTCATCTCTTTCTCCCCTCTATGCTGACTACTCCCTGCCATCTCAAGAAGCTTAAAAAGGCAGAAGAGGGCCCTCAAACACTTCAACGAAATCTCCTGAGCATCGCTTTTAAGGTCTATAATAACCAAGAGGCAAACAGAACCCAAAGAGATCAGGTAAAATACCAGCTCTTGGTGGCCACACTTAAAGGCTCCAACATCCCTAAGGGGCCTTGTCAGACTCCATTGGGGCCCAGCTTCAAGTGTGGAAAAGAAGATCATTGGGCAAAAAGCCTGTCTGACTCCTCAGCCCCGTGTGGGATAAAAGAACACTGGAAGGTAGACTGTCCTCTCACTCCTCCAAGGGAAGGTTCAGTCTCTTTTAGCTCTATCGACTGCCTCCAACCTAACCTTGCCCAGCCTGCTGGGACTTGCCACTGAAGACTGAAGGTGCCCAGGGCCACTGACCCTATTTCATGTCCCCATGGATGAGCCTATTAGTGTAACCATCCAAGTGGTAGGTAAGCAAATCTCATTCTTATAGACACAGGGGCCATTTACTCTGCCTTGCCCAAATATTCAGGTCCTGCTTGTAAAACCAGTAGCCACGACCACCAACACAGCCACCTGGCCCGTGCAGGTTTGCATTTTATTTGGACAAATGGTAATGAAACAACAGAGCCAAGAACTAGTGGGCCATTAGCTTTAATCCTAGTTTGCACCCGGTGGGTAAGTAAAAACATACACTGGGCTCCAAAACCCAATCATTCAGTGCTCATAAAGCTACTGACTTATCCAAGTTTCCTAGAATCAAAGGTTTCTAGCTCACCAGACTTATTCACCTTTGTTCCTCATCTCTTTCTCCAGCACAAACTGTGCACAAACTGGCTTCTCTTTCAGCACCCCATCTTGGCTGCTTCCCCTCTCCTCCATGTGGCCTTAATCTGCTCTCCTCCCTGCTCTCTACCTAGAACATAATCCCTCTTCTCTCAAACAATGTGATCTCTCTTCCTTTTAAAATTTTTGGTGCAAAAGCCCTCCCCCAACACATATTAACATAATTACGCCCATCTCCAGAGTAAGAAGTGCAACCGATATCATCACTTGGGTGAGGGGCTTCCATGTGGGCAGTACCATCTTTAACAAAGTGAGCATAATATATTTTATCTGCCCAACACAGCTCATCCCTTGAAGATCTCTGTTGTGGGTGTTGATGGTCTTATTTCCTCCCCAATTGCCATGAATCCACTGCCTTGTCTCCTTTGCACACTCTTTTTTCCTCCTACCATGGTGCCCTATGCCTATTTTTGGCTGGGACCTACTCTCCAAATTCAGAGCCTCTCTCTTCTTTCACCTCCTGTCCTCAGAGTCAGCCCTGTTACTGCTTTTCAGCCAGCCAGATTTGCCCAATTCTGTTATAAATTTACCCCTATCACCCAGCATAGTGAATCCCAAGGTTCTCCTCACCACCCCCATGGCTATAAAACTCCAGAGAAAGGCCCCCTGGTTTTATCTCTCCAAGTTAAAGAAAATGGAAGCTCCATCTCCACACATGCTTACGGATGACCCTTCCAGTCATCCTGAATCACTGTCCAGATATGCCTGCTCCCACTTAGGGCCCACCAAGGTCAGACTAATTAAAATCCCAGAAGAAGAAGAACAGCTTGAGCCGTGAGTAACTATAATTACTCCTGACAACAGACAGGATGAAGATTCTTTCTTATTTCCTTACCCTTAAAGGCATACTCTGCTCCCCTACCCTCCCTCTTAAAATCCTCTCATCTAGACAGCTCTCTTAATCTTATTTAAAATCTCGTAATCAAGACTAACTCCTCCTATGCAGCTGACTGCTGGGTATGTCTGTCCATGTCATCTTCAGCTTACTCAGCTCTACCTGTTCCTCTTAATAATACTCATCTCCTTCACACCACTCTTATGTACAAGATTCAGAAAGGGGCCATGTAAAGCCAGTACCCGGGGTCACCATCACAGCAGCCTGACCCGTGCAGGTTCACATTAGATTCGAATAGTCGGTGTTGGGCAGATAAAATATAATATGCTCACTTTGTTAAAGATGGCGCTGCCCACATGGAAGCCCATCACCCAGGTGATATTATTTGCCCTTATGCTTGGGATGGATGTGGGGGAGAGGCTGTAATGTAAGCAGGCCGGGTCATTATGGCCTAAGGCTTGGTTTTAAGAGTAAGCTCTTCTCCACACCCTTGACTGATTGGATGATGTAGGGTGGTGCATTCTCCTGAGGAATCCCATTATACAGAGACTTCCTTGTTTGTATAATTGGATTAAAGGTTTTGATTCTATGGTATAAAGTGGGAGAGAGCAGTAGCTTGATCTCTCTCTCTCTTGGTTCCTGAGGTTAGTATTAGAGAGGAGAGCAGATTAAGGCCACGTGGAGAGGAGAAGCAGCCAAGATGGCAGAGTGCTGAGGAAGAAGCCAGTTTGTTAAGAGTTTGTGCAGGAGGAGATGGGAAACAGAGGTGAATAAGTCTGGTGAGCTAGAAATCTTTTGATTCTAGAAAACTCGGATAAGTCAGTAGCTTTGTGAGCACTGAATGTGTGGGTTTTGTGGCCAGTGTGTGTGTTTTTGCTTGCCCGCCGGGTGCAAGCTAGAATTAAAGCTGATGGCTCACCAGTTCTTGGCTCTGCTGTTTCATTACCGACTGTTCAAATCCAATGTGAACCTGCACGGGTCAGGCGGCTTTGTTGGTGGCCTTGGCTGCTGGCTTTACAGTCAGTAATAAAACACAGGAGCCAAGAACTGGTGAGCCATCAGCTTTAATTCTAGCTTGCACCCGGCGGGCAAGCAAAAACACACACTGGGCTCCAAAACCCACACATTCAGTGCTCACAAAGCTACTGACTTATCCAAGTTTCCTAGCATCAAAGGTTTCTAGCTCACCAGACTTATTCACCTCTGTTTCCCATCTCCTCCTGCACAAACTCTTCCTCAGCACTCTGCCATCTTGGCTGCTTCCTCTCCTCCATGTGGCCTTACTCTGCTCTCCTCTCTAATACTAATCTCAGGAACTCAGGAACCGAGAGAGAGAGATCAAGCTACTTACTGGTCTCTCCCACTTTATACCGTAGAATCAAAACCTTTAATCCAATTATACAAACAAGGAAATCTCTGTATAATGGGATTCCTCAGGAGAGTGCACCACCCTACATTATCCAATCAGTCAAGGGTGTGGAGAAGAGCTTACTCTTAAAACTAAGCCTTAGGCTACAACGACCCGGCCTGCCCACAGCCTGTTCCAGAACACACATTAATATCAACGAACTTCCATGTGGGCAGCGCCATCTTTAACAAAGTGAGCATAATATATTTTATCTGCCCAACAGGCCACCTTCTTTGAGAGAGCCAGCACTCTCATAGGAGATTGCCCCACCTCAGCTGCAAACTGAGCAAACAAGCTATATACTAAACCTACTATTCCCAGCTTGAAAAATTAAAACCCTGAACCCCTCCTGCTCAAGGACCAGTCACTTTAAATAACCCTCTCCTTTCACCTGCTCCCCTATGCTTCAAGGTTCAGGGAGACATCCCAGCTGGTCACCTCCCCTCTAACCTCTGCAACACCACAATAGCTATTCAACTTCCCAAAGACCATCAGAACCATCAAATTAATTTGCAAGTCTCTCCAGAAGCAAATGGATTATTTTCTAACCTTGTTCAATTCACAGCATCCCCTACTCTTACAGCGTCACAACATAAATGCTCCTATCCCACCACATGACTCTATCACTGGCTCACTACCCCTTCCACAGGTTTGCAATGCTCAAAGCAGGCCTCTGACCATGTCTCCTCCCAGTTGGGGCTGTACTTTCCTCCACCTTGACCATCTGGAGTTCAGAGCCGGACAGACAAAGCCGATTCCTTGTCCATCTATTCTGTATTCACCTCTCAGCTTGCCTCACCCAATCAGGGGCTTTCTACTTGTGTGGGACTGACACCTATATGTGTCTTTTTACTAATTGGACAGGAACCTGTACCCTAGTCTATCTCACCCCAAATGTCAACCTAATCCCACCCCAATGAGCCTCTTCCAATTTCTAGTACACTACTCATCAATATAAGGACCAAATGAGTTGTACGGATAATACCTCTTCTTGTTGCTGTAGGAATCTCTACAGGAGTAGGTTTAGGGGCAGGGGGATTGGCCACTGTCCTGTCTTATTGCCCCTTTCTCTCTGAAGACTTCCAAAACTCCCTGGAAGACATTGCCTCCACCCTAGTACAACTCCAGAATCAAATTGATTTCGTAGCTGCTGTCACACTACAAAATCGCCAAGGATTTGATCTCTTAACAGCAAAGAAAGGAGGTATTTGTGTCTTTTTAGGACAGGGGTCGGGAGCCTATGGCTCACGAGCCAGATGTGGCTCTTTTGATGGCTGCATCAGGCTCGCAGACAAATCTTTAATAAAAACAATAATAACATTAATAATATAAAACATTCTCATGTATTACAATCCATTCATTTCCTACCACTGATGTTCATGATTGCGGGTGGCTGGAGCCAATCACAGCTGTCCTCCGGGACAACACCAAATTTTTATTGGATGTGTAATGTACACGGGTCGTTATGAGAACAGGAAGTAAACTTCCCTCCTTTTAATCAAGCAGTCAGCTAGCTAATTGCAGAAACCCTTTTGACAAAGAAGATGGCTAAAAGGAAAAAGATGAGGAGTGTTGGGCAGATAAAATATATTATGCTCACTTTGTTAAAGATGGCGCTGCCCACATGGAAGCCCATCACCCAGGTGATATTATTTGCCCTTATGCTTGGGACGGGTGTGGGGGAAAGGCTGTAATGTAAGCAGGCCGGGTTGTTATAGCCTAAGGCTTAGTTTTAAGAGTAAGCTTTTCCCCACACCCTTGACTGATTGGATGATGTGGGGTGGTGTGCTCTCCTGAGGAATCCCATTATGCCTCAGATGGGTGACTTTGTATTAGAGACTTTCTTGTTTGTGGATTGTATTAAGGGTTTGGATTTCTACATTATAAAGTGGGACAAACCAGTAGCTTGCTCTCTGGGTTCCGAGGTTAGTATTAGAAAGCAGAGCAGATTAAGGCCACGTGGAAGAGAGGAGAAGCAGCCAAGATGGCGGAATGCTGAGGAAGAAGCCAGTTTGTGCAGTTTGTGCTGGAGAAGGAGATGGGAAACAGAGGTGAATAAGTCTGGTGAGCTAGAAACCTTTTGATTCTAGGAAACTCGGATAAGTCAGTAGCTTTGTGAGCACTGAATGAGTGGGTTTTGGAGCCCAGTGTGTGTTTTTGCTGGCCCGCCAGGTGCAAGCTAGAATTAAAGCTGATGGCTCACCAGTTCTTGGCTCCTGTGTTTCATTACTGACTGTCCAAATCAAATGCGAACCTGCATGGGCCAGGCTGCTATGATGGTGGCCTTGGCTGCTGGCTTTACGTTGAGTATTATACTTTTTAGCAAGAATGGACAGAGGAATTTGCCTTTGTGGAGAGAGCAGGTTCTGCAATGTGTCTAATATGCAATGATAAAATTGCATTGATAAGATGATCAAATATAAAGCGGCACTTCAACACACACCATACTACATTTGCATAGAAATATCTAGCGGGGGACAGCAGGAAAAAAGCATCTCAAGAATACTGTGCAAAGTGTAAGCTAGTCAGCAGCAACTCCGTGTTTGGACCCAACAAGGTGACTGTAAGTCGTCTAGCTTTGCTGGTGCTTTAGCAATTGTGAGAAACGGAAAGCCATTCGCAGATGGGGAGTATGCCAAAACATTCATGCTTGATGTTGCCAATGAACTTTTTGATGACTTTTCAGATAAAGACAAGATAATCAAATGAATAAAAGACATGCCTCTGTTGGCAAGAACTGTTCACGATCGTACCATCATGATGGCAAATCAAATTGAGGCAACACAAGTGAAGGACATAAATGCAGTACCATTCTTTTCTCTCGCTTTGGATGAGTCAATAGACGTAAGCCATTTATACCAGTTCAGCGTGATTGCAAGGTATGCTGTCGGTGACACACTATGTGAGAAGAGTCTTGCTGTTTTGCCTATGAAAGAGACAACAAGAGGGGAGGTTTTATTCAAGTCTTTCACTGAGTTCACTAAAGAAAAAAATCTACCGATGGATAAATTTATTTTGGTGTGTACTGATAGTGCTCTGTGCATGGTGGAGAAAAACAGAAGATTTGTAGTGCTATTTCGTGAACATGAAAAGAGACCCATCCTAAGTTTTTACTGCATCAGAAGGTGCTTTGTGCTTAGATATGTGGCGAGCAGCTTGATGAGGTAATGTCGCTGGTTATTCTGGTGGTCAACTTTATTGTTGCCCCAACTTTAAATGATCACCAGTTTAAAACACTGCTGGATGAATTTGGGAATAATTATCCTGGTCTGCTTCTGCACAACAATGTGTTTTGGTTGTCAAGAGGGAAGGTGCTCAGCCGTTTCGTGGCTTGTCTGAGTGAAACCCGGACTTTTCTTGAAATGAAAAACGTCGAACATCCTGAGTTAGCTAACACTGAGTGGCTCCTGAAGTTTTACTATCTTGTGGACATGACTGAACATCTGAACCAGTTCAATGTGAAAATGCAAGGCATTGGAAATACAGTCTTATGCCTTCAACAAGCAGTGTTTGCATTTGAAAACAGGCTGGAACTCTTCATTGCCGACATTGAAACAGGTCGTTTACTACACTTTGAAAAAGTGGGAGAGTTTAAAGATGCATGCACAGCAAGTGACCCTGCTCAACATCTTGATCTCCAGCAGCTAGCGGGCTTCACATTAATCTCCTGCAGTCATTCAAAGTGTGCTTTGGAGAATTTTGTGAGTGCACTCGTCTTTTTAAGTTCATCACCCATCCACATGAGTGTGCAGTGGACAGCGTCGACCTGAGTTACATCTCCGGTGTCTCTGTCAGAGATTTTGAGCTAAAAGCTGCTGACCTGAAGGTCTCAGATGTGGGTATATAAGTTCAAGTCACTGAATGAAGATTTGGAAAAGACTTGCATGACAGCGAGCAGAGTTGGCAAGCAAACACAAGTGGGGAGAAATGAAAAAACTTCAACCCACAGACTAGCTGATTGTCAAAACTTGGAACACGAGGAGCAAGATGGCGACGGAGTAGGCGGACGTACCAACTTCCAACTCCCAGAACCAAAGTGGATTACAACGCAATTTTAAGAACCATCACCTGGATAAACCAACTTTGAACAAAACTAAGTGGACTCTTCAACCAAGGAACACAGAAGAAGCCACATTGAGACTGGTAGGAATAGCGAAAACACGAAAAGGGCTGCCCAGCTCCCCGGAGCAAACGGCAGCCCGGAGAGACCCGTGTGGCGGGAGGAAAGTTTGGCAGAGAGGGAGGGACCTGGGTCCCAGGAACCAAGCCCCAGCCTGCAGTCCCAGAGCCTAGAAGAGGCGTTTGGACAGTATTGAGCTGTGAAACAAGTGAGGGAGCTCCCAGGCCTACAGTGTGGAGTATTAGGTCCCTTCCTACTCTGCTGAGGGCTGCTTAAGGTTTTGGGGCGGCAGGACGCTGAAACGCGGTTCTGTCGGCGTGGGCGGAGGCCAAGCCGGTGGGAGATCGGTCTAGCCCAGAGGGTAGGAGGGGAAGCGCGAGAGCGGTCCGGAAGCTGCGGGCCCGCCTTTAATCCCACTTACGGGGACAAAGCGGGAGGCCAGGAACAGGCAGGCCCTGCGCAAGCCGACCCTGACCGTGGGGACCGGGCTAGGACCAGGGACGGGCAGGGGCTCGCGGCTGAGCTGACACTACCAGTCCCCTCGCCACCGGCCGGAGAAACCGCGGTTGGCCAGTATACGTGCGCGAGCGGGCTCCGAGCATGAGAACGGGGTGGACCCCGAGACGGGTGGAGGCTCGCAGCTGAGCCCACGCTATTATCCTCATCCGGCCGGAGAAAACGCGAATAGCATTCATACGTGCACGAGCGGGCTCCGAACACGGGGGCGGGGTAGAGTCCGGGACGAGCGGAAGTACGCAGCTCAGCGGAAGCCAGCAAACACGCCCGCCCCAATAAACCTTGGTTTCCGACCCTGCGC
Source organism: Rhynchonycteris naso (assembly GCA_037038555.1). Lineage (NCBI taxonomy): Eukaryota > Metazoa > Chordata > Mammalia > Chiroptera > Emballonuridae > Rhynchonycteris > Rhynchonycteris naso. The sequence goes on along the minus strand of CM072996.1, from coordinate 107,858,740 downwards.
AAAGGGCCCTGGCCTCGAGGGCGGGGCTAAAGCTCCGGACGGGCAAAGGCTTACAGCTGAGAGCACGTCAAAAGCCCCGCCTAACCCGCGGAACTGTAGCGAGCAGGCTCCGACTGCTGGTTCTGGGCGGAAGTCCGGAAATAGGCTGGGTCCGCAGCTGAGGAAAGGTGCTCACCTCTACCCTTGGTGCTGATCTTGTGGCTTCAGTGACAGCCCCTCCCACGGAGGAGAGGCAGAAATCACAGCAAAAGCCACAGTGGGCCCGCGCTGGCAACGCTCATACCCAACCACCCTAGGCACCGGCAGAGGGGGTGGGGGGCCTGCAGATAGACCACACCTAGAGAACACAAAGGCAACACCTACTGGACTCCAGTGGCCACAACTTGCTTATACACAGAAAAAATGGGCAGGCAGAGGAATGCAAACCAAATGAATCAAGAGAAATCCCCAGAGAAGGACCTGAATGAACCAGATAATAACCAAATTACCGGAAGCAGAATTTAGAATAATGATAGTTAGGATGTTCAAAGAAATTAGAGCAACAATGGATAGTCATTATGAACACCTAAATAAAGAGATAACAAGTATAAAAAATGAAATTGAAATAATAAAAAAGAATCAGACAGAAATGACAAATACAGTATCAGAACTGAAGACCACAATGGAAGGAATTAAAAGCAGGATGGATGACGCTGAGGATCGAATAAGCGAGTTAGAGGACACAATAAACAAAGGCACAGAAGCAGAGAAGAAAAAGGAAAAGAGACTTAAAAAATGTGAGGAAACTCTAAGGGAGCTTTGTGACAACATGAAGAGAAACAACATTCGCATCATAGGGGTGCCTGAAGAAGAGGAGAGAGGACAGGAAATGGAAACTTTGTTCAATCAAATCATAGCAGAAAACTTTCCTAAATTAAGGCTGGGAAACACTCCACACATTCAAGAAGCACACAGAACTCCATTAAAGAGAAACCCAAAAAGATCTACACCAAGACACATCATAGTTAAAATACCAAAGCTAATGGATAAAGAAAAAATTTTAAAAGCTGCTAGAGAAAAAAAGGCTATCACCTACAAAGGAGCCCCCATAAGGATGACATCAGACTTCTCAACAGAAACACTTGAGGCCAGAAGGGAATGGCAAGAAATAATCAAAGTAATGCAGAACAAGAACCTACAACCAAGACTACTTTATCCAGCAAGGCTAACGTTTAAAATTGAAGGAGAAATAAAGAGCTTCCCAGAAAAAGAAAGCCTGAAGGAATTCATAAAAACCAAACCAATTCTGCAAGAGATACTAAGGGGCCTCTTGTGAACAGTTTAAAGGGAGGAATGAATAGAGCAAAAGAAGAATACAGCTTTAAAGAATAAAATGGCAATAAACAACTACATATCAATAATAACCTTAAATGTAAATGGATTAAATGATCCAATCAAAAGACATAGGGTAGCTGCATGGATAAAGAAACAGGACCCATACATATGCTGTCTACAAGAGACACACCTTAAAACAAAAGATGCTCATAGACTGAAGGTAAAAGGATGGAAAAAAATATTTCATGCAAATGGAAATGAAAAAAAAGCAGGGGTAGCAATACTTATATCAGACAAAATGGACTTTAAAACAAAGGCTGTAGTAAGAGATAAAGGAGGACACTACATAATGATAAAGGGAACAATTCAACAGGAAGATATAACTATTGTAAATATCTATGCACCAAATATAGGAGCCCCGACATACATAAAGCAAACTTTGATGGATATAAAGGGCGAGATTAACAGCAATACTATCATAGTAGGAGATTTCAATACCCCTCTAACAACACTGGATAGATCCTCAAGAAAGAAAATTAATAAAGAAACAGCAGACTTAAAGGATACACTAGATCAACTTGATTTAATAGATATCTTCAGAACTTTTCACCCTAAAGCAGTAGAATATACATTCTTCTCAAGCGCTCATGGTACGTTTTCTAGGATAGACCACATGTTAGGACACAAAAATGGTCTCAATAAATTTAAGAAGATTGAAATCATATCAAGCATTTTCTCTGATCACAATGCCATGAAACTAGAAATTAACCACAAAAGAAAAACTGAAAAATACTCAAACACTTGGAAACTAACTAGCATGTTATTAAATAATGAATGGATTAACAATGAGATCAAAGAAGAAATAAAAAAGTTTCTAGAAACAAATGATAATGAGCATACATCAACTCAAAATTTATGGGACACAGCAAAAGCAGTTTTGAGAGGGAAGTTTATTGCACTACAGGCATATCATAAGAAGCTAGAAAAAGCTCAAATAAGCAACCTAACCCTGCATCTAAAAGAACTAGAAAAACAACAACAAATAAAACCCAAGACAAGTAGAAGGAAGGAAATAATAAAGGTCAGAGCAGAAATAAATGACATAGAGGCTAAGGAAACAATACAGAGGATCAATGAAACAAGAAGCTAGTTCTTTGAAAAGGTAAACAAGATTGATGAACCTTTAACTAGACTCACCAAGAAACAAAGAGAGAGGACTCAAATAAATAAAATTAGAAAGGACAGTGGAGAAATAACAACTGACACAACAGAAATACAAAGCATTGTAAGAAAATACTATGAAGAACTATATGCCAAAAAATTAGACAATCTTGGTGAAATGGACAAATTTCTTGAATCATATAACCTTCCAAAAATCAATCTGGAAGAATCAGAACACCTAAACAGACCAATTACAACAAATGAGATAGAAACAGTTATCAAAAAACTCCCAAAAAAGAAAAGTCCTGGGCCTGATGGCTTCACAAGTGAATTCTATCAAAAATTCAAAGAAGAACTAATTCCTATTCTCCTCAAGCTATTTCAAAAAATTCAAGAGGAAGGAAGACTTCCAAACTCCTTTTATGAGGCGAGCATAATTCTGATCCCAAAACCGGGCAAAGACAACACAAAGAAAGAAAATTATAGGCCTATATCCCTGATGAATTTAGACGCTAAAATTCTCAACAAAATATTAGCCAACCGGATCCAGCAATATATGAAAAAAATCATACACCACGATCAAGTGGGATTTATTCTGGAGAGGCAAGGCTGGTTCAATATTCGCAAATCAATCAATGTGATTCACCATATAAACAAAAGGAAGGACAAAAATCACATGATAATTTCAATAGATGCAGAAAAGGCATTTGATAAAATCCAGCACCCATTCATGCTCAAAACTCTCAGTAAAGTGGGAATACAGGGATCATTCCTTAACATGATAAAGGCCATCTACGATAAACCGACAGCAAACATCATACTAAATGGACAAAGATTAAAAGCAATCCCCTTAAGATCAGGAACCAGGCAGGGTTGCCCACTTTCACCACTCTTATTCAACATAGTTCTGGAAGTCCTAGCTACAGCAATCAGACAAGAAGAAGAAATAAAAGGCATACAAATTGGAAAAGAAGAAGTAAAACTGTCATTATTTGCAGATGATATGATATTGTATATTGAAAACCCTAAAGTCTCAGTCAAAAGACTACTGGACCTTATAAATGAATTCAGCAAGGTGGCAGGATATAAAATTAATACTCAGAAATCAGAGGCATTTCTATACACCAACAATGAAATATCAGCAAAAGAAATTAAGGAAACAATCCCCTTCACTATTGCAGCCAAAAAAATAAAGTACCTAGGAGTAAATTTAACCAAGGAGGTTAAGGACTTGTACTCGGAAAATTATAGAACATTGATAAAAGAAATCAAGGAAGATACAAACAAGCGGAAGCATATACCGTGCTCATGGCTAAGAAGAATAAACATCATTAAAATGTCTATATTACCTAAAGCAATTTATAAATTCAATGCAATACCAATTAAAATACCAATGACATACTTCAAAGATATAGAACACATATTCCAAAAATTTATATGGAACCAAAAAAGAACACGAATAGCCTCAGCAATCTTAAAAAGAAAAAATAAAGCAGGAGGTATCACGCTTCCTGATATCAACGTTTACTATAAGGCCATTATACTCAAGACAGTCTGGTACTGGCATAAGAACAGGCACATAGATCAATGGAACAGAACAGAGAACCCAGAAATAAACCCACAGCTTTATGGACAACTGATATTTGACAAAGGAGGAAAGAACATACAATGGAGTAAAGACAGCCTCTTTAACAAATGGTGTTGGGAAAATTGGACATCTACCTGCAAAAAAATGAAACTAGACCATCAACTTACACCATTCACAAAAACAAACTCAAAATGGATAAAAGACTTAAATGTAAGCTGTGAAACCATAAGCATCTTAGAAGAAAACATAGGCAGCAAGCTCTCCGACATCTGTAGCAGCGGTATATTTGCCGATTTATCTTCATGGGCAACTGAAATAAAAGGCAAGATAAACAAATGGGACTATATCAAACTAAAAAGTTTTTGCACAGCTAAAGACAATAGGAACAGAATAAGAAGACAAACCACACAATGGGAGAACATATTCGACAGCACATCTGATAAGGGGTTAATAACTAAAATTTATAAAGAACTTATAAAACGCAACACCAGGAAGACAAACAACCCAATCAAAAAATGGGCAAAAGAAATGAATAGAAATTTCTCCAAACAGGACATACAGATGGCCAATAGGCATATGAAAAAATGCTCAACATCACTAATCATTAGAGAAATGCAAATTAAAACCACAATGAGATATCACCTCACACCAGTCAGAATGGCACTTATCAGCAAAACAACACAGAATAAGTGCTGGCGAGGATGTGGAGAAAAGGGAACCCTTCTGCACTGCTGGTGGGAATGCAGACTGGTGCAGCCACTGTGGAAAACAGTTTGGAGATTCCTCAGAAAATTAAAAATTGAACTGCCTTTTGACCCAGCTATCCCACTTTTAGGAATATACCCTAAGAACACCATAGCACTGTTCGAAAAGAAGAAATGCGCCCCCATGTTCGTGGCAGCATTGTTCACAATAGCAAAGATCTGGAAACAGCCCAAGTGTCCGTCAGAAGACGAGTGGATTAAAAAGCTATGGTACATATATACTATGGAATACTACTCAGCCATAAGAAACGATGACATCGGATCATTTATAACAAAATGGATGTACCTTGATAACATTATACGGAGTGAAATAAGTAAATCAGAAAAAAAGAAAAACTGAGAACAGCACGATTACATACATAGGTGGGACATGAAAGTGAGGGTATGAGACATGGACAAGAGAGTGTTGGTTATGGGATGGGGGGAGGGAGGGAAAAGTGGGATAGGGAGGAGGGGAGGGACACAGAGAAAACCAGATTGAAGGTGACAGAGGACAATTTGACTTTTGGTGATGGGTATGCAACACAATTGAATGATAAGATAACCTGGAGATGTTTTCATTGTACATATGTACCCTGATTTATTGGTGTCACCTCATTAGAATTAATAATAATAAAATATATATTAAAATTAAAAAAAAAACAAAAAAAAAAAACTTGGAACACATTTCCCATCACATACCACAAACTGCAGCGTGTGAGTATTGCTGTACTGACAGTGTTTGGCTCTATGTATGCATGTGAGCAGTCTTTCTCACATCTAAAGAATGTTAAGACCAACCTACGATCACGTTTAACAGATGGAAGTCTCAACGCCTGCATGAAGCTTAACCTCACCATGTATCAACCAGACTACAGTAAAGCCATCAGCAAAACCATGCAGCACCAGAAGTCGCATTAATGGTAAGAAGTACTTTATTCATCATTGGTTAGCAACAGCATAACAACGTTATTAAAAAGAATTCAGAGACTTATTTTACTTTAAAAGTCTTGGTCTTACATAAAATGCACACATTTACTTGTATTTAGTGTTAAACAAATTGTACGGCTCTTATGGAATTACATTTTAAAATATGTGGCGTTCATGGCTCTCTCAGCCAAAAAGGTTCCCGACCCGTGCCTTTAAACGTGGCCTACGACTGTAAGCCAGGGCTGCTCTCATTTTTCGAGACAGCCTGGCATGTTTCCTTTCACTAAAGCCTGTTACACTGGTTTTTTGGACTTTGATTGATTCTATCAAATATGTAATACAATTAATGGAGAGGATGAACCATCTTGCTCTACAGATGAAGAAGATTCAAGAGAAGGAAGGGGAAATAGGAAGGTCTTGAGTTGGGTATACATTTAGCAACTCCAAGGACGGAGAAGGAGTCCACTGTGGCTGAAGCAGCTCAAGTGAGGGAGAAAGAGTGAGGAAATGAGGTCAGTGAGGCAGCCAATGTTCCATCTTGCGTGGCTTTGGATTTCATTCTAATTGTGACGGGAATCCATTAGAGGGTTCAAAGCCTGAGAGTGACATAATCTTTTACTGCACAGAGAGTTGCTTTGTGAACTGTTTGCCTTCTCAGAAAGCTCTGTAGGGAATTTTCTGAGAATCGGTGATGCTCAAGAAACTTGACATTTCTGACTGATACTTCTTATACATCAGGTCCTGTACTGGTAGCTAGAAATCCTGGAATGTGTTCCCAGATTTGCACATTCCTGTACAAGGGGCCTTGGCCAGGCCAGTTTTTCTGGCTTAACAATACCTCTTCATACTCATGTATGCAAGAAAGTATGAAGAGAGAAGAGGAAAAAGAGCAGAGCACTTACGGGAATTCTCCAGCAATCCGAAACCTCAAGTATGAACATGGTATAAATAAATTAGTATGCAGAAAGAGTCTGGGTCCTATCCATAATGAAAAAAATCAGTAAGTCATTCTTTGAAATATTTTCTGAAGGTTTAATAATTAGTGTAGGCAAATCAGAGGTCAGCATGACTATGTAAAGCAAAACAACCCCTTAGCTTTGTTTTACCCAAAGGCATTTCAATGACCCCAAAAGTAGCTTATTTAAAACATTTTTGACTTCCTCACTGTGATGACTGATGGATAAAGTATTTTCTGAATCAATCAGGGTGTTAATGAATAAGAGAATTACGGGGAAGTTCAGGGAAGGACAGTTTTGTGGCTGAGTATAAATGGAAAAAGGAACTAGAAAAGAATTTGAGAGAAATGGTGTATTCCATGCCCAGTTTTTGAAAAGATTGTATGTGGATATTTTACTTTTAAAGATACAAACTTTTATCTGATATGGGTGAAATTGGGGTGATCTGTTCATATGAGATAACAGTGAAGAAAATGTAGCCAAGCCCTTTTGTTTCTGGAACTATTGTTTAGGTGTTAAGCCACAGGTTTCCTGGAATAGTTCAGTTTTTTTTCTTTTGCCTTCTACATTGAGAGAATTAGGTCTTCCAAGTACTCAAGGAAGTCTAAATGGGACTCTCTGTGGCTTAAAAAAGAATTCAAACCAGAGTCTGACTTCTTTTCTCTTTTCCTGGAGCTTACTTGGGATACATTTTGTTACCTCTTCTAAAGGTGTGAAATAGAAGTTTGGTATTTCTGATCAATGACCTTCTACCAGTAACTTCCTGTTATTTTATTCCCCTCTGGGAACCAGAATAGCCATGCAATGCATTCCCACTGTGTGAGGATGAATAAACCTTTCTAATTTAGAATTAGTCATTTGTGAGGTCCTAATTAACATAATGAGTAAAATATCTGTGTTTATTTCTGACCAGTGATGGGAGAAGCCTGTGTTAAATTCATTGTACCATTTTGTTGACTCTTTTAATTTAAGAAGCTGGTGTCTGATAGAGCAGTAACTTCCCCACCCTATTTTATTTTTACTTTTTTCTTCTTTTTTAAGTTCTCTATTGGTGGCCTCCAGTCACTTCCCTACCTCTTAATTACTGTTACCTCAGAGCCTAACCATGCCTGGCAGCTAATGTGTACCTTGTGAACTGACCAAACAAAGGACTGATTCAGAGAGAACTCACAGAGAAGCAGGTTGGCATTTAACTTTAAACTTAAAAAGCAAACAACCAGGCAAATATTCAGCAAAAAAATGAGTATCCAATGATCCCGGCCTGGTGATTACAAAGCTCTGTTTTGTGTTCTTCATTCTCGCGTGAAGTATTGTAGTCTGCACATGGGCACACATCCCAATTTAGAGAGAAGGAAAATAAGATTGACCTCTGAGAAATCAGCTAGTAAAATCTATAGGAATGGATCAAGAGATCAGTCATATTTTAATGAAGAATTTTAGAAATATCTAAAATGTAATTGAAATACAATCTTGGAAATAAGACTGAATTGTAATTACAGTCTGGTAAATGGTTGCTTAGTCAATTTTTATGTCTCCTTGTCTGGGGATAGGCTGTGATCATAGAAGGAACATGACTTAATAGAGTTTAGAGAAAGTAACCAGCAGGACAAAGAATTTGGTTGCATGTTAGTGATATTCAAGGAGAGGATGCTGCCACCCTTGAGAGTGTTATTTGGAAGGTTTGGTTTTTGGATCCCTGGAGTAATTCTAGACTTATCAGCCTATCAAATTTTGGCAATGCATTCACTGACTCCTTTTCTGAATTTATCCCCGAAGAAGCCATCTGTGTATGCTCCAGCTTCTGTGTGGCTAACAGGGAGATTTTCTGATCAGACACTATCTTACGCTGGATGGCTTGATGGGTGCATTTCTTATGATAAACTAAGAAATTGACATTCTGGTTTCTGTGAGATCACTTAAGGTGAATCATTCCTAAGAAACAGAAAAAGCTGGCAAAGCTGAGTTTCAGGGCCTGCCAAGCCAAAGACTCGACCCTGGACCCTACCTGGTAGCTGGCCTCTTTCTCATCTTGCTTTAACTGCTCTAAATATAAAAGGACTATGAACACTGCAGTGAAGCCTAATAAGAATTCATGGGCATGTTTAATCCATCATGGTTAGAAACTGCATTTTAAATCACTGTACTATTTTGCCTCAATCTTTACTTATAAACTCTTAATTGATTTTGGTGATCTAAAGTCTACTTTCTTTCTCATACATTTTCATATTTTTCCTTATGTGACCTATATGGTTAGTAACTTTATGTCCAGAAGCAAATGATGTATATTTTAGAATACACATATCTATAAAAGAAGGAGAATATTAGAAATCCATTCTTCATGGAAAACGGATTGCTACTTCATGACAATTCCAAGCCACACTTTATTTTTGAGCTGGAATTAAAGCAACGAGTAGATATCATTTCAAATATCCTGCAGAGGAAAGAGAGGAATCATTCTCATACCAGATGCTTCCCATCCATGTGGGAATATGCAAAAGGCTTTTATGAGCCAGGCTTCCTAAGCACACAGGGTAGAAAGCAGACCATGTGTTCAAACGAATGCATAAGAAGAATGTTGGTCTCAGGAATGCTGGGATTGAACTAGAAGACAAGAACCAAGGCTTTGCCCCTGTAGAAAAGGTCATAAAATCCATACGTGAACAACCTCAATTTTCCACACACAAAAAATATGGTTTTTCAGAATAAGAAATGCTGACAATCTTTCTCTTTGCTCTGCTTGGAACTCACTACCTCATGTACGTATTTATCCAGACTTAAGAATGATGATAAGGAAGAGAAACTTCAAAGCATTTTTCTTGCTACTGACACAAAACTTTTGAGAAAATAAATGGAATATTCACAAGGCCCTAAAAAACTGCGTATAAGTATAGAGTGTCAGTAATAATGAGAGAAATACATAAAATAAAAGAGAATATAATCTTTTCTCTAAAACATGTCATTTTTTTTCCAATACTTACATCACTGACAAGTATATTGGGTAGTTGGATTTTGGAAACAAAATTGTCTTTGTTACATTTTCATTTTTGAAATGTAGTTATCCAATATATTTGCGTGTGTGTGTGTGTGTGTGTGTGTGTGTGTGTGTGTGTGTAAAATAAAATCTTCAACAAGGCAAATAATTTTATCTTGTTTTTTAAGCTGCTATCTGTCTCCAGGTCCCAGTATAGTGCCTTGAACATAGTAGGCATGCAGTACATTTGTTGAATGAATTATTGGCTGTATGTATTAGAGAGAAACATGATATCATGATGAAAATATGAACTACTATTGATGCCTGCTTTCTGGTTCAAGTCCCAAAGGTGGACCTGATTTGCTTGATGACCTAGAGAAAATGACAGACTTCACATTGGGTATCTGGTGGTTCTATTCATGCCGTTTCCTCTACTCAGTGCACAAAGACTCCCATTTTCCAGTCAGGGTCCCCATACTGCTGTCAAAACCAAGCTCAATATGACTGCCCCTTGGAGAGTTTTCATGCTTAATCACATTTAAATGACCATCCTGCTTTACCCTGTGTATTCACTTAGTGCTAATAATTGACATGTTAGCAGCATTAGGAAAATTTAACCTTAATGTATCGAAACTCCCCTTTTAATCCTTTCTTTATTGTTATTTCTGGTGATATCCCATTCTTTATTGCCTGTCCTTCCACTGCCTGGTCTTTCCCTGGGTCTAAGATTATTACTGACATTCTCCAACCCCTCCCTACCTCCAAACTTCTACTGTTAATTATCTGTTCTGAGATAATTTTTGAAGATAAGTTGATAACTGACCCATAATATTAGTACGTAACTCAAGAAGTAGTTGATGCAAGTGGACAGAATACTGATCTGATCATCATGAGACCTCATTTCTAGAAAGCTCTGACAGTAACCAGTTTTGTAAACTTGGGTTCTCAATCTCTCTGAGTTTCTTTTTTTTTTTAATGTATAAAATATGAGGCTTTGTCTAGGCTAGTGTTTCTATTAAGTAAGTGCTATAACACTGGTCTGCGGATATATGTCTTCTAAAAATATATTTTGGGGTCACATTTGTTTGGGAATTGCTATGTGCCTTTGTCACCTTCTTGAATGTTAGCAAGTTAAGGTTCTGGTAAGTCCTGAGCTAAGAAACTATTTTTCTATACCTGATAATTTACTTTTTTTCTTTTGGAGGAAGGGTAATGTGTTGGTAGATCCCTAAAACTCTATGAAGGAATCCCTCACTGAACTTTCTGGGAATCTTGGCTGCTGTAACAAATCCCTTTATCCCCAATGCCAGTTGTGGAGGGTATAGAGATAAGTAGGTCGGGTTCTTAGTCTTTCAAGCATAAAAGATCAAAAACGGCAGAGAGGAAAATCAGAGTTATAAGGGATGGCAATTTTAGACTAAAGGTTTTTTCAAATGATAAGGGGCGTAAGTATTGAGAAGCCTGTGGGTCTGCCCAGAGCTGGGGCAGTGGAAGAAGAAAGGGAAGGTTCCATAGGTGAAGTGCCAATGGAGCTGAATGCTGAGAGTGTTTGCAGTGGTTCACCAGGTAGAGAAGGTGTGACAGGATATTCTGGGCAGAAGAAATGAAGTGTCGTAGAGACATAAAATACCAAGGCATATTCCAGTCCTGTGAAAGAAGTCTATGGTTATGGAGCTGAGGAGTACAGGTTGCCTAGGGAGAAAGGAGCAGGAGAAAGTTTTGGGAGTTGGGTAGGGGTCTGCTTGCCATGTGCTTTAAGTGTCACTTTAAGGAGTCTGAAATTTATCTAGTAGGTAACAGGAAAGCATCCTTAGCTTGGTTTTAAATCAGAGGAATTACATGACCAATAAGTGTTTTACAAAAAAAAATTACTAATTTTAAAAGAAAAGAGAGAGAGAGAAAATTCCAGGCTAATGAGAGAGTGCTAGGGCAGTATAGAAGGAGAAGGAACTCACAGGAAAACGAATTATGATACTACTGAAATGGTTCTATTAAGAGATAATAAAAGGCTGAATAATTGACAGTGTTAAAGAATAAGATGGAGGTAACAGATTTGAAGGAAATTTAGAAGCTCCACAGATTGTGTGAAGTGACTGGAGGTGAGACAAGAAAGAAGCAGGAATGTAGAGTGACTCTATGGTGTTTAGCTTGGGCAATGTGTCTTCTCAAACTTACTAGGATAGGAATTTAGGAACTATTTCATACAGATGAAGTGGAATGGGGACTCTCTTTATGTACTTTTCCAGTAAAAACACATCTATTGATTTTTTGTGTTTGAGTTCAAGAATGATTTAATCTATACTCTTTCTTAAGGAGATTTGGCATCTATAAAAAACTCTATTCCAAACTGAAATAAGCTCAACATGTGCTTGTCAACAAAACAGTAGTTTAACCTATATATTTCTTTTGATAACCATTTTTAGGACTCTAAATTCATAGGTTTCATTCAGTCAAAAACTCTTCTTTTAAGCGTGGATAATCCTATATATATTGATATCTCAGTAGAAATTTCAAAATGATTTCCTTTTCTAGGTGGAAAGAGCATGGATCACCAACAGTTGTAGTGATTTAAATATTAAGCCATTATTTTTTGAATTAGTTCTAAATTTGGTCTAAACACTAAATATTATTGGTGCTAATACATTAAAAACATTATGTTCATATAGTCAAGGAGTCAGATAGTTTCAAAAGCATCTTTGTATGTCAGTAAAAATTAGAAAACTATTCTTTTAAAATATTCTTCAAAAATTTTAGAAGTTCATGCTTGCTTATTGTAGAGAACTTAACTAAGAATTTAAAGAATTATGTTTTCCAGAAACCTTTTGAAGTATGGGATCTTTCATTTGGGGAAAAAAACTCTTCTTTTTAGAGGCAGGATGTGGAGACTAGCATGAGCCAAATTGTTTACACAAAAGCAACCCACACCTCCCTAATTAGGTCAGAGACTTTTGCCTTTACCTGCCACAGCTGCCTTCTATTAGTACTAGAAACAAACTGTACAATCTATGGTCACTGAACTATGACCACCTTCTCGTTTTGAATATTATGTACAAGAGATCAGAAATCCAGAAACTGAGTTGGTGGTGAGGAGCTTTGCTAGAAGACAGAACTTATCAGAGGAAGGGAAGTATGGTGTCCACCTTAAAAACAAACTGAACTATCAAAATGGCTACACAAAAATGAACACAATAAGGGTACTCAGACAGTGACTCCTGAGAATTGTTTTTCCATTTACATCATAAAGAAATAAAGATAAAAACTGAATGGTCTTAGGACAGGCAGGGCAGCCTCTCATTCCCCACTTCCTCCACCTGTGCTGCATTTAAGGTGGATCCATGAAATTGTTTTGAAATAAATTTAGAAGCTTTAGAAGGCAGGTACATGTAATGGTTGTTCCCACTATTCTGAGGGAAAGGATGAAAGGTTGCTGTGTCTATGCCTTCTGATTTGGCAGATTTCTAAATGCATTTTATTACATCTGAAAGAAATTTTGCATTCTTGATAAAATGCAATGCAGAAATGAAGTTGAGACACAACAATGTCCTTTTATCTCAGAGCAAAACAATCTCATTTCCGTACAGTTGAAACAGAGGGCAGGCAAGTCAGGTTGTGGTTTCTGAAATCTAACAACCTAGTATCGCTGTGCCATTCTCTCCCGGGTTCAGTGCCACTCCCTTAACTTGATATCTGTTTACTTTAGAGGAGGCAGTTTTTGAGAAAGGATCATAAATATCCTGGCCTGGTGCCCCAGGAGCCATGACAAGCAAAAGAACATACTCGCCTCGAGATAGCCCTTGAGATATTTAAATGTGCGGGTTAATTTTTTATCCACTTTAATAACTAGATTACCTTTCCCCCACCCCCACTTCTTGTTTGCTTTCTATTTCTGCTGTGAAGCTGTGGGCACAGAAATCTCGGCGGCAGGCAAATTACTCCAGAGCTCACTGCAAGGCAACCCTATAAGGAACAGTTAAACCCACAGCATCTGGATTCCTGAGCCTTGTCCGACATGGCAGGTGTGAGTGGTTGTTTAAAGTATTCCATGTTTATCTTCAACTTCTTGTTCTGGGTAAGTGTTTTTTTTTTTTTTTCCTTTTCATTATCAATTTTATGCAAGAAAAAGAAAGGGGATCTTGATATGAATATCATAAACGAGTACAGACTCTGCACTAGAGACCTAGAAGGAGGAGGAAAATGTATTTTCCATTTACTTTTGTTTGGATTTGTTTGTTCTTTCCTTGGTTATTTCAGTAATTGAAAAGGAGCCAATGACTCAAAAAAGTACACCTCAGGATCTTTGAGGGTAAACATTTTATAAATATTTTGATAATGTTGCAAAACAATCACAGAGGGAAAGAATACCCCTTAATTAAAGGACAATTATTCTTAGTTGTATATCATGCAGGCCTCCCTAGTTTTAGGACTCTGGGAAAATTCTGCTCTAATTCCCTCCGGATGGATCCCAAGCCCCTGAACCCCACCCTTTTCATCTGGGTTTGAAACAGGTGGATGATGGGGTGCCAGAAGACAAAGACATGAGAAGAGGATTATTTTTAGAGATCCAAAGAAGAAAAAATGGGTCATGAAAATCTTGAGAGGGAAACAATGAAGAATTTAATTGTGGAAAGATTAAACTAAGCCACTGGGTTTGTATCGGCAGTGTAAAGTTAGGATTTCCATGTGTCATCACTCCACCTTTTAATCAACAGGTTTTGTATTTTAGCAAGTTCCTGTGTTTCCCTTACAAGTATGTTGACATAAGGCATAGCAAATAGATTGATAAATGAAGTTTAACGTTGCAAAATAGAAAAATAAGATACGGAAAGGTAATAGGTAAGAGGCAAATAGGTCTGTTGGAAAATTGACATTTTTGTATACATGGTGTCATTTTAGATTATTCAAAAGAAAAAGTAATTTTGTATACTGATTTAAAAACTGGCTTACGGAGTATAAACAGGAGAGAGTGTTTTTTATTTTTATTTTTTAAACATGGTTACCTCTAGTAAATAGGCAGCTGGAATATAAATGTTGGTAAATTTGTGTTCTATTAAAATAATGACATACCTAATCAAACATAACTACGAGAATAAATAGTCTTACTGTGTAGAATGACTTTCCATTCAATGTCCAATAGCTTCAATAAGTACAGATGATATGTAGGTGAAGTAAGTGAGTATATAGACAGATAAAATAAATCTTGGCCTTTGTCTTTTCATTTTTCTCTGGAAAAATGGACCACCTTTGCAAATATTAAAAGAAGCTCATGAATATATGCCTGTTTTAATAAGTTAGTTTTGATAAGTTTCTTTCTTTGAATATTTAAAATTGGTTAAACATTGAGAGTAGAATATAAACAAAAATGGCCTGTGTACTTTGGTTTTGTTTTTAGCTTTTTATTATGTACAACTTTAAACACTCACAAAATAGGACAGGGTGATCAAGCCAATCCATCCCCAATAGCCATGAAGTCATGGTCAATCCTTCCCTGTTCCTACTGTCACCCACCTCCCTCACCTCGTATTATTTTAAAACAAATCCTGGATATATCATTTCATTTGTAAATATTTTAGTATATAGCTCTAAAAGATAGACGATTCCTTTTTAAAATATAACCAGTGTTATTATCACACTAAAAACTTATTAAGAATTTCTTAATCGATTGTCAAAGATCCATCCAGGGTTCAAATTTTCCATGGCCTCATAAGTGCTCCTGTTTGAATTAGAATCCAAGTCAGGCCCATACATTGTACCCACACATTGATATGCATCTTTTACATCAATTTTCACTTTTAGGTTATCCCTCCATCTTTATCTCTCTTTTGTTCTCCCTTGAAATGTTATTTATGTACTGGTGTGTGTTGCCTTGTCACAATTTTCACGATCTGGATTTTGCAGATACAACTCCTTCATATCTGATCTTTCATTAGGAGGCACATAACGTCTGACCCTGTCACCTTTTATGATGTGAGTAGCATCTGATGCTTAAGAACCTAAGTCCCTAGTTCCTTAACATTTTCAAATTAGTAATTTTACATTTCTATTATTTCCCTTTATTTATTAGTGATAATACTTTCAATAAAGAGAAACATCACTGACTGATTGGTTATCAGTGGTGCCTAGTTTTTATTTTAAAAGGGAGCACAAATATTTCCTACCCTTTACCTGATTTCAAAATGATGAGTTAATTTTTTTTGGTATTATACAACAGTGCTAAGCAAGTATTTATTTAAGTATCCTATGACACAATAAATGTTAATGCCATCAGATCTCTCTTCCTCATTGAGGTTATTTATTCCACGTTTGGCCAGTGGGAGCATCTTCAGGTTGGCTCCTGAGTTCTTTAGACACAATCCTAAGAACTTTGACAACTTCTTCACTATTTGGTATGACAAGATATTTCAGGCTCACTGCCCTATTTCCTGCCCCAGGCCTGGACTCAGCTATTTCTCCATGAAGTCCTGATACCTGGTTTTAAGAAACCTGTAACAATTGTCTTTTTATGATGCAGAATATACAATAATATGAATATGCTAATAATTGCATGGCTTCTATTTTAATAACATGTCCCAAAGTACTCTAACCAGTAGCAATGCTCATTATGAAGTTATAAAACAGTTAAAATATATCTCTGTTGTAAAAATACAACATAGAAAGTGAATATATCAGAGGTCAGGGTTTCATTAAATAGCTAACCAGGAATTTGGAGTAGTTCTGAATTTTAAAGCAAAATGATAAAACAGTCTAAAAAAGGGATATGTTATAGGTTCAGGATGATATATTTAAGATTAGCGTTTAAGGAGAGTTGTAGACATCTGTACCAGGCTGTTCCTAGACAGTATTATTACATTCCTGGGGAGCTTTGATTATTTTATGACTACCATTATTTCTTTGTTTTTCTGGTAATGAAGACAAAGTCTGATGCTATAGATTTCAGTTAGATATTTCTAACTTCCCTGGGCTAAAGGTCTTGTTTTTACTCTTAGCATAGTGGTGGGATCTACAATCTCTATATGAGCATCTTGAAATGGGGTCTTTGAGTGAGAATAACAGCTGTGAAGACCAATGGTAACTTCTCAGCCAACAGGCAACAGACACCTTTTCATTCAAAATATAGACAGCAGGAACAGCCTCTGAGGTTAAGGAACCATTCTTATTTCTATTTTGCCCTCTACCCACAACCCAGAGTTCTCAGCTGGAATTTTACAACCCTTCATAGGAAATTAGCAATTTGTCACATTCTTAGTGTTTACTTAAGCAAAATGCTAACGGTCTCACTGATGTGGTTTTCTTGTAGATATCCATGGCCTTATGTTTTTAAATGCATTCTTTCCGGTATAACTTGTGAAACTAAGCCTTTGCAAAGTAGGGCCAGATGTTGAAATATCTGTAAGATATGCATGTGGTCATATAAGTTAAACATACCAGTTCCTTTTGTGAGAGAACTTGAGGTGTGCCACATAAATATGTAGTGATTTCCACTGGTTAGTAATTGAAGAAAAACATGTGAAAGTAAGTATCACTTCTAATCACTCATGCTAGGGGTTGATGTAAATTAGAGCAAATTGGAGGTGCTCTAGATTATAGATAAATTATAGGTACAAAACCTGTATCTTTGAGTCTTGTGTCAAAACAGATGAACTGCCTAGATTTTCTTATGCCTCTCTCAGGCTTCGGAGTACTGTAGATTCTTGGGGTGTCTTATCTTCGGACTCCGGATAAGTGTGGAACACAGGGCCATTAGCCAGTGGGTGCAGTGGACACACTGCCAGAGGCAGAGAGCCATGGAGAGGCCTACTTTGATGAAGGAAAACAGAGTGAGGGAACATTACGAACAGCAAATGAGGTGAGGTGAGAAGGAGGAGCCAAGGGGTAAAGCCAAATGTATCAGCAAGTGAAAGAAACTTGCAGCAGATTGAAGAGAGCAGAAGGAAGTCAGGCTTTGGATAGTGTCCAGAAACCAGCATTTTGATGTTCATCATTGTATTTTATGTGGTGCCTGGGTCTCTGGATGAGATGTTCTGAGAACAATTAAAAGAGTTGATGCAGAGCAGACATAACTAGGAGATAGGCTACATTAAAAAATGGGGCACAGTTATATTTCATTCTGTCACTTGATGAAATCCTTCAAGATAAAGATTGGATGATGGCAAAAATGTGCAAACTTTGTAAATACAGAAGTTCCCAGCTACCATACAATCACTGTGGAACTATACCAAGGACAAAAGGCATTGGAGACCAGTGGTTGAGAGCTCAGGCTGAACCTCAACTCCTCTATCACTAGCTTTGTGATGTTGTGGAAATTAGTTAACCTCTCTGTGCTTTAGTGTTCCTCATCTGTAAAGCTGGGGAGAGTAGTGGTATCTATTTCACAGGGTTGTTGTGAAGATTAAGTGATTTAGTTCTTATAAATAACTCAGAATAAGTAAACATTTAAGCAGCAACACTTCAGCCAATATTGTATAGGCATTTTTATGAGACAGAAATATAAAACCACTGTGCAGAGTGATAAATAAATTTCAATGTTGGCTTTTGAAACAGAGGGGGAAATAGGATGTCAAGAATTATGATAAGGCAGAAATTCTTCTACCAAATATTAAGGGAATGGAAAGAAAGTTTATTTTGTAAACAGACAGATTCAAATCCTGAATTCATTCCATATTGCTTTGTGGCCTGTACTGTGTTCCTTGACTTTTCTGTGCCTGAGTCTCTGCATTTGGAAAATGAGGATGATAATTTCACCTGCCATGGTTTACTGTGAATATTCACTGAAATACTTTATGAAAGCCTATAACCAATGATTGACATATAATAATAGTGCAATTAATGTTATTTTCCTCCAAGTACAACCACCATACTGCCTTTTAAGTTAAATGTATTGGAATCTGGTGCGATAGTATTTTATATGTGATGGGCTTTTAAAACTTAAGTATAATTTTAGCCCCATTCTGACCCTCCTTTGGCCTCATGGGGCAAGAAATCTGTAGGGTTGGAGAAATACATTCACCCTAAACCCAGCCTCCACTGTGAGTATCTGCAAGCACAATTTGCCTTACCCAAATGGCCTCAAACCCAATTCCAGGGTCTGCACAAACCCTTCTCCAGGGGTGATCAAGAGGGAGCTGTTTGCCAGGAATAGAAACAGGTTGTAGACAGATCTGGCAGGCTGAGGTATCCATACCCATTCTGTTATATCCCTCCAGTTCAAGACAGGACCGGAAGTGAGGGTTGAGGGCTCCCGTTGGCTGTCCCCATGCCACATCCTTATGATATTACGCTCTGAGAATTCTTATCAAACATTGTCCTCCAGGTCATTAAGTGGGCACATTTGTCAAGGTAGGAAAGTAGAACACATTTTATATACGTTTATCCCCTTGAGTTATAACTTCTCAATATAGAGAGCTATGGTTTGTGCTCTCTTGTTTGTGTTCTTGCCCCGGGTCCTGCAAAAGTATGTAGAGGTATGCAGGTGTTACTTTATGGCAATTGTCATTTGAAACAAAGTGATAAAACATTTCTGAATGTGCACCCTGTTATCATTCAGAAACATTAGAATGTTAATCAAATGTTGAACATTCATCTCTCTTTACATATTTTGAAGTTATGTGCACTTTAGAGATTTTATATATCAATGTAAGAAAGATAACCCGAAGCGTGCTTACCCAGGCCCTATTCATGTCAGAAGGAAATTTGGCTGATATCTTTCTCTTAAATTTAGATATATTTAAAATTAGAATTTGCGAGATATCCTTGGTGCTTGGCTTACTTCACAGGTTCAGGAGGCACACATGAATGCCACCACAGGGGCACTCCGCTGTGTGTGCTTAATACACACTGAAACAGTACATACTACTCATTTTGGAAAGAAAAGAATTTAAAATATCACTCATTTTGCCAAAAATATAAAAATCATAATAGCAGAGTCTGCTAAGAATTGAAGTGTTTATTTTCCTCCACAGGTTTAGTGCAGCCATTTTCTTTCTTTTTTTTTTCAGAGACAGAGAGTCAGAGAGAGGGACAGATAGGGACAGACCGACAGGAAGGAAGAGAGATGAGGAGCATCAATTCTTCGTTGCAGCTCCTTAGTTGTTCATTGATTGCGTTCTCATATGTGCCTTGACTGGGAGGCTACGGCAGAGCAAGTGACCCCTTGCTCAAGCCAGCGACCTTGGGCTTCAAGCCGGTGACCATGGGGTCATGGCTATGATCCCAGGCTCTAGCCAGCGACCTGTGCTTAAGCCGGATAAGCTAGCGCTCAAGCCGTGACCTTGGGGTTTTGAACCTGGGTCCTTCGTATCCCAGTTTGATGCTCTATTCACTGTGCTCTATCCACTGCGCCACCGCCTGGTCAGGCAGTGTAGCAATATTCAACTGGGGTGCTGCAAGAGTTTTTAAAACATGCAATGCCTAATTTAGTCAGGGGCTCTGACCTCTTTCTCAGATTGTCAAATTAAAAAATCACAACAGCCAACACAATAGCCATTTCAGTGTGACTAAACCAAAATTATACATATTTTTCATCAGATTGGCAAACAAATATATTTTTTGGTGTGCTGCAGGATTTTAGTAATTAGTTATGTGTGCCAGGAGACAAAAGAGGTTGAAAATTGGTGGTTTAGAGCATCATAAAATCAGATATTGTGTGAACGCTGGGGGACATCTGTAAATCAGTGCTGCATTAGAACCATACCTGTCAAGGAAATACACAGCAACCTCCCCTCCAATGAGATCTGAGAATTAACCTAATGCTTGTTGTTAGAGAGTGAGGCAAATTAATAAGAAATCAGATAGGTCTCATTAAAGAATGAGTAAGGGAAAACCCAGCATAAATAATAAAAATACTCAGTTATAATCAATGAAAGGGAATGTCACCCTGAAGCCCTAAAGGACAAGCACACACCCCTGAAAGAAACTCTGGCATCCTTAAAATAAGTAGCAGGAAACTGGTAGCCTCTATGCAATGCAAGAAAATAACCCTCCATGAAATAGTGGCTGAAGACCGTGAGAAAAGATCAAGTTAACTGGAAAACCATAGGATGAGATGGAAAGAGAAATGGATAAAGAAGTACTTCAAGTAAACCAGAAACACAATGATAGAATTAAAATCCACTCCAGAAATCACATTACATGGAGACAGTGATGTAGAATTCCAAGTTGAGAAGCTTTGCAAGAGGAAAATCGGAAAGAGATAAACAATGAAAAGGAAGATGATATATCCAGAGAACAGAGACTGGAACAATGAACAAATTCACATAAAGAGTTCTCATGAGCAATGATGTCATCTTACTACAATGCAATTATACTGGACTTTTGAGTAAATGTTTAATAAGAAGCAACTTGAAAATTAACAACAGTTGTACTGTCCCAAAATGTTAGGGCTATACTCATGATCTCTTGTGTTGTGGGGTTATCATAACAGCAAATATTGTAGTTACCCAAATTATCCATTTGGATATTTTCTTATTGTCTTGTAACCTCTCAGGAGCAGCCTAGGAAGGTTTTCCTCAAGTTTATCTAAAAAATGTCTATATTGGACTCATAATGATATCTCACAGTACACTCTTCCTCCTAGAATAGCACCATGCAGGTTCTTCCATTTTGTACACTTTTCAAAAACATTTTGATGAACACCCAAATTCAAAGGTAGAATTTAGAGAGAGGGATTTGAAATGATTGGAAGACACATTATCCGAGAAGAGGACAAATGAGTCTGTTCTATACCATTTATTTTTGTCCTGGGTGGTGCTTTCCATTTTCTTCTTGCCCTGTCTTAGTCTGCTTGAGTTGCCATAAACTAGCATAAAGTTGGTAGGTTAAACAACTGAAATTTATTTTCTCACAGTACCGGAAGCTGGAAGTCCAAGATCAAGGTGCTACCTAATTTGGTTTCTGGTGAGGCCTCTCTTCCCAGATTGCAAATGATGGCCTGCTTGCTGGGTCCTCACATGGTCACTTCTCCCAGCGATTGTTCATCAAAAAAGAAAGATCTCTCTCTCTCCCCCTCTTGTTACAAAGTTATAGATTATATGGTATTAGGATCTTGCCCTTATTAACTCAATTAATTACCTCCTAAAAGTCCTACCTCAATAGAGAGTCACATTGCAAGTTAGAGCTTCAACATTCAAATTTGGGGGGATGTAATTTAGTCCATAGCATGTTCATAAGTAAAGATAAAAATTACCTCATTTCTTAGCATGCTGGCTCAGACTAACAACCTCTTATTTCTATAAAGTTCCATGAGAGCTGAGTAACAACCACACTGACTCACTTGGGGTGGGGGGAGGAGGTGGAGGTGGAGGTGGGCCTAGTCAATTCTGAAGTGTCCACTGTGGGCCGACTGGGGGTCCAATATATCAACCCATTTCCTTTTACAACCTTATCAACAGAAAGAGGGACTAAACTAGATATTTTTAAAAAAAGATTTATATTCCCAAGTATTTAAAACAGTATAAAAAAATCAAGGAACAGGCCCATAATTATAAATGGGAAAAGAACTCCAAGACCATTATGGCCAATCTTAAAACAAGTGGAATAAAATAGGTTAGTATCAATTCTGACTCTAGAAGGATTGTTTCTGACAATAAATCAATTGACTTTTAAAGCTATTTATCAAACTTATGACTGATTTCATGTTGTTAAGACTCTCTGATTTTTATATATGAATTTCCTCAATAAGATGAGGATGATATGTTTTAAACATTTGTTTATTTTTGTTTTTATGATGAAGTTTGAAAAAGGGATCAAAATGATAATTGGGCCAACTTAAAAATCCCTAAGAACATTTATCTAATTATGAAGATTGAAGTTGGGCAATATATATATATATATATATATATATATATATATATATATACTTTTTTTTTTTTTTTTTAGAGAGAGAGAGGAAGAGAGACAGGAAAGGAGGAAAGGAGAGGGAGAATGAGAAGCATCAACTTATAGTTGCTTTCACTTTACTTGTACATTGAGCTTCTCATACGTACCCTGGATGGGGCTGTGCCAGTGTCCCCTTGCTCAAGCCAGTGACCTTGGGCTTTTCATGCCAGTGCCCTTGGGCTCAAGCTGGTGAGCTTCAGGGTCAAGTGGACAATCCCTGCTCAAGCCAGCCACCCCGTGCTGACAAGCCCACACTCAATGCCAGTGACCTTAGGGTTTTGAACTGACGACCTCAGCGTTCCAGGTACAAGGCTTTATCTACTGCACCGCTACAGGTCAGGCAAAATATTCTTGACTCTGACAGAATTGAGTTCTTTTTCTTTATCTTTTTAAAAAGACTTTATTTGTTAGAGCAGTTTTAGGTTCACAGTAAAATTGAGAGAAAGGTACAGAGATTTCCTATATACCCCTGACCCCCACACATACATAGCTTTCCTTGTTATTGATATTACTCATCAGAGAGTGTTATGTATGTTAAAATTGATGAACCAATAATGTCAACACATTATAATCACTCAAAGACCATAGTTTACATTATGGTTCACTCTTGGTGTTACACATTACATGGATTCGGACAAATGTATAATGGCATTGACATGTATCCATCATTATATTATTATACAGCATATTTCACTGCCCTAAAATCCTCTGTGCTCTGCTCATTTATTTATTTCTTCCTCAGCAATCCTGATCTTTCTACTGACTCCATAGTTTTGCCTTTTCCAGAATGTCATACAGTTGGAATTATACAGTATATAGTATTTTCAGATTGGCTTTTTTTTACATAGTAATAACACAATTAAGTTTCCTCCATATTCTTTCATGGCTTGAGAGCTCATTTCTTTTTATCCTTGAATAATATTCCATTGTCTGAATGTACCACAGTTTATTTATCTATTCACTTACTGAAGGACATCTTGGTGGCTTCCAAGTTTCAGCAATTATGCTATAAATATCCTTGGGCAGGTTTTTGTGTGGATGTAAGTTTTCAACTCCGCTGGGTCGTATGGTAAGAGTATCTTTAGTTCGTGAGAAACTGCCACACTGTCTTCCAAGGCAGCTGTACCATTTTGCATCTCACCAGCAATGAATGACAGTTCCTGTTGCTTGACATCCTTATCAGCATTTGTGGTTGTTGATGTTCCAGATTTTGGCCATTCTAATAAGTATGTAGTGGTATCTCATTGTTGCTTTGATACCCTTGTTTTAAATGTTAATTTTACAGATTACTTTCAGTGGCTGAGAAAACTAAAAGTTATCATTTGAGGAAAAAATATGATTGATTTCATAAGATTTTTGAATAATTTGATGTCTAACTACATTGAAAAAGTGAACTAAAAGTCACCCAGAAACAAAAAAAGCAAAAGATTAAACAATATTAGGCTCTAAGAACTATTAAAGTTTTCTCAATAGTTTTATCAGTTAATGTCAGGTAAGGATGATATCATAATATCTATTTAAATAATTAATGCTATAATACTGGACTATATCATATACTGGACTACAATATATACTAGACTATATCATATGAAGCGATAAAATATCCCCTAATTTTTGTGAGCAATATATTTTCAGTTAAAGCTAAAAGCCATAGCAGCTATTAAGCTAATCAATGTAAGTCTTCCTGTGGAAGAAGAAAAAGAAAATATTAGTGAACAAATCAAATAACAAAACATCCAGCTGCTACAAAATTATTGAAAATCCCCAAGAATCTCATTATCATTTGACATAAATCCTTACAAACTTATTTATTAACAAAGAACTGCTAGAAGGAGTACTTTAACTTCATCTGCAAAGGAAATTAGAATTCATGGAAACAGGGAAAGGAAATACGGAGGGGTTTCAGGCTCTAACGCTGTTTTTTCGTTGGCTTGTATTTTATAGTGTGTGTATGTAAGATCACTAACCACCAGGACGGGTTATTTGGTGATTTCATTGACACCTTTGGTTTTCCATTGCCTTCCTTATTTTGTAGAAGGAGTAGAAGAAGCACATAACAGAGGCAGGATTGGATTTGAGGTGGTGCTGGATTTTCACAATGTGACTGTTACCTGTCGAGGATTCTAGTTTCTTTGTCTGAAATGAAGGGTTTGATCCTGGCTGATTTTTGAGACCTTTTAGGGAACACAGATTCACTGGCTATTCAGTGACTCATGGCATTCTCTATTCCTTAACAAAGCCTTTGACTCTACTTCCGTGGCAAACTTGATGAGCAGCCATTAAAAGTGAAACTGCTGTTTTGGGATTCCAGACCTGTGGCTCAACCGTGCACGAAAGCAAGGACACTGCCAAGTCACTGGGCCTTAGAGGCCTCGGCTAGAGAGTCCTCCCAGGCCTGCTGTGCTTCATATGTTACCTAGCTTGTTCTGTTCTCAACATCTCTATCTAATAATAGGGCTTTGATTTCTTTTCTGAGGCCTCAACATATGTAACTTAAAAAAAAGAAAAGAAAACCCTAAAAGGCAAGGGTTTTCCTTACATGAAAGTAAAATGTGTTTCATATTTTATGTGTTGGCCTTGCTCCAAATTAAATAATCTGGTAAAGTCATTAAGGGAATTTAAGACTTTAAGAATGGTTCCTCATTGTTTCTCTTCTCTGGGTAAGGTTTACCACCTGAAAGCTTATTTGAAAAGCGTTTATTTGGGTACAGAAAGTACGATGAATGCTTGTGGCTTAAGTGTAGGTTTGGTCAAATGTTCTACTTTTCCTCGTCTATCCCAATTTCTAGTTTCTGGGATCTTAAAGGGATGTTTTTCTCTTTCATTTGGTCTAAGGTAGCTTCTCAGTGACAAACCTGGGAGCCCAATAAGGATATTTGGTCTTCAAACTGTTGTGAGTTATCTTTTGTAGGTTAAATCTAGCAAAAACACTGAGTTGAAGTTGAAACATGGAAAATCGCCTTTCCCCTCCCCCTATAGTGGAGATGATTTCTTGTCTGACCTAGACCTATGAATGAACCTTGGATGTGGATAGGAAACAGATTATTCTTATCGAATTTACCAATTACAATGGACCATTTCAGCAGTTATCTGCACATGAATGTGCCTCACTTATGTTTTTCAGGTTGTAATGGTGTAATTAATGATAGATCATTGTAACCAGATGGCTAGGGGGTATGTGGCATTACAGTTGCAGTTTATCGTACTCAAATTCTAACGTATATTTTTTTCTTTGCTTGCAGCTCTGTGGTATCTTGATCCTGGCAGTAGCAATTTGGGTACGAGTAAGCAGAGATGATGAAGAGGTAACTAAATAAGCACAAACCTCTCTGATCCCTAAGTATTTTTTTTTCTTATAATGATCAAATTAAATGGCAATAATAATAAGCATTTTAATAGCACTTTCCTTACCTGCCTCATACAATTATTTAGTATGTGATTTTATAATTGAATTCAATTAAATTAATTAAAAGTGCTCACTATGTGCCTGGCACTGTGTTAGGCATGGATCAGTCCTTCTGGAAAATGGAGGAGGTGTTATTTCATAAACAGGAAGATCGCAACAAAAGTGGAGGTGGGAAGGAGCCAAAGTGAAAATCAGCCTCTTTTGTTGCTTGCTTAAGCCAGCTTGAGATGGCTTTCCTCCCCACCAACAGTGATTTTTGTAGTATAAGGTATTGACAATAATTAGGCTGATCCCAAGGTGGGGTGGTGCTCCAAAAAAAAAAAAAAAAAAAAGGTGTGAAGTTCTCCTGGATAAGATTTTGAATCTGTGTTTTAAAGGCAACAATATATGAAGATAGTTGTAATTACTTGTGGCAATTGGTAATGAGGACAACTCTTTGTAACAGTAAGAGGTGGTATTGTCCAGCTTCTTGCTGTCTAGGTTGGATTATCATGACCCTGGTACCCCATGTGTGTCAAATAAGTTTGCAAATATGATGTATATGTTTGCTCACTTATAGTTTGTATTGGGTGTGGGGGACAGGCTATAAGCAGGCAGGGTCCTTATAGCCTAAGGTCTAGTTTTAAGACTAAGCGTTTCCCCCCCCTTTAAATACTAAGAGCTTCTCAAAACTGAGCTTTTCCCCACACCCTTGACTGTTGTATGATGTGGGGTGGTACACTCTTATAAGGAATCCCATTTATGCCTCAGATAAGTGGCTTTGTATCAGAGACTTCCTTATTTGTATACTGGCTTAAAGGCTTTAATTTCTACACTATAAAATAAATGAGACCAGGGGCGCTCTCTCTCGGTTCCTGAAATTAGCATTGCAGAGGAGAAGCAGACAAGATAGTGGAGTGCTGAAGGAGAAGCCAGTTTGTGCAGAGAAGGAGATGGGGAACAGAGGTGAATTAGGCTGGTGGGACCTTTGATTCTAGGAATACTCAGATGAGTCAGTGGCTTTCAGAGCCCTGAATGGAAAGGGAAGTGTTTTCCCACTATGTGTATTTCTCACCCACCAGGTGCAAGCTAGGATTAAAGGTAATGGCCCACCAGTTCTTGGCTCTGTTGTTTTATTACCGTCTGTCTGTATCAAATGTGAACCTGCGCAGACCAGGCAGCTGTGTTGGTGGCCATGGCTACTTGCCATACACCCCACTACACACTGTGCCGTGTCCTGTGGCAAAGCTCTTACCAAGGTTCCCATAGGGCTAGAGGATGTTTGGTTCCTATTGTAAGTTCTGGCTCCAGTCTGTGAATTCCACGTGCCTTGTTTCTGTACCACAACTAAGTGTTGCAAAAAAAAAAAAAAGAGTGTGTGTGGGGAAAAGGGTGAGGATGTGAGAGGGATGTTCTATTGGTTTTATCCAACATCGTGCCTGGCACCATCTCCTGGTTCCCCTAATTTTGTTCTTCTCTCTCCCTTCTTCTTCTCAGGGGTACCCCACCCTCCAAATTATTATTCTTACTGCACAACGAGCAGTTCTCTTGTTCTTTGTTGTCTGGGTTCTTGCCACTACTCAGGCTCACATTATTTACTGTTAGGACTTTTGTAAAGTATTCTCCCAAAAACTTTTCTCTCTAATAGAAGTGCTAAGCCTTATTTGATAATTGCTAAGCTGTTTCTAAACTGGAAATTAAGGTAATGCATTTCTTTAAATTAATTAATAAATTTTTATTTAAAAATTTTTAATTATAGTTTGACATTCAATAATATATTAGTTTAAGGTGTATAGCATAGTGGGTAGACATTTATATAACTTATGAAGTGATCCTCCAATAAGTTTAGTCCCCCCTTGCCACCATATAGTTATTACAATGTTATTGACTATATTCCCTATGCTGAACAGGTAATATATTTTCAATTAAAACTTATTATCCTGTGGTGCAGCTAAATGCTTTTGGACATAGCTTAGTTGAAAGAAAGTTTAAAAGAAAATTAACATCTATTCTGGTGGCTTTTCCAGACCCACCCTTCCTCCCTCCCTCCCTCCTTCCCTCCCTCCCTCTCTCCCTCTCTTCCTTCCTTCCTTCCTTCCTTCCTTCCTTCCTTCCTTCCTTCCTTCCTTCCTTTCTTCCTTCCTTCCTTCCTTCCTTCCATCCCTCCCTTTTTCCTTTACTCCTTATTTTCCTTTTATTTCTTTCTTTTAAAATTATGCTTTCTACCATTAGAGAACCCAGAGAATCACAATGGGAATTAATCAGCTGCTTCCTTATTCTGTGTCTCATAATGTTGAAAATATTGGATGAGGAACAGGTGTGGCAACTATTTGGCAACATCCTAGTCCATTAGGATTTCATTTTTTGTTTTATGCTGATAAATGTAACTGACTTCTTAATGGGTTTGGGCTTTGGGATTTGAGCCCTTTAATGGTATTTGAAAATGTACAGAATCTCTGTTGTCTAGAAGCTGAGGTCTGACTTTGAGACTCAAATTAAGCACAGAGATTAACAGCCACCATTTTAGTGGGTGGTTTGGCCTTTTAAAGATGTGTATACAGCCTGTATTTTATTTTATTTTATTATTTTATTTTATACTTCTGGTTGATATGGGAATATTATCTTTCCCTTCAGTGCTTCCGGTAAACAAATTGGGTGTTTAGTCTATTAAGAAATTACACAGATTGAATGTATTAAAGGAGAACCATTGTCTTTGGGAAGGTGTTACTCCATACCTGGAGATGAGAACAAATAGATGGAAATAGACAGCATCTTCAGTTACATTTTCCCTTTTGTGCTCTGTCAGCCTCTAGCCCAGTAGTGTCTGTCAGGACAACATCAACTAGCTTGATTTATGTGAAATTGACTTGATTTATATTTATCTGAAGTCAGTGACAAATAATCCAGACTGTGCAAGAAACTGAATTACTAGTGAGAAATAGTGGTTGCAATTTTGGACGGAAGAACATGAGCATAAATGCAGGAAAGAAGGATGTCGGGGAAGTAGAGGTGGACTTCTTTTAGCATGTTTCTACTGAAGTGTCTCTTAGTGATGCTCTGTTCTCCTTCTTGATAAACTCAGCATCATGAGGCCCAGCATGTGGGCAGCCATTCTTGTCCAGGAGATCCCTTAGAATCCAAAGAGGACTCTGAGCCACCTTCCTCTAGGTTCTACCATTTCTCTATCTTTATAAATTCTCCCCTTGTCCTAAAACACACTCAGACACTGTTCATCTAAGACATCTTTTAATTCTCTGTTGTCCCTCTCCTGGCACATTTCCACTTCTTTTCTGATGAAAAATGCTACTTGGGCTGGACTTTGAACAGAGACCCTCGAAAGCCAACACACTGCTTTCTGACCAGTCTTTTGTTGTGAGTCACTGGCCCAGCAGTGCTTCATTAACCTACTGAATAAGGGCTGGCCACATTATCCAGGTCTCACTTGTAGATATTTGACTCATTATTTCTCTGTCTGGGCTATATAAGAAAAGTTCTGATAACTCAGTGAGGTTTCCCCCTCTCAGATGCCTTAGGCTTTGCCTGCACTTGCCATAACATTCTAGTGAAGTAGTGTTTAATGGTGGGTGAGTAGAGTGGATTTTCTAATGCTGTTTTTCTCTCCTTTTCCATTCTGACCCTGATGCTATGCCTGTTTATTAACAAAATTGATTTTTTAACCCTGATCTTAAGCCAGGAAACAACAATCAAACATAAAACATGAAAAATAAAAAAATTATCTGCTAAATGAAAAAGTTTCTAAATAGGTAAATTGAAACATTATTTGTAAGTACAGACTCTTGAGAGACAAAGGAGGCCTTAGATATCAGAGAAGCTGACCCAATTCTCTTTATAAATGGGAATCTGGGGCCCAGTAGGGCTAGTTTGACTATTCCAGTGTTATAAACTCAGCTATATACATATTAGGACCCACTGGAATATAGAACTTTGTTCTCATGCTTTGACAGCTTCAGCACAATTCTTTCTACTGATTGTAAAATAAAGACTCCCTCTTTATTTTATATAAAGCTATGAATTGGTTTAAAAAGTTATTTAAAATGTAAAATCATTCATAGTAGCATTTTGTTTGTTTTTTTTTTCTTTTTCATTTCTTGTTAAGGGTGTTGATCTATACAATATGTAGAAGATTCCAGAAAACAGCCTCTGAGTTAGTCTAAGAACTAGTGCTCTGCCTTGAAATAAACCAGTAGATAGAGGTAATACAAACAAGATGGGCTTCACGTGGCACTCAAATATAACACAGGCACAACGTTTGAATTTTTTAATTATGATGTACTTCTGGATATATCTAGAGGACAAGTGGAAGATTTGAGTGAGGTGTTAGGAAGGTGATGAAAAAGAGTATATGTGTGGGGAAGAAGAGTTATATTATGCAAGTTGGATGGCCCTGTCCATCACATAGAGCTCTAAGATTTTTTTCCCTCAGTATTCTATTACTTAACAGACAGACAAAATGAAGAGTTTCTGGAAGACTCCATGGACTGTATCTTCTGGTAACAAAGAGATAGAATTGATATGGAATATCAGGCCCTAGACTTTTTGTTTGTTTTGGCAAATGTATAGACCTGTGAAATTACTAATATAATCAATATATAAAGTATTCTATTAACCCATAAAAGTTTCCTCATCCCTTTGCAGTCAGTCGCTCCTTTCCCTCCTGCTCAGCTAAAAGTCAAGCCGTGCTCTGATTTCTAGCACCATTGCTTAGATTTTCTTATTCTTGATCATTAGATATATAGACCAATACAGAAAGCACTCTTGAATATGGCTTATTTAGCTCAAACGTAATGTTTTTGAGATTCATTCATATTGTTGTGTCTATCAGTAGTTTGAGGATTATGGACTTTATAATTAATTTAATTGCCACAAAAACACATGCATTACAATGCTACTTTTATGTAGAAAACACAAAAAATGCAAACCAAAGAGCAGCATATCATGGGTGAAAGTACATGTTCTTCCAAATTTAAAATAATTTGTGTATCGAAAGCCTATTACATTGCTTCCATCCAGTATCTAATATATCATCTTCTATAAAGATGGAAACATTATTCATACAAATAACACCTTAGTAGAATGTAAGGTTCTTGAGGGTAGAGATTTTTGCTGGTTTGGATCACTGTAATATCTCAAAGTCTAAAACAGAACCTGGTACCTAGTGGGTACCCAGTGGATTTTGTTAAATAAAGCACATCAAGGAAAGGGATTTTCTGATTTATCTTTTTTATTTTCAGTTTATCAGCAGCAAGAACTCTGATGTTAGTCCTTACGTGGCTGTGAATATCTTGATTGCTGTGGGTGCTACCATTATGATTCTGGGGTTCCTGGGATGCTGTGGGGCCGTGAAGGAAAGCCGCTGCATGCTCCTCTTGGTGAGTCCTCCATGCCCATCCCCACTGCCTGCCCAAAGAACTCGCCAAGACTGAAGACAATCTAAGTTCTGGGTAGAGGGTTTGATTGTGGAAGTCAGTATGGTTAGCTCAGATTAGAGGCTACTGTGACAGAAGACAAGTTTTAGCATTCTTTATTCCTTATTACCGAGTACCTGCTACATGCCAGACACTGCTAACTGAGGCAGAGACACTGAGACGACTGAAACCCATTAGGGAAGATGGGCAAATAAATGATTAGCTACAGTGGAAGTGGCCCAAGAGGAAAAGGGCAAAGATATAGGAGGGAAACTCAAGCCAGAAGCCAAAGTGAGTAAGGTATTTGTATGGGTGAGATCGTGATGAGCTTTCCAGGAAAGAAAAAGAAGACCCTTGAGTTTTTGGAGGAAGTACAAGGTCACCTGTTTGGAAACTGTAAGGCCTCTGTGTGGTTGGAGTGACAGAGGCTAATTTTGGTAAATGATGGAAGATGGGTCTGAGTATAGACTGTGGCAAAATCACATTACATTACATTATATTAAATTCATTCATTCATTCATTCATTCATTCATTCAGTGAGAGGAGAGGAGGCAGAGACAGACTCTCACATACCTCTGACTGGGATCCATCCCGCAAGCCCAGTAGGAGGTGATGCTCTGCCCACCTGGGGCATTGCTCCATTGTTCAGAAACCAAGCTTTTCTTAGCACTTGAGGTGGAGGCCATAGACCCATCCTCAGTACCTGGGGCCAGCTTGATCCAATTGAGCCATGGCTGCAGGAGAGGGTGAAAGAGAGAGAAAGAGAGAGAGACAGAAGTATGAGGGGAAGGGGTGGGGAAGCAGAAGGGTGCTTTTCCTGTGTGCCCTGACTGGGAATCAAACCCAAGACATCCACACACCAGGTTGATGCTCTACCACTGAGCCAACCCCCAGATCACATTTTGGCCAGGCCCCAAATGACATTTCATGCTAAGAAAATTGTAAAGGAGTGAGATATCAGATCTTTCACTTAGAAAACTTCAAGAAGGATGGATTGGGTTGGGATAACCCAGAGTCTTCATTTTTAATACATACAGTAGAAAATAATAAATGAATATATAGAGAAGATTAGAAAAATCATCAAGTATTTATTAAATAGAAATGTGACATAAAGGTTTATCAGAGCTTGTCTAAACTTGTTTTTCTCATGAAATAAATATTTGTTTATTATGAGGGAAGGTAAGGACAGAATTTTGAACTCTATTAGCATCGACAGTGGTTGCTTTTAGGTTAATAAGGCCTTGTTGGCAATGAGGATTTAATTACTTGAAGAGCTTGTTTCTAAAAAACAATTAACTTGTTGTGGGCTGCATTCTCCAAAATTATGATTTAAAAATCTGAGGCAGGTTTTGGGAGTTGACATTTATAACAAGATCTTGAGAACTGTAAGCGTGGTAGAAACCTTGTGTATGCCATCAGTTTTGAAGTTTGTGTTTGATGAAGAAAAAGGAGAAAGATAATATTCAAATAATTGCATCTAAGTTTTTAAACTTTTCCCCATGCAACATCATACTGATGCCTACACGTCTATGAATACATTTTCATTTTAGCCACTTTCTATATATGGTCAGTCTTTAGAGCAAATATTTCTGAAGAGTAATAGTCCCAAAATTTGCTCCTTGAGGCAAAGGGTAGACTAAATAAAGAGCATGGTTACTCCTTGGAGTTGTAAGCTGACTCAGACTATGGAAGGAAGCTCCATGCTGAAACGTCCCAAAATGTGAATGCATATGCTAGGATAACACATTCTTTTTTCTTTTTTTCTCAGTTTTTCATAGGCTTGCTTTTGATCCTGCTCCTGCAGGTGGTGGCAGGTATCCTAGGAGCTACTTTCAAATCTGAGGTGTGTACCCATATGATATCTGATCATTCTGGAAAACTCTGAAAAATAGAAATATCACCTTCTGGCATGAATAATTTAACAATACTTTTAAAAAAAATTTTAATTTCAGTCTGAGCATTTTCTGAATGAAACTATCTATAAAAATGTACATCTTCTGAACGACACAGATGAGGAAGCAGAAGCATTCCAGAAAGCCATGAGTAAATTTCAGAAAAAGGTAAGTAGAATTCATCAGTCATTTGGGGAGTTAGATATAGTTCTGTGTTCACTGAATTTTGAACAGATGGATTCCTGAAAGATTGAAAACTATCTCTATTGTATGGATTTTGACTGACAATTCTGTCATCATGCAATTAGAAAAATCCAAGAATAATTCTAATTTCCCCCCCAATATCTTACAAATTCAAAAGCATTTAAAAGAACAGAGATCAAGAAGATATGGTTAGAACAGATTAAGCCTCGATTGGGCCAAATCCATCATTGTTTTAGTATTTTTAGTATGCTTGAGGCATTTGGAGAGCACCCCCCCATCTGTCTCACAACATGATCACACCTCTCTCATAAAAATAATTATAGCTATCAGTTTTTTTACTACTTACTAGGTACCAAGCTCTACATTTAGTAGCTCACTTTATTCTCAGAACTCTGTGAGGTAGCTAATATAATTATCCTCATATCCCTATTTGACAGATGAGGACATTAGGGTTTAGAGAGGTTGACAGGAAGTGATGGGTTTGGAATTTGAACCCAGATATGACCAGTTAATCCTTTTTAGTCAGTACATTAACCTCCCATTTGTTAGTTTATTTATTTATTAAGGCTGCTTTGTAGCTCCAAGGTAAAGTCAAAACTTGGGCAGGCATTGAAGGTATTCTACTATTTGGCTCCTACCTGATATTTTTACTTTCTATACATAGCTCCATAATGAAAGCACTCTAGTCCAGCCAGGTTTGCCCACTCAGGATGCTTTAAGCAATTCTGTCTTTCATCCTTTGCATTATTCCTTATCTTTGGAATGTACTTACTACTATCTTTCTTTTCAAATACTACATGTACTTTAAAGCTTGACTAAAATATGACTTACTCTGTGAAACGTCTTCCACACCTTCTTTATTCATAATCCTCATCATATTAACTCCATGTAACATTCATTTCACATATGTCATAGAAACTGTCAGAATCTTAGAGGAGAGCTGGATTTTCTAGAACATTTATCTTGACTTCTCATTGACTGAAGTATTTTATACTGATGTTCATATACTGTCTAATTAAATATTGAAGAGCTTTACTAATTCTTGCCCATCCACTTATGTTCAAGTCTGATAATTAGTAGGATTAGTATGTTCTTAATTTGAAACAAAATCTGCCTTCTTAGATTTTGCATCATTTAGTCCTAGTTCTTTCTTCTGAAGTTTCAGAGGAAAAAGGATATTTACTGATGCGTCTACATCGTGCAACCTTTTTCTTTGAAAATGGCCATCATGTGACTTCTAAAAGCTTTGCTTTTCAAATTCAAACATTCTTTCTTGAGTTACTTATCAGATGACATTTTCTTCCCCCAGAGCATTACCCAGTTCTGATTTGGATAGACTCCAGCTTGTAAAAATTCTGCCTAAAGAGCATCATTTCCAAGAGCCCAAACCTGTTATGAGTCAGTCCCTGTTCAACTTTCTCTGTGTTGTGCTTTTCCTCACTTCTCAATAGCTGCATCCCTTGATCCTTTCCTCTCCAGGTTGTTCTTGCTCTGAAAGACAGATTGATCAAGGTTTAAAACAGAAGACATTAGGCAACTCAGTTCCTTTGCTGGTTGGAACTGTGAGCATCCTTGATTCTCACTGGTAGTTAACCTGGAACCAAATGTACTACAGGTAACCACTGGGTCTCTGGATTGGCTCCTAAATCATACTTTGCTGTGTGATTCCTCTGGTATCCAAGATCTTGGAGCCAATAAAGGAGTTCTAAATGTTCTGTTTGTCCTATTATAATTCTGAATTGTTTTCGTTCTTGTATGTTAAATTTTTATCTCTTATATCTGAAGCTCCTTGTGTTCTTGTGTTCATAGGACTGTAGTTCCTTTTTATTAGGCATTGTGAGGTGTTTTTTTATTAATATTATCTACCAGGGTTTTTTGTTTGTTTTGTTTTTTTCTTGTAATGCTTTGGGAAAAATATCCCACCTCCAACTCTGGCTGGGTGACCTGGGGTTCTACCTCAAATGGAGACAAGTTCTAATTAGCAAGTGGCTTTCTCTTTGAATTTCAGGAAACTGCCACACAAATTTCCTGCTAACATACTAATGAAATATGCCCCCTTGGATTCTTGGTGATGACTTTGTCTAGAGGTTGTTGTCACATTGCCTGTAAAGTGCCTCATTCGTCTAGCTGTTTTAATTCTTTCAACACGTTCTGACCAACTTCCTCAGCTGCTCCCACATTTGATCTGGTGACCAGATATCATGCCAAGTTTTGCCTTTCTAATTCCTTCCTTGTCTTCTGTTAAGTATGTCTCTATACCTCCCTAACGAATCCTGAAGTATATTGTGTTCCAAATGTGGACTGACTTGTGAGTGCATATAGTGGGATTTATATTTTTGTGGTCTAGAGTATCTGTATCAAGTAATACTATTTAAGATTATATCATCAGAAAAAGTGAGCAATTAATGGTGTCCACCATGGGAATAGGAAAGGAGGTTATTTCAAGATTACTCTCTTCGCTAATATTGATTGATCTTGGGAGCAATTGAAATCTCCAGCTCTTTGTCATATAAATGACCTTGTCTGAACTATCTTGGGAACTCAGTTCTGCTCTTCAGGGTATCACTTATATGTTAATTTTTTATCTCTTATATCTGAAGCTCCTTGTGTTCTTGTGTTCATAGCTCTATATCAGCTACAGAGTTGCAAAGATACTTTCCATAGCTTGATGTAATCATTGGCATCAATGTAGAATAGATCATGTTTAGTGAGAGCATAAAGGGAATAACTGAAAAGCACAAACCACAATGACAGCTGACACAGGAGTGCTTTCTACACACTGGCCACTGGGTTAAGTTTTTATATCTTCACCTGTGTTTTCTCATTTTTATCTTTACAATGAATCTATAGATTGATGTTATTATTAGCAACTTTTATTATCTGGATGAAAAAGCTGTAGCACAGAGAGGATTAAGTAACATGGATAATGGGTGGTCACCCAGCCAACAAGTGAACGTTCTTTCAATATCCTGGCGTTGCAATGTAACTGAGCCTGGAAAATGCTCTGTGTTGGTTTTATTTTCTTAAATCATTTTTTTCTACCATTCTGCATGAAGAGTTTTCTTTTATTCTAATAGAGCAAATAGGACAAGATGACAGGTAATTATTGCTTTCTTTCATCTAATAATATGGCCATATACTCTGAGTCACTCGGCTTATTATGTCCTTGTGTTTCTTCCCTAAACATGACCAAATTTCTGCTAGTGTTTCCCCATGTTTCAGTTTATTCTAGGCCTTCACTGTTCTGATGTTTTTCTAAGAGTTTCATCTCTCATTTGTGCTCTTCTCCCTCTTGTACAGATGTTCATGTAAAATTTAATGTCATGAGAGGTCCACTGAGCATCTTACCCTTTTCCTCCTAGCTCCAAAAGGGATCAGAGATCGTGAGATGGAAATCTTATTTTTTAAACCTGTCATCTATTTTGAACAAAAGTTCTTGGAAGAGATCTTAACTCTCATGAATATTTTGTAAGTTTTTTTCCCTAAAATCTAGGCTAAGTAGATCTGATTCTGCTCCTCTTTCAACATTCAAAACTAGAAGGTGAGTTTTCATCTTCTAAGCTCTTCAGACATTTGCTTCGGCAACCTATTTTTCCTTCTTTCATATTATGACCAAAAAGGAGTATCGTTTATTTTTGCTTTTACCTTCAGAGAGGTGGGTGAAAATCATGGTATTTCAGTAGAAGATACATCTTAAGAATGGTTTCAAGAGAATATGATTCAATGTATTGACAGTGTTTTTTTAGTGCCCTGCTTTTCATATCTATTCTTCATCAAACAGTTTCGGTGCTGTGGTTTGGTCAAAGGAGCTTCTGACTGGGGAAGTAATTTTCAACAATATTATGAGTCATGTGAATGTTTGGAGGCATCAGAATCTTGTACAACTTATGAAGGAAAAAATGTTTATGAACAGGTAAGAACAAATTTGGCACAGTAAGTGGTTCTGTTTAATTTTTCATAATGAAAGTCTTTACAGAAAATTAAATCCCAGCAATTATAATGGGAATCATGATATAAAAGTCCCAGGAATTTCCCAAATAAAAAAGCAATCCTTACTTAAAGATAAAAGCTAATATAAAAAGATGAAAGTATTTCATGTTTTCTATGAGTCTGGCATCATTTAAACTAAATTCTAATAGATCAAAGTAATATTCTGCTGCAAGGGGAAGCAAAGTACAAACTAACAGATAAAAGTTTAGTTTGTCCTCTGCTTGGTGACTTTAATCATTATTCTCTTCTATTTTTTTTTCTATTTTAATGTATATTCTAGAAATCCATAGTTTTACTTTAATTTTAAAAGTAAAACTTTCTTTTTCAAATCAAATAATTCTTTTCTCAAATCATTGTATAGGTTTAAAGAAAAAACTTGGTTTTTAGGGGTTTCAGCTCTGGTTGTTAAGCTTACTTACTAATTTGCCTAATTAGTGGTCCAATTTAAAAGGTGCCTTAGATATTTGATGTCAATTGAAAAAGCTGGTTTTATCTTTTATGCATTGTCGATGTGATATTTATGTCACTTGTAGATGCCAACATGTGAATGTCATATCATTATTTCGTATTATTGCTTAATTCATCAAATATTTATTGACTACTTCTTATATGCTAGGCCTCCTACTGGCCACTAGAGATCAATTTCTTTTCTTTTTTTTTTTTTACAGGGATAGAGAGAAAATCAGAGAGAGGGATAGATATGGACAGACAGACAGCAATGGAGAGAGATGAGAAGCATCAATCATCAGTTTTTTGTTTTGACACCTTAGTTGTTCATTGATTGCTTTCTCACATGTGCCTTGACCACGGGCCTTCAGCAGACCGGGTAACCCCTTGTTCGAGCCAGTGACCTTGGCCTCAAACTGGTGAGCTTTTGCTCAAACCAGATGAGCCCGCGCTCAAGCTGGTGACCTCGGGGTCTCGAATCTGGGTCTATCACATCCTAGTCTGACGCTCTATCCACTGCGCCACCGCCTGGTCAGGCAAGATCAATTTCTGATTAGAGCACAGTATCTTCACTCACGGAACTGGTGCTCAA
The DNA here is from genome assembly GCA_037038555.1 of Rhynchonycteris naso. Classification (NCBI taxonomy): domain Eukaryota; kingdom Metazoa; phylum Chordata; class Mammalia; order Chiroptera; family Emballonuridae; genus Rhynchonycteris; species Rhynchonycteris naso. Next base: position 107,820,271 of record CM072996.1, on the reverse strand, counting down.
ATAGGAAAGAGAGAAAGACAAGTAGGCAACTTCAAGCCAGTGAACCACTGGCCTTTCTTGAATAAGGGCAGACACAGGTATTATGTGATTCTCATCTAATTTGGTTTTCAGGTTCAAGGTATGACTTCCTAGAAGGCATAATATCTGTGTCTTATCACAGGGTTTTACATAATTTTTTCCTTCTGCCTGAAAAAAGTGTATATGAATATGACAACTGATATTAATGATATTAACATTTCATTTATTGCTGTTATACTTTGGTGCCTACTCTATGTCAGACAGACCCTTACTAGTACCAGACATGCTTCTGGACCCTCTAGTTGGGAGAGAGATATATAACAGCTATCTATTATAATTCAATAAATTAATTTTTATAACACTTTTTAGATTATTTTAAATCTAGCCAATGCTAATGGCTACTGAGGTTAATTACTTACCATAAAATAGAAAGTACATCAGAAGAAACATCTCTCCTGCTGACTATAGCATCTCTTTTACTAATTTTATCAAAAGTAAGGAGATTCTGTTCTGAAGCGGAATCGCTGTTACTAGGATTTAAAGTAACACATCAGGGAGAAGTTATCAGACTATAGAGCTACCATGTCTTTCATTGTCCCAGTAATATCGATAAATATTTTTATTCTTAATTTTTATATTTTTCCCTTCTCCCCTCCTCCCTACCTAATGTTAGTGACACGATATCCACAGGAATATAAATATGGTGTAAATAAATGCTGTTTCCACTTAGAATAATGAGGACATTAGTAAGTTCAATTGCAAAGTGATGTCTCCTGAGATTCAATGCAAAGATATATTTCCTCCGGATACATTTGGAAAAGTCCTAGCATTATCCTAAAAAATAATAGACATTCCCTCCAAATTCACACATAATTCAGCTGATAGCTGCACCAGTTCCCCAAAAGGAAGGTCATAAATTCATAAAATACTTCCATCTGCCTTGTGTCATTTGCAAGAAGTCTGGAAAAATAAGAAAACTGAAATGGCCATAATTTGTTTCTTTTTCCCCCTTCCATTTTGCCAAGTTAACCTGGTTATCTAAAGTGGAAGGGGGGAAACTCCTCAAGCCTAATAAATATGACTCAGTAGATCATTAATCTCATAGTTAACCCTAAGTAATGTAATAATTTCTTCTAATGTTTACTGCTTTGGATCAAATGAGAATGGAGAAACCGATTCAGGAATGAAGGGGAAAGACTGTTTTCCTAAGCCTTATGGAAAACTTATATTTTATTTAACAACAATATTTTGTTAGCCCTTTGCACATATAACACTATCATGGGGATGACATATTTTCTGGCAAAACAGACAATAGAACTATTGTATTATATAGTATTTTTCATTTTTAAAATTATTCATATAATTTACAGTTTTTGGAATTTTTAGGTCTGTCTGAAATGTTTTAAGCTTGGCATCACATGCTGGTTTGAGTAAATTTTTAAAAAATGTGGTAGAGATGTAGCTCCCTTAATGTGCTTTTCTCATCTAAATTAGGACATAATAGTGGACGTGTAATTTTTAAAAAATATTTTAAAGTAAAAATAAATCTGCTAAATATTAAAAATAATTTTTTTTAAAAAAAACTTGTTTTTAAAATGAAAATTTTGACTATAATTAGCTGAAACTCCAACCAGGGACTTGGCTGAAGACCACAAACCTAAAAAAATCATATATCATCAAGGTGATAACAACTCTAAAACTGTTAGTTAAAATACAATTATTATTTATAACTGAAGATCCCTATATTCAACAATGACATAATTGAAGCAAAATTTTGCTTCTTGGGTGCTTTCTAATGTGTGAATGATCCGCAACAATTATATCCTTTAAGGGGGGAGGAGCTGGAAGGGGAGGAACAAGTCCAGTTCCCTTTTGTTGAGTATGTTTCTTGCTAGCAATGTAAAAAATTGGCCTAATGAAAAAGATTTTAATTCAAATAAGGTCATCAGAATTTGATTGAAAGTAACATTTTATGTTTTTTTTAACAGCCATGCATTTCTTTTATAAAAGACTTAGTTAAAAAACATATTATCATCATTATTGGAATAGCATTTGGACTGGCAGTTATTGAGGTACCGTATAAACTTTCATTATTGACTCTTTATTCCTTGCTCATTCATTAATTCTTCTAACATATATTTATGGCGAGCCAAGTATATATAAACCAGGAGCTTCAGCAAAGCACTGGATACCAAGGGGTCAAGGGCCAGCATGGTGCTCTATCAGCCTGGGGTCTGATGAGGGGATTACAAGATTTCTTAGTTCCTGATACCTTTTTCCCTTTGAAAACTAGTACAAGAGTTAAAGTTAGAAGAAAGAGCCCCAGACAAATCCAAAATACACTGTTACCTTTTCTTATCTCTCCGCCCAGTTTTGAAACAGAAAATAAAAAACTGAACTCGGATTGTGCCAAGCTATTTTCCTGCTATTCCGTTTTAGAGAAATCTAACAAGTTCTAATAATATGAAACACTTGCTTTTAATTTTTCTCATCATAAGGACTACAGACTCACTTGGAGAAGTTTTTAAGGAAGGGCTTCTTGGGGTTTATGTATTTACTCATCAATTTGACTATTACTATTAAAAACAATACTGTTGTATAGGGTTTTTATATTAATGGATTTTCTTGGCATTTTTAAAAAGGAATCCAAATGATACTTCTTACACAGCCTAAAAATCTTTGCCAAAAAGATGAAATAAAACTATTTCAGAGAAGCATTTTTGGAATCATCCTAGCTCTTGATTAGTTTAGATATCAAGTGAGTCAAATTCACTGGCATCCTGTTCTGGGCATTGGCAAGGATCCTAACGATGTGTGGGTGTCTCTTCAGTTCACGCGGCTGGGAGTTGGTTAGGTCAGCTGAGTGTCTGCTGCTTTCCTCTCATGGAATGCTGCACAATGTCCTCCTTGGGATTTCTGGTAGCATTTTATCTCTCACTTGTGCCACATGACTGCCAGAAAGGAATTTTAGCTGGGACTGAAGCAATTTAGTGTTCTAAGTGGTCATTTGGGTTACTGGTGGAATTTCCCAGCCATCCATTAGAAAGAGCGTAGAGACAATTAGCAGTAAATTGGGATATTGAGTATTACTTCCTGGTAGCCCAGAATAGGTCTAAATGTGAAGCATTCTCTGCTGGGAAAATTGCTGTCTTTATGTCTGATATATGTTCAAAGTTGATTGGTGCTGTGTATTGTCTATTTCTCTTGATTTTGCCTTTTGTGAAATATCCTTTATTTCTCTACTTTGTATTCTGGGTTAGTGCTAATTTAGAAATAGGAGCTAATAGCCATAGTGTGTTAGAAATCACACACACATATATTCCTAAATTTATAAATGTAAATGACACACCACACATACATATTGCTAGAGTAAACGTTAAACAAATGATTGGGAGGGCAGTCTTTAAATGAAGTATTCAATGCAAATGTCAATGTAAATGTCAAATTCCATGTGACACTCAAATTGTCTATGACTGGATACAACCCACAGATGCTTTTAAGAAGCTTCTCAAATGGAAAGCCAGAGAAAATAAGGACATAATCAGCTGGGGAGACTGATATTTCTCATATCATAGTCAGGGGCATTGCCAAGAATCTAAATACATCTAATGGAAAGTAAAATTACAAGAGGAATAACATATTTTATGAAATTGGTATATCCATGTATTTGTTACATACTTAGATATTTTATTGGTTGTTCAAAAGATATAATTAGGGGATACCCTAATAAAAACCTTTTGATAGGTATGGGATGCATATATGTTAATATCATAAAACACAACATTTTTAGTTATGCCAATTTAGTGTGATTTCTAGAGTATATGTAGATATGATAGTTGGTTTTAAGAACTGTAGCTTTGAAAATAGTCTTCTGATATTCAGTTTATAAAAATGTATCCAAAACATATACATTTGTCTTATAGTCATTAATTCTAGTTGCCTAATACTTAGGCCTATATCCAAAGCTTAACACTTAAGCCTTATTTCCCAAGTTCAAATTCAGGAAAACACAAAGACTCATAGAAAGAAAATACTTCTAATAAATATCTTTAAGAAGGAGATAGGGGAAAATGTCTCCATGCAGAAAATATATTCCAACTATTTCCATTAAAAAATCATATAAAAAATTATGCTCTGACATTTGGTGTTAGTCTGTTTAGACAGGCGCTGATGGGGAGGACCAACCGTTGTTTTCAAGGCTCTTGTAAGACCACATACCTGAGAGATTATTTTTTTTTTAGGTAGCATATTGTGAAACTATGAAGAATGCTTTAATTTTGTAAGAAAGTTTTATTTATAGACATTTTTGGAATTCTCATTGTTCCAAGTTAAATAATCCTATGATCATATCTCTCTTTATTTGACTATAGCAGTTTATAAGCACACACAAAAAATATGACCAGCACTTTCTCTTCTCATTTCAACTACAGGAAAAAAAGAGCCACTGACACTGATAGTCATCACTTTGGAGGATAAAAGTTATTCTGACAGGAGGTCCCAGGAATAGCACAAAATTGATAATTTTGCATTTTTTTAGATTGCTCTAGAATATGGGAATTTATGCACATTACTTATAGAAAATTTATCCTGAGTCTTCACATATATCACCATACAATGAATCTCTTTTAAATTACTTGCTATTTTTACGAACAATGAAAAATTTCATTTCCAGAGGCAAAGGAAGATGCAAGAAAGTAGGATATTAGCTGGCTAGTCTGCTGGTAAATGGTGGGCATCTAGTTCAAGGGTGTGACTGTGAAAGATGGTAGTTGCCTTATCCCAGTATTTTGCCCATTTTCTTTATTCTTTTCTGATACTTGTCTCTCAGACTTGAGGCTTCGGACCAAGGTAAAAAGACTAAATTTCAAGGCTTTTGGAAGTTATTCTAAAATAATGACTTTGAGAACACTCTGGATAAAAATTATTATTTCTGCAGAGAATTGGTGTCTCATTATTATTATTATTTTTTTACAAGACAAATATTAGGCAGTAGTTCTCATTTGAAATGCATTTCCAGGAAAGAATTATTAGGCAGGACGTCTCGGTACAGTAAGAGCACTTGAAACGACTCAGTATAGATGGCAGCTCGCCCTCCTCCTGCCTCCTCTTAATGCACCCTGGTGGGGAGGAAACTTTTGATCAGTAATGCACACCAGCATTTCTGTTATTTCTACATCAAAGCCACAGCATGCAAGTCACCAATTGCAAAGCCAGTTGGAGCAAGTTTTGGGGGTCCCCCATTTACGGGAGAGCTACTTAATGAGCAAAAATCTATGTCCTAGATTTTCAGTGGTGTTTTTTCACTTCAAGGGAAATTTCTGAATTAAGCTATTCTCCAATAATTTAGAAGTTTTTTAAAGAAAAAGGTTATTTTTTGTCATTCCTCTTGGCAATGCCTAACTATGGCAAGAGAAATTCTAGACTCCTTGATTTTTATGCCGATGATCTGAACCAGATGATCGTAACCCTTTTATGGAAGCAATGGGATATATTCAGCACCCAGATGCCCAAGGTCCTCCTTGCTGTAGGGCAGACGCCCCAGAGAAGAGTGTGTGTTCCAAGGGTGGAGAGCTTTGGTGGCAGCAGCTACTGAACAACCAAATAGGGCAGGTTAGAGGTGGCTTGGTTAGCTGAGAACCCTGATAAAACACAAAGTGCTCAGAAAACTTTCTCAGTGATCCTTTGTCCCATGGGAGTCTCTAATTTCCCACAAAGATAGATGACTTACATAAATAAGATTAAAACTGTCAATAGCCAGAATCTTTTATGTATATAATGTTCTTTCTGTCTATTTATAATGTCGCCAGCATTTTCACTGAAAGTCCATGTTGATTCTGTTATTTTATTTTCTAGATACTGGGTCTGGTATTTTCTATGGTCCTGTTCTGCCAGATTGGGAACAAATGAATCTGTGGATGTGTCAAGCTATCATCAGTCAAACTTCTTTAAATTTTTGCTTTGGCTTTGGGACTTTAAATATATGAGTGCTGCATATGTTAGGAGCAGCTGTGCTATTAAAATATAACTAAACTATAAATATCTTCTAGACATACTTAACATATTTAGGAGTTTAGTGATATGTACTAGAAAAATGATATGAATGTGCAGTTTTACTCAAAATAAAAGTGACGTTCTTTATATCGGTGCTTCTTCTGTGTCTGATCACTGCGTTCAGGTGGTAGTATGCTTATACCACTCATCGGGAGCCACTCAGTGGAATAATCTTTGTCTGTGAGTGACTGTTAGGTAACGCAATGCATTTAGGCTTTTCAGAAGCGACACCGTTTTGCATGGTGTATCATTCATTAGTGTTGAGATTAAGTTTCAAATGGAAAGATTGAGAGAGTGGCTCAGCTCTTTTCTACTTATGCCTACATCTACTAATAGTGTCTCTTTTTCCTCTCTATGTATCATGGAGACAAGATAATATGCATGCTTTCTGTCCAGCCACTGAATCTCGGGCTCCTCTCTGGATCTTCCTCTGGAAGTTACAACTGCTTCTATCATTTTAGTTCTCACAGGCATTTTAAAATTTTACTTTTTATTGACGTGCAGTATACACACAATAAAGGGGGAAAATCTTAAGTATGCACGTGTAAGTACTATCCAAACCAAGATACAGGACATTTGCAGCACAGAGGATGCCCCTACATGACACCTCTCTGTGGTGTGCCAGAGCTGGCTCAGCCCAACTTGCCAGAGCAGACTGTATCCACATCAGTGCTGGGATTCAGTCAATTCACATTGGTTTTGCAGAACTGATACCTAATTTTTGTTGAGTTTGGCAAACAGGTTGTTGAAATGGCACTTGTAATCAGGGTTCTCTCTAAAATGGGTGCCTGAGCAGCTACCCAATGTGGGAATCATAAATTTACATTCCTTACTCTTTTTTAATGTTCATCTGCACAACAATGTATTCTAAGCACAGTGCATTCTAGGGGCCCGTAGTAATGTTCATTCAGTCCATAGGTGAAAAAAATTGCAAGTGAGGATGCTGATCAAGAAGCAGTATGGAAATATCTTAAATAACAGTTTTATTGTGTTTTTTTTGGATAGGTATTATTTAATATTTTTAATTAATATTTTAAAACTCTTATAATCTAATTTGTGTGCCTCTTTTATTGTTCTTATTGAAGTAATAAATGTATGAAATAGTAAACTACCTTTCCGTATATTGTCTTTTTTATATTTATAATGGTCAATAGGTCAGAGAACCGGTTGTTAAATGATTTGAATCTCACCACTGATCCACATCCACCTCTTTCCAACTCTGTGCTCAGTGACATCACAGTGATAGCTTGAAATCCACCATGGTGTGAGTATTTATACCATGGAAACTGGCAAATGATATAAAATCAGGGATTTCTTTTTTAAAGCTGGTTGTTAAACAGTTACTAATACACCACCACCCTTCTCAGCAAATAACTCCCCAAAGATAACCACTCTTCTGAATTTTATGACCACAGATTCACTATGTCTATTCTTGGACTTTCTATAAATGGAATAGTAAAATGAGCATTCTGGCTTCTTCAACATTTTGTTTGTCAGATTCATCTATATTGTTGCATGCAACTAAAGTCAATTCTCATTGTTATGTAGTAGTTCATTGTATATGAATATATATCACAATGTACTTATAGATATTGAGTTTGCTTCCAACTTGGCATTATTGTGAATAAAGCTGCTATTAATGTTCTTTTATGTCTTTAAGTATGTATGTGTACTCATTTATGGGTATACATATATTCACATTTAATAGATTCTGTCAAGAAATTTTCTAAAGTGGTTGTACTAATCTGTATTCATACCAGAAAAGTATGATAGACTCAATTTTCTCTTCTGAGGAGGAGCAAGAAAAAGAAAGGTAGTTATTGTCAAGTAGATTAGAGTGACCAGCAAGGAGCTGAAAACTTGGGGGGGGGGGAGCTGGCTTGGTTAGACAACCTAACTTTGTGCTCCCTTATTGATGACAAATGTAACTGTCTTTTTCTGAGCACATGTCACCTCCCAGAAACTATACCAGAAACTGTACTTTTATTTTCTGGTTTCTTCTCACCACCACCTTATGAGGTAGATACTATCTATTATTACCTTTATTTTACTGGTGGGAAAATAGAGAATTAGAACTTTAAGCCCAGAGCCAAACCACTCGTAATTGGCAAAACTGGGATTCAAAACTTGATAATTGTCTCTCAAATCCTGACTGAGGATCATGCTCTATTTGGTTTTCCCATAATGTACCTATTAATAAATTTGCCATATTTTATTATAATACCTGTGTATGTGTTGCTTCCGTTAGTATACTACAACTCTTAAAGGCATTGATTATTTCTTATTTTCATTATGTCCCCGATAACTATTGGAGTGCTTGGCATATAATAGGCACTTGATAAATTGTAGCTAAAAATAATACTTAGACTTATTGAAAGCTTATTATACACCTAAAAATATCCTAAGCACTTTGCATATGATCACTCATTTAATCCAGAATGACCCTCTTAAGTTAGTACTGCTTTTTGACCCAATTTACAGACAAGGAAACTAACAGTGAGGTTAACTAATGTTTTTTAGGTCATCCAGCTAGTTAAGTGGAGGAGGTGTGATTCAGTTTAAGTGACTCAAAACCTGTATGCCTTATCATTTTGTCCTACCTTACAGAGTTATTGAGAGAAATAAGAAGTGAATATGGTAGTTCCCTGCATAGTGCTAGGCACATAATAGACTATGTTATGGTATCAACAATACAAAGAACTATGTTAGTCTGGATAGGCAGAAAAACAAGAACTCTCTAACTATTTAAATAATGGAAATACAGTACAGAGAATTACTGTATTAGTCAGTTTGGGCTGCCATAACAAAATACTACAGTCTAGGGGGATTAAATGACAGAAATTAATTTTCTCACAGTTTTGGAGACTAGAATTCCAAGATCAAGATGCTGATAGGTCTGTTGCTGGTAAGAGCTCTCTTTCTATCTTAGAGATGGGTCAGATTCTTGTGTAGCCTCACCCTGCGGAGAAAGAACAAATGAGCTCTCTGGCATCTGATAAAAACATTAATCCTATTGGATTAGGGTTTCACCCTTAAGATATTATTTAACCTTAATTACTTCCTAATTCTAACTATAGCTACCCTGAGAGTTAGGACCCAAACATGAGTGTGGGGAGGGAGTGGACAAAATTCAGTTTATAGTGGCTGCTTACACAGATGATGGAAGAAGAAGTCAAAGAGGACAGCAAGGTAAACCAGAAATTAGCAACAGTAAGAAGTTGCTACCACCCTTAGACTGGAAAGACAGAGATAATGTCATCACAGCCCAGGATACAGGGCCACCTGGTGGAAGAAGGAACCAATGGCAGGGACCACAGAGAGAAGGTTGTCTAGGGTGAGTAGAAACCATGAGGGTGACCCAAAAGCTAGTGTCAGAATAGAGAAAGGGAGACATTCCTCCTGCCCATGAAAATCTTTTACAAGTACCTCTCACTGGCCAAAATTACCTACAGACAAGAAAAGAAGAGAGCCTGGGCAATGTAGTTTCCTATGATACAAAGCTAGGTTGAGAATCGCAAAGACTGGACGGAGCAGAATGGGATGACTGTCATAGCAATCAGAAGAGTTAGAGAACAAGCACACAGGTGTTGAACACTTTGGTTTAAGGCTATGAAATTGTAGAAAGTACAACAGATTCAACATTCTTATGAGAACTGGTACAAAGCTTTCTGGGTTCTCTTCTGTTTTGACAAAAATTCAAAGCTTTTTAAGAACAGAGAGAAATTTTTAGGTCTGTTGTACATAGAAGGGAAACATTTCCCCCTAGGGGATATTTGGCAATGTCTGGAGACATTTTTGGTTGTCACAATTGGTGTCAAAAAGGAGTGTTACTGGCCAATAGTGGGTAGAGGTCAGGGATGCTGCCAAACATCCTACAATGCACAGGAACGTGCCCCCATAACAAAGAATTGTATGGTTTGAAAGACCCACAGAGCTGTGCTTGTGAAACACTGCTTTAGAGAGTCACATCTGAATGACAAAATATCCTCTTGCCAGGGGCACTAAGGTGCCTGTTCTCATGGAAAGTGAACTGGATTGGAGTAAGGAGTCATTTTAGACCAGGCTCCAAACTTGATGGTTTCGTAATCTGTGGAAATCCCTTAAATTTCTTCAACTCCAAATGAGAAATTTTACCTAGAAGATATTATTTGCTTGTGATAGTTCATTAACATTTTAATTCTGATCTTTGGTACTAAAAGTGATTATGAGGGAAGCTCTTACTCTGTGGAAGGACATTAAAACCAGATTTAAGAATAAGTTCTATTTTACCTTCATGATTCTCAGAACAAATCATAATATTAAAAATCATATTAAATTTTACTAAAATACTTAAGAACATAGCAAGAATAAAATTAAAAATTGATCAATAAATAACTTAATGGAGGTACAAATGTTTTTCCTAGTTAAGAGAAATGTAGTAACTACCTCCTTTATGTTTAATATTATACAATTGCATTCATTTAGATATGTAAAATATAAATTATATTTTGACAAATGCTTCTCCAATCTATGCATTTCCCTGCTTCCCTATGGTTACCATCCTATCTGATCTCTCACAAGCCCTTCTGAGGTAGAAACAGCTAATGGATTCAATGCCTTTTCTTCTTTTCTCTACCTTACTGATATATCCCTGATCTTGTTGGAGTCTAATGATCCTAACTAAAATATTTTATTTCCCAGCACTTACTGTAGTGAAACTCCACCTAGCAAACCCACAAAAATATACATAATTAGTGTTTTTCATCTACTACAGTAGCAGATTAATTTTTAATTAATCTTTCAATAACATAAGAACATTTTTTAAGTAACTAGATTTATAGGACCCCACATAGACCATTAAAGTAGATTTATTTTTATTAAGTGAGAGGCAAGGAGGCAGAAAGAGAAAATCTCACATGCACCCCAAACGAGATCGACCCAGCAACCCCCTTCTGGGGATGATGTTCTGCCCATCTGGGGTTGCTGCTCAGTTGCTCAGCAACCGAACTGTAGGCCATAGAACCATCCTCAATGCTGGGGGGCCAACTTGCTCATTTGAGCCATGGTGGTGGGAGGAGAAGGGAGAGGGGTGATAAAAGAAGGGGTGGAGAAGAAGATAGTTGCTTCACCTGTGGGCTCTGGAAATCGACACGCTGGGCTGATGCTCTGCTGCTGAGCCAACTGGCCAGGACCTAAAGTAGAATTTTATCATATTTGATAAAAGAGACACTTTCTGATGCCCATAACCTAAATTGAACAAGAGTCACATAATTTTCACTGCATACAGTTGAAAAAATGTAACTTCTTCTGGAAAAGACACTGAGAAGGCTGTGTTGGATGACAATGCAAACCATCCTTAAACTCCTTCCTGGGAGAGTTAGTTCTATACTAGACAAATGCAATGAGCCACTCGCAAAGGTGAGAGATGGTTCTAGATTGCCTCAAGGTCTATTTCTGCACTCTTGTTCTATCCTTGGACCCACATCTTGCCATTGAACATTATAAGGCTTGATATAAAATGGAATAATCTCTCTCACTTTGTTGGTAAGTGCTGTGGTTATTCTTTGCCCTCATGTTCCTGTAGAAATTTTAGAAGTAGCCCACCAGAACTTTTATTGGTATGGCTTTGAATCTATAGCTTACAGTTTTATGACACTGAATCTCCCCATCTAGGTAGAGTCATCTACTTATTTAGATTCTCTTTAATTTCTCTTAATAATGCTTTAAAGTTTTTCTGCTAGAAATCTTTCAATTGTTTAATAACTAAGTTTAACACTGGATTTAATGTCATCACATGCAAAATTGTTTTTCTATATAACAACTATAAAAAGTACAAATTGGAGTTTCAAAGAAATCTTTTACAAAGAATCACGAAATGTCAAATACCTAATAATAAATCTAATGAATTGTAAGACTTTTAATATAAAATTTATAAAACATTATTAAGAGAAATTAATGTATATAGAAATAATGTATATAGTATATACTTGAATGTTAATTTTGAATCCAATAACCTTGATAAACTTATGAACTAATTTTAATAACTTACTTGTAGAATATATTGTGTATTTTCTATGTATATTATTGTGTCATTGTCTGATAATACAGCTTTATTTTTTCCTTTCCAATATATATACATATTTGTTTCTTTTTCTTGATTTATTGCGTTGATTAAGACTGTTAGCGCAATGTTGAATAGGAGTGGTATCTTCCATGGGGGTGCAATGTAGAGATATAGGTGTTTTTTTTTATAAATTCTAGAATTGAGGTATATGCTAGTTTCATCAGTAACTGAAATTATATTAAAATTTAGCATAGGACTAGGAACATATGGAAGAAAAAACCATTTTAACATTTAAGAGACATTATTAATTAGTTAGTTCATAAATATAAGAGAACAAAGAGATTTGGGAGGAAGGGCTTGGATGGGATGAAATAGGAACTAACATCATTGGAGTAGTGACAGGGGACAGCTCCCAAACATGTTTTTCTCAAAGAAAAATGGTAATGGGTAATGGGCAAGAAACAGATGGCCCTAAGCACATTTATATTTTATATTAGCAAAATCCACATTTCTCATTATGTGAGCATTCAACCATTTGGAAAGCAGTTTGAATAGGGAGGTGACTTTTGGAATAAAGAAAATCTCGGTTTAAATTTCAGCTCCATCATTGTGTAACCACAGGCAAGTTGCTTGATCCCTTTGAAGCTCAGTTCCTCACCTGTAAATTGAGGATAATGATTCATACTTATTAGCATCACTATAAGGATTAAATGAGGTAACATGTATATGTTGTTGGTTATATAAAAATGTACAATAAATGTTAGTTTTCTGCCTCTTTTTGGTTTGAAATTTTCTTTATCTCATATTGATGTATAATATTTTTGACATTAAACTATATACATTTCTCTTAGTGTTTCTCTCTTTCCTATCTTACCACCTCCCTTAATCTTCCACATTGTTCAAGCACGTGGTTGGGAACCTTGAGGAGGAAAGGATAGAGTGGAAAGCAGAACTAGTCTGCAGTGCTTCTACATTTTGCATTCAGGAACTTAAAATTTGAAAGCAGATGTCTTCCACTCATAGATTCTGGGCTGCATTTGCTTTCAGTTATGTTTTGTATTGCTTCACAGTGCCTAAAATATTTTGAATAGTTCCTGGCACTTAAGAATTGGGACACTTGGTATAAAACTCTGGGCGATCTGACACAGCTAGATCAGCATTTTCACAGGAGAAATTGGCTAGAACCCTACAATGCCTGCCCCTTGTTTGGGCTGCTTGAACTACAGTTTGGCACAGCCACCATGGGTCTGTGCCATTTGTCTATGTTGCAACCATTTAAGTCTATGTGTCCTACTGGGAGACTTTTTTCTTTTAATTTGGGGAATAGCCAAGTATTTGGGAGAAGCAAAGAGGAGAAATTGGGGCATTGCTGGTCCCTTGCCAACTTAGACCATGTATCTCCTAGACCCAAAATGTGGGCGGGAAAGAATGAGAGGAGAAAATATGTGAGTGATTCTCTCTCTCTCTTTCTCTGTGTGTGTGTGTGTGTGTGTGTGAGAGAGAGAGAGAGAGAGAGAGAGAGAGAGTAAGCTGAGTACCTGGAAAGGCAGCAAGCCCTAGGAGAAGGAATAGCAGCATGGTATGTCTAGACCAGGCACAGAAGTGCTCCCAATGGCCTCATACTACAACTGTGGCAACAAAGTAATAGAAAAAGCCTTGTTCTCTATCGCAGGTGTGGATTTGTCGCAGACTGAAACAAGGCCTTTCTTATGCTGCTATTTGTGCAACTGTGGGCCGTAAGAGCAATAATCAGATTGGTTCCTTCAACTCACCACCATATCTTGGTACTGAGGTTTTCAGAAACTTGCTCATATTAAGTTTCTCTCTATATATACCCCTATATACCCTATATATCCCCTTATACCTCTCCCTGTAATGTAAGAGTTCACTCTAACATTATTTTTCTGTTTCCATGAGTTGGGAGTACTGGCTTCTACTCTTTTCTTGTTCTCTTTGTCCCCATCATCACAACTTGCTTGAAATATTGCCCTGTAGCTTCTACAACTCTACTGTCTCCTGTTCTCACTCTCCTTTTCTATCTGTGTTCAACTCTCACACCATTGTTCCAACTTTTAGTCAGGCACTCATTGACGGGCTTCTTTACACATCTTTCTATATCTAATTTATATTCTGCTACTTATTTGTATTGTTTTGGGCATCATTCAAATTTAGGAGTTTCTCAAGCTTCTAGCCAGTCTTTTTAAAATAAATTTATTTAGAAATTAAATTTAATGGGGTGACATTGATCAATAAGAATACATAGGTTTCAGGTAAATGTCTCTATAGCATTTGAACTGTTGATTGCAATAAGTCTCTTTTAAATTCTACTTCCTCTTCTTTGTTGATCCCAACTATTTCCAAAATTCCAGTGAATTCTCCAGTCTTCAAAATCCATATCCCTGGTCAGGATTGCCCTTCTGAGTTGATTAGCTGCTAAATATAGATGGCATAGCCCTATCTGCTTTTCCTTTTGCTTTTTTAATATTGGTCATCAGCATTAACAAGTTAGTTAGCCAAGATAGGCATCTCAGAATCACAGTCAATATCTTTTTATGTACCATGTCTAATTGGTCACCTTGTCTTATTGATACTTCCATCCTCTCTCTTCTTTTCCTGCTGTTCACAGCCTCAGTTAAGGTTAGCATCCTTTCATTAAAATTGCCATACCCATAAGTTAAAGTTGACAAGTTCTAAAACTAACAACCAATTTAATTGACTCCAAGAGATTCATGGAGATTAGAATATCTTGTCATTTTTCATGAGAGGAGTTTGTTTAGTTACTGCTCCGATTTCCTTTTTCTACTAGAATGGGTGTGATGAAGAGCTATAGAACCTGGAATCAGATATGTCTGGGTTCAAATTATGGCTTCACCATCTAGTAGCTGAGTGATTGTGATATTGTTACTTTCTCTTTGCCTCATCCTTATCAAGGATAAAAGAAATCTCTATAAAGTTGTTTTTATGATATTAAAAAAGAGTGCCTGCTCAATACTTGTAATATATAGTAGAATAACAACTCAAAAAGTATTAGTAGCTATAATATCATTATTATAAAAGTAAGCAGAATTAACATTAGAATTTAAATACTCACTTATCTAGTTTTGGTTTGAATTATGAAGCTTCTTTACACATCGAAAAAAGTTTAAGGCCCTCGAGGACTTCATCTTCAAAGCTCTGAATTTTTGAAATGGATTTTGACACACACTCCTCCACAAAATGATGAATCTTCTGCTCAGAAACCCTTTCCAAGGCTGCTGTCCAGCGATCGTGTTAAGCAGTGGAACCAAAAAGACAAGGAAGGAATAATGAGCCAGGAACTGAGCCGCATGGAATGACAGACAGTAAATGAAAGGGGATTTAATCTGGGACTCAGCATGATGTTAAACAGCACACATCACATCGAGTGGAGAGACAGCTCCGCCAGCTTTGCTGCAAGGTGAGACCCAAATAAGTCGTGTCTGTTTAATACAATCTGAACATCAATTGTGGCAAAGCCAAGTGCAGTAACTAACTGAGACAAACATGACATTGCACCTGGCTCACAATAGCTCCAAGAGTAATTTGTGACACTATTTCAAGTGATTCCAATAGAACATGTTGTTCTCTGCAGAAATTGTGATTTTGGAAAGCAGGTTGGGGTTCATGGCAAAATTTGAGATGAAAATGGTTAGGAATGTAAGTAACTAGCAAGAAATCATTGGTAAGTTCATAACTGGAAGCCGTAATAACTGGCAATTGGACTTATTTTGTTAATACCATACCCCCAATAAATAAATGTTTACTCTAGAGACAGGCAAGTCAAGCAAAGTAAGCCCAACAAGTACTTAGAAATAAAATGAATATCAAATGTGTATAATGAGTATTAGCATGTGGTAGACTGGGAAGAGCATAGTGTCAGGGCTCTGGAAGCTGGAGCTGTGGGCTGTGAGTCAGGCTGTGAGTCTGGCTCTGTGTGATGCTGGCTAAGCCTTCAATACCTTTTTTATCCCCATTAATTATCCCTCAGTGGTTTAAAATTCTGGACTTTGAAATGTACTTTCCAAAGATCTAAAGATTTAAAAATCCTTAGATAGAAAGAGCAAGTTTCAAATGAAAGAACCAACTTTCTTTCCTGGGAAGCATCCAGCCATAAAATATCTAAAAATATCTTGGAAAGGGCATATATTTGACAAATATAGAGCAGAAATTCTATTTTTCCTCCTACCCAGATTGCTCTCATATATAATTATCCTATATCTTTATGGTTAAGTGGTAATAATGTGTTTCCTGGTTAAAGAATGAGAAACTTGTATTTTTTTTTTGTTAAAAGAGAGGAAACAGAAGGAAGAATGTTGGAATTATGAGATCACTTAGTATATTAAGAAAAAAAATCTCTGTTCACAGAGACTTTTCTGAGATTGCTGAATTAAATTGCAATGCTGAGTTACCTGTTGTTATGTAAAAAATATTGATAAAATAATTTAAATCATTTATGGAATTTATCCAGACATCCAAGAAAAGTGAAAGGTTACATCATGTATGAGAGGAAATTGTTGCCAACACCAACATTTATTTAGTAGATGCCAGCTATGTATCAGGCTCAAGTCTTGATATTTTACATACTTTATGGAAAGTCAACATCTCAGTACCAATGCCTGTGTCCCACCCCTAAAGATTTTGAATTAACTGGTGATTATAATGTGCAGCTGCAGTTGGGAAATATGCCCTTAGATGAGTCCAGTGAGAACTAGTATCTAATCCCAGAACCTTCTTTTTTTGTGCTGTTGAATTCCATAAATTTTCTCAGCCGTATTCCCTCAGAACACCTGCATACCACCTGCAATAACAGGGTCACCTTGAAACACACCCTGTGTATTAAATATTTTCCAACCTTGAGCCTGTGTACAAACCTCATAAATTCAACATTTGGCCTTCCACAGGGTCTGTCTTGGTCCTAGATTCAGAGTGGAACTTGAAACAGCTGGTCAAGCTGACCTTTCTAGAGATGTGAATAAAGAATCCACGGATATTATTGCCCCATTGTTCTGTCATGCTTGCACGACTCAGCAGTCTTGGGTTTAACGCAGCAAATATTGTTCTGCCTTCTATTGTTTAATATGGAATGATTACCTTTTTTTTAGTTTTTACCACTGGTGTGCCTAAGGAGTAAGAGGCAGCAGTCTGTGTTAGGAAGCCTCTACCATTTGGCCTAGATTGGCCTAGCACACACACCTTTCCCGAAATTCGAACTGTGACACCTCTGCCCACCGCAGGTCCTCCCACCCCCAAGGCTTTGCTGAGGCCTGCATGGTCCAAAAATTTGAGTGAAGCTGCCCAAATGCACAGTCCTGCCTCTTGTTTGTGGACAAAATGGCCATAAGAAACAATCACCTGCCAAGGTCAAGCTGGAGCAGGAAAATGCCAGTCACACAATGGTAAAAACCCTTGTGGCATGCTCTAAGTCAGATTTTCTGAATCACCAAAGGCACTCCTTACCCACACATTCACGTACATGGTCCATGAATTCCACCCCTGTGAGAATCCTCTTGGCATATTAATTTGGTCTAGAAGTTCTACTCCTAATTTTATTTCTCAGTGTTCAAAACACAAATACCAAATGTTGGGTTTGAGATAACACTCCCCAAACTATAACATTCTGCCATGAAGTGAGTTATCCAAGAGACATGCTTGTTTTCAAGGGGGGTAAGGAGAAATTAAACCAAGTGGGCCCAGTTTATTTAACCTTGATTAGCATCAGATGAATCACTCTACCTTCCCTGAGGAGGGGGGAGCTGTAAGCAGGCTGAGAGACTGAAAGAGTTAAATTAAGCTTCCTGACTATGGAAGAAATATCAAATATAGGGAAGAAACACTTATCCCTAAACAAGGCTCATTTGAAAAGATATTTTAGGGTTGTATTAACTTTTACTTGAAGTATGATACAGTACGTATTCAGAAAAATGACCTACAAGTGTGAGATTTCTAAAACGTGTCCACAAGTTCTTTATTATGCCTTCCTCCAAAGGTAAAGCCCAATTCTGCTCCTGTTGAGTGTGGACCCAATGTAGTGACTCATTTCCAATGATGAGAAAGTGATGGAAATGATGGTGTGGCTTCTGAAATTAGGTCAGAAAAAGCACAGTGGCTTCCTCCTTGCCCCTGGACCACTTGTTCTGGAGGAATCCAGGTACCACGTTTTGAGGACACTCAAGCAGTCTTGTAGAGGGACCAATGTGGTGAGGAGTTGAGGTTTCCTGCCAATAGCCTGAAGAGAATCATTTTGGAAGCCATTGGAGGACCCCTGTCCCATCCAACGGCTGGACCACGGCCTCATGAGAGATCCTGACCCAGAATTACCCAGTGAAGCCTCTCTTCCTGGCCCAAAGAAATTGTAAAATGTAATAATTTTTTTTTTGTTTTAAGCTTCTAAATTCTGAGTAATTTATGCAAAATAATCAATAACTAATACAAAAAGACACAGATCAAAGACTTTTCAAAAACTGAACAGACTAGCACCAAGATCAAGAAACAGAACATTTATTTCTCCACTACTTGTATTACTTAAAAGTCCCTTTTGTGTTTCCTTCTAGTCACTACCCTCTTTCCTGAATGTTAACTATAATTTTGACTTCTAAGAGCATAGATTCTTCCTCCCCTTTTTCTAGACTTCATAGTAATAAAATATATCAGTATTTACAACTTTCTGTCTGGCTTATTTCACTAAACATTATGGTTATGATATTTAGCCACATTTTTAGTGCAGTTGTAGATAATTTTAATTAGTGTATAGCTTTCTTTGTATATACATATACACTTTTATCAAAAAGTATATGTTAGTTATTAATTTTGTTCAATTATTTCTATAGCTACATTTTATTTTTATATTTTAAAATTTTATTTTTTTTAGTATAGTTGTTATACAATATATTATATTAGTTTCAGGTGACAATATAGTAATTTGATGTTTTTGTACTCTACAATGTAATCACACCACTAATTCTAGTAGTCATTTGTCACTGTATAAACTTAT
Source organism: Rhynchonycteris naso (assembly GCA_037038555.1). Classification (NCBI taxonomy): domain Eukaryota; kingdom Metazoa; phylum Chordata; class Mammalia; order Chiroptera; family Emballonuridae; genus Rhynchonycteris; species Rhynchonycteris naso. Next base: position 107,801,150 of record CM072996.1, on the reverse strand, counting down.
CACAATATTATTGACTATATTCCCCTTCACCTCTTTTACCCATCCCCCTTTCCCTCCAGCTGCATTTTAAAATAAAGTTTTAACATTTGTCAGTGTAGAAGCATATAAGTACCACTTTCTTTTTCACCCAGAGAGGAATTTATTTGCTGTTAACTTTGGATTTAGGTAGCCGTTACATTGGTACGGTATTTAGTTTGGTCAGTTAATTTTTGTGTGTGCCTGTGATCAAGTTACTTAAAGACACACACACACATATATTTATTAATCTACACATAAATAATATTTATACAAATATGTGTAGTTAACTTACAAAGGGGATAATGAGTAAAATCATATAATTATCTCCATAGACAGTAAAAATGCCTTGAATAATGTTAAATACCCATTCCTGAAATAAAAAAGAATTAATGAAATAGAAATCTATGGATATTTTTAATACATATTTTAGTCATCAATTCAATATCTTACTTAATGTAGAAACTAAAAAATAATCAATGCTAAAACTTATATAATCAGTAACAGAATATTCAAGGACACAGAATATAGTGTTAGCACACAGAAACTAGTAGTCTTCATACTAGTAAACAAATGTAGTTAAAATATACAGTGGAAGACTACAGTTACAGTAGAAATTGAAAGAAGATAAAATACTTAGAAATAAACTTTATATAAAATATTCAAACTCTATATGAGGAAAACTTGAAAACTTTTGAAAGACATAAAACAACTTGAACAAATGAAAAGACCACCTTATCCTAAAGGAGGAAGTTTCAATATGTAAATATGTCAATTATTTCATAATACATACATTTAGTTTAATCTACATAAAAATACCAATAAAATCCTTCTGGAACTTGACAAATTAAATTTAAAATTCATGTGTAAAAATTAATATGCAGTAATAACTGGGAAAATAAAAAGTAATGACAGGGACTAGCTCTAACAAATATTAAAGCATATTATAAAACCTCTATGGTTAAAACAATGTGGTATCAGGATATAAGTAGAATAATAATCCATAAGTAGACCTAAGTATATCTGGCAATTTAGTTTATGCTAAAGGTGGCATCTCAAATTGAAGCAGGATAGTAAGAAGATAGGAAAATTCATGGGCAAGTGAAATGGGGGATACATTCTTTTTATTTGTGTAAAAGGAAACCAAAGAGGGTAAAACAGAAACTAATGAAAATGTTTAGTATGAAGAAGTATGGAAATGAGGTGGAAGGATAGGAATGAAGCTGAGAGTTCTCTAAATATATTCCTTCAAAATATATTCTTAAAAAAGTATATTCTTTTGATTTTCTAATATGGTTTTGAACTATGTAAGTGCTTTAAATATGCAAAATTAAATTAAACAGAAAAAAGAAACTAAAATTTAACATAAATAGAAACATAGAACTAAATGGATATAAAACAGAAAACATAAATGAAGATTTCAAGTAACTGACATAGTACTCTGATTGTACATAGTGTAATGTATCTTAAGGACATAAACAACAATTAAATTTAAAGAAATACCTCACAAAATAAGTTTACTGGTAGTAGTAGTACTTGTATTGCTGTTTTGAAACTATTCCATATATATTATAAAATAATGCAAATCTATTAGTGTTACTATGAACAAAGATTTTTAGTATAAAAGAAAAAAGATACAAACAAAGCAGGAGAAATTTGAAAATCTGTAATGCATTTGAATCGGCAATACCAATATACAATTATAATGTAAGAAAATGTATTTCCTTGTCCTAGTCACTGCAAGAGTTTAGGAATAATACAATCAGTGACACTCCAGTAACAATGAGCACAGTGAGCCTCTAGAACTTTGCTTCTAAATGCCCATACCAGGTGATCAAACCTATCATTACTAAGAGTAGGACTGATATTATGTGACCCATAATGTGATATAAAATGAAATAAACAAGATCATCCATGAGGTATGCTCACACAAATAATTCTTCTTCTTCTTCTTCTTCTTCTTCTTCTTCTTCTTCTTCTTCTTCTTCTTCTTCTTCTTCTTCTTCTTCTTTTTTTTACTAAATGAGAGACAGGAGGCAGACAGACTCTCACATGCACCCCAACCAAGATCCACCTGGCAAGCCCCCTACAAGGTGATGCTCTGCCCATCTGAAGCTGTTGCTCCATTCCTCAGCAACCAAACTATTTTAGAGCCTGAGGTGAGGCCACAGGGCCAGCTTGCTCAAACCATTCAAGCCATGGCTTCAGGAGGGGAAGAGAGGTAGAAAGGTAGAGAAAGGGAGAGAAGCTAGAGGAGTAAATAAGCAGATGAGTGCTACTCATGTGTGCCCTGACCGGGAATTTAACTCAGGACTTCCACATGCCAGGCCAATGCTCTACTGCTGAGCCAACTGGCCAGGGCCACAAAAATTCTTTAATCTGAATCTCATCATATCTTTACATGTCACTTATAGTTTATGTTATATTCATGGCATGGAAGTAAAAGTTAAATGACACCATGGTGAGAAGGGAAGATAAAAACAGATGTGGTGTCACAGTGACCCATTTCTGCTTAACTGACAGTGGTGCTCTTGCATCTGGATCCACAATCAGACACATGATACTTGAAAACCTTTCCCAGCACCAAATTTACAAAAAAGTTCAGGATGGAAAAGCATACAACAAATGCATTAACAACCTAGTGAACGGCTTTTTACTTCCAGAGCACAGCTCTGTGTTTGCAACATGTGTGGTCAACAGTGATGGGGTTAAACTGGCTCACATGAAACTCAGCTTTAGGATTTATTCAGAAGTGTATGATTAGCTTCCATTCTCCAGTGTGGATACATCTCTTCAATACTGGTTTCTCATTGCCTGACCAGGCAGTGGCGCAGTGGATAAAGCGTCAGACTGGGATGCAAAGAACCCAGGTTCGAGACCCCGAGGTCGCCAGTTTGAGCGCGGGCTCATCTGGTTTGAGCAAAGCTCACCAGCTTGGACCCAAGGTCGCTGACTTGAGCAAGGAGTTACTTGGTCTGCTGAAGGCCCACGGTCAAGGCACATATGAGAAAGCAATCAATGAACAACTAAAGTGCCACTACGAAAAATTGATGATTGATGCTTCTCATCTCTCTCCATTCCTGTCTGTCTGTCCCTATCTATCCCTTTCTCTAACTCTCTCTCTGTCTCTGTAAATAAATAAATAAATAAATACTGGTTTCTTATTACTTGATAAGCAATTTAGAAAATGAGGTTTAGGTGCTTGACCTTGTGCATAGTTCTCTCCTGGATTCTCTTTTGTTCTGGATATGGCATAGATAAACTCCTAACAATTCCTTGAGTTAATATTGAAAGGAAGATTTCATCAAGAATCAAATTCTCATATGTCTTTGAGGTCGATGGGAAGACAGAGCATCTGGTAAACCTTTCCCTGTAGAAACTTTCTGCTATATAACTGGCCTAGATATGATTATGAAGGTTGTAAAGAAAAGAAAGTTGGAGAAGTTTGTTTAAAATTTAAAAAGACTAAAAAAAAAAAAAATCTGACTATAATGCATAAACTCGGAGTCCTAAATTAAAGAAAGTAACTATAAAAACCTTTTTGGAACAATTAGGGAAATTTTAATATTACATATATTAATATTTAATGATATATTATCTATGTTAATATCAATATTTTGAAACTATTATTTTTATGTAGGAGAAAAGCATATGCATGTTTATTGTACTATTTCAACTTTACTGTGAGTTTTGAGCATTTTAATAATAACAACCTTGGAAAAATAGTTTTTAAAGGATAATACTAGTTTAAAGACTGACACAAAGTTGAGTGAAATATGGTGACAAATGACATATTTGTTAAAGTGTAGATTTCATGGGGTTTTTTGCTACAAATCACACTCAGTTAAGATTCTTTGTAGAGACTTATTTTTTTCAAAAAGATTATTTGGCATTAACTATATACTATTGAGTAAAATTAAGCAAGGTGACTAATTATAGATACATCATTTTCAATGTGAGTTTGACTTTGATTTTGTATTCTTTTTGTTTTTTTATTTTTTTCAAATTTTATAATTTAAAACATACAGAAAAAAAAAATAAAACAGCCGCCCATGACTAAAATACGTTATTTGATTTATATTCATTCTATACAAAAAGAAAAGATGTAACTATTATAGACATAGCTGAAGTCTTATTTTCCTCTGCTTTGCACAACTTCTCCTTACCTCCCCAGAAGTAACCATCATCCAGAGGTTAATGTTTAAAATTCTGCAGTATATTTTTAGGCTTTAAATATATATGTGCATAACCATGTTGGTTGAGTCTTAAAAATTTAGATGAGTGGTGTCAACCTGCCTGCATCATTTTGTAATTGACTTACAAAAGTTCAACATTGTAATATTGACACTTATTCAAAAAGAGTTAATTTATTCCATTATAAGATATTTCATTGCATAACCCCAGTTTACTCACCTCCTAAAATGAGACAGCTCATTATTTATACTTCTTTTGAATTATTAACAGGCATTCTCAACAAAAACGTACACATTCACATCCCCTTGTACCCATACATGGGCTATTCCCTAAGGAATAGACCTAGGAATGGAACTGTTGGGCCACACAAGAATGCCTCTCTCCAAGCTGACCAATTGCTTTCCAAACTAATTGTTTTGTTATCTGTCACACCACTGATACTGATTGTGCATTTTGACTAATAGATGATCATCTCCCTTAGAATTATTTTATTTGAGCTCTTTTTGGCTTCAAATGCAATTGAGTTTCTGTAACATGTTTTGTTTGCTCTGCTTGTTGCCTGGATATACCACCAACTGGAGTGGTTTGAGATTTTTCAGACCATAAGGCAGCATAAATTCAGACCATAAACCACTGTGGATGATGACTTATTACAAACTCTCAGGGGATATTTTTGTTCTTTACTTCCAATCAAGGAAAAGTTTCACATCAGTAACCACATAGCATGTTTTCTTTTTCTTCAGTTTGACACAGGGTGTAGAGCCTTTGGGAAACCAGCTTTATGTGGAGGTTTTCTTTTAATTTCTTTCTTTAGTTAGACCCGAGACCTATCTCCTATTATTTCCCCACAAGCCATCATAGCAGAAGTTCAAGGTCTCCAGGATTTAGCCAGACTTCCCAGGATCAGAGCTCAATATGGTACTCATTGCATCATAGCATTCTAGCATTCAATCAATTTTAACCTCTGTGTACATTTCTTTTTTGGGCAGCTTAGTAAAAAATTCAAAAAGATTTTTAACATTTATATATATTTTTAGAAAGTTAATACTTTAATTTAAAGTATCTAGTCTTTAATTTGCCCAATAAGAAATCACAATTAATTTTTTATTCCATCATAATGTATTTTTGTGTATAGAAATAGAGATACACATATTCTGCTACCAAAGGTGTAGTTAATTGTACTGGCACTATTTATTTATTTTATTATTATTATTTTTAGATTTTATTTATTAATTTTACAGAGAGGAGAGAGTAAGATAGAGAAGGAGAGAGAGAATGGGGGAGAAGCAGGAAGCATCAATTCATATATGTGCCTTGACCAGGCAAGCCCAGGGTTTCAAACCGGCAACCTCAGCATTCCAGGTCAATGCTTTATCCACTGTGCTGCCACAGGTCAGCCTGTACCAACACTATTTAATAATTAAACCATACTTTCTCTACTAAATTACAATTCTAACTCTCTGTCACATGCCAAGTTCATATATATATACAGTGTGTCCGTAAAGTCATGGTGCACTTTTGACCAGTCGACCGGTCAAAAGTGCACTATATATATATAGTGAGAGAGAGAGAGAGAGAGAGACTATTCCTAAGTTTCTTTTCCATTTATTTAATTCTCTTATCTATCCTATTAGAGGACCATTCTCATTAATTTCTGTGTATTTGCAATTATAATAATAGTAAAATATGACTCATCCCTTTTGAAATTCTTTCATTTAAATTGTTTTGTCTATTTTTGGATTTTACTCCTTCTCTATGGTTTTAGGATGAACTTGACAATTACACTAAAAGAAAATTGTTGGGATTTTGATTGGTCTTGCATTCAATTTAAAGATTATTTTGGAAAAACTTCTCTATGTTATTAAGTCTTCCCATCTCTCTCTCTCTATTAACCTGTTATAATGTCTTCCAATAAAATTCACCAAGAAGACATAGTGATTCAAAATGTGTTAGTACCATAATAACAATGAAAACATAGCAAAACTTAAAAAATAAAGAGACACGCGATCAAAATTGCATAATTTCACAAATATTTCTTAGTAATTAACAGAAGCAACAGAAAAAGCTTATAGACAACTCAAATCACAGTATTACTCATCTTGCTTTAATTGACATTTATAGAATGTCATACCCAACAACATCAGAAAACACATTAATTTCAAGCACACATAGAAATATTTCCCAAATAGACCATATGTTGTGATACATAGTATTAATAAAATTAAAAAATTCAAATCGTACTGTAAGTTCTCACCGCAATAAAATTCAACTAAAATAAAAAACAACAAAAGTCCTAGAAATTGGCCAAATGTTTGAAAATTAAGCAAAATATTCTAAGTAACTCACAGTGTTCAAAAATCAAAATAAAATTAAGAAGTTTTTCAAACTAAATTAAAATATGACATATAAAATTGTTAGGGTGCAGTCAAAGCAATGTTTTGAGGGAGGCTCTTCCTTTTTCAAGAAGCTATAAAAAGGGAGCAAATCAATCTCAAAATGTAGAAAGAAATAGTAAAGATAAAAGAAAGCAATCAACAAAATAAAAAAACAAATATTTAATAAAGTCAACAAAGTAAGCAGCTAAATCTTTGAAAGAATCAATAAAAATTAATAAACATTTAGCAGTATTGATCAAGATAAAAGAGAAAATATCTTCAATATAAAGAATGAAAGAGACAATGTGTTGATGAATCCAGACAGACTAAAGGAATAATGAAATATTATGGACAACTTTATACTAATAATTTTGACAACTTAATTTAGAAGGAACAATTCCTTGGGAATCACAACTAATCAAAACAAAAAAACCCAAAACTAATATACTACCACAACTGATAAATTTACAATAAATTTATTTACAATATCAATAAATTTACAATACCAATAAAATAATTTTTCTGCATACTAACAAGAAATAAGTGGAAAATGAAATGAAAACTACATCTTTTATAGCAGTATCAAAAACATCAAATAAATAAAATTCATAAAATTAAATCTTTTTCTTTTTTTAAGTGAGAGAAAGGAGATAAATAGACAGATTCCCACATGTGCCCCAACTGGGATCCACAACCCTGTCTGGGACCAAATGCTCGAATCACCTGAGCTTTCCTCAGCGCCTGTGGCTGACACTGGAACCATCTGAGACACTGGCTGCAGGAGAGGAAGAGAGAGAGAAGGAGAGGGAAGGGAAGAGAAGCAAATGTTCACTTTTCATGTGTGCCCTGACTAGGGATCTAACTTGGGATGTCCACACATCGGGCCAATGCTCTATCCACTGAGCAAACCAGCCAGGGCCTAAAATGAAATCTAATAAAAGATAAGTAGAAAGAGTGGTGAAAGTTACAAAACTTTTTTAAGAAATTGACTTTTAAATAAATAGAAGAATATTTCATGGTTTTTTTTTACTACATCCCTGTGTTTATTATTTAAAATTCAACATTGTAAAATGTCTCTTTTTTCCAAATTGATCTATAGATTCAAAGGAATCTGAATCAAAATCTCAACCTTTTTTTTTTTAATGGGTATTGATGGGCTCATTCTAAAGTGCTGGTGCAATGTCTAGACAAGTCAAAACAATGCTTAAAAAATATAAAAGCTGGAAAAAAATATAAAAGCTGTATGACTTACCCTACTAGATATGAAGATTTACTCTCATACCCTGACCTGTGGTGGCACATTGGGTAAAGCATCGACCTGGAATGCTGAGGTCACCACTTCAAAATCGTGGGCTTGCCCTGTCAAGGCACATGCGAGAAACAGCTACTATGAGTTGATATTTCCTTCCTCCATTCCTCCTCTCAAAAAAAAAAAAAAAAGATTCATGATAATAATACAGTAATTTATACAGTATGGTATGGCACAAGAATAAACAAATTGACACATGATACAGAATAGAGGCCAAGAATATACCTATATATATAAAGTCACCTGATTTATGGTGACATTTCAACTCAATTCAATGAATGAACAGATGGTACATCAGTATAGGTTCTGTCAGGAGCTAGAAACCACACCAGTAATTTGAACAAAGAGAATTTAATATAAAGCATTGTTCACAGAGTAAAATGTTATTAACTGCTAAAAGGACAAGCAGAGAATCTAAGCGTAACAACTGCAGAAAGCGGAAAGCAGCTACCACCCCTCTGGCTGAAGGATCAAAGAGAAAAGCTTGGAGAGTTAGAGAAAGGGCGTGCAGGGCTGAGGGGGTGTGGTGCTCAGCTGGTGCTTGTGTTTATGAGCTTTGGAGGAGGAGGTCTGTGGAATTAGTCCCAGGCCTCTGAATAGGGAATATTGTTGCTGCAAAAGACATCCTTCTTGCCACTATAGTGACAAAATATTGTTGGGTGCCCCTCACAGAAACCACCAGATGCAGAAGCCCTCATAGTAATAGTAATAATAATAATAATAATAAATAACCAACCTTGAAACAAACAGAAAGACCCAAGTACCTTCTTTTTGCTCCAGTTTTGAAACCTCTCTCTATTGACTCCTATTGGTAGGGTCCAATAGCCAGCTAGCCAGCAAAGCAGAAATGGAGTTTGCAAAGTCCCAGTCCCAGTATCACAAAGCAATGTATATAGCCAGGTGGGTTTGGAGTTGAAAGACAATAACCTAATAATCTACACATGTAATGTTTGCAATAAACAGTATAGAAGCAACTATATTTCCATGTTGTGAAAAAGGAACTGTAACTACCATTTCAAACCATATGTAAAATTAATTCAAGGTGGACCATAGATCTAATTCTGAAGGAAATCAAACTTCTAGAAGACAATAGGATATCTTTATAAGCAAATACTTCTTACACAGTGTTGGGCAGATAAAATATATTATGATCACTTTGTTAAAGATGGCGCTGCCCACATGGAAGTTCGTTGATATTAATGTGTGTTCTGGAACAGGCTGTGGGCAGGCCGGGTCATTATAGCCTAAGGCTTAGTTTAAGAGTAAGCTCTTCCCTACACCCTTGACTGATTGGATGATGTAGGGTGGTGAACTCTCCTGAGGAATCCCATTATGCCTCAGATGGGTGGCTTTGTATCAGAGACTTTCTTGTCTGTAGATTGGATTAAGGGTTTGGATTTTCTATGCTATAAACTGGGGCAGTCCGGGAGCTTGCTCTCTCTTGGTTCTTGGTTCCTGAGGTATTAGAGAGGAGAGCAGATTAAGGCAATGTGGAGGAGAAGTAGCCAAGATGGCAGAGTGCTGAGGAAGAAACCAGTTTGTTAAGAGTTTGTGCAGGAGGAGATGGGAAACAGAGGTGAATAAGTCTGGTGAGCTAGAAACCTTTGATTCTAGGAAACTCGGATAAGTCAGTAGCTTTGTGAGCACTGAATGTGTGGGTTTTGGAGCCCAGTGTGTATTTTTGCTTGCCCACCGGGTGCAAGCTAGAATTAAAGCTGATGGCTCACCAGTTTTTGGCTCCTGTGTTTCATTACCGACTGTTCGAATCTAATGCGAACCTGCATGGGTCAGGCTGCTGTGATCCTGACCGCGACTACTGGCTTTACACACCAGTAGTGATTGATAAAATATATTTTGATAAATTATAAATTTCTTTTTAAAAGAAGGTATTATGATATTGGAAGAGTAAAAAGGTAAGTCAAAGACTGGGGAAAATATTTGAAATACATATAATCAGTGGTGGGATTTGGAGAATTTAGCAACCAGTTCTCTGCCTCAATTACCATTTTAAGTATAAAAAAATATACTGAAGGGTAGTTTATTATTTCATTCCTTTAATACTTAAATAAGAACAATAAAAGAGGTACACAAACTATATTATGTTATAAGAAAGAGTTTTAAAATATTAATGAAAAAATATTAAATAAAACCTGACAAAAAACAATATAAGTTGTCATCCTTGGTTGTTTGGCACTTTTTCTCTTTACATTATAGGTTTGTTTACTGTGGTAGCAAACACGAGGGAATTAAAATGTAATATTTCATCAAAGGTATAATGAGTTTTATGACATGAATAAATAAATCTTACATGCATAATTCTGTCAATTTTTTTTTCACTTACGGATGTAATGAACATTACTACGGGTGCTTAGAATACATTGTTGTGCAGATGAACATTAAAAAAGAGGAAGGAATGTAAATTTGTGATTCCCACATTGGGTGGCTGCCCAAGTGCCTGCCTTAGAGAGAACCCTGATTACAGGAGGATATTTTAACAACCGGTTCACAGAAACTCCACAAACATAAAATAAAATCAAATTAAAAAAGAAAAAAAGCAGTTACTGGTTTATAAAATTTAGAAATTTCACTGGGCATGTCCTCCCATGCTAGAAGTAGGACTGTATATAATTAGATTTCAACTCAAATGCTTATGTATAGTATATATATATATAAAAGACCTTCAAATTATTAAGAAGATTAATATCTGATTTAAAAATAAACAAAGACTTATCCACAAGAGAAACTACCAAAATGGCTTTACAATTGTAAAGCCAGTAGTCGGGGTCACCATCACAGCCACCTGGCCCATGCAGGTTCGCATTAGATTTGAACAGTCGGTAATAAAACAATGGAGCCAAGAACTGGTGAGCCATCAGCTTTAATTCTAGCTTGCATCTGGCGGGCAAGCAAAAACACACACTGGGCTCCAAAACCCACTCATTCAGTGCTCACAAAGCTACTGACTTATCCAAGTTTCCTAGCATCAAAGGTTTCTAGCTCACCAGACTTATTCACCTCTGTTCCCCATCTCCTCCAGCACAAACTCTTAACAAACTGGCTTCTCCCTCAGCACTGTGCTATCTTGGCTGCTTCTCCTGGCCTTCACGTGGTCTTAATCTGCTCTCCTCTCTAATACCTCAGGAACCAAGAGAGAGATCAAGCTACTGGTCTCTCCCACTTTATATTGTAAAAATTCAAACCCTTAATCCAATTTACAAACAAGGAAGTCTCTGATACAAAGTCACCCATCTGAGGCATAATGGGATTCCTCAGGATTGTGCACCACCCTACATCATCCAATCAGTCAAGGGTGTGGAGAAGAGTTTACTCTTAAAACTAAGCCTTAGGCTACAATGACCCGGCCTGCCCACAGCCTGTTCCAGAACACACATTAATATCAACGAATTTCCATGTGGGCAGCGCCATCTTTAACAAAGTGAGCATAATATATTTTATCTGCCCAACAACAATATACGTATCATTAATTATCAGAGAAATGCAAATTGAAATCACGGCAGATACCACAGTTGGCTAAAATTAAGGAGACACGTTAACAAGCATTGTTGAGACACGTTAACAAGCATTGTGTGGAGCAACTGAAACGTTCTTATAAAGATAAAGAGTATAAATGTGAGCAGTCCTTTTGGAAAACCCTTTGACGGTTCTGAAAAAAGCTAATTATCCTACACAGGAGTCTGATTGACATTGTGTTTTTGTGGTTCATGCTCATAGATGAGCTCAATCAACTATCCTTCACTTAGTCCTACTTTGGGCACTGAAAGGATCTCACAGATCTGTCCCTGAAGCTCTGGGGAAAATCAGTTCTTTGCCTCTTGCAGTTTCAGGTGGATGCCAGCAGTCCTTGGTTTGTGTCTGTATCACTCCAGTCTTCAGGACCAACATCTTCAAATCTGTCTCTGCTTTATCTTCACATCACCTCCTGTGTGTAGGCACCAAATCTCCCTCTGCCTCTCTTATAAAGACAGTACATATGATGGCATCCAGGGCCTTCCCTGATAACTCAATCTGACCTTATACATCAGGAAATTTAGGTCCCTAATAATTAACTGCTCATAGACAGGTGGGAGCTAGAGGCAGGATTTGGACTGACCTCCAAAACTGTAAAAGAATAAATTCCTGTTGTTTTAAGCAAAAAAAGAAAAGAATGAAAAAGAAAGAAGCTAACCATGACAATTCCCTATGACACAAAGATTTCACTTCTGAGTAAATAACTATACAAATGCTTACATGCACCAATATATATGCAAGGATGCTTATAGTAACTTTATTAATAATAGTAAATAAAATCCTTGTATATAACATAAATACCCATCAAAAGTAGAATAAATAAATAAACTTTGCTATATTCATACAATAAAATACTACGCAGCAGTGAAAGAAGATATCACTGATATATAGAACAAATGGAATAAAATTATGGATTCAATGTTGAATGAAAGAAGTCAGATACAAAGACAGTATACTGTATTATTCCATCTCTATGCAACTCAACAATATTTAAAACTAAGCTATGGTAATAGAGGTCAGAATAAATGCTTATCTATGGGAAGAAAGTAATAGTTGGGAAGGGAACAAAGAAGCAGCACCCTGGGGTGTTGAAGATGTTCTATATCTCTTCTTTTTGGTACCAATCATACTTTAATCAACTATGTTAATTTTATGTTACAAATATATTTAACAATGAATTGATAATTAATATTTATTTGTCAGGATTTTCCCTTTGTACATGTAACTTCTTTAACTCTTGCAGCAAACTCGCTGAATGTGTAGATTAATGTTTTTCATTAAAATTGAATTTTTAACCATTTTTTTTTTATAATTTCTACTTTGTTTTCTCTCCTTATTTTATTCCCATTCTGCACATATTCATATATTGGATGACCAGTAGATCTTTATGACCCTGTTCAGTTTTCTTCAGTCTTTCTTTCTCTCCATTCTTCATTCAGTAATTTTTGTTGACCTCTCTTCAAATTTATTTTTTCTTTCTTCTGCCATCTCAAATTTGTTAAACCCTTCTACCAATTATTTCAGTTATTATATATACTCTTCAATTATAGAACTTCACTGGTATTCCTTTTTAAAATATATTTTATGTTTTTATTTAGAATCTTTGTTAAGTGATTCATTGTTGCCATGATTTAATTTAGTTCTTTAAGCATAGTTTTTTTGGTTTTTTTTAGTTCTTTGAACATACTTAAAATAACTTCTTTGAAGTTTTGTCTGCTAAATCTAACCTTTAGGAACACTCAGATTTTATTGACCTCTTATTCTCTTGAATGAAAGTAACATTTTGCTTAATAAGTTTGTTGTTGAAAAGTTAATTTTTTAGGTAACATATTATCAATGGTTGATACTGAAAGTTGTTGCTAACACTGCTATTTTTTGTTTGTTTGTGAATAAAAGTTACTGAATTAACTGCTGAGGCTACATTTATCAAATCTCTTTTTCCAGTTGTGTGTGGACACTCGTGTGTCTACCTAGTTTTTCTTTTTTTCTTATAATTTGCTTTTATTTTTAAGTCTGGCCTCCTAAGGGTTGTTTCTGTTTATATATCTTGGTCATCAGCCAATGATTGGTCAGAGGTTGTGCTCAAACACTCTAAGATACCAGGCTTCCATTATCTGCTGATGTATGTATGCATCAGTGTTGTACACATTAATCTGCAAAATCGTTATGCATCTGTATGTGTGCGTAAAATACATTGAGCTCTTTCTTAACATTTGTGCACTTAACTGTGGGAACATTATACCTCAAAAAATTTAAATAACAACATATTGTTTAAGTTAGAGGGTGAAAAACTTCAGCCTGAAGGCCATATCTGGCCCCTTGTTTATTTATTTTGTTTTTTTAAAAAATAATTGCTGGAATAGAGCCATGCCTATTTGCTTGCATATTGGCTGTAGTTACTTCCAAGCTATAACAGAAAAGTTAAGTAGTTGAAGTAAAGATCATGTACATAACCTGCAAAGCTGAAAATAATAACTCTTCGGCACCTTATAGGAAAAGCTTTCTGACCTGTAGCCTAAACCATTGAGATGTGAAGAAGCATCACCTAACCTATCCTGGATGAGTCGGTCATTAGTTTCAGAAGTACACTGGCACAATAATAAAAATAAAATAAAACTAGAGCATTGGTTTTGGGGTCAGTGGTTGGGAACTAGGAAATCAGGGTGATCTATTTTATGCAAGGGCAAAATATTTGATTTTCACAATAATTTGCAACACAGATGATGAACCTAATAAACTTTTAGCTCTCAGAAAAAGGTTGAAAGCATTAACAGTGTGTGTTGGTTGCTGTTGTTTGCATTTGGCACAGTATTAAAACAAAGATTTGTAAGCAATAATAAAACAAAATAAAGAATCTAAAAATTCAGAGACCAGTAAAATTAGAAAAAGCAACTGCTTCACAGACCCAAGTATTAAAAGTGAAAATAAGATTTCAAAAGTTTTGAAGGACAAAAGTTGACTAAACCTCATCCTGGCTGACAAGGACCAACCTAAGAGTACTTTTTGGCTTTCCTATTCATTATTAAAACCCTTGAATCAGTAAATACCTTTGAGTAAAGAGTCAATTAAGCTTGGAACTCTGACTAGTTCAAACACACAAAAATATCTTAGAGCAAAGAGGTGAAGAGAGCGACTTTCCACTGTAGCTTGATGGTCACAGAATCTTGTAATTACAATTAAATCAAAAGAAATAGAGAACAGAGGATGAGAAAGCAGAGATACTTCAGTCAGAATCTGAAGACTGTCTCTTTAAAAAGAAGCCATGAGTGTAGGTTATGGTACAAAAAGCTGACTAGAATAAACAGAACAATGCATTGATGTGTGAGACTGGCAATGTTGAGAATGAAAGAGACTGTTCAACACTTAAAACAGTCCTGAGTTCCAATTGTCTGTAAGGACAAAGTGGGCCAATAATGTTGTTCAACCCCTAAATTGATCATGGTCTTTTATACAGTGTGTCCGTAAAGTCATGGTGCACTTTTGACCAGTCACACAGTCAAAAGTGCACCATGACTTTATGGACACAATGTACTTGTTTCAAATATGGTTGCGGAGAATAATATAAATGGGAAAACCTCAATGAAGGAAGAGTCAGAGACTATGGAGAACAAAGAACCAGCCTTCTACCTGAATATTATATACTTTGAACCTGCTGCCAAGGTTGAAAATGACTTTTTGAGTTTTTTGCCTTAGGGCATGGTTGAATGTATTCTGCACATGGAAAGGAGAGGAAACAATACTGTCTTCTGTGACTATAAGGGTAGGTGTCAGTAGATGTTAATGTTGCTGACCAATATTTCTGGTTCTTTTTCATGCCATGTAAAATAATGGCATAATAGAATAAACAAGAATTGTCCTTCCGTCTGGTCTCAGAAGGAGAATAAAGCTTGCAGCAGAACCTAACAGTCTCAGTAGCCATCAATATATAATTTGATTGAGAAATAAATGCTGGTTGTTGTAAGCAAATGGAATTTTGGAAATTTTTTGTGACCTTGTCAAAGTTGATGAATATAGTATATAAATTTTTATTCTGAGAAAGTTCTTATGAGAGTAACTAATAATAGAAGAGAATATTTAATAAAAAATTAGGTACTGAATTTCCATTTCTCAAGGAAGTAGATAGCAAATATGTAACATGCACAAACTATTTTTGATATTTGCATTCTATCAGAGGAACCATGGTGATGTATATGACCCTATGAATATCAAAAGATACATATCTGCTGAAGAAACAAGTAGATCTGTTTATACAAAGCTCTGTGCTATGGCCTGAATGCTTGTGTCCTCCTGAAATTCATATATTGAAATCCTACCGCCCAATATGATATTAGATGGTTGAACCTTTGAGTGGTACCTAGCTCTTTAGAGTGGAGCCTTCATGAATGAGAGTAGTGTTCTTATAAAGGGAACTCACAAAGCTTTCCAGTCCCTTCTACCATGTGAGAACACAGAGAGGAGATGATAACAAAATTTTCACTTTTTTCTTTATTGTTCATAGATACATGTTATTTTACTTTTTATAAAAAATTTATTTTTGAAATTACTTTTGAATAGAACGACTTGTAGGTCAATCTTTAGAGTAAAACCAATTTACAAGTCAATAAATAAATGTTGAATAATTATAATTTTGTTAATGTCCCTTTTATTCCATGTTATAATATGTCCTGATTGGAATATTGAATTATGTGATCACCTTACTTCTACAATTATTATTTTATATGTATGTGTGTATATTTTTTGCTGTCTCAATATAGCCTCCATGTATTTTAATTTCTTATATTTTTCTGCTTTTGGTCTCTGAGCTGCACTATAAAAATTTCAGCTGTATCTAATTCACTAATTCTCTCTTTGACTGTATTTAATATTCTGGCTAAATCATTCATCTTGCTTTTAGTATAAATTATAATATTTTTCATTTGTAGAAATATTTGTTTCTTTGTCCAATCTAATTTTTTATAGTAGTCTTATTATTTCCTTAGAATTGCAGTGATTTTTCTTATATCTTCAACTATTTTAAATATACTTTTTATTCTTTCAGAATGTTTTGTTTTTTCAACTTCTTGAGCCTCAATTTGTCTGTTGAGCTTTTCTTCATTATTTTATACTTTAAAATAAAATGACCATGGCCTAATTTTTAGAAGTGTTTTTGTTTTGTTTTGTTTCTTCCTGTAAGCATCCCTGTGCTCTGGGTTGTGGGAAGTTTGCAGGAATACCATCAACCTGGAAAAATTGTCATATTAATTGTTAGGGTTGGGTATCTTTTTAAATTTAATTTCTTTTCCAAGTGAGAGGAGGGGAGATAGACTCCCACATGTGCCCTGACCAGGATCTACCCTGCAACCATTGTCTGGGGCTGATACTCTGCTCATCTGGGGCCATGGTAGCAAACAAGCCACTTTTAGCCCCTAAGGTGGAGGCTCCATGAGCCATCATCAACTCCTGGGGTTAATATGAATCAATTGAGCCAGGGCTGTGGAAAAGGAAGAGGAAGAGAAAGGGGGAACTGGTGGAGAAGCAGATGGTTGTTTCTACTGTGTGTCCTGACCAGGAATCGAACCAAGGACATCCACATGCTGGTTGACACTCTACCACTAAGCCCATGGGCCAGGGCACTGTAGTTGGGTATTTTTCATATAATTTTGGTAGTATAAATTTAAAAATTTAACATTCCTTCGTAAATTCAGTTCCACATTCTGAAGGGAGACTTTTGACTCCCAGATTCTAAATGGAGACAACAAACTTCTCTGTCATATCTCTGAGGTAAATTTGTATTAACTCATCTTTTTATCTTTCTACTTTTCTACTGAGATTACAATATATCTAGTATCATGGCTTGGTGTGGGAGTTTCAGCTTCAATCTTTCACTAAGTAGATCCATGACATCATCTTTAAATTAATCACATGTTCCAAGTGTACAAGATCTGTAATACTTTCAGAGCATGATCAGAATCAGATCAAACACCCTTTGTTTTTCTACATTGAATTCAACTGTGAAAAGGTCTCCTTTATGAATCCTTCACAGGCTCTTTTCTCATCTCTTGCTCATTTGTGTAGATATTGCTTAACAGGCACTGGATAGACCTATATTAGCATATACCTCATTCTAATGTATGATAATAAAAAAATTATTTGTTTACATATTTTTGTTCCTGATTAATGAGATTTTCAGGACTGTGGGCTTAGGCTTTGTATTTTATTTATGCTAGTATTTAAAACACGTGGTATGATATGCAACAAATTACTAGTATCTAATAAATTCAGTAGATAATTTAGAAAACATGAATGGAAGAGAGACACTAGAAAGGTAATCTCATTTAGTAACAAGAAAATAAAACCCTTTGTAACTGTAGTGTATTGTGTCTTTTATTTCTTCCCTTTGCTACCATTGGTCAAAGCACTATTCAGCCACCTTGGGATTGCAATGCTTGTGTCTTTCACCCTCAGAGTTTGCTTCTTTGATTTACATTAATTGTGTCTTTTCCCACCCTGCCCTTCCCTATGCTACCACTTACATTTCTTTATAAAAAATAAAATTTTGCCTGACCAGATGGTGGCGCAGTAAATAGAGCATCAGACTGGGATGCAGAGGACCCAGGTTCACAACTCCGAGGTCGCCAGCTTGAGTGCAGGCTCATCTGGTTTGAGCAAAAGTTCGCCAGCTTGGACCCAAGGTCGCTGGATCGAGCAAGGGGTTGCTCGGTCTGCTGAAGGCCCGCGGTCAAGGCACATGTGAGAAAGCAATCAATGAACAACTAAGGTGTCACAATAAAAAACTGATGATTGATGCTTCTCATCTCTCTCTGTTCCTGTCTGTCTGTTCCTATCTATTCCTCTCTCTGACTCTCTCTGTCCCTGTAAAAATAAATAAATAAATAAATAAATAAATAAATAAATAAATAAATAAATAAAACTTTAAAAACCCTGGAATGCTAAAATATTTTTCTTATTACTTTAAAGTATACAAAATGTATTCTTCCTAAAATATAAAAGTATATAATTAACCAAGTATATAAACAATGATACCTAAGAACTGTAATTTTAAAATTTGGATATTATATTCTTGCTGAATTGCACCAACAGAGTTTATTTGCTACCTCAATGAGCAATTATCTTTCAAGGATAGTCATTTTATGAATGTTTAGAATTATCAATATTTATAGAGCTAAGTTATAGGTCAAGTAAAAGTTTCCACAAACTGCTCTACCATGGTTCATTTATTACCATCTTCTAGGAACTTGACCCTTTAAAAGGGGATAAAAGGCTCAGGAAATAAGAATAATTTCATTTATTCCCTTAGTAATCTTATCAATGTGTGGTGTCAGATGAAAAGGAAAGCTAATATTTTAAAGAATTGAAACATTATGCTCTGACTCACAAAGGAAACCCATGACTGTGGGATCATCTTAGACATCATTGTGAAGTCAGAAATATGTTTCTTCTCTACTGCTTACATTTTTCCCCAGTTTTATGGAGAAATAATTGACACATATTGTTGTAAAAGGTTAAGGTAGTTTGATTTACATAATTGTGAAATAATTAGCATAATAGGTTTAGTTAATATTCATTATCTCATATAAATACAATAATTTTTTTCTCTTTGTGATGAACGCTTTTAGGATCTCCTGTCTTTACAGTTTTTCTGCGTACCACACAGCAGTGTTAGCTGTATCACCATGATGCACATTATACCTCTAGTACTTATTTATAGTAGAACTGGAAGTTTGTATTGTTTGATTACCTTTTTTTAACTCTCCTTACACCCTGCCTCTGGTAATCACAAATTTGATATCTTGACATCTTTTTCTATGAATTTTGTGGGAGCCTTTTCATATTCCATATAAATAAGACCCTTTAGTATTTATCCTTCTCTGTATGACATTTCATTTAGTTATAATGCCTTCAAGGTCCATCCATGTTGTTGCAAATGGTAGGATTTCTTTTTTTAAATGGTATAATATTATTCTATTATACATTATGTATATTGTATTATCTATATAATACAACATGGTATCTGGGCTTGTTTTTCCTTCTAAAAACTATGTTATCAGTAATTTCCAGCATCATTTAAGGTAACTTGAAAAATTTTTTATTGGTTACCATTCAAATGAGTGGGCACCCTATTATAAAATATATAGGCTCTTCCTATTTGGGAGGTATCATAATTAAAGAATTTATGCATATTATGAAAGAGTATAATTGAAGAGTGTGAGTTCTGTTATCAGTCAGATCTGGACTGCAGTTTGAGTTCTGTCCTTTATATGTTATATGATCTTGACTTTATTCAATCACAATTCAAATACTCAGCAAATATTTATGGAAAGCCCGTTATGAGCAAGGTACTGATTTGGAGATGGTAACACAACCTTAAGTCAGTTTCTCCATGAGCCCAGTAGAGGATCATGACAATAAACAAATGTATAATACTAGGTTGTGACAAGAGCCATGAGACAGAGTGAGGAGGCAGCAAGGCAGGAACCCTGCTGAATGAGCTCTTGATGAGCAGAAACTCTTTATCTCATCTGTTTTATATCCTTGTACCTAGAATAAGTCCAGTGAGTCATTGTTGAAGAATTGATTAATTTATATTATCAACTGGAACTATTGTTTTAAATTTAAGTAAATTACTAACCAAAGCTGATATTACCTGTCAGTGGTGGCATACACAGATTTTCTAGGATAAGTATGCTAATTCTAATAGAATTTTGCAGCAGAGTTTGCCTCATCTCAAATAATCTTCATTTTCTTTCTAGTATACCTTAAGAGAAAACTACGGTAATTGCATTTCCAAGAAAAGTAGTGTCATCAACAATTGCTGAAAATGGTATAAAAACAATGTATCAATGGGTTTGTTATTGTGTTTCTGACTCGTAGTAATACACTATTTTTGTGCATATATTTCAATAATATCAACTTATGAAAATCTCTGCCTGTTTTACAATTGCTGGCTAAAACTTATAAATGACAGATGTAAATGATGAAAACCCAACATAAATATGTATTACCTTCCTTTGTACCCATCTTTGTAGGGGCCTCTGAGAGTCTTCCATCACTCTGCTTGCAGCATATCTCAGAGCAGTCTCAACTAAAGGAAAAATAATGCTGTGGTAAATCAAAGAGGTTAGCAAAGCAGGTTGCATTTCTCAGGTTTTGTTGTCTCTTCTTTTTTCCTGTTCCCAAGATGATGTTGCTGGCTCTCCATTGTGACCTGGTTAGGAATGCAACTCAAATACATTTGCCCCTTCATTCATCAACCATGGCTTACCCTGTTTGTGTGATGACTCACACACAAACCCACACTGTGAAGAAAATGCTTACATTATAATTTATGAGAAAGACATAGCACCTTATTGTAGTTATTACCCAAACAGGATAGAGAACCCATACCCTTAGTTACAGATCATAGCTTCCTCCCTGGTTGTGAACATTAGCTCCTGTTGGACAACCCGTGGCAGAGTTCATATTTCTACACAGTGCTCCTGTGTCTCCACTGGGAACTGTCATTGTTTAGACTCCTTTTATCCTCCTGTTACTAAGTCAATGTCCAAGCTGGGAGATAGTCAGTCAGGCATAATCAAGCTGAGCAATGTATGCTGCATTTTTTAAGTGAGTTCTGTCTAGTAGCAGAGAGAGTCATATGTAGTCTCCTCCAAACATTGAGAGGTCACTAAGTGGGATAGCACCAGAGTAATCTATCCAAACATGGCCCAGAGGAATGATACTTTAAAACAACAGGCATACCATTCTGATGGTCTGAGACAAAGGCAATAATAAAAGCTAGTGTCCAATAATTTCCATTGTTTTGCTCCCCACACTTTTGACATATTCTGTCCATGGCCTTGATTTAATTTTAATGACATTTTCCAAGGGGCAGCCAAAATATTGTTTTAAAAATATAAATCAGACCATGTCACTCCTCTGCTTTACCTTCTCTTCCTCCCCAATAGCCTTCCACAGCACTTAGAATAAAATCCAAAATCCTTCTAGGCTGTGCATGACCTAGCTCCTGCACTCCATCACACATAACCTGTAAGTGTTAATAACTATTCTCCAGCCACTTTGTACATTTTCCCCTGACTCCTCAGTGCCTAGAATATGCCCAGGACACAGCTGGTACTCAATATATATACTATTTCTTGAATAATTGAATGAATGAATGAATGAATGAATGAATGGCTCAGAGAAGCTGTTATCAAACCTGGTTGCAAACTTGAACCACCTACAGAGCTTTTAAAAACAAATATGTCTGACCTGACATGTAGTGCCGCAGTGGATAAAGCGTTGACCTGGATGGGTAGGGGTCATCAGTTTGAAACCCCCGGCTTGCCTGGTCAAGGCACATATGGGAAACAACTACTATGAGTTGATGCTTCCCACTTCTCTCCCTTTTTTCTCTCTCTTGTTCTCTCTCTAAAAATAAAAAATAAATAAATTTCTAAAACTACTGCTAGAGTTTCTGCTTTAATTTCTGCTATGAAATGAGGTATTGTTTTTAAAAAGTCTTCTCTGATAATGCTAGGTGCAGGTAGGGTTGAGAAAGAGTGATCTAAAGGAAAAGAGAATCATTAATAAACTATTTACATGGTTTACTCAGATTCCTCCATTTGCAACATCACATGCTGTCACTATCATATCTTACCTATTCTCAGAAAATAAATCTTTCCCTATATATTGTTACAAAACCCCATTAGATTTCAAATAACTGATAGACATTGCCTGTTATGACACAATGATTCAATTGATTTTATTTTGTTTGCTCTGTGCTAGAATCACTATGTTAGGTTCTTGGAAATTTCTGACATGGAAAAGGAAGGGCCATTTGAATCTGTTTCATACACTACAGCTTTGCTGATTAGAAATATCTGGGTCTCAGCCAAAGGTGTCGTCATGTTGGCTACATGACTATTGCAAACAAGCCCCAGCATCCAGGCAGATCTGAAGTTCAAAGCTTATTTAGACTGGGAACACTTATTAAAGAAAATGTCATTTGTGCTCAGAATAATGGCTTGTAACTCTTCCAGCATTATTTTTCACCTAATCGGATTCGTCTTCTACAGAGAAAACTCCAAGGAGGAAATCTGGCAATTTTGGCCTGCTATATACACAGAGACCAGATGGCCGACAGGTACTGAGCTGGTTTTTGTAGTGGGTACGCTGAATGAAAAAGACAACTCTCTTGAAGAATACATTAATTTCCCAAATGGTCTGTGTGAAATCTTTAAAAGTTGAAGATAAAGGTTTTGGGTTACATTGTCTTTAATATGAAAGGAAGGTTATGTTGTCCTTAATATGAAAGGGGGATAAATGGAGCCAGGTGGGCTGCTATTTCAGACTTGAACAGAACTGTCTTCTGAAACTGTGAACTTTATAAAAGAAACTGAATGGAGTTTGGAAGCAGTAAATTATAGTAGAGTCTATGTTGGAAGCACACGTGCTATCTGTTTGCAAGGGTCCTTTTGAAGGTGGCATGCTGAAGTCTCAATTAGAGAAGGTCAACACTCAAAAGATACTTTAAACTATTAGAAATGAAGAAACAGGGCCCTGGCCAGTAAGCTCAGTCAGTTAGCATCATCTTGAAACACCAAGGTTGCGTATTTGATCCTCAGTCAGGGCACACACAGGAAGCGACCAATGAATGCACAACTAAGTGAAACAATAAAATGCTTCTCTCTCTCTCCCCCTGCTTCTCCTTCTGTGTCTCTAAAATCACTAAAAAATGGAGAAATAGTTTCTTTTCTAGATAGAAGGACATTAAAATAACAGGAATTTTCTTTTTCTGTTCCCTTCTTGCACTCAAATACTAGTTCCACTGTGTGTGCTACATGTTGAGTCAACTCTAACACCTGGAAACCCTATGAATGAATGATGTCCACATTGTCCTGTCTCCATCAACCCTGCTCAGCTCCCATGGACTCACACCTATAGCTTCTTTCATGGAGTCAATCCATCTCATGTTCAGTCTATTTTTCCTAGCACAATTGTTTTTTTCCAAAGAACCCTGCCTTCTCACAATGTGCCCAAAGTAGGAGAGCTTCCATTTTGTTATTTTTGTCTCCAAGGATGTTTCAGGTCCACAACCTATTAAACTCAACTCCCAAGTCCAAAAAACTCTTAAAAGTATTTTTTTTCAATAATTTATTTGAAAACAAAACTTTTCCTGGATGTGGGGCTATTAATAATCTTTATCCCACTGAGTGCACTATTTATGTTTTATTGAACTCACAATCACATGTCCAACCGGGTGTTTCATCAGACTTTTTTTTTTAGGGAATGCTACATGGTACTCAGTATATGAGCCTTATTACTTCTCCAAAAGCTGGAAAATTTGAACCCCAAAGTACATCTGGTTTAGATAAGAAATATTCCTACTCAGACTTGTCAATATGCATGAGTTAAACACTCACTAATTTTGACTGATCAGCAGTACCACACTAAGTACTTTTATTTGTGTCATGATAAAATGTGGCGGTAACTATGACTTATTTTGTTATTTTCAGAGAAGCATACCTCTGAGATGGTAGGAGGTGAGAGTAAGAAAAGTCTTTCACATGGTAAATGCTTTTACATTCACAAAATAGTAAGTACCTTCTAGTAATATATACTGATTTATTATTATTATTTTAGCACTATTGAGCTGATAAAGGTGGAGTTTAATATGAAGATTTTACCTTTAAAAACATTATTATTTTTTTTGCAGTCCTCAAGCCAAACCTTTAGTGATGATTGTGATAAGATTTATGTAAACATTACAGAGATAAAAGAATTGGTTAATTAAACTGGGTTTGAGCTGGGCTTGGTTCATTATTCTGGACTGATATGTAACAGATTTATTTGGACTAGATTTATAAGTTATTTTCCTATGAAGTGGTCAAGGTTGGAAAAAATGAGTTGATTGCTTTGATTTGCCTATTTGGAATCAGGCAAATTTATATGCCTGAAAACAATTAATGAAGTTTATTTTCACCTTAATTCAGAGGCCTAAGAACAGACACACACACAGACACTCAATTACACGAATGGAATTTTTGAATGTACGTATTGAGTTCAGTTGTAATATCTGAGACAGGAACAAACAGTGTCATTTTTATTATGGTTCATTGGTTGGCTAGATTATTGGTGGTTGGAGGTTGACCACTGTGGAAGATAAATTTCAAAGAATCTAACTAGGAAACTGCAATGATACAATTAGAAAGAAAATTACTGGGTGCTTGGGAATTTCCTCAGGGTATGTTCATAGTTAGGATGCCCACTATAAAAATTATTTTTGTGTGTGACATGGTAAAATGTGGTAAGCTTACAGATGCCATAGATTTCTTTCTCTATGCCCCAACTGTAATCTTGTAAAGCATTGACTTAAATTATTGCTTTTTTAGGTGTCCTAAAGACTTTTGAGCTGAAAAGATTTGGGGGGATCATCTACCAAGACCTACATTTTACAGATGAGAACATGAAGTGTGCTTTTTATTTTGCTTATTATATATTAGAATGAAAAAAATCCCAGGAAATGAAGTGAATTTAGTTGCAGTGTATATGTGTCTACTTGGAATCCACTAAAAAAAAAAAATCTCTTGTGGAGAAGAAAAGCTTTGTAGTTAATTAAGCATTCTTATTATAGAAAAATTTTCACTAGAATATGTTAATTAGTAAAGTATGCAGTTTGTGCCCTGGCCAGAGATGCTCAGTTGGTTAGAGCATCATCCCAAAGTGCAGAGGTTGCCAGTTTGATTCCTAGTCGGGGCACATACAGGAATAGATCAATGTTCTTGTCCTTCTCCTTCTCCCTTCCTCTCTCATTAAAATCAGTAAATAAAAAATTTAAAAAATAATAAAGTATGCAGTTCATAATTTCAACTTTTTAGAGAACACAGCAGGCCCTGTAGGACCATGTTTGATCTATTTTGTCAAGCCTTTGACTTACATGATCTCTTTTAAGGTTCCCCAAAGCATTGGAGGTGAATAAAGCAGATACTGTTATTAATGCCTATATTTGCAGAGGAGGGAAGTAAGGTCAGTAAGGCTGACTAACTTAACTAAGTAGTTGAGAGTTAGGATATAAACCCATTTTTTCTATTTCTAAATCGTAATTATTTTTATTATTTTTTTTACTTTACCATTCTTTTTTTTTTTTTTTTACAGGGACAGAGAGAGAGAGTCAGAGAGAGGGGTAGATAGGGACAGACAGACAGGAACAGAGAGAGGTGAGAAGCATCAATCATTAGTTTTTCGTTGCCATCGCAACACCTTAGTTGTTCACTGATTGCTTTCTCACATGTGCCTTGACCACGGGCCTTCAGCAGACAGAGCAACCCCTTGCTGGAGCCAGTGACCTTGGGTCCAAGCTGATGAGCTTTTGCTCAAGCCAGATGGGCCCACACTCAAGCTGGCGAGCTCGGGGTCTTGAACCCGGGTCTTCTGCATCCCAGTCCGACGCTCTATCCACTGCGCCACCGCCTGGTCAGGCACTTTACCATTCTTTTGAGTGACAAATAAGCTGGGTAAGAGAACATTCTAATTTTAGATTAATTGAATGTTGATGTCTTCTCTCAAATTCAGAGTATTCAGAAGGCTCATGGCCCATTGCCTCACCTGTCCCAGCCTGTGCTCAAGACTCTGATCAACTATTTGGCAACAAGAAACCAAAAGCCTGAGCATCCACTTGAGATTTCTCACTCTCAGTCCTTTAGTGTTAGAGTTGAGTCTGTTTTTAAAATATTTTATCCTGGCTTATGGAATTTATTTTATTTTTATTATTACACACACACACATTTGATTTTGGAATAATTTTAGATTTACAAAAAAGTTGCAGATAGCAGAGAGTTCCCATACGCCTTTCACCTAGCTTCCTCTAATATCAACATCTTAGATAATAATGACACTTTCATCAAAACTAAAAAACTAACATTGGTATAAGCCTATAAACTAAATTACTGACTTTATTCAGATACCACCAGTTTTTCCACTAAGTTCTTTTTCTGGTCTAGGACCCAATCCAGGATCCTACATTGCATTTACTACTTATGTCTTCTTAGTCCCTTCTAACCTGTGACTGGCTTAGCAGTTCCCTGCTTTTTATGACCTTTCTACTTTTGAAAAGTATTTTTAAAATGTCACTGAGTTTGCATCTGACTGATGTTTTCTTATGGTTAGACTTGGGTATTGTATTTTTGGAAGAATATTACAGTGCCCTTCTCATATCAGGGGTACATAATAGCAATGTGGATCATTGTGTATAACATTAACCTTGAGCACTTTGTTAATGGTGTTTGCCAAGCTTCTTCACAGTAAAGTTCCTGTTTTATTTTCCGCTTACATACTTTATTCTTTGGAAGCAAGTCATAAAGTTCAATGCCCTTTTATTCTTTTTTCATTTTATTTTTTAATTACAGTTTACATTCAATATTATTTTGTTCAGCATAGTGGTTAGACAATCATATTTTACAAAGTGTTCCTCTTGAAATTTCCAGTACTCATGTGGCACCACACATAGTTATTCTACCTTAGCAGGTGAATTTGTTCTGATGTGAAATTATTTTTTTGAGCAAATACATATTAACATTACTTAATTTTTTTTTAATCCATAGATTTAATTAATTAGTTAATTAATTAATTTATCCGAAGTGAGAAACAGGAGGGAGGCAGGCAGACAGACTCTGGCATGTGCCTGACTGGGATCCACCTGGCATGCCCACCAGGGGGCGTTGCTCTGCTGTAATCGGAGCCATTCTAGCACCTGAGGCAGAGGCCATGGAGCCATCCTCTATACCCAGGCCAACTTTGCTCCAGTGGAGACTTGGCTGCAGGAGGGGAGGGAAGAGATAGAAAGAAAGGAGAGGAGGAAGAGTGGAGAAGCAGATGGGTGCTTCTCCTGTGTGCCCTGGCCAGGAATCGAACCCATGACTTCCACATGCTGGGCTGATGCTCTACTGCTGAGCCAACTGGCCAGGGTCTTCTATTGATTGATTTTAGAGAGACAGAGAGATGAAGAAGTAGAAGCATTCATTTGTTGTTCCACTTAGTTGTGCATTCATTGTTTGCTTCTCATATGGGCCCCAACTGGGGATCAAACCCATAACCTTGGTGTTTCTGATGACACTCTAACCGACTGAATTAACAGGCTAGGATCTGCCATGCATAGTTATTGTAATATTATTGTCTATATTTTCTATATGCTGTACTTTCGTTACATCTCTATGATGATTCAGCCTCCTTTCGAGGGCAGAGAAATTAAGTTCCACCATCTGGAGGAAAGAGTATAAAAGAACTGTGAACATATGTTAAAACTACCACAGTAATTCATATATATTTTGGGGAGATACATTGAGGTGATTCAAACAACCTGTTTTTTTTGAAAGTTTCACCCATTAGTTTTAGCATTCATTCATGGATTGTGCGTTCAACAATTATTACTTTAATCTCTGCTACAAGAAGATTTGTCTCCTTTCATTTAATCAATTACTTATTTATATCAGTACAGACTTTTGGATATTTATTTTAATCTTTGGTGTATTATCCAATCTCATCATTTATTTGGCTGCTCATATTATTCTAGCTTTGGCCGTTGGGATCAAAGGGAATGAATGCAGTGTTTGTCCACAGTTCTGTTGTCTTTACTGTTACAGTTTCCTGACAATATTTTCAAGTTCAGTTTTTTTCCTTGTCTAATCCTTCCTGGGTCCTCTGACTCTGATGTGCTTTTTTTCTGGGAACTTTGTTCTCTGGCTTGAATGTGCTAATTACCCATGGAGTTTATTTCCTGTGCTGATGCTCAGCTCCAATGGCAGATTCCTGCTCATCTCGAACCTAGAGGCCTCATCCCTTCACTTTTTAAGTTATATAAATGTATAATCACTCTGTTGGACACCTGAAACTAATATAATATATGTCAACCATAGCTTAAATATTAAATAAAGTATTTTTTTAAAGGCCTCATGTGTGATCTGACTGAGGAAGAGCTCTGACCCTGTACTCTGCCCTACCAGTGCTCTGTTGTCCAGAGTTGAGACAGCCACAGAAGATAGTTTCCCAGATAATGGAAACCTAACCTCAAAATGCAAAATATTCACATTTTTATGTATTTTGATGAAAATAGTTATAAAATATATCCTGAATTTCCGAAAACAAAATGAACATGGTGAGTCTGGATTTTCCTTAACACTCAAGGTAACATTAAGAATAGGTGATGGGGCCTGACCTGGTGGTGGCGCAGTGGCTAGAGTGTCTGACTGGGACTCAGAAGACCCAGGTTTGAAACCCCGAGGTTGCCAGCTTGAGCATGGGGTCTCTGGCTTGATGAGCGTGGGATCATAGACATGACCTCCATGGTCACTGGCTTGAGCCCAAACGTCACTGACTTGAAGCTCAAGGTCTCTGGCTTGAGCAAGGGGTCACTGGCTCTGCTGTAAACCCCCAAGTCAAGGCACATATGAGAAAGCAATCAATGAACAACTAAGGAGCTGCGACAAAGAATTGATGCTTCCCATCTCTCTACCTTCCTGTCTGTCCATCCCTCTCTGTCACACTCACACAAAAAGAATATGCATCAAAGTCTGCTTTATGTATGTCGGGGCTCCTATATTTGGTGCCTAGATTAATGGGTACACAGCATAATCAACAGTTCAAATGCTATAGAAATGTTTACCCCAAACCTATGTACTCATTTTTTTTTTTTTTAATTCAGTGAGAGGAGGGGAGGCAGAGAGACAGACTCCTGCATGCAACCTGACCAGGGTCCACCCGGCAAACCCACTAGGGATTGATGCTCTGCCCATCTGGGGTGTTGCTCCATTGCTCAGCAACCAAGCTCTTTTTAGTGCCTGAGGCAGAGGTCATGGAACCATCCTTAGCACCTGGGGCCAATTCACTTTAATCGAGCCATAGCTGCAGGAAGAGATGAGAGAAAGAGAGAAGAGAGAAGGGGAGGGGTGGAGGAGCAGATGGGCACATATGCTATGTGCCCTGACTGGGAATTAAACCCAGGACATCTACATGCTGGGCCGACACTCTAACACTGAGCCAACTGCCCAGGGCCTAAACCTATGTACTCTCTCTCTCTCTTTTTTTTTTTACAGGGACAGAGAGAGAGAGTTAGACAGACAGGAACAAAGAGAGATAAAAAACATCAATCATTAGTTTTTCATTGCCGTTGTGACACCTTAGTTGTTCATTGATTGCTTTCTCCCATCTGCCTTGACTGCGGGCCTCCAGCAAACCGAGCAACCTCTTGCTGGAGCCAGCGACCTTGGGTCCAAGCTGGCAAGCTTTTGCTCAAGCCAGATGGGCCCGCGCTCAAGCTGGCGACCTCGAGGTCTCGAACCTGGGTCTTCCACATCCTAGTCCAACACTCTATTCACTGCACTACCGCCTGGTCAGGCTAAACCTATGTACTCTTATAGATCAATGTCACCCCATTAAATTTAATTTTCTAAATAAAATTAAAAAATATATTTTTATTAAAATTTCATTTTTATGAAGTAATGATCTCAAGAACTCAGGAAATGAGTAAGAGCATAAGATCAGAACTCCAAGGGTTTGGGCTTTTTTTTTTCTAGGTCTTCTAGTGACTGTGACTCTAATGTCAATCCTTGAACCCCTCTGTCTTTCTGTTTCTCTTTATAGTTAAACTTGGCATGGAAACTTTCTTCAGAATTTGTGACATTAAGCGTCTTTCTTATTTTAACTTCAAGGGCATCAGATGGTTAATGTTTTTCCAAACTTACTGAAGTAAACACTTCAGTATAAAGAGATTAAATGGCAAATTTGGAATTTCAGGGGGTTTACTTATTCCAAATTTTCTGTCCTTTGCATTACTCTTAAGAGAATCAAAAATATGTATTCCTAATAGATCACTGAAGTATTGAAAAATGAAGTAAATAAACATTGAAAAATTTGAAAGGAAGGCACCATTATATCCAAGGTGATAAGATATTTCCTCAATTTCCAAAAGACAATGAGACTTTTTGATACATCGGGTCCCTATCTCATGAAGTATGAGGAGAAACAGGTTTCATATGATGGTGTCAGAAAAGTGGGCGAATGAAAATGGAACCCTGTAAAGACAGTAGCCGGGGCCGGGATCACAGCCGCCCGACCCACGCAGGTTCGCATTAGATTCGAACAGTCGGTAATGAAACACAGGAGCCATGAACTGGTGAGCCATCAGCTTTAATTCTAGCTTGCACCTGGCGGGCAAGCAAAAACACACACTGGGCTCCAAAACCCACACATTCAGTGCTCACAAAGCTACTGACTTATCCGAGTTTCCTAGCATCAAAGCTTTCCAGCTCACCAGACTTACTCACCTCTGTTTCCCATCTCCTCCTGCACAAACTCTTAACAAACTGGTTTCTTCCTCAGCACTCTGCCATCTCGGCTGCTTCTCCTGGCCTTCACGTGGCCTTACTCTGCTCTCCTCTCTAATACCAACCTCAGGAACTCAGGAACCAAGAGAGAGAGATCAAGCTACTGCTCTCTCCCACTTTATAGCAGACTCAAAACCTTTAATCCAATTATACAAACAAGGAAGTCTCTGATACAAAGTCACCCATCTGAGGCATAATGGGATTCCTCCCTACATCACCACCCTACATCATCCAATCAGTCAAGGGCGTGGAGAAGAGCTTACTCTTAAAGCTAAGCCTCAGGCTATAATGACCTGGCCTGCTTACATTACAGCCTTTCCCCCATATCCATCCCAAGCATAAGGGCAAATAATATCACCTGGGTGACGGGCTTCCATGTGGGCAGTTCCATCTTTAACAAAGTGAGCATAATATATTTTATCTGCCCAACAAACCCCAATTCAGCCTAACAGACAGAACTGTATCAACTTTGTCATGTTGGTTTTCACATTTGTATAGTCCTTGTCTTTTACATTCCAAATTCTATACAAAAAAGCAAAGAGAAAAAATTTGAAAAGGAAGGGGGAGAGAGAAAGAGCGAGAGTGAGAATGCTGTGAAGAAAAACTGGCAAGAAAATTTTAAAGCTCAATTACGTAGGCTCACGAGGTTTATATCATTCTGACATGCTTTGAATGAGTATCTAAATTGAAACAGAACTAGAAATCGTTTGATGTTCATCCATCACTAAATTTAACCTGCTTTTCTTAATTTCTTTTTTGGTATTCTGCATGTTGCCATGTTGCTTTACCAGTACTTTGCATCCCGGGGGGATAGTTTTTTATCTTTACAATTTCTTCTCCTGTGGTTAGAAAAACAAATGTGGCTCAGTTGTATCAAGAGATCTGTGGACTTTAAGGCCCTTGAACATGCCAGACCAGGGCATGAGGGCATCTTAACGTTTTTCATCTTCACTACAAAACTATTTCATTTCATTCCTTAACTTCAAATGAGACGATTTCAAAAATCATTTTCTCAAAGTATGTCAAATTACAGTCGATTGTTTTCAGTATGGCGGGTGATAGAGCATAAACACAGAAATCCATATTTTTGGAAAACAAAACAGAATAATAGTGAACTGGCTCCTAATATTTTGGTTAAATTTACTAACAAGTATACCATGTCTTTAGCAGAGACTGCATTGCTCTAGCCATCCACAAAACACTGGTTCAGGATGCATTTGAACATGGATTTGAAGACCAGATCCAGTGGAATATGTTTATTGTAACCTCCTCAGGTCCAACTTCATGCAGATGCTCTGTCCCGTCCTCTGGAATTTTGTTATCTGTGGGTTTCTTAGAATCTTGACCTTCAGGCAATGCTGTGAGATCTTTTTCATCTGACCTGTTCTCCTTGTGCAGGTGTAATGACGGAGGGTAGTGACTGATGTTTTAAATAATTCAATGGTATTTTATGTGGTTAATTATTGTTTTCCCCAACTGTTTTTTTCTAATGCATTTTCATTAACATTTTATTGTTGCCTGAGGCTAGTTAAAGTCCAGGAGATGCTTTCATAAACCCACATCCCTTCTCTTCCAGTTCTCCATCTGTCCTCACTAACTGGTTCACTGTGGGTCGCTGACAGAACTGCAAACAATAAAGATTTTAAGGACAGCTGGCTTTATTTCTAGTGGAGTAGGAGCTAAACTTTGATCAATGAAACAGCCATAAAGAAAGGAGAAATCACATGAGTTTCTCTTGTTTATCAGATTTTTCAATGAGAAAATACAAGCACAATGATTTTGAAAACAATAATAATAACATAGGAAAGTTCCAGGGATTACAACCTTGAACCATGGAAATTAGAAAATCTTTTCTCTCTGTGCCCTTCAATTTCCCACAGTGGTTGGGTTCATAAGACACATGCCAGTTCATGGCTCTTTGTCGTGAAGAAATGTAGGGAGCCTGTAAGAAACAGAGCAGGTGAGCTGAAGCCTAGATGAGCCAGAAAAGGTGCTGGAAGATGCAGTATTGAAGACCCAGAAACTTTTGATCCAGTAGCCTGGCCTTAGGTTGTACATCTTTTCAAACTCCTCACTCCCTCTCTGCCTTTGTCCCACCCCTACTTCTCAGAGAGCTCCGTTTCAGCACTGGCACTGAATGGGATGCTTCCAATTAAGAGTGTTGTTGTTTTGTCCAGTGAATACCTGATCTTGTTTCCCGAAAACTCCTCCCCTGCAAGGCACTTGTTAAAGGGACCCTACTCTCTGGTTTCAACCTTGTGTCTTCCCTCTGCAAACCAGAGTTTTTAATGCAAGTAACTTCACTTAGACTTCAATTCCTGAATACATGCTTTACTTGACAATTTAGCTTTGATCTATTTAGGACTATCGCTAGATGATTAGTTTGGCTAGAATGGCTAAGAAGGGACAGTAACCCAGTTGCTATGGATGAACGCTCCATCTGAAGCCCCTGTCTTCTTCTCTGACAGCTGCTGGTGGGAAGGTAAGATATTGGGGGTGCATGAGCTGTCCACAATCCCAGAGCCTCTCAAGGCCTTTCCACCAATTTTGGTCCTCTTTGCCCATGAAAAGATCTAGACTCTTTTGGATATGGTTTAATTAAATGAATGTCCTCTGACTTGGTCCTACTGTGGTTAAACATTCATCTCTATAGAAGTGGAGAGGGCTGATCCTGAGGATCCCTTTACACTTTTTCCTTCATATTGAGTTTATATCCATTTAGTTAACAGAAGGCTCACTGTGATTGGCCAGTGAGCTATTTATTGAGTACTAATAATTGCTTTATTTGTAATACAAAGCACTATGTCAGGTGCAATGGGAGAGGGATGAGCTTACTCAGAATGAAAATATACCTCTGTATTTCCTGCTCTCAAAATGCTTATCTTCTAGTTGGAAGATAGCTTATGTAGACTTCTCTAAGAATGGCACAAGTTCTACTGATTGAAAATGAGACTAAAGTTTGGAGAAGGGAAAGCAGCCCATTTGACACATATAGTCCAGAAGTTCTTCATAAAGGA
Source organism: Rhynchonycteris naso (assembly GCA_037038555.1). Taxonomy (NCBI): domain Eukaryota; kingdom Metazoa; phylum Chordata; class Mammalia; order Chiroptera; family Emballonuridae; genus Rhynchonycteris; species Rhynchonycteris naso. The sequence goes on along the minus strand of CM072996.1, from coordinate 107,767,357 downwards.
CTTAAGAAATTAATCCTGGCATTGAAAGGTGTAGAAGGTTCCAATAAAAGGAGAGGGGTATGTAAAAGTGTATTTGTTAGGTATAGTTTTTATGTCCATTGTCCATTTTCCTATGTTTTTACTTTATATCTGTATATATATTGGATTATTGTAGGTTGCCTTTGAGCATGGTTTGCAAGGAATAAAAAAGTATTTTTCCACCCTTTTTTGATAAGCACCAATGAATATAATTGATGGTAATGAAATTGAAGTTTCTAGCTTTCTTGTATAATAATTAAAGTAAGTGTTTTTGGGTTTGTACTATTTTGACATTTTTTTAATTTGAAAAAGAAGTGACATATTTTTGTTATAAAAATTTGGAAAGTACAGAAAATTTACAAAGAGAAAAATAAAAATGTCTATAATCTCACCATTCAGAGATGAGCAAAAACATCTTGGTAGCTGTCTAGAAGGATGGTCACACACAATTAGGCAGATTGTGTATTTCATAGGTCCAGGATTACCTTTCATGTAGAACACAAACATTACCAATACTCTTGAAACACATGTGGCAGGGAAACACATAGATAGAACATATTAAACATACTCCTACAACCTAACTCTTTTCATTTATAGCATTTCAAATAGTTTATGTATAAAAATACTTATCTCAAATATATTTTTAAGTAGCTAATGGCATTTTGTTTTTAACGTGTCATGATTTTAAACAAATTCTCTCTAGTTAATATTTGTGGGTTCTTTTTGTTTTTAAATTTAAATTAGTGTCATAATGAACATCCTTGTAAGTATATATTTGAATTTTATTGTAATTTGATTTTTCTCAGGTTAAATTCCTAGAAAATAACTTGATAAAAAAACACTTAAAATTTATTGAAGTAGAATATACTCATAAAAGTTCACACATCATAAGTGTACATCTTACTGAAGCAGCAACAAGACCAAAAACAGTGTATCATGGATCCCAACATTCACCCACCCGTTGTGTTCCTCTTTAGTCATGATCCTTCAGAAAAAGTTGGCAAAATCATCTAAGGCAATGTAGTATTAGGCTTATATAAGGCAAGGTATTATGATATAGTCAATATAAGTATAAGACTAATATAAATATTACAGTTACAGTACATCAGACTATTTTGCCATCTTTTGTACTTCATATAAATGGAATCACATATTGCTCATTGTTTGTGAGGTTTATTCCTATCACATGGCATATAGTTGAAGATTGTTTGCTCCATTACTGATAGAATTCTATTATAAGAACTATACCACAATTTAGCTATCCATTCTCCTATTGAAAAACATTTGGATAGTTTCCAGTTTGGGATTACTACAAGTAGTACTGCTAAGAACATTCCCATACCTGTCTTTTGCTGAATTTCTGTAGGAATTTCCGTTAGGCATATGCCTATATAGGAAGTTGTTGGGTTGTAGGAAACACAGATATTCAGCTTTAGAAAGCTGACAAACTTGTTTTATAAAGCGATTTTATCTCTTTACCTTCCTACCAGCAATGTGAGAGTTCTGGTTGCTCCACATCATTGTAATGCTTGTATTTTTCTGTCTTAGACTGGTGAGAGTGCACTGTTACTTCATTATAGTTTCAATTCACATTTTTGCCTGGTAGCCAATGTGGGTGCTTTTGTATATTTATAGTTATAGATGAAAAACATCTTTTGTGAAATGTCAGCTCAAGTCTTTATGTCTGTTTTCTAATAAATTATCTATCCTTTTCTATTGGTTTATAGGAGAGATCTAAACACTTTGTTTTAAAACTGTCTTCAAAATTTTAGTGGTAAGCACACATATTTAATCTACTGAGCACTGGGGAAAAGAGATAGTCCCTGGAATTCACACAAGCATAAAGAAAATCTGTTGTGTGAAGAAAACCAGAAGGATTTACTTTGACTTTAGAGCATATTTTCATTCTGAGATGGCATTTAAAAAATAACACTTTAAATAAAATTCTTAATATCTCATAGTGCATGACACAAAGTGGAAATATACTGATATTTATCCTCATATTTCATTTAGACATAGTTAAAAAAAAAAGAAATTGTGTGAATGCTCCAGTCTGGCAATGTGGAATAAAATGAAAAGGAAACAATTTAAAATTCTCTAAAGAAGAAATGAAGAAAAAATTATTATAAAAATGTTCAAGTTTCAATATGTATCTCTATTTAGATGGTGATGATATATCCAGGGATATATAGCAGATGTGCTGGCTTGTTTCCAAGCCCTACTTGAAGGCTTTGAATCAAGAAAGACCGTTACATTATGTGTGAAGTGCCACTTCGGTTCAGAGTCAGCCAGTAAATTGGTAATACCAACTTCATAGTCTTTTCAGGCTGATTAGCAGGAAAAGCATTCCCAGCTGCAAATATCCACAAGTTTAAATCATTTTTTTGAAAAAAAAAATGAGTAGGAAGCATCATATGATCCATCTCTGGGTTCTTCTAGATACTGTAGGCTGAATGATTTTGTATTTCTAAAATTAGGTGGATTTCGAGGTCATAATATCTCTTTTTCTCAAGGAAAACAAGAATTCTGTTTCACATTTCTCTGAGACTGAAATAAATTCTGTGGGTAAAAAAGAGCTAAAGTTGAGAGTTGAGTAGAGTGGATCCTTACTAGTCCACCTGGGCATTCTTCCAAAATAAATTTACAAATTGCACACTTTTCATCAATTTTGGATTTGGATAAACCACTGTTGAAGGTCTGACCATTACCTTCTTAGCTGTGAAAGGAACATCATTCTCAAATACTAAGCATACATGGGGAGAGATTGTACTACGGAGTTTTGAAACATTTCAAAAAGTGCATTCTATAGAGATAAGACCAAAGAGTTTCATGAATGTGTGCTCAGTCCTTGTGCATCTGGCTTTACTCTCTCTGTCTTTTTCTTTCTTATGTAGCAGAGCAGTTTTTACTGGTTTGTGGGAAGGTCAATAAAAGAAAGATATTTTAACTTGATAGTAAAAGGCAAATAAGAGGACATATAAACAACTAATGAAGGAACAAAGGTTTTCCTTTCTGTCAAGAATTTCCTGATGAAATCACAGATTTCAGCCAGGTAATCAATACCTTATTAAGGTCATTTCTCTGAACTCTAACCTAAGTTCATGCAGAAAACTTTTCAAACACACACCAAAGTACAAAATTTGGGAAACCATTAATCCCAGAAGGTAAAAAATTGGGGGTAACTTTTAAGGAGAGTTCAATTGACTTGACCGGAAGAACAGCTGCTCTTTATGGATTTCATCAGCCCATGTGATTTCATCAGCAACTGTTGCCTTTCTTTCTTCTATGGACTTTTGACCTATGATGATCATCAATTTAAGATCAAGGCACATGACCCAGGATCGTTGTTCTGGGACTTATTTCAGAAAGGAAATAAATAAAATAATGTGGAGTGAGGTCCAAATTAACAAACAACATTATATAGAAGAGAATCAATAGAGCATTTAAGTAATTGAACTAAGGTTAAAATGATCTGTAAATGATATGTGTAAATCCGTTGTGATGTATTTTAGGCTCTTCTGTTGGAACAGAATAACCATCACTTTTATGTCTTATAAACGAAGAAGCAATATATCATAGTATTATATGTTGCTTTCTTTGAGTGCTCAATAAACATAAATATTTTTCTTGACATATTTTTATAACATTTTATAAGGGAATATTCTACATCATGAGCTTGGTATTCATGAGTGGCTTGTGGAAACAATATCATTATTTCTAATCATGCTTCATACTGTTTTCCGGCATGAATTTCAATCTCTACATATAATAGCTATAAAAAACAAGATGGATCAAAAACTCCATTACTGACTATACTTGAAAATGAACTCTATGTAAGAAAAAGTAAAAAGGGGAAATGAAAAATTCTGAGGGGATAGTTTACTTGAAACACCTGTCATCAGTGCTCATGGCAAAAAGATCTATTTAGACAATTTTTTAATTATGTTTAAGGAACTTCATGAAGTAAGTTTTAACGTAACTAGAGTTACGTTAAATCTGAGAAAATATTAATTTCAGATCTTCTAGGTACTCAGAAGTTTTCAGACAATATTGTCTCTGAAACATAGAGGTACCATATCCATGTTAGCCTGTTTAAAAATGAATGGAACTCATGCTACTCTATTGCTAAAAAATATTTCATTGACTTCTTTATTTTTTGAATAAAACCCAAACTGCTTACTCTGACATGCAAAAGATTTCCTAATCTATTTTTTCATTCTTATATGCTATTATTGTTATTATTTATTAGTATTGTCCTTGCATCATCTGAACCAAAATAAAACCAAATGCTTATTTAAATGAAAATTCAAGCTCTCCAAATAATTCTTATACATATAAAATGCTGAGGTCTCTATTCTACTTGAGCTCTCTACACCAACAAACATGATCTGATGCCTCCAAAATTTTTCTTGGGTTTTATCTTTGGGTTCTGGCTCATAACACTCTTGGCAAGTCTTTTCTTTCTATTTTATTCATCAGTCAAAGACTCAACTCAGTTCTAACCACCTCCATGGAATCATCCTGCATGGTTCCTTTTAAGCCTTATATTTTCCCCTCGATATAAAAGGCTATTAATGCTTGACCAGGTGGTGGCGCAGTGGATAGAGCATTGGCCTAAGATGCAGAGGATCAAGGTTTGAAACCCTGAGGTTGCTGGCTTGGCATGGGATTATGGACGTGACCCCATGGTCACTGGCTTGAACCCAAACGTTGTTGGCTTGAAGCCCGAGGTCTCTGGCTTGAACAAGGGTGACTGGCTCAGCTGGAGCCCCCTGGTCAAGGCACATATGAGAAAGCAATCAATGAACAACTAAGGTGCCAAAACAAAGAACAGATGCTTCTCATCTCTGTCCCTATCTGTTCCTCTCTCTGTCTCTCTTGCTTTTAAAAAAAAAAGAAAGATATTAATATAAAAAAGAAAGGATTGCCCTAGCTGGTTGGCTCTGCGATAGAGTGTCAGCCCGGCGTGTGGAAGTCCTGGGTTCAATTCCTGGCAGGGCACACAGGAGAAGCACCCATCTGCTTCTCCACTCTTCCCCCTCTCTTTCCTCTCCTTCTCTTCCCCTCCCACAGCCAAGGCTTCATTTGAGCAAAGTTGGCCTGTGCACTGAGGACCACTCCATGGCCTCCATCCGCCTCAGGCGCTAGAATGACTCCAGCGACAACGAAGCAACGCCCCAGATGGGCAGAGCATTGCCCCCTGGTGGGCATGTTGGATGGATCCTGGTGAGGTGCATGCGGAGTCTGACTGCCTCCCCGCTTCTAACTTCGGAAAAATACACACACACACACACACACACACACACACACACACACACACACGATTATTATGAGATAATTATTCTGTTACAACAACTAAAACCTGAGTCTGAGAGCTCGGAGATGACATGAGTGTGAGGTAGAATTAGGATCCAGCTTGTGTGATTTCAAAGAAATCCATCTTGCATGCAGTGCCTCCTGAAAACATGAATGTGTTGTGTGATTAAGTTGGTGAACGGTAGGTTTTCCATTCCCTACAATCTAGCCAGAGAAGTCCAGACATTTGGATTTGAGGATAATCAGTTAAATCCTCATTTTTTTTCAAGACAGGAGTCAAATGGGAACTTTTAAAATAAAAATTTCCCAGAAAGTTAGCGTATTAAAATATTTTAAAACACTGCAGAAAATATTGACCTTCCAGATAATTGGGGTTACGTTCCCTTGGTTGCATTTTTAAACTCAAGGGTAACTCTGGACACCACCCCTTTCCCAAGTTATGTTTAGATTTGTGTGAGTTTATGTAGATTTACATAGACCTGCACCAGAATCTGGTCCAGAGGAGGGAGGAATATGTGGAATTCAGGACACTCCTCAAATATTTCCAGATCTGTCTAGACCACTTTGTAAAGCAGAAGGAAGTAGGGCAAAGTTTTGAAATAAAACTTGCTCTAAGGGGGATCTACAATAAATCAGTGCCCATTACCAGAAAGTAACTAACAACAATTAACAAGCACACATGTATCTGTTGGGAAGGGGCTGAGGACACTTAGGCTTAATTGGTAATGGGCTTGTTATGTGGGAAACTTTCTAATCTCAAATTTCTAAGCCATTTCATTTACCCCCACGACAGTTTTTGTTGTTGTTGTTAATGGATGTTTGGTTCTGCACCATTATCTCTGCCTCCTCTTTTAGCTTACTGCTTTTTCAGACAAAAAGACATTTCTGAAGAGCTTTTGCATCTGTTTCAACTGGTTCTTTCAGTGTATTCTCTCAATAGACTCACTTTATTGTCACTTTACCTTGAAAAAGCAAACACAAAACAAATGCCATTTGAGTGAGAAAATTTACAAGTAAAAATTTTAGAGTAAAAACTTTAATTCACAAAGACTAGGAAAAAGAGAAATCAAGCATTTATTTAACATCAAGTTTAATTTTAAAAAAGGGAAGTAATCACACCCAGAAGGCACCTGAACTCAATTCCTTGGGGTCTGAGACAACCTAGCAACTAAATGTTGGCAAATATTCTTTCCAGGGAAAACTTTGCATTCACTCTTGCAGAGAAAACAAAGGGTTACTACAAAAGCTCAGAGGACTCCTGGCCACTGCATACTCAGAGGCATTATCAGTTTTCAATTCTAAGGGTTTCCTGGAGGAGAGGGAATAGTTAAGGAAATGGAGGAGAGGGAATAGTTGAGGAAATGAAGCCAGAGTGATGCAGATCATGTCAACAGATGAACATGTTCATAGTCAGTCCATTTGACACAAACATCTTCTTGGGCTCATGAAACTAGAAAATGTGAATTCCTTTAATGTGATACAGGTGTGTGTGAAATTTGTATTTTGCTATTATAAAATAGAAAGAGAAATAACTCAGAGTTGGAAGAACCTTCAGACTTACCTGAATAATTCCACCCCTCTCTCCTTTTCCATCTTAACATCTCTCATCTAATATGTTGTATTGTTTAGTTTCTAAAATTTCTAGTTGTAAGGTGGTGGGTAATGGGGGAAGGTCACATGAGGGACCATACTTGGGAACTTTGGCTGGAACCACCCACACCCATGTGCTCCAAAAAACTTCCCAGAAGTCCTTTGGAAAAGAGTGAATGTCTGTCAGCCAGTGAGATTTTAACACATCATATTAGCTCGACCACCCTAGAGACTCTTTAAATATCCCCATGCGGTTTAATTCATGCAAATTCTCTAGTCTCTGTCCCTGGGACCAGAGAATATCATCCGGGAAGTGTTGTACTAAATAAGGTTTTTATTATTCCACACTTTGTGGCTACACCCTTCCTTCTTCTTCGGCGGGGGAAAATACCTCACATTTGGTGCCAAAACCCGGGAGGAGTTGAAATCTGCAAGGGCGGCTCCTCTCCCCTTCCCCTCCTAGAAAGAACCAGGATCTCTGACTTTCCACCCACTTCGGCACATGGTGCGGTAAGTCCCCTGCCTCCAGCCTCCCCTCAGTTCTTTCTGCTGAGAATCCCTGTCCAAAATCACAGTTGTGTCAGGAACCTCTTTTCCTTCCAAGTGTGTGTGTGCCCGTGAAGATGTCCTGGGCACATCCACTTTACCTGTCAGGTGGCCAGAGCTTGAGTTTTGGAACGTCAATTCTCATCTCTGACCACTCCGAGGACTGAGGGCGGCTGTGGGGGCATAGGAATCTAAACCTAATCCAAAAACACTCCTGGAGTGCCTTATCTGAAATCTCTTTTTCTCTAAAGAAGAAGAAACTTCTTCTCTGCTGTGGTCAGGCCACAGAACCTACTGGATAATCAAACCAGGTGGTCTCCTGAAGGGACTTTCAATTTTAACATCCTCACCAATTTAATATCACTAGAAGAACTGGGAACTGGTTGGAAATCCCATACATTCAGGGCTTCTAGTATTTACGCTCCCATCCTAATCTCTGTGTCACCTGCTACATGGCACAGACCCTTTTTGGCCAGAGAAACCTCAACTAAACCCTCCACTCCTGATCTTTCCTCCTATGCCAACCCCCAACTCTCTCCCCATCCTGCCTGACCCCTGGGAGTGCCCCTCTCTTGGGATCCCTCTCTCTGGTTCCTCTGCGGACCTCCTTGGGTCTCTTCCCTCCAGGAGCCCCCTGCCCTCCCTTTGCAGAACCCTGTTTCTCATTCACCTGCAAATACCATCCTTTCTTTCTCCTCCCCTGGTGGCCAGGGGTCCCTCCCTTCTCCACTGGGTTCTTAAGACCCTCCCCCATCAGGCCATTCTCTGCTGGGCCATTGGCTCTTACGTCAGTTTGCAGGACTCCTGATCCCATGGCCCAACCCCGATCTTCTTGCATGGCCCTGTTCTGCCTCTGGCTCCAGCGTTTCTGGCCAGATCTGGGTGCTGGGCTCCCCAGGAGTCACCCTCCTCTTACTCTCAGCCCCTAAACCCCTATCCAGGACCTGTAAACACAGCATTTAAAGTTTTAATGGTCACGACTAGTAGAAAAAGGCTGAGGCTATTCGTCAGGCCTGCATGTAGCAAAAGGTAACTTTCCAAACCCAGACTCTTATGGCAACCCTGAGACTGGCAGAGCAACAGGGGCAAGGTACAGGAGGTGCCCAACCCAAGTCCAGGCCACGGGGAGGAATCCTACCAGGATCTTTCTTTTAATGTGGCAAGGAGGGTCACTGGTCCAGGCAGTGCACACTAAGCCCTGCCCTAACTGCAAGCAGCCTAATCACTGGCGGAGCGATTGCCCTTTTGAGGCAACAGGCTCTTCCTTGCTGCCTCTACGCAGATGACAAGCCACCCAAATGAGAGGCCAAGCCAGCCAGGCAGGCCCACTGCTCAAACTCCTAGACCTCATGGACGACTGATGTGGCCTGGACTCAGAGATCCACATCACCCTCACCAAACCCAAGGTAATACGGCAGGTAGTGGGTAAGTCCATCTCATTTCTTGTGGACACAAGGGCTACCTTCTCTGTTTTGTCATCACACTCTGGACCTCTAGTTCTCTCACAGGTCTTGGTTATGGGAATGGATGGTACCCCTTCCTTTCCCCTTCGTACGCCACTCCTGACATGCAGTTTTAAATCAAGCTTGCCCCCATGCAGGACTGCTGGCAGTCGGAACCACTGGGACCTACCCATCTCTGGCTCACCAAAAGGCTGGACCCTGCAAATCCTGTTATTGCTCCTCTTTTTTTTTTTTTTTTTTTAAATTCTTACAGGACTGCATCCTCAAAGTTTCTCAAGTCATAGTCAAACAAATGTCCCTCAGGACTCTCCTCCAATTTCCCTTCCCCACGATGCCCCTAACCAGCAGGAAATAGCCAGATGAATAATGGCACCCCTATTTAACACAAAAGGTCAGAATGTAAGGTGGTGGGCATTGGGGGGAAGGTCATGTGAGGAACCAGACCCAGGAACTTTGGCTGGAAGTGCCTATACCCATGTGCGCCAAAAGAAACTTCCCAGAAGTCCCTTGGAAAAGAGAGAATGTCTGCTAGCCAGTGAGATTTCGCCACATCATATTAGCTCGACCACCCTAGAGACCCTTTAAATATCCCCCCACATGGTTTAATCCACGTGACTTCCCTGGGATCAGAGTATATCGTCCGGGAAGCGCTGTACTAAATTAAGCTTTTATTATTCCACACTTCATGGCTACGCCCTTCCTTCTTCCTCAGCAGGGAAAAATACCTTACACTAGCTTTTTCTTTTTTCAAATAATTTTCTCTTTTTCAGTTCTGGAATCAGATAAAATTGGGTTTGATCTTTGTTGTTGACTGAATTTTGCTTCCCTTCCAGAATCCATATGTAAAGCTCCAACCCCCAATGTGGCTGTATTTGGAGATACAGCCCCAATACTAATTAAGGTTAACTGAGGTCATGGGAGTGGGGTCCTGTTCCAGTAAGATTAGTGTCTTATAAAAGGAGATACCAGAAAGCCAGTTTCTCTCTCTCTCTTTCTCTTTTCCCCCACCTCTGTGTACATCCCCCTCCCCCACTCTCACACAGCAAGAAAGCCCATGTGAGTCTATAATGAGATGGCAGTCATCTGTAAGCTAGGAAGAGAGGTCTCACCAGAAATCAATAGATAGCTGGAAACTTGATCCTGGCTTTCAGGTTCCAAACTGTGAGAAAGTGAATTTCTGTGATTCAAGCCACTCCGTCTAGCATTTTGTTATGGCAGCCTGAGCTGACTAATTACAACCTGTTTCTCTTATTATCTGTGGGATCTAAAGACAGTTACTCAAACTCTCTGAGCCACTTTTGTCAACTGTGAAAGTCTAATGACATCTAACTCCAAGGACAGTTGTAAGGATTAAAGGAAAAAGGCATATAAAAGTTGCTTGTAACAGAGGCACAATCAATTTCACCATACCCCTTCCCTTCCCTTTGCTTGGACATCTCCAGAAACAACAGCTAATTTTATTTTCAGACACCACTGACTATTTAAAATCCCTCCCGATTGTGTCATTTGTGTTCTTCTATATGTTGGCATTATGGGAGGAAGTGTTTGGGGATCAAAAAACCAACCCTATCTTAATCTGCTCTTCCTCCAAACTAATTGAGAAATAAAGCACAGATGTCAGATGAGCACCGACATAATAGCTACGTGGGTGAAGCTGGGTTGGCTAAATCAGCCTGAGAAAGCACCTATGCAGCTTTCCGGTGCTTGGTTGGACCTGCCTAACCACTTGGTCCCAATGGCAAAAGGAGCCCTTTCTCCACTCTGGGGCAGACGCAGCGTCAGGAACAGACTAGAGGCACACACCCTGCAGGGAAATCCAGAGCAAGGTCCGAAGGGCAGAGCTGAGCATGCTCAGTTCCTTCTCCCAGATTTACTAGTCAGATAAATCCTATCTTCTCCCTAGGTGAGGAGGAGGGTAGAGTGGAAAGGAAGGCTAGACATGTTACTTCAAAACCATTCACACCTGGGAGTAGAGAGTCCCACATGGAAACATTAGGAGAAGGGAGAAAGGGTTCCCTTAACCATACTTCAGCTGCCAAAAATAAAATGGGATTTAAATGTTGAAGGGAAGTACGAAGGCCCAGCATGTGCAGATATGTTTTAACGTTAAGTCATAAAGGGAAAGCTGAAACTGTGAGGGAGGACACTGGGCAGTGCAGGGTCAGTGTCAGACTTCAGGAAACACAGGTAGCAGAGCAGGAGAGCAGGGCAGGGGGAATAGAAGCACAGTGAGAGGACAGACAGGTGAGAAGACTTGTACACGTGTCTACAAGGACGGGAGCTTTGTATTCACGAAGGGCTGGAGGAAGCAACCTCCACCTCACAGCAGTGAGGAGAAAGAAGAAAAGTAGGGTGATGTTTTTAAAAAGTAAACTAAAAGATGAAGGGGAACTTTTTTAAAATTAATTTTAATGGGGTAACATTGATAAATCAGGGTACATATGTTCAGAGAAAACATCTCCAGGTTATTTTGACATTTGATTATGTTGCATACCCATCACCCAAAGTCAAATTATCTTCTGTCACCTTCTATTTGGTTTTCTTTGTGCCTCTCCCCTCCCCCATCCACCCCTCCCCTTCCTCTCCCACCCCCTTCCCCAGTAACCACCACACTCGTGTCCGTGTCTCTGAGTCTCTTTTTTATGTCCTACCTATGTATGGAATCATATAGTTTTTAGTTTTTTCTGATTTACTTATTTTACTCAGTGTAATGTTATTAAGGTCCATCCATGTTGTTGTATATATGTACCACATCTTCTTTATCCAGTCATCTATTGAAGGGCTTTTTGGTTGTTTCCATGTCTTGGCCACTGTGAACAATGCTGCGATGAACATGGGGCTGCATGTGTCTTTACGTACCACTGTTTTTGAGTTTTGGGGGTGGATACCCAGTAGAGGGATTGCTGGGTCATATGGTAGCTCTATTTTTAATTTTTGAGGAACCACCATACTTTCTTCCATAATGGTTGTACTACTTTACATTCCCACCCACCTACAGTGGATGAAGAGCAAAAATGGAAGAAAAGGCAATCTTCTGGCTTTAGCAGCTGTTTCTATATATGTGGAAGAGATAGTGTAGGTATTTCAAGAAAAAATGGAATTCAGGCAGATTTAGCACAAACTGGAAAGAAGCACACCAACAAAAGAAGTTAGGCTAAAAGAAAGTAAAAGTTTTTATGGAAATTTGAAATGAGTTTCTCTCTCATTCTACCCACTATGTGCTTTTTCACTGTCAAGGTTATTGGATACTTCTTAGCTGTTTAGAGTTGGAAATTGGCAAGTTATTAATTTGTCACATGAACGTCAATATTAAAAAATAAATCTGCAGCCTGACCAGGTGGTGGCGCAGTGGATGAAGCGTCAGACTGGGATGAGGAGGACCCAGGTTCGAGACCCCGAGTTCGCCAGCTTGAGAGCGGGCTCATCTGGTTTGAGCAAGGCTCACCAGCTTGAGCCCAAGGTCTCTGGCTTGAGCAAGGGATCACTCGGTCTGCTGTAATCCCCCATCAAGGCACATGCAAGAAACCAATCAATGAACAACTAAGGAACCACAATGAAGAATTGATGTTTCTCATCTCTCTCCCTTTCTGTCTGTCTCTATCTGTCCCTTTCTCCACACACACAAAAAAGAATCTGCAGAGGTGCTGGTGTCTACCACATTTTCTATTATTTTCATTGACTCTAAGTTGTAATCAGCTGTAAAATGCATTGCTATTTTACATACTACGAAGAAAGGAAAAAAAATAGTGCCAATTAAACTCAGACTTACTAGTGGGTTGTAAGATCCTTCCAGATCACGGAAGTGGTGACATGTAAAAAATAACATGTGTTTTTAAATTAATAAAATATAATATTTTATTTTCTTTGTAGCATTTATCAGAAGTTGAAATGAGTTTATTTATTTATTGCATCTAATTTCAGTCTCTTTCCCCTAGACTTTAAGCTTTGTGAAGGCGGGTACTTTGCCTGTCTTATTCACAGCGATATTTCTGTCCAGGACAGTGTGTGCCCAGAACAGGAAGTACTGTTGGATGACTAGCTATTCTTGTAAAAGGGGGTGATGAATGAAGAGAATTTATAAAGCTGGGATTCATTTGAACCATTCAGTCACCCACTCAAAAAGGGTATTCTTCCTGAATTAATCCTTCTACTCAAAAATATTTTAGGTACCCCCTAAAATATGTAGAATACCTCCCATCACTGCCAGCACCACACACACTCTCTTGCAGTACCTAGCTTATTCCTCCACTTATTCTGGGTTTGTAGTCCAGCCTCAGTGAATAATGTAACCACTGTGCATAGTTTGAGGATTCCCCTAGGCAGGTGCCATATTGAAGAATAACAACATCTCTCAGTAATTCAAGCGAGAGCCAAGTTTTCCCTTAGGGTAGGAGCGGGTTACATTTTCTTTTGATGGGCACCAGATAAAAGAATTGGCTTATATTTAGAGGCCGTGCATATAAAAATATGTATCTCCAACTCCAAAAGTCCCACTGAGTATGGTGAGCCGCTCACACTAGGGGCGGGTGGCATGCAGCCACGGAGGCTGATGGAGGAGCGGCTGAGCCGCGTCTCCTGTTACAGCAGCCCGTGCTCAGTAAATGAGGCGGACCACATGCAGTATTTTAATCATTTTCCTTTTCTTCTTCTTCTTCTTTTTCTTTTTTTTTTATGTAGGTAATGAATTTAAAGGATGTTCTAAGTGCATAGAATACTACTCCATGGATCATGTTTAACTTGCTTTGAATGCACCCTGGTAAAATGTTCTTTTACAAAGTGAGGGCAGAATTGATTTGTATTTATACTATTCTGAATTATTATTATTATTATTATTATTATTATTATTATTATTATTATTTACAGGGACAGAGAGAGAGTCGGAGAGAGGAATAGATAGGGACAGACAAACAGGAATGGAGAGAGATGAGAAGCATCAATCATTAGTTTTTTGTTGCAGTTGCGACACCATAGTTGTTCATTGACTGCTTTCTCACATGTGCCTTGACCGCGGGCCTTCAGCAGACCGAGCAACCCCTTGCTGGAACCAGCGACCTTGGGTCCAAGCTGGCGAGCTTTTGCTCAAGCCAGATGGGCCCGTGCTCAAGCTGGTGACGTCGGGGTCTCAAACCTGGGTCTTCTGCATCCCAGTCTGATGCTCTATCTACTGCGCCACCGCCTGGTCAGGCAATTTAGTATTATTTTTATTTATGATACCATCTATTACTTTTAATAGCAATAATACCTTGTATTTCCAGAGTCTTTTAAGATAATGCTTCACATTCTACATTACTTCTCTTTACTATGCTCCTGGATTAGATAATAAATCACAGAGTGGCCTCTCAATTTAAAATAGCCAGCTTTACTAACTGGTCTACTAGCTGTGACATTTTGGAAAAATGACTTGTCTTCTCTGTGCTTCAGGTTTTAAAAAATATGTAAAGTGAGGATAAAACAATAGCTAATGTCTAAGGTTGTTGTAAGGATAGAATTGGATAGCATTAGAAATAATGCAGTCTCTCTGGATATCATAGTCCTCACCAGGAAAATCATATCTATAAGGCTCTTTGCATCTGTCTTGTTATTATGCTCATCCTTTAGTTCTGGGACCCTAACGAGCAATAAGCTACTCTGATAGTTGGGAAACCACTGATGTATATGAGAGAGAGAGCCTCAGACCAAAGCCCATCATGACCAGGCAAGTTCAGCCCCTGAACCCAGGGTGAGGTCCAACAGTCATCCATTCTTTGTAAAATATCTCTGGAGTGTATGTTCATGGTAGTGTTATCATCACAATTTATTATTTATTGAGTGCCATCCCTTTATGTGGGGCTGCGTGGAACACACACCAGACATGGCTTTCCCCCAAGGAAATGGAAATGGAATTCAGATGGTCATGATTCATGAGATAACAATAAAGCTCCTCAGGGTGTGCAAACATGGTTTGCAGTGAGATCAACCTCGGAAAGCTCAGCTAAAGGAGGTGTTTGAGAAAAGAGAAAGGGGGAAAAGGTGCTTGGCACTAAAGGAGCAAGACATGATTCCAGGTATAGGGAGCATCGTGAAGGTCAGCAACAAAAGGAATGAAAAGGGGGAGGAGGGGAGACGACACCAGGATCACATCGGTCATGAGAAAAGAGCTTAATGGGAGGAACAGAATGAGAACAGATGGCCCAGTGGAGAGTTGTGTATCTGTGGCCATGTTCTGGTGCCATGTGCTATTTGTCCTGGGACAGACTGAAAGAACATGTCCTGCCTTATGAAGGGAAGTGGCTCCACACAGCCTCCTAGCCCAGGCTAGGAGTAGAAAGTTAGATCACATCTGTACTGGTTTTTAATCTCCGCTTGGTTTTGTTTGTTCAAGTTAATGAAAATGATGTGCTATTGTTATGTAGTGATGCCAGAAAAAGTTTCACCAGAGACTTCAAAAATGTTTTTGGTACTGTGCCCATTTCATGTGGTTTCACTTTCCCTGGGCTTCTCTCCTTCCTCCCCGTTTGCTCTCCCTTCCCCTGAAGCTCTTCTTTGATACTGATGGATTGATATCATGTGATTAGAAGGATATTTGGAAAGAATTCAGCTAAACAGGCAAGCCAGCCCCCAAAAGATAAGTGATGGAAAAATCTCAGGGTGAGTGGAGTTAGTATCATTTATAGAAGATGTATTTGTAGGATCATCCAATAAAAACACATAATTGATAGCTCCTCAAATTCATAGCTGGAGCTGATGAATTAGGAAGAATACACCTCCATCTGGGAATAATTAATAGTAATTTATAAACTCCTTTAAGGAAAGGAAGTATGTCTTCACCTTCCTCAGTCAGCCCCCTGGGTGCCATAGAACCTGTTTTGTCCATTCAGCCTTTCAAAATTTATTAAGTACTAGGTATTGTGAAGGCATCCTTACCCTCATGGAACATAAAACTTTGTGGAAAAGGTTAAAACAGGATAAGATGTAATACTTGCTCTCTGTAGAGTAAAACCAAAGAGATGTGGGGCTTATTGGGTGGGGGGGAGTTTATCACTCAGGGTTCCCAGCACCAAAGGACAGAAAATCTTCTCAAACTGGCTTACAATATAAATGGGAATTTATTGGCTCACTCAACTGCAAAATAAAGAGTGTTACTAGATTTAGGCTGATCAGGTGCTCAAATGACCTACCAGGGATCTGTTTTTCTCCGCAAGCTTGGCACTGTCACCTCTGAGTTGGGATAGCTGTCAGACAGACTGTGGCGTGGTAGAACTAACCCCCGAAGTATATATTTACGCTGTACCACTCAATAACGGGAGCAGCGAGAGAATTCCTCTTCCCAAGATATTCCAGTAAAACTCTTGGGGCTTCCACTTGTTAGATCAACTTTGGTAAAGTGTCTATTCATGAGCTAATTATTGTTGCCAGACAGATAGAGTGGGATGATTGGTGAGGCTTAGTTCATGTACTGCTTCCTTGGAGCCCCAAAGGTGGAGTCAGCCATTCAAAGAACAGGATTTAGAGTGAAGGAGTGACATTTTCCAAATGAAAATCAGGGTTATCAGAACAAGAGGGTATGAATGTGGGCATATGAAAGCAACAATGCTTTGAAGATACCTCAAACAATCGATGGCAATCTATGAAGAAAAGATTGTGACCCCCCAAAAGGTGGTTGAGTTTTAGAGGTAGAGATGAGGACAGGGGAGGACGTGCACTCCACAGTGCTTCCACCTGCATGTGTGCTTCATCCTGTGGGCACACCTAACCGCAGCGGGTTGCTGGGCAGTGCATTTCCTATCCGTGCCGTCATAACACCACACTTGAAGGAGAGAATAGATTTTGATGAACAGTTATCAGCTCCCAAACCAAAGAGAAATTTACTTAGTCAGGGAGGTCTCAAAGGGATGCACAAAGGAGGTGATGACTGAGGTGAGGTCTGGAGGAGGAGTAGGAAGTGAAGCTGGAGGAGAAGGGTGGTGAGCAGTATGTGTGTTTTAGCTTCAAGATGGGAAGACAGTGATCCTGGGAGAAGTCTATGTGTAAATACAAGCGTGTGGGGGAGGATTTACACCAAAACGTTAACACTGTTGCCTCAGGGGTTAGGACAGGAGGGAGGAAATTATTGACTTTTTCCTTCGTGTACTTGTAACACTTGACACAATGAACTGGCATTCCTTTTGTAATATTTTATTCTTGTAAAATAAAGTAAGAGATTTACAGAAAGTGGCATCTAACACAATAGAATTTTGCATTTTAAAGAGAACTTGGGCATCATTTCTGGAAAGGAAGGGAGACAATCTAACTTTCTTAGATCTCATCCCAAATAAACAAATACTGACATTAGAATCAAAGTTACCTGACTAAAAAAGTGTATGGGGTTTTATAATTGCACCCAGGAATCATTTTTATTTTCTCCATTTTTCCTTTGTGTGAGTTGTGTCTGTTTGTTGAATACATACAGAATTCCTGGTGCTGTGTGAGGCCTTGGAAGTATGGTAATGAACGTGTTGGTGTTGGGTGTTGGTGGCTTCTGAACTCCTTTTCAGTCTAGCTTTAATTCATTCATTAATGTGTGTCAGTTATTGATGGTGATGTAAACTATGTTTTCAGGCACATGATTACTAGAAAAAGTTAAATTTGAAATCATATAATTATGGTTTTCCGTCTTCTTAGTGTCAGAGTAATAACTTTGTTGCTGTCATCTCATTCACTCTGACACAATGTGATATGTAAAAACTATGTCTACTTGAGATGTTTGTGCCATTAACTTAGCAGCAACGACCTCACCTTAAATGACTATCTTTTAGTCGCGTCAGGTGACTGAAAACAGAATTAGTTTCCAATTAGAAAGCGGAAAACAAAAAATTTGGGATTTTCAAGTTATGTTTTGTGGAGATATCCTTCCAGAGACAAATGTCTGCTGTAGTCTTCCATTAAGGTGTTTTAACTATTTATTATAAGTAAACAAATACACAAGCCAGATATAAACTCAAACTTTACTATGACCTATTACTTTGTAAGATACTCTCAGATTTCCCCAGAGCTTTAATTAAGATACAAGGAAATAAAAGGCTTATTCAGTTTAAAGAAGGGAAAATTGAAGCAAATGATGGGAAATTTATTATTCAGACCTGTCACAAGAAATAAGCTTATATTTGAGGTGGGTGGATAAGGTTACCTTTTTTTATGGATCTATTTCTAATTCTATTCTAGGAAAAGACAGAGCTGAGGACAGATTTTTAAAGAGCCAGTTTCACTTGAAAATGCCTTAGTTCAGCAGTTGAACACTTTCCCTCCAGCATGAGCTAAGGCAAGGTAGTAAATTACACATTACTTGATAGGTCTTTGAACTTCCTAGCTGGAATTTACTGTGATGTAAAAACAGGAAAACACAGATCTATACTTCATTGGTCAGAAGGTTTTTGTATGATTATTGGTCCAATTTCATAATTTACTTTCATGGTACAAAAGACACACCATATAATCTGTCTCTCTGATTATTTCTTGGCATCAATGGAGACTTTTGTTTTCTCAAAAACAACCCTATCAATCATTTTAAAAAAAATTGGCCCTAAATGCAGTTCTGCACATCTGGCTTCTCTTCTCCCAATGAATTACATCTTTATAAGATTTAAAATATGTAATATTTAAGAGCAACCTTCAGGTGTGGTTGGCAGTAACCACATATGTCTTCATATGTTGAAGAAACAAGAGAAGGTAGAAGGGTAATAAAAACATAAAAGTCTGCCTGGAACCAATTAATTAATTAATTGATTAATTCCACAGAACATTTCTTGAGTACTTGCTACATAACATACTGCACTAGGTACTGATAATTTAAAAGTGAAGATAGATATCTCTACTCTAATAGAACTGAGACTCAGACAAGGTAATTATTAGTCTTGCAAATATTTATTTGCCAATAAGTATGATCCACTATGATGAAAAGTTATAAGGTGTTGGGAGATCTTAAACAGAGGGGTTTACTCTGGTCTGGGGAATCCAGGAAGACTTCCTCCAAGGGAAAGTGACATTTAAGTAAAAACCCTGAAAGATAAATGGAAACCAGTGAAATGAAGGGCAAGGGAGAGGAGGTCTAGCTAGATGAACAGGTTATGTAGAGGACTAGAGGTAGAGCGAGGGACATTTAAGGGGCTAAAAGGCAACTCTCAGATTTCTGCCTCTACTTCCCCACTTTCTTATGAAATCTGTTCTCATCCATTCAATTGTCAATTTGACATCTGACTTAGTTGCTCAGACCCCAAAATCTTGAATATTTGGCTCTTTCTTTGTTTTTAAATCCACATTTAGTCCCCTAGCAAATCCTGTTGGCTATCCATTGAAAATATGCTTGAATAGAGCTATTTTTCAACAGGTCTGCCATAACTGTCTCAGTCTAAATCCCCACCTTCTCTCACTCTGGACAACACACTTTCTGGCTCTCTCTCGGTCCTCACTCTTGCACTGACTCAGTCTGTTCTGCAAGCAGAAATCAAAGTGAAGTTTCTAAGCAGGGAGCAGATCTTGGGACTCCCTGCTTGATACCCTGCAAGGGCTTCCTATAACATTTGAATTCCATCATCCTCCCACTATCCTTCCTTACCTGATTTCTGCCTATTCTTCTGATACGACCTTGTGACTCTCTCTCCTTCCTTCATCCATCCTCAGCAGTCAGTCATCTTCTTCCTCATAAGGTGCCCTTCATGTCCCAAGCATCTCCTATTTATGCTTTTCCCCTGGGTCTATGCATGGCTTGCTCCTTCCCTTCCCTCTGGGTCTATTCAAGAGTCTCCTCAGAGAGGACTGTCTGAGCCCTCAAACTGAAAATGGTATCCTCTCTGCCCCTGTAGCCTCTTAACCTGTTTTACTTTTCTCTATAACTTTTATCTCTACCTGACACTGAGGATAGATTTCATATTTGTTTTATTTAATTTCTTTTTTTATTTTATTCATTTTAGAGAGGAGACACAGAGTGTGTGTGTGTGTGTGTGTGTGTGAGAGAGAGAGAGAGAGAGAGAGAGAGAGAGAGAGAGAGAAAGGGGGAGGAGCTGGAAGCATCAACTCCCATATGTGCCTTGACCAGACCAGTGCAGGGTTTTGAACTGGCGACCTCAGTGTTCCCAGGTTGACGCTTTATCAGCTGCGCCACCACAGGTCAGGCCTCATATTTGTTTGTTTTATTGAGGGTATAGTCCTTATCCCTTTTGCATATTGTTATAGTTATTAAAGAAATATTTGTGGAATGAATGAATGACAGCCAACAGGGCTGATACTTGGTAAATGAGAAGAGAAGTGGTACAAAACGAGCCAGGGAAAGTAAGTGTTTTTAAAATATGCAGAGCCTTGTAAGCCCTCTTAGGAAGCTTGGGCTTTTTTCTAGGATAAGTGAGAAGATTTTAGGAAGAGGCAGTGATAAGATTTGACATACATATTAAGAACTTTTCAATGAAATTGTCTGTGAGCTTGAATGTTTTCTTGACCTCAAGAATAGGTTCAATGAACCCGCCACTTACAAATGCATTTTTAGTTGCTTTGTATAACTGTGTTTAACTAAAATCACTTGTGTGTGATTAAAAATTAGTCCCTTTAAAGGGAAGAATAACCTGATATTACACAATTTTACTCTAGGGGAGCAATAACTGGTATATAACTTTTAGGATAAAACATTATTTTTAAATAATTAAAATTTTATCATTGCCAAACAAAATATATTTTTTATGCTTAACCTTGTTAGACTTAGCTTACTTTTATCCTTATGCAGATAGCAATTAAAATAGAATGCCTATTCTATGTTAGAGGATAGAAAAATGAAAAGCCTTAAGAGTTATTTGAATGAAGTCTGAACCACAGCCCAGATGGAATTTTTTAAAATTTTACCTATGGACTACTAATGCTTTCCAAGATATTCAGAGGTGTTTTATACAAATGGGATTCTGTTGCCAGACACACATCTCAGAAAGAATGGATTAAATGGATCTAAGTGTCTTTAATTCAGGATTTCCAGAGCCTGTAATTCCTTTATGTGCACTCGGGATCTCCAGGGTGGGGACATGGAATACAGCATTTCCTTAGGCCCCCTTTTCACACAGCACCTTTTTTGCAGAACATGGTTTGGGAATTGCTGACGGCCTGAGGCACAGGGACATTAATAGACCATATTTCCCCATGTATAAGACGCGCTTTCTTTTCTGAAAAATTTAGGGTCTAAAAACTGGGTGCGTCTTATACAGTGGTTGTGGATTTTTTACTTGCATTTTCCGATTTTTCATGCTTGTTTTTGTGCTCATTGTTGAAGACAGTGATTCATCATCAGGCACAGATGAAGACAAACAAATAATGGAAGTTTTTGCAGTGAGGAGGAGTTGTAGGAATTTCATGATGAATAAAATTTGAGTTCAATAACTTTATTTAATACATTTTTTTCCAATTTCGGGCCCCCAGATTAAGGTGCATCTTATACATGGGGTCGACTTATATATGGGAAAATATGGTAACTCAGATGGCACTAGCAGGGTGGTGTCATGGTGTGTGACCTGTGCACTTCTATAGGGTCCAGCTCTCCAAAGGGGCCTAATATCTGGTTTGATGCTCCCTGGCACCAACTTGAAACTTTTCATAAGTGGTTTTTATCTTTGAGGGAGGGTTTTGTAGATGAATTCCGAAGGAACAGTGGAGCATGCGTAGCACGAGGGGAGGCTTTACACGGAGCAGCGGTGAGCTCACAAGAAGGGTGAGGTCACCATGTCCATCCACCAAGCATTTGGTCTGGCTTCCCTGCGTGCACACGCACTAGGGCAATTTGGGACACCTGGGCCTCAATGGGGCAGCTGAAGGTGGGATGTGGGTCAACATTGATGGTGTACTCGAATGCATCAGCTGCAG
Source organism: Rhynchonycteris naso (assembly GCA_037038555.1). Taxonomy (NCBI): domain Eukaryota; kingdom Metazoa; phylum Chordata; class Mammalia; order Chiroptera; family Emballonuridae; genus Rhynchonycteris; species Rhynchonycteris naso. The sequence goes on along the minus strand of CM072996.1, from coordinate 107,745,575 downwards.
AAGCAGCAGCAGAAGCAGGAGCAGCTGGCTCCCTGGAAGGTAGAGGGCTCTGTGTGGGGGCATAAGTGAGACTTGGTGGGAGGCCAGCTTGCCTGTCATTCCTGTGGCCTGTCTCCTTCCTGTGGCCTCTGCTTGGGTATGAACTTACAGTCCTGAGCGCTGGGACTGGCATTTAATTATTCAGTAAATTTTACAAAAAGCATACCCAGCTAACCCAATGATGCATATCAGGGAGTTGCCAGAATTTTTCAACGATTTTAGAATCTCTGAGTTTGAATACTTCTGCAACATTGCAAAGCAAATACTGTGTCCATTGACTTAGAAACAGAAATTGATCACAGTTGTGGGAAAACAATACTATTTTCATAGAAAACTCTGGATGAACCAATTATTAAGAGGATGACAATTTTCAAAATTCCTTGGAACTGAAGATACAGTAATAGAATGCAAAAAGAGGCATTTTGAACTATGCACAAATCATAAAACCACTTTGTGTTTCTTATACAAAACACCACAAGTTACAAGAAGTGCCAAAGGAAACCAAAATGCTACCATATACATTTATATTTGCAACTAAATATATACTTACTAGAAATTGATTTGTGTGAAGAATTAAATTTTTCTGTAACACTGTTCCCACAAGAATCATTCGCTCTAGATGTAATAAAATTTATATTTTAAAATAAATTATCTGAAATTCATTTTAATCTTGTCACAGTCTATAACATATTTTTAGTAGCTTTAGTAGCTGCATGAGCAGAAAGATCTTTCTCAAAATTAAAATTTATCAAGTTATTTGTGATAGTTCATTTGCCAAAAGTAATGGATATCACTTTCAATTATATAAATTGAAAATAAACTTGCTAAAAGTATAATTTTAATAACATAATAAATGAATTTTCAGCAATCCAAGGCAGAAAACTTTTGTAATCAAGATATAATATAAGATATTATTTTTATTTTATTATATAAAGTTATGACACCAAATGGTATTTTTTTTTGAATTTATTGTTTTATGCTGGTCTTCATATATTACTATTACTCTTATTATGCTTTATAATTGTTAACATGATTTTTAAAGGAAAACTTTATATTTTCATAATTTTTTTTCCTGCTTTTTGAACAGTTGGTCTCAGATTTTCATTTTGCATGGGACCTGGCAATGTATGTGGCCAGGCCTGGCTACTGGGCATGAAATGATAAAATGAAGTTGTCCAAACTACTGCCCCCCAAGGAGTGTTTGGGATATTTTCTAAGAAGTGTCAGGGTGTAGATGAATGCAAAATCTTTTTTCAGATTTGAATTTTTTAGCAGAAGATACATTTTTCCACTAAACAAGCTTTAAAATTCTTCCCACTTTCATAGCAGGCTAAGAATTAATAAGGCAGTGTAGGCTAGTAGTAAGAACCTAGAAGATACAAAAGAAAGTTTATACACACCCAGCATTGTCAATAGAATTATCAGCGGTTAATTTCCTTTAAGAATTAGAAAAGTCAAAGTCAATTCTTGACAATAGAGAGCCTTCCATACTTCAAAAGAATTTACCTAACTGTAAAGAGACATCCCTTGGGTATATACACGCCTATGGATAGTTTCAAAGTGTTAAAAGGATAACTTTTACCTAAAATCTGAGAATAGGTGAGGTGGCATTTTTGTTCTGTTTTGGGGACAGGTATGTGTGTGGTGTTGTATATGTTGGCAGTGGTGATGGTGGGGGTGATGACACTGGTGGCATTTGGGGAGGAATGACTTGCCTAGGGAGATAAGAGAGCACCACACTATGAAGGCACGAAAACGCCTTGTTATGGGTTTACACTTTATTCTAGGGAATTGCATAGTTCTATAATTCTGGAAGTTAAATGCTCTATTTTAAAAATAGTCTTCCTGTTGCTAATGTGACATGGGATAGTTTCCCACAGTGTATTTCAACAATAATTTACTAAAGAGAACTCTTGATTGATGATGTCATTTTTGTAATTTGGGAGGAATGATGAAAATTATAGCTTCCTCACTTTGGAAGCATTTTCACAGGTCGTTTCCCATAGGAAAAATTACCCACATCTTTGTTCTAAGAAAGTTTCATGGTAACATTAGATGCTTTATGGTTTATTTGACTCATTTTTGATGTATTAATAAAGTGCTTTGAGCTGGCAGCCAGAGCGAGAGTGCAACGTAACAATGGGCCTGGGTAGATAAGAAGGAAATTGTTGATATCATGATTTTGTATTGATAAATATTTTTCCCAGACATGATATAATACATCACACAAGCACAGGGATGACTGGCAAACTTTACTTTTAATGTGACCAAACATTAAATTTAAAAATCCAGGTATAGGGAACAGGATCTGTATAACCAAAGACATTTAAACAAATTTAGAGGTATTCCACCGAATTTAAAGAATTCTCCAATTTGTAAAAAACATTAGATTGATTAATTTTTCATATAATGCATAATGAAGTGTAACTAAAGAATATAATGTGGTATTTTCAGAGCTTAAATAAACATTCCATTTTAAAGTTCTGTATAAATCTTGGGCAATAATCATTTACTTTTCTTTTTCATTTCCAGCACTAACAATTGGCTTTCTTTTTAGGACCTTCTTCCACCTAGAAAAAAATACCTTATTACTTCTCAAGAAATGCTAAATAAATAATGATGTGTAATATAGGAGAAACAGACTTAATTGTTTTTAAACCTCAGGTAGTTGACATAAATGAAAGAAAGGACCATTTAAAAAATGCAGATTCATATGACTGTTCTTTTACTGTAAGAAACATAAAGATTGAAGTGTGATAATAAAAGACAACTCTTCCCGGTTCCATCCGGGGAACAACAGGGAGTGGTGAGAAATGCAGCAAAACAAAAAAGGTCCATATCTAGCTAGTTCTTGTCACAAAGAAATTTTTAAAGAGAAGCTCCAAATCTTTATTCTTTTATATGTTTTTAAAAATATGACTCATTTTTTAAACCTTGGCTAGATTTTAAATGACATGTAGACCACACAAATAGGTCAGCAGGCTGATTACCCCCAGAGGCAGCCAATCTGTGAAGTCTTTTAAAAAATATTTAAAAAATATTTTTATTGAATTTATTGATGTGACATTGGTTAAATAAAATTATATAGGTTTCAGATGTACAAGTCTATAGTACATTATCTGTACATTGTATTGTATGTTCACCAACCCAAGTCCATTTTTCTTCCATCATTTAGCTCCCATACCCTCTTCTACCTTCCCCCAACCTTTTCCTCTGTTGTCTGTGTCTATGGTGTTCTTCTATTTTTGTTTGTTAACTCCTTTACCAGTCCCCTCCCCCCCCCCGATAGCTGGCAATCTGTTCTCTATGTCTATGTTGTCAGTACTGTCTCTTGAGTACAGAATAGGCAACCCTATTGAGATGCTGTGCTAGGCTAGTGTTCTCCAAAGAGAAGGAGGAAGAGAGAGAGAGAGAGCAAGAGAAGGAAAGAGAGAATGACTGAGGTCAAAATGTTTTATTAATAAGGGTGAGCAGTCAAAGTTCAGAGACCTGGCTGTGCTAGTCTCACCAGCCATATAACACATCAACCTTACAACTCCTGGGATTCCCGTTTGTCTCTCAGCAAAACTAAAAATCACTGCAGAACTTCAAGGTAGCTTAAGACCAGCTGAAACAACACCTACAAAATGCCATGTGTCTACTATTCAGGGTGAGGCAAAGTAGATCTATGGTTGTTCATATGGAAAATAATATAATAATTAGTAAACAATAATACAAGAATAAACTCTGTGTTTTGTATACTCACAACTGTAAACCTCCTTTTGCCCTACTCTGTATTTTAATTTTACCAGTTACCTTGGACATAGCAAGGGCAACATCAAAGGCCGTTTCTTAAAAATGGGGAGACTTACCTTATATCAGTGTCAAACTAGAATATATTATTGATGGAGCAATATTGGTTGTAACTTTTATATGAATTATGGAATATAAAGTAGAGAACAAAGGAATTATACTAGTGACCTTTAGCAACGTAAAGAAAAATTTGTGCACAATGAGTTTCGATGAGAACAGTTTTTCTTATCAATTGCCTAGAGCAATTTATCCAGTGCCTACTCTACTATGTTCTAATTTGTGGAGATTGGGGTGGGGCTTCTAGTGGGTGAAACTATCCTATGGCTTTTCTATATTTCATTCTCTTTTCTTTCCATGAAAGGAGTAAATCTCTCTATAATCTCTGTCATGAATAGACAGTTTTCAGTCTATTAAGCTTTAGGCAAGCACCCATACATTCTGCTGATGTTTGATGGCTTGCCTCATTTCATAAAAGAAAAAGTCCTTGAGTGGTTAATATGTATTTAACATAAAAAGTCTTTAGATAGTTAAGACTTATTGAATCCTTACTATGTCACTACTTTTACTAGGTGCTTACAAATTGAATCTATATAAAATAATAAAAATCATTGAAAAATATCTATTTTCCACTAGAGAAAAATTACCCTCAGAGTGGAAATTGTATATTGCTGAGCCATGATTTGAGCCCAGGCTTTCCTGACACCAAGACCTGGGTTCTTGACATTATACAACATTGTCTCTTGATTTCCTCACTGCTTTATTGAGCTCAATAGCCTGAAAAATTTGCAGAAAGATATAATCAAACACAGTCTGCTTTTTCATTTGCTTCTTTGAAGTTTGTTAAACTCTTAGAACACTAATAATTTTTTCTTTTTTTATTAATAAAAAATATGAGATCCTTAAGTATTATGCAAATCGGCAACATCACCAGAAAAAACCAATACTGTGAAGTTTTCTAAGGGGAGGAAGCATCATGAAGGAAATCTCAATTATTTAGATGCATGAATTCTGGAAAAGTCCCTTGGTTTTTAACTACCATGTATGTGCTAAAGCCTGACTTTATCTTCTGCTCTCAATGTCTTCATTGTGCTATAGAGTCTTCAAGCCTATTGCTTACATGACATATTCATTTAGGTATACAATAAGGCATTTCAAACATTACAAATCCAAAGCAGATATTTTCCTGCCAAATTTGCTCTTCAATTATTCTACCCTATCCTAAGAAATGATGCACCCATCTACTAAAAACCATAAAGTCATCCTGAGTTTTCTTCCCTTTTACTTAGCTCTAATTTATTAGCAGTCTTATGACTTTACTTCCAAAATATATCTCAAATCTGTTTGTTACTCTCCATTCTCACCATATAACCATAGCCTAAGCCATTGTTGTTTCTTTCCTGGACTGTCTCCCTAGCTTGCTAACTGGTCTCTCCCTACTTTCACTCTTGTTCCCTTATAACCTATTTCCTTCAGCAGACAATGGGATTTTCTGTCTTTTTCTATTCTCCCTTTAGCTTTTTATTCTCTAGCTTTACTTGGCTACATTTCAGTTATTTGAATATATCTTGTATGTTCTTGCTTATTGCATTTACCTTAACTTAGCTGCTATAGCTATACAGTTAGATTAGAGCCTTGCTTGACCAGGCGGTGGCGCAGTGGATAGAACATTGGACTGGGATGCGGAAGGACCCAGGTTCGAGATCCTGAGGTCGCCAGCTTGAGCACGGGCTCATCTAGTTTGAGCAAAGCTCACCAGCTTGGACCCAAGGTCACTGGCTCAAGCAAGGGGTTGCTCGGAAAAAAAAAAAAAGATTAGAGCCTTATACATCCTTCTCTTTTGCTTTGATTCATTTAAGTATTACTATAAAGTTATAACAATCATTTTTAAACAAACATATTCATTCCATTACACAAAATATTTGTTGTCAGGTGTAGAGATGTGTCACACAGACCCCCCTCCCCCCTTTGAGAAAGGATTCACTACCCAGCTGCAAAATAACTGTGGTTAGTTGACCATTTTTTGAAGGCAGCTTTATTAGAGTCAGCCTCAGGTTTCTTGCTGAGATCATGCTATTCTTGGGGTTCTCCAGCCAATGAATGAGCAAGGTGATGCTAGCTGAGGTTGTGATCTTCTGCAGGGAATGACCTTCAGCCAATGACTAACTAACATAGGGGCATGAGGGCTAGTCATTTATGTACAAAGTGGCACTCCTCTAATGGGAAATCTTTGTTCTAGTGCTCCCTGTTAGGCTGAAAAAACTTACCAGGTCAGCTAAATATGATCAGAAGGCTCTCGTGGTCCAATCCTCCTTTCTCTCCTTTCTCTTCACAGGTGTTACTTACCAACACATGTTTTTCACTGTTAATTTTATCTCAGAATCTGCTTTACAGATAACTTATCTTGCACTTCCCAACTATGTGATAGGCACATTCTGGACACAAGATTCTAGAGGAGCAAAGAAACAAAGGAAAAATTCATCAAGTTTACATTCTAGTCAAAAGAGACAGGACATAAACCAATATGTAACAAGGAAATATCATAGAGAAAGAACGTATGTTAAGAAAATGAATGGTGCCCTGGCTAAATAGCTGGAGCTTCATCTGGAAACAAAAAGGTTACTGGTTCGATTTCCGATCAGGACACATACAGAAACAGATCAATGTTGCTCTCTCTCTCTCAAATCAATACATAAACTTCTTTTAAAAAGAAAATGAAAGGCAACGAGATAAGAAATGAGTGAGGGTTAATGTAGATTAGTAGATTAGGTGGTGAGAGTGGCATTTCCTGAGTAACAACATTTGAGCTGAGAATCTGAATGTCAGGAAAACCTCTCCCCTACAAAGATCTGAGAGAACATTGAAGGAGAGTGGACAGCTAGTGCAAAAGCCCAAAGAGAGAAATGGGTTAACATGCTTGAGAAGCAGAGAAAACCAAAGTACCTTAGATACTTCCCACGTGCCAGGTTCTGGGATGAAGTCACTGAATTTCTTACTTTGTTAAATAGTCACAGCAACTATGTGAAGTTATTATTTCCACCAGTTAGGGTTCCAGCAGGAAACAGATAACACACTTAGTGAATATCTATTTGGTCTTCAGATATTCACTTGGTCTGAGGAAGGTTAAGGTACCCAACAAGAGATGGTAGAACCTGCATGGATAGTGGCATGGAAAGCCACTTCTCCCCCTGCCCCTTACCCAGGTCTGACAGAACAGGAAGGGAGCAGGGGTGAGCCCAAGCCACAGGAAGAAGCTATTAGATTAAAATGTAGCCTTGGGGAGATACTACAGTGACTGTCCCACTTCCTCCGCATAGTGATGGAGGGAAACAGACACCCTCAAACTCTCTTTCTCCTTGTCCATTAATTTCCTGTCATTGCCCTATTAACTAAACTCAACCAGGAACCTAGCTGGAAAATTGCATTAGAAGTCAGCCTCCCAGGCCACAAAACCAGGTGGAGAAGGCTAGAAAATGGGTCTAGAGGGGCAAAGAAAAGATTATGTATAGTACTATCATTATCTTCATTGTCTAGGATAAGAGATGAAAGGTTTTACTGATTTTGTTTGTTTTTTTACATTTTAATATCTCTGAAATAGAAATATGCTTTACAATTAATATAGGGTCAGAGTTTAACTGAAAGTATCTTTGTTCCTTCTTAGTGTCACATAAAAGTATGTTTTACAATTAATGAAATAGTTTATCTTGTAAAATCTAGTAACCTGTCCAAGCTCAGGCAGATAGAAAATGATAAAACAGTGATCTACAACAGAAGAAGTACTAGGAACAAGATTAGGAAAGAAACGCTTTGCATTCCTACTCTCTCTCTCTCTCTCTCTCTCTCTCTCTCTCTCTCTCTCTCTCTCTTTCCCTCCCTCTCTGTCTCTATTTTTGTTTACAAAAGAGCATCTTGTTTCTCTAATATCTTGCTTGTTCTACCTGATGGTTTGGCAAAGCTATTACACTCTGTCTTCATCCGGGTCGGGTCGTGGTCTACAGATACTGGTGCCACAGAGGAGAAAAGCGCCAGGCAGTTTATTCACAGGATGGGGTTTTCTCACCTTATCTGTAATTCAAGTAGATTAAAGACTACTTTCTATTACTGGTCACTTGAGATTTTATTGTGTTTAATATTGGAAAACTCTCTTTAGAAGACAAGTGACTCTATTCCATATATTCCTTCATCTAAAGTAAAGCTCTGGCTCCCTCTGGCCTAGCTGTATGAGTCCTTAGCTCATCTACACAACAAAATCTGAAGAGCAAGTGTAAGACAACTGTTAGTATAGTCTCTATTTTAATACTTTATCTTCTGGAGGTATCTAAGGGATTTTATGTCAATTAAGGTTAATTTATAAAATACAATTTAAAATTCGCTGTAAAAGTTCTGGCGAGTCTCCATTGCACCAAGGATGAAAATGCAGCTCCCTGACTGCTCACCCCAAATCATCCCCGCGTTGGGCTTTCCCTGCCTCTGACTTCCTTTCAGGACCCTGAACCCTGAGCGCCCTCCCGCCCTCCCAGGAACAGCGGCCCCATCTCTGTAGTTCTCCTTGCCTTTGACTTGCATCTCACACTGCCCCATACTTGTCTTTGCTCAGACCAGTAGTAAACATTTTGTTTTATACTTGCTTTCAATATCTTGTGACCAGGAGGTAGATGGCTCTAGAAAGGAAAGGCAAAACATTCCTTTTCTAACTGCATAAAGTATTCAGTTCTCATGTGAGTCTTTCCTTTGAAGAGATAAAAGAAAAAATGAGTTATAATACATATTATTTACGAATTTGTGATTTTCTGATTTTCAGCACCCTTACGGTTTTCTCAGCCATAATGACATCATTGCAAATGCCTTTTTCTCCTGTTTCCACGTGCTCACCAGAATTCTTCACTCTGTGCTGAAAGGCTTATCTAGTAACTCCTCCTTCTCCATAACAATAGCATGTGTCTATTAAAATTCTGAGCATTGGAATTTTAACTATTGTCTGCATCTCCTTAGCTTGCCAGACCTCCATGTGAAGGTCTTTCCATAGTGCTAAAGAGAACATACTCGTGAGTCAAATTCTGATTAGACCTGCCAAGGCAGCAGCTTCTTCTTTTATTTTTATTATTTGTTGTTATTATTATTATTATTATTAAGTGAGAGGAGGGGAGATAAAGAGGCAGACTCCCCCACCCCCGACCAGGATGCACCTGGCAATCCTCCATCTTGGGCCTACGCTCAGACCAACCAAGCTATTCTTGAACCAATCTAGCCACTGGCTGCAAGAGGGAAAGAGAGAGAAGCAGATGGTCACTTCTCATGTGTGCCCTGACTGGGATCAAACTGAGATGTCCGCATGCTGGGTGATGCCCTACCCACTGAGCAAACCAGCCAAGGCCTTGGCAGCTTGTTTTTGCACATACAAAAGGGTACACTCACACATTCCTGTGAGTTGGAAAAATGAGCACTTTCATCAGTAAAGAGCATAAAGTAAATTATATAAACAAGGGTTTTGTTTTTCTTTTATTCTTTGGCAAAGAAAACAAACAGAAAAGCTGAATGCTAAAAATGATGGTGTTAATAGAACTTTAGTGGTCCTTTGATTAAGACATGTAGTGTTGTGGGTTCAAAGAGTAATGGTAGAATATGGACACTGAGAATCTTTAAATGATCATCACGCTAAGAATTCATGTTTTATATCTATCTATATATACTAGGTTTTCACATGGCTAATAGCCTCATTAGTAATAAGGCATAAACTATACTTCCAGACCAGTTAAAATAATTGTTTGGAAAATCAGTCTGCTGATTCATTAGCTCTTTGGTTTTGGAATAACTGTTCATTCTGTAAATGATAGAACCATTCCTGATATAAAACATAAATAGAAAGAGAAATAATATTTTGAAAACTGGTTCTAAGTTGTTTAGGAAATTATCCTAAAACTGAGTAGCTAAAACGACAGTAAACATCACCTCACACAGTGTATGTGATTCAGAATTTGGGCAGCAGGTTAGCTGGGTGGTTCTGGCTCAGGTTGTCTCTTGAAGTTGCAGTCAATGTGCTAGCCAGGGTTGTGGCCATCTGAGCGTTTGACTAGGGTCAGAGGAGCCCCTTCCAGGCTGGTTCCCTAACAGGGTTCTCTCAGTTTCTATAGCATTAAAACCACAAGAATACAGAAATAAGAAAATTCTCTATAGTGATTATTACCTATAAAACTCAGGGATAAAAATTACAGATAAATCATTGCCAGAATCAAAGCTAAATATTCTTGTCTTATTATTCTTAATGTCTTCAAGAACATTTGGGACAGGCCAATTATTTTCATTGTTATTTTATTATTTTTAAAGTTCCTTGCTTTCTAGAATCCATCTAAAAACTTCATATATATATATACAAACTGCCTTCTTAACAGGAGTGGCATCCCCTTTAGCTCCTGTAGTAGGGGAAAACTTGGCTGAAGATTAAGGATATTCCCTTCTATATGCCAGGTTCTAAAATAATTAATTGACTCTTAGTATGAGCCCACAAGTGAAAAGTTTAGAACTCTAAGACGTGTTAGTTAGATTTGCTATTTGAAATCCTTTTGCCTTTTACTTTTTACTCTAGATTATGTTTATTAATTGAGACAGAGTCTGTTGTTTACTAAAAATTCATGTTCTCCCTTTGATAGCATAGAGTTACTGTTGGGCAGGGAGGTTGCCCTTTCATAGATGACATCTCTCAGCCTCCACCCATCTCACACCTTCCGCACATCCTGGTGTGGCCTTCTGACTTGTTCTCATCAACAGAATGTGAGCAGAATTGGTGCGGACCATGAAATAGAGATTTTAGAAAACAGGTCTCAAAACCCTGGGGGCTGATGGGCCCACAAGATGGAAAAAACTTGAGTTTCTAAACATCATCCACAACCAGAAATGCTTTCACTGTCCATGAGCACAGCATAAACTCTTGATGTGTTCAACCACTGAAATGTGAGTGTTTGTTCCTTTCAGCAATAAGCAATCGTATTCAGACATAATGAGGTATTAGCTTCTTAGCTGTTTGCTGGCATTTTTTTCTTCTTCTTCAGTGTTTCAAATCTGAGCAGAACCGGTGATGTCTCTGCCCTACCTCTACCTCGGGAGGCACAGACAGAAAGGAAAAATGATAAGATGGCAAAAACCCAAGTTCTGTGGCCTATTTCCCAAGATAGTTCAGGGTTCCCCTGGCCACTTTCCTTAAACCGCTCTTCTTCCCTCTAAAGTAAAATCATGTGAAGGATAAAAGCTGTAATTGACTCGGGCTAGCAAAACACACAAGACTTTGGATTTGACTTAGTTCTACCACAGTTTGTGTTGTGCGACCTTACACAGGTCTCCTGGGCCTCAGTTTCCAGCATATGAGGGGAGGAGTTTAGAATGGAAAAACCCAAGTCCCTCTACAAATGTAAATTAAAATGAAGATAACTGCAATGCTTTTAAAAGAAGACTAAACAGTTGTACTATATTTTATCCTGTTCCTTATGACTGACTCAGCTAACCCCTGCTAGTAGCATAGTTCAAGAAAGAAAGAAGTAATAAACATTAGTCGACTCTGGGAAAGTGTATGTGGAAAACAGAAAACTGGGACAGCAGATACAGGTCACATTATCTCATCAAGTGGTTAATAAAAAAAGGGGGAAAAAGTATAGCTTATATTTGAGAAGATAGGTTGCTTCTGACCCTAATTTGGAACCATCTTGAACAAGTGGAATAAAGGTTGAAGGCCTGGGCTGGGACAACCAGCTGCTGAGACATTACTTACCTTGCATATTTCTTGGGGTGTTACTTAGCCCCAAATTATCCATGGGCCTTAGATTTTTTTCCCAGTAGTTGAAATTTCAGACCAGATAAAATTCTTGGAGTGGCTTAAAATCGCACAAACCTCTGTGAGTTCTCTGGATCCACCAAGAATGATGACATCATCCAGGGCCACAGATGGAATATGAATAAAGTTTTGTGATGTGGCTCCAGGTGGACCCAGTGTGGCCTTTAGACATAGGGAAGTGGGACTAAAGGGGCACCTACCTCGAGCCCCACGCTTTAGAGGATCCTACACATGCGAGGGTTCTGCCTGCTCTGGCCCTCCTCTGGCTATGTCCCTCCCTTCGAAGCAGTCAAGGGCAGGTGCCACCCAGAGATAGTATCCCTCAGCCTTTCTGGACTGCGTCTAGATAAAGCAGATCCCAGAATCCCGTGCTAAAATGGTTCTGAGTCAGCTTCCAGGCCTGTGAGGGCCTCTTGCCTGGTGTGTTGTCCAAAGGATGGTTTGTATTGCCAGGGTGTGCTCACCTGGGCTGAGAGGGCCAGGTGGCTGTTTTTAGGGTTGTGGAGGGAGCTTGCACGTATTGGTTGGGGTGTCTACATGTTGGTAGAGCGCAGAGCATTCACCTGGCAGCTGTGGCTGATGCTATGCTGTGAGAACACTCCAGCAGGTTAATCCCTCCTGGGAACACCCAGGAAGGGAGCTCACTTGCTGTAAGGAAGTGACTCAGCACCAACCAGGCAGCTCCCTGATCTTTTTAGCCATTGGCCTTGAAGAACACGCTATAACACCCTATAGGCTGAACCCATGCATATAAGCTAGTTTACTTCCTGAATAAAGTGGATTTGTGTCACTGAACTCTGTCCCCGGAGTCGGGTCTCTGTGGCTCTGTCGTCCTCACCCCCGGTGGGCCTTGTCCACATCTACACACAAACAGATGTGGCCACTCATGGTATAATTGAGAGGTGGGGTAAGACACTCCAGGTTAGAGGCCAGGTTCTAGCATGGGATTTTGAGGAATCTGAGAATTCAAAATTCAAACCTCACCTTCGAGATCATTTTGCAGGTTTATTTCTCAAGGTAGCAAAAAATAATGTTTTATCTAACAGATTGATAGCTCAGTTTCTAACTGTTAAATATTTGACATACAATATCGGGATCTTCACTGACATTTTTGCTCTGGGCTCCAAAAATATTATGAATGGGACTGAGTAACTAATTTTGCATGATTGCACAAGAGAAAGTTAGATGGTACACTTGTCGCCAAGCATTCCTTGTGATCTCTTCACCTGAGCTAAGGCTCCTTAACTTCCTTTGGAGAAACTCAGATCAACACAAACATGTCTTTACGATTCATTTACATTGGAGTACAGACCTTCTTGGTGTCATTTACTTGGTAGAGTCAAATGCTCTGCTAATGGAATTCAATAAAGCAGGGGTCACAAGTTTGGTAGGTGGTGACTGCTGGTTTTATTTCCCTATGGTTACTTAGAAACATTGCCTCTTAAAAGAGTAATTCTGTTTAGTGGCTTTCCTAGGGATTCACTTGGCTGAAAAATGTTCACCTCCTAGTCTTGATCCTCAAATTCCTGCCTATCAATTTAATCTGACACTTGTCAGTTCTGAGGCAGCTGTGCAAGCTAATACTACTGCAGAGATCCATTCTAGGGATCTTTTTTTTTTTTTTGCACAGCTGTTTGAATGCCATGGTAGGTTTTAATGGATATGAAAGTCATCTGGATTATCTCATGAGTATAAACTTGTTACTGTAGTTTTTACTGAGTGTGGCTCTCTTGTGCAGGCACTTTAGTTACAGCCTAGTTAAATATTGCTGCCCTATAAATCAGTGCATACAATGTGTCTAAATACTTTAGGGAGTTTTTGGGTGGGCTAAAACTGACTAGAGGTTAAGATCCAAAAGGGTTTGTTATTTTTCTCCTTGATAGTAAATTCTAAGGTCCTTTCTCTTTAAGTACAGAATTGAATGGATGAAAACAGCATGTGGTATTTAATCCTTTCGGGTTTATCTAAGCACCTGAAATTTTCCCCTGAAACTTCAGAAAGGTGCTGATCTGTAGAATTGGCAAATTTACCTATCCATATCAGGGGTCAAGCTAAAAGGATTTAAGTTAGCGAGAAAACATTTAAGCCTATGTTTCACTTCCAGTCATTGATAGTCACTGAAAAGAAACAAAACAAAACACTGTGTGGCAAAAATACTGGTTGGATGGGTCTGCCCCCTCTGCCTGAGGGATGACCTGGCTGGTATGACTTGGACTTTCCAGCACACTGAGAACGTTTTCTTGGCCTTATTTAGCTCGCTCACATGAAAGAAATAGTGTATGGCCTTCCACTACAACAGAGGCAGTCTTTTAGATGGACCAATCTCCCTCTTTATACACTTCAGAAAGGAATAAAAGATTATGTCTACAAAAGCACAGTGTATTTGCATCAAGATTTTTTTCGCTGTGTTTCAGGGTCCTGATGTGAAAGGACAGAGTACCACTGCTACTAAGAAGGGCCAAAGGAGATGGAGATACAGAAACAGTGTTCTTCTAAAAACCACCCACATTTATTCAGCTATGACCTGTCAGGCCTTCTTTAAGAGACTATCTTATGGTTTCTCAAAAACACGGTGATCGATAGTGAGGGATAAGTATCTAACCTGGTCGAAGATTACATAAAAGATGCAACTGAGACTCAAATCTAAATTCTTTTGCTCTGAATATCATGCTCCTCTACTACACCTAGTATTTTCTAAATGGTGTTGTCCATCAGCAAATTTGTGGTAGTCTCTGCTGCATGTGGATAATTACAGCTTCAGCCAGTGGAGCACCTTCTAGTGTGATAAACTCTTGGGCTCCAGAGCCAGGTGGTCTGGGGCAACATTTCAGTTCCACTAATTACTGATTGTGTACTCTGTGCCAATTACTTGAATTGTATCTGTAAGTAGGAATAATAATCTTACTTACCTCATAGGGCTATTGTGAAGATGATTCGAATGACTACACATATAGTACTTGGAGCAATTCCTATCACACAATAACTGCTCAGTAATTCTTAGTTAGCATACTTATTACCTCATTAAGTCCTTCCAAAAACACTCTCAAAGGAATATTATTCTTATTTATAGATAAGTGAACTGGAATTAGGAAAGTTAGGTGAACTGCCTGTGTTCAAGATCAAATAAACTATCAAGAAAGCTAGTTTGCTTTATACCAAGTTTCATTCTACACTCTGCTGCAAGGCTGAGATGGCATCTGCACACCTGCTAGAACAAATGCTCAACATCCAGGACTGGCCCACATGCGGGTAGAGAGAGGACATCAGCCTCCATGCACACAGAATGATTTCAAGGTTTTGAAAGCCATTGGCAATCTAAAAGAGATTCTGTGTAAAATGGTCATGGCTGTAAGCATCCACCTTGGAATTCTGTCTCCAAAAGATAACAGGCTTTGGGACAAAGCCTCAGTTAGAGCACTGACTGAGTGAACTACAGAAGGGATCAGGTGGGGGAAGCAGGAAGGCATGGGTGTTGGGTGATGGTTAGCCAAAGGAAGCAGGCCTCTGGCAGGGGACCACACTTCACCTACTTTTTAATGTTTGTCTTAGGCTCAGTGCCGAGTCAGTGGAAACAACCACCCAGATTTACAGCTTCTTGTAAAACCTAGCTTTCCACTGCACCCTCTGATGCAATGAAGATGATTTCATTTCTCAGTGTAACTCTCCTGTTCCAGGTGAAAAAATTGGAATTTAGAAAGATTAAATTAACAATACAATGCTACAGCTAGTAGGTTGCTGAAACAGTGCTTGAACCTGGAGTCTTGTGATGGCAAAGCCCTTGGCTCCTTTATTACACAAGGCTGCCTCTCAAAGGCCAATTGCTGAGCACCAGATGCTGGGAATGGGAAGGAAGTGACAGTGGGGATTGGGTACTTACATAAGTAGTAGATTCCACACTATCCCTTGACTTTGCTAGTTTCTAAACCCACTGTGGAAGAGGCCTCTTTGAAACCCCAGTATTAGCTTGGTTTGTGAGTAAATACTAAACCTCAAAATATGCTTCCTTGTAATCAGTTTACACTAATTTAATACGAGGTTAAATTGCTCATAAAAGTTAAATATATCTTTGGAGCCTGAAACTTGACCAGAGTTTCCCAGGATTTTTTATTGCATGTTCATAAAATTTTACAAGCCCTATAGTTTGTGACTTCTGACTGAGTCTCTCCGCAAAGGACAATGAATTAATTAGAGACACTGACAAGTCTATTGCTCACAAAGTGTTATAATTCAGTGTTGTCAGTTTAAGGAATTGCAATCCCAGAAAAATTCAGAACTTAAATAAGCCAAGTGCAAGCCTCATCTTTGACTCCGGCACTCATCAGAGCTGCGGCAGGTCCCAAGTAAAAGTGAAGAAGCTCTGTGTATGGAAACAATCAGATTCCTTTTTTCCTCAGAGAGTGGATGCATAATTAAAAATTAGGCATAATTATTACTCTTTTGTATTGAAAATAAAATTCAGCAAGCAAAAGGCAGCTGAAATTAACCACAGGTGAAGGCAACTTGCAACTTGGGAGGTCACTTCCTCATGATTCACGCTGCAGTGTGAATTAGGCACCAGATGAGGAACATATTGGTGTGGAGCATATTGGTGCACAGCATACGTACTGGCTCGCTCTTATAATAAGCGGCAGGAGGCTATTTTAATCTTTCAAATGATCAGTGTGTGAGTGAAAGGCAAGAATGATTTTAGCAAAAAACATTATCTGAATTGTGTACCTCAAACTGAAATGAAGCTTACTAAACTACTGATGCCCTCCCGATGGAAAACAATTTTTATTCAAGCATATGTGTATTTTTTAAAATAACTTAACAATATGGCTACTTCCAGGAAGAATTTGATGTGATCTAACTCAAAACTAAGAGAAAGTAAACTAGAATACAAGGTAAATTAAACTTTGGGGCAAGTGTGTGAAGAAACTATCTAATAAACCTATCCAGAAGAATTCTAAATCTTTATATATTTTTGAAAGAAAGAATAAGAGAGCTGAACAACAATAACAAAATGTTCTCTGAAATGAAATCTATAAAACCAATGTTGTTTTTAATCTATCACGATTCAGTAACCAAATTATTACCTTTGCCCATTGAAGGGCCTTTCATGGTTTATTTGAAACATTTAGTTTAGTTATACTTTGTAAACCAACTGTTAGTGCTCACAAAATTTGTGTTTTCCTCATTTCTCTGACACATTGCTTGACTACATTCCTCAGAGTTCCTGTATCTAGGGATGAGTAGTAGTTCTTAAGAATAGAATGTGAACAGAAGTGATGTTTGCCTTCTGTGAACTAAGGTATTTCAGAGTAGCTTTGTCCTTTCTAAGCATTGTCTTCTTTCCCCTTCATCAACTGAGTGCTGAAAGAAGTCCCTAGAGGCTCTCCAGCACTGGTATTCAAAATGGCATCCCTGGACCAGTAACTGCACATTACCTGAGAAGTTGTTCAAAATGCAGGTTCTTGGCACCCACCCTAGACCCACTAAATAGGTGAGGCCAGTGATAGATGGATTAAAAAGTCCTCCAAGTGATTCTGATGCACACCAGAGTTTGAGAACCACTGTTCTAGACAATAGTAAGGCCACAGGCTGAAAGAACTCTGGGTCCCTGGATGACTGTATGGAGTAGAGATTCCATTCCTATTCCCCTTTCCATCTGATTGGACTGCAACCTGACATACATTTTGTATTTCATTAAGCCCCTGAGACCATCAGGTTGCTTTCTATAGCAGTTAGCCTATCTTGACTCATACTACTTCCTTTCCCTTTTTCTATTATCTCTCTCGGTGAATGTGGCAATATTCTGTTTTTGTCTTAGCCCCTGTAAGTCCTGTATAGAATAATGAAGATGAAATAAACCAAATAGCTGGTAAATATTGTTTTCCCTCAGGTTTTGCTACTTTATACTACCCTGAATTTTCATATACTGTTCCCTCTGCCTAGATTGTTAATTACTGCTTATGGAGCAAACTGCTATTCATCCTTCAAGCATCTCCTCATCTATAAATCTTCTAGAATACTTCATATGATATGGGAGCAACCTTTTAACATATTCTTACAAAGTTTCTTAGCTTATAAGGACCTGATGTTCTTCCACAGAAGGCAAACTTCTCAAATACCCAAAATTTGGCATACAATTACCTAAGACACTATTTATTCTATATAGTTGAAATTTTAAGATTTAAGTTACATTTATCTGGTAAGATTCCTGTCTTTGGGGGATAGCATTTTCTTCTACTCTAAACATGTATTTACACTGAATATGTGTCTTAGTTCTGTTCAGTCAGATTTCTTCTTCCAAAATTTTCTAACTGGGCCTATTAAAATTTTTTAAATTGGTTTCAACATTCTCAAGTCATGACCCTAGAGGTGAATGCTGGTATGTTAACTGTCACATGAGAAAAGTCTGTCTGTTGCAGGAAAGAAAGAGGCAAACATTCTGGGACAATAGTGTCAGTTCTGAAAGTACCTAGCTCCTGGGTCCAGCCATTTCATGAATTTGGATCTATAATGCTGTGGTTTGGATACTTAGATCAATAAATTTTCTTCTTTAATTTTAGATAGTTTAACTCAGGAGTCCCCAAACATTTTACACAGGGGGCCAGTTCACTGTCCCTCAGACCATTGGAGGGCCACCACATACAGTACTCCATAACTCCATACACTGACCACCAATGAAAGAGGTACCCCTTCCGGAAGTGCGGCGGGGGCCGGATAAATGACCTCAGGTGGCCGCAATTTGGCCCGTGGGCTGTAGTTTGGGGACCTCTGGTTTAACTTGAACTTCTATTACTGGCTTTCAAAAGCTTCCAGCTGCTACAAATATGAAATTAATTAGTTCACTTCTGAAAATGAGGGATTGCAACAGGCTTTGTGTAAAAGGAGGAGAAAAGAGACCTAGAAAAGTAGGATGAAATGAAAAATTGATTATTTAAGTGTAGCAGTGAGAGACAGTATAGTAAAATGTCAGAGGAATGAAGAAAGGCTTCTCAATTTATTTTCCCAGACCTAATCCCTTATTTAATAGCTTTATTTTTGTCTTTTTCTTACACATCTGTAGTATTATTTCTTTAAACTTAAAAAAAAATTAGCCTCATTCTAAGCAGTAATTTCCACAACACCATAGGTTGATTTGCCATCATATAATATATATATATATATATATATATATATATATATTAAAACTCATGACCAGGAAAGCAGGCAGCTTCCATTCTGATTGGCTGGTGCCCTTGCTAACTGGTTGTGAAGTAATCTAAAACCTAGGGATATATACCTTTCTTACTGTATGAATCACAGTGGGTTGCATTTATTGTTTTACTTGTCTGTTTTCCTTTCTTGATTGTCACTAGGCTAAGTATGAGACTACATTTGTAATTTTCTTCAATGCCTAATATGAGTTAAGTCTTCAAGTTAGAAAGAGGTAAGGAGATGGCCAAGACCTAAGAACCTACACTTCTGGCTTTTAACACCTATTAACTGTGCTATAGGAAGACATTCATCACTTGGCAGGAGGCAACCCAGTGCTGTACTTAACAGCCTGGATTCGTGAGTTAGCCTGTTTGACTGAGTGCTCTTGGGTAAGTTATTTGATCTCTCTATGTCTTAGTTTCTTGATTTGTTGAATAGGAATAGTAATAGGACCTACCACATAGTGATGCTATGATTGATGATTAAATGGCAATACATATAAAGCATTTAGAATGGTGTCTGGCATATAGTAAGAAAGCAATCTCTATTAGCTCTAATTATTACTGTTACTGTATGCAGACGTGAGAACAGCTTCAAGTAATAGTCACTGTATTACTCCAAAATAGTGTTATATAAGCAATTATACTGTTTCCAACCTGTAAATAGGCATTTCACATAAAAAAATCCTGTGGTCAGTTTTGGTTGAGAAATGCTGAATTAACCAAGATTAAATAAAGTTTGCTGCTGGATAATATGCTAATGTATTATGAAAAACTCCAAAAGCAGATTTTACCACCAAATATTATTTGTTGTTGTTATTGAAAATACTTTCATGAAAATGCCACACTGAGGATTTTGACCTCAATCCTTATCTAAAAATCCCTGACCCTCTTAATTGGACTATATCATACCAAAACTACAATGTAATTTTAAAAAATGCACTCAGTCTTAAGTGGCCTAGATGCAAAACAGGCAAGTGGTCTCCTTGGCCTCTTTCTTCTAGACTCATCTTGTCATCCACCTGGGGGCAAGAAGCAAGGGAAAACCAATTCTAAAGATTCTAAAGTAAAAGCACCATTTCCCTTTAAGCTTAGAGTAGCTCTCCTAAACCTTCTACCTCCTGCTCTCTGACTTAACCCTATCTAGTCTCCTCATTGCAGAGGTTTCCTCTTACATTGTTGTCAACCCCAGTCCCATGGATTGCAGTTTCAACAGACATTTCAAAGAAAGACTCAAACAGCTACATCACATAGACACAAGAAACTTGACCATCTGGCTCATCACACCAAAAGCTTCACCTAAGTAACTCTGGAAAGCAGTGATATGCTCGACCTTGACTCAACAAATTAGTACCCCTCCTCATGTCTGGAGTCAGCAGGAGAGCTGAAGGCTCAAGTGTGTCCCAACACCTAGAGTATCGCCCAGCACAATGAACATTTGATATATGCTTGTTGAATTAATGAAAAGAATAAAGATGAACATTTAGGTAAGATATGGAAAGTAAAGGCCACATTTTTAGTTATGCTCATAACACAGCTGACATTCCACAAATCCTATCAGTATTAAAAATCATAAATTTAAAGTTACTTAATCAAGCACAATAATTTTTTAGTTCAGCTTGGAGAAGAATTTTAACCATTTTGGTTTTTTTCTTCTACCTTTTAACAATCTGCAGGTATTTCCATGTGAGACTGACTTCCTCATTTACATGTGTTATGAGATTTAATTACATTGACTTATTAACATCATTCTTCTCCCTTCAGTAAGTTTATGTTTCATTTCTCTCATTTGCTTATCCCTGAAGTTAATTTTATTGACAGTCAATTTGTCTTCTCATTCAAGATTTTTTTTGGGGGGTCTGGGAATTCTGGATAATGTCCACAGTGCTCCCTGAAGGAAGAGTACTCAACTGTGCAGAGCAAAGAGCATCTTTCCACTACAGATGACAGCTTGCCTGGTAAAGTATTCCTGAGCTGACCCTTCCCTGCCTGTTCTATGAAGTCATCACCTCATTATCTCTGGCATGGGGTGTCACAGAAGAGAAGGCTGAAATGTCCTGACGCAGGCTTCTTTGACTGTAGTCTTATTTTTAGACTTGGAAGCTTTAAAACTTCTTTAAATTTTCTTAAAATTTGAAGATTTCACCAGGATGTGGCTACTTTGCTGTTACTGATTTTGATTAGAAAGGAGAAAGCCTTTTCAATGTCTAATTTCAGTTTTCTTTTTAATTGTAAAATATGTTCTTCAATTAGACTTCTGATTATGTGTGCTGACATTTTGTCCTCGGCTTTCCTTCAGAAATGGATATTAACTTTCAGTTAGATTGCTGTACGACTTTCCACAGCTTTCATCTTCTCTTACATTATTGCTTCTTGTTATGGGCCCTGCACATTTTTCTGGTATCTTTTATTCCACTGGTATGATTCTCCATAGGAATTTCCGCCTTTACCTTCCTGCCACTGATATTAACCTGAACAGTTCTAAAATGCAACCAAGCTTATACTTGCTGTTCCTCTTTTCATCTTGTTGAGGATATGTACTAATTCTTACTCAATCCTTTTGAGCGTTTATTTCCTGTACTCTTCCTTTTGTTGTTGTTGTGGGCTATTTTCTTATTGTAGTTTCAATACTCATGATTTCATGTGTCCAGGATACTGGACTTGGGCTGAGGATCCAGGGATAACACAGAAGTGTGTCAAGATTGACCTATCAGTTAAAGATTAGGGAGAAAAAGAAAATTTGAAAGACAGAATTGAATGATGAAGCCAGAGTCAAGTTCCAAACAAAGCTGCAGGGTGTATATAGTCAGAGACCTGGTATAAACCACTGAACTAGAAAGCCAAGTGGCTTTGCAGTGGAAGGAAGAAGGTTGAGTCTCAAATCTCAGACACTTTAGGGAGCTACTAAAACTAAGTGTACTGGGCAATTAGACAAAGGGGTAAATTGGGCAGACAAGAAATCTCGTCTCTACCTGCTGTTGAAGTTTATGCTGGAAAGGACTGGGATGGGGGCATATGGCTTCTGGCAGAAGTCTTTTCAAAAACAGGTTGACTGCCAGTGTTGCCTTAATCCTATTCATCACAAATAAGAATATGCTTAATTCTATTTGTTATGGCAATCATTGGGTTTGCTTCTCTCTTGAATGATTCTACAGGTATTTTCTTAATTGATTTGAGAGAGAGAGAGAGAGAGAGAGAGAGAGATTTGTGTTCCACTTATTTATGGATTCATTGGTTGATTCTTGTACGTGCCCTAACTGGGGATTGAACTGGCAATTTTGGTGTATCAGGGGGATGCTTCAACGAACTGAGCTACTGAACCAGGGCTGATTCTACAGGTATAAAGACCTCACGCTACCATTTTCTGTCAATTCCCAAATTTTATTTAAAGACGTATATCTTTGTAAGACAAGAGAAATATGAATACAAAATATAAGTTCCAATTGCTGTGTATAATATTCTAAAAATATGTTTCTGTCATATCTACTCTCAGAACATCCTGGAATTAATTTTAGACATCTAAATTTGTGTATGTAGACTGCATAACAGATACTGCCTGGTGGCCAGTATCTCCAAACCTGTGTGCTATATTTTTATCTGTTCTATTTTTATTGTTTTAGTCAGAATGGTAAAATCATATCTTGTTTATTCATCTTGGGTAAAAGCAGATATTTACTATTGAGTTTTGAGAGTTCTTTACATATTCTGGACACAAATCCTCTGTAAATTACATTATTTTCAAATATATTCTCTCATTCTATAGGTTTTCTTTTTATTCTCTTCATGGTGTCTTTTGCAGAGAAAAGCTTTTAATTTTCATGTTCAATTTGGTGTCATATTGAAGAACTCTTTTATAACCCTAGGTCACAAGTTTTCTCTTACACATTTGCTCCCTTTTAAGTCGTTGTTCCTTTCATTCTATTTCAATTATGTGTACAGAGAAAGCTTATTTTTGTTGCTGAATTGTGTGATATTTATCCCAAACCAGACTTCCATCTGGGCTATGTCCTTAGGGATTTTGACACACCTGTAATTATTCTGAGTCTCCACTGGATGTCAATACTGCTCAAGGAAAAACAGTTCAGACAGCATATTGAGTGTACAAAAAGCAGTCCATGCTTTTAAGACGTGTTATAGTGGAACAGTTAGAAATGAGACTAGAAGTGAAACACATAAGAGGAATAGCTCTCCTTTAGCCCTGTGATAAATGTCAGCAGAGTGGTGAGATACAGTGCTGAAATTTGTAGCAGTGTTCAACCTGAAAGACTGAATTCTATTTTTGCACTCTGGCTCTTTGGTTGCTGACTTATGCAAAAAAAAAATGAATCCACATATTTGCTTGAATTATATGACTAGTTCTCACAAAGTATTTTATTGAACTGAAATTACAGATCCAGCCTTTATTTCATTTTTTTTGTTTCTTTCCCAAGCATGTATAAATTTCAGCAGTGATCAGGTAGAAAGGAATGATGTCAGTAAGAAATTACCTGGACCATTTTTGTTCATATATAAAAATATCACTAAGTTCAGGAATATGAAACAAGACCCAAAGAGTCAAGTGACCTTTAATCACACTTCTCAGCAGGTTTCAATTCCAGGAAGGACTTTGTCTGTTCAAGGAATGAAACAAGAAAAGCAAAGTTGGATTTATATCACCTTTCCCTCCTAATAATCCACCACATCAAAATTAAAATTTGGTGCTTAAGCACTTTAAGAATTAAATTCTAGATATTGTTTTGAGTGTCTTAATTGTGAAGAAGGTAATTATATCTTCTATCATCATGGTATTTTTAATAAAATCCTCTTTTTCTTTTAGATGAACAATTTTGAAAATGGAGAAGAGTAGAACATACACTATTTTGACAATATATCCTGTGGGTGGGACACAGATATAGAACTGATCAGGTTCTTTTATCAAAAAATTACTTCAATGTATATTTTATAAAATGCCTTAAATGTATTATAGTAATACACTTAGCAAGTCTTTCAACTGACAGAACATAAAATGAGCTTATGCTCATCGTTGTCTGACTAGCATTGTACTATTATGATTAGCAATAATAAATATATGGAATGAATAATCATCTAAAACAGATAGTAATTTTGAATGCACATTTATGAATGTTCTAATATTTTGGGAAAGATACCCAAAATACAGCAAGAAGATATGGGAATAATCTCATTCAGGCAGAATTAGCTCTTAAAAGTATGTGTTCAAGTTTTGGTTATAGAACAAATGTAAAGC
The DNA here is from genome assembly GCA_037038555.1 of Rhynchonycteris naso. Lineage (NCBI taxonomy): Eukaryota > Metazoa > Chordata > Mammalia > Chiroptera > Emballonuridae > Rhynchonycteris > Rhynchonycteris naso. Next base: position 107,721,499 of record CM072996.1, on the reverse strand, counting down.
TTTTAGCTCTTTCAAGGACTGTAAGTTTTCTGTTTTGACCTATTTCACATTGGAGTTTAACTTCCCTATGCAGCTAAGTATCCAACAAACATTTGAATTGTTGTAAGTACATTGCCCTACAAGTGTGTGCTACTGATGTATCATGATTCTTGTGTCAGCTATACATGGCTGGTAAAGTTTAATGTATTCAATTTCAATATTCTATATGGTGACAAGATTCTTCCCTAGCATGAATAGTTGTTGGCCTATTTTTCCACAGCGTCCAACATGTCACATCGTTATAATCATATGCACACTTTGGCAACTGGCTCAAAGCTTTGCACTATTATTCATTCCTTGGGTTAACGAGGCTTGTAAGAAATGTAAAAACAACACTTCTATTTATCAAATTTGCTTTTGTCAAATGAAATACAGAGATTGCCTGCTTGTAACTCATGGGTTGGCTTTTCCTATAGGCCTCTGGCATCAGATACAGAAAATTATGAAGGTGTAAATCATACTTCGTCATGGCTAAAAGCTTTGTTACAGACATGGTATTGGCACAAAATTTAAAACTGGATTTATTTTCCATAAGTTCAGAGCCACGGCTTTCCTATCCTTTGTGTCATGCCAGATTATATCACTAGTGTTTTGTTTTGTTTTTTCTGTTTTGACATGATCTTGTGTTATGGTCCCATCTTTCAAGTTTCCCATTTAAGCTATTCTCTGGCATGCTTTTATTACATAAGAGAAATTCCAGATCTGGAAGACCATTTAAAATCCTTTGATGATCACTTTAATACTTAAGGGTGAAAATACAGCTATTCTACAAACATGGAATATTGGAAGCATTGCATGGGAATAAAAACAAAACAATAAAAATGAATTCTTCAATAGCAGTTGTTGGTTCCAGTGTGTCAAATTAAATCTATGCCTCTAAAGATAGTCATTTTTCCACTTTCAAATTAATTAAAGCCAAATTTTAACTTATATGGCAATAATAAATCTTTTGCTGTTTTTTTTATTTGTTTGGATAATAAAAAACCTTTGGATTTTTGGTGTTTTTTAATGAAAACTTTTCTCCCAAGGAAATAAATGGTAGAGAGAGAACCTATTGTTTAAGAACAAGAATTAAATTAATAAAAAGTAAACCTAAATAATTCCAACAGAGACATTTTTTCAAGTATTACTTGCTGCTCAAGATTAATTTCACATAAACTTGTTGAATAACAGTGTTTTCTTAGATGATTCAAAATAATAATTTAAGGATAGATTTCACCATCAAACTCTTTTGAGAAAATGTTGTAAAGACATGTTTTTTATTTTTCAGTTTGAATAGCCTTTTTAAACTGTGAAGTATAGAATTTAGGAATCCATGGCTCTAGGCTCCAGAAGGTCACTTGCTAGAATAACTGAGACACTATACTATACTATTTATGTGTGATATGGGCCTGTAGTAGGTGTTCAATAAATCAGTCATGTCTACCAAATGAATGAAATTGTAACCTCATTGCACTCACATATAACAAAATCAGGAGCTCTTCCAGGGTGGCAGAGCAGATTGGGAAGCAAATATTGGAAATGAAGCAGCAGAGTGCCAGACATAGAGTCTGCAGCATCTTTATCCACAACCTAGTAATTTGTGTTGAAGGAAGGAATACATGCCCAAAATAGTTAATGCTCATTTCCAAAACCCAAAACACTCAGAAAACTAAAAGTATTTTCCTTAGTTCACTTGAAGGTAAAACCGGACCTAAGCTGCAGAGATCATTTATGTTGTTTATTTATTTCACTTAGTGTAAATATTCACATGTTTTGCTGTAGAAACACTGATGTGTTTGATTACTAAGTCCTGCATCTGACCCTAGTGGGAAGCTATATAATATATAGTATTTCTACTTTAATACCTTTCTAAAATACATACAATCCTGGGTTCTTAAACATTTTCACCCCAAGGTGTGGAGCAAGGGCTTGTGACTATACATAGTTTGTGAATTATTGGAATACTTTCTGCTTATTTTCCTGTCAACTATCCTCTCCTTTCTTATGCTCAACTCACAACAAAACTTCTCTGCACAGGAGCTTCTCTTCTAGAGGGTGAATGCTACCTTCTCTGTTCTTTGATTCACAACATGAATCATTGACCCGTCATCCCTCATAGTGACTTGGTTCTCTGGGAATGGTGTTGTCTATGCTTGGTTAACATGGAAGGACACTAATACCACATGTAGCCTACAGGAGCATCCTACATGTGAGCTGGCTCACTGTGGGGCCCTCAGGGATATCACACCATATGCATGATCACACATACTCAGTGATCAGCATGTGGACTGTACAGTTTTCTCCATGGAGTTGTATGAGGATAAAACCTATCATTTGAGCTTTGTTAGTTTGAGGCATAAACCATCTGGGGATCCAAGAAAGAATATCTAGCCATGTATTTATTATTGCCACTTAGGCATACTTCTTTGGTCCTGAAGACTCCCGGTGTGTGGACTGGGTGCACATGTCAAGAAGAGCCAAGGCATAATTCTCAAAAAAAAGGTCAAGTTCTTGCCCTGGTTAAGTGTGGTACTGGCTATAAACTAGAGGGATACAAGTTTTTGACACTGATAAGCCATCATGTCTGCTCTGGACTGCTTACTCTTAAATAATTCCACAGAGAAATAGATTTTTATATTGTTTATACCAGTGCTGTTTTGAGTCTTTGTTACAATAATTATACCTATATTCTAACTATAATACTGTCTTCAGGCAATAGTTATTTGGATTTCATTGCTATACAATATTATACAAAGAAGGATCTGAATCTTTTCTTCAAAATCCTCATCTTCTTCTTTTCAAGATATTTCCATGGTATATTTCTGCCATAATCATGGATAATTGCATTCCTCCATCCAGCTTCTTACATGTATGGTTAATATTCACTCAAATTTGATCTAAGCAACAACAAATTCAAAATTCAGTATGGGTCTCAAAAAATAGTATATAAAAAAAGAACATAATACTGTGTTTCCTGTGCTTAGGATGCTTTCACTTATAAAACAATTTCAACACTTTGCTCTAAATATATTTTCCAGCATTTTTGTTTAGTATATTTATGAATGAATAAACCAATGTATACAGCTATACTTATACTCCTTAGTATCCGTATGTTTTCATTTCTGAGTGGTGGTCTTCATAAATGACACGGATAATATAGATATAAGAATGTCATGTGATTTAATTTGGTCATCCTTTAGTAAATATAAGTGGCACTTACACATTTACACTTTCTCCCTTAATAACTGCAGTGACCACATTCAAACATCCATCTGTGAAAGTTTATTGATTTTTTATTTTTTTGGCAGAGACAGAGAGAGAAACAGATAGATAGGAAGGGAGAGAGATGAGAAGCATCAGTTCTTTGTTGCAGTCCCTTAGTTGTTCATTGATTGATTTCTCATATGTGCTTTGATCGGGGGGCTACAGCAGACCGAGTGACCCCTTGCTCGAGCCAGTGACCTTGGGTTCAAGCTGGTGAGCCTTGCTCAAACCCGATGAGCCCACGCTCAAGGTGGCGACCTCGGGGTCTCGAACCTGGGTCCTCCAGGTCCCAATCCAATGCTCTAGTCACTGTGCCAACGCCTGGTTAAGCAAAATGTTTCTTTATCTTAAAAGAGATAAAACCTGTTGACTTGGACTGTTTTGATTTTGAATCAACTGAAGAAAGGAGAAGGTATTGAGTTCCTTCCAAGCATCATACATTATAGTCTTTGTTTAAATATTGCCATTTAATAAGCAAAATCACTTTCTGAATAAATGTAATAATTAGGGAACTTAGACCACAAATTTGGGAGTGCAGGAAACACAAATTTCTGATTCACTAATTCCTAAATTTAATCTGCTCTGTAGGACCCCATTCTATGAAGTAAAAGCAACTTAATCTCACTCATATTAAAAATGTTAATCTTAATTTTTTCCCAGAGTTGGCATCTGACTCTGGAAGATTTTATGGGTGTCATGGTAAGGGACATAGTGGGAGGTACCTGACCCTCAGATTTCATCTTACAGCCACTCTGATGATACCTGAAACAGCCACTCACTTTAGGCTCTAGATCTGTGATATACACACAGAATTTTAAAGATTTAGTACCAAATAAGCCTTTCATTTACTATATTTAATTGATTACATGTTGAAATAATAACATTTTAGATATGTTTGGTTAAAGATAATATGATTAAAATTAACTTCACTTATTTATTTTTAATATGACTTCAAAAAACTTTTAAATTGCATTATTTCTATTGGACAGCAGTGCTGTAGGTCTCTAATCATTTTCTTCTTCCTAACCATGAGGTTGCTTTGGTCAAGCAAAATCATTTCCATTAGCATTACACTCATTACTTTGCAGACCAGTGGAACGACTATCATGAAAAAGTTAGCTGAGTTTACTCTGGATCACTTTACAGAGTGTTGCACAGATATTGTCAAATACAAAGTTATGTATCAGCTTATCTCACTGTCTTGAAAATAAAACTCATCCTTTTCTCAAATTTCTTATTGAATTTATTGGAGTGACATTGGTTAATAAAATTATACAGGTTTCTGATGCAGAATTCTATAATACATTATTGCATTATGTGTTTGCCACCCCAAGTCAAGTCTCCCTGCATCACCATCTAGCCCATTCCTACTTTCCTCCCCCTCCCATTATATTTGAGGATGATCTAGAAAGTTCTCTTCTACAGGGTTCTGCATACACTAGTAAACTCCTTCAACAGATATTTAGAACTGAAAGTTTATTCTCTGTTCCTGACCACTAAGAAATGATCAATTTGTGTCACAAATAAATGAGGACTTATATACTTGGGGATCTCTCTGAGGGTGTACAGAAGTGATGCTATTACAAGATTAGTTACTATTTGAGTTTAGTTTATGAAAGGAAAAGTCATTCAAAGTCTCTTACAAACTAGTCTTTAGAAGGTTATAAAATGATTTAAATTGCTAGAAGTACCTGTCTCAATAAGAAGCCAACATCAAAATTAACAGTCACTTTTTTATGATGATAAGAACACAATGTGAGATCTATTCTCTTAACCAATTTTATATGTACAACACAGCATTGTTCACTACAAGCATAATGCTGTACAGCTGATCTCTAAAACATTTTTAACTTGTACAACTGAACCTGTATACCCATTCAATAACAACTCTACTTCCCTCTTTACAGGCAATCAGCATTCTATTCTCTATTTCTGTCAGTCTGGCTATTTTAGATAATTCATAGAAGTGGAATTATGCAGCACTTGTCCTTCTGTGACTGACTTATTTCACACAGCATACTGCCCTCAGGTTTCATTTGTTTTGTTGTATATGAAGGATTTTCTTTCTTTCTTTTTTTATTTAGTGAGGGGAGGGACAATAGAGACAGACTCCTGCATGTGCCCTGACTGCAATCCACCCTGCAAGTCCACTAGGGGGTGATGCTTTGCCCATCTGTAATGTTGCTCCATTGCTCAGCAACTGAGCTCTTTTTAGTGCCCAAAGTGGAGGCTGTGCAACCATCCTCACTCGGATAAACTCACTTCAATCGAGCCATGACTGTAGGAGGGGAGGAGTGAAAGGGAGGGGTGGAGAAAAAAATGGATGCTTCTCCTTTGTGCCCTGGCCAGGAATCGAACCTAGGATATCCACACACTGGGATGACACTCTACCATTGAGCCAACTGACCAGGGCCAAAGGATTTCCTTTTTAAAAGCTGAATAACATTTTAATGTATGCAAGCTTCATATTTTCTTTACCCATTCATCCATCAATAAAAGTTTAGATTGTCTCTACCTCTTGGCTATTGTGAATAATATAGCTCTAAATATGGGAGTGAAAATATCTCTTTATTAGATCCTGATATAAATAACTTTAGATAAATACCCAGAAGTGAGATTGCAGGATCATATGGCATTTCTATTTTTTATTTTTTGAGGATTCACAAATTCAAAATAGATTAAAGACTGAAATATAAAACCTGAAACTGAAAGCTCCTAGAAAAAAGTGGGGAAAGTGATATCAGTCTTGGCAATAATTTCCAGGACAGGACACCAAAAGCACAGATAACAAAAACAAAAAGAGACAAGTGAGATTATATCACACTAAAATAATTTTATACAACAAAGGAAATGGCAGAATGAAAATGCAGTCTACAGAATGGGAGAAAAATAATTACAACTCTATATCTGACTAGGGATTAATATTCAAAGAATATAAGGAGCTCCTCCAATTCAATAGCAAAAACAAAACAAATGCAAATAATCTGATCTCAAAATGGACACATGACTTGACCAGACAGTTTTCCTAAGAAGACATGCAAATGGCCGGTTGGTATATGAAAAGATAAATAAAGTCACTCTTGAGGAGGGCAAAACACCCAACAGAATGAGAGGCAGAGAAGAGGAGAAAACAGAACTGGGAGAATAATTTAATCACTGTCTTCTTTTTGGAGGAAAATCTCAAAGATTTGGAAAGGATCAGAGAGCAGCATTTTTGTCTTATCCTTTGTGTTAAAACTTGGAAATAAGGAAAAATAAAATGGAGGCTGTAGAGGAGGCAATGATTAAGGTGTTTCTCCCTGAATCTTGCTAAGACTTGCAGAAAGCAGACCCAGATAAAGACAAGAGATAGCTAATGTTTTGGAGGAAGCGGCTAATTTAAGAACAGATGTTCACAGTGAACAGGCTGAGGGGAGCAGAAACAAGTCTGTTTTAACAGAAGCGCCCCTCTCGGTCAACCAGTAAGGAAAACATGACTGCACTGCGATGAATTGAGATGACAGTTACAGGCTCCAGAGTAGTTCTCTGTCAAAAAGACAGTCATGGTCTTTTACTTTTGCATAGAACTACAGTAGTAACAGATAATTGGGAACAAAATATCTAATCCCATCCCCCCATGCTCTTCTTACCTGTGCAGGCTCAGAAAAGACATCATCAGCAGGGCAGACAATGTCAGAGTGAGGGTGGATTTCCAAAGCAAGAGCAACAGAGAGCAACAGAGGACTGGTTCAAAAGCCATCAGAGAGAGAACAACTGCCAAGCTCAAAATCAGAAAAACCAAAGTGGATGTCAGCTTCAGTGGTGACAATTGCAGGGTAGCATGCAGAAGAGAAGCTCAAAGAGTCCAGGAGCTGATGGAATATAGAAACAAAATTAGGGAGAAAAAGCAAATGGGCACAAGGCAATATTCATTTAACAAATATAAAAGCAAATACCTCTTATGTGTCATGCAAAACCACAGATGCTGAGGATGCAATAATGAAGAGCACATGGTGCTCACCTTCCAGGCGCTGATGATGGTCTAGTAGGGAAGGTAACAAATAAATAAGGCATTGCCATTTTAGGGAGTGCATAAGCATGGTACCTAACTCAGTTTGGGGAGTTAGAGAAGATTTCCAGAGTGGATATATCTAACTGATGAGTTAAATTAAGCAGGCAAAAGGATTTGTCAGGGAGGGATAAGGAAAGGCAGTGCAAGAGGCAGAGAAAGAGCAGAGCAGGGCGACATTCCAGGCCAAGGGCAGTACATGCAAAGGATTAGGATCAAGTAACAAAGAGACTGCATACAGGATGGTGAAGCCGAACATAGAAAAGGTAAAATTTATGCCATCTGGAGGGGTTTGGACTTGATCCTGATGACAAAAGGAAACTTTGGAAGTATTTGCTTTCTAGAAACACTGAAATATAGACAGTAGACATCTGGGAGGTGAGGATGAAGGCCAAAGAAGCTGTGGCAGTGACATAGGTAAGAGATATTAGTGACCAGAACTGGGATGGTGGTGGTGGCAATGGAGATAGCAGGAGGATTCTGAGATGTAGAAGTAGAAATGAGAGAATTTCTAGTCTCTTTATTCACTAATTGGATGCAAGATCCCAGGAGCCCTTAGGATTTGAGGTTCCAGCACACTTTCTGTGAATAAAGAGAGACTCATCTTAGCTCCATATCCTAAGGACCTCTGTCAGTCAGCCTATTATGTAAAATAAAGTCTATGAAAAACTCTTGGTTCCCTGGACAAAGCTGCTCTGTGTATGGAAGGAACATCAGAGGGAATCCACTGTTCTGATTTGTGACAATAACCTCTGAGAGAGAAATCAGAACATAGTCCCCTCAAAGGCAGGCCAGATCATGGCCCTGGTGGTGGTGGGGCCATGTGAAAAGCTTTTTATCTAAAAAGAATTCTATGGCGTGCCATTTTGTAATGTAATGATTAGTTTTATATTTCAAGGACTATACAACAGATGGAGCTTCTAAAACTTTATAATGACAGGTAGCACAAAACTGGATGTAGAAGACTCTAAGAGGAAAATATTGCCTGTCAACGCCAGTACCAAAGCCTTAATGGGCCGTATTGTATTTGATGAATTGCAAACATTAGTAACCATCCTGGAAATTGCAACTTACCAGAAGCACACTCACTTTGGGCAGTCTCCAGTCCAGATGTCCAATCTAATATTATAATTTTCCATTATTTTTCTAAGTCTTTTCTAATGACAACTATAAATTGAATATTTTATACTGTAAAATATCTATTTATTTTTCTCCATAACAAAATACATTCAATCTGATTTTCAATATCACATTCAAAGATGCTGACTTTACACTTAAATACAAACATTTCTAAGAATATTAAAGTGGAACAACCTTACAAATTTTGTATAGCACAATTTAAATGGAAAAGAATAAAATGGTTTTAGAAGCCATTTGGGACTGAACACTAATATTAATGGCCACATATAAATTGAGAAGCTAATGTTAACAGTATTCAAATTTGAAAATTATATTATGACATTTGATACATCTGAAACAAATGAACTTGTTCTTTCTGAGAACTTTTGGTATGTAGTTCAATCTAGCCTTCTGTAAAATCCCCTTTAGAATTTTATTCTTCCAAAGTGATTTTTTCTTTCTACTCCTTAAGATAAATACACAAAATTCACCTTCAAATAGCTTAATATATGTATTAAAATTCAAATTATTTATTTATTTATTTTTACAGGAGCAGAGAGAGAGAGTCAGAGAGAGGGATAGATAGGGACAGACAGGAACGGAGAGAGATGAGAAGCATCAATCATTAGTTTTTCGTGGCAACACCTTAGTTGTTCATTGATTACTTTCTCATATGTGCCTTGACCACGGGCCTTCCGCAGACTGAGCAACCCCTTGCTGGAGCCAGCGACCTTGGGTCCAAGCTGGTGAGCTTTTGCTCAAGCCAGATGGACCCACGCTTAAGCTGGCGACCTCAGGGTCTTGAACCTGGGTCTTCTGCATCCCAGTCCGACACTCTATCCACTGAGCCACCGCCTGGTCAGGCCAAATTATTTTTTAAATTAACTGTACCTTGAACTGTTTATAAGATACAATCTATTGGATAAATATAGGATTTGGGGGGATGGATATATATATATATATATATATATATATATATATATATAATTTGAACCAACAAAACTAGTTAGATGAAGAATAATGCAATAACTATGTTTACATATTTTCATATATGAAGTCACTATTTCACACATTACAATCTTTAGGCTGTCTCTGGGAGTATAACTAATCAAAACTCTAAAGGAAGGCTCCATAAACTTTCTCTGGAGAAAATCCTTATTGCTTGAAAGCTTTAAAATTATACTAGAAATGAAAAATAACTCCAGGAAAAATATCAGCACCCCATGAGGGATAAAAGGACTGAGCACGAGTAGTGTGGAGGGAGATGAACCCCTTCCCTGTGTCCTCCATAACTTTGCTCACCAGGGATAGATAGGGTCAATTTGCTGAATGAGGGTCAACTTTGCGCTTACCGGCCCATCAGGATCAGTCAGGTGGAGAAACTTATACGACAAAACATTTAGTTTAGTCTTTCCATATTTAGAAGAAACTGTTTTACATCATAAATTTGAAGGTTATAAAACTTAACATTGCTTTTGAAAGAACAAATGTTTACCATGATGCAGAAACCCTGAAACAAGTTGCTGAAGCAATGAAATCAACAGGGCAAGAGGTGGCAGATTGTTTGTCTAAACAGATTCTTCATTTACCTAGCTGCCTGAGCTAGGAAGTTCCATCACTAAGAAAAGTTTGGGAGAAAAGACAGGCCAAGATGTCAGAAACAAAGGCCAACTGGGAGAAAGCCCAGGATGGGCAGGAAGCATGCTGGAAGAGATTAACTTGGCACTAAGCTTGCTCTGATGGAAGCAGCCAGATAGTTAAATGTCCAAATGGGTTAGTAAGGCCAGAGGTGATACAAGCAAATGCTAGGACAGCCCATACATCAACAACTTAAAAAAAGTTAAGCAAGGAATAATCAAATCAAAATAGGTTTTGAACTATACAGGATTGACAGTTAAGGGACATATCTTAACCTTCCAGGAGATGTGACTGAGAAGGACTTATTGGGGTACAGAAACCAGGTAAATGAACCAAGGTTTTGGAAAGAACTTTTATGATAGAGAAAATTAGAGTCAGGAAAATTGGGGTACATTCTTAGTTGTATAAGATGGAAAATAGAGATATTCTGATGTGCATAAATACAGCTGAATAAAGAAAAGATTGATACAAAGTGCCACCAGAGTCTTACATCTGTTCTGAATCCCTCCTCCATCACACCCTCTATGATATTGCCAAGCCCTGTGAATTTCACCTCTGAAATGTCTCTCAGATGAATCTCCTATTTCCCTGCCTTACTACTAATGTAATTTGCTATTCTAAAAGGTGAAGTCCTAACCCCCAATGTGTCTATGTTTGGGAATAAGACCTATGAGAAGGTGATAAAGGTTAAATAAGGTCATAAGAGTAGGGCCCAGTTATCATAAATAAAATAAGAGACATTAGAGATCTCTCTCCACTATGTGAAGACACAGAAAAATGGCTACCTGTAACCCAAAAAGAGAGCTTTTATTAGACACCAACCCTGCTAGCAGCTGGGTCTTTCAGTCTTCAGAACTGTGAGAAAATAAATTTATATGGTTTAAGCCACTGAGTCTATAGCATTTGGTTATGACAGCCCAAGCAGACTAAGACAATAGGATAAAATTGAGATTCTTCCATATAGAATTCAAGGCTGCTCCTCCCAGCCAATTTTGGTATCTTTTTTATGCTGAATGTATTGTCCTGTTTGTTCCTCTAACTGTGCACTTGCCCAACTCTCCCCCTAGTTTAACTTTTATTCATTTTTTAAGACCCTATTCTAAGGTCACTCTCTGAGAGATAGATGAATGTCATGGGTTGAATTGTGTTCCCCCCAAATATATATTTTTAAGCCCTAACTTTCTGATACCTGTGAACATGCCCTTACTGGGAAACAATCATTGCAGATGTAATCAGATTTAAGTGAGATCCTACTGGATTAGGATCTCCATGATCCATTGACTAGTGCCCTTATGAGAAGAGAAAAATTTGGACACAGACATCAGGAGAATGCTGTGTGACAATGGAGGCACAAATTAGTGTTACGCTGTCACTAGCCAAGGAACACTGAGAATTGCTGGCAGCCACCGAAAGGGTGCAGAGGGGCTTGAAACATTTTCTTTCTGAGTCCCTGAGAAAGAACCAACCCTGCAGACACTTTGATTTTAGACTTCGGGCCTCCAGAACAGTGAAGGAATAATAAATTTTGGTTGTTTTAAGTCACGCAGATTGTGATACATTTTCTATGGCTGCCCTAGGAAATTAACACTATGACTAACCACCTTTTTCCTCTCTCTAGTCCCGAAAGACTAAATTGCTCCCCATATTTATCCAACAGGGCCTTGTGATTTCTCTGTTCTATGAACGAATATTGATTGAGGGCCAAGTGCTCTGCTTGATGTCGAGGATACAACAGGGACCAAGACAGATGAGTATGATGATTTCATGAAGGCTAGCGGAGGAAACAGACAAAAATCCAGAAAACAGACAAAAATAAGTGTCCATTAGAATAAAAGTTAAAAAGCAAAACAGAGATGAATTTTAAAGTGGAGAATTTAGGGCAAGCACCACCTTTCTAAAGAGGTAACATTTAAGACAAGGAAGAGTTTCTTGACAGAGTAAATAGCATGAGGTTTCTGAGTGAGGAAAGCATTTAGCTGCTTGTGAGAAATGACCCAGACCAGATTGGAGGTGGGGCAGTGTTCAGGGAGAGGCTGGAGAGAGAGGCAATCACCACACCTCGAGGGTTTTGATATTATTTTAAAGTGCTATGAATTGGATGGGATGGTGGTGGCAGGAAGGGAAACTTGAGGAGCAGGTGGGAGGTGGTGGCAGTAGTCCAGGAGAGATAACAGTGTCTTACAGGAGGATGCTGGCAGTGGAGAAATGTGGACCGATTCTAGACATACATTGGAGTAGAAGCCACAGAAGTTGCTGATGGAACAGTACATACATTTTCATCACACTTAATGCATTATGTTTAGTTTGTTGCTTATGTTTCTCTATTCCCTTTTGGACTTGATGGTTTTGATGGAAGGTATGGTCAGAATTATGTTACAATTCTTACAAAACTTAGCAAAAGACTTAGTCATCATTTATTGTAAAAAAAAAAACCACCAATAACTAAATCCCTTACTTTGTTTTGTGCAGACACAGTTTATGTCTATAAAATCTAGGTAAGCTAGAGGCACGACCATAAAATTTGGGTGATCCAGTTTACTATAGGTCAATAGTAGATGTATTCTGAAATAACTTGTGTCCAGGTTCTAAATAGATGTTTCTGTTACAATCACAAGCTATCAAAAATTACTTGAAATGAGATTGCTTTATTTTTGGGAAGAGACGGAGACTAAGTGGGTCTGAAATCATAGTTAATTTCAGTTGTTTCTTAAGTACTTTTCATTTCCCACCAGCAATGGTTTGTATAACGGGGACTTCCATTCAGCTTCTCTTTGGGTGGTCTCCTCTGGAGGGGGTTCCTCATGGCTAGTTCATCATGTTGGTACCGCCTCCTCCTTGAAGCAGAGGATGTGTCAATGTTAACAGAATCTGCAGCAAGACATAACTGGGGAGCACAAAACCAAGTGAATTGATCAATATTTCTTTCCTGTTCCACAGTGGACTGCTGATCTCAGATGACGAAGATTGGTCAAGACCATGATGCTGTAGCTCTTGCATATATTCTGCATTTAGTATTGGAATAAGGTCTGGGTTTTTCTGTGACTCTTAATAAACTAGAAAGATACCTAAAGCCTTAACACGGGACATATAAATCACCGAATATAGAGGTGAACCATTAGACGTCTTGTCCTGGTTTTATTTCATTTAGGGTAGAGGCCACAGCAGGAGGCTCATAGACCAGATCCAGCCTGCTGCTGTTCTTGTTTTCTAAGAAACTTGAATAATGGCAGATATTTAACAAATATTTTAAAATTACAAAATTGCATCTAAAATATAGTTTGGATTTTGTGCTTCCTTTGGGGGAAAAAATGATATCTAACAACACGAGACCTGTACTTGTCCTGCATGAGAGCTCAGTAGAGACCTCTTCTGTTTGCAGGCAGTGCTGCCCATGCCCCGCGGCCCCCACCAGCGCACGTCTCTTGCTTGGGACCCATATGCTTTCGTGTGTTTAACCCTGGCCTAGGGTCACTGCAACCATCTAGAGTGTCTGAAGCCTTAGTTGAGTAATGTAGGGCACCTCAGGATCATGGGTGAAAGGGAAAGGCACTGATATAGCCTGAACCGGAACAAAGGACATTAATATTCTCAGCTTTCTGCTTGTTTCAAGGCGAGAAACTGGGATTCATCCCCTATTCTAAAGACACCATATAAGAAGCCAAGTCCAGTGCAGCTGGTGTGCCATGAATCTTTACCCTCACCTTCTAGCTCCTTGCTGAAAACAACACATACAATTCAGAGCACAGACATTCAGAAACATTAGAAAGGAAATGTTTATTTACTTCCCATAGTCTCTGGAGTTTTGTCATTAGTTTGTTTTCTGAATAGGTAAATAGTTATGAGTCAGAATATCAAAACAAGAATTTTGGTGAGAAAATTTCCCATGGGAATCCCTCTATAATGTAACTTTCAGAACCATCCCTGACAAGATTCTAAATTATTCAACCCTGGGTAATTTGGGGAAATGTATTCCAGGGTCATTAGATAAGTGGATTTCAGTTTATTATGAAGGATTAGCACCATTCAATTCAGTCAAAATCTCCCAAGCAATTCAAAGTACTGAATGAGTTACGTCTCATTTCTACAACATGCGAACAAACAAACTAATGGTCTATAGTTTAAATAGTTCTTAAAGTAAAATTTAAGAATTGTTATCACTTCTATAAGAAGTCTTTATTTTTATCAGGCTAAAAATGGTGTAAATAATGATTTCAGTAATATTTTAAATCTCACTGAAGATGAAAAATGCCAATTTCTCTCTTTTCTCATCTTTTCTAATACTTTATCAGTATGGGGGAAATGGCAGATAAAAATCACAGTCAGGAAGACAGAGAGTGACAGTGATCTAGTAATGATTAGAGAGAAAGAGAAAGACAGAAGGGATGGGTAAAGAAAGAAGGCTAGAGGAAGGAAGGAGAGAAATCCAGGTAGGACTGTTTTCTCTGCACCTTCTTAAATCCAGAATCAATAAGAAACAAGAAGTACAAGCCAACAAACTCCCTTGCTCTTATGCTGAGGTTATCATAGCCAAATTTGAATATGAGTTTTCTGGTTTGCTAAGTTTTAATACAACTCTACCATTAGTAGAGTTAGATGGAGTGATTACATGGATAAATTTAGAGCATTAAACACCCCAATCATTTCCCAAACTATTAATAAGGAACAGAATGAACTAATTTTAGTTTCACTTCTACTCTGTTCTGATTAAGTCTCAATCAGGGCCAATTAGATTAGTAATTTAAAGCCAGATGTGAAGCCATTCTCGCTTGGGATTTGTCCCTCATGGAGTCTATATATTGCCTGCCTTTAATGGAAAAGTTCGGCTTATCCAGATAATCTTTGTTCATCAATACAGGAGGATCATTCATTGAGCAATGATGTGCTAGGTACTCAGGATCCAGAATATCCTACTCGAATGGCCTCAAATCTGCTTCAAAGATTAATCATACCTCTTTCCTAGTGTGTTCTGTGCTGCTGATCTATACTCCTCTAAGCTTATGGCAAGGGGTACTAAAGGGCAGCTGTTCGTTGGAACTTAGACATGTCACTTGGGATGTATATACATGCCGCGAGCTCTCTTATTTTGCACCATAGACCCATAGCTGGGTGGCAGCAGTCACAGGCCATGGTTAAGTGGTTATCTGTTTCTGACCTCAGTACATTCAGCCACATTACTCAAAGGAGTTCAAGGATTTTGTACTTTAACCTGACTTAAAACTAGCTCATTTAGAAACCCCTGATTAGGCTCTCCGAGGAAGTTTCTTCTTCATTGTGCTGGGTAGCTCCTGGCTTTGCCCTCTGAGACATTCTTCTAACCCGTCATCCTCCATCGTAACTTCTGGTGCATTGGAGAATGTGTTGCTCTCAGGAGATGTAATCAGGGTTGTTCTACAGGTTGAGCTGACACAGATTTATTCATGCTAGGCCACTTAATGGTATATTTGTCAAGCCAGGAGCTTTAAAGCTATTCCATTCAATAGTATTTGATATATATTGATGCCCATAGTATTTGGTCCTCTATTCGAATGTTAATCTCAGTCTGTGTAAATGTTCTTGGTAAGCCTGCTTTGATTTTGCAATCCCCAACATAAGACTGATACTTTATGGACAAAATTGCTCCTTCAGCTTCATCCATTACATCAGTATGTCAGCCAGCAGGCAGAGGAAAAAGAGAGGGATGGAGATAGCTCTTTCTTTAGGTGACAGTCTAGAAAAAGAAAACATTACTTCTGCTCACATGCCATTGGCCAGAACTTTGGATGTGTAGATTTTTTGCTGGGCATCCCACATTCTTAGCTAAAAGTTCTGTTACTGAGGAAGAGGGGGAGAATGGATATTGGAGACCACTAGCAGCCTAACACAGTCCTCTCCTTTCCAAATTCTCAGTTACAGCCCTTCTCAGTTACAGCATCAACCTCAAAGTCCATGGCCTTGGGGTAATATGAGGTCCCCTCTATTAGGTTAATGTAGCTTGTGATTGTCCAGGGATATGACAACTGAAAAAAGCAATTTGTCTCTTTCCTTCACACCCAAAATCAATTGAAAATGGAGTTGATGGATGAGATATCCACAGTTAAAACGCTCAGTCAAAACAGAAAAAGATTGGAAATCTTAGAGCAGTCACTGGTTTTTTAGC
This sequence comes from Rhynchonycteris naso, assembly GCA_037038555.1. NCBI lineage: Eukaryota > Metazoa > Chordata > Mammalia > Chiroptera > Emballonuridae > Rhynchonycteris > Rhynchonycteris naso. The sequence continues at coordinate 107,705,273 of CM072996.1, read as the reverse complement.
AATCATCAAATCTTGTTGAGGCAGATATTACAAAAACTTTGCAGTCTGGCAACTTGTTTAGTCCTTGGTTAGTTTATTTAGAAACCTCTGATTTGGCTCTTTGAGAAAATTTCTCCTTTATTGTGCTGGCTGGTTCCTGGCTTCATCCTCTGGGACATTCTCCTTACCCGTCATCCTCCATGGTAACTTCAGGTGAGCGATGGAGCATGTGTTGCTCTGGGGAGCTGTACTCAAGGGCTGCTCTACAGGTTGAGCTGACACAGGCTTTTCATGCTAGATGTATGGTTTCTTTAGCAATACCTATCCCTCAAAATTTTACCAGGCGTATCATCTCGTGGCTTATAGCATTTTTATAAATAAGTAGCCAGTAGCAAAGATACTCTCTTGTCAAGTGTCTTACACCTGAGAATCTTTTTATGTTTGTTTTATTAACTGGCATCTCACATTCTTAGCCTTTTCCCATTCTCCTCATGTTATAATTGGCCTCCTCGAGGCCATCCACAACAATAGGGTTGATTGGGAAGGCTGCAACATTAATCTGATCACTGCCTATGGGCTGTATTCCCTGACTGAAGTAAAGATGCTCGAGAGAGGCTTACAGGGGGCCACAGTATTCAGCCCTAAAAAGTCTTCATCTTTAGAGCCACTTCTTATCCCTGTTTCAGTTTTGAATACAAAATTAATTCATTTTTTAATGATGCACAATCCAAATTACTAGATACTTTGTTCATTTGGGTGGAATGCTACATGCAGAGAAAAATTTGCTTAAATTTATGTGAGCATTTCAATCTATGATCACAAATGTTCTAGTTCTAGCATGAGTCCCTCTTCTTTCTAGGTCTGTGCTTAAAGCCTCACACAGCAGCATTATGAATTTTTTCAACAACCTCTAAGACTCACAGGCCACGTTCATATGTGTTCTGCCTTCTAAGATATCAGAGGTCTCAGTTTCCATAAATGCGTTTCCAAAAAATAACAAGCCACCTACTTTCGAGCTTCTTAATAGCTGTGTCCTTTCCAACTTCCGCTCAACCCTCAAGCCAATACCACATAGAGTGATTCTATTTTGGCAACCCTGATTCTAGTCTCAAATTATAAATTAGTTAGGCTATAGATATAGTTGTCACAGAATTCCAAAAAGCAGTAGTTTAAACAAGATAGTTTATCTTTATCTCCCAGAACAGTCCAGGTAAAAGAAGTCCAGTGCAGATAAGGTGGCTCTGACAATGTCCACTTAGCAGTTCGGGATGACCTTTTCAGCTCATCAGAATCATGTTCTAACCCCTGAGAAGGGGAAACTAAAAGAGAAAAAGTATACACTCTATTCTCTTAAAAGCATGGCTTGGGAGGTTTGCATCACTTATGCTCACATCACATTAACCAGAACGTACTCACATGACCATACCTCACTGAGGGCTTTTTCTGGACAGCCATAATGCCAGCTAAAAATGATGGTACCATGGGAAAAAAGAAGAGTGAACAAATATCAGGAGAATACATGTGGTATCAGCCAGGGTGAGCAATTGTAGGGCTAGATGGGAGCAGTGAGAAAGAAAGCATTGCCATTCATCTGCTTTGCAGACACTGGTGACTTTCCTATTCACTGAATATCTAACTATTCCCTCCTTCCCCTCCTTAAGAACTGAATAGCCGAGCATGAACTTAAATGGTATGTATGGAATCCAAAGTGGCAGAGCAGTTTTGAAGAACTTCTGTTTTGTTTGGCAGAGATAATTGGCCTACAGGAAAGATCAGCATGTATTGCTTGGTCTTGAAGATTTTATAACATTTCCCTAGACCACAAAATGAATAGGACAACTGTGAAAAGAATACTAGAAATTACAGAAGCCAAAGGAGTGCCTCTTAAATAAACATTTATTAATTTTCCTAGTTCTAGACTTGCTACCTAGAAAAACTCTCTTCTTGTCTTTGTTTCTACAATGGTCTTTCACTGAATTCACATGGAAAGAACAGAACCTCTAAATCTAGAGTCAAATCTCCTTGACTGCAGTCAAAACTATTGTGGTAATTGCCCCCAAGGCATGTCCTACTAGACCTAACAAGGTCATGGGTTAGGAATTCCAAGTACAACTCTTCAGACTGAATCAGATTTTCACATTGCAGACTAAATGGCAGTGTTCAAACTCTGGAGCTCATTAATTTCACTATGAATAAAATCAGATTTGACTACTGGCTCAATTTTAATATAAAGAAGTGCACAATCCTTGGGTCAGACAGACTGTGTTTCAAACTGGGCTCTGAGATATATGTCTTAGTCATTTGCTTATATGTAAGGAAGGAGACATTAGTTTTCTTCTCTCTTGAAGTTTCTAGTTATGGCCTTATCTTCCACTGCTAGTTCCGTTTTTTAATTTTTTTAAATTTTTTACAGGGACAGAGAGAGAGTCAGTGAGAGGGATAGATGGGGACAGACAGACAGGAACAGAGAGAGGTGAGAAGCATTAATCAGTTTTTCGTTGCCATTGCGACACCATAGTTGTTCATTGATTGCTTTCTCACATGTGCCTTGACCACGGGCCTTCAGCAGACCAAGCAACCCCTTGCTGGAGCCAGCAACCTTGGGTCCAAGCTGGCGAGCTTTTGCTCAAGCCAGATGGGCCCGCACTCAAGCTGGCGACCTCGAGGTCTCGAACCAGGGTCTTCCGCATCCCAGTCCGAAACTCTATCCACTGTGCAACCGATTGGTCAGGCTGACTGCTAGTTCTTTATGTGTGTGTGTATTCCCTTTTTTAAGTCTGTTTTTCTATATTTCAAATCACATGGATATTTAGGGACAATAATTGAACTTAGTAGGCCTATAGGCGGTTAAATAATATGGCGTGTAAAATTGCATAGGAGGGTGCCTAAGAGTAAAATAATAACTGTTATTATTGTGCGTGTATGAAATAAACAAATCAATAAAATATCACCTTCATAAGAAATGGTACAGATTTGTGTGTGTGTGTGTGCATGATGTTAAAATGAAAATTGTTCAAATTAACACAGGGGTACACCAGACATTATTTTTCTTTAAAAAGGACCATGATACTCTGTTTCTCTTCAGATCATATAAATCTTTTGCTTTTTGTTAAAAAGGACCTGTGATCGAGAAATACTGCTTTATCTCGCCTAGAACCCCACCTTTCTCTTGCACTATACTTTTCATATAATAAGTAAGTAGCTAATAAATATTTGATACTTCTTAAAACAAATGTACTAATGTGCAGATTTTTAATAAGTCAACCTTAAGACTTTCTACTATTAATATGTTAACATATTGATATTGATAACATTAATAGCCATCTTCCAGGCATCATTACAAGTATGTCAGACATTTTCTCACTTATTTTTCAAAATTGCATGTATTATTAGGCCTCATCTCTATTTTAAAAATACATAAACTGGTGCTCAGAGAAGTTAGCTGATTTCACAGGAGCATATGCGAGTACCTAGGGAATGAAGAAAACTCAGGTCTGTTGACCCTCATACTTATTCTTTTAACCAAAATAATCTCCCAAAAAACTAAAAAGCATGTGTGAAAATAACAGAATAGCTACATAATGGCACTATTTACACTAATTACATGATCTTTGACCTTTACCTCTTAGGCCAGACTGGGAGCAGGTATTCTGGCCTCACTTTCTCAGACAAGGCAGGCATGTAGCCTGGAATTCACCTGCAGGGAGACGTGGTGATCAGAATTGTCAAGTATATCTTGCTGACTCTTTTGGCTTTGCCTTGTAGTTTCAATTTTATTTTGATCTAAAGTGAGGGAACAAAAGAGGGGGGAAATATTAAAAGAAAAAGATAGTTATAATACTCATCATTCTTTTATTTCTAGTGCCAGTCTTCAAAAGAAAATGCTTTCTATTCATCTTCCCTTGGCTGACATATGCAGAGGGTGGCCAGGCATCAGAGTGAGTAAATGCACAAGAGAGCCCTGTGGATGATAAAAAGGGGGTTCCAACGTGCTGATAGACCAAAGGAAAATTACAGTTAATGTTTTTAGATGCAATTTCAGAAGGCTATCATAAACATGCTTTTAGACCCTTTGGAGGAAAATTTCTTATTCAGTTAAAACATTCAGAAGTGGTAGCCTACAGTTCCTGCTGTGGCAATGTTTTAGTTTTCTGTTGCCACATAACAAGTGACCAGAAATGTAGCTTCTGTAGGTCAGACATCTGGGGTCCCAGGGTCTCACGGAGTGCAATCAAGGTGTTGCCTGAAGTTGCAAACTCATTTAAAACTCAGGCTCCTCTTTCTAGCTCTCGTCCTTTTTGGTATCATTCAATTCTTTATAGTCATAGCACTGAGGCCCTCAGTTTCTGGAGGTCATTCACATAAAAGTATAGAAAACATTTTAGTGATCATAGATTTGTGCCTTGTCTTGGTTGCAGTGGTGGCTTCACAGATGTAAACATATATTAAAATTGATCAAATTGTATACCTACAATAGGTGCAGTGTTTCATGTGTCAATTGCTTCAATAGCTTTTAAACAATGAATATAATGCAGTGGTTCTTAACCTTTTTTGAGGTACCAAACCCACCAGTTTCATATGCGCATTCACCAAACCCTTCTTTAGTGATAAATAAAATATGATTTTTTTTCCAAATTCAAGACATAGGTATATGTTTTTTTACTGGTGCACAAAATGAGCTGTGCACGAACATCACCTTGCTCAATGAACAAAACCAACAAAGTGCATGAACTCACAACAAATTACGGTATTACTTTATTCTGGCCTCCGCGGCAGAGGCTTCTCCGAACCCCTGAGACTGACTCATCGAACCCCTAGGGTTTGATAGAACCCAGGTTAAGAACCACTGATATAATGGAAGAGTGACCAAGGTGCAGCCTATACTGAAGTGTTCCTGCGATGAAGAACTGAGATGCCCTTAGCTAGTCACAGTGGAAACAGACTTATTATGAGAAAGACCTTTCCCTGACCAAGTCTTACATGCCTTGTACTGGATGAGACTCTGTATATATATTCATTATCTTATAAAATTGTCACAATAATTGCAATACAGTAACTTTGGGTGGTTCAGGTCACTCTTTTCATAAAATAAGTGCTTTGAGACAATACATACAAAAAACTTTAACAACCATTAGTCCTAAGTAGAGATCAGTCATGTTCTAAAAGATACCACACACAGCAAGGGCCTCTGATCTCTGATTTATAGAGCACTACCAAATAAAACAAGCTGGTTTGATGATTCAAATCTTCTAGCATAGGATATATCTATGAATTTCTCTGGTTCAAAAAGCAAAATATTTAGGGAAAAGAAAGAAAGAAATTTCTCTTTCCTGTTACTTAAGGCCACAAATTACAAAATGTCTATATCCAATGGAAGACACTTTACAGAATAAATTAACTTAACGTTGTGCCCCCACTATGTAGGCCAGCAGGTGGCAAGGTCATTGCTCTCCACTAGCGGGAGAAACCACCTTGAGATGGAGATAGGGACAGATGTCAAGACCTGAAGTAATATTGACTTGGATCAGTAAATTTCCGCAGGGGTGGATGAGTTATTTGAACGAGGAGCAGCATCGGAATCAGAGCAGCACTTTTGAAGAACTGCTGCAAGGCAAGAATGGAATGGTTGGGAGGATTGGGTGCTGCCATAATTACATCTTAATCAGGACTGAAACTTGATGGAATAAAATCAGACCAGTGAGATGAGCCTTGACTCTGGAAATCTTGGTTATGCAACTCTTGGGCATCTCTGAGCCCCAGACTAGGATGGCTAATTTTTGATCCAAGTAAAACTATATAAAGCAGCATGGCTTATGGAATTTCTCTGATAGATTATGCAAACAGCAGGCACAATAAGAAGATGTAGGAAGCTGGCTTGATATGTATACCAGTTTAATCTACCCATACTTTAGCATGGCACAAGAGAAGATATTTCAGAACTTTATCAAGACTGATTTCTTAAAAGTTATTTCTTCCCTTAAATTCCATATTTATTAACAAATTTTAAACTGATTATGCAATAAAGACAATCACTGAAATGGTTAATGTGCACAGGCTTAGAACATTTTGAGAACTGAAGGAAAGTTAGTAATTGAGGAATGACAGTTTCACAAATTTGTGAAGATAAAACTTTACAATTATTTTTAAGAATGATAATTATAATTATATTATTTATTTAGAATTTATTTGATTATAATTATAGCCCTATAGTCATAATACATGATATGGTTACATAATTTTATAATTATTATAGCATTAAAATGTTTTTAAAATAATAAATCAAATATGTAAAATAAGGTGCTCATGTTGCTTTTTGGTCTTTGTTTCCAGTGAGCTCTAATATTTTCATGCAGTAGTAAAATTGTTAATATAGAAAAAGTACATGCAATATTGGATAATTTCACTGGCTACTCAAGAATGTAGCCAATACAAGTAAAGAAGAGTGCTTAGAAGAAAAACAGAAGATTTTTTAAAATGTTTACTTTATTGACTTTAGAGACAGAGAAAAGGAGAGAGAGAGAGAGAGAGACAGGAACATCCATTCGTTTCTGCTGCACTCTGACCGGTGATGGAACCAGCAAACTCTGCACTGTGGGACCATGCTCTAACCAACTAAGCTATCTGGCCAGGGCTTAAACAGATATTTTAAAATTTTTAATTGTTGTATCATTAGGCAAAGTCAAGCTATTGCAAATTATTTGACCTAGAATGTACTCATTGGAATCTAATGCAAAACTATCATCAATGATAACATTGTTATAGCATCAGGTTTATTAAACACGCAGCATTCTTTGGAGTAAATAATGGAAATACATCTACATTTAAATGCTCCAGAACACCCTTTGTCTTGAGAGACAAAATCCAGCAATGCAGTTTGGAGCCTTGCAAACATGTTACTAAGCAGGTGTAACATATTTGAACAGGCTGAATTCATCCCTTTTGATCTCACTTGTTTCAGATTTCTTATTTTCTGCAGTGTAAAATTATATCAAATCAACAAATAAGATAAAAATATGAAAAGGTCAAGAATCTCATTCAAGTTGGGCACAAAACCAGTTTTCAAAATTTAGTAAAATTAAAATCAAAATAACAAAAATGATGCATCAGATGTATCAAAAGATGTTTCTAATAGAGCTTGGTTCTATGGGGCAAACTTTGAATTTTGCATACACCTCCTGGCTAAGACAGTTTCATACATTGCCAGACTTTGAGTTTCTGTTGGCTTTTGTCATTGCATTTAGAATATTTGTTTATATATTTGACCATTTTAAACATGCTGACCTCCTAGAAGATGGGGCTACTTCTTACTTAGGTGTTATCTCTGGAACACTCAGTAAACATTTGTTGAATGCATTGATTCCTTGAGGTTCAGCTACTCGAGGCTCAATTTGTTACCAGTTATAAATATTTAAAAGCAATTCAAAGACTTGTCACAGACTCTTCTAAACAAGTGTTGAATGAATACAACATTTGAGCTGCCTGAATGCATGGTATTATTTTTTAATGTAAACATATTTTTCATGTATGAATTTCATGAATCAACCAAATTTCTATTTCATTTTCTCTCTCTTCTTTTACACACACACACACACACACACACACACACACACACACACACCACTAAGTACAACTGGACAATATAATAAAGCCATTAAAATATTCAGTGGTGCATATAAGGATGGACAAAAGTAGCTTTTGTGAGTATGTGAAACATAGTTTATTCCTGTATTATTTATTAATTATTGTATTATTTTCCATTTCAACACTATAAACGTACTTTTGCCACATCGTGCATATAAGAAGCCATTAGTGTATATTTAATATGTTGATGCTCTGGATTTGTGATAAAGGCTCCCATCTAAGGATAAAGAAGTAATAATCATACCACATTCTGCCATTATGAAGAGTCAGCAAGAAATTAAGCCAGATATATCTAGGCTTGCTATAGGTTGTTTTGAGTTGGTCTTTCTACCTTCCTGATACCATGACAGCATGAACTGGCTTCAAGATGCTATAAGAAAAATGGAAAGGGAAGAGACAGGATATACTAGTTTTCCATTTTTGTTTAACGGTGACAAACTTAATGGCTTACAACAACCTAAACTTCTTATCTAGCAGGAACCAGAGACAAGCCAGCTGAGTCCTACAAGATTGAAATAAAGGTGTTATCAAGACTGTGTCCTCATCTGGAGGCTCAACTAAGAAAATATTTACTTTCAAGCCTCCTCATAGAGTTTGCAACATTCGTTTCTATATGATTGTAGTATTGAGGTCCCCATTGTCTTGCGTACTGTCTTTTATTTTATTTTTGTATTTTTTGTATTTTTCTGAAGTGAGAAGTGGTGGAGGCAGAGAGACAGACTCTTGCATGCGCCCTACCGGGATCACCGCCCCCCCCTGCATGCCCACTAGGGGGTGACGCTTGACCCATCTGGGGCGTTGCTCCAGAGCCATTCTCAGTGCCCGAGCCAACTTTGCTCCAATGGAGCTTTGGCTGTGGGAGGGGAAGAGAGAGACAGAGAGAAAGAAGAGGGGGAAGGGTGGAGAAGCAAATAGGTACTTCTCCTGTGTGCCTTGGCCGGAATCGAACCTGGGACTTTCACTTGCTGGGCCAACACTCCATCACTGAGCCAACTGGCCAGGGCTGCGTATTGTCTTTTAGAACTGCTTCTGGCTGCTAGAGGCCATTCTCAGGGGCATAGTTGTGGCCCCTGCTATTGGCCCTGTCACACTGCCAACTTCTCTGCTTTCAGGAAGGGGAGGCCAGCTCCTTTTAAGTACTAACCTGATTAGTCCAGTCCCATCCAGATGGCTCTTCTTTGTAGAACTTGAAGTCTACTAATTAAAAACATACTCAACTCCTGCCCTGGCTGGTTTCTCAGTTGGTTAGAGCATCATCCAGAAACACCAAGGTTGTGGGTTCGATCCCCAGTCAGGGCACATACAAGAAGCAACCAATGAATGTACAACTAACTGGAACAACAAACGAATGCTTCTCTCTCTCTCTGTCTCTCTCTCTCTCTCCTCTCTGAAATCAATCAATCACTAATAATAATGATAATAATAATAAAATCTAGAAAGGCCTTACAAAAGGGTCAGGAATCTATATATATGAGAGGTGTCTTTGAAACTCTGTGAGTTCAGTGAGAGGTTGTCTGAGAAGGGAAGACAAGAATCTTATTTCTCATTGTAGTCCTACCCTTGTTTTGTCATTGGACAAGAACAAAGCAGGGTAGGGGAGTTCCTGGGAGGGTTTGGTGCAAGCACCCTGAAGTTTGTGGGTATATATAAAAATCATTCTTTGTGCCAGCACATTTCCTGCAAAGGCAGAAGATTTGAGGGAATAAGCAGAGAAGTAATAACAAATGTCAGTGTGGTTTGTGTTAGAAGAGAATAAAGTCACCCCATTCCCATTCTCCAAGGTTCCCACTCTGAGGGACATGGGAGCATGAACTACTTGAGAGAGACTAAATAAAGAAAGACAAGGTTGACCCTCTTTGAAGGGCCTCATTAGCTGAGGAGGCTGAGAGCTGCAATCCTTCCCCAGAGAGCCATGCATGGAATCTCCATGGAGATAGGTATATCAGAAGAGCCAATAGACTTGACTTGAAGGGTGGGTGGTGAACACACAATACAGCACAGAGATGTGTTATAGAATTGGGCAGCTGATACTTGTATAATGACGCTAACCAGTGTCACCGTAGTAAAACAGAATTAAAAAATGGAAAATAAATAAAGTAAAATAAAGAAGAGCCATTAGAACCAACCTGAGCTTAACTGAGATCTTGGTTCCCTCCCCACCACCAACAGGTGACCAAAAATTACTCTAAAAGATCCTGTCTCCCCTAATTCTCCTCCCAATCTCTCGAGCTGGGTGAAATGAGCTTTAAAATAGAAAAGGGAAGGAGAAGTCCCCTTTTCCCACTCCAAATCTTTCAAGCCACAAACCTGGCCTGCTGAAGAGGGGGAAGAAGTATGGGTAGGAAGGAAAACAAATGAGCTTTAAACCGATATGAAATGAGAGACTGAAACAGACCTGGACTTTAGGGAAAGGGAGGGCACATTTCCAAGATGTCCTTAAGAAACAGGGAAATGACATTTAGCAGCATGACTAAAAACAGTGACTGGAGAAAAATAAAAATATTTCATGTTTATAACTCATGTTGAAGCTCCTTGATAAAAACAATTATACATATATTTAAATTTTCCCTGGAGCTTCCAATTTTTTTTAAAGTTCAAAACGAAAAATTTCCCCCATGGCTCCCAATTTCCCAGAAAACAAATGATACCACTAAGTTACATAGTAGAGTGAATTAGATCCAGATAGATTTCCCAGGAGCAGGTTCTGATACGGAGGGCTAAGATGAAATCAGTGCACAGGATATGGTAGGAGGATGGTGAAGAAAGGATGCCACTAAAATTGATAATTAAGGAAACAGCCAAAAACATTTCTGGATGGAAAAGAATAGAGTCTGAAACATTTGACTGGTATAAGCGAGACATTCAAATGAGGGCCTAAAATTTGTCTCTGAATATAGCTATTATCTCATGTTATACTCAGCATTTTAAAATAATATGAAGATACATCTGAAAATGCAAAAGCATTTCACAAGTACTCCAAAGAAGCCAAGAAACCATGGCAACATGGCGGATTTTGTATATCCCCTCTAAAATAAGTTGACTCATTATGAGGTTAAAAAAGTAGTCCCGCCTGACCTGTGGTGGTGCAGTGGATGGAGCGTCGACCTGGGAACACTGAGGTTGCCAGTTCAAAACCCTGCACGGGTCTGGTCAAGGCACATATGGGAGTTGATGCTTCCAGCTCCTCCCCCTTTCTCTCTCTCTCTCTCTCTCTCTCTCTCTCTGTCTCCTCTCTAAAATGAATGAAATAAAAAGAAATTATTTAAAAAAAGTAGTCCCCATGATACTCAGTCATCTGAATATAATTGTAACAAATGTAAATAGTGTCTATAAAACTTAATGGTGAGAAGAGGTAAATCCTCTAATTGCTTTTTTTTTTTCGCATTGCTTGTTCCACTGATACCCATGCCATTTTGAATTCCCACGGTATATAGTGAACTTAATATGTATGTTTGTGTGAATATGTGAGTGTGTAGTTGTAAGTCATCACAGAATATTAATCATAGTATAAACCTTTAGAACAATTTATCTTCAGCTTTAGCCAAGCAGTAATAAGGTCAAATTAACATCAGAAGAAACTGATCTCTTCCAATTTAACAATGAAAGTATTAACTATAATAGTAAACAGCACATCCATACGCTGGAGAAAACCACATGTCCCAACAGAAGGAATAGTAGGCTACAAAGAACTAACTCAAATTTGGTGGTTTGGCACATGGGTAACTAGAACAACAAAAAGAACATTTGGATGCTAAAATAACTTTTAAGACATAGCATCTTTGAAATCAAATTTTCTTAATCTTCTTGGTTTTAAGACAACTTATGCAAAATTTCAGTCTTTTGCAATGAATGCTTTAAATATTTGAAATAATTACTTCAACTACAACTACATTGCTGAGAATTCATGTCCACTATGTATTTTGTGCATGTCCAACAAAATATGAAGGTACATAAGATGAGTGTGGTAAAAAGACAAGCCACTAATGAATGGTAGGCCCTCCAGGACTGCTTGGCAATGCAATTGAGATTAAATGGCATGCATTATGTATGATTTTAAAATATGATTAGCTGTGTTCTAAGATTTATTCTTTTGCAAGTGCAAATGTACATTTTATAAGAGACTTGGCTGTCTTATTTGTTTCCTAGGATGTAGATTTTCTCCTTTATTTTTGGTAATTGAGAAGTTATTAAAAGCTTATGTTATATGTAAAAAATATATTATACACATGTGTACATATATACATGCATATTTATGTGTGTAAATACTTGCCACGTAAAGAACACTTTTGGAAGGTAAGAAACTGGTAGGAGTTTTTTTTTTTTTTTTTTTTTTTTTTTTTTTAATATATATTTTATTATTATTAATTCTAATGGGGTGACATCAATAAATCAGGGTACATATGTACAATGAAAACATCTCCAGGTTATCTTATCATTCAATTGTGTTGCATACACATCACCAAAAGTCAAATTGTCCTCTGTCACCTTCAATCTGGTTTTCCCTGCGTCCCTCCCCTCCTCCCTATCCCATTCTTCCCTCCCTCCCCCCATCCCATAACCACCACTCTCTTGTCCATGTCTCATACCCTCACTTTCATGTCCCACCTATGTATGTAATCGTGCTGTTCTCAGTTTTTCTTTTTTTCTGATTTACTTATTTCACTCCGTATAATGTTATCAAGGTACATCCATTTTGTTATAAATGATCCGATGTCATCGTTTCTTATGGCTGAGTAGTATTCCATAGTATATATGTACCATAGCTTTTTAATCCACTCGTCTTCTAACGGACACTTGGGCTGGTTCCAGATCTTCGCTATTGTGAACAATGCTGCCACGAACATGGGGGCGCATTTCTTCTTTTCGAACAGTGCTATGGTGTTCTTAGGGTATATTCCTAAAAGTGGGATAGCTGGGTCAAAAGGCAGTTCGATTTTTAATTTTCTGAGGAATCTCCAAACTGTTTTCCACAGTGGCTGCACCAGTCTGCATTCCCACCAGCAGTGCAGAAGGGTTCCCTTTTCTCCACATCCTCGCCAGCACTTATTCTGTGTTGTTTTGCTGATAAGTGCCATTCTGACTGGTGTGAGGTGATATCTCATTGTGGTTTTAATTTGCATTTCTCTAATGATTAGTGATGTTGAGCATTTTTTCATATGCCTATTGGCCATCTGTATGTCCTCTTTGGAGAAATTTCTATTCATTTCTTTTGCCCATTTTTTGATTGGATTATTTGTCTTCCTGGTGTTGCTTTTTATAAGTTCTTTATAAATTTTAGTTATTAACCCCTTATCAGATGTGCTGTCAAATATGTTCTCCCATTGTGTGGTTTGTCTTTTTATTCTGTTCCTATTGTCTTTAGCTGTGCAAAAACTTTTTAGTTTGATATAGTCCCATTTGTTTATCTTGCCTTTTATTTCAGTTGCCCATGAAGATAAATCGGCAAATATACCGCTGCTACAGATGTCGGAGAGCTTGCTGCCTATGTTTTCTTCTAAGATGTTTATGGTTTCACGGCTTACATTTAAGTCTTTTATCCATTTTGAGTTTGTTTTTGTGAATGGTGTAAGTTGATGGTCTAGTTTCATTTTTTTGCAGGTAGATGTCCAATTTTCCCAACACCATTTGTTAAAGAGGCTGTCTTTACTCCATTGTATGTTCTTTCCTCCTTTGTCAAATATCAGTTGTCCATAAAGCTGTGGGTTTATTTCTGGGTTCTCTATTCTGTTCCATTGATCTATGTGCCTGTTCTTATGCCAGTACCAGGCTGTCTTGAGTATAATGGCCTTGTAGTAAACCTTGATATCAGGAAGAGTGATACCTCCTGCTTTATTTTTTCTTTTTAAGATTGCTGAGGCTATTCGTGTTCTTTTTTGGTTCCATATAAATTTTTGGAATATGTGTTCTATATCTTTGAAGTATGTCATTGGTATTTTAATTGGTATTGCATTGAATTTATAAATTGCTTTGGGTAATATAGACATTTTAATGATGTTTATTCTTCCTAGCCATGAGCACGGTATGTGCTTCCACTTGTTTGTATCTTCCTTGATTTCTTTTATCAATGTTCTATAATTTTCTGAGTACAAGTCCTTAACCTCCTTGGTTAAATTTACTCCTAGGTACTTAATTTTTTTGGCTGCAATAGTGAAGGGGATTGTTTCCTTAATTTCTTTTGCTGATATTTCATTGTTGGTGTATAGAAATGCCTCTGATTTCTGAGTATTAATTTTATATCCTGCCACCTTGCTGAATTCATTTATCAGGTCCAGTAGTTTTTTGACTGAGACTTTAGGGTTTTCAATATACAATATCATATCATCTGCAAATAATGACAGTTTTACTTCTTCTTTTCCAATTTGGATGCCTTTTATTTCTTCTTCTTGTCTGATTGCTGTAGCTAGGACTTCCAGAACTATGTTGAATAAGAGTGGTGAAAGTGGGCAACCCTGCCTGGTTCCTGATCTTAAGGGGATTGCTTTTAATCTTTGTCCATTTAGTATGATGTTTGCTGTCGGTTTATCATAGATGGCCTTTATCATGTTAAGGAATGATCCCTGTATTCCCACTTTACTGAGAGTTTTGAGCATGAATGGGTGCTGGATTTTATCAAATGCCTTTTCTGCATCTATTGAAATTATCATGTGATTTTTGTCCTTCCTTTTGTTTATGTGGTGAATCACATTGATTGATTTGCGAATATTGAACCAGCCTTGCCTCTCCAGGATAAATCCCACTTGATCGTGGTGTATGATTTTTTTCATATATTGCTGGATCCGGTTGGCTAATATTTTGTTGAGAATTTTTGCGTCTAAATTCATCAAGGATATAGGCCTATAATTTTCTTTCTTTGTGTTGTCTTTGCCCGGTTTTGGGATCAGAATTATGCTCGCCTCATAAAAGGAGTTTGGAATTCTTCCTTCCTCTTGAATTTTTTGAAATAGCTTCAGGAGAATAGGAGTTAGTTCTTCTTTGAATTTTTGATAGAATTCACTTGTGAAGCCATCAGGCCCAGGACTTTTCTTTTTTGGGAGTTTTTTGATAACTGTTTCGATCTCATTTGCTGTAATTGGTCTGTTTAGGTGTTCTGATTCTTCCAGATTGATTTTTGGAAGGTTATATGATTCAAGAAATTTGTCCATTTCACCAAGATTGTCTAATTTTTTGGCATATAGTTCTTCATAGTATTTTCTTACAATGCTTTGTATTTCTGTTGTGTCAGTTGTTATTTCTCCACTGTCCTTTCTAATTTTATTTATTTGAGTCCTCTCTCTTTTTTTCTTGGTGAGTCTAGTTAAAGGTTCATCAATCTTGTTTACCTTTTCAAAGAACCAGCTTCTTGTTTCATTGATCCTCTGTATTGTTTCCTTAGCCTCTATGTCATTTATTTCTGCTCTGACCTTTATTATTTCCTTTCTTCTACTTGTCTTGGGTTTTATTTGTTGTTGTTTTTCTAGTTCTTTTAGATGCAGGGTCAAGTTGCTTATTTGAGCTTTTTCTAGCTTCTTATGATATGCCTGTAGTGCAATAAACTTCCCTCTCAGAACTGCTTTTGCTGTGTCCCATAAATTTTGAGTTGATGTATGCTCATTATCATTTGTTTCTAGAAACTTTTTTATTTCTTCTTTGATCTCATTGTTAATCCATTCATTATTTAATAACAAGCTATTTAGTTTCCAGGTGTTTGAGTATTTTTCAGTTTTTCTTTTGTGGTTAATTTCTAGTTTCATGGCATTGTGATCAGAGAAAATGCTTGATATGATTTCAATCTTCTTAAATTTATTGAGACCATTTTTGTGTCCTAACATGTGGTCTATCCTAGAAAACGTACCATGAGCGCTTGAGAAGAATGTATATTCTACTGCTTTAGGGTGAAAAGTTCTGAAGATATCTATTAAATCAAGTTGATCTAGTGTCTCCTTTAAGTCTGCTGTTTCTTTATTAATTTTCTTTCTTGAGGATCTATCCAGTGTTGTTAGAGGGGTATTGAAATCCCCTACTATGATAGTATTGCTGTTAATCTCGCCCTTTATATCCATCAAAGTCTGCTTTATGTATGTCGGGGCTCCTATATTTGGTGCATAGATATTTACAATAGTTATATCTTCCTGTTGAATTGTTCCCTTTATCATTATGTAGTGTCCTCTTTTATCTCTTACTACAGCCTTTGTTTTAAAGTCCATTTTGTCTGATATAAGTATTGCTACCCTTGCTTTTTTTTCATTTCCATTTGCATGAAATATTTTTTTCCATCCTTTTACCTTCAGTCTATGAATATCTTTTATTTTAAGGTGTGTCTCTTGTAGACAGCATATGTATGGGTCCTGTTTCTTTATCCATGCAGCTACCCTATGTCTTTTGATTGGATCATTTAATCCATTTACATTTAAGGTTATTATTGATATGTAGTTGTTTATTGCCATTTTATTCTTTAAAGCTGTATTCTTCTTTTGCTCTATTCTTTCCTCCCTTTAAACTGTTCACAAGAGGCCCCTTAGTATCTCTTGCAGAATTGGTTTGGTTTTTATGAATTCCTTGAGGCTTTCTTTTTCTGGGAAGCTCTTTATTTCTCCTTCAATTTTAAACGTTAGCCTTGCTGGATAAAGTAGTCTTGGTTGTAGGTTCTTGTTCTGCATTACTTTGATTATTTCTTGCCATTCCCTTCTGGCCTCAAGTGTTTCTGTTGAGAAGTCCGATGTCATCCTTATGGGGGTTCCTTTGTAGGTGATAGTCTTTTTTTCTCTAGCAGCTTTTAAAATTTTTTCTTTATCCATTAGCTTTGGTATTTTAACTATGATGTGTCTTGGTGTAGATTTTTTTGGGTTTCTCCTTAATGGAGTTCTGTGTGCTTCTTGAATGTGTGGAGTGTTTCCCAGCCTTAATTTAGGAAAGTTTTCTGCTATAATTTGATTGAACAAAGTTTCCATTTCCTGTCCTCTCTCCTCTTCTTCAGGCACCCCTATGATGCGAATGTTGTTTCTCTTCATGTTGTCACAAAGCTCCCTTAGAGTTTCCTCACATTTTTTAAGTCTCTTTTCCTTTTTCTTCTCTGCTTCTGTGCCTTTGTTTATTGTGTCCTCTAACTCGCTTATTCGATCCTCAGCGTCATCCATCCTGCTTTTAATTCCTTCCATTGTGGTCTTCAGTTCTGATACTGTATTTGTCATTTCTGTCTGATTCTTTTTTATTATTTCAATTTCATTTTTTATACTTGTTATCTCTTTATTTAGGTGTTCATAATGACTATCCATTGTTGCTCTAATTTCTTTGAACATCCTAACTATCATTATTCTAAATTCTGCTTCTGGTAATTTGGTTATATCTGGTTCATTCAGGTCCTTCTCTGGGGATTTCTCTTGATTCATTTGGTTTGCATTCCTCTGCCTACCCATTTTTTCTGTGTATAAGCAAGTTGTGGCCACTGGAGTCCAGTATGTGTTGCCTTTGTGTTCTCTAGGTGTGGTCTATCTGCAGGCCACCCACCCCCTCTGCCGGCGCCTAGGGTGGTTGGGTATGAGCGTTGCCAGCGCCGGCCCACTGTGGCTTTTGCTGTGATTTCTGCCTCTCCTCCGTGGGAGGGGCTGTCACTGAAGCCACAAGATTAGCGCCAAGGGTAGAGGCAAGCACCTTTCCTCAGCTGCGGACCCAGCCTATTTCCGGACTTCCGCCCAGAACCAGCAGTCGGAGCCCGCTCGCTACAGTTCCGCGGGTTAGGCGGGGCTTTTGACGTGCTCTCAGCTGTAAGCTTTTGCCCGTCAGGAGCTTTAGCCTCGCCCTCGAGGCCAGGGCCCTTTGCGCAGGGTCGGAAACCAAGATTTATTGGGGCGGGCGTGTTTGCTGGCTTCCGCCGAGCTGCGTACTTCCGCTCGTCCCGGACTCTACCCCGCCCCCGCGTTCGGAGCCCGCTCGTGCACGTATTAACGCTATCCGGGGTTTCTCCGGCCGGATGGGGATAGCAGCCGTGGGCTCAGCTGCTAGCCTCCGCCTGTCTCGGGGTCCACCCCGTTCCCGCGCTCGGAGCCCGCTCGTGCACGTATACTGGCCAACCGCGGTTTCTCCGGCGGACGGCGGGGGGGGGGGGGGGGGGCGGACTAGTATCGTCAGCTCAGCCACGAGCCCCTGCCCGTCCCTGGTCCTAGCCCGGTCCCCGCGGTCAGGGCCGGCTTGCGCAGGGCCTGCCTATTCCTGGCCTCCCGCTTTGTCCCCGTAAGTGGGATTAAAGGCGGGCCCGCAGCTTCCGGACCGCTCTCGCGTTTACCCTCCGACCCTCTGGGCTAGACCGATCTCCCACCGGCTTGGCCTCTGCCCACGCCGACAGAACCGCCTTTCAGCGTCCTGCCGCCCCAAAACCTTAAGCAGCCCTCAGCAGAGTAGGAAGGGACCTAATACTCCACACTGTAGGCCTGGGAGCTCCCTCACTTGTTTCACAGCTCAATACTGTCCAAACGCCTCTTTTTGGCTCTGGGACTGCAGGCTGGGGCTTGGTTCCTGGGACCTAGGTCCCTCCCTCTCCGCCAAAATCTCCTCCCGCCCCGCGGGTCTCTCCGGGCTGCCGTTTGCTCCGGGGAGCTGGGCAGCCCTCTTCGCGTTTTTGCTATTCCTACCAGTCTCAATGTGGCTTCTTCTGTGTTCCTTGGTTGAAGAGTCCACTTAGTTTTGTTCAAAGTTGGTTTATCCAGGTGATGGTTCTTAAAATTGAGTTGTAATCCACTTTGGTTCTGGGAGTTGGAAGTTGGTACGTCCGCCTACTCCGTCGCCATCTTGCTCCCCCCGAAACTGGTAGGAGTTTTTGCCTCTGGAATTTGACTAGTGTGGCTGGGGACAAGGTAGGAGGGTGTCCGTTTTGGGTTTTCCCCAAGAAGACCTGAGTTAAGGACTTGGGTGTAGGTAATTCATGAGAGGTGCTGGCAGCAAGCACAAGCATAGGAGTGGGAAAGTGAGGCAGGGAAAGGAAATGCCTAAGAGTATGGTGATGAGCATATTTCTATGGTGGACAAGTAAGGCTCCGTCCCACTGGGAGCTCTTTCAGAAACTGTATGAGACACACTTCAAATGTTTCTGTCTGGAAGAGAGAAAAGGAAGGTTGGGGCATTTCTCCATCCAGTCCCACCCTCCACATCCCATGGCTGAGAGTTGGCTCAGGAGCTTTAATTCTTCACACTTGGTGCTCAGAAAAGAAGAGAGACAGGAATACTACTCAGCCAAAAGAAATGATGACATCAGATCATTTACAACAACATAGATGGA
Organism: Rhynchonycteris naso; assembly: GCA_037038555.1. Lineage (NCBI taxonomy): Eukaryota > Metazoa > Chordata > Mammalia > Chiroptera > Emballonuridae > Rhynchonycteris > Rhynchonycteris naso. The sequence goes on along the minus strand of CM072996.1, from coordinate 107,686,406 downwards.
CCTTGATAACATTATACTGAGTGAAATAAGTAAATCAGAAAAAACTAAGAACTATGATTCCATCCATAGGTGGGACATAAAAATGAGACTCAGGAACATGGACAAGAGTGTGGTGATTACGGAAGGGAGGGGTGTGGGGAGAAGGGGCTCAAAGAAAACCAGATAGAAGTTGACAGAAGACAATATGACTTTGGGTAATGGATATGCAACATAATCAAATGTCAAAATAACCTGGAGATATTTTCTCTGAACCTATGTACCTTGATTGATCAATGTCACCCCATTAAAATTAATAAAAAATAAATAAATAAATAATTTTTTTATTTTAAAAAAAGGGAGACAGGATGCTTGTGTTGGAAGTTGTCGTCATCGCCACAGCTGTGCTCTAGGGTGCTGGAAGGCTAGAGAGAGCGTGTTTCCATCTCTTCTGGTCTGCTGGCTCCATGTTCCTGCTCCCACTGTCCTACACTGCTTCATTCCCTGTTGGACCTTGCCTCCAATGCCTGGTCTTCTATACCCCCACACACACTTGGTGCACAAACAAATTGATTCAGCAGACTGTATTAAAGGTTCAAGATAACCTTTAATATCCTGGTTAACCTGGAAAATCTTAAACAACTTAAAATTGATTATTAGCATATGTGTTCTTTAAAAACCTTTGGTAATCTTCCCCGGCCCCGCAGAGACTCTACCTGGACCCTTTTCACTGTAGTTGTCCACCACATAGGTTAGTTTTCTCAGTCTCTTCTCTAAAATCCTTTATTTACCCACTCACTATTCTCAGGAGCACAAATCCCTAAAACTTCTGATGCAGAATTGCCTGACTCTATGCTTTGCTTCCAGATGTTAACAAAGACACATTCTGCATCCAACGTGAATTATGTTATTTTCTTAACAAAGACAGTCCTATCCTAAGAGGGACTTTTTTTTCACTGTTAAGATAACAATTGAAAAATTTTTAACCTGCCACATGTGTGAAGTTGGTGCATAATAAACCTTCTTAAGAATACAGTGGCATCTGGCCTGATCTGTGGTGGTGCTGTGGATGGAGCCTCAACCTGGAGCACTGAAGTCACTGGTTCATGACCCCGGACTTGCTGGTCAAGGCACATATGAGAAGCAACTATGAGTTGATGCTTCCCATTCTTCTCCTACTTCTCTCTCTTCTCTCTAAAATAAATAAATAAAAATCTTAAAAAAATATAGTGGCATCCAATCATATTATTTATTAATGGTATTGATTCAGTCTGGGTCCACTTCCTGGGTCCCCATTTTCCTTTTTATTCCCTACATAGTGTGTGTTGGAAGTTCTATGCTTGGCTTCAAAGCTCTGTCCCTGATGTTTCTTTGCCTTTTCTTGTTCACCCTAGGAACTACGATGGAATGCTCCATGTTACCACATAATTCGTTAACCTTTCTGCTCTTTAGCCCCTTTGTGAAAGATTGATGTTCTTACAGTAGAAAGAGATTTTTCCAGTATGCAATTCAAACTGAAAAGTCTCCCTCCCTCAGCAATTTAATGTTCCTTCCCCCACTTGGGTTAGACTATGGCTCTTCCTGTGTAATGCCATTACAACCTCTCCAGGCCCCAGAAGTTCTGCACATTACTGTGTAATTGTGTGCCTTCCAGCAGCACAAGCTAATTTTCTATTATAATTATCACTGGGTACAGGAGAGATTCTCCAATTGAGTTTGAGAAAGACTTGTATTTTTCAAGCTGCAAGTCCTGTATTCTGAGCTGAGCTGAGAAGTTAATCTTAGAAAAACTTTAGGGAAATAAGTATGTTATTTATTTGTTCTAGAGCTTTTAATGGTGACATTATCCTTGGTGACCACAAGGGAGTTTGACTAATGGCTTAGCCAAGGCTATCATAGCTAGAAATTAAAGAGAGAAGAAAAGGTGAGATTCTCTCCAATCCCCATTCCTACCTCTCAATCCTCAGACCAAAATGCACTGTTCACCTAATTATCCTCTTAAGTGAGAGATGAGATCTAATGAAAATAAAACTTTAAGCAAGTGTTAAGTCCAGCTTTCCTTCTTAGTAAACTAGTTCATAACTGATCATAATGGTTTCCCCACAGGTTCTTGCAAATTAACATTTAATTTAAACAAATAACTTCCAGTAAGCCACTGAGCCAAGTTATACGATTCCAAAGCAGCACAAAATCATCTGCTGAGGATTTTTAGGTGCCTGTGCAGGGTTTGTCCATCTTTAGGCACCTTCCAAATTATAATTCCATTGCACTTTCCCAGAGATTGGCATTCTACAAACAGCCTAGGAGGTCTAGTTCATACTCCATCTCAACCTCTCAGTTTCTCTCAAGGTTAAATGCAGACAATACTGCCAGGCTGTCTAACACTATTGCCATAACTCATAACTAGCATTTCTTATTTTAAAGCACTTTCCAATTATGCAAATGATAGCTTATTTTAGGGAAATCAATAACTTAGCTAGTACAGTATATGGCAAACATTGTGCACAATAGTATAATATATACTATACCACCTGCTTCATTTAAAAATGTCTCAAATCAAGAAACGAGAATTTAAAGTGATTTTCTCCTTAAGCTAAACACACACAAAAAAACCTGACTATCTATTTGCTAATCTATCAAAAAGAAAACACTACCTCTTAATGCTTGGGGAAAAAAAACACACCAAAAACTTGTTTGTATTATATCACAGACATTACATGCTCAGGGAAGAGGGGAAGCTAGGAAACAGGACAAGTAAGTCTTCTTCCTCTTTTCTCTTCCTTCCTCTCCACCATGTCCATCCTGAAAGACTGATCACAACTGAAATATACAAGCTCCTTCTGCAAATTTAACAAGTTCAGGTAAAGAAGTTGATGAGGTTAATAATACTTTATATTTGCACAGCATCTTAAGCTATCCAGAATGCTTTCACATAGACTTTCATTTAGAGAGAAGCACTGAACAGATGTTCTGTGGATTTGCAACCATTAAAATTGCTAATTCTGATTAAATTCGTCTACTATTTCAGGTTCTGTTTGACTTACATATTTTGTTCAGCCTTCTGATTCACAAATGTGTTTTATTATGCTGATGTAAAGTGTTGGTCATTTTTCAATTTCTAATGCTCTTTCTCAAATGAAATCATAGAAAGTTTGAGTTGAAAAGAACTTTGGAGAAATTTAGTTTTAGATCTTTTATTTTGTAGATAAAAAAACTAAGGTTCAGAGAGACCTTGTGAACAATCCAGGGCTAGGTTTGATTTTCTGCTCTGAATTCTGGAAAATTTGCTGATGTAAAGTGTTGGTCATATATTATTTTACCCTTCTTGTGTTTTTAAAAGCACTTTTCAGAAGAGATTGATTGGATATTTCAATCGAATACCCCATTTTATCTCTTGTCCAATATGACTAGATAGCATTTTTCTTTTAATTAAATCAAAGGTCTTTAGATTCCTTATCAGGTATTGTTTTTACTCTATTTTTAGAACCTTATAAGAATCTGGTAAAAGAAGCAAAGCAGGTATGATTGGGCTCATTTTAGAGTTAAGAAATCTGATTCTCAAAGAAAACATATGAAATATGTACAAGGTCACATAGCTAGATAGTGAAATTCATAATATTAGAAATCACCTAGTCTGATTGTTGGCATTTTCTTTTTTATTGCACATCACTATTAACTCTAGAATAGAATTTAGAATCATCAGATTTTCCCCAAGATAGATTTTTTTTCTTTTTTCCTAAATAGCTTGAGAAAAAGACATGGTAATCATTCAATATGTCATTGAATTAGGTACAAGTTGAAGTTTGTCATATATGTATGTATTTATAAAAATATCTGACTATATAACATTATGAGTTCCATTTTAATATTTTATTTTCCATTTCAAGCATTTCCAAAATGAGGTTGGATAAAATAGTTTTAAAAATAAGAATATGCTGAGTTTCAAGTAGAAGAGTTTATATTTAAATCAGATATGGAGTCATAGGTATGGAGCTGATCCTAAATGGAAAGCAGGTGATCTACGTTTATTGTGTCAACTACACGCCATCTGTCACTTTTTCAGTGCAAATACTCACAGCAAACCTGTACAGTCCCTACCATTATCTCCCTTTTTTTACAGATAAGGAAATTGAGGCTCAGAAAATTAACTTGCCCAGAGTCACAGTTTATAAGATTCCAAAGTTCATGCTTTTTTTGCAATGTTTCTTTCTCATCTTTCCTGATGAACTACAAAGAACATATCTCAATACATATAGATCACTAATCATTTCAATCAATTCTTAGATAAAAAATCCCATAATTGTCTCAATGGAGCTGTAAAGATGTCTTTCTATAGTTATTCACATTCCTAATAAAACACAAAATATTCCAGAATATATAATTAATATTACTAAGTGTTCTCTCTTAGACTAATAGGATTAATCTGTCCTATCTTTTTTTGAGTTATAGACAACATCCTTTCCCTAATGGTTTATATATTCTCATTAGTTTATATTTATGAAATAAAAATAATGAGCATTTCTATCATAAAAGATGAGGTTAATTAATTAGTTAATTAATGTAATTGAGACTTGACAAAGACACAAACTATTATTCATGTTTGGAGTTTCACAAAGTCTGTTGGCTTTATCTTTTAAATGTGCAAGTCTTTTAAAGAAATCTACAGTTTGCTTCGTTTTATTTTAAACTTACTGTCACAAATCATAGCTGTGTAATATTCAAAAACCATTGAAGATGATTGCAAATAGCTGAAGTTCTAGATTCTCAAACACCATATATTTTTTTATAAAATCCTGAAGTTTAATATTGTATTGTATCTTAAAGTTTACTGATGTTATTGTCAGTATGTGCTTTCATAAAGACATGTCTAATATGTATCACTTTCATTTAAAAACATTTATAAATATTTAAAATGTAAAATATAATCTATGTACAAAAACACACTAAAATGTACAATATAGTGACTAATTATTAAGTGAATATCCATAAGATAATCAAATGATTTTGGAAATAAACATTAGTAGCACTCCTAAAGTTTCTCTCCCACATGTCTCTTGCCCATTCTTCTGAGAATTTCTATCTTTTCTTAACATTATAATGGTCAATTCTATCACCATTATTGTGTATTGTTGTTCTGGGTTGTTCATTAGTATTGCTTCATAATATTTATTTTTTGAAATGTTACTATAAGCTTATTTACCCATTCTACTGTTGATGGATATTTGTATTGTTTACAATTTATTGCTATTACAATCAGTTTATTACAAATCAGTTTATTGCTGATAGAAGCATTCTTAGACATAACTTCTGGCACACATATAACCTTATTCCACTAAGGTATATACTCAGCATTAGCATTTCTGAGTTGTGAGGCATATATATGTTTAAATTTAATAAATGACATTACTGATTTTTCAAAATGCTTGTACTAACAGTGAATGAGTGTTCCTTTTAAATCATATCTTTAGAAGTGATTGGTATTTTCAGAGTTTGTAATTCTTTCCAATTTAGGGGATATGTATAGTAGTTGCTATTTCATTATAGTTTCAACTTAATATTGACATTTGATCATATGTTTAGTAGCCATTTGTGTTTTCCATTTTGTGTTTTGCTTGCTCACAATTTTTGGTCCAATGTCTTACTTAATTTTGTTTTTCTTATTGACTTTCAGATGTTCTCTATATGTTAAAAATGTTATCTCTCCTTCTGTGTCCTTTTTTTTTTCATTCTCATTTTATATCTTTTGAACAATACAATTCTTTAATTTTATTGTAGCCAAACTCTTTTAATGAGACCAACATAGCCTGAATACCAAACATTATAAGACCAATACAAGAAATAAAATAATCCAATTTCTCTCAAGAATGTTGGTGCAAAAGTGCTAAACAAAATACTAGTGAATAAAACTCTATGGTACATATATATAAAATGTGATGAAAACAAAAGAGATAATGCAGTTCATAAGGGAAACAATGGCCTTCAGCACTGGATTGATTTAATATGCCCAGAAGGGAAAATGTTTTTCTGATCACTACCTCACAGTCATAACCAAATAGTATTAGAAGTCCTAAACAGGTTAGTAAGTCAAGGACGTTTTAAAAACAGATTGGACAGGAAAATATAACACTGACTCTTTTTTACAAAACACAATAATCTATGTTTAAAAAATACTAAGGAATCTACAAAAAAGCTAATAGAACTAATAAGAAAGTTCAATAAGGTCACAAGATACATTCAATATGCAAAATTCACTCCCATTGACTTTTATTTTTTGAACACAAAAACAGAGTTTGTAGCTCCATTAGATTTTGAATATGGTTATAATACTTCTCCTTCCTGAGATTTAAGCAGTAAAGCTAAGTTTTTCTGAAACTTATTAGGAGCATTGAAGAAGCATTATAGTTGCATGAAGTTTGGACTTATTTATTTGCCTTGCATTACTCTACCTAATTGCTCCCTTGTGTGTTTCATTTCAACCATTCAGTTCAGTGATTTATTTTAGCAAATTGTTTATGGGAAACACACAATTTCTTTCCCCAAATTTCTACATTTACTCTGGTTTATTTTCTTGTCATCGTATACGGGTGTGTGTGTCTGCCTGTATATGACACACATGAATGTATGTTTACACAACAATTTAACTTATGCATACAGGTACATTACTGTATATCACTATGTTTCAAATGGGCTTTCATGATTTCTCATAGAACATCTGGAATCACTTTCCTGTAACATTGTTTCCAAATATGTTGTTATATGCATTTTTAAGTGGAGAGCCAAGATTTCCCCTTGAATTAAAAAGAGTATTCTCAAAATATTACAATAATCCAATAATGCATTTGGATATTTCAATAGGCATAAACTATTGCTGACAACCAATGCTTCTTTTTGACTGGTGAAATGCTATTTTATAACATGGGATTCATGGGTGCACTTTATTTGTAGTTGGTATAGTATCTGCTATATGATTTTGGGCATTAATAAAGGAAAGGAAGTGAAATGTGACTGGACCAATAACCTGTCAGAATTTTCTTTCTCTCTTTATGTCTTGCCTGTGTCATTCTTAGTTTATAAATCCATACAGTGGTGAAATATTTGCAGTATCTAAAGTATTTGGATTTACAAAGTCCAGCCCCAAAAGAATAATAATTTCATACCGGCAATTATGACTGTGGTGTTGAGAGTTGCCTTTAGATAGAAGTGGTACTTTGTCTTACAAAACCTAGGCCAGAAAAAATTACATCCCTCCAGATATTAACCTTGAAAATGAAAATCTGTGTGTGAAACCTCTAATAAACAGACTATTCAGTAAATGTTAGTAGCAATTAAGAATCATTGTTTTTTGTTCTCCCAGGGTTACTTAACTTTGATATATTTTCCAATTAACTTTATTTCAAATATGAGATAATTTCAAATTACTTTTTATCATTTCATAGATTACTTAGCTACAACATTGTCTTGATGTACAATTTATACATATGATAGATTCTAAATATTAGTTGTATTTGGTTAAAAGCCATCTATTAATAAGTATTTATCTATTTCAAAGAAAATCTGGTTTAACAAAAATAAATTTGGACATAAAGTCTAAGTATCCCTACTAATCTTGTTATTAAGATTGACCTTGGGAAAGTCATCTATCTGCCTGAACATCAGTTTCTTAATATGAAGAATGAAAAAAAAATTTTTCTCAAAGGGTTAGATAAAAATTAAATAATCATTGAACATAAAAATGTGTTATAACATTATAAAGAACCATAAATTGTCATTATAACTTATGGTATGAAATTTTATATATTCAATAAGATAATTATTGAAATGCCTATTATGTATTAGGAAAATGTAAGTCATTCAGCTCTACAATTATTCTGCAAGACAGATATCATTATACATGCTATATAAAAAAAGATATCAAAGTTCAAAAAGTTATCAATTCAGGAAGATATACCAACAAGCCAATAGAGCAAGGACTTAAACCAAGTCTTATACTGTAACTTCAAAGCCAAAAGTTGCATTACAGTATCCTAGTTAATAATGACATTCTCTGAGATTCTTATGGATATTCTGTGCACTGTGAATCCTTAGTTATCCATAATATTGATATTTTTAAATATACACATAACTAATCCAGTAGCAATCTTTTAGCTTAAGTCTTTGGTAAGCAGAAAGTCATATCACTTAGAAAATAAACTAATTTTTTACAAAATTTGTGGTGACATTGGTTAATAGGATCACCTATAATTCAAGTGTGCATTCCTATGATACATGATCTGTATATTTTGTTGTATGCCCACCACTCAAAGTCAAACTATCTTCTGTCACCATATATTTGGTCCCCTCTATCACCCATGATACCTCCACGCCCTTCCCTTAGTAACCACCATACTGTAGTCTGCGTCTATGAGTTTCACTCTTATATCCCACATATGAGAGAAATCACATAGTTCTTAGCTTTCAAAATAAACTAATTTTGAAATGTAGTTAATTTGTTTGACAAATAGGTAGATATTGTGTCTGTTCATTGTATTCCTAATGTGAAAAAGTGGTTTATTATCCAAAGTGTAATTTTATAGTGACATTATATTATTGATATATTCACTGTTTTACATGTGTATGTGTTTATATTCATCTCTGAATAACAGTGGGGTAAGATTTGCTCTTTCTACTCTGGCATTTAAGTTAATCTGAGTCTAATTTGTTTGGATATCATATTTATCACCATATTTGCATTGGTTTCATCTGTACTATTTTTCAGTGACAGCTCAAAGCCAAAGTACTTCTCAGAAATTACTGTGCATTTGCACAGACTGAGAGCCTTTATATGATATATTCTAGAGATCTGTAAGGTTAATTAGAACAGAAAGTTTTTAGTGGTGGTCAAACGTCACATGACTGTTATTGAAATAATATGCTGATTTTAAGACCATGACCAATTAAATACACTGAAATAGCAAAGTGAAAGGAAAAAAGTTAAGTCAATCAAAGGATTTTAGTTCATTCTCCACTTAATTGACTGCTTGTTGTGGTGTCATATAAACACAGTCTTAGTTTATTCCTTTGTGCTGATGGGATGACATGAGTGAAACTTAATTTAAAAATGTAAGAAAGACTAGAAGTTTCTTTGACAGCTATTGCAAGTGTTTGAACTCCCTCTCTTTTTCTGGGTTATTGCATCAGTGACTCTGCGGTTTTGACTCAATGACACTTGGAAGAAACTTGAGAAGAAATTCTGCAGACTGTCATTTCTTCTCCATTAGAGCTAATCTTAGTCGAACTGCTGGCAACATCATTTGGCCTGAGACTATGGTGAGGCTCAAAATGAATATCATTTATTCCCAGACTGCTTAACACTATTGCTTTGATAAAGTTTGGGGAAAATATTCAGGTTCCATTGGGGTTAGAGCTGTGCTTTTTAAACAGAAATATTTTCTGATTTCTTTAAATGATAAGATATATTAAAAGGTTCATGGGAAATTGAATTTTAATTAAAAACTCTGACTCAAAATCTTTTACTATTGGAAAACAGGAACATTTTTCTCTGTTATTTAAAAATATATTTTCTTGCTTTCACTGTTGCTTGCTTTATTGCTAAGAAATTTTCAAAGTTTGATCTTTAAAAATGTAGACCAGCCTGACCAGGCGGTGGTGCAGTAGATAGAGCGTAGGACTGGGATGCGGAAGGATCCAGGTTTGAGACCAGCCTGGATCCAAGGTCGCTGGCTCCAGCAAGGGGTTGCTAGGTCTGCGGAAGGCCCGCGGTCAAGGCACATATGAGAAAGCAATCAATGAACAACTAAGGTGTCGCAACGAAAAACTGATGATTGATGCTTCTCATCTCTCTCCATTCCTGTCTGTCTGTCCCTATCTATCCCTCTCTCTGACTCTCTCTCTGTCCCTGTAAAAAATAAAAATGTAGACCATAACACTGGCCCAAACAACATTTTGGACACAGTACTTTTCTTTCTTGACTGAAGAAATAGGATAACTTATAAGAAATGACAATTACTTGTTTGTTGTTATTAGGAAATCCCAGATTGGTTCATAGGTTCAACAGAACAATATACTGTGATAAGTTTCTGGACGAGGCCTTTGTGGAATAGCACCGGTTATTGAATTTTTAGGAGGTTGACTCAACATACATTTAACCTTAGTCCTGGATAACCGCACTCAGGCCAAGTACCAAGCTAACTCATGTTGTGTGACTACTTCACAAAAATACAAAAGAATAAGGTCTTCATTACCTGCAAGTTAATTAATCCTTTTAGTATTGTATTAGTACTAAACATTTTTAAACTGAAAGGATTATGAAAATCTAATTTGTTCATATATTGCTAAAGAAATACATGTGAAGGTTGTAACTGGTTTAAGGTCATGTAACTGGAGGCAGAGTCAGGACTGAAACTCAAATCTTCACAAATGTTCACTTTTCCAAGCAACAAGACCGATAGCAAGTGCTTATCATCATTAGAGAGTGAGCAGAGGAATAAGATCTCTTTCCAAAGTGACCCTTTTTCTTTCCTGACTATGAGCTGAGATACCAGAAGTAGGGGTATGCTGGATTATCAATCCTGAATCATCTGTATTCATTTCTATTAAAAAAAAAATAGAAACTCACATTGTGTTAGAGTGAGCAGGCTTACACAGTCAGTCACACTATAATCATTAAGAATTTAGGTCAGATGAGGTATTTACTGGAAAGGGAAGTCATCTTCTGCTCAGCTCTTAAATGAATCTATTTATTTGTAGCTCTAAATTTTCTGCCTGTCTAAATGTTGTACTTTATGTTAGCTAAAACTAAAGCTAAATGATATTTTTAAAGGTTTAAAGTAATGTTGGCTAAATTGATAAGACCAATATCTGACATGAGTAGCTCAATGGCTTGATTAAATGGTCATAATGTAAACCATATGTATCAAATTGCATGGTATCATACTCATTCGGAGTGGTCCAGACCCACAAAAGGGAGCCTTGAATGGGTATTGGTCTGAAAAGAATGGCTATGAGAAAAAATTAATTTTTACTCCCTACCCTGGATAGCAGAAACAGACAGAGGCAGGAAACTTCAAAAAAAAAATTCAGGTATTTGACTAGGGAACTTGTACTTTGATGAAGTTTGAAGGGTGGGTTCTCAGTAGACACTGCCTGGTAGAGAGACTTGAAGGTGTTTTTACCATCATGTTGGAGGCATTTGTTTAATCCTATGTGAATCCCTGTAAGAGTCCTAATGCCAGCATGGAGTTAGCTTCATTTTATTCACAGTATGGCCAAAGAAAAAAAGTGATACTGAAAACAATTTTAAAAACAGAGAGAGCAAGAAAGAGAGAATGAGAGAAAAGGAAGAGGAAGAGAGAGATCAATATCATTCTATGGAATTTGTCAACCTCAAAAATTCAAGACCTAAAACAGATGACCTTGACTCCTAAAGCACTCTCTGACTTTGGTTTGAAACTAGTATATAAAATAAGAAATAGTGTGTTCTTAAAAAACATAGGGATACATATTTAGAAAACTTCTCTCCTAAAATTTTTTATGGTTAAATATTCTGGGCTAGAACAAGCTCCAAAGTTCTTACCAGATAGTTTAATAATGTAATACCTTTATCAAAACAAAGTCAATAACTATCACACAACCTCTCAGCTTTTTGATATTATAACAAGTTAAAAAATTGTTGTATTAAATTTGCTAAATTGAAAAAATATTTTTTCTAAACTTTTTAGGCATATAGTTGATAACAAAGCAAATAGAAGGAAGTAACATTGCTTACAAAAGACTCTTTGGTCTTTCTTAATTTAAAGAACTAAGGTTGAATAATTAACTCCAGCTTGCCATGTTTTCTATTTAAAAGATTTCCATGTAACAGAAAACTGATTTGGTCACTGAACAGGTCAGCCTTGTGGGTTCAATCAGTGTGGGACAGTTAGCTTTGTGGAGCTTTAAATTTTGGTTAATCATTTCCCCCATGAATACTGTTGGTTGGAGACAGTTGAATAATATGTGAAAAAATAAATTCATTCTTACTACTACTGGGAGAGCAAATAAATTGTCCTCAAAATGTACTTTCTACATTGGTTGAACGTTGGTTGGTAACATTGTCTTCTTGTAAAAATAGCAAAAAAGCCTCTAAGAAATTGAAATAAGATGAATCTAGATCACTCTTTCCTTAAAAGAATATTCATCTAGATTATGTGTATCTTAGCTTATTGAAGAACTCACAGGAAGATCCTTAGATTCAGTTCAACACATTTTTTTTTAATGTTGCTACATGAGCAACAGGATACAATATCTATAGCTTTTCTATTGGTGGTTGAACCTCATAAGTTGGTTTCAATTAAGCATCACCCGCACCTCTAAAATGATTTTTTTTAACTTTAAGACTTTATAATTGCATACATATACAGTTTTAATTTGAATTCAAAATAGATTCTTCTATGAAAAATGTCATACATTTTTGTATAATTTTATAAGTAACACTTATGATAAAATGTAAAACTTCTTATAAGTGGAATAAACAGATATATGGGTATAGTTTTACTTTTAGAACTACAGTTAACTATCACATTTTCTTCCTTAAGGGGTTACTAAGCATAGTAGGTTACCAGGCTATGAAGCATTTACCCCAAATAGTCAAAGTGTGTGGATACTTTTAGATCTGTGTTAAAATAGGTATGAAATTACAGCACTTTGAAACTCTTGTGATTGATCCCATTGAGTTCAGTAGGGCAAAAGAAGAGTCACATTCAGAATGATTAATGAAGGACAGGGTAAAACTCAAGAAGCTTTAAGGAAACAAATTAGTCCTATAGGGCAGCCATCTTCTCTGGTTCTCCTATAAAAGCAAGTAAAACAAAACTAACTTCCTTAGTTTCCCAAGCTTCAAATCTAATGAGTGACATAACTTTCTACCTAGCTGTGCCACTATGTACATATTTTACGATTCCTAATGTCTGTGGACACAAATATCCAGGAGAGCTAGATCTCTTTTCAAGAGACTGGGGAGCAGGGCACACAATTCAAACTTAAAATAGTAAGCACTGAAATTTTTCACATGGATTTTGTCATGAAGTTTATTGAGGGGCAAAAGGCAACCTTCAATCTCAACAGAATGCACTGTTTGTAGGGCAATTGCTGAATCCTTGATTGAATAACAATGTCAAATCAAGTTTTGTTGCTATAACAGCAAAACTAACTGGACCATTAAATGTTGATCCTGGTCAGTAACTCAATCTTTTGTTCAGAGTATGAGTGTTTTGACTGTCCCCAAAACTGATTCTACCAGAAGGCTATTGAATTTGTTCCATCAGACCTCAGTATGTTGAGGAAATGCATAGTGAGGTCCTCAGTTTTTATCCTGAGTGTGGAGAAGCACAAAAACAAAACAATGTATAGATTTGTTTATAGATTTCATCTCTAATTATAGAATTTGGAGTTCTGGGGGTACTTCAAAAGTAGAATAAATACTTCTTGTTTGATTAAAAACATGGAGAGAAAGGCCAACAACAAAAGGATTTTATTTGTTCCAACCACACTTCAAAAGGTTCAATTTTATTTATAAATATCAGAGTTTCTAGTGGAAAGATAAAAAGTAAACACATAAGTGAAAATGCTTAGACTATAGTCTAGAGAGTAATGGCAGCATGAGAGATACTTCTGATCTCTCCCCTTGAAATTTCAATGAATTTAACAACTATAACACAGCAAAAGAACCCCAGCTGGGCTCACAGGCATGCCTGAAAGATCCACACACCGAATGGACTAAAGGTGAGACAGGTTGAAAAGGGGAGCAAAAGATAAAGTATATTTGCAGTGGGCTCTGGAGAGGAGACAAACCCAAAGTGACTAGGGTTTCTTTTTTTAGTACTGGACTACAGTTAGGAGGGAAGCTCAGGCTATTTGGATTTTGTCTGAGGGTTACTGGAAAGAGGAAAACCTAGAGTGACCGGGTCTCCTTCTGCTGGGAGGTGTGGTTAGATAGAGGCACAGAGTGACAGACAAACCAAAGCAGCCAGAGTATGAGATCACAGCCAGTGTTCCCATGGTCAGCCTTTAGCCTGCATTCAGCAGAGAAAGAGAGAACTAAAGTTTGACTCCCCAGCCTCCCAGATCCCACCTCACTCACCTTGTGGGTATAGAGAGTGGCAGAGACAAATTCCACAGCTAGCTCTCTGGAACCACCCTCTCCCCTGAGGAACAGAGGTGCTCCATTTCTGGTTTTCAGGTTTGTTAATATGTGGGGAGAAGTGCTCAGTGGCCTGAGATCACCATTGCTAGAGCTTTAAAGCCAAAAAGCCAAAGCCTGAAAGCCCTCATAACAAGCCCCACTCACTAACGTGACTGCAGCCATCACTGTGACAGCAACATCTCAGTGGAGGACAGAACAGGAATAAACCTCTTAAAACGAAAAGATTTTTTTCCTTTTTAAAATTTTCTCCTATTCTCCTTGTTTTTCTTCTTATTTTATTTTCTCTCTCCCTCTTTTGAATTTCACTTTCTTTAATTTTTATATTTTCTATCCTTACTTTTTAGGGGTATTTTGTTTGTTTTTGATCTTTGTTTTCTGTGTTTTTTTATACTTGTCATAATTATTTAAATTTTTATATTTCTTTATTTAAATTTTTAATTTTTTTAATGTTCTTATTTTGGGTTAGGGTTTCTAACAATACTAGTCTCAAATACCATCAAAGAAGAAATTAAATACCATAGCCACACAAGACAAAGATGTAGTTCAGAAAGAAAATAAAAAATCTCCAGAAAAATATCTCAATCATATGGAAACCTTGGAGTTAAGTGATAGAGAATTCAAAATTGAAGTTCTGAATATACTCAACGAGATGTGAGAAAACATCAATAGGAAACATAATGAGCTCAGAAACACAATGAGACTCATATAAACAAAATCAAAATGAAAGGGGAGAAATTGCCACAGATATTATGGATATACAAAGGATCATAGTAGAATATTATGAAAGATTATATGCCACCAAAGTCAACAACCTAGAGAAAATGGATAGATTCCTGGAACTATACAGTATTCCTAAACTGAGTCATGAAGAAGTATAAAACTTGAATAGACCTGTAAGCAGGAAGGAAATAGAAACAACTATCAAAAACTTCCCAAAGAACAAAAGTCCAGGACCAGAAGGCTACACTAATAAATTCTACCAAACATCTAAAGAGATTGATACCTAGCTTTCTCAAAGTCTTCCAAAATAAAAAAAAATAGAAGAAGCAATACTCTCTAACAAATTTTATGAGGCCAACATAACCTTTATACTGAAACCTGGCAAGAACAACACACAAAATAAGAAAACTAAAGATCAATACCTCTAATGGTGCAAAATATTAAACAAAATATTAGCAAATAAAATACAACAGCACATTAAAAAACAATACATCATGATCAAGTGGAATTCATTCCAGGAGCACAAGGATAGTTCAACATATAGAAACCAATCAACATAATATACCACACCACTAACAACAACAAAAAACAAAAAAGAAAAGAAAAATTATATGATCTTATCAAAAGATGCAGAAAAGGTGTTTGGTAAGATACAACATTTCTTTATGTTTAAAACACTCAATAAAATCAGAAATGAAAGGAAGTAGCTTAACATAATAAAGAATATATATAACAAACCATCAGCTAATATACTAAGTGGTAAAAAAATGAAGGCTTTTTCTTTAAAATTAGGAACAAGACAAAGTTGTCCACTCTCTCCACTCTTGTTCTGGAAGTTTTAACCAGAGCAATCAGGCAAGAGAAAGAAATAAAAGACATTCATATCAGTAAAAAAGAAGTAAAGGTATCACTTTTTGCAGATAACATGATCCTGTATATAGAAAACCCCAAATACTCTACCAAAAGAACTATTGGAAACAATAAACCAGTACAGTAAAGCCGCAGGTTACAAGATCAATATACAAAAGTCTATTGCTTTCCTATATGTTAATGGCAAAACTTCAAAAAATGAACTAAAAAAACCCAAAAATTCCTTTTACAATTGCAACCAAAAAAATACCTTAGAAATAAACTCAACAAAGGATGTTAAAGACCTATATGCTGAAAACTATAGAACACTACTGAAGGAAATTGAAAATGACACAATAAAATGAAAAAATATTCCATGTTCATGGATAGGAAGAATCAACACAGTTTAAATGGTCATATTACCCGAAACATATACAAATTTAATTCAATTGCCATCAAAATCCCAATGTCATATTTTTAAGAAAAAGAACAAAAAAATCACCAGGTTTGTATGGAACCATAAAAAACCCCGAATAGCCAAAGCAATCGTGAGAAAAAAGAATGAAGCTAGAGGTATCACACTACCGGAATTCAAGTTATACTATAGGGCCACGATAATCAAAACAGTATTGGCAGAAAAACAGATATAAGGACTAATGAAACAGAATCAAGAGCCCAGAAATAAAACCACATATATATGGACAAATCATTTTTGACAAAGGAGCCAAAAACATACAATGAAGAAAAGAAACCCTTTTTAATAAATGGTGCTGGGAAAACTGGAAAGCCACATGCAAAACAATGATACTTGACTACAGTTTGCCCCTGCACAAAAATTAATTCAAAATGGATCAAAGACCTAAATATAAGATTTGAAACAATAAATTACATAGATGAAAACATAGGTACTTAGCTCATGGGCCTTGCTTAGAGAACAATTTATGAATTTGACCTCAAAGGCAAGGGAAGTAAAGGCAAAAATAAATGAATGAGACTATATCAAACTAAAAAGCTTAATCACAGCAAAAAAAAAAAAAAAAAAAAAAAAACGACAAAAATAATCAAATAAGCAGCCAACTAAATGGGAAATGATATTTCCAAACAACAAACAGCTCCAATAAAGGGTTAATATCCAAAATATATAAAGAACTCACAAAGCTCAGCAATAAACAACCTAATTAAAAAATGGAGTGAGATATCTGACCAAGCAGTGGTGCAGTGGATAGAGTGTCGGACTGGAATGTGGAGGACCCAGGTTAGAGACCCCGAGGTCATCAGCTTGAGCACAGGCATATCAGGTTTGAGCAAGGCTAACCAGCTTAAGCTCAAGGTCGCTGGCTCCAGCAAGGAGTCACTTGGTCTGCTGTACCCCCCTCTACCTCATCAAGGCACATATGAGAAATCAATCAATGAACAACTAAGGAACCGCAATGAAGAATTGATGTTTCTCATCTCTCTCCCTTCCTGTCTGTCTGTCTGTCCCTATCTGTCCCTCTCTCTGGCTCTGCCACAAAAAAAAAAAAAAAAAAAAAAAAATGGAGTGAGGACCTGAACAGACACTTCTCCCAAGAGGACATATAAATGGCCAACAGATATATGAAAAGATGCTCCTTTTCACTGGGTATTTGAGAAATGCAAATGAAATGCAAATTAAAACTACCATGAGATACCACCTCACAGCTGTTATATTAGTTATTATCAACAAGACAGGTAATAACAAGTGTTGGAGAGTCTATGGAGAAAAAGGAACCCTCATTCACTGCTGGTGGGAATGCAAATTAATACAACCATTATGGAAGAAAGTAGGGTGGTTCCTCAAAAAACAATATACCATATGACCCAGCAATCCCTCTACAGGGTGTCTCCTTCCAAAACTTGAAACCATTTGTATGTAAAGACACATGCACCCCCATGTTCATTGCAGCATTATTCACAGTGACCAAGACATGGACAAGCCTGACCAGGCAGTGGCGCAGTGGATGGAGCGTCAGACTGAGATGCGGAAGGACCCAGCTTCGAGACCCTGAGGTTGCCAGCTTGAGCACGGGCTCATCTCATTTGAGCAAAAGCTCACCAGCTTCGACCCAAGGTCGCTGGCTCCAGCAAGGGGTTACTCAGTCTGCTGAAGGCCTGCGGTCAAGGCACATATGAGAAAGCAATCAATAAACAACTAAGATGTCACAACAGCAACAAAAAACTGCTGATTGATGCTTCTCATCTCTCTCCTTTCCTGTCTGTCTGTTCCTATCTATCTCTCTCTGTGTGTCTCTGTAAAAAAAATAAATAAAAAATACATGGACACAACCAAAGTATCCCTCGATAGAGGACTGGATGAAGAAGATGTGGTACATTTATACAATGTAATGCTACTTACTCAGCCAAAAGAAATGATTGCCTATTACCATTTATGACAACATGGAAGAAACTTGAGAACATTATACTGAGTGAAATAAGTAAATCAGAGAAAGCTAAGAACTGTACAATTTCACACATAGGTGGGATACAAAGGTGAGACTCATGGACATAGATAAAACCAAAGTGGTTACTCTGGAAAGAGGACATGAGGACATGAGGGTAGGAAAATGGGGGAGATGAGTGGGGGGAAGAGTGTTAAGAGGGACAAATATAAGGTGATGAAAAATGATTTGACTTTGGGTGATGGGCATACAACACAATCAAATGCTATAGAAATGTTTACCTGAAACCTATGTACTTATCGATCAATATGTCACCCCCTTAAATTTTCTAAATAAAATTTTAAAAAAACAATGCTTAAACCTGTTAGTAATCAGAAAAAAATCAATTTAAATAATAACATGGATCTTGTGAGATTGGGCCAGGAAACCAAAGAGCTGCAGAAGTTGCCCAAAGAGAGCCATTATAAATCTGTAGAGTCATTTTGAAAAATAATCTGACTTGAAATTTCAAGAACTAGAAAATATTACTCTACCTCTAAAAAATTCTTTTCTAAGGAAACAGTTCACAACAAGAGAAAGGTCATATTTGCAAAGAAGTTTAGGGCAGCGGGGTTGGTTTGTGCTTGTAGAAATGTGAACAAATCTGAAATGTTAAACCTCAGAGGAATGAATGAATAAGATCATAGTGTTTGCTGTAATATTACTAAGCAACCATAAAAAGTAATAAATATGGAGACAATAGAGCAATGTGAAAAAACGTTCTTGTTAAATGAAAAAGGCACCTGAAATCTCTATATTTTATACTCTCTATGATTACGGTATGTGGTGTATGTTTACATATGGACAAGAAATGAAATGGAACAGTGAAATAAAAACAGCTGTGTTTAAGTGGAGAAAATTTTGGGTAATATAGATTAAAAGTCATAAAAACATATATGAGCAAATATATTTCTTTTGAAGTCACTAGGAATGGTACTGTAATGTAGTTAAAACACTAAGTATGTCTAAAATGTTCTATTGTAAACTTGGAGCATTTTAAATTTGAGACTAGTCAGAACTATAAACCTATAAAATATTCCTTATTGCTGTGCTTTTGCTTTCTCAATACAAGCCCCTTCAATCAAAGCTCTGTATTTTTATAATGAACACCACATATTACTTACAAAAGATAGACACAGAAAAGCAATAAAGAACAATCATAAATTCACCCTCACACCTTCTCTGACTTTATCTCAAGCCTTTTTTTTCTTATTTTTACAGAAATGAAATCTAACCATAAGTAGTATTTAGTGATTTTCTACAAAATAGTCTGAAATTTTCAGGCAGACTTCTATTTTTAGACAGTTTCTTTCTTTTTCTCCATGACTTGTTAGCCTGTCATAGCTACCATTTATTAATTCAGGTGATGTGCTAGTTACTGGAATCCACCTGTCAATGCTAAAATGTCTGTTGCAAGCAATGCTGCACTTACAGCAAGGTCACCAACCCCCCACTGCTTGCTTTATAAATGTCTCTTTCTTGGCTGGGATTGGCCTAGCTGACAGTGTCACCAGGCAGATGCCTCTACCTAGCCCTGGTCCTTGTGCCTCAGTCTCCTTGTGTCCTGGCTTTCGTAGTCTCTCCTATCCCCAACCAGATGCCCTGAGATGCTTTAAGACTCACAGCTTGAGTCTATTGAGTCTATTTGTTGGCTGGGTTCCGATTATAGCAGTGACCAACTACAGATTACTCCTGTTGGCCTAACTGGTATTTCTTTCATAGGTTCACAAGAAATTCTAACAATAACACTGGGACTTTAGCTCATCATCCTCCTGAAAGCCAGCCTGAAACTAATATTTATTATGATTGGTACTTTTACTGCTACTGGGTCAATCTTAACACAGTATATTAATTTTAGAAAACTCATTTATCATAACATCCAAGATATGAAATAAATATTTATCAAAAACAATAGTTGAGCTACCCCTGACTTTCTTGCTATATCCTAATAGCCACCTGATGTGCCTTGACCATGCCTTGATCCAACCTTCTCCAAAAGAGAAAGCTTCTTCCATTACCTTCATCCTGCTGTCCACAAAGAAACACCAACCACTTGCTTCTGTCTCACTCATGCAGGCCTGAGTTAGAATCCTAATTCTGTCTCACACCAGTCATACCAATCCTTTAACAACTCCTCTTTCTATGTCCATGAAATGAACACACCAACATCTAATTTATAAAGTTTGAAAACATTAAGTGTTAGCACATTGCCAGGCACACATAGGTTGGTTGAAATGGTAGCTATACACAGAACAGATTTCTACCTGAACAGAAGCTAGTAGTTTGCCATGCTAAACCCTGCTGTCTCTGTATCCTAGAATTGCTAACCTTCCCTACACTCAGTCCTACTCACCATACACATTCCTAGAAGTTAATGGCTGCCATCATATGCTTTCCATGTTCCCACTCCAATACTGCTAATTATAGGATTCTGCTGGTAGTTATTAACTCATATGATCTGTGCTCTCTGACTCCGGCCTTGTTGGTCCTCCCTGCAATGCCTTATTTCAATCTCCTGCTAGACTGAAAGTCCCACAGCAGTTTCTCAGAATTTCCATAAGTTTAATGATTCAAATTGCATGTCCACCTTCATTACTCTCAACAGAAGATCTATCTTTCTGATTCAGAGAAGACCACAACTGCATAGAAAAGTCCATGGCAACATAATAAATATTGTAATAATCTCACTAAAGCATTCCTGTTGCAATGATCATTTCCCTCCTGAACACTGTTCAGTGTCTTTCCTCACATGCAAATGAGATTATGATCATGATTTTGGTTCAGTTTTATTTCCCCTTTATAACCTTACATTTCAATCAATCTGAATAAGAAGTCAAAATCTCTTTCTGTTCCAACTTTGCACTGACCTGATGGCCATTCCTTTTTTTTTAGAAAACTGTCCCCTGCGTTTCTCAGGTATCAAAATGCTGCCATCCTTCAGCATCTTAATGAAAATTTCATAGGTTCCAAAAATAAAACCTTCTATGATAATTCCAGCTTATTTTCCTATTTTAAAGCATATGGTTCTCTATTCTACTCTTAGGAAGAATCCTGCATTGTATTATGTAATTTATCTACATTTCATCCCTCCTCTGAGAATATCAGCTCCTTAAGAGAATGCAAGCAGGAGTTACATATATTTATAGGTTCTTAGAAAACCATAGTAGTTCATAGCCAGTGGAGTGGGCAGGTTTAGAGGACCCCATCTGCTCTTTCCCTCTCTCTGTCTTTGGAGTCTCTTTGAAGTAAAAGAAATCTCCCCCCAGGAAAAAGCTCCCTAAGGCAACAGGTCAAATGAAGATCAGATCCTGTGTGCTCCCGTAGAAATCTTTGGAACTGAAGAGACAAAACAGAGGGAAGAGAATACACTTGAAACGTGGTCCAGAGGGCTTTGCTGTCTCCTATTGCTAAGCAGTGTCACTGATCCTGTAACTTTCTCTGTGGCTGAGAAGTCTCTTCAATCCCAACCTTTGGGTTTTTCAGATGACAACTTTGTCAGGAAAAGTTCCCTCTGCCTAGAACTTAATTCATGGTGAACTCAGCTTGAGTGGCTTCCAAACTGAGAAATAAAAGATACGTCAAATACATGTCCTGCCCTTTTTCCTTCAAGAGCTTGAGTTAAGCACAAAAAATAATAGAGGACCATAAAGGAGGACACAGTACACATTGGTTCAAAATGTGTGCGCATGGTTGTACACATGCATATGTATAAATACATGTACTGAGGGTGTGCATAGCACCCACAATACCAGGAGCAACATCTAGGGAATAAGAATTTTGTCTTTTATTTAGATTTCATCTTATGCATGGAGACCCTTTGGTACTATAATCTTCCACCACAATATTGGGCTAAGCTTTCAATAAAAATAAGGCTTGATTGAATTCTTAAACAAAAATGCCGTAAAATGTTGGATTTCTCATTGCATGCTTCTTAGATGTAACATTAACCCTACCTAAGTTTTAGAAATGTGTCTTCATATAAAATAGAGAGAGATCTGAATACATCTTTGTAAAGTGTCTTATTTAGTCAGAAGGTGCCTCTTTACTCCTCTTTCTATGAAACAGTGACATCTACTGCTCGGTGGGGCTAATCCTGGGGGGATGTTCAAAGTCTAGAGTAATCCGAGTTTCAGCTAGTTAGCCTTCAGAGGCAGGACCCCTGTCACTATCTCTCCCCACTCTATCCTGCTGAAGCCCCTCCACAACACATGTCATGTTCGAACTTCTAAACAAACTGGATTCTTTCTTTCTGAGTTAGTTTATTTCTTCTACAATTCTATTAGAAAGACTTTCTTTATATGGAGCTCAAACTTGTTTCTTTAAACTTGCAGCTTTTTCTTTGCTCTATCCTTGGACTAGTGCTCAGAAAGTGAAATTCATTATCCACATGAGAGCCCTAGACGGATAGATGTTCTATCCCATCAGGGCTTTGTTTTCCCTGCTGAACAGTGTCAATTCCTTCAGACCTCCTGGGTGTTACATCCAGTGCCTCTCTACATCATTCCTATTCGCTATGTGTGTTCTTCCTGATTAACAGGTATTGGATAAATAAAAGTGTTCATGTCACAAAAGGTCTAGCATTATATAAGGGATTGACCTCATCCCTAGCTAAATGGCAGCAAGGATGTGGTGAGCCAGTGACATTTGAAGAGAGAAGATTTGGGTTAATCCTGGTTCCCTTACAGGAACCTACAGTCATATGCAAATCACCCAATCGCTTTAAACTTTTATTTTATCAGCTGTGAAATAAATATGAGAATAATACCCATCTAGGAGGTTTTCTCCAAGGCTTAAATGAAATTCAACAAGGCATTGTGTGAAAAGCAAAGCCACTCAGTAAGTACTCAGTAAGTGGAAGCCTTGTTATTAACCAGCTGCTTCTGGACTACATGAATAAATACGAGGAAAGTTGAGGAGGAATTGGAAGTGAGAAGCATTAAAAGAAAGAGAAGAAATAGAGAATTAAATTAAATTAACTATAAAATGTAAAGTTCCTTAAAGTATAGGCCAATTTCATGGTTATCCTATGTGCTGAGCTCATATGAACTGTCTGGTATAGAAAAGGATATTAGTAAGTATTTTCTGGATGAATGAACTTCATATAGCTCAATGGAGAAAAACATCATAAAGTTAATATTAGAACACTTACTGTATGAAATGTGATACAATATAAAAAGCCCAAATGTTACAGATATTGAACCATGCCTAGGTTCCTTGGTACATTTAATAACCTGAAAGAAGCTGTCCATTAAGCAATTTTAATTCATTTGTAAAATGTTGCAGCCATATTGTACACATATATTAAAACTTTTCTACATAAGCATCATCAACAAAATTCATTTTTAGTGACTGTTTATGTTTAAGCATAGGTGCTAAAAATACAAAGTGTAAATTATCATTTATTCTATGAAAGAGTTTATAACCTAATGAAGACAATAATTGAGGCACATTAAATGATCAGTGAAAATACAAAGGATAAAAGAACTGTATAGCCAGTGGTAATCAAATTATACTAGCAGACGGCTCACATTCTATCTGAAAAACGAATAATTTTTTATCATATGTGATTCAAGCCCAGTTTTGGAGGTTTATTATGACCCGTCTAAGTCAGATAAAGTGCCTAAAAAAAGAAAAGGAAAACATAAATGTGAATATATTTGTATGAACTTTGAGACAATGCATAATGTACTTGCTGACCATATGGCACTCAGAGAACTCAAATTCAACAGAGGTCTTAAGGAAAGCATGCTGGAAACTGGAGGGAGCTGGGGTCTAAGAAAAGAAATCGCATTTTCTTGTTGATTATGTTTTCAGTGTAACACCTTTTTGTTTGGTCTCATCATTTGCATAATGAAGAGAGAAATAACTGTGCTGTCTAAATAAAAGAATTGTCATGAGAATAATATGAAATAATAAAAGAAAAGAGCCTTTGAAAATTTTGCTATGCAAATACAAGTTGATATTATCTCTTATTCTTATTCTCTGGTGAGGAGAAGTACATTTTCCTGCCTATCCAAAAAGATAACAAGTGAGCAAGATTCGCCTCACACATCTTTAATAAGTCATCATAACAAAATAAACTATAGTCCATTTTTTAAATCAAGACATATTGGATGAAGTTATACACCAGAAATCAATGTCCGTTGTGGCAAATGGTTTGGTCAACCTTAATAGTTGATATGGATTCTGGTGTAAATATTTGGCTACAGTAATCAATATTGACCCTGGATATTGTTAAAATAAATAATGAATAGCTATGTGGCAGCTTAATTGTGTAGTATTATATAGAGTGGGTTTTAAATAATTAGCACACTTACACATGCAGAAAAGCTTGTCATCGACTATAACAAATTTCTAGAATTTCATGTTCAAGATTCCCTTACCTGTAGTAAAAGTGAGTCTTTGTAAAAGAGGGTTGACTCTGATTTTCTAGCACTAGCAACCTGTATGAATAAATAATCAAGATGAAAATTCTGGCTTATTACCTCTACCTACTAACTGATAAACTCAATCCCTTCTCTTCACTCTCCCAGTTTTTTCCAGGTGGATTCAGGAATGCCTGACAGGAAGGCTACTCATGTTCTTCCACTCTGATATATTCATGGTTTGTTGCCTGCCAACTGTCTGAGAGAGGTCCTTGGTCACTGTTGTGGCTGTACTGCACATAGTGTGAGACTGCGAGGGCTGCCTCCTTGAGATCTTCTGTACTGTGGAGGTCAGAAGGGTTCATTCATTATGGATGACCCCATAGCAGTGCTGCTTGTGCCAGAGTCTTTCGTGAAAGAGGTTAACTTGTCTCCAACCGTACATTGGTACACTATATCCTTGGACACCCTAGAATAGAAGCCATTCTCTTTCCACCATTTCTATAATATTAATGAAGACCATTAAATGTTTTCATTTCCCTTCAGCCCAAAACAAAAGCTTCTATACACACTAACTCAGGCAACTAGATATCCAGCAAAGTTACTGTTTTAGCAAAGAACAGACCTTAAATCCCAATTTAAGGATCATCAAGAAAACCCTGTTAAAGGTTTTGCTTACAAAGTAGATGAAATCTTATCAAGATTACTGACAGTACACATCTGTAAAGTGCATTTTTTTTCCAATTGTTTTTAATACAAAATCTGAATTGCCTTACTATTTCTTTAAAAAGTGTACCTTAAACTAATACAAAATAATATTGAATGTAAACTGAAATTGAAAAAAATTTTAAAAGAAAACCGTGTTAAAATTTTTTGCAAGGAGGGCATACTGGTCAAATTATCAAATTTCTACGTAGACTATCGTGTCATCTGTGAACAAAGACAGCTTTAGCTCTTCCGTACCAGATCTGTACACCTTCTGTTTCCTTTTCTTGTCTTGTTGCATTAACTACAATTTTCAGAACAATGTTGGAAAGCAGTGGTGATAGGAAACATCCTTTCCTTGTTCTTCACTTTATTGGGCAAAAAGACTTCAAGACTTACTATAGAGCAACAGGAATAAAAATAGTGCTGTATTGGTGAAAGAAAAGACAAATAAATCAATGTAAAATAATAGAGAGCCCAAAAATTGACCCAATAAACATTTTTGATATAGTAGCAAAGGCAATACAATGGAGAGAAGATAGTCTTTTTTATAATTATTAAATTTTTAAATTTATTGTGCTAACATGGATTTAAGCGTCCCACTCAGTATAGTATCCTCACCCTCAACAACATGCTCCTCATTACATCCCCTTTGCCCCCTTCTCCCTAACTCCTTCCTTTGCTTCCTTCTGGGATTTCCTGTTTATTATCTGTATCTATGTGTCATGTATATGTAATTTCATTAATCCCTTCATCTTCTCTGAACCCACCCCCTCATCATTCTTCCCTCTGATAGATGTCCCTCTGCTTCCCATAACCTCACCTCTGCCTCTATTTCGTTCCTCATTTTACCGTGTTCATTAGATTCCACGTAGAATGAGATCATATGATATTTGTCTTTCTCTGCCTGGCTTATTTTACTTACCATGATAATCTCCAGGTCTATCAATGCCATTGAAAAATGTAAGATTTCTTTCTTTTTCACAGCCACGTAGTATTTCATTGTGTATATGTACCACAGTTTTTTTTTTTATCCACTTATCCACTGATGGACACTTGGACTGTTTCCTGATCTTAGATATTGTAAACAATGCTGCAATAAACATGAGTGTGCATATCTTCTTTTGAGTTAGTGTTTTGGGATTCTTATGATACATTCCTAAAAGTGAAATAGCTGGATTAAAAGGCAGTTCTATTTTTAATTTTTTGAGAAAATGCCATACTGATTTTTATGGTGGCTGCAAAAGTTGGCACTCCTACCAGCAGTGCATGAAGGTTCCATTTTCTCCACACCCTCGCCAGCACTTGTTGTGTGTTGATTTGTTAATGAGCACCATTTTGACAGGTGTGAGGTAGTATTTCATTGTGGTTCTAATTTGAATTTCTCTGATGTTTAGTGATGTTAAACATTTTTTTTGTATGTCTATTGGCCATCTGTATGTCCTCTTTGAAGAAATATCTATTTAGGTCCTGTGCCCATTTTTTAATTGGATTGTTTACCTTCCTTGTGTTGAGTTTTAGAAGTTCTTTATAAATTTTGGTTATTAGTCCTTTATCAGACCTATCAGCAAATAAGTTCTTTCTTTGTGCAGGTTGTCTTTTTATTTTGTTAGTGGTATCCTTTGCTGTGCAAAAGCTTTTTAGTTTGATACTATTTGTTTATTTTGTCCTCTATTTCACTTGCCCAAGGAGTTATATCTGCAAAAATGCTGCTATGAGACACATTGGAAAGTTTATCGTGTATGTTTTCTTCCAAGATGTTTATGGTTTCATGACTTACATGTAAGTCTTTTATCCCTTTTGAATGTGCATTTGTGAATGGTGTAAGTTGGTGGTCTAGTTTCATTTTTTTGCAGGTAGATGTCCAATTTTCCCAACACTATTTAAAAGAAACTGTCTTTACTCCATTGTATACTCTTGCCTCCTTTGTCATATATCAATTGACCATAAAGGTGTGGGGTTATTTCTGGATTCTCTGTTCTGTTCAATTGATCTGTATGCCTATTCTTATGCCAGTATCAACCTGTTTTGATTACAATGGACTTGTAGTATAACTTGATATCAGGAAGTGTGATACCTCCCATTTTGCTCTTCATTTTCAAGATTGCTGTGGCTATTTGGGTTCTTTTTAGTTCCATATAAATTTTTGGAATATTTGTTCAAGGTCTGTGAAGTATGCTATCAGTATTTTAATAGAAATTGCATTAAATCTATAGATTGCTTTGGGTAGTATAGACGTTTTAATGATGTTTATTCTTCTTATCCATGAACGCAGTATATGCTTCCAATTGTTTGTGTCTTCTTTGATTTCTTTTTCAATGTCTTATAATTTTCTGAGTACAAGTCTTTTACCTTCTTGGTTAAATTTATTCTTAGGTACAATAGTAAAAGATTTTGTTTTCTTGATTTCTCTTTCTGATAGTTTATTGTTGGTGTATAAAACTGCCACTGGATTTCTGAATATTAATTTCATATCCTGCCACCTTGCCAAATTTGTTTATCAGATCTAGTAGTTTTTTGGGTGAAATTTTAGGAGTTTTTTTGTGTATAGTGTCATGTCATCAACAAATAATGATAACTTTACTTCCTCTTTTACAATTTGGATGCGTTTTATTTCTTCTTGTCTGATGGCTGTGGCTAGAACTTCCAAAACTATGTGGAATAACTATGGTGAAAAGGACACCTTGTCTTGTCTCTAATCTTAACGGGATTGCTTTTAATTTTTGCTCACTTAGTATGATATTAGCTG
The DNA here is from genome assembly GCA_037038555.1 of Rhynchonycteris naso. Lineage (NCBI taxonomy): Eukaryota > Metazoa > Chordata > Mammalia > Chiroptera > Emballonuridae > Rhynchonycteris > Rhynchonycteris naso. The sequence goes on along the minus strand of CM072996.1, from coordinate 107,658,407 downwards.
TTGGTTTGTCCTATATGGCCTTTATTATGTTGAGGTATGTTCCCTATATTCCCACTTTGCTCAGAGTTTTTATTATAAATGTTGTTGGATTTTATCAAATGCTTGTTCTGCATCTATTGGATATGATCATGTGATTTTTATCTTTCATTTTGTTTATGTGATGAATCACATTTATTGATTTACAAATATTGTACTGGCCTTGCCTCCTGGAATAAATTTCACTTGATCATGATGTATGATCTTTTTAATGTATTGTTGAATCTGTTTTCCTAATACTTTATTGAGAATTTTAGCATCTATGTTCATCAGAGATATTGGCCTATAGTTTTCTTTCTTGTAGTGTCTTCACCTGGTTTTGGAATGAGAATAATGCTTGCCTTATAAACTGAGCTTGGAAGTCTTCCCATCTCTTGAATTTTTGAGAGTAGCTTGGAAAGAATAGGAAAGAATAGTGGTAAAACACTCAAAGTTTTGTGAAGCCTTCTGGTCCAGGAATTCCATTTGCTGGGATGTTTTTAGTAACTTTTCAGTTTTATTTGTTGTACTTGGTCTACTTTGGTTTTCTGACTCTTTCAGATTGAGTTTTGGATAATTGTATGTTTCTAGAAATTTATCCATTTTATCTAGGTTGTCCAATTTTTTGGCATTTAGATTTTCATAGTATTTTCTTACAATTCTTTGTATGTCTGTGATGTCAGTTGTTACCTCTCCATTTTCATTTCTAATTTTATGTATTTGGGCCCTCTCTTGTTTCCTTGATGAGTATGGTTAAAAGGTTTGCCAATCTTGTTTACATTTTCAAAGAATCAGCTTTAGGTTTCATTGATCTTTTGTATTGTTTTTTCTTTTTAGCCTCTATGTCATTTATTTTCTCTCTGATCTTTACTATTTCCTTCCTTCTACTTCCTCTGGGCTTTATTTGTTGTTCTTTTTCTAGTTCTTTTAGGTGCAGGATTAGGTTGTTTTTATGAGCTATTTCTTGCTTCTTAAGGTATGCCTATAATGCTATGAACTTCCCTCTCAGGACTCCTTTGCTTTGTTCCATAGATTTTGGGTTTTTATATGTTCTTTTTCATTTGTTTCAAAAAAATTTGTTATTTCTTCCTTGATCTTATTGTTAACTCATTCGTTATTTAATAACATGCTATTTAGCCTCCAAGTGTTTGAATGTTTTTCAGTATTTATTGTAGTTGATTTCTAGTTTCATGCTATTGTGATCAGAGAAGATGCTTGTTATAATTTCAATTGAGAAGATAGTTTTTTCAACAAATGTTATTAAAACAACTAGTCATTCATATGCAAGAAAAATAATAAATTTAGATACAGACTTCATGCTCTTTACAAAATTTAACCCAAATGGATTACAGACCTAAATATAAAATACAAAACTATAAAACTTTTAGAAGATAACATAAGAAAACAATCTAGGTCACCTTTGGTATGATGATGACCTTTCATAGATACAACACTAAAGGCAAAATCTAGGATGAGAAGAATTCAAAAGCTGGACTTTATTAAAAATTAAAAGCACCTGCTCTGCAAAAGATGCTATCAAGGGAATGAAAACACAAGCCACAGAAGGAAGATACTTGCCAATAACATATCTAACAAAGGACTATTACCTAAAATATACAAAGAACTCTTAAAATCAACAGTAAGAACACAAACAGCCTGATGGGAGAGGAAGTCTCATTCACACATTCTATCAAACTTGGCTACACAAATATGGGCCTTGTGCTGGGCTTATTATCTTGCATGGGAATATATTTCTTTGTTTCAGGCTCAGAGAGTACTCTTCATCTCTGCTTAAATAGTATGTGTCATAGGATATCTGGCCAACCCCACTGCTTTATCTGTCTACCAAGAGGAAGGAAGAGTTCCTTTCTTTCACTGTAGCAAGGGAGGAGGAAAGACCCTCTGGCCATCAGGAACTGATACTTACTCTTGAAGCTAATCTTACTCTGTCTCTTCTCTATGTGAACTGGTGTGAAACCCAGTGCTTGATTGTCTTGTGTTTTCTTTGGCAACTTTAATAACAAGATGCAATGGGCAGAATAGTTAAAACTTTCATTGCTGGTGGTTGGCATTCTAACTTCTGCCACAGAGAGAATTCTCTGAAAATTCTGTCTTTATCACATTTTTCTTTATTTTTTGAATTGATTTTAATTTATTGTGTTTACATAGATTCTAGTGTCGCCCTGAATGCATCCCCCTCCCCCGTATTCCATGCAATAATTCCATTGCCTCCCTCTCCATAACACTCTTCCCCCTTCCCTTCAGGTTGATCCCATCCTATCATCCCCTTTTCCTCTGTCCTTTTTTCCTCTGGTCCCTTTGATCTCTCCTCTGTCTCAATTCCGTTCCTCAGTCTACATTGTTCATAGGATTCCTCAAATGAGTGAGGTCATATGATATTTTTCTCTTTCTGCCTGGCTTATTTCATTTAACATAATAGTTTCCAGGTCCATTCATATAGTCTCAAAAGGTAAAATTTCCTTCTTTTTCATGGCCCCATAGTATTCCATTATATATATGTACCACTGCTTTTTAATCCACTCATCCACTGACGGACACTTGGACTGTTTCCAGATCTTTGCTATTGTGAGCAATGCTGCAATAAACATGAGGGTGCATTTCTCCTTTTCAAACAGTGCTATGGTTTTCTTGGGATATACCCCTAAAAGTGGGATGGCTGGGTCAAAAGGCAGTTTGATTTTTAATTTTTTGAGGAATCTCCATACTGTTTTCCACAGTAGTTGAACCAGTCTGCATTCTCACCAGCAGTGCAGAAGGGTTCCCTTTGCTCCACATCCTCGCCAGCACTTATTCTGTGTTGTTTTTTTGATGAGCGCCATTCTGACTGGTGTGAGGTGACATCTCATTGTAGTTTTAATTTGCATTTCTCTAATGATTAGTGATGTTGAGCATTTTTTCATATGCCTATTGGCCATCTGTATGTCCTCTTTGGAGAAGTGTCCATTCATTTCTTTTGCCCATTTTTTAATTGGATTGTTTATCTTCCTGGTGTTGAGTTTTATAAGTTCTTTATAAATTTTGGTTATTAACCCCTTATCAGACGTATTGTCGAATATGTTTTCCCATTGTGTGGTTTGTCTTTTTATTCTTTTCTTATTGTCTTTAGCTGTGCAAAGCTTTTTAGTTTGATATAGTCCAATTTGTTTATCTTGCCTTTTATTTCACTCGCACGTGAAGATAAATCAGCAAATATGTTGCTCCGACAGATGTCAGAGAGCTTGCTGCCTGTTTTCTTCTAAGATGCTTATGGTTTCACGGCTTACATTTAAGTCTTTTATTCCTTTTGAGTTTGTTTTTGTGAATGGTGTAAGTTGATGGTCTAGTTTCATTTTTTTCAGGTAGATGTCCAATTTTCCCAACACCATTTGTTAAAGAGGCTGTCTCTACTACATTGTATGTTCTTTCCTCCTTTGTCAAATATCAGTTGTCCATAAAGATGTGGGTTTATTTCTGGGTTCTCTGTTCTGTTCCATTGATCTATGTGCCTGTTCTTATGCCAGCACCAGGCTGTCTTGAGTAGAATGGCCTTGTAGTAAACCTTGATATAAGGATGTGTGATACCTCCCACTTTATTCTTTCTTTTTAAGATTGCTGAGGCTATTCGTGTTCTTTTTTGGTTCTATTTTAATTTTTGGAATATGTGTTTTATATCTTTGAAGTATGTCATTGGTATTTTAATTGGTATTGCATTGAATTTATAAATTGCTTTGGGTAATATAGACATTTTAATGATGGTTATTCTTGCTATCCATGAACACGGTATATGCTTCCACCTGTTTATATCATTTTAATTTCTTTTATCAGTGTTTTATAAATTTCTAAGTACATGTCTTTAATCTCCTTGGTTAAATTTACTCCTAAGTACTTTATTTTTTTGGTTGCAATAGTGAAGGGAATTGTTTCCTTAATTTCTCCTTCTGACAGTTCAGTTTCAGTGTATAAAATGCCTTTGATTTCTGAGCCTTATTAATTTTATATCATGCCATCTTGCTGAATTCATTTATCAGGTCCAGTAGTTTTTTGACTGAGACTTTAGGGTGTTCTATATATAATATCATATCATTTGCAAATAATGATAGTTTTACTTCTTTTCCAATTTAGATGACTTTCATTTCTTCTTCTTGTCTGATTGCGGTGGCTAAGACTTCCAGAACTCTATTTAATAAGAGTGGTGAAAGGGGGCACCCCTGCCTTGTTTCTGATTTTAAGGAAATTGCTTTTAATTTTTGCCAATTGAGTATGATTTTGGATGTGGCTTTGTCATAGATAGCCCTTATCATGTTGAGGTATGCTCCCTGTATTTCCACTGTGCTGAGAGTATTTTTTTATTATTAATTTTGATGGGGTGACACAAATAAATCACGGTACATATGTACAACGAAAACATCTCCAGGTCATCTTATCATTCAATTATGTTGCATAACCGTCACCCAAAGTCAAATTGTCCTCCGTCACCCTCCATCTGGTTTTCCCTGTGCCCCTCCCCTCCTCCCTATTCCACCCTCTCCTCCCTATCCCCATCCCATAACAACCACTCTCTAGACCATGTCTCATAGTCTCACTTTTATATCCCACCTATGTATGAAATCATGCTGTTCTCAGTTTTTTTCTGATTTATTTATTTCACTCCGTATAATGTTATCAAGGTCCACCCATTTTGTTGTAAATGATCCGGTGTCATCATTTCTTACGGCTGAGTAGTATTCCATAGTATATATGTACCAAAGCTTTTTAATATACTCGTCCTCTGTCGGACACTTGGGCTGTTTCCAGATCTTCACTATTGTGAACAACGCTGCCACGAACATGGGGGCACATTTCTTAGGGTATATTCCTATAAGTGGGATAGCTGGGTGAAAAGGCAGTTTGATTTTTAATTTTTTGAGGAATCTCCATACTGTTTTCCACAGTGGATACACCACTCTGCATTCCCACCAGCAGTGCGGGAGGGTTCCCCTTTCTCCACATCCTCGCCAGCACTTATTCTGTGTTGTTTTGCTGATGAGCGCCATTCTGACTGGTTTGTGGCGATATCTCATTGCGGTTTTAATTTGCATTTCTCTAATGATTAGTGATGTTGAGCATTTTTTCATATGCCTATTGGCGATCTGTATGTCCTCTTTGGAGAAATTTCTATTCATTTCTTTTGCCCATTTTTTGATTGGATTGTTTGTCTTCCTGGTGTTGAGTTTTATAAGTTCTTTATAAATTTTGGTTATTAACCCCTTGTCAGACGTGCTGTCGAATATGTTCTTCCATTGTGTGGTTTGTCTTTTTATTCTGTTCTTATTGTCTTTAGCTGTGCAAAAACATTTTAGTTTGATATAGTCCCATTTGTTTATCTTGCCTTTTATTTCATTTGCCCGTGGAGATAAATCAGCAAATATGTTGCTCCGACAGATGTCGGAGAGCTTGCTGCCTATGTTTTCTTCTAAGATGCTTATGGTTTCACGGCTTACGTTTAAGTCTTTTATTCCTTTTGAGTTTGTTTTTGTGAATGGTGTAAGTTGATGGTCTAGTTTCATTTTTTTCAGGTAGATGTCCAATTTTTCCAACACCATTTGTTAAAGAGGCTGTCTCTACTACATTGTATGTTCTTTCCTCCTTTGTCAAATATCAGTTGTCCATAAAGATGTGGGTTTATTTCTGGGTTCTCTGTTCTGTTCCATTGATCTATGTGCCTGTTCTTATGCAAGCACCAGGCTGTCTTGAGTATAATGGCCTTGTAGTAAACCTTGATATCTGGAAGAGTGATACCTCCTGCTTTATTTTTTCTTTTTAAGATTGCTGAGGCTATTCGTGGGTTTTGTTTGTTTGTTTGTTTGATTTTTGGTTCCATATAAATTTTTGGAATATGTGTTCTATATCTTTGAAGTATGTCATTGGTATTTTAATTGGTATTGCATTTAATTTATAAATTGCTTTGAGTAATATAGACATTTTAATGATGTTTATTCTTTCCAACCATGAGCACGGTATATGTTTCCACTTGTTTGTATCTTCCTTGATTTCTTTTATCAATGTTTTATAATTTTCCGAGTACAAGTCCTTAACCTCCTTGGTTAAATTTACTCCTAGGTACTTTATTTTTTTGGTTGCAATAGTGAAGGGTATTGTTTCCTTAATTTCTTTTGCTGACAGTTCATTGTTTGTATATAAAAATGCCTCTGATTTCTGAGTATTAATTTTATATCCTGCCACCTTGATGAATACATTTATAAGGTCCAGTAGATTTTTGACTGAGAATTTAGGGTTTTCTATACACAATATCATATCATCTGCAAATAATGAGTTTTACTTCTTCTTTTCCAATTTGTATGCCTTTTATTTCTTCTTTTTGTCTGATTGTTTTAGCTAAGACTTCCAGAACTATGTTGAATAATAGTGGTCTAAGGAGGCACCCTGCCTGGTTCCTGATCTTAAGGGGATTGCTTTTTATTTTTGTCCATTTAATATGATGTTTGCTGTGGGGTTGTAGTAGATGGCCTTTATCATGTTAAGGAATGTTCCCTGTATTCCCACTTTACTGAGAGTTTTGAGCATGAATGGGTGCTGGATTTTATCAAATGCCTTTGCTGCATCTCTTGAAATTATCATGTGATTTTTGTCCTTTGTTTTGTTTATGTGATGAATCACATTGATTGATTTGCGAATATTGAACCAGCCTTGCCTTTCCAGAATAAATCCCACTTGATCATGGTGTATGATTTTTTTCATATATTGCTGGATCAGGTTGGCTAATATTTTGTTGAGAATTTTAGCATCTAAATTCATCAGGGATATAGGCCTATAATTTTCTTTCTTTGTGTTGTCTTTGCCTGGTTTTGGGATCAGAATTATGGTTGCCTCATAAAAGGAGTTTGGAAGTATTCCTTCCTCTTGAATTTTTTGAAGTAACTTGATGAGGATAGGAGTTAGTTCTTATTTGAATTTTGGTAGAATTCTCTTCTGAAGCCATCAGGCCCAGGACATTTCTTTTTTGGGAGTTTTTTGATAACTGTTTCGATCTCATTTGTTGTAATTGGTCTGTTTAGGTGCTCTGATTCTTCCAGATTGATTTTTGGAAGATTATATGATTCAAGAAATTTGTCCGTTTCACCTAGGTTATCTGATTTTTTGCATAGAGTTCTTCATAGTATTTTCTTACAATGCTTTTTATTTCTGTTGTGTCAGTTGTTATTTCTCCACTGTCATTTCCAATTTCATTTATTTGGGTCCTCTCTTTTTTTTTCTTGGTGAGTCTAGTTAAAGCTTCATCAATCTTGTTTACCTGTTCAAAGAACCAGCTTCTGGTTTCATTGATCCTCTGGATTGTTTCCTTAGCCTCTATGTCATTTCTTTCTGTGCTGATCTTTATTATTTCATTCCTTCTACTGATCCTGGGTTTTTTTTTTAATTAACTTTAATGTGGTGACACCAATAAATCAGAGTACATATGTACAATGAAAACATCTCCAGATTATCTTATCATTCAATTGTGTTGCATACCCATCACCCAAAGTCAAATTGTCCTCTGTCACTTTCTATCTGGTTTTCCTTGTTCCCCTACCCTTCTCCCTTTCCCACCCTCCCCAACCTTCCCCCACCCTATAACCACCACACTCCTGTCCATGTCTCATAGTCTCACTTTTATGTCCCACCTACGTATGAATTCATGGTGTTCTCAGGTTTTTTTTTCTGATTTACTTATTTCACTTTGTATAATGTTATCAAGGTACCACCATTTTGTTATAAATGATCAGATGTCATCATTTCGTATGGCCGAGTAGTATTCCATAGTATATATGTACCAAAGCTTTTTAATCCACTCGTCTTCCTAGGGACACTTGGGCTGTTTCCAGATCTTCGCTATTGTGAACAATGCTGCCACAAACATGGGGGCGTGTTTCTTCTTTTCGAACAGTGCTATGGTATTCTTAGGGTATATTCCTAAAAGTCGGGTATTCGGGTCAAAAGGCAGTTCTATTTTTAATTTTTTGAGGAATCTCCATACTGTTTTCCACAGTGGCTGCACCAGTCTGCATTCCCACCAGCAGTGCAGAAGGGTTCCCTTTCCTCCGCATCCTTGCCAGCACTTATTCTGTGTTGTTTTGCTGATGAGTGCCATTCTGACTGGTGTGAGGTGATACCTCATTGTCGTTTTAATTTGCATTTCTCTAATAATTAGTGATGTTGAGCATTTTTTCATATGTCTTTTGGCCATCTGTATGTCTTCTTTGGAGAAATTTCTATTCATTTCTTTTGCCCATTTTTTGATTGGATTGTTTGTCTTCCTGGTGTTGAGTTTTATAAGTTCTTTATAAATTTTGGTTATTAACCCCTTGTCAGACGTGCTGTCGAATATGTTCTTCCATTGTGTGGTTTGTCTTTTTATTCTGTTCTTATTGTCTTTAGCTGTGCAAAACCTTTTTAGTTTGATATAGTCCCATTTGTTTATCTTGCCTTTTGTTTCATTTGCCGGTGGAGATAAATCAGCAAATATATTGCTGCTACAGATGTCGGAAAGCTTGCTGCCTATGTTTTCTTCTAAGATGCTTATAGTTTCACGGCTTATGTTTAAGTCTTTTATTTATTTTGAATTTGTTTTTGTGAATGGTGTAAGTTGATGGTCTAGTTTCATTTTTTTGCAGGTAGATGTCCAATTTTCCCAACACCATTTGTTAAAGAGGCTGTCTTTACTCCATTGTATGTTCTTTGCTCCTTTGTCAAATGTCAGTTGTTCATAAAGCTGCGGCTTTATTTCTGGGTTCTCTGTTCTGTTCCATTGATCAATGTGTCTGTTCTTATGCCAGTACCAAGCTGTCTTGAGTGTAATGGCCTTGTAGTAGACCTTGATATCCGGAAGAGTGATACCTCTTGCTTTGCTTTATTTATTCTTTATAAGATTGCTGAGGCTATTCGTGTTCTTCTTTGGTTCCATATAAATTTGTGGAATATGTCTTCTATATCTTTGAAGTATGTCATTGATATTTTAATTGGTATTGTATTGAATTTATAAATTGCTTTAGGTAGTATAGACATTTTAATGATGTTTATTCTTCCTAGCCATGCGCACGGTATATGCTTCCACTTGTTTGTATCTTCCTTGATTTCTTTTATCAATGTTTTATAATTTTCTGAGTAAAAGTCTTTAACCTCTTTGGTTAAATTTACTCCTAGGTATTTTAATTTTTTGGCTGCAATAGTGAAGGGGATTTATTCCTTAAGTTCTTTTGCTGACAGTTCATTGTTTGTATACAGAAATGCCTCTGATTTCTGCGTATTAATTTTATATCCTGCCACCTTGCTGAATTCATTTATAAGGTCCAGTAGTTTTTTGACTGAGACTTTAGGGTTTTCTATATACAATATTATATCATCTGCAAATAGTTTTACTTCTTCTTTTCAATTTGGATGCCTTTTATTTCTTCTTCTTGTCTGATTGCTATAGCTAGGACTTCCAGAACTATGTTGAATAAGAGTGGTGAAAGTGGGCAACCCTGCCTGGTTCCTGATATTAAGGGGATTGCTTTTAATTTTTGTCCATTTAGTATGATGTTTGCTGTGGGTTTGTCGTAGATGGCCTTTATTATGTTAAGGAATGTTCCTTGTATTCCCACTTTACTGAGAGTTTTGAGCATGAATGGGTGCTGGATTTTATCAAATGCCTTTGCTGCATCTCTTGAAATTATCATGTGATTTTTGTCCTTCCTTTTGTTTATGTGATGAATCACATTGATTGATTTGCGAATATTAAACCAGCCTTGCCTCTCCAGAATAAATCCCACTTGATCGTGGTGTATGTTTTTTTTTCATATATTGTTGGATCCGGTTGGCTAATATTTTGTTGAGAATTTTAGCGTCTAAATTCATCAGGGATATAGGCCTATAATTTTCTTTCTTTGTGTTGTCTTTGCCTGGTTTTGGGATCAGAATTATGGTTGCCTCATAAAAGGAGTTTGGAAGTCTTTCTACTTCTTGAATTTTTTGAAATAGCTTGAGGAGGATAGGACTTAGTTCTTCTTTGAATTTTTGATAGAACTCACTTGTGAAGCCATCAGGCCCAGGACTTTTCTTTGTTGGGAGTTTTTTGATAACTGTTTCAATCTCATTTGTTGTAATTGGTCTGTTTAGGTGTTCTGATTCTTCCAGATTGATTTTTGGAAGTTTATATGATTCAAGAAATTTGTCCATTTCATCTAGAATGTCTAATTTTTTGGCATAGAGTTCTTTATAGTATTTTCTTACAATGTTTGTATTTCTGTTGTGTCAGTTGTTATTTCTCCACTGTCTTTTTTAATTTTATTTATTTGAAACCTCTCTCTTTTTTTCTTGGTGAGTCTAGTTAAAGCTTCATTAATCTTGTTTACCTTTTCAAAGAACCAGCTTCTGGTTTCATTGATCCTCTGTATTGTTTCCTTAGCCTCTATGTCATTTCTTTCTGCTCTGATCTTTGTTATTTCCTTCCTTCTACTTGTCTTGGGTTTTATTTGTTGTTGTTTTTCTAGTTCTTTTAGATGCAGGGTCAGGTTGCTTATTTGAGCTTTTTCTAGCTTCTTATGATATGCCTGTAGTGCAATGAACTTCTCTCTCAGTACTGCTTTGCTGTGTCCCATAAATTTTGAGTTGATGTATGCTCATTATCATTTGTTTCTAGAAACATTTTTATTTCTTCTTTGATCTCATTGTTAATCCATTCATTATTTAATATCATGCTATTTAGTTTCCAAATGTTTGAGTATTTTTCAGTTTTTCTTTTGTGGTTAATTTCTAGTTTCATGGCATTGTGATCAGAGAAAATGCTTGATATGATTTCAATCTTCTTAAATTTATTGAGACCATTTTTGTGTCCTAACATGTGGTCTATCCTAGAAAACGTACCATGAGCGCTTGAGAAGAATGTATATTCTACTTTTTAGAATGAAAAGTTCTGAAGAAATCTATTAAATCAAGTTGATCTAGTGTATCCTTTAAGTCTGCTGTTTCTTTATTGATTTTCTTTCTTGAGGATCTATCTAGTGTTGTTAGTGGGGTATTGAAATCCCCTACTATGATAGTATTGCTGTTAATCTCGCCCTTTATGTCCATGTATGTCGTGGCTTTATGTATGTCGTGGCTCCTATATTTGGTGCGTAGATATTTATAATAGTTATATCTTCCTGTTGAATTGTTCCCTTTATCATTATGTAGTGTCCTTCTTTATCTCTTACTACAGCATTTGTTTTAAAGTCCATTTTGTCAGGTATAAGTACTGCTATCCCGGCTTTTTTTTCATTTCCATTTGCATGAAATATTTTTTTCCATCCTTTTACCTTCAGTCTATGTGCATCTTTTGTTTTAAGGTGTGTCTCTTGTAGACAGCATATGTATGGGTCCTGTTTCTTTATCCACGCAGCTACCCTATGTCTTTTGATTGGATCATTTAATCCATTTACATTTAAGGTTATTATTGATATGTAGTTGTTTATTGCCATATTTTATTCTTTAAAGCTGTATTCTTCTTTTGCTATATTCTTTCCTCCCTTTGAACTGTTCACAAGAGGTCCCTTAGTATCTCTTGCAGAATTGGTTTAGTTTTAATGAATTACTTGAGGCTTTCTTTGTCTGGAAAGCTCTTTATTTCTCCTTCAATTTTAAATGTTAGCCTTGCTGGATAGAGTAGTCTTGGTTGTAGGTTCTTGTTCTGCATTACTTTGATTATATCTTGCCATTCCCTTCTGGTCTCATGTGTTTCTGTTGAGAAGTTAGATGTCATCCTTATGGGGGCTCCTTTGTAGGTGATAGCCTTTTTTTCTCTAGCTGCTTTTAAGATTTTTTCTTTACCCATTAGCTTTGGTATTTTAACTATGATGTGTCTTGGTGTAGATCTTTTGGGGTTTCTCTTTAATGGAGTTCTGTGTGCTTCTTGAATATGTGGAGTGTTTCCCAGCCTTAATTTAGGAAAGTTTTCTGCTATGATTGGATTGAACAAAGTTTCCATTTCCTGTCCTCTCTCCTCTTCTTCAGGCACCCCTATGATGCGAATGTTGTTTCTCTTCATGTTGTCACAGAGCTCCCTTAGAGTTTCCTCACATTTTTTGAGTCTCTTTTCCTTTTTCTTCTCTGCTTCTGTGCCTTTGTTTATTGTGTCTTCTAACTCGCTGATTCAATCCTCAGCGTGATTCATCCTGCTTTTAATTCCTTCCATTGTGGTCTTCAGTTCTGATACTGTATTTGTCATTTCTGTCTGATTCTTTTTTATTATTTCAATTTTGTTCTTTATACTTGTTATCTCTTTATTTAGGTGTTAATAATGACTATCCATTTTTGCTCTGATTTTTTTGAGCATCCTAGCTATCATTATTCTAAATTCTGCTTCTGGTAGTTTGGTTATATCTGGTTCATTCAGGTACTTCTCTGGGGATTTCTCTTGATTCATTTGGTTTGCATTCCTCTGCCTGCCCATTTTATCTGTGTATAGGCAAGTTGTGGGCACTGGAGTCCAGTAGGTGTTCCCTTTGTGTTCTCTAGGTGTGGTCTGTCTGCAGGCCTGCCACCCCCACTGCTGCTGCCAGGGTGGTTGGGTATGAGCGTTGCCAGCGGCAGCCTACTGCAGCTGTTGCTGTGATTTCCACCTCTCTTCCGCGGGAGGGGCTGTCACTCAAGCCACAAGCCTTAGCACCAAGTGTAGAGGTTATCACCTTTGCTCAGCTGCGGAACCAGCCCATTTTTGGAAGGCTTACGCCCAGTCCCCGCAGTCAGAGCCTGCTCGCCACAGTTTTGCAGGTTTGGCGGGGCTTTTGACATGCTCTCAGCTGTGAGCCTTTGCCCGTCCAGAATTTAGCCCCACCCTTGAGGCCGGGGTCCTCCTGCATAGGGTCGCAAACTGTGGTTTATTGGGCCTGGCGTGTTTGTGGCGTTAGCTCAGTTGCTAGCTTCTGATTGATCCGGACTCTACCACGCTTCACGTTCGGCGCCAGCTTGCGCACGTAGGGTGGCAAACTGCCGGGATTTCTCTGGCCAGGCGGGGCTAGTAGCATGAGCTCAGCCACAAAAGCCAGCTCGCACACATGTAGAATTTCAAACTACCATGGTTTCTCCGTCCGGGCGAAGTTGGCAGCGTGAGCTCAGCCGCGAGCTCCTCGCTTGTCCCTGGTCCTAGCCCCATCCCCATGGTCAGGGCCAGCTTGCGCAGGGTCGCAGAGCCGATCTCTGCTCATATTTTTTTCCACAAGTGGGGTCACAGGCGGCCCGCAGCTGCCAGACCGCTTTCGCGCGTCCCCTCCGCCCCTGCTCGGCTAGACCGAGCTCACATCGGTTGTGCCTCTGCCCACGCCGACAGGACCGCTTTTCAGCATCCTGCCTCCAACATGCCTTCAGCAACTCTCAGAGAGATAGCAGTGTCTTAAGTCTCCACACTGTAGGCTTGGGAGCTCCCTCCCTCTAAGCAGCTCTGCTCTAATTGCCGCGGGAGAGCTTGTTTTCTGATTTTTTCAGATTTATTTTTAAAAGATATGTTTCAAGAAATTTGTCCATTTCATCTAGGTTGTCTAATTTTTTAGCATACTGTTCTTCATACTATTTTTTTACAATCCTTTATATTGCTGGTGTGTCAGTTGTTATTTCTCTACTCTCATTTCTAATTTTATTTATTTGAGTCCTCTCTCTTTTTTTCTTGGTGAGTCTCATTAAAGGTTCATCAATCTTGTTTACCTTTTTAAAGAAACAGCTCCTGCTTTTATTGAAACTCTGTATTGTTTCTTTAGCCTCTATGTCATTTATTTCCACTCTGAGCTTTGTTATTTCCTTTCTTCTATTTGCTCTTGGCTTTACTTGCTGTTCTTTCTCTAGTTCTTTTAGATGCAGGGTTAAGTTGTTTATTTGAGCTTTTTCTAGTTTCTTAAGGTATACCTGTAATACTATGAACTTCCCTCTCAGTCCTGTGCTTTTGCTGTGTCTCATAAATTTTGAGTTGTTGTATGCTCATTATTATTTGTTTCTAGAAATATTTTTATTTCTTTTTTGATCTCATTGTTAACCCATTGTTATTTAATAACATGCTATTTAGTTTCAAGTGTTTGAGTATTTTTTAGTTTTTCTTTTGTGGTTGATTTCTAGTTTCATGCCATTGTGATCAGAGAAAATGCTTGATATGATTTTAGTCTTCTTAAATTTGTTGAGACCACTTTTGTGTCCATATCCTAGAGAATGTATCATGAGCACTTGAAATAATCTGTAATCTGCTTTTTTAGGGTGAAAGGTTCTGAAGATATCTATTAATACTGTTGATCTAGTGTCTCCTTTAAGTCTGCTGTTTCTTTGTTATTTTTTTTCTTGAGGATCTATTTAGTGATGTTAGTGGGGTATTGAAATTCCATACTATTATAGTATTGCTACTGATCTCACCATTTATATCTATCAAAATCTGCTTTATATATTTAGGTGCTAATCTATTAGATGCTTTGATATTTATATTGGTTATATCATTTTGTTGGATTGCTCCCTTTATCATTATGTAGTGACCTTCTTTACCTTTTACTATAGCCTTTGTTTTAAAGTCCATTTCATCTGATATAAGTATTGCTACCCCAGCTTTTTTTTTTCAATTCCACTTGCATAAAATATTTTTTCCCATCATTTTACCTTCAGTCTACGTGCATCTTTTGTTTTGAGGTGTGCCTCTTATAGACAGCATATGTATGGGTTTTGTTTTTTTATTCACACAGCTACCCAATGTCTTTTGATTGGATCATTTAATCCCTTTACATTTAAGGTTACTATTGATATGTTGTTGTTTATTGCCATTTTATTCTTTAAAGCTATCTTCTCCTTTTACTATATTCTTTTCCCCCTATAATCTGTTTACAACAGGCCCCTTAACACTTCTTGCAGCATTGGTTTGGTTGCAATGAATTCCTTGGGTTATTTATTTTATTTTATTTTTTTGTCTAGAAAGCTTTTCATTTCTCCTTCAATTTTAAACAATAGCCTTGCTGGATAAAGTAATCCTGGTTGTAGGCTCTTGTTCTGCATTACTTTGAATATTTCTTGCCATTCCCTTCTGCCTCAAGTGTTTCTGTTGAAAGGTTAGATGTCATCCTTATGGGGGCTCCTTTGTAGGTAATATTCTTTTTTTCTCTAGCAGCTTTTAATATTTTCTCTTTATCTCTTAGCTTTGGTATTTGAATTATGATGTGTCTTGGTGTATATTTGTTTGAGTTTCTCTTTAATGCAATAATCTGTGCTTCCTGAACTTGTGTAACTTTTTCTTGCATCAATTTAGGGAAGTTTTTAGCTATGATTTGATTGAACAAGTTCTCTCTACCTTGTTTTTTCTCTTTTTCTTCAGGATCCCCTGTATTGCTGATGTTATTTCTCTTTATGTTGTCACAGAGCTTTCTTAGAGTTTCCTCAGACTTTTTGAGTCTCTTTTCTTTTTTTCTGCTCTGCTTCCATGCCTTCGTTTATCTTGTCCTCTAACTCACTGATTTGATCCTCAGGTTCACCCATCCTGGTTTTAATTCCTTCCATTGTGGTCTTCATTTCTGATATTGTATTTGTCATTTCTGACTGATTCCTTTTTATTATTTTAATGTCTTTTTTTAATACTTGCTATCTCTTCCTTTAGGTGTTTGTTATGTCCATCTATTGTTATTCTAAGATCTTTGAGCATCCTAACAATCATTATTTTAAACACTGCATCTGGTAATTTAGTTATATCTGACTCATTAAAGTCCTTTTCTGGGGATTTCTTTTGATTCATTTGGGCTGCATTTCTCTGCCTTCCCATTTTGTCTGTGTATAAGAAGGGGTGGTCACTGGAGTTCAGTGGGTGTGGCCTCTGCTTTCCCTAGGTGTGGTCTGTCTGCAGGCCCAACACCCTCTTTGCAGCTACTTTGGGTGTATGGGTATAGGTGTTGCTGACGCTGGCCCTCTGTGGCAGTTGCTGCGGTTTCCACCTTTCCTCCACAGAACTGGTTGTGTTCATATGCTCAGGTTTACAAGCCTTCACCAGCCTTGACTTTTACCCCACCCTCCACAGGTAGGGCTGCACACTGCATCTGGACCACAAGCTTTGGCTTTGCGGGCAAAGCAGCTCACCTATGTTCAGTTGTGGGTCTCTGCCTGTTCTCTTGCTTTTGTCCCTCCCCCGTGGGTGAAACTTTGCTCTGGCCACTAGCTCCGGCTTTGCAGGCCAGGCAGGGCTGCATGCCCATGCTCAGTGGTGGGTCTTAGCAGTTCTCTGGCTTTTGCCTTTCCCCTCTGGGTGGGATTGCAGGCAGGACTGCTCTTGCTCACCTGGCCCACAGCCGGGTTGGACCACTTTCATGCTCCCCTTTCACTCCCACCAGGCAAGACTGAGCTCATGCGGGGCCTCAGTCATGGCGGGCCGGCTTCCCCCGCCAAAGGGACTGCTCTTCCGTGTCCCACCACTGCCACCCTCCGTCAAGCCCTCAGCAATGTGGGTGGGGGTGCTGCAGCTCACACCCTAGCACTCAATACTGTATTCCTGAAGGCTTCCTCCTTCTAAGCAACTGTGCTCTGAGTGCTGCAGGAGAGCTTGTTTAGCTGGTGTCTTGCTTCCCTTTGCTGGTATTGCTTGTTCCAGGAGAAATATTCACTTTAGATTTTGGGTGACTCAGCCCAGGGATTAGGGTGGCTGTCCCTCAAAGTGTTTTTCCCTGTGCCTCCTAGATTACACTCTCTTCCTTCTACTCCAGTTTTCTCAATTCTCCCAGTGTCCCAGAGTCCCAGGTGAGTGGTTGTAAAGAAGTTTTCTGCACGACCCCTTTAATAAGAATCCTGGGTCTGAGAAATCTGCCTCTTTCTCACAAAAAATATCCTGACTTGTTTCATAGCTAAATACTGTCCATATGCTCTTTTAGGCTCTGGGACTGCAGGCTGGGGCTTTGTTCCTGGGGCCCAGGACCCTCCCCTCTCTACTAGACTCGTTTCCCACCACATGAGTTCCTCTGGGCTGCCATTTGCTCCCAGAAGCTGGGAAGCCCCCTCTGTGTTTATGCTTTTCCTACCAGTCTCAGTGTGGCTTCTTCAGTGTTCCTTGGTTAAAGAGTCTTCTTAGTTTAGTCCAAAGTTGTTTTTTTCAGATGATGTTTCTTAAAAATTAAGTTGTAATCCACTTTGGTTCTGGGTGGTGGAAGTTGGTACGTCCGCCGTTTCTATTGCTCTTTATCACTTGTTTTTAAAAGCACTGTCAGAGCATCACCTGATCAGTTTTGTGGGCTACAGAAGCAAGGAAGTGGCAATAACTTGCTATTTCATATTTGAAGACTTCTGTTATTATCAACTGAGGCTCTTCCTTTACTTACTAGGAGAAGGATACATCTCAAGCAGTGATCCTACCAAAGATCACAATCCTAATAATAATTATTCCATGCAACTCTATTTATATGTAAACCCTGAAGAATAAATAAATTATTCTTTTATTATTAAGCTAGTAAACTGAATCATCAATTTAAAAAGAACAGTGGTTAGTGGACTGTGTCTTTTAGACAAGGCGATGTTCTGAATGAGAGTGTTAGATAATGTTATTACTTTTAGTTTAATTGTATAATTTAGCTTCTTCTCATTGGACTAAATTTTTTTTTAAATGTTAATTTAGGTTACTACCTTTTATTTTTAAGTGAAAGAGGAGGATAGAGAGAGACAGAATTCTGTATGCACTCTAACCAGGATCTATCCAGCACACGCCAACTGGGTCTGATGCTTGAATCAACTGAGCTATTTATAGTGCCTGAGACTAAAGCAGTTGCACCAACCAAGCTATCCTCAGCACCTGGGGCCAATCCTTGAACCAACTGAGACTCTGGTTGCAGAAGGGGAAGAGGGAGAAAAGGAGGAGACAGAGGGGGAGAGAAGCAGATGATTTCTTCTCATGTGAGCCCTGACTGGGGATCAAACCTGGACGTCCATAGACTGGGCTGATGCTCTAGTCACTGAGCAACCAGCCAGGCCTTAAATTACCATCTTCATCTATTTCACACTCAAGTAAAGCAGACTTTGTTTAATTTAGTGCTGTTAGAATGTCTTATCTTGGGACAATTTCATATATTCTAAACAAATTCTTAATCTTTGCCATAAAAATATGAAAAAATATAAAACTATTTAATTCCCCTTGAGACCCTAAAGCTAGAATTAACTAATAACCAACCAGTCTTTAGAGTTGCTCTGAAAAAGTTAAGATTCCCATGAACAAATAATTTTGTGAAACTTCAAGGAGTAGATGATGGGGAAACCTTTGACACTGCCTGAACACATAAATCTTAAAAAAAAAAAAAAAGCTAAATTCTACACATGGAACAAAATCAGGTAATTGCGCATTCATTACTAAGTAGAGAGTTCTAGGATGAAATCTAGTATACACAACGAAGAGAACAGATATACTTTAGTAAAGAAGATAGCAATCCTATGTATGATACCTCCTCCTCCTCCTTTTTTTCTCCTCGTCGTCCTCCTCCTCCTCCTCTTTCCTCTTCTTCTTTTTCCTTTTCCTCTTCTTCTTTGTCTTTCTCCTCCTCCTCCTCCTCCTTTCTCTTCTTCTTCCTTTTCCTATTCCTCTTTTTCCTCTTTCTCCTTCTCATCTTATTCTCCTTCTTCTTCTCATTCTCATTCTCATTCTCCTCCTTCTCCTCCTCCTTTTTCTTCTTTTGCCTACATATGCAGACTACATACATGGCATAGTATTCATTCAGTTATTTGTTCTTTCAACAAATATTGACTTTCTATCAAATGCCTCACTTCATGCTGCATTAAAGAGATGCAAAAAATTTTCTTTTGCATAATGCTATACTTAAGAACTTATAGTTAGGAAAAATACTCTGATATATTTGATTTTAGTGTATCATCCACCTACTGAAAAAAGAGTTGTACAAAAAGACTTTTAGAATAAATCATTTTGTGGGGCTCAATTTATCATTAATAGAAAGAGATTAAATCAAATAATCTTTCTTTTTGCTTTCAGCCACGAGAATTCTATGGTTTTGTTATAGATGTACAAATGACCTGTAAAACTGCAAATTTATTTTAAAATCCTAACAATTGTTTTTCTGGTTTGTTAATCATAAAAAATAGCTCTCTCTCTCTCTCTCTTTTCTTCTTTAACAAGAGAGAGACAGTCCTGATAGGAAAAGAGAGAGAGATGAGAAGTATTAAGTTGTAGTTCATTGGTGGCTTCTCATACATGCCTTGACTGTGCAGTTCCAGCTGAGCTAGTCACCCTTTGCTCAAGCCAGCAACCATGGGCGTCATGCCAGCCACAGTGGGATCATGTCTATAATACCAAAGCTCAAGCCAGCAACCCCAGGGTCTCCAGCCTAGGTCCTCAGCATCCAATGTCGATGTTCTATCCACTGTGCCACCACCAGTCTGGTAGCTTTCTCTTTTTGAGTGTCATAAAGATAATTACTTGTAAAGCACTTTCTAATATCTTGTTATAAAATCTAATGTTTGTGTTCTTACCATACTATATTTCAGTTAACTGTTTTGTGTATTATTGTTCATTTTAATTTTTTAAATGAAGCTGATGCTAGTATGTATTTTAAAACTGATCTGTAAATCTTAAAGTTAAAACTGAGAAAGGTGTGAAAGTCACTCATCCGCCAGAATTTCAATCTCTCTTCCAGTAGGGATGGGGGCTGCATTGGTGGGTTCTTTGATTTCATTTCAATTCAGATAACATCTACTCTGGGCACCACAATAAACTTTCATGTTCAAAGATAAAACAAGAAACTAATATTTTAAAACAGTGGTTCTTAACCTTTTTTGAGGTACCGAAACCACCAGTTTTATATGTGCATTCACCGAACCCTTCTTTAGTGATAAATAAAATATGATTCTTTTTTTCCAAATTCAAGACATAGGTATATGTTTTTTTACTGGTGCACAAAATGAGCCGTGCATGAACATCACCTTGCTCAAAGAACAAAACCAACAAAGTGCATGAACTCACAACAAATTATGGAATTACTTTATTCTGGCCTCCGCGGTAGAGACTTCTCCAAACCCCTGAGACCAACTCATCGAACCCCTAGGGTTCGATAGAACCCAGGTTAAGAACCACTGTGAAAAGATAAGATACCTGTGTCACTAGTAAATATTACTAAAAGATTATCTGCACTGGAGAGATTCTTGGCTCTGACGTTAATCATTTGCAGAAACACTTATGTAAATAGACAAACTGGGTAACACAACCATACACCCTAGTGAGATCCTGTTGTGTGACAGATGACTGTTCACCGTAGATCCTCAGACCAACCATCCACATAAATAAACTTCTATGAGTGCTGAAATATTTTATCATGAGTTTCTCAGCTGTCCTCAGAATTTACCCAGGTTGATGCCAATTTGTTTGTTGTCTTCCTGCTTTTTGCACTCATCTGTCTAGTTCTCAGATTCACATTTGGCATTAGATCTTGGCTTCTAATGCTTGGCTCAACATTCTTAGTTGCTTTTAGACAAATTCTTCTGGCTCAAAATTTCTGGCCATTTCCTTTTGGAGATAATTCTGATATTTCCCCTTGTGACCTAACAGCCATGATTAAGTGTCACTAGTGACATCCCCTGTTGCATCAGAAGCACACAGAGCATCAGAACCAACATTCCAGAAGCTAGACATCGGTCATATTTGAATCACTTTTCTATCCAGTACAAGGTATCATGGTTGGGTCTCTGTCACCTTCATCTAGACATTCTCCTACCCAACACAATGTGTTTCAAAAGGAAACACTACCTGTAGTGCTCTGAATACTTCATGTGCTCCTGTACTTCTGAGCTTTTATATATATATAGAAACGGGTGCTATACTTTCTTTTCATTCTAGGAATTCCTACATGTCCTTCAAATTAGCTCAAGTGTCATTTACTCTTGGATGCGTTCTGGCATCTCCACACTGAAAGAGGTGATCCTTATCTGACACTCCACTTCAGTTCACCCACTCTTCAATAATTGTTTCACTTTCTTGTCTGTTTTCCAAGTATACTAAGAGTTTCAGAGAGTATTAGGTGGCATCTTGTTCATTTTTAAATCACTGTTGCCCAAGACAGTGTGGATTGAGTACATAAGTGCATTCATAACAATGGCTCCTTAGCTGCTAAATGTCACAATCTTGGAAATGTTCATCGGTTAATGTCAGTTTCAGAAATAGTTTCACCTTTTCTATTTATAACTGCATAGTGTTCTCCTGCTGCTGCCTGCCTTTGCCTTTTCAAGTTTTCGTGAATAATAAATATTGAATATTTGAAATCTTCCCCTGTGGTGCTTAGAAATGTTTATTTGTTATAAATACGTATCTTGGAATTTGTCTCTTCTGGTAGAATACCAACATTGACTCAGTCAACACATTTTTATGTGTTGTAAGTATTTTTACTAAGTACCCTAGTACTGCATGATTGTTTAACTTCCCATTTATTATAACAATACTTCATTTCTATCACCTTACTTCATTATATCTTCCATCAGAATTCTTCAAATTCAACATAATCCTTTATTGCTGGAGATTTATAGCTTACTCTTGAAATTAGCCATCCTCATACATTAGCTCAGGGTTGCTCAGGTTTGTTCAGGTGGCAAAATGCCTGAAATAATGACCCATGCTGATGTATTGAACTCACATTTAAATGAGAAACCATTTTAATCACAGAAAACGTGATTGTATTATATGTGCACAATATAAAAATTTTGACACCAAATGCACATATCTTAGAAAAGAAGCAAGTTGGTGAACGAGACATGATTGTTGCAGTCGTTCATTTCTTATTTCTCTCTATATGTTATGGAAAAACTTGAATAGGAATATTTTATATTTTATAAAAATCCTGTGGGAAGTCTTAATATTTCTGGAAAGCCAGAATTTCTCTCTGGATAAAAAGTAATTTGTATATTTCAGGATGTGTAATTATGTTATGTTTTGTGACATGGCTTTTCAAACAATATTACTAGAGAACACACATCTTTCTCCACTAAACTGTATAACAGAAATATTTTTTCTTATTTATAGATAAATGTGATAAATACCATCTAGTTTATTTTATGTTTTTCTCTTGTGATTTTTCTTCATTCTTTGATATTGTTTTTCATGACACCTGCTAGTAGATGATAAAATAAATCACAAGTAGCTAATGAGTGTTAATGCAAACCACATAAAAATAATAGTAGTAATAACCAATCTTAAATATCTGTTCTATATGTTCTAAGCACCATATTAAGAGTAAGAGTTTTATTTATTTACATTATATCATGTAGTTTTTCTACTAACAATAAAAGATTCTATTTCTACTTTACAAACAGAAAAGCTGTGGTTAGAGAGGATAAATCATTTCTCTCAGAGTTTCTGTTTCTTCTGAAACATTCTTTTGTCCAGAATTTCAGGTATTCTCTGGGAAGTATGTTGAAGTGCACAGAAAAAGATAACCTAACAAAATCTCTGTGATATTGTGTGATGGATGCAAAAGGTGAACTGAGAACTTTTCCGGCTCTGCTCCATAAAGCTGTTATTTTGCTTCTAGTAATGGTTTAGAGATGTTGGATCTTTTCATTTTTGCAGGGCAGCAGCCTATCAATTGCACTTGAATACCTCTAACAACTGTCTGCTGCAACAAGGACTCTGTTATATTAGCAAGGTTTTCTCATTTAATTTTCAGTGTAGCTGCCCTCTTTCAAATTCTACACCATTACCAGTGGGATACTGACTTGAGTGGTTTCCTTCTAACACAGGAGGAAAGAGTGAAAAGCTGGTGCAGTCAGAAACATATGAATTTGGACCCAATTTATAGAATAATATATTTTCCCCTTATGAAGAGAAATAGAGTTCTCTATATTTATAACCAGCAGAGAGCTTTATTGACACATTAAATTATAAATATTATTTAGATAAATCATTGAGTTATGCTTAATTCCATCTCATGATTTGTGATGCTTTCCAGTGCCTCTGGGTCCAGAAATTAAAGAATGGCTTGTGCTTATCAACATACACCATTCTTCATCTCTGACAGATAGAGTATAGGAAATAGATTCGTATTAATTTTTAATATGATTCCGAAATAACATCCCTTCAGGGCACAACAAAGAATAGAATTGTGCAGAGAGTTTAAGATACATTAAGAACCCACATCAAATATACATTGAAACACATATTTAAGTACTTACAAGTAGTCCAAATAGCCGTCCACAAGAGCATCCATTTGCTTAAAATGTGCTCAAGGAGGGTGCACCTGCCATCCACAGCTCACCATCTGTGGTTTTCCATTAACACTGAGCTGGCATTAGCCCTTTGGTAAATGTACCATCACAAGCTTGCTCTTTGCTTTCCCAGCATGACTGGGAAAGTCACAGATGTGAACAAATGCTCCTATCCTTTCTCCAGTCTGTGATGCATTAGTGCACCTTTAGTGACTTAAAGACAGTCTCATGTCATTTTTAAAAAGCTGTTTATGAGAAATAGGTACTGTATTATTGCAAGGTATAACACAGAGGAACATTGCTAAAATGCTAGTGTTGAAGAACAAAGAAATACCTGCCTGATGCTGGTGGATATTCTTGATCTCTCAAGCCTTTTGATGTTATCTAAGACTTGACGCTCGTCTTACCTTTATGGAAGGGTAAATCCCCCTCTTTTGCTCCCCTCTCTCTAATATTGATGTTACTAAGCTTCAATGGGTTCAATAACCCATTGCTCTTTTTCTCCTCACATATTGATTCAGCTGACGTCTTCATCTTCCACCTACCCATGTATGCTTTTGCCTTCGGTTCTAGCTTCTACCATGTGATCCAGTCATATAAACCTAAATATAGGCTGTACACTGGCACATGATAAAACTGGTATATTAAAAAATAGGACCCATTATCTCTGCACTCTTCATCTGACTCTCCTAGTTGATGGTTCGGTTTTCTCCAGGAACAAGGAAGCTTTTCTTGATTCATATCTCTCTAATTATGCCTCATTCACCCATCACAAGTCATGACAATTATATTTTCTGAATGTACCTCCTTTTTGTTTCTCGGTATAACTAGGTCCTCACTATCACTTGCCTTAACAATTTCAGTAGCTTCCTCACTTTTTTTTTTTTTTTTACCCCAGTCTTCTCTATTTCCTTAATTAGTCCTCTGCACAATGACTAAAGTAGTCTCTCTACAATGTATACTTGATTGGATCACTGTAGTCTGTCTGTAAGACACTTAAAGGCTCTCCATTGACTCTGGAATAAAGTTCAAGTTTCTTAGAGTGGCATATAAATACCTTTATGTCCTGAAACAGTCTTTCTCCACATCTAATTTTTCTTCACTCAAACACGTTTTATACTCTAATAAATTTAATAGTCCTTCAGCATTATGTGCCTTCTTTCACTTTGACCCTACCCATTGTTTCTTTTCTTGGCTAACACATTCATCCTTCAAGATGTTATTTTCTTCTAAGAGTCATAAATGAACCCAAGGTTGGACTAAATGTTCTTCTGTGCTCACAAAAGACTCAATGTGTAACCATATTGTTCTTACTACTTATGACAATACATATGTGTCACTCTTACCCACTATATATGGTCCTTAGAAGCTGCTGCCTTATTTTATTTTATTCTATTATTTTACATCTAATGCCTCACATAGTGCTTCATATATAGTAGATGCTCAGTAAGTGTTTCCTGATGTGAATTGAAAGGTGTTTTGAACATTACCATGGATTACATGGGGCATGACTTAAATTTTGAGGTTCCTCATGATTATATCTTATTATTCAATTTTAAAAGCATTAGTGAATACACTTCTGATGCTTTCAGAGTAAGGATAAGGAGAATAAGGTATGGCTCTTAATCTGAAGGAATTTACTAGTTTTATCAGGATGTAATATATTTTATAATCATTAGTTAATTATATGTATTGCGTGTTATAACATATTTATACATAATTTATAAATTTTTATGTATTAGTAGTACATATACACTTAGAAGATGCTTAAGATTACCAATGGCATACCAGCCATTATGACAGGCATTGAGGGTTTGACAAGTAATTGACATGACCCTTACCCTCAAGGAGTTTGCAGTCTGGTTTGCGAATGAACTGAGAAGCCATCAGAAATGTATGAGGCAGTGTGATGAGTGCTTTATGTGTTAACCACTGTGCTGGAAACCAAGAATATATATGAATGGGAGAGCACACCTTTCCTCATGGGGCTCACACAAGAACTATCACAATGAGAGATGAGTATAAGCTGAGAAGTGGACAAAGAGACCATGCAGGACATGGAAACGAAGTTTGACATTAAAGGAAAGGTAAAATGGGCATTGATTAGACTCATCAGGAATATAAAAAGTTGCTTAGAATAGATAGAATTAATTATAATTAAATTACAATCTTTTTTTCTCTCCTTTATTTAGAAGAGAAAAAATGACAAATAATTTTTTGTTTCTCTGGTGATACCAGTTCTTTTCTTTCATTCATTGTCAAGTTTTACAAGTAAAAGTTATCTATGAAAATTATGAATAATATAAAAAAATGTTGAAGCAATATAAAATAAACTTATTATTGGGAAACACTGTAACTTCTTTCTGAGAAATTTTACACTGCAATTTCTTCTCTTTAGCTGAGTGTTAGGAGGAGAATACCTTTACACTTCTGCATTGATAATAACTTGGATAGGACAAGGAGAGAAAAAGAGCACCCAGCACATCAGTGACAGATTATCAGCATTCAATTGTGTTTCCTGTTCTCAGTCAGGCTTTTGCTCGGTTCTGGTTTTCTAGAACTTGATAAAAACTTTACACAAGAAAATCTCAAAGTATCATAGGACATTAGGTCATTTTCCAACTAATCAGTGAGAATAGTATTTTTATTTCTATGAAATTAACACGCATTGAGGTTTTCCAGTTTGAAGGATTTTGAAAATTGTACCAAAAAGTATTAACCCATTGAAAATGGTTCTTTTTATTATTTATCAAATTATTTAACAAAAACTCAAAAGAGAAAACCGTCAGTAGAAATCTTCCTATGCAATGTATGGTGATAAAATCCCTGCTTATATATCTTTCTCAAATGACCTGCGGGTAACTGTATTACACACATCTGATCACCAGTGGCTCCCAAGGTCAAGCAAATAACCTTGAGAGTGATGCTAATGTTAATTTCAATGTAGGAAAATTATGCTGCTTTGAAAGTCCTTTTTTGAGAGTAAAGCCATATTTTTGTTGAATTATGTCTTCCTGCTTATTTGGTCTCCTAGTGACAAGTGGCACACATATTTATGAAAAAGCTGACCAAGGTGAATGATGTGTTTGTGGTGATAGAACGGAGAAAAAAACTGGCCAGCACAAACACTGAGTGCAGGCCATCAGTGAATCATGCTCCTATCTACCGAAAGAGCAACACTTCAATACATTTTCTAGGTTTGGAATTTCACTCTATGTTTTTTAAAAACATGGAACAGAAATGGTGAAATTATTAAGAAAATACAGTTTATTGTTGACCCTCTTCATCTCTAAAGTAAACATTCACAGTTACCTGTTCTAGATTTTGAAAAGGCCTTTGGCCTCTTTCCGTCTAACAGACATAATGAGGATTGCAATTATGACTAATTTTAAAAAGCTATTGAATATTTCAGGCCTATTGAACAAGCAAATGGCAATGATTAACTGGGTTCATTTTCATATATTTGTTCAATATATTTAAAGAGCTCCGAGGTCATTTCAAAAAGGAGAACATGTTCCTCATTCAGCTTCTTACTACTGAATGAACTGTACCTGATTTCATGCTGGTGCTTATGTAACAATTCCCTGCTTATAATATGAGCTAGTGGGAAACTGTGGTGCTCTCACTGAGTTGCACCTTCTACAGTGCATTTTTGTAGAGTATCAATAGAGAAAAAAAAATCCTCCCATTTATTTTGTGATTATAGGTTTTTTTTTTAAAGTAAAAACTATAATCACCACCATCACCATTATCATTTCTACCAAGTGACAATGGCTATTATAGCAAGAATCTATAATGCTACTGCTTCAGGGTGTGCCAAAATGAAAAATAATATAATAAAGAAGGCAAAAAATAGTGCTCTCATTCTGACAAATGGTGAACTAAACTAACTACTTCTTAAGCCTTCTGTTAAAAAATACCTGGGAGTGCCAAATAAATTATGAAAAATTTTAAGTATAGCTAAATTTAAAGGAAAAACAGTGATATCCCCAGTGACAAAATCAATAGGGAAATGAAAATGAGGACATCAAGCACAACCTGCCATTGAGACAGGGAGAAAAGGTTTAGAATGGTGGTGGGTGTGGTGGCACAGGATAAAGGCCAATTAAGGTTGTTATCATATTTTGTAATAGCTAGGACATTGAGGTTTTCTTTTTAATTTGATTTTATTAATTCATTTTTGGAGAGAGAGAAAGAAAGAAGGGGGAGAAGCAGGAAGCATCAACTCCCATATGTGCCTTGACCAGGCAAGCTCAGAGTTTTGAACCGGTGACCTCAGCATTCCAGGTCGACGCTTTATCCATTGTGCCATCACAGGTCAGGCTTTTTAAATTTATTTATTTTAGATTTTATTGACATTGAGTTTTAATTTCTAACATAGACAAGTCATAATACTTAAGGAAGGCAGAGAGTTGGAAAATGAGAAACCTTTATGTCTCCTTGGAATCAGTAAGAGAGAGTCATAAATCAGGAGTAAAAAAATTGAATTCTGCTCCTGGTATGGGAAAGATGGTGCTAGACCAATGCTCTCATGGATGAGAATAAACACTGAACCAATGACACAAAAAAGATGAACTTAAGGCACTGAAGAGAAGATAAAAGAAGGTAGATTGTAGAGGAAAGGTGACATTTTGAAGAGAATGACAGCATGAGTTACTCATTCTTGTAACACTTAGTGGGGCAGCTTAACTCCATTAAGAAACTTTCAGTTCTTCTTCGACATAGAAGAAGAGGATGGGTGCTTCTGCTGTTGGTGCACATGCATTGAAAGAGCTCAACAAAGCATTACAGAGGATTTCAGAACTAAACCACAATTTAAACCACCATCCATCACAGACAAATCCTTTGGTAGTGAATACATGAGAAAAATCCAAAGCAACCTAGCAAAGATTTCAACAATTGAACAGATATTGGGCCCACTACTCACACCAAAAGGCAAGGCAGAACGTGTAATCTTAACTGAGTCTGACAATAACCTCACATTGCCCAGAGGATTTTAACAAAACTCAGAAGCTTCAAAGCATAGCATTCAAAATGTCCAGGATGAAGTCTGAAAATAATTGATATACCAAGAACCAGAAAAATATCTGCTATTCATGGGTGATGAAGCTATAGGAAAATTGGTACCCTTATATGTTTCTGCTGAGAATGTGAATTGTTGCCAACACTACATAGAACAATCCAGTGATTTGATATTAAGCTAAAGATGGTTATAGCCTATGAACAATCAATTTAACTTTTATGTCTGTACCTTATAGAAATTATATTAACTGTGCTTTAAAAACATGTGTAAGTATGCATTAAAATAAAGAAAAACAATTGTAATGAGGAAAAAATTGGAAACAATTTAGCTTTTGGGGTATAATGGCAGTAAATTTTAAAGTACAAAATTACTATACATTGTTTATGGATACTTTCAGAAAAGTTTAAAGATATGATTAGAAAATCATGATAATCATTACAAAGGAGGACAGAAAAGGGTAAGAGTATAGCTGTATTGCTAAAGCTTTTGTTTGTTTGTTTATTTATTTATTTATTTATTACAGGGACACAGAGAGAGAGTCAGAGAGAGGGATAGACAGGGACAGACAGACAGGAACGGAGAGAGGTGAGAAGCATCAATCATTAGTTTTTCGTTGCCGCTGTGACACCTTAGTTGTACATTGATTGCTTTCTCACATGTGCCTTGACTGCAGGCCTTCAGCACACCAAGCCACCCCTTGCTGGAGCCAGTGACCTTGGGTCCAAGGTGGCGAGCTTTTGCTCAAGCCAGATGGGCCCTGCGCTCAAGCTGGCAAGCTCGGGGTCTCGAACCTAGGTCTTCCGCATCCCAGTCCAATGCTCTATCCACTGCACCACCGCCTGGTCAGGCAGCTTTTGTTTGTTTTTAACTAAATAGACTAGAAGCAAAGAAAAACATAAGTTTCAAAATGAAAGGAAATGCCACAATTCCTTATAACTCCTATTTATACAATGCATTTTACAGCTCTTTTTATCCAATAGTATTTTTTGTGTGTGATAATAATTTCAGTGTTAGTCAACTGAGTTAGCCAAGGATAATGAAAGAAAGAAAGAAACTAGGAACAAAACGCTCTCATCCACCCCCTCTCTTAGCCATCACTCTTAGGAGAGTTAGCCTGACTGAAGGTACACATTCAGGTTCTTCTTAATTTGCTATAGGTTGAGGTATGACTCAGAATCCCTGCTTTCCTTGTTCTTACATCTGGTTTTGACACTTTAAAATTTCTTCTTTTAGTTGGGCAATGGCTTCACCAGAGCTAAAACTGCCATGTTAGAATGTTTTACGGCATAAGTGAGTATCATTTGAATAGGCATTCAAATTCCTGCTCCTCTAAAGCAGTTCATATTCATTGAGGAAAAGCTCTACAAACTAAGATGTCAAAAAGAAAAATATTATAGGCCTGACCTGTGGTGGCGCAGTGGATAAAGTGTCGACCTGGGAACACTGAGGTCGCCAGTTCAAAACCCTGCACTGGCCTGGTCAAGGCACATATGGGAGTTGATGCTTCCAGCTCCTCCCCCCTTTCTCTCTCTCTCTCTCTCTCTCTCTCTCACTCACTCTGTGTCTCCTCTCTAAAATGAATAAATAAAAAAGAATAAAAATAAAAATAAAAACATAGTGTAATACTGTGCAACAATTGAAAATAATGACATGCAAATAAGTTCCCACATTAAGTAAAGAAAGTGTTTTCTCAAATCCATGGTTTAATCTCAGTGACATGAAATTTATGTTAAAATTAGCAATTATATGTACATGCATGTACACTTATATCCTCAGAGTGGGAGTAGAGTAAGATTAGATTTATTATAATAATCGTGTTTATAACTGGTTAATACAATCCATGGGCACTATTTTTTTTTTCTTTCTGTATTGTCTGTTGTTCAATGGATGTTTTTACCTTTGTAATTTAAAATATTTAGCTTCAGACTGAAAGTATTTAATTTAGATTAAAAAAAAAAAGCAGAAATATAAAAAAACTGCCCACTTCCTAGAAATAGTGAGGTAAAGTTGAAGTGCAATCTAATTATATTTATAGTTGATTCAAAAAATAGTTTAATTTCCAAGTTTGTAGTTAAATATGATTTTAAAAGGACTAAATTTTCCAATCTTTGTGATCTTCCCTTTGGCGCAAACCTAATATAAAATATGATTTCAATTTAAGTCCTATGATCAAGTCTAGGCTAGATTGCTTTCTTTTCTGGGATATTTCTGATACTAGAAGATCCAGATTATTTCTTTGCAAGAGGGAACATTTATACTTTCTCTCTATTTGTATTAATAACAATGTAGTATTCTGGTGGACACTGATCACATTGAATTAAATAAGAAATACATTTTTATTAAAATATAAGGTGAACTTACCTTCTATTCCATTTCTAAATAACAAATAATCAAAATTATTTGCTTAAGTTATTCTAAGAAACAGAGAACTTGTGAAATCTTTATTCTTCAGCATTTGGACAATACCCTAACCCAAGCACTTTGAAGCCATTCATGAAGCAGGGGGCTGAGAACACAAAAATGTTTGCTACTAGGATATTTTTCTCATTATTTTCCTGCTTAGTTTAGTAGAAGGGTAGTTCATAAAGTTTTATTCTAAGTTTTTTTAAGATGAACAAAGTATCAAATTATGCACCCACATTTCTATATAAATAAGGTATTTATTTTATACCAAAAACATGAACTAAAGTGTGGAATTCTCAGTGGCATGTCAGTTGGCCTTGGGTAGTTACAACCTCCGAGTCTTTGGGATTTGCACAGTTGTGCTATTTTAACTTGAAATCAGTGTGACTTGAATTATTCAAAAGTGATGGTGAAGAATTATTCTGTTAGTCTAATTTGGTTTTTTTTCAACTGTATATCTCTGTGTATACTTAGTATATTTAAAGGTGTGTTGGAATTTTTTTTCTTACTACAGTTTTCCAGATATATCTACAGAATCATGAGAGCCTTTGTCTGCATAGTTCTTCAAACAGGCATCCTTTTTGATAACTTCTTCACCAACTTCAAATCTCAACTTGATGCTTACCTTCTCCGTATGGCTTATCTTAAAGACCTTAATTAATTCTGCAAGCTCTTTGTACTTATATTTTCTCCCCATTCTCATTTCCCTAATTTCCCTTACTTTAATCTACTTTTTCCTCTTTTCATACCAACTGTTAACTTCTACCAGACTACTTAATTTACTTGTTTCTCATATTTACTGTTAAATGTATATTTATCCCTCCTAGAATCAAGTTCTTTGAGGTCAAGAATCTTTGTCTATTTTGTTCAATAATAAATCCCAGGTACTAAAAACACTTCCTGGCTCATCAATACAGGGATGGCAAATGTAGGTTTACCGGTCTGTGCATGCAAAACACGGAGTTTATTCTTGTAGTATTATTTATTAATTATTATATTATTTTCTATACAAACAACTGTAGACCTACTTTTGCCTCACCCTGTATGTATATTATTTGAAATTAAATGATATATCCATAAAATTTCAGAAGATTATTCCATTGATTTTAGAATATATGTAGTATAGCATGCACTGTAACTTGACTTCCAATAATATTTTCTGATAAATTCATTGAATAAAAACACAGCTGTTCCATCAGCACACATGAATTCTTTCATAGATAGATTACTGCTTAGACATTTGAATATATCAGTGGTCAGGTTATAGTCAGTGCTCATTTTAGTAATATTTCCTGCTGTGTTGTAGAGGGTACACATCTTTCACAGAAAAATATTTTAATCTAAACATGTTTCTCGACTCTAAAACATAGACTGATAACTTATTCCTTCTCTACTGTGGAAATATAGCTGCAAGAATGAGGGAAAGTAAGAAATATAAGACAGAGAGAAGTATAGCTTTTCATTTCAAACAGTGAGGCATCAGAGAAGCATGAAGGCCCATATCTGGAAGAAGTTGTTTTACAGCATCTCAGAGTTATTTGAGAAATGAACGGAAATGGAGTGAAATCAAATGACCTAATCAAGCCATAGATATAGTCCCAGGATACTCTTAATGTTTTGGGCTGTTAAGTGAATGAGTTGTTCCAAAGTGGCCTCATTCAAGGAAATCCAAAAGAATGACCAAGCATTGCAGAAAATGTATTTGACTGGTTCCAGCTAGCAAATCTAATCCATTGTAGGGGGCTCTCACATCTGTGTGCTGCTCAGGATGATGGATGGTGTGTAAGTGCAGCCTGTTTAGTGTCTTGGGGTGGACAGAGAGCTAATGCCGGAAAGTCAGCGATTTGTAACTCTATTACCAGCATCTTGGATGAATCTGACCTTTGCAGAGCCAGAGCAGATGAAAGTACAATGCATAGCTCCAAGGAAGTTGGTACTTCATTTTGAATAAAATTTTAATGATGAACCAATAATAGAATCTATAGGTACCCATACATAACTTTTCTGTCTTTGATATTTTGTATTTGACTGGGACTATATATTTCCCAGATGTATAGAAAAATATATATCTTATATATTTTTTTCTTAGAATACATAGTGCTATTTTTGTGTATTTGTGTATGTATGTCTGTGTATCAAGCATTTCAAATAGATAAATCTCACCAAAAGTAGAGCTATGTGAAGTTGTAAAATTTAGTTGTCATTAACTACCCTGAAGTCTATTTCTTGGGTTAAAAACACATTTTCCATTTAAGCCTTCCATTTATTAGAGAGGCAGTGCAACATAGTTAACAGCATAGTGTCAAGTGGGGTCCCCAGTTCTGAGCTTCAATGCCAGTTTCACTGCTTTCCAGCTTTGTGACCATGGGCAAATTACTAACCTCATTGCCACTATCTTTCTCCATCACAAAATAGGAATAATACCTCACACAGTTTTTGTCAAGGTTCAGTGGGATAATATATATTTTATACATTTTAGTGCTTTTCCTCTCCATCTTAGTGTCCTTTGTCACTTCACTGTTTTCTTTACTCTATGCTCATACCAAAGAGTAGATTGTTCTTCCTTGTTATAGTTGGAAAAATACTTTTAAAAAATAATGGTGAGTCCACACACCTACACGTGATATCTTCACTTATGAATTTTCAATTTATTTGTTTTTTATTCTGAAATATTTCACTTTGAAATGGCTTAATTTACATAAAATGTTTTTACCTTGTAAAAATAAATTGTTCCTCTTTCCCCCCCTCTTATACATAGATATTGCTCAGACAAAAGGAAACCGACTTTAAGGTTGACAAAAAGGCTCCAGAAAGGATAGACAGAGTGAACATTAACCAAGACTCAGTAAGGTATTGGTCACTGTCATCTACTATTGTTTTTTTTCCTTTCAATTGAATTTATTGGAGTGACACTAGTTAACAAAATTATATAGATTGCAGGTAGACAATTCCACAAAACATTATGTGTACCCTATGTTGTATGTTCACCCCCAAGTTAGGTCTCCTTTCATCACTATTTATCTCACTAAATCCTCCTCCCCCTCTCCCACCACAGTCACCACACACACTGTTTTTATACGCATTTGAAAGTTCCTTGAACTCATTTCATTACTCCATGTCTCTGGCTCACACAATTCTTTTTTTATATATTTATTTATTCGCTGTAGAGGAGAGAGTAAGAGAGAGAGAGAAGGGGGGGAGGAGCAGAAAGCTTCAACTCCCATATGTGCCTTGACTGGGCAAGCCCAGGGTTTTGAACCAGCGACTTCAGCATTCGAGGTCGATGCTTTATCCACTGCACCACCACAGGTCAGGCAAGGCTCACAAAATTCTATAGGCTCTCTCTTCATGTAGAACGGTTCCCAACTACTCACCCAGCCACACGTAACCCATTTACTGTTCCCCACTAACAGCTTCTTGCCTGCTGTTCATCCCCACCTCATTGCCCCCTCCACAGAGGACATGAAGTAGAGCAGAATCCTCTATTCTGCTCTACTTAATTTTAAGCATCCTTCTAACATGAGTCTTCCAAGCATGCTTTTACTTGTTGTCTTTGTTCATAGGATGCCAGATCCCAGAGTCCACTGCCACGAGTAGGGTCTCATCCTCTTGGAGATGATCTCTTGTGAGTGTTCTCACCATGGAGCTTTCCTGCCAGATCTAGGGTCAGTATTTCCTGTCCCGGTCCTGGTCTAATCCTAAGGAGCCAGCTACAACTGATAATATGCATATTTATTATATGTGAAGCAGAATAACATAAAGATGTGGTATCAGATCATCTGATTGTGCATTCTAACTTTACCAACCTAAGATTGATTACTTACTACCTGGTTTGGGGCAAGTTGCTTCTCTGTACCTCAATTGTCTCACCTCCAAAAAGAGATAATAATAGTGCCCTCTCATAAGGGCATTAGAAAGTTTAAGTTAGCCTGACCTGTGGTGGCGCAGTGGATAAAGCATTGACCTGGAACGTTAGGGTCGCCGGCTCGAAACCCCAGTCTTGCCTGGTCAAGGCACATATAGGAGTTGATGTTTCCTGCTTCTCTCCCCCTTATCTCTCTCTCTCTCTCTTTCTCTCCCTTCTCTAAAATGAATAAATAAAATCTTTAAAAAATTTTAAGTTTATTTTAAATATCCTTGTACTTAGAGCAGAACCTGGCACATAGGAAGCACTCAATCAATATTAGCTCTCATTTTATTTAACTAATAATCAAAATAATTTAATGAAAATTTCTAACAGTCAATAGATCCAAATTCTTTAAAATATATTAAGAAAGAATGACCAACATGAATGTTATTCTTCCATTTATAGACCAATTAATATGGAAGTTCATAACAGTTAAATTTGGTTTGAAAACTGGCTCTATAAGGCTTCTATCCTGTAGAAATTCTCACTGAATCTCACCTCATAAGGAAGAGATTATGCACCTGCTGGGGAGGAAAAGAATACATTACAGGAATTTTCTATTTATTTTCCAAAATGTTAGTGATTTCCTTTAGGACACAGTTCTGTAAGCCAGTACAAATTTGCATAACTCTCTCACATTAATTTCCACTCCTTCTCTGAATTTGAACTAACTTTTCTAAACCTTGGTGCAGTGTTTTAACCAACCTTCTTCTCTGCAACATAAATCACCTTCACTACTTACTATTAGATCATAGAGTCCAGGAGAAGCAGCATCTAAGGACCCACAGGGAACACTTCTCAAATGTTAAAGGGTTGATTTTTTTCACTAATTGGCTATTTCACTTTTTTTGTCCTTTGACTTTACATGTCATGGGATCAAATCTATTGGAAGTATATTAGATTGACTCACCAAGGAATATGAATTTTTCTTGCTTCTTCATCTTTTTCATGTAAATCAATAATGAATGTCCAGTTACCAAAATTACAGCTCAGTCAAGGTTATTTTTACCATGCTGAACTATTTTAGTAGTACATCTAGTTAAATTGAAAATTGGAAAATTCTGCTGTTAAGGGGATTTTCAGGCACAGTTAATAATTCAGCTACCTGTACCCCTGGGCAAAATAAATAGCTTGCTGACTGCTTGTTGGCAAAGTCACTGCCAATTATATTATATAAAACTTTAAATGCACCCACTCAAAAAAAAGTGTTAGAATTATCTGTGGGAAAGCAAGTTGTTCAGGGCACCGCTGAAGTATTATTTCATTACTATATATTCATTTTCTTCTTAAGGCATATATGTAAACTTAGTAATTAGATTTTTTTAAGAAGAAAGAAAATATGGGGTGCACACCCGTTACTATGGTTATTTCCCTCCAACTCCAAACCCTGCAGAAATTCTAGTACCAGCGTTAGATGAGAAGAGATTCTTCTCTATGCTTCATGAACAACTAAATAAATTATCTTAAATATCTATTTAGTAAGAATCTTAAAATGACAGGTTTGTTTTCTAAAATCTTATTTAGAAAATTAAATTTAACAAGGTGACATTGGTCAATAAGAGTACGTAGGTTTCAGGTAAACATCTCTGTAGTATTTGAACTGTTGATTATGTTGTATATCAATCGCCCAAAGTCAGATCATTTTCTGTCATCTTATATTTGTTCCTCTTTACACCCTTCCCTGCACCCCCTCCCTCATAACCCCATCCCCCTCATCCTCCTCCCCCTGGTAATCACTTCACTCTTGTCTATGTTCATGAGTCTCAGTTTTATATCCCACTTATGTGTGAAATTATACAGTTCTTAGCTTTTTCTGATTTACTTATTTCACAGGTGTATGAGAAGATGTGGTACATATATACTATGGAATACTACTCAGCCATAAGAAATGATGACATAGTGCCATTTACAGCAACATGGATGGACCTTGAGAACGTTATAGTAAAGAGCCAGGTTAATAATGGTCACTATTGAACTTTGCCAACTGATTGCTTTTAATTTATTTCTTTTGAGCATCTCTTATTTTATTTATTTTTTTTACAGAGACAGAGAGAGAGTCAGAGAGAAGGATAGATAGGGACAGACAGACAGGAACGGAGAGAGGTGAGAAGCATCAATCATTAGTTTTTTGTTGCCATTGCGACACCATAGCTGTTCATTGATTGCTTTCTCATATGTGCTTGACTGCGGGCCTTCAACAGACTGAGTAACCCTTGCTGGAGCCAGCGACGTTGGGTCCAAGCTGGCGAGCTTTTGCTCAAGCCAGATGGACCCGCGCTCAAGCTGGCAACCTTGGGGTCTCAAACCTGGGTCCTCTGCATCCCAGTCCAATGCTCTATCCACTGTGCCACCGCCTGGTCAGGCTGAGCATCTCTTATTTGTGGAAGGCACTGTTTTAATTGTTTGGGAGACATAAGGGAGTATAACTGTCAAAGATCTCTGCCCTTGAAGATCAGATTCCACTGCAGGAGTGGGGCAGGGCAGGGCAGGGCAGGAAAACACACAATTAATGGTAAATTTAATAAGTAGTTCTTTTGTTATGTTAGGAAGTGTTACATCCTAGGAGAATGGGAGATTGGAGAAAATGAGTCTGGAGAGATTGCAGCATAGGGTGGCTTGGGTGCAATGGCAGTGCCGCAGACATGGAGCCTGACATACCCTGTGGGCAGGTGCAGGAGTGGGAAGAGTGAAGCTGTGTATCACTGTTTTCAGCATGGAACACCTGCCTAGGTATTAAAAATATATCTCATCTCTCCTTCTCCCACCTGTCCGAGGGCAATACCTGGCCTTCTCTTTCTGTGTTGGAGATGAAATACATTAAAAGAAAAAGATACTGCCTGGGCTTTCAAATCCTATGAGATCTGCCTAGTATAAGTTGTTACGGGTAGTAGATTTCCCATTAGTTGTTCCAATCACAGTGGATGAAGGAAAAATTGCACTGAGTCAGATACGCAATTTGATTCAATAAGCACTTATTAGTACCTTTTATTTGCCTAAGATGGCTTTATTCAAGATCAGTGAGAGAAAGATGTAGAAGTTCTTATGAAGCCTTCGACTGTGTTGGAAAACAAACCACAGATAAATGACTATCTTTGAAAACATATAAGGCAATGCTAAGCCAAGGTTGTACATACACACATATGTGGAAGAGAACTATCACTTATCACTATGACCTGGACTTAGGCCAGAGCTTTCTGAAAAAGTGATACCCAGGTTAGCCTTTAGTAAGTTTGAATGTGGTGGTGACACAATTGGAGGCCATTGAGGAAGGGGCAACAGTGTTCCTGGAAGACACAGAGGCAGAAAGCTCCTGGGATAGTTAAAGGAGAGAAGTCTGGCCAAGGAACATCAGGGTTAGGAGTGATTAGCCAATAGACTAATTAATATAAATATCTCCACTTTCCAGTCTTAGATGGGGGTTGGTGGTACTTATATTAGCAGACTGTCGCTGCGAGACAGCGCTGGACTACAGGAACTCTGTTAGAGAAATATTTCTATTATCTATCACCTTAGAAAGTAAAATGGAGACTAAAGGTAAGTATCTCGTAAAAAACAAGAGGGTGCCTTCGTTTCTTCTGGGATATAGCCTACTAGTCTAAAAGAATGGTCTCACTTCTTTCTGTCATTATAATCAGAGACTTTGGACTTCAGTCAGGAGAAAGTTAAATACAGGGATAAGCTGGAGGGGAAAAAGAAACAAAACGGGAGAGCTCTTAGAACAGGGCAGCCCAGAATAACCATTTACACTACCTCCTCAGGAGGCACCTAAACTCTATTCCTGTAGGCAACCCTGAGAAACTGGTCAGTCTGCGGTCCTGCGAAGGTCAGCTCCCAGCACTAGGCTCTGTCCACGTGTAAGGTTTGGGGAAGAAGTAGGCTGAATCTTGAGGCTGACACTTTCTCAGGCTCCGTCTTCTGGTTTCATCTAGACCCACCCCACCGCACCTAACCCCAGATTTTTTACGGACTCTCCCTAACCACCACCCTTACCAGCCTGCCAGCCCGACGCGGTGCCCCCTTGCAGCGGCCGCTAAGACCCGAAGTGGAATTTGGTTTTGAAACAGCGGGGCCGCGCCGGGGCCCGCGCTGGGCATGCTCAGTAGCCGCTGCGCGTCTGTGCTGTTCGCTCAGCACCCGCCGCGCGTCCACCCGCCCGCTCCGCCGCCGCTGCGGGGCTTCCAGAAGGCCGAGCAGCCGCCGCCACGGAGCGCCCAGGCCCCCGCCCAGCTCCGCCCGCTCAGCAGCCGCCTTCTCCTCCTCTTCCTTTCCCCTCTTTCCAGGAGGCGAAGCTGGGGAGGCTTTCTGCGGGCGACATAGACCGCGCTGCAAACCCCAGGCGAGAACCTCCGAATGAACGCCAGAGCCCAGAGACCCTTTGGCGGAGGCTCCTTCTGATCACACTTTTGCTGAAGTGGGGTCGTGGCGGAGTTGCTCCTGCGCCTCTCCATGCAAACACTATGCGGAGAGCAGTCGGCTTCCCTGCGCTGTGCCTGCTTCTTAATTTTCTCGCTGCAGGTAAGAGGTTGCCGGGCAGAGCTGGGGCTGGGGATGAGATGGGGAGGAAATGCACAAGCTTAAGGACTCTAGGAAAAGCTTGTCTGGCAAGGAAAGCCTTGGAAAGGCAAAGCAGGATAGGACGGACAGGGAGGAGGTGAAGGA
This sequence comes from Rhynchonycteris naso, assembly GCA_037038555.1. Lineage (NCBI taxonomy): Eukaryota > Metazoa > Chordata > Mammalia > Chiroptera > Emballonuridae > Rhynchonycteris > Rhynchonycteris naso. Next base: position 107,619,225 of record CM072996.1, on the reverse strand, counting down.
GTCATGCACCTGTTGGAAGACTGGGGCCAAAACTTAAGCTAAAATCAGCCCTTGATTTTTCCTTACCATGGACGAGTAATAGTGAACATCTGCAATGTGAATACATATTTGTCTCCCCTTCCCTCCATCTAGACTTTCTGATCCTCTTTCTAGGCTGTGCACTTGACTGCCAATTTTTCAAGAGACAGACAAGCCATCCTGCTGGGTGTAACCTTTTCTACTGCAGCGGCTACATCTGTGAGGTCTCTTGGTTTAGCGAGAGCTTAGAGGGTTGCATTGGCTGTAACCGATGGACCACATCTCCGCCTCAAAAATCGAAATACACGACTCATATTAAGGATGCCGCTCCAGGCTCCTTTGGCCCCTGTTCTTGTCACTCGAATTTTCTAAACCAATAAGAGGAAGGAAATGTTTAAAATAGGACCCTGTCCTCTCTTTCAGCATTATGGTCAGCGTCCGAGGGCACTGAACAAAACCCAATCACAGTTTCAAAGCTGACAACCATCGCCCCACCCTCCCACCCCCCGCGGAGCGGAGGGTAGACACTATCCCTGGGGAAGATTTGATGAGGTCTAGCCAGGAGTCATAGTGAGACTGCTCCTAAATATAAATATATTTGATATTAGAAGCAAACCTTAGGAAGTGCCTGAGCAATTTATACATAATCTCACTATAGACCTGCTTTTGGATAATGCAGCCTCTATAAATGCAAGGACTTGGTGGGCTGATTCCTTTATCATTTCTACATGCACATGAGCCAAAATAGAATATGGCAGAGAAATTTTAGAAACCCTACTGCGACAGCAGTTGTCCATGCAGTAGTCCTGTAGCAACCAAAAACTAGGTGTTTTCCCTGAGTTTGCTTGTCATCCAATCACATATTTATTCATCCCTTCAACTAACATTTATAGAGTATGTACTATGTTGCAGAGGTAATGAATAAAAATAATGGTTGAGAAATTACACTTCTTGTGGTATCTTTTTTAAAAAGTAGGTGAATCTTTTTCTATGTGTGCAGTAATGAGGGTGAGATATGGTACTTTCTTATTTCTAGCTAATGCTATTTTAATACATCATGAATCTCTTGAACAAGTAATGTATAGGAACATTAGGGCTATATAATTAAGTACATATGTTAATTGTTATAGTTATGATGTTACAGTGTAGAAACTTCAGTAGTTCTTTAGCACCTTTTGAAAACTAGAAATAGCTAAAACTTGGTCCTTCAATCATTTGCAAACAATTTTAATGAATCCTTTCATTACCACATACAATTACTTAATGTTAGAATATGGGATGAAAATATACACATTGGATTGAGTTTTACTTGTATTAATGTTTAATAATAGCATTGACATTCACTACCAAAAAAAGAAGAAAGTGCATCTGAATTCTTACCAAGTTTAAGAATGATTTAGCTGATCTATCAAAAATACCAGTGTGGCTGTTTTTTTAAAAACTAAAGTATAAACAGTTCTAGCAATCACATTTAACATGTCTTGAGTAATTATAGTTTAAAAGTTATAAATACACTTAAACTAAGCAGGTGGAAAACATTTCAGCATTTATTGTGGATGAACATTTGGGATAAGGTAAACAGAGGAGGTTTGTTCATCAAAAGAGAAATCTGGAAGTCTGTAGCTCTAGATTCTACTATACCTGGAGCTCAGCCAAAGGGTGTATTAACAAAGACAAACCAGTCCATCTCTATATAACTTCTTAATTTGCAAAGAGGGAGAGAGAGAGAGAGAAAAGGATTATCCAACCAACCTAAATTTAATAAGGTGATGTCTTGAAGGACTATCTTTTTCAGATTTCAGTTGCAGGATATTAAATAGAAATGAATTATATTCATATTTAATATAGTGCTTTTGATAGGTGTTTTTTTTCACAGCAGATTGCAAATTTAATATTGTGGCTATCTTGCCAGTTTCCTTTTAAATGCATTTTAATTTTAAACAGCAATTTGTGGGTCACAAGCTGTCATCAGATTAAAATTCATCACAGTTATCTAATAATATTGCTAGGACTTTTTGGTAGAAATGGAACAGACACAAATTTCCTGACCTATGCTCCTGTAGATGTGGATAACAAAAAAGTGAGTGGAGTGGGTGGGAGCACAAAGATCCAGAAGTCACTGATGCCTCTACTTGTTGAATGTGTGAATTTGTTTCTTTTATAGCAGGTTCTCCTTTCAGGATACCAGTGGGCTTAATAAAGAAGGGAAATGAATGCTGTATTTTTCAGGCCTCTTTGACTGAAAAGCTAATGGACCCATTTTGGTTATGCCCAGGATACCAGCATCTACTTTATGCTAGCGGAACTGACGACATGTTAGAACCCTTTAGGGATGGGAGAAATTGGCTATACCAGGAACTGTTGACTTTGACATAGTCATTCTCCTAATGATAAGGTAGCAAATTGTTTTCAACTTGAGCTGCCATTTATAATTATTTGGTTGTAATTGTCTGAGTCACTATGCAGAAATAAATTTTTAAAAATATTCTGACCCTGCCTGAGTTCTGATCAACTCAATGGGCTAAGTATTGTGGTCCGTTTATATCTGTGGGGACAGAAAGGGAATATGGAGTACAGTGTGGTGCAGTTATTATCTCTGGGTAAAGTAATCCCAAAAAATTACTGGGCACGGTGCTTGCTGGAGAACCTGGACTCAACTCTATCCATGGCAGCTGATTTTCATAGATACCCTTAACAAGAAAAGTTATGGTTACTGTCCATCCAGCTGCTTACTATTCAACATAGTAAAGATGAAAACGCAGGTGTTCAGACCTGTGGCTGCCTGCTTATTAAGTCATAAGTTCTGATAGGCAAGGCCACCACTGAGTTAGTGGTGAGGTGACCAATTATTTTTACTTCACCATCCCCATTCTTTACACTTTCTGTGAACCAATGTAATACATAAATTTTAGTTGAAAAGACCACTTCAAGAATATCCAAGGTAACTAAAAGCTACCCCAATAATATGGATCCACAGGTAGCTTCTGTGATGGGACCAAGAGGATCAGGGAGGTCATTTGTGGAAGCATCATCCTCAAAAGGAAGGGTAGGCTGTTACGAAAATGATAACTTATTCTTTAAGATGAAGATGTCTTTTCTCAATGAAGAATTCCTTGAAATCCCAGAATCAGTATTTTCTGTTCAAAATCACTCAACACAGTCTTTACAATGGCCTGTGTCCTGCTATTTTTCTGTCATTATCTTGCTGATACAGCCTCTTACCACTCCTCTTTTTTGTTATTCTCCTGCCACATTGGTCTTCTTTCTGTTTCAAAGGATGCCAGACACTTACCTATCTCATATATTTTGGTTTTTCCTTTGCCTGAAATACTCTTTCTCCAGGTGTCTCCATGGCTTAATCCTTCAATTTTAGTCTTTACTCAAATGTTACTTCCAGTGAGACTCTCATTGACTATCCTATTTAATATTTCACCCTTCCTCCAAAACAATTTCAATACCTCTTTTCCACTTAACTTTTTCCTCCAAAAGTCTTTCACCACCTACCATACCCAACATTTGCCGTATGTCCCCATGTATAAGATACATCTTTTTTTCAAAAAATTTGGGGTCTAAAAACTGGGTGCGTCTTATACAGTGGTTGTAGATTTTTTTTTTACTTGCATTTCCCACTTTTTTGTGTGTAGATGAGGAGGTGTATGAATTTTATGATGAGTAAAACTTGAGTTCAATAACTTTATGTAATACATTATTTTCCAAATTTTGGGGCCCGATTTTTTTTTTAACAGGGACAGAGAGAGAGAGAGAGATAGGGACAGTCAGACAGGAACGGAGAGAGATGAGAAGCATCAATCATCAGTTTTTCGTTGCGACACCTTAGTTGTTCATTGATTGCTTTCTCACATGTGCCTTGACCATGGGCCTTCAGCTGACCGAACAACCCATTGCTGGAGCCAGCGACCTAGGGTCCAAGCTGGCGAGCTTTTGCTCAAGCCAGATGGGCCCGCGCTCAAGCTGGCGACCTCGGGGTCTCGAACCTGTGTCCTCCACATCCCAGTCTGACACTCTATCCACTGCGCCACCGCTTGATCAGGCGGGGGCCAAAATTAAGGTGTGTCTTATACATGGGGAAATATGGTACTTATTTGTTATATTTATTGTGATTCTCCATTTACCCATTAAAATATAAACTCCTTGAAGGCACAGATATTTGTCTATTTTGTTCACTACTGTAACTATTGCAGATCCTGCCCAGCTTAGCATCTGGGGGCAGAGCCTGGCATAAAAGCTACCAAAGATTAAACAAATACATTGAATAAATATAAACAACAGTGATAGTTCTGGTCTCTCTCTCTTTTTTTTATTTTTTGCACTTAATTTCTTCTTGACACCCATGCAAAACACTTAAGCCAATTCCAGAATGAACTTCAACAGAACTCATTTATCCAAAATTCAAATAGTTCCCCAGGAGCATTGCATGCCCAGGAATGTACTATCTCAAACAGGTTTTGCTACTGTTGTAAACTGAATGACAACAAGGGACAGGCTTGCAAGAGACAACAACTACCAATCAACTCAGTGGCAAAGTCCTTCAAACTGATTGCCAGATGCACAGCCCAAATGTCTTGCTGATTGGCTACATTTTCACTTCTTAATAAAGTGCCATATATGTGTAGGAATAGTGATAGTAATACAAAAGGATCCACAGAGTCAACTGACAAGCAGGGTTTAAGGCAGTAGAACAAACCTTTCTGCTTCTTTGGCATTCAAGGCATAAGTATATAAACATTGGAGACCACACCATGACAGGCATCTTGTAAAAATTCTGGGATGCATTATCTATAGTCAGCCCCTCTTCTTTGTTTCTCATCTACTTCTTTAACAATTCTACTCTTCAAACTGTCACTCTACTTTTGAATATAATTAAGGTGACCAGCTTTCATCATCTTACCAATAAATATTTACAGCATTTGTCTAATTTGATCTCTTTCTGAGTTTTGAAAATTCTTCTCCTTAATTTCCATGCATAGCCACTACTTCCTAGCATTTCTAGCATTACTCACTAGCCATTCCTCAGTTTCTCCTTTTAGGTCTGCCTCTGAGTATTATTTAATGGTTAGCGCTCTCTAGAATGTATGTGTCCTTGGTCTTATTTTCTTTTTTTCTCTCTATAATCTTCCTGGATGATTATATTTATACCTACAGACCAGAGATCCCCAAACCATCTCAGATACCTACTGAACTTCAGTTCTGTATTTACAGTCACTCAAAGGTCACTGAATATCCCTCAAGCATCTCATACCCCACTGTTAATACTTAGCACTTCCCATCGCAATTGCTCTTATTGCCATGTATCCTATCATTGTAAATAACACCAGGATCCCCCAAAGTAATTCATCCTGTACCCATTCTTTGCTGCTTTCATTCAAAAGGTCACCTCATCTTCTCATCAAATCTTCTCCACTCTCATGTCCATATCATTGCCTTGGGATGGTATGCTACAACTTACTCTCAAATCCATTCTTCATAATAATGTCAGAGGTAAAACTCTAAAACACAGATGTTTTTAGATCATATCTCTTCTTTGTAAATACTTTAAATGCAGCTATTTTCTCTTAGAATAAAACCCAAGCTCATTAGCATGACAAAATCTTTCACTATCAGGTTTTTCCTAACTCCATCCTTATTTCCTGTCATTATGTCCTACTTTGCACATTATTATTATACTAAGACAAAATTTCTTTTGATTTGCTATTGACTCTCATCCTCCTCACATACTATTCCATCTGTCATGAATACCCATACTCTCCTTCTTTTTCAAGATAACCCTCCAATTTCATATCTTGGTCAAGCATTGCCTGCTGTGAGAACCCTTTCCTTTGACACCCCACCTCATTCAAGTAGTTTCCCTAGGTTCCTTTTGGGCCCTTTATATTCCTCTATTAGTGTACTTAACAGGAATATTGAAGCTTTTAGAGGGCAATGACAGAATTGTAGCTTTTATCTCCATATACCTATTCCCTATCATTGTGTGTGTTATCTAGTATCCCTATCAATAAATGTTCAATGAATGAATGGTTTCAGAATGCTTTTGACAAAATAAATTATGATTAATTTATATTGACAGAGAGATTATATCTCCTCTTCATGACCTGACTACTGCTCCTTCTATCCAGTTTACATTTACTGGTTACAAAGAAGTAGAAATGGGACAGGAAAGCTTTCATTTGAACACAGTCTCTTAAGATGTTTGTGTTCCATATGCACAATGCTAGTGGTAGTGGAGTTGTATGTTGAACTCCTCCTAGATAGATAGATATTCCTCTGTGATTGTCTACTATTACTTCAGGATGGAAATAAGGTGAATGTTTATATTTTAAAGAGATCAAGCTATTAAATAAAATACATAGCATGGTGTCTTTTACTGAGAAATAAACCCAGAACTCCTAACCCTGATTATTATTTATCCTGTTAGCAAACATGAGCCACTTAGACATTCAAAATCAGGTGAGAGCATCCAGCAGTGGGTTCAATAAATCAAGACCAAAGATAATCCAACCCTTCATTGCTCCCTTAAAAACCCAAACCATTACAGAAAATTTCTGAGTATTTGCATGGTTGCGTATGTTTTCTTTCTCTTTTTATGTATAGACAAAGATTTTATAAAACCGTAAAGTTTTTGGATCTCACACATTTTTTCTTATGGGAGACATGCTTACACTTGAAGCATGTAGACTGGTTTATGAATTATGAAATGTCACTTTTATGAGATTATGCAATCACACATCAAAAGCCCATTTATTGTCATTAGTATTAATGATAACATAGATGTTATGTTTTATGGTAAATTTGTTAAATCTTTTAAAAGCTGTTTGAAAATTCAAATTCAAAAGACAGAAAAAGCCATTTTTTCCTTTAAATGGGAATTTTGGTCAATGAGTGCATTCTTGGTATTCAAAGCACTTACAAATGTTGACACACTTAGAGTAGCATTGGTATTTCCCAACATAAGGGATTTTAATAGCTTTGAAGGAAAATATTTAATGGTAAAATATTACTTCATGATCAAATTTCCTAATGCTTATTCACCGAATAATGTAACTCTGAATGTCATTATTGTGATGATATTTGCCACAGAATGACAATTAGCAAATTTATATTGTGAATATTAGCACTTTCCATTTAAATAATTTTTTACTTTTAATGGCTATCTAGACTTTTCTCATAATAAAATCTCATTTGATTTCAATTCATTAAGATGTTGATGTCCATTAAAATTACAGCCACATGAATCCACAGCAAAGAAAAGCTAATTGTTTACAAGAAGCAGCAGTCTAGACAATTATTTTTAAATGCACTGAAATACCACGTTTGGTGGGGGCATGAATTTTTTTACCTATAAGGGAAAGGTTATTTAGAAAGTCACAGAGGTAGGAGAAGTGAGCTGTAGAAATGAGCTCAGGAAACAGGTTACAGAGGCTAAGAAGGGCCCTTTGAGCTCAGGAGAGCGAGGCAAGGAAAACCCACATGGGGGTTAGGGGGAGGGAAAGGCATGGGCTTGCTCCTCACAAAGAGCTGCATGGGTCCTCCATCCGAAGGGCGTTAAGGATGGAGATTTTAGAGGAGATCCCAGGAGAGGATTTCAACAGAATATTCATCAGCTTTCCAGGTGTGTCCTTTCAGGGTCGGGGTCTCCACTGCTTGGTTGGAGAGAGGGCAGGGGGTCCATAGTCAATGCAGCTGATCCTGATGTCAGCCGTGACATCCTTGCCTAGTTTTGCTGCTTTTCTAGGCCTGGAGCTAAAACACCTGAGCACTAGATATATTTGGTCCTGGTCAAAACCTCATTGTCCTGGCAGCTTAATGATTAAGAGCCATTCTCTAGCCCCTTTGTATTTTCCCCCTCGAAGGGGATCTAACCTGAATGACTAGCAACATACCACGGGAGGAAAGGTCAGAGGAGGGTCCAAACCACATGACCAACTATATGAAAGGTCAGTGGGTCTAAACTGCATGATAAGCCATGTGTCAAGGCAGCAAAGATTATCCTGGGGGCAAGGCTCTTGTTTTCACAGTTTTGCCTGTTGCTAGGCAGTCGGGGCTTTTTTGCCTGATGACCTCCCGTACCTAGTTCAGACCTGAAGTAATGCTCATTTTCTGGCTTAAATCTTCACAATGGCTGAAGGCAGTCCTACTCAGCTGATTCTCGGGAAAAGAGCACTAAATGAGCACAGAGTAGAAGTATCTCAGTGCTTCACTGGCCTGTACAGCAGCATGTAAAGAGCAAGACTCTCCTGGGGTATCACTATATAATGGTCTAATTCTTGATGAGACAGGGGGGAAAATGAAGCAATATGCATAACTGCACAGGGTCAGCTCCCATCACTACTGTTACTTTTACCTACCTGGGAAAAAAGGCTCAATTCAAAGTATGCCAAACATATATAGTATCATATGCTGAGTCAGTTTGAAAGGCCATCAATTTATGAATAGAAAGGTGTGGTTTTTCCCTGACCAGGCGGTGGCGCAGTAGGTAGAGCATCGGACTGGGATGTGGAGGACACAGGTTCAAGACCCTGAGGTCGCCAGCTTGAGCGCGGGCTCATCTGGTTTGAGCAAGGCTCACCAGCTTGAGCCCAAGGTCGCTGGCTCCAGCAAGGGGTCACTCGGTCTGCTGTAAGCCCCTGGTCAAGGCACATATGAGAAATCAATCAATGAACAACTAAGAAGCCACAACTAAGAATTGATGTTTCTCATCGCTCTCCCTTCCTGTCTGTCTGTCCCTATCTGTCCCTCTCTCTATCTCGGTCTCTGCCAAAAAAAAAAAGGTGTGGGTTTAAGTTATAGGCAATTTACTTTCTTTGCCTTGTAGATTCAAGTTAGGTTTTTAAATTCATACTGGAAGAAAATGAAATAGCTTAAACAGAGATGTGAAGAAAACATTGAAATAGAGGGAGAAATGCCATCTTTTTTGATAACCTTAGCAGAAGAGCAGAACTGCATGCATATTGTGGGCAAGCTCAAATCCAGACATGATCACTTACTAGCTCTACAACTGAGGGCAAGTAACTTAATTTTTTTAAGCCTCAATTTCCTCTTTTTAAAACTGGAGACTATATACCATACAACCACAGGGTTGTTATGGTAGTGTATTCAATAGAATGACATATGCAAAACTGCACAGTCTTAATAAGTGCCGTATGTGTTAGGTACGTTGATTAGGGGTTGGAGAAGTCAGGTGGTACAGAGTTAGCTGATACATTGGAGCAGTTTCTCATCTTTTTATGTTTGAGCCAATGCTGGAGAAGTACACTTGCCAAGAAAGATTCTGGATTCCAACTGTTTTTTCAGTTGGGCCTAATCTGCATAGTTTTCCTCTACTCTGGGCATGAGCCTAGCCAAATAAGCAGGTTTGTAGTGGATTTGCAGCTCAAAAACATCATATAGCTTTTGGCCACTGGGAGACTGAAGAAATTTGGCCAGGCCCAAGACATCAGATCTCATTCTTCAACTCCCCCCAACCCCACCGCCAAGCCCCTCAATAAAATTGTTGTTATAAAATGCCACTTTATCCTCAAATCTGTTTTCCTATTGCCTTAGCCAAAAGCTCCATCTAAACGTGGTATCTGGCATTCTATCTTCAACATGTGAAATACAAAATTTTCTGGGGTTTACTTGATTGTCTGTGGAAATGTATACACATGTACATTTACATAACTACCATAAATCGAGAATATCTAGTTTTTATTTTACTGCCTTGCTTAGCACGTAGTCCAGACTTATCCTAGGAGCCACCTCCCTAATTAGTCTCTCTCTAGGGACCCACAACGTGTGAGAAGTTCAAGCAGGTGAGCAGGGCTGCAGCTCACAGCTCTGCATGCCTCCTGCCAGACTGCTGCCCTAGAAATGCTGCTCCTCTACCCACCAGCTGGCATTCTTCTGCTCACTGTCTGTAGCCCGTGGAGCTGCTGGACACTAGGCACCAGGTTCACGTGGAGGGCTGCATGTGGTTCTGTGAACGCTAGGGAAATGGGGCCATTGGAATGTAAAGAAAGGGGCATGGAGATGGGCAGACCATCTATTGGGGATGGTCAAACACAGCCTCACACTCTTCATGAAACGACATTAATTACTCCCCAATATCTGGCCCCACTACCTAGCAGCTCTTCTCAAATGCTATTTTTATCTCAGGTGACCTGTTAGGTATAGCTTTAGTCTGTTTCCTTGGAGACCTCAAGTCCATCAGAAAGTTCAGAATTAAATTGCACAAACTTTTATGGTGCTGCCCTCCTCTATGCAAATCCAAGTTCATAGTCAGGCAGCTGTTTCAGTGCCTCTAAATATTCTATATCTGTTAAGAAGCTCCCTGGGGAAATTCTAACAGATGCTTACAAGTCAGGTCCAGTGGGCATGGCTCTTGGTGTCCCTGGACACCTCTGTATCTCTAGAACATCGGGACTTCCCATCACATGTCCACTGCTTACCTGTGAGTGATTTGTTTCCCCAAATTGGAAATGCCTGATATTTAGAGTGCTTAAATTATAAATATTACCATGCTGTTTGTAACTCTAAATCTTAATGTCAGCTGAAACTATGAAAATATAATAAAAGGATCTCCTCTCAAAATAAAGAAGACAAATAGATTTTATTATAAAAAAAGAAGAAAAATACAAATGAGTATTTCCTAAATCCCTATGATGTTTTAAACTCTATACCAGGTACTTCTAGCAGATAATCATTTCACACTTTAGGATAGAAAGTATGTTCTGACATGGGATGCGTGTACTTTAGAAACAGCAAAAATATACTCCAATTCATGTAACATAGTAAAAAGCAAACAATCAAAACCACCACCACAACAAACTTAGGTTCTATAATCTAACCTGGGTTTGAATTCCAACTCCGCTATTTACCACTTAAATTCTTTGTGCCTCCCTTATCTTAAAAAAGAATCCACTATAAAGCTTTCTTTTGTAGAGAGCAACTGCTATAAAATTCAAATTGAGATATGCTCCCATTTTTTAAATACTAGTAGAACCTTTGCCTTATGCATTTAAAAATGTTCAGACAAAATTAGCAAGTTTGCATTGGAGGGAATAAATGCTGTTTTCCAAACTGAAGAATGTAAGAGAAGAAAATCTTATAAGCATCAGAGGCACTGCAATCATGGGCAGCCCTTCTTCTCACTTGGGGCTCAAATAGAATTTGTAGTTTCATCACTCCATCCCACTCTACAAACTCTCCGGATTCACAACCTCCAGTAGGGTAATATATCCCTCTTCTAATGCTGAACTCTCTCCATGTCCACATACACCTTGAAAACTGTGCACTGCTCAGTTTGCACACCCAAGTTTGAAGACACCGTCCACATACCTTTGGTGTGTGTGGCTGGGAGGGGTGTGCTTCATGAAATCATAGTTTCCACACATGCATTCTGGGAGTCAGGCATCCTGTCATCCCTAGAGTTAAGTTCTGCTGAGCCAGCATAAATTCCCAGTGAGTGCAGGGTTCATGCCTCTGGTCCCCTGACCTTCACCCTGCAGCATCAGCTCCCACTTCTGGCTGCCCCTGTTCCCCCACCTTAGACCATGATGTCTTCAAGTTCACCTTCTGGAACTGTGCACTCAAGCTGACCCTCCTCCTTCAACTCTCTCTTCCTTCCCCACCCCGATTAGAGCGTGCTGTTCTTAAAATACAGAAGCCCCCCCCCCCGCCCCAGTGCGGGGCGGGGGGGGGGGGCTTCTGTATTTTAGAAAAGGTGTGACACACTGATCTGCTCCAGATAAATTAATTGCATGGTCCTTCCCTAGCAGATGTATATTTTGCCAGGGAATTATCACAGTGTATTGCCCTAGCCCAGTGGCATTAATTTCAAATGATAGATGAAGAGACTAGAATAGGATGGAGGAGAAATGTTGACCTGAAGGACTTAACAAGTGCCCCTCAAATTTCTAAATGCGGGCAAAGGAGACAAGGGCAGGGATCTCTCCAAGTGATCTCTGAGGACCTCCTTTCTCACCCTCCTCCTGCTCTAACATCTGGGTCTATGTTTCTGTCATATCATTATTGTGGTAACATTTTGATTTTTTGTATGTTGTAATGTTCATTCTGCTGTGTTTTAATATAATCCCTAATGTATTTTCGAGAATTATTCTGAAAGCCGACGCTTCTTTTTCATTGTCTTGCAATTATAGCCAAGCCTTCAAAAGTCATCTGGAGAACTCTGCTATAAAATAAAATGGAAATAATTTATAATCTCTATAGCTATTTGTAAATAACATTGTTTTAGCTGTTTATATAACAATGACTGATGAGTAAAAATTAGACTGCGCTCAGTAAATTTATGTAGAACTCACTTCCTATGATTTCTGCAAAGGTTAGCATTTTTTAGCTCTTTTTGCCATATGATCATCTTTCTCCACTTCTTGTTTCCCCAGAGGGCATATCTTGATGAAGGTCTTTTCTTAATGGCTGTGTAGAGTTTAAGAGTCAGTAGCATTTACTCCTGTCAACTCCTCCAAGCATCCTTCAACTCAGTGCTTCAGGACCTGGGAAGCAGCTGACAGCTTCTGTCTGCGCAGACATATCTCACTTCCTCCAGCAGTATGCAGCCAGTGGTCTTAACCCCATTTCCTTTTCATGACTTATGTCTAGTCACACTGTCCCAAAGGACACTGTCCTAACTGTATTATATTCCATTCTGAAATACATTTCTAGCAAATGAAAAATAATGCTACTAAAGCTGGGGAAAAATCAGGAAACATGAAACCCTTTCTCTCTAATTTTACCAGCTGCAATTTTTTCCTGTCAGTTCTGTGACTCCCAAATAGTTTTCCACTGTGCTGTAAAACTATCAATGAGTAAGATAAATAGAAAGAAGTAAGGGACACTTAGAGTAACCCACTGGTTGGAAGTGAGAGTAGGAACCTCTTTGTCTAATGGAATATTTGGGAAATCTGGAGTGTTAATATCAGGTGCATGCAGGAAGAGTTTACAAGATGCCTTAATTAAAATCATTCCTTATTATTGTAGGATTCAAGTCCTCTCTTATATAGAAAAAATAGAGCCAGCTCTATAAAAATAGACTAATGATTTTGCTGTAGATTTTTTATTTTTATTATTGATATATTGGACACGTCACTGGCCAAACATGTGGAGCATTTAAATAGTACTGGAAAATGACAAAGCACCTCCTCATGGGATTATGTTTTCACATCCTAGTGGCCAGTGCATAAATTAGGTTTTAGGAAAAATACTCGTCAAAGAAAGTGTTCTTTTAATACAAGTTTATCCAGGTCTTTTTAGGGAGGACCATGGTGGTTCACAATTTTTGTAAATTCAATCCTTGTTATCTTGTAGTGACCCTCATTTTATTATTTTTAATACTTTATGCCAAAATAGCCTATTTGAAGATGATTAATTTTTGTCAAATTGCTTGTTTTGTGTCAGGACACACATGCAAGTACATGCATGCACGTCGGAACACAGCTAAGACATACAAACTGAGTTTTATGCAACTGGCTTTGTATATGGACAGAGCTTAATGGAATTTTTCAAGAATACTGATGTAATTTGCTGTTAAGATTAGTAGGAATGAGCAAGTTATACCTGGAGTTTATGACAGATCTCTTTTGTCACATCTTGGGGAGGCTGTAATGTTTATCTGGAAGATTCTGTCTTGTTACTATGGGTACTATTAAGTGGACATTAGTACTGTGGTGACCTCTTGGGTTATCAATATCAAAAGATACAGAAAAACTGGAACAATACTTTTAATATTAGCCTCCTAATCCAAGATACAGCTTCTGAAAGTCCCTGCTCCTGGAAGTTCCCTAAGGGTCTTCTATTATACTTACGGAAAAATTTATCTTTTTAGAAAAAATTAGCACTAAGTAAAACCTAAGTGAATTGGGCTTCTTTATTTTTTTAAAACTGAAGAGCATTTTTAATTGAATTGTAGATATATAAGAGTAACCTTCATTTTTCTGATGAAAAATTAACTAAGGCTCAACAATAAAGAAGAGAATTGCTCAAGTTTGCGTTCATGAGAGGAGAATGATAGGGGAGGTAATTGAAATAAGAATCTATGTCCCCTGCCTCTTAATTCATTGCTTTTTTGAAAAGTATGTTTCTTTCCTTTTATAATACTATTAATAGGAATTTCTTATATAAACTTTGACTGGTATTTTTGTGTATTTTAACTTTTTCTGAGAGGCATTTACAAATCAACGAGAGCCTCATCATTTCTGATGTAGAAATTACCAAGAGGCTTCCCTGATATTACCCAATTATGTGTCCTTTTTGCAGAAGAAATTGTTGGCAATGCATTATTATTGTCACTTCATAAAATGATCAGAGAACAAAATTGCCTTTTTAGACTTTTCCTTTTTTCAGGTCTTTTGAGACCACTGGTTTATACTTCTGTTCTTTTCACAAGTTACTGAAAGTGATTTAAGCACTTGCAATACAAAGTTTATTCTGAGAGTGTGTATACAAGGCTATTCTACTTCATTAATCGAGAAATTATTAATATTTAATTTGAAATAATGAATCATAATGTACTCCAACTTAACACTGCATTTTCATACACTTCTCTTTCCTTTGCTGAAGATCTCTTCAGAGATTATCAAGGTCATATCCGGAATGAAATTTCAATTGTGGAATTTTATAACCACCCAAACTGGTTATTCATGTGAATATTGCTTCTATGATAAAAGTACTTTTATTTTAAATGCAGATGAGTATATTTGACAAGCTATTTACTAAACATTCTGAGAGACACTTTACCCCCTACAGATGGAGAAAATTGTCACTGATCTCTTAAGATGATGAATCCTGCTATATGTCTCATGTCAACCCTTTTCCTTGATCAGTACAAGAACTGTTTGAATTCTTCATTGTTCTGGAAAACCTCACCCTCCATCTTTCTTTTCTTGTCCTTTATCTCATACGAGATCACTTCATCCCCTCCTACACAGAGAAAATAGAAGACATCAGGAGATAACTTGTTCAAGTTCTACCATCAGACCCATTAACATCCCTGACTGCCTCCCTCCCCCCATAGGGATGAAGGAGTTCCAGGGGTACCAGGACCCCAAGGTCCTCAATCCACTGTGGGTTCTTAGCTTCACATGGGAAAGAATTCAAACAATAAACAGCGTAAAGTTTAAAGTGAAAATGAGTTTATTAGTGAAGAAGCAATGTAGAGTGGGCTACTGCAGACAGAGCAGCCCTTCCCTAGGGCATTTTACTGAGGCTCATTTAACCCAGGGGTAATGTATTCAATAAGAAGGAGGAATATCCAGGACATTTTGGGGGTGGAGGTGGGGAAAAGGGTGGAAAATTCTCAGGAAAGCTCCATGGACCATTTTGTGACCTTTTATGGGCTCTCCTTTTCTGATCATATATTACAATGAGTGTATAATGAGGCAGGGATCACCATAAAGTGAAATTAGTTGCCATGTTGGCTCTAGCTGGTCTCTGCAGGTTCTAAGCCATAAACATGTTGGGGGTAAATTTACTACCTCCTTGATAATCCCTGTAGCCCTTATAGGTTACAACCATTTCACCACATGCCTTATCTCAGTATTGTAATAAAAGAAATACCTCCCTTTAATCTCCAATTCAAGGCTCATCCTTCTGCCTGTGCTCTGTATCCCAAATCCTCTGATCTTCTGGGGGAGCTCAGTTTAATGATTATTCTACTTGCTCTCCCTTATGTTTCCACCACTCTTTCTCAGCTGACTCCTTCCTTTAATTGTTAAAGGTAATTAAAACTCTCCTATCTTGAAAAAAAGATCCAAATCCCTCAACCCTACCTTCCTTCCTGATAACACACTGTCACTCTCTTATCACACCCAAACTTGTTGCAAGAGTTGTTCATATATATTTTCTCCTTTATCTCCTAAGCACTCTTCAATCCAGTTAATTCTAGTTTTCTCCCCCCCCCCACTGAAATTATTTTCTGTAAATTTATCAATCATTTTTAATAATATATATTTAATATGAAAAACATGCTTTGATACATTTTTTAGTGAAATAATAGCTTACAAAACAATATTGTATAATCTATTGACTTTTTTGGTGTATAGTTGTAAAAATTTCAACACATGTATAGATTTATGTACTACCACAATACAGAAAAGTTTGATACTAGAATAAACTCCTTCATGCTATCTCCCCATTCTCCAAACCCAAGCTCTAATAACCATTGTACTCAATCACTATAGCTTTTATCTTTTTGAGAATGTCATGTAAATGGAACAATATAGTATGTAGCTATTTTACTATCTTCGCTCACTCATGCCTTTGAGATTCATCCAAGATGTGTGAACCAATAATTCATTCCTTTTTATTGGTGAGTAATATTCTATTAAATAGATATATCACAGTTTGTTTATCCATTCACTTTATTGAAAGACATTTGAGTTGTTTCTATTGGGGGAAGATATGACTAAAGCAGCCACAAAAATTTGTTTATAGATTTTTCTATGAACTTAAATTTTTATTTCTCTAAGGTGAGTACACAAAAATGAAATTTCTAGGTCACATGGAAAGACTATGTTTAACTTTATAAGACACTGCCAAACTCTTTTCCATAGTGCTTTTGCCATTTTACATTCTCACCAGCATGGTATAAGACTTTCTCTTACTCTGGATCCTCTCCAGCATGCATGGCATATGATTAGTATTGTTTCTTTTAGAAATTCTAAGAGGCATATAGTGGTATTATATCACACTTTTAATATGCATTTTTGTACTGCATAAAAGGATTGGGAAAATTTTTATTTGTCTCATATATATTGTCCTCGATACATCATTCATTCAAGTATTTAGCCCATTTTAAAATTGGTTTGCCTTTTTACTATTCAGCTTATGAATCCTTTATATATATTTTTTGCAAGTCTTTTGTTGGATATGTGACTTGCAATTGTTTTCTTCCATTAGGTAGCTTGCTTCCTTTTTAAAATTGAATTAATTGGGGTCACATTGGTTAACACAATTATCTAGGTTTTAGGTATACAAGTCTATACTACATCATCTGTATATTAAATGTGCTCACCACCCCAAGTCAAGTCTCATTCCATCACCAGTGAGTATACCCCCTTTACTCACTGCTACCTCTCCCCACACCCCTTTCACTCTGGTAATCACCATACTGTTGTGTCTATGAGTTTTGTTTTGTTTTTGTTTTTTGCTTAATCCCCTCACCTTCACCCAGCCCCCAAACTCTTCAGCTCTTGACATCTGCCAGTTTGTTCTCTGTATCTATGAGTCTCTTTGTATTTTCGTTGTTGTTGTTTATTTTGTTAATAGATTCCACATATAAGTGAAATCATATGGTACTGACTTTCTCTGACTGGTTTATTTCACTTAGCACAATACTCTCCAGGTCTATTCATGCTTTCACAAAGGGTAAAATTTCCTTCTTTTTATGGCTGAGTAGTAAGAATACCATTGTGTAAATATACCACAGCTTTTTTATTCACTCATCTATGAACATAGGGGTGAATATATCAAATTAGTGTTTCATGTTTCTTCAGACATATTTCCAGGAGAGGAATTGCTAAGTCATAAGACACTTTCATTTTTAATCTTATCAGATGACTCCAAACTCTTTTTACAGGGGCTGCTCTCACCAACAGTTCACGACCGTCCCTTTTCTGCACATATTCACCAACACTTGTTTGTTAATTTATTGATGATAACCCTTCTGACAAGTGTGAGGTGATTCCTCATACTGGTTTTAATTTGTATTTCTCTGATGATTAGTGACAATTGAGCATCTTTATATATCCTTATGGGGCATGTATATGTCCTCTTTGGAGAAGTGTCTATTTAGGTCCTTTGCCAAATTTTTAATTGGATTTTTTGCTTATGTTGAGTTTTATAAGTTATTGTAAATTTTGGATATTAACCCTTTATCTGATATATCATTTGCAAATATGTTCTCCCATTCAGTGGGTTGTCTTTTTATTTTGTTGGTGGTTTTCTTTACTGTAAAAACATTTTTTTTAGTTTGATGTAGTCTCTTTTGTTTATTTTTTCTTTTGTTTCCCTTGCCAAAGGAGATATTTTATATATATATATATATATATATATATATATATATATATATATATATATAATATTGCTACAAGAAATTTCCAAGATTTTACTGCTTATGTTTTCTTCTAAGATTTTTATGGTTTTATGTCTTACATTAAGTCTTTAATTCATTTTGAGTTTATTCTTGTCTATAATGTAAGAAGGTGGTCTAGTTTCACTTTTTTGTGTATCTTTCCAATTTTCTCAAAAAAATTTATTAAAAAGACTATCTTTACCACATTTTATATTCTTGCCTCTTTTGTCAAATATTAATTAATCATATAGGTGTGGGTTTATTTCTGTGTTCTTTATTTTGTTCCATTGACCTATGTTTGTTTTTATGCCAGGATCATGGTGTTTTGATTACTATGGCCTTGTAGTATAGTTTGATATCAGGTTAACAAAATTCTTCTATCTTTGTTCTCCTTTAGCAAGATTGCTGTAGATATTTGGGAACTTTTAGTGTTCCATATAAATATTTGGAATATTTCTACTTCTGTGAACTACATTGGTATCTTAATAAGAATTGCTTTGAATCTATAGATTACTTTGGGTCCTATGGGTATTTTAATGGTGTTAATTCTTTCTATCCATGAACATAGTATATACTTCCACTTATTTGTATCTTCTTCAGTTTCTTCCTTCATGTCTTATAATTTTCGGAATACAGTTCTTTTACATTCTTGGTTGAATTTATTCCTAAGTATTATATTTATGCAATTGTAAGTGATATTGTTTTTTAATATTTTCTTCCCGAGAGTTCATTATTAGTGTACACAGATGCAACTTATTTACTTAGTGTTCTGCTTTTTTATTGAATTTATTTATCAGTTGTAGAAGTTTTTTGGTGGAATATTTAAGGTTCTGTATATACAGTAGCATGTCATCTGCAAGTAATAACAGTTATACCTTTTTTCTTTCAAATTTAGATGACTTTTATTCTTTTTCTTGTCTGATTGCTATGGCTAAAATTTCTGGTACAGTGATAAATAAGAGTGGTGAAACTAAATATCCCTGAAAAGGCTTTTATTTTTTGTCCATTGCGTATGATGTTGGCTGTGGGTTTGTCATATATGGCTTTTATTACATTGAGGTATGTTCCCTTTATTTCCACTTTGCTGAGGGTTTTAATTATAAATGGGTGCTATACTTTATCAAGTGCTTTTTCTGCATCTATTAATATGATTGTGTGATTTTTATTCTTCATTCTGTTTGTGTGGTATATCACATTTACTGATTTGCAGATATTGTACCAACCTTGCATCCCCAGATTAAATTCCACTTGGTCGTGGTATATGGTCTTTTTTATGTATTGCTGGATCTGGCTTTAGCATCTGTGTTCATCAGGGATATTGACCAATAATTTTTGTTCTTTGTAGTGTCTTTATCTGGTTTTGGAATTAGGATAATGCTAATGTTGTCAAATAATAATGCTTGCTTGTCTTCCCTTCTTTTGAAATTTTTTAAATAGTTTGAGATGTATAGGTATTAGTTCTTTGAATGTTTGGTAAAACTCACCTATGAAGCCATCCAGTCCATGACATTTGTTTTTTCTTTAATTTATTTTTTATTGTTATTACTGCTTTAATTTCTTAGTTGTAATTGGTCCATTCAAATTTTCTGAATCTTCCTGATTCAGTTTGGAAGATTGTATGTTTCTAGGAATTTATCCATTTTGTTCAGATTGTTTAATCTGTTGTAATATTTTCTTATAATCCTTTGTATTTCTTGGGGTTCATTGTTATTTCTCTTTTATTTCTAATGTTATTGGTCTGGGTCTTCTCTCTTGATGAGTCTGGTTAAAGGTTTGGCAATCTTGTTTATCTTTTCAAAGAAACAGCTTTTGGTTTCATTGATCTTTTGTATTTTTTTAGTCTTTTTTTTTTTTTATTTCGGCTCTGATCTTTATTATTTCCTTCCTTCTACTCACTTTGGACTTAGTTATTCTTTCTCAAGATTCTTTAATCATAAAGTTGGATTGTTTAGTTGAGATTTTTTTGTTTCTTGAGATAGGCCTCTAATGATATAAATTTCTTTCTTAGTACTGATTTTGCTGTGTCACAAAAATTTGGGTTGTTGCATCCCATTTACATTTTTTAAGGTATCTTTTGATTTCTTCATTGATCTCATTGTTAACCCATTCATTGTTTAGTAGCATGTTATTTAGCCTCCATGTCTTTGTGTGTTTTTGAGTTTTTTTCTTATAATTTATTTCTAGTTTTCTACCATTAATGGTCATTAATTAAGCCATTTATAGGTCAGAGAAGATGCTTAATATTGTGTCAACCTTCTTAAATTTATTAACATTTGTTTTATGTCCTAACATGTAGTCTATACTAGAAAATGTCCCATGTGCGCTTGAAAAGAATATATATTCTACTGATCTGAGGTAAAATGCTCTGAAGAGATCAACTAAATCCATCTGAGCTAATATGTCAGTTAAGGCTACTGTTTCCTTGTTGATTTTCTGTCTAGAAGATCTGTTCATTGATGTCAATGAGTTAAAATCCTCTACTTTGACTGTATTATTGTTGCTTTCTCACTTTATGTGTGTCAAGATTTGCTTTACATATTTAGGTGCTCCTATGTTGGGTGCATAAATGTTTACTAGGGTTATATCTTCTTGTTGGATTCATCCTTTTTATCATCATTTAGTCCTTCTTTGTCTCTTACTATAGCTTTTCTTAAAAAAAATTAATTTATTGTGTTTACATAGATTCTAGTGTCCCCCTGAATGTGTAGCCTATCCCCCATGTTCCCCACAACATCCCCCTTTTCCCTCTTCCTGCAACTCCCTCCGCCTTTCCCTCCAGGATTAGCTTTTCTGCTCTCTATAATGTTGTGCTATGTGTGCATAATTTCACCAATCTCTTTCCCTTTTCTGATCCCTTTCTATCATACCCTTTTCCTTTGTCTGCTTTCCCTATGGACTCATTGATCATGCCTCTGTCTCTATTCTGTTCCTCAGTTCACATTGTTCATTGGATTCCTCAATTGAGTGAGGTCATATGATATTTTTCTTTCTCTGCCTAGTTTATTTCATTTAAGATAATAGTTACCAGGTCCATCCATGTTGTCACAAAAGGTAAGATTTCCATCTTTTTCATGTCCCCATAGTATTCCGTAGTGTATATGTACCAACTTTTTTTAATCCACTCGTACACTGATGGGCACTTGGGCTGTTTCCAGATCTTGGCTATAGAAAGAAATGCTGCTGTAAACATGGGGGTGTATTTTTTCTTTTGAATCATTGAGTAGTGTTCTTGGGATATATTCCTAAAAGTGGAATGGCTGGGTCAAAAGGCAGTTTGATTTTTAATTTTTTGAGGAATCTCCATACTCTTTTCCACAGTGGTTGCACCAGTCTGCATTCCCACCAGCAGTGCAGGAGGGTTCCCTTCTCTCCACATCCTTGCCAGCACTTGTTCTGTGTTGTTTTGCAGATGAGCACCATTCTGACTGGTGTGAGGTGATATCTCATTGTGGTTTGAATTTGCATTTCTCTAATGATTAGTGATGTTGAGCATTTTTTCATATGCCTATTGGCCATCTGTATGTCCTCTTTGGAGAAGTGTCTATTCATTTCTTTTGCCTATTTTTTGAATGAATTGTTTATCTTACTGGTGTTGAGTTTTACAATTATAAATTTTGGTTATTAACCCTTTATCGGATGTATTGTTGAATATGTTCTCCCATTGTGTGGGTTGTCTTTTTTTGTTGTTCATATTGTCTTTTAGCTGTTCAAAAGCTTTTTAGTTCAATATAGTCCCATTTGTTTATCCTGTCCTTTATTTCCCTTGCTTGTGGAAATAAATCAGCAAATACATTGCTGCGAGTGATGTTGAAGAGCTTATTTCCTATGTTTTCTTCTAGGATGCTTATGGTTTCACAACTTAATAAACTTTTAATGATGTTTATTCTTCCTAACCATGAGCACAGTATATGCTTCCACTTGTTTGTATCTTCCTTAATTTCTTTTATCAGTGTTTTATAATTTTTCAAGTACAAGTCTTTTAGTCACTTTGAGTTTATTTTTGCAAATGGTGTAAGTGGTGGTCTAGTTTCATTTTTTTGCAGGTAGATGTCCAATTTTCCCAACACCATTTGTTAAAGAGACTGTCTTTACTCCATTTTATGCTATTACCTCCTTTGTGAAATATCAATTGTCCATAAAGGTGTGGGTTTATTTCTGGGTTATCTGTTCTGTTCCATTAATCTGTATGCCTGTTCTTCTGCCAATACCAAGCTGTTTTGAGTACAGTGTCCTTGTAGTATAACTTGATATCAGAAAGTGTGATACCACCCACTTTATTCTTCTTTTTCAAGATTGCTGAGGCTATTCGTGTTCTTTTTTGGTTCCATGTGAATTTTTGGAATATTTATTCTATATATTTTGATGTGTGTCATTGGTATTTTAATAGTAATTGCATTGAATTTATAAATTGCTTCAGGTAATATAGACATTTTAATGATGTGTATTCTTCCTAACCATGAGCACAGTATATGCTTCCACTTGTTTGTATCTTCCTTACTTTCTTTTATCAGTGTTTTATAATTTTTCAAGTACAAGTCTTTAACCTTCTTGGTTAAATTTATTCATAGTTACTTTATTTTTTTGTTGCAATAGTGAAGGGGATTGTTTTCTTAATTTCTCTTTCAGACTGATCATTGTTGGTGTATAAAAATGCCTCTGATTTCTGTGTATTAGTTTTATATCCTGCCACCTTGCTGAATTCATTTATCAGGTCTAGTAGTTTTTTGACTGCAACTTTAGGGTTTTCTAGGTACAGTATCATATCATCAGCAGATAATGATAGTTTTACTTCTTCTTTTCCAAATTGGATGCCTTTTATTTCTTCTTCTTGTCTAATTGCTGTGGCTAAGATTTCCAGAACTATGTTGAATAAGAGTGGTGAAAGGGGACACCCTGCCTTTTTCCTGATTTTAAAGGGATTGCTTTTAACTTTCGTCCATTGAATATGATGTCTGTGGGTCTGTCATAGATAGCCTTTATTATGTTGAGATATGTTCTCTGTGTTCCCACTTTGTTGTAATTTTGATCATAAATGGGTGCTGGATTTTATCAAATGCTTTTACTGCATCTATTGATATTATCATGTCCTTCCTTTTGTTTATGTGATGAATTACATTGATTGATTTGCGAATATTGTACCAACCTTGCCTCCCCAGAATAAATCCCATTTTCATGATATATGATTTTTTTCATGAATTGCTGGATCCAGTTTGCTAATATTTTGTTGAGAATTATAGCATCTAAATTTATCAGGGATATTGGTCTATAGGTTTTTTTCTTTGTGTTGTCTTTGCCTGGTTTTGGAATCAGAATTATGCTCACCTCATAAAACAAGCTTGGAAGTTTTCCTTCCTCTTAAATTTTGGAATAGCTTGAGAAGAATAGGAGTTAGTTCTTCTTTGACTGTATTTTGATTATGATGTGTTTTGTTTTGGTCTCTTTGGGTTCTTATTTACTGGGGTTCTCTCTGCTTCTTGAACCTGTATAACTCCTTCAGGTAAATTTTCAGCTATAATTTCTTTAGTCAGGTTCTCCATCCCTTAGTCTTTATCTTCTTCTTCTGGAACCCCTATTATATGGATATTGTTTCTCTTCATGTTGTCACACAGCTCTCTTAGAGTTTCCTCAGACTTTTTGATCCTCTTTTCTTTTGCTGTTCTGCTTCTGTGCTTTTGCTTATCTTGTCCTCTAAGTCGCTGATTTGATCCTCTGCTTCATCCAGCCTGCTTTTCATTCCTTCTAGAGTAGCCCTCATTTCTGATATTGTGTTTGTCATTTCTGTCTGGTTATTTTTTATGATTTTAGTGTCCTTTCTGATGCTTACAATTTCTTTATTTAGGTGTTAATTAAGTCCATCCATTGTAGCTTTGAGATCCTTAACATTCTAGCAATCATTGTTTTAAACTCTGCATCTGGTAATTTGATTACTTCCATTTCATCCAGATTTTTTTCTGGAGATTTTTCTTGATTCATATGGCTTACATTCCTCTGTCTTCCTATTATTTCTGTTTGTGGTTTGCAGGCTTGTTTGAGTTGTGGTCTCCTTAACTAGTAGAGCTGCTTTTCTGTTTTCTATATCTTAACTGGGTCAGCTGTGAGGAGCCCTTCCTTAAGATGTCACTCTAACAAGGGTTGTTAGGTCCTGAACTGATGCTCTCCATATCTGGGTTCTGGCTGTGCTATCCCTGGATCTTCTTGGCTGGAGCTTGGCACAGACCAGTGGCAGTTTCTGCCTATGACTGCTTCTTATCTATCTTTTTGGAGCAACAGGTGATCCAGATCCTGTGGCTGCCTCTGCTGAGCGCAGGTGTCATTGTTAATATCATTTTAGGCTGACTTTTATCTACTTTTGGCCTGGAGGATGTTTGTTTAAATGTTCAGGTTCCCCTAAGATCTGCTTTATGCCATCTCTTATTGGTGGCTACTTGTTGTACTCAGTACTATAAATCAGGGGTTAGGTAATATATTGGATGTGGCTTGCCCCTTAGCCTCAGGTGTCATTCTATCCAGCCTTCTTTTTTATTTTATTTTATATTTTTCTTTCTTTTCAGCCCTCAGAAGGGTGTGGTCACAGAAATCCAATGGGTGTGGCCTTTGTGTTCCCCAAGGTGCAGTCTGTCCGCAGGCCTGCCACCACTGCTGTGGCTTCTAGGGCATTCAGGCACAGGCGTTGCTGGTACTGGCTGGCCTCTACTGTCCCTGTGGCTTCCGCCTTATCTCCGCGCATGGAACTGTGTGCGCATGCCTGGTCTGCAAGCCCTGGCCTGCCCTGGCCTCTGCCCCCTCTCCCTACCCACCCCCCCAACTGGCAGGACTGTGTTCATGTGTCCTGGCTGCAAACCTTGGCTACCCCCGACCTCCACCCTGCCCCCGTGGGTGGGACTGCTTTTGGTGGGTGGAATGGCTTTCACGCAATGGGGCCTCAAACCTGGGCCGGTTCCCTGGTCTCCGCACTGCCCCCATGTGCAGGACTGCTTTCAAGCATCTAGGCTGCAAGCCTTGGCTGGCCTGGCCTCTGCATCAGCCCCATGGGTGGGACTGCATTTATGCGCTTGAGCTGAAGCTGCTGCCATCTCCCAGCTTCCACCCTAGCAGACGGGACTGCATTTCTGTGTCCTGCCACTGCCCACCCTCCAGCAAGCACTCAGCAGTGTGGGAGTGGCATTGTATCAGACCTCAGCACTCAATACTGTATTTCTGATGGGCTCCCTGCTGCTAAGCGACTCTGCTCTGACTGTAGAAGGAGAGCCTCCATTTGGCTGGTGACCTGCTTCCCTTTGCTGGTATTGCTGGTTCCAGGAAAAATATTCACTTTATATTTGGGTAGTAACTCAGCCCAGGGGTTAGGGTGGCTGTCCATCTTGGGTAGTAATAACTCAGCCCAGGGGTTAGGGTAGCTGTCCCTCAAAGTGTTTCTCCTTGTGCCTCCTGGATTACACTCTCTTCCTGCTACTCTGGTCCTCTCAGCTCTCCTCATCCCCCAGAGCCCTGAATGAGTGGCTGTGAAAGAGGATTTCTGTGTGGTCCCTTTAAGACAAATCCTGGGTCTGAGAAATCTGTCTCTTCTCGCAAACAGTATTCTGACTTGTTTCACAGCTAAATACTCTCTGTATACCTCTTCTAGGCTCTGGGGCTACAGGCTGGGGCTTTATTTCTGGGGCCCAGGACCCTCCCCTCTCCAGTAAAATCCTACCACCACATGAGTCTTTCCGGGCCGCCTCTCCCTTCTGGGAGCTGGGCAGCCTTCTCTGCATTTCCACTTTTCCTACCAGTCTTAGTGTGGCTTTTTTGATGATCTTTGGTTAGAGATTTCTCTTGGTTTAGCCCAAAGTTGGTTTTTTCAGATGATTGTTCTTAAAATTAAGTTGTAATCCACTTTGGTTCTGGGAGGTGGAAGTTGGAACGTCCGCCTACTCCATCGCCATCTTGCCACCTCTAGCTTTTGTCTTAAGGTCTATTTTGTCAGATATAAGTATTGCTACCCTTCTTATTAAAACTATTTATTTGGCCTGACCAGGTGATAGCGCAGTGGATAGAGCATTAGACTGGGACACATAAAACGCAGGTTCGAAACCCCGAAGTCGCTGGCTTGAGCATAAGCTCATCTGGTTTGAGCATAGCTCACCAGCTTGAACCCAAGGTTACTGGCTTGAGCAAGGGGTTACTCAGTCTGCTGTAGCCCCCCTGGTCAAGGCACATATGAGAAAGCAATCAGTGAACAACTAAGGCACTGCAATGAAGAATTGATGCTTCTCATCTCTCTCTCTCTTCCTGTATGTCCCTATCTGTTTCTCTTTCTGTCTCTTTCTCTGTCTCTGTCACAAAAATAAATAAATAAATAAATAAATAAATAAATAAATAAATAAATAATATTTATTTCCATGAAATATCTTTTTTCATTCCTTTACTTTTTGTCTTGTTTATCTTTCATTGTGAGGTGGGTCTGGAAGTTGCCTACTCTGGCTGGTTAGTTCAGCGGTGGAGCGTTGGTCTGGCATGTGGAAGTCCCAGGTTTGATTTCTGGTCAGGACACACAGGGCAAGTGACCATCTGTCTCTCCACCTCTTCCCCTCCCCCTTCTCTCTCTCTCTCTCTCTCTCTCTCTCTCTCTCTTCTCCTCCTGGAGACATGGCTTGAATGGTTGAGCAAGTTGACCCTGGGCACTGAGTTGTTTTTTTTTTTTTTTTTTTTTTTTTTTTTGTGTGTGTGTGTGTGTGTGTGTGTGTGTGTGTGTGTGTGTGCTAAAATAGCTCAGTTGCTGAGCAATGGAGCAGCAGCCCCTGGATGGGCAGAGGAGGACTTGCTGGGTTGATCCCGGTTGGAGCACATGCGGGAGTCTCTCTCTCTCCATCTCTTACTTAATAAAAAAAAAGTTGCTATCACATCTTCAGATTTCTGCCCTCAGTGAGCTTAAAATACTCTAGAAGTGTGTATGTGCGTGCACACACACACACACACACAAACTGTGATATAATAAAGATAAAGTAAGTATAAAATAAGAATTATATGAAATGCTATTGATTAATGAGGAAAGTTTGAGTATGATATAGATTATTGTCATTTGAGAAACAGGATATCCAACAGGCTGTTGGAACTGTGGGTTTAGCTGAAGGAAGAAATTCAAAATATCTGATAAATAGGATTTTTTTCAAACTAAACCCACTTCTGTGCATACAAAGTCTCTGAGATGCCTCTATACCATCAAGTGTGTTCTATTTGTTAGGGATAACAAAGCAGGGGGAAAAGATAGAGACTAATCTAAATCCTTCACAAGTCATAAAGCCTCTTAGAACAACCAACTCCTGATATCAGATATTTCTTATCTTCTTACTAAATAAGGTCTTCGATATTTGTTTCTGTTTCTTCCCTTTCAGAGTGCTTTTCAGGAAATAATGATCACATTTTGGCAATTCATCATAAGAAGAGTGGGAAACCAGCGTTCCTTTTTCACTATTCACAGGACATTGAGAAGAACTTGGACATAGCTCCACAAAAGATATATAAACATTCCTCTGCTGAAGCTCAAATAAGCAAACTCCACCAAATTGTTAACTCAGCATTTCCTAGACCTGCTTATGATCCATCTCTCAATCTGTTGGCTGTGGCTGGTCAAGATCTTGAAGTGGAAAATCTTCCAATCCCAGCAGCAAATGTAATTGTAGTGGTAAGTACTGCGCTTAACTGATGCTGCTGATGATAGTGCTTTCCTGTGTGGTTATGTTGAAAGGAAAAGCAAATCTAATGGTGAATAGATATCTTTGATCTCAATGATTTTTTTTTACCACAATACTTATTCTTCTTTTCTGTTATTTGATAATTGTCTTTTGGCTTCCTCTTGAATGTGATGAGCCCATAAAATAACAAACCCTGTCTGTAACCTCTGTGCACAGCACAGTGTATGGTGCATAGTAGGTGCTTAATAAATATTTGAATTAAAAAGTATTTTAGGAAGGCCATACAAATATAGCAGATCATTTCTGGCACTGAGCCTCCTGCCTTCTGTGATATTTTCTTCTGAGCAGTTATGCCTTAATCTCAGTTTATATAAATAAATAATACTTATGAAAGAGCTGGTCGCTTGACCCAAATTTTAGGAAATGAGGAGTCCACTGAAAGTGAAGAGGTGTAGGTGTAGGGTAGCTTTCTGTCACTGGAGTAAATAACATGGTTTGAGACTAATTGATCAACAATATTCTTAATATCGCTGAACAAACATTGCTCTTTATTATTCAAGATAATACAGTGGTCCCATTGCATGTATTCTTAGGGTATGTAACCCAGGCCAGAGGTTCCAAGTTTGTGGAGATATCGTAGTTTAAATATATGCTGAGGTTGATACACCATTTAGACTATACTGTTTCTTAAGTTTAAAATCATTATAGAAGGCTCCAAATTAAAACTATAAATCAGTAACCAAATGGCTGTTAGTATATCTTTGCCCCAAAATATAATCAAATATGTCGACTCTTAAGGCCATGAAAATTCGATGAAGCCATGTTTGCATTTTGGCAACCTATCTGTGCACCAAATGTAATGATTTTTCTCTCTTTTTTTAATTTTTTATCTGCTACATAGGACACTTTACCTAGTACTGAGAATCAAAGATCACTTATTGATACTTTTGATTAGCATATATTGCATATTTACTATGATCCAGTTTTTATTTGGAGTATCTCGAAAGGGAAATAAATGAAATGAAGTGTGATTTTTTTGAAAATGTCTGGGACAAAATGTCAGTGATTCAATAAAAATTATAAATTAAGAGCATAAGATGAGCTCTTGTTAAGAGAAACTATGTGGGTCATTTGCCTCTTGAAATACTTGAACAAATTTTCTGCATTTATATGAGTAACGGATATTCTGAAGGTGAAAGCCATGTATGTATTCAGTGAAGATAAATGATGGTAATGATGTCACCATATCTGGATATGCCTGTGATAATGCTAGGGCTCAAGGGAGATATATTTTTCTAGTAACCATCATATACCCATAGTCTTCAACTCTTAAAGTCACTGTGAATTACAGTTCAAGAGGTTTGTTCTATCTTGTAATGCCATGTACTGTCTAGTTAATTTAATGTTATGGAGGATAAAAGGCATCACTGAGGAATTCTGGCATGTCATTTTACTTTTAACTTATTTGTGGTTTGGAGATTGATGGAAAAGCTGTCCTTTTCCTTTTGGGCGATGATTGCAAAGAGGCAATTTCACTGCATTAGCCTTCCTTAACCTCTCTTGATCTAGTCTCCAACTATTCTGTGGCTTTGATAGTTTGCAACAATTGCTAGTGCTAATGTTTCCTGTAATCCATTTACATTACTTACATACATGGTGCTTTAGTAGGAAAACCTGGGAAGTGGGATTATTTTTAAATAAATCAATAGTGTTCAGCTTACTCAAAACAACTGAGGGTTAATATTCAATCAAGTATTAGCTGGTTTGAAGGTTCCTCTCTCCAGAATAGACATTTAGGAATGGAGTATGGATAATGAAAGGGAGATATTCTGCTGACTAAAGATTTTGATGTGGCTAGTGTGTGTATGTATTATATATGTGTGTATACACACACAGACCATTTTTCTTGAGGAATATTACAGTGGTACCAAAGAATTATTTATTGGATTCATGTAAATCAAAATGAGCAGTCTTAATAAGTATTATTTTCTGAATTAGATAAATTATTGGGATTTTTTCCAGCTAGGATGAAAAGCCATTTTTAACCTCTAACATTTATATATACTTTCTAAACCTTCCTAGAGGGAAGATCAGAGGGAGAGATCACTTTTTTTTCTCCTCCCATGTTCCTTTCTTTCTTTCTTTCTTTCTTTTTCTCTCTCTCTCTCTTTCTTTCTTCCTCTTGTTTTCTCTCTCTCATTTCTGACATCATTCAGAAAATAAGTTTTAGAATGAAATGTTTAACTGAGACATGAAAGATGTATGTGTTCCTCTTTCTTTCTGCTTTCTGATTGCTTCCACAAAGCATATTATAAGAGCATTTGTTCACAAATGAATTTTTTCTTTTTTTCCTTTGTTTTATAATCAGGAAAATCTATAGTTTATTTACTCCATGAAGAGGATAGCACAATTAAAATGTTTATCCCAAAGAATTCTAATTATGTTCCAAAAGCTTAATTAGGAATCTTTTAAGAGGATTTTTGTACAAATTTAATATAGAGGGAATGTGAATGTCCTCAAGGTCAGTGCTGTGGTAGAAGCTAAAATAACAACAATGACTTTAACCAAATCTGTGCTGAAAAATTCATAACTCTTATCACTGGAGTTCCCAGATATTCAGCAGGCCACAAGGCCACAACATCAGGAAGGAGGGAAAATGGTAGAGTGGAAGCAGCTATAGTTCTTTCAAGCTCAGCAAGTCCAGCATAGATTGCTAACTTAAGAATATTCTATTCTGGGGGGAAAACTGGCGATGAGGAAGACTTTGAAATATAAAGGGTAGAACATAAATAGTTTACTCCACAGGATGAAATTGAGGAAAGGAAAATAAAATAAAGAAAAGGAAGAGGGAGGAGAAGGGATAAGAGGAAGAGGAGCAGGAGGAGGAAGAGTAGAAGGAGGGAAAGGGAAGAAATTGGGGAAAGGAAGGAAGGGGAAAGAAAGGAGGAGAGGGGAGTGGAGTGAAGGGGAGGGCAGGGGAGGAGAGGGAAAGGGAGGGAAGAAGAAGGGAGGGGAAGGGAGGGGAGGGGAGGGGAGGCAAGGGGAAGGAAGGGAAGGGGAGGGGAGGGGAGGGAAAGTAAAGAAAAGGAAGGAAAGGAAAGGGAAGGGAAGGAAAGAGAAGGGAAGGGAAGGAAAGGGAAGAGATATGATATAGCATCAGTTCTTAGGCAATGAAAAGAATTCTGTGAGCACCTAAGAATATGATGCAGAGTTTCTAAGAGGATGAGATGGTCTCTGTGAGATTCCTAGAATCCTAAAGCTTCTTGTCTTGCTCTTGCTCACCACTCACTCAGATCAGCACACAGACAAACATTCTCTTCTTTTTTGACACAGACATTTTACAAATGTTTTTTATCAGGTAGTTGATTTTGAAGACTATTAAAGCCAAATCTTTGAATAACTCTGATTTTAAGTTACATCCTGAACTCTGTTTGTTATATCCTAAACCTCAGCTGGGTTCTGCTGTTGACCAATGGTTCAGATTCCTCTTACAGGTGAAGAAATAATTCCTAGGTGTGATCTGAAGGGTTTTGAAAGTCCAGTCTTAGTCTTCTCGTTGCCTTGCCACAGAAAACAAATTTTGTATCATTTAGTGTGTTAGATGGTGTATATAAATAATTGTTGGATTTTTTTTTTCAATAGAGAAATTGGTTTAATTATAATTTTGTATTTGTGTAGTGAATGTCCGAAATGGTGGGTTTAATCCACGCAGCTACCACTAGAATTCTGCTATGTCAGGCAATGTTTATTGGTTAGGAATATTTTTTTCACAAGTGATAAGAAATCTAATCCAAACTAGAGAAAATTTTCTGGTTCAAGTAAGAACACTTCTGTAGTATATCTAGCTTTAGGTATGACTTGCTCAAGGGCTCAAATAATCTATTACAGCCAGTCTCCCAGTTCTACTTTCTCTGGGGTGGTTTTATTCTCACATTGGTCTATCCTCTTTAACTCAAGTTGGTTTCCCAAAACTCCTGAAGCTTCATCCTTGCAGATTTATAGTTAGTGGGAAAAATGGACTCTTTCACAACTTTCTGGGTGTTCTTTCACAATATACTGGATGTTCCAATGACTAGACCAATCCAAGTTAAGTATTCACTTCATCCTTGGATAATTTGTGGCCAAGTGATAAAATTGGGCTAGTTATCTCAACCCTGAACCATATGCTCCTCCCCTAGAGCATCCGGAAATACTCATAAGCTGAATATAGGAGGAGAGGTCATCTGAATAACAATTGTGACACTATTTACAAGCAAAAGAACAGATGCCAAATAGCAGTAGCTAAATGTAAGCTAAAGGCAGAGCATCTGGATTTCAGTTTTTATTAAGACACAAGAGCCCTTCAAAAAAAAATGAGGATATGAGGAACTATAGTTTAGCCTTAGGAATTTGATGCATGTACAAAATATTGACAAATGTCATACTCTAAGTTCTCCAAAAGTGGCAATAAGCAGCAGCAGCAAATTCATTTTGATATATGAGAAAATTAAGGTCCCTGGGTTATATCCTAACACCTAGACTATTTGCCACTGAGAAGGACCATGATTTAGTGTAATCTGTTGTACCCAGGGTATTATGTTGCTAAAATGTCTCAAAGTTGTGAAAAACACTGTAGCCTATATACCTCTTTATGGTGACTGCTTATATGGTGGAGAACAAGAAGGCTATGTGAGCTATGAGGAAGCAGGTGCATAACTCACAGAAAGTGTGATTCAAACACAGGCTTTGGGAAAATTATGAATTATTATGTGTCAATGGTATTTGGGGTCAAAAAATAAATACCAAGTTCAAAATGCTAAACAGATATAAGACACAGTGAACTGTAGTGTGAGATGTGACTTGTTCCAAGTTCCTAGAGGGGATTAGTATAAAAGCCTGCGGGAAGAATCACTGCTAGGGCCTGATATGGAAGTCCATTTGTTAGAGCAGTCAATTTTTTTCCTTTCATTTTCAAATAAATGTAGTAATATTATGGAAACTTCTGTCATCCTCGAAAATGGAATTTTGTCTATAGACCCTTCCAACTTTGTGATTTAGGATTTGGTCCGTGTATTAGTTATCTATTGCTATATGATATACCACTTGAACATTTAGCTGCTTAAAACAAGAAATATTTATTATGCCACACAAATTTCTGAAGGCCAGGAATCTGGGAGCAGATTAGTTGTATAGCTTCAGAGGTTACTGAAGTCAAGCTGTCAACCAGGACTGAGTTTCTGAATACTTGACTGAGCTGAAGGATTCACTCCTAAGTTCACTCACATGGCTGTTGGCTGGAAGCTTCAGTTCCTTAACACGTGGGTATGCCCACAGCGCTGCTCACAACATGGCTTCCCTCAGAGCATATGAAGAGAAAGAGAGGGGATACCACACTGCCTTGTAAGACTTAGTCTCCAATCACACACCATTATTTACACCTTATTGTGCTCATTAGAAAGGAGTCACTAGATCTAGCCCACATTATGGGACAGGAACTACAGAGGGAATCACTACTAGAAGGCAGTGATCATTAAGGACTATCTTAGAGTTTGGGTACTACAATCTTCAAAGCAAAATTGGGAAATTATTGGATTATGCCATTGTTTGTTACGTATGTCTACCTGTGGGCTTCAGGAAAGGTAATTGTGTGCAGACATCATATCCTAGAAATCTCTTCATATATAGTAATGGTGGAAGAGATTACATCAATAAAGAACCTTCAAGCTCGAAAGAAACTCATGATAAGGTGCCAATTTACAGACAAGAAAACCGAGGCCCCAAATTAGGGACTTTCTCTAGGTTACACAGTAAATAATAGGTATGAAAGATAGAAGTAAAATTCTAATTTACCTGACTTCAAAACTCAAACATTTTAAATTTTATCGTAAGTCATTTGGTTTACTTTGGGAAAGTATTGTACATTTTTTCAACAGAATATTTAACTTTATGAATTATACCTCATTTAAGCTAAAGATAATGTTAGTTTTTATTCTCTGAAAATATATTCATTGTTAGCTAGATATCAGTGGTGGAGTCAGAGGGTAAAAGGCGAAAGATCCATGATGGTTGTAGACCTTTATTACATATAATAAAAAAGAAATTATACTGTTAAATTCTATTTACTTTTAAGAAAGTCTAGAAAAAAATTATATAATCTACTTTGGGAATTTTTCTAAATATTTGCTTTCTTTTCCTAACTTACCCTAAATGCTTCATGTTAGACTGCAAGATCTTATATAAATCACCTTTTCTTTTTTTCCCACACATTTGCATTTGGGTAAGCTTTGTGCGTAGATGCTATTGTAACCCTGAAAAATAGTCTTGAAGTAGAAATTCCATCCTTGAGGTTGGCATTGTGACAGTCCTAACTGTCACCATCTGTTGCTTTTCTCCACTCCTAGCTACTAAAGCAGCAAGGAGGTTGCTGGAACATATGCTAGAAATGTTAGGGGTCAAGCTTAAGCAACGTCTATGTGAAGTTTCAATACCTAACCACTCAGCACATCTGCTTGTTTTGGATCATTGAGACTCAACACTAAAATGACTGACATCTTAAGAGAACTGATTAAATAGATTGTCACATTAACTGAGCATTGACCATCTTTATGTACAGAGAGTATTCTAGTAATATTTTTGTTTTGACTACAAAAGTAATATACTTTCATAGAATTTCAGAATTGTGAGAAATATTAAGAAGGGAAAAGAGGAATAAAAATAATCCTTCACTGTTAGATAATATTGTCATCTTAATATATGTATCTATATAGTCATTTATATATATGGATGTAGACTATTTTCCTTTACAAAAATATTTAATTTGTATTTATAAATTTTTGTATTTCTTACCTAGCTTATATTATGGACCCATTGTTATGTCATTGAATATCTTTATATAACATTTTTTTTTCTAGAGAAAGAGAGAGTGAAGGAGAGAGAGAGAGAGAGAGAGAGAGAGAGAGAGACAGAGACAGGAAGGGAGAGAAATGAGAAGCATGAACTCATAGTTGTGGCATTTTCATTGTTCATTGACTGCTTTCTCATATGTGCCTTGATCAGGGGGTGGGGGGGCTCCAGCTGAGCCAGTGACCCCTTGCTCAAGCAAGCCACCTTGGGCTCAAGCTAACGAACTTGGGCTTTAAGCCAGCAACCTTACGCTCAAGCCAGCAACCTTAGGTTCAAGCCAGTTGATGATCCCAGGTGCAAGCCAATGACCCCATGCTCAATCTGGTGAGCCTTTGCTTAAGCCAGACCAGCCCATGCTCAAGCTGGTGACCTGGAAGTTTCAAACCTGGGTCCTCACTTCAGCATTCCAGGTCAATGCTCTATCCACTGTGCGACCACCAGTCAGGCAAAATCGAAGTATTTTCTGTTCTGTTTTGTTTTGTTTACAGCTACAAAAAATTCCATTGTATAATAGATGTTACAGTCTATATATTGACATATTCCCAACACATTCAGTGATTTAAGGCAGCTGATTCTGAGGAGAAATTAATATTGAATAAATCATATATAGTATTCTTTTTATTGCAACTACCTGGTTAGTATTATTGAGAGAATTTAGGGAGTTTATCTTAAAGGAAACTCTGTAAACTCTATATATAATTGTAATATGAATATATCTTTTCACTTGGCCAAATTATGTATGTTTCATAGACTAAATATTAGCAAGGGAAATATTTAAAGCAGCCAAAGAAGTTAGAGAGAGAGAGAGAGAGTTTTGTTAGGAGCATATCAAATGTTTCTTCAGGATTTTTTATTAAGGAATGTTAAGTGCTGTGTCTCTTTATATTGGAGCCTAAAAGCTCTTTTTTAAAAAAATCCAAAATTTCTACAATAATGGGCTCTGCAGATGAACAAAGAGGGCGTGTTTTCTTTGGAACAAATATTTACTTGTCGAGTCTTTAAAAATTGGCCTTTGGTTTTCCAGTTGTTGAGAACTGTTCTCTTGTATCCTCTGTGAGTGACTTTGTCCCTTTCTCATTCTTTCCTTCTTCCCTTCTCTTTTTCTCTCTAATCACAAATAACCATATTTCTCCATGTATAATATGTTCTCATGTATAAGATGCACCTTAATTTGGGGGCCTGAATTTTGAAAAAAAAATGTATTACAGAAGTTATTGAACTCAAGTTTTATTCATCATAAAATTCATACAACTCATCACTGTCGAAACTCCCATTCACTAGCTTGTCCTCATCTGTGTCTGATGACGAATCACTGTCCTCAACAAGGAGCACAAAAACAAGTGCGAAAAAGCAAAAAAATGCAAGTAAAAAAATTTAAAACCACTGTATAAGATGTGCCCAGTTTTGGGACCCCCAATTTTTTTAAAAAGCTGCATCTTATACATGGGGAAATACGGTACCTATCAACCACGGGCAGGTTTTTCTTTTTAACTATACAATGCTCTGCTTTAACATCTAACTGCTAATAGATAATTATATGGGGTTTTCTGGGCATCTGACACCTTCCATACATGATGGGATTGGCACTGTTTAGCAAATGCCTCAGTTCTCTTAACATGATTTCTCTAATTTACATTGGTAGAAACAATTTGTTCCTGTCTCTTGTTTTTAAAAAATTCAGGAGCTAAAAATCTCTGGAAGGTTGTTTCCCTGGGAAAAGTTGTGGCTCTTACTCATTGGTAACTTTTACTTGCAGTAACTGTGCCAGCACGGCTGATGCTTCATACCCTGGGTGACCACATGGTCACTGGGAGTCGGAGATTCTTTATATCCTGCCCTTTCATCCTTTCTTTTCCCAAATCACGTGTTTCTCTGAGCCAGGACTATTCTAGCAAATTCTACTGCTAACACCAAATAGTAAAGGGAAAATTCCTCCTGTGTTTTTGCTTTACTTTCTACATTACTCTTAATTCACTTATGACATTTTTGGCCACCAAATGTGAAGAAGGGCAAGTTTCCCACACCCAGCAATTCTGTGACAGCCTCTGGATATTCTACAATTTAATTCAGTTCTGACACTATCTACTTATAAATAGCATCAGATCCTTTTACTTGCTAGACTAGATCTTTTTACAGTTTATTATAAAAGGACATAACTCAGGAACAGGTAAATGGAAAAGGTACATAGGGCAAGCTATGTGGGGAAGGATGCAGAGCTTCTCATCCTCTCTGAGTGTGCCCCACTCCTGACACCTCCATGTGTTCACCAACCCAGAAGCTCTTGGAACCCTGTTCTTTTGGACTTTTGTGGAGGCTCCCTTATATAGGCATAATTGATTAAATCATTGGCCCCTGGACATTATTCAACATCCATCTCTTCTCACTCCTTCCAGAGGTTGAGGGGTGAGACTGAAAGTTCTAGTCCTCTAATCACTGCTTGGTTCCCCTGGCAACCTGTCCCCATCCTTAGGGGCTTTCCAAAAGTCACCTCATTACCATAAACTCAGGTATGCCTGAAAGGGATTATTATGAGTAACAAAAGACAGCAATTTCATCTTTATGGCTCTGGAGTTATTTCAGAAACAGGGAACAAAATGAAAAAGCTTAAAATAAGATGCTCCTTTATAGGAACCTACAAGGTTTTAGTACCTATGTGCCAGGAACTGTCAAAACTGACCAAAATATTTTTTCTTAATATAAATCACAATATCACATCACACATGATTGCAATATCATGTAATCATTTATCATTGTCTTCTCATGAAGAATATTGGTTATAATCTTGTACTTAGCCATTTTCTAAATTTTTTTTAAATAGGAAAGTATAATTCAGCTATCCAAGTTATTTCTTTTTTTAACTGTCTGCCATATTTGAACCACTTGAGTTCAGAAAATATAAATCAAGAAGACTTTGTCTGTTATAAATTATATTACCTTAATTTTGTGGGTTACGTGGAGGCACCAAGGCAGGATACAGAAGAAATTTTAAGAGGAGATTTATTAATAAGCCGGTTACATATGACTTACACGGGGTATAGCTAACCCAAATCGTGCAGCCTGGAATATAGCTCTGAGGCTAGTTATATAAACTTGATAACATACAGGTTGGGGGAAAAGGAGGGGGAGCATGACACAATAGTCAATTATTAACAAGCTTACAACATTTATCTATAGAATCTATTAAGAGAAAAAACATTCCTACATATTAAAACTTACAAAGTAACACAAGTGGTAAATGTTGTTTTACATATTAACATAGTAGCGATAAATGTCATTTTACACATCAAAGACATTTCCAAATCTTCTAGGGTCGTTGCCACACAGTGAAAAGTTTTAACTTATGTAAAGCCAGTGTCCAAGGCCACCATCACAGCAGCCTGGCCAGTGCAGGTTCACATTAGATTTGGACAGTCAGTAATGAAACAATGGAGCCAAGAACTGGTGGGCCTGCATCTTTAATTCTAGCCATTAAGTTAATATTTCTCTTTTTTATAATTGGTCAGTTGTTTTTTCTTAAAAGAAATATTGGGCATCAAATAGCAAGATCTTTATTGAACAGGCCACTAGGTAAATTCTTTGAGTGTAGGCTTTTAAAAATCAGCAACCATTTTTCACAGGCAAATGTATTAAATTTTTTTTTCATGTCTGACAAGTGATGGTATCATCTATATTTTTAAGTATAATTTTTAAAATTAAAAGAACAAATTAATAAAATCAAGTCTATGCCAAGCTATGTTTTGTAAAATAGCCAAGTTATAGGAAACAATATACTTTTGGTGAATAAGTAATATACATGAGTCATATAGACTGGAGAAGAATATGTAAAAAATATCTATAAGGAACTGATGTTACGGGACTGGGACGGGGACTGGGGCAGGTCTGCTCTAGAAGTCTGGAATGTGTGAGTACATGACTTGGAGCAGGAAAGGTTTTATGACATGAGTTCAGGTGATTTTGAGAGTACATTTATTAAAGTTGGGGACCATAAAACAAAGCAAGGGCTTAAGATAGAATAGGCAAGTTCATAGCAACAGAAATAAGCCAAGTCAGAGTTGCTTTGGCCCTTTAGAAACATCAGAAAGAGTCAAGCCTAGGTGAGGCTGCCTTAGCCCTTTTAGAAAGAAAGTCAGAGAGGCAGAAGAAGTGAGCCAGCTGGGCTGCATGGACTCAGGAAACAAGCTATAGCGGCAAAGGCAGGGCCCTTGGAGACAGGTTCAGGGGGATTAGCTCAATACTAGCTGCTGTTGCCCACTGCTCCCTTGGTTGCAAGTCTCCTAGGAACCCTTACTGCTTCGGAGAAAGAAAAGAAAAGATATATGCCTGAGGAAAGAATGGGGAAAGAAGGTGTCAATATGCTCCAGAGAGAGTGTGCACTGGGTCCTTTGTCTTGAGGATTTTTATTTGTTTTCTAAAGGCAGGAATTATAGGAAAGGTCTCAGAGGATGATCTCAATAGAATATTCATCAGCTTTCCAAGTGTGTTCTTTGATATGCCAGTGAATCAAAATGAGCTTATAGAGGGATCATGGCCATTCTCTGGTCAATTTTACCTTCAAAGAATGTCACCAAAGGGGGACCAGGACCAAGGAGAGTCTGCCCTGTCATGGTCTGGAATGTGTAAACCACTTGCTCCTAAGTGTCCTTGGTTAGGGAAGATAAAACCTTGAGATATATTATCTCGCTGTAAACTGCTTGGTTTTTTATCTGTCTCGATTTCCCCATTCCATTTGCCAAGGAATTTTTCTAGCACCTTGCTATCCTTCCTCACCAAAAATAAGCAGGAGTAATTGGATTCTAAGAAAACAAAACAAAGTTATGAAGCCAGGAGAAAGTGGTAGGGACTACATTATATTGGATATTGAAGGATTTCATTGGATAATCAGGTATACTTAGGGATTGAATCAAGGTATAGCTCCTGTGTGGAAGCTGTGTGGTAGAATAATTCTGGAATCAGCAGACCTGTGTTGGCATCCCAATCACATACTTTCTAATCGTGTTTCTTGTAGTGATTTGCTTAACATCTCAGTATCTCAGATTCCTCATTTGTAAAAAAGTGATACTAAAAGTGTTCATGCTATAAAATTGTTGTGGGAATTGAATGAGATAAAGCATTCAAGGCACTAAGTATATCACGACCTACACATCGTAAGATCCTTGTAAAAATTGGAGGTTATTATTAGCATTATATGAGACAATGAAAAATATATTTCTCTAGTCTTACTAGCAAGAATTCTTGTATTTCTCCTGAGCTTCTGGTTGACTTATAATTATCTCTTTTAAATCCTGTGAATCATGTTTCCCTCTTGCTCTTGACTGCTAAAAGGCTAAGGGCTAAATTTGTGGTCTACCTCTAGCAATAGAGAACTTTACTGAAAGCCTATTTATTTTGTGAACAACTTCATTCTTGGCTGGATGTTTTCTTCACTCATTTTTCTTTTAATTCACTTTCCTCATTCCCATACTTTATATTCAATTTTATTTTGTTTTGTATGTGTTTTTATAAGCTACTACCAAAGATCTTTTCTCTAATGTCTTAAACAAATATTCACTATAACAAAATAGCAATCAGTATAGATAAGTTGAGTCTGAGTGTTACACAGCAGGAAATCCCCTTAAAGGAAGAATATGTTTAACCTTTGGATTTGAACAAATAAAATACAGTTCATATGAAAGAATTACAATGTGTATAACGATCCCTTTGGCTCACTGCTCAGTAGGTCCCACCTTCAGCCAATCCTAGTGTCAGGGACCAATTTTCATTCCCCTGTGAGCAGTTTAACACAGTGGGAACAGAATGAATGGTTTTAGAAGGTGACATTCTGGATTCCCATGCCTGTGCTGCCACTAACTACCTTTGAAATCTTGGGCAAGTAAACATTTGGAGTCTTTGTTTCATCTTTGAACTGGGATCTCACAGCCAGCACACATCTCCACCTGCTGGTAACTATGGTCCATCTTCATGTAAAATGCGTACCTGCTACTCTTGGCTGCTGAAAGACTAACCTAACCATCTTTTCCATTAGCTAGAATGTACTAACACCTGCTCTGTGCTCACCTCTTGCCTCCTGCTCTCAGGTGTAACTTATTTTTACCTAAAGATTTATTAAATCAAATAATGTACTGATTGTCTTTAGGATCTCAATATTATCTGTGTTAGTAGCTGTTGCAAAAAAACACACCTTAATTTTAAAAAAGGTATTATTAATCCAAGTGCAGAATAATTTATTAACAAGCTAATATTTGACTAATAAGCTAATAGTTTATTTCAAAATTATTAGGGAAGATCAAAAAGAATTCCACGCATAAATACATACTCTAGGTGATTAAAGCTTACCTTTACAATTATGTAGGAATGTGAATCTTTTAAATTT
Source organism: Rhynchonycteris naso (assembly GCA_037038555.1). NCBI lineage: Eukaryota > Metazoa > Chordata > Mammalia > Chiroptera > Emballonuridae > Rhynchonycteris > Rhynchonycteris naso. Next base: position 107,578,202 of record CM072996.1, on the reverse strand, counting down.
ATATTACACATTTCTCTATTCTAAGTACGTATAAATATTTTTTAATGTTATATTAAAAATTAAGTTATACTTATCCCACAAATTGCCTTTTTAATTATAATGGGTCATAGATATACATCAGAGTCTTTAGATATAAATTTGGCTTATTTCTTCTAAAGAGTTGCATAATTTTCAAGTGTGTATATGTCAAACACTTTCTTAAACTAGTCCTCAGTGTACCTGCATGTTGTTTGCAGTTTTCATTTCTTTGTGTATGTGTTTTATATTTGCCACAACAAAAATGCTGCAATAAACTTTGCTACAGTAAGCATCATTGGAAAAAGAGGAACATATGCATATAAATATGCATAAGTATTTTACACACATAAATATATGTTGTTTTCCCTCTTATGTATGCTTATATATTTTAGGTATATAAATAAGAGATTTTCAAGAGAGTGATTATTTACTATGAGAGTATTTTCATTAAGATATTACCAAATTATTGTTTTCTAGACAGGTGTAGCAATCCACCGTCCCATTAGTAATGTATGAAAGTGCCTGACTGATTCAAAGTTAATAGCGGTTAATGGTTGTTCTATTTAATTTTTGTTGACCAAGGGAGTAAAAACTATTTCATTATTGCTTACATTTACATTTCTATGACTGTGAAAAAGACTATCTTTAATATATATTGGTTTCTTTGGATTTCCTCTCATGCAAATTGCTTATTCTTATCTTATGTATCAGGTTGATTATCTTTTTTTCATAAAAATTTGTAGGAACTCCTTGTTCATTGGAAAATAATTTTTTTGTCTGCCATATGGGTATACACATTCTTTCCTAACCTGTTGTTGGGAAAACAGCTGTCTTAGGCTTGCTCACTTGCACTTTGCATGATTAGTGAGTGAACATGTGGCAGGGCCATGTGTGCATAGTCTATGTAAGGCTACAGGTGCTTTGACTCAGGGCAGTGTTTGGTGGATCATTTGCCCACCACTGTAAAGGACTGTTTTGCTGTTCATTTGCCTGCTGCTGTGAGAAGTGGTTTTCCCTGCCTGTTTGCTTGTCCACCATTGCAAGACTATTAAGAATGACCCAATGCTTTCTGGCTCTGCTTTTTCCCTACCATCTGCCCAAATCCAGTGTGGACCTGCCTGACCTTGGCTACTGGCATTACATCTGGCATAGGGGGGGCAGGTTTTGTATCAGATCAGTATGGAGCCACTGACACTCTTAAGAAGTGGAATAGAGGAGTAGCTGTTCTCTGTAGCTACCCTGCTGGGGGCTGTGGGCTGGGTGTCTTTTATAGCCCTGTGAGAAGAAACCAAAAGCTCTGTGTGAGAAGCTGCATAAGGCTAAAAACTCCAGAATGAGCTACAAACTAAGTGTTGACAGTGGCTTGAACTGCAACAGTTGCTGGCAAAGGAGACTGAGTTTGAGAACTCCAGTGTGAAATGCAGGCTGAACACCAATGGTGCCTGGAACTGGGATGATTGATAGAATAGGAATTGTGGTTCAAGAGCTTCAGTTTGCCCTAGAAGCCAAATGCTGGCACTGGCAGTTGTTAGAGAAACAATTGCAGGTTCAAGAGCTCCAGTTTCAGCTTTAGGCTGAGAGCCCACAGCTGCAAGAGCTAAAGTGCTTGCTGAAGGAGGAGGAGAAGAAGGTCTGGGCTAAAACTGCTGTTGGCAGGCCCAGATCCTGGATGGTGGTCACCCAGAAGGTAAAAACACAGCAGCTAAAAGTGCCTCAGTGGCAGGCACAACCCCTGCTATAAATAGTTGAACACTCTATGGTACAGCCCTACACCCAGACAGAATTGATGGAGTTAGGGAAAAATTCAGGCATAAACCCACCAAATCCCTGGAAACTTGGTTGCTATGGTTGTGGAACATAGGGGTGGATGGCATCATAATCTCCAGAACAGAGATGGAGAAATTATTCACCATTACCATGCACTCCTCCTTGAGGCAGCATTTTCAGAACTGCCATGACAACCCAGGGAACCATACCTTATTAGAATGGGTGATGGCTGCATTTCGTACAGCCTGGCAGAATGCTGGAGACTTGCTGGGGGCAATGAGTTGGTGGCAGTCATATACTGAGCTGTAGCAGGTCCTCTGAAAACTGGGTATGATGAATGCTACTTTCAGCCTGAGGTCTTGTGGGCCAGATGAAAAGTATTTACAGCAGGAATGAGGGACCTTATTCTCTGTAGTGCCCCATCAACCCTTTTTGGTTCACCAGTGGCTATCTTGAACCCCCATGTGGGGCAGCTCATCAATACTGTTACACAGACAGTGACATATTTGGGGGAAGTAGAGGCAGTATGGCTCCATAAGGCTGTGCAGGCTGCTGCTCGTGCTACTCGCCCCACCCCTTCCCCCCCAACTAACAAGAGAAACAGGTTTGTAAAGGTTACATGAACACAGATGTGGATAGGTTTTATTGCAACTGGGGAAGATAGAAAGAAATTGGATGACAGATCTAATAGAGTCCTGTTAGAGTTTTGGTGGCATCTCAGGGAAACATTGTGAAGTGCATCTTTGTAATTGTCATTTTTTATATAGCTTGTGCCTTTGTAATTTGGTTGCTGTAGTCTGTACTGTTTATGTTTACATAATGTACCTCACTCTTCATACAGGGACCATCGTGGAAGATGCCTGTTATATAGATTGTAAGGCGAGCAACCCTAAAGGGGTAGATTGCTGGAAAAACAGCTCTGTTAGGCTTGCTTTCTTGAACTGTGCATGATTAGTGTGTGAGCACCTGGTAGAGCCATATGTGCATAGCCTATGTAAGGCTACATGTGCTTTGACTCAGGGTGGTGTATGGCAGATCGCTTGCCTGCCACTGAGGGACCGTTTTGCCATTCATTTGCCTGAGCCATGAGAAGTGGTTTTCCCCCTACCTGTTTGCTTATCCACCATTGTGAGATTCTATTAAACAGGAATGACCCAATGCTTTCTGGCTCCGCAAGTCCTCTACCATATGCTTGAATCCAATGTGAACCTGCCTGGCCTCAGCCACTGGCATTACACCTGTCATTTCTCTTTTTATATGTGTGTTTTGCCATACAAATTTTTATTTGCTTTGTGTTCAAATGTTGGTATTTTTCTTTTTTAAAAAATAACCTTTTGGTTGTCTACTCTCTCCACTCTTATTCAACATAGTGCTGGAAGTTCTAGCCAGAGCAATCAGACAAGAGAAAGAAATAAAAGGCATTTATATTGGGAAAGAAGAAGTAAAGGTTTCACTTTTTCCAGATGAGATGATCCTATACACCAAAAAACCCAAAGACTCCACAAAAAGACTATTAGAAACAATAAACCAATACAGAAAGGTCGCAGGAAGCAAAATTAATATACATAAGTCTGTTGCCTTCCTATATGCCAACAATGAAACATCAGAAAACGAACTAAAAAAAAAATCCCCTTCATGGTTGCAAAAAAACAAACAAACAAAAAAAAACCTAGAACTAAACATAACAAAGAATGTAAAGGAGCTATATAATGAAAACTACAAAGCATTTTTAAGGGAAATCGAAAAAGATACAATGAAATGGAAAAGTATTTCTTGTTCTTAGATAGGAAGAATAAATATAGTCAAAATGACCATATTACCAAAAGTGATATATAAATTTAAGGCAATTCCTATCAAAATTCCAATGTCATTTTTTTAAAGAAATGTAACAAAAAATCATCATGTTTAAATGGAAGTATAAAAAACCCTGAATAGCCAAAGTAATCCAAAGGAAAAAGAACAAAGCTGGGGGCATTACAATACCTGACTTCAAATTATATTATAGAGCCACAATAGTCAGAACAGCATGGTATTGGCAGAAAAATAGATGCTCAGACCAATGGAACAGAATAGAGAAACCAGAAATAAAACCTCATATGTATGGTCAAATCATCTTTGATAAAGGGGCCAACAACACACAATAGAGAAAAAAACCTCTTCAATAAATGGTGCTGGGAAGACTGAAAAGTCACATGCTAAAGAATGAAACATGACTACGGTTTTTCCCCTTGTACTAAAATTAATTCAAAATGGATCAAAAACCTAAATATAAGACCTGAAACAATAAATTACATAGAAGAAAACATAGGTACTAAACCTATGGACTTTGGCCATAAAGAACACTTTATGAATTTAATTCCAAAGGCAAGGGAAGTGAAGGCAAAGATAAATGAATGGGACTACATCAGACTAAGAAGATTTTGCACAGCAAGAGAAACTGACAATAAAACAAACATACAACCAAGTAAATGGGAGATGATATTTTCAAACGACAGTTCAAATAAGGGCCTAATATCCAAAATATACAAAGAACTCATAAAACTCAACAACAAACATGCAAACAATCCAATAAAAAAATGGGAAGAGGACATGAACAGACACTTCTCCCAGGAAGAAATACAAATGACCAACAGGTATATGAAAAGATGCTCATCTTCATTAGCTATTAGAGAAATGCAAATCAAAACTACAATGAGATACCACCTCACTCCTGTTAGATTAGCTATTATCAACAAGACAGGTAATAACAAGTGTTGGAGAGGCTGTGGAGAAAAAGGAACCCTCATTCACTGTTAGAGGGAATGTAAAGTAGTACAACCATTATGGAAGAAAGTATGTTGGTTCCTTAAAAAATTAAGAATAGAACTACCTTATGACCCAGCAATCCCTCTACTGGGTATATACCCCCAAACTCAAAAACATTGGTATGTAAAGACACATGCAGTCCCATGTTCATTGCAGCATTTTTCATGGTGGCCAAGACATGGAAACAACCAAAAGGCCCTTCAATAGATGACTGGATAAAGAAGATGTGGTACATATATACTATGGAATACTACTCAGCAATAAGAAATGATGACATCGGATCATTTACAACAACATGGATGGACCTTTATAACATTATACTGAGTGAAATAAGTAAATCAGAAAAAAAAATAACTGTATGATTCCATACATAAGTGGGACACAAAATTGAGACTCATGGACATGGACAAGAGTGTGGTGGTTACCAGGGGGAGGGGAAAGGAGGAGAGGGAAGTGGTGGGGGAAAGGGAGGGACACAAAGAAAACCAAATAGAAGGTGACGGAAGACAATTTGACTTTAGGTGATAGGTATACAACATAATCAAATGTCAGAATGACCTGGAGATATTTTCTCTGAATCTATGTACCCTAATTTATCAATGTCACCCTGTTAAAATTAATTGTCTAAATATAAAAAAAATGCCATTAGCTCCCCCCCCAAATAAACAACCTTTTGGCTTCTGGTCAAGGTGGTAGCATAGGTGAATGCGGTACTTGCATCCTCCCACAGCCACTTCAAATTGCAACTAAACTACAGAATAACCGTCATTCAGGACTGCTAAAATGTAACTGAATGGAAGTCCTACCACTAAAAATATAAAGAAGAAACCACATCAAGGGACAGAGATGCAGAATGAGCTAGTCCCACACCTACATGTGGCAGATAAAAATCAGAAGGGATATTTTGACTGCAGGGGTCCTCCCTGAGGCATCAGGAGTCCTAGTGGCTTCCTTCCCCTCTCCTTGTCTTTATCCAGTTTCTCTTTTTCTGTTGAATCTCATATTCTCCTGGTCATTCATACTAAGAATCTAATGTATATTCTTTCATTTATTTTCGTTATGCTCATATAATCATACAAACACACATGTACATGCACAATCACACACAAGTATATACACATATACCTATATTGGAGATTTTGTTATTTTGAGTTTTACAAAAATCCTATAATATTATAGACACTGCTTCCTTCTCTTTCTTTATTCATGATCCCTTGTATAAAACTTTTCTAATCAATAGTCATGACTGATTAGCAAAATACTTCATAGTGTGGTTATTTCTTAATTTATTTAACCATTCCTTTCTTAATGGCAATTCACAATGTCTCCACCCTTACATTTGCCCCTGTGAATAATGTTATAAAATCATCTTTGTGCATACACTGCTCCATCCTAGTGCTTTTCTTTCTATGGACTAGATTCCCAAAAATGAGATTACTAGATTGAAGTAATATATAGCTAGATTTGTTTCACAAAAGATAATAGTAAATTGCTTTTCTACCAGTAGGTACTGAAGTAGCCACCCTTTTATTCCTGTCAACAACAGTATTAATCATTTTATTTATTTTTTGACCAGTAGGTATAAATGTGTATCTCATTATTACTTCTAATTTCTTAAAGAAGCTACCATGAATAGCTTGACTTTCTAGATGACTCCAGATCAATTGTCTTTCTTATGGTTCTGTGGTATCTTTGTAAGTTTCCTGACACCTCTGAAGATCTCTGAGTTGCTGCCTATACCTGATCCACTGGCCTCCTGAGCTATGCCTCCACCCTACCTACCTGGTTGCCACTGATATGTTTGAATAGTTTGGTTTTTAAGACCAGAGGGCTGTATTTGCTAAAATATTTAAACATCAGTCAATGGGACTCTCAATGAAGGCCCAAAGAATACTGTTTAATGATTTTTAGCTTAACATTTTAGTAATCATTCTTAAGGAAAATTTGCTTTCTAAAGACGTGTCTCTAAGCTAATAAGGGGCCATTAAAAGGCTTGAGTTCTGTTACTTAAAACCATTGAACACCATTGTCAGTATACTTGGGATTAGTAGCCTCAGAACCCATTTATCACCTAACAAGGAAAATGTCTAACCTTAGATGACTAACTTAGAAAATGGTGATCACCACCATGATGATATACTGACAAATTTCACAATGACAGACTGTGTCTGTCACTCACTGTTCCTATATCCTGTCACTATGTCACTAATATTTATAAAGATTCTGGTCTTCATGGTATTTTAAATGCTGGTGTCTGGGAACAGGTATTTTTTCTCTCACCTCTCCCTTACAGTGTCCCTGTATAGTCTCATGGTAAAATTGTAACCTAGACTAATGATTCTGGGAGAAAATAGTGAAGATAGTTCACAGGAGTGGAAATACATGATGAGCGTGGCTCTGCACATCCAGCATTCTCCAAGTCAATTCAGGTCTAGTCAAGGAATTCTAATTTTGGCTCCATGGGGTCATTCATAGTGATAAAATTACTCAACTCTCTTCAAAACTTCTCATCAATCATTTTAACATTTTTGCTTAGGTTTCCGACTCAACAAAGCTAAGTTCTGTTTATGACAGAACCTCCCATCCAGCTTCGCTTCAGGGTGAAAATACTCCAGTGAAATGGGTTTTAAGAACTCTGGTTTCTATACAGCTTTACTCATTGTAAATGAAATCACCGAACAACTAGATTTCCCAGGCACTTTGATTGGCATTTTGATTAGAACCCCTCTCAAGCTTCCATCATGTCTAGGCACTGACAATATGAAGTGAATCTCAAACTCACTTCCAAATCCTGGAAAGTTGGTAGCCTGATCTATATACCATACAATGAAGCCTGGCTTATTCAAACTATTTAATCTCCAAATTATGTACGTACTAATAGAGGAAGTGGTATTATACACCACATGTGTAACTCACTCATTTTGCAGAGAGGTCTAGATATATGAGGTGGCTTGCTTGAGACTAACAGGTCATCAGACACCAAAGAACCTTGAATCAGATCATCTGCATCTCAATTTTTCTTATAAAAAATTAGGATATTAATATTTGTCCTATTTTCTTCACAAGGATTTTAGTTAGGATTAAATGAATTCATGTATATGAAAACACTCTGAAGTATTTATGTTATGTACAAATATCAGGTATCATAAAATTGTTTTAAAGTTCAATATTGTATTTCTTCTAGTAGGAACATCAGAAATCTTTGAATAGATAATAATAGCCACCACTTAAGTTACCATCTGAAAATAAGCCCTCCAAACTTACCTCACCTATAAATTTTCATTTTACCTCTAAAATGACTGAAATGGTTGACTTGGTAGGCATTAGAATGTTTCTGCCATCTTTTATTTGTAAAGGCATTTAAGTTGGGCAATAATCATGGACAATGCCCTTGGGCTAGGCTTTGAAATTGGGCAGACCCTTTTAAGTGTCTATGCACAGAACACCCCTATGTTCATTAAGCCTATTTATGTACCATTATATAATCTTATATAGAAATAAGAGCAATGTATTTTACAAGCATAAAATAAAAGGCATATCTGAACATAAGTTCTATGTACATGTGTATTTTAAATGACCTTTAAGAAAATAAAATCAACTTTAAAAAAAGTAAATATTACTTCAATCAATTCTGTTCATGGTCTTTGTAAAAAAAAATCTGTATGGGTGTTGTCAGGAAGGAGATAATTCCCCCTCAGTCCCTCTTGAGTTTTTTTTTTTATTATTAACTTTAATGGGGTGACATTAATAAATCAGGGTACATATGTTCAAAGAATACATCACCAGATTATCTTGTCATTCAATTATGTTGCATACCCATCACCCAAGGTCAAATTGTCCTCTGTCACCTTCTATCTGGTTTTCCCTGTGCCCCTCCCCTCCCCTCTCTCCCTCTCTCTCCTCCCTTTGCCCACCCTGTAACCACCACACTCTTGTCCATGTCTCATGTCCCACCTATGTATTAAATCATGCTGTTCTCAGTATTTTTCTGTTTTACTTATTTCACTCCGTATAATGTTATCAAAGTCCATCTATTTTGTTGTAAATGATCCGATGTCTTCATTTCTATGGCTGAGTAGTATTCCAGAGTATATATGTACCAAAGCTTTTTAATTCACTCATCCTCTGACGGACACTTGTGCTGTTTCCAGATCTTTGCTATTGTGAACAATGCTGCCACAAACATGGGGGCGTATTTCTTCTTTTCAAACAGTGCTATGGTGTTTAGGATATATTCCTAAAAGTGGGATAGCTGGGTCAAAAGACAGTTCAATTTTTAATTTTTTGAGGAATCTCCATACTGTTTTCCACAGTGGCAACACCAGTCTGCATTCCCACCAGCAGTGCAGAAGGGTTCCCTTTTCTGCACATCCTCGCCAGCACTTATTCTGTGTTGTTTTGCTGATGAGCGCATTCTGACTGGTGTGAGGTGATAACTCATTGTGGTTTTTATCTGCATTTCTGTAATGATTAGTGATGTTGAGCATTTTTTCATATGCCTATTGGCCATCTGTATGTCCTCTTTGGAGAAATTTCTATTCATTTCTTTTGCCCATTTTTTTTAAAGTTTTTTTTGTGTGTGTGTGCCTTTTTTTTATTATTATTAATTTTAACGGGGTGACACCAATAAATCAGGATACATATGTACAATGAAAACATCTCCAGATTATCTTATCATTTAATTGTGTTGCATACCCGTCACCCAAAGTCAAATTGTCCTCTATCACCTTCTATCTGGTTTTCCCTGTGCCCCTCCCCGCCTCCCTATCCCACCCAACCCTCCCTCCCCTCACCCCGTAACCACCACTCTCTTGTCCATGCCCATTTTTTGATTAGATCGTTTGTCTTCCTGGTGTTGAGTTTTATAAGTTCTTTATAAATTTTGGTTATTAACCCCTTATCAGACGTATCGTTGAATATGTTCTCCCATTGTGTGGTTTGTCTTTTTATTCTGTTCTTTTTGTCTTTAGCTGTGCAAAACCTTTTTAGTTTGATATAGTCCCATTTGTTTATCCTACCTTTTATTTCATTTGCCCCTGGAGATAAATCGGCAAATATATTGCTCCGACAGATGTCGGAGAGCTTACTGCCTATGTTTTCTTCTAAGATGCTTATAATTTCACGGCTTTTTTTTCATTTCCATTTGCATGAAATATTTTTTTCCATCCTTTTACCTTCAGTCTATGTGCATCTTTTGTTTTAAGGTGTGTCTCTTGTAGACAGCATATGTATGGGTCCTGTTTCTTTATCCATGCAGCTACCTTATGTCTTTTGATTGGATCATTTAATCCATTTATATTTAAGGTTATTATTGATATGTAGTTGTTTATTGCCATTTTATTCTTTAAAGCTGTATTCTTCTTTTGCTATATTCTTTTCCCCCTTTGAACTGTTCACAAGAGGCCCCTTAGCATCTCTTGCAGAGTTGGTTTGGTTTTAATGAATTCCTTGAGTTTTTTTTTTGTCTGGGAAGCTCTTTATTTCTCCTTCAATTTTAAACGTTAGCCTTATTGGATAGAGTAGTCTTGGTTGTAGTTTCTTGTTCTGCATTACTTTGTATATATCTTGCCATTCCCTTCTGGCTTCAAGTGTTTCTGTTGAGAAGTTAGATGTCATCCTTATGGGGGCTCCTTTGTAGGTGATATCCGTTTTTTCTCTAGCAGCTTTGAAAATTTTCTCTTTATGACTTAGCTTTGGTATTTTAACTATGATGTGTCTTGGTGTAGATTTCTTTGGGTTTCTCTTTAATGGAGTTCTCTGTGCTTCTTGAACATGTGAAACATTTTCCAGTCTTAATTTAGGAAAGTTTTCAGCTATAATTTGATTGAACAATGTTTCTATCCCTTGTTCTTTCTCTTCTTCTTCCGGAACCCCTATGATGTGGATGTTATTTCTCTTTATGTTGTCACAGAGCTCCCTTAGATTTTCCTCAGAGTTTTTGAGTCTCTTTTCTTTTTTCTGCTCTGCTTCTGTGCCTTTGTTTATTTTGTCCTCTAACTCGCTGATTCAATCCTCAGCTTCATCCATCCTGCTTTTAATTCCTTCCATTGTGGTCTTCAGTTCTGATATTTTATTGTCATTTCTGTCTGATTCTTTTTTATTATTTTAATTTCCTTTTTTATACTTGCTATCTCTTTATTTAGGTGTTTGTAATGACTATCCATTGTTGCTCTAAGCTTTTTGAACATCTTAACTATTATTATTTTAAACTCTGCATCAGGTAGTTTGGTTATATCTGATTCATTCTTGTCCTTCCCTGGGAATTTCTCTTGATTCATTTGGGTTGCATTCCTCTTCCTGCACATTTTGTCTGTGTGTGAGAAGGGTTTGGCTACTGGAGTCCAATGGGTGTTGCCTCTGTGTTCCCTACGTGTGGCCTGTCTGCAGGACCGCCACCCCCTCTGCTGCTGCCTAGGGCGCTTGGGTATGGGTGTTGCTGGTGCCAGCCACTGAGGATGCTGCTGCAGTCTTTGCTTCACCTCTGCCAGAGGGGCTATGTTCTCGTGCCAGGCTCTATAAGCCTCAGCCAGTCTCGGCCTTCACCCCTCTTCCACGAGTGGAATTGCACACCACACTCAGGCCACAAGTCTGGGCACCAAGGCATGGCTTCCTCTTCGCCCCCACCAACCTTGGCTCCTCAGCTGGGTGGGGCTGCTGCTACATGTTCAGCCACAAGCTGGGCTTCTGCCCCGCCCCCGCCAACCCAGGAGCCAGGCTGTTGGTGCGTGCTCAACTGCAAGCCCGGGCTTCCACCCTACCTCCGTGGGCAAAGCCAATTTGTGTAGGGCTTCAAGCTTCTGAGCCTGGGTGAGGCTGCACGCCAGCTTGCCCCTGCCCAACGGCAGATCTCTGCCTCTTCTGGGCTTCCACTTTTCTCCCACAGGTGGGCCCGCAGCCACTGGACCTCTTGTGCGAGTCCCCTTCACCTCCGCTGGGCTAGACCGAGCTCATGCCAGCCAGCTCATCCTCTGCCCCCACCAATGGAACCGCACTTCAGTGTCCCACCACCGCCTGCCCTCCAGCAAGCCCGTAGTAGTGTGGGTGGGGGCACTGCAGCTCAGACCCTAACACTCCATACTGTAGTCCTGAAAGCTTATTCCTTCTAAGTGACTATGTTCTGATTCCCTCAGGGTAGCCTGTTTGGCTGGTGTCCTGCTTCCCCTTGCTGGTTCCAGGGGAAATAGTGTTTCATATTTCTGGATTGACTCAGCCCAGGGTTTAGGGTGGTTGTCCCTCAAAGCTTTTCTCCCTGTGCCTTCCAGACCGCACTCTCTTTCCGCTGCTCTGGTCCTCTCCTCTCTCCCTGTCGGAGTCCCAGGTGAGTGGTTGTGAGAGAGATTTTCTGTGCCATCCCTTTAAAAAGAATCCTGGGTCTGAGTCCACTGTCTCTTTCTCACAAATAGTATCCTAACCTGTTTCACAGCTAAATCCTATCCATACGCCTCTTCTAGGCTCTTGGGCTACAGGCTGGGGCTTGTTCCTGGGACCCAGGTCCCTACCCTTCCTCTAGCCTCTCTTCCCACCACATGAGTCTCTCCAGGCTGTCTTTCACTGTGGGGAGCTGGGCAGCCCTTTCTGCGTTTTCGCTTTTCCTACCAGTCTCAATGTTGCTTCTTCAGTGTTCCCTGGTTGAAGAGTCCTCTCAGTCCAGTTCAACATTGGTTTATCCAGATGATGGTTCTTAAAATAAAGTTATAATCCATTTTGGTTCTGGGAGTTGGAAGTTGGTACGTCCACTTACTCCATTGCCATCTTGCCCCTCCACCCCCCTCTTGAGTTTTTATAGCTGGGCTAATAATGAAATTGACACAGGACCAGATTAACAGGAGAAAACCCGATTTAATATGTGCACAAGGGGTTCTCAGAGAAATGACCAGAGTGGACAGCTATCTATAATTTGTAGACAAAGAAACAATACATTAGTGAAGAATTGACAGAACAAAGAAACTTAGGATTGGGAGCTCTTAAGTAAAGAATCTAAACAGTAGGAGGTCATGGGGTAGTAAATTAGTAAAAAGTAACAAGGCTTTTTAACACAGGTTTTTCAACCCTAAACTCCTTAACTCTGGAGACAGGGTGTCTCTCTCAGCCTCTGTGGGGCACAGAGGTTGTTTCTCACCAGGAGGCTTATTTCCTGCATTCAAGGAGGCAGAGAAGGGTCAACATGTCCTTTCTTCACCAGCTGCTTTACAAGTGACATTAATTAGAAATAATCATTATGCCATTGTGAGGTATTTGGGGGCTGCCTGCCTTGGACCCTGACAATGCAGAGTTAAAAAAATAAAATTAGTAAATTTATTTTTATTGTTTTTTGTTCATGACAGCCACACACTGAAGATTTAAGTCTATCTCTTAAAAAATAGATTTTTTTTTTTTTTTTTTAGTAAGAGGAGGGGAGAAACAGACTCCCGTATGTACCCTGACCTGGATCCACCCAGCAACCCCCATCTGGGGCCAATGCTTGAATCAACTGATCTATCCTCAGTACCGTAGGCTAACACTCAGGCCATCCAATCTATCTTCAGCACCTGGAGCTGAGACTTGAACCAAGAGAGCCACTGGCTATAGGAGGGGAAGAGAGAGAGAAAGGGGAGAGGAAGGGAAAGAGAAGCAGGTGGTCACTTCTCATGTGTTCCCTGACCAGAGATTGAACCTGGGACACTCACACACTAGGCTGATGTTCTGCCCACTGATCCAACTGGCCAGGACCTTAAAAGAATAGATTCAAAAGGGTACTTGAAAGCCAATATTGTAACCTCTCTAAATTCTTCCAACCTTCTCTGCTGACCATTATTTTATCCGTATGGGATTGGGGCCAATATGATTTGAGGTGATAAGAGTCTCCACTGCTCAAAAATATATATTCTAGTAGCTTTTCACAGTCCAGCTATCGCTAGTAGAGAATAATTTATTCCAATAAGGACACTGAATTTCCATGATATTTGGGATGAGTAAAGTCTTAATATCAAGCGATACTCAGGTACTGAGACATTTTTCATATAATTTTTCCGGATACTGCCAACAAAAAGTTTATTTGTATAGCATGCCTTATTGAAAATCGTTTAATAATGTGTATTGCTATACAAGAGGAGCTATAGCTCCCTATCCTTGTACTAAGGGAACAAACGAGTCTTCAGATACATAATTTTGCCCACATAGAGAAAGTGTGACTTAAGCCTGAAATAGTCTCTAAGCAGAGCCAAGTCAGGCCGGGGCTGGGGGATATCTGAGCATTCAGAGTGCAGAGTGCGCCGTATGGACCGGCCCCTAGAAGGCAGGAGTGGGAGCGAGGGTGACTGACGTAGGACTGCTCTGAAGACAAATAACTCCAGCTCCTTTATGCTCCTTTTCTCTCAGCCTGAGTTTGCTGCTGTTGAATTGTTTGGCACAGTATTTAACCAGAGGGGTCACATGCTCACAGTCTATGAGCTGGTCAGTCCACAGATGAGTCTGTTGGCCTGAAGAGTTTGAAGGGAATATAAGGACTTGCCTTCAAGCAGGGCCTGTAACCCAGTTTGCAGAGGTCCCAACCCTGACGAGCCCCTCCCCTTTACTCCAGGAGTTTCTGGTTTGGCTCCTAACGTCCTTGGAATTTGTGACCTTGGTTTTGGATTTTAGAATCTACTGAACCCTCTATCCCAAGTGTTGGTTGTATTTTTAACCTTTTCTAAAATTTGTTCATATCCTTTGCTGGTTTTGTCAGGGTTGAATTTGTGAACTCAGGCCACTTTACATGTCCTCTTCTGAGTGAATGTGACAATACTGTCACAGCGTCCGTGGAAGTGCCACTGTGCATCTTGGCAAAGGCCGAAGGCTGCTGTAGATCATGAGCATATGGTCTGAAGCTGTGACAATTAAGTGCTTCTTTAACAAGCCTTAGTAACTGTGTGCTGGACATGATGGCTGTCAGGATGTCTTACAGAGAGTGGACTTTTCTAGAAGCCTCTCATTCTCCTGACATTCTGGAGACAGGAGATTGTATTATAAATGTAACATTTTCACGGTGTCAGAATCATCTGCTCCCCTATTCTCTTTGAGGGTATAGGGCACGAAGATCTGACTTAAAGATTTCCATCGTTGCTCTTCACATTGAGCTATGAATTTACTCAGGGTACCCTGGAAACTTAATCTTGTGGATCTAAAGAATAAAGGGTAACAATAAAGTAAAACAAAAACATTTCCCACCATTGATTGAGCTCCCACTGTTCACGAGGTAGTAGGCTAGACGTTTTTCATCCTCAAGCTCCTAACTCTATGCAGTATTATTATTTCCATGTTACAGATAATGACATTGAAGCTCAGGGGGGGGTTGTCACACAGAATGTATCTTGATTAGAAAAAAGGTATCTTTCACCATGTGGTTCTGCACTGCCTCTCACTTGTAGGCTTTGCGATGGTCTGGTCAGGACAGGAGATGACTGGCAGCTGTTCTGAGCTCCTGGCAGGAGCAGAATTATTCATCCAGGGAATATCAAGGACTTTCTAATAGATAAGCTCCCTAAGAGTCAAGGAGCTCTGAAATTCATGGTCTGGGTCTTGTGACAGTTAACTCTCTGACTTTCCTGCAGACTTCTCTGTGGGCCAGAAGAGGATGCTCAACCCTGGGAAGTTCTGCATTGCTGTAATTTCCTGTGACTGTAAACATAGTGGCTTAGATCAACAGGTTTATTAGCATATAATTCTGGAGAGGAGAAGTCCAAAATTAGTCTCATTCTGTTCAAGTCGATGTGTCCACAGGGCCAGGTCCTTCTGGAGGCTCCAGGGGAGAATCTGGTTTTTTGCTTTCTCCCGTTTCTAAAGACCACCTGCATTCCCTGACTTGTGGCTCCATTCTAGTGATGGCATCCTTCTGACCTCCCCATCTATGATCATCACATCTTTTATCTATGACCTTCCTGCTTCCCTCCTGTAAGAACTCTTGTGATTACGCTGGGCCCGTCTAAAATATCCAGGATAATTTCCCATCTCAAAGTACTCAGCTTGGTCATATCTGCAAACTATCTTTCTCCATGTAATGTAACAGTCGTAGAATTAAGATGTTGACATTTTGAAGGTTTATTATTCAGCCTTCAAGAGTCACTGACCCTGGTGATTGCTTTGGACCTGCAGTTTAAATATTTGAATTTACAATCATGATTCTAAAACCAGAGCATTAATGTGCATATTAAAGAACACTTGATCAGATAATTTCTGCAGGAACAGTAACTTTTGCAATATATGCTAGAAAACGTGTGAATTTCTAGGTGTCTAGGTAGAGAATGAGCCTTGTCATCCATTCATTATCCCAACATTTGCAAATTGAATACAGCTTCTCTTTTGGCATTTCTTTCTGCAGCTTGACTCTCAGCCTTAATCCATCAACAATGGGCCTAGCATTCCTAATCATCATTTTAGTATTCCCTCTACTTCACCAGAAGAAAAATTTTCTATTTGTCATTCAGAAAGTGACCATCTATTTTCTCTTTCCAAACTGTCTCATAATTGCTATATCAGTTACTTAACATTTAGAATCTACTTTAGTCCAAAAAAAAAAAAAAAGCCTACATCTGTTATTCTGCTTTAATTCTCTAGCATGCTTTTTAATTCTTGAAAAATTACTGTCAAGGCTATTTTATAATCATCTCCACTTTCTCAGAGAGCGGCCAGCAAAAAAGTGGGTGTTTAATAAATGTTTGTTAAATGAATGAATAAATAATGATATTGATAATAATGGCTAACATTTATGAGAATTTAGTTATAAATGAATGTTGCATCTTTCAATGAGTGAGATAGCAATTGCAATCCCAATAAAGACAAATTTATGTGCCTTCCCCCCATATACCCTCAAAAGGCAATTCATGTCACCCTTTGTTCCTGGCCTCAGCTGATGGTACCACAGGAAGATTCTTAAATCAAGGACACCCTATCCTTAGCTGGTCAGGAGCCTGTGGTATGCCCAGTTGCAAAAAGCACTCCCAATAAACAAGCCTAGTCCTTTAGTGTTTTTTTTTTTTTTTACTTTTGAGAACTCAAACCAAGAGAAACCGTCTGTCTAAAGTTGGCAGTGGATGCTGGAGCAAATGGGTCATGCTAGGGATTAGAGATTGGCTCCCATCTGGCCACAGGCAAGATGATTATGCAGAAATAATGCAGCCACTGAAAGATGGAGGAGAATTTACATGAGACTTGCCTATTTTTGAATGTTGACAAAGTTACTATTGATATATTTACAACTTTTCTCCTCTGCCATTAACTCAGAAAGACTACCTGTTCTTTATCATTCAAAAACTTGCCGGGAACATGACCTTAACCCAAGATCCTAGCCTGACAGTGGAATTTACTGAAAGTGGGTTGTGGAGTAGCAGTGTTGCCAAAGGGAAAGTCAGAGGAAACTATTCGAGTTCTGAGGGGTTATGGTACTACAAACACCCAGCAAGTCTATGTGAACAGAATTAGGACTCATTAGTTTTAAATGTTGAATGTTTTCCAACATGTTAATGTTCCTAAATCCTTTGATTCTAAATGGATAAAAAAAAATGACAAAAAATACTTGGGAAATATATCACCCTATTGTGAAACAAGAAGAAATGACAGCTATTGGTTCATTAGTATTATTGGACTGAAAAGGATGTCAATTAAACAAAAAGAAACTACTAAAACTTAATTGGGCATTTTAGGAATCAACTTGCTAAATTTGAAAAAAAATGCATTCTTAGTTTTAGAATATGCTTCCTAGAATAGCTACCTTCAAAGTGGGCATAATCTTTATAAAATAGCCTTGACATTAATTTTTCATGAATTAAAAAGCATGCTAGAGGATTAAAGCAGAATAATAGATGTAACATTACATAAAAGTAGGACGCTCATAAATCATTTATGACTTCCTTGCTCATTAGGACTTGGCTTTTTGAATCTTAATTGAAAACTGGTTTGGTTATATTGTTGAAAAAAGTAAATTGGTTATTCGGATAACAGACAACTTTCATTAGGGAGTTAATTAATTTTAAGAGGCTGAGAGCCTGGTTATTAAACATACACAGTCATGTTCAGTCATGGGACTTTATTAAATTACAGTCATCTTCTGGTCATTGCACGTTGATTGTATTTTATTTTTATTTGACCAATGCTAGTGAGTTATTGTGAGCTATGATTATATATAAAAGCAAAAATAGGGTTAGGGATCAAGTAGGAAACAGGGCAGTTGGTTGATAAGAAGACATAATCTACAGCAACCACGATACTAACTAGACCAATCCTCATGCCACCTATGTCTATCTTAATTTTTTTTTTTAATATATATTTTCACCTTCGATCTGGTTTTACCTGTGTCCCTCCCCTCCTCCCTATCCCACTCTTCCCTCCCTCCCCCCATCCCATAACCACCGCTCTCTTGTCCATGTCTCATATTCTCACTTTTATGTCCCACCTATGTATGGAATCATGCTGTTCTCAGTTTTTCTTTTTTTCTGATTTACTTATTTCACTCCGTATAATGTTATCAAGGTACATCCATTTTGTTATAAATGATCCGATGTCATCGTTTCTTATGGCTGAGTAGTATTCCATAGTATATATGTACCATAGCTTTTTAATTCACTCGTCTTCTGACGGACACTTGGGCTGGTTCCAGATCTTCGCTATTGTGAACAATGCTGCCACGAACATGGGGGCGCATTTCTTCTTTTCGAACAGTGCTATGGTGTTCTTAGGGTATATTCCTAAAAGTGGAATAGCTGGGTCAAAAAGCAGTTCTATTTTTAATTTTCTGAGGAATCTCCAAACTGTTTTCCACAGTGGCTGCACCAGTCTGCATTCCCACCAGCAATGCAGAAGGGTTCCCTTTTCTCCACATCCTCGCCAGCACTTATTCTGTGTTGTTTTGCTGATGAGTGCCATTCTGACTGGTGTGAGGTGATATCTCATTGTGGTTTTAATTTGCATTTCTCTAATGATTAGTGATGTTGAGCATTTTTTCATATGCCTATTGGCCATCTGTATGTCCTCTTTGGAGAAATTTCTATTCATTTCTTTTGCCCATTTTTTGATTGGGTTGTTTGTCTTCCTGGTGTTGAGTTTTATAAGTTCTTTATAAATTTTAGTTATTAACCCCTTATCAGATGTGCTGTCGAATATGTTCTCCCATTGTGTGGTTTGTCTTTTTATTCTGTTCCTATTGTCTTTAGCTGTGCAAAAACTTTTTAGTTTGATATAGTCCCATTTGTTTATCTTGCCTTTTATTTCAGTTGCCCGTGGAGATAAATCGGCAAATATACCGCTGCTACAGATGTCGGAGAGCTTGCTGCCTATGTTTTCTTCTAAGATGCTAATGGTTTCACGGCTTACATTTAAGTCTTTTATCCATTTTGAGTTTGTTTTTGTGAATGGTGTAAGTTGATGGTCTAGTTTCATTTTTTTGCAGGTAGATGTCCAATTTTCCCAACACCATTTGTTAAAGAGGCTGTCTTTACTCCATTGTATGTTCTTTCCTCCTTTGTCAAATGTCAGTTGTCCATAAAGCTGTGGGTTTATTTCTGGGTCCTCTGTTCTGTTCCATTGATCTATGTGCCTGTTCTTATGCCAGTACCAGACTGTCTTGAGTATAATGGCCTTATAGTAAACCTTGATATCTGGAAGAGTGATACCTCCTGCTTTATTTTTTCTTTTTAAGATTGCTGAGGCTATTCGTGTTCTTTATTGGTTCCATATAAATTTTTGGAATATGTGTTCTCTATCTTTGAAGTATGTCATTGGTATCTTAATTGGTATTGCATTGAATTTATAAATTGCTTTGGGTAATATAGACATTTTAATAATGTTTATTCTTCCTAGCCATGAGCACGGTATATGCTTCCACTTGTTTGTATCTTCCTTGATTTCTTTTATCAATGTTCTATAATTTTTCGAGTACAAGTCCTTAAACTCCTTGGTTAAATTTACTCCTAGGTCCTTTATTTTTTTGGCTGCAATAATGAAGGGAATTGTTTCCTTAATTTCTTTTGCTGACAGTTCATTGTTGGTATATAGAAATGCCTCTGATTTCTGAGTATTAATTTTATATCCTGCCACCTTGCTGAATTCATTTATCAGGTCCAGTAGTTTTTTGACTGAGACTTTAGGGTTTTCAATATACAATATCATATCATCTGCAAATAGTGACAGTTTTACTTCTTCTTTTCCAATTTGTATGCCTTTTATTTCTTCTTCTTGTCTGATTGCTGTAGCTAGGACTTCCAGACCTATGTTGAATAAAGTGGTGAAAGGGGGCATCCCTGCCTGGTTCCTGATCTTAAGAGGATTGCTTTTAATCTTTGTCCATTTAGTATGATGTTTGCTGTCGGTTTATCGTAGATGGCCTTTATCATGTTAAGGAATGATCCCTGTATTCCCACTTTACTGAGAGTTTTGAGCATGAATGGGTGCTGGATTTTATCAAATGCCTTTTCTGCATCTATTGAAATTATCATGTGATTTTTGTCCTTCCTGTTGTTTATGTGATGAATCACATTGATTGATTTGTGAATATTGAACCAGCCTTGCCTCTCCAGAATAAATCCCACTTGATCGTGGTGTATGATTTTTTTCATATATTGCTGGATCCGGTTGGCTAATATTTTGTTGAGAATTTTAGCGTCTAAATTCATCAGGGATATTGGCCTATAATTTTCTTTCTTTGTGTTGTCTTTGCCCGGTTTTGGGATCAGAATTATGCTTGCCTCATAAAAGGAGTTTGAAAGTCTTCCTTCCTCTTGAATTTTTTGAAATAGCTTGAGGAGGATAGGAGTTAGTTCTTCTTTGAATTTTTGATAGAATTCACTTGTGAAGCCATCAGACCCAGGACTTTTCTTTTTCGGGAGTTTTGATAACTGTTTCGATCTCATTTGCTGTAATCGGTCTGTTTAGATGTTCTGATTCTTCCAGATTGATTTTTGGAAGGTTATATGATTCAAGAAATTTGTCCATTTCACCAAGATTGCCTAATTTTTTGGCATATAGTTCTTCATAGTATTATCTTACAATGCTTTGTATTTCTGTTGTGTCAGTTGTTATTTCTCCACTGTCTTTTCTAATTTTATTTATTTGAGTCCTCTCTCTTTTTTCTTGGTGAGTCTAGTTAAAGGTTCATCAATCTTGTTTACCTTTTCAAAGAACCAGCTTCTGGTTTCATTGATCCTCTGTATTGTTTCCTTAGCCTCTATGTCATTTATTTCTTCTCTGATCTTTATTATTTCCTTCCTTCTACTTGTCTGGGGTTTTATTTGTTGTTGTTTTTCTAGTTCTTTTAGATGCAGGGTCAGGTTGCTTATTTGAGCTTTTTCTAGCTTCTTATGATATGCCTGTACTGCAATAAACTTCCCTCTCAGAACTGCTTTTGCTGTGTCCCATAAATTTTGAGCTGATATATGCTCATTATCATTAGTTTCTAGAAACTTTTTTATTTCATCTTTGATCTCATTGTTAATCCATTCATTATTTAATAACATGCTATTTAGTTTCCAAGTGTTTGAATATTTTTCAGTTTTTCTTTTGTGGTTAATTTCTAGTTTCATGGCATTGTGATCAGAGAAAATGCTTGATATGATTTCAATCTTCTTAAATTTACTGAGACTATTTTTGTGTCCTAACATGTGGTCTATCCTAGAAAACGTACCATGAGCACTTGAGAAGAATGTATATTCTACTGCTTTAGGGTGAAAAGTTCTGAAGATATCTATTAAATCAAGTTGATCTAGTGTCTCCTTTAAGTCTGCTGTTTCTTTATTAATTTTCTTTCTTGAGGATCTATCCAGTGTTGTTAGAGGGGTATTGAAATCCCCTACTATGATAGTATTGCTGTTAATCTCGCCCTTTATATCCATCAAAGTCTGCTTTATGTATGTCGGGGCTCCTATATTTGTTGCATAGATATTTATAATAGTGATATCTTCCTGTTGAATTGTTCCCTTTATCATTATTTAGTGTCCTTCTTTATCTCTTACTACAGCCTTTGTTTTAATGTCCATTTTGTCTGATATAAGTATTGCTATCCCGGCTTTTTTTTCATTTCCATTTGCATGAAATATTTTTTTCAATCCTTTTACCTTCAGTCTATGAGCATCTTTTGTTTTAAGGTGTGTCTCTTGTAGACAGCATATGTATGGGTCCTGTTTCTTTATCCATGCAGCTACCCTATGTCTTTTGATTGGATCATTTAATCCATTTACATTTAAGGTTATTATTGATACGTAGTTGTTTATTGCCATTTTATTCTTTAAAGCTGTATTCTTCTTTTGCTCTATTCATACCTCCCTTTAAACTGTTCTCAAGAGGCCCCTTAGTATCTCTTGCAGAATTTGTTTGGTTTTTATGAATTCCTTCAGGCTTTCTTTTTCTGGGAAGCTCTTTATTTCTCCTTCAATTTTAAATGTTAGCCTTGCTGGATAAAATGGTCTTGGTTGTAGGTTCTTGTTCTGCATTACTTTGATTATATCTTGCCATTCCCTTCTGGGCTCAAGTGTTTCTGTTGAGAAGTCCGATGTCATCCTTATGGGGGCTCCTTTGTAGGTGATAGCATTTTTTTCTCTAGCAGCTTTTAAAATTTTTTCTTTATCCATTAGCTTTGGTATTTTAACTATGATGTGTCTTGGTGTAGATCTTTTTGGGTTTCTCTTTAATGGAGTTCTGTGTGCTTCTTGAACGTGTGGAGTGTTTCCCAGCCTTAATTTAGGAAAGTTTTCTGCTATGATTTGATTGAACAAAGTTTTCATTTCCTGTCCTCTCTCCTCTTCTTCATGCACCCCTATGATGTGAATGTTGTTTCTCTTCATGTTGTCACAAAGCTCCCTTAGAGTTTCCTCACATTTTTTAAGTCTCTTTTCTTTTTTCTTCTCTGCTTCTGTGCCTTTGTTTATTGTGTCCTCTAACTCGCTGATTCGATCCTCAGCGTCATTCATCCTGCTTTTAATTCCTTCCATTGTGGTCTTCAGTTCTGATACTGTATTTGTCATTTCTGTCTGATTCTTTTTTATTATTTCAATTTCGTTTTTTATACTTGTTATCTCTTTACTTAGGTGTTCATAATGACTATCCATTGTTGCTCTAATTTCTTTGAATATCCTAACTATCATTATTCTAAATTCTGCTTCTGGTAATTTGGTTATATCTGGTTCATTCAGGTCCTTCTCTGGGGATTTCTCTTGATTCATTTGGTTTGCATTCCTCTGCCTGCCCATTTTTTCTGTGTATAAGCAAGTTGTGGCGACTGGAGTCCAGTAGGTGTTGCCTTTGTGTTCTCTAGGTGTGGTCTGTCTGCAGGCCCCCCCCACCCCCTCTGCCGGTGCCTAGGGTGGTTGGGTATGAGCGTTGCCAGCGCCGGCCCACTGTGGCTTTTGCTGTGATTTCTGCCTCTCCTTCGTGGGAGGGACTTTCACTGAAGCCACAAGTCTTAGCACCAAGGGTAGAGGTGAGCACCTTTGCTCAGCTGTGGACCCCGTCTATTTCCGGACTTCCGCCCAGAACCCTCAGTCAGAGCCTGCTCGCCACAGTTTCGTGTGTTGGGTGGGGCTTTTGACGTGCTCTCAGCTGTGAGTGTTTGCCCGTCTGGAGATTTAGCCCCGCCCTCGTGGCAAGGGCCCTTCTGCTTCTAGGCTCTGGGACTGCAGGCTAGGACTTGGTTCCTGGGACCCAGGTCCCTCCCTCTCCGCCAAACTTTCCTCCCGCCCCGCGGGTCTTTCCGGGCTGCCGTTTGCTCCGGGGAGCTGGGCAGCCCTCTTCGCGTTTTCGCTATTCCTACCAGTCTCATTGTGGCTTCTTCTGTGTTCCTTGGTTGAAGAGTCCACTTAGTTTAGTTCATAGTTGGTTTATCCAGATTATGGTTCTTTAAATTGAGTTATAATCCACTTTGCTTCTGGGAGTTGAAAATTGGTACGTCCGCCTACTCCGTCACCATCTTGCTTCCTATCTATCTTAATTTTATGTTTACTTACTTATCAATTGCTATGGTCAACTTGGACATTTTAAGATCCAAAATGAGACGCTATAAATGATAAATTAATTCATCTTGTCTTTCTTTTTTTCTTTTTGATAAATTAAGCCACGAATGAGATGAATGGTATACTTTATTTGTTCTAAAATTTATATAATGACTTCAGCTTTCATGCTTTGAATTTTCTAACCATATTTGTTCTCTCCTTTAATACAAATAATTAGGTCTATTAATTGCTGAACAGTTAACAACACTAGTTAAAAATACCTACAAGTCTGTGAAAGAGGCATCATTGTCTTCATTTTACAAGTGAGGAAACTGGGGCTCATATATGTCACTGATATATAACTTATCCAGGATTGTAGAGCTGAAGGTACAATCCAAACTTGTGCACATAGCTTTAGGTAGGCCCTGGAGAATTTTTTCAAGCTCTTGTAAATTTTTGTAATACAGCACTAATTATAAACTTTGTCATGATGACTATGTTTTGGTGTGGGAAAGAAAGGTCTGGTCATAGCAGTTTTGATAGATTTGCCTTGTGACCCCACCCTCTGGCCAGATGTTGTTCTGTTTAAAATTCTTCCTTAAATGAGCAGGACAGTCTGAGAATCACTCCATTCTGGACTTAAGTTTACAGCCTGGTTTTGAAATCCAAAGTTTATTTAATAAGAACTAGATTAGAAAGGTAGTAGCCAATTAAGACCACCTTTTTATGTCCTCAGTGCTGTGTTAAGAAGAATCTTCATAGTATAAAGAAAGAGCTTATGACTCTTTATCCAAAATATAACTCCTATAGGTAGATGAGTGTAATTTGGGATTAGGAGAATAGATACATCTGCTTATCCAACCCCAGTATTAAGCAGAGGTCTCTAAGTGACCTGAATGAGTTCAGTGTCACCCAGAACACATTCCTGACAGTGCTCAATCCCATCATTATACTCGACTGTGGGAAATTTGCTTAGGCACCATTAAAATTCAATCTGCATAAGGATATTTGGAACAGAAAGACCCAACCATCATATGGTTGATAGATTTCACAATTTGACTGACTTCTATAAAACCTTATTCTATTTTGCACTTGCTATGCAGTTTCTCAAACTCAAACTTATGGCCACCATATTGAAACATATGGGAATCTGAAAACTAAATAGTTACCAGTTCTAGGACTGGGAAAAACCACGTGTGAAACTAATGTTATGGAAACCCAGAGGTGATTTTAGGGAGTGATGAAAAGTGGAGTAAGGGAATTAAGACCTGGCTGTAAAGACCCATTCCAGGAGTCTAGCTTTGAAGAAAAGAGATTGGTAGCTACAAGAACATAGACTCCCTTCATGTCTTCTAGTGTCAGTTTTAAGTTTGAAGAGGCTCAAATATGTTCTAATGCAGAATGGAAAGCAACCAAAACAGAGGAAGAGACAATAATTGATTGGAGAAGGGTCATAGAGCAGCATTCTTGAGAAACCAGAGCTCTCAGGCAAAGGGTTTTCTTCCTCCATAGAAGAAAGGACATCATTTCTATTAGAAACACTAAAAGAAGATGAAAGAGAGCTGGATGTCAGGATACCAGCATGTGTGATCGTGGGATTCTAGCACAGTTCTCTGTGCTTTATTCTCAGTAGTGGGAAGAGGAATAGAAAATAGCTTTCAGGAACAGTAAAGCAGATTGAAATTAGTCATCATGGAAAATTGGAGTGAGAATTGACCAGGACTAAAGTACAAGCACATGGCAGTTTGCAGGACCTTTCTGTGAAACGAGAGAGGGGAATAAGGAAAGATTGGCTAAGAAGAGTCTCAGATAGCCATGCCACTCTGGGAAAGCCTCAGCCATGCTGATGGGAACCAAAGAGCAAAGACTGATTAGCGTTCCTCATTGGGCAGGAATGGCCTGGCTCTAGACCCCTATTGTTCTGAGTCATTGGCTGGAGTAGTGAAGAGTATGGCTTCAGTGTGAAATTGTGGTGGACCTGCAGCTGAAGACTGTAAACAATTGGTTCTTTCTTTTATGGAGATCTGAGTAGCAAACCCCCATGGTTGCCACACCCCTAGGTAAATGCCCCTAACTTCCAGCTCTTACTGGTTTCTCTTCTGTGCCCCCAGAGCTGACTCTTATCTGACAGTCTGTTGTTGTGGAACAATATAATTGAGTTGTGTTTGTGTTCTCTAATTTATGCATAGATCCTTCTCCTGTCTCCCTGGGATATATCTTGTCACCCTAATTAGGCCTTTATTATGTGTTCCCAAACTCCTATTTTACACTCATAGACACTTTCACAAGTGGCCAATCATGTTCATCATTTATAGATTTCAAAAGTTTAACCAATTTATTTGTGGAGCACTTTATTGTTTTCTAATCACTGCCAACATCCACCTCTCAAATATGTTAACATTAGTATAGTTTAGGCTTCCTAGGTTATGGGCATAACTTGATACTATATATTCTATTTTTCAGTCTCAAAGTCAAGTATGTTGAAAGAGTAATATACTCTCATGCTCTCTTTTTTCATTTCCATTAACCTTCCTAGGTATAAATCTACCTTCATTATTCCAATGAACAGTCTTATAAATGTCCCAATGACCTAATGACCAGTAAGTGTTAACTCCTGTGTGACTAGGAATTTTGATACTGTTGACTACCCCTTCTTTATGACACTCTCTTTCAATTTTTCCACTCTATCTTGGTCTGTTCTTTATCAGCCTTCCAATCACCCTTTAAATGCCCATGTTCCCCAGGGGTATATCCCGAGTCCTTTCTTTCTACTCTATATATTATCTCTAGTTGATCTCATTCTCACCCAAGATATCAGATACCAATTTGCTAATGACTCATCAATTGTATGGCTCCAAAATAGACTCCTTTCTAGATGTCCAGAACCAACCACCATTAACAGTTATTTGGCCATTCGACCTCTTCATATATCTCCCTGTGGATGGTGCATATGTAACTCAGATTTAACTATTTTAAAGCCAAATAATGCATAGTTCTCTCATATTACCTCCTGCTATTCCCTGTATTGGTAAATATATTCATCCATTTGCCCAAAACATAACTATAGAGTGACACTAAATTCTCCTAAACTCTCTCTCTCTTTCTCTTTCTGTGTGTGTGTATGTGTGTGTGTGTTTGTGTGTGTGTGTGTGTGTGTGTGTGCATCCTCACCTCACCTAGTGAGTCACATAAAAAACTAACCCTAAATAATTCTAATCTACATAATCTTTGCCATTCCAACTGCAATTGTAATGATTAGGGAGTTATAATTTCCTGCCCTGTTTAGAGCAGTAACCTCTAATATGGCATTCCTGACTCCAGTTGTGAGCTCTTTTGTCTCTGAAGTTATTCACACAGGCAAATCTGCTCATATTACTCAAAAGATTTCAATGGTTCACCATCAAGCACTGTTTACTATATTGCACATAGCCCTTTGCCATCTTGCTCATGGAAACATGTCCAACTCCATCTCTTCTAGTCTCATTTATGTTCTCATATACCCTACTTGAACTGAACTACTTATGTGGAGAATTTACAGTGCTCATTCTTGTCTGCCCTGTGTCTATGCAGCTGTACCTGCTGGCCTGGAAAATGCCTACTCATTTCTCCCATCCAGACAGATTAGGTGCCCTTTCTCAGTGTGCCTGTTATTTCTTTTGTGCACTTTCACTGCGACCATTTCCACTGTCCTGTTATTGTTGATATGTCTATCTCCTCTTCAAAAACATCACTAATTAGATGCAGAGGTTATATCTTGTAATAAATATCCTCCCAGATTCTGGACATTCAAATACCTGACAATATTTGTATTAGAATAAGTACATAATGAGAATGAGTCCAAAGAATTGAATCTCGAAACTAAAAGGAAAAGGTTTAAAGTTAGCATGACCTCTCCTAAGTTTTTTTAAAGTACATAGTTGCTAGAAGAGATATAAGAGGAAAAATATTGGAGAATAAAAAGTGCTGTAGGCTGTGGATGAAAAGTTTCCTGTTTGCTAAAGCGCACAGATCTCATTCTATTACCAGCAACTACAGAAGATTGTCTCAAAATACCCATAATAGCTTCAGTTGTATCAAATATTCCCAGTGCTGTATATCTAGGACACATGGAGTCTCAAAATGTGTAATATGAAGGTTTTCTTTCATATGCAGTACTTTGTTATTTAAATGGAGTTTGGCCTGAAAGCCTTCTTTTTTTCTTTTCCTTAAGAAAAAACAACACACCCATATCCATAAAGGATATAACAGTTATACTTAGAGTATCTCAATGAGGTAGTCAAGACAAAAACGATCATCTTTTAAAATACAAGATAGGCTCTGAGAGGCCATGAGGCTTACTCAAAGCCAACAGTTACTGCAGCTGTAGCAGAATGTCGGACTTCTGGCTGCCGAACACACATTCTTTCTATCCATCTGGCTGCCTCCTTGATGGTTTCCGTCCACAGAGCACGTAGAATTGTGGTTTGTTAGTTGCTCCCTAGCCCTGTTGGAATTCCTACAGTGCTCTACATGGCCCCACGGTTACCCGTCACTGTTAAGATAGTGGATGTTGTAGGAGTTTCCTCTTTCCCAAGTGCTTTTCCTCTACAACTTTCCCAGCTACCCTGGTGAGACTGGAGCTGCCAGCTCTGGTTATTGACATAATGATTATTGCTCTTGCGTGTTTGTCTAAACTTCAGTCACGCATTTGGTGGTTTCAGGGTTCCATCTTCCTGGAGGTAAAACTACCATCACATTTATTTTGCTTGTTTTAATAAAGGATAAACTGAAACTTTAATTCTTCAAAGAGGGCTAGAATATTTATAGAGTTATTTGTGAAGGAATTTTATTAGCCCACATTTTCTACACCAGGCTAAAATCAGAATATATGTTTATTTGGATTGCACAATGCTTTGAAAATCACTTAGAATTTGGATAGTTTCAGGCAGAGAGCAAGCACTCTTCAGTGTGCCCAGGTCCTATTGTAAGTAATTTATTTTACATTTTTGACCCCAGAAGAACTCTGAGTTTGCATAAAAGTTAAAAGTCTGTATTTTGGGATCAAGTCTGGATTCCTGTTTTTCTTCTTATTAGTTGTGTGACCTTGTGCATGTTTTTAACCAGATGTTCAAGGCTGGGTACTAAATTCCACAGCTAGACTGCTTAGGTTTGAATGCTGTTTCTCCAACCAACCATGTGACATGACTAGGTCACTTAGTCATCAGATGGGATGTTTCAGCTACAAGCCTGGAAATTATAACAGAACCTTCTTCACAAGGTAGATGTGAGGATTCCATGAGTTCATATTTGAAAAGCCCTTAGCACAGTAATTGTGGATGCTAATCACAAGTAATTGTTACTATCATTATTAATAATCTTTTTTGTGCTCTCATTTTTCTTTCATAAAATGAAAGACACAACAGACACCTCTGAGGGGTATGGTAAGGAATAAATGAGATAAAGTGTGGAGGTATTTGGCTTCTGAATGTGGTCATAATTATTACCAGGCACATAGAGTAGAAATTTCCTAAGGTAATACTCCAAGAGGGATAGACTTCTTTCGAAATCCCCAATATTCTACCCATAAATCAGCAAGCATGTACTCAAAGCCCAGCATCTGACAGCAGCCTTTTTCTCTGCTTCTCTCATCATGTTGAACATAATATCAGAAAATTACAGGATAGGCAGTGGAGGAAATTTAAAGTCCTAAATTCAATCTGTGCTTTATATGAACAAGGACACAGAAACCCAAATGATAAGGTATTTCCCACAATATAATGCAGCTGGTTTGTTACAGAACTGGATTTTGAGTTCAATTACTTGGACTCCTGGCCTAATAACTATTCCACTGCACCACACCAGTGTTACCTCTTCTAAATCCTCACAATCTGTCTGGTACTTCCTCTGGGGTTGACTTCCATCCTACGAAGGGGCTTAGCTTAAATTAAGTGCAGAATCAGCCTCTCCTCAATAGGTACCAAATTTCCCTTTGATGACTGCTGAGTACTTCTGGTCATGTTCAGAATATGAAAGAAAACAATAATGTGGTGGTATTAATCGGGAAAACATTGTATTACCCATAGGAAAACTAGGTTATGATCACAGGTAACTATGCCACTTTTTAGCATGCTTTTAATCCCATTCTCTGTTGTGTATTTTTTATTTCTGTTGTTGATAACGTCTTCTTTATTTTTTATATTCTTCACACATCACATATAGCACATTAAGTTCACATTGGTTAGCTTTATATTTGTTGAATGAATAACTGATTTGTCTTAGTCTGGCAACTCATTTTGATACCTGATTTAATCTTTCAACCCTTTATATTTTCCTGGTTCTCATATTTGTCAGGTAGTTTTGAGTATTGACTTAAAGCTCTTTTAAAGTCTCTACACGTTTTTCAGCTGTCCTCCCCTCACTCCCCCACATGCTCATTCATGTTTGCCTTTCTTTCAGAATGCTGTTGAGGTTTCTCTGAAGAATTAGTACCACTATTAACTCTGAAGTCTGAATATATGTAGTATTCTCAGACCAATGGTAATAAAAGCTGATGATCAGGCACAAAATATCTGAAAAAATGAACAGAAAGTGAAATAGAGAATTGAAAAATAAATGAAAATGTTAATGTACTCAAACATTTTATTCTCCCAGATGGTTTTTATTCTTCTTTATTCTGCGCATAATAAAATGGTATTTTATCAATTCCAAGACATTTTTTATTTCACATTTCAACATCTCTGACATTAGGGTGCGTCTCCAAATTGATGGCACTTTGCATTTATAGTAGGCATTATTTCCTATCGAGGCAATGCAGAAAATAATGGATCATTTTATGATGAAGGGTGTCATCAATGTGATGAAATACAAAAGCAATATTAGTAAACCAGTTGTCTTCTCAGTACAGTAATATATATATATATATATATATATATATATATATATATTAACATCTTTAATTTTCGCAGATCCTTAGAGTGCATTCTCTTATTATTTTTATTTTCAGATTAGAGAAACAAGGGCAGGTTAGCAGTGATTTAGGTACCTTGGTCCCTATGTATTAAGTAATGGGGCTCCAATATGAACGCAGATTCCTGTGCTCTTATCCTCTACCTAAAACATTTTTCTGATTTTTCCATGTAAGACTTTGGTTGCTTTTCTTGTTTCCATCTCCTGGTTTGTAGAATACTTTTCAGTCTTCCATAAAATTGCTATAATACCCATTTTCACTTCACTGTTATTGATGTCTGTATATCTGGGTATTTCCCCAGAGGGTCATTATAAGAATCAGGATAAATGCAATAGTTAGAAGAACCATCTCTGAAACCAGAAACTATTTGAGATCAAATACTCGCTTTGCTACTTACCAGCCCATTTATCTTGAGTAAATTACCTAACCTCAGTTTCTCATTTGAAAAAATAAGTATTTAATTTTTAAAATCCTGCATTATAAGGTTATTATGAGATTTAAATCAAATGACCTATGTATAAAGTATTAAGAATAATGCCTAAATTTAATGAATGCCTAATACATGTTGGCTATTATTTATGAAATCACAGTATATAGGACTGAAGGAAAAGGAAAGGGAATGAAGTAAAAAAATATATATTAGTAGTAAACACTCACAAAAGTTAGTAATTTATTAACTTATTTATGTATTCAACAAAATACAAATTGAGGTTGTATAGTATTTTGTACAAAGCAATGTAGGGGCAGTATCTTCCTTCTTACAGGTAAAGATCTAAAGAAGGAAGCCACTTTGCAAAATGCCTTTGTGTTCCGCACAGGGCCTGGCACTGAATGAATGAATGAATGAATGAGTGAATGAATGAGGGGGAGGGGTACATCAATTCTTATTCCTTATATTCCCAATTCCTTATAAAAAGGCCCAGACAGAGCTCTGAGTGCTCAAAGTAGGGTGGAATTATCCCAGCTAACATGGATTTGAAGAGATTCATTCATCAAATATTTAAGTGCCTAAAATATATACTCTATTCTGGATACAAAGAATAAGATACCAGCTCTGCTCTTAAACATGATGTTTCCAGCACTAATTTGTGACTTAGGTATAGATATTAATAATGGGAAAAATCACTGATGAGTTAGTTATTTTATTTGGTAGAGTTGCATTTATCTTACTCCAGGAAAGCAGGCTCTAAATGACTGCTCTATTGTTCTTTCTTGAAATGGATACAAACCCTTGCCAGTTGGCTAAGTGGTAGAGGATCAGCCCAGCGTATGGAAGTCCTGGGTTTGTTCCCAGTCAGGGCACACAGGAGAAGCATCCATCTGCTTCTCCACTCCTCCCCCTTTCCTTCTCTTTCCATTTTTCTCTTTCTTTTTCTCTCTTTCCTCCCCTCCTGCAGCCATGGTTTGATTAGATTGGTTCGAGCACATCAACCCTGGGTGCTGAGGATGGCTCCGTGGAGCCTCTGCCTCAGGCACTAAAAATAGCTTGGTTGCGAGCTTGGCCTCAGATGGTCAGAGCATCAGAGCATCAGTCCCAGATGGGAGTTGCTAGGTGGATCCTAGTTGGGGTACATAAGGGAGTCTGTCTCTCTATCTTTCCTCCTCTCATTTGGAAAAGAAGAAAAAAAAAGAAATAGATACAGAATTACTTTTTCTCATAG
Organism: Rhynchonycteris naso; assembly: GCA_037038555.1. Taxonomy (NCBI): domain Eukaryota; kingdom Metazoa; phylum Chordata; class Mammalia; order Chiroptera; family Emballonuridae; genus Rhynchonycteris; species Rhynchonycteris naso. The sequence continues at coordinate 107,546,079 of CM072996.1, read as the reverse complement.
AAAAATGTATTATGATATTAAAATATTTGAATATATTTCAAATTTATGAGAACAAAACCTGAAATGATTATTTTAGTAAAGACTTGAATAAAGCAATTGCCTTTATAGTTTAGGCAAGTAGATATTTTCTTTTTGTTTGCCATTCCCTGTGCTGAATGATTAAGCTTAAAATAGTTCATTGACAGCTGAGAGGGTAACATGCTTATGTTTTATAAGGACAAGCAAATTCATCTTCAGAGATCCTAATTTGAATTGATGAAAGAAAATGACTAAAAAGATATTTGTTAAACATGTATTAAAGGACAAGATGAAACAATTATCTTAAATCACCTGATCATGAACTATTACTGTCTTTTGTTAGCTATATATTTATGAAACTAGGTATATTAAAATTTTTCCTGAAGAAATCAATGGAAAATAAATAAAATTTTTTAAAAAAAATTTTGAACAGGAGACCCTTTTCTTTTTGCTTATTTATTCCACTAGATGGCCCTCTTCTCAAACTTAGTGATGTGTTTCTATGCAAAGAAGTGGCATGTTCCATTATGAGAAAAACTGGTAGTTGGGTTGAATACATTCAACAGACAATCCCAAACACTTTCTTTGGCAACTGAAAGATGATAAAACTGTAACTGCTAGGTCTAACTCTCTGGACTCGGAGTCCTTACACAGCATCATTGCTGAGTGGCTTGTGGGCCCATTAAGAACCTACTTCAGTGAGAAAACTACTCCCATCTGAAGCAGCCAGTCTTTCCCCAGTCAGCTCGGCCTTGGGGAAATTCTTTTGTACTCTGACCAGAAATTTCCCTTTTATACTTATCACCCACTGTTTGAATTTCTACCTTTGGAAATTACATAAATTATACGTAATAGGTCTTTCTCCAAACAATTCAATAGTCCCATCTATGTATTCTTTCTCCAGGCTAAGTGTATTGTCTTCAAAATTCATCAATGAGTCAACTGTTTGGAATAAGGAGCATATTTTCAAATAACCCCAAAATTATAAATAGTGATTAAGTTTGGGGTCTAGACAAAGTTTTATTTAACTTATATGATGATGAAGTCAGAAATCACTTGCATTAAGTAAATATTTGTGAAATACCTACTTAATAATTCCCTAAAAATGTTCTTTAATTTATTAATTGTATATGCTTGAATGAAAAGTACACAGAATTCATTAGAAAGTTCATTTCTCACATTCAAATTATTATTTTCAGCATCTATCATATAATCTGCCTCAGTGTTTTGGTGTAGCTGTAAGTAATCTGAATTGTAAATGATTATTTTACATTATTCAAAATCTAAGAGTAACCAAATAGCATTCAAAGTACATTTCTATTCTTAAATTAGTTAAATCTATAATCTGATCACTACAATTTAATATCCATTAATCTGCATAAACACAGATGAGCGTATTAAATATCCAGATGGAACAATACTGAGAGAATCATATTTGGTCACAGAACTGGGTAATTATTGCAAATGGAGATTATTCAGCGCCAGTACAGCTGTCTACACATTAAATCATTATATTTTATTTTTAGAGTTTGATGGTTGGTTTAGGCCTATCCGAGTCAACATCTGAACTCTGTTAATTTTAGAGGCATTCCTCCCATTAAATGTAATATGAGGTGGTGGGCATTTCTTGCAACGCATAACAGCCTTGATGACATATTTAGTTCTAGGTAGTAATAGCTTATGATCATGCCCATATGAAATAGTTTTCTCTCTAGAGACTTAGGGAAAAGATAAAGGGAGAACTTCAAAATTAACTGAGTGCAAATTATTTTCACTGAAAATCATTGTGTTTATGCAAATCAAGTAACACAAGTTATATGTTATGACTATTTCTAAACTATTCTTTACAAAAAATAGAACAAATACTTTTTTAAATGAAAACCCAGCCAACTTTCTCAGCTCTGCTGCATCCTTCTGGAGTCTCTGGGTGTTAATTTGGTACATAAGCCACAAAAGTTTGAAATTCAAAAATTCTCTACTGCTAAGCATTAGGATTGTGGAAAGACTAAACCTCAAACCCGTTATCAACAAATCTCATTAATTGACATTCATCTTTTGGTGAAACACAACAAGGAAGGATCTTTAATCCTAGTTAAAATGAAGGAAGTGTGATTTGCCAGGTCCAGACTTTAACCTCACCAAGCAAGTTGAAGGAGGTAGAAATTATACAATCACAGCCTCGAGACCTCCTATTATAGGACACAAATTTATCAGCCACTTGAAATATCAGTGCCAATCAGACTGACCATATTATAATTCATATTGACCTTTAGCGGGGACATGTTGTATCAAATATTTTTATTGTGTTTTTTATTTGAATACAGTTTTAATGCATTGATGAAAGATAACAATAAGCTAGCAATTATTAGGCAGCTACTCCAAGCCAGGTGCACTGCTCAGCATAGTACATATGTTATGTTTAACCTTCGCAACCCTCCCACGATTCAGGTATGCCACTGTTTTACTGATTTTATAGTTGCATAAACTGTGGCAGAGCATGGTCTCTGGCCAAAATTTTGCACTTAACTCTTAAATTCTCATGTCAGGTGTCTGTTTTCAATGAGCAGGAAAGTTAGTCGTCTACTACAGTATACAAGGCACTGGGTGTGAGATGCTTGGACACCTCAGTGAAGATCCTTAACTTGTCTGGATAGTTTAGTTGGTTATAGAGTCTTATGCTGATATGCCAAGGTTGTGGGTTCAATGCCCCATCAAGAATCAACACAATGTATGCATAAATAAATGGAACAACAAATTGATGTTTCTCTCTCTTTCTTATTCTTCCTCTCTATATGAAGTCAATAAATTTTAAGAAATGCTAAAAAAGATCCTCATACAAAGAAGCTTGTAGTCAAAATAGAGGGGGAAAAGACATCTTATTAATTTCCCTTGCAGGTAATCTCCTAATGTAGTCCTTGAATCAATCTGAAAGCCATTTTCTTATCTCTAATGGTTGAAAAAAAATATTTATTTTCTTTGCTCACTTCTTTGCATTTCACCTCACCATAATGATATGCCTCAAGCTAACTAATTTTTTTCTACTTTGTTATTTATAGTCTTTACATATTTGGAGATTGTTAAACTGTGTCTTTTAGAGTTTTTCTAAGTTGGGCCACATATACTGAATTTCACTATTCATGCAAATTTATTTTTCATTCTGAGTGTATATTTATTTCATTTTGTTAATATCAAGTATTGAAACTACTTCTCTTTTCTCTTTACACCAGAACATTGTGATCCATGTTAACCTTCTGAAACGAGTGGGTCATAAACCCAAATTCAGAGCACTTGGGGGAAGGAGGGCAGGTTCATGAGCTTATTACAGAAGATCATAGAAAAGCTAACTCACCAAAGAGTTCACCAGTGATGGTGCCTTCAGAAAGACGCAGGAGTTGAGTGAATTGCTCTCCCTTCTTTCTAGTCTCCTTTTTTATGTTCCTTTTCTTAAACTTACGTAATATACCTTAGACTTTTGTTCTCTATGTATTGATTATTGTTCTTTTTTAAAATTAAATTTATTGGGGTGACATCTGTTAATAAGATCATGTAGGTTTCAAGTGTACGTTTCTATGATAGATCATTGTTCTTTTTAATGTTGCTGTGGTCTTATCCTCAACCAAATACTAATTCCTTGAGAGCATGAAACATGATTTGTAGTTTTCTGATATTTCCTTACGACCCTTAGTCTACTGTAAGGCCTACATCTTCTGTAGAAATTGTACTGACCTTTTATTTTCTAAAAACATTTATTCACTGGTCACTATTTCCACAGTATCCAATTGAAATCCATTAGAATTAATTAGTCATCTTAAAATTAAACTAAAACTACCTTATAAATTAAGTCCAAATGTGGTATAAACCTTCTTCTGTAGTGTAATCAGTACTTATAATCAATACTAACAATGGTGAGACTGCAGAACAAGTAAAAGTCTAGTTAGTTCCTTCTATTCACTAACTCAATAATCAACACATGTTTCTGGATAACTCTATGCCAACCTCTGCTCTCTTGTGTAACAAAGTCAATTATACAAAGACAGACAATTATCATTTTTTAGTACAAGTATATCTTTGTTTTTTCATTGTGGGTGATTTCTTTCAACTCCTGGAATAAAAGACTTTTTCCAGACTTGATCAGAACATGTTTCTTAATATATTTAAGTTGGGTATATATACACAAAATATTCTAAGATTATCTCTATTTCTTTACATTTAATGGAGGAACAATGGAATTATAAGACAGAAGAACTAAAAGATTTCAAGCGAAATTATTTTAAATATCAAATAATTGCCCTCTGAAAGATATCCATATCAAATATCTGGAACCTGTAAAATGTTACCTTATTTGCAAAAGGAGTCTTTTCAGATGTGATTAAGTTAAGGATCTTGACTTGAGGAGATAATTCTGGACTGTCCTGATAAACCCTAAATCCAATGACCAGTGTCCTTTTAAGAGAAAGAGATAGATTTAAGAAACAGAGAAGGGAAGACAAAAAAAAGAAAAGGGGGCAAAGTGGCCATAAAGACAAAGATTAGAGTGATAACAGCCACACGTCAAGAAATGCCAATAGCCACCTGAAAGAGGTAAGGAATCGGTCCTTGAAGAGAGTTTTGTGGGAAGTGCAACACTGTCAACACCTTGATTTCAGACTTCTGGCCACCTCAACTGTGTAAGAATAAATTTTTATTGTTATGAGCCACCAATTTTCTGGTAACTTGTTACAACAGCCACTGGAAACTAATATACATGCCATAAATAAATCCTGTAAGTATCTTCCAGCTAATGCCTATACTGGGAACAACCCAAGATTAAGTAGGTACTTAGGTCTTTATTAGACAAAAATTTCCAGAAGAACAGTATTTGAGCTATTCACTAATTTTATAGATCTGATTGTCCTCATTATAATCTTTGTGTTGTTTGTAGAGAATTACAGGAAAAAGGTAAAATATGTTTATAAACAAAAGCAAAATTTGCAAGTCACACATAACAAAGACAGCAACTGTTCCAAAGAAAATATATTTTCATTTCCATAGGAATTGTTTTATTGGGCTTTTTAAGAAGAAATATTGTTCTGAACCCCTTCAGGAAAAAAAACCCCTTAACATCACTATTTGGTTTAAAGAAACTTCTCCTAAAATTAAATTTGAAGACATGAGACCTTATATTATTAGCTAAAGGAAATTGGCAATGTTAATAGAGCACCATGGGGACATTAACAGAAAAGCTTATCCAGAAGTATTAGTAAATTGTTTTATAAGTACTGTGTGTCCATACACATATTCTCATTACTAAAATGTTAATTGGATTTTGAATTTGTAGTGAAAACTAATGTCCTGGCAATTAAATAAAATAAAGACTATTGTATCTGGTATCAGAAATCTCTATTAAATTCGGGGTGGGGGTTGTCTTTGCTTTTATTCAGCTTAACTAAAACATTTTTAACATGTTGTATATTTAAAAATATCATTCTTTATATGAAATTGGAATTAATATACACTTCCAATATTTACATTGTTTTCAATAGGTATTTGATTCTTATGACAAAAGGTTTCTTCCTTTACCCAACCTTATGCAACATATTGTACCATTATGACATCACTTTCAGCTACTTCCCACGTACTCTGGTACTCAAAGGCAAGGAGTCAAGTTGTGAGATTTCAGTTCTAGCAATACTAATTATTTTTAATTTATTATTTTAAATTCTTCATTGATTTGCCTGACCAGGTGGTGGTGCAGTAAATAGAGCATCGGACTGGGATGCGGAGGACCCAGGGTCGAGACCCCGAGGTTACCAACTTGAACGTGGGCTCATCTGGCTTGAGCAAAAAGCTCACCAGTTTAGACCCAAGGTCGCTGGCTCGAGCAAGGTGTTACTTGGTCCGCTGAAGGCCTGCGTTCAACGCACATATGAGAAAGCAATCAATGAACAACTAAGGTGTTGCAATGAAAAACTGATGATTAATGCTTCTTATCTCTCTCCATTTCTGTCTGTCTGTCCCTATCTATCGCTTTCTCTGTCCCTTAAAAAAAATTATTGATTGATTTGAGGGAAAGGGAAATCGATTTGTTATTCCACTTATTTATGCATTTATTGGTTGATTCTTGTATGAACGCTGACAAGGAATTGAATCTATAATTTTGGGGTATCCAGATGATGCTCCAACCAACTGAGCTACCCAACCAGGACCCAATACTAATTTTAAGATGATCACCCATGTCAGGTTTAAGAGAACCAGCCAAAGAGTGAGGGATATTCAGTTTGTGATGCTAATGAAGATAAACAAGAAATGTGAAAAACTATGTAATATCTCTATTAGAAATTGAATTACCCACACCATGTTAATGTGTTTGAAATTACACCTTCTTTGCATGTGACATATTGAGTCACTGTATCTGACTTTGCTGCTGAGTCACAGGGGAACTGATTCCAATGAAAATTGAGCTGGAATAGAATTTTTAAGGAACAGCTTTTCTAAGGCAGAGAAAAGGCAGGGATTTCTCTAGTACCAACCAAGAAGGTTTAGTTGCTGACATTACAAAAGAATTCGGTGCCAAGGCTCTCTTATCTCTGATGCAAGCCCAGTTTAAAAAAAATATATAGCTGTAAAAAACTCAAGACAAAGAAGAAGATAGACTGACCATACTGATCACAGTATACTTGAATATATAATGACTTCATATCTCTATTGAACCTGCCCCCTGTCCTGATTATTTTGGTGGATGAGATTATTCTGAAGTCTTTTTAGTCTTAATCTTCTCCTATGCAGTAAGAGGTATTAAGGTGCTCAAACAGAGACACAAGGATAACTGTGACCACTCCCCGTAGTGCCCCAGACCTTCTGAGAGCATGAGGAATTTACAGGGACTGCTTCCTGTGGGTTTTCAAAGATGGTCCATGCTTAACTCTCCTATTGCTTTCATTCCAATTGTCCGGAGTCACCTAATCTCTATCCTGTGATGAAAGGAGTACCGTTACAGAAGCTGTTCAGCTGCAATGAGAGACGCAAAAATTATCAACTTAACTCAGAAGTGGTTGTTTTAAACAGAGTAATGGTCCCCCAAAGATGTCCATGTCCTAATTCCTGGAACCTGTGAATGTGTCACTTTACATGGCAAAGGGGAAATAAGACTGCAGGTGGAATTAAGGTTGCTAATCAGCTGACTCTGAGATGAAGAGTTTGTCCTGGGTTTCTGGGCCCAATTGAGTCACACTTGTCTTTAAAAGTGGAGGGCAGCAAGAGAGGAAGTCAGAGTGATACAGTGTGAGAACTCAGTGCGATGTTGCGGCTTTGAAGAGGGAAAAATGGAGTCACCAGGAGAGGCACACAACAGCCTCTAGAATCTGAAAGATGCAAAGAAACAGGTTCTCCACCAGCACCTCCAGAAAGGAGTGTGGTTGTTAGACACTGATTGTAGCCCAGTGAGATCCATGTCAGACTTCTGACCTACAGAACTGTAAGATAGATTTGTGTTAGGTAGTGCATTAAGTGTGAGGTAAATTGTCATGGCTACGATAGTAGGTAAAGGTAGTGACATTCAGGAACAAACAAAATCAGTACGCAGTGATCTGTAGTTATTTAATTCATGTTTTGAACCCAAGAGCACGATCACCTTTATGGGGCAGCAATCAAGCTAGAAGAAGGCACTACTGTTGCAGCACAAAATTGCCATGTTGGCTTTTAACCAGCAGGGGGGGGGGTATCCTTTTTCAAAGAAAGAATCTTAGCACAGCAAATAAGAGTATCAACAACTGCCCCAGCTATACAGGTGGAGAGAAGCCATGCTCCACAGCTGATTCACAGATGAACACACTCAGGAATGAGCCCAGAACCACATCATAACCAGGTTCTTTATACAGATCACTAAATTGATAATCCAATAATTTTTTTATTACTAATATTAACCCAATTAAAAATTTATTTTACTCGCTGTGTCAATGGGTGTTCTTATCTCATAAAAAGAAAAGGGTTTCAGAACCTACAAATAACATCTCATGAAATGTTTTATCCTCCTGACTTAAATTCCCAAAACCAATATTGATACAGCTATATTGGATTATAAAAATAGTTTTAAAATAACCTGTATAAAACTTCACAGATGAAGCTATGTTGCAGGTGCATATTTTCAAAGAGAATTTTCCTTAATTTTAAATGATTTAAGTCATCTCACTTGTGATAATCATATTCAAATGATCTATGATGCATTGGATGCCTTTAAGACGCATAATGCCCACATATACATGTATGTGCACACAAAGGATAAAGAGGAAGAAAGAATTGATTGAGTTAAAATATTATTAGTTCAATAGGCTTTAGAGTCCTTTCCTAAAAACATCTGACCTGATAGGTAGACGAGGGGGCCAGGATAGTTGTGATCCATGAGTTCATCAGAGAACCCTGTTGTGTCTTGTTTCTCCACCTACATGAGGAGATAACTCTCATACTCATGGCTTAGAATTGCATCATCCACATTCTAGTGCATAGGTGGCAAAAGGAAGTGGAAGACAAACAACTTCTGTTGGGATGTATGCAAAAAAGGGCACGCACAACCTCTACTGACATCTTATAAGCCAGAATTGAGTTACGGAGCCATCCCAAGCTGCAAGGAAGGCTGGGAAATATATTCGGTAGATAAGTGACCATGCATTTAGCTAAAATTTAGAGGAGTCTATTAAGAGAAAATGGAGAGACTGAATATGGATATTGAGGAAATCATTAGCAGTCTCTGTCTAGAAAGGTACAACAGTCTCTGTAGGCAAATCAGATTTGTCCCAGGCCTCTGTATGGGTATCCTCATCGGACTCCTGCTGTAATTTGCCAGATCCTGATCCACTTCAGACAGCCTATTTGCTGTCTTTGTATTCCCTTCTGTGTCTGTATTTGCCCATTGTGATTTTACTTACCTTTGCTACCAATATACAGTCTTTTTTTTTTCCAACTCTGTTTCTGTTATGTCATTTTTGGCTTCTGGTTGTTTATCTTGCTATATTCTGTATTTAAGTGATCACTTTTGTAAGCAAACCAAATAATCTAGGATTCCAAATAGCCCACGTTCTTCTTTTCCACTCCCAAATAATCTTGACCAATGACCTGTGATGCAAACCATTTTTATGCCAATCACATCCAAGAGCTTTATCCTTCACCAAAATGTATTAAGAAAGAATGGCATCGACAAGTTTTAGTGTTATTGAGTTTCAGAATACATAAAGCTTGTGCTAAATAGTTAGTGACCCTACTTAAATAAATTGGATTGCTTTGGGACCAAATCTATGTCAGGTAGTCAATATGCCACCTCATTCATGAAAACACATCATTTCTAATGTAAGATTAGCAGTAATGTGGATAAACCTCTGAGGATAGCATCTTCAATGGACTACTTATTCTTTATATATTCAAGATGCTGAAAAAATAGGTCCAGACTCCAGGATTAAAGTAAATAAATGTTTCCAGGTCAATAGTTTTCTCTGAAATAATCAGAAATAGAAATATGTAGAATGAGCTTGTAGTGGAGAAAATATAATATTCCACCACAATGAGAGATATTTGATTTCTATCAAACTTAGTACTTAGGAAGGTAGCCAATGCCTTCAGTAGCATAAAATATAAGAAATAGAAAAACACTTAATGATAATATAGCCTAGCAGTTTTTATTTAACTGATTGAAAGCCATATCCAAGCAGTAGGGGGATTTTTAGGTGGGAAAATCGACACTGGGGCCTGGTGTGGATGCTCAGTGCAGAATACAGGGTTGCAGGTATCTAACCTATATCACATCTTCGCTTAAAGCCACATCTCTGTTTATCTCTCCTCACCATTTTTTGTTTGTCTTTGTTTAGTAGCAAGTTGATTTAACTGAAAAAATGTTTAAGAAAATAAATTAATGAAATAGTCTGGTCATTTGGCTAACTACAGTGTGTCTGTAAAGTCATGGTGCACTTTTGGCCGGCGACCGGTCAAAAGTGCACCATGACTTTATGGACACACTGTAGTTTTATAAATTCCATATAGCAATGACCATATGTTAAGTCAGAGGAAACAAAAACATATGCATATGTACAAAAGTCGAAAGAGAATTAAAAGCTCTTGTATGCCTTTCAGAAGTTCATTAATTGAAATCGCTTTTAGAGTACCAAACTCAATAGGCGAACTGCCTAGGGACGGGCTTGTCTTTCACTACAAGTCAATGCTCTTTTCAATAAATCATTCCTGCAATGAATTGAAAACATACTGTTTGAACATTTAGCTTTGAGCATCAGGCCCTGGCTGGTTGGCGCATCACTCTGTAGTATGGACATCCCTGGATTGATTCCTGGTCAGGGTACACAAGAGAAGTGACTATCTGCTTCTCTTCCCCTCCTTCTCCTCTTGTCCCCCTTCCCTTCCTGCAGCTAGTGGCTCAATTGGCTTGAGCATCTGTCTCAGGGACTGAAAACAGCTGTGTTGATTTGAGCATCAGCCCCAGACCAGGATTATTGTGTGGATCTGGGTTGGGTACATGCAGAGTCTCACTATCTCCCCTCCTCTCATTAAAAAAAAACAAAACTTTGAACATTAACTGCCTCCATTTCCATCACTCATACTTCCCTGGCTTGAGTAAACTTGGGCAGTTTCTCTAATAGATGCTAACACCGAAGCAATTTGAGAAAACTAACTAATTTTGCATTAACCGGGTGATTTGATCAACCTGCAAAGATTGAACAAGGGAGATCTTTATGTATCAAAAGTTTTGTTGAGATGGCCCAAGAGCTTTGGGGTTGTACCGCGGCAGGTCACTCAGAACAGTGGCATTCAGTGGGCTTGCTTCACAGATGTAAAAGCTTGTCACCGTAAATGTGTAACAAAAGCACACAGCTCTCTAAAACTTTAATAAATTAAAAAAAAAATCAAGGTTACGTAAGTAAAGTAGAAATATATTTCTCTTTAGAAATAAGTTTCAAAATGGTTAATTAGCATATTCTGAAGGCCATTGAGGTACCCAGTAATGGCGAGGGTGTCCCTGGTGCCTCAGTGCCAGGAGAGATGCTGCAGTTAGCTGTAGCCCAAGCCCTCATGAGGCTGGTTTCTGTGGCAAAATGCAAGGTTTCTGTTCCCCATGATGTGCCTGTGCAGATTCAAAAGTCGATAACTGCCTGAATCTCTAGAAAGCCTGCTGATGGAGTCAAAGCCAAAATCACTGTACGCCCTGTTCTGAGTGTGATAACATGCCTAGCTGCAGTTGCCCTTTAAGAATAATAGTAGGGGAGGAAATGGGCAGCCCCAGGAAAGTTTCTTTATTGTGTTCAATCTACGCCACTTGGGGCCTTTTCAGGGGCCATTATAGATGTCACATGCAGTTGTAGTGGGGTTTTTCATCGGATTGCCTCATGCAAGGTGAACCTGTAACTGTCATCTCAGACACACAAACCATTGCAATACACAGGCATGGGGAAGCATTGCTCTCGTCCCACACCTCCACTGAGGCTTTTAGTGGGGTTTAAGTCTCTGGGGGAATATATGATGAAAGTGAGAGTACTTAACCTTTGCTAACCCCATGAGTCATCTCCTTTATTTCCACCCTAACGGTGTGGTTGTTCTGCAGCTCTTTTGCCCAGCCTGTTCTTGTCTCATCATCTGCTACCTCCCAGGATTTCATGCACCACCTTCCCATGATGTCTTCCAACAAATTATCTCCAGCCCACCTGGCTGTCTCACAAGCACATCACACAAAACTTATCAAAGACTGAAGGTATCACCTCCACCTTCCCCTACTCACTCGCTAACCTTGCCTGTTCCTGCCCCTATATTTCCAGCCCCAGTGAATGACAGGAGAGTTACTCACCACTCACTTTTCCAACCTGAAATCTAAGTGACATCCTCTCTACTTCCTTCTCCCTCGTGATCACTGTGAATCCATCCCCACATTCTTCTCACTCTCCTCCTCCAAGCTCTTGGTTCACCTGTCCTCTGCATCCCTGTCAATAGTAGGTCCTCACCATATTCCCCTGAGGGTGTGGCAGCCTCCTGACTCCTGTCCCAACTCATGTTTTCCTCCTTGACCCATCCACTTAACCACTGAAATAAATGTGAATCTAACCATGTCACATAACTGCTACTATCTTTAAGTGGAATGTTGTCACCTACACAAAAAATCCAAGGAACTTTCCAGCCCCGTTTCCCACTACTCTGTGTGCACTTCACCCTCGCACATTAAATGACTTGAATCCCGCCATCGTACCACGTTCTCTCAAGTTCTCTCTGCCTGGAATGCCCTTCCTATAGCATATATTAAAATGAGATGACGTTTATAAATCAGAAGTTTTCACATTTCAAAAAAATCTAAACTTTGGAGGAGCAAGATGGCGACGGAGTAGGCGGACGTACCAACTTCCAACTCCCAGAACCAAAGTGGATTACAACGCAATTTTAAGAACCATCACCTGGATAAACCAACTTTGAACAAAACTAAGTGGACTCTTCAACCAAGGAACACAGAAGAAGCCACATTGAGACTGGTAGGATAGCGAAAACGCGAAAAGGGCTGCCCAGCTCCCCGGAGCAAACGGCAGCCTGGAGAGACCCGTGTGGCGGGAGGAAAGTTTGGCAGAGAGGGAGGGACCTGGGTCCCAGGAACCAAGCCCCAGCCTGCAGTCCCAGAGCCTAGAAGAGGCGTTTGGACAGATTTGAGATGTGAAACAAGTGAGGGAGCTCCCAGGCCTACAGTGTGGAGTATTAGGTCCCTTCCTACTCTGCTGAGGGCTGCTTAAGGTTTTGGGGCGGCAGGACGCTGAAACGCGGTTCTGTCGGCGTGGGCGGAGGCCAAGCCGGTGGGAGATCGGTCTAGCCCAGAGGGTAGGAGGGGAAGCGCGAGAGCGGTCCGGAAGCTGCGGGCCCGCCTTTAATCCCACTTACGGGGACAAAGCGGGAGGCCAGGAACAGGCAGGCCCTACGCAAGCCGACCCTGACCGTGGGGACCAGGCTAGGACCAGGGACGGGCAGGGGCTCGCGGCTGAGCTGACACTACCAGTCCCCTCGCCCCCGGCCGGAGAAACCGCGGTTGGCCAGTATACGTGCGCGAGCGGGCTCCGAGCATGAGAACGGGGTGGACCCCGAGACGGGTGGAGGCTCGCAGCTGAGCCCACGCTATTATCCCCATCCGGCCGGAGAAAACGCGAATAGCATTCATACGTGCACGAGCGGGCTCCGAACACGGGGGCGGGGTAGAGTCCGGGACGAGCGGAAGTACGCAGCTCGGCGGAAGCCAGCAAACACGCCCGCCCCAATAAACCTTGGTTTCCGACCCTGCGCAAAGGGCCCTGGCCTCGAGGGCGGGGCTAAAGCTCCGGACGGGCAAAGGCTTACAGCTGAGAGCACGTCAAAAGCCCCGCCTAACCCGCGGAACTGTAGCGAGCAGGCTCCGACTGCTGGTTCTGGGCGGAAGTCCGGAAATAGGCTGGGTCCGCAGCTGAGGAAAGGTGCTCACCTCTACCCTTGGTGCTGATCTTGTGGCTTCAGTGACAGCCCCTCCCACGGAGGAGAGGCAGAAATCACAGCAAAAGCCACAGTGGGCCCGCGCTGGCAACGCTCATACCCAACCACCCTAGGCACCGGCAGAGGGGGTGGGGGGCCTGCAGATAGACCACACCTAGAGAACACAAAGGCAACACCTACTGGACTCCAGTGGCCACAACTTGCTTATACACAGAAAAAATGGGCAGGCAGAGGAATGCAAACCAAATGAATCAAGAGAAATCCCCAGAGAAGGACCTGAATGAACCAGATATAACCAAATTACCGGAAGCAGAATTTAGAATAATGATAGTTAGGATGTTCAAAGAAATTAGAGCAACAATGGATAGTCATTATGAACACCTAAATAAAGAGATAACAAGTATAAAAAATGAAATTGAAATAATAAAAAAGAATCAGACAGAAATGACAAATACAGTATCAGAACTGAAGACCACAATGGAAGGAATTAAAAGCAGGATGGATGACGCTGAGGATCGAATAAGCGAGTTAGAGGACACAATAAACAAAGGCACAGAAGCAGAGAAGAAAAAGGAAAAGAGACTTAAAAAATGTGAGGAAACTCTAAGGGAGCTTTGTGACAACATGAAGAGAAACAACATTCGCATCATAGGGGTGCCTGAAGAAGAGGAGAGAGGACAGGAAATGGAAACTTTGTTCAATCAAATCATAGCAGAAAACTTTCCTAAATTAAGGCTGGGAAACACTCCACACTTTCAAGAAGCACACAGAACTCCATTAAAGAGAAACCCAAAAAGATCTACACCAAGACACATCATAGTTAAAATACCAAAGCTAATGGATAAAGAAAAAATCTTAAAAGCTGCTAGAGAAAAAAAGGCTATCACCTACAAAGGAGCCCCCATAAGGATGACATCAGACTTCTCAACAGAAACACTTGAGGCCAGAAGGGAATGGCAAGAAATAATCAAAGTAATGCAGAACAAGAACCTACAACCAAGACTACTTTATCCAGCAAGGCTAACATTTAAAATTGAAGGAGAAATAAAGAGCTTCCCAGAAAAAGAAAGCCTCAAGGAATTCATAAAAACCAAACCAATTCTGCAAGAGATACTAAGGGGCCTCTTGTGAACAGTTTAAAGGGAGGAATGAATAGAGCAAAAGAAGAATACAGCTTTAAAGAATAAAATGGCAATAAACAACTACATATCAATAATAACCTTAAATGTAAATGGATTAAATGATCCAATCAAAAGACATAGGGTAGCTGCATGGATAAAGAAACAGGACCCATACATATGCTGTCTACAAGAGACACACCTTAAAACAAAAGATGCTCATAGACTGAAGGTAAAAGGATGGAAAAAAATATTTCATGCAAATGGAAATGAAAAAAAAGCAGGGGTAGCAATACTTATATCAGACAAAATGGACTTTAAAACAAAGGCTGTAGTAAGAGATAAAGGAGGACACTACATAATGATAAAGGGAACAATTCAACAGGAAGATATAACTATTGTAAATATCTATGCACCAAATATAGGAGCCCCGACATACATAAAGCAAACTTTGATGGATATAAAGGGCGAGATTAACAGCAATACTATCATAGTAGGGGATTTCAATACCCCTCTAACAACACTGGATAGATCCTCAAGAAAGAAAATTAATAAAGAAACAGCAGACTTAAAGGATACACTAGATCAACTTGATTTAATAGATATCTTCAGAACTTTTCACCCTAAAGCAGTAGAATATACATTCTTCTCAAGCGCTCATGGTACGTTTTCTAGGATAGACCACATGTTAGGACACAAAAATGGTCTCAATAAATTTAAGAAGATTGAAATCATATCAAGCATTTTCTCTGATCACAATGCCATGAAACTAGAAATTAACCACAAAAGAAAAAATGAAAAATACTCAAACACTTGGAAACTAAATAGCATGTTATTAAATAATGAATGGATTAACAATGAGATCAAAGAAGAAATAAAAAAGTTTCTAGAAACAAATGATAATGAGCATACATCAACTCAAAATTTATGGGACACAGCAAAAGCAGTTCTGAGAGGGAAGTTTATTGCACTACAGGCATATCATAAGAAGCTAGAAAAAGCTCAAATAAGCAACCTAACCCTGCATCTAAAAGAACTAGAAAAACAACAACAAATAAAACCCAAGACAAGTAGAAGGAAGGAAATAATAAAGGTCAGAGCAGAAATAAATGACATAGAGGCTAAGGAAACAATACAGAGGATCAATGAAACAAGAAGCTGGTTCTTTGAAAAGGTAAACAAGATTGATGAACCTTTAACTAGACTCACCAAGAAAAAAAGAGAGAGGACTCAAATAAATAAAATTAGAAAGGACAGTGGAGAAATAACAACTGACACAACAGAAATACAAAGCATTGTAAGAAAATACTATGAAGAACTATATGCCAAAAAATTAGACAATCTTGGTGAAATGGACAAATTTCTTGAATCATATAACCTTCCAAAAATCAATCTGGAAGAATCAGAACACCTAAACAGACCAATTACAACAAATGAGATAGAAACAGTTATCAAAAAACTCCCAAAAAAGAAAAGTCCTGGGCCTGATGGCTTCACAAGTGAATTCTATCAAAAATTCAAAGAAGAACTAATTCCTATTCTCCTCAAGCTATTTCAAAAAATTCAAGAGGAAGGAAGACTTCCAAACTCCTTTTATGAGGCGAGCATAATTCTGATCCCAAAACCGGGCAAAGACAACACAAAGAAAGAAAATTATAGGCCTATATCCCTGATGAATTTAGACGCTAAAATTCTCAACAAAATATTAGCCAACCGGATCCAGCAATATATGAAAAAAATCATACACCACGATCAAGTGGGATTTATTCTGGAGAGGCAAGGCTGGTTCAATATTCGCAAATCAATCAATGTGATTCACCATATAAACAAAAGGAAGGACAAAAATCACATGATAATTTCAATAGATGCAGAAAAGGCATTTGATAAAATCCAGCACCCATTCATGCTCAAAACTCTCAGTAAAGTGGGAATACAGGGATCATTCCTTAACATGATAAAGGCCATCTACGATAAACCCACAGCAAACATCATACTAAATGGACAAAGATTAAAAGCAATCCCCTTAAGATCAGGAACCAGGCAGGGTTGCCCACTTTCACCACTCTTATTCAACATAGTTCTGGAAGTCCTAGCTACAGCAATCAGACAAGAAGAAGAAATAAAAGGCATACAAATTGGAAAAGAAGAAGTAAAACTGTCATTATTTGCAGATGATATGATATTGTATATTGAAAACCCTAAAGTCTCAGTCAAAAGACTACTGGACCTTATAAATGAATTCAGCAAGGTGGCAGGATATAAAATTAATACTCAGAAATCAGAGGCATTTCTATACACCAACAATGAAATATCAGCAAAAGAAATTAAGGAAACAATCCCCTTCACTATTGCAGCCAAAAAAATAAAGTACCTAGGAGTAAATTTAACCAAGGAGGTTAAGGACTTGTACTCGGAAAATTATAGAACATTGATAAAAGAAATCAAGGAAGATACAAACAAGTGGAAGCATATACCGTGCTCATGGCTAGGAAGAATAAACATCATTAAAATGTCTATATTACCTAAAGCAATTTATAAATTCAATGCAATACCAATTAAAATACCAATGACATACTTCAAAGATATAGATCACATATTCCAAAAATTTATATGGAACCAAAAAAGAACACGAATAGCCTCAGCAATCTTAAAAAGAAAAAATAAAGCAGGAGGTATCACGCTTCCTGATATCAAGGTTTACTATAAGGCCATTATACTCAAGACAGTCTGGTACTGGCATAAGAACAGGCACATAGATCAATGGAACAGAACAGAGAACCCAGAAATAAACCCACAGCTTTATGGACAACTGATATTTGACAAAGGAGGAAAGAACATACAATGGAGTAAAGACAGCCTCTTTAACAAATGGTGTTGGGAAAATTGGACATCTACCTGCAAAAAAATGAAACTAGACCATCAACTTACACCATTCACAAAAACAAACTCAAAATGGATAAAAGACTTAAATGTAAGCCGTGAAACCATAAGCATCTTAGAAGAAAACATAGGCAGCAAGCTCTCCGACATCTGTAGCAGCGGTATATTTGCCGATTTATCTTCATGGGCAACTGAAATAAAAGGCAAGATAAACAAATGGGACTATATCAAACTAAAAAGTTTTTGCACAGCTAAAGACAATAGGAACAGAATAAGAAGACAAACCACACAATGGGAGAACATATTCGACAGCACATCTGATAAGGGGTTAATAACTAAAATTTATAAAGAACTTATAAAACGCAACACCAGGAAGACAAACAACCCAATCAAAAAATGGGCAAAAGAAATGAATAGAAATTTCTCCAAAGAGGACATACAGATGGCCAATAGGCATATGAAAAAATGCTCAACATCACTAATCATTAGAGAAATGCAAATTAAAACCACAATGAGATATCACCTCACACCAGTCAGAATGGCACTTATCAGCAAAACAACACAGAATAAGTGCTGGCGAGGATGTGGAGAAAAGGGAACCCTTCTGCACTGCTGGTGGGAATGCAGACTGGTGCAGCCACTGTGGAAAACAGTTTGGAGATTCCTCAGAAAATTAAAAATTGAACTGCCTTTTGACCCAGCTATCCCACTTTTAGGAATATACCCTAAGAACACCATAGCACTGTTCGAAAAGAAGAAATGCGCCCCCATGTTCGTGGCAGCATTGTTCACAATAGCGAAGATCTGGAAACAGCCCAAGTGTCCGTCAGAAGACGAGTGGATTAAAAAGCTATGGTACATATATACTATGGAATACTACTCAGTCATAAGAAACGATGACATCGGATCATTTATAACAAAATGGATGTACCTTGATAACATTATACGGAGTGAAATAAGTAAATCAGAAAAAAAGAAAAACTGAGAACAGCATGATTACATACATAGGTGGGACATGAAAGTGAGGGTATGAGACATGGACAAGAGAGTGTTGGTTATGGGATGGGGGGAGGGAGGGAAAAGTGGGATAGGGAGGAGGGGAGGGACACAGAGAAAACCAGATTGAAGGTGACAGAGGACAATTTGACTTTTGGTGATGGGTATGCAACACAATTGAATGATAAGATAACCTGGAGATGTTTTCATTGTACATATGTACCCTGATTTATTGGTGTCACCTCATTAGAATTAATAATAATAAAATATATATTAAAATTAAAAAAAAAAAAAAATCTAAACTTTGAAATTCTCTTGAAAGAACAGATCAGGCTAGCATAGAGCCTCTTGTAACAGCAGCAGTGGCCAATTCTCTGAACAGTGGCTCCTGTGGGTAAGACCATGACTATTTCTGTCCACTCACAAGCCCTGCTTGTTTTACTTACTTATATTACTTGTCTGGCATTTGAGTTTGCAGCCCCTGACCTACAGAAATGCAAAGGGTGTGGAATTCTTTATTATGAATAAATAGAGCTTCCAGCATATAAGACAGAATATCATGACTTAAATAAATCGTGTTGCTTTAGTGAGCAAGAAATTCTGCCCTGGTATACTTTTCTAGGTATTGGGAATAACACACTTGGTAAGGTAAGGTTTTATTTATTTAGGTGTGGAGGAAACAGTAAAGCTGGGAAAGAAATAGTTTGTTTCAGAATGTAAACATGAGAGCTAAATGCGTTGGTGAGTGAGAATTGGGCAGCGTCAGGTTTTAATATAATTAGGATCAGTGGTGGGATTCGGCTGGTTCGCACCAGTTCAGCAGAACGAATACCTAATTTTTGTTGAGTTTGGTGAACTAGTTGTTAAAATGGCACTTGTAAACAGGGTTCTCTCTAAGATGGACACCTGGGCAGCTGCCCAATGTGGAACTTACAAATTTACATTCCTTACTCTTTTTTAAGGTTCATCTGTGCAATAACATATTCTAAGTGCCCATAGTAATGTTCATTCTTTCCATAGGTGAAAAAAATTGTAAATGAGGATGCCAATCAAGAGCAATATGGAAATATCTTAACAGTTTTATTGTTTTTTGTCAGGTATTATTTAATATTTTTTCATTAATATTTTAAAACTCTTATAACATAAACCAGTTTGTGTACCTCTTTTATTGTTCTTATTCAAGTATTAAATGCATAAAATAATAAGCTACCTTTTAATATACCATCTTTTTATACTTAAAACAGTCATTAGGGCAGAGAATCGGTTGTTAAATTGTTTGAATCCCATCACTGATTTTAGGATGCTTCGATAAGAACCCTTCCGTTGACTGTAAGTGGATAGATCTATGCTGCAAGACTTCTTGACTGTAAGAAGGGCTTTAAGAGATCATTAAGGAGGAGCAAGGAGGTGTCACAGACTATAAATATGACTTGAGGTAGGAAATAGAAAGATTCATGTAGCTACATGCAGGTAAGCCAAAAGTCAGGCCTCTCATGATAGCTTGCCATCTGTCCTTCATGAGCAAGCTCTTTAGAACAACAGCCAAAATAGAAATGGTAACACTTGCGTGGGCTGCTCTGTTTTGTAGCATTTGTACAACAGAACACTTCACACAGAATGAGGCCAAAGCATTCCACAGCTGATTGCAGGGGCTGGAGTCCTGATTTCCTCTGATTTCACTGTCTGCATGTGCAGGCTCAAAGAATCACCTTTCTTTTCTCAACAGCCTCGCTGCTTTTTCTATAAAATGCCAAATTGACATTTGAGAGAGCTTAATTTGAGCCTTTACCCAGGCTATTGATTGATGATTATGGCTAATGGTATATTAAGACTGTTGAACACAAAATAATGAAGTAGCACCTTCTGGTGAATTGCCAAGGACATGCTTTTATCCTGCTCCTATTCCAAACTCACAAATGAAAAGGAGAAATGAATCAACATAGTCAACAGTTATCATTTACAGTTTTACATAGTAAGCTTTTTTTTTTTTTTTTTTTTTTTTTAACAGAGACAGAGAGAGAGAGAGTCAGAGAGAGGGATAGACAGACAGGAATGGAGAGAGATGAGAAGCATCAATCATCAGTTTCTCGTTGCAACACCTTAGTTGATTGCTTTCTTATGTGCCTTGACCACGGGCCTTCAGCAGACTGAGTAACCAGTTGTTCGAGCCAGCGACTTTGGGTTCAAGCTGATGACCTTTTGCTCAAACCAGATGAGCCCGCGCTCAAGCTGGCGACCTCAGGGTCTCAAACCTGGGTCCTTCCGCATCCCAGTCCGATGCTCTATCCACTGCGCCACCGCCTGGTCAGGCTACATAGTAAGCTTTAAAATGTGAACTCTCTTGATTCAAATTGCTACTCATTAGCTAAGGGAACTCAAGTAAGTTATTGAACCTCTGTGCCATATTTTCCTCATCTGTAACATGGGGATGATAATAATCGTACCTTTTCTTAGGGCTATGAAGATTTAAAGTGCTAATACAAGTACAGTTTTATAAAAGTGGCTAGCACATGTGTGAGTTATTATCACTGTGTATGTCACACACTGTGCTAGGTACTACATGTCCACTGATGAACAGAATAGAGCTTTCAAGAGCTTAGACTGGTGGCTAGTTATGAAAAGTGTGAAATATTTTCAAGCTACTTGGATTCCAGCCATTCCAGGCAGCTCATTTGGATGAACAAGGAGAACTCCCAGCTCCTGAGGGCAGCATCCCTTTTTTCTCTGGCTCGAGATCATATCCCTGCACAAAGGTGTCCTCTGGCAGAGGCACCAAATGTTGACAACCTGGGCAGGTGAGAGATCAGTGATTGTCTTTTAGATTCAGAGGTGCTGTTTTGACAATGGTGCTGTCCTCAGCTGTAATAGCTTTAGAAGATAACAAAAGCTGGTTAAGCAACTCTGGCAGACTGTACTATATTGTTCAGGAGATTCATTGCCCTTCTCTGGGAGAGTATGGATGGCAGGCTTGGCCACATGACTTGCTTTAGTCAATAAAATGGAAGCAAGTGACATTTGTCACTTCTAGGCAGAAGCTTTAAAAGTGAGGGTACAGTCAAACATCCTCTTTTTCCCTGCCTCTGAGAAGATGGGAGTATGTCACAGTGAAGCCTCCTGCAGCCCTGGTCTCTGAGACTCTACAATGAACAGAGAACATCCTTTGTACTTGGGAGTGCATTGCAAGAATAGTTCATTGTTAAAGCAACTGTAAGTGCAGGGTCATTTGTTACTCACAAATACATTTAGTTGCTGCAATAGCCAGAAACCCCTACTGTGTTGGTTTTTTAACCTCAGGACTTGATGCTGCCCACAATTTTTTGTTCATTTGATGTCTTTGGAGGCTGCATTGATGTTTCCAGTCTTGCTGTTCCCTTGGAGGGAACGCAGGGCAGGAGAATGAGCACAGACCTGAGCCGAACCCAGAGATCAAGGTCCAGCTCCTGTACTACTTAACTTTCTGATTTTCGGCAAACAGATTAATCATTCTGAGCCTCAATTATATTTACTAAAATAGAAGGAGTAACATCTGAGCCTCGATTATACTTACTAAAATAGAAGGAGTAATATCATAATGTCTGCTCAATCTATCCCAACTTTGTTCTTAGGAAGCACTTTTTGAAGTTTGATACTAATGAAGAAAATAATTATGAGTTCTTTCAAAGTTATAGGAAGGCATTGTTCACAATAGCGAAGATCTGGAAACAGCCTAAGTGTCCGTCAGAAGACGAGTGGATTAAAAAGCTATGGTACATATATACTATGGAATACTACTCAGCCATAAGAAATGATGACATCGGATCATTTATAACAAAATGGATGGTCCTTGATAACATTATACGGAGTGAAATAAGTAAATCAGAAAAAAAGAAAAACTGAGAACAGCATGATTTCATACATAGGTGGGACATAAAAGTGAGACTATGAGACATGGACAAGAGAGTGGTGGTTACGGGGTGGGGGGAGGGAGGGAAGGGTGGGATAGGGAGGAGGGGAGGGACACAGGGAAAACCAGATAGAAGATGACAGAGGACAATTTGACTTTGGGTGACGGGTATGCAACACAATTGAATGATAAGATAACCTGAAGATGTTTTCATTGTACATATGTACCCTGATTTATTGGTGTCACCCCATTAAAATTAATAATAATAAAATATAAAAGAAAAAAAAAGTTATAGGAAGGCTTGACCCTAAACCTGTGAAACTCTCAGCCAACACCACCCACTGACTGACAGACCTTCCACAAAAGTCAGAGTTCTTATTGATTTGTGTGTGGGAGGTCAGGATCCTCAACTGGTATGTCTGTACTCAAAAAACACTTCTCAGTTCAAAGTGCCATTTAGAAGGAAGATATTTGACAATATATTTTTATTTTTCAAGGAACACATTTTCTTTATTTTTTATTTTGAATTCAAATTTAATGGGATGACATTGATCAATAAGAGCACACAGGTTTTATGTGAACATCTCTATATCATTTGAACTGTTGATTGCTTTGTGTGCCCATCACCCAAAGTCAAATCATTTTCCATCCCTGTATATTTGTCCTTCTTTACTCTCCTTCCCTCCACCCCCTCCCCCAGGTAACCATTTCACTTTTATCAATGTGCATGAGTCTCAGTTTTATATCCCACATCTGTGGGATATATATTTGTCTCTGTTTACTCCCCTCCCCCTTACCTGATCTCCCTGGTACCACATAATATCATAGTGTCTCAGGGAGAAAAGCTTAGGTCTCACCATCAATATACACAGAATCCTGATTTAAAGAGTACAGAAATAAATGTGTCTATCCTACATTGTTCTTACAAATGCTTCATCATCACCCCTAGTGGTTAGTAATAGCCGCAGATGTCCCCTAGCACTAGAGGACTCAGAACCAAGTAAGGGCAGGGACAGTTGGAATGTCCTTCCTTGTCACTCTTTTTCAAGTAGACTCCTTCTCAATCTTCCTTCCAGGCAATCTTATTGGACAGCACAGTATGATTTAGGTTATTCATTTATTTATTTTTCCTTTAGCAAGTGACCATTGTGTGTTCCAGATAGTATGATACAGAATAGCTATGTCACTCCCCGCATGGAGTCATGTGCCCAAGGGGAGCTGATGCTGTTTTCACAGTTTCCTACATGTATTTCCTCCACAGTCTCAGTGTACATTATTCACTGGGTTAGACTACAAGATCCTTGAAGAAATATGAAGAAACATCCCAATAAACTTTGTATCTTCAGTGCCTTGCTTGGTACCTGCTATACAGAAAGTATTCAATAAATATTTCTTACAAAGGATTAAGTATCAGGAATTTGAAGATCTGGCTTTCATATTCAATTCTCCCCTCCAGCCAAAAATCAGTGTAAAAAATAAAGGATTAGTCACAACACATTATCAATACCTAGGTATTGGTTCACTTTGTGAAAATTTGTAACAAAATTAACATGGCTTTAGTTGCTGCTCTGTAGTTGTTGACAGACTTAGAAGAGATCAGAGTTTGAATAAATGCAGAAAACTACATTCTTCTAGTTAACTAAAATTGCTGTGAAGTACTTTGTACAGAGTATGTGTTAGAAAGAACTATATAACAAGAACTAATCCCAACATGGTCAAGGCTGAGCGCAGGAATGTAGCCATGTGAACAACCTGTCAGCCTTAGTAACAGCCTTTGATGTCTACATTGTGCAGAGAAAAAAAAGTGTGCAAAGGGAAAACTGGAATGCGCAGAGAGAAAATGAAACCAAATGCAGTAATTCTTCCTATGCATGTATTTTCTTCTGCTCATCCCATCCCCAAGGAGGGCCGGTCAGACCTAATCTTTGAATATTGCAGCAGTTTGCATAGTAAACTGTATGTGTATTGAGAAATGTTTTTCCCAAAAGGCACTATTATCTCAGAGGTTGGGGAACTGAAAGGACAATAGTAGACCCTTCTACTATCAGGTTGTGGAGACAGATGAGCTTGTTAGTGATATTCACCTGCTGGGTTCCTGGTACCCCTCCTCATTTCTAAGGCATGTGGTGTACATAACACTGTGTGTAACTGCAAAGGAGGTGAGACATACCTTTATTTAGTCATTTGTTATGCAAATATTTATTAGATACCTACTCTTTGTTTGCTGGGGGACTATGTGTGCTAGATACTTATGTGTGCTAGATACTTTTGTAGGAGATAGAGAGACACAGACCCAGCTCTCCTGTAACTTACATTCTAATAGGGAAAACAGATAATCAAATACATAGGTAAGGTGATTATAGATCATGGTAAATACCATGAAGGTAATATTAGAGGGCCATGCCCAAGAAGGTGTTGGGGTCAGGGGTAATGCTAGTTTAGGCAAGGCTGAGGGACCATCCTAAGAAGATGGAGTTTTCATCAAGGTCTGAAACAGGAGAAGAAGCCCATGGAAACTTTAACTAGAAAAACATTCTAGACAGGAGGAAGAGCAAGGGCAAAGGCCCTGAGGAAGGATTAAACTCAGCATGTTCAGAGAAGAGAAAGCAGGCCAATAGGACTGGTGGGTTGGGATTATCTCCTCAAGGGGAGAGGAGACAAGGATCAGATTCTATAGGGGCTTGCGAGGTATGGCAAAGATTTTAGATTTTTCTCCTGAACCTCATGAAAGTCACTGGAGAGTTTCAGACTAAGGATTGAAATAATCTGGAGCAAAGAACCAATGAACTGAAAATGTTTTGCAATCATTCATATTCCTGAGCATTCCTACTACCAGTTTATGTCTACTGAATTTCCAACCAAAAGTCTGGGCACACACAATTTGGAAAGCTTAAGCCCTGGACAAATAGCTCTGTTTGTTAGAGTGTTAACCTAATATGCAAAGGTTGTGGGTTCGATTACCGGTCAGGGCACTTACAGGAACAGATTGATGTGTGTCTCTCTCTCCCTTCTTCTCACTCTGGAAAATCAATCAATCAATTAAAAAAATTTTAGAAAAAAAGTATGGAGCTTTAAATAAAGAAAAGGCTTAAGTGTGCTTATGGGAATCAATAGGACAGAATAGCTCAAGTCAGAAGTGTTTGGGGAAAACCTAGGATGAATGGTCACCCTTTCTCTGACTGTGCTAAGCCTTATGTATCTTGTTATGAGGAATGAAAAGACTTGATTTGTCTCTGTATGATTTAGACAAGGCGTTTCTTAAGTGTTATTAAATAGAAATTTCAAGGAGCTCCCAGATGACACAGCAGGCTCATTAGCACAAGTGTTTCTCAGTGTTAGCATCGCCCTGTCTGGCATGTGATGCAGTGGGTAGGGTGTCCAGACCTCCCCATCCTCTTCTCACCTGCTCCTTTATGCTGTTCCATTTGCACCTTACTCCTTTCCTCCGCACCCTGTTAGCACTATTGCGTTTGAGGAAACGTGTTACCAACATTTCAGCTTTCTTCTCAGTAATCACGTAGGATTTTGGTAACACTGATATTTCTCTCTCCTCCCCGTTCCTTCCCCCTCTTTTCCCCACCTCTCTCTCAACTCCTTTTCTGGTAGGGCCCAGGACTTCAGGAAACCCCAGAGGAAAAGCATTTAAAATCCACTTTGGTAGGGAAACAGTTTCTGAAAAAGAAGATTGATCATTAATATGCTTATATCAGTGTGTATATACTTAAAAGAATTTAACAATATTTAATAAAAAAAGATAGAATATTGTATGTTTTCTATCCTGAAAATAACTGATTGCTAAAATGTCAACTCTAGTGTGGCTGCCATATTATTTTATATTATTATTGTTTTATAGCAGTTGTCTGTGTCTTCATTTAATGAGGACCTTCTGTGTGCCAGGCACAATACTAGATGCTGTAGCTGGCAAAGACACACTGCCCTCTGGGGACTACAGTGCAAGAGAGGCTGAAACAAGGGCTGCTCCAGAGGCCTGGGTTGCCAAGGAGATTGATCCCAACTTGGACCTTGGGAAGGCCAGGGAGAGAAGAGATTTGAGAAGAGACCAGATAACACTCTCTTTAACTACTGTAAGGCATTCTAAAACTACTTTTCTTCATTAGCACTAAACTCACAGCCTTCCACCCACATTTGAGGGGTTAGGTGGCTGATTTTGGTTCTGTAGGATTATGAGGTACTTGTTTAGAACTGGGTGCCATTTTCATGAGCAGCAAGATAATGCAGTGACTGTGAGCAGGCACTCTCAGGCCAGACTGCCAGCTTAGAGTCCTGTCTGCATCACTTACTCTCTAGGTGGTTTTAGACAAGTACCTTAATCAACTTTTCCACTCAGTTTCCTTGACTTTAAAGTAGAGTAATAATATTATTGCCTACCTCGTTGGGTTATTATGAGAAGTAAAGGTGTATAAAGCAGTTAAAATAGTTCATGAAAACTTACTAAACACTGAAGAATGTTAAGAATTATCAATGCTAGTGGCCACTGTCAAAGCTGTATGGGAGAGTCATTTTTTAAATTAAATTTATTGGTATAACATCGGTTAGTAACATTATATAAATTTCAGATGTACAACTTTATAGGCAACATCTATGTATTCTATTGTGTACTCACCTCCCAAAACCTCGTCTCTTTCCATCACTGTATATTTGACCCTCTTTGTCTTCACCCTGCCCCCTTTCTCTTCTGGAGACTACTAATCTGTTGTCTGTATCTATGAATTTGATTTTTTGTTTGTTTGTTTTGGTTTTGTATGTTTGTTTGCTTATTGCCTTTTGTAGGTGAAATCACATGTAGGTGAAATTATGCAGTTCTTGTTATTTTTCCATTTGGCTTATTTCACTTAGCATAATCACTTTCTTCTCACTTTCTCTAGTGTCTGTGAGAAACACTGGTCAGTGAGCCTGGATATTTCAACTTGAATGAGAATTGACAGCAGTATCCAGGTTTCCAGATAGTTGAGTTTTCATGATAGCTCTGCCTTCTGTCTGCGGGTCAGTTTTAGAGTGTGCTTCAGTAGCTCACCATGCATTCATTTATTCCTTCCTTCCTTCCTTTCTTTATTTTTATTTTAGTGAGAGAGACAGAGACAGAGAGACAGAGAAAGTGACAGACAGGGACAGACAGGAAGGGAGAGAGATGAGGAGCATCAGTTCTTCATTGCGATACCTTAGTTGTTCATTGATTGCTTTCTCATGTGTGCCTTGATCAGGGGGCTACAGCTGAGCCAGTGACTCCTTGCTTAAGCCAGAAACCTTGGGCTCAAGCCAGCGACCATAGGGTCATGTCTATTATCCCACACTCAAGCCAACAACCCCGCACTCAAGCTGGTGAGACAGCGCTCAAGCCAGATGAGCCCATGCTCAAGCCGGCAACCTTGGGGTTTTGAACCTGAGTGCTCTGCATCCCAGGCCAATGCTCTATGCACTGCACCACTGCCTGGTCAGGCTCACCATCCATTTCTTTTATTTATTTTTTTATTGTTATATGCAGTTATAACAGTAACTCTGCAGTTTAATCCTTTCTTTCTAGCTTAACAAAGTGATAGCCTTAAACCTCTAGGTAGTCCCACAGTACCAGCTACTTTATTTCAGGGGGAAAAAAAAGCCAATTCTGTGTGTGTGTGCACGTGTGTGCGCGCATGCCCTTTGTATTGCTAAAAAGAAAGGCAAAGGGAGAAAAAATTAGGGTAAAAAAGTAGGTGAGCCTGAAACATTTTTACTTGGTTTTTAAGAATTGGACTTTAGCGAAAAGGTTTTATACCCAAGAATAAAATACACATCCACAAAATTGGTCTAAAGAAAGATCAAGCCCCGTGACCTTAATTTTATTGGCATTATACTCTAGTCAACCAGTGAATTAAGGGATGAGAGGACATTTCAATCAATTATGATCACATAAACTCACTGTTCTTTTCTGTAGCAGCAATTTCCTAAGGGCCAAAGAGCATTTTAAAGTGTTTTCTTTCAAAGACTACTTATTGGCAATCCTGCCTTGGTATTGATGGAAGGAGTCATTTAATTCCTTTCCTCTGCGTTCATTCAGATCATTTCTGGACAGTAGGCGGAGCTATTTATATAAATGTGAACTGGGAGGGAAAAGGCTCACAGCTTGCCATCTCATTGCATGAAGAATCCTGGCATCTCTCACTTTATCCTCTGGGATTCACCCACCATATGTCTGGTACTAGCACACAAAATTATGAATAAACTGAACAATTGGCTCAGCCTCTGCAGTGCATGATAAATAATTTTTAAGAACATTAAATTTTTTATTATTTTTTTTAATTTGAGAGAAAATTAGCCTAGTTTTTGGCATTCATTTCAACTTGCCTTCCTGCAGGCAGCACGAATTGTTAATTTCTATGATGCAGAAAAGCATAATTCTCTTGTTTGTTGTATGTTTTGCAAACTCTGCCACTTTCTGGGGAAACCTTTGCTGTCTTTACCACTCACTTGTATGGATTCCAGTGGGTAATTCAGATCTGTTCAAGGATTATGCCACTTCCTCTGTTTCCTGTTCTCTAGGTTAGGTTAAAGTGTCACCTCTTCAATATGGCTCTTCTTTTGCATTTCCTACAATGCCCAAACCATGCTTGGAATACAGTGGTGCTCAGTGAGTGTTTATTAAATAATTGAGAACTTCCTGGAATGTTAAGATTTTATTTATTTATTTAAATTGAATTTATTGGGGGTGATACTGGTTAACAAAATTATATGGGCTTCAGGTGCACAATTCTGTCACACATCATCTGTACACTGTATTGTATGTTCACCACCCCAAGTCAAGTCTCCTTCCATCACCACTTACCCCCTTTACCCTCCTTCACCTCTCTCCACCACGCCACCTATCACTGCAGTATTTTCTCTCAGTATTATTATGTATACATTAACAACAGAAATAAAACATGTTAACAAATATTTTCCTTACTTAAATAAAAAACAGATTTTTCCCTTATAAGTAAGCCCCTGACGCACCAGCCTGCATGCAGTCTCAGGGATGCCAAACTTCTATGTCAGAATCAAAGCACTGAAAAAAGTGATCACTCTCAACATATTCTGCACTTAAATGAGCAATGTCAACAAATACTGAAATATCTCTTGAAAGATGGATATCTTTCTGGAGAAAAACAGTCCTGTTTGGACAGTGGCCTGGTATTTTTTCAATCAGTGTTTTTAAACATTTTTTAAATTATTTTATTTATTTAAGTTAGTGAGAGAGAGAGTGAGAGAGAGAGAAAGAAAGAAACATCAATCTGTCATTTCACCCACTTATGCACTCACTGGTGATTTCTGCGTGTGCCCTGAAAGGGGTGAAACCTGCTTTCTTGGTGTATCAGGAGGACCCTCTAACCAACTGAGCTACCTGGACACAGCTTAATCAGTCTTTTGAACTGGTGTTTACTTTGAATGTGTTAAAGAAAAAGCAGTTTTCTGACACTTGTTAAAATGGTAAGGAAGACTTTATTTGGGACTATATTGCAATATGAAGCAAGACTATTGCAATAAGTAAGAAAGACCAGATTCAGCTCCAAATACAGCAAAGACAGCTGTGGACTTATAGGCAACACGCCCAATGAAGGGTCAGTGGATGGAAATTACTAAGAGACATCAAAAGTAGGGGATTCGTTTTTGTTTTTTTTTTTACAGGGACACAGAGAGAGTCAGAGACAGACAGGAATGGAGAGAGGTGAGAAGCATCAATCATTAGTTTTTTGTTGCCATTGGCAACACCTTAGCTGTTCATTGATAGCTTTCTCACATGTGCCTTGACCGCGGGCCTTCAGCAGACTGAGCAACCCCTTACTGGAGCCAGCGACCTTGGGTCCTAGCTGACAAGCTTTTGCTCAAGCCAGATGGGCCCGCGCTCAAGCTGGTGACCTTGGGGTCTCAAACCTGGGTCTTCCGCATCCCACTGCGCCACCGCCTGAAAGTAGGGGATTCTTACTAAACCTATTTAAGAGGATTCTTGCTGAAGGCAGGCCAAGGACTTATACATCAAAGTAAGAGATGAGAAGTAGGTCATACATGAAGGTGATCATATAGCAAGGGTGAGGATTCTTTCTAAACTGGTTTAAGATTCATGCTGAAACTGGACTTGGCAGGCTGAAGACAGAAACCAAGGATGAGATCTTGTAGTAAAGAGGACTCAGAGGGGCCTGGCTGAAGTTCAATCAATGGAAGAGTCTTTGACAGCAGCCATTTTCAGTCTTTTCGTGGCCTACTGAGCACCACTGTGTACAGAACATTGGAGTGAGTGGGGTCTAATGGTTACTTTTGAGGAGGGCGCTCATTATGGTTTAAATTGCAGCTGTCAGCCATCGTTGTTGATACATGCATAACTCCTCCCTAAGTCCTGCACACAACCAGTTTGCTTGTATAGAAGCTGTTTTGTTTTCCTCATGTTATTTCAAGTTGTTTTTAATAGTCTTCACTTTAAATATAAATATACACCTTTATTTTTTATTTTTTAGCTTAAGATTTTAAAATATTATTGCACTTTTTTCACATTTTACAAAATTATATTGTCATAGTTGGGGGCTTTTTATCATAGATGTTGTTTAGGCTGAAGACAGAGATTATCTTCAAATCGTCCCACACATAGAAAGTGTACGCATTTGTAGTATTGGATTCTTTTATTCTAAAGCCACTGTATCAGCAAGTCTGGCAGAAAACAGAACATGACAAAGCAGTGTCTACTCTCAGCTGTTCTCCCCTTTCTGATTCTCTGCATTCTGTTCATTCCAGGGATGCCTCCAGTTCTTCCACCCCATGCCCTTAACTGACCTTCACCTTAACATTCACCTCCCTGCTAGGTTATTATAAAGAGCAAAGACCAGAAGGATCCCACCAGAGAATGACTTAGAGGTCTGCATCTTACACAGCATGTGCATTCTAGAGTAGCTATTTCTGGCAATGTGCTATAAACTGATGTGCATTCTGTGAGAAATTGGAGTTTTCCAGCCATCCCTCAAATCACAGTTCACTGGCAAAACCTACTGCGATTATAACTCTGCTTGTAACCCTGACCATGCATACTTTTCAAAAACTGCTGGCCAATGCCTATTTTTTCTATTTATTCTTTATTCTACTTTGTTCTTCCTTTTCTGTAGAAGATGTGACCTTGAAGTCAGAGTTCATCCTTTTTCATGTGTGTATTCCTTACAGAGCTATCTTGCTCAATATGTTTGCCCAGTTGAATCCAATTATAAGCTTAGATGAAGCCCTTACCATATCTCTCATTCAAAAGTAGGAAAATTACCTGACCAGGTGGTGGCGCAGTGGATAGAGCGTCAGACTGGGATGCGGAGGACCAGGTTCGAGACCCCGAGGTCGCCAGCTTGGGTGCGGGCTCAACTGACTTGAGCAAAAAGCTCACCAGCTTGGACCCAAGGTCGCTGGCTTGAGCAAGGGGTTACTTGGTCTGCTGGAGGCCTGCGGTCAAGGCATATATGAGAAAGCAATCAATGAACAACTATGGTGTCGCAACAAAAAACTGATGACTGGCCTGACCTGTGGTGGCGCAGTGGATAAAGCATCGACCTGGGAACACTGAGGTCGCCAGTTCAAAACCCTGCACTGGTCTGGTCAAGGCACATGTGGGAGTTGAGCTTCCAGCTCCTCCCCCCTTTCTCTCTCTTTCTCTCTCTCTCTCTCACTCTGTGTCTCCTCTCTAAAATGAATAAAATAAAAATAAAATAAAAAAACAAAAAAAAACCAAAAACTGATGACTGATGCTTCTCATCTCTCTTTGTTCCTGTCTGTCTGTCCCTATTTATCCCCTTCTCTGACTCTCTCTGTCCCTGTAAAAAAGGAAAAAGTAGGAAAATGACAAGTAATCTATTTTTTAGTTTGCCATGATTTATGTTAGAGTACAGATCAGTAGGTATTTTCATTATTATGATTTTCTTTTATTTTTTCTGAAAATATCTTTAATATAAAAATCTTAACATTTATTTAATATTTGTTATCTATAAAGTGATTTGATATAGATGATTAGTAGCTACTTTATAACATAGAACAAAACATATTATATATTTTACATTGGCTTTATCATTCTCCTTCTTTAGCTCTTTCTCTTTCCCCCTTCCTCCTTCCCACACTCTCTTGTTTCTTTTTTCCTCTCCTTCTTTCTAGATAGATAGACATATAGATAGCTGATAGATAGATCGAGAAATAGAGAGAGATATATATGTATTTTGTGTGTGTGTCCTATCTCACAAATTCACATTTTAGTGGTGGAAGAAAGATAGTAAAGATAAAAAGTAACAAAAAATAAAAAAAGTAATTCCAGACAGCTATAAATGGTTTAGAGCAAATATTGAGTGACACATTAAAGTGTGTGTGTGTCAAGTTTATCTCTTGTTGACAAATATATCTCTTGAAATACATGCATCTATTTTTCTTAACAGATATAGTACTGTATGAACAACCGCTCAATTTGAGCCCATCATTTTGAACAGATATGTCCTCTGGAAACACTCTCAGTCTTTTTTCAGACTATTGAGTACCACTGTGTACCAAAGCAATAGACTAGAGTGATGCTCCATGGTTAGTTCTTGAGAAGGTAATTTATCATGATTAAAGTTTTAGAAGTCACTTAAAATATATTAAAAGTTGTTGAATCATTGAGAATAGTTCAATGTATGGTCCCTAAGAACAAGAATATTCCCTTTCTCGATCATAAAATAATTATTAATATCAGAAAAATAACAATGATACTACTACTTAAGAGACAGATGTAATTCATTGCCAAATAGCCTTTCATGTCCTTCATAGCAAAAGAGAAGGGAAGGAAATAAGGGAAAGAAGGAGGGAGGGAGGGAGGTGGAAAGGGAGGGAGGAAAGAGGGAGGGAGGGAGGAAAAGAAAGAAGGGAGAAAGGAAGGAAGGAAAAAAGATCTGAAGATCTGCAGTATAGTGATTCTTGTTTTTCTTAGAAAATAGGAACAGAAGGTCTGCAAATATTTGATTTTTACTTCACTTTCCATATACTTTAAGCATTTTAAATAAATTTTAAACCATTAAAAAAAAGAACACATGCTAAATTTTGACATATTGTAGTCCACAAACACATATAATATGTGCAGCCTGATGGATTAACTTTCCTGTAGAACTTAAGGTTCTCCTGCTACCTCTAAGGAATTAAAAGGCATCACAACATCCATTCACCGGGTGTTCATCCATTTAGCAGTGCTAGTAGTAAAGAGATTCTACTACAGCACTGTTATGGATGAGATAAGATGTTAATGAACTGTAATCATGCATAGTGACTTATCTATGAGTATTATAGGAAAATCAGTAGAAATAAATCCAGAAACCAAAGCTGGAAAATGCTACAACTATTCATAATCAATAGTGACATCAATTTTCTGAATGATTTTGTAAAAATCAAACATTATAACTTGGAAATTGGAAAACAGTTTTTATGTCAAAAATAGTTTTCAACCGACCAGGCAGTGGCACAGTGAATAGAGCGTTGAACTGGGATGTGGAGGAGCCAGGTTCGAGACCCCGAGGTCACCAGCTTGAACGCAGGCTAATCAGGTGTGAGCAAGGTTCACCAGTCTGAGCCCAAGGTCGCTTGCTTGAGCAAGGGGTTACTCGGTCTGCTCTAGCCCCTGGTCAAGGCACATATAAGAAATCAATCAATGAACAACTAAGGAGTTGCAACAAAGAATTGGTGTTTCTCATCTCTCTACCTTCCTGTCTGTCTGTCTCTGTCTGTCCCTCTCTCTCTGATTCTCTCTGTCTCTGCCACACACACAAAAAAAATAGTTTTCATTTTTAAATATTTTTATTTATTTATTTTTATTTAGTGAGAGGAGGAGAGGAGAGATAGACTCCTGCATGAGCCCCGACCAGGGTCTATCCAGCAAGCCCACTAGGGGGCAATTATCTGCCCATCAGGGAACCTTGCTCTGTTGCAACTGGAGCCATTTTTTTTATCACCTGTGGCAGAGGCCATGGAGGCATCCTCAGCGGGGCCAACTTGCTCTAATTGAGCCATGGCTACAGGAGGGGAGGAGGAGGAGGAGGAGAAGGAGGATGAGGAGGAGGAGGAGGAGGAGAAGGAGGAGAGAGAGAGAGAGAGAGAGAGAGAGAGAGAGATGTGTGGGGTGGGGAGGAGAAGAGAGAAAGAGAAGTAAGAGGGGGAGAGGTAGAGAAGCAGATAGGTGCTTCTCCTTTGTACCCAGGAATCAAACCAGGGACATCCACACGCCCAGCTGACACTCTACCACTGAGCCAACTGCCCAGGGCCTTTGTTTTTAAATATTTTGAAAATAAATATTACGTACCTTTTTATTTTTGTGTTTCTGTGTTTTACATAAGTTTGCATGAAAAGGGGGTTTTGTTTCTAATAACATTTAAAAATAACTTATCTAGACCTGTGGTTTCCAAATACATTTTGGTCATACAACCATAGTTTAAAAAATATTGTCCCTGGCTGGTTGGCTCAGCAGTAGAGCATCGGCCTTGTGTGTGGAAGTCTCAGGTTCAATTCCCAGTCAGGGCACACAGGAGAAGTGACCATCTGCTTTTCCACCCGTCCCCTTCTCCTTCTCTTTCTCTGTTTCTCTTTCTCTCTCTCTTCCCCTCCTGCAGCCATAGCTTGAATGGTTCAAGCAAGTTGGCCCTGGTGCTGAGGATGGCTCCATGGCCTCACCTCAAGCACTAAAATAGCTTAGTTGTCTGAGCAATGGAGCAGTGGCCCCAGATAGGCAGAGCACCGACCCATAGGGAGCAGGGGGCTTGCAAGGTAGATCCTGGTTGGGATTCATGTGGAATTTTGTCTGTCTGCCTCCCTGCCTCTCAATAAAAAACAAAAAGAAGGAAAAATATTTATTATATTCCCTCATGTGTGTATGTATGCTGGCTTATTTATATAAGAAGTATCTACTATTGTACTATTAATAGTATTTTACATACATTATAAAACTTACCCCTCAAAAAAATTTTCTAAAGAATTATATAAAAAAAACCCACAAATCAAAATTCTAACAATTTATCTCATGATTTCATCAAATCATCTTGTGCAGCCCTTGACATTCTTGTACCATGCTTTTTAGTAAGTACTTCAACTATGAACTATTTTCTGCTTTGTTACCTATTTCAGGTTATTGTTTTATAGTGATGACTACTTCTTACTATAGAAATCTGTTTAAAGGTCATTTTTCTTGAGAAATGCTTATTCACTTACATATATATGTATCACCTAAACAAAGGTCATTTTCCTTGGGGTGTGCTCCTTCATTTCATATTTGTTTGTAAATATTTGTGCACCACTGCATGACTGTTACATTTTTACTAGTCATAAAAGTTTAGATAAGAAGCTTCAGGAAACATTTTTTCTGGAGATAAAGAATGATGAATCAAAGAGGTGACTAAACAAAAAACTATTTTGCCACAAGTATTGCCAACACCTCCTGCTCCTAGAAAATGATTTCACATATTTAGAAGATATAGAAAACTCCGGAAAGAACTTATTTTTCTAAATTTACTGTAATTTCATGTTCAGTGCAATATGTGATAAAAAAAAATGAGAAAGCTGGAATCTGCATCTTTGTCTGTAAAACAGTTATAAAATTGTTTCAGCCATAATACTTATGTGGAAGGTAACTAAATTATAAGATCCCTGAGGGCAAGGCTCGTTTTCTTCATTTTTTATACATCCTAATGTGCTTTTGCAGAAACAGGAGCTCAAATGTTAGTTGAATGAATGTTAGTGAATTGATGAATGAATGAGAATTTAGATCATTTTCCTAGATTCAGTTCAACTAATTTTGATTACAGCAAACAACCTAAAGTGCTTAGCACATACTAACTACCAAAAGTTCTGTATTCTCTTAGAAGTATCAGTTTTCATAATGTTAAATCTTCAGCTTTCCATACTTTCCTATATTTATACTGCCCTCAAACTCTTTTATGTTAATGGAAACTTAGTTATGACAGTCTGACTTCTGGCATTTTTTAAACCATTTTGTACATGAGGGGATGTACAATAGTTTTGTTCACATTTCTTCTACATTAGGCTCATTGAACTTTCTGCATATGTGGTTATGATTTTCATTAAATTGTAAAATCTCTTGTTATTATTTCTTTAAATATTTTTTTCTGACTGCCCCCTCACCTATTTCAGGGACTTCAGTTACATAAATATTAGGCCACTTGATGTCCCACAATTAACAGAGGCTCTGTTAATTTTTTTCAGTCTATTTTTCCTGTGTTTTTATTTTGGGTAGTTTCTACTGCTATGTCTTTAAATGCTCTAATTTAGTCTTCTGTCTGATCTAATCTGCTACTCTCAAGCCCATCCATTGTACTTTATTATCCATGACACTGCAACTTTTAATCTAATCTCTTGTAGTGAGACTTGGGGTTTTTTTTTATATATCTTCATTATTTCTTCTTAGAATGTTCAGATTTTACCATATTGAGCATTTGGAGTATCATTGTAATAACTTCTTTACTTTCATTGTGTATTAATTCTATTCTCTGTGTCACTTCTGGGTCTGTTTTATTTATTTTTTTCATTTTTATCTGCAATATGGGTTACATTTGTCTGCTTCTTTGCATGCCAGGAAATTGGTTCTGATCATTGGGAAATTTAACTTTGTGGGTGTTGGAAATCTTTTTATTCCTTAAATAGTTTAAGTTTTAAGTTTCTTTGTTAAATCTCCAAGTAGTTAACTTATTCCTTTGAGACTTGTGTTCAAGGTCTTGTTGATTCTTTCAAGACTTAATTTGGTGGGATCAGAGAAGTGTTTAATCTAAGGCAGAGGTCATCAAATCATAGCCTGCAGGCTAGATCCAGCACCCCGTTGCTGTATGGTATGTCCTGAGGGCACCACTCAAGCACTGTGAGTCATAAAGGCAAAGTTGAAAGGTCCCCCTTCACTCCCAGAGCCTGCCACCCCACCAGGAGCTGTGCCCAACTGCTATTCAGACCTGGCATGGGTTGCCATGCATAAATTGGAGACCCCACTGTTAGCCACTGCAGAGCCTCAAGCAAAATAATCTTTGTGAGTCAGCAATTTAGCAAGTTAAATAAATAAATAAATAAAACTCTTTACCCTACTCACCACTTGACTAGGGTGGAGCTATACCATGTGGTGGGCTTGTTTTATGCCTAATTGCCATTTTAGGAGACATTCTTGGTATGAAAGCACTGGCCTGAGTAGTAAGGTCTGGCTCCTTTGTGGGTGGGAAAAGAAGGAGTTGTGGACTGATGTTTGTGTCCCTGCAAAGTCTAGCCTTCTTGGTCTTTCTGAACTGAACCAAGATTCCTCTGGGCTTCATTCAAATTGTCCTCCCTCCAAACAGCACACTGGGTCCTAGTAAGCCTCTACCTACTGGGTTCCCTCTCTCAGGGATCACTGTCCTATGCTACCTGTTGTTCAATGTCTGCAAACCATTATTCCATGTACTTTGTCTGGTTTTATATTTGTTTCAGACAGGAGGGTCGATTGGTCCTGGTTATTCCATGATGCCTGAGAGTGTAATTCCTGATTTCTCAAATTTGAAGAAACACAATATCCATGAGATTTAAAACTTGGATGAGTTAAGTTCAAAGGAAGTGGAAAATGGATTTTGATAGAGAAATTCCTAATAGGTTTATGTTCCTTATTTTCCTTTTTGTTTAATTTTAATTTTTAATTTATTGTGTTGGCATGGTTTCAAGTGTCCCACTCAATATACCACCTTCCACACACCACATCATGCCCTCCCCCATGCCAATGCAAAATGTCCTCCTTGAGATGAGGATGGATTTCCGGAGGTTTCCGAAAGGACTTGTGATGGGTCAATAGTAAAACTATCCTTTGTTTTCTAGAAAGCTTTTTTAAGAGGGTATAGTCTTCATTTAGTTCTAAGGTTTTTTATTTTTAATATATTGGATATCAACATTTTGGAAGGAAAATAGGTCAGAGAAATGGCAGCACATTAGACAATGTCATGAATGAAATGATGAATTTATGTGCTTAGGTAAAAAGCTGGAAGGTTGGTTTCTGCTGCATATATTAAAAAGTTTTAGAGCATCACATGTTATACCAAAAGAGGTGCTGGCAAAAGCAAAGGTTCTCAGTCATGATTTTGAGACCATCCAAAGTGCAGCAAATTATGACAAAGAATGTCCTGAAATTCTTTTCCCCAGATTTTGAAACTTAAAATTAATTTGATACCCAAACCTTGATTTTTCAGGTGGAAAAAAATTTGTCTAAATAATCAAGTAATTAAACTAGAGGTTGATTTTAAAGAACCAGAGAGGAAGGAGTATAATTTTCTTATTGCTGACTCTATTTGGTTCCATTTTAAATCTGTCTGTGATTTATAAAAATAGAAATGCATCTGAAATAATAATGTAAAAACCATTCAGTTCTACTTAATCTGTGAGAAGGGCACTTTTCTGAAGAGTGTGCTTTTCTTATCCCTAAGATGATGTCCTTCTGGCTAAAAACACACAGACTTGCATCTCAAGCCACTAACTGCGTTCACTGTGACAGGTTCATTGTGCCAAGGGAAAAGAGAGCTTATTTTCTTCTTGTCATTAATAGTTAATTGTTATTGCAGTTTCTCAGATGAGATATGTGGGTTAGGGAAATGATATCCATCCTTCCTCCAAGTGCTGCAATATTATTAGAGGTGATCACATGGCAGAAAAATAAACCTATTCCTTGGGGTACTAAGTGGAGTGGCCTATAGATTTTTCTTTCTCTTCTTTTAAAGCACTTTAGAGAGTCACTCACTTTCACAAGTAGTCCATCTGGGGTAGTAAATCAGTGTTAATGTTTCATGAAAGCCTTTGTGTTCTGGAGCAATTTACACTGATGTATCTCTAAAACTTGCCTTTTGTTGGGGAACATGGATGCCCCTAGTAGTGCTTCATACATTGCCCAAAGGTTTTCTTCACCTGCTCTATTGCCCAGGTTTCTTGTGCAATTAGATTGGCATTTAAAGCAGCATCTTACAGTATTGTGAGCTGCTTTTCTAATCTGACACCTCTGGGATTTTGTGGCTTCTGTAATTGGAGAGAAGAATAAAAGAAAGATGTCAAGAAGGTCAACTGATGAAGAGGAAAAGCAGAATTTTGAACTGCCTTTCTACTACTGAACATAGCGGAAAGACAGAGATCTTTTTGACAATCCCTACCAATTGGACAGTGTATCTTTTGAAGGGTTCTTGACTGAAGTAAAGCGAACTGAAGTGCTAAAATAATTTTTCCCATGTCTTAAAAATGGGAATATCTTGATGTAAATATTAGTAAATGCTAAATGTGACCATTAAAATTATGTTTTATTTGCTGCTTTGAAATCAGGCAAAATCTTCACTTTATAGGGCAGTGTAATGGACGACGCTCTAGCAGCAGAGTAGAGCCTGATGCCCACTGTTTATAGTTCTTTGGCCTTGGGCAAGTCATTGACCTCTTTGCTCTTCATCTGTAATTTTCTCGCTGGCAGAATAGACATGGCAATGGAACCTGCTGCATGCGGGTGTGGGAAAACTCAGTGAACTAGTGCATGCAAAGTCTTCAATAAATGCTTGTATTGATAATCATAAATATCCAGTACAAGCTACATTTGTTTCAATTATCTGGAAATACACAATGAAAGTATATAACTTGGAGACCAGAATTGCCTAGGTTTACAAGGTAAGATATCCTGTGTTTTGCATGGAGGTCGACATCTACCTAACAATATTGCTTGATTGGGAGCACTTCTTTAACAGCTATGGCATTTACTTTTGAGTATTTTGAAGTCAGGCCCCGCCCTCCAAAAAAATCACAGAAGTTTATTAGGAAATGAATACTTATTTAATCTTCCAGACTATGAATATAATATCTGTATTCATTTTGCCTTTGAATCTGCCTGAAGAATTTCACATTTGGGCTCATGTTTACTGAACTTCTGACATGAAATTCAAAGTGAGGATAAAAATATCATATTTTGTAGGCACCTGTCAGTTCATAATAATGTCCCATGAAAATATTATTTCAGAAGAGTCTCCTCTTGTCAATATTGTATTGGTTCAGAAACTGTTGTTGTGTCCATCAAATGCAAATATCTAATATCTATGTTGAAGATACCCATTTCATCTTGCATTCTTATTGATATGAAGTTCTGTTATAGTGAATTTTTATCTTTCTGTCCTCACTGTCACTGACAAATCACAAGGACACCCACGGATCCAAAGTTCACCTAAATAATGTGGAAATTGTCTAACATTCCATGTTCAGCTTTGTCCAGATTAGACAATATATCAACAAGGAAAAATGTTAAAATCTAAAAATGGGTTTCATAGAATATGTTTAACAAAGTATTGCATTAAGTAGTGTTTGATGCTTGTGTTTAGTTTCTCCCTCTCACTCTTAGTTAATCACATTGATAGATGTAACCATAAACAGTCAATTCAAGGTTTATTGAGAGTTTGGCCAATCAACCAGTAAGTACAAAGATGAAGCTATTTCAAACTTCCCATTAAGGAATTTAAAATACATTGAACCCAAAATTTATAATCTAGTGCTAAAGATGAACAAGTAGTTTGTATCCATTATGAATGCCTTCAGCAACAAAAAACAGAATATTCAGTTAACAGAAGCTCATGATGTAAAAAGTTTTAATTTTTCACATGTAAGTCTGTAGATGGGCAGTCTTAGTCAGATGCAGCGCTTCAGCAGTGTTGCACCCCTTGGCTTTCCATCCTTGGCTGACACCTTCTAGCCTTGTGCTTTCCACCTCATGGTTACAAGGTAACCACATCTCTGAGCATCGTGTCAGTGTTCAAAACAGAAATAAGAACAAGGCAGGAAGCTACTCTCCATGCCTGTCTCTCCTTTGAGGAAGAATAAGCTTCCCTGCGTATGCCCTGCATACATGTCACAACTGTGCTGTGTGACCACACTTACCTGTAAGGAAGGCTGCAGAAATGAGTATTCAGTTTTTCCAGCCCTTGTGTGGAGAAGTAGTGGGAGGTGGCAAGGGAGAGAAATGGGACTTGGGAATTGCTATTAAACCAGTACCCCAATAATATCTCCACAAAGACCAACTAAGCAAGGCAGAAACTAATCAGCTTATAGGAGAGGAAAAGAGCAATTTCTGACTTGGGATAAGGATATCACAGAAGTAAAACTTAGACTGGGACTTTAAGGATACATAAGATTTAATAAAGGAGTTGGAACAGTGCAAAAAATAACAAGCAAAGGGAAAGAAAGTAAAGGGATTCAAAATGATATGGTATGCTGGAGAATGAGCAAATATTATGTTTTGTCTAAATCTAAGAGAATGGATAAAAATGCTGGTAGGGAAGCTGTGTGCTGAAAACTTACAAAGGAATTCTGAGACTCATTTATAGAAGACTCCTACTACTATGCTAAATAGTTAAACTTTCAGTGGTTTTCCAAAACCTATAAAATCAAAATCAAACTCCATAGCCTGATAATTGAGGCTCTTGATAACTGAACCGAGCCAGCATTGCTGGTTCACTCTCTCCCATCACTGTACACCATGTATATGCCAATACCTTTGGCCAGACAGGCTTCCCTACCACCATGCCCCACCCACACGCACACAACACCCTCTTTCTATATCCGTACAATGCGTCCTGCTATGGTTTCTACCAGAGTGTTCTCTCCATCAAAGTCCTTCCCACAGGAGACATAGTAGAATCATCTCTGATCAACTCAACCCTTTAGCACTATCATAGTATTTTATATATTATAGTCCTTCATCAGGAGGGGTACACTCAGTGAAATCCAAACTCCCAGTCCAGTTCAAAGTCTGGAAGGACTGATGAATCAGCCTCAGTTCAAGGTTGCTTTCTTGTCAGATGACTTACAATCAGGCAGCCAAGCAGTGCCAGGGAATGTACACAAGATTAGGAAGCCAGTGAGTGGACGTAGCTCCCCATTATCTCCCTTGCCCCTCATGAAGTAATGTTCCTAATTGGTTGGTCAACTCAGACCTGTGAGGCTAAGAAATCTACCACACCTGAGGAGGCCAGAACTCCAGGCTCAGTGCCGACCGCTTGGCCAGGGGAGGGACCCATCAGCACTCTGTCAGGGTCTATCTTTCATCATGTAAGGAATATTTTGCTTCAGGAAAATTATATTCCACTTTCTATTTTTGGCTAGGACCTATGGACAAAATCTTAGCACATGCTTTTTTCTAATTACAGGAAGATTTATGTATATTTTTTAGACATTGTAATACAGTGGCTAACAGCATAGGTTCTAGAGTCATGCTGCCAGAATTGAAATCTCCACTCCACTCACAAGTGATGTGATCTTGAAACACTTCAATTTCCTCATCTATACAATGGGAACAATAAAGGTATCCATGCTCTTTGGTTGTTGTGAGGATTACAGCCAGTGTTTGTAGTTACTTGATGTTGTTTGTCAAATTTAAATAATTTTTGAGGGCGAAGAGTCTGTTTTATTCACATTTTTCATTGTCATCATTAAAACTTGCTATGTGCACAGTAAATATTTGAAAAATGAATGTCTAAATTAATTGGTTTCAGTGTTTTAAGGCTCCAGAAATAAAAGCAATGAATGACATGAGGCAGCAGTAGAAATTTATAACAAATGAACTTATCTGAAACAGAAAAGCATTCGTCCTGTGAAAAGGCAGCAGCTCCGCAAAAACTGGTAAAAATGCACATTTCACAGCCTCCATGGAGAGCAATGTGGCAAAGTTATCAAAAGTTCTTTAAAATAAATCATGGCCTGACCAGGTGGTGGCACAGTAGACAGAGCGTTGGACTAGGATGCAGAAGACCCAGGTTCAAGACCCCGAGGTCACCAGCTTGGGCGCAGGTTCATCTGGCTTGAGCAAAAAGCTCACTGGCTTGGACCCAAGGTCGCTGGCTCCAGCAAGGGGTTTACTCAGTTTGCTGAAGGCCCATGGTCAAGGCTCATATGAGAAAGCAATCAATGAACAACTAAGGTGTCACAACAAAAAACTGATGATTGATGCTTCTCATCTCTCTCCGTTCCTGTCTGTCTGTCCCTATCTATCCCTCTGTCTGACTCTCTCTCTCTGTCCCTATAAAAAAGAAAAAGTAATGGATTTTGACCAAGTAATTCTAATCTATAAATTCTAAGAAAGTGACACAAAGAATGTTATAGGATAAAATGGAAACAACATAAATATCCATCAATAAGGATTAATTAAATAAATTTTAAAAGTGAGAGAAAGGGAGATAAAATTCCACATGCACCCCAACTGGGATCCACTCAGCAATCCCCTTCTGGAGCCGATGCTCAAACCCACCAAGCTATTCTCAACACCTGAAGCCAATGCTCAGACTAACCGAGGTATCCTCAGTGCCTGGGGCCAATGCTCGAAACAATCAAACCACTGGCTACAAAAGGAAAGAGAGAAAAAAGGGGGAGAGGGAAGAAGAGGAGAAGCAGATGGTAACTTCTCCTGTGTGCTGTGACTGGGAATTAAACTCAGGACATCCACACACTGGGCTGACACTCTATCAACTGAGCCAATCAGCCAAGGCCTAAAAATATTTTAATAATGAAAAGATAAACCTTTATTTTGACTGAGAAAATGGCATTATATATTAAATGAAAACTAAAGGATAACATTATGAAGAATATAAAACTTTGTTTTAAAATAATAATAAAAATATTTAATATCTTGTTTGTATGTTAGAAAATAAGCCTGGTGAAAAATAAATAAAATATTCCTTGTTGCCTATTATTAAAAATATAATCACATTTTCTTTATATTTTCACAATGATTGAAATAAATGTGAACTTTCTTTTTGGAAAAGCAATCATCTTGAAACTTCAGTTTTTACAAACACTAGGGCAATGGCCCGTGGGTCCCAGCATGTTCACACATCCATCAAGACTGTCAGCGGCCTGTCTTTGGATGTGTAGGCAGTCGGTGGTGTTGTGGAAGCAAGGAGCCAAGAAGCAGTCTGATTCTAATCCCGTTTCTGTTATT
Organism: Rhynchonycteris naso; assembly: GCA_037038555.1. Classification (NCBI taxonomy): domain Eukaryota; kingdom Metazoa; phylum Chordata; class Mammalia; order Chiroptera; family Emballonuridae; genus Rhynchonycteris; species Rhynchonycteris naso. Next base: position 107,501,756 of record CM072996.1, on the reverse strand, counting down.
AACTTCTTGTGTGGCCTTGGGCAAGTTCCTGTAATTATAAAGAAACCTATGGATATTCATATAAGTATTGTTCTGTTATGTGGGTAAGTTTATTTCACGTGTAAGCGGCTATAATCGGGAGTCTTCAAATGCTAAAATGAATAGCCCTAATCAACCTAATTATAAGAAGCATATGAGAATTAAAGACCCATAGTCACATGGGCATACACACACACACACACACACACACACACACACACACACACACACACACCACATACACACAGCCAAGACTAGAGGAAGTCAAGAGAGACATGGAGTACATGAAATGTAAGGAGGCACTCACACTCAGGCTCATGCAAATATCTGATTTTAATCTGATTTCTATTCCCCAAAATGCCAAGTACTTGATCTTAACACAACCCTGAGTGCCTCCTTATATTTTGCACCGTACATGCCTCTTACTTTCGTTCCTGGCATGTGTGTAAGTGTGCGCACACACTCATGCACTGTTTAGCAGCAGTCAGGACAAGGGGTGACAGATAGTTCTCTAGAATTATTGTCAATGCTATAATGTTTCCTTATCAAATATGTAGAAATGACTTAATAGCACATAGAAAGAAGCAACTGCTCTGTCGCTCTGTCTTCTGACAGGTGATTGGGAATAATAGAAAATCTCTCTTTACTCAGACACGATTTTTTTCTTTTATACTTCTGCATTTATTTCACTTGTTTCTCCATGGGCATTGTTGCCTTCTTAGCATCACCCCAGATTTCCTACATTAGAGTGCACAGAATCTATATAGCAAATTCCTATCCAATGGCCGGTAAAATCTTCCCAGTATCTTCTTACTGCAAGTGTCAAGCCTCACGTATTTGTGGAGTACCTGTTGGCCTCTGTCTACTTCAGCTTACTGCTTCCTGATGTTTACATTTAGATTTGGTATCAAACTCTGGCATTTAAACTTGATATTGACCTGGCATACACTAAGGATACTTCTTGCAATTATTGCCCCAGAGTTCTTATATCTGTGACCTGAAGGTGCTAACTCTCCATGCCCAGAGTTGCCCATTTTACTCCAATTAGCCAAAAAGAGTTGCTGCAGAAATTTTGAGGATGAGATAGCAATTAACATGACCATTTTGTGGCATATTGGCCACCAGCAAGTGCTTCAGTGACAAAGCAACGTGACTCCCAGTAAAAATCTTCTTTTGTAAAATATTCTTTTTGAATTTTGGTTTTGAAAACAAAACAGTCTAGCCTTACTAAATTAGGTTTTTACTCTCTGAAGGAATATCATATAAACTAAATGTGCAAGATAAGTCACCCAAACACTCATTTGTTCCCATGAGTTAAAGTAGGTCATTCTGACATATATAGATCAAAATTTAGATTCATATTGCCATTTCAGGCCTATTTTTTTTTAAATAAGAAATTTCCAAGGCACCATATTGGAAGAAATTTTATTCAGTGCTGAAAGCAGTTAGTTATGTTCTCATAGAATTATATAGTGAAAAGTTACCTCTTAAAATATGAATACTAATTATAAATGTTGCAAGCAAAGAGAAAGGGTTCCTGGCATGGAAATCTGAAAACCTGTGTCTAGCCCAAGGTTTCCCGATAGCTGTATGACCTCAGATGGGAAGCTACCTTGCTCTGGGTTTGGGAAATGTGTGTTTAAACTGAGAGAGAGAGGAAAACATAAACTGTAAGATCCCATTACTTTAACATGCCTTGTTTCTAAATTATTAACTAATAGATATTTGCAAAAAGTATAACAATACAGTAGAAGTAATTACAAATTACTGCCCAGTCATTGCCATTAATATACAAAGCCATTCTGTTGTACCATTTACCTAATTCACATAACTACCCATCAATTAAAGTCTCACAAAATATGACTTCTACACAGCTCTTCTCAATTTGTTCATCATGGCCTAAATGGAGTAAATGAAACAATATTTTATGAATCATGAAAGGACATCTGTGAAAATATTACTCTTTATAACAAGTTATGTTTGCAAAGACAGCTGTTTTCAGTTGGTATTGCTTGTATTTTATGAGTAATGCTTTAAGTACTTTTATTCATTTTAATAAGAACTTTACGTAATCCAATATTTTTTCTTTGCTAACAGATAAGGAGGCTAAAGTAAAGGCTGACGGTTATTTCGGTTATACAATATTCTGATCAGTAGTGTGGGCAAAAGATAAACTGACGCTTATATGCTTCTGATAAATATTCTCTCAATTTGGTAACCACAACTACTCTGCTCCACCCCCACAGCATCTGTTACCACCCTCACGTCTATAGGATAGAGGCCAAAACTTCCTACAAATACAGGGAGAATGTAGGAGTAGGAAGAGTTCAATAATATATTGGAAAAAACTGTTATCACAGATTGTCAGTATTATTAGATAGTTGCATTAGTCTAGGTTCTCCAGAGAAATAGAACCAATAGGACACACACACACACACACACACACACACACACACACAATTTATTAAAAGGGAGTAATTTGCCTGACCTGTGGTAGCACAGTGGATAAAGCGTCAACCTGGAATACTGAGGTTGCCGGTTTGAAACCCTGGGCTTGCCTGGTCAAGGCACATATGAGAAGCAACTACTATGAGTTGATGCTTCCCACTTCTTCACCCTCTTTCTCTTTCTCTCTTTCTCCTTTCTAAAAATCAATCAATAAATAAAAGAATCTAAAAGGGGTTGACTCACACACAGTTATGGGGGCTAAGAAGTTCTAAGATCTGTAGTCAGCTAGCTGGAGACCCAGAAGAAACAATGGTTCCAGTATGAGTCTGAAAGTCTGTGAACCAGGAGCACCAGTGGTGTATATGCCAGTTCAAATTCAAGTCCTGAAGTGGGAGAAGACCAATGTCTCAGCGTAAGGACAGATAAACAGAGAGCAAACTTTTCCTTACTCAGCCTTTCGATTCTATTCAGAACTTCAACAGATTAAAGTCCCACCCACATTAAGCAGGGCAATCTGCTTTACTGAATCAATTCAAATGTTAATCTCACCCAAGAGCACCCTCACAGACACAGTCAGAATAATATCTGGGCACCCATGGCCCAATCAAATTGACAAATAAAAGTAACCATCATAGTGGGCCTTAAAATTGCAGAATTCAACTCTATCCGTTTAAAGCTAAGAGAGCTGTATTCCAGCCTGACCAGGCAGTGGCACAGTGGATACAGCATTGACCAGGGATGTTGAAGATCCAGGTTCAAAACCCCGGGGTTGCTGGCTTGAGTGCAGGACCATCCAACTTGAGCGCAGGCTTATCCTACTTGAGTGCAGGCTCATCCAACTTGGGCACAGGGTCACCAGCTTGAGCATGGGATCATAGCCATGACCCATAGTCCCTGGCTTGGGCCCCAAAATCACTGACTTGAGCCCAAAGGTCACTGGCTTTATGCCCAAGGTTGCTGGCTTGAGCCCAAGGTCTCTGGTTTGGGAAAGGGGTCACTAGCTCAGCTGAAACCCTCTGGCAAAAGCATGTATGAAAAAGCAATCAATGAACAACTAAAGGGTGTCAACTATGAGTTAATGCTTCTTATTTCTCATCCTTCCTGTCTGTCTGTCCTTGTCTGGATGGATGGCTGTCTGTTTCTCTCCCACACATGTGTACCCGCACTAAAGGAAATAAAAGAGAAAGCTGTATTCCAGAAATATAAAGTGACTGCCTAACTCATACAATTAGTGGGAGATCCAAGATCAAATCTAAATCTTTATATTTTATGATATTTGTTATATTATTACATTTTTATTTAACTCTGACTCTATATGCCAGAGTAATTCTTTTTAAAAAAATTGCTATTAAAACTAATTCAAATATGATTTACATATTACTGAATCCTATTTGTGTATGTGTGTATAGAAGTGTAAAATGTTCGTGACCTAATAGGCATGTATCTTGAGAAAATCATTAATACTCTTGGTCCTCAGCTTTCTCCTTAGTAAATGAGAATAATAATTGTACCTACCTCATGAGTTTGTTGCAGAGATTAGTTAGGTCAGCGTATTAAGGGAAAGCACTTAGAGTGAATGGAAAATAAAATGCTACCTAAGTATTAACTCATTATTATTATTGATATAAAACTTTATAAGTTTCTTCTTATTCTTCCCCTTAGCTCCATCCTCTCCTGCTGTAATCACTGGCCAAGTGTGTCAGTTGGTACCTGTCTGTCTTCAATACTGTATCTCATTCTATAAGTGCTCAGGGATTTCATAATTAAGCTCTACAACACAGCACAGAGAAGAGAATACAGTATCTGCAATGTAACGGGCAAGGGGCAAAAGGGTTTAGACAAATTGGGAAAGCTAGGCAGGGTCCAGATTATACACCCCAGATACTTTATTATTACTGTTGTTCTTAGGTTTGGGGTTTTTGCTTTAGCAAAACAGCCCAACCAGTGTGTGCATCCACATTCGCTAGAGTCTTAGGCTGTGCCGTCCAGCAGCACATTCCAATGTGGGCGTCATGTTCACAGATGCTTGTTGTACCACCTGGTAGACAGGGAGCTGGACTTCAGAGAGATCAAAACTCTCTATGCTGTCCTGTATTTTATTCATATTGTTGTGACCATTGCCTTTTCTGAAGTTTCTGTAACAATGTTATTTACAAAGAGCTGTGGATTCAAACTACTGGGAGAGCCACTCTGCAGCTCCTGAGATTATACCCATGACCAGTCCTGCTATGTGACAAAATGCTGGTGACGTGATTATTTTCGGTGCTGTGAATTTACATACCAGGGATTGGACTGAGCTTATTTTATGAAAATCCCCTTTTCTTTAGAATCCTTTTCACATCAAAGATTTGAAATGCTTTGATATGTCTCATCAGAAGGATATTTCTTGATATTTATTTCTCAGAAAGAGTTGACTTTTGTTACTAAGACAAACTTCAATATAACAAATGAAACATACATTTCCATGTGAACATATATGCCCATGGTGTGAAAAATCAGTGCTCTAATATCTCCAATGACAAAGATTAAATATAAATATTTCATCTGGACATTATTCACTGTAAGAAGTACATATAAGCTTCTCCCATGTTCTCGCTGAAACATCATTTTGCTGAAATATAATTTATAAGGTAAACATTTAAGTTAGAGAGAATAAATATGTGCCAGACCTCAATCAGTATCTTTAAGTTGTGATAAGAAATTAAGAACAGCATACCCAAACAGTTATAAAATAATACATAATGTGGTGTTATGTCTGGATTTGAGTGTGTTCTATTTAATATAGGAACATATAACATAGATGTGATATACATATGTATACACATACTTAACACATATAGGCAGACTTGGCTCACGTGGCTAAATGGTGCACTTTGGTCTATAGTTACCTTGCAGTGTTCTTTGAAGTAAAGATTAATGTGCAAGCAGTAGTCAAGGAAGTAAATGGACCTTAGACTCCTCTTCCCCTGAAGATTAGGTGCTCTGGAAAAGGTATTCATGATGCCCCTTGTACTTCCTCTACCAGGGCTCTTAGACAATTGCTTTTATTTTCTGTTTATTTGCACTCTTTTTTATTTTCTGTTTGCTTCCATTTGTATGTTCAACAAAAATTTATTTAACACTTACTTATGTGCCAGGAACTGTGATGGGCACTGGGATGAATGAGACCAATATGGCTTACTCCTCAAATTGCTAATATTCAGGCAAATTGTGCTGAGAGCCAGAGATTGTGCTGAGGGAGGGAATGCAGTACTTCTTTAGGGTAAGATGGTTAGAGTGACCTCCATGAGAATGGACACATGAGTCAATATGAAGTATGAGAGTAAAGCATAATTTTATGGTTTAGAAGAACAACATTACGAACAGAAAGAACAGCCAGTAGTTGAACTTTGACAGTGGAGATATCAAACGGCAAGACCTTTTGTGTATTTAGAGGCAGAACTGAGAGAGAGTGGGTGGTGTAGATGAAGGAAAGAAAAGATTCACAGGTGCTTCCCAGATTATTTTGTGCAATTGAATGGTTAGTGGTTCCATTTACTGAAATCAGATTGTAGAAGAATAATAGGCTTAAGAATAATCCGAGTTTCACCTAACCTGTGGTGGCACAGTGGGTCAAGTGTTGACCTGGAATGCTGAGGTTACCGATTTGAAACCCCAGGCTTGCCTGGTCAAGGCACATATGGGAATTGATGCTTCCTGCTCCTCCCCCTTCACTCTCTCTCTCTTCCATCTCTAAAACCATGAATAATTTTTAAATTCATTTTAGAGAAGAGAGAGAAAGAGAGAGAGAGAGAGAGAGAGAGAGAGAAGGTGTGGGGAGGAGCAGGAAGCATCAACTCCCACATGTGCTTTGACCCGGAAAGCTCAGGGTTTTGAACTGGTGACCTCAGTGTTCCAGGTTGACGATTGATCCACTGTGCCACCACAGGTCAGACCATGAATAAATTTAAAAAAAGAATAATCAGAATCTCAAGATGAAGAGATCAGATAGCATATATATATATATATATATATATATATGCTATCTGATCTCTTCATATATGAGTCTATGAAACTCAGACAATCAGACAAAGACCTGGGCTGGAGATACACATTCGGGAAACATCAACCTACTAAGAGTGTATAAAGCCTGGGACTGGATAACTATTTCCAGTGAAAGAGTATAGGTAGAAAATACACAGTATCTAGGAAGGTATTCTAATGTAAGATGGTACATTTTCATTTTCCTTGAGAAAAGCCAGGGGAATATGATGCCACAAAAGCCAAGAGAAAAAGATTTCAAGAAGGAAAGAGTAATTAAATGTACCAAACAGTTGCTGAGAATTAGATGATAGCACACAAGTGTCACCTGGCAACCTGAAGGCCGATCTTGATGAGATTGGTTTCTTTCAGTTGTTGGGGTCAGTGTCAGATGAGAGTGATTGAAGAATAAAACAGAGATAAGGACAAGGCAGAGACTGTGGATAATTTGCTTAAAAATTCTTCATGTGATGGGGAACAACAAAATGGACACTCTGTAGAGAGAGACATTGACTCTATGAAGGTTTAATTTTCAACATGGCTTATGCATATTTGATGCTTATGGGAATAATCTTGTACTGAGGAAGAAACTGGTGATGCAGAAGACAGAAAAGAAAGAAAAACATTTTTTCAGATTTTATTTATTAATTTTAGAGGTGGGGGGCAGAAAGCACCAATTCGTAGTTGCTTATTGCATGTGCCTTGACCAGGCAAGCCTGGGGTTTTGAACTAATGACCTCAGGAGGAAGAAAAACTTTGAGACTATGTCAGGGAATGGGAGCATAAGTGGAGGGATTTGCCTTTGATAAGAACAAAAAAGAGCCTGACCAATAGGTGGCGCAGTGGATAGAGCGTTGAACTGGGACACGGAGGACCCAGGTTCAAAACCCCAAGGTTGCCGGCTTGAGCGTGGGCTCATCTGGTTTGAGCAAGGCTCACCAGCTTGAGCCCAAAGGTCACTTGCTTGAACTCCAAGGTTGCTGGTTTTAGCCCAAGGTCGCTGGCTCGATCAAGGGGTCACTTGCTCTGCTGTAGCTTCCTGGTTAGGGCACATATGAGAAAGCAATCAATGAACAACTAAGATGCCGTGAGGAAGAATTGATGCTTCTCATCTCTCTCCCTTCCTGTCTGTCTGTCGCAATCACTCTCTCAGTCTCTCTCTCTGTCACCAAAAAAAAAAAAAAAAAAAAAAAAAGCAAGAAAGAACTGTGGAGACAAAGATGGTGTCTTAATAACCATTGCATGGCCATTGTATACTGTGTATGGTATATATTAAAAGCTCAATAGATATTTGTTGAGTGAACCAGGTAGACATCCACTTCAAGCCAGTGAAACAGAACAAGCATCGGGCCCAAAGAAAAAGTGAAGAGCAGGGAAGAGCAAAGAGATGAACAAGATGTATTCATACCCCTTTTTTGTTATTGCATATTTTATATGTTCTTTATCATCCTGATCAGACAATTTAGTTAAATTTTTTAAATTGAACTGAATTTTTTAAAATGTGAAGACACAACCCATGTGGCATTTAATTAATTTACTTGTTAGTTTACTTAGTGTTCATTGCAATTCCCTAACAATGTAAATTCTCAGTTGGTAGAGAATTCTTCTAGTTTTGTTTTCCACCTTGTGTTCTCCACTTGAATTTTCCACTGTGGTCATTCATTTTCTTATCAATGGCAGGAGTCTAATAAATTTGTTTTCATGATTATTTTGAGCGCTGTAAAACTAATGATTATATTAAACCAAAACACATGTTTATAAATCACATCTCTATTTTGCCTCAAAGGAGTGAATTGGTACTCAGTAAGATCTAACTTACAGTCACAGAGATAATGTTTGTGTACAAGTCAAGAAGAACTGTAATGTGAAAAACAGTCTGTATACTGTGGTGAGGTTCACATAAACTCACTTTTATTGTGCCTATGTCAGGATGTTCAGGTAAAATGGAAGATGGATTATGTTATAAAAAATATATTGAATACATTTTGAACATCTATGACATGATACCATATTTTTTAAGATTTGTTATTTAGCAATTTTCTACCTCAAAATACATGACAGCCAGCAATACTCAAAAATTGAACCCCATAAAGAGAGTACAACAGCTAAGATACATTTGATAGCCAAAAATATTTAAGATATTTTTCTTTTATAACAAGAATTATTCTACTGATGTTAATAAATCATGAAACTTTGTCACTGTGTTTGGAGTACTATGAAATAATACATTTTTAGGTTCTCATATATTTCTTTAGTTTATACAAACAGAAATTATATATATATTCTAATAAGGTATATGAATAATAAGTGATGCTGCTATATTTTTACCATATGGTAATACAAAATTGAAAAATAATATACTCAGAATTCTAGAGAGTTAATAACAAATGTGGGCCCTGGCCAGTGGCTCAGTAGACAGAGCATCAGCTTGGCATATAGAAGTCTGGGTTCAATTTCCAGTCAAGGCACGCAGGAGAAGTGACCATCTGTTTCATTCCCCTCTGTTTCCTCCTCCTCTCCCTCTTCACCTCCCTCAGGCAGTGACTGAACTGGTTTGAGTGTGGGTCCAGGCACTGAGGATACCTCCATTGGAGCATATCAGCTTCAGGTGTTAAAAATAGCTCAATACTTGAGTATTGGCCCTAGACAGGGTTGCCCTGTGGGTCCAGGTCGGGGTGCATGTGCGAGTCTGCCTCACACTCTCCCCTCCTCTCACCTAAAAAAATAACTTGAATTTATTTATACATATTCAATGAATGAGAATTTATTATTTTATTCTAGAGTTACTGTGAAGTTTTTATCCTTTGATAAAATGATAGAAAGGAAGACGTCAAAGATTGATGTCATTTCTCATTATTCTTTTCTGAAGCTATTTTAACATCCTTATTATTTACTTGGTCTTTCTTGAGACTTTGAGTGATGCTTTATAATAGCCATCATATTTTGAAAAAAATTATAACCTAAGACATAAGCCAGTTAATATAATTTAAACAGGGAGTGCAACAAAGAATCCCTAAGAAAGAGTTACCTAAAACTGAGACCTGAATGATGAGAAAAAGTGGGGCAGTTGAGAAGTGACAAAGAGAATAGTATGTTGGCGTATATGGCAGTCCCGAAGTTGAAGGAAACATGTATTGCCCTAGCCATCACAGCGTGGAGATAAGACTGGCACCATACCAGGTTACTAGCAATTTCCCTGCCTCCTACCTCCCCACACATGAAGCAATGACCATCACCAGATCTCCAGCTTTCTTCAATTCTTCCACCCTGATATTTCCAAGAAGCTCTAGAAGACATCCACTTTATCATAAGCACAGTTTTTTTTGTTTTGTTTAGTTTTGCCAGACATGTAGGAGAGAAGTCTCCTAGCCTTGCTTCTGGGAATCTCCTGGTCTGGGGTAACCTGTGCCTCACAATTTCCTTAGCTGTTGGCTGTGTTGATAACCGCTGGTGTTTGTATCGAAGTTTCCAGGTTTGATGCTGCTGCCATTGGTTCCTTCATCGATGACACTGTTCTCTGATAGCTGCCAAGTCTCCTCATTGAGGACCCATGTGTCCTGTTAATTGCGATCCCTCGGTGGGCCCCAGCACTCTGTTCGGTATAGCACCAAAGGAAGGGAATTCCTCTCTCGCCTTTCTCTGTCATGTGTGTAGGTTCCTTGGTTATCTATGTGCCCAAAATGATATTTCCTTTTGTCTTGTTTTTCATTTCAGGCTTGATTTCCCCAGAGTTCTGGTGCAATTCTAGACCTGCCTCCCTCTTTTCTCCTCTTCCCTTACACTTGAGTTCATTGGAATTACATCCCTCTTTTGAGATTCAACCTTCATGCCTCTTAGCACAAGTTTCTTCTTGAAAAGCTCCATAGTCATAGAAATAGACACATAGTGATGTCCAGCTTCTAGCTCTTCTAGTTATGCTAGATTTCCTGAATCCCCAGGTGGACACACTATTATTTTAAGTCATGGTCATTCTTATATTAGTTCTGTATTTTTGGCAGCTAAGTTCCTCAACAAACATCTTCTGTAAGATTTTTAAAATAATGTGATTACATGTGGATTTTAAAAATTGCATGTCTGATTCTAGAATCTCCATCTGATGCCTATAATGTGATCTGGAAACAACATATCTGGCTGAACTAGGTACTCTCATCTCCCTTATCCCTTCAAACACTGTAAATAGGTAATTAATAAGGAAAGATAATTATCTTGTGACATATTATATGAGTTAGCATGTGCACAAAATTCAGTGTAAATTTTGATCTAAATAATATATATGACAGAGAAGTTCATCAAGAGACAAAGCATCATTTTCCGTACTAAGCAGAAGGGTCTAGCCAGGCATGGCCAACATATGGCCCGTGGGCCAGATCCCACTCATGTAATGAGTTTATGAGGCCTGTGATTAAATTTTTAATATTCTCTACATGACGCACTGGGAAATAAAATAAGTGGTACTTTTAAATTATTATATATAAACTATGATATCTTCAGTAATCTTCAGCTCAACTTATATTTGTGAACAAACTTTTTCTTTAATGAATCTAAATAAAAGTACAATATCAATATTGACTGATTTACATTTGGAGGCCATGTTAACAATAGCTACTACAAGTATAGAGCCAGATATTAAAAAATAGTAGGCAATGCAAAGCGCCTCAACACATCACATTAGGTTTTTTGTTAATTTATTGTACTAAATTACTTACATTTATTCATAAACAAATTACATAATAAAATTTTGTTTACTTAAACATATCATTTTTGTATTTAACATTTTTTAATTTTAATATTTTATCCGGCCCATGAAAAATGATTTCTTTCTAATCTGACCCGGGGGCAGAAATTGTTGGCCACGCCTGGTCTAGCCTTTGCTACAGCTGCACTACATGACAGGACACCTGATTTTACAGTAAGGAAACCTGGTTATGAGTCTTGGTTCTACCACATTTTGGTTGTCATATTGAATTTTAGTTTCCTTATTTGTAAAATAGAAGCAGAAATATATTCTCAGCTTAATAATGATAAGATAATGAATGGCAACATTTATTAAATGTTTACTAGGTTCCAGACCACATGCTAAACAGCCTAGAAGGTTGATCTCAGTTAGTGCTCTCAACAGCCTTCCAAGGTAAGTACAAGAAACGAACCCTGAACACAAAACCTCCACACAGATGTTTATAACAACTTCATTTATAATAGCCAAAACTTGGAAGTAACCAGAGTATCCTTCAGTAGGTGACTGACTAAATAAATTTTGGTTCATCCAGACAACAAACTATATATATTATTCAATGCGAAAAAGAAATGAGCTCTCAAGCCATGAAAAGACATGGAAGAAACTTAAATTCATATTATTAAGTGAAAGAAACCAATCTGAAAAAGCTACATACTTTGTGGTTCAGCTCTAGGACACCCTGGAAAAGGCAGCACTTTGGAGATAGTAAAAAGATCAGTGATTGACAGGAGTTAGGGAGAAGGGAAAGATGAATAGATGGGAAATACTTTATGATACTATAATGGTAGATAAATGTCATTATACATTTGGTGAGCCCCATAGAATGTGCAACCCCAAGAGTGAATACTAATGTAAACTAAAGACTTTAGGTGATTATAATGGGTCAGCGTAGATTCTTCAATTATAACAAATATACCACACTGGCAGAGGATGTTGATAATGGGGAAGGCTATGCCTGTGTGTGAGCAAAAGGTATATGGGAAGTCTGTGTGCCTTCTACTCAATTTTGCTGTGAATCTAAAACAGCTCTTAAAAAAAATAAAAACTTAAAAAGAAATACTGGCCTTGATCGAGGTTAAGTAACTAGCTAGCCCAAAGTCATCTAGCTAGTAAGCGGAAGAGCTATACTTCAGACTCAGACCATCTTACTCTGAATTGTTGCACTTAACTGCCATACTATACTAAATGGGAGATAATGTCAAATGTACATGAGTGGTTTCAACTCTGAAATCACTGTGGTTATTTTCCTCTGAAATATGTGGTTGAAACCAATCATTTCTCAAGAACAGAAACTGCATTCTCTATAACTGTCAACTGGTATCATTTTCCTGATATACACAGTTATTTTATATTTTAAAAATCTATACGTCAGCCAGAGAAAAACAAATACCATATGATTTTACTTAATATGTGGAATAATGAACAAAATAAACTAACAAAGAAAATAGAAACAAACTCATAGATACTGAGAACAGACTCAAAGCTGTTGGAGGGAATGGAGGTTGGGGTGCTGGGTGAAAAAAGTGAAGACATTAGGTAAAGAAAAGAAAATTACAGACACAGACAACAGTGTGGGGAATTCAGGAGGGAAAAGGGAGTGGGGAGGTGGAGGTGGAGGAGGTCCAAGGGAGGACAGATGGTGATGGAAGGAGACCTGACTTCAGGTGGTGAACAGACAATGCAATATACTGATGATGTTGTATAGAATTGTACACATGAAACCTCTTTGATTTTATTAATCAATGTCATCCCAATAAATTCAATAAAAGAATTTTTTAAAAGAAGTCAAAATTTAATAAGACCAATTTCTGATTAAAAATCTATAACATTTTATTCAAAAACTATTACAATTGTTTTAATGTCTTTGTATAACTTTACAGATCTTACTATATTTATATGGTTATAAAGTATACATATTTTACATTATGTATGCCAAGTATACAGCTTTGCATTATGCTTATTTCACCTTATATATATATATATATTTATGCATCTTCTTTATTCATTCATTCAAAAGATATATTTTTTTCTTCTTTTCCAAGTAAGAGAAGGGGAGATAGAAAAACTAACTCCTGTATTCGCCCCAATCAGGATTGACCCAGCAACCCCCATATGGGGCCAATGCTCTGCCTATCTGAGGCCATGCTCGCAACTAGGCTATTTTCAGCACCTAAGGCAGAGGCTCCATGGAGCCATCCTTAGCTCCCGGGGTGATGCACTGGAACCAATCGAGCCATGGCTGCAGGAAGGGAAGAGAGAGAGAAAAAGAAAAGAGGGAGGGAAGGAGTGAAGAAGCAGATGGTTGCTTCTCCTGTGTGCCCTGATGGGGAATCAAACCCAGGACATCCTCAACCTGGACCCAATACTCTACCACTGAGCCAACCAGCCTGGGCCCAAAATAAATTTATGGAGCTTCTTCCATATGCCAATCATTGTCTTAGATTCTGTGGACCATCATAAGCTAAATCGGCAATATCTCTGCTACGTTGAATATAGCTTCTAGTAGGGAGAATTACATATCGATGATGAAAAATGTTGAGAGGAAAAAAATACAGTAGGGTAAGGAAGCAGACAGTGACAGACAAGGTGATATTTGAAAATAGTCTGATTACGAAAAGCACCTCTGAGAAGATAGTGTTAGTGTCAGAGTAGAGAGAACTGAGTAGAATGAAGATGTGAGCCCTCCAGACAGTTCAGATAGAGAGGGTTCCTAACAGTGAGACATCAATGCAAAGGCTGGAGGGCGGAGGATGCTTGGTGTGCTGGAGCAGCAAGGACCAGCATAGAGAGAGTAAAATAAAGGGAAGAGTGATAAAAGATGGTGACTGAGGGTGGATAGGGATGAGGAAGGAAATGTTGTGAGGGAGATCAAGTAGGGCTTCTGAAGGATTTTTAAGAGAATACTAATGTGATCTAACTTGTGTTTTAAAACTTAGCTTTGTGAAAAATATATGCTAGAGGAGGCAGAGTAAAAGAAGAGAGGAGACTGTCACTGTAGCCCCAGGGAGATGTGATAGGCATTCGGGCAGTAATGGTGGAAGTGGTGAGAAGCAGTCTTCTGAACATTATTCAGAGGTGGAGCTAATTGGCTTTACCAGTTGTGGGCATGAAAGAAAGAAAGGAAGCAAAAATGACACCTGAGCACACAGAATATTGAAGTAGGGAGAGGAAGAAAATTGAAGGGGTAAGAGGTTTGAGGTGGAACTGGGTAGAGCAGGAATCAGGAATGGAGTGTAGACAAGATCGAGCTAGCCATCTAAATGGCTGTGTCAACTATGCAACTGAATACTTGAGTTTTGAGTTCTGAGAGTGAGGTCCTAATACATTTGAGACTGTAATTCAGAAAAAATAAAGAGACAAAGAACTGAGGACAGGACCCCGACTGTAGAGAGGTCGGGAGGATAAAGGTAAATAAGCAGAGGAGACTCGAAAAGGACTAGCCCAGGAGTGAAAACCGAGAAGGCGTGGCATCCTGCAAGCCTGGTGAAGAAAGAATGTCAGGGAGAAGGGTGGAATCATCAGTGTCAAAGGCTGCTCAGAAGTCAAGCAAGATGAAAACAGAGAAGTGGCCACTGGATGATGCATTCTTGGTTTAGTATAACAGGAGCCAGTACAGGAAAAAGGGGAGGTGGAATAGAGGAGCTGGAAACAATGAATATGGACAACTTTGAGACCTTTGTTTGAAAGGAAAGTAACAAAAATCACTAGACAAGAAAAGTCTTTGGGCCTGACCAGGCAGTAGCGCAGTGGATAGAGCATCGGGCTGGGATGCGGAGGACCTAGGTTCTAGACCCCGAGGTCGCCAGCTTGAGTGAAGGCTCATCTGGTTTGAGCAAAAGCTCGCCAGCTTGGACCCAAGGTCGCTGGCTCCAGCAAGGGGTGGCTCGGTCTGCTGAAGGCCCACGATCAAGGCATATGTGAGAAAGCAATCAATGAACAACTACAGTGTCACAACGAAAAGCTGATGATTGATGCTTCTCATCTCTCTTCGTTCCTGTCTCTCTGTCCCTATCTATCCCCCTCTCTGACTCTCTCTCCCTTCTCTGTAAGAAAAAAAAAGAAAGAAAAGTCTTTGGTTGGTTTGCTTTTATTTATTTATTTTAATTTGTATAGGTGGGAGAAGGGGAGATAGTGAGACAGATTTCCACATGCCCCCCGACCAGGATCCACCTGGCAACCCTATCTGGGGCTGATGCTCAAATCAACTGAGCTATCCTCAGTACCTGAGGCTGATGAGCTCAGACCATCCAAGCAATCCTCAGTGTATGGGGCTGATGCTCAAACTAATCAAGCCACTGGCTGTGTGAGAGGAAGAGACAGAGGTGAGCGAGAGGGAGGAGGAGAAGCAGACCGTTTCTTTTCCTGTGTGCCCTGACCAGGAATTGAACCTGGATGTCCATATACCAGGCTGATGCTCTATCCACTGAGCCACTGGAATATCCACTGGGCCAACTTTTATCTTAATATGAAAAATGTTTCAGCACATTAAAGACATTAGAAAAACCCAATAGAGAGGGCAAATTAATGATGCAGGAAAGGGAGAATTAACGATAGTCACCTTCCCTTGATGTACCATAATTTACTTGTCCTTTTATACAGATGTCCATTTGAGTTGCTTCTGATTTTTTACCATGTTGCAAAGAAAATCTTTATATCTATATATTTTTTATTCACTGATATTTTTTCCTTAAGATAAATTTGCAGGTGGGGAATTACTGGGTTAAAGATCATGAATATTTTTAAGACTCTTGACAATGCTTTATTGCTTTAAAAAATCAATTTACCAGGCCACCAGTAATGCATAAATGATTAAGTTATGTTGTGGTCTTACTAGAGTTATAACATATATCTTGAGGTCATAGTTCATGGAATCCTTAAAGTGTTAGCTCTTCTTATTCTAATGAACTATTAGCTCCTTAAAGACAGAGATTATGTGTAATTATCTTTATTCCCTGGTATTCTTTCAGACCAAATATTTTACTGCTAATAGTATTTACAACAAGCATTTTATCTGAAATTCCTCTTTGTTAAATCATAATAGTGAGCATATCCTGTACTGGGGAAAATCATCAATTATGGAATCAGACCAGCTTGTATTTGAATCCCAGATTCATTACTTGGGCTTTGCTGAAAATACTTTCATTTTCTACCAATACAAAGATGAATCATAATCCCTGCTTTCTAAATCATGGTGAGCACTGAAATATCTGTTAAGTCTCTAGCACAGAATAGAAATATTTGGGAGGAAATAGTGAAACTTTTAGAAGAACTTTATATTTATCATTAAAATACCTTGTGAACATAGCATTTTTTAAAGACAGAAAGAAAAAAACGTATGAAATATACCTTGTCTATAGCCCATGTAATTCTCATTTTGCAATTTTGCTAATTACCATGAA
Organism: Rhynchonycteris naso; assembly: GCA_037038555.1. Lineage (NCBI taxonomy): Eukaryota > Metazoa > Chordata > Mammalia > Chiroptera > Emballonuridae > Rhynchonycteris > Rhynchonycteris naso. The sequence goes on along the minus strand of CM072996.1, from coordinate 107,485,136 downwards.
AAAATCCCTATGAATTTAAATTCTAGTAAAGTATCGAAACAACAAGCACCTGGGCTATCTCTTGGGAATGCCCAAGCTGCGACAGTAGACCAGGAATCAGCAGTGTCTCTAGAAATAGTACCAGGCACTTACCCCCAGGTGACTAAGTGAGCTTTCATCTCAGCACTCAAGCTTAGAAAGCTTTCTGATTAGTCAGTCCAGCGTGCTATGGTGAGGAAATAACACAAAGAAGAGTACAAATGGAAGTCAAACCCATCACAACATCCAGTCAGTTCCCAAACAGGTAAGAGAGAATCTTTTATGACATTGGCTTTGCGAGGTTAGGAGGAGATTTATGTCTTGATCTGTTCATGTGCGCATGTGTAAATGAGTCAGCAGAGAAGCTTTGTGATATCCAGGGAAATGTTTTTAGCCTTTCAAAGTTCGAAATTAAAAGAAAACGCTATGCAATTAATTCAAAACCTCTAAATAGTCAAGAGCCTACCATGATTCTAAGAAGTTTCTCATATAATTTGTGTCTGTCCTTAGAGAATGAAGTTACAAATATGTCCACTTGAACAGAAATAAAATTTTTCATAAAATATATTGGGTGGAGCAGTTATCTCCTTTGTTTTGTTTAGTCTGCTTTCCACATTGACACTGGGAAACAGATGACCGCTTGTATTTATGATAACTAGCAAGGGAAAGGAGGTTACCATGGGCTAAGTCACTATATCTAGACATTTTTATTATGGCATCTTGAGGACCCTGCCTTTGTATACAGACTTTACTGAAAGACTAGTCAGTATCTTCCATTATAATCGGATGTGGGGGACCAATAAATTAAAGTTGGTGACACAAGACATCCCTGAACTAATTCCCAGCCAGGGATTTCAGCTATGTTGTTTTCCACCAGCAAACCAAAAACCTTATTATTAAAACTTGCTTTCCTTGTATGAATTATGGCTCTCATTAAGTATTATGTATTAATTCATTGATTAATCTGTACAGAAAGTTCTATCCTAAGGTGAAAACCCTCACAAAATGTTTAGTTCACTTAAGTTTATTTAAAAAAAATATATGTGGCCTGACCTGTGGTGGCGCAGTGGATAAAGCGTTGACCTGGGAACACTGAGGTCGCTGGTTCAAGACCCAGGACTTGTTTGGTCAAGGCGCATATGGGAGTTGATGCTTCCAGCTCCTCCCCCCTTTCTCTCTCTCTCTCTCTCTCTCACTCTGCGTCTCCTCTCTAAAAAATGAATAAAATAAAAAGAAGTTAAAAAAAAATATGTTGTTTCCCTTCTGTTCTAGGCATTGTGTAAAGTCCTGGGCATACAAAGATTAAAAATAAAATGTTAGTTTGTCTGTTAAAAATAATATAGTGGGTCTTGGCTGGTTAGCTAAGTGGTAGAGCATTGTCCCAGTGTGTGGAACTCCTGGGATTGATTCCCAGTCAGGACACACAGGAGAAGCAAAGCAACCATCTGTTTCTCCCCCCTCCCCAACTTTCTATCTCTCTCTCTCTTCCCCTCCTGCAGCCATGGCTCAAATGGTTCTAGCAAAGTTGGCCCCAGACACTAAGGATGGCTCCATGGCCTCGCTTCAGGTGCTAAAATAGCTTGGTTGCTGAGCAAAAGAGCAGTGGCCCCAGGTGGGCAGAGCATCACATAGAGGAGGCTTGCTGGGTGGATCTCAGTCGAGGTGCATGCAGGAGTCTGTCTCTTTGCCTCCTCACCTTTCACTATTAATAATGAAATAATAATAATAATAATATAGTGGTGCTGATAGGTGAAAAATGAACAGATTAACAAAACACTCATAGACACGGACAGCAACATGGTGATTACCAGAGGGGAAGGAGGGGGAGGGGAAGTGGAAGAGGGTAAAGGGGGATAAACAGTGATGGGAGGAGACTTGACTTGGGGTGGTGAACACACACTTCAATATACAAATGATATACTATAGAATTGTCTAAAATAAATAAAAATGAAAATAATATAGTAGTTCTGATTTTAGTACCAAGTTATAGAATTCTTATTTTACCTGTGGTCCATGATGATGAATAACAATGTCAAAAAATAATGCACCTGGTGTTTTCATCTATTTTAAAAATAAAGTTGGATTAATTTCCTGTCTGCTTCAGAAATGCTGCAGAAAACAGTAGTCAAGATGGCTCAAATATATCATTTAATTCAAGAAGTCGATTTGTATTTGCCACAAAACATAGGTCTGTCAGTTTTTGTCTTTTTAGCATGTCTCTAGTATGAAACATGAGCAAACAATAATGCCAAATGATACATTGGCAGTAATTTCATAGCAAGATTTTTGTGTCTAAAAGCAAAGTTTTTGACTAAAAAAGAAATAAAAGTTTTCAGTGATTTTCTTTTATTGTCCAACGGGCATATCCTTTATAATAGGGAGAATCTTAAGAAAGATGTGGTTTGTGAATTTTGTACCAAAGTATCTTCTACAGCTTCCACAGTCTTAAATCTATTTGTTTAAATTGCCAGTATCAATTACTCAGTTGATAATTGATGCTGGATTGTGTCTTATGAAATTAGCCATTTCTATTATTAGCTGTAGCAGGAAGAAAAAGCTATACATAGTCTCCTTTGTTTCTTTGGTTTTCTGATCAATCCATGTACTTCTATCTAACAATAGAATAATTAGACCAAAGATGTCGCAATCCTAACACTATTGCTCCTGTCATGCTAAAAGAAAACAAAAGTATACTGGAGCATTGAGAAATAATAACAGGATGGAATTGGCACAGTCATGCTGTGCATTAAAGTTATGCTGCAGACGGCATCACTCAGAATCTTTCTTTTCTAGAAATAGATGGTTCTGGGGTACTATTCACTAAAATAACACATTGTAGAAAATTATATGTTTATTACTTTACCATCTTCTTCTTCAGATGAATAAAATCTTAAGAATAATGACTAAAACTCATTCCACATCTGACTTGATTCATTTTTAGTTATGCAGAAAATTAATTTTCACTATGATACAAAAGTCAAGATTCTCGAGAACAAAAGTTGAAAGGACACCAAATCATAGAGCTTTTATTTTCATCTCAGAAACACATGCCAATAAACTCTTTTTATTTTATCATGTTTCTTAGAGAATTGGGTAGTTCACCAGGAGAGTGAAAAACAGAATCCTATTGCAGTCGTTGAAATGAAACATAATACTTCATGGAGAGAATCGAAATGAACTAAATTTATAACATCCTTCCAAGGAGTGTTGGACTTCAAACTACCCTTGTGATCAGACTGTTTCACAACCTGTGTGGCCTCCTGGCCCCACCTTACAGCTCAGGTGTTTGCATGTAGAGTTGAAATTACCAAAATACTATATTCCTCTTGATTGAATATAAGCATGTAAAAATAGAAGGGAGCCATCTCCTTATTTTACATTTGGAGTGAAGCATCCAGGGACCCGTAAGGATTATTAATTGCTTCATTTTTTAAAATGGCACTTATATATTGATGACTTGGGACAATATCAGTTTCTGCCTAGAAAGCAAACTGCTTGGGGAGTTGAAGAGTTTTGACTTTACCCTTGGACATCTATTTCTAAGCATCCTTAAAAGCTTCTTGGAGGTTTATTTGGTCTTAAGTCTTACTGGATAGGTAGTCAGATATCTTCTCAGTCCTACCAGAAAAGCTGCATGAATGGAGTGGTTATGGCTGTGATGATTAAAGTTTTGTTATCTGGATGGAGAAACCTGAATTTGTCTGACCTCATTTTTCAGTCAGTGTTTGCCTGAGCATTGTGCTTTTATCTGTGCAGGGTTTCTGAGTGGCCTCAATTCCAGCCATTTTTTACTCAGGCTTCTGGTTGCTGTGTTCTGCCTCCAGCATAAGAAATGCTAAAGGAAGCATAAGGGAGGGTGACAATTTAGACAAGACTGACAGGGAATACAGAAACAAGAATAACAGAGGAGAAATAACATTCAGTACTATCTAGAAAACATAATCTGAGGAGATAAATGTTGAAATTTCTGTTGTCTCGAACATATAATAAGCAGACTTGAAAACTGTGAAAAACAAGTCACTTGCTATTATATTTGTTTTCTGTACCCAGGATAATGTCTATTTATGGTTAAATCATGATTTTTCTCCTGTCTCTGAAGAGCTTTGTATTAAACCTCTACTTTCTTCTATTTTATTCATAGCTAGGTTGTGAGTTTTATAAAAATCTTTTTATAAGTATAAATAGACACAAAACTGCAAAGTATAAGAATGGTAATATTGGCCCTGGCCAGTTGGCTCAGTGCATAGAGTGTCAGCCTGGTATATGAATGAACTGGGTTTGATTCCTGATCAGGGCACACAAGAGAAACAACCATCTACTTCTTTCCCCACTTGCTCCCCCTTCTCTCACTTTTCCCCTTCTTTAGCCAGTAACTTGATTGGTTCAAGAGTTGGCCCCTGGTGCTGATGATAGCTCCGTTGGTCTGACCTTCAGCCTCAGGCACTAAAAATAGCTCAGTTGTTTCAAGCATTAGTCATAAATGGAGGTTTCCAGGCAGATCCCAGTTGAGGTATATAGGAGAGTCTGTCTCAATATCTCCTCTCCTCTCATTTTAAAAAGAACCAGAATGGTAGAATCATAAAAGTATATGGAGTATTATTTTATAATTTGTGGAAGACTTATCTCCTCCAGTGAATTTGCAGTTAGAAAAGTCTAGACCTTCACCATTTCATGATTTCTAAAAATAGATCCTAAAGATGGGGGCTTAGTCCAAATTGTATAGAATGTAAAGTTTTCAGAACAATGTAGAAAAGTTCTTTATTTAATTGCTAAATATTAGGAGTCTTTTAAGGCAAAGAGAAGGTGTTTTACAAAAAAAAATGTTATTAAGAGATGTGAAAGGGAACACTAATTAAGAGGTAACATTAAAATAGTGATGAGAAATTAATGAAATGAAGAAAACTAGGTTATAATAAGCTTTTTAAATAAGCAGGATCTAATCTGATGCACTAAATTTAACTGTTTTAATATTAACATTTAATTTATAGTAATACAGAGAAAAGGAGAAAAAGGACAATGAATATCTATTTAATTCAGTATCCAAAGAGTCTTCTGAGGTGTTTGAGGTTTGGGTTCACCCAGCCATGGTTTGAAAGGGCAAAGTACAGAATAAATGGAAGCAGAGATTCTGAAATCAAACAGCATGCTTGAAATGTGACATTTTGATCTTAAACCTCAAATATAAATTCTCTCCAAAAATGCTATCACTTTAGCAAAACAAATTGTTTTAACAATTGCTTTTTTTCATTGACGTAGATTTCCTGATTGACTTTTGGCAGAAACTCCCTGGTAGATATTATCAATCAGTAAAACACTCCTTAGTGTCTTGATATTATTACTGTTCCAGCAAATAAGTAAAGGGCCTCCATTTAATCAACAAAGTTGCTTCTCAATTTCCCTTGGTACTGATTATACAGAGAAGCAGGTCATTTAACTAAATGTTTTTTTAACATTGATATATAGTAAATTCATGTTTATAAACAAAAGTTTATGGAGCACGTTTTCTCTGCCAGTTTTAGCTATTTTATGTCTAAGGACTCATGTGATCAACAGAAGCCCTATGACAGGGATGCAGTTATCATCACCATCAGACAAACAAAGTAACTGAGTTCTGAGAGAGTTAATTGTTTGACCAAATCCACTCAGCCCAGGATTAAATCCAAGCCTTTCTTACTCCCTAACCCATGTTCTTAACTATTACATTGTAGTATAGCAAAGTTTCCTTATTTGGTATTTGCTTACCTCCTTGCAACATCCCAACACACAAACACAATTATTTTATGTTGTGTTCAGTCTCCCTAGCAATTAGAAAACAGAGTAGACAATAGGTTTTAATTGTGTGAGCTCAGAATTCAAGTAGGTCCTGAATATCTATCTCCCTGGTCCACAAGGTCTTACATTTCTTTTTTTTTTTTTAGTTTAATATTTATTTTTTAATTTTAAATTATTTTATTAATTTTAATTTATTGTGTTGACATGGATTCAAGTGTCCCACTCAATATAACACCCTCACCCCCCCATCCACATACACCCCATTACACCTTCCTTGCCCTCTTCCCTCTAACTCCCTCCCCCCAAGGTCTTAGATTTCTAAACAAGAAATTTAGATACCTTTTCTTAAAAGCTACCAATACTCATTCAGCTCCCTTATGAATTATTTTAACTGATGGACTGATCAATTGATTTAGCAGCCCATACCTACAACAGAACAAGGTATGAAAACCTTGTGAAGTGGGCATTATAGTTATTTTTAAAACACCTCAAAACCTGATTCTGACCAAAATTCTAGTATTGTCATTTCATGTGTTAAAGGGGTAGCTCATCGGAGTGAAGGAATCTTAAGAAGAATGATTAGGTGAGTCATCTGGCATGCTACTGCTCTAGAGTGAAGGTCAGAGTCCTTAACATCTAGGAAAATTTTTCTACTTACCATTCTTTCTTCTTTTGTTCTTAGTAAAAATTAGTCTTGGTGTCGGCCTATTTCTTTATTATGCACTCACTTCCTAACTCCCTCAAAGCCTCAATATACACTAGTGACACATTAATTTTAGTTTATGAATAGCAATTGTACTAAGCCTTACAAACTCAGTAAATGAGCCTAGACAATTTAAAAAAGTCTATGGAATTGTACATCACACACCCATGTTGCTACCCAGTGAACTTAAACTTTCAAGTGGGTTCCAAGGACTCAATTGGCTTCCCGATGAACTGTGGAGCACAGTTTGAGAATCGCTAGTGGATGGCCATCAATTCTTTATCATTGACAAATCCAACAGCCTTTCCTTGGTCCACGTTATTCTGAGCCTTTTGCACCATCTGTCAGTGTTGGCAAACCTTTTTCTGAAAATACTACTCCTGACTTCCATATCACCATATACCTTGATTCTCCTTTGACCCTTCTACCTCTATAGATATCCATGCCAAAATCAAGACCAACTAACAAATGTTTTAAGCCTTTTTGCCTTTTAAGTGTAATGTAAGACTTTGTGTTGGTGTCATGAGTTGGTGTTTGAGGAGGACAAGAAATAGTATCTCTGTCTTCCCTGCCTGAGAATGACAGAGGAGGTAGCAGACCTGTGGAGATAAAAATGTCAGCTTGATTGCTATATATAGTGATAGAGCTGCTGGAGACGTCACTTAGGAGCAGTACAAGCTATTTCTGTGACTGCCTCTCTTTCTTCAGCAAATTTACCCACCAGTCACAGGAACACTGGTCAACTGTGACCTCCCATGTGAGGACAAAGCCTTTACAGCAGTGGTTCTTAACCTGGGTTCTAATGAACCCTAGGGGTTCGATGAGTCAGTCTCAGGGGTTCGGAGAAGCCTCTGCCGCAGAGGCCAGAATAAAGTAATACCGTAATTTGTTGTGAGCTCATGCACTTTGTTGGTTTTGTTCTTTGAGCAAGGTGATGTTCATGCACGGCTCATTTTGTGCACCAGTAAAAAAACATACCTAAGCCTTGAATTTGGAAAAAAAAAATCATATTTTATTTATCACTAAAGAAGGGTTCGGTGAATGTGCATATGAAACTGGTGGGTTCGGTACCTCAAAAAAGGTTAAGAACCACTGCTTTACAACCTACTTTATCTGTGACCTTCCATGTGAGGACAAAGCCTTTACAACCTACTTTATCCTTTTTTCTTTTTTTAAAGTGAGAGGAAGGGAGATAGAGAGGCAGACTTCCTCATGCACCCTAAAGGAGATCCATCTGGCAACCCTGTCTGAGACAATGTTTGAATCAACTGAGCTATCCTCAGCGCCCAGGGCTGATGCTCAAACCAATCAAGCTATCCTAAGCACCCAGGCCGATGCTCAAACCAGCTGAGCCACGTGTTCCAAGCAGGGAAAACAGAGAGAAGGGGGGAAGGAAGGGAAGAGAAGCAGATAGTCATTTCTCCTGTGTGCCCTGACCAGGGATCAAACCCGGAACATCAATAGGCTGGGCTGACACTTTATTCACTGAGCCAGCCAGCCAGGGCCATACAACCAACTTAATCTTGCAAAGGCAGAACATCTGCTTTTTTTTATTTTTTATTTTTTTATTTTTATTAATTTAATGGGGTGACATTGATAAATCAGGGCACATATGTTCAGAGAAAATATTTCCAGGTTATTTTGACATTTGATTATATTGCATACCCATCACCCAAAGTCAAATTGTCCTCCGTCACCTTCTATCTGGTTTTATTTGTGCCCCTCCCCTCCCCATACCATCTCCCTCACCTCCCCCTCCACCCTGGTAGCCAGTACACTCTTGTCCATGTCTCTGAGTCTCATTTTTATGTCTCAGCTATCTATGGACTCATATAGTCCTTATTGTTTTCTGATTTACTTACTTCACTCAGTATAATGTTATCAAGTTCCATATATGTTGTTACAAATGATCCGATGTCATCATTTCTTATGGCTGAGTAGTATTCCATAGCATATATGTACCAAAGCTTTTTAATCCACTCGTCCTCTGACGGACACTTGGGCTGGTTCCAGATCTTCGCTATTGTGAACAATGCTGCCACGAACATGGGGGCGCATTTCTTCTTTTCGAACAGTGTTATGGTGTTCTTAGGGTATATTCCTATAAGTGGAATAGCTGGGTCAAAAGGTAGTTCGATTTTTAATTTTTTGAGGAATCTCCAAAATGTTTTCCACAGTGTCTGCACCAGTCTGCATTCCCACCAGCAGTGCAGGAGGGTTCCCTTTTCTCCACATCCTCCCCAGCACTTGTTCTGTGTTGTTTTGCAGATGAACGCCATTCTGACTGGTGTGAGGTGATATCTCATTGTGGTTTTTATCTGCATTTCTCTAATGATTAGTGATGTTGAACATTTTTTCATATGCCTATTGGCCTTCTGTATGTCCTCTTTGAAGATATTTCTATTCATTTCTTTTGCCCATTTTTTGATTGGATTGTTTGTCTTCCTGGTGTTGAGTTTTACAAGTTCTTTATAATTTGGCTATTAACCCCTTATCAGACGTGATTCGAATATGTTCTCCCATTGTGTGGTATGTCTTTTTATTCTGTTCTTATTGTCTTTAGCTGTGCAAAAACTTTTTAGTGTGATATAGTCCCATTTGTTTATCTTGCCTTTTATTTCATATGCCCGTGGAGATAAATTGGCAAATTTATTGCAGCTACAGATGTCGGAGAGCTTGCTGCCTATGTTTTCTTCTAAGATGCTTATGGTTTCACAGCTTACGTTTAAGTCTTTTATCCATTTTGAGTTTGTTTTTGTGAATGGTGTAAGTTGATGGTCTAGTTTCATTTTTTTGCAGGTAGATGTCCAATTTTCCCAACACCATTTGTTAAAGAGGCTGTCTTTACTCCATTGTATGTTCTTTCCTCCTTTGTCAAATATCAGTTGTCCATAAAGATGTGGGTAAATTTCTAGGTTCTCTGTTCTGTTCCATTGATCTATGTGACTGTTCTTATGCCAGTACCAGGCTGTCTTGAGTATAATGGCCTTATAGTAAACCTTGATATCCGGAAAAGTGATACCTCCTGCTTTATTTTTTCTTTTTAAGATTGCTGAGGCTATTCGTGCTCTTTTTTGGTTCCATATAAATTTTTGGAATATGTGTTCTATATCTTTGGAATATGTGTTCTATATCTTTTAATTGGTATTGCATTAAATTTATAAATTGCTTTGGGTAATATAGACATTTTAATGATGTTTATTTCTCCTAACCATGAGCACGGTATATGCTTCCACTTGTTTGTATCTTCCTTAATTTCTTTTATCAATGTTTTATAATTTTCTGAGTACAAGTCCTTAACCTCCTTGGTTAAATTTACTCCTAGGTACTTTATTTTTTTGGCTGCAATAGTGAAGGGGATTGTTTCCTTAATTTCTTTTGCTGACAGTTCATTGTTGGTATATAGAAATGCCTCTGTTTTCTGAGTATTAATTTTATATCTTGCCACATTGCTGAATTCATTTATAAGGTCCAGTAGTTTTTTGACTGAGACTTTAGGGTTTTCTATATACAATATCATATCATCTGCAAATAGTGACTGTTTTACTTCTTCTTTTCCAATTTGGATGCATTTTATTTCTTCTTCTTGTCTGATTGCTGTGGCTAAGATTTCCAGAACTATGTTGAATAAGAGTGGTGAAAGGGGGCACCCCTGCCTGGTTCCTGATCTTCAGGGGATGCTTTTAATTTTTGCCCATTTAGTATGATGTTTGCTGTGGGTTTGTCATAAATGGCCTTTATCATGTTAAGATATGTTCTCTGTATTCCCACTTTACTGAGAGTTTTGATCATGAATGGGTGCTGGATTTTATCAAATGCCTTTTCTGCATCTATTGAAATTATCATGTGATTTTTGTCCTTCCTTTTGTATATGTGATGAATTACATTGATTGATTTGTGAATATTGAATCAGCCTTGCCTCTCCAGAATAAATTCCACTTGATCGTGGTGTATAATTTTTTTCATATATTGCTGGATCCGGTTGGCTAATATTTTGTTGAGGATTTTAGCATCTAAATTCATCAGGGATATTGGTCTATAATTTTCTTTCTTTGTATTGTCTTTGCTTGGTTACGGGATCAGAATTATGCTTGCCTCATAAAAGGAGTTTGGAAGTCTTCCTTCCTCTTGAATATTTTGAAATAGCTTGAGAAGGACAGGAGTTAGTTCTTCTTTGAATTTTTGGTAGAATTCACTTGGGAAGCCATAGGGCTGGGACTTTTCTTTGTTGGGAGTTTTTAAATAAATGTTTCGATCTCATTTGTTGTAAGTGGTCTGATTCTTCCAGATTGGTTTTTGGAAGGTTATATGATTCAAGAAATTTGTCCATTTCACCTAGGTTGTCTAATTTTTTGGCAAAGAGTTCTTCATAATATTTTTTTACAATACTTTGTATTTCTGTTGTGTCAGTTGTTATTTCTCCACTCTCATTTCTAATTTTATTTATTTGAGTCCTCTCTCTTTTTTTTCTTGGTGAGTATACTTAAAGGTTCATCGATCTTGTTTACCTTTTCAAAGAACCTGCTCCTGGTTTCATTGATCCTCTGTATTGTTTCCTTAGCCTCTATGTCATTTATTTTCTCTCTGATCTTTGTTATTTCTTTCCTACTACTAGTCCTGGGCTTTATTTGCTGTTGTTTTTTTAGTTTTTTTAGATGCTGGGTCAAGTTGCTTATTTGAGCTTTTTCTAGCTTCTTCTGGTATGCCTGTAGTGCAATGAACTTCCCTCTCAGTACTGCTTTTGCTGTGTCCTATAAATTTTGAGTTGATGTATGCTCGTTATCATTCACTTTTAGAAATCTTTTTATTTCTTCTTTGATCTCATTGTTGATCCATTAGTTATTTAATAACATGCTGTTTAGTTTCCAAGTGTTTGAGTATTCAGTTTTTCTTTTGTGGTTAATTTCTAGTTTCATGGCATTGTGATCAGAGAACATGCTTGATATGATTTCAATCTTCTTAAATTTGTTGAGACCACTTTTATGTCCTAACATGTGGTCTATCCTAGAGAATGTACCATGAGCGCTTGAAAAGAATGTATATTCTACTGCTTTAAGGTGAGAAGTTCTGAAGATACCTATTAAATTGAGTTGATCTAGTGTATCCTTTAAGCCTGCTGTTTCTTTATTAATTTTCTTTCTTTAGGATCTATCCAGTGATGTTAGTGGGGTATTGAAATCCCCTACTATTATAGTATTGCTGTTAATCTCGCCCTTTATATTCATCAAACTCTGCTTTATGTATGTCGGGGCTCCTATGTTGGTGCGTAGATATTTATACTGGTTATATCTTCCTGTTAAATTGTTCCCTTTATCATTATGTAGTGTCCTTTATCTCTTACTACAGCATTTGTTTTAAAGTCCCTTTTGTCAGATATAAGTATTGCCACCCCGGCTTTTATTTCATTTCCATTTGCAGGAAATATTTATTTCCATCCTTTTACCTTTAGTCTATGTGCATCTTTTGTTTTAAGGTGTGTCTCTTGTAGACAGCATATGTATGGGTCCTGTTTCTTTATCCACGCAGCTACCCTATGTCTTTTGATTGGATCATTTAATCCATTCACATTTAAGGTTATTATTGATATGTAGTTGTTTATTGCCATTTTATTCTTTAAAGCTCTATTCTTCTTTGGCTATATTCTTTTCCCCTTTGAGCTGTTCACAACAGGTCCCTTAGTGTCTCTTGCAGAATTAGTTTGGTTTTAATGAATTCCTTGAGGTTTTTTTGGGTTTTTGTTGTTTTGTGTTTTTTTTGTCTGGGAAGCTCTTTATTTCTCTTTCAATTTTAAATGTTAACCTTGCTGGATAAAGTAGTCTTGGTTGTAGGTTCTTGTTCTGCATTACTTTGAATATATCTTGCCATTCCCTTCTTGTCTCAAGTGTTTCTGTTGAGAAGTCAGATGTCATTCTTATGGGGGCTCCTTTGTAGGTGATAGCCTTTTTTGTCTAGCAGCTTTTAAAATTTTCTCTTTATGACTTAGCTTTGGTATTTTAACTATGATGTGTCTTGGTGTAGATTTCTTTGGGTTTCTCTTTTTTTTTTTTTTTTTTTTTTAAAGGCAGACCGTTTTTATTTTTTTTTAAATTTTTATTTTATTCATTTTTAGAGAGGAGACACAGAGTGAGAGAGAGAGAGAGAGAGAGAGAGAGAGAGAGAGAGAGAGAAAGGGGGGAGGAGCTGGAAGCTCAACTCCCATATGTGCCTTGACCAGACCAGTGCAGGGTTTTGAACTGGTGACCTCAGTGTTCCCAGGTCGACACTTTATCCGCTGCGCCACCACAGGTCAGGCATGGGTTTCTCTTTAATGGAGTTCTCTGTGCTTCTTGAATGTTTGAAATGTTTTCCAGCCTTAATTTAGGGAAGTTTTCAGCTATGATTTGATTGAACAAAGTGTCTATCCCTTGTTCTTTCTCCTTTTCTTCAGGAACCCCTATGATGTGGATGTTATTTCTCTTCATGTTGTCACAGAACTCCCTTAGAGTTTCCTCAGATTTTTTGAGTCTCTTTTCTTTTTTCTGCTCTGCTTCTGTGCATTTGTTTATTTTGTTCTCTAACTTGCTGATTCGATCCTCAGTTTCATCCATCCTGCTTTTAATTCCTTCCATTGTGGTCTTCAGTTCTGATACTGTATTTGTCATTTCTGTCTGATTCCTTTTTATTATTTCAATTTCCCTTTTATACTTGCTATCTCTTTTCTTAGGTGTTCATAGTGACTATCCATTGTTGCTCTAAGCTCTTTGAACATCTTAACTAACATTATTTTAAGCTCTGCATTAGGTAGTTTGGTTATATCTGATGCATTCAGGTTCTTCTCTGGAGATTTCTCTTTATTCATTTGGGTTTCATTTCTCTGCCTGCCCATTTTGTCTGTGTGTAAGAAGGGTTTGGCTACTGGAGTCCAATGGGTGTTGGCTCTGTGTTCCCTAGGTGTGGATTTGTCTGCAGGCCGCCCCCTCTGCTTCTCTCTAGGGCAGTTGCCGGCACTGGCTGTGGCTGTTTCTGAGGTTTCCGCCTCGCTTCTGCAGAAGGGGCTGTTTTCCTGCTGAGCTCTATAAGCCTCACTCGGTCTCAGCCTTCAACTCTCTCCCACAGTTGGAATTGCACACCATACTCAGGCCACAAGCCTGGGCACCAAGGGCAAGGGTGAGCACTCTTGCTCAGCTGCGGGTTCCTGTCAGCCGGTTCCTCCGGCTGGGAGGGACTGCTGATGTGCGCTCAGGCTGGAGCCAGGCTTCTGCACTGCCCCCACCAACCTTGGCTCATCAGCAAGGCTGCTGGTGCGCACTCAACTGCGAGCCTCAGCTTCCTCCTCACCCCCACGGGCAAGGCCAGTTTGTGCAGGGCCTCCAAGCCTTGGAGGCCGGGTGAGGCTGCATGCCCACTCACCCCTGCCCAACCGCGGATCTCTGCCTGTTCTGGGCTCCCATTTTTCCCCCATAGGTGGGGTCATAGGTGGGCCCGCAGCTGCCGGACCACTTTTGAATGTCCCCTTCGCCCCTGCTGGGCTAGACTGAGCTCACACCAGCTGGCTTGGCCTCTGCCTCCACTGAGGGAACCACACTTCTGCTACCTGCTTCCACCCGCCCTCCATCAATCCCTCAGCAGTGTGGGTGGGGACGCTGCAGCTCAGACCCTAGCACTCCATACTGTAGTCCTGAAAGCTCCCTCCTTGCCACAGGGGAGCCTGTTTGGCTGGTGTCCTGCCTCCCTTTGCTGGTTCCAGGGGAAATATTGTTTCAGATTTGTGGAGTGACTCAGCCCAGGGTTTAGGGTGGCTGTATCTCAAAGCTTTTCTCCCTGTGCCTTCCAGACTGCACTCTCTTTCCGCTATTCCGGTCCTCTCCTCTCTCCCTGTCTCCTGGAGTCCCGGGTGAGTGGTTGTGAGAGAGGTTTTCTGCACTGTCCCTTTAAGAATAATCCTGTGTCTGAGACAACTGTCTCTTTCTTGCAAACACGTGGCTTCTTCAATGTTCCCCGGTTGAAGAGTTCTCTCAGTTCAGTTCAACGTTGGTTTATCCAGATGATGGTTCTTAAAATCAAGTTATAATCCACTTTGGTTCTGGGAGTTAGAAGTTGGTACATCCGCCTACTCCATCGCCATCTTGCCCTCTCCTCAGTGCATCTGCTTTTTACAGGCAGGCAGACCCAAAAAAGAAAACACAGAGGTATCCATACCCTAGTATCGCAATCCAAAAGCACGAGTTATACAAGTCATTTCTCCTCTCTTGGGGAGACTGAGGAAGGGAATGATCCAGGAATATTTTTGCACTGGAGCTGCCACCACACAGAATAAAAAAGTGTTTTCTCTTTACATGGAAAGACAAAAGCCATAGACATGTGATAGTTATAGCATCACATTAGAATGGATGATTATTTGTATGATGCATTTGGATATATTTAATATATATTATATCATCTGTGTATCAGAAAATAGCTAACACTATAAATAACACAATGTTGAAGATTACCTTGAGGGGTGATGGGATAAACTTTATGGATAATAGTTATTTCTTTTTCTACTGTTATAATTTTTAAATATCCTATCATGAGGATACTTAATTTTTATAATTAGGAAGATGATTTTTTAAACTCTCAAACTGGTTACAAGAAATAGACACTAATATTGATTAACTTTGAGTTCAATTTACAATCAACATAGTATACTACTCAGAAAACATATATTGCTTTCACCAATTAGGAGCAGATTTCAAAAACTGCTCCTAAAAAACTGCAGATTTCAAAATAAACTGATATTTTTTCTCCCCTGAATGGTACGGTAATCAAAGTATCAGAGACATTGGTTGGGACAAGTGTAGGTTTACAGTTGTGAGTATGTGAAACAGAGTTTAATCTTGTATTATAATTTATTGATTGTATTTTTTCCCATACAAACAACTGTAAACCTACTTTTGCCACATCCTGTATTAATTATAAATCAAACATTAATTGTGTCAAATCCATTCTGTGTGTTTTCTGAATGGTTAGGCTTTTCAGATGAACCACTTAATAACTGTCTCAAGCACAGAGCCCTGATTTTCCTATACCCACCATAAAACTCACAGTCTTCTACTTAGCAACCACACAGTGTCGATTATGGTGACTCATCTGTTCCTTCATTTCACAAAGATTTATTAAACACCTGCTATAGGTCAGGCACTATTTTAGGTCCTGGGACTACGGAGAACCAGACCAACAAGGTCCACATCAATGGGGACTACATTTCAGTAGAGGGGGATATAGAGCAAACGAATACATAAAAAGCTGTCATGTTGTAAAATGCCACAAGGAAAATAAAGCAGGGTGATGAGACAGGGAATAGCCAAGCTGGGAAGGCCTCTCTGAGGAGGTGGCATTTAATGGAGAGCTAAAGACCAGAAGGGGCCACCATGCAGCAGTGCTGAGCAACTCTCCAGGCAGTGGCAGGTGCGTGCCAAGTCATCCGCTACAAATGAGCATGGCCTGTATGAGGAACTGGAGGAGAGATGGAATAGCTTGAGGGTGGGATATTAGAGGAGGTTCAGAAGTAACAGGAGCCAGATAAGTAATTGAATTTGACTCTAAAGGTGATAAAATTCATTGGAGGATTTTAAGAGAAAAAGAAAAGCTGAACTCTTTGCTTAAAAAATAGATTTGTAAATTAGTATTAAAGCTAAGGAAATATAAACCAAAGTTTTATGTCACTTCTTATCTGAAACAGTTAAAAAAGAACATAGCTTGTTTCAGGCCTCACAAAGAGTAAGCTGGCAGAACCCAGAGATAAATGAAAATAATAATAAAGCATACATTACAGAAATCAAAACCACATTAAAAGCAGAAGATACAGAACAAATTCTGCTGAAAATATCTAAGGGCATAAAGTAGTCCTGAGAAAATTACAATTGAATAAAGCTACACAAAAGGGAAAAAGAATAAGTACACAGAATAGTGTGTAGAGAGAAAGACAAGGAATATAAAATTGCATAATTGGTGTCCTTGAAGATGAACCAAAAGTATTTAGGAAAATATGATTTAAATGTATAATAGAAGAAAATATTTCTGAAATAAAGAGTCTGGAATCTTAGACTTCAAGAACATACCAATATTGCAGAATTATCAAACCAAAGAACTATCCTTGTGAAGTTTAACTTTAAAGATAAGTATTTCACTGAGATTACAGGCATAAAAGCAAGTTATCTTTAAGACAGACTAGCCTCAGGCTAGGATATTATTCATAGTAACTTTCAACACCAGAAGGCATTAGAATAATAGCAACAAAATTCAAAGGCAAAAAATAAAAATAAAGATTGAATCAAGAATTTAATATCCAACCAAGATGTTATTTATTGTCAAAGATACCATAAATATATTCCCAAACATGTAATGCCTCAGGAAATACAGCACTCATGAACCCTACTTGAAAGAAACTATTTGATAGTGTAATATAGTGAAATAACATGCTCACTTCTGCAGCACATATACTAAAAAAAATAAAAATAAAAAAATACAGCTAAATAAGAGATATGTCAAAATAAAGAATTCAGGAATGGAGACTGATCATGAGCATTTAATCCATTTGAACATATAACTAACACTATCAAACTGTAGAAATTATAATTACAGAATGCATTCATCAATATAAATAATACTATCACAACCCTAATGTCTAAGTGACTGAATACAACAAAAATTTATTTTTAAACCAAGTCACTGTTTACTGAGTGGCGTTAAGCAGGGCCTCTGTTTTATGCATGATTTGGGGTCCCAGCATCTTCTTTTGTGTGGCTCTGTCATTTTTAGTAGAGTCTTAGGGTCACCTGGGGAACATCCAGCTTGTAGGTAGATGAAAGAGAGAGTAGACAAGGCACCCTCCTTACCTGCCTCTACTGAAAATGTCATCTTACTTTCACTGACATTAATTGGTAAGAAATGTTCTATGGCTCCACCTAGATATAAACAGGCCAAGTTTCCAGGAAGAGACAGTAATTTGGTGAGTCATCTCTATTACACATAATATAATGTAAATATCATAAAACAATATAAAAATAATAATATAATTATTAAAACTAGAAGGTGAGGAGAATTGGTGGAAAGAGATGTATATTTTCTCATTTTTCATAACAAGAAGTTAATAAATACATTCTAAAGTTTATAAATGAAGAAATAAAATTTTATATATATTATTATGTAATATTTACTATTAAAAATATAAACACTGGAAGAAAAAAATGTAGACCAATAGCAAGAATAAAAGACCATATAGCAAAAGACAGAAAACTAAAGAAACAAACACAGAAATAAACAAAATAATATAACATAAAGTAATACAATACATTTATATCAGTTAAAGTAATAAAAATAAATGGGATAAGCTAACCTATTAAGAGTAAGAAATTATTAGGTAAGGGTCTAAACATGAACCTGACCAGGCAGTAGTGTAGTTTTCTGGGGATTGAAATTAAAGATTAGGAGAGGTCAAGTATACTTTCGCTTTTTACTATATATCTTTTTGTACCTTAATTTTTTGAATAAGTATGAAGTTTTATTACAAAAATTTGAACAAAAATTAACAAAAGTGGATAGAGCACCAGCCTCAGATACTCAGGACCCAGGTTCAAAACCCTGAGCTCACTGGCTTGAGTGCAGGCTGATCTGGCTTGAGTGTAGGCTCACCAGCTTGAGCCCAGAGTTTGCTGGCTTGAAGCCCAAGGTCACTGACTTGAGCAAGGTCAGTGGCTTGGCTGGAGCCCCCCAGTCGAGACACATATGAGAAAGCAGTCAATGAACAATTAAGTTGCCACAACAAAGAATTGCTGCTTCTCATCTCTCTCCCTTCCTGTCTTTCTGTCTCTGTCTGTCTGTCTCTCTGTTTCTGTCTCACTAAAATAAAAAAATCTAAACATGATATTTGACAATAGTGCATATTATTTAAATATAGAAATATATCCCAGATGTATTAATAAGTAGAGAAAAGCCAGTTGTAGAATAATATGTATAGTTTAATCCTATTGTATTTAATAGTAATATACATAGAAAATATTTGGAAGGATGCACAAGAAATGGCTGTGCTATTTCTGGGGATTGGAATTAAAGATTAGGAGAGGTCAAGTATACTTTCACTTTTTACTATATATCTTTTTGTACCTTAATTTTTTTGAATAAGTATGAAGTTTTATTACAAAAATTTGAACAAAAATTAACTAAAGTTTAACTCAGAGTACTATTGGAGAACTGAAAGATGCAAGCAAAGGAAGGAGGAAGAAAGGTCATGGAATGCTGATAAATGGTCTTTGAGTCTCAAAAAAGAAAAAATGCCTAGCCAGTGAACTACAGATGCACTGACACAATGCAAAAAGGGTATAGCATGTTTATTACACCTTAGGTACAGTTGAAGTCTCATGTGCATGGGGGAAGGGGTTGGGAGGTCAAACTGAAAGGAACCAAGGAGTTAGAACCTTTCATTAGAAGATGAGAGCTTTGGCAGGAATTCAAGATGGTGGTGAAGTTGCTGAAAACTACACTCACCTCCTCCCAGAACCAAACTGGAATTACAGCTAAATTATAGAATAATCAACCTGAACAACCAACTGAAGACAAGCTGAAGAGAAGTTTTATAATCAAGAAGAAGCCGCATTGAGAGTGGTCGGATGGGTGGAGATGTAGAAAGGCCTGGCATTGCTCCCATGGGCAGTGGCTGAGGTTCCAGAGAAATATCTAAGTTGCAGTGGGTTTTCCTTCCCTGCTGGGGTCCCCAGCCCAGAGCACCAAAGCCAGGAAGAAGTGCCCACATAACATCCAACTATGAATAACAGCAGGATTTCTATCCCTAGAAAGAGACAGGAGTACACTAGAGACACAGGCACCGTCTTAAAGGGCCAATGAATAAAGTTTCAATGAAACCAAGGGCTGGTTCTTTGAAAAGATAAACAAGGTTGACAAGACTTTAATCAGATTCATCAAGAAAAAAGAAAGAGAGGACCCAAATAAATACAATCCGTTATTAAAGTGCAGAAGTAACAACTAACACCAGAGAAATTCAAAGTTTGGTAAGAAAATATTACAAATGATTATATGCCAACAAATTGGACAATCTGGATAAAATGGATAAGTTTCTAGAAATATACAATCCTCTAAAACTGAATCGGGAAGAATCTAAATAGATTACAACTAGTGGAATTGAAGCAGTAATCAAAAAACTCCCCAAACACAAAAGTGCTGGATTGCATGACTTCACAGGTAAATTTAACCAAACAATCAAAGAACTAACATCTATTTTTCTCAAACTATTTTTAAAAATTCAAGTGGAAAGAAGAGGCCCAACCTCATTTTACAAGGGCAGTATTATCCTAATTCTAAAACCAAGCAAAGGCACTACCAAAAAAAAAAGAAAGAAAAGAAAAATCCCTGATGCACATGGATGTCAAAATCCTCAACAAAATATTAGTAAACCTGATCCAGAAATACATTAAAAAGATCATTCACTATGACCAAGTGGGATTTATTCTGGAGATTCAAAGTTGGTACAATACTGTATCCACAAATTAATAAACATAATACACCACATAAACAAAATGAAAGATAAAATCACATGATCATATCAGTAGATACAGAAAAACATTTGATAAAACCTAGCTCACATTTATGTAAAAATTCTCTTGGAAATAGAGGGAACATACCTCAATAAAGGCCATATATGACAAACCCACAGCCAACATCATAATCAATGAGCAAAAATTACAAATGTTTCCCTTAAGATTGGGAACAAAACAGGGATGTTCACTTTCTCCACTCTTATTCAACATAATATTGGAAGTCCTAGCCACAGCAATCAGACAAGAAGCAGAAAAGAAAATATATCTGGAAAGAAAGAAGTAAAACTGTCATTATATGCAGACATGACACTATATAGAGAACCTAAATATTCCACCAAAAATAAAAATACTAGAACTAATAAATGAACTTACTAAAGTAAGAGGATACAAAATATCTAGAAATCAGTTGCATTATTATATACCAATAATGAACTATCAGAAAGGGAAACTAAAAAAACAATCCTGACCCTGACCAGGTAGTTCAGTTAAGTAGAACACTATCCCAATACACTAATGTGGTCAAGGCATACACAAAAATCAACCAATGAATGCATAAAAAGTGGAACAAATTGATGTGTCTCTCTATTTCTCTTACTTTCTCTCTCTCTCTCCTTCTTCTTCTCTCTCTAAAATTAATTTTAAACTATTTTTAAGAAAGAAAACAATCCCATTTACAATTGCTTTTAAAAATGTAAAATACCTAAGAATAATTTTAACCAAGGACATAAAAGACCTGTATTTGGAAAATACAAGAAGCCGAAGGAATAAATTGAAGAAGATACAAATAAGTGAAAGCATTTATCATGTTTATGGATGGGAAAGAATTAACATCATTAAAATGTCTATACTACCCTAACCAATCTATAGATTCATTGTAATTCCTATCAAGATACCAATGCTATATTTCACAGAAGTAGAACAAATATACCAAAAAATTTTATAGAACCATAAAAGATTCCAAATAGCAACAGCAATCTTGAGAAAGAAGAACAAAGTTGGAAAAATCATACAACCTAATTTTAAACTATACTACAAGGCTATAGTAATCAAAACATCATGGTACTGTATAGAAACATACATATAGATTAATGGAATTGAGTAAAGGACTCAGAAATAAAACCACACTTTTATAGTAAATTAATATTTAACAAATGAGGCAAGAACATACAACGGGGTAAATATAGTCTATTGAATGAATTGTGTTGAGAAAATTGGACAAACAATTGAAACTATACCACCTTCTTACATGATACACAACAATAAACTCAAAATGGATTAAAGACAAATGTTAGACTCAAAACCATAAAAATCCTACAAGAAAATATAGCCAGTAAAATCTCAGACATTTCGTGTAGCATTTTTTTTTTCTGCTATATCTCCTCAGGCAAAGGAACAAAAGAAAAATTAATAAATGAGATTATATCAAACTAAAAAGTTTTTGCACAGAAAAGGAAACCATTAACAAAATGAAAAGGCAACCCACTGAATAGAAGAATATATTTGCAAATGATACATGTGATAATTTATAAAGAATTTCTAAAACTCTATACCTATAAATAAATAAGCCAATTTTAAAAATGGGCAAGGACCTGAATAGACACTACTCCAAAGAGGACATACAGATGACTGATAGACATAAAAAAGATATCCAAAGTCACTAATCATTAGAAAAATGCAAATTAAAATCACAAATGAGCTATCATTTACATCTGTCAGAATGGCTATCATCAACAAATCCACAAACAAGTGTTGGCGAGGATGTGGAGAAAAGGGAATCCTTGTGCACTGTTGGTGGGAATGTAGACTGGTACAACCACTATGAAAAGAAGTATGGAGTCACCTCAAAAAATTAATAATGTAAATACATTATGACCCAGCATTTCCACTTCTAGGAATATATTCAGAAATCCAAAATACTAATTTGAAAGAATATATACATTCATCTGTTCATTGCAGCATTATTTACAATAGTCAAGATTTGGAAGTAGCCTAAGTGCCCATCAGTAGACAAGTGGATTAGTAAACTGTGATACATTTACACAATGGGATACTACTTGGCCATAAAAAAGAATGAAATGTTATCTTTTGCAATAGCATAGATGGACCTGGAGAGCATTATGATAAGTGATAAAAGCCAGTCAGAAAAAGAAAAATAGCATATGATTTCACTCATACGTGGAATCTAATGAACAAAATAAATTAACAAGCAAAATAGAATTAGACTCACAGGTAGACAACAGACTGACAGCTGTCAGAGTAGAGTGGGTATTCATGGCTGTGTGAAAAAGGTGAAGAGATTAAGCAAAAAACAAACAAAACAGTACCATACACAGACAACAATAGGGTGATTATCAGAGGGAAAGGGGGATGAAGGAAGTTAGGAGATGGTAAGGGAGGATAAATGGTGATGGAAGACTTTACTTGGATGGTGAACACAGTGCAGTATACAGATGATGTATTATAGAACTGTACACGTGAACCTATATAATTTAATTAACCAATGTCACCCTAATCAATTCAATAAAAAAGAAAAATGAGCGATGGTATAAATGCCTCCAAGAGGTCAGGGTTTTCTACAAGATTCAGAGGCATAAACAAAGCAACCTTTGTTTTAATCCTGGAAGTCACCTGCTAATCTAACTGCTGACCAAAAACGGGGGCTCCTTACCAAGAATGGAGTTAGAGATTCCACGTAGTAAAAAGGAGACATTGGAGTTAGAGACATGAGTTGATTCCTCTTGACAGGCTTTGGTCCTGAAGGAAGCTGAGTTCTTTTGTGTCTATTGGGAATTGAGATTAGACTTTTCTCAGGGTCTTGGAGGACATCTTTTTAGGAAGAGAGATGCCCATTTGGCCTTCCTTTCCCTAACAGGGCCACTGAATGTGGCCTGACTCTTACTGGCAGTGATAATATAACAGTCCAGGCTTCCTGATAACATCAAGAGGGGGGCTAACATTTAGAAACCTGCACCACTCCCAGGCAAAAATATACAGTCATCCTTTCAAAACAAATAGCTGAAAGCCAATCACTTATTCAGAATGTAAACACAATGGTGGGACCTAAATTTAAGTGCTACCTTTTCATCAGTCTCATCAGACTGATTTATATCCAAGACTCAAAAGCTTCAGCTGCTTTAGCGGGCAGTCTGGTGACCAAACAAAGTCTTATGGTGTTTTCTTTGTTGGGGAAATCAGGAATGGGGGACAGGAATAAGCCCCAGATAGAAGAAATGGACTCATGGACCTCTAAACAAAGCAGAGACCTAAAAATTTACATACAAATGAAGTTTTCATCTTTGAATTTTTTATTATGTTGTTTCATTTCTTTCTGTATGCTTATATATTTGTAACATCAATAAAAACACTCAGCTGTTCTTGAATAGTAACTATTTACATTATCTACCACTATTAAGTGGCTTAAAATTTGCATTGAGAAAGAGCATTTTAATCTCTTTGAAGTTTAAAACTACTACATTATTGGTGTGTTAAATGATAGAGATAATCAAATGGGTTGAATGCTCTTGTTTGGTAACTTTAAGATATAACACTGCTGTTATTGTCGTGGACATTCATATTCTATTCTGGTTGTTGCAACTTCACAGAAAAGGGTGAGGAGAAGCTGTGCATTCCCAGCGTCTATCTAGAAACCTAGAGCTTCTAACTACCACACATCAAAGACTTTTATTTTATTTGAAGTAAAATTCTCATTTTGTCTAGGATTCTTTTTTTTTTTTTTGAATTGCATTTATGTATAATGCCAGGCACTTATCAGGCCCTGAAATATATATTTTTTTCTGTTTGTACTATATTTTACCGTCACTGTTTTATGGGGAATAGTCAGAAATACATGCATGCACTGTGGGGCTAATCCAGCTTCTCACAAGCAAGCAGAGAACTGAGGCAAGTCATTCAAATGTGTTGATGTAATAAACCACATGATCGCAGTTCTAAACAAATTACTTCAATTCATTCAGTTTTGTTAGATAGTCTGAATTTCTGTTTCAAATGCACAGCTTTTACATTTTTGGACAGTGGCCTTTTCTTTTTTTGTAATTTTTCATCTTGAGCTCCTATTTCACTTTCATTTACCATTCGCTCAATGGAACTTAGACCTGAGTACTGTTTCCACAGTTACAGGCCTCAAGGTAATCAGAGCCCTGGGAACTGAGTTCTCAAGCGTGTACACAGTCCCCTGACTCTTGGTTCCCAGCGTAGGCCGGTGCTCCAGATTTTGCCCAAGGGGATCCAGGAAAGTGCCTGCCTGCTTACCCTGCCCAACAAACACTGCTGGGCAGCCAGGAGTCAAAGGTTCCTCAGTAGGGTTTGCAGGAACTGGGAAACCCCTCCCTGCCTTGCAAAAAAAGGGGGAGTGGACAGTCTCTAGTTCAGTGTCCCATGTCTGTTGGAAGCTGCCACAGCCTCATAGAGCTGAAAGTCAGCTGTTGGATAAAAGGAGCTACTGTTACTCAGCGTCCACCAGGTGGGATGCGTTTTCCAGGTGGATACATAAAGCTGCTTAAGAGTATAGTATCTCTCTTATCACTGCATTTCCAAATCCTACTTACCTTGCAGGGTTGCGCTCATCTTATTTTCTGTGCTAAATTATGTTGTTAAATATGGGGAACAGTTTTAGACTATAGTATAGTACAAAAATACAAAGAAAAGTGTAGCAAACAACTGTATATCATTAGATAATAAAAAATATATATTACTGATAGTGTTGATGTAGTTTTTCTACCTCATCCCCGCATTTTTTCTTTTCCCTATCCCCAGAAGTAAGTTGTACCTTGCAGTTGGGCTCTTAGGTCAAGTTTTTGAATGGTTGTGCTCTTTTCTGGATCTCAGACATTTTCAAGGAGGCCAGTGCCAGCTCTCTAACCTGTCCAAGCCCTATAACCCCTTCTCCCATGAAAGTGTTAAAAAGATTCCAAGGTATGAAGGCACCCTGCACCTTCATCTGGGTCCACCATTTTCACTGGTAACCACCAGACCTCTTCTGACCTCTGATTACTGTAAAATTGAGCATTTGGTCTAGTTTCCAATCACTTATTTTGTACCAACTTTATGGATATAAGATATATTGTTTCCTGACAAGACTATAAAATCTTGAAACAGTATCATTCTTTTAGATCAAACTGGGAGAAGGCCATATAAGGTTCTTACACTAGAGTAATTTACACTTGTAAGCCAATCTCTTTATCAGAAATATGTATACATAGAAGTGTACCTCATTTTATAGAGTAGATAATATTGCAACTATCTGACAGTCATTGATAACCTACTATAATCTTGTTTGTGAGTTAAACATTATAAAAAATAAGAAATGTATAAAGATTCATAAATGTATTATTAAAAAATCAAAAGTGAATGAGGAGCTATTACAACTAATGCAACAAACATAAAAAAGATCATAAGAGACTACCATGAACAAATATATGTCAACAAACTGGATAACTTATAAGAAATGGATAAATTTCTAGAAACATACAATTTACCAGGACTAAATCATGAATAGAAAATCTGACCAGACTGATTAATAATAAGGAGCTTGAATCAATCATCAAAAAAACCTAACAAACAAAGCCCAGGACCAGATGGCTTCACTGGTGAATTCTCTCAAACATCCAAAAAAGAGTTAATAATACCAATCTTTCTCAAACTTTTTCCAAAACAACAGAGGAGTAAGGAATTCTTCCAAACTCACTTTATAAGGCCAGCATTACCCTGATACCAACAAGGATGTCACAAGAAAATTATACATCAGTGTCCCTGATGAACATTAAAAAAGGCCTCAACAAAATATTAGCAAATGAAAATCAACAATACATTAAAATGATGTTATAACATGATCTAGTGGGGTTTATTATAGGGTTACAAATAGGGTTCAACATCTGCAAATCAGTCAATATTATATACTACATTAACAAAATTAAGGATAAAACGCATAGGATCATATCAATAAATACAGACAAAACATTTGACAAAATTCAACATTCATTTATGATAAGCATTCAACAAAGAGGGTACAGACAGAACATATCTCTACATAATAAAAGTCATACATGACAAGGCTACAGCTAACATTATATTCAATGGTGAAAAACTGAAAGCTCTTCTAAGATCAGAAATAAGGTAAAGATGCTCATTCTTACCACTTTTATTCAACATAATAATGGAAGTCCTAGCCAGGTCAATTAGGGAAGGAAAAGGAAATAAAAGTCATCTAAATTGAAAAGGAAGTAAAACTCACTATTTGCAGGTGGTATGATAATATGTAGAAAAAACCCTAAAGACTCCATCAAAACAGAACGAATACATTAATTCAGTAATGTTGCAGGATACAAAAGCAATACAAAAAATCTGTTATATTTCTATACACTGATAATGAACTATCAGAAAGTGAAATTAAGAAAACAATCCCATTTCTTCATAAAGAATATAATACCAAAGAATAAAGTTAACCAGAGATGAAAGAGCTGTACACTGAAAACTATAAGACAGTAAGTAAAGAAATTTAAAAAGATACATGCACGCACACAAAAAGGAAAGATATTTTGTGCTCATGGATTGGAATAATGAATATTGATAAGATGTCCACACCACCTAAAGCAACCCACAGATTCAATGCAATCTTTATCAAAATTCCAATGGCATTTTTCACAGAAATAGAACAACAATCCAAAAAATTATATAGAATCACAAAAGACACTGAATAGCCAAAGCAATGTTGATAAAGAAAATCAAAGCTGGAGGTATCATACCTGTTATATATATAAATGATATATACATATTATTTATATATGATATTATTATTATATAACATATAATAATATTCAGCCACAAACAAACAATGAAATTTTGCCATTTGCTCCAATATTGATGGACCTCAAGAACCTTCATTATACTAGGTGAAATAAGTCAGAGAAAGACTAAAACCAAATGTGTTTTTATGTGAAATTAAAAAAATCAAAACAAAAAACCAAGCTCATAGATACAGAGAACAGACTGGTGGTTGGCAGAGGTGAGAGTAGAGGATGAAAGAAATGGGTGAAGAAGGAGGGGATAAAAATAAAATATTATCAAATACATATGTATGAAATGCATCAAGATTTGGTTCCTCATTTTACACAATATCTCAGATGATTATTAGATATTTTTGAAAATAATTAATTAATTAATGGTTTAAATGTAGTAATGGCACCCATGACTTTAATGAAGGCTGCATTATTAATTTCATAACTTGATTTGTATTATAGGAATTTTTAAATATCCATTTGTCTTCTTCCAAAACAACTTGAAAATTAAAAGTGTTTGTCCAAACAATTGAATAACAATTGTTAACCTTAGACCAAATCATCGATACCATTGTGTTTTTTTTTATCAGAGTTTGAAAATGCATTAGTGCACTCATTCTTTTTCTTGCATTGCTATTGGATGACTATCTAGAGAAACTGCCAAATTTGGTGTTATGGAACTTACACAGCATCTTCCTGTCTGTGACTGTGTGTGTGAACACAAATTAAAGTTGTCCCTCAGCTTGGATGACTGAAATATAGTTGGCTACATATTCCCTTCTGTCATCTGGACTTGAAGTATAGCTAAATAAACCAGCAAACATTACAGTCAAATTCATTATGAATTGATCATTCATATACCTTATTGATTATAGCTAGATTAATTGCATTATTATACTGATATACCATCTTTTTATCTAACATCATTTAAAATTTCACATAAAATATTCCTGTAATGGTATCTCCATTAAAAATGCAACAAAGCACCGTGAGTATAAATTTAATAAAGTCACAGAAATTGTTGTGGTCAGTCATCAGTCAAGAATTTGAATCAAATACTTAACTGTAATTTGGATTTCCTTTTTTCTTTATTTTCCAGACGCTGCAAATGGATGTCAACAAGCTGAACATAACTTTGCTCCGAATATTCCGCCAGGGAGTGGCGGCAGCCCTAGGACTCTCGCCTCAGCAAGTGCACATCAATCGCCTCATTGTAAGATGCCTCCATTTCACATTCCCAGTCACAGTTTCGTTTTTTATTGAAGGTCTCAATAATAAAGAAAAATAATTAAAAACACCCATGCTTTAGTCCTATGGCCCCTGAGCCAAAGCTGGCATACCAGTGGTTTTTGTAAGGAAGGTTTTATTGCAGTAAACTCACAGTCATTTGTTTACAAATTGTCTGTGGCTATTTTCATGTTACAGTGACAGAGTTGAGTCATTTGGAAGGATTGTTTGGCTAAATCAAAGGTTTAAATACTTGCTATCTGACCCTTCACAGAAAAAGTTTATCAACCCTCTCATAGTTTAAGGCTAGTACCATGATAAGTATGAGTAAAGGGGCCCAAAATACTTGTCTCACCAACCTGACACTACACCAAAAACATTCTTCCTAAGAGTGAAACTTTCTGTGTCAGTTAAAGCACTCTCTCCAGACGCTACTTATGAAAACTCCTTCAAGTACAGCAGCAGTAGGATGAAAGATACTAAATGCACAGACTAAGGATTTTGATTTTAAAAACAAAGAAAAAAAAAACAGTCCTCAAGGACAGTGGTCCAAATGGAATGCAAGAATAGATGGTTCTGAAAAGCCTAGAGGAAAGAGGGATAGGTATGTGGGGTGGGGGTGAGGCAGACCCAAATAATTTCTTGTATAGAGCCCACTTTAGACCTATCAGTCAATCAATCAGCCACATCCTTTCCTCCCCCTTTCCTCAGTGTTTGGGAACCTTTATGTCATCCAACTATTTGTTCCCATCTGCCCTTGGCAGGTGAGAATAAAGGCAGAGAAAGGCAAATTCAAAGCAGATGAATTTGCCTTTGTAAAGAGCTAAATTTTCTCTTTGTAAAGAGCTAAAACCTGTGAAAAGGGACTTTGGAATCATCTTACAGTTTTAAAATTGTTCTTAATTACTTCAATGGGAACTCAGTCAAGGACTGCACGTTCTCCTTGCCTTAAATTCTTAGTCTCCTGCTTGGGCTCAGCATTCTACTGACTCAACACCCTCATTTCCACCCATGGAGAAGAATTTGCTTTCCATTTTTGGTTTAGGGCTTTTGTTCCTTTTCATTTCTGTGTGTATGGAGGGATGAGTTCTTTCATTCCTCATAATGATTTTATTCTATAACTCAACTATTTTCAGGGATTAAATAAGTTTAAAAACCAAAGTTATTTTGTTTTGCTTTGGGTTTTTTTTTTACAGGTACAGTGAGAGAGTCAGAGAGAGGAATAGATAAGGACAGACAGACAGGAGAGAGATGAGAAGCGTCAATCATCAGTTTTTCGTTGTGACACCTTAGTTGTTCATTGATTGCTTTCTCATATGTGCCTTGACCGCAGGCCTTCAGCAGACCGAGCAACCCTGCTGGAGTCAGCGACCTTGGGTCCAAGCTGGTGAGCTTTTGTTCAAGTCAGACGAGCCCGCGCTCAAGCTGGCAACCTTGGGGTCTTGAACCTCCTCATTCCAGTTCAACTCTCTATCTACTGCGCCACCACCCGGTCAGGCAAAAAAACAAACAGTTTTTAATTCGGCAGCATAGAAGAAGAAATCTAGTATTTCCTAATACACTGAAAGAGAAATATAGGTTTTATATCCAAAGCATATCTTGCTTAAATGAGAAGATTTAGGTACTCTAGCTGTCTTAGCTATAGGTACATATATATTTAATGAGCATAATAGCTCTTTGCAGCGATAAGAAATGGGATTTGCAACACTCAGGCAGGGATACACATATCCCGGGAGAACGTTAGTAGCGTTTACACACATCTGTTTCTAAGACTAGCTATTATAGTGGGTGGAGTTACGACGAACCCCAAGGCAGCAGAGCACGGTAATGAAGAGCATGTGCCGTAGAGACAGAACCATACTTGATTTTCAGTTTAGCTATGGCCCAGCTGTGTGACCTCTGACAAGCTACTTATGTTTCTACATTTACAAAGTGGAGAGAACTATAACACCGATGTCCTGGAGGGGTTTTGAGCATTAAATGAGATAACAGATTTAAGGTCCATAAGAGTATATCAGGTAAAAAACAAGTGCTCTATTCCTGCGATGGTTGTTCCTGGTAATAAGCTATTTGAATTATAATAAAACACGTTTGACATCAGTACTATGCTGTACTTAGTCATTGTATGGTGTTTCCTGCAAACACAGAAGTGTGTTGTTTTTTTATTTTTTCTGGGTTGCTAGCAGAATTTTGATACTTCATTTTATACTTGGTTGAACTTCTGATAAATCGCATTAAAAGAGGAATATAAGAGGGAGTTGCAGAGAGATGTATTCGGTGGGACCCTTGAATCTATGTAAACACAAATTAAAATCATAAGTAAATAAATAATAAATAAATAAATAAATAAAAGGAAAAAAGAGGATGTTCTAGTATGAGGGACCTCCATGTCAAAAATAAAAGACTAACAATAATTCCCTCTGTAAGTTCACTGTATAACTTGTATGGAAAATCGGTCAATGACAAGGGCATTTTTGTGATGTGTTTAACTTTTATGTGTATATGTCCTATTTGCCAATTATAATAGAAACAATGCTCTGTCTTCATTTCAGCTAATGAGGTGATACTAATAAGAAAGTATCATGATAGTACTGTACAATATATGCATTTCTACTCAAGGATGGGCCTTAAAGCATGACATTTGATTGAGGTGAAGAACAGAATCAGTAAAGTGAATTCAACGCTCATTTAGCATCACCTTCCCTAGTGATTTCAACCTCCTGCTAATACAAGTTATCAGAAAGACATATAGAGTGGCAATGTCTAATATTGTACTATTGCATCAGGTCTTATTTAATTTATTTGATCTTAAAATGGTTCCTTTAATACAATTACTCAGGAACCATCTGAACAGTATATTTCAAAAATTACAATATGGAAGAGATAAACCAACACCTAGTGAAATATAAAATTACAACTCTTGAAGTGTCATTACTTGAAAGAGGTAATTTGAAGACTTTAGGCTTTGGGCTGGTATTACTACCAAAAAATAACTAATAAATGTAATCTTCATTACATTAAGATGCCTTTTAGGATTATAGGGTTCCAATGTTCTTTAATGTTTCGAGAGGAAGGTAAAAAAGCATTTCCCAAAGCTGTTTAAAAATGTCTACTCACATATACTAATAATCTGCTTTTATTAGGGAAAGGAGAACAGCGTGGAGCTCTTTGTGTTGCCCATAAACCGAAAAGGAGGAATTTCTGACGTTCTGCCATCTGAGGAAGTGCTGCGCTCACTTAATACCAATGTTTTGCATCAAAGTTTATCCCAATTTGGAGTGAAAGAAGTCTCCCCTGCGGTATGTTGTTTCTTGGAAGATATCATCTTAAAATTTGCACTGTTAGCATGACATGATAATCCAACATCAAGAGGTTTTGATATTAATTTTGTTCATTGTATGTTATTTGGTAAGAAAAATCTCCCTAGGAGTCAGAATTCTCTGATCTTCAACCTATATGTTTGTTTTTTAAGGAAATTCATTGTTACCTCAAAGTTCATTTTTGACACTTTCTTCTCTAAATCCTTATGTCCTTATAATTTATTTTGACTTACCCAGTGCATTGTCTGAAAGAAAAACCAGTTAGATATCTTTATCAATTGGCTATTTGAAACTGAAAGATTCAAAATACACACACTCTCTCTCCCTCCCTCTCTCTCAAATCTTTCTCCTCAACAAGTGCACCTCTCCTTGCTCCATTCATTGGAATAATAGTCACCAGGGTCACCTTTTCTACAACCTTGGGATTAATTTGAAATGTGATTTATCTCTTGCTGAGGATCCCAATCTTAGGAACTATGGGTATTTTCTTCACAATGTTTTCCAAATTTAACACTCTTTAAGTTTTTCCTACCAAGACCACCATTCTCACTGCTGGGTGATTTCTGTCCCTTTTCTACTTCTATCCTATACCACTTTAACGAACTTGCTAGAATGATTATCACCTTAAGCATATGTAATTAAGTTCACAGAATCCTAGAATTAGACCTTTAGTAAACATATGTGAACATTTTATAAGCCCAGAAAGCAAGACCCATAGAAATGAAGTGATGTCATCAAGGTGACAAAGCATATCTTGATTCTTAGTCTGTTCCACTTTTCAGTAAAACTTATTACCTCTCATTTCAGCAAATATCACAGGTGTGGTACAAAAAGCTTTGGCACAAGATTATATTCCAAAATCACTTAAGATGTGTGTGTGACCTTGGGCAGGTTATTTAGTTTCTGTAAGATTAAGTCTTTGTGTAGTGTCAGTCTCTCTGAGGCTGGTTCCTCTTATCCAAAATGTGTAGAGTTTAAAAAAAAATGAGTATAGTCCTTATATTATAGACTTGAAATATGAATTAAGTTTTTAAATCTTTGTGGAAATCCTCATCTACAGTAGGCACTGAACAAATATTTGAAAGCAGGATGGATGACAGAATGAAAATATATGTCAACACTGAAACATAACTATGACAACAACTTCCAGCTGGTCTTTCTGTATTTAGTTTTGCTCCAATCTCTCTCTCTCTCTCTCTCTCTCTCTCTCTCTCTCTCTCTCACACACACACACACACACACACACACACACTGTGTTTTCTCTCTCGGCACCAGAACAATCTTTCTAAAGTAAATATGGCCATGACCCCCTAAGGTCATGATTCTTCTTTGACCTCCTAAATGCTACAGAATCAAGTGTGCATTTCTAAATGTGGCATATGATCCTTTGTGTGCTGGGCTTTATAGTTGTTGAATAACACTCTACTAGTTTATACTTCAGCAGTTTCAAACTTAATAGGTATCGTGACACCCACATTCCTTCTCTTCCCTCCGTGCTTTTGCATGCATTGATACACCCTTTTCACGTTTCAAGGTCAGTCTGCCATATAGTGAAGTTCTCCAAAGATGTGAGTGCTCATTGATTTGTGTTCTCATTGAGCTTAAACCCCCTATGGGTCTTTAAGTCCATCTCTACACTGCAGGTTCCTTGAAAGACATGCCATGTCATTTTATCTGTGCCCTTGGTGACTTCGTTTAGTGCCTGGCATTCAATGAACACACAAATAGACAAACACTGTGCTAGATGGCATATACTTCAGTAAAATAAATAAATAAACAAATAAAATATTATTGTTGCTTTCAATAGGTTTATGTTCTAATAAAGTAAATAAATACAAGTGGATAAGGAGAGTGCAGAGGTATGAAAATGTCACTATACTGTGCCATGGGAACTTTGAGGAAGAAGAAGCCACCTCATGCATCAAAGAGACCAGAGGAAAAGATCAGTATGAGTTGAAATACCCAGACCCCTCGCAGCCCTACCTGTATCTGACTCAGAAAGGGCTTCCTTTCTACATCTAACCAAACGCCATTTCTACAGTCCAGGTTCTTCAAAGGTTGACTTGCACATACTGTGTACAGGATAAGTCTTTAAAATTTAAAAAGACCATTGGATTAATTTATTCTGCTTCCTATAAGCTCAGTAATTTATATGAAGATTCCTCCCTATTGCTTTATTTTGAGTTTAAATGCCATTCTGAATGCTTTAAGAATATGGCAGCTTAGTAAACCACCCAAATTTGTAAACCAAGAGAAGCTCACCATACCAAAAAACTAGTTAAAATGAAGTACATATCTGGGGTCCTCCAGTACACCCCAGCATAGTGAAGGTCAAGAACTTAGCCTGACTGCCTATCACAGAACTATTAGCCCACAAGACCTCAGGTCTGTACTTTAATAAGGAAACTGTATTTGATAGTCAAAATGTAATATCTGTATTTTCTTAGGAAATTGTGGGAATCTAAAAATCTAGAAGCTCTAGATTCTAGGAAATAGTATATTACAGGAGGCTAGAAAGTAGTTTAATTGACTATAAGGAGGATTTTATCAAGAATAGGTGAGTTAATTGAGCCTCTTGTTCAGGGACGTCTGAAAAGGGCCTACTATTACCCTCTAAGTGCAGAAACAGAAGGAAGTATCCTTATGGGGAGCTTCTAAGTGCAGAAACAGAAGGAAGTGTCCTTATGGGGAGCTTCAGACATGGGGGGAGCTGCAGGCCAAAGGGGCACAAGCATTGTGAGTGGTTAAGTTGGTAATAGCGTTCTGTGAGTCCCCCACATCTTTGTTCATCTTTGTGGTTCGTTGTGCGATGGCTGCTTATGCTTCCACCCATTCTTTCCCATTTTTATATTAAAATTATAGTTCTTCCATGGGAGTGTGTTTATTCAGAGAAAAAACTGAATATTGTTATTTTGGTTTATCATTCTTTACATGGATTAGAGACCATGGTGAATGAACCATGTCTCAAAGCATCTATTTCTAAACTTATATTAACTGCTTTCAGGGAAAGATATATTTGTGTTGTTGCCATTTCTTTATTTGCTTGATTTTTTTTTTCCTTAAATCAGAATAACTCTTGGGAACAAAAGAAAAATACCAACTAGAGAATTACTTTTGTTTATTGTCTGTTTTCATTTTGAATTTATGTTTCTGGGGAAAATTTTAAGAAAATATTTTAATGCAGTACTTAGAACATTTTAGGCACAAAAATATTATTATTATTATTTATTTAAGAGGCAGGGAGGCAGAGACAGACTCCTGCATGTGCCCTGACTGGGATCTACCCTGCAATCACCCTATGGGGTGATGCTTTTGCCCATCTGGAGCCACTGCTCTGTTGCTTGGCAACCTAGCCATTTTAGCCCCTGAAAGCGAGGTCACGGAGCCATCCGTAGCACCTGGTGCCAACTTGGTCAAACTGTGTGAGCCATGGCTGCAGGAGGGGAAGAGAGAGAGAGAGAAGAGAGCGAGAGAGAAGAAGTAGGGGTAGAGAAGCAGATGGTTGCTTCTCCTGTGTGCTCTAACTGGAACAAATATTATTTTATTATAAAATGCTTGTAAAGATAAAATGACTTCTTGCTG
This sequence comes from Rhynchonycteris naso, assembly GCA_037038555.1. Lineage (NCBI taxonomy): Eukaryota > Metazoa > Chordata > Mammalia > Chiroptera > Emballonuridae > Rhynchonycteris > Rhynchonycteris naso. The sequence continues at coordinate 107,450,149 of CM072996.1, read as the reverse complement.
GATAAGGGAAATCTCAGGGAAGTAAAATTAAATTTATCATTTTAGTTTATATTTTTCAATTTTTTAATAAAATTAAATATCTATTGACACAATAAGTTCTGCATTCACATTAAAAATGAGTTAGGACTTGATTGTTTTTGTTCCATTGCAAATGAGTCGAGTTTCACAGGTCTTATACTGCTTAGGAGGAAGTTACCTTCTTTAAAAAACAGGTCAGTGTGTCAACTGATACTTCCATGGAATATTTACAAGTAGGAAATAAAGATATGCCATATATATATAAACCATAATCCAGGAGGTTGGTGATTGTTCCCTCAAACAAGGAACATTAGCCAGCAGCTTAAAGAATTACCATCCTAGCCATAGATTGCTGAGGAGGAATACAAGGTTAACATGACCTCAGATCATGCAGACCGAATTGTTCACCTTGTGCATTGTACAGAAGAAGGAAGTGTAGCATTCATCTAACAAACCATATTGTTGTTAAGGTGCATCTCATTTAACTGCCTAAGACAATCCATTAACCAGATAATTTATAATACTTCTACTTCATTCTTATTCTGTGTGCTTCATCTTACTCAAAGGGATAGATCTTCTAAAGCTTCTATATCCTACATCCTAGCATTTGGGAATCTTTCCCACAGTCTGGGATCAAAATTGGTTTAAAAAATATGAAAAGGTCTTGGCCGGCTGGTTCAGTGCATAGAGCATCTTCCTGACATATGGACATCCTGTTCGAGTCCTGGTCAGGGCATACATCAGAAGCAACCATCTGCTTCTCTTCCTCTCCCTCTTTCTCTTCTCTCCCTCTTCCCCTTCCGCAACCAGTTACTCAACTGGTTCAAGCGTCAGCCCCAGGCAATGAAGATAACTCCGTTGGTCGGAGCATCATCCTAAGGCACTAAAACTTAGCTCAGTTGATTTGAGCATCGGCCCCAGACAGTGGTTGCCAGGTGGATCCTGGTCAGGGTGCATACAGAAGTTTCACTATCTCCCCTTCTCTCACTTAAAACAACAACAACAACAACAACAAAACAAGAACATTATAGTACATATAATTATTAAACAGGATATAGAGAAGCTATAACCATGGATACAGTGATACAGGAAACTGCACAAATTTTAAATCATAAAATACAACAGAACGAAACAAAACCCAACAACTTTCACTGCAATAAAGTTAAAGGGTAAAGTAATGTATCTATAAACTAAGATGTAAAGATAATACAACAGCATTGGCTGACCCGGTCATGGAATCTCTGAATTATTGAACTATCTGTCCCCTGACAAAATATAAAAGACATCACTTGAACCTTATGCAAAGGTTAGATAGGAGAGTCCTGTGAATTATAATCTTTTGATTTGTGGAATCTTAACTACAAACTTTTCCATTTATTACCCTGCCCTTATCAAGTTTTTTAGATCTCTGTACAAATATAGTAGTGCTCAGCAGGAATAGCATGACTCAGAAGGAAATCTATTTACCAAGAATGTGCAGTGACTAAGTTCTGGCAGTACAAAACATGTGTCTTTCTAACTGGGGGCGGATAGTGGGGGGTGGGAGGTTAAGTTTTCCATCATCACTGCTTTGATTAAAGGAGAAACAAACAGATTTGTCTTAAGCAGAAAGGAACATGTTGATATTCCAGGAGGTATACAACTATAGCAGGAAAAGAAAATAAATGAACTGGATCATAATAAGAACCTAAAATCTTTTTCCACCCGCCTAACCACCCCTTTTATCCAAATTGCACCTTAACTAAAGCTCAGAGGCTCATATTTAAATTTGACAAGTTTATGCTGCCTTCTTCACTAGTTTGCTTTTATAGCAATCGATAGAGCTATTTACTTGCCTGCAAAAACTCATTTCCATATTTATACCTGATTTTTTCAAGAGTTTTCTTTTTTATTAGTATCCAGCTATGTTTAGGGACACATGGGAATAAAATATGATCTAGATGAGGTCAAAAAGTAAAAGACAAGTTGTCACTTGAACCCAAGATTTTCTTTCACCAAAAGATACTTGGTTTCTAAGCATTTCATCAGCAAGTTTTTTTTCAGATGCTCCATCCACTTACCATTTATCTATTTTTTAAAATATACATCAAAATTATTTCTTATATCCATGAATTTGTCTTAGAAAGTAGGCAGGATAGTATAGTGAGCACATCAGTGTTTTACAAGTAGAGGAAATGGAAACACAACAATTTCAGACAATAAAAGACTCCCTCAAATTGTTTTTAATCATAATTTAACTGACTTAATTCAACAGAACTTTTTAGTTCTGTGTTACTCAACTCCTCACCAAGACCCTGAGTTCCAGGATAAAAGTTTTCTTAAGATGTTTATTAAGGAAAAGATTTGTTTTTAATTTACAAATGGTGAATGTATTCTATGATTTTATAAAACCTCAAAAAATGATTAGCAATTATTTCTAAGTTCAGATACAAGACAAGTTTTTTTTTTAATTTATTTATTTATTCATTTTAGAGAGGAGACACAGAGTGAGAGAGAGAAAGAGAGAAGGGGGGGAGGAGCTGGAAGCATCAACTCCCATATGTTCCTTGAGCAGGCCAGTGGAGGGTCTTGAACTGGCGATCTCAGTGTTCCCAGGTTGACACTTTATCCACTGCGCCACCACAGGTCAGGCAAGACAAGTTTTATTTAAGGCTTTCTCTCTCTCTCTCTTTTTTTTTTTTTTTTTTTTGAGGCAGCTACTGTTTATTTCTCATGATTCTGGGTGTTGACTAGGATCAGCTAGATTATTCTTCTGTTCCATGTAGTATTGGCTGAAGTCACCCCAGTGGTTACATTAAGCTGGGAACTCATTTGCTGCTGAAATATCCAAGATGACCTCTCATTTTCCAGGCCCTTTTTCTGTGTGGCTTTTCATCTTTTAATATCTTGTTGTGCAAGGCTTTCTTAATCATTGGAGACAGTATCTAAGGACAGACATACTCTCATAAAAGAGTGGGGGGAGAGGCAGCCTTCAACAGAGGAGAAATATTTGACTTGATTTAGCCTTTAAATGTTTTACCTAATTGTGGACCATTTGGTTTCAAGTTAAAGTTTCTTTAGCTATAAATCTATCATTTTCACTGAATCATAAAACTAATTGCATTCTAAGACTTGATTTAGTAGATATGGGTTTTTTTCTTAATAAGAATAGTTAAAATAAAATTAAGACACTCATTCACATTTTATAAAGCCTTTTTCTCCACCCTTCCACCCCCAAAGTAATAAGGAAAAACAAGGTAAATATAAGTAAAAATAAAACTATTTATTTCATCTTTTATTACTAAATAATTTTGGACTTTGGGGGGTACCCTGATGTGTAAATAAAATATAATATTCTAATAATTTATGTAGTTGAGGTGGTATCATATTTGGACAAATAGGACTGCATTAAAACATTTTTTTTTATAAAAGGTAAGAAAAAGAATGGAACGATCCCGACATTGTTGCTCTTTTTTCTAATGCATCACAAGGCTTTGTTTGCACCTGTTTCGCTTTTGTTGAAAAGTTAAGAGCTATATTACGACACATACCAGGATGTTGTTGTAGTGGGAGGGGACTTCAGCGTAAAGAAAGCTCCAGAAAAAAATTTCCTCAACACAGAAGAGAACGGAACTCTCTTGCCTATGAACCTTGTCACTTCCAAGAGAGGTGTAAGGGACAATGAAAAAGCCTTGCACCAATATGCCATGTCAGGCATGCTTGCTCCTGTACAGGAGATAAAATAAGATAAAACAAGCTGTTTGTGTCTAAGGGTGGCAGTTCCCTGTCTTAGATCAGTTTGAGAAGCAGCTCTGGCAGTGGGAATGTAGGTGTGTTCTACTACACTGAATGGAACAAAGCTAAAAATATGTTTAGTGTCTGATAAGAACGCCAGGCTCCTCAAGCTCTCATGTAACGTCGGACTTTCTGTTTTGCTTTTAAAGAAAAATGTTTTGCAAGGGCAGCACGAAGCGGACAAAATCTGGAGCAAAGAAGGATTTTATGCTGTTGTCATATTTCTCAGCATCTTTGTTATTATAGTAACGTGCTTGATGGTAAGTTTGCTTCTTTATATATTTTATCCTTTGCTGAGCCCACTGCTTGATATGATTGGATACATTTGCCATTCAAATGAATGCTGAAAAGACTGGGAACAGAAGCAAGACTATGATCTTGCTAAATTGAGGGATTTCATACCTACAGCAGAGTGATAGTTAGAGGAAAACCTGCAGAACTATGGGTTCTGACCTGCAGAACAGAGCTGCAATTGCACGGAGGCTTTTAGTAACTTGACCGATGCTGAGCCTGAAGCTTTAGAAAGTGATTTCCCGAGGTCACTAACGCCTCAAAGTCATTCACGTCTCGTGGGCACAATTTAAGTTTACTTTATTTCTTCATTTATATACTTTTTATGGAACTCAGGAAAAATATTTTAAAAAATGTGTGTCTTAGGGGCAAGCTTACTCCTTAAAAAATAGTTGATTTGCTTATTTTTAAAGGGCCCTGAAAGCCTTTTATGAAATCCCAGGTATGGAAAGGAAATGATTATAGACTCAAAGGCTGTACAATTCACCACCAAGTAATTTTTTAGGTGAATGACTACTGTGAACGCATAACTTGCAAATAGCTCTGTAAATGACAAATTTTAAATGGGAAGATTTCAAAAGTGTATTTTTAATTAAGAAGAACAGAACCCAAAATCAACTAAACTAACCTAGGCACTGCTCTTTGGTATTTTAACAGTCACCTTTCAAATAGAAAAAGATTTTTTATTTTTTACTCTTTTGAAAATTCTTTGATGTAACTTAAAATATTTGAAGTTTACAAATGGGTTTTAATAACTTCTTCCTGTGTGCTGATTTCTTTTTAATATTGCAGATTTTAAAGAAACATTCCTTCCTTAGTTTTCAAATGCCACCCCAAAATAAATGCTATTTATTTTTCCTGCAATCAACAGCGTCACTAAGGGTTTACTGAATTTTGTTCATTCATTTGTGCTCCCCTGCTGGGAAGGGGTTTGTGTTAGAAATATTAGGGCTATCTGGAAAGCCTGAGGCTGGGTGGGTTGAAACATGAAGGATATAAAACAATTAAGGCTTTATATAGGGTGATGATTACATATTTCCTTGAATCCAAATATACGAAGTAATAAGAACACCTTAAAGCTGTTGTCCTAATAAATTTAGAGGCATCACCTATGGGCCAGACATTTAAAAAGAACTGTGACACAATAAACAAAAACTCATTTACAAATTGATTAAGAAAATGGATCTTTGTATATCAAATGGTAGATGTTACTAAAAACTAAATTTTTTTTCTTTTTTTATTAATTATAATGGGGTGACATTAATAAATCAGGATACATATGTTCAAAGAAAACATCTCCAGGTTATCTTATCATTCAATTATGTTGCATACCCATCACCCGAAGTCAAATTGTCCTCTGTCACCTTCTATCTGGTTTTCTTCGTGCTCCTTCCCTCCCCCCTCTCCCACCCTCTCCTCCCTCCCCCCACCCCGTAACCACCACACTCTTGTCCATGTCTCATAGTCTCGCTTTTATGTCCCACCTATGTATGAAATCATGCTGTTCTCAGTTTTTTTCTGTTTTACTTATTTCACTCTGTATAATGTTATCAAGGTCCATCCATTTTGTTGTAAATGATCCGATGTCATCATTTCTTATGGCTGAGTAGTATTCCATAGTATATATGTACCAAAGGTTTTTAATCCACTCGTCTTTTGACGGACACTTGGGCTGTTTCCAGATCTTCGCTATTGTGAAAATTGCTGCCACGAACATGGGGGTGCATTTCTTCTTTTCGAACAGTGTTATGGTGTTCTTAGGGTATATTCCTAAAAGTGGGATGGCTGGGTCAAAAGGCAGTTCGATTTTTAATTTTTTGAGGAATCTCCATACTGTTTTCCAAAGTGGCTGCACCAGTCTGCATTCCCACCAGCAGTGCAGGAGGGCTCCCTTTTCTCCACACCCTCGCCAGCTCTTATTCTGTGTTGTTTTGCAGATGAGTGCCATTCTGACTGGTGTGAGGTGATATCTCATTGTGGTTTTAATTTGCATTTCTCTAATGATTAGTGATGTTGAGCTAATTACTAGTTTTAATGAGAGAATATTGGAAGTTATGGAGATTGTAGCGGAGACCTCTGGTGCTTTCTAGGGTTTTAGAGGCTGTGGTTCCTTGTTATGGTTCCCTGCACTTTAAAATGTCTGGTTCTTCATTTTCTGAACGCAGGAAGCCTTGAGTGCTGTGCTCTCTTTTGTCAGTCACGATTCAGGTGCTTTTCTGTTTCGCAGGTGAAAATGTGAGAGATGTGAGGATGGAAAGATAGAAAGGGTAAAGAATGATAAAAATGGAACTTGTTGAGGGGGTCAATGGCAAGATTCAGAAGAACAAAGCAAGGTTAAAGGGAGGAAAGTAGGGCAGCAGAGTTGTGAGCAGTCTGTGAGTAGCAGAGGGTAGAGGGAGGCAGAGCAGAGCTTGGTATCAGCGTGTAACATGTGCTCCAGATTCTGTGTTTCCAACCTAGGGAGCACCATGCATATAAAATGACCAGATAAATCCCTACATGAGATACTGGTCTCAGGTTGCAAGGGCAAGAGGTTACACGGCAGCCATGCCTTCAACCACTTGGGACTGGGGAACAACTCTTCTTTTCCCAATGTCTGCAAAGTCAGAAACCTATACCTATATAAGTCTGCTCCAAAGTTAGAGTAAATCAAGAAAAGAATATTTCAAAAGTATAGGTAGTTGCAGAGTATTGGTTGGTAAGTAGATTCATCCATTCATTCAATCCACAGATACTTGCAGAGAATCCACTGAGGACCTGTGGTTGGCACTGTGGGAAAAGTAGAGAACAAGACATATAAAATCTCTGTTCTTTTTCCATCCAGATTAGCAAAAAAAAAAGTATACATAACACCTAGACAGAGTCAACAACGTGGTGATAGCCAGAGGGAGAGGTAGAATGGGTGTCCATAGGGCTGGGCAAAGGGGGAAAAGGTGGAAACAGAAAGAGACGTGCTAGGATCAGAGGGCTCACCATGTAGTAAACAGATGGTGGTTTGTTGAGTTGTACACTTGAAACTATATGGTTTTATAAACCAGTGGCATCCCAATTAAGTCATTAAATAAATAATTGAAATATCCTTTTTTCATGAGAACTATGTTCTAGAGGGGACATGGATAATAATTAATATATTTTTTAAAAATCAAATGGAAAAGTCAAACCTATAGAGATTATAAAAAGATCAGTGTTTGCAAGAGACTGGGTGAGGAAAGGGAGTGAGGGAGTGAATAAATGAAACAGATGTTTAGGTCACTGAAACTATTCTATATGATACCTTAATGGTGAGTACAGGGGTAAGCAAGAGTAGGTTTACCTTATGAATACACAAAATGCAGAGTTTATCATTGTATTATTTATTATTATTACTAACCTACTTTTCCCACCCCTATGTATGACATTATATATTTGTCAAAATTCATGGAGTGTACAACACTCCAAGTGATCGTAATCTAGCTATATAGCCTTTGATTAATTCTATCAATATTAGCTCAGAAATTATAACAAATGTACCACACTAATTCAAGGAGTGAATAACAGGGTAGATTGTTTAGGAAGGTAGGGAAAATGGGGTAGAGGGATCTCTGTATTCTCTGCTCAACTTTTCTGTAAATCTAAAACTGCGCTTTAAAAATTAAGTTTGTTACTTTTTAAAAAAAACTCAAATAGTGTTAAGTGCCATGAATAAATGACATAACAATAAGTGAGGGGAGCAGAGACATTGGAGACATGAACATGAGGGAAGGGGCTCCTGGAAGAGGATAGGTGGGAACAGCTGAGGTGGAAATAAGCTTAGCCTCTTTAGATTCAAGAAGAGGGAAGCTGAGTGCTTTAAGCAAAGCTTTGATGTGTGTGTTTAAAGATTATGTTCTCTGCTTGTGCAGAGTGCTTGGGGACAGAGCATGTAGTGCAGTGTGGCACAGGAGGATTTTGGAAGTTATTGTATCAGCCTGATGAGGAAGATGATGGTGACCCAGAGTAGGAGTTGGTGACGGAGATGGAGAGAAGTGAAGGGTTGGGATGTATCTGTAGGTGGAACTGACGGGACTTGGCTGCGTACTGATTCTCTGGGAGCAGAAAAGAAGTCAATGAAGGATGACTTCTGGGTTATTTGGTTGACTACCTGGATGGTGATACTCCTATTCCTGGGGTATAGTACTACTTCTAAATCATATTACAATAGTTCTTGAATTAATGAAAGAAAGTAGTAGAATGATATATTTCAAACATGATCTTGGATTTTAATATGAAAGCTTCACTTAAAAAACTAACATGAGAACAAACTATCAGCACAGAGAAGAGAGTTGATGATAATAAAATAAAACCTACTTAATAGAGAGGGTTAAGGTGAGGTTAAGTTTATCTGATGCAACTTAACGCTAATAACTCAACAGTTCACATTTTGGGGCACATCAAATGTGACTCTCTAAAATAAGCTTATCTTTGTAAAAGTTCTAATGTTTTTAATGATGAGCTTGATTTAAAAATAATTTTTTTACTTACATCCCTCAGTAATAGTTATACTATCACTTTTGTGATTCTTGAATGCATATTGTCCAATCTGTTTCTCATAATTTTGTTGATTCCATGACAAAAGAAAAGATAAAATTTGAAAATTTTCTGGGAAGCATTAATTATATTTATGAAAAATCAAATACCATTATTTGCTCCCAGCCTTCCTACAAACCATAGAAATGCAAAACTTGTGGTTTTATTATTAATTTACATAGGTAAATTGCTGTGACGGATGATTTCAGAGACTGTATAATGGTAATATAAGGCTCGGCAAAATTTTTGAAATGTGGCATATTGTTTACTTTTCTTAAAATAAAAATAATGTATGTTTCAAGGCATAAAATTAGACATGCATGACATTTCAAATGTGTGACTTATTTAACACCTCTCAAATGTTAATGTGCAGTGGGTAGAACGACAAGCAGACAAATACAGTTTTCTAAGAAAAACATGTGTGGGCAACTTCCAATCCATTCAGAAGTAGTTCTTCAACTTAAATAAATAGGAGAAAGAATAGCATTTATCATCTAACTTAGACCTTCAGATGTACTTAGAAGTTTAGTAACAAGTACGGAGACATTTATGAAATGTCGGTAGAGATATATATTTGCCATATCGCTTCTGGAAAGCATAGAAAACACACAAAAGCAGCTGTTTGGGTCAGTAAAAGCTCTGGCATGTTAGACCCACAGAAGAGCCACTCATATGTCGTACAAAGGCATGGCCTTGTTAGCTGAGGCAGGAAATCCTAGATCAGACCACCTGCTGCAGCCTGAGCATCACTCAGTAAATACAAGTCAAAGGTGGACATAAATAACCACACTTTTCTAATTTGCAATGTATAAACCCTAGAGCAGGGGTCCCCAAACTACGGCCCCCTGAGGCCATTTATCTGATCCCCACTGCACTTCCAGAAGGGGCACCTCTTTCATTGGTGATCAGTGAGAGGAGCACAGGATGCATCCGCACCCATAGTTCCCATTGAAATACTGGTCAGTTTGTTGTTTAAATTTACTTGTTCTTTATTTTAAATAGTGTATTTGTTCCCTTTTTTTTTACTTTAAAATAAGATATGTGCAGTGTGCATAGGGATTTGTTCATAGTTTTTTTTATAGTCTGGCCCTCCAACGGTCTGAGAGATAGTGAACTGGCCCCCTGTGTAAAAAGTTTGGGGACCCCTGCCCTAGAGATTGAAGAAATGGGATTAGAGTTCTGTCTGGAATTATTTAGCACAGAACCATTTTCCAAAGTAAGTATATGTATCAAACTGATTTTCAACTTTTTCTGTATTGATAAAAATCATTTAGGTAAGAATCCTCTTACTAAGAACAAAACTAAAAATAACAATATTAATTTGTTTTTTGCATTTATTGCATACTTACTAGCACTAAATTTACTGCCTGGTATTAAACATTTAATGTACTTTTACATTACTTTATTGAGGTATAATTAACATCCAAAAAGCTACCCATATGTAATATACACAACCTGATGAGTTTGGAGATAAGTATACACCCATGAAAACATAACGACAATCTATGCCATAAATATATCCCTCTCTTCCAATGTTTCCTCTCACTCTCTTTAGTAATTATTATTATTTTGTGTTATAGTAGGAACACTGAACATAAGATCTACCCTCTTAGAAAACCTGTATTATATACAGTATTGTTAACTATAGGCTCTATGCATAAACACTTAATATATATTAGCTTCCTAATTTTACTGATGAGAAAACCACGGTTCAGAGAAGATAAGTGACTTGACAGAAAGCAATGTGTGGGGGTGTGTATAGGGGTGTCTAAGGAGAGGAATTGGGATTCAAATCCAAGTCTATCTGAAGTAAAAGTTTGAACTCATTACCATGATTTCATAGATAATATTGTCAAACATAGTTTCTTTTAGTTTTGTCACTATCTTGTGGACATCTATTTCTGGTCAAAGAGGGGTCTAGTGAAAGGATGAAAATGCTTGTATTCATCAGAATTATTCAACCCAGGCAGACCTGGTAAATGTGTACCACACCATACCTACTAGGGACATATCTCTATTTATCTTGTTCCAGACGCATCTGTCTCTTCTGGAAGCCTGTGAGTTTTCAGAGGACAGGATTAGATGCCACCATTGCATCCAGAATGTCTTGTTTCTGGAATAATGTAGGTTTTAATTCATGTTTATTCAATTAAATGAAATAAATGAATGAGCTCTTCCAGAACTAACTATAAAATACTGTAAAGAACCAACACATGCTGTGGATTGTTGGTAATATTTCAAAATCTGAACATATTGTTAATTCTCACAGATATTCTGTTACCTGCTTATGAGACTTTTTAAATAAAAATTATAAGCTGCAAAAGAGCTTTATAGGATTTTTTTAGCTTCCTCTTATTTCTGTGTTCCCCTGGCCTTCTTCTTCCTGCTATTATTTTTTACCCCTTGCTGTAGTTTACCTTTTATTTGTTTTTCTTTTTCACATGATCAAATGATTTTATTGCATTCCAGGATTCAAACAACAAGCTCTGAAGGTAAAGTAAAAAATATTGACTTGCCATTGCTATGATAAGCTTTTAGGTTGGACTTTAAAACAAGGCGCATTGACACAGAGAAATATGCCTCTGCTATATTCCAGCCCTCCAGCAGTGCAGAGGAAAATCTCTGACACACTTCTCCAGAGGCTTCGGGGAAGAGGTTGGGAAGAAGGGTGTGGAATTTACAAGAAACAGTAGAGGGGAATGATCACAGGCATAAGTCGGGAACCTGGATTCTATACTTCATTTCTAACCTTCCATATTTATTAAACCACTCTGTCTTTAAACGTAAAATGAGATCATACCAGGTGATTTTAAAGGTCCCTCATCCCAGGTTTTTCAACAGCAGCGCTGTTGACACTTTGGACTAGATAATTTGTTGGGTGCTGTTGGCATCTAGTGCCAACAGCACCCCACACACACTCCAGAATGACAACCAGAAAACATTTCCAGACATCAGCGAATGTCCCCAGAAGAGCAGCACACTTCCTGCTGGTGATGAGTGTGGCTTTATAGCTTATTTCCATGACAAATGCCTTATTGCCAAGGAGCAACTCCATAGTTTATTCCACATTTTTTCGAACAGTCCAGTCTCTCTTTTGGGTATTTTTAAACAATGTCCTATACACATTGATACACTCTCCAAGTTTTGCTTTTCCCTAACTAAAGATGTAGCAATTAGTCTGTACACAAACTATAAAGAGATGGATTAAAAATTGACTTCTAGCCTGACCAGGCTGTGGTATAGTGGATGAAGTATTGGCCTGGGATGCTGAGGACCTAGGTTCAAGACCCCAAGGTTGCCGGCTTGAGTGTGGGATTATAGGCATGACCCCATTGTTGCTGGTGTGAACCCAAAGGTCACTGGCTACGGCCCAGGGTCACTGGCTTGAGCAAGGGGTCACTGCCTTGGCTGGAGAAAAAGTTTGATGAATAGCTAAGGTGCCCTGGCTATGGGTTGATGCCTCTCAACAAAAAAAATTTGACCTCTAGCCAGAGTCAAAGTAAACAGACTACTGTAAAATACGTTACAGAGGTTCCTCTTCAAGAACCTTAGTTCATGAGTGGTAAACAAGGACTTTGAACTGGAGCTTGTTTTACACAAATGGAATCATAAAAGTGACCTGTCAAGAACTGCTGTGAAAGCTAGCATTTCCTTGCCTTTCTCATTTTCATTTTTGAACTGTGCTTCTCCAAAACCCAAATATAAACAGGCAAGCAAATGTTTCGATAACCATATTATATTTAGATGGCAAGAACGTAGAATGTATAATATATACATTACCTTCTATTTATATTTTTCAGTAAAGGCATGGGTTTTCTTTTTCCTGTGCTTATTCAGGAAAATAAATTTCTTACAATTTAAAAAATAATGAAATTTTAGTACCTCCTCCTTTAGTAGCTCCATGTGTTTAGCTTAACACGTACGTGTCATCTGATTGGCGTGGGACTCTTGGTTTTTCAGTGGTGTGGTGGCAGAATGTCTTTTAAGGGCTATGGAAACTAAAGGGAAACAGTATGTTAAAAACTTACCTATCCTTAGGCATTATACACAGGGGAGGGGATTCATTTGTAGTATTTTCTATCCTGTAACTTGTCAAAGTAATTATAATAATTTGTTGCTTGACATTAGACTTTTTTTTTTTTTACAGTGACAGAGAGAGAGTCAGAGAGAGGGATAGACAGGGACAGACAGACAGGAATGGAGAGAGATGAGAAGCATCAATCATCAGTTTTTCACTGCGACACCTTAGTTGTTCATTGGTTGCTTTCTCATATGTGCCTTGACCGTGGGCCTTCAGCAGACCGAGTAACCCCTTGCTCGAGCCAGCGACCTTGGGTCCAAGCTGGTGAGCTTTGGTCAAACCACATGAGCCCGTGCCAAGCTGGCGACCTCAAGGTCTCTAACCTGGGTCCTTCCGCATTCAACGCCCTATCCACTGTGCCACTGCCTGGTCAGGCATAGACATTTTTTAAAGTAATATTTATCATGTAATATTTAGAACCCATTGTTTTCAAATTTTCAGGATTTAGCTTTATTTCTCAGAGTCAATGAATAGCAACATTATAAAAAGTTTCCAGAGTATGAGGAAGAAAACTGACATGAAAAAACTTGAAGGACTCTAATTTCCTGGCAGTTCAAATTATAATAGGCATTTCTAGTTATACCTCAAATGTGGATAATCTTTCTTCCTTAAAAAGATCTTTTAAACTCAGTGATGAGAATAACATCTGCTGCAGATGTGATTTCAGAGTCAGTCTTCAAAAATGAGAGGGTGGTGAAGAGCAGCCCAGAATCAAGGTCAGGGGCTAGAAAGTGCATCGGGCTGCAGGACAGACCGTTAGGGCTGGGCTCCACCACAGCTTAATGCTGCTTTGGGCAAACCAGCTTATTAAGCTAGACTTCAAGTTCGTTAGTATATAATTAGGTCCATCCTAACTATGATTACCTCTGTCCCCCTAATTTAAAGTCACTTAACATACATTCACCTCTATTTCTTACCTCTCTGTCCTCACCCAACCTTTTTTCTTGTTACTATTATCTGAATGTTGGATTGTAGACAAAGCCTGAGACGTAGTTACATTTAGTTTCACTGTTTAAATCATTCCAAAGCTCCCTTTTACATCACAATTTCTAGTTCTTTACTTCTTAATTTTGAATCATGACTATGAGTAAGTGTTTTTTCCAAGAAAGGTACACCGATAGCATATTTTTACCCCTCAGCTAATTTGAGAAATTCTGTTGGCTTCATACGCATGAACAGCAATTTATCTAGTTGTGGAATTAGTGCATTCTTTGTAACATGCACATTTTTTTTCTCAAAGTCATAAAAACATTTTTCATTTTACCCTCACATTTACTATTCTTAGACATTTTAAAACTAAAAACATTTTTATTCCATATCCCTAAATTCCATAAGAACAGGGTGCTGTCTATTTTGTTCATAGCAGAGTACAATGTACCTTCCACCATACATGACTTAGTGAGCATTGAAAATAGTTTTGAGTGACTTCTTTCTCTTTCATTTATTCTGGTTTATTATGGATCATGCCTCTCCTCTGACTTTTCTTATCTTTTCCCTTGTCTTTATCTTCACTTCTTTACCCTTTGTTCTTCATTCCATGCAGTCTCTCGCTTACTAAGATACCTTATACACCACTAATTATATTTTCTGCATTGTCAGTTCTGTTCTTTTTTGCTTGCAAAGATTTACATCTTGCCACTGAGTTTTCAGTTCTTTGAATTATTTCCTTTTTCTAATTCTGATACCTTTTCATCTTAGATTGCTATGTTTCTATTTTATTCTGATTCTTTTTTATAATCTTATCTTGTTGACTAGGCTTTTTTTTTTAAACTAATCTACTTTGAGAATACTGGACAAATATTTTCTAATATTTTCCTGAAATAAATTATCAGTGATATTTATTTCTTACCCAATTTTAGGTGAATTCTTTACTAACATTTTTTTATCTATCTATTTATCTTTTAATAAGAAAAAATATATTTTGTATCATTCCAATAGATTTAAAATATAACAATTACTAGAATTTAAAAGAACTTTGAAAGAAAAGAATCAGCCTCATAACTAGTTAGAGTAAATTATAATTGAGAAGTGCCAAAAAAGCCCTGTTTTCTAAAATAATACTCATTTAGCTAATGAGTTTCAGTAATTAAACAGGGGAGTTTAATAGGAGGCAGATATCATTAGTGCTGTCATTGCAGATAATGGGTTAAGCCATCGCTTCACGTGATTAACTAATCAAGTCACCTCCTTGAATAGACTTGAAGAAGCACAAGGATGTATATAGCTTCTGCAAGAATTGGAGTGACATCAGCACCTAGATGAGAGAAAACACAAATTGTTACTTTGTACACCTTAAACTTATACAATGTTGTATGTCAATTATATCTCAGTAAAACTGGAAAATGGCCCTGGTCCGTTGGCCCAGTGGTAGGATGCCGGCCCTGTATGTGGATGTCCCGGGTTTGACTCCTGATCAGAACACACAGGAGAAGTGACTACCTGCTTCTACACCCTTCCCCTCCACCTTCTCTCTCTCTCTCTCTCTCTCTCTCTCTCTCCCCCTTTCCCTCAGCCATGCTTGATTGATTTGAGCACATCAGCTCCATGTACTGAGGATGGATCTGTGGAGCCTCTGCCTCAGGTGCTAAAACATTGCGTGGTTATGAGCATGGCCCCAGATGGGGGTTGCCGGGTGGATCCCAGTCAGGATGCATGCAGGAGTCTATCTTTTCTCCTCTCACTTGAGAAAAATTAATAAAAATAAAAATTAATAAATAAAACTGAAAAAAGAATTATTTTGATTTAAGTAAATTTTATAAAGAGAAAAGAAAAAAAAGCCTATGAAAAGTTAAGATTGAGGACAGGAAAGAAAAACTTTGCTTAGCAAAGTCAGTCCAACTCTTCTAAAAGTTTGAAAGTGAAGAGCCTGTCTTTTCTGAATTATATTAGCCATTCTAGAAAGAGCTACGACTATGGGGGAAAGTGGTCATTTTGTTTGTTTTCCACATAAATTAAAAATTAAAAGAAGGAGGGGAATGTAAGAAAAAAAATTCTTTTCAAAATTATTCTTTGATAGGTGCCCTGAATTTAATTATTCCAAATATTTACTAGATGTCCAAGGTAATATATGACTGATGCAGATATATACCAACATGAGAAATTATGGATTATAGCATAACTATTCTTTCATCAATATTTTTCAAGACTTTCTTTTTACATGTTGTATTGGATGCAGACCTCTGTTTCTCTATATGTTGTAAGCTCATATTTCATGGTTCCTCTTTCTATAAGCCTTCCATGTCAGTCATTTTAATTAAAAGTTTTCATCAAACTAACATCTGGCACTTTTACTAAATTAGCTGAATTTGCTTTTAATACTATTTGGGAAATTAACTAATGTACATACGTATTTAATATGTTTGTGCACCAAATATCTAGAAATGCCAAGTATATCCTTTTGAGAAAAAATTCAATGCCACAAACCAGAAAAACTATCCTAGCCAACTATGCTGACTTGTGTTATTGCTAAACCTTTACTTTGGTTTTGTCTTCTATGGTGGGGTGGAAGAGATCATACTTTGTTGTTGAGTGTGTAAATGATGTGACAAGAGCCCTTTATATCTACTTCTATAGATTCTTTACAGATTAAAAGAAAAGTTTCAGCTTTCTTTGAGACAAGATAAAGAGAAAAATCAAGAGATCCACCTATCAGCCCTCACATTACAACCAGCACAGTCTGAGGCTAAGACACTTAACAGCATGGTCCAGCCCGAGCAAGCGCCAAAAGTACTGAGTGTGGTTGTGGACCCTCAAGGTCGATACGCTCCTGAGATCAAAGCTACTACCTCTGTCTGCCCTTCTCCATTCAAAATGAAACCCATAGGACTTCAAGAGAGGTAAGAGGTTTTTCTGTATCCCCTACCTGTGGATTTTTTTTATAGAATATTCACCAACTAAAGAAGATAGAACTAGAGATGATTGGCATATTAGGTAGAATTGGTCATCACCAAATGGGCAGCAGGAAGAAATAGACTTCATTGCTTCCCTATAAATCTAGCTGTGTTACACAAAGCCTTTCAGTTACATCTGATTTTGTTAAAGTGCTATAGACCCAAGCCAAGGTCATCTTCAACTACAGGACAGCTTCTACTATCATTTACTGAGTGCTTTCTGAGGGCTGCTGACCTATCCTATTTAATTGTCATCAAAACTCTGGTAGATAGAAGGACAGGAAATGAAATTCAGGCATTTTCCACCAAAGTCTGCATTGATTGTGTTTGGAATAAGGTAGAAAAAGTTTATACCGCAAATTAATTTTTTATCAAGTTTTTCCTCTGCTTCCTTTGAGGAAAACAAGCATTGTCAAGATTCATAATGTTATTTTTGTAGCTTCATCTGCCTTTGCAATGTTCTTATAACCATTCATTCCCATTTAAAGCAAATCCAATGTATGAAAACTAGAATATGCAAAATACACAAACAAGGGGCTAATTCTTTGTTTCCCCAAAATATCAAGTAAAGCTTTCCCATGACATTATTTAAAATAAGAAGATTCATGATTATTTAAAATATAATTTATATTCTCTTCAACACTGCATGTCCCCCAGGTTCATTCTCTTATTCTTTTCCTCTCTCTTCATTTTCTATTATCTGTTTTGTCACCTCAGATTTATAGATCACATATAATTTTTGGTTGTTTTCTATCACACACACACACACACACACACACACACACACACACACACACCACATTTCTTCAGAAAAATAGAGTTTGTCATTTTAAGAACAGCAGAATAACCAAGTTGGCCATTCACATTTCTTTGAAAGTATTGTCAAAGAACAAATTATGAATTGAAAAGAAAGGGATTGGTTGCTGTGAGCTCCAGTCCTTTAAGGGAAAACACTTTGGCTTCATAACAGAAGGAAAATGGAGAGCAATCCAGTCAATCTTTCTACTTCCTCCCCCAGAATACATGATAGTTTCCTGTTGGATCCAGGTACCATTCCCTTGCTTGAGCACCAGTAAGTTGCCGTGTGCAGTGCAGTATGGGAAGGTACACAAGCTGGACTTTTTCCTGAAGTTAGCCAGGAGTCAGGAGAACTGAATGTAACACCCAGCTCTGTCATTTCTGGATTGAGTGGTTCGTGAGCCATTCATCTACCTGAACTTCACTTTCTTCTTCTGTAATACAAAGGGGTTCAACCTGACTTCTTCACCTCCTTCGGGTTCTTTTACTTCTGTTACCCAAGTTAGTTTTATCCATTTATGTTTTCTTCAAAGAGAACCTTGAAATAGGCATCTGAGCATTGGTGGTGTACCAAAGGTAAGGTGTAGGAAAGATCTGCTGAGATGCAGGCAATAAGGGGCTCATTGTCTATAGATGATTTAAAGATGATCATAAAACTGAATAAAAGTCAAACTAATTTTTACTGTTATGATGTGCCACTAATTATAAGCAAGGTCAGTAATTAAATCTTTCAGGGAGTACCTATGCCCAGCTTCCTGCTCTTTGTCGGCCACTGCTGGGCACTGCTGGGAATTTCAAGGAACCTAAAGTTAAATTTTCATTTATTCATTTAAATGAAATAAATGTTTGCTAAAAGGAGAGTATCGACATGGTGTCATACTCGATTTTGTGGTCCATGGGGGGAATTTTAGCAGAGCAAATGTGTAATCAATCATTAATGAATTCTCTGTGCCTGGTCTACAAACTTCCCTGCATCCCCATCCACTGCCCCCCACTTCCTTTCCACCTCAATAAGGAGAAAGCTATCTGTCCACTGAAGCTCCAGGTTATTTCCTCTCAATCATCATAATGAACTCCATTGATTTTCCTTCTCCATTTTTCACTGTTCTCTCTTTGCTAAAGTTGTTGCCAGCATAGATATACATTTTCTTTTGTGTCAGAGAAATTCCCTTAACATTCCTCTTCTGGTTATTGTCTTTTCTTCCATTCCCAGATGTGTCTTAAATAGGCAGAATGTATTGGTTGCTGTAAAGCCAGTGGTCAAGGCCACCATCACAGCAGACTGGCCAATGCAGGTTCGCATTAGATTCGAACAGTCGGTAATGAAACACAGGAGCCAAAAACTGGTGAGCCGTCAGCTTTAATTCTAGCTTGCACCCGGCAGGCAAGCAAAAACACACACTGGGCTCCAAAACCCACACATTCAGTGCTCACAAAGCTACTGACTTATCCGAATTTCCTAGAATCAAAGGTTTCTAGCTCACCAGACTTATTCACCTCTGTTTCCCATCTCCTCCTGCACAAACTCTTAACAAACTGGCTTCTTCCTCAGCACTCTGCCATCTTGGCTACTTCTCCTCCACATGGCCTTAATCTGCTCTCCTCTCTAATACCAACCTCAGGAACTCAGGAACCAAGAGAGAGATCAAGCTACTGGTCTCTCCCATTTTATACTGTAGAATCAAAACCTTTAATCCAATTATTCAAACAAGGAAGTCTCTGTATAATGGGATTCCTCAGGAGAGTGCACCACCCTACATCATCCAATCAGTCAAGGGTGTGGAGAAGAGCTTACTCTTAAACTAAGCCTTAGGCTATAACGACCCGGCCTGCCCACAGCCTGTACCAGAACACACATTAATATCAACGAACTTCCATGTGGGCAGCGCCATCTTTAACAAAGTGAGCATAATATATTTTATCTGCCCAACAGTTGCCTTGTTGGTCTCCTTTAAACTTTCCATCCTCACTACTTCTCTCACATGTGCTTGCCAAGTTTGTCAATGGACTAACCACAAAACATGCTTCATTTTCACACGCAGCACTAATGCCTACTTCTGTTTTAAACTCTCTCTTTGAGGTAGGTGGAGGTGGAGGTACTTCTTTAGGAATCATTCCTGTCAAAGGCAGTAAGAGAGGAAGGGGTTGTGGTTGGATTATCCAGTGAGGAGAGAAAGGGGGAAAGGTGAGGCAATGAGGGTGAGGGATAGGAAAAGAATACAGAGAGGGAAATTCAAGCATGGCTTTCTTTTGGAAACCCTTCCAAGCTTCTTCTACCTCTTTCTGCTTCTTTCTCTATCCCACCTTACTGACTGAGTCAGCTCTCTCTCCTCTGTCCCCGTTGGCTCTATTTACATAACCCTATGTGCATGCAGTAAGTAAAACTTCTCAGGTGTAGGTAAAATTTTCATTTAGCAATGTCTTACTCCTACACTCTGAGCTTCTTGGCACATATATGGTTTATTTGTCTCTTACATACGGGACATAATTCCTGGAGAGCAAGAGCTTCTAAGAAATAAATGCTTGAGTGAATTAATGAATTAATTGATTGATTCATATTATTATGAGTAATTCTCGGGTAGGCTACCAACAGTGGAAGGGAAACATTTTGCTTATTCTATTCTCCTTTTCTCATCTATCCTCACCCATTTTTTTCTATCATAAGTCCCTGCCAAGATGGTGTAGTGACGAGTTTTAAGAATAATATAAAACTTTTCTGAGAGTTTTAAGCCTTAAAACTTAATTCACAACAGGCCAATGCTCTATCCACTGAGCAAACCAGCCAGGGCGAGGTTTTCTTTCTATCCCAACAAGGCTTCTGCAGGCCGTGAGTATTGCTGATACTTAAGAAATAAACATTCCCTAACTTTCCTTAAGCTGTACTGCAGTGTGGTTTATTTTAGTATCCATAAATATCATGCAAATGATGATATAGCACCCAGTTATGTTATTGTAGAGGTTTTCTTAGGGGTTGCAACCTGGCTGTGCCTGGGAGCATCCTATCAGGGCTAGAGAGATGTCTGCAGTGGGAGAAGCAGTGGAAACTCTGTAGCTGAGAAAGTATTCTAGCCTAAATTCAATGCCTTTGTTCACTGTAACTTCCTCCAGGCAAAGTGCGATGTCCTGACTTCTGCACACTGCTCTGCCTGGCAGAGAAAACTTTCAATGCTCAAGAAGTTGAACTTAGAGGATACTTATTTGTTCCTCAACTTTCCCTTTTAGAGACATAAAAAAGGAAAGAATATAGAATGGATACAACTGAATATCTGCGTGCCAAATATACAAAAAATACTCTGAAATGAAAATCTGTAGTCATGGAATAGACGAGGGGTCCCCAAACTACAGCCCGCAGGCCGCATGCAGCCCCCTGAGGTTATTTATCTGGCCCCGCCACACTTCCGGAAGGGGCACCTCTTTCATTGGTGGTCAGTGAGAGGAGCACAGGATGCATCCACACCCATACTTCCCATTGAAATGCTGGTCAGTTTGTTGATTTAAATTTACTTGTTCTTTATTTTAAATATTGTATTTGTTCCCGTTTTGTTTTTTTATTTTAAAATAAGATATGTGCAGTGTGCATAGGGATTTGCTCATAGTTTTTTTTTTATATAGTCCGGCCCTCCAATGGTCTGAGGGACAGTGAACTGGCCCCCTGTGTAAAAAGTTTGGGGACCCCTGGAATAGACCCATCAATGAAAATGGACCCAACTCCCTCATTTTCCTCCAAGTGAAGCTGGGACCCAGAGTCTTCTCTCTTAGGCCTTGGGAGAGGCTCCCTAACAGCGTAGCCTGAGACAAGGATTCTTGTCCAAGCTTTATTGAGAGGATGCTCTCTGGAGAAGTCTACAGGAGAGGTGGGGATGCAGAACAGAGGAGAAGAGGCCAAGCAAAGAGCAGCCTTGGCTGACATCAGATTGCAGCCTGGTCACACAGAGAGAGCTGGAGCATGATGACACCTTATGAATAGTTGCTTACCTTAGGGCAAACAGCCTGGGCCTCTGTATCCCTGTGTCAGTCAACCACTGACTCAGGCCAGCCTGGTGATGGTGGAGGCATAACTTCCTAGGCATCTCTGGACTAGGCCATTCCCGTCAGCTGAGGGTGATTCTACAGGGAAGGGGCAGCTGTGTGTCATTCGCAGCCCATGCTTCCAGCAGCGTGTGTGGGGGTGGGCTGGGGGGGGATATGGGCACCAGCCTGGTGAAGGTGGTCTGGGAGGGGCCAAGGTTACAGCACTAGTCACAGCGGAGTTCAAGTTTATACTCCAGGTTTCCGTGATCATCTTTTTCAATTACAGTTTACATTCAGTGTTATTCTGTATTAGTTTCAGATGTACAGTACAGCGGTTAGACAACCATGCACTTTATAGAGTGGCCCCCCTGATATTTCAAGTATCCACTTGGTCCCACCCATAGTTATTACAATATTATTGACTGTACTCCCCATGCTGTACAGTAGATCTCTGTGACTATTCTGTACTACCATCTGTACTTCTTAATCTTTTCACCCTCTCCCCTGATCTGTCCAGACCATTACACCACATAGCCTCCTTCCAATAAACACCACGTGTTCTAACAGAACCTGTGGCCCATGTTCTAATGGAACCATGGCAGTCTATCAAGCATGACTCATTTTCTCTGCCTGACAATAGGGGGACCACACAGATAGCAAACAACCATTTAGAAGTCAGTCCTGAGTTGACTCCAAGCAACATCAATAGAAAGCACAACTCAGTCAGACTGTTGACCCCTAACATGCATTATCTCATTTAATCTTCACAAAGGACTTACTATCCCCTCCTTACAGTGAGGAAACTAATGCTCAGAGAGTTTAAGTTACTGCCCAAGTAACCTAATGGCAAGTTACCGGGCTGGGTGTGTGTGTGTGTGTGTGTGTGTGTGTGTGTGTGTGTGTGTGTGTGTGTGTGTGTTAGAGTGACAAATAAAATTTGGGCCCAAGCAGCCTGGCTCCGGAGGCTGTATTACTAACAAGTACTATATGGGGGTGAGAGGAGCACATATACCCTATAATCTGTGGAGAATAATTAAGAATACAAATCAGTGTATTTAGTAAGTAGGCATATTACAGAGTGCCACACTGTTATTCCTCTTAGCACATTTTATGCTTGTATTTTAGGATGTTTTTCAGATTCTAAATCAAGTAAAATTCACTTGTGTGCAGTAGAGTAAAACACTGGAGGTGGATAACCATTTCATTGGCAATATAGAAGCACACCATCCATCTCACTTTTCCTTCTATCTGTGTATTCCCATTCTAAAGCCCAGGGGTCACCCAACATAAAAGACCAAGGCAATGGGAAGCATGAATGTAGAAAGGAAGCCAGAGTGAGAGGGTGAGATGAGGCAATAATTCAGAAAAGTTAAACCTAAAACCATTCTCAAGGGGTTTGGCAGGGACAGCTCTATAGTATTCAAACTGTCTGGATGATAATAGAGCTCATTTCACTGTGTGTGTAGTGGACAGTGGACATGGGGGCGCCATTTGATGCCCCTCCACCAAGCTGCTGCCCATGCAGTGGAAAGAGAAGGCCAAGTAACAAAAGCTAATGTATTGACCACTAACCTGCCATATGTGGACGACTGTGCAAGGTAGATTATCCCATATACTCTTCACAACAGTCCTTGAGGCAGGCACTATTTTAATGCCCCTCTTGCAAGGAGCTAACAGAGACTTAGAGAGATTTAATAGCATGTTCAGTGTCACAAAGGAATGCAGATAGAGTTGGAGATTCAGATATGGACAGCCCCGCTACAAAATTGGCACATAACCACTCTGTTCTACTTTCTCCTCGATGATACAGATGATAAAACTTTAAAGGTTCTCATACTTTTTATATCATGTACTTATGAAATGCTATTCTAGGGATGTCCAGAGTTGGAAGGCATTGGGAACATGCACAGGCCCTTCACTAACATTGGCCATCAAGCTGTTTCTCCCTGTTGGTAGGATAGGTGGATTGGAGTTCTGAACAATTACAAAAAAAAGAACACAAAAACTGTAAAGAGTTCTTTATTAACAACAACAACATTGGGATTAAGAACATAGAGGCAAACATTCTGAAACCTACCTAAAGAGGAATGACAAGGCATGAGACAAAGGGTAACAGTGGTAAATGAAAAAAAATGACAGTGGATACAAGCCAAGGAGTGTAGAATAGAACCAACCCACGGTGCACATTTTTAAGAAATTGAGGGTCGGAGAGTTCTTCCTAAAAACCCTGACCTAGGTGCTCTGCAAGCAGGTCGAAATGCTTGAACCTTTGTGGCTGATTTAAGTCCCCAGAGTGTAGATCTGGAAGTGGCTCTAATAGTAATCACTATAATAACTCCTTCCCTGTCCCTAGCTCCCTCCCCACTCCACTCATGACCCCTAGCAGAGTAACAAGAGTAAGTCCCACTGGGTCCTCTTACTACTGTATCTCCCGCCAGACCACCCATCACACAGGCCCCCTCATGCTGAGATTCAAGCAGAAAGGATTTCTCAGCAGGCCTATCCTTCAACATTCATTAACTTGCAACCTGATCCTGGACACTGGCTGCCAGTGTTACTGGGTGGTCTTTATCTCTGCTCACACTATGGGGGGCAAAACCCAATTACCTTCTTGAACTCTCATAGCCATTCTGTAGAGTGTGACCTATTTTTAGAGACAGTTGTACTTGCTTCCCCTAGCTGCACAGCATTGACATTTCTGTTAAGCTCTCCTTGTCCTGACTCTAAAAAAGAGGTTGTTGTGGTATAATTTTAGAGGCTGGTGTTTGCTAATTCCTCTACCCATGATCAAATTAGAGTGTCATGGTAGAGTACTAAATGCTATGTTTTCCAAAATGAGATTTCAAATCTTAGCTACGGGACAATGTTCCAGATCTTGATGTACAAGTTGACAGAATTAGATGACATGGCCCTTTTTGTAGAAGCATTTTAATCAGGGCAGGCATGGACAATTCCCAGAGTACATTTTGCTTCCTTTTTGAGAGCAACTCCAAATCTTAGTTACTGTGTCAGGAAGACTTTTGTAGTTATTTGAAATGTGTCATAAAATGACAGCACAGGGTCCCACTATGATTTAATGGACTCCTTGAACATAGTTTTCCTATGATATGAGGCATCACTCTGTTCTCATCCGATTTTCCCAGCTATTATACATGACCTTTACAGCAAAACAATTTACAATTACGGATAACCCATGGCAGGTGAATTTAGCAAAATTGTTATTTTTTCAACTGATGGGTTTGTTTGTGGTATGTGTGTGTGTTTTAATCTGCACATCTGTTATCAGTGTTAAAGTAGTATTTCCATTTAGCAATGCATCAGGATTATCTGAGTATGATTTGAACAAGTGGGGGAAGTCTGTTCTCAGATATGATCTGAACCAGCCGAAATGAATCCTCATTGCGTGTAGCATGTGGAAATAGTGTCCTCTAGTGGACAAATGCATGTTGAAGCAGTTCTTAACGAGTTTCATCTAGGGCAAAGGGAAAAGGAAGCAGGCTCTTGGTTTTGTAAAAGAAAAAGAAAATTCCATAATGACTTCAATGCCCTCTAGCAGGTGAGGTATAATCCCTTTTGGAAAATCCTTCAGAAAAAAGTCTCGGGGTAGTGATGAAAGGGCTATAACTTAAGAAATAGCAAATAACCTGACCAGGTGGTGGCACAGTAGACAGAGCATTGGACTGGGATGCGGAAGACCCAGGTTCGAGATCCCGAGGTCACCAGCTTGAGCGCGGGCCCATCTGGCTTGAGCAAAAGCTTGTCAGCTTGGACCCAAGGTCGCTGGCTTCAGCAAGGGGTGACTTGGTCTGCTGAAGGTCTGCGGTCAAGGCACATGTAAGAAAGCAATCAATGAACAACTAAGATGTCACAACAAAAGACTGATGATTGATGCTTCTCATCTCTCTCCATTCCTGTCTGTCTGTCCCTATCTATCCCTCTGTCTGACCTTCTGTCTCTGTTAAAAAAAAAAAAAAGCAAATAGGTATAAACACGCTCAAATATGATGTGCTTTTTAAAGCATGCTTAGCACCCAATAATTTTCATTTCTCATTTCATCCACAAGTAATTTTAAGGACAATGTGTCAAGTGAAATTATTATTGCCTAAAATATCTTGTAATATATAAATCCTTTTACTTAGGAGCCAATATTTTTCCTAAATCGAAGATTTGAATACAAGCCTCAGTAATTCTTCCCTTCCAGGCCTGTTCATCCTGCCTGACTCATGATCATTTCCTCCTTTTCCCTCTTGATTCTTATGACTCGACATTGTGGTGTCCGTAGCACAATACCCAACGTGTGCTACATATTCTGTAAATATTTGCTAACTCTTAATATGAAAAAAAGAAATGAGTCCTTCCAATTAAGCTAATTTTGAGGGGAAAAAATACTTTGAGAATAACGCAGAACTCCATCATCTCCCCATTGCGGGACAGGCATAAATCTGCGTGTTGGCGAGTTGCCACCTGGCCTCTTCCTCCAGCATGAGGGAGTGTCTGAGCTGCTCCCCTGGCTTGACCTTCATGCGGCACCAGGGGGCGCTAGGGGAAGCTTATCAAACCCTCATTCCCCTGCTCTGAATATGATCTCCTGAATGATTAGTTTTAGTCTTCTTATGTTTTATTTGCTGCTGAATTTTTGCTCCAAACGTAGTATATTGTGTTACTAAATTCCCATTCAGAATATTTTCTACCTAAGGAGTCTGAGCAACAAATGGGAATTTTAAACCCACTTTCACCAATAACATAAGTAAAAATGATTAAGTGGTAAAGGACTTATGAGAGTGAAAACATTAAAACTATGGCAGTCCAGGCGGATGGTGCAATGGATAGAGCATCTTCCCGAGCACTGAGTTCACCAGCTCAACCCGAGAGGGTGCTAGTTTGAGCACAACCAGGCCACATAGGAGTGGTCAGTGGGTGTACCACAGTGGGTGTTCTAAGGGGAACAACAAGTTGATGCTTCTTTTATTTTTTCACCCTTCGCCCCTTTATCTCTCCCCCTCTCTCTCACTCAAATCAATGAAGTAGAGAAAAGTATGGCAAAAAACCTATTGTACCCTGAAAGCACAAATACACCCTGGCCACAGATTTTAGCCATGTGAGTCTCTGATGTACACTCCACGCGAGGCTAAAAGGTGCTGCTTCTCCATGCAGCTCTCTTTCTCTTTGCTCAAGGTAGCTTCTCCAAATCGGTACTGCTCTCCTTAAATTTCCTTCCCCATCCAATCCATAGAAAAAACAAAGAACTCTAGGAATAAACTACTGTACCTTTTTACTACCTCTCCTTTCTTTCCCTAGTCCTACAAATACTTTTTCTCACCAATCTCTCTCTCTCTCTCTCTCTCTCTCTCTCTCTTGCATGCTCGCTCACCTTTGTTTCCTTACTTCCTAATCCCCCACATGTAGTGGGGGTGCTTTATATGTTAGCTAAACAATAAAAAAATAAACCTCATCAGTGTCAGCCTCTTATCTATGTCAAACTCTGAAATTTCCATGTGGCTCTAGAAAGCCCCAGCACAGGGAAGACTTCTCTCTTGCCATTTCCTTTTTGTATACCAAGTGTCTCCAACCACTTTGTGCGAGCAATGAGTTATTTTAGGTCTACGACCTGTCTGCTCCTGTCCAGTGTGCAAGTCTTGTAAAATTAAAGAGATTCCATCATGAACCTGTTATTACAGAATGAATATGCATCAGGACAAGAAAAATCATGCAGCTGAATGATTCTATATTTGTAAAGTAATGGTTTAGAAACCTAGACAAAGAGGTCTTAGATAATGAGATCACAAATTTCTCCATGAGAGGCAAGATTTATTCATCCTAGAACATTCTGTGGAGCTTAATATGGAATAACTCTCCTTATCCTTGTCTACACTTCCCTATTGTGCTTTTTAAAAACTTAACTTTAAAAAAAAGTTATCATGAAAGTTCTCAAAGGAAACATTTTTTTCATCCAACTTCTTGATCCAGGTGACCTTTATAATCCTGGCTGTGGCGATCATGGCTTGACTTGTCAACGTGGTTTTATATAGGACAGTTTACTTCACTTTTTAAACCAGCCTTTAAAGTGTATCTCAACCTCAAAGATATTTTATTTTCCACTCCATCCACATAATTCATGATGTGTGAAATGTATTGGGTGCAGAAATGAATAGAAAAAGCAAACAAATAGAAACAATTCTTCTGGCCAAAAACTCTGTGAGGCGCGGGCTCAGGGCTCAGGGCTCAGGGCTCAGGTAGTGGAGAGTTGGGAGTACAGTGAATGCAATCCCGGTGGAGCAGGTGAGAACCAAAGAATGTAGGGACAAAACAGTGGGTGTGGGGGTGGGGTGGGGAGGGCTCGCGTATTTTGTTGTTTGGGCAGATTGAGTCCAGGAGCTTGGGTGATAGAGATTTTGGAAGCATGTGCACAAAGATCTTATTAGAGTAATTAGCTACCCTATTAAATGCAAAATCCTTGAGAACAGTGAAGTAGATGCTCAGCAAATAAAAGTGGTGACTCAGACATTTCTAATTTCTAACTTCAGTATATCCTACCATATATGGCCTGTAGGGGGCGCACGGAAACAACAGTACTGTACGTCCTAACAGTAAAAACCTAGATACGCACACACACACCCCTCCCTGTGACTGAAATCCCCCAGCTCAGCTTGTGAGCCTCTCTGGTAATACCAGGGACACCCTGCCCTCATTCCCAGTCATTGTGGGTGGCAGTGGTCATGGTGGGCACCATAAAGTCTCAAAGTAGGTGATGATATATTAGAACAAAGGGTTTCTTGAAAAAGTAAAACATATAGCATTTTAAAGTTGAGAGGAACCTTAGAGCAGTAGTAGTTCCTCAACCTAATTTCACATTCTACTCCTCTAGGGACACTTTGTATCACTTCTAGGTATTCTGCTAAATAGAAACTTTCTAGATAGAAACTTTTTTTTTCTACCTAGATAAAATTCTTAGGCAGAAAATGTTCTAGTCAAACCCAAATATTTAGCCTCAGTGGTTCTGAGAAGAGTTGAGGAGGTAGATATAGCTAGAGAGCTACACATATAATAGTTATATAGTGATATATATATACATGTATATTTTCAAACATAAACATTTAAATGCACGTATTTAAATCCATGTATCTCAATATCTATGTATATACAAATATACTTAAATTGCTATAGATTTATATTTATATATTTAAATGACTCCTGCTTATGAAGCACAATCTTAGTAGTTTTGGTCCAAGTCCCAGGGACATTCCTGGGACCATGCAGCTAGTGGCAGAGCCTCTATGAAAGCCATGGTTGCTCCCCTTGATAGAAGCAGAGCTCTGAAACGGTAACAAGATATCAATTGCAAACTTGCAAACTTATTCAAGGATTGTCTAAAACCACTTTCACTTTCAGCCTCACACTCTTACCTTGTCATGTAACACTGGGTTCCTGGAACTGGGTCTGTTACTAAATGTATTAGGCTCAGAAGATGTGGGTATTGGAAGATGGCCCCTTAGTGTTCTAAAAACTCAGGAACTGAGAAAAGTTAACTGACTCGTTTACAAAAAACTGTAAAGCTGATGGGAACTGCCAGTCAAATCTGGGTTATTCAACCATCAAAACCATAGCTGTGCCTGACCAGGTGGTGGCACAGTGGACAGAGCGTCGGATTGGGATGCGGAAGGACCAAGGTTCGAGACCCCGAGCTCACCAGCTTGAGCGCGGGCCCATCTGCCTTGAGCAAAAAGCTCACCAGCTTGGACCCAAGGTCGCTGGCTCCAGCAAGGGGTTGCTCGGTCTGCTGAAGGACCGCGGTCAAGGCACATGTGAGAAAGCAATCAATGAACAACTATGGTGTCGCAACGGCAACGAAAAACTAATGATTGATGCTTCTCACCTCTCTTCGTTCCTGTCTGTCTGTCCCTATCTATCCTTCTCTCTGACTCTCTCTCTGTCCCTGTTAAAAAAAAAAAAAAAAAAAAATAGCTGCATTTGTGGCTGGCTATAGGTTATCTCACGTTCTGATCTAAATCAGTGATTTTCACAGGGCCTTGGCAGAGAGATGGGCTGGTGAGTCCTGGGTCCTTCTCAGACTCCTCACCAAGCCCAGCTCTGCATACAGTTGTTCTGCGTAGTGGCCTTGCAAGAAAGGTTTTCTTTTCTTTCTTAACCAAGAGCCCAGTTTTTAAGAGTTGGAAGACATCAATGTGATTGTTTCCTTAGACAGGCTGTTCGGGATAGACCTCCCAGATGGAATTGGAGGTCTGAGAGAAATGCAGGTCACATATGCCCTGGTACACGTGTCTTTCTTATGCTGTGTCAGTTTTGCGCAGGTCATGTTCATTGCCCTGTGTGGGAGCATTCTTTATGAGATTCTCTTAGTCCGATTCCTCCGTATTGGTGCAGTGAAGTGGCCAGAACGAATTCTCCCCACCTATCGGTGCCCTCAGTGCATCTGAGACATCTTCACAGTGCCCCAGGTCTGTTTCTAAGGAATTTTTGATGAAATTTGCTCGCATTAACTAAAATATAAGCAAAATGCTGAAGCAGAATTTTAAAAAGAAGAAGCATCGTTTCTTCCTGGGTTTTAGTTTGAGTCTTCTGAACAATCTTCTACCAATGTCTGTGGAAAAATCACCTGTCATCCTGATCACATATGACGTGAGCCTACATAAGCAATCCTGCTTGCCTGCTGTCTCCTATTTGGGCTTAGCAAGATACTAGTAAAGCCCTCTCTTAGCAAAGAGAGATGAGCTTACTGGTTTGCCTCCAACCAGGGTTTTGCTAAAGCCCTTGAAGGGTGGACCCATGCATTCCAGAACTTAATAAAGAGTCTAGAAATGAGGTTATCATTTCCCTCACCGGTCTCATAGCAAAATCTTCAGAACATTTGGGAAAGGGAACAATAAATAGATTAAGGGTTGTTTGGTCGTTATTCTAAACTATAATCACTCTATTCTGAATGCTTTCTGTTCTTTTCCCCATTTTCTCTGGTCTGTGAAGTCATTTGTACCGCAGGGATGTTGTCAATGTATATAAACTCACGAAGGGCGGTTGGCACCTTTCCCCCAGTATGTAACTTCTGGATCGGTAACTGCAGAACTTGAGTTTTTTCCACATTCACCATTTTTTGATGACAGAAGCACAGGCACATAATACATTGGGAGAAAAAGATCTTAGAACTCCTGACTAAAATATAGCTGTTTTTCTGAGATTTGGTGGGTAATTTTACTCTATTGTGCTTTATTTATTCTTAGTAGAACTTGTGGGGGTTGTTTTTAGGATAATGTCAGGATAATTGTTCAAAACTGAGCTATGGGCCAACCCAAGGGCATTCTCCTGGGAACAGTTCAGCTAAAACACACAAAAGACCTCTCCTCTTATCAAAAGTATTTCTTCTTAAACATAAAGATAAAGGAGGAAGGTTTTGACATGAGATAAAAATAACAACAAAATAAATCTGTGACTAAATAACCTTAAGTGATTTTAGGGCATAGTTAGATGGCAAATAAATCACATGTCCCGGCCCTGTCTCTTCATATTTTTAATAGGATGGTACAGAATAAGGCTTCTGTACACGGGAAGGGGTGCCCTCTACACCCTTCCTTTCTCAGGAAGATAGCATTGGCCATGAGGCAGTACAAAACATTGGTTAACCTGAGGCCTCGACGTTTCTTCAGCCCTTATTAATGTTTTAAAATTTTAATGAACTGTACAAATAATAAGTCCGAATTGTAGAAATTTTGAAAGTGTATTTAAGTCAAAGCAAAAACATAGAAATTATTTTGTAGTCAGTTCCACCCCCAGCGGTAACTAACCTTACCATACTGTGCGTATCCCTCCAAACTATATACTCTCACCTACACATGCTCACACACCATACCCAGAGGAAGTGCCGATGACAATGACAGCAACAGTAGCAATAGCAGGAGGAATAGACGCCAACAGCCATTCCACCAGGAGCAGCAGCAGCGGGAGCTCGCCGACAGTGAGCCAGACACAACAGTAACAGAAGCCGCAGCCACAACAGCTGCTGCAGCAGGAAAAGCTGCCGCCATTGCAGCAGCTGGAGGGGAAGTAAGTGTCTTGGTAAGCAGCAAATGCGACAGTGGCCATGACAGCCGTGATCTCCCTGTTCTGCAGCATTTATCATGTGCCAAGCACTGTTCTAAATGCTTTACATGTATTTGCGCAATGAGTCTGCACACCTACCTGATGAAGCAAGTGTGCTGGCTGTATCCCCATTTCACAGATGAGAAAACTAATAGATATTCAGGTTACGTCCGGTGCCCAAGATCACACAGTCTTAAGGGGCAGAACCTGAAAGTGAACCCCAGGCAGTCTGGCTCCATTATCCACTCTTAACACATTAACTACTACCCTGGTGGTAATAGCAGAAGTAACATGAATTCCGAAACACAGTAGGGGAGTTGTTTTTACAATTTATATATTCTGTTTTAATACGTAAATGAATGATGAAAGTGATTCTGAAATTGGAAGCATAGAATAAGAGGGTATGAAATAACTTTTTAAAGAAAATCTCATACATAAAATGGTCATTTACAATTTTCAACTTGTCTTTCAAAGACAGTAAGTACACTTTGCAAACATTTCTGCTCCCCTACTTCATTATTTCTCAATAGCCCCTATCTCTTTGTATGCTTGTCTAACTTCTTAGGATTTCTGTGAAGTCAAATAAAAAAAAATGAAGAGAAAATTAACCATTTCACTTACTTTGCAATAATCCTCAGTTTATAGATGCATCTCCACATACCTCTATGCTTCATAAGTACTTCTGACTAAATGGAGCAATAAGAAATAAAATTTCAGAACCCACACCGAAAGCAGCGTTGTGGTGCACCAAATGCATAGCACTGCACCTAGAATTACATTTAATGCTAACAGCAACAGCAGCTAAGGGGATACAAAAAAAACTTAAAAATAAACAAACCAAAAGAAGATAAATGTTGCTGAGGGTAGGTTCTATTTTGTCCTCTGTAATTCCATATTTTGAAAGTTTAGGTTCCAACTTATATTTGTAATATTAAATCTGCAGGTACAGTTGTACCGTGCCTTACCCACGCGACCCCCTACCTCTAGGAAGCAATAATTCAAATAGTGTAAACACTGAAGCAATCACTCCAATGCATTAATAAAATTTTATCTTTTGAATAATGGAAAATATTAAATCTTGGGCAAGATATATGACCCTTGAATTTTTATATCCTTTTTAATAATTGTCAACTGCCAGAAATGGCAAAATTAGAAGTAAATAGACTTCAAATATATACTAACTTAAAAGGGACAAAAGAAGGCTCTCAAAAGTTATCTCAAGACTTTTCTGCTCAGGGTTTCAAGCTGAAGTTTTGGTGATATGATTTGATTTAATTTCCAAGTCTCTTATCTGCAGTTTATTCTTGTTACTGCAGTTGCTACTGGTTTTTAACTTGTACACAGGAAACCAGTGCCAATCAATTTTGTTCCCAAGGTGACAGGAAGCCCTGGTTGGTCAGATGTTGATTGTGCTAGCTGTTCATGCTCCACCCATCTTATTTTCTTCCCTTTTGGCTGAACTTAAAACAAATTAATCCTTAGTCGACATCTGGCAGACAGTTTTGGTGTCTTCTCAGTGATTTGTTGACCTGCACAGTTAAAAAAAAGAAAAAGGAAAATTTCAGTGCATTAAACTTGAAGACACTAAATGCTGCCTCAACTCCTTTGTACGGGCTTGCATGGAATAAGCCCATCGTTTGACTTTTAAATTGAAAATGTGAATTTTCTCGAGTAATGAAACATCTGTTGATTAAATATTTCGCCTTTTTATGATGGCTAGTAGCTGACCTCACCCTATTGTAGTAAATTCCTGACATGAAACGTGCAACAAGGGCCAAGGAAGCACTCAGAGAATGTTAAGCTTTTTAACAGGTCTCTGCTGTTCGTGATTAATCTTTAGCCACCTGCATATTTTCTTCGTAGTAAGTCCTATTCCACGTGAACACATCCCTTATCACTGAACACTCTGAAAGCAAATGTTGATACCCAGAACATGACCAATACAATAACTCATAATTAAAAGCTAAGCGTCAAAGCAAGCCAGCTGACCTTCTTGTCCTTGGAAGTCAAGTCTCTCTGGAGCCTCCTCTTTCAAGGTTCATGACTCTATAAAAATAAAAATGACAAACTCTCCACTAGTCTTGTGAACAATTTTCAGAAATTATTAGTTTTAAAGGCAGTGGGACTGAAATGTATGTCTGACTTTATCAGGTATAGTGATAGCAGAGATCAGGAGAAATATACAAGATATGCTTTTGTTTTTGTTTTTGTTTTTGTTTTTCTGTATGAGAAGACGAAGGAAGATAATGCAGGAAAGTGAGATTAAGATAAACCTAAAAAGGGCAGGTATGTTGGACCGGATAGGCTTTTCCTGTTCCTAAAATGTCTCGTGTTCTTACACAGGAAAAGCATTCTTATTCACTCCAGGCATTTGCAAGTCCCAGGCGCAAGACCTGAAAGTCCCCTGGGTTTGGTGGAAAGAAAGCAGGAAAGAAGTGGGTGAAGAAGAAGGCTCCATGGTGGATCCATGCCTAGGACATATTTCCCAAAGGGTAGAGGAGTATTTAGCTATTTATTCATCCACATTGCCTTTATTTTGAGAACAAACTTTGCTAGTTTGTTCTCTCTCAATATTTTCCACACCAAAATTTGCTTATATTTAAAGCTGGTGTCGGAAAATAAAAAAAACTGGTGTCTGCCCTGCCAAGTGGCTCAGTGAATAGAGCATCCACTGAGTGAGCGTATCTACATCCTGGGTTTGATTCCTGGTCAGGATACACAGGAGAAGTGACCATCTGCTTCTACCCCCTTTCCCTCTCCTACTCTCCCTTTTCCCCTCCTGCAGCCAGTGGCTGAATTAATTCAAGTGTGGCTTTGGGCACTGAGGATAGTTCCATTGGAGCACATCAGCCTCAGGTGCTAAAAATGCCACAGTACTTGAGCATCAGTCCCAGTTGGGATTGCTGGGTGTATCCTGATTGGGGAACATGTGGGAGTTTACCTCACTATCTCCCCTCCTTTCACATACATACATACATCAAAACTGGGTTGACTCAGGCCACAGAGTCACTACAGAATTGGTAAACATACTCATTGAGTTTGCTGCCCTGTCAGTTCCTGTAATATTCTACTCCCCTCTCATCAATTTCTTCTCCTTTTTTTTTTAATAATTTGATTTTGGAGACTTTTTATTTTTTTATTTTTTTTAAGACTTTACTCAATTTTCAGAGAGGAGAGAGAGGGGGAAAGAGGGAGAGAGAGAGTGACAGAGAGAGAAAAGAAGAAGAAGAAGGAGGAGGAGGAGGAGAAGAAGGAGAAAAAGAAGAAAGTAGCAGCTCCCATATGTGCCTTGACTAGGCAAGCCCAGGGTTTCGAACCAGTGACCTCAATGTTCCAAGTCGACGCTTTATCCCACTGCGCCACCACAGGTCAGCTCATCAATTTCTTCTTAAGTGTATCAGCAGGGGTAATTTGGATTCACTAGTGTGTGTTATTTTTCTTTTTTCCCCCAAAGTACTTGCCGTGGAAAGGCTAGGTGTGTGAAATAAAGATTAAATGCTAGAAAAAGTTTGTAGTGTTTTGAATCCTAACCATTATGCAGGTAAATTCTGGTTTTACCGATAACCAAGTAGCAGAAAAACGCAAGAAACTAAACAGATATTTATAAGCAGTTAAGGAGCTGGGCATTTGCTAAGAAGAAATCTGGTAGTCAATCCAAATGGATTCCTGGGGCAACCTAAAATGCATTTGGAAGGCATTAATAGTCTCCACTCTCGCCCCTCATTTTTCTTCCCCTTTATATTAGCCTGGCAGTCTCTTTGGACAGGAGAAGCCCTCTGTGTGCCTGCTCTTCTTTCCACCTGTGGTCCCATCAGCAGTAGAAGGGAGTATGCCCAAGAAATTATGCCAATAGTTATTGTAATGGTAGTGGGTGCCCCTTGTAAGGTGCCTGCCAGGACGGGTGAGTGTCTATTCCTGGACAGCAGGTTTACTGTGTGCAGTGTTGAGTGGATGGCTGTAATCCAAACTGTTCCCTTGGTTCTTCGGCATCATTTCTAACCTACTAAGCTGAGAGCTTTGGGGTGTGCGGCAGCAGCATGCGTAAGAGCTCCTGCAGGACATCTACACGTGGAGATAACAATGCGTAAATGTCTGCAGTGCAGTTTATTTCAGGGACATATGGCAAGTGTGTTTTTCTGGATGATCTTGTTTGTATAACACATGCATTTTAAATAATTAAACCTCTCCTGGCATGCTTAGAATAGAAAGCAGTGCAATTGTGGAGTATTTCTGTGTACAGTAAACACAAACCCCGTCCGGCAAAGAACCAAACTAAACTTTATGGGACAATGATCAAAGGCTTGGGGGAAGTTAAGATTATTTACTGGGCATATTTAAATATCGGATAACATCTCAAGGTCTACTGTTAGTACCAACAAGAAAACTGTCCCAGAATAACCATTGTCCACATGGAGGGGAAGGCACCAGGAAAGCCTTGAGCGCCTCTGTGAATGAATACCTAACACCTATTGAGCAGCTGCTGTGGGGCAGCTGCGGAACAAGATGCACTGTGTAATATCATTTAGTCCTCACAACCACCTCGGGGAGCAAGATTTTAAAGCCTCAACTTTAATGATGAGAAAAACGAGATGTTTTGTTAATGTCACAGAACCTGCTGAGCTCGGGTCTGTGTGGCCACCAAATCGCATACTCTTTCCTGTTTCCTGCCTCTCCTGATGCCCAAGGCGCCCCATAATTCTCTGTTTTAGCCTTTTCTGTATCCATAGTCCGACCAGATTTAATTTTGTCAGTGGAGAAATAGAAGTGTTCTAAAATAAATTAATTTGTTCAGCCTAACTCGCAAAAATCCCTCCCACTTTGAAGAGCGGACGCTGCTGCCTCCCACCCGTAGATGGCACCTTTGCGCCACTAACAGACAGAGAATATTCAGCGTGAACAGAAGGTTTGGGCTTTGCTTTTCTGTTTGAAGGACGTTTAAGCAGTGCGTTATTATGTCCTCAAAAAATCCTGTTGCAGATATTGATTTATAAATTGTTGCCATTTTAAATTCTAAAGCCAAATCAAATAAACAGGAAAAGGGCCAAGTAAGGATCCTCAAAGTGACAGGGAATCACAGAAGCCTCCCTTCCCAGAGGTCCCTTACCATCTGTGGAAGGCAGCCCCAGCAGGGACACTGTTATCTGTTCAGACAGCAAATGCTCTCAACAGGGTTTTCTAGATAGGGTGTCTATGGCTCTTTGGAAGAGTCTCATTTGATGTTAATCACAAGGGCTTTTATTTCTTCTTTGTTAGCAATGATAAAGATTTGTTATATGGAAGCAATCAAACATGGGTGCCTAAGCCTTTGCAATTTTCATTCTAAAAAATAAAAAGATTTGTTGTCCTAAACAAAACAATAATGCAGTTTAGTCAGGGAGTTTTATACGATTCACTAGGATTTGCATTAAAAAGGGCTGTCTGTGATCAAGCACAATGTCACTGCAGAAATGATCTGCAGGAAAAGATGGGAGTGGGGAGCCTGGCCAAGCTAGCCTTCGTGAACCCCGGGTTCCCGTAATGTTCCCGGCCTTATCGAGGGCAGCCCAGGGGCGAATTGGCAGTACATGAGAAAGCATGATTAGAAGAGGGAAAGCTGAATTGGCCCTCGCGTCAGCTGTTTTCCTCCACAGGATACTGGGTGATTCCTGTCCTGAGCAGATACTGATTACTTCAAGCTTAGCACAAGAGTTCTTGTCAAAAACGATTTCCGTAGTATATTTTGACTTGCTGAGGTCTGAAGAACGTTTGGAATTTGTTAGGTGTGGACCTGAACTCCAACAACCGGTCAGAGTATTCCGTTAGTGAACTCTATACATTGGGATAGAATGTCATAAGCACCTAGTTTTGTTTTGTTTTGTTTTTAACAGAGACAAAAAGAGAGAGTCAGAGAGAGGGATAGATAAGGATAGATAGACAGGGATGGAGAGAGATGAGAAGCATCAATCATCAGTTTTTTGTTGCGACACCTTAGTTGTTCATTGATTGCTTTCTCGTATGTGCCTTGACTGTGGGTCTTCAGCAGACTGAGTAACCCCTTGCTCAAGCCAGCGAACTAGGGTCTAAGCCGGTGGGCTTTGCTCAAGCCAGATGAGCCCACGCTCAAGCTGGCGGCCTCGGGGTCTCGAACCTGGGTTCTTCCACATCCCAGTCTGACACTCTATCCACTGTACCACCACCTAGTCAGGTTATCACCTCGTTTTTAATCTCATTCAGGGTTCTCTGAATGTCCTCATCTGGAAGGGAGAATTATGGATGGAAAATGCATGCAATGATAACTCAGACAAGTCCAAGTAAAAAAAGTTCAAAGGATTTATCTTCAAATTGTTTTATATACTATTTTAAACATGTGCAAACAGCTCTAAATATGCCTCAGTCTACAAATTTTTACATTCTTATATTTCTCCATTATAATTGCATTTCTTTTACCTCATCTATAATATAAAAGAGCTCAAAATATTTAAATTGTTGAATACTGTTTTTAAAGTGAATAAATATCCTACACATGATATACAAAGAATTAATGTAACATCCAATTTTTCAAAATAGTCTACCAAATATTCAACCCAGAATGTTAAGACACAAAAAAGGTATATGTTTTTTTTTGGTTTTTTTTTAAATTTTTATTTTATTCATTTTAGAGAGGAGACACAGAGTGAGAGAGAGAGAGAGAGAGAGAGGGAGGGAGGGAGAAAGAGGGAAGGAGCTGGAAGCATCAACTCCCATATGTGCCTTGACCAGACCAGTGCAGGGTTTTGAACTGGCGACCTCAGTGTTCCCAGGTCAACACTTTATCCACTGCACAGGTCAGGCAAAAAAAGGTACTAATAACTCGATCAAAGTAACATATTATTTTACAACTCATTTTATCTCGAATCAGATAACTTGCAAAACCTTTTAAGTACTATGGCTGCGTGTAATTTTATTTAATATCTTATTTCTTAGCATGTATTTCTATTTATACCAGAAATCAATAACCATTATTCTAGGAAAATCAAGTTTTACATTATCACATTATCAGGTTTTATATTATAGTTACCAGGTTTG
This sequence comes from Rhynchonycteris naso, assembly GCA_037038555.1. NCBI lineage: Eukaryota > Metazoa > Chordata > Mammalia > Chiroptera > Emballonuridae > Rhynchonycteris > Rhynchonycteris naso. The sequence goes on along the minus strand of CM072996.1, from coordinate 107,411,608 downwards.
GCATTATTATTGGCATACAGTAAAAACAAATACTATTTTTTTTTTCATTTGGAATCAACAAAAAACATTATAACAAACAGAAGAAGCAATTCATTTTTAGTCAGTCTCGAAAATCTCTGGTTATTTAATTCTCATTTTTCCTTCCCACATGTACAGATCTCTGCCACACATGAAAGAGACACAGAGAGGCATGGAAGGAATTAAAATTAGGTCAGTTATGTTCCATAACCTTTATCACCAGGCTTTCTTCATATGCATGGGACGGTTCAGTAAGTAATGACTTTGTCCTGCATTCTGTACTAACTTTGTCATGACACCTGAAATGTGCTGGGTCTTGCGTTTTCATTAAATTATAAAACTTTGGCAGTTAGAATTATTTTTCAAATCAAACTGGGCATCCTGTGTTTCCGTTTGCTGAATCTAGAACCCTACTCCTGCAATCTCTTGTTCAAGTCTTTTAGTAGGTAGATGTATCATTCATTTACTAAGTTCACTTATCACCAGAAGTCATCATTTTTAGAATTTCACTAGTGTAGTGTGGGCCCACTTAACACACTCAGATGACAGAATTAGTTGGTATTTAAAGTCAATCTAGTTTTACATTCTTTCTTTTTCTGAAAGGCAATACATATACATTTTTTATTATTATATTATTCACAGAAACGTCTTGAAGATCTAATAAAAATTCATTATTGAATATCTCATAGACTAAGAGTTATCTAGATAAATATTAAGATTTATGCATTCATGTTTTTGGTGAAAATAAATAATGAATTAATTTATAAAACAATACCTGAAAGAGAACAGTTTGTAAGAGAAACAAGGAATATGCTTGTAGCTGTTGTTCAAAAGTGTGTTTTTTACATATTCTCTCCACTTGAAGAATATGACTTGGAGAAGTGCCACTGAATATATTAAGAACATTTTAATTTTGTCTTTACAGTTATAGATGTCATTTGGGTGGCAAATCCTTATAGTGAAACATTAATGAATATCAGTTGTATATCAAGAAGGCAGATTGAAGTGCATTCTGTGATAAACAAGAAGTATTGTTTTCAAGTAATCTTTCATGACTAGTGATTGTGGCTGACGTGGTAAATGTTCTGTTGTATGGCTCAGGCGCTCAGTGTCACATATACCCAGAGTGGTGGACAGAAGCCACCACATATATTGTTAAGTCTGGGTCATTGAGGCACTGGTCTCATGTGGCTGTGTACCACGCACAGAGCATGCTGATTGGTCCCTGGGGCAAAGAAAGAAAATATTAGGAAAACCACATTTTTATCTTGCCCTTTTCTGTTTCAAATCTTATAAATGTCTTATATAATAATTTGCATAATATGTACACATGTAAAATTTATAAATAAATACAGTTCAGTGGCATGCACCTACTTTTTTATTTATAAGGGTAAGCAAGAGAAAAAAATTGAAAATTACTAATAAATCTACCTGCAATAGAAGATACATTTGAAGGGCAGATATAGTTGGATCAATCCGAGTGTTTTCTAGCGTATATGTATATGGTGATGGAGGAAGATTGAGCTTTGAATGGTGGCACACAGTGCAATATAGAGACCATGTATCATAGAAATGTACACTTGAAACCTATATAATCTTCTTAACCATTATCACCTCAATGCATTTAATTAAAAAATAAAAAATTGCAGTATTCTAATAACATTATCCTGTTATAAAGGCTGGAAAGCTGATAAAGGGAGAAATAAAAGAGATAAAGAAGTTGCTTTTTATAATATCTAAAATAACAAAAAAATTTCACTTTTGCCATAGTTGATATATAGGAGAAATTTATATCAATTATACCTCTCATAATCGTTTCTGCAGATATAGTTGCCCAAATAAACTTCTAGTCCAGGAATGTCCATTGTAACATTGTTTGTAGTGGCTAAAAGAATTGGAGATCAAATATCTATCAGTAGTTATTTACTAATAAATATGTATTATTACATATTTATTATTTATGAAATTCATATTGCTATCCTAGTAAGGCAAGCTTTCCAACGTGCAAAGTGAAGAAGTTGCAAAACTGTATGGAACTTTATGATCCAATTTATGTTACAAATCCTATAAATGTTTGTGTTTGTAAATGAATAGATCATTTCCAGAGGATTCATGAGAACCTGAAGAGTGGTGAGCTCTGAGAGGCAGAGAGTTTTCATTTGCTCCATCTGTGTTATCTGAAAACTTTACTACAAGCATGTATTATTTTAGTATCAAGTTAAGTTAATGTTTTAAAAATTAAAACAAATAAGGTATTACTTTATTTAATAGATACTTATAGCATAGAAATAGCTCCTCAACACAAAATGAAGTGCAACTGGAACAGTAACCATATTCTCTATAATAATGTAGGCAGACATAGTCATTAAAACCAAGAAGATACAAGTGAGTGTTTACTTCAGAATTATAAGCAGTAACACAGCTACACATTAATCAAGGTTATGGAGACACACGATAAGGTTAAGATTCTCACGTGAGTCTTAATATTGCATTGGCTTTTTTTATTATGTTATATTTCATTCACACATAGAATTACATTATGAATATCTATGCTTCTACCATCCATCTTAATTAATGAAATGTTATAATACAATAGAAACCAGTTGCTTTTGACTAATCTAATTTTCTTCCTTTCCCCTCAAAGAAATCGCTATTCTAAATTTGGTGTTTATCATTCCCATAAATAATTTTATACTTTTACTTGATATGTAGGTATAACAATTATAGTAAGATTTTCATAAAGTTTACCCAAATGGTGCCCCGTGGTATCTTTCTGTCTTACTGGATTAAAGACCTAAGTGCAAGAACTAAAACTATGAAACTCTTTCAAAAGAAAACGTAGGTGTAAATTTTCATCACCCACAAGTAGGCACTGATTTTCCAGTTTTACAACATCAAAAACACAACCAAAGAAAAAATAGATAACTTGGACTGCATTAAAAAAATGTTTGTGCTTCAAAGGAGACTATTAGCATTCTCCAAAGAAACAGAATTAATAAGATGTGTAAACACACACACACACACACACACACACACACACACAAAGTGATTTAGTGTAAGGAATTGGCTCACATGATATGGAAGCTGGTAAGTCCCAAGATCTGCAAGGTGAGTTGGCAAGCTGGGGAACCAGGAGAGTTGATGGTGTACTTTCAGTCTGATGGATGACTGGGTCAAGACCCAAGAAAAGCCAATGTTTCATTTTGAGTCCAAAGAAATGATGTCCCAGTTTGAACACTGTCTGTCAGGAAGAATTCTCTCTTATTTGGAATAGGGTCAGCCTTTTTGTTCTATTCGGCCTTCAACTGATTGGATGAGATCCACCCACATTATGGAAGGCAACCTACTTTACTCAGTCTATTGATTTAAATGATAATCCCACCCTGAAACACTCAAAATATTTGATCAAATATCTCAGAACTTGTTGGCCTAGTCAAGTTGATACATAAAATTAACCATCACAGATACCATCAAAGAAGTAAAAAGATAATCCACAATGTTGGAGAAAATCTTTGCAAATTATATATCTGGTAATGGTTTATATAAATAACTTTGCAACTCAAAAATAAAAAAAACAACCTAATTTTAACATGTACAAAGGATCCAAATAAACATGTCTCTGTAGAAGAAGCACAAGAAGCCAGTGAGCACGTGAGGAGATTCTCAACATCAATCACCATTAAGGAAATGCAAGTAAAATGACAATGATAATGCAACTAAAATGGCTTTGATGAAAATTATGAACGGTAACAAGTATGGTCAAGAATAGAGAGAAATCGGAACCTTTCTTTATACACTACTGGTGGGAATGTAAAATGGTGCAACCACTTTGGAAAAACATCATGAAGTTAAACCTAGAGTTACCCCATGACCAAGCAGTGACATTCTTCAGTATATACCCAGAGAAATGATAACATATCCACAGAAGAACTTGTGCACAAATGTTCATAGCAGAATTATTTATGATAACCAAAAGTGTAAACAATCCAAACGTCCATCAGCTGATAAATTAATAAATGAATATGATATACCCATGCAAGGAATACACTGTGCCATAAAAAACAATGAAGTGTTTGCTAAATATTATAATACACTGGGGAACAATTTTTTTTTTTTCATTTTCTGTTGCATGAGGTTTTAGAACTTTTTCTATATATCTCTTGCATCGCTGATTCCAAATCTGAAATCCGTTTTTTGGTGCATTCTCTAGATTGTATGCAATTTTAATTTCTTTTTGTTACAGTTAATGGCATGCATTGGTTTTTAAATTGGAGTTAAACGGCAACAACTCTTGAATTGAACATAACCACAAGGCAATTAATGTTTTACAAACATCACTTTTACATAATTGTAGTTATTTTTAAATGTAAAAAATTATTATCTGATTAAAACACCCTCTTATTTTGTTTTAAGATTGAATCATGGCTTCTTCGAGTAGGCATAAATGTAAGAATAGTCCTGACACCTTCTGTTATATATGTGGCTGTTACACACTTCAACGTCAAAGGTGCAATATTTCATCATTTGTGACATGTGCATATATTGCCTATTTTCAAGTTCCTCTTGGTGATCAAGACAAAAATGGGTTCCTCATATTGTGTGTCATAATTGTGAGAAAATGCTTTGTGACTGGACAAAAGGAAAAAACTAAGGAATGCCTTTTGGTATTCCCATGGTTTGGCATGAACCTAAGGACCACAGCAGTGACTGTTATTTCTGTCTGATCCATACAAAGGGCATCGGCAAGAAAAATGGCATGTGATCACATATCTTAATATTCCTTCAGCAATACGACCTATTCCACACTCTGAGACACTCCCGCTTCCAGTTTTCAATAGTTTTATTTCTTCTAAGGATGAAGACAGTGAACATGGTGATCAAGTATATTGTGATAAGATGCATGAGCAAATGACTGTAGAATCTAAAGGTCTTCTTCTGATGCCAAGCAGTCATGAACCCCTCAGCAGTTTAGCCAACCCAAATTGAATGACTTAGTAAGAGATTGGGGTCTATCAAAGAAAGCAACTGAGTTATTAGCCTCCAGGCTTTAAGAAAAGAATGTACTTCACAGGTCAGCTAAAGTATCCCATTTCAGGAAGCGTGAACAAAGTTTTGTGGACTTTTTTTCCAAAGACAAACACTTTGTTTACTGTCATAATATCAGTAGTCTTCTCAGCCAGCTAGGTGTTACCACTTACAGTCCAACAGAATGGTGGCTATTTCTTGACAGCTCTAAACTGAGTCTGAAATGTGTTCTCCTACACAACAGTAATGTTTATGCAGCAGTTCCAATTGGTTATTCAAGTAATCTGCAAGAAGATTATAATGACATAAAAATTGTCCTGACTTTCTGAAGTATGAGGAGCATAAATGGATCATTTGTGTGGATCTTAAAATGGTAAATTTCCTGCTAGAACAACAGAGAGGTTTCACAAAGTATCCTTGCTTTCTGTGTTTGTGGGACAGACAGCATGGTAGAATCACTGGACACAGAAGGAGTGGCTGAAATGTGAAGCTCTGGAAGTAGGGATGCAAAATATTGTGAATGAACCCAGAGTTAATGAGACAGGATCATTTCCCCCCCCCCACTTCACATCACACTTGGCTTAATGAAGCAGTTTGTTCAGGCTTTGAATAGAGAAAGTGAATGCTTGCAACATATTATTTCTGCATTTCCTGCCTTGTCTTTTGAGAAGATAAAAGCAGGTGTATTTGATGGGCCTCAAATTCGAACCCTCATACATGACGAAGAATTTGCCAGGAAGATGTATAAGGAGGAGAAAGCAGCATGATAATCATTGTGGTAGTTACAAAGAACTATCTTGGCAACAAAAAATGCAGAAAACTATGAACTTCTGGTTCAAAGGATGCTGTTGGCTTTCCACAACATTGGATATAACATGAGCATTAAGATTCACTTCCTGAACAGTCACCTTGATAAGTTTCCTGAAAATCTTGGAGCTGTTAGTGATGAGCAGACTACTGCTGGAGCATCAAACGAGATTGTCCTTAGCAAGTACACAAATGCAAGAGCTACAAACGCAAATTTTTGTCTGAATAGAATTTAAATAAGTTTTGCGCAAATTTTATGATTAAAATACGTGTTTTAATATGTTCTATTTTGAAACTGTAGACAAATTCTGATGCAATCATATCTTTTATTGTATTAGTGTATTTACTGCATTATATAAATTATTATATTTTCACAAAGATGATGCCCAAGAAGACATTCTACTTCATTATGTTAAACTAAATGTTGAAAATTTTACAATAAGATGAAAACCTAAAATCTTGAATTGCAAAAAGACTGTAGCTTACAGAGAAAAACTAATGTCAGATTTGAGATCAGCACACTCGGATTAGGTAAGAACAAGTGTTTTTGTGGATGCAACAAAAATTTTGTTCCTCAGTGATATGGATGAACCTTGAAAATCTTTTGCTAAGCAAAATAAGTCAGACAAAGGAGGCCATATGTTGTACTATTTCATTTATATGAAATGTCCAAAACAGGCAAAGTTATAGACACAGAAAGTAGATTAGTAGAGGGAGAAACGGACACTATGTAGTGGGTAGGGAGTTTCTTTTTAGGTTGAAGGAAATGTTAGAATGTTGATTGTTGTTACAATTATGTAACTCTGTGACTATAGTAATACCACTGAAATGTATAAGTTTAAATGGTGAATTTTATGCTATGAAAATTATTTTTCAATAAAAAGAGGAAAAGTATATATAATTATAATATTAAATGAGTATGTTTCCTGTTTCTAGAAAACTATTTGGACATTGCTTTTGTCATTTTCTTTTTTCATTTTATTTGATTTGGTTGAAACATGCCAATTTAAAACATTTTTACTTATAGAAAAGCAGATGGATATAGTTCCTACAGTAAGTATAAAAGTATTTTTTACATGACAAATTTCAGCTCACTCTTAAAAATGTCTATGGCATTTTGCATTCCAGAAATATTTACTTTTTACAAGTCCATCTGCTATTTGGACATAATACATATAGATAATAAAACACAGTATCCAGTGTAAGAGTCCTTTTCTTTGTCTGGTGCGCAGGATATCTGCACTTGAGTGAATGGCTGCTCAATTTTCAGAGCTCTCTTGCAATTATTTCATCTGACAGTGGGTAAGAGAAGAACCAGACCTAAAAATGAATCACTATGAATGGCATCAAATCAACATATTCCAGTTAGTTGTGGAGAAAGCTTATTTTAACTATTACCAACTATGTTCAATAACTTACATTTAAGCATCTATCTTTGCTTTAGGCATCACTGATAACATGATTGCTTATTTACATTGGCAAGAATGTAACAATAGTGATAAAATCAAATGCCACTCTCTTCATTTATCGCTCACACAACTCTTCCAGGTAATGGAGGCTTTTCCTTCCACCTGAGAAACCATGGTACTTAAAATACAATCCAAGGCCACATTGTAACCCAGCAAAGTCATGACTCCTCATTGGCCAAAGGAAGCAACTCCCTACTCTGAAATTTCAAGGTGAAAGGCCAACGACTTTAGAGGGCAACAGTCATCCTGGCTTATTCCTAAAGCATTCCAACTGACCCAAGTTCACGGCAGCATTGCTGGGTGGTGCACTTTTAAATGAACACTGAACAAACACAGGAATGTATACTTAAATAAATTGCTGTTCTTAGATAAACATTTGGGGAAACAGTATATTTTCATAATTTTGACTGAGAGTTCATGTTAGGTAAAGGTAGACTTGGATGTGCCTTGAGTAATCACTTAAGGTACTTGCTTCTTACATCAAATGACTGGGAAGTATTGAGGGAGGCATTCAAATACGTAGAGATTAAATTTATTTTTTCAATATCTAATTTTTTTCATAAAGATGAAAATTTTCCTTTTGAAAATTTAATTTGATAAATGTTCAGCTCCAATGATTAAAAGCAAGTTCAAAAATTTGGAATAAAGAAATGCGCTCCTTAAATAAATGACCTCTATTGCTATAACTTCCTAGGCATGACTATTCCGTAACAGGTTACAAAACACTCGAATCATCTATATAGGTTTTTTTCCTCATAGTCTATAAAGTACTCAGGATCAGAGGGCATGATTGTAACCCCAACACCCACAACAGCCCTAACCAGGACCGAGCATGGTTTATAGAAATAGTGGACACTCAACAAATGTTTGTTGTTAAACTTAGTTCATCACAGCTTTATGGTTAAGAGTAAAATCTGTGGATTCACACTACCTGTATTCACATACTTTACTGTATGAATTTTGATAAGTTATTTAAGATTTTAGTTTCCCTATATAAGATAGGCAAAATCATAATACCTCCCTCAAAAATTGTAAGAATTAAGTGAGATAATGCAAGTAAACCATTTTTTGCAAGCCTTGTTTAATTAATGTTAGCTGTCATCATCATCAACAACATTATTAGCAGTTATTACACACACTAATTACATTATAACATTACAGTATTTCAACAGTATTAGCCACATAGCCACCTTGGGATTATGGGCACTTATCCTAGGGTCAGCTGGTTATGGCTCTGGGATTTGAATGGAAAACTAAACCAGTACTTCTGCTTGACTCTAGTTAGAGGAAGGATGGAGTCAGTGAAAATCAATACTTTTTCTTTTCCTGCAGCTTTCCCCACCCTTTCCCAGAATGGACAGAAATGAGGAAATTTGCAGTTTTGCTGCAAACATATAACAGACATTCCGAATAAGCTCTGGGGAAATAGAATATACCCTTATTAGATTTCTGGCATGTGTGTATGCACCTACGTGTGTATGTATGTAAAGAGATAACAATTCATTTGATATTTACCTGCAAGAGAATGAAAAATATACATTGAAGATACAAGCAATGCAGGGCATCACAAGAACCCAGAAATATTTTAAGAAAAATTGTCCCCACAAGTACATTCACTAGGAAGTTAATGCTTGATACAGATGTGTGAAATATTGAGCTGTGTGATGAAATGGTTCTGTTTTCATTCCTGAAGCCCGTGATGGAAATTTATTCTTACTAACATGCATTATTCTTCTTTTATACTATCTTATTTTCTAAAACATTTTTTTGTATTGTGCAAACACATATACTACATGTTAACAACAAAATTTTCCATAGATATCACACCAGCTACAAATAATCAGAGCTGTCCATGGGTCTATTTGTTTTCCAAAGAAACTTTATAGCTCCTGCCATGTAAAAACAGTCTCTCTGGGAATTGTTTTCAGTGTTCCTGGACTATTGTCTTCCTTTTTAAAAAAAAAAAAAAATTAGTGAGAGAGACAGGATGGGAGAGAGATGAGAAGCATCAACTCGTTGTTGCAGCACCTTAGTTGTTCATTGATTGCTTTCTCTTCTTTGACTTGACTGAGGGACTCCAGCTGAGCCAGTGACCCTTTACTCTAGCCAGTGACCTTGGGTTCAAGTCAGCAATCATGGGATCATGTCTTTGATCCTATGCTCAAGCCAGCAACCCCGCACTCAAGTTAGTGAGCTTGCTTTCAAGCCGGTGACCTCAAGGTTTAGAACCTGGGTCCTCAGTGTCCCAGGTCAGTGCTCTCTATCCACTGCACCACTGCCTGAACCTGGTCAAGCATTTCTTTTTCTTTCTTTCTTTCTCTCTCTTTCTCTTTCTTTCTTTCTTTCTTTCTCTTTCGTTCGTTCTTTCTTTCAACAAAACTTTTAATAGATGGACATTTTTATCATTGAAATGATACTATGATAAAATTATAACAAAGATTATTATAAGATCTTGATACTTTTTTTTTTACCGCTCTCTAATTCCAAAATATTGCTTCAAAAAGAAACTCCATGCCCGTTAGCATTTACTCTCCAATTCCCAACTCCTCTGTCTCTGGCAACTGTTAATCTACTTTCTATCTCTGTGAATTTGCCTATTCTGGACATTTTATATAAATGAAATTATAAAATATGTGACCTTTTGTGTGTGGTTTCTTATACTTACCATAATATTTTCTAGATTTATATATATTGTAGCATGAATGTTGTATCAATACCTCATTCCTTCTTGTGGCTGAATAATATTACATTGTATGGATATATCACATTTTATATAAGAATTTAGTTGATGGACCTTTTGATCGTTTTCATTTTTGGCAAATATGTATAATGCTGCTATGAACATTCAGGTCAAGTTTTTATGTGAACAGGTATTTGCATTTCTCTTGGATATACACCAGGGGATGGAATTGCTGATCACACGGTAACTATAGGTTTAACTTTTTGAGGAACTGCCAAACTGTTCTCCCAAAGCAACCACCCCGTTTTACATTCCCACCAGCAATGATGTGGGTTCAAATTTTTCTATATCTTCACCAGCACTTGTCATTGTCTGTCTTTTTTATTATAGTCATCCTAGTAAGTGTGAAGTGTTATCTTCTTGTAGTTTTGATTTTAGGATGCCTAATGATGTTGAATGTCTTTTTTAAATTTTATTAAATTTATTTGGATGACATTAGTTAATAAAATTATAAGGTTTTAAGCATAAAATTCTGTAATACATCATCTGATCTGTATACTGCATTGTGTGTTCACCACTCAAAGTCAAGCCTCCTTTGGTCACCATGTATTTGACTCCTTTACCCTCTTCTACCTCTCCCTTCACCACTCTTCTCCTCTGGTAATTACCATATTGTTGTATGTGTCAATGAGTTTTTGTTTGTATTATTTGTTTGTTTGATGCCTTCAGTTCTATATCTCACATATAAGTGAAATCATATGGGTTTTGACTTTCTCCATCTGACTTATTTCACTAATGGTATATATTCTCAAGATCCATCCATATTGTTGCAAATAGCAGTATTTTATCTTTTCTTATGTCTGAGTAGTATTCTATTGTATATATGAACCACATCTTCTTTCTTTAGTCATTTATTGAAGAACACTTTAGTTGTTAAACATCTTTTCTATGTTTTCTTATGTGAGAATCTTACCTCCAGATTCTCAATTATACTCTATTGAGTAATATGTCTACTCTTATGCTAATGTCACACTGGTTTGCTTAGTGTGGCTTTGTAGTAAGTTTAAAATCAGGAATTGTGAATTCTCCACCTTTGTTCTTTTTCAAGATAAATTTGGCCATTCTGTGTTCCTTGAATTTCCATATGAATTTTAAGATCAGATTGTCAATTTCTGCAAAATAACCAAAACTGATTTTGAAAGGGATTGTGTTGACTCTGCAGATGAAATTTAGAAATATTGCCATCTTAACAATAATAAGTCTTCTAATATATAAGCATGGTTATCCTTCTATTTAATTAGGTCCTTTATTAATGCTTTCAGTAATATTTTGTATTTCTCAGTGTACAACTCTTGCACTTTTTCTAAGTTTATTCCTAAGTATTTTATTCTCTTTGATGATATTATAAATAGAAGTGGTTTTTTAATTTCACTTTCAGATTATTCATTATTAATACATAGAAATACAATTGATTTCTTATATTAATTTTGTATGATGCGACCTTGTGGAACTCGAATATTGCTTTTAATTTTTTGTGTGGATTCCTTAATGTTTCCTCTATATGAAATCATGGTATCTGCAAACAGAGGTTTCTCTGCAGATTGCAGAATTCATTTTTAAAAAATTGGGCTGCACAAGCAGATGCTGTAAAAAAAAAAAGAGAACTGAAGATGAGAAGTTGTATATTTTTGGATAATTCAAATTTTAGTTGAGTTCTATAGATTATTATAATAATGTCATTTTGGATCTTTAAAGTAAATAAATATATTTTATTTAGTTGTAATATTCAATGCTAAAAGAGCTTTGATAATTGATTGCTCAAAGAGACAGGAAGTTAGCATTGTATCGTGTTACTTAGAAAATATTTTGTGGGTGTTTATCAGCTAAAATTTAAAGAAAAATTTCCCATTTTAGAAAGAATAGTTTATTTATTGAGATTTATTAATATTTCTTCAACATCATCTTTTTCTTAACTAATTATATAAACTTTGTAACTAAAATTAGAGCTACCATCATTTTGTTCTTTTGTTAAAAGAGATACAGCCTCCTCATCATGAGTGACAGTCAAAACAATACCAAATGCCAAAAAAAGAGTAAAAATTAATCATACTTGGTTACAAGACAAAGCACTGCTATTTTTTCTTTTGTAGAACAAAATTACCAGGGCTCTTCAGGGTGTTAATGCTCAGATTTCATTAATATTTGAAGACTCAAACTAAATATCAACCATAACATTTTCTATACCTGGCTAAGCTAAGCTTCCCATTTAAAATTTTCAAACTCTTGTCCCATATGATCCCCCACTTCCTCTATTTTCAGAAGGATTAGAAAAAGCCATCAGAGCACAGTAATTACACATAACATTACCCTAACCAGTTCATTTGCAACCATTCATTCATGCAGACAAAAAGAGTCACTTTCCAGCCCTGGCCTGGTGGCTCAGTGAATAGAGCATCCATCCAATAGGTTCAACCTTTGGTCAGGACACATAGGAGGAGCAATTAATGAATGCACAACTAAATAGAACAAATGAGTGTAACAACTAGTTGATGCTTCTCTCTCCCTCCCTTCCCCTCTTCCTTTCTCTCTCTCTCTCTCTCTCTCTGAATAAGGACAAGATAGGACATGAGGCTGGAGAAATACACAGAGAATAGATGAGAAAGCATCTTATGTCCAAGGATAGCTATTTATTTTAGTATTATATTTGCCGAGCTCAAACATTATTTTGGTGAAATCTAGAGGAAAACATATTGGACTAGGAAATTATAAGAACCCTTACTTGGGAGCTACTGCAAAAACAAGAGATGAAGAGGGTCTAAGCTAACTCAATTTCAGTTCGCCCCAAGAGTCTTCCTCATGCCTCTTCTACATTCCATGTGTCCTCTAACTTCTCTAAACTCAGAAATTTTGAGTTAGTTTTAAAAACTCCTTGTACTAAGAATAATCATGAAAATTCACAAACATTTAATTTTTTTTTTTTACTGATTGACTGAGTTTTAGAGAGAGAATGGGAGAGGGCGAGAGGGAGAAGCTTCAGTTTGTTGTTCCACTTATTTATGCATTCATTGGTTCTTCTATGTGCCCTGACTGGGGATGTAACGTGCATGGTATTATGGGGACAAACCAACTTAGCTACCCAGCCAGGACAGAAATGCACAAACATTTAGATGCGAGGTTATTCATCTGAAATCTTGTCTACAATGGTGAAAAATAGAAAACAACTGAATGTGCAAAAATAAGGTCTTGTTTACATAAACTATGGTACATCTCTACAATGAAATATAGTATTTGAAAATAGTGTTTAAATATTGTTTGAAGACATGAAAGACATTCATGATCTAGTTAGTTAAATAAAAATCATCATAAAAGACTATATGGAGTAAAAAAAAATCTAGATTTTGCCATACATGTATATAAGTATATGAACTTGAAAAGGACATGCAATATGTAATTAGCACTTATTCTAAGGGTTGATATTATGGGATATTTTTCTTTCTTTTTGTTATCTATACTTATAGTTTTTTCTCTAGTGAACATGCACTTTTGAAACTGAAAAATAGTTATTCATTTTCAGGGTATGAGGTAAGAATTTTAAAGCTTGAGCTATGAAAAAGGGTTCCAATTTAGATAACCACTGACTTTGCATATGAAATACTGCTACTGACTTCACTAACCAACTTTCCCAACTTCGCCGCCTTTAAATATTTATCAGTGTATATGCCTTATAGTTTCCACACAGTCAGCCACACGTGCATAGAGTGAGGTTAGAATTAACACGTGATCATTATTATTTTAATCATTCACATATGTACATTATATGCCAGATACTAGGCTGGAAATGCTGACGTCTTTTTGCTTCTTTAACTTTTATAATGTACATCGACCCTGTAAGTTTAATTATTATCCCCATTTTCAGATTAAGGAGGCTGAGGCTGAAAGAACTTAAGTGAAGCATTGATTTAAACTCAGATTCCAGAGCCTGACCTGTGGTGTCGCAGTGGATAAAGCGTTGACCTGGGAACACTGAGGTCGCCAGTTCAAAACCCTGCACTGATCTGGTCAAGGCACATATGGGAGTTGATGCTTCCAGCTCCTCCCCCTTTCTCTCTTTCTCTATCTCTCTCTCTCACTCTGTCTCCTCTCTAAAATGAATAAATAAGATTTAAAAAATAAAAGAAAAAAGAATTAAACTCAGATTCCAAAGTCAATGCTTAAAGAACAAATGTAGCAATTTCAATTGATGGGTTTTTGATCATTTTTATTTTTACTTTAAAAATAAAATTATTTTTATTGTAAAATCTCTTATTCTATACATACATACATACAAGGTCAGCTATCATTATATGAATTCAAAATTTTTTTATGTCATCATTCAAAAGGGAGAACAACAGTCCACCTAATGATGTAAGTGCTTTCACGCAGGGAAATCAATCACTTTCCCACCAAAAATGTTCTCTACATTTTCTGATGTTCCTTCTGCTTTAGAGTGAAATTCATTTATCTTCTTCCTGGGCCTGGGCATGTACCTTTTACACTTTTTACATTTCTTCTCTACAGGATTTCCTTTGGGAAATTGTACTGTATACAATCACAATCTGATTCTTTTCTTTCAGCGTTTATGTCACATTTAACTTTCCAAGAGCTTTGAATTTAAGTCACAATTTAACTTTCCTAGCCCTCCATATCTTTTTCTTTTTTGTTTTTTAATTTTACCCTCTCATCTGTCAAGTGATCCAGAAAGGGCATTTGTACTATGTATAATTCATTCAATAAACAGATGATGAGAAACAGCAAACTATTCATTAAATACCATTACCTTGGACTTTAAAAGTGTTAGAATCTGGAGTTCCAAAGAACTATGTAAGCCAATCAGTTTACACTACTGTTTTCTCCCTTATATGAATGAGTAAGATCTATTTTTTCTCCTTTTTTAAATTAGAAATCCCCTAGAAAACTTAATTTGTGGACAAACTGAATGAGCAAAACTAAATAAGAAAAATCAAATTGGGAGGTAAGGCTAAGCTCACTTTGACGATCCAACCAAGGTTGTCAAATGTGTGACCATTATGATTATATTACACCAGGAGGGAAGGTTGGACCAGAGACCTTAGACTTATAACACTTGTATCTGGGGAGGATATCAATATTTCTCACCATGTAGGATTAGATGTGTATACTAATAAAGACAGCTCAGAAGAAATTATGTCTATTTCTTACAGATGAAAAAAAAAAGAATTATTATTGGAAAAGTTCTCAATGATCAAATCTGCTTACATTTTATACTAACTTCTTCTTAAAACCTTTTGATGCATATTTTTCTGTTCTGGTTTCAAGTGCTTCAAGACAAGAGGCTGCCACTATTTCTCACTGAAACTTAATTTCATAATCCAATAGTTTCAGAAGTACTACAGTTTCTTCCCGGACTACAGGCAGAATGATTATTTGTTTCATTTTATTCTCTGACTCCCATTTTCATTCCTTATTCGCTACTCAAGGAGGTGCCAGGCTTGAAGTCTAACTGTTCTTGATAGCCAAGGTCCTGCTAAAGGATCAGTCAGATCTGAGAATTAGAGCCCATGGCCACGATGCTGGAACATCTATCCCTTCTGCCTAAATCCAGCTTCTAAAGTCCAGCACATAGCCCCAACTACCAGGTAAATAAATACATACCTAGTTTTGAGTTATTATAACCCTCAAATGTAGTTAGTGTTCTTGTATTTTTTTAGCTTTTTATTTTTCCACCTCTTGGTCATCAGTAGCAGTGACACAGAATTAAACAGTTTCAGCAGAGAGCTGTTTACATTCTCTTGCTGAAATCACTGTGTGGCCCTGGTCCACGATATTTACACACGTTTTCCTTTTTACTTAATTGTAATTAGCTTGCTGTTTATTGCATTCCTTTTACCTTTCCTTAAGAATTTGCTTTTTCCTTCAATTGTCTCCATTGGTATCTTTTGAATTTCCTCCCTCTTATTTATTTTTTGTCATAAATAATAATTGGTGCTACAGTGGGAACTTGATAAAGCTTTTTATTATGTTCCCTTTGTCCAACAGCAATCAGGAGGCATTAAAAAATCTAAACAGTTTGTCCAGAGTTACACAACTGAAGAGAAGCAAAGTTTTTAATAATTGTTTGTTATTAAACTCTTTTAATAAGAGTTCTTAGTTTTCCACATTCTATTTTTCTTAAAGGTTTAGGTCTCCTAATATTTCTGTTGATTTTTTCCCTCTCAATGTTTTTTCCTGTGTCTTCATTTAAATTTTCTCTTAAATTCTGATGTTTTTTTTATTTTTAAAATGTCTTTTTGATTCTGTCTCCACTTTCTACCATTTTGGCTTATGGAGACTGGAATAAATTTACATTGTCTTATTTCAGTAAAGTCATTAGTCAGTGATGCTAGTTAAAACTTAATATTCCCATACATATAAAATCATCACTTCTCTAGATCGTTCAGTAAATTGTATTAGAATTATTGACAGTTTATTTTTTGGGAAAAAAAAAGTAGGTGATTCTCACCTTTACCTTATCCCAAAATAAATTACAAATAGATTAAAAGATTGACTTTTAAAAAGTCTTAACTTCCAGAAGATAAGTGATGTAAGAAACCACATAGGGGAAGATAAATATGTTTAACAGAATAGAAATATACTTTTTAAAAAATCCTCAGTGTTTTGAGGCAACAATAAATTGCATATTTGCAAAAGATCTCTTTGATAAATAATTAATATTTATATATAATAAGTACATTAATGTAATAATAGAAACATTAAGAAAGAGCATGAACAGACAATTCTCAAAGATAAGGATGTAAAATTAATAAGTCACATGAAAATATATTTCTCTCTAACCAAGGAAAGAAAAATTAAAAGAATAAAACACTACCATTACTGACTATAAAATAGCAAATTTTAAAAGTCAGTTTAGTTTAAATGCCAGTGAAGTTTATGTGACCAAGTGATTTTAATTCCTTTTCTAAAGCTTCTAAAATTATACAAATTTTCTACAATAAACACGCTGTTTTTTAATGAATAAAATAACATTTTAAAATATATATGGATGTGTATTTAATCTCTTCTCTCCAACTAGAGATATGACTAGGAAGTTTCCTAATTTCTAAGTTGATTTTACTGACACAATTTCCTAATTCTACTATATTTTAGTAAACCTAAATATTGTTTGTTCCTTGAAAATCAGAACTAACAAAAGCAGAGATTTTAGATAATGTCATGTTATGGTAATATTTCACAGGCAGGAAAAGAGAGTACTTACTAAGACAAGAAAAATGCCCTCTGTAAAGTCAACAACCTGTGCGAGTTTAACTTTGTAATTGATCTTTGAGAACTTGTCTGAGGCATTGAGGTGAAGCACTCTACAATTGTTTAGGGTTGGGAGGACATGGATTTGCCATAGCAAAGAGGAATTTTAAGATAAAGAGGTAATCAAGGATCTGATTTTCTTTAGTGACAAATGTGTAGATTCTATCCATTGATTTCCAAATGTTAATTTCAGTGTAAACAATTTTCAAGGTTTTGTGACGATCTCTTAAAATAGGTTCTTTAGAGAAGAAGGTGAGAGTTATGTAAGACTTTATTCATTATTACTTAATTTTAATCATAAACATAGCTTTTTATAAGCCTTTTACTTACACTATCTGGTTAATCCTTATGATAATCCTCTGAAGTAAATACATTTAATTATTTGTTTTACAAAAGCAGAGGAGATTGATATGGACCAAAGCTAAATAGCCTGACCAGAAGTCCACCACAGGGACACAGCAGAGGCAGGATTTGTGAACCCAGATAAATATGAATATAAATATTGAATTTTTACCCCTGAGTACTGTATTGCCTCCACATTAAACCTCAGTAATCTTGACCTTCCTCCCAACAACTGTCTTCAACTCCATGGAGGGAACTGTATAGTCTAACATAATTTGCCCACCCTATCCTTGCTTTTGGATGACAAAGCAGACAGAGCTTGGGTTTTCAATTCTAAATTGGATTGAACCTTTGCTCCACTCTTGTGCTCCCTAATTAGTTATTTCGTCACCTGTGAAATAGGTGAAAGGAATGCCTCAGATAGCTGCTGTGAAGATTGAGATACCATGTGTGAAAGTGCTTAGAACAGTTCTTGGCAAATAATGGCTGTTTAATAAATGTTAGTTTCCTTTCTTCTCTTGACAGACAAAAGTCATTCTTCCTCTAGTAAGTTAGTTTGCATGAAAATGTCTTGGTTCTCAGTTTACCACAGAATCTTGGAAAATTTACTCACTAGATCAAATGAACCTTAGGCATGGAACTTCAGCAGCTTAAACCGCAGGCTCGGGCTGAGTAGGTTGTGGGAAGCCAAGACAGAAGATAAAACACCTGATGTCCTGAATTCTCTCTTTTCAGCATTTGAGCACTTTTACTAATCTTATCAGTTCTATGATTCTTGCTCTCTCTCATCTCTCCTACATAACCATGTCCCCCAATTCCAAAAACTGCTTATATGCCATTTCTCAAAGATATCTTATCATTTCTTATTTCCACGCTTTTTCTCCTGCCAGGTTTTCTCTCTCTGAAATAACCCTCAACCTCAAGTGCACCCACTGAACTTTTACTTTTAAGGCCCAACTCCAGTGCCTCCTCCTTCATACGTGTGCTCTGAGCACTCTAAATGGAGAAAACTTCACCTTCTACTAAACCTCTGTGGCATTGATTGTCTTTCAGTTGACAGAGCGCTGATACTTTTGTCTTTTGGAACTGAAAATTGACTGAGTAGAGTAATAGTTTAATATGGTGTATGATTAACCATTCTTTAAGCAGCCTCTCCCAAACCTTTACTAAAATACCTATGAAACAAGCAAAAGCCAGATTCTCATAAATACATTAAAACTAAGACCAACAGACAACCTATTACCTATTATCAGAATCAATAAGGAATTTCTGCCAATTTAGAGGTCAGAAGAACTGGATTGAGAAACTTTAGAAACTGCTTTCCCACTAAAATTAGATTAAAATTCTTGACCTAAAAACAAAACCACTCTTTGCTCCTCTTCATCTACCAACCTTTTATCCAGAAATACAGGGGCCCCATCGCCCACCACCACCAACACACACACACACACACACACACGTGGAAGGAGACAAACATCTCTCTAACAGGTAGGTTATATTTTAGGATATCCAGAATGCTGTCTAATAATCCCTCCTGTAGTGATATGCGAAAGAGTTAAAATACTAATAGGAACTAGAAAAGGCTTTTCCAAGAACATGCCACAAAAATAACAGTAATGTCAATATTATTTTTTTTAAAAGTCAGATATGAAGTCAAACATAAAATTAATGAGAAAGTATTCAATGTTGGTTAAAATTTACAGTGAAGATATAATTATAAATCTCTTCAAAAATACAATATCTAAGATATATAAAGTAAAAACTAATAGAAATATAAGGAAAAATAACAAACATAATTGTTGTGAAAGGCTCACATACATATCTCAGGCTTTGACCAAACCAGTAGGAAAAAAGTAAGTACAAACACATAACCATCAAGTTAAAGGAGAAATTAAAACTACAACTACAAACCATTCAGAAACTAATAAAAATGACACCACACATCAAATTCTAGAATGGCACCAAAGATGCAACTAGAGGCATACACATAGGAGGAAGGAGCTGGTATGTTTTTGTTTAATGGGATTTTTTGTTCTATGTTCTAATAATTTTCTATTGTTTACAATCAAGATCTAGCCACTTTAATAATTTCTGATGTAGTACTCTATAATAAGATTGTAAGATATCATTCAAAGGAAACAAATATGCTGGGCCTGGTATCTGCCTTTACTCTCATTTGTTTTACCCTGTTCTCTCTTTCCTTGGGACACCAACCATTTGGCACCATATTTAATCACCTGACATATACCTAAGACCCCTTTAAATTTAACAGTTCTTGGGAACATAATCTCTGACTTTTACCACCAGTCTTGCACATGCCATTTTATAGTTACTCTGGTTCCACACAGCTAATGTTTTTGCTAAGAGGCACTCACACCTTCTATCCAGCACACCAGGAACACTTATAAGCTGAAAGAGCCTTACTTCTCCTCCTTTCAAAAGGAGAGAAATGACAGAGGGAGAAAAATATTGTAACTCAGAATAAGGGTCTGTGATCCCTATGGCTCTTTATAAGTTTACCACAGAGTTAAATAAATATATACATAACTGTGTAAATATAAACATGTATATGTGTATATGTGCATATATATATGTATATATATATATATAAATGGAAGATGCAAATGCTATTCTTTAGACATTCACTCAGAAGTTATAAAAAATACACATTTAAAAATTTTAAATTCTAATTCAATGCCAATAATTTAAACTAAAATAAAGGGATTTTTTTCCCCTCAGAGTTTCCCATGGCCAGTAAAATCAGGACTACAGAATATTTATGTAAAAAATATTAGTTGGTTATATTATTTATAAACTGGACTCTCAGGCATACAAAGTTGGTTTGTGTTATGTCTTATTTCTTAATTCAAATATATTTATTTTTTCTAAAATTTTTATTAACATGATTAACCATCCTATTATTTCCATAACAAATATATCCATTAATAAATTATAGTTCATTTTCTCAATTCAGAGTTATTTTCAACAATAAAATGTTCAGTTTCAGCCCTGGCCAGTTGGCTCAGTGGTAGAGCATTGACGCTGCATGTGGAAGTCCTGGGTTTGATTCCCAGCCAGGGCACACAGGAGAGGAACCCATCTGCTTCTCCACCCTTCCTTCTCTCCTTTCTGTCTCTCTCTCTCTTCCCTCCTGCAGCCAAGGCTCCATTAGAGCAGAGTTGGCCCAGGCACTGGGGATGGCTCCATGGCCTCTGCCTCTGGCACTAGAATGGCTCTGGTTGCAACAGAGCAATGCCACAGATGGGCAGAGCATCGCCCTCTAGTGGGCTTGCCGGATGGATCCCAGTTGGGCACAGGCGGGAGTCTGTCTCTCTGCCTCCCCACTTCTCACTTCAGAAAAATACAAAAGAATAAAATGGTCAGTTTCCTGTAAAGAGACTAGTAATAGCTGCTATACTCAACTGTGGTACCATAAGAGAAAAAGTTATTTGGTCCTTATTTCTATAAAGGTGTTCACTGAATTGTGTGTACACACAGAAAGACAATTTTGTGTAACCAAAGTTCTTCGTGTTGTGTTTAAACTTAATAACATTCTTCTCCAATGTAGACGAGGGTCCAACGTATCTCTTACACTGGACATGAGTAGTTTGGGAAATGTTGAACCCTTTGTGGCTATACCAACCCCACGGGAGAAGGTAGCAATGGAGTATCTACAATCAGCCAGCCGAATTCTCACAAGATCACAGCTGAGGGACGTCGTGGCAAATTCACATTTACTCCAAAGTGAATTCATGGTAAGCCTGTTATTATTCACCATTTGTTAATTATTTTGATAAACGAGGCATTAGACTAGAGGCACATACTGAAATGGCACGACCCTCCACTGAACAATAAACAAATGGTTACATTTCACAAGGTTAAGTACAAGGGTTTTAGATCCACCCAGAAGCTCATCAACTATTGATGTGTTCTAACTAGAGTGTGATAACTAAAGTAAGGCAGAGTGTGTAGGAGATAGCCAGACAAAGAAGTGGCAGAAGGATCTGGGAAGAGAAGGAGGATCCCAGAAAGGAGGAACAGTCTTGCTGTCACTGTTTGGGGAATTTCAGGATGATACCCCAGTGTTTTACCTTGAGCAACAGGATGTACTTTAATGAATGGAGGAACACATGAGAAGATCAAATATGGGATAATAAATGATTGTGAGTTGCAGTAAAAAAGATGGTGACTCATCAGTTTTGCCAGGGATAACTTAGTTTATGAAAACACATTTCTACTCAGAGAGCATGTAGATAGACCTTCTTTGGTCTCACTGTTACCCAAGAGTAATATTTATGTTATAGATCACTTTGCATCTTAAATCAGTTGTACATCTTAAGACATAACTGTTTAGAATAATAAATTGATCATTCTAGAGTCCGTTGAGATATTTGCAACTATCCTAAATAGTGATAGATCCAGCAATGGGTTAGATCTAATAGCCTCATCACTGACTATTAAGCATTTAAAAGAAAATGCAAACATGCAGTTTTTTAAGGTAAACTTTGTAGTGTTATATTTTATATATATAAAAAAATGAGACTTAGAGAGATAACGTGTCCTGTCAAGGATCACACAAGTCGCCAAAGATACACCCGTTATTCTTTTCCAGAATCAGAGTTTCTGTTCTTTAAGATAAGCCCTTGACAGAGCCTGCTTCCTTTAATGGAAAGATGGGGCCAACAAGAAGAACCGAGGAAAGAGATAATGCTGGAAGATGACAAACTGTCAGTGTGAGTCAGAAACAGGAAGGAACCTAGAAAGAATAAAGTTATCACCTACTCGTGGCTTTGCCAAAACAGACTGACCTCTTTGAAATCACCAAACATGAATATATGGTTTCTACTGACTATTCAACAATTTTGAATATTTTGGTAACTTGGACTGAGAATTTTAACAGTTATTTAGAGCAGAGAGTAGGGATAAATATTAAAAATATCTAGAATAATACAAGTTTAGGAAATGATATTTTCAGAGTATACTACTCCTCTTTGTAGACCAAGTCTCAAATTCATAATGTGGTCGGGCTTTTCTCAAAGTTTAGTTGACTGAAAACTAGGACAATTTGAATTAATTTATAGATAATTTATTTCCTTCAAATGAATATTAAGTTTCTGGGTTATATTTTCAGTGGAGAAAGTTTAAGTAACAAAAATATTATTTTATGTGATATAGAGATAAAGGTTATTTTATTTCACATTAACCTTATATTAACAATCCTTTGAGCCTGACCAGGTGGTGGCGCAGTGGATAGAGTGTCGGACTGGGATGCAGAAGACCCAGGTTCGAGACCTCGAGGTTGCCAGATTGAGCACGGGCCCATCTGGCTTGAGCAAAAGCTCGCCAGCTTGGACCCAAGGTCTCTGGCTCCAGCAAGGGGTTGCTCAGTCTGCTGAAGGCCCACAGTCAAGGCACATGTGAGAAAGCAATCAATGAACAACTAAGGTGTCGCAACGGCAATGAAAAACTAATGATTGATGCTTCTCATCTCTCTCCATTCCTGTCTGTCTGTCCCTATCTATCCCTCTCTCTGACTCTATCTCTGTCCCTGTAAAAAAATAAATAAATAAAATCCTTTGTGAAATACTAAGTTAGAGAATGTAGTGTTTTGTATAATCAAGTGCTTAAAATTTTGTCTCAGTTCTTTTGAAAACAGACTTATTGGTTTTTTTACAAGCCAGCAGAGACACTCACCTTTTAGGTCTAATGTATTTCCACAGAACTACTTCTGCTCTAATTGTTCTCTCTCCAGTTATTTAAGGCACATGACATATAGTCTGACTGAGAAAGAACATTTATACTTTTTTAAGTGGGAAAAAACAGTGTCTGAATGCCCTCTACAATAGGAACAGTTCAATTATAAACCCTTTTTTAATACCAAAAAAATAAAAATAAAAAAACATAATACCATCATCACTTGAATCAACAAAAAAAAAGCCCTTTCCACTTGTCATTCAGGGAGGGAAGTTTTAATCATCTTAATATCTATAAAGTGGATATTACCCTTGGGCAACAATTTTACTAAAAAAGGTCTATTCCAGTGGTTCTCAAAGTGCCTAGAAGATATCCAGGTGCACCCTATGTTATTCTAGAGAAATATGTGCCTATTGGGGACCATAAAACCAACAGGGTTTTAGGAGTTTAGATTTTGGGGGGACAGAAATGTGGGGAATTGGCTATAAGCTGGCAGTCTGCCCAACTCTCCATCTCATTTGGATAATCAGGTTGCAAAAGGCTGTTAAGCTGTGGTGCTAGATTGTTTACACTACCCCCCCCCCATGTTCCCCAGAAGACTGGAGGCTAGTTTCTTCTATCCTTTGTTTGGTGTAAAGTTAAAATATGTATGGTGGGGGTTTTGGATTGATGATTAAACATAAGAAATTGTCTCTTGAAGCCTTTTGGATTTCTATAAAAGAAGAATATGTAGCAATATCTAAAAAAGCTTTGAACATTTTACTACAATTTTCAACATCCTATTTATGTTAATTAGGATTTTCTACCCTCAACACAATTAAGAGTAAAAAGAGAAGAATTCTTCAATGTATTGATGAGAAAATGAGAGTTTGCATTTCAAATAGATGCCCAAACATTGAAGAAATCACTAAGAAGACACATCAGGCTCATGTTTCTCATAAGCACAAGAATAAAAATCTTAACACATTTGCACAGGGACCTGCCGAATTTACTAAATCTTACTAAGAATGTATCTATATATATAAAAAGATAACTTTTTTGTCATTTTTTATTTTTTAACCCCTCTTTTTTATAAATTCTAAAAAGCACAACTCAAAAAATATAACATAAAAATGTTTTTTAATGTCAGAATAAATTTAATTTTGTTGTATTTATTTTATTTAATTACCATAAAATCATGCTTGGACTTTATATTTATTTTTGTTAATATTTGATTTAATTATTATAACATAGTTCTCAGAAATTTGTATATAGTGCGTCTACAATTATTTGTAGGATTTTAAATGCGTCCCGACTTAAAAAAGTTTGAGAACCACTGGTCTAATCTATGTGCTCCCTGAGTAGAAATATATTTTCATGAATCTCATTCAGATCAATTAATGTTAAAAAAGAATTTATTATAGAGAAGTTTTGGGCATTGAATTTGCATAAAGATTTGAAGAAATTTTTACACATTGTTAAAATACCAATTTCAGCTTCCTGTTTATGTGTTTTTGGCAATTATTCAGAACAGAATTCTTAAAATCTAACAAAACTTTTTATATATTTTTTAATAACTATGTATAAAATAATGCTTTCTAACACAGACAACTTTTTTCTTAG
The DNA here is from genome assembly GCA_037038555.1 of Rhynchonycteris naso. Lineage (NCBI taxonomy): Eukaryota > Metazoa > Chordata > Mammalia > Chiroptera > Emballonuridae > Rhynchonycteris > Rhynchonycteris naso. The sequence continues at coordinate 107,386,654 of CM072996.1, read as the reverse complement.
AGTCAGCTTGCCAGGGTACAGCTAGCTGATATGTTTATGAAAGGAAGGGTGTTGGTCAACCAGAGGTGGTAATCTGTTCTTTATAAATGACTTTTAAGTCCAGTAGAGCTTTGAAACAGATGCCCCCCTGTGAATATTTTCTTTGTGGAAGCATTAGATGCACTAATTTTATATCATTTATTTTTGTAGGAAATACCTATGAACTTTGTGGATCCCAAAGAAATTGACATTCCACGTCACGGAACTAAAAATCGCTATAAGACCATTTTGCCAAGTAAGTTTCTTGAATTAAATAGTTTGCATTGTAAAGTATAAGCCTTCCCCCATTTACCCCATCTCACAATTTCCCATTATCACAACTTCCACATACACACCAAATTTGGAGTTGCAAACACATATCAAGACTAATAATTATTTAAATGATCTAAGATTAATAACTTTATCTTATATTACTCTTATTATAGTGATCAACTCATAATTCTAGTAAATACCTGGTTCTTAAATAGTATTATGCCACACATTATAATTGATTTTCATTGAGGTGTCAATCAATTCAATGTGGGAAAAATTGTCTTTTCAACAAGTGGCGGTGAAACAATAGATATTCACAGGCAAAACAATAAAATGGGACCCTGCCTCACACTACGTACAAGTGGGTCAGAGACCTAAAGGTGAAAGCTAAAATTATAAAACTCTTAGTATAAAATAGATGTAAATCTTCAAGGCCTTAAATTAGTAAATGATTTCTTAGATATGACACCAAAAGTACAAACAACGACAACAAAACAGATAAATTAACCTTCATCAAAATTAGAGCATTGTGCTTCAGAGGACACTATCAAAAATAAAAGATGACTTACAAGATGGGAGAAAACATTTATAAATTACACATCTACTGAGGGACTTTTATCTAGAATATATAAGAACTCTTGTAACTCAATTATTAAAAAGATAAATAACTCAATCTAAAAAATGGGCAAAGCACCTTGGCCAGTCGACTCAGTGATAGAGCATCAGCCTAGGGTGTGGCTGTCCAGGGTTTGACTTCCAGTCAGGGCACACTGGAGAAGTAACCATCTGCTTCTCCACTCCTTCCTCTTTCTTTTCCCCTTCTCTCTCTTTCTCTCTCTCTCCCTTCCGGTCTGCAGCCATGGCCCTATTGCTTAAAGCACATTGTCCCCTGGCACTGAGGATGACTCCATGGAGTCACCATCTCAGGCACTAAAAGTAGCTCAGTTGTGTGCATGGCCCCAGATGGGCAGAGTATTGGCTCCAGACAGGGGTTGCCAGATGGATCCTGGTCAGGGTGTATGAAGAAGTCTGTTTCTCTATCTCCCCTTCTCTCACTTAGAAAAAAAGGAAAAAAATTTTTTAAATGGGCAAAGGACTTGAACAGATATTTCTCCATAGAAGATATACAGCTGACCAATAAGCATATGAAACACTGGTTGACATCATTAGCCATTAGAAAAGTCAAAACCACAATGAGATGCAACTTCACATCCACATGGTTATAATAAAAAAATAGAGAATAAAATGTTTGACATGGGCATAGAGAAATTGGAACCTTTATACATTCCTGGTAGGAATGTAAAAAGGTGAAGCTACTTAGGATGTAGCACATTAGTTCCTCAAACATAAAACCAAGAGTTACTATATAACTCAGACATCTAATACTAAGTATATATCCAAAAGAAATTAAAACATGTCCACACAAAAGCTATACACAAATTTTTAAGAGAATTTTTTATAATAGCCCCCATACTGGAAAAAAAAATGTCCATCAATTGATGAATGGATAAATAAAATGCAATATAGCCACACAATAGAATATCATTTAACAATACAAAGCAATGAGGTGAGGTACTAATACATGCTACAATGTGGATGAACTTTTAAAACATTATTATAAGTGAAAGAAGTCAGCACAAATTACCTCACAAAGACCTTATATTGTATAATTTAATTTATATGAAGTGTCTAGATGGGCAAATCTATATAGAGACAGAAACTACATTAGTGATGGCCTAGTGTTACGAAACATGAGAAATGACTACTAAAAAGTATAAAGTTGACTTTTTGAAAAAAATAAACTGTTGAAGCAATCAAGACTCAGTTACAACAGATAGGACCATATAACCTACACAGGGGACATTCCCAGAGCATCCAACTCAGGTGAACAAGGAGACAGCACCACTGGACCCCACAGGACACCTACTACATAAGGCCACCCCAAAAATATTAGGATTAATAGCAGATCTATCTTATACATAGAGACGAAAGCAAACAGCCAGCCAAATTGGGAAAACAAAGAAATATGCCAAAGAACAGGAGAAATCTTTAGAAAAAAAGCTAAATGAAATGGAGGTAAGCAATGTAGCAGATATAGAGTACAAAGTAATGGTTATAGAGATGCTCAACAGCCTGAGAAAAGACGTAGAAATAATTAAAAAGGACCAATCAGAAATGAAGAATAAAATATATGAAATGAAGATTACACTGGAATACAATAGAAAGAATACAATGGAAATAAACTATAGATTGGGTGAAGCAGAGAATTGAATCAGTGATTTAGAAGACAAGGTAGAAGAAAACACCCAGTCAAAGCAGCAAAAAGAGAAAAGAAACTTTAAGGGACCTTTAGGACAATGTGAAGTAACAACATTTGCATCATAGAAGACAGAGAGCAAGGGATCAAGATCCTATTGAGAAATAATGACTAAAAACTTCCCTAACCTGATGAGGGAAAACAACAGCTCCAGGAAGCACAGAGACTTCCAAACAACCCCATTCACAATTGATTTTAAAATATAATAACATACATAGGAAAAATTTAACCAATTATGTAAAGCCTATACTCATAAAATTATAAGACACTGAAGAAAGAAATTGAGGAAGATACAGATAAGTGGAAGCATATATTGTGTTCAAGATAGAATTAATATAATTAAAATGGCCACACTACCCAAAGGAATCTAAAGATTCAGTCAATTCCTATCAATGGTGTATTTCACCAAACTAGAACAAATATGCCAAAAATTTTATATAGAACCACAAAAGGCCTCAAATAGCCACAGCAATCTTGGAAAAGAAGAACAAAGTTGGGAGAATCATGTTACCTAATGTCAAACTATACTACAAGGTCATAGTAGTCAAAACAGTATGGTACTGATATAAAAACTGACATATAGATCAATGGGACAGAATAGAAAGCCCAAAAATAAACTCGTGCCTTTAGGGCAATTAATATTTGACAAAGGAGACAAAAATATACAATGCTATAAAGAGAGTCTATTTAATAAATGGTGTTGGGGAAGTTGGACAGACATGCAAATAAATGAAACTAGACCATCTTCTTACACGATACACAAGAATAATCTCAAAATATATTAAAAACTTAAATGTTAGACTCAAAACCATAAAAATTTGAGAGGATAATATAGGCAGTAAAATCTTGGACATTTCTCATAATAATATTTTTTTGATATATTGCCTTGGAAAAGAAAACAAAGGAAAAAATAATCAAATGAGACTACATCAAATTGAAAAGTTTTTGCACAGCAAAGAAACCATCAACAAAATGAAAAGACAACCCACTGAAGGTGAGAACATATTTGCCACTGATTTATCTGATAAGGTGTTCATATTCAAAATTTATAAAGAACTTATACAGCTTAACACCAAGTAAACAAGCAATCCAACTAAAAAGTGGGCAAAGGACATGAATAGACACTTCTCCAAAGAGGACATACAGATGGCCAATAGACATATGAAAGGAGTCTCAATGTAAATAATCATCAGAGGAATGCACATGAAAACTATAAGATATCACCTCACACCTGTCAAAATGAATATCATCAATAAATCAAAAAATAATAAATGTTGAGGATGTGGAGAAAAGGAAATTTTCCTGCACTGTTGGTGGAAATGCAGATTGGTGCAGCCACTGTGTGAAAGAGTATTGAAAAAATAAAAAATAGAACTGCCTTATGACCCAGAGATTACACTTCTGGGAATGTATCTGAAGAAACCTGGAACACTGATTCAGAATAATATATTCATCCCTATGGTCTTCTTCGTAGCATTATTTACAATAGCCAAGATTTGGAAGCAGCCAAAGTGCCCATCAGAAGATGAGTGGATAAAAAGGCGGTGGTACATTTACACGATGGAATGCTACTCAGCTATTAAAAAAAAAAAAGAAAAAGAAAAAGAAAATTATACCCTAAGCGACAGCGTGGATGGGCCTGGAGAGTATTATGCTAAGGGAAATAAGCCAGGCAGAGAAAGACAAGTAGTATATGACTTAACTCATACGTAGAATCCTATAAACAAAGTAAACTAGCAAACAAAATAGAAACAGACTTGTAGATAGAGAACAGACTGATAGCTGTCAGAGGTGAGGAGGGCTGTGCGGCTGGTTAAAAAAGGTAAAGGGATTAAACAAACAAAAAAATGCAACCCTCATGGACACAGACATTAGTATGGTGATTACCAGGGGGAAGAGGGATGTGGAGAGGTAGAAGAAAGTGTACAGATAGATAAATAGTGATGGCAAGAGACTTGATTTGGGATGGGGAACATATAATACAATATACAGATGATGTATTATAGAACTGTATATCTGAAACCTATATAATTTTATTAATCAATGTCACCCTAGTAAATTCAGTAAACATTTATTTGTTTCTGTGGGGGAAAAAAGAAAAATCAGAATACGAAACCCACACACTTAGAACCTCATACACAGATGACAGTATGGTGATACCAGAGGGAAAGGGGTTGAGGGGATTAAGACAGGGTAACGAGGGGATAAATGGTGATGAGAGGAGACTTCACTTGGGTGGAACACACCATAAAATGTACAAATGATATAAAACTCTACCCCTGAATCTATGTACTTTTATTAACCAGTGTCACCCCAATCGATTCAATTTTTCAAAAGTAAAAATAGTTTGGAGATAAAGTAGCATTTTGAATCTCTAAACTAACAGATACAGTTGGGGTTTTGGCAGAATCTGTAAACATTCATGGCAATCGCTCTAGAAAGATAGAACCACAAAGATTTTTAAAAGGTATTAACATGGATATTGTGGCATCTTCATAATTCAGTTTATTAATTCACTTATAAGACAAATTTTTCATTTTTATGGCAATAGCAAGAAAAATTATGTCTCTAGGCTTCCCATTCTGGTGAACTTGGAAACACATTGTTAAAGTCACTTTATTACAGCCGATTTTTCATTGGCCTGTATAGTTAAATCTACTTACCTAAGGTAAAGTCACTGTGAAAGATTTTATAACTATAACTGGCTGAATGGGATACAACTGGTGTGCATTAGGATGGCTGTCTCTCTCTCTCTCAATCTGTTAATATTTTTTTAATTTAAAATTTACCAAACATAGGTAACTAGGGTACATACATCCATTGCAGTTATTGTATTTACCCATCTCAGAGGATTTGAAAATTATTAGGATTATTTAAAGTTCAGCCTTCTCTCTTTCCTGCCCAGATGATATTAGACACCTGCTTCATAGTCCTGTGTCAGCTTTTCTGTTCCCCAAATTGGATGGATCACTAGAGCCAGGGAACCTGTGCTGACAGGCAATGTAGCAAATGATGGCTTTTCTGTTGAAAATGTCTGTAACCTGAATACCACCCCACCCTCTCTTGCACAAACTATAATTTAGTAAATATAGCTTGGACAAGCTACACCATTGATTAAAAATCATCAGAAAATCTCAAGAACAAATATGCAAAGCTATTCTTTATGGTTTATTTTAGACTGTATTATAAGTTTGAAATATTACATTAAAATGATTAGCAAAAGATTAAGATTTTCAATGTTATGATTGTTTTTATTGTTTGGCCTACAATAAACTTTTTATGTTCAATATTATTTTGTATTAGTTTCAGGTATACAGTATAGTGATTAGACAATCATATGCTTACAAAGCGTTCCCCTGCTATTTCCAGTGCCCACCTGACGCCATGAATAGCTATTACAGTACAGTTGACTGTATTCCCTATGCTGTCCTTCACATCCCAGGACTGTTTTCTAACTACTAATCTGTACTCTTAGTCTCTTCACCTTTTCTCCTAGTTCCCTAACTCTTCTCCCCTCTGGCAACCATCAGTCTGTTCTCTGTATTGATGAGTCTGTTTCTGCTTTTTTTGTTTGTTTATATACAATAAACTTGTAAGTTTAGGAGCTTGTCAGTTTGTACATAATAGTGAGGTTATATAAATCTGAGGATGTTTTGTAATAGAAATATGAATGACCAAGAACCAATTAAATTATAGCTACTCCCCTAAGAACAGTGATTCCTAAAAATTGTGATAATACTACCTATAGGCCTGTTGATAAAATTAAATGATCTTATATATAAAATTCCTAGGAAAGTTCCAACTAATATAGTAAGACCTCAGCTGATGTTAGCTTCTCCTTTCCCTCTCTCCCAAGCAAGACAAATCCATCATTAACCCTCAAAAAAATTTCAGAAGGTAGGGACATTATCTACCTTTCTCACAAACATTAGGGGATATTTTATAGCTTCCTATTCATTTTTAAATATCCTCTAATTTTTGTGAGCAGTACATATAAAGAAAAATTTACAGTTTCAAAAGCAACATATTCAAGAACCCTATTCTCTCATTGTTTCCACAAGTCTTAAAAAATGAGTGTGTGTGTAATCACCATCCTCCATTGCCAAGATCAACATCGTCTACTACAACTCTACAATGATGAAAATGTTTTATATCTCCATTGGGATAACCATGAGGCACATGCACCAACTGAGTGCTTGAAGTATAACTAGTGCACCTGAGGAACTGATTTTTAAATTTTATTTCATTTTTATTAGCTTTAATTAGATACATGTGGCTAATAGCTACCATATTGGACAGTGCAGAGCTAGAGTATTCTCCCTCCTGCAACATGTTTGAAAATGTCTCCCAGTCACCTTGAGGGTATGGACAGTCCCCACCTTTCCTCCCATGTCCCATTTATCTTGAATTCATCTGTGAAATCAATCCTATACCTCTCATCCCTGCCTTTGCCATCACTAGCAGTGATACGCTTGTACCTTATATAGTCATTTATTCTCTTGACTTCAAACCTCACGTACATTTCTTCCTGGAGAGGAAATCTTAAGCACTTAATAGCCTTTAACAAAATCTTATATGATGCCAATCAAAATACTGGGATTCAGGTATCATTTTGTCTGCTAAATAAAAGACTTAAGATTATTAGAAGGTATTTTAAAGAGACCTGGTTAGGGAAATTCCACTTGTTCTATTTTTCAAATCCATATGTGTTCAATTATTGAGGAGGAAAAAAGAAACAGGAAGGAGGAAAGAAGGGAGGGAAGGAAGGAGCGAGGAAGGAAGGAAGGAAGGAAAGAAGGAAGGAAGGAAAGAAAGGGAAGAAAAAGTAAGGGATCTAGAGGAGGGAAGGAAAAAAATACAAAGCAAAAGAGAGGAAGAAAAAAATAAACAGTGTTCAATTATTAATTGTACAGTCATTGATACTGCCCAGAGGTATTGTAAATGGTATGTTAAATACTTAATGTATAATCTAGAAATATATGTTATGATAAAACTTATTATAGTGAATCTGACTAGTATATAGACTAAAATGTGTAACATGAAAAATTGTAATGGTAGTGAGGATAATAATTACATTCAAATATTGATGATGATGGTGGTAAACTTTTTCAAATCTTTGGCTGTTTTATTAGTCCAAGATAATGTTAAAAAAGCTTTGGTGGGAACCCTACATTTTCTCCTACTCAGTCATATGTTGTATTCTTGTTTTTAAAAAATATGTGTTTGGAAACTTTAAATACTTGGAAATACCATAAATTAACAATATTCACCATAAACTTAATTTAGCTTGATAGGAAACCTGCTTCTAAGCAGTTTATAAGGTCAAGTGAATTGTATACGTTACAGACATTATAAAAGTTGAAGGAAATAGGCTTTTCCAACACTGAGTGATATAGGTTGTTCGTGAAAACTTCCAATAATCAGTGGATGCTGAAAATGAATGAATGACCCCTTTGCTAAGAAGAAATAAAACTAGAAAGTCAAAAGCAGTGTCTTACTCTTTCTAATAGAAATTAATTATGATCTTAAACATTCTATGAGCCATGCACAAATAGAAATCACAAAGGATACAAAAATTAATTAAATTTAACTCTCGCACTCAAGGGTCTCCCCACAACCCTTTGAGGGAAGGCAGAAATGTAAGTATCTGAAAATCAAGATGGTAAATATTAAAATAAGACTCAGAGACCCTGAACAAAGATGGGAGTGCCTAATTCTGCCTGGGAAGTCAAGGGAAGACTTCAGAAAGATGGTATTTTTTGAACTGTACCCTGAAAAATGAAGACTTTATCATGCAGAGAAGACAGGGGAATAATATGTGCAAAAGCATGAAATTTGCAAGAACATGTAATATTGGGGGGATTTCCCTAGGTCTGTGTGGAAGGAGCATATGGTACACGTGGGAAAGTGGTTATTGATGACGGTGTGTGAAAAGAGAAAGAAACCTGCAGGACCCGCTGAGGAGCTTGGATTTCATCCTCCAGGTCTGCACTGTCCAGCAGAGCAAGCACTAGCCACATATAGCTGTGTAAATTAAATTTAAATTCATTAAAATGAAAACTTTAGTTCTTCCATTTGTACTAGCCACATTTCAAGTGCTCACTAGCCATACATGGCTAGTGGTTATAATTTTGGACAACACAGTGAGAGTCCTTTTCTTTAGCACAGAAATGTCTGAATTGTCAATAAAATGAGTTCAATTAACAAATAAGTTTATATAATAACATCTTGGAAAGTCACAAAATACATCAGCATAATAAAGACCCTGAAATGTCCTGTGGTAAAAGGAATGTGGTTCAATTTATTTTAATTTAGTCTTTCCTATATTTATTTGATTACTGAACCTTCTTTTTTAAAAGATGATCTCATATAGACATTCTACAGCCTAATTCTATATGTTACAGAAGAAATGATTTACAGATAACATTTTAGGAAATACTGCTATGGCAATCAAGGAAATGATGTGATCAGATTTTCAGTCACAAAGATCACCTTGGCAGTTATGAGAAGGATGGATAAGAAAATAAAAAGATTGAAAGCAGTAAGACTGGATGGGATGCTCAGGTCTTAGTTCCAGAAAATAGCCATGGGAAGAGGGAGGAAAGACAGCCCCATAGCATTGTTAGGAGATAGAACAGAGAGAATATGAGTGATTAGATATGGAGGACCAAGTTCAGTAGGACAAGTAGTTTTCAAACATGGGCTCTGGAGCTATGGTAGCACACCTAACAGGTAATAACAGAGGCTTAACAGGAACATATGGGGCATGTGGAATTTCACAGACCTGTGGCCTATCCAGAAGGAAATAAGAAATAGAAAAACATGGTTTATCACTGAGGACAGTAGTCTAGTTTAAGGTATATTTATATATTTGGGAGTCCTCAGGATATTGGCAAAAGTTAAAGTCACGGGAACAAATCAGATGAGTGTAGAAGAGAGCCAAGGTGAATCTTAGCAGCATCAACATTAGGGAGAGCAAATGAAATAAGCAGGAGATTGAAAACAGGCCATGAAAGAGGTAGCTGAACATCAGAATGTTATGACCTGGGATCCACGAAAAGAGAGTACTCCAAAAAAAGATATATGGTCAATATTTTTTGAATGCCACAGAAAGGGACATAAAAAAGCACAATATTGGGCTCATAGGGATTAGTAACAAAAGGATCAGGGGTAGCATGAACAAGAGCATTGTCTGCATAAGACTGGACTTAAGAGAGATGAGAGTGTACATGAGAACTGAATTGTAGATGAGGAGGTAGGAACAGTGGGTATAAAAAACTTTCAAAAATTACCTGTCTGGTGAAGAACAGTAGAACAGCTGCTAGAGCAGAATGCATAAAACTAGCTTTTTGGAAAAGGAGAGGAACCATTTAAATCAATACCATAGACATTTATTGAGGGCCTGCTATATATGTAACCACTGTGCTAAACACCAAGTCTTATAGAGACAATAAAAAAAAATCTCCATTCTTGCCTTTAAGAGATTCTGAGGGTGCCAGGTTAAAGAAATCATAAAGGATGATTTTATCTTAATTTGTTTATGTAAATGTTGGTAAAAATAACTACCATAGTTTTCCATAACACCATGGTTCACTAAATGCCTTTCAACTTCTTGATAGGAAGTGGTTTTAGAATTTAAGACACTGTAATAATCTTTCAATAGCAGATATTTGTTCTGTCAGTGAACAAACACGTAGTAACTAAAGATAGCTTCTTCCACATAGTGAGAGGGTGTCTGGGTCAGATCAAATGGTTGTCATTGGGCAGAACAGAAGATGGTTAAAAGCCCTGGCCAGTGGCTCAGTGGATAGAGCATCAGCCCTGTATATGAACGTCTAAAGTTTGATTCCCAGTCAGGGCGCACAAGAAAAGCTACCACCATCTGCTTCTCTTCCCCTTCATCTCCCCCTTCTCTCCTGGCTCCCCCTTTTCAGAACCAGTGTTTAGATCAGTTTGAGTGCGGCCCTGGGTGCTGAGGAGAGCTCCATTGGTCTGATTGTCAGTCTCAGGAGCTGAGGATAACTTGGTTGATTTGAACATCAGCCCTAGACAGGATTGCTGGGTGGATGCCTGTAGGGACACATACGGGAGATTGTCTCACTATGTCCCTTACCCTTACCTAAAAAAAAGAGAGAAAAAGAGATGAAAGTGGGGAGAGTTGGTACAAATTGCAAATCCAAAAACCAAGAAAAGGAGCACAAATGAGAATGGGTCCAAAAATTAGAAACCCACACAAAAAAATGGCATTAATATAAACTCACCATCTCAGGCATATAGGTGAGATTTATGTCAAGAACAGGGATCAAGATGGGCCAAATGTCCCTCACTAAACACAGATGCATCAAGACACACACAGAGACACTGCAACAACAAATGCTGACACAGGTCAGACAGTCAATATGCAAGTTAACAGGTGTACTGTGTCCTGGTTATTGGTGTTCTAAGAAACGTTTAAAAGAGTAATGTATTTAATTTTGCTACATGAACTACATTAAATATATCTGCTTAATGTGTTCTTTCTTGTTTTTTTCATTAGATCCCCTCAGCAGAGTATGTTTAAGACCAAAAAATGTAACTGATTCTTTGAGCACCTACATTAATGCTAATTATATTAGGGTAAGTAAATATATATAAATTGCTTTCTGATTAGTATGTCAACTCTTTATTTGGAAGTTTGAGTTACATTTATTTTCTTAAAATATATTAATTTTTTACTTAACTTGGTTACTAGCAAGTTTTTGTTGTCGTTGTTTGCTTAGTCATATTCAACATTAGTAGTGTTTTTGTCCTGTGCATCTCTGGCCACAGTGCTCAGATGAAGTCCCCATGGGGCAGGGAATAAGCTTTGTGACAATCTATACTATGCCTGCCTGGCTGGGAGAACAGCCATGTGAATTGTAGTCCTGGAATGAATTAAGCTCCTGAAATCTGTGTTGCTTTGGGAGTAGCAGAGCTATTTTGTTCTGAAGATGTTTGACCTAAATTTGCAGCTCAAGGCATGGATTTCAAAGCCAATGTTTTGTACCTTTACTCAAACTAGGGCTACCATGGCAAAGAGAAAGCGTTCATCGCGACGCAGGGCCCCATGATCAACACCGTGAATGACTTCTGGCAGATGGTTTGGCAGGAAGATAGCCCCGTGATTGTTATGATCACAAAACTCAAAGAAAAAAATGAGGTATGCCCTTTACCCAAGTATTAGATGTTATATATTTTCTGTTACTATAGAAGAGATATTGTTCAGAAAAATTACCATGTACTTACTAACAGATGTAAGATGGAAACTTTAATATATTTAAATGGTTGGTCACTTTATCCTTCCCAAAATGGTAATTGCTGTTATTCTATGAATGATGACTTTCTTTCAGATAAATCAATATTTTTTGAAGACACATTTCTCATATATATCCACGTCTCAGTAAGGAAATGATGAACCATGAATTATCACCCTTATTTACAGGCATTGATGTAAAAAATTGTTCATTTGTATCTCAAGTAATTTTTGTACCTACTATGTGACAGGTACTATTTAAGTTATTGGAAATATACTAGTAAACAAAAAGCACAAATATTCCTACCCTTGGCTAGATTTTAAATTTGGGGGTTGGGGCAATGGAGGAGACAGACAAAAACAATAAAGAAGTTATAAAATATTAAAAAAAATAAATACTATAGAACAAAGATATAATGGGGTATGCTGAGCTATAAGAAGGGGTTGAGAAGGAAGGGTAAGCTGCAGTATGTCAGGTATACAGGGCTCACCTCACTAAGAAAGTAAAATTTGAAGAAAGATCAGAAGGAAGTTACAAAAGCTAAGCAGCTTTCTTAATATCTTTATAATAAGAAGTCTAATAGCTAGACAAAATTAGATTCTATTTCCAGACTAGTCTAGTCATCTTTTCTGAGGATCTAATTTATGGACAGAATACTCATTCTGTATTTTACATCATAAAAATAAAATTGCGCAATTCCCAAAGGCTGCTGTTCTCAGTACTGTTTACATTTTAGGACATCTTGTCATCTTGTTGATACAGTTTACACTCTAATTTTAGTGAGCTCTTCTGTTTGTTTTCTTGCCAAAATTAATATAACAAAGCTTCATCATGACAATAAGAATTTAAGAAAAACAAATTTTCGCTTATATCTCTTTGATGAACCATAACCTGAGTATAATATAATCCTACTGTTAATATAGGAAATCCAGGCTCACAAGACCAATTTATGTTTTTTAAATTTTGTTGTTTTCTTCCATTTTTGCTACAATAGATAAAGAATTTTTTTTCTGAAATATATTTTGGAAAAATGGTCTATTTGGGGTGACTAGAAGATAGTATATACTTAATTAACTACATGGTTTACTAAACAGATGTATTTCTTTGAATCTTGTATTAAAGCCCAGGGTGACATAATAAAAATATCCCATTTTATTCTCAGCACTTTCACCCACTCTCAATCTCTCAAACATATTAAGTGACAATTCCTGCACAGTTGTTTAATACACATGATGTTTTACCTTCATGGTAAGAAAAGATCCCTCAAAGTTAAAGAGTGTATTCTTTGTGTATGTACATCTATAGAACTTAGGTAATATGGCAGACTAGATAACCCCAAAAATCTTCCACTACAAAGCCAGTTATACTGGGTAAAATATGAAATAACAGGTATAGCAGAGCTTGGAAAAAAAAACAAAGGAAATCTCAGCAATTAAGAACAGGATAAAAGGCCTAATGCCAGAGAATTACAGGTTACTTGTGTTTCAATGACAATACAAGAAGAAATGGAGACAAAGCTTTGGACTTGCAGAAGCCAGGTGTGAGAACTGAGACCTGCCGTGAAGTGGTTGCCTGCAAGGGCCATGCCTTCAGTGAAAAGGTGAACCACAAAAATAAACCTGCCTGTCAACATAGGACTATACCAAAGTCTTAGTCTATGTTAGTCAATGTTTCTCATGGGGTAAATAATAAGTTTCTCTTCATAAGTCCTGGCTGGATAACTCAGTAGGTTGTAGCATCATCCTGAAGTGCAGAGATCACCGGTTCGATCCCCAGTCAGAGCACATACAGGAACAGCTCGATGTTCCTATCTCACTCTCTTTCTCTCTCCTTGCCTCTCTCTCTTAAAAAAAAAAAAAAAAAAAAAAAAGAGCCTGACCAGGCAGTGGAGCAGTGGATAGAGCGTCGGACTGGGATGCAGAAGACCCCGATTCGAGACCCTCAGGTCACCAACTTGAGCGTGGGCCCATCTGGCTTGAGCAAAAGATCGCCAGCTTGGACCCAAGGTCGCTGGCTCCAGCAGGGGTGGCTCGGTCTGCTGAAGGCCCGCGGTCAAGGCACATGTGAGAAAGCAATCAATGAACAACTATGGTGTCACAACGGCAACGAAAAACTAATGATTGATGCTTCTCATCTCTCTCCGTTCCTGTCTGTCTGTCCCTATCTATTCCTCTCTCTCTCTCTGTCCCTGTAAAAAAAAGAAAAAAAAGAGTTTCTCTTTAGTATTCAGAATTCAGAAACAAGAAATCCCAAGTTAAGTAATTAACGTAAAAAATAATACTGGATAATGCTGTGGCATTTTACAGAAACAAAGGCAAAAACTTTTGGGGTGAATACGCTCTCAGAGTGTATTTCACAGAATTTCCACAGAAAATATCTAACCAAACATAAATTCATAAGTCAAAATTATAAGACACACAAGTAAACAACATAAGGAAAAATCAGAAGAAGCAAAAAATACTAGGAATAGATCCACAAAAATTGAATGATAAGAACTAAATAGTGTAAGCTATATTTCTTATAATTAAGTACATAAAATATAAAATTAACAACTTGAAAAAAAGCAAGTTGCTCTAAAAAAAGACTGAGGAGAATTTTAAACAAATCAAAGAGTCCTATAAGTAATTATTATATAAACCCTATTATGAAAAAGAAAGCTACATTAGGAAGGTTTAATAGTAAACTGGACACAGTTGAGTAATTGCTGGATTAAAAAATAGGTTCAGGAAATTACCTAGAAGCTCAGAATGACCACAAATATGAAAAAGAATTTATGATAAAGAGAAGACAATATTTAAATGTCAAATAAATGTCTAATGGATGTTTTGGTTAGAGATTTTCCAAAACCGATGAAAGACATTAGCTCTCAAATTTGAAAAGCACATAAATCCTAGGCTGGATAACTCAACTTCATGACTAGACACATCTGTGGAGCTGAACAGAAATGACTTTACCAGCCAGAGTAACTATAACATGGTTTCTCAACAGCAACAACAGAAGCCAAAAATCAGTTGAATAATACTACAGAGGGCTGAAAGAAAATAAGTGACAACCCAGAATGTAGGCAGGATTTAGCAACATTTCCTAGATCTGAGTGGAATGCATTACCCCTGCCCACTTTGTTGTGAATGATAATTTTTTTCAATACATTGTCACAATCTGTTTTCTCAAAACACATTCATACCTTTACTAATTCTACTTCCTTTTCCATTAAGAAGAAAATCAAATATTATGAACATTAGAAAAGCACTGTAATTTTAGATAATTATGTAAGTATATGTGTGTCAAGTTTTGAAACAAATAAATTATATTTTCCACAGAAAACATTTTTACTTGTCAGTGTTGCATATTTACTAAGGATTAACACTTGGTAAAGCATATGTGGAACTATTTCACAAGGATTATAGAATAGTTTGTAGTAACTATAAACTAACTCATAATTTTTATCTTGAGCATTTCAATTCTCGAACTTTGTGTTGTATTTATTCACTTTTATAGAAAAACTCAGAAGTATGTTTTTAATCCTTTAAGTTCTTCTTGA
This sequence comes from Rhynchonycteris naso, assembly GCA_037038555.1. Classification (NCBI taxonomy): domain Eukaryota; kingdom Metazoa; phylum Chordata; class Mammalia; order Chiroptera; family Emballonuridae; genus Rhynchonycteris; species Rhynchonycteris naso. Next base: position 107,371,233 of record CM072996.1, on the reverse strand, counting down.
ACCAGGAATTCCTTTCATCAGAATAGAAGCAGCTGTGATTGTTGGTTAATCAGAAGGCATTCCCTAGAGCAGAAGTCCCCAAACTACGTCCCGCAGGCCAAATTGTGGCCACCTGAGGCCATTTATCCAGCCCCCGCTGCACTTCCGGAAGGGGCACCTTTTTCATTGGTGGTCAGTGTATGGAGTACTGTATGTGGCGGCCCTCCAACGGTCTGAGGGACAGTGAACTGGCCCCCTGTGTGAAATGTTTGGGGACCCCTGCTAGAGGTTGGGTAATATGTGACATATTTTAAAAATGTCTAGTAAGGATGATAGGAACAATTGGATAATATGCCAAATCCTCAGTTTTTCTCCTTTGTTCCCAAGACCAAGGTTGTCGTTCTAACAGAAATATGCATGAGACAAATCTGTGTTTCAATATGATATTGAGTTGGTTCACTGGTGATGCTCAGAACTCTTCATTTTGAGTCTAGAAAGGAACAGAGCACCTCTTGTTCTTTATTTTTCAACTTCATCATAATTGGAGCTACCTTTTGGTATCACTCTCAGAATTCACATTCTCCATAGGAAAGACAGACAAGTGGGTCTGTTGAAAACTAGATTTAATAAAAATAAATAAATAACGACCACACTAAAGGGTAATTATGGTTTTCCTATTTGAATTTAGAAATTGGAAAGGTATTAATTTTTTTCTTACCATTTTTAACCCCTTGCTTTTTTAAATGTCTGGAATATATCTTTGGGAAATATCAAAGTAATATATTGTGTTTTATGTGTCTATTTTCCCATAGCCTAATATTGCAGAAATTTTTTTACTTTTTCATTGTTTATTATTTATTACATTAAAATAAAAATTCCTTTCTATCCAGACTCTCCAAAGACATAAGCATAATATTATAGAGGAAAACTTTTGATGTTTTACAGATCAAAATGATACTGAGAAGTCTGGCTCAAAAGAAAAATGCAGTGGCCTTTATATTACCAGGAAAATGCTATTTACCAAATATGTGCCAACTTTCAATTGTGTTAAGCATCATTGTTTAGAATAGACAAAAATCATTTCCTTTCAAAAAAATGAGGGTGGAGTTATCTTTACAAATTCCCACGCTTTGTATTTCATGAATCTTTCTACTTTTTAATAAATAAGTAAATGAACAGTTTCCAATTCTTATTTTATCATCCCAATATTCTCATAGTTATTTGTTTTATAAAATCAGAATAAGCAAAATCTTTTAAAAAGCGAAGCTGAAAAATCAGTTATATTGCAAGAATGAGAAGAAATTATATTGCTGGTAAATTTCAGTTCCTTCATTTAGATATATCATAAGAAGAAAGAAATTCTTCCTCAAAAAAGAAAGAGAACATAAAAAAAAATTAAAACTCTTTTAAACATGAACTATTGCAAAACTGAGAAAGACATAGTGGCCAAACATGCAAAGCTAGAGGTAGGTCAGTCCAAAAATGGAAACAGCACTTGCATATTTCCAAAATTCTCAGACCAACTCTGGAAGACCTTTGGTGCCCCTCCCATCCTTTTCTGAGAACTAAGGAAAGTAGCTATAAATGTCAATCATACTACATATACTATGGAAGATATTGTCTACCTACTACCATTTCTTGGAAGTATGAGCTAAGCACAGTGCATAAATTAATTCAGTTCATTTTCACTCTACCTCTACAGGGTAGGGTTTTCTCTCCCTGTATTATGGATGAGAAAGCAGAAGTTCAGAGAGATTAAGCCATTTGCCTAAATCCTCAAAGTTAGTGAGTAATGGAGGCCAAATATTAATCCAGGTTTGTTTGATTCCAAAGCCCATACACTTAATTATTGCCCCAACATAATGGTGCAAATAATGACACAAGCCACAACCCACTGTTGGCCTCAGAGAGCCACAAGGTACCAAGTTTATCTTTCATAAAGTGAGGGAATCACTTGGTGATTCGGCCTATCATAATACTTCTCTCTAGTATACACAGCCATATTCTTTCTCTGTATTTACATGTGTCTTTCATCTCAACTAACTCTTGACTTTACTTATAAATCTAATTTAGCTATCTATTAAACTAGTCAGCACTCTGCAGACAGTTTAACCTCAAAAACCATATTTAAAAATATATATTTTAAGTTTTCTCTTTTTTCATTCCTTTATCTGATAAAATTATAAAAAAGATTAATTTTTATTACACTTATTTGGCCAAATAACTAATATGAAGCCTTCAGTGTTGTAATAGGGTCCTGAAGAATGAGCAGGTGCACAAGGGAAACAGTGCAAGCAGAGCGACAGTGTACAAAGGCAGACAGGAAACCGCATGACCTGTGTGGGTTGAGCAGTTCGGTGTGGCTTGAGCATAGCGTAATATGGCACCGAGGGAGATGAGACTGAAATGTTAAGTTGTGCCAAAGAATATAAGACTATGTTAATACAATGAAACTTTGGGTTTTGTTATATAGACAGCAGGGAGCCACTGATGATGTTTTGCCATAGAGTGGCATAATAGTGGCAGGATTAGGACTTGGACTTGAGGAAAGCAAGGAGAAGCAGGGAAATAGGTTAGAAGTTGTAGCACCAATCTGGGTAACAGGTAATGAGGTGCAGAACTAAGGCAATGAAAGAGTGGGTTGAGAAAAGGGGACAGGTTGAAAAGTTGCTCCAGAGGTAGAAGACACAGTACTTAGTTTCTGATGGAATGTGTGGGAATCAAGGGAGGGTTTTTTATTTTTTTATTTATTTTTTTACTTTTTTCTTTTGTATTTTTCAGAAGTGAGAAGCGGAGGGGGGGGTATCGGCAGACAGACTCCCACATGCACCCAACTGAGATCCACCTGGCATGCCTACCAGAGGGTGATCCTTTGCCCATCTGGGGCATTGCTCTGCTGCAACTGGAGCCATTCTAGCACCTGAGGTGGAGGCCATGGAGCCATCCTCAGTGCCCAGGCCAATTTTACTCCAATGGAGCTTTGGCTGCAGGAGAAGAAGAGAGTGATAGAGAGAAAGGAGAGGGGGAAGGGTGGAGAAGCAGATGGGCACTTCTGTGTGCCTTGGCCAAGAATCAAACCTGGGACTTCCATATGCCCGGCTGATGCTTTACCACTGTGCCAACCAGCCAGAGCCAAGGGAGGGTTCGACTTCAGGATTTTAGACTGGAAGGCTGGGTGAAGGGTGATGTCATGAACCTATATATGCAACAAGGGAAGATTTGTGAGAGAGGAAAGTGAGTTCCATTTTTCACCTGTTAAGTTTGAGGACTCCTAGAGACCTCTGGGTGGTTGAGTCTACTAAGTGGCTAGAAATAAATGTCTAGAGCTTTTTACAAAAGTACAGATAAGAGATAGAAATTGGACAAGTTGAATTTATAAAGTGATACATGCTCAGAGGGTTCTCACCCCCAAGGGAATTTTCCCAAACACCCTTAGTAAAACATTTACATTTCAGTAATCTCTTTTGTAAAATTAGATGATAATAATAATAATACTTGCTACCTGCTCTACCGAACTCAGATGATTGTAAAAGAGACTAAATGATCTTTGGTGAAGGTTCCTTCAATATTAAATTGCTGTACCTACGTTATTCATGCTTAGTTGGAACATCAGGAATAAGAGTAACTACAGTAGTAGTAACAGTAGACCATCTGACCCCCATCCCTCTCATATGCTAATGTACCCAAATGAAATTGGCCATCTTATTTTTAAATTTATTTAGGGCCGCGCTCTATGTGATGATGCACACATAGTTCATAGAGCAAAATGTCTTTGATTTTAGATGCATAGAGAGTTGAAAAGAAAGTAATTTAAAAAAATAATAATTTTAGGGCATCTAAACTACTAGCTAGACTTCCTTCTTCTTTATACAAAAATAACCCTGATATAGTGAGGGCAAGAGGGAGGGTCAAATTTTGAAAAGATCATAGAAATATGAGTTTGCTTTACATTCTTCTTTTGTTCTGAATATGAAGAACTGGTTGATGTTCAGAATCTTTATAGTCAGGATTTGCTAATTACTTGTTTGCACCAGAAACACATGACCCTCTGAACACATCTTTCTTCCTCCAAATCATGAATTCTTGGAATTAATAGATAATTTTACTGAGAGGATCAGCCCAGTTAGCAGAAGAATAGTGATGATTTGAAGTTACATTCTGCTAGATAGCATGCTATTTGAATTAACTACAATTAGTGTAGTTTCACAGTATTATCTGTAAGAGAGCATTTTTCTTCCTTGCATTTTCTGTCTCTTTCATACCATTGTTAGCACCACAATAGAAAAATCCTAAAAAGCTGTTCATGAAAATAATTTAAACATGAACTTGTGCTCACAGAAACAACTACATTTGCAGCTTTTCTCCACTTCATATTCAAAAGCATCCACACTTATCTGGTCTCTTTTTCTGCATTCTCCTAAAGGGGGGAGGGGGAGATTATATTCAATGTGTAAAAATAAGCTATTGTATCTCAGAAAGGAGTGGGATGCTAATTAAGGGTTCTTTGAATGAACAAGTCATATTGCATTGTCTACTGGGAGCTGGCTGCCAATTGCATTTTTGGTAAAGAGTCAAGAAAAACATTCAAAGAGGGCCCTGACAAGCTTGGGAGAGGAGCGAGCCATACTTCCATTTATCAAGTAGGTGCACAAGCCCGTTCAAGTATTGTTGAGAGTCAGGGTGCAGGTTGTGAACTCCTACCTTGAAGTTTTTCCTGCCGGGTTTGAGAATCACCCTCCCAAAGAGGAGACTGCTGCTCAGGTCTGATCATGGACAATGGGGCACATATCACACTGCTGGATCACTGAATGCCTCTTTCTTTGTTCAGTACTTTTTTTCAAAATTCTTTGTGTCTTCTCGGATTCATCCAAGAGGCAGGGGTTTTAAGATATACAATAGCTTGGGTTTTGCAGTGAAATAATTGGTGCTCCGTTGAAAGAAGCCAGGTAAATTGGTTAGTATGATTATTTTTAACAAATTGGGGAAATTTTAGACTTTTGACAACTCATAAATGATGAGAGAAACAAATTGCTCTATTTTTAAAAGATTATTTTTTCTTAATGTTAACATTATGTCAGAGTAAGCCTTTAGCCTGATTGCCTAACAGTCATGGGGGAGAGAGAGAGGTGGAAATGATTTACTGTGTTTGAAAAAAGACCAGAACAGAGAGGATGCAAATGTGTTTTTATTTTAACTGATGAAAGAAACATTGAGTCCACCAGGTAATGTGGCTTTCTTTGTGGCTTGGGGAATACTTAGTACTTAGCATGATAGAATCCCAGAGGTGTGTTTCTGATACTTGGAATGTCTTTTTCTTTAGTTCTATAATTCTATGATTCTTTTACTGCTTTTTTGAATTATAGTTCTTAATTTATTTCAAGTGTGATCACATGCCTTTGGCATAAATGTGAAGAAACAAGCGTCCTGAAAACTATAAGGTCCTGATATGTGCTTATGTGTTTGGGAGAAAATAATGCATTTAAAAAATACTTCTAAAATTAACATTGTTTCCCTGACATTTGCAATAAAACATCAACTTTCACACTTTACATTTTTAATCATTAAAATATGTGATAAAAATTTAATAGGTCTTTTATAGTTGATTAAAAGGCAAAATTATAATCAGTATGTGTGCTTGAATCTCATTTTCTATTTTTTAATAATATAGCTTGGATATAATAATATATTTAATGCATCATTTAATGATTAATTAGTGATCTAATCACTTTAGAGCAAAGCCCAGTAATTGTAAAATATAACAAGAGTAATAAGAGCAACATGTTTTGAATACTGTTTTTCTTTCCTTTTGTTTTTTAGGGAGAGAGAGAGAGAGAGAGGGACAGACAGGGACAGATAGACAGGAAGGGTGCGAGATGAGAAGCATCAACTCATAGTTTTGGCACCTTAGTTGTTCATTGATTTCTTTCTCATATGTGCCTTTACCATGGGGCTCCAGCTGAGCCAGTGATCCTTGCTCAAGCCAGTGACCATGGGGTTACATCTATGATTCCACACTCAAGCCAGCAACCTTGAGGTTTTCACCCTGGGTCCGCAATTTCTCAAGCCAACGCTCTATCCACAGCGGCACTGCCTGGTCAGGCTGCCTGGCTATTTCTAATTGCTTTCCATATAGTAAATTATGAGGAAACTGAGGCCAAGGAGATTATCTTGCATATGGATTAACTGATAATAAGTGGTAGAACCAAATGTGAACCCAAACTCTGAACCCAAAGCCTGAACCTTAACCATCATATTATTTTGCCTTGTTTGCAATATGATTATTATTGTTATTAAACACTTCATAGAGGATCCATTACAGAAATATTTTTTAAATAATTTTGTTATACACCTATTGTAATAGACCCCATAGGTTAAAAAGACCATTTGTCCTGAAAAAATATACTACCCTATAGTCATTAATTGTCATTACGTCTGTTTTACGTGCAAGAGAAACTCCATCCTGTGGCATGTAACACATCACAGATTCTTTGATTGGACACTTCTCCTTGAGGAGGCAGGAAAATGTGATTTGCCTCAATCCTTGTGAGAAACATTTTTTTTTTTACTTCTAGTCATTACATGATAAACTCTAATATTTGAATATTGATTTCTTCATATCTAATTAAATTCTTAATTCGTTCTTAACTTTCCTGTGGAGTTTTGGGAAATTTTTCCTTATTTTGGTATGGGATTAATAGCAACAGTGTTTGGCAGAAACATGAAAAACTTGATACTTTACAAAAGAAAATGAAATTACCTTATTAAGATGTAATTCACATACCATAGAAATCACCAGCTTAATATGTACAATTCAGTGGTTTTCGTGCATTTACAGAATTGTAAGAATTGATACATGATTTTTTTAAATTAAATAAAAACTCTTGAAATCCTTAAATGAAAAGTACTTGAAGGCCAGTGAACATCATTAATATTCGCTGTGTTCTTTTTCCTTCATCAGAAATGTGTGCTATACTGGCCTGAAAAGAGAGGAATATATGGAAAAGTCGAGGTTCTGGTTATCAATGTAAATGAATGTGACAACTATACTGTTCGAAACCTTATCTTAAAGGTAAGATTACATTGCTATAGCTCTCTACAAAGTAAATAATATTAGAAAATAGCATTCCTTCTTTGAAATTATTAACAAGTACAAGTACAACAGATTTAATTTAAACCAATTAAATAGCGTCAAGATGAAAGAAAAATTAAATCATTTTCTCACATATTTCTTTATTGTCAGCTATTAGTCGTATGTTGAATAAATTAAATAAGTAGATATTAAGGAAATTTACTAAATAGGAAGCAATGATCTAATTTGCATAAACAAAAGATCTCTTGATTTAACTTTTTGAATGCCTTTAGCTAAAGACTTGTTCTGCAGAATTTACCATGATTTTTTTTTTAAATTTCACTTTGGTTTCCTCAGCTTTAAGTCAGACCTGGGAACTATGAAAGAAAATCTGTGCTTGTGGGTGGCTGGGGGCGGCAGGGAGAGCTTGAAAGTGTTGCTGAGCTCTTCAAAACTTGGAGCTACAGTCATTTATTTATAGGGACTTTCCCTAGACCAGTTTACGTCATAGAAAAATTATCTTGTTTAACTTATGGGCAGCAGATGCTGAGGAATGTTGCCATGGCATTGTTTCTACCTCTGGAGGACAATCATTGCAAAGATTTTAATCCTGTCTAGTGCCTACCTATGAGGACAGAATCTTCACAGGGAGAGCAGAGGCACAGCCTCACTGATGGTCAGCAGTGAGGAGCTGGAGGTAGGAAGGCACTTACCAAAGCCTATTTTAAACACATATCCAAAGTGCCTCGGTCATACCAGCAGCCCAACTGGGCGCAGAGTTTGGAGATGATATACATGGACCTTCACTCAAAGCATTTTCGAGCTAATGAACCCTGTAGCCCCTTTGCTTCTGGGATTTCTCACTGCTCTTAAAACTAGAGTTTAGGATGAGTGTAGAAGTATTAGAATAACTGAGTATAAAATTACATGGCTTATATTGGTTAATATGCTTTTAGTAACCTGTCAGGAATGTTCAAAGAGCAGAAAACGTACTGTCTCGCAATTCTTTCTTGGCTACATTTTCATCTACCATTTTATTTATCATTGTAAATTACAAACATATATTTAGCATGAGTGACATATACATTTTCTATGCTAATTATATATTCTCATTTAATTTTTCTGCTTCATCTTCTTGTTTTAATTTTAATTACATTTATTGGGTGACAATGGTTAATAAATTATAGAGGTTTCACAGATACAATTCCAAAATACATCACCTGTATATTGCATTGTGTGTCATTTAATAGAAGCAAGACTGTCAAACTTTGATATCAGAATATTTACAGGAAAGTTTTCTCAGGGTGAAGGATTATTCTTCAAAAATCTTGTAGATATTTTTCTCATCTGGAAATAAGTTGCCAGCAAGATGGGAATAATAGAAGGCATGCAGTATTGTGGTTTGGGTGACTTGTAGTTGTACAAGTAAATGACGCATTTGGTGGCTGTTGCTATTTTCAGCAAGGAAGTCACACCCAACATGTGAAGCATTACTGGTACACCTCATGGCCCGATCACAAGACTCCAGACAGTGCCCAGCCCCTTCTCCAACTCATGATGGACGTAGAAGAAGACAGACTTGCTTCTGCAGGCCAAGGGCCTGTGGTTGTCCACTGCAGGTAAGGCATGAACTATCCTTTCTGCCTCCGCAAACTCTCCATCCTTTGTAAAAACAAAGAGCAGATAAAAGTTGGGTTTTACTTCTTGGGTGTGACTTTTTCAGTAAAATAAATATTTATTGAAATTGGTTAACTTCCTAAAAATTGAGTCTTCACCGGGATTCATAAAGACAATGGTAATAAGGGCAAACAATTACACAGTGGAGAAAACACCACTTCTAAATAAACGGCTCAGGGAACAGGAGCCAATTCAGTCTTCTACCTTGAAATTTGTTTTGCTTCATTTAGTCTCATCAGTCTAATATATGTTAGGAATGGCAGATACGATTTTCTAAATTATTGGTGGCTTTTTTTGTTGTTGTTTCAAGGTGGCACCTGAACTATACTTGAATTGTATCTTGGTAACATTTATTATTATTTCACATTTGGTGAAAACCAGTCAACTATTTTAAACATTATTTTATGAAAAAAACGATGGAAATAAATTATGAAATGGTTAAGTGGGCAAATGGTAGTTCTGCAAAGCAAAAACAAAGTGCTGTTACCAGAACAGGGGCTACTGGAGGTTAAGCCCACACAAGCAGTAGACGTCCGTGGGTGTCTTCCCTAATGTCTAGCTTAAAGCTCTCATCTCATAACTGCTGCCTCATCCCCCCACTTTCCCTTTAGTGTTCCCAAACTAAAGCAAGTATTTTAAAAGTTACTTCAATAACTAACCATTTATTTTTCATACTTTCTCAAAATACTCTCATCTATGTTGCTTCATTGAACATCGTAAGTCCCATAAGAATGTTTTTGATATCTTTAAAAAACAAATTACATTATTTTAAATGACAATTGTGGCTTCATTCTTTTTTGAACCTGTGTGGTTTATTTAAGAGCAGATTTTACTATATGTCTACTTATTAAAGGGCATCATTTTTCAGTTTTTAGCATTAAAGCCTTATCCTAACCTTAGCTTGGGGGCCCAGGAAAAACTATCTAACTGGCCATCCTGTTCGGTTGAAACTGTCCCCCACCCAAAATTGTAAAACACTCAGTATATCTAAAATGAACTAGCCACTTCCTCTATAAAACCAGGTTCCCTTCTGATAAGTATTTTTACAAACGAGACCATCTCTTTTTCAGGCACTCGACCTCTAACATTGACAGTTATCTTTGGCCTTCTCTTAATTCTAGCTTCAGTTTTTAATCAGTCACCAAACTGGCTTTCCCTTCAAAGCTCCCATAATCATCACTTCCTGTCCAACCACCCAAGTTCAGGCTCTTATCACCTTATTCATACATTTTAGAAGTAGTCGGCTAATTGTACTCACGCCCCCCCAGTTCCCCAGCTCTCCCCATGGTGGCCTATCTGCTGTACTTCTTGTTGATGCTCCTAAAACTGTCTCCCATCAGATGAGTCCCTGCTCAGAACTTCACAATGACTTTCCACTGCCCAGAGCTAAGGTTGTTAACCTTGGTTTTCTGGATCAGCTACCAAAGTCAACAAACCCCTTGAAACTATTTAAACAAATTTGAGTGCCTAAAGTCACGTAAATTTTTTTAGGATGTGGAAGTTCCTAGTTTTCATCAAACTGTCAACAACAATAAAAGGTTTTAGAGGATAAAGTCTAAATCTCTTTGCTTTCCATATAAGACCTTTTATAGGTCTCAGTGTACCTTCCCAGTCTTATTTCCCACTGTTTCTCTAAAGCAGTGGTTCTTAACCTTTTTTGAGATACCGAACCCACCAGTTTCATATGCGCATTCACCGAACCCTTCTTTAGTGATAAATAAAATATGATTTTTTTCCAAATTTAAGACATAGGTATATGTTTTTTTACTAACGCACAAAATGAGCCGTTTATGAACATCACCTTGCTCAAAGAACAAAACCAACAAAGTGCATGAACTCACAACAAATTACGGTATTACTTTATTCTGGCCTCCGTGGCAGAGGCTTCTCCGAACCCCTGAGACCGACTCATGGAACCCCTAGGGTTCGATAGAACCCAGGTTAAGAACCACTGCTCTAAAGTAACTTTCTCTTCAAGCCAAGCTTGTCTACTCATTGTTGCACCTCATGTATCTTGTCCTGCAACAATTCTTTCCTTAAACCCTTCTCATGAATGCATTATTCTTTCATTTATCACAACCAAAATGCCTGCCATTCATATAATACACTTCAACCCTCTCTTTTTAATGAAACAAACTCTCTAGAGATACTTCAACTAAAAGGAACCCAATCTACTTCTGTATTCCTTTGCACTCACATTCAATAGAAACATGTCACAAATAAGATAATTAAATGCTATTTTAGTGCCAAAAGGGGGGTTATTAATTCAAACCAGGAGGATTGGAGAAAGCCTCTAAACATCGGAATAATGTTGGAGAGAACAATGTTTGTGGTTTTAAAAGGTGGTAACTAAGGCATTAACACAAAAAGGAAAACTAGAAAATAAAAGGCATTTTTTGCAATGACTCATGTAAATGGGGGGAGAAAAGCACAAAGTGTACAGGAGAACAGCAAAATGACATAAAGCTTGAAAGTTAATCATATACATATTATTCAAGGTTATGAATACCACGGTAGGAAGCTTGAACCTTGGGCTATAACTATTGGGAGCCATCTACAGTTAGTTTTGAGTAGAAAGTAATATAATCAGGTCCCTAGCAGCTGTGTGTATTGTGAATTAGTCCAAGAAAAGACTGGTGACTTGGAAACCATAATGAAATCATTGCTAATCATGAAATAAGGAGATGTCGAAAACTTGAGCTCAGTCTATAAAAAGAAAAGGATGGACCCCAAAAGTTCAATAGAGGTGGAAAATATAAGAATTGGTAACAGATTGGAAGTGGGAGATGAGAGAAGATGTTGAAGACAGCACCAAGATTTCTAGGCTGGGAAACTTGTGACTGACTGGTAATGCCATTGAGGGAAAAGATAATTCTATTTTAGGTACATTGAACTGAAAGCAAGTACAAAATAATAGTGTCAAAAGTCCAACTAGGTGATGAAATGACAATCCAGAGTTTAGGAGAAATTGAGGAAATGTAAATATAGATTTAAGAGAAATTTACATAAAAACTATTTCATTGCTAAGAGAAAGACATACACACACACAAAACTAAAGGGTTTGTTAGTGTTTTTATTAATCTATAAAGTGACTTGGAAATAATGTGCCTTTAGCCACCTCTTCTCTCCTAAATTAAATTGAATCTTCAGATATTCATGAGAATTTTCAACATCAGGATATCCAAGACCAAACTCCCTCAAAGCAACTTTATTCCAGAATTCCACCTTTCTCTCGTTGGGACTATCTTTCTTCCAGTCCTGTTCATCTTTGACATTTTGCTTTTCTGACCAGCCAACTCCAGACTCACATTTATGATGTGTCTAAGTCTTTCCCCTCCTTTCTAGTGTCTATCTGTTACCTAAATTCAGGCCGTAGTTATTCTTTGTAGAACAATTATAATGCTTTTTTCACTATTCTCCCTATGTGGCACCTGCCTCCACCCCACTCATCCTACTGCACATAACTAAAAGAGAGAGTGTATTTAACACTTGGCACAGAGTCCAGGTTGTGATACTTAGTCTATGAGAGCTATTGTTGTTGTTCTTGTTAATGTGATTAATCCTAGCTGTTGTTTCAAATTTAAAAGTACTTTTTAAAAAGTACATTTTATCTTTGCGATTTTTCTTCCACCTTATTATTCTTTGTCCTTTCTTTTCAGCGCGGGAATAGGTAGAACGGGGTGTTTTATTGCTACCTCCATCGGCTGTCAACAGCTGAAAGAAGAAGGAGTTGTCGATCCACTAAGCATTGTCTGCCAGCTTCGTGTAGACAGGTGAGTGTCTGCGGGGTTGCATCCTAGACTTCAGAGCAACGTGTCTGTCACAGCCTGCTCTGATCAGCCTCACTTTGCAAATGTTGCAGGCTCCAAAGTCCTAAATCTTTATAGTGATTTGTGTAAAGTGTTTAAGAATGTACCTTACATTAAAAAGCCATCAAAGAAAGTGTTATTTACAACTCTGACCATCAGAAGTCCAAAACAAAAAGCTTCTGCTAACCCCTTCCTCATCTCTGATACAGGTTGTTTATGGTGGTAACTGTTCCCTCTTAGTCTTATACCCATAGTCCTTTCTAACTCTGTATTTTCATTGGAGTTAACCGAGTCATTCACCTTCGGCTCTTAATCCTTTAAAATGAAGTACATGTCATACTACCAAGAGCCCCCCTTTTTTTTAGTCTAGTCTTTTTAATTGTGAAAAATGCACATAACAAAATTTATCATCTGAACCATTATTTTAAATTTATTGGGGTGACATCTTAATAGGTATAAAGTGAAACAATCATTTTGATATATAGATCATTTAATCACCTTTGTGATGATCTCTGCTTATGTGTTGGAAACAGAACAAACAAGAAATTTTTCTTCCAACAACTACACTCTGTATGGGTAAAGGAAGGGTTCAGTCAGTGTTGGAGAAAGTGAACAGGTGCTCCTTGAGAACAGAAACAGGGAAAGACGCTGTACGGGAATGTGACCAGCTGGCCTCCCTGCTCTGTGATCCAGTGTGCTGTAGTGGAAGAGCTGTTCTGGAAGGCTGATACCCTGGGTTCTCTTCTTCCATTCACACAGTGAATATAGGGTAATACCTCCTGTGCCCAAGGCATTGTTCCAGATGCTGCAAGTGCAGCATTCGATAAGATGAGTTAGACTCTACTGTCCTAGAGTTTACATGCTAAGAGAGAGAAAGGAGATAATAAACAAGCTAAGAAACAAACAGGAGGATTTCAGACAAAGATAAAAGCTGCAAGATAATAAAAAAAGAGAGTGGCCCTGTCTGATGGCCTAGTGGATAGAGCATTGGCCCTACGTATTGACGTTCCAGGTTCAATTTCCGGTAAAGGCACACAGGAGAAGCCACCATCTGCTTCTCTCCCCTGCCCCTTTTCTCCCTCTTCGCCTCCCACAGCCAGTGGTTCAATTGCTTTGAGTATCAGCCCTGGGCACTGGAAGTAGCTTAATTTGTCTGAGAGGGTAAGCCTTAGGTGCTGAAAATAGCTTGGTACTAAAGCATGAGCCCTAGAGAGTTGCCAGGTAGATCCTGCTCATGGCACATATAGGAGTCTGCCTCACTATCTCCTTTCATCTTACCTAAAAATAATAATAAAGAGAGAGAGAGAAAGCCTGACTGGTGGTGGTGCAGTGGATAAAGCATTGGCCTGGGATGCTAAGGTCCCAGGTTTGAAACCCCAAGGTCATTGGCTTGAGCATGAGCTCATCCCATTTAAGTACAGAGTCACTGACTTGTGCCCAAGGTTGCTAGGTTGAGCAAAGGGTCACTGGCTTGGCTGGAGTACCCCAGTCAAGGTACATATGAGAAAGCAATCAATGACCAACTAAGGTGCTGCAATCTGGTGCTTCTCATCTTTCTCGTTCTCCACAATAATAAATAAATAAATAAATAAATAAGAGATTTTGCTGTATGACCTGGAGTTTTCTAAAAGTTAAACTATAGTCACCTTTTAACATTCATATTTATTTAGCACCTATTGTGTGCTAGGTCCTAGGATTTTAATAAGAAACAAAGACATTTTTCTGAAAATTCAGGGAGATAATATATAAAAAGGATTTAGAACAGTCTGGTGTGTATAGTAAGCCTTAAATGTTCACTGTGTTATTATCTTCATTATTATTAAAATTATCAACAGAGTTTCTCCTATCTCTAAAGATGAAACATTCAAATCTCCCTTTCTGGTTGAAGTTTTATCTCCCTAACCCTATCTGTACTTGTTGCCTTTAAAATAATAATTTCTAAGTCTTTGTAAGTTTATCTTCTCTCTATTTTTTGCCTAACTTTGGCTTATTCAAGGCTGTTTATTATGGTGGTTAAGGTTCTAGGCCAGTGGTTCTTAACCTTTTTTGAGGTACCGAACCCACCAGTTTCATATGCACATTCACCAAACCCTTCTTTAGTGATAAATAAAATATGATTTTTTTTCCCAAATTCAAGACGTAGGTATATGTTTTTTTACTGGTGCACAAGATGAGCCATGCATGAACATCACCTTGCTCAAAGAACAAAACCAACAAAGTGCATGAACTCACAACAAATTACAGTATTACTTTATTCTGGCTTCCATGGCAGAGGCTTCTCCAAACCCCTGAGACCGACTCATGGAACCCCTAGGGTTCGATAGAACCCAGGTTAAGAACCACTGTTCTAGGCTCTGGAGACAGATTGCCTGGATTTGCGTCTTGGTTCCCACCTTCTTCTTGTTGTGTGGTCTCATGGATGTGACAGAACTTCTCCCTGCCTTGCTTTTCTAACTTGGAAAATGGAAGTAATAATAGCATCTACTTCCTATTTTTGTTGTATTAAGAGAGCATCTTCAAAGTGCTTTTTACATGATAAGTGTACAATCAAGGTTAACCACAGATACAGCAAGAAACCTGAACACACATCTGTAAACTAGAACTAATACTCGATTCCTCTCAGGATTACAGTGACATTAAGATGAGGTTACACCTGTGTTGCACTTAGTAGAACACTGAGCCTATGTTTCTTTCCCTCTCTCTACCCTCCTCACTTCTACTTTTCTATACCCCACATATAACTGTTTCCAAAAGTTTATTTTTCCTTTTGTACAAGAAAAGATCAGCTCTAGTTATCCCTCCCTCACCTCTTACAATTGCTGCCTTAGTCTCCTGAAACCTCTTTGCCTTCCATCCAGTGCTGTCCACCCAGCTGGAATACAATCTGGTGGCTTCACATCAGACTCTGGGACCTACTTTTGCATAGAAAAGGGGTACTTGTCAGGTGGTAAGAGACAGCACTCCATTAACTGAAGCTGCTCCTACAATGACCTTGACTTGTGCTTTGTGTTCCTCTAAACAAGCCTCCAGCATGGGACCCAAAATCCTCCAGGCACTCTCGTTTATGTTCCTCTGCCCTCACTTTCCTATTGGCTAATGCTGGCATTCCATGGTCACCAGATACCTGCATGGTTCGAAACTGACTTGGAACCAAGTTGGCCTCCAACACCTTCTGTCACCCTATTTGAAACAACATCCTTAAAAGCACTGGTTATGATTTGCTCAAAAAAATTTGTTTTGGCTCTTACTACTCTTAATCTTGCCTATTCACCCTCCATCTCCCACCTCCCCCACCTGCTCTTGCAGCCTGACCTCCACCTTGGTTTTCACTTCCCAGTCACATTACATTGTCAAGTCTACAAAACTGTCCTCTAACTTTGAATGGAATCACAAATACATTTTTTTAAATCATATCACAATGCCTCCTCTATCTGTTCCTTCCTTCCTAAAGCAAATGGTCAGAAAATTTAGCCTTGGCCTTCCATTACCACCAAGGTCTTCCCACAAGGCCTGTCCTTTGACTCCTGATAGGATCTTCAAAACAGAGCCAAGTTCCCTGCTGATCTGAAGCCCACAGGCTCCCAAAACCCTGGATTTGACTCCCTGCCAGGATGTGTCTCGAAATTATTTTGATTTATTAATCGAAATTCCTTCTACAGAAATTCTTTCTGAGCAGCTGTTGTTTAGAAAACAGATCCTCTCCTTACAACTTCCATTGAAAGGTTCTTTTTCCTTCCTTCCTTCCTTCACAAGATCAGTATTGATTTTCCCTCTTCCTTCTGTTGTGCATTCCCCTAGTTGTTGTGAAAAGAACACAGAAAACCCTCCTCCATTCCTTCGCCCCGTCCAACTTCTTGTTCCCCATCCTTTTTGCCTCTTGCGTTCAGCTTTTTCCAGTCATGCTTCATTTTCAAAATTTTGATTTGTCGCCAACTGCTAGCATTGAATAGGTCTTTAACTCATGACAATCAAGAGAAAGATGTTCTCCTGTGTGTTCTTGTAGCTCTTTGTTCTACATCAGTTCTTCAAACCTTGTCCCCATCCTAGACTCTGCAGTCATCTGTCCTCACCTTTGGTTCTGGCTGTCTGCAGACATTCCAGAAAGCACAACTCGCACTCACAAGGGTATTAAATCATGAACTTTTTGCATGGGCTTCAAAGCATATGGTTCCTTTAACCCCCAGAGTAAACCCACAGTTAGGAAAAGAGGTAATCTTTTTTTTCTTTATGAGGAATCAAAGAATTCAAGATATCAAGTAACTTGTCAAGATTCATATAGTGCTTAGGTAAAGGCAAAATAGACTTCTTTGAAATTCAGAATTTATGATTTCTAACAGAAAGGTAGGAGTGTTGTAGATAAAGTAAACAGGCTTTTGGAATATATTTATTGTAAAACCATTTGATAAGAAAAAAATGTATCCCTTTGGTAATGCTTTGATAACTTAAAAGAATGCAATGACACCATAATTTTTAAAACAATGTTTAGTATGAATGAGAACTGTTTCATAAATACAATGATATTATCCATAGTTATCTTAAGAGTATAATTTTTTATTGAGTGTCTTTTCCTATGGACATCCATATGTCTTTCTGTCCCTGCTTCCAGCATTTACTTATTTTTTATTTGTTTTTAATTACAGTTGGCATTCAATATTATATTAGTTTCAGATGTACAGTATAGTGTTTAGACATTTATATAAATTACACAGTGATCCTCCGATAAGTCTAGTACCCACCTGGCACCATGCATAGTTATTATAATATTAGTGACTATATTTTTTATGTTGTAATTTACATCCCTGGGACTATTTTGTAACTGCCAATTTATACTTAATCCTCTGGTTTCTCTTAAGATCATATAAATCTTTTGCCTTATGAGTATAATTTAAAGAATATAGGGAAGTTGCCCATCCTAAAATATCTATATATAAAAAATGCCAAAAATATATGTGTATGGTCAATACCTACAATACTACTGTTAGAGAGCCAATTCTTGGCTAAAAGAATCATTCCTTTTTAAAGTTCACTGAATGTAGATATGGGAGTTGAGGGTAATACATCTTGTCTTCTCTGCTATTTACACTTTAATGTAAACAAAATGATCTGTTCTTTCCATCATAGTAGTTAGAGAGAGCATAACTCCCTGCATTATCAATATATTCAAAACATAAGTTTTGATGAAGGAGAATTTAAGAGAAGGCTCCAGAAGCTGATATACCTGAGGCTCCTGATCACTGGGAATAGGAGTGGCACAGAGAGGGAATAGAAGAACTCTAGCAAAAGACATCTCCTGAAGAGCAGCCACCTCTTTTGTGGGACCCAGCACAAAAGAAAAATGTGGGACCCCTTTTTTAAAAAAACATTAAATATTTCTAGACGGTGACAGTAGGGCTTAACTTCAGGGTCCCTCTAAGCACAGGGTGTGAGGGTCACAGGCCCATGAAGCCAGACCCACCTCGGGATGATTTTAGCATGGATTTTGTAGATGGGCCAGAATCCTGTGCCCTGTGTCCTGTGAAACACACAGGAGATCTTTGCTCTATATCATGCATTAGTTCATTCATTCAAACATTTACTAAACACCTACTACTCAATGTACATCAGGCACCAGGATGTAGAAAGATGAATTTCTTAACAGACTTTTCCAGACTGTATTTCTCACAGTTTAACTATCTATCCAACTATGTGAGCCTGTTACGTGCCAAACTCTTCAGACACACACACACAAAAAAGGTTCTCAATTAAGTTAGAGAAAAAGCTATATGCTATATTTCTTAAAACCCCTCTCCACTTGGATATTTACAATAAATATTAATGCATTAAAGGATCTGAAAAATCCCCCAATTTAACTTCCTTTAAGCATTCTTTTACATGTGACCACATAGAGCTTTCCTTTAAGACTATCGAAATGGGAGAGAAAGAAGTTGTAAAATACTACATATATACTGTCCTCTCAGATGTTTAGGGGTGGAGAGAAGATTGGAGATGTCACCGGTGTTTGAACCTGGTGGGACCCTAACAAAGGGAAAAGGAAAGGGTGGGACCAACTGACTGACTAGAAGCGTCCAGCCGAGGGTAATAAAGGATCCAAAAGACAGAGTCAGTATATCAGAGAGCTGGTATTTTGTAGTCTGCAGTGTGCAAACCTTTTCCTGTCCTTTTTGACCCTCTTTAACAATGACCTCTGACCCAGAAGACCCAAGGCTGCACACTGTCCAACAACTTTTTATAATCTTCCCTTACCACTTCCAGCTGCCTCCTCTGAGAAACCCAGAGCATGGCTAACAGCAGAGAAAAAGACAAGTCAATGATTTGGATACTTGAAATGGAGCTTGTTCCATGACTAAGTCAAGAGTTTGAGCATTGGGAAAGATCAAACCAATCACAATGCCTGTTTGTAATCCAATGTGACAGAAACAGACAATTTGTATTCAGATCACAAATTCACATTTTAGCCATAAATTCAAATGGTTTTGTATAGAGATGAGTCTGTCATACTAAATGGATATTTCCAATGTAACAACAATGACAAAGCCATTTGGTGGATTGCTCATTCTCTGGCAAGACATTATTTTTATTGGCTTTAGGGCAACTTCTATTAATAGATCCTACAGTTCTCACTGCAGATTCATAAGTCTGTTATTCTCCTTTTAATAATACTTTTGAGCATATTTTTAACTAAAATAAGATTTTTTTTCCAAGTAGGAGTTCAAATTAGTGCAAGGTACCCACAGGTGTTTTATTTAGAAGTACATTAATATATTATTCTGCTAATTATCATAACATTCATTAATTAAAAGATGAAGTGGATAACACACAATTGGGCCTGAGCACTGGCTAATAAGACAGGTAGGCAGGCAGCCACTGGAGCATGAGGTGCCCAGCTTGCAACCTGTAGAGGGGTTGGTGGGGTGAGGCCAGTCTAAGCCCACACAATAGTCTTTCTACAGAAGATTGTGTGGGAAGACCAGGCAGCTGAAAGAGATGGAACAGCTAAAAAGTGGAGGCAAATCTTATGGAGCTTGAGGCTTTTACGGAGCTGCTGTCATCTCTCAGCAGGAGGAAGCTGATTCTTATACACAAGTGAGCCCCTCCCATACTACCCAGGTACTGAAAACTGCAGACACAAACAGCAAGCAAACAGAGCAGTAGCTCCAGACAGGTAGCCCATGGCAGGGCACAAACAACGACTGATGCCAATCCCAGAAAACCCAGAATCAACACAACCAGTAGTGGGTGGCAGACTGTACCAATGCTAGACTCAGCTAGCTACATAAGCAGCACACACAAAAAAGGAGTTCAGCAGGCAGCAGACACAGTGGAGAATAAATACACCCAACAGGACAGACACTGCACAATGTCTAACACATATGATCAAGGTTAATCCTTAGAGCCAGCCAGTCTGAAGGGATAACTGCACCCACAAAAGGACCAACTGCATTCAATACTCACATACAACAGGAGGGTAAATAATACCCTCGTATGGACAGTATTCGCGGCCACCATCACAGCCGCCTGGCCATTGCAGGTTCGCATTAATTTTGGACAGTTGGTAATGAAACAGTGGAGCCAAGAACTGGTGAACCATCAGCTTTAATCCTAGCTTGCACCTGGTGGGCAAATAAAAACACACACTGGGCTCCAAAACCCACTCATTCAGTGCTCACAAAGCTACTGACTTATCCAAGTTTCCTAGAATCAAAGGTTTCTAGTTCACCAGACTTATTCACCTCTGTTCCCCATCTCCTTCTCCAGCACAAACTCTGCTCAAACTGACTTCTCCCTCAGCACTCCACCATCTTGGCTGCTTCTCCTGGCCTGCTTTACCTGGCCTTTCTCTGCTCTCCTCTTTAATGCTAATCTCAGGAACCAAGAGAGAACAAGCTCCCGGTCTGCCCCACTTTATAGTGTAGAAATCCAAACCTTTAATCCAATCTACAAATATGGAAGTCTCTGATACAAAGTCACTTATCTGAGGCATAATGGGAGGATTCCTCATGAGAGTGCACCACCCCACATCATCCAAACAGTCAAGGGTGTGGGGGAAAGCTTACTCTTAAAACTAAGCCTTAGGCTATAATGACCCAGCCTGCCCCCCAACACACATTAATATCAATGGACTAGCATGTGGGTAGTGCCATCTCTAACAAAGTGAGCATAATATATTTTATCTGCCTAACAACCCTCAAGAAGAAGTCCCAGAGCAAGGAATGCAGGTGGGATGGAGGTCAGTACCACTGAACCCATCGTCCTCATAAAGACACCACAACAAATGTCAAAGTCAGAGCAGAACTACCTAATACACAGACAAAATGGGCAGACAAAAAAATATGACCCAAATGAATCAAAAGAAAATTTCCCAGAAAAAGAAGTAAATGAAAGTAACCAAACTACCAGACACAGAGTCTAAAATAATGATTATCAGGATGCTCAAGTATCTTAGAACAACAACGGATAATCACAATGAGAACTTAAAGAGATAGCAAGCATCAAAAAAAACCCAAACATTGAAATCATAAAGAAGAACCAGTCAGAAATGAAAAATACTATATCAGAAATGAAGACTGCACTAGATGGAATCAAGAGCAGGTTGGATGAAGCAGAGGATCAAATTAGGGATTTAGCCTGACCAGACAGTGGAACAGTGGATAGAACATTGGACTGGGATGCGGAAGACCCAGGTTCGAGACCCCGAGGTCTCCAGCTTGAGTGTGGGTCCATCTGCTTGAGCAAAAGCTCGTCAGCTTGGACCCAAAGTCATTGGCTCCAGCAAGGGGTTGCTCAGTCTGCTGAAGGTCCGTGGTCAAGGTACATGTGAGAAAGCAATCAATGAACAACTATGCTGCCGCAACAGCAAAATAATGATTGATGCTTCTCACCTCTTTTCATTCCTGTCTGTCTGTCCCTATCCATCCCTCTCTCTGATTCTCTTTCTGTCCCTGGAAAAAAAACAAAACAAAACAAAATACATAAAAAAAAAAAACAAACCAATTCAGTGATTTAAAGGACAAGATAAAGATAAGCACAGAAGAGGAGCAGCAAAAAAGAAAAGAGGCTCAAAAAGACTGAAGAAATTCTAAGAGAGCTCTGTGACAACATGAAGAGAAACAACAGCCGCATCACAGGGGTTCTGAAGGAGAAGAGAACAAACAGGGGATAAAGAACTTGTTTGAAGAAATTATAGTTGAAAATTTCCCTAAATTGATGAAGGAAACAAATCACACAAATTCAAAAAGCACAGAGAGTCACATTAAAGAGGAACCCAAAACGATCTACACCAAGACACATGATAATTAAAATACTGAAGTTAAGAGACAAAGAAAAAATACTAAAAGCTGCAAGAGAAAAGCAGTTAATTAACTACAGAGGAGCCCCCATAAGGATGACATCTGACTTCTCAACAGAAACACTTCAGGCCAGAAGGGATAGAAATATTCAAAGTGATGCAGAACAAGAACCTACAACCAAGATTTTTTTATTCAGTAAGGCTACCATTTAAAATTGAAGGAGAAATGAAAGCTTCCGAGACAAAATAAGACTCAAGGAATTCATTAAAACCAAACCAGTACTTCAAGAAATGTTAAGGGGCTTACTATAAAAAGAGCAAAAGAAAAAGAAATTGAGAGAAAGAGAATTGTAGGTTTAAAGAATAAAATGGCAATAAATAAGTCCATATAAATAATAACCTTAAATGTAAATGCATTAAATACTTCAATCAAAAGACATAGAGTAGCTGCATGAATAAAAAAATAGCACCCATGTATATGCTGTCTACAAAAGATCCAACTCAGAACAAAAGATAAACATAGACTGAAAGTGACAGGATGGAAAATAAGTATTTCATGCAAATTGAAATAAAAAGAAAAGCTGGGGTAGCAATACTTATATCTACTAACATCAATGAATATATCATCCAGACAAAAAATTAACAAAGAAACATTGGCCTTTAATGCACACTAGATCAACTGGATTTAATTGATATCTTCAGAACCTTTCACCCCAAAGAAGCAGAATATACATTCTTTTTAAGTACTCATGATACATTTTCTAAGAAAAACCACATGTTAGGACACAAAACAAGTCTCAATAAATTTAAGAAGATTGAAATCATATCAAGCATCTTTTCTGATCACAATAGCATGAAACTAGAAATCAACTACAATAGAAAAACTGAAAAAACTTGGAGGCTAAATAGCATGTTATTAAATAACAAATAGGTTAACAATGAGGTCAAGGAAAAAATTTTAAAAATTCCTTGAAAAAATTGAAAATAAACATACACCAACCCAAAAATCTATGGGACACAGCAAAAGCAATCCTGAGAGGCAAGTTCACAGCATTACAGGCATACCTTAAGAAGCAAGAAAAATCTCAAATAAACAACCTAACCATGCACCTAAAAGAACTAGAAAAAGAACAACAAATAAAGCCCAGAGAAAGTAGAAGGAAGGAAATAATAAAGATCAGAGTGAAAATAAATGACATAGAGGCTAAAAAACAATACAAAAGATCAATGAAACCAAGAGCTGATTCTCTAAAAAGGTTAACAAGATTGACAAACTTTTTAATAAGACTCATCAAGAAAAAAAGAGGACCCTAATAAATAAAATTAGAAATGAAAGTGGAGAAGTAACAATTTACACCATAGAACTACAAAGAATTGTAATAAAATACTACATATAAAGGTCTATATGCAAAAAATTTAGACAACCTAGGTGAAATGGATAAACTCCTTGAAACATACAATCTTCCAAAACTCAATCTGAAAGAATCAGAAACTCTAAACAGACCAATTACAACAAATGAAATTGAAAGTTATTAAAAAACTGCCAGCATAAAAACGTCCTGGACCAGATGGCTTTGCAGGTGAATTTTAACAAACACTCAAAGAAGATTTCTTTGGTAGAAGAATTTTACCAAACACTCAAGCTATTCAAAAAAATTCAAGAGGAGGGGAGACTTCCAAATTTATTTTATGAGGCAAGCATTATACTCATTCCAAAACCAGGTAAAGACACTACAAAGAAAGAAAGCTATAAGCAATATCCCTGATGAACATAGATGCTAAAATTCTGAACAAAATATTAGTAAACCAGCTCCAGCAATACATTAAAAAGATCATACATCATGACTAAGTGGGATTTATTCTGGGGAGGCAAGGCTGGTACAATATTTGCAATCAATAAATGTGATTCATCACATTAAAAAATGAAGGATAAAAATGACATGATCATATCAATAGATGCAGAAAAGTCATTTGATAAAATCCAGCAACTCGTTTATGATCAAATCTCTGAGCAAAGTAGAAATACAGGGAACGTACCTCAACATAATAAAGGCCATATATGACAAACCAACAGCTAACATCATACTCAATGGGCAAAAATTAAAAGCAATCCCCTTAAGATCAGGAATAAGGCAGGGGTCCCCCCTTCACCACTCTTATTCAACATAGTTCTGGAGGCCTGACCTGTGGTGGTGCAGTGGATAAAGCGTCGACCTGGAATACTGAGGTCGCCGGTTCAAAACCCTGCACTTGTCTGGTCAAGGCACATATGGGAGTTGATGCTTCCTGCTCCTCCCTCTCTCTCTCTCTCTCTCTCTCTCTCTCTCGCTCTTGCTCTCGCTCTTTCTCCTCTCTAAAATGAATAAATTAAAAAAAAATTCAACATAGTTCTGGAAGTCTCCTAGTCACAGCAATTTGACAAGAAGAAAGAAAATGCATCCAAATTGGAAAAGAAGAAATAAAACTGTCATTATTTGCTGATGACATGATACTGTACATAGATAACCCTAAAGTCTCAGTAAAAAAACTACTAGACCTGATAAATGAATTCAGCAAGGTGGCAACAAAAAAAATGAATAAATAAAGTACTTAGGAATAAATTTAACCAAGGAGGTAAAAGACTTGTACTTGGAAAATTGTAAGACACTGAAAAAAGTAATCAGGAAGATATAAACAAGTGGAAGTATACACTGTGTTTATAGATAAGAAGAATTAATATCATTAACATGTCTATACTACCCAATGCAGTCTATACATTTAATGTAATTTCTATTAAAATACCAATGGCATACTTCACAGATCTAGGACAAATATTCCAAAAATTCATATGGAATCAAAAAAGAACCTGAATAGCCTCAACAATCTTGAAAGTGAAGAACAATGTGGGAGGTATCACACTTCCTGATATCAAGTTATACTACAAGGCCATTGTAATCAAAACAGCTTGATATTAGCATAAGAACAGTCATACAGATCAATGAAACAGAACAGAGAACCCAAAAATAAATTCACACTTTTATGGTCAATTGATATTTGACAAAGGAAGCAAGAGCATACAATGGAGTAAAGACGGTCTCTTTAAAAATGTCATTGGAAAAACTGGACAGGTACAGGCAAAAAAATTACACTAGGCCACCAACTTACACCATTCACAAAAACAAACTTAAAATGATAAAAGACTTAAATATAAGTCACGAAACCATAAAAATCTTGGAAGAAAATATAGGCAATAAATATTCCAATATCTCTCATAGCAATAGTTTTACAGATATAGCTCCATGGGCAAGTGAAATAAAGGACAAAATAAACAAATGGGACTATATCAAACTAAAAGCTTTTGCACAGCAAAAGACACCATGAATAAAATAAAAAGACAACCCAAACAATGGGAGAACATATAAACTGATACATCTGATAAGGGGTTAATAACCAAAATTTATAAGGAACTTCTAAAACTCAACACCAGGAAGGTAAACAATTCAATTTAAAAATGGGCAAGGGAACTGAATCGACACTTCTCCAGGGAGGACATACAGATGGCCAATAGGCATATGAAAAAATGTTCAACGTCACTAATCTCAGAGAAATGAAAATTAAAACCACAATGAGATAGCACCTCACACCAGTCAGAATGGCTTTTATTAACAAGTCAACACACAAGTGCTGGCGATGGTGTGGAGAAAAGGGAACCCTTCTGCACTGCTGGTGGGAATACAGACTGGTGCAGCCACTGTGGAAAACAGTATGGTGTTTCCTCAAAAAATTAAAAATGGAACTGCCTTTTGACACAGCTATCTGACTTTTAGGAATATATCCTAAGAATCCCAAAACACTAATTCAAAAGAAGATATTCACCCTCATGTTTATTGTAGCATTGTTTACAATAGCCAAGTTCTGGAAACAGCCCAAGTGTTTATCAGAGGATGAATGAATAAAGAAGCTGTGGTACATATATACAATGGAATACTACAGGGCCATGAAAGAAAAGGAAATCTTACCTTTTGCGATGGCATGGATATACTTGGAGATTATTATGCTATGTGAAATAAGCCAGGCAGAGAAAGATAAATATTATATGATCTTACTTATATGTGGAATCTAATGAATACAGTGAACTGAGGAATGGAATAGAGGCAGAGGTGGGATTACAGGGAGCAGAGGGACAGATGTCAGAAAGAAGAGGGATGATGGGAAGGGACCAGAGAAAGTGAAGGGGATTAGTGAAATTATATATATATATATATAACACATAGATACAGATAACAGAACAGCAGATCCCAGAGGGAAGAGAGGAGGGAGTAAGGAGGAGAGGGCCAAAGAGGGTGTAATGGGACACGTTGTTGGGCGGGGGGTGAAGGCAATATAATGAGTGGGACACTAGAATCCATATTAACACAATAAATTTAAATTTTTAATTAAAAATTTTTGAAAATAAACCCCCACCAATAAGATGCCTTCTCCATCCTGAGATTCAGTGATTGGGAAGTAATGGACTACTCTCTAAAATTTCCTTCAGCTATTGCGTTCTTTGAGCCCATGAATCTTTGTTTATTAGACAACAATAGAATGTCAATAATAGACAATCATAACATTTGCCAAACACCTACCAGGAAAGAGATGGTTAAAAAAAAAATCTGACCTTAAGAATATTATGCAAGTCTTTCATTATTCAGGAGAAATCCAAGACCTAAAAAGAATGAATGATGTATCTATAGTCACATAACAAATTTTGACTATTTTTTTTACAGTCTAAACTGAACTTCCAATTTTGCTCAATTTCAATTGGCTAACTTCTGGATTTGTTTTTTTTTTTTTGATTCCCATAAAACTATTGTTTTCTGGGGTGGGAATGCTAAGTGGATTAAGCACAAGTTTAAGAGAGAGGAAATTCACATTCTAATACTGCCTGACAGTGACCCTGAACTAGTAGCTGTGTAAACCAGGAAAACTGTTTTTCTCTCATGGTTCAGTTTAAGTTACATATTAATATATGAAGATGATAAATACAAAAAACTCTCTTTTTTTGGTAAAACAAGATATATTTTTCTTAATCACGTTTTTCTATATACATATATGTATATGTATATATGTCAACAATTTTCAAAAATTATGGTGTAAAGGATCCATAACATTAGTACTAAGTTGGATGCCTTCTAATCATGGTTTTATTACTCAGAAAGCCTTTCCATATTCTGCTTATTAGCTTCTAATTGTAAATATTACTAAATTGTTGTGACTAAACCATCTAATTAAGAATACCTGTTGCTTTCACCATATGTAGCTCCTGCTACAAGAGATTCATTTAGGCTTGTGTGTGCCAATGTTTCACAATGTGAGATAGCGGCGGAAGGTCATTTTACACATTAAGTATGAGAGATGCACTTGTCCCTTTAAAAAGTAATAATAATCTCTAGTAATAAAATGGCCCAGGAAACTCAAAAAATGCTCACATGCACATCAATGTCACAGGAGCATGACTAAAGAGCAATACGTGACTGTTAGACTCTGGGCAGAGAGGAAAGAACCATACAGTGTTCCGTTGCAGGTTGACCTCTGGCAAGTTTTTTTTTCATCATATTTCTTTTAATCCTATTTGGCACCTCTGGACTCTGGAAGAATTTGGGAAATGAAGTACATAAAATAATATGTGATCCCAAGGTCTTTTTCTTTTCTTTTTTATTTTTTTCTTCCCCAGAAACAGGAAACAATCTGTCTAATCCTCCTGTTTAAGAGTCAGTAGTGAGATCGGCAGTTGTCTTTGTACATCCTCACCTTGGAGGCCCTGAATTGGAATGACATCCAAAGACCTTACTTGCAGCTTCCCAGACAGGATAGAAAAATGCTTCCAGTGTGCGTCATATCATTGTTTCAATGTTTTCATTAATCACTGTAGTTTGATGATGTTGTCTTTTTTTTTTAACTATAATAATCTAAGAGGAGGAATATATATGCCATCAGTTTCCTACACATATTTATGTGTCCCAAAAATAACCCTTGTTTCCAAAACTCATTCAAAATAATTGTAAATCTCCAATTTCTACCTGTTGGTAATAATTTTGTCCATTTATCCAAATAACTGCTGCATTCCCAACTAATCACAGAGCTCTCTAATTGGTGAATTTCAAAGACTTCATTTAAAGATAAAGAACTGCACATTTTGTTTTACTTATTTTAAGAACACTTAAAGCCCTGGAGTTTGGTATGAATTTGCTTGACATCCATAGTTCCTGAGTCCATCACAGGAAGTCCTCTGGTAAAACAGATTATGCCAAAGGACTCTCCCCAGTGGTTGCCAGGACAATCTTTTCCTTCTTCTCAGTTAGAGTTAATTGAGTGTTAATTTGGGTGTTCAGAAGGAAATTGGCTAATTTTCAGGGGGAAAAAGTGGAACTCAAGATATGCTAATGTATTGAATTACTATTGAATTACCATTTGATGTGTGTTGGCTTTTTTGCCCTACACTTGGGAACACAGCCATTCCAAAGTATTTATGTTCAAAATACCTGGTCAGAATCAGTCAAAACACTTACGCTGAAGTTCTCCCTCATGACATGACACCTGTATAAAGACATGGGGAAAGCCTTTGTCTGAGGCGCCCCGAGTGACAGCAGCTGGCGTTCGCCTTGCTTGACTCCTGCCCAAGCTGTCAGAGATTTTACCCAGGAGGTAAAATTAACAGCCACACTTTTTGTTCTAAATTTACAGTACCAAATTTTACCAAGGAATTCCAGATTTGAAAATAATAAAAAGCCAAGGAGTGTTAAGTTCCATTGTTTGCCCAGAAGTGAGTCACCGCTGCAGAATTTCTTCTGTCTACTGATTAGACCGGATACATGCTGGGTGGTGCAGCAGGAAAAGCCGTTGCTCTCTGTATGTGAGTTAATAGTCACAAAAGGTCAAAATTTTAACATGTTAAAAACCAAATCTCTCTCCTGGGCTTCTGGAGGATTTTTTTTTTCAAAACACCCTCCCAGTAGAAAAGGGAAAAAAAACACATTTTTTCCCCTCCTAACCTGAGTTTACCCCCAGCTGACACAGCTACGTGCCTCCCTACATGGAACGGAGATGACACTGGTTTGTGTTTGTCGAGGCTAATGTGATATGAGATAGCTGACATTGGAGGAAGGGCAAAATGTCTGAATCCTCTCTGGCCTGGCCAAACACAGTGTTTTTCCTCTATGGCCACAAAACCATCAGAGCCACTTAACCAACAACACTTTTCCGATAAATGAAATGACTGTCTTTCATGTGGAATGGAGCATAATTAGGATGAACAAATCATTTGATCATCCAAATCAAACCATTTCTGAGAATAAGAGGTGGCCCTATTAATAATTACACCAGGACAACAGGCGTGAACCAGAACTGTGCCAGACAAATCCAGATGCGTGATCACCCTAGGCATAGAAGTAGCTAAGCATTTACCAAAAGAATAATATGCAGCATTGATTTTATACTCTCTGATTGACAACCACTATGCTTAGTGTTTTATGGGTCATCTCATTTAAACCTTACCAAGCTTGAAACCTTACTAGGTAAATACTACTTGCCAAGCCAATGATTTTCAAACATTTTTTTGTGAGCAATGGGAAGATGAAAATCTACAAAACACCACCATGGAAAAACCACAAAAAAAGCAGAACTGCCCTGGTCAAAGCTGGGATGAGGAGCTAGACCTAAAGACCCAGCCCTCTTGCCTCCCTCACCAGACACGGCCCCCGGGCACCACTGCACAACTCCACTTTCCTGCTGTTTCTGTGACAGCCTTCAGCTAGACGTTGCTGTGCTCTGACATTTAATCCTCACAGTCTGATGAGCTTTATCATTAATGTCATTTCATAAATGAAGACACCCCAGCAGGGAAGGAGTAAATGATTTATTCAAAATCATAAAGCTAATAGGTTCAAAAGCAAAGATGCAGACCTGACCCAGACTCCAAACCCACCTCTTTACCCAAAATCACCTCCACCACAGCAGACTTCCAGGCTGGTTCATCTTTAGAAACACACTTGGATCTTTCCATCCAGGCTTGCCCAACTTAGACAATATCACGCCCCCTACCAAGTGTGTTTCTTCACTCTCCAAGGCCTTCAAAGGCCACATCCCAGACCTTCTAACCAGTTGTGTTTGACCAGATAGCACCAAAGAGTAAAAGTAACAGTAAAAGTTGCCTGACCAGGCAGTGGCACAGTGGATAGAGCATCAGACTGGGATGCAGAAGACCCACGTTCGAGACCCCGAGCTTGCCAGCTTGACCGCGGGCCCATCTGGCTTGAGCAAAAAGCTCACCAGCTTGGACCCAAGTTCACTGGCTCCAGCAAGGGATGGCTTGGTCTGCTGAAGTCCTGCGGTCAAGGCACGTGTGAGAAAGCAATCAATGAACAACTAAGGTGTTGCAATGGCAACGAAAAACTAATGACTGATGCTTCTCACCTCTCTCCATTCCTGTCTGCCTGTCCCTATCTATCCCTCTCTCTGACTCTCTCTCTGTCCCTGTAAAAAAAAGAAAAAGTAACAGTAAAAGTAGCTAAAATACAGTGTCTCCATGGGCTCGGCTGTGTGCTAAACATATAAAATGGATTGTCTCATCGATTTCTTATAACAGTGCTATGAGGTGGACAAGAAAAACTGACCACTGCAGAGATTACATAATAAGGTAAAGCAGCTTATATGTGGTGGAGGCAGGATTTGTCTTGATGACATTGTGTAATGTCTCTTCCCTCTTAACATACTTTGGTTTCTACTGGTAATGAACCTGACACTTTGGCATTCTAAACCTGTTTGAACCCATGACCATGTTCATAGCTAACTGGGTTCCCTTGCCCTGATTTTACATGACTTTACTCTTTTTTTTATTAACTAATCCCTGCTGGGCAGTAGGTGTGGTTCCTTAATGTGTTATCCAGGGGAAACAGAGTTGTATCTAAAGACAAATCTCCAAGGAGGGATGGTCCTTACTACAGTGCATTGAGTAATGGCAGTGTGTCGGGCACACTGCCTTGAATGAGAATGGTGCAGCTATTTTGGGCCTCATCAGCCTTCTCCGCCGAAGCATCATTGTCGTGATTCATGTGGGAATCTCTTAAAATGTTAGCCTTGGGTAAGTTTGAACAACGATCTATTAGAGTACAAGGATTACTTTAGTGGCTGATCTTTAAAAAGGAGTTGGTTTTCAAAGTTAAAAAAAAAAGCATCCTTGCATCTTGCCTTTGAGGGCCAGTTTTGTTAAGAATTTTATGTCAGTGATATAGATCCAGACTTCAGCAAGTCTATGGAGCCTTTCAAGTAATTGAAAGATACCTGTAGGCCAAGTCAGAACTTGCCTGGAAGGTGAATTATTAAAGGGTTCTCCTGAAAGTTTCATAATTAATCTAACACTATTCATTTAGTCCATATATGTATTCTGTATACAGGCACTATATTAGCTTCTTGGGTTTGTTTTGTTGTTGTTTTTTTTACTATGGTCATTCTATAAAAAGAAACACTTAATCCATAATGGAGTAAAATCTACTGGGTAATCTTAGATTTTAAGTTTACAAAGGTCAACAGAGTATTCTATATACCATTATAGGCTATTAGGCAGTTATTAAATATTTTCAAAGATGATAGTGATGAGTTCCTGAATTTGAATCAGCCTCCAGTGAATATATGATGATCCCTTTGTCTTCTTTCAGCCTGAAGTTTATCTGTTGTCCTGTGACCTGAAAATGGCATGGCCTGGGTCACCTACTTCTTTATAAATGACAACTGAGAAGATGTTTAAGGCATGTGTGTTAAATATCTGAAGGGCACTAAGCTAGGGGTGAAAAGCAGTGACATCAGTAAATGAGAACATTGTCCTAAAACCAAGATTTTTGAACTTAATAGGAATAAAAAGAAAGTTCTGTATTTAGTTTCAAAAATTTAATATATTCAGGCTAGGAGATAGATGTAATTTTCACATTAAAAAAAAATATCCTTCAGACTTTTTCATTAACTTGACCCTTCACTCAATATTCTAAAATGCCTGTTGAGTGCCAAGCACCCTGTGGGCACTGTAGAATCTTATTACCCAATGTACCTGCAAATGATAATTTAATTGGCCAGTAACGTACAGCTCAAGGGAGAAAATATTCCCACTGACTAGATCTCATCGGGAATAGACACAACACTCTAAGAAGGACAGTTAATAAAATAGCCTATAGAAGAGGGAGACTAGACTGGTGAGTGACAGGGAAACCAGGCTGGATAGAAATACTAAGTGACCACAGGATGTTTAGTCTAGAGAAGCAAAGATATGGAACTTTGATGGTTGTTTTCTAGCATCTAGAGAGCTATTGTGTGACTATAAGAGGAACCTTACGACTTTTTGGGTTCTTTTAGTTCAGCCAATGGGGTCAAAGTTAGAGGGGGACAGATTCATTTTGATGTTTTCAAAAGCTTTCCTGCCAACTTGGGGAGGATTGGCCTCTGAAGGCCCCTCACACCACGAGGATTCCAGAAAAAACTGGCTGACCATCTGCCAGGTAGACTGCTCCTTTCTAGAAAGGCTGCCTTATGTCAGCGATTGAAATGAGTGATCTCTGAAGATCCCTTTGATGTTAATTCTTTCATTTTTAATTTTCCCAATTAAGTGAGAAGCAATGTAACTTTTCATATACCTTTTTTAAGCCGTCAGACCCACAAAAACCTGGCTCTCTTACAACTAATAAGTTCATTCCCCTTCTTCCCCACCTTCACTGACTGAGACAGCCTTGACTCAGTTAACAGAATGTCACAGAAAATATACTCCAACTGTTAGAATATACTGCTGACCCATTTGGAATAGTTATGAAAACCTGACTTTGTCTCCATCCATTCACCTATTGTACATGTCAATACCAGTGATCCCCAGAACAGACAAGAAGAGGGAAATCTTGCCTCAAAAGAGGTAAATAGAGAGAGGAAGTTCACAGATCAGAGGCATGAGATGAAACACACAAGGCTCCACATACTGCCTGCAGCTCAAAGGGGAGGACTAATGGTGTTGTGAGCTGTGTGAGGTGTGAGAGGCAGAGGAAGGGAGGCACCCTCAGCTCCTTGGAGCTGCCCTAAAATTTACTATGGCCACACCACTCAAGCTCCAGTCAAGGCCAGCATCTTCTAGACACCTGCTCTGTTATTAGTTGTGCCCAGAGTCATCATCTAGCTAAGAGGAAGAGTGACCACAGCCTCAGTCAGCCATTTGTGTTGTCAACTTATAACTAAGGAACACTTGGCCAGAAAGTTGCCTTCAATCAACAAAACACCGTATTTTTTGCTCCATAAGACGCACTTCTTTTCCCCCAAAAGTGGAGGGGAAAATGCCCATGTGTCTTATGGAGTGAAAAATACGGTACTTTAATAAATATTTTAACAAACTATTTGGTTCAGATTTATTTTTCTTATTTTCCTCCTTAAAACCCTAGGTGTGTCTTATGGAGAGAAATATACACTATACAGTTCTGGGGGGAAAGACTGATAAAGAGATGTATTTACTTCTTTATCTGTTACCAAATATATCATTTTGGCATTATGTCAGTCTGTTTAGTTTAGAAGAGTGAAGTTTTACTATTTGAAAATCTTGTAAGCTTGTATTTATAGAGGTTGACGAATAAACATAGATACAAACCCAGTTTTAGTTATTACCATTAACCAAAAATCATGTTACAGTAAGGCAGCATATTGTGTTTTTAAGTTGAAGTGCTTATGTGATCTAAAAATAATTATTTAGAATGGTAACAACAGCCACTAGGAAGAACTGGCTAAAACATAGTTTCAAAATTAGTTGTATTATTGCAGAGTTAGGGAGACTTTATAGGATTTTACAATGATGTTGTTATTCAGTTAACAGGAAAAATAGCATTTTATATTACTTTCTGGTAGCTTTGCTAAGCACAAGAACTATTATTTTACAGAGCAAAATGTGAGATAGCTGTTTTATATATAAAAGTCTAATGAGAAATATCATTTTTTCCTCATGAAGGCTGCTACCTTCTACTAATTCAATAACAATAGGTGTACTGAGAAACTAATGATGATATAATGATAACAAAAGGAAAAAAGCAAGAGCCAATCCCCTTTTTCCAACTTGATTAAGGGTCCACCCACTATGTGTTTAGACACCCAGCATACCCCACCCAGGGGCTGAGGTTGTTTCCATGTAACATACTCAGACCATTGCAATGGAGTTGTTCTTTTACTTGTAGAAAGAGCAATATTTCCACAGTTGAGTTTTGTTTGGTAAACTCACTTTGATCAATTTTAATCCAAGTGCATAAACCGTTTTAACAAAAGATAAATGATATGGCACCTGAAAAGTAATACAAACACTCCAGATATTTATTTAATTCATTGAACTCTCATAAGAATCCTACAAAATAGGTGCTGTAATTATCCCACTTTAGAAGAGAAAAAAGCTGAGACACAGAGGGTTTTAAGGAACTTGTCTGTGACCACACTACTAAGAATTGGCAGAAAAGAGATTTGAACTCGGACAGCCTGGCAGATTCCTAACCAATAAACATAATGCCTCCCCAGTAATGGTATGTAAGTAAAATTAATCAAGTGCCTAGCGTGTATCACACACCCTGTTAATCCCTTTATATACATTAGCATATTAAGTCACCAGTTGGGTTATCTGGACACAGGTAAAAGGAATAACGAAGGAAGAACCAGGTCACCTGTCGGTTGGCATAACACCCTTGCCTGGATCTGGTCTCTGTGTTGCCTGAGTTTGCAAGATGTCAGCAGTAAGAACTTAGTGTGTTATCTTCTCCTTGCAGGGGTGGGATGGTCCAGACCAGCGAGCAGTATGAATTTGTGCATCATGCTCTGTGCCTGTACGAGAGCAGACTTTCAGCAGAAACTGTCCAGTGATTCTCTGAAGATTTACCAGTCCAGCCATCTTTAAGGGTGATTAATTAATTACCCACTGAGGCTTCTAGAAGGAACTTCCTCAATGAAAGGAACCAGAAGCCCTGAAGTCAAGCTGTGGCATGGATTGTAGAAGATGGCAACATATGAAGGATTGCCAGCCCTTGTGTATATGAATGCATCTGCCAGCATCTCCTGAGTTATTCTGAAGGCCCTGTACTGCTGGAGGTATGAGACTTCTCACACAGCTGAGGTTTTGGTGTTGTCTGTGTTGATTATCTGCCACACGGAACATATGTATGAAATACTCAGTGATGTATGTCATCAGATGATGACCGGAAGAGCTGCTGAAGAAATTATTATTGTGTGTTTAGATGCTTTAATGTTTGCAAAATCTGTCTTGTAAATGGACTGTCAGCTGTTAAACTATTCCTTTTTAAGTGCTATTATCTTTCTCAGTTACCAGAATCTTGCCGCTAAAGTTGCAAGTGATTAATAAAAAATTTTTAACAAATAAGTTCTTGTTTGGGGGAAAAGAAATCAAAAGCAGTGACTATTTTATATGGAAATGTATCTTGATAATATTACCTATTAAATGTGTATTTATCAGTACCTCCTCTCCATCAATTACAGAGCACAATGATTGTCGTTGGGTATATATGTATTTATTCTTTACTATTGGACATAGAAGTGGATTCTGCTCCAGCACTCTACCCCCTGTACTTATACATTGTGAGCTGTTTTACTGTAAAAGGGGAAAACAAATTTGTAGCAATTTTGACACATCAAGAATGTTAAATACTTGTCTCTCTTTTATTAAGAAGGGGTTTCTGAGTATGCTGTTCTACCTGGAATCTCTTGCCCAATTGAAGGCAATTGTTTTTCACAATGATGTAACCTGTCACATTTCCAGAGGTTCTTCTAAAGGATACTTTTCTGGAGATCCTTACATTTCTGAAAGGTTTTAATTTTCAAGAGACAAATAAAGTTAAAACAAAAACTACACTCAGCAAACACCAGATGTTCTGCTCAAATATGAATTTTTAATGCAGCTATGTTGACTTTGTTTCATACTGCCAATAAACTACTCTTAGTACTAAATACTGAGTAAAGCAGGTACTGGTTTTTTCCTATTGGGAGAGAGGCTGTTATCTTCTGGGACAAGGCTGAAGTAGATGATGTGATGGGTTTCATTTTAGTCTCTGCCTCTCCCCAGTGGAGATGAGTATCTCAAATGGAATACAGATTGTCATCACTGGAGAGATAATGATCTTGTAGTGCCATCATTATGTGGTTTTCCTTGATAGACTCCCGGCATATCATTATAGGAGCAGTACACGTTTATGTCTTTATATCACTTGTCCTAGACCCTCATAAATCACACGGTTTGTGTTTATCTAGCAGAATCACATCATCTGAAGAGATGTAATGTTGTAGGAACATTCAATTATCTAAGATTACAATTCCTATCTTCCCTCTTGAGGTTAAGAAGTGCCAAAGGGATGGATGGTAGGAGAAAACAGGAGTTTTATTCCACTCTTGGTGGCTGGAGTTTTTTCTACATAAAAAAAGAGAGGTAGTCATAATCCCTTCTTTCTAAGGAAACAGACAAAAGGACACTGGTGTAAAACTTCCCCAAACAATTCAATAGGAGGAAGTGCTGTCACTGACTACCCCCCCACCCCCACCCCATGAAGGCACATTTCCTTCCCTAATCTTTGCCTCTCTTATCTGGGAAAAAATTTTCCCCCAAGAGAAGCATGAACAGTTAGTTGTTAAGTGGAAAATGGAGGCTGAAATGTACATGGCGATTCTTACCTGCTTGATCTTCAGGAGCTCAGGTGAGTGGGCCTGCCTCAGTGTCCTGACACCTTTCTCTAGTAGCTGGCGGAGGAGATTCTGTCCTTTGAAAAATGCCTGAAATGAGGCGGATATGGAGCCAGGTCTCCATGGCAGTTTAACTAAAGCCAAAAACGGTGAGGAATCAAAGGAGTCAGCTCTGCCCACACTATTGAAACTTCTGTCCAAAAGAAAAAGAATGACCTCCTCACGCCCTGCAAATGCCTTGGGCAACTCCTGAAATGGCATCTTTATGGCAGAGAGGAAGGAGTCCTGAGGAGAAATAGTTATTATCATCTAACAGTCTGGGGCATTCTCCATGTTTTTTTTTTTTCCAATTAGGTTATGATTTTGTGTTTTGTGTGTGTGAGTTAAAGAAATAAAACACAAGAAATGTAATTAAAGGGGATGAAGAACTGTGGTGTGCTTTGTTTGGAAGTTGTTATTGGGCAGGAAGTTCGTAATGTTTTCATGGGAGAGCTGGGCAAATTAGGTAAAATCATGTTCTGAGCCTGAATACTTCACTTTTTAAGACTGGTGTTTAACAATTGGGTAATTTTCTTACATCAAAAAATGCTGATATTTTAATCTAGTTAGTATTTGAGAGAAAATTGTAGATACTGTTACAAAATGGATAAATGCTTCTCTCTAGGACTATGAGAAATTTAGTTTGTAGTAATCAATACTTTCCTTGGTTACTTTTTGCTAGGGAGGTGTTTTTAGAAGGGTGGGAATATTTGTGTTATTCTGGGTAAATGGTTCCTAGTTTTACTTAAGCTGTTAATTTACATACAGATATTTATTGCAGTGATAACAGGATTGCAGAAAGGGTTACCTTTTAAAGTTGGAGGTAGACGTGAAATGAAAATCAAATGGTTGAAGAGGGAAATGAGTGTATCCTAATTTCAGCGTATTTAACAGATTGGATTGAAACATCACACCAGTCTTTGGATGCTTTTGTTTCTTTTCCAAGTTTCCTGACATTATTTCAATGGGGGCGTGTTTTCTGCCCTAAGCCCATGTAAAAGTAATAAAGAAAGGGACCTAAGTATGACATTTTGACATTGTCAACCTGGGGATTTTAAATTCCACGTGTTGAATCTGGGAATATTCCCTTGAGATGACAACAATAGCGAAAGAGGAGAAACCTGGTATTTTTCCTTAGCTGAGCTGGGTTGGGTGGTTTTGCTTTCTGA
Organism: Rhynchonycteris naso; assembly: GCA_037038555.1. Classification (NCBI taxonomy): domain Eukaryota; kingdom Metazoa; phylum Chordata; class Mammalia; order Chiroptera; family Emballonuridae; genus Rhynchonycteris; species Rhynchonycteris naso. The sequence continues at coordinate 107,333,505 of CM072996.1, read as the reverse complement.
TGTGCCTTGCTATTTGTTACACAGTACTAGGTGAGCTTTTCATCTTTCAGAGGGGTTTCAGATTGTCCACATACAGAAACACAAGTGTCTTTCCGAAAATAAGATAGTGTCCCTGGGCGTGTGCAATGGGACCAACCAGAAGCAGCAGTGGATGTGGACTGATGATGGAAAGCTCCTTCATGTAAAATCTGCGCTGTGCCTGGGCATCTCCAATTCCTCCGGTGGCCCTTCCCGATCAGCCATCTTTACCTACTGCTCCCAGGCACCCCGATGGACTTGCTATGAGAAGGAAGGGTTCCTTGAGGTGGAAAATGCCTCTATCTTTCTCAAGAAAGAAGGTGACAAAGCAGTGGTCAAGAAGGGCAGGAAATACCTCCATAGCTGGATGAAAATAGATGTCAACAAGGAGGGAAAACAAGTCAATGAAAGCCTCTGCTTAAAAAAAGGTGAGCTATTCCTTTCAGAATCAACTCTGACAGTTCTTCTGCTAAATGTCCTCTTTTTTTCACATTCAAAGGAAGTCTAGCCCTGGCCAGGTAGCTTAGTTGGTTAGAGCACCATACCAAAACACCAAGGTTGCAGGTTTGATCCCTGGTCAGGGCACATATAAGAATCACCCAGTGAATGCATAAATAAGTGGAACAATAAATCAGTTTCCCTCTCTCTCTCCCCCTTTTTCTCTCTGAAATCAATCAATAATTTTTTTAAAAAAGAAGTCTACATGCCCCAACACAATTTTTATGGAAGAGTCATAAGTTAATGGAAATGGATTATGCGGTACCCACCGACCTGGAAAATTTCATTATCCTTATTAAGATAAGCCCAACTTTTCTCTTTTTGTTTACCTCTCACTCTTTCTTCTTTTCTTGTTTCTTTTATTAATTTACTGCATATTTCCTGAGTTTTTCATCTGTGCCAGACACTGAGCACTTCAATTAAGCACTGTAAAGTATAAAAATAGAGATCTAGGCATAAACACAGCATACATATGTACCATATTTTTTGCTCCATAAGGTGCACCTGACCATAAGGTATGTAATAATTAAAGCCAATGTTCAGGGAACTAAAATTTTGCTGATGTAGACCCTTCTGTTCTCTGATTATAAGAAACTATTAGAATGTCCAAATGGTGGTTGAGGAAAGTGGAAAGATAAATTATGCTGTGAAAATCCCTTGCACTAATATTTAGGGATAGATATGGTTTGGGAGTAACATACTTTTGAAATGGTAAGAACCAATGTGTAGCCACAAAGTTTTCTAATTTGTTGACCACTGATGGCTAGAAGCTAGATGATAGGCACATGTATACATGGGCACGAATTCCTAATGCAGCACTCAGTTTAGTCCTGTGCTAGAATATTTTTATTTGTGGCTATTTTCTGTTTTACAAAGTTATCAAAGATAAAATTAATAGAATCATATCTATTAGATATGAATGGGCCTTACTAAGCATTGGAGTAATTATCTAGAAATTAAGATAGTCATCAAGGAGACTGAAATTTGTCAAGGTTAAGGGAAATGTTCTAGATAATTTAGTGGCAACAGTTTGATTATAACCCAAGTGTCTTACTCCTTGTCCAGTGTACATTCCATTATACAGAGTTCCCCAAATGCTTGACTTCACACTTTTGCCCAATTGGCTACATAAGAATCACCTGGGGTGTGGGGAGGAAATCAGTGCCATCATTTCTTCCCCCACTACCAGCTCCCAGGCTGCATTTCAAGAAATATGAATTAGGCATAATACTTTATGTATTTTAAAAATTTCCAGGCCCTGGCTGGTTGGCTCAGTGGTAGAGCGTTAGCCCAGTGTGTGGAAGTCCTGGGTTCGAATCCTGACCAGAGCACACAGGAGAAGTGCCCATCTGCTTCTCCACTTTTCCTCTTCTTTCTCTCTATCTCTCTCTTCCCCTCCTTTAGCCAAGGATCCACGGGAACAAAGTTGGACCGGGTGCTGAGGATGGCTCCATGGCCTCTGCCTCAGGCGCTAAAATGACTCAGATTGCAGAAGAGCAACGCTCCAGAGGGGCCGAGCATTGCCCTCTAGTGGGCTTGCCAGGTAGATCCCAGTCGGGCGCATGCGGGAGTCTATCTGCACTCCCCCGCCCCCGCCACATCTCAGTTCTGAAAAATACAAAAAATAAATAAATAAAGTCCCACAGATAAATTTGCTCCAAAATTCCATTTGGAGATAAGCATATCAGCATATACTGTATCTGAAAATATAATTATTAGATGTTAATTTCTGATGCTTACGTGAGTCCACCATGTTAATCGTTGAATAGTGTTCCGTCACTATTCACTTTATAAAATAAATAAGCATTTATTTATATGCCAAATAAATGCCGTGGGCTCTTTTATGATAGAATTTGAGAGTTATAGTCCCTGTCCTTACAAAACTTCCGACAATGAAAATAAAGTAAAAAAATATAAAAGTCAGTTAGAAAATTTAACTTTATCAGAGAATATATAGCACCAATTTGTTCAATTCCTTTTCTGTAATGCATGCCTGAGGCCTATCATAAGTCACATGGAATCGTTGCAAATATTCTCTATATACCGTTATACACAAAAGTGAGATTTCTCCCCAACTCTTGATCAAACTTTATTTAGCAGAATATTCTTTCATTAAAACTTTTAAAAATTAGATATAAGTTCAGTGGAGACTTATTCAAAACAGAAGATAATCCATGGGAAAACTATTGCTTTTACCTTCATAGAAAACATGTCCAATGATGGATTTCATCTCAAAGTAAATTGGTTAGAATCAACTATTTACAGTTAACCACTGAACAAACATCCCTGGCAATGTGTGTTCGGGGGCGGGGGGGAGGTGGGTAAATGAACTTCTAGAAAAACCAGAGTTAAAATTTGTACAATTGTGGTACAAAAAAATCTTTTTTGAATGTACTTAGGTATAGCACTTACTTTAACACAATAAGGTAACAGACATATTTTACTGCTCCGTCTCAAACTTACCATTAACCAATGATGTAGAATGGTAGTCGTTGACCCGTAGCACAAAAGCTCACTGATTTGCTAGAGAATCCATGATGAAAATTAAGCTGCATTCAGATGCTTGCAATGAATAGTTCCAAATGCCCTTCCCTAAAGAGTTGATAACTAAATATTATAATCTAAAGCACAAGTGGGCATGTTGTTCATCCATAAGATGTGAATTGTTGTATTAAGTTCTTCAGTAAAAGACATTTGCTGAAACTTTAATTATTCTTTTTACCATTTCCAATAGTTATTTAGACTATTATAGTCTCCCTCCCTTTCATTTCACCTTTATTCTAGCTCAATCTTGTTTATATATTTAATTTATTCATATATAAATATGTGTGTATATGTATATGTACATATACACAACCTTTTCTTAAGATGTCATCTGTTTTATTTATCTTTCTTTCATATTATTTTTCTACTTTTAAAAGGCACATTATATTTGACATCTTCCTAGAGTATAGAAAGTACCAATGTAGTTAAAATTTTCTATACCTCCAAATTGAGTTTTATTCAAGTTATCATATTTTCAACATGCTTGAAAATTATTAGTATCACTTAAAGGAGGGAAACTAACAAATTGTGTTTATTATCATTATACAACATTCCATTTCTATTATTGATTAATCTGAGCCAGTCATAGATTAATAAACTGAAATATACATTGATATTTTTTTTAAAAATGCATTTAAAATGTGGTTTTAATATGGTACAATGATTGCAAATCACCTTATAAGCAAGCTATTTGCAACTTAAATGCAACACTTTGTCATTTGGCCCAGAATAATCCACCTCTTCTTGAATCGTGTTCTAAAAGGAATTGTGTATAATGTGAAAACAATGTGGTAGAAATGGTACAATAAAGCTCTTTAAAAATAGCTTCAGCATATTGTTCCATTGTGTAAGAACTTTTGTTTGCACTTGTGAAAACACAACTTGATCTTTTATGAACTATAAAATGTATCTACCTTTTTAAAAGGACTTCAGAAGGATATATAGATGGCCAAACATCCAAAGATCTACTATTTTTATAGTTTCATAGCACCAATTTCAACAAAGAGTTCAAGAGATGGAAAGATAAATTTTTGATTACTTTATATATTTCAATAATAAATATTCTTTTCTTCCATTGACTTTATAATCTTTTAATACCCACATAAGGAATAATTAGAACTCAGTTTTGATTCACGTTGTATATGTGAATAAAATTATATACTTAGATGTTTATTAGAATCAACCACAAAATTTGTTAGAAATGTAGGTGGTGGGTCCCACACCAAATCTACTGAATCACAGTTTCTATGGGGAGGACAAAGCTTCAAAGTCTAACAAGCTCTGCAGGTGATTCTGATGCCTACCAAAGTTTGTGAACCACAGCTTTAAAATGTACAAAATTGGGAAACTGAATGTTAAGACTAAAGCTTTTCTTTTCCTGATTCTTAAATAAAACACAGACATAAAATGAAGGTGTATTTAACTTGTAGGTGTACATTTTGTAGGTTCTTTCTTTGGAAGAAAAGTGGTGGCCTAAAATGGAAAATGGACTTGTTTGGCTTTGGATGTTTTATAAATCAATTTAGAATGTTAATTAAAGAGAACTATAGAAGACTGAAAAATTTTCTGTAAAATATTCCAAAGCTACATGCAATGGTAATAAGAAGCTATGTTATTTGCAGAAGAAATTTCAAGAATGTTTTGATCATTTATCCAACTTTTGTAGAGTCCTGTTTTATTCATTAAATTATGTAAATTAATGATATTTTTTGAAAAATTATTAAGATAAGCACTTAGCAAGTGCTCCTTAACAAGAAAGATTAAGCATAGGTTGACATGCTAAGAGACGTAATTACACGCTAGGTATTTGGAAGCTTGTTTTTATCCTTACCCGATCATTAAATCTTTTTTTAAGGTCTGAAGCTAAAATTGTCATAGGTGGCAATCAACTCAGAAGATCAGTATTGGACAAAGCTCAAAATAACCAAAATACTAAACTCTACATTTAGAACTTTTTATATCCCAGCAATAGACAAATGTCTACTTAAGGGGGCATGCAATCACCTAACTCAATTAAGACTACAGGGTTAAGACTTCTTCATGGAGTTGGAAATCTTCTTGGCATTACAGTTGGAATTGTCATGCAGAAAACACTCCAGGGATAAATAAATCTCTTGGTCTATGTTCAGTGGCTCACCCAAGCACAATGACAGTGTGAGTCGCACAGGATTTTGAGAGATAAAAACGAACAGAAACTAAGTGCAATGTCCAGAACTCTATCAAAGCCTAGATCTAGTAGATGTGCAGTAGAGTTGACATAACCACACAACACCCAGTTATATTTAAATTTCAGATAAATGGCAAATTATTTTTAGTATATTTCTAATATACAATATAATTTAACCTTTGTAATATGTATTTGAGATATATTAAATATACTGAATTGTTGGTTGTTTAATACTCTAACACGTGTTTTCAAATAAGCCTAAGTGTTTCTATCCCCAGTCAGGGCACACAGGAGAAGCCACCATGCATTTCCCCACCCCTACCCCTCCACCTTCTCTTTCTCTTCCTCTCCCAGAGCCATGGCTCAATTGGTTCATGCACATTGGCCCCAGGCACTGAAGATGGCTCCAGGAGTCTCTACCTCAGGCACTAAAAATAGCTTGGTTGTGAGCTTGGCCCAAGAGGGGAAAACATCGGCCCCAGACAGGTGTTGCCAGGTGAATCCTGGTCAGGGCGCATGCAAGAGTCTGTCTCTCTATCTCCCCACATCTCACTCAAAAACAAAACAAAACAAACAAACAAACAAAAAACATGTGTTTTTATTTGCTAAATCTATCAAGCCCTTCATACAGGTTAATTTACACACCCTTCTACTTCTCAAAGAAAGAAAGTTTAATAGCCATAATTATTTTATTAACTTTTCAGAGCACTGCTATTTATATCTTGCTAAATTTAAAAAATACCTCTTCTACATTCATTCTCTTTTTATACCTTATCCCTCTCATATATATATATATATATATATATATATATATATATATATATATATATATACTATCATATGAAATAGCTTAAATTGGAATTGAAATGAATGAGGTTCAAAAGAGGGGTCAGTAAGGTGGAACAGAACAGGGGAAATGCATGATTAGTAACATCTTCAGGAAACAACCACTTAACACATAGTAGTTGCTTAATAAATAGTTGCTTGAAAGAACCAGTAAAGGAATAGTGAAGAAGATCATCTTCCTCCTGCCTGTCTTTCAACCAAAATTCTTCAAATTATGATTATCTAATTGATAATTTTTATATCTCAGAAAACTGTGATTCACTATGGAGATGATGGAAGCATCTAAACATACCACGTCAGCCCATAATTTACAGACTTTTCCAATGCTTCACATTATACAACCATTCTCGGGAGTTCTGCTACAGAGTGGTCCAAAGAGCATCAACCTCAGCTCCAGTATCAGGTGCTGAGAGCTTGTTAGAAAAGCTGAAACTGACCATCTCTAGTAAATCAGAATTTGCATGTTAGCAAGATCCCTGTGAGATGGAAGCACATTTTCAAATTATGGGTAGGTTAAATTTAATCCACAAACCAATGTTCAAGTATGGGCAATTCAGTTTTGCAAAGCAAAACTAAATTAATCCCACCAGCTCCTCAGTATTTTTTTTATAGGGGAAATTATTTTTTTTTATTTATTTTTATTTTATTCATTTTAGAGAGGAGACACAGAGTGAGAGAGAGAGAGAGAGAGAGAGAGAGAGAAAGGGGGGAGGAGCTGGAAGCATCAACTCCCATATGTGCCTTGACCAGACCAGTGCAGGGTTTTGAACTGGCAACCTCAGTATTCCCAGGTCAACGCTTTATCCACTGCACCACCGCAGGTCAGGTCAGCTCCTCAGTTTTAAATTAACTGTTCTCCCAAAGGTAAGTAACTTAGAAAATAGAACTCTCTCATGATTTGGTACTTACACAATTAGGATTAGAAACAATTTGCACTATAGTTAAATGTCATTATTTTCTAAGAAATCATCACTCTTCAAAGAAAAGTTAGGCAAGTCATTAACAGTGATTCTCACTCTTGTATTTTGTTTAAATGACCCCTTTGAGATATTGTGCAAGTTCCCCATAGACAAAAAAGTCCACATGTACATATATATTCAGAATTTTTCATGAAGTTTTTAGAGATTCATGAAACCAAGTCACTGAATTCTACATGTTCATAGAGACAATTTAAATCTGTCTTCCACACAGAGCTGGGATGTTTATGATGGATGGATAAAGGATGGATGAACTGAACGGGGCAAATGAACTTTGTGACACTTGATGTATCTTTGAGTTTTTATATAACTAGAGCATATCTACATGTCCATCGTTAGAGAGGTCTTCTTTTTCTAAGTAAAATCGCTTTCAGGTGAAGAGTCCATAAAACACGAAGGTAATTTTAGCAACTGTCCTTTCTTCACTTCAGCTGGCCTGGGAGCGGAAGTTTCAGTAAGGAGCGTTAGGAACACGGCTCCTCCCCAAACCCCCACAGTCTTTAATGCGGTTCCATCTAGCCCGGAGCACTTCACCAGCAATGCCACGGAGGCCTTCATCAGAAGTGCTCTCGAGAACTGCAGCCAAAGCAGCAGCCAGAGGCCACACCCCAGTCTGCAGATGACTAGCAGCACAGAGACATCTTGGCTTCCCTGGACGACCCAGCCCTTCCCCAGCACCACTGAAGAGGTAAGAGGACAAGGGGTGTGGAGTCCATCCCTTGAAAAGACCGGCTCCGCTGGGAATGCCGCTACGCAGGCGGGTGCACTCCGTGTCCTAGGTGCTAATTATACATGAATGTATTTTGTGTCATGAGAACATCTTTACGACGAAACAAAAAATTCTTTATCTTTTTAACACGAACATAATTGGACTGCTGTGTCAGAACTGACTCCGGTAGGTTGGTCATATTTCTGAACCAAAGTCAGGGTTTATAGTCTTATGCATAACCTAAAGCCAGGAAGTAGAAATTGAAATCAGTGACTTGTAGGTCCCCTTGCATTTAAGTCACAACCTTGTATGCTCAGAAGGGAAGAGAAAGAGCCATAAAGCAATGGAAGGTTTAGGAAACACTATTAACCATTTGTGAATGTGGTCAAGGTGTGCTAAATCTCATACCAATTCCACATCAGCCTCTATAGGAGGACAGCTCAATCAGTGACTAAGGGGCAGCGATGACACAGTCGCAGACACTGCTGGCACAGTGTTTCTGTTATAATCATTCATCTTTTCCATTTTGTTTTCCACTTGAGGTTTTAGATCATCACTTTAGGCAATAACAGTGTAATTAAAGCAAATCAAACAAGCTAATGTTTCATTTGACAGTGTTTAGTTGTTTTCTAATAAGCAATCCAAATAATTTAAAGAAAACAAAAGCCCCACACTATGTATATAACTTATTCATTTTAGTGCTCTGATTTCTTTTGCTTTGTGCAGAATTTAATATTGCATATGGTTCCCAGGTAGCGAGCCGATACTTCGTTATTGATCACAAAACAAATATAGCCAGTTCTTTGAACAATTCTCGGGGCTTCCTATATATGTCCACTTTACTTTGCTGTATATATATCTTCCCTGTGACCTAGCTCTTCCCTGGCTTCTGAGTAGAAGGTAGGAAGTACTTATGACTTTTCTGAACACTTTTTACATTACTTTAAAATTCAAAACTCACTCTCAATCCACTAACAAAATATCCATTTCAGGAAATAACCCTAACTCTGTTCAATTCAAATACAAGCCTCTCCTCTCTCATCATCTATTATCAGTTTTAACTTGAAGCAGGAAAAGAGAACCACCTGGGTGGGAATCCCAGTTCTAGTTTGAGCATTATGGTCTCAGATCTGTCTGGGCTGGTAAAGTGGGGAAGAAAGACAGGGAATGGAAGGAGAGTGGGTACTTACAAATGCCATCATGAACTGACACTGTGCTCTCTCTCAACCTCCAAATCCTGAGCCCTTTCTGATGTCAGTGAGACTCACCACCTACTTTTTTTTTTTTTTACAGGGACAGAGAGAGAGTCAGAGAGAGGGATAGATAGGGACAGACAGACAGGAACGGAGAGAGGTGAGAAGCATCAATCATTAGTTTTTCATTGCCGTTGCGACACCTTAGTTGTTCATTGATTGCTTTCTCACATGTGCCTTGACCGTGGGCCTTCAGCAGACCGAGCAACCCCTTTCTGGAGCCAGCGACCTTGGGTCCAAGCTGGCGAGCTTTTGCTCAAGCCAGATGGGCCCGCGCTCAAGCTGGCGAGCTCAGGGTCTCGAACCTGGGTCTTCCGCATCCCAGTCCGATGCTCTATCCACTGTGCCACCGCCTGGTCAGGCTCACCACATACTTTTGAAATACATAGAATGCCTCTTGGTGGAGCACCTTGTTATTGTGGCTAAGTGTGCCTGAGCTCAAACTGCGCTCTAACATCGGTTTAGAAGAGCATTCACTTACTGCTAAGCTTAAATATATGTACACCTTTTACTATACTGATGTATATATATAACATATAAAATTAAGTCCATCAAATAAGAAACATGCTGAAGCCTTACCATGCGGTGGCACAGTGGATAGAGCGTCGGACTGGGATGCGGAGGACCCATGTTCAAGACCCTGAGGTTGCCAGCTTGAGCGCGGGCCCCTTCTGGCTTGAGCAAAAGCTCACCAGCTTGGACCCAAGGTCACTGGCTCCAGCAAGGGGTGGCTCCGTCAGCTGAAGGCCCCACAGTCAAGGCACATGTGAGAAAACAATCAATGAACAACTAAAGTGTTGCAACGGCAACGAAAAACAGATGATTGATGCTTCTCATCTCTCTCCATTCCTAACTGTCTGTCCCTATCTATCCCTCTCTCTGACTCTCTATCTGTCTCTGTAAAAAAAAAAAAAAAAAAAAAAAAAAAAGATAAGAAAAGAAACAAGCTGAATGAAAACTACCATATAACAAATCTGCCTGGACACTGAATAGTTGTCTTTTAGAAAAATATATATATATTTCTTTTTCCTACTTTTGTTCAGGTTTGACCATTGTAAGACAAACACAGGTCCCAGAGGTGGCCAGGCTCTCCCGGGATGAGTCCAGGACACCCAGCTCTAGAGCTCGGTTGTGGGTATACCAGGCAGGCCCATCCAGCACTGGGTTACAGAGCTCAGGGGATCCAGCTCCAGACCTGGGTGTGCAGGTAGAGGTCATGGCCAATACACTATAGTCTTTTTGTTTTTTTAGCCTTTCTCTAAAGTGAAATCCACAGCAATGCTTACGACCTTTCAGACAGGACACCGGAAGGACGACTCAACTCACTCTCTCATGTTCCCATTTTTCTTTAGCTCAGGCTAAATCCAAGCTCTGTTCTGGGAAACTGACTTGTAGGAGCCATGCTCTTTCCAAAGGCAGATCCTAAAACTGCCATTTTTCATGACTCTCATACCTCAGCCACAGTATCCATGCCAGGTCATTATTTGATTTAACGGAAGCATTGACTTTATAACAGTCATTTATGAACAGCTGTAGTTGGACACTTTGAAAAGTGACTCACTTGGGAGGTAAAATGCCTGTCCTTCGAAAGTAACAGACACTTTGAAAAGTGAGTCACTTGAACATAAAATGTCTGTTCTGCAAAAGTAATTATTTAATAAAATTTTATCCCCCAATCTCTTCTCTTTTTTTATTTTAAACTTTTATCTATTGATTGATATTTTAAAGAGAGAAACAGAAATATCGATTTGTTGTTCCACTTATTTATATATTCATTGGGTGATTCTTGTATGTGCCCTGACCCAGGATTCAACCACAACCTTTGTGTATCGAGACAATGCTCCAACCAAGTGAGCTACCTGTCCAGGGCTCAAAAGTTTTTTTGGAAGGTACTCTTACCGCAACACTCAGAGGGGTATAAAACAGAAATAAAATTATTTGACTTAATTGCTTAGAATTGTGTAAAAAAATCTTTGCCAGATGTTTTTTTTTTTTTTTTTATCAAATAGCACCTAGTCTGTGAGGGTTTGGGATTGGCTTAGAAGAGTTGGCCCATGAGGAAGGCAAGGACTCCACTTCTTGTTAGAAAGAGCTGCGAGGTCACATGGCAAAGGGGCGTAGCTGTAGGGTGGTAGCAATTTGTGAGCATTAAACAACCTACCATTGTGACATTATTATTAATAGTATTGATATTAGTCGTATTTCATAGATAACTACCTTAAATATAAAGAGATTAAGAACTTGCCCAAAGTTGATGAGTAGAGAATGGCAGACCAAGAAGAAAAGTACGTGCATGAACACACACATGCACACACACACACACACACACACACACACACACACACTTACCTGTACAGCTAGTCAGAGTTTCTTATATAAAGCTGCTGTCAATGAAGGTAAGTGGCAAGGAGAACAAAATTTGAAACCCAGCAATCACTCATTAATGCTACTGCAAAGTTTTCCTACATTGACTCTTCTTATAGAATTTTCCCTCCCTTTCTCCTTGAACCTCTTTCTTCACACCTTTACCTGCCAGTGTTAGGGGTCTCTCTTTGGGAGTTTGTAAACTTGGGCCAACCAACACTTGGCTTCAAAAATCTTTGTTCTCTCTTCTCTCCCTTCTCTCTTCTCTCCTCTCTCTCTCACTCTGGACATGACTTAACACAGATCATGTGCCTACTGTAGTGCCCGTTCTTATTGTTGTTACCATCATAATAGTGTAATATGGCTGTGTGTGTCTTTACATGGATAAAGTTGGTGGAAAAGAAGCTTGTCTATAGTATGAGTCAGGCAGTACGTAAATCAGTGGTTCTCAAGTACAAACGCCAGACCCAGAACTTGTTTAAAATGTGACCTTTGGGCCCTACCTTAGACCTACTGAATCAGAAATGCTGGACAGAGGGTTCAGCAACCTATGTTGTAACTAGCCCTCCAAGTCACACTGACACACTTTAAGTTTTGAGAACCACTGATCATGATGAATTTGGTTCTTAATCCACAATATCTCCCCCAGGGACTTCTAAATGCCTTAGTTTCCCACCATTGATGCCACTTTTGTGTTATTAGGTGATGAGAGGTTAATGAGAGTAGTGCTATAAAATCTGAAAAATCATGTAGGAGAAATTAAGTTATTTAATTACAGCCTCTTGTGGTTACTTTCTAGAGTGTACGTTCTTTAAGGAATGGGGCCCATGTTGAGTAAGTGGAACCTTGAAAGATAGAGAACTGTTGCTAAACCGCAGGGTCTTAGTGTTAATTTTATAAAGGTGTTTCTAAGCACACAGTTCTACCACAATACACAAGTCTTGGTAATGGAACATGGACTGGATTTCAGCACCCAGTTACACCCTCTGCCAGGCATCTTTGTAAGCACCTAAATGAAAATGCACCATGTCCTTGGACACAGGCCCTGCTGCAGATGAGGCCAAGTGTAGGTGTCAGAATGTGCCCTGCATAGACCAGCCATTCCCTATGGACAAGGTAAAGATGGCCAGGAAGTCTACCTGTTGGAGCATGTTTGTGATGGGTATAGGAGAAAGAGTTAAATGTAGAGAAGTGGGCCCTGGCTGGTTGGCTCAGCAGTAGAGCATTGCCGGCATATGGAAGTCCCAGGTTTGATTTCTAGTCAGGGCACACAGGAGAAGTGCCCAACTGCTTCTCTACCCCTCCCAAACCTTTTTCCCTCCAGTAGCCATGGCTGGAATGGTTCTAGCAAAGTTGGCCCCAGGCACTGAGGATGGCTTCATAGCCTCACCTCAGGAGCAAAAATAGTTCAGTTGCCATGCAATGGAACAGGGACTTCAGATAGATAGAATGTCACCTGGTAGGGAGCTTGCCAGGTGGATCCCAGCTGGGGCATATTCCTCTGTCTCTGCCTCCTTGCCTCTCACTTAGAATAATAATAATAATAATAAACATGGGCCCTGGAGGGCTAGCTCAGTGGTAGAATGTTGGCCCAGCGTGTGGAAGTTCCAAGTTTGATTGCCAGCCAGGGCACACAGGAGAAGCGCCCATCTGCTTCTCCACCCTTCCCCCTCTCCTTTCTCTCTTTCTCTGTCTTCCCCTCCAGCAGCCAAGGGTCCATTGGAGCAAAGTTGGTCTGGGTGCTGAGGATGGCTCCATGGCCTCTGCCCAGGTGCTAGAATGGCTCCAGTTGCAACAGAGCAATGCCCCAGATGGGCAGAGCATTGCCTCCTAGTGGGCACGCCGGTGGATCCCGGTTGGGCACATGAGGGAGTATGTCTCTCTGCCTCTCCATTTCTCACTTCAGAAAAATAAAATAAAATAAACATGAAGAAGTGGCCTCCAAACCAAGGAAGGATGAGCCCTGGATTTTACTTTAGTTTCAAAACTTGAGCAGCTGCTAGTCTGGATGCCCTCTCAGCCACATGACCATGGAGGAAGTAAAAAGCTAGGATTCCAGTTGCCCTGGTGTCAGAGAATGGGGATGAAATCCCAGTGGTGCTATCTCCTAGGAACTCAATTCATGTCCTACTTGCTTCCGCTTTTAAATAAGAATAATTAAGGGTACTCTGTCTGTTTCATAAAATGGTTGTGAGGATTAAATCTGATTAAACAAAGCACTTAGTACATTGCCCATAGAGGACAAGTATTCCATAAGGTTGGTGATTAATATTAACTTCTTTTGTCACTCTGTCATTTTTACCCAGCCAACTTCAATGGGCAGTTGTAAGAACCAGACTAGTTATACTGTTTGGTGAAAATGCTCTGAGAGGGATAAAATGCTGAACGTGCATTAAAAATGTTCCTGGCTGGCTCTAATTCTGTTCAATATCCCTAAATCTTGTCTGAAAGCACACCTCTCTCTCCGCCCCCTCCCCCGCCAGGCCCTAGCCTGGGAGAGGGGTTGCATTTCCTCAGTTCATGAATAGCCATTGTGGTGCTAGTCCCGGTTTCACAGTCCCGTGCTTCCTTCCATTTGGCCTTCAAAGGAAGCCTCCAAAAAAGTGACAGGGCAAATGCAGAAAATCTTCGCCTCGCCCCACCCTTAAGGTTGGGGTAACCTCCTTTATTGTGTTACTTAAATTATACAGGAGGGTCTCCCTACTGCCGCCTCCGTTCTGTGGCCTGACTGAAGACGGGACAGTATTCCCCTTCACTGAGGCAAACACAGAGAAGAAGTGCAAAGGTGTAGGGGGGAAAGACCCTAAGCATTCCTCATGAACAAGGTCTCCTAATGTGGATGGAATAAAGCATAAGTGATTCTGAGAGCAAAGAGGCCATGCAAGGGAGTAATATACTATGGGAGGGATGTGTTCCTGAGGATTTTAACTTATAATTAGCCTCATTCAAGCCCAACTTGGGGAAAGGGCTGTATTTTTCTTGGTTTGCCAAGATAATGTGGTTTACAATTCACTTGGCCCTCCCCAGCTTAAAAACTTCAAAGATTTTTATTTTCTTTAATTTTATTTTAATTATAAGTGATTTGCATACTTTCCATTTTGTGCACAAAAAAAGACTGTGTTCCTATTTTGTCACAATATAAATAGTGTGCACATGAAATGCACCCATGAAACAGAATGTGGGCATTGAAATGGGTTCTTGGACACGCCCCCAGTTCTCTGGCCCACTAGTTTCCCTGGGCAGACTGAGGTTGATACACTGGGCAGAAAGACTGGCAGAGGAAAGGGAACATAAGATCAAAGGAGAAAGGAGGACGTGCTAATTGAGAGAGGAAGTCTGCGGCTCTCAGCCCTGGTCTTGCACTTCAGAATCATCTGGGAAGCTTTTTAAAGATACAAATTCTAACTTTCTGCCTCAGACCTCTTGAATCAGAATTTACTGAGGTAGGACCTCAACACCAGGAGGTAAAAATTTCCCCTTGGATTGGAGTGCCCAATTAAATCTGAGATCCAGCAGAGAATAATTTAATAGCCAGCTTGTAAGGAACAACATTGAATGCAAGAGAAGAAGGAAAGCCCTGCCAGAGATGTGTAACCCAAATCTAGTCACAAGGAAATGCTGGACACATAAAAATGGAGGGAAAAACTATAGAAATAACCAACCTATACCATTAAAATGAGGTCAGTATTGCCTGACCTGTGATGGTACAGTGGATAAAGCATTGACCTGGAATGCTGAGGTCGCCAGTTCAAAACCCGGGCTTGCCAGGTCAAGTCACATACACGAAGCAACTACAATGAGTTGATGCTTCCCGCTCCCCCTACCCACCTTCTCCTTCTCTCTCTCTCTCTCTCTCTCTCTCTCTCTCTATCTATCTCTCTCTCTCTCCTCTCTAAAATCAATAAATAAAATCTTTAAAAATGAATAAATAAATAAATAAAGCTCAATGCCCTAAAGATCATTTAAAAAGATTAAAGGAGAGTTAGAGATCTGATAACTCAATGCAGCACAGAATCCTGAGCTGGAGCCTCATTACAAAAACAAACAAACAAAATGCGGAAAGGGCTTCATTGTAATGTTTGACAAAATTGAAGTATGAATTGTGGATGAAAGCATTATAGCAACTTTGAATTGCCTGCATTTAATTACACTTTCTGAGAGGACACGTTTAATTCAGGATATGGGCAGCCAACTCTGAACTAGTCCAGGTAACAGCACATATGGAGAGAGAGAATGACAGAGCAGATGAGGCAGAACATTAAAGAAAAAGCAAGAGGGTCTGGATAAGGGTATGTAGATATGTTAATTCTTTAACTTATCTGTAAGTTTGAAATTATTTCAGAAATTCTTTGTATTTTCTTTTTTTTTATTTTTATTTTATTCATTTTAGAGAGGAGACACAGAGTGAGTGAGAGAGAGAGAGAGAGAAAGCGGGGAGGAGCTGGAAGCTCAACTCCCATATGTGCCTTGACCAGACCAGTGCAGGGTTTTGAACTGGCGACCTCAGTGTTCCCAGGTCGACGCTTTATCCACTGCGCCACCACAGGTCAGGCAGTTTGAAATTATTTCAAAGAAATTGTTTAAATAAAAAGAGTAAGTTTGCTGAAGAACTTTACAAGGGTGGGAGTCCAGGATGTTATTGGATTAGAGACAGACCAGTGACCCAACTAAGACCTGTCTGTCTTCTTCAAGGACCAGGGGAGAGAGGGTGGGGTGGGAGGAGAATGAGCACCAAGAGAGAAATGAGGATGTTGCAGGAAAGCCAAAGGTCAGCACTGGTGGATGAGCCAGCTGAGAAATACAAAGAGAAGATAAAGAAACTCTGGAAGAGACGAGCAGCCCTTGAAATCTGTGTAATTTATCCCAGATAAACTGGGACTACACTCGCGCCTTCCACTCACAGAACACAGCTTTCAAAACCGCTTACTGTAAAAGGCGAAATGCTGTGAATTCCAAGAGCTGTTTTTGAAGTAAAAATCATTTCTACACTTCCCACACTTTGGGGAGATCTGGCAGAATATTACCATGGCTAAATCCAGATGAGATGCTGTTGGGCAGATAAAATATATTATGCTCACTTTGTTAAAGATGGCATTGACCACATAGAAGCCCATCACCCAGGTGATAATATTCGTTGCCCTTCTTGCTTGGGATGGGCGTGATTGTATTAATGTGTGTTGGGGGACAGGCTGTAAGCAGGCAGGATCCTTATAGCCTAAGGCTTAGTTTTAAGACTAAGCCTTTCCCACCCTTTTTGATGTAGGATGGTGCACTCTCATGAGGAACCCCATTATGCCTCAGATAAGTGACTTTGTATTAGAGACTTCCTTGTTTATATGGATTGAAGGTTTTGAATCTATACTATAAAATGGGGCAGACTGGGAGCTTGCTCTCTCTCGGTTCCTGAGATTAGCATTAGAGAGAAAGCAGAAAAGGGCCACGTGGAGGAGAGGAGAAGCAGCCAAGATGGCGGAGTGCTGAAGGAGAAGCCAGTTTGTTGCAGAGTTTGTGCAGAGAGAAGGAGATGGAGAACAGAGGTAAATAAGGCTAGTGAGCTAGAAACCTTTGATTCTAGGAAACTCGGATAAGTCAGTAGCTTTGTGAGCACTGAATGAGTAGGTTTTGGAGCCCAGTGTGTGTTTTTACTTGCCCGCTGGGTGCAAGCTAGAATTAAAGATGATGGCCAACCCGTTCTTGGCTTCATTGTTTCATTACTATAAGGCCAGTGGCCAAGGCCACTGTAAAGCCAGTGCTCATGGCCACCATCACAGCCGCCTGACCCATGCAGGTTCGCATTAGATTCGAACAGTCGGTAATGAAACAACAGAGCCAAGAACTGGTGGGCCATCATCTTCAATCCTAGCTTGCATCCAGTGGGCAAGCAAAAACACACACACACTGGGCTCCAAAACCCACTCATTTAGTGCTCACAAAGCTACTGACTTATCCGAGTTTCCTAGAATCAAAGGTTTCTAGCTCACTAGTCTTATTCACCTCTGTTCCCCATCTCCTTCT
Organism: Rhynchonycteris naso; assembly: GCA_037038555.1. Classification (NCBI taxonomy): domain Eukaryota; kingdom Metazoa; phylum Chordata; class Mammalia; order Chiroptera; family Emballonuridae; genus Rhynchonycteris; species Rhynchonycteris naso. The sequence continues at coordinate 107,316,114 of CM072996.1, read as the reverse complement.
CTCTACACAAACTGGCTTCTCCCTCAGCACTTCGCCATCTTGGCTACTTCTCCTCTCCTCCACGTGGCCTTAATCTGCTCTCCTCTCTAATGCTAACCTCAGGAACCAAGAGAGAGCAAGCTCCTGGTCTGCCACACTTTATAGTGTAGAAATTCAAACCCTTAATCCAAACTACAAACAAGGAATTCTCTGATACAAATACACTTATCTGAGGCATAATGGGAGTATTCCTCATGAGAGTGCACCACCCCACATCATCCAATCAGTCAAGGGTGTGGGGAAAAGCTTACTCTTAAAACTAAACCTTAGGCTATAATGACCAGGCCTGCTCACAGCCTGTCCCCCTACACACATTAATATCAGTGGACTTGCATGTGGGCAGCACTATCTGTAACAAAGTGAGCATGATATATTTTATCTGCCCAACAATTACCATCTGTCCAAATCTAATGCAAACCTGCATGAGCCAGGTGGCTGTGATGGTGGCCGGGGCTACTGGCTTTACAGTTCCTAGTGATCATCTGTTATCCTAGCTTGCACCAGGCGGGCAAGAAATACACACAATGGGAAAACACTTCCCTTTCCATTCAGGGCTCCCAAAGCCACTGACTTATCCGAGTTTCCTAGAATCAAAGGTTTCTAACCTCACCAGCCTTGTTCACCTCTGTTCCCCATCTCCTTCTCTCTGCACAAACTCTGCACAAACTGGCTTGTCATTCAGCACTCTGCCATCTTGGCTGCTTCTCCTCTCCACGTGGCCTTTCTCTGCTCTCCTCTCTAATGCTAATCTCAGGAACCGAGAGAGAGCAAGCTCCTGGTCTGCCCCATTTTATAGTGTAGAAATCAAAACCTTTAATCCAATATACAAACAAGGAAGTCTCTAGTACAAAGTAACTTATCTGAGGCATAATGGGATTCCTCATGAGAGTGCACCACCCCACATCATCATGCAACAGTCAAGGGTATGGGGAAAAGCTTAGTTTTAAAACTAAGCTTTAGGTTCTAACGACTTTGCGGATTTACAGCCTGTCCCCCACACCCAATGCGAACTATAAGCGAGCAAACATATATATCACATTTACAAATTTATTTGACCAACACTCCTCTTTCTGCAAGGCTGTACTCCCAGCCCAGAACAGCAGAACTATGGAGAAGATACCAGAAGATTAAGTGTACTTTGCTAACAGTTTTGACCTTGTTGGCCTGAATCAGGTGACATCCAGATTATTGGAAGAAGATTAGATCTTTTGTGAAGTCACGATTTGTCCATTTGGATCAGGAGCTACTTTGGCACCAATATATCCAAAGGCTTAGGCGCTAGGTGTCCTCGGATTCTGTGATGCTGAGGGTACCAGGTGTGCACTGGAAGAGCTGAAGAGCACTTTTGTTTCAGATTTACAAACACTCAGCTATGCCCTTGTTTAGCGGTGGGACTGTGAATGTTTACTCTGTAAGTGAACATCGATTTAAGGATATGGGACAGATAAGAAAGAGATCTGATTTCTTCCTTTAAGAGGTTTGTAATCTTGCTGATGTTTTTTATCATTACATTTCTGAAAAACATGATAAGATCCTTTGATCTTTCACTTTGATCACTGTCGGCCGACATTCAGGAGACTTTCTGATGCCCTGCATCTGCCTCAGTCCTCAGAGGAGGTGGGATTGGAGCTCTGTAAAAGAGGCAGGCAGAGCATGGGCCAGACAGTCCTCCTTTAGCTTTTGATGTTTTTTTAAAGCAAAATCTAGATGGTTTATACATGTAAAATTAATTTTTCTCAACATTATCTATTTATTCAAATTTTGTAAAACAATGTTAAGATCACATTATAAAACCAAGGATAGTCATCTGTGTTGGCCAAATAGTGAGTCTTATTTGTGACCTCCAGAGAGTTTAAGAGAAATAATGTTCTAGTAAACACAATACACAAAAGAAACAAAGACAGAGTTTTTATCTTCCAATCATAACTTTCTTTTTTGTTTGTTTGTATTTTTGTAAGAGAGACAGAGGCTGGGGAGGGGGCACAGACAGCAGACAGACAGGAAGTGAGAGAGACAAGAAGCATCAACTGGTAGTAGCAGCACCTTAGTTGTTCATTGACAGCTTTTTCATATGTGCCTTGACTGGGGGCTCCAGCTGAGCCAGTGACCCCTTGCTCAAGCCAGCAATGTTGGGCTACAAGATAGAGACCTTTGGGCTCAAGCCAGTGACCATGGGGTCATGTCTATGATCCCACGTTCAAACTGGCGACCTCAGGGTTTCAATCCTGGGTCCTCAGCATCCCAGGTCAGTGCTACCACCTGGTCAGGCTCCAATCACCATATTCTAAAGAAGATAAAAAGGTAATCAGTTTTTGTTTGTTTGTTTTTGTTTTCCTTTTCATTAAAGCCAGTTTTAGCTATGTTTTGTTTATCTGTCTTGGGGTTTGAATATCTGTGAAAATCATGACCTAGCTTCTGAAACCGAATGTATAACAGCCATGCTTCTCTAGACAGCTCCACTGAAGGCATCGAGGCCTTGACTTGGTGCATTTGTGCACAGACTCGTTTCTGAGGGTGGGACAGCAGGCATCGCAAAATGGAATGAAGGTGAAGCAGAGATGCTTAGGTTTGAAAAGGTGATTAATTTACAGTCACATCTGGTTTTAAGTCATGCGTCTTCATATGATTAAAAGTTCTGACTAAAGTTATACAAAGCTCATTTTCTCCAGATTAAAAAAAAATGGTGGAGGGGAAGAAATTGAAAAATTGGTATAGAAAAACATATCAGGAAACCTTAGAGATGTGCCTGAAAGAGATGGTAGAGCCTGCTGTTACAGACATATCTGGTACTCCCAACCTGTCCCTTCCAGGATTTAAAAAAATCTTGGCAATGGCCAAAAGTTAGAGCAGCCATTAAATGTCAAATCTACTGAAGAGATTCTCCTGGGTATGAGATTAAAAGCAATTGTAAAGTCAGTAGCCACGGCCACCATCACAGCTGCCTGGCCAGTGCAGGTTTGCATTAGATTCGGACAGTTGGTAATGAAACAACAGAGCCAAGAACTGGTGGGCCATTAGCTTTAATCCTAGCTTGCACCCGGCAGGCAAATAAAAACACACACTAGGCTCCAAAACCCACTCATTCAATGCTCACAAAGCTACTGACTTATCCGAGTTTCCTAGAATCAAAGGTTTCTAGCTCACCAGACTTATTCACCTCTGTTTCCCATCTCCTTCTTTCTATACAAACTCTGCACAAACTGGCTTCTCCTCCAGTGCTCTACCATCTTGGCTGCTTCTCCTGGCCTCCTCCACGTGGCCTTACTCTGCTCTTATACAGCATGATATCCTCCTAGAACGTAATCACTCTTCTCCTGGAACAACGTGATCTCTCTTCCTTTTTAAATCTTTTGGCGCAAAAAGCCTTCCCCCAACACATATTAACATAATCACGCCCATCCTGAGCAATCACCTGGGTGACGGGCTTCCACATGGACAGCGCCATCTTTAACAAAGTGAGCATAATATATTTTATGTGCCCAACAGCAATGATAAAATTTATTTTCACTTGGATATTTTCAGAAAGACATTCTCCTTTGTGGACTTTCTCATTCTCTAGCATTACTGATGCTCAGCATCTGTGATTTATTAATATTCATATACATATATTAATATTCATATTATTATTACTAAAAATTATAGTGTCTAACACTTGTTTAGCCCATTCACCAGGACCTGTGTTACACATATAATATGCACCTTCTTATTTAATCTTTACAACTAGCCCCAAAATGCCTTTATTATTTTCATTTTCCTGGAAACCTATGACCTGCAAAGATTATATATAGCCCAGGAATATTATGACCTAGAAAGCTAGAGAGAGTCCTTGAAATATAAATATCCCAAAATGGTATCTCTAAACAAAAGAGGATAGTCACAGTCCTTTTAAAAAAGATTGATTCTCAAAATGATCTTGCCTTACATTTTAATATACCTTGTTTTAAATGCATGACACCTGCTGCAGGTTAAATTTTTGTCATAATGTACTATTGAGCCAGTTCTACTTAGAGAAAGATTTGTCATCATGTAGTGGTTTTTAGTTGACACAACCTCTAATTGCTTGACCTTCTTCTTTTAAAAAATATCTAGGGAAACACACAAGAAAGTTTCACAGTAAAAGTACTTCCTCTTACTTAGTAGAAAAGACATCAGAATTGGCCCGTCATCTAACATATATTAAGTTGGCTGTATGTTGATCCTTTTTCCTTTTGCATATGTGGTTTATTTTTATCGAGCAGTACCAAATATCAAAATATGCATATATATTATATGAATAATATACATTATATAACATAAACATGAATTATATAATTTTATATATGCATTGATATTATAAATATATATCATGTTATATAAAAGATATGGTACCTCACCAATGTACTTATTTAACACATTCTAAAATTGTTTAAGACCTTCTAAATTGCTGACATAATTTCTTATAACCAGAGATCTCAGTGAAATTTTAAAAGAAGACAATAAAAATAAGCTATCATTAGCTCTCTTTAATGTAAAATTATACCTGGTACAAGGTTTCGGGTAGAGGAATTGATATTCTAAGACTTTTGTTTGGAATTTGAATAGTTTTTCACATCAACTAGAGCAGGAGACTTTTAAAAACAAATAAACAAACAAAGAGAAAACATTATTTGGTCCACCTCAGCATTTCTGATTCCTCAGGTTGTGGCAGGGCCCTAGAATAGACATTTCTAGCAAGGTCTCAGATGATGCTGATGCGGCTCTTTGAGAACCAGTGTCCTCCCTTCCCTTTCTTCTTTTCCTTCTTTAATCTTCCCTCCCACTCTGCTCTTTCCCCACCTCATTTTTTTTCCTTCTGGTGTTTTCATTGCTTTGCCCTTCCCTCTTTTTTCCCCCTCTTCTTTTTCCCTCCCTTCCTTCCAATTTGTAGATAATATATTTAGAAGACCTTGTTTACAGTATCTATTCACATAACAAAATCTACTGAACAACTACAAAGATTCATTCATTCATTCATCCATTCATTCAACAAATATTTGTTGAAACTCTACTTTTATGCCAAGCTTTGTGCAAGAGGAACAGGACAAAAAAGACTCTGCCTTAACGGAATTCTTTCTATGCCTTGAGAAGGCAGATAGTGCATAAACATGTGAATAATTAGATTATACCAGATGATGAATTTTCTGAATGAAACTGTAGGTTGCTGAGATGAAGAACTATAAAAGGACACTCTCTTAGTGAGGTCAGAAAGGACTTGGCCCCTTAGGGGTGTATTTAAGCTGAGACATAAAGTTGCAGAGAAAGATAGCCAAACAGAGCATCTGGGGAAGAGTGGTTCAAAAAGATGAAACAGCAGTCACAAAGGTCCTGGGGCAGGAAAATGTCAGCCCCATGGGGATGTCTCCAAAACCTAAACCAGAGCCTGGCACACAGTTGGTGCTCAGTCAGTATTTGCTGAATGAATAAGTGAATTATCAGACCTAGTCCACTAAAGTGTAGGAAGCAAGCAAGAGAGAGGCGAGAGATGGGCTGACACCTGGTCATAAAGAAACTTTAAGATGATGGGTGAGGTGACTGTATTAACCAATCAGCATTACCAATCCACTCTGCCCTCCTTTCATCCCCATGACTTTACCTACACCTAGCTTCAAACCCTGATCTGAAGTAGCAGTTCTCAAAGTGTGGCTCCTAGACCCCTGATGACCAGTCATATCATTTGACATCTATGTTCTTTTTTTTTTTTTTCTTTTTACAGAGCCAGAGAGAGGAATAGATAGGGACAGACAGACAGGAATGAAGAGATTTGAGAAGCATCAATCATCACTTTTTTGTTGTGACACCTTAGTTAGTTGTTCATTGATAGCTTTCTCATATGTGCCTTGACTGTGGGGCTACAACTAACCCTTTGCTCAAGCCAGCGACCTTGGGTCCAAGCTGGTGAGCTTTGTTCAAATCAGATGAGCCCGCGCTCAAGCTGGTGACCTCGGGGTCTCGAGCCTGGATCTTCCACATCCCAGTCCGACGCTCTATCCACTGCGCCACCTCCTGGTCAGGCAACATCTCTGTTCTTAATGTTGCAAGAACTGTTCTTTCGCCCATGAGTTCGTTGTTATGGAATATGTAGATTACAATAATCATTCATTAGTTCCTATGACAGTTTGTTTAAAAGGCAGCTGCTTGTTCACTCACATCTAATCAAAAGCAGCCCCACCCTTCCCATGCAGTCTGGGAAAGGTTTCCTAGTGGCAAAGAGAGGAGGTTGTCCCCTGAAAAGTTAGAGTGATTGATCCCAAATTCCTGGAATGCAGTAACTTCTAAAGTAAATGCAGTGTCATTACACAGGATAAACACATTCGAAAGAAGTTGAGGAATTCCAAGCAAAGATGAGAACAGAGAACAAAAATGAATCGATTTACTTACACTTTGTACAGTACTTTCAAATGGACTTGTAGAAAAGATGCTATCTGGCAGCTCTGCCCAGGCCCATGTTGCCTTGATACCATTATAATTGTCTCTAATTCAAATATTAGTATAAATGCTTTTAAAAAGAAAAATGTAACAATAAAATTCTGGACTGAAACATTCCCTATTGTTTTGTATGTTACTTCCTGTGGGTTATATAAGACCCACTAACTTGAGGGGCTCTCTGTTTGAGCCTTAAGATTCTCAACAACAACAAAAAGAAGTTAAGCATTTGGAAAAGAAATGTAACCACTGGTCCTTTCCTTCATGTATAGCTATTTTTCATATCTTGATATTAAAATAGATAAAGGAAAACACGAGTGTGAATGTATGTGTCTCTCTTTCATAGATCAAAAATAAAATAATTACACTGGGAACAAAATTTTTGTTGCATTCACAAAAACACTTGTTCTTACCTGATTCGAGTATGCTGATCTCAAATCTGACATTAGTTTTTCTTCTGTAAGCTACAGGATTTTTGCAATTCAAGATTTTAGGTTTTCATCTTTTTGTAAAAATTTCAACACTTAGTTTAACATAATGAAGTAGAATGTCTTCTTGGGTATCATCTTTGTGAAAATATAATAACTTATATAATGCAGTAAATACACTAATACACTAAAAGATATTATTGCATCAGAATTTGTCTAAAATTTCAAAACAGATCATATTAAAATACATATTTTAATAATAAAATTTGTGCAAAATTTATTTAAATTCTATACAGGCAAAAATTTGCGTTTGGAGCTGTTGCATTTGTGTACTTGTTGAGGACAGTCTTGTTTGATGCTCCAGCAATAGTCTGCCATCATATTTCTGTCCCATTGCCCCTGATAACGCTTTTCCATGGTCTTAAGATCTTGATGAAAGCGTTCTCCCTGCTCATCACTAACAGCTCCAAGATTTTCGGGAAACATCAAGGTGACTGTTCAGGAAGTGAATCTTAACGCTCATGTTACATCCAATGTTGCGGAAAGCCATAGCATCTTTTGAACCAGAAGTTCATAGTTTTCTGCTTTTTTGTTGCCAGGGAAGTTCTTTGTAACTGTCACAAAAGACTGCCATGCTGCTTTCTCCTCCTTATTCATCTTCCTGGCAAATTCTTTGTCCCGTATGAGGGTTCGAATTTGAGGTCCATCAAATACACCTGCTCTAATCTTCTTGAAAGACAAGACAGGAAAAGCAGAAATAATATGGTGAAAGCATTCTCTTTCTCTATTCAAAGCCTGAACAAACTGCTTCATTAAGCCAAGTTTGTTGTGAAGTGGGGGAAAAATGATTCTGTCTCAATTAACTCTGGGTTCATTCACAATATTTTGCATCCCTACTTCCAGAGCTTCACATTTTCACCACTCCTTCTGTCTCCAGTGTTTCTCCCAAGCTCGGCTGTCCCACAAACATGGAAAGCAAGGATACTTTGTGAAACCTCTCTGTTGTCCTAGCAGGAAATTTACCATTTTAAGATCCACACAAATGATCCATTTATGCTCCTCATATTTCAGTAAGTCGAGGACAACATTGTAATCTTCTCGCAGATGAGTTGAATAACCAGTTGGAACCACTGCAGAGACATTACCGTTGTGTAGGAGAACACATTTCAGACTCCATTTAGAGCTGTCAAGAAATAGCTGCCGTTCTATTGGACTATAAGTGGTAACACCTAGCTAGCTGAGATGACTACTGATATCATGACAGCAAACAAAAGTGTTTGTCTTCGGAAAAAAAGTCCACAAAACTTTGTTCATACTTCCTGAAATGGGATACTTTAGCTGACTGGTGAAGTACATTCTTTTCTTAAAGCCTGGAGGCTAATAACTCAGCTGCTTTCTTTGATAGGCCCAAATCTCTTACTAAGTCATTCAATTTGAGTTCGCTAAACTGCTGAGGGGTTAATGACTGCTTGGCATCAGAAGAAGACCCTTCAGATTCTACAATCATTTCCTCATGCATCTTATCAAAATACACTTGATCACCACGTTCACTTTCTTCATCCTTAGAAGAAATAAAACCATTGAAAACTGGAACCAACCGGGAGTGTCTCAAAGTGTGGGATACGTCATATTGCTGATGGAATATGCGATCAAATGCCGTTTTTTCTTGCCGATGCCCTTTGTATAGATCAGACAGAAATAACAGTCACTGCTGTGGTCCTGAGGTTCATGCCAAACCATGAGAAGAATACCAAAAGGCATTCCTTTCCACTTTCCTTTTGTCCAGTCACGAAGCATTTCCTCACAATTATGACACACGTTATGAGGAACCCAATTCTTGTCTTGATCGCCAAGGGGAACTTGAAAATAGGCAATATATGCACGTGTCACAAATGATAAAATATTGCACCTTTGACATTGAAGTGTGTAACAGTCACATATATAACAGAAAGCGTCAGGACTATTCTTACATTTATGCTTACTCAAAGAAGCCATGATTCAATCTTAAAACAAGAGGGTGTTTATATCAGATAATAATTTTTTACATTAAAAAACAACTACAATTATGTAAAAGTGATGTTTGTAAAACATTAATTGTCTTGTGGTTATGTTCAATCCAAGAGTTGTTGCCCTTTAACTCCAATTTAAAAACCAATGCATGCCATCAACTGTAACAAAAAGAAATTAAAATTGTATAAAAAGTAGAGCATGCACCAAAAAACAGATTTCAGATTTGGAATCAGTGATGCAGAAATATATAGAAAGAGTTCTAAAACCTCATGCAACAGAAAAAAAAGAATTGTTCCCCAGTGTTATATATAAAGAAGTCATTCCTTCTTTTTTCAAATTCCTATTCCCAAGGCATAATTCGCAGCTCATTGTTAGTAACACAGAATTTAGAAACATCTCAACTGTGTTGTAAGGATCCTTTGCTATTGTGTGCTTGATTAGTGCTTTTCAGATATTTCCTTTTTGGTGAATTTGCCTGCAGAAAAGGAAAAATCAGAAAGGGTTGTTACACAGTATATTGGAAATAAATACAATTTTAAAATTAACTTATAGGGAACAGTTGGTTGCTGACTTATAATGTGTGTGTGTATGATATATATATATATATAATTCCTTGGGAAAACTTAGAAATATAAGATTTATTGAAGATTTTCTCAAAGAATAGAACAGTATTTAGTATATGTGGGTGAGAAGATTTTAAATCTGAGGAGCAATCTATGAGAAAAATTTATAAACCTCAATGGAAAAGACAAAGATAGGCAGAATTAAGAAAGTGCAACCCAGTGAAGGAGAAATTTTCAAAAGAGCAAAACAAATTATTTCAATGAAGTCTGTAATCAGGCAAACTGACACTTGGACAGTTTGCAAAGGTGCCTTAACAAATGTGATCTTTTTAATTCTCTGTAATAGTTCTGGGAAGGATTTAGAGTAGGTGTTATTTCAGTTGTGCCAATGTGGAAACCTCATTGTCTTCTGAATACAGCAAAGAAAGAAAAAGGAAAAAGTGATGTTGAAAAGAAAGAAAACTAGAAAAAGAAAGACCCTTGTTAAGTCTGAGGACAGTCTGTAGGCTCAAAGTTTCTGAGGAAGAAAAGAAAGGCTATTTTTGATGGCTCAGAAAGGCATGCTGGGCTGTGAAATTCATTGAACTTGGGGGGGGGCAAAATATGGAAGGTAAAAGCTCTTTTTAAAGACAAGTGATGTGAACAGCAAAATAAGAAAGATTCAGTTTTCCATAAATACAGATATATTTTAAGTTTGATTTCCTTTGAGTGTTTGCTAACTTGAAAAGGAGATTTGCAATCTGTGGTCTGGCTGCAGCAAAGCAAGCCCACAGAATCTCTGAAGGAGTAAAAACTTCATTTTTCATTAAGAGATTTAAAACAATGTTTCTTAAAAGAATTGAAGTAATTTTTACTTTCCCTCTTTTTTTTCTGCTTTTGCTTAAAGTAGATAACAATAAATATAGTAGCCAACAATATAGGTTTGTATATATATAATCTATTTGAAAAGAAGGGAATATGTCATCTTTTTCATTGATTTAGCTCTCGAGTATTCTGGTTTGAAAATTATATGTGGAATCTCATCGCTTTGGGCAGTTGTCAGGGATGACACCCCTCCCCCAAAAGAAACAATCAAAGAGTATAAAAGTTCATTGTAATATGATGCTATTATCACCTGTTAAATAATCGTACAATTAAACATTTTTGTTCTTTGGTTCTTGGGAACTGTTTTAAAATCCATTTTCAGAGACATGATCATTCAGAGATTGAGGCAGTCTGACAAAAAGTTAGTCCTGAAAACTGAGTAAATGACATTTTTTGTAATATGTGGGGAAAGCTGAGCCATCCATAGTATTTTCCACAAGTTAGAGTTTACATTTCTTTCTTATATTCCTTGGACAATTATGGATGTGGCTTTAACTCCTTGGATGGCTTTAACTATTGGCGGTGATAATGTTTGTTCTTGGTTAGCACCAGTTGCATAAGACTTCAGGAGGACACAGACCTCTACTCAAGAGAAAGGGGAAAGTGAACGACAGAAAAAAAAATAAAAGGTCAAGTTGAGAATCAACAAGGTCCTTTAGGGGTCTTTTTCTCTTGCTGGTGTCAGGAGGATGTGCATTGGGACAAATGAATGTTTTGAGGTGAGAAGGGCAAAAGCACTCTAATAAAAGCCTTCAGGAAAGAGTGTAAACGACCTAGGGAAATATGCTGTGGTCAAGTTTAATCCTGAGAAAAGAGGCCCTGGAGAAAGCAGCTGAGGAAGATAGGAAGGAAGACAGGGAGGGGGAGGCGCTGGGTGCGGAGGGAGGAAGGGGCAGGGGTCGGGGCTGGAAAGTGAGAGGGAGCAAGTTCTGATTGTGGCTATGGTAGCAGGGTGGAGGACCAAAGAGTGGGAAAAAGTGAAAGTCAAGGGGAGGAAAGAAGAAGGAGGAAGCAGAACTCTTGGGACCCAGACTGGGACCCTGGCTGGGGAAGGGCGGGCGGGCAGCGCGAGCAGCCCGGCCGCCTCGGGCCCCCTTGGCAGCCCCGGGCGTGGGCTCCGCTGGGCTCCCTCCCTCGCCGGCGCATTGTTCCTTTGCCGGGAGACAAGGAAATTGCCTTTTGATTGCGGAAGTCCGCGGACGGGGCGCGGGGCGAGGCAACGCGGGTCAGAATGGCAGCGTGGGAAGGGCGGCGCGCTGCCAGCCCCCGCTGCCTCTCGCGTCCGCAGCCCGCCAGGGGCGGCGGCAGCGACAGCAGCAGCAGCAGCAGCAACAGGAGCAGCAGCGGTGGCCGCGGCGGCCGCTGCGCGTCGCCAGCCCCGAGGGAAGCGCTGTTCTGCGCCCACGGTGCGCGCTAGGCGCGCGCAACAAGTAGCCCCCCACCCGGCCGTCGGGGCCACGCGGCGTCCTGGCCCCGAGGCGAAGTCGCGGTGGGAAGCACTGATCGCGATGCTGAGCTATGGAGCCTGGTGGGCCTTGTTGACCGCACTGAACCTGCTGCAGGTAAGTGGACCGAGGAGAGGTCGGGGCGCCGAAGCACCCCATCCCCGTCAACAGCCCCATTCCTGCTCCACCTTCTAGTCTCCTAGGTTGTGTTTTAGAGAGGAAGGTGGCTGAACTTCCTCCTTTCCCTTGGAAAAAAGATTCTCTTCTGAGCTCCCAGACTGTCAAAGGCAAAAAAGCCGTATTTTCTCTCCTGATACTCTGGGGAAAGAGCAGCTGGAGAGAAAGTTGCCATCCACCTCCCTCACGGACCTTTTCTCCGCGGGTTGGGCAGAGGGATGGGCTGAGGCTGGGGAAGAGAGCTGAGTGGAGACGGGTTGGGGAGCTTGCTGGGGAACTGTCCCTGCTCAGCCCAGACTTCGGGCTTCAGCTGTTGCTTCTGCTTCGTTTGCAGACTGGACTAGGGGAGCCAGTGAGATGTAACTTCACCGTGATCGAGTCCAGGGTCTCCAGCCGGTCTGCATCTCTCCAGTGGAGAACTTTGGGACCGCCCTGTAACTTTAGCTTCATCTATAGCAGTGACACATCAGGGTTTACGAAGTGCCAGCCCATGAGGATAGACAACACCACTTACGAATGTAACCCCAAGGATTTACAAGCGGGAACCATCTATAACTTCAGGATTGTGTCTCTGGATGGAGAAGAGAGAACTGTGATCTTGCAAACAGGTAAAGGGGCTACAGGTGCTGTTGGATGGCCAGGCCACTCCTGGCTGAGCCCTGCCTTATCAAGCTGCTGTTTCATTTGAGTTCCAGGCAGACAAAAAATAACGGTAACCATACCTGCGAAGACAAATATCCTCAGATCTGGCCAGAAGCAGCTTGGTTGACTTTCAGACTTTCTTAGTGCTGAAAACAGCAGACTACCCGCTTCAAGGGGAAATGCAGCAAGCAGAGAGACACCGTGGCTGTGGAGGGAGTTAAAGTGATGTGGTTTGAGCTTCCATCGCATTAAATTGTCAAGCCCTGGAATAATTTTTAAGTCAATGTTTTTAGAACAAATAATGGAAGTGCAATGATTAGGGATATGCCTTTCCTCAACTTAGTTTTAATTTTGGAACCAGGATATAAAATCTTCAGGAATAGAATAAAGCTATTCATAGGAGAAAATTGGGAAAGTCCCTCAAAATGAGGATATAAAAATTATTTTTATATTATGTTAGTAACTAAAACAGCATAGTGTCAAAGAACGTCCTTTGGTTACTCTGGGTTTTCTTTACACTTTTGGTAAACTCTTCCATGCATACATGTGTGTTAAGTTTGTCTTTCCTGCCTCAGTTTTCTTGTCTATAGAATATGAGTGGTAGACTTGGTCATTTAGGTCCATGTTCTTACCAAGTGCCAACAACTTAGGTAGGCGCTCTCATGCATGCTACCTCATTAATCCCCATGTCACCGCCAAATGTGTTCTAAATTCTCTAAAGATTTTGATGTTTTAAGACTTCATTAGTCTTCCTTTTAACATTATCTATTTGTTGCGATAGTGATGCCTTACTTACTTTCATCTAGAAAGTCAGTTTAACTGAAAAAGATTCCTGAAGTTAAATTTAGAAATGTGTTGTCCTTAGTATTATTTCATATGCAGCCTGAACAAAGATCACTTCTTCAGCTTTGGTTCTTGAAAGAGGTGTGAGAACTTTCCGTTCTCAGGATCAGGAAACGGAACTGGGTTCATGTAGTCAATCAAATATTAATTCTCTTCTCATTTCAAAGAACATAAAACTAAGAATGCTCAGTTACATCACTTGATGTACTTCAGATGAAACTTCTAGATAATTTCTGAGATTTGTAAGAACTTAAACTGAAAAGAGACACCACTTGTTAGACATTTAGTTGTGTTTTTATATGGAATCAAAGAGAACTAAAACCAACCACGTTATTAGAACATTTTACAGAAGTTTAAGCAGCTGGGTTTTTAGTCATAAAGTGGTTGGTTTCTTAGTATGTGGCATAGTTTTGTGAATACTCAGGTTGCTAATACTGTGAAATGTTTGACAGAACACCTGGATGTGTTCATTACATGTGATAAGGTGACTGGTAAGCCTTCAGAAGCTTATGAGAGAAAAAATAAAGATATTCATCGGCCCAAATATAGTCATGTAACGCAGAGGTTTTACTTTTGGGGGGAAAAAAGGTTAATGGAAAGGACTTGGTGTGGTGTTAGTACTTAGAATGCCCTTTGAGTTAATTATGCTTATAGATGTTTTAAGTCCAGAGACATTTGTAAAATGTAAGAAATATTTGCATTTATTAACTATGGTGAGTTAAAAAACAAACAAAAAGACTCCATCAGCATTCACAGTGTGCTGGCATTTAGGGTCTCATTGTTTTTCTTAAGGGGTTACTTTTATAGGAGCACAAATATACTTCACAGCACAGATTTTATGAGCTCCAGGATAAATGTGAAGCATGGTACTTGCAGGTAGTGTTTGTATAAGGATAATTTTTTTCACACTTTTTTATATGATGACATAATTCTTCTCAGGATTCTTTACATTTAAAAAATAATTTTATTTAAGTAAACATTTCTAAGATTTAAGATTTTAAGAAATGTTTCAGGGAGGATTTTTTTGGTTGCTTGTTCATTTACTTTTTTGTCATTCATGCTTTTTATATTTTAAGGAATTGTGTTACTTTTTCATTTGTTTTAGAAAAAGGACCAGTATTCATCTTTATTAATTGCTTAGCTACAGAGATGAGATCCACAAATTATATTTTAGTCTATTAAAACAGTACCAACTAGTAGTATAATATTAACCCTGAGATAGAACTTTAAACAGAGAAATCATTCCAGATGTCTTGTGATTTTGTTCTGTCAATTTGCCTGTCTTTTGTCTAGAATAAAATAGAGCAAGAAAAAAAAAATAAAGCAAGACTCGATTTGGCCAAAGATGCAAAAGCTGTTCAGATTATCTCTGTGTCAATCCAAGTGTGATTTGTCGATTGTTTTTCCTGATAAAATTTCTATAATAGCTAGTTATTTTGGCATCATGTAGATGTGACCTTAAAAATCAAAATTTTAACTAAATGGGAACTATTTCAGCAGCATCAGTTTTCACTCTAGCTTTTAAATCAGAATCGAAAAGCATATGTGTATTAAAATTCAGTTCAGCCAACATTTATTGAGCATGGCTACTGCAATGAATTATGTCAGACAGTAATTGGTGAACTTATAAAGATAATGAGCAGCCCTAGCCGGTAGGCTCAGCAGTAGAGTGTCAGCCCGGTGTGTGGAAGTCCCGTGTTCAATTCCCAGTCAGAGCACACAGGAGAAGCACCCATCTACTTCTCCACCCTTCCCCCTATCCTTCCTCGCTATCTCTCTTTTCCCCTCCCACAGCCAAAGCTCTCTTGGTGCAAAGTTAGCCCAGGTGCTGATGATGGCTCCATGGCCACCGCCTCAGGCGCTAAAATGGTTCCGGCAGCAAAGGAGCAACACCCCAGCTGGGCAGAGCATCGCCCCCTGGTGGGCATGCTGGGTGAATCCTGGTCGGGCACATGTGGGGGTCTGTCTGCCTCCCAGCTTCTAACTTTGGAAAATACCAATAAATAAATAAATAAAGATGATGAGCAACACCTGGTCCCTCTCCTTGCAGTCCTGTGCAGAGGTGAGAGAAAGTCATGATAAAGTGGTGACAAAGCTTTCCCATGTCTTTCCTGGAAGGGCCTTGTCCTGCTTCCTGTATGTCATGTTTTCATAACCAGAGAGAAGATACTGGGCAGTTCTCTTTAAGTTTCTTCAGCCACTAAATTGTCTATACAGCAACCATAATAAATTGAAAACCAAATTATATGGTTATGACTAAAAATAATCTGAAAGCTAAATTGTTTAGTTGTGATTTTATCAGAAATCAGATATGAAGATAGCAGATATTGAAGAACTCAGCACTTTTGCAACAAGGTGTCTTCAGTTTAAAGCAGAAGCTGTAAACTGGTAGCCCCTGGGGGGGGGGGGTGTCTAAATAATGTTTTATTTGGCTCATGTAGTGTTTGTGAAAAATTCAGATTGTTTCACCAGCATTAAAAAATAGAAAATTTACATAAACACCAGATGTATGGATTCTCTTAAAATACTGAAATATTTATGTTTAACCACATCATATTTCCTTACCTGATGGCATCCTAAGGACATTTGAGTTTGTTTAAATGAAACTTTCTTTTTTTATTTAGAACTTTTGGGGGGCTTTTATCTTCCCATCAATAAGAAGTATTTTTAGTAGTTAAAATGGCATCTAGCAAATAGTACATGTGCAATAAATATTGATTAAATGGGTAGATAGATGAATGAATGAATCTATGCATGAATTGATAGATAGATAGATAGATAGATAGATAGATAGATAGATAGATAGATAGACAATAAATATGAATGAAATAAATGATTATTTTAGTGGGAAAATATACATAGACTAAAAATATAATCTATTCTCCTTGGGTTATGGGTAAGTTATAGAGCCCAAGGAAGTAATCTGGTGGTAGAGAACTTCACTTATAGGAAGAATTCTTTTTTTTATATAAGATTTTACTTATTGATTTTAGAGAGATAAAGAGTGAGGAAAAGAGGCATTAACTCATAGTAGTTGCTTCTCATATGTGCCTTGACCGGGCAAGCCTGGGGTTTTGAACCAGCAACCTCAGCATTCCAGTTCAACCCTTTTTCCACTGTACCACCACAGGTCAGGCAGGAAGAATTCTTAGTGTCATATACCCTCTTGTTAGTTTCACCTACTTATTAATGAGAAAAAAAAAGCAGCACTTTTAATTTGGTTAATTCCTTTGTCTTTAATAATGAAAAAAAAGATAGAAGCTGTAACTACCAAATCACTATACCAGTTATTATTTTCACTTTAAAATGTTGCTTATTGTACTAGTTTACTAGGGATCCCAGAGCAAAATACCACAGACTGAGTGATTTACAGAAATTTATGTCTTTTGAGGGTTTTAAGTGATTCATATATAAATTCTAATTATATTTTTGTCGTATACTAAATATGTAGTAAATTTAATGTTATTACTTTCAAGTTGGAAATGAGAAGATTGATATTCAGAAGAATTAACAGATCACAAATCCACACAGCTAATATAGGATAGACCAAGAACTTGAATTCTGTTTTACTTGGATCCAACTCCAATTCTTTCCACTACCCTGCAGAAAGGACATACTTTCTAAGCTGGTATTAGTTCTTTCAAATTACTATATAATACTTTGTTAATACTTTTCAAGTTGACTTTTTAAGGAGGAAAAAATATACAGTCATCCCTCGCCATATCATGGTTGACTTTTCTCGGTCTCACTGTATCACAGATTTTTAAATTGTATATATCTAATATTGTATCATGGATTTTTTGCTTATATTGCGGGATTTTTTGTGGTATATAGGTATTTTTATATATTTATTATTTAAATTATTTTTGCAGTAAAATAAGCATTTTGTAGCCTAAAAAATCAAAAGCAATATAAAAATATAAATTAAAACATTAAAAGAATATTAAATTCAAATAAAATACATAGCGTACAGATGAGTAGACAAAGACTCGCACATATGGAAAACACATAGGAAGTGTTTATAAGAGTGTGGGAAAGGTTTATAAGAATGTGGAGAGGGTTTATAAAACCTTAAAATATATATAAATAATAAAATAAATATAAGGCTGCTACTTCACTGATTTTTGCCTATCGCAGGGGTATTGGGGGGGGGTCTGGAACCTAACCCCCACAATAGATGAGGGACCACTGTATTACAAAATAAATCTCTCTGTGTATATAGCCTACACAAGGATACAATAATGATTAAATGTGATAGGTATGAAGACATTACCAGTTATAAGCACCTGTTGATTTTCAGTTGTGTTGAACTTTTGGTGATGAGCTTCAGTATTTAGCAATCAGCCACTTGCAGTCTATTTGCAGACTTCTGAGGTCAAGCTGAGCTGTGTGTATGGAATGAATCAACCTAGTGCTCTGAACTTGACCTTCTTTTGTGTGCTTCGGAAGCCTCCCCCATTAGTCTGACTTCTGTTTTTGGGCATGGCATTCAACAGGTTAGCATAAAATAAATAAAATTTGATTTTTCCAGACAGAATGAGAGGAGAACAAAAAGAAAATGCTTTGCCTTCCATTCTCAGGCACCAATTCAATGGATTCCCCCTGGGGATAAAGAATAATTCTGACATCTTTCTGACCTTGTAGGAGAAATCAAGCCCATTCTATATGTTTTAACATATATAAAGGAAACTGACTACATGCTCCTAAACATATAATATGCAGCTAAAATTAACATGGTAGCTGTATATTATGTTCTGTTGAGTCAGCTCTGACTCCTAGCAACCCTATGAATAAGTGACATCCACACTATACGATCCTCTACAACACTGATCAGCTCCTGTAGACTCATGCTTATGGCTTCTTTTTTGGAGTCAATCAGTCTTGTTTTTGCTCTTCCTCTTTTCCTGTTGCCTATTTACACTTAAGTTTCTAGGGATTTTTGTTTTTAATTTTTTCTGTCTTTTACATGGAAAAACTCAGATAAAGAAGTAAACTAGAATAATGGACTACCATATACTCATCATCTATCTTCAACAGTTATCAATTGATAGCCAATCTTGTTTCATTTATATCCCTAACCAATTTCTACAGAAGAGAGTCTGATGGAAGAGAAGGCCAAGGGACTTCTATTTATGCTGCATTTATGGAGCACTTAGATAGTATTGAGAAAAGCTCAGTTGTTAATATCCAAGAGCTGGAGAGCTGCTGCTGAAGGATGTCATGGGGATGAGGGGTTCAAGTCTCTCTCAGTTTTTAGGGTACCCTCAGCACTGTCACTAATACTCAACAGAAGTGAGCTTTTCAGTGCTTTAGCTCAACTCCTCTCTCACTCTGCAATGCCCTTTATTCTCTCTCATTTCAGAGTCCTACTACCAGACCTTCCAGACTTCCTCAAGTTCATGAAGCCCACCTCTGAGACCTTAGCCTTGGGCTATCATTCTCTACTTGCATATTCAGAGTTAATGCCCACCTCTGTGACAGCAGCAACACTCATACCAATGGCCACTTACTGAGAGCCCAGCATGTGCAGGACTGCACTTACCATTTTACTCCCTTACCTCTTAACACTTAACAATTCTGTCAAGGGTCATTGGTCCCATTTTATAGATGGGAAAATGAGCACCAACAGAGTTAAACAGATTGCCTAACGTCACCTTTGTAACTGAGTGTTGGAATTTGAACCCAGGTTTTGTCTGACATTGAAGGCAGCCTCCCTGAGCATGCACCTTTTGTTTACCTTTTTCATGTGGATGTTAACTGCCTGAGTAGACTAAACTTTCAGAGGGGGGCCATCTGCTACTTACATACCTCCAGCTGAATACAATGACCTGGAAAATAATGTGGCATCCTACACTGTTGTTAATGATGATGAAAATAATTGTCAAAACTGCTTTCATTTCTCTTTCAAGGTTGTTGAAACTTGGAAAGTTTCTTCTTACCTAAATTTTATGTCTGGTGTATTAAGGTGACAAATGAAATGCATGTTAATCTGATGTGTTAGCATAAGAGTGTGTCATCTTAAAATAACTCAGAAAGCTGGCTAGCCTAGTCAAACAACCTCAATCACAAAGTAAAAGAGGTGAATTTCATTAACTGGAAATAATGAGTAATTGCTTTCATTTTCTTCTTCTGTGGGTCAAAAGCCACAAATATCTATTGTTGGTGCAGGTTTTTGAAACTGAGAAAGCGTATTGTTAAGCTATCTGATCTTACACAGATATACTGTGGTGCTATTATGACTTCAAGAAAAGTGTTTGACATTAACTCATGGAGTGCCAGCACTCTTGTTATAAGGTTAAATTACTTTCCAAAATGAATACTACATTTTTGAATTCTAAACACTTTTGAAATTTTTTTATCAATAGATGAGAATGTTTTAATAGCCATAAAGAATTTTTAAAGAAAATACTACTTTCATTATATATATACACATATATATGTGTGTGTGTGTGTGTGTGTGTGTGTGTGTGTGTGTGTGTATGAGTATCTTCCTCTCCGTAAGCCACCTTTGAAAAAAAGGGAAAAAAGAAGAATTTATTTTGGTTGAGGAATTTAGCTACACTTCATCTTTTTCTCTGAGGACAGAAAAATTGAGTTGACATCAAGCCAGTTTATGAAATTCTAGAGCTTCCTGACAGTGGTTGATGCCCTGAAATAACAGCAGGTGAATATGGCAAAGCTTTGCACTTGGCATTCCTGGTCTTTCTGGAACAAAGAAGCACAAAGATGTCTTAAAGTTATGACTATGATAAATTTTGATGTATTGCTTGCAGTTAAGTTATTGCCTTATGGTTTTCAATAGTTTTCCTAGTTTATCATACTTCCCTGGTTACTGCGTGTGTGAGAATGATGAGCAGACAGTACAGAAAGGCTGGGCTGCACACAAAATGCACTGACACCTCTAGCCATCAGCATAAATCACCCAAGTCAAGTAGGGTTTTCTAACTACACACGATTTATCATACAATATATATATAATTAGTATCCTCAGTGGAATTATCTATTGTGTTTCTAACTAAATATTGAAAATTTCTTTTAATACAGCAGAGGTTTCATGGGGCTTGGATTGCAAAAATGTCTGTAAACTAACTGCAACCGTCTGCACAGCCGTCATGGCTGCCTGCCAGCAAAGGACCTTATCACAGTATAAATGGGCTTTAAGTGTTTGTTTCCAGTGCGGTTCTCAAAGCCCAGGCACTTCCCAGTCTCATTGTTCCTTTGTTCTAGGGGATGTACAAAGGATTGACTGTTTGTTTTCTGGCTCAGAGAGATTAGATAAAGTCTGCAATTCTGAACTTCATCCTCGAGGCACAAAACCTTAAAATTCATTTTCTATAGCTCATATATTTTGCAAGATTATATATGTTTAGATTATACTGAACATAACATCATTTTCTTTGGCCTTTCTCTGGCTCGGTTATACAGTACTGATCCCATCTGAACTATCACTGGAAAGCAGCTGTCCCTCTCAACCTTGTCCTTAAAATGCCTCTTCAGCAAAAATGCATCATCTTGCTTGGCTGTGACAGGGTTGTTCTTGAGTTTCGTTGGCTATTAGAATCTTATGCTAGTGGAGTGCCTTATCCTTGCCAGGCAACAGGAAAACTTTATGTGAGGGAAAATTATGTTCTCTCCTTTTATTATAACATCTTTAATTATAGACAGTTATGAGAGAGAAAAAATTTAAATAATATTGTCCAGCATAAAAAAAAAAAAAACTACTGTTTTTCCTCCAGGGCTTATAGATGAGAATTACCTTGAAAATTTCTTGTTTTATCTTAAGGGTTAGAAAATTAGTTCACGGAATAAGCTAATACGATTTTTATCAAGGTTATTTTTTTTACGAAGAAAGCAATTAAAGTTCATATCACTTTAGTTTTAAAAAAATTGTATTCCACTTTTGCTTCCATTTTGTCAACGATTCAGAGGAAATATTTTTATGATCAAGTAGACAGAATAAATTTATATTACTGAGTGCCTTCTGTATGCCAGGTAAAAGTCTCCGCCATATTTTGTTACTCTTCAGAACATCTGAGAATGTAGGTACTCTTATTATACTCCTCAGACTAATGGGAAAAAGGAAGGCTGAGACAGGTGGAGTAACTTACCCAATGTCTTATGACTGACACAGGATGAAAAGAAGATTTGGTTTGAGTTCTATATAACTCCAAAGCCCAGGCTCTCTGCCACTACATCTTCCTGCTTGCATGACAAGATCTTCTGATTAAAGGAGTAATAATAACACTAGCTAACACTGAATGCTTACTGTACACCGGACACTGTTTTTAGTGCTCTAGATAAAATACTCAATTTAATCATCATAGAAATTCTACAAAAATGATATTATCATCAGCATTGCACAGACGAGAAAGCTGAGGCATAGGGAGGTTAAGGCATAGGGAGGTTAAGGCACAGGGAGGCCTGAAATACACAGCTATGGAGCCAAGGAGTTGATTCAAGTCCAGGTAATTGGGCTCTAGGGCTACATCCTTCAGGTGAACTTGTACTAGGTTGTCAACCATGCAACCTTGTCTTCCAAGCTTACCTGTGCTTTTGGCTTTTAAAATTACTGCTGCCTGAGCTTACTTGTCAGCAAACACTTATATTATTATTAATTACTGATATTATAAGATATTTTGCAGCTTACTTAATTTTTGAAGTATTATGTACTTACATAAATCACAGCTAAAAACATGAAGGCATTTGATTGATTATAGGCTGAATTTAGCTTGTATAAGGTGCTTCTTGGGGACCCTTTTATAGGCTTATCAGCTATCTGGTTATAAGTGCCTCTTGAACATAGAATAAGATTACCTTGTTTCTATATGTATTAATGTTAGTCACAAACAAATACTTTCCTAAAACATATACAGTTGTAAGAACACTCTAGAATTCCTGTAGTCATTTTGTGAGAAAAATATAATTCATCAAGAGGTAGATAAGAACTGAAATCTCTATAGCCAGGCCACTAAAATATCTGACTTGACTACTGAAATTTGGTTTCCACTATCTTAATCTCACCCATGTAGGGTTTCTGAAAATTACTCATTTGTAAATGTCTTTCAATGTTTCTACTCCCAGCATTCAGGGCAGGAGAGTCTCATTTCTCAGATGGTCTTACTGCATCTGGGAATGGTTTCTCGCTAAATGCTATTGACTCGTTTTCTAACCTGGACACACGCTGTTCATGCAATTTCAAGTTCCACAGTAAAGATTCAATGCAAGGGAAATGGGACTTCTCAAACTGACCCATGACTTTGAGAGTTGAAACTAAGTGAACAGCTGGGTGCAGGACTAACCCGTTCCCAAAATTTAGTGACACAGGAAAATCCAGTTGCTGGGAGAATTCATTTTGATGAGCAAACTTAGCCTATGCCCATAATCTTTGGTGGTTTTCTGATACCAAAGAACACCCCAAAGTTATCTATACTCAGCCACAAAAAATCCACATCCTAAAAAAGAAAAAGTTCAGTACAAATTTCAAAATTATTTCTTAATATCTATATTTTCTGTTGAGAGTTTTTCAGCATTTACCCGGGCATAGCCTGGATGTTTGTCAATGTTTGAAAATTGTTAAACTGACAAGCCAAAGAAAATATCACCTTACTTGGAATTCCAAGCTCAGAGTTGTCTGAACAAAAAGCTTTTATTAGAAAAAAGAAGTTTATATGACTAGTAGCTGAGTGGGTTTCTTAAATAGAATGGCATAAGCTTGGAAATGGAGTAAAATGCCAGTTTGTTTCATGAGCAGCAGATGTTTAAATTTTTTAAGGAAAATGAATCTGAATTTTTGAAAGGTGAGCATGTTTTGCAAAAGTCTTTAAGCCCCGTTCCCTTTCTTTGTTTTTGCCTTTCAGACCCCTTACCTCCTGCTAGGTTTGAGGTCAGTAAAGAGAAGACTACTTCAACTAGCTTGCATGTGCGGTGGACTCCTTCCTCTGGGAGAGTCACCGGCTATGAGGTGCAGTTATTTGATGATCACCAAAAGATACAGGAGACCCAGATTCAAGGAAGTACTTCGTGGAATGAATATGCATTTGTTAACCTTACTGCTGGTAATAAATATAATGTTGCCATCACAGCTGTTTCTGGAAATAAACGTTCCTCTACAATTCATACCAATGGATCAACAGGTAAGACCTGTTTACAGATAGTTGGGTATTTAGTAGTCTATATACTCTTTTTGAAAATTATATTAAATTCAAGAAATAGAAGTAAAAAATGCTCTCAGGCCAAAAATACACACATGCATATATACATAAATGTTGCGCTATACAGAGGAAAGACTAGACTGACAATGAGAAGGTGTGGCTGGGCTGCTAGCTTGCTGGGTTACTTTCAACAAGTCATGGAACTTCTCTGGGACTAGCATTTTCTCTAAAATAAGTAAATGTTTGCTAATGGCCCTTCTAATTCAAATATTAGGCCAACAGCCTTTTCTGAGTTTGTGCCATAAAACTCATTTCTTAAATGTTTTCTTCCTTTTTATATTCTTCCCATAACATCAAGTGATGGTGTTTTCTAAAGATTTCCATGTTTGGAACAAGTCTTTGCTTGCACCCACACATCCTAATATCAGTGACATATCACCACCTTCTTCCATAGAGGAACGTCTTTCTTATTCACTCTCCCCTTCTCTCCTGCTTTATTGCTCTCTTTCTATATTTTCTCTCCTACAGTTCTTTCCTTTTTCTTTTCCCTTTACTGCTACACCACGTCATACTTCATGGCAAAAATGACTAAATCTCTATTAAGTGGGGGAGACAGACAAGTAAACGATGATGCAGTTTTAGACTGTAGATTTTCAAAGAGTGTGAATCCAGGTTCCAGTGTCACACAAGTTTGATGGACAGAGAAGCATAAAAATGAATGTTCAGCCTGACCAGGTGGTGGCGCAGTGGATAGAGCGTCGGACTGGGATGCGGAAGACCCAGGTTCAAGACCCCGAGGTCGCCAGCTTGAGCACAGGTCCATCTGGCTTGAGCAAAAACTCGCCAGCTTGGACCCAAGGTCGCTGGCTCCAGCAAGGGGACCGAGCACTGTCTGCTAAAGGCCCATGGTCAAGGCACATATGAGAAAGCAATCAATGAACAACTAAGGTGTCGCAACAGCAATGAAAAACTAATGATTGATGTTTCTCATATCTCTGCATTCCTGTCTGTCTGTCCCTATCTATCCCTCTCTCTGACTCTCTCTCTCTCTGTCCCTGTAAAAAAAAAAAAAAAAAAGAATGTTCAGTTTAGAATTAAATGTGTTTATGTTTTCTACAAAGAATTTATGAATGACACTTTAAAAATGTATTTTATCCCATTTAGTGCCATCCCCGGTGAAAGAGATTGGTATTTCATCAAAAGCTAATTCTCTCCTGATTTCCTGGTCCCATGGCTCTGGGAATGTGGACAGATACCAGCTGATGCTAATGGATAAAGGGATCTTAGTTCAAAGCATTGTTGTGGACAAATATGCTACTTCCTACACTTTTCCCAGACTGACACCTGGCCACCTCTATAACCTCACCATTGTAACCGAGGCTGCAGGGCTGCAAACTCGCAGTTGGAAGCCGGCCAGGACAAGTAAGTGCCCTAGCAAGATGAACAAGTATCAAGTGTAAATCAAGGAAATGATTAATAAACAAGGCTTATTAATTATTTGAATAATGGTAATATAGAGAAAATTGAGACTCATATGTTATAGGAGGCCTTTAATATGTATCCACTTTTCTACTTAGAAAAGGAGGGGTTCCCTTTTATTTTAAAGTTTAGACTAGCCCTTGGCAACATTCTAAAGTAGCAAAGTTAATTGCTGATACAGTCTCAGGTTCAGTATGACAACTTCCTTCTCTTATACAGGACTCCATTGCCCTTCTGACTTTGAACCAGCAGATTTTTTCAGTGTTATGTTCTACCTTTGTGAAAAAGCTGTTTCCCTAAACCTCTATCCAACAAAATATGTTCTGAGAAACAGAATAATAGGACCTGTTCTCACAGCCTAATAGAACCTGATAAATTAATCTTTGCTGTATTTTTTTAAATTTTTAATTAATTTATTTTTTTACAGGGACAGAGAGAGAGTCAAAGAGAGGGATAGATAGGAACAGACAGACAGGAACGGAGAGAGATGAGAAGCATCAATCATTAGTTTTTTGTTGCTGTCACAACACCTTAGTTGTTCATTGATTGCTTTCTCACATGTGCCTTGACCGCGGGCCTTCAGCAGACCGAGTCACCCTTTGCTGGAGCCAGCAACCTTGGGTCCAAGCTGGCGAGCTTTTGCTCAAGCCAGATGGGCCCGTGCTCAAGCTGGCGATCTCGGGGTCTCGAACCTGGGTCTTCCGCATTCCAGTCCAATGCTCTATCCACAGCGCCACCGCCTGGTCAGGCAATCTTTGCTGTTTTAATGAAAAAGTCATATGCACGCTAATTCCTTCATTCAGTATAGTCAACTATATACTAGGCATTGAGGATATAACAATACCCAAGAGAGAGAATCTTTGCCTTCATGGAACTTACATTGTAGTAGATTCTAATGCTTCTGGTGGGCTAATGTGTTAATAAATCCCCTCTCTAAGAAAGTTATCTAATTTTAATAGAAACTCTAAAATATGTGGTACCTTAAAATTTACTCTAGTGGTGAGAGTTTCTGAAACTTTAGGAGGCTGGTATAATGATACTTGGGGATACCTACACATCATATACCTTTCATAACACATCTCAAAGCTATATAGACAATTCTCAACAAAAATGTACCATATATCTTAGGAATTGTTTATGTATTTCAAGAGCAAATGACACTTTAGTCAATGCAAAATCAGTACACTGTGACCATTTTTTAAAGTGTTGTTAATTTATGTTATGCCATTAGTGAGGACCAAAATGATAGTATGAGCAAGAGCCAGAAAGAGTATTCACCAAGATGTCTCTCCTTTGTGATCATTTTCCATTGATGAAATAATGACACAACTTTTTTCTGTTTTTTTTTTATGAGAAGAAACAAGATAAAATTTTAATTTCAGGATCAGTAAGTCATTGGCACAACTCTTAAGCTTTAATTTTATCATGCTTTAAGTGAAAAATAAAGTATTTTCAATACACAAAATTTTGTAATAGCTAATCCATTGACCGATCTATCATGTACTTGCTATTATTAAATATGTAAAGAGGGAAAAGAATTAGGCAGGTGACAGACTTCTTTGAGCATTCCACTTAAAGATTCTGACCCAGACCCTACTTGCCAATAGGACCCCAATCTCAGTGACATAGGCAGAGCTGCCCAGCCAGCTGACTCATTCCGAGCCAGAATTCTGGCTCCTACTCCCATGTCTGTTCTTTCCACTAGCAAGATAGCTTTTCTTTGATTTTGCAGAATTATTTTTGCCACATGAGGATGTCATTTTCTTCTTTGCAGGGAGTGTGGTTTGTCAGGATTAAAATTCACATCAACATTTGGCCACAAGACTGGTAAAATATCCTGAGTTAAAAGTTTGTTTTTCTCTCTTTCTAATTAGCCCCCATGGAAGTCTCAAATTTGATGGTGACAAATGATGGCACATTAACCTCTCTAAAAGTCAAGTGGCAAAGACCTTCCGGAAATGTGGATTTCTACAACATTACCCTGTCTCACCGAGGGACTGTTAAAGAATCTAGAATATTAGCACCCCAGGTTACAGAAACCCAATTTAAAGACTTAACCCCTGGACGACTTTATCAAATTACCATCAGCTGTATCTCTGGTGAATTGTTTGCTCAGAAGGTGGCAATGGGCAGAACAGGTAAGTCTGAGCTCCAGAATTATTTTTTGGTTGCCCAAATCAGTCTCTGATCCATCTTAGAATAGGACAAAATAAGTTAGAAGAGAAACTTCTCTACCAGCCTGGGAAGTATGGTCAATGTGACGGAGGGTGTATGTGGGCTAAAGCCCCGTAAACA
Organism: Rhynchonycteris naso; assembly: GCA_037038555.1. Lineage (NCBI taxonomy): Eukaryota > Metazoa > Chordata > Mammalia > Chiroptera > Emballonuridae > Rhynchonycteris > Rhynchonycteris naso. The sequence continues at coordinate 107,288,737 of CM072996.1, read as the reverse complement.
GAGCAAAGCAGAGCATTAATTCCATTCATCTGGGTTATTTGAGCAAATGTGCTTGGATTGATTCCTGCACAATCTATGTAACTGGCTCTGACCTGGGCAGACACACATCACACCCCTTCAGTAGCATAAATGCATTAGCGTTGATACTAATGAATGAAAACATTTCTGAGCAACTCCCATAGTAGGGCTGATTAGCACTTAATCATGTGTTTTTACTAAATTATTATATCAATTTAAATCACCAAACATTTATCCAGTGACTTATATGTGTAAATTATCGTATTGTGAGTTGTTAAAATGGCAGGGTTCAGCAAACTACACACTTTGGCCAAATACAGCCTGTAACATAGTTTGATATAGTCCCACACTGAGAATGGTTATTACACTTCTTTTGTGAGTTTAACAAAACAAAAAAATAATATGAAGAAAACCTCATAATGGGCCACAAAGCCTAAAATATTTACTTGCTGATCCTTGCTTTTAAGGAAATTACATTTTAATCATATAACTGTAGAACAGTGGTTCTTAACCTTTTGTTGAGGTACCAAACCCACCAGTTTCATATGCGCATTCACCGAATCCTTCTTTAGTGATAAATAAAATATGATTTTTCCCCCAAATTCAAGACATAGGTATATGCTTTTTTACTGGTGCACAAAATGAGCCATGCATGAACATCACCTTGCTCAAAGAACAAAACCAACAAAATGCATGAACTCATAACAAATTATGGTATTACTTTATTCTGGCCTCCACAGCAGAGGCTTCTCCAAACCCCTGAGACCGACTCACCGAACCCCTAGCAGGTTAAGAACCACTGCTGTAGAACATACATATAAAAGCGTAAAAAATACAGCAGCACATTTTAATAATGGTAAATGTCAACATTCCCATGTATCAGGCACTAAGTACTTTACACCATCATTTCATTTAGTTCTCACAATAAAACCACAAGAACATTCCTATTTTTATCACCGTTCTATAGCTAAATAACTTGTAAATGGTCATCCAGCTAGTACGTAGTGTGGCTAGAGTTTAAATCAGACTGTCTGATTTCAGAGTCCATTCTCTGCTGTTAGAGATCCCAAGTAACAGCCAGATGGTCAGAGAGACAAGAGAAGAAACCCTTCTTTCAAAAGGACCAGTAAAAACTTCTGGAGAGAAAAAGGGAAGGGGATCTGAGGTGGAAGGAATGACACGTGCAAAGGCAGAAGCACCCAGTAGACCTACAGGTCTGCAGAGCAAGCACCTGAAGCCAGCATACAAGAGAGTTGGGGAAGGCAGGAATGTGGCTGCAGGAGTGGTCAGAATTAAGACTGAAAGGATATGGGTGTTTATTGTGGAGAAATGCAAATGCCACACCAAGGACTTGATGATTTGTTCTATAGTTAATGGAGGGACCGTGAATGTTTTTGAGCAAAGGAATAAGATCAGAGTTATATTGTAAGATTAGTCTTTTCAACTGGAAAAGAAAGAGGAATATTATATAACTACAAGAGTCTCTTCCAAAAATACCACATCCATCAATGTCACCATCATTAGATGCAACATCAACGCCTCTAGAGTTGGTGTACAATCAGTAAAACACAGCATTCATATCGCTAGTTTATTAACAGTGTTACAGAAGATCACATTGCTTATAGGTTGCTAAGGTGATTTGGGCATTCATTGCTTGAATGTTAAATGTCACCAAAATGAGGAAACAACAATTATTTGCGATCCGTGAATATCAGGTAGGGATAGAAATGTTTTGAATTGCAGATATTAGGTCTGTTATCTACTGTTGCCCATGAAGAGTGAATGAGTATCCTTATTTTGGCTTTTAGTATCTCCTTTTTGACGTCATTTTACCATCTAGTTCCAGGGAAAGTTGGGAACCTGGAAGCAAACAGCAATGGTTCGCTGAGGTCTCTAGTAGTGAGCTGGTCGCCCCCTGCTGGAGACTGGGAGCAATATCGTATCCTGCTCTACAATGATTCTTCGGTGCTACTCAACATCACCTTGGGAAAGGAGGAAACACACCATGTCATACATGACATGAGACTCATACCAGGAAGACAGTACGAGGTAGAAATCATTGTTGAGAGTGGACATCTGAAGAACTCCAAGCGTTGCCAAGGCAGGACAGGTAAGTAAATATCAAGGTGTTAATGACTGATAGAATCTTGATCTGGTCCCTTTACCAAGTAACCCAGGTAACTGTCAGTGTACCCTGGTACTTTCTGAATTTGAGATATTATATACTTGCAGACTTAAATAGGGTTGGGAATGTTTAATTTTGTCAAATAAGAACATTAGAAATCACTTCCACTAGTAACTCCATTATTTTATATAGTCATGAGCCACACAATGACATTTTAGTCAATGACAGACAGTATATACAACAGTGGTTTCATAAGACTATAATGGAGCTAAAAAAATTCCTATGACCAAGTGATGTCATAGACATTGGAACATTGTAGCTCAATGCACTGCTCGTGCGTTTCTGGTCATGCTAATGTTAACAAACACAGGCTCTGCCAGGCGTGTGAAAGTATACAATTATGTACAGTACATACTATTTGATAATGATACTAAAAGACTATATTACTGATTTATATATTTACAATATTATACTTACATTGTTATTTTAGAGTGTACTCTTTCTATTTATAAAATAAATGTTTGCTGTAATACAGTATGTCGTGTTATGCCAGAAGGAGCCTCCTTCATCTCATGTTTACTGTCTTCTGATTACATCATTTATTTTGTGTTGAACTTAATTTTGTGTTGTTTTGTTCATCATGATTCCTAAGTGTACAGAATCCACTGCTAATGTTGCCAGTGAGAGGCCAAATTGAGAGACTGACCTGGAAATAAAACTAAAAGTGAGTGAGGACTACAAAGCTGGAAAACCAGTGATGATGATGGCTCACCGGTTAGGCATGTACCCCACCATAGTTACTTCATGAAGAACAGAACAAAGTGATGGATACTGTCAAAGGATCTGCTTCATTGAAGGAAACAAGACTAACAAAAACTTAAGAAGGGCCTGTGTTGGACATGAAGAAACTCCTAATGACCTGGATTGAAGACCAGACACAGAAGAGTCCTTCTCAGCACCATGATGATCACAACCAAAGCAAAATGTTTCTTTGTGATGTTGGAAGAAAAGGCTGGACCTGACTATGATGTTGAATTTAGTGCTGGCTCTGGATGGTGTAAACAATTCAAGAATTGTGTATTCGTTACATAAAGCGACTGTGAGTGGTGAGTCTGCCAGTGCTGATGTGAAGGTACCTAGAGAATCGCTAGAAACTCTACATAAGCTGACTGTGGAGAAAAATCACTTGCCAGCCCAAATATTCAATATGGATGAAACCTCCCTATTCCAGAAACAGATGCCTGAAAAGGCTTTCCTCCATAAGAAGGCCAAGTCAATTCTAGGATTCAAGGCTTTTAAGGACACGATAACAATCTTCCTTGGGAACAATGTCACAGGCTACAAATTGAAGCCCTTTGTGATCTGGCACAGTGAGAACCACAGGACCTACCAGCAAACTGATAAGCACACACTGCCAGAGTCCTGCAGAAGCAATAACAAGTCATGGCTGACCCAGCTTCTTTCCTAGAATGTCCTCCTGAATTGTTGTATGGAGAATAACTTACCTTTCAAGATTTTGCTTAATGTTGATAATGCTCCTGGACATCCTCTTTTTATTGGTGATCTTCATCCCAGTATCAGGGTCGTATTTCTCTTTCCCAACACCAACTCTGACCCAACCAATGGATCAAGGAGTTGAAGGAGCTTTAAAGGTCCTAAGGAGGACCTCTGCCCAGGCTATTGCTATAGCCGAGGAGACACTGATGCAATTCTGGAAGGATCACAACATCTATGACTTAATCAAGAACCTTACTTGGGCTTGGGGTGATATCACCAAGATGTATATGAATGGCATCTGGAAGAAGACACTCGGGGTTTGTCAGTGCCTTCAAAGGTATTGCCAAGGATGAAGGGTTGCAAAAATCAACAAGGCTGTGGTTGAGATGGCAACCGACTTTAACCTGGCTGTGGATGAGGATGTCATTGAGCTCCTCCTAGAGGTGGTTCCTGAGGAACTGACTAATGAGGAGTCATTGGAACTGGAACAGGAACACATAGACAAAGAAGAGGCAAGGAAAAAGGAAACTTCAGGAGAAGAAAATGAACCCTCAAGAAAATTCACAGTGAAGGGTTTAGAAGAAGCTTTTACAGACCTCACACAAACTCCCTAAAGAGTTTGAAATATGGACCCTGACATTGCAAGGTGTTCATTAATAGAGAGGAATGTTTATGCTACATTATCTGCTTACAAGCAAATTTGTGATGAAATAAAAAAACAAATTAAGCAAACCACCATGTACATATTTCTGAAAAGAGGAATAGGAATATTTCTTCAAGTAGAGGCTCAGGCAGGTCCTTCAAGGTGGTATTCTAGAAGAAAGCATTGTTGTCATTGGAGATGACAGAATAATTTTTTGATGCAAAATTCACAATATAATTTTACACACTTGATGTTTTTATAATTTTGTTTTCCTCTCTTTTTATGGGGTCAACACTTTATTCTTAACAATGTCTCCTAACAGTTCTAATAATGAAAGCTTCTAAAGAAATGGAAGAATTTTAATTCTTTGGATAATGGAAGTCTTTAATCAGATACTATTATTAGTTATTAGTTTAATCAGATACTATGATTAGTGACCAGCTATACTATTGTTACCCCCCTATCATTTATACATCAGTGTTCCTGCCATACAAATGAAGTAAAAGTTTTATTTTGTCTTTCCAAGCTATGGGGGCAACAAATACTCCTAAACCCCCTCAAAGTACTCAAACACAGATCTTTCTCTGTAGTTTTGTGGATGACAAGATTAAATTAAATAGTTTATATCATAGAATTTATTTGAAGAGATAAGCACTCATAAAGTATTATGTGGTCAAAACTAGAAGATCCAGTAAAGTATTTTCCAGTAGTAGTATTTTGAATCCTTATTTCTGGTTATGTTATATAAACAAAGATTTTGTGATTAGATTTTTAAAATTAATGTTCATAAGCATTCAGAAAGGAAATGCTGAACTGGAACGTGGCTGTGGATGGAAGGGAACAGCTTGCTAAAGAATGCTCAAGTGTTTCTGAATCCATCAGTGACCCACATCTCCATTGCTTCTTCCTCAGTCCCCCTTGCTGTCCTCCAACTTCGTGTCAAACATGCCAATGAAACCTCACTGGGCGTCATGTGGCAGACCCCTCTCTCAGAATGGGAGAAATACATCATTTCACTGGCAGACAGAGACCTCTTGCTCATCCATAAATCACTCCCCAAAGATGCCAAAGAATTTACTTTTACCGACCTGGTGCCTGGACGAAAATACGTAGCTACTGTCTCCAGTATTAGTGGAGATTTAAAAAACTCATCTTCAACGAAAGGAAGAACAGGTAATATTCTTTATAAACTTTAGGCTTTAAAACTCTCCTGTCTGATGAATTGTTTAACACTCAACTTATAAATGTTCACCAAGTGCCTATTATGTATCGGGTATTGATTTATGGATCCTTTCTGTTGTTTGTTTTCTATTTTTACTAATTTCAACTCTTATCTTTAATAGTTCCATGTTTTGTTTCATTTTACTTTGAGTTGATTTTGATAAAATTAAAACAAGAGGACTTTTCCAAGGAGTTTGGCTGCAAAGCAGAGCAGAGAAATAGGGCAGCATTTGAGAGAGAAAGTATGTTTGGAAGGAGGATTTTTTTTTTAATGATAGAATAACTAACAACACATTTTATGCTGATGGGAATGTTTTAGAAGAGACAGGAATGGTGATGCTATATAGAGGAAGGGAAGAATTATTGCCATTATTCTATGAGTAGGCAAGAGGTGTTGGGATCCAGACCACAAGAGAAAGAATTGGCTTTGAAAAGGAGCACGAGTAGTTTAAATTTAGAGTCAACTAGAAGGAGAGCATATGGGTGCAGATACAGCAAATAGATGGATGTAGTCGTGGGCAGTTATCTTTTGATAACTTTCTCATTTTCAGAAGTAGGAAGCAAGGTCATCATCAAAGATTTCTCTTTCCAATTTACAGAGGGTTCTTGGGTTATGACATAGTTCCATTCCTATGACAGTGACATAACCTGAATTTTGGTGTAAGTTGAAATACACCCTAACCTATGTCACTTACCTATCCTAACACAGTTGTAAAATCATAATCTAGAACATTAAAACACAACTAAGCCACAGAGAAAGGAAAAGGACAGAAATATACTGTACTGTACACTGTGCTGTAGTAACAGAAAAAATGACATAAGATGAGTGTAAAAAGAAAATTTCTTACTTTTATTCTTGTGGTTGACTTGGACACTGGAAGGGGCATTGCAAGATGGGAGAGAGTGACCTATTGGGAGGAGGAAGCTGGAGAGGCAGGAGAACCTGCAGAAGGTACTGGAGATACTGGATCAGGTGAATCAGGATTGCATAAGGAACATGCAGGAGATGCTGGAGATGATTTTACCTGTATTACAGGGGTTTCATCTCGAGAAGCAGCTGATGTAGAGGGTACAGGATCTGTGGCAGGTCTCTCTACCTTCTTAAAGAATTGTACCAGGCTAGTCCAGAAAGTTGATGATTTCTTCTCTTCCAAAATCTGTCTATGACATTGCAAGGCATCCGTAACAGCTGAAACAGTCACACCTCAGCTTTTTAAGTTTTTATGGGAATAAGTATTATGAACTTGAAACATCCTTTGTCAAGACTGTTGTAATCTGAGGACCCCTGTTTTTCTTATTATTGTTCTGTACTAATTTCTCCTTTTTTAACCCCACAAAAATATAATTATTTTTTATATAGTCAATGTATCTGTGAATTGATCACCAATTTACCAATTTCTTTTTCTCATCTTTTCTTCCTGTATTTCAATTGTATTACATTTTTTTTATCCTGGAGAATATTCTTCAAATTTACTTACTGAGATTTTTAGGGACAAACTCTCTAGACTTTTGATTTTCTGAGTATGTTTTTATATAGCTCTTAATCTTGAAAGATATTTTCCCTGGGTTACCATTTTTTGGATAGTTATTTTTTTCTCAGCACATTGAAGATAGTAGTCAAGTCTTTCTAGCATTTATTGTTGATATTGAAAAGTCAGCTGTTAGTCTATTTTTTACTTCTCTAAGTAGTCTGTTTCCTGTGATTGCTTTTAAGATCTACTCTTTGCCTTTGGTTTTCTACTGTTTCACAGTAATGATCTGAGTAGAGACTTCATTTGTTTATCCTGCTTGAGATTATTGGCATTTCTGTATTTGCAGATTAGTTAGTATCTTTCAGCAATACTAGAAATTCTTATATAGTAACTTTCTAATATTGCCTCTCGCCTCTTCTCCATTCCCTCTCTGTCCTTCTCCTGGTATTCTAGAATATTATACATATATAATATTTTCAGGTGTTTGCTCTCTGGCTATAGTTTTCCTCAGCTTTTTGTTTCAGTTCATTAATTCTTTCCTTGGTTCTATCTAAACTATTTTTAAGTCTACCTATTGAGTTTTAAATTTTAATTGGTATGTTTTTCACAACACACACACATGCACAAGAGAGAGAGACAGAGACAAAGACAGGAAAGGAGAGACTAGTTGTTTATTGATTGCTTTTTCATATGTGCCTTGACTGAGAGGCTCCACTGAGCCAGTGACACCTTGCTCAAGCCAGTAACCTTGGGCTCAACCCAGTGACCTTAGGCTTTAAGCCAGAGATCTTTGGGTCAAGCCAATGTCTATGAAGTCTTGATTATGATCCCATGCCCAAGCTAGTGAGCCGAGCTCAAGCTGAATGAGTCTGCTTTCAAGCAAGCAAACTCAGGGTTTTAAACCTGGGACCACAGCATCCCAGATCGACACTCTATCCACTGCACCAACACTAGTGAGATGGTATGTTTTTCACTTTTAAACATTCTTTTTTATTTTCTTTAGCTGTATTTTCATTCTCCTTCTTTATTACTGTCAGCATATTAACACTTTTTATTTTACATTTTATATAATTAAAATATCTGAAATCTTTAAGAGTATAATTCTGCTGCTTATTGAGTTTGTTGTCTTTTGCTCATTGTGCTTTACTTTCTTAAATGTCCATAATTTTTTCTTTACTGTAAATTCATATATCTTGGGATTTTATTTTGTGGGAATTCTTTAAACCTTTGAGTAGTAAATTTTTTTCATGCTCGCTGACCCTCAGGAGTGAGTTGTTTTTTTTTTTTTCAGAAAATGAAATTAGTTCCAGTTACTCTGGGTGCTCAGGAGGCACAAGTATATACGTATATACATGAACTTTCATACTACTCAAAGGGTTAATGTCTTGTTTGAAACTGGATTCAAAAAGAAGTTTCTTTCCATTTGATTCTTTCAGGTGCACAGAACTACTATCAACCCAGATCTATTTTAATTTAAATTGTCACCTTGAGGTTTTTTGATCACCCAGGTTTTATGAATTTGAGTCACAAATTCACTGAAGCTCTCTTGAGGTTATGAATTCTTGGTGGAAATTTTTTCTTCTCCACCCAGTGTCAAGGAGGTTGGGGTGATATGGAAAGTAAAAAGGAAATATTTATTTCACTTACACTTAGAATGTAATGTTTCAGAATTCCAATCTTATGCAAGGTTACTCTTGAGGTCTCTCAGCCTGGGCAAGTTCTACACTTTACATCTTATTTCATAGAACCTGCAGAGCTACAAAATCCAACCTTTAAATATATGTTTAAAGATGCTTTCAGAGTGAAAGTCCACTTCAGTGATTCAGTTACCTCTCTGTCACTTACTTTTGAGTCTCCGTGAATTAATTCCTCACATTCTTGACAACTCATTTATTCATTCACATTTTTGTTTTATCCAACACATATACTTGTGCTTATTGATGGCGGGGGAGGAGGTGGATTTTCATTTGTGTTGCCCAACATCTTGCCAGAAATGGAAGTCCAAGACATTGTTTTACACTTAAGATCATTTTTATTATTCCCACCACTTATAGTGTTGGGTCGTATAGTAAGTGTATGTTTAACTTTGAAAGAAACTACCAAACTGGTTTCCAATGTTGTAAAATTTTATATTTCCACCAACAATGTATGAGGTTTCTAGTGGCTCCACATTCTCAGCAGCACTTGGTATTATCAGTTTGTTTTCTTTTGTTTTTGTTTGTTTGTTTGTTTTAGTCATTCTAGTATGTGTATAGTCATATCTTGTGTGGGGTTTTTTCTTATTTGGCAGAAACAGAGAGTCAGAGAGAGGGACAGACAGACAGGAAGAAAGAGAGATGAGAAACATCAATTCTTCGTTGCGATCCTCAGTTGTTCATTGATTGCTTTCTCATATGTGCCTTGACTGGGGGGCTACAGCAGACTGAGTGACCCTTTGCTCAAGCCAGCGACCTTGGGCTCAAGCTGGGGAGCCATGCCCAAACCAGATGAGCCTGCACTCAAGCTGGCGACCTAGGGGTCTCGAACCTGGGTCCTCCACATCCCAGTCCAATGCTCTATCCACTGTGCCACCGCCTGGTCAGGCTCTTGTGTGTTTTTAACTTGCCTTTCCCTAATGACTAATGGTTTTGAGAATCTTTTCATATATTTATTTACCGTCCAGTTATCTTCTTGGTGAAGAAGATATTTTCAAATATTTGCCCATGTTTTTGTCTTATCATTGAGTTTTGGTTAGAAACGTGTTGCCGTGTTTTCTTCTAGTCTATGGTTTGGTTTGTCTTTTTAATGATTCATCTGTGTATTTTTCAGGACATACCTTTTTTACTTTTATGTCCAATTTATCAATTTCTTTCATGGATCATGATTTTAGTGCCATATCTAAAAAATTTTTGCTTAACATAGCTCACAAAGATTTTCTCCAAGAAGTTTTTATAGCTTTACGTTTTAAATTTGGTGTGTAGTTCTTTTTGAGTTAAACTTTACATGCGTGTGAGATATGAGTCAAGGTTTAATTCTTTGTGCAGAGACATCTAATAATTCCAGTCCTATTTGTTGAAAATACTATTTCCTCTACTTATTTGCCCTCGAATCTCTGTAAAAAATCAATTGGCTAGATATGTGTTGGACTATTTCTGAACTCTCAATTCTGTTCTATTCATTCGTGTCTATTCTTCTGCCAGTGTCACACTTTCTTCATTACTGTCTCTTTCTAGTAAGTCTTGATGTTAGATAATGTTAGTCTTCCAATCTTATTCTTTCTTAAATTGTTTTAGCATATTAATTCCTTTGCTTTACACACAAAATTTAGAATTAAAGTTGAATCTTCTGATCATGTATAGTAATATTTTTCCAAGTTTATTAACAAATAATTATAATTGACATACATCACTACGAGTTTAAGGCATATAGTGTGATGGATTGATTTACATATATTATGAAGTGATTTCCACAATAGGTTCAGTGAACATCCATCTTCTCGTATATATACAATTTAAAAAAAAGAAATAAAAATATGTTTTCCTTGTGAGGAGAACTCATAGGATGTACTCTCAACAAATTTTCTATAATATATATAATGTTAGCCATAGCCATTATGTTGTACATTACTCCCCTAGTACCTATTTATCTTAAAATGGAAAATTTGTCTCTTTTGATGACCTTCCTCCAAAATAATATTTTTAAATGAATATGTTTGTATTTGAATCCAAAAGCCAACAAATTCTGAGAAGACATGTGCTAAAGTTAATCCCCTTGATTATCACAATTCAATGAAGAGGAAGAGAGAAGATGTATATTGATCAAGTGGCAACAAGATTTGTATAAAAGATCTTTCAATGAATAGATTAGAAATCACAGTAGTTACTAATTAGGAAAAGGGCTCACACTCATGGGTTAAGTAGTTCAGCCTTTGAACCACAGGTTAACTATTTCTTAACATGATAATATAGGCTAAGTTACTTATATTTTACGACCTTTGCTTTTCTATTTAATAAAGGGACTAATAAAATAAACTTTATAGAGTTTTGAATGAGTATTAAATAATATGACCTCTATAAAGCATAGAGCTCATAGCTAGCACACAGCAGGCACTCAGTAGTTGTCATTATGATTATCATTATCATTATTATTACATGATAATATAATTACTATTATTTTAACATTTTCATGTATAATAATAAAGAGCTGTTGAAACTGAGCCAGTAAAGAATTAACCAGTTTTCTAAACTATAACTTAATCATCAGGGCAAAGGGATTTTCCAGTACCAGCCGTAACAACTATCAGCGCAGGTGGATGATGTAGCTTTGAGTTCTCATGGGGTAAGGATAGATTAAGTCACATTAAAAAGTAATCTTCAGCCCAACCAGGCAATGGCACAGTGGATAGAGAGTAGGACTGGGGCGCAGAGGGCCCAGGTTCAAAACCCTAAGGTCACCAGCTTGAGCGCAGGCTCATCTGGTTTGAGCAAGGCTCACCAGCTTGAGCCCAAGGTCACTGACTTGAGTAAGGGGTCACTCAATCTGCTATAGCTCCCCGGTCAAGGCATATATCAGAAAGCAGTCAGTGAACAACTAAGGTGCTGCAAGAAAGAATTGATGCTTCTCATCTCTCTTTTTGTCTGTCCCTATTTGTCCCTCTCTCTGTCTCTGTCACACACACACACACACACACACACACACACACACACACACACATAATAATAATAATAATAAGTAGTAGTAGTAGTCTTCCAAAATAGCAGCCTTTTGTTATTAAAATTTTACGTCAAAACTATTTATTAGGCATTCATCGTCTCATGCTTGGTTGGATCCAAAATGATTTTGATTTTCATATAGGCAGCTTTTTTATAATAAGTAGAGTCTCTGTATGGGAGTAGTTTGTAGTTTGCCATATGTCACAGGAAATAGAGTTGAGAGTTTATAGCAATATATATATATATGGCATCTTCAAGACTGTCTCCATTTCTTACTTAATTTTATCACACTTCTTTAGGGTGACTAAGTGTCATCTGTTTTTTCTTCTGTCTGTCTACTGTGTTTTAGTTCCTGCCCAAGTAACTGGCTTACATGTGGCCAACCAAGGGACAACCAGCAGCCTGTTTACTAACTGGACCCAAGCAGTGGGAGACATAGAGTTCTACCAAGTCTTACTCATCCATGAAAATGTGGTCATCAAAAATGAAAGTGTCTCTAGCGAGACCAGCACATACAACTTCCACTCCCTCAAACCGGGCAGTCTCTACTCTGTGGTGGTGACAACAGTGAGCGGAGGGATCTCTTCCCGACAGGTGGTGGTGGAAGGAAGAACAGGTAACAATAGCACATGGAATCTCCAGAGTCCCATTTTTAAAACATTCTATAAACAGGTTAATCTCTGATCTTTCTAAAAATCAAGTTTCAATATCATCCAGAAGGTATGTGTTGCTCTCCCAAGAATAGAAATTAGGGAGGATGAAGGTAGGAAACAATGAATTTTGAATTTTATAAAATCTACAGTAAGTGTGACAGAACTCTTAGAAAAATCTTTATGATGATGTGATAGTCATTTGATGCCAAATCTCATCCATTGTACATGATGTACTGATCTTAATAATTATATAAAAATATTTACCTGAAGTTAATCAACTAATGATGAAAACAGTAGTGCAGTTTGTATATACTACAAGATTGTTTTCTGACAGTCACTGCTGGCAGTACTCTTTGCTGTGCAATACTGCAGTGATTAATTTGCAAACTATTTCTAGCCAGAGAACTACTTAAAGGCATCCACATCTTTTTCCATTTTGTATTCACAAGTCATAGGCTCTCAGTGAATGTCTGTGGCACTAAACCCCAATTAAAATAAGCCAGTGATTATGGTTGACATCAGAAAGCCCAGTCATGCTGTAATAGCTCTTTCTGTCCACATTTGGTCCAATCTTCAGACTTGTTTCTTCCAAGATAGGTCTTGAGCCTTATTTTATGCCACTAGAGGGCAGGAACTACTTTGCAAAGAGAAAACACACCATCTCTAGTTGTGTTCATCAGACTCCCAGGAATAAGTAACTTCATCACAGGAAGATCAAAGCTATTGCCAAGTCCAAGTTTTTTAGAAAAGCTATTGCACCCTTCCCTGTTTTTCCTCAAATGTCTTTATTGATGAGTTTGGTTCAAACCTGTTGATTTGGATTGTTAGGATGTTTGCTCTCTGTCCTACTTGGGAAACGTTTTGACACATTTACATAAAAATGCCTCCACCTAAAATACTTAATGAACAGTTACACCAAAAAATGCAGTCAGGGAACCCTTGTATTTCTGAGGCATCCCAGGGGCCCACTTGTGTTTTTATTTTGGTTAGCCTTCTAATGTAAGAGCACTCAGCTTCCAGAACATTTTTTTGTCCTCTTAGGTAATCAAATTAGATCTCCTGAATCCACACTGTTTTTGCTGACCAAACTTTTTATTGTGCTTTTCTTATGAAACTATTCTTCCTCCTTTTAAAATCACAGTGCCTTCTAGTGTGAGTGGAGTCACGGTAAACAATTCTGGTCGTAATGACTATCTCAGCATATCCTGGCTGCCAGCCCCTGGAGATGTGGATAACTATGTCGTGACACTTTCTCATGAAGGCAAGGTGGTCCAGTCCCTGGTTATTGCCAAGTCTGTCAGCGAATGTTCCTTCAGCTCCCTCATCCCAGGCCGCCTCTACGACGTGACCATCACTACAAGGAGTGGCAAGTACGAAAATCATGCCTTCAGTCAAGATCGGACAGGTAAGTCTGTAAGGAGGTCCAGGCTGTCTAAGAGCCAGCTGACTCTGTGGCTCAGACATCTTAGAACTGCAGTATTTCTGTAACACTAAGATTAAAGGCTATTGGGATCACACAATTGTTACAGAGTCTTTGTATTTTAACCCAAGAAACTCCTTCTCTGAACAGATGTTACCTTCATAGTAAGATGAACACCACTTTCACGACTAGAATTCATATTATATTCAAACATAGTAACAAGCATTTCTGTTTAGGGAGTACTTTTTAGTTGCTGGACCTTGATTTTATATGTGTTAACTACTTTAACCCTCAAAAACTCTTCATTGAGGCTGCTGTTATTAATCCATTTTAGAAATCAGGAAACCAAGGTTCAAGGTTAAGTAATTTGCCCACTGTTTAACCTGTTGAATAGCCAGTGCATTTCAAATCTTAGGTTTAAACCCAGTTCTGAATGACTCTAGAGCTTACTAAATTCTTCATCCTGAAATATCTCTTGGTTAAGACCACTGTTCATTCTTTTACACACAAGTTGAAGATGTGAATGAACCTTTATAGTTCTGGGACCAGGAGAAAAAATCTTTGCAAAGGCAACAAATGCCAGGTCTCTGCCGTGTTAGAAAGTACTAAACTTAGATTACTAGCATTTCTTCAATGTATTTTTTAATTCAATTTATTGGGGTGACACTGGTTAACAAAATTATACTAGTTTCAGGTGCACAACTCTACAACACATCTTCTGTACATTGTATTGAGTGTTCAGCACCCCCCTCCCCAGTCAAGTCTTCTTCTACCACCATTTATCCCCTCAATACCCTCCTCCACCTGCCATTCCCCCAGACAGTCACCACACCATTATTCCCCAGTATAGTTTTGCTTCATGGGGTTTATATTTGAGATTTCTGCTAAGGTTGACATTAATATTTTGTCGTAGCTTTTCTGCTGAGCAGTGTCTGGGTTGATGTATACATTTTAAAATGTCAGTTTTTTCAGGAGGATCTATGACTATTGACAACATCTTACCACCTTGCACAGGCTCTGAACCTAGTAGACACTCGGTAAATGTTTGATGAATCAGAAATCGTTTAGATCAGGGGTCTTCACCTGGTGCTCCATGGGTGGACTTTAGGAATGTAGTAATTCCTGAAATTATCCCTGAAATTGTGGGGATAGGGAAGGTATGTATATTTGGGGGAGATGATATGTTTTTACCAGATTTTCATAGTTTCAGTGACCTCAAAAAGATTCAATAACCACTAATTTACATTGCTACATCATGCTAGCATTGAAAGTGTTTATAGAATAATCTAAGTTCATCTCTATTTGAGATAAAATCCCAGAGAGAAACTGGTTTCTCCGTGGTCACATGGCTGACCAGTAGTCAAGTTCAACGTGCCCTAGCACTATTTCCATTACCTCTTGCTATCCCTAAAAGCACTAGTCAGGGATATAGAGATATTCCCTACCCTTAAATGATTGAAAGTCTAATTAGGTTAATAAGAATAATGATGTAAATCTGAAAAGCAAATTTCCATTTACAAAGCAGCCTGATGTCAGTATCTTATGTTGATCAACTTGGAGCCTAAGAATTACCAAAAATTAAAGAATACATCAACCAACTACCAACCCCTTGTGTCCCCTTGGTGTCAACTCATGAATGTTTCCTACAAGAATGACTTCACATTGCAAGGCCTTTTGCTAAGATTGTTTTTAAACACAAGAAAAGTGATCCTTTTTTAAAAACACCCTCTTGACTCTTCACTAGCATGAACTTGGATTTGGTGCATGACTGATCAAGGCAAACCATTACTCCTGACAAATCAGTTTAATTGGAGAGTCGTGTCTGAGTTATTTTCTTGTTCATTTGGGCTGTCTCAATGTCCTTTTCCATTTCTAATATGTTTATTCTCATTTTGGGTGAAAATAATCAGTATTTCTAATTCTACATGACATCATCTCACAAATTTCCTCCAGTTTCACCTGGAGAGTCCTTTATTGACTTAGCATGATATTCAGCCTGATGTTTCTTTCTATAATAGTTGCTTTGCCTTCAGTAAATGGCTAGTATCTTTGACCTTTCTTAGCCTATGCATACAATGTCATTTCAGAATTTCTTTCCCTTAACTCTGTAATAAATAAATTCTAGCAACACTGTCATTGGTTCCAGGTAAATATCTTGAAGAATGCATACCTATCCTTGCTCCACATTTGTGGTGAGATTCATTCCAATTCAAAAACTAACCAGTGCACATAAGCCAACAAAGGATAGCAGTGCAACTTGTAGGCATGAGAAACATCATGAAAAATGTGGCTTAGATGCCAAAATATTGACATTTCTGGGTTATTTCATGCTTTGGGGGCAAGTGGAAGAGAAGACTCAGATGTAGGGTTAGCATGTGGCCAAAGCAGAAACCCTAATTTACCAAACACAGAGACCACACAGAACTGGAAGACATGCTAGTGTTGGGTACAAGTTCAGTACCCTGCATCCCAGTATACCCTCTTTCCAATGCTCCTTCTCATATATTTATAATATCCAGCTACAGTCACACAGTGGGCCTGTGGCCTACTGTCGAGTTGAAATACAGGCCCAAATAAAAATTAGAATATTCTCTAGATACAGACTTGCCTTATTTTAAATCCTATTAACAAGTATTTATTTATTGATTGAGCAATTGAGGGGGAAAAACCCCACACATACACAGAATTATTATTTGTTTATAAATTTATGGGAGAACCTCAGGTGCACAAAACTGGATTAATCATAATTCTTGGTTCAGGAAACCATGCATCAGTTGCTACTTTTATTTATTTTTCAGCATTTAACTTAATTGGACAATATATCTTAATAATTTAATATGTAACTGAGAAACTACTATCCAAAATAAAAGCTAAGAACTTGACTATAATCTATGTCAAATCACAGATATGGTTCCCACCTCCCTGCTCCATCCCAAGATAACCATTGACTTAACTCCAATTTTCCTCTTTCTTTCTTGCTTTTTACCATACATACCTCATTATTTGTTGTCTTAAAATTATAGGTATTTTTTAAATTTTTAGTTGTTTTAATATATAAAAATATCTTTTATGTAGTATATAATCTTTTAGGACTTAGATTTTTTTTTCACTTAATAGTAAAATGATTGGATTCATCCATGTCATGTGTTTTAGTGTTAAGAGCAAGAAATTTGTATTTTTGTGTTTTAAGCTAAGAAAAAATTAATTATGACTGCTATCTACCAGTTCATTCATCTAATCTCCTGTTGATGGGCATTCTCTCTCACACTTTGTCTTATCAGTTTTTTAAATTTTGTCAATCAAATGCATATAAAATGGTATTTTGCCATGGGCCTAACTTGCATTTTCTTGCTCACCACTGATGTTGGATGTCTCTTTGTATATTAACCATATGTGTTTACTCTTTTTCGACTATTCTTTTGGATTGTTTATACTTTTCGTGGTGATTTTTTATCATGTCATTAATCACCAAGGTATGCTGGAATTATTAATATCATCACCATCATTCATATCAATGATCAGTTATCATGTTTAATGGCCCATTTTAGACATGACATTTTGTGTAGACTAACAACAGGATTAGAAGTAATTCATTGGGTTTTGTTTTAAAACCCACTTAACAACTCTAGGTAGTATAACAATCTTTCCCCTCAAGAAATTTGTGAGCTAAAAGTTTAAGATTTTTCTTTTAAATACACAATAAAAATCAACTCACTCTCTCTCATTGTCCCAGATTGTCATCTGTGGTCAATTGCTGACTAAGAATTAATAAATCTTTAGCTGTTCTTGTTCTCTTTTTCAGTGCCTGACAAGGTGCAGGGAGTCAGTATTAGCAACTCAGCCAGAAGTGACTATTTAAAGGTGTCCTGGGTGCATGCCACTGGAGATTTCGATCACTATGAAGTCACCATTAAGAACAAAAACAACTTTATTCAAACAAAAAACATTCCCAAGTCTGAAAATGAGTGTATATTTGTTAAGCTAGTCCCTGGACGGTTGTACAGTGTCACCGTTAGTACAAAAAGTGGACAATATGAAGCCAGCGAACAAGGGAATGGGAGAACAAGTAAGTAGAAAGATTGCAAAACGTGGTTGGGTGGGACTTGAAGGTCATCAAGTAAATAATTTATCTGAACCTTGAATTTTCTCTCCTTAGTTATCAGTAAATTACATTCCCAGTAAGCCTCACTCAGAGCTAGCTGACATCATTCAGCCAAGCCATGGCCTATAATTAGCGAATATTTATTGGAAGACAAAAGCAAGCCTGGTGGGCAAGCAAGAAGGCCACATGTCCCATTTTTCTCCCCTGTCCTTCTGCACTGTGGCATTTAAAGTTCTAGACTTTTTGTTTTATCTTATTATTGAGATCATCACTCATTTTATAATTAGATTATACCAACATTTAACATAGATTTATGTCAGAAAAAAGAATTACAATTTTTTTTTAGAAATTAAATTTAATGGGGTGACATTATCAGTGAGAGTACATAGGTTTTAGAGGAGTGTATCGATAGCATTTGAAATGTTGATTGTGTTGTGTGGCCATCACCCAAATGCGAATCGTTTTCTGTCACAAAAATTATAATTTTAACAATTTTAACGGATGCTTTTAATTTTTCTTGCTTAATTATGCATGAAGTAATTCAAATCGTTAATCTGGGGCAGGGAGATATTTTCCAGTTCCACAAATGTGATTCATAAATTATTGTGTAGGTAAATGCTAATCAGCCACTCTCTTGAAGTGTCTTCTAATATTCCTCCCTAGTCCCAGAGCCTGTTAAGGATCTAACATTGCGGAATAGGAGCACTGAAGACCTTCAGGTGACTTGGTCACGAGCTGATGGGGATGTTGACCAATATGAGATTCAACTGTTCTTCAATGACATGAAAGTATTTCCTTCTTTTCACCTTCCAAATACCGCAACCGAGTATCGATTCACCTCCCTAATACCAGGGCGCCAGTATAAAATTCTGGTGTTGACCATCAGTGGAGATGTACAGCAGTCAGCCTTCATTGAGGGCTTCACGGGTAATTGGAAATATGGATTTTGAACCTGACTAGTGATAGTGGTGCAGAGATGACCCTTGAACAACACAGGTTTGAACTGTGTGGATCCACTTATATGCAGATTTCTTTTAGTAAATATATTGGAAAAATTTTTGGTAATTTTTCTAACTACCATGAAGCAATCATATCTATTATACTATACTATCATGAAATAATCATATTTCTGCTTCTTTATTATTAATACATGAATCATTATACCTATAAATAAATATGAATTTTTCTCATTTTTATATGTCTGTTGTTAGTAGACCATATAACATCTACAGTATTTTGTGTCATATAAGAATATTGATGTATCTTGACCTGTGGTGGCATGGTGGAAAAAGTGTCGACCAGGAATGCTAAGGTCGCCAGTTCAAAACCCTGGGCTTGCCCAGTCAAAGCACATACAAAAAGCAACTACTACAAGTTGATACTTCCTACTCCTTCACCCTTGCCTTTTTCTCCCTCTCTCTCTTCTCTCTCTAAAGTCAATAAAATTAAAAATTAAAAAAAATATTGATGCAGGTACTAATAAACAGACAATTCATCTAGTAAACATGAGATAAATGTATGGTATTTATAAATACCATACAGTACTATAAATGTATTACCTTTTTTATATGATTTTCTTAATAACATTCTTTCCTCTAGCTTACTTAATTATAACAATATAGTGTATGATACATATACAAAATATGAGTTAATCAACTGTTTATGTTGTTGGTAATTCTTCCGGTCAATAGTAGGCTACTAGCAGAAGTTTGGGGGGAGTCAAAAGATATATGCACACTTTCAACTGCACAGGCCCCTGCCTTGTTCAAGGGTCAACCGTATTTAGCAGGTTGGGTAGCCAGGTGTCTTGGTTGAGGACTTGGAGCTATAAAATGAAGATGGCAGGAAGGGGAGAAGGTTATCCTGATTGTGACAACAATGTTGTTCAAGCTGGCTGAGCAAAAGTAAAAGTATGATATATGGGAAGAAAAAAAGGGTGTACTGAGAAATGCTATTGAATTGATGTGACTAGCTGGTGCTTTCAAGGAATACAGATTAAGTACAAATATCTCTGTAGGCTGGGTGGGTATCACTTCTTTGGAACTCTATTAATAGTGTTGCTATAATAGTGTTTATTAACAGTTTACCATGAACCAGATCCACAGCAAAGCACTTTACATGTACATTTTGTTCAATCCTCACAACTCTGTGGAATGGTTAGAACTATTATTAATTAGCATTACCATTTTTCTGATGAGGAAACAAACTTACAGAGGATAATTTACTTGTAGTCCTACTGCAGTCAGTGAGAAAACCAAGACTTGGACCAAGGCAATCAATCTAGTGTGTCCCTCGCCCTATTACAAGCATTGTTCACTTCTATTCATAAGCCATGATGTCCCTTCAAACTTCCCCCATTACTTTCAGTTTTGGCAGTCTTCTGACCGCCTGATAAAGATGGTAAATCAATACCAGTGTTTTCTATGTGCATGCTGTCAATAGATGCCAAAACATAAGAAGCACGAAAACTTTGCTTGAAATTTCCACAGTTCATTCTCTAAGTGATGATGTCTAAACTTATTTTCTCTTTTAGTGCCCAGTGCTGTCAAAAATGTTCACGTTTCTCCCAAAGGAGCGACAGATAGTCTGACGGTGAACTGGACTCCTGGTGGGGGAGATGTTGATTCCTACACAGTGTCAGCATTCAGGAAGAATCAAAAGGTTGACTCTCAAACTGTCCCCAAGCACATCTCTGAGCACACTTTCCACAGATTGGAGGCTGGGGAACAGTACCACATCATGATTGCCTCGGTCAGCGGGTCCCTAAGCAACCAGGTAGATGCGCTGGGGCGGACAGGTGAGCATTTACCTCAGGAAGGGCCAGATTGTTCTCCACAATGGACAATGAATGAGATTAGCTATTCACATTCAAACCATTTAAATTTGTATAATTCAGTGTGGTTTCAAAAGCCTTTCTCACATTTTTTATTTTCATTTTTCTGTCTTAATAGAGACTTTCAAAACAAATGATAGGTAATTAGGAACCAAATCATTTGAATAAATTTTTAAACTTGCTAATGTATTTAAAATTTTAACAAACAAGCTTCTATAAATATGCAGTTTTCAAAATTTCACCCTTCTCAAAATTCTTGTTTAAGAAAAAAATATATACCTATGCCATCTACTGCATCTGTGATAGCTAAAGGACAAGTAATAAATGAATAAATAATGTATCTGTTTATTTATATTACTATCACTATTAATATATTACTTTCAAAATAAAAAATATATACTAGCACCTGCTATATGCCAGGCATAAAATTATCTCTAATCACACAACATGGTAGAGGATCTTATCTCTATCCTACAGATGGAAAAAGTAAGACTCAGAAGGTTTTTGAAACATTATCTAGGATACATGCAATAAGAACTAGAGCCATAATTCAAATCTAGATCTGGCTGGCTTCAAAACTCATTCTCTCTCTATTGTGATACAATACTCATTAGATGTCTTCCTTTCTCATTCCTATTTATTTAGCTGTGGGACCTGGGCCCTACTCTATCTCCATTTCATATATATAAATATATTTCCAACCATATGTCAGTCCCTGCTAGAAAAAAGGAATTCAGTAGCAGGACAATGCCCCTGACCTCAAAAAACTTATAACCTAGTAAGGAGACAGAGAAATAAAAAGATAATTATGGTACAACATGGTTAAGTGCTAAAATAAAGAATGATTATGACATGCTATAGGAGCAAACAGAAAGAATCAGGGAAGGCTTCCAGGTGGAAGTAATATTTAAATAGACACGTAAGAAGTTATCCTGATGAAGCATATGTTGACTTGGTCCCAGCAGGGAAAGCAAAGAAAGCAAAGGCTTAAGGGTGAACGCTTGGCATGCTGAGGACGCACACACTATTTAGTACGCTAGAGTCAAGAACGTGAGCCTTGTGGCCACGTAAGGAGGCAGGATTGGATCATGAAGGATCTGTATGCCCTGTTAAGGTATTTAGAAGTATGGAGAGCCATTGAGGTTCATCAGCATGGGCATACTATGAGAATATGCCAGATACAATGTGCAATTTGAGACTGACAGGTAAGGCATCAAGGGGACAGGTCAAGAGACTTTCAATAATGTGTGAATGAGATGATGCTGTCTTAGCATAGTTGTAGTAGAGGAGGGACATGGGGAGAGCCAAGAGAAATAAGATTTAAGAGACAGAAATTATAAGACTCATGACTAATTATATGTAAAAGGTAATAGTGACAACCCAAGCTTCTGACTTGGACCATGAGAGAAACAAAGGGCAATAAGAAAGTTATGGGAGGGAGATGAGGAGTCCAATTTGGGCAGTTTTAAGAGTTGGGCATCTGTGGAACATCCAGAGAGAGATGTTATTTGTGAAAACTAGAAGATAGATCTGAACTGGAAGTTCAAATCTGGGAGTCATCACCATAGGGGTAACAATTCGAACCGATAGGAATGGATGAGGTCTCCTAAGAAGATTATGCAGAATGAGAAAAAATATGAGCCTAGAACAGAAAATATTATTAACAAATAATACTATTTTTTCTTTTACATCAGGAGCCATAGTACAAACATGATTTTATACTACTGCTTAGGTCAAGTCTTGAAGCTTTGACTTGAGTTAATCTTGGGAATCAAAGTCCAAATAAGTACCTATATGTTCCAAACTATAGTGATTGAATGTAAATTTGTTCAGCATTCCTCCACTCTCTAGAAGAATACGTAGACATCACTTTGCATATTTAGTGTCACTTCTGCGAATTCTTCAACTCATTTGACATCAAGATTCTGTCTAAATTCAGAGAAAAAAAATGGAGAATCTAAGCAATTCCACAGATCATTCAAGATAAGAAATATTTTTTCCTAGGGGCACACAGAAAGTGTCAATGCAGTAATGAGGCATTGTCTTCTACCTGCTGTTGCTTTGGGAGAGTTTTTCTCAACTAGTTACTTTACCCTACATGACGAAACCTGCTTCCTTTCTTTCTTTGCAGTCCCAGCATCTGTCCAGGGAACAGTTGCAGACAATGTATACAGCAGTCATTCCTTAATAGTAAGTTGGCAAAGAGCCCTTGGGGTGGCAGAAAGATATGATATCCTACTTCTGAATGAAAATGGGATCCTTCTGAGTAACATATCAGAGCCAGCTACCACTAAGCAGCACAAATTTGAAGACCTAACCCCAGGAAAGAAATACAAGATCCAGATCCTAACTGTCAGTGGAGGCCTCTTTAGCAAGGAAGCTCAAACTGAAGGCCGAACAGGTAAGTCACACAGCCTTTTGTTTTGTGTTTCTCCTTGTCTGCTTTCCCTGAAGACAGTAGCCTCAGAGCAATGAAGCACAATAGGGAGAGTTTGCATCTTTCCTGGCACAGTAGGGCACGTTCTCCAAGACTCACCACCTCCCCATCACTTGGCCCATGGATACAGCCTTCAGCCCGCCATACTCCAATTTAGATTTTTTATCAAAACTGTCTATTGCCTGACCTGTGGTGGTGCAGTGGATAAAGCATCGACCTGGGAACACTGAGGTCGCCAGTTCAAAACCCTGCACTGGTCTGGTCAAGGCACATATGGGAGTTGATGCTTCCAGCTCTTCACCCCTTTCTCTCTCTCTCTCTCTCTCTCTCTCTCTCTCTCTCTCTCTCTCTCTGTGTGTGTGTCTCCTCTCTAAAATGAATAAATAAAAAAAAAACTGTATTACTTCCCTATGGTTATTATAAATGACCACAAACTTAGCAGCTTAAAAATAACATCAGTTTATTACTTTAGGGTTCTGGAGGTCAGCATGTGAAAATGAGTCTCATGGGGCTCAGATCAAGGTGTCAGCAGGATTGTGTTTCTTCTAGAGATTTTAAAGAGAAAATCTATTCCTTGCCCTATCTGCTCCTAGGGGCCACCCACATTCCTTGGCTCATGGCTGCCTTCCAGCAATGGGAATCCTCCAACCTCTGTGTCTGTCCCAAGATTCCCTTCTTTACTTTCTTGCCTCCCTTTTCCATCTTTTCACTCTTGTGATTACATCAGTCACCACCCAGACAATCCAGAATAAGTTCCTCACCTCAAGATCCTTAATTTAATCACATCTACAAAGTCCTTTTTTCCACATAAGTTAATAACTTTATAGATTCTGGGGATTAGGACAGGGACATCTTTAGGGGCCATTATTCAGACCACACAGGTCTCGTTGATTACTTATTTATTAAGTACCTAGGTTTTAAAAGGAGTTGATGGTAATAAGGACATGAAGATGAATTAGGCATGTTTCTTTTCCTGGAAGAGCTGACAGATTTGTAGGGAAGATAGACACTTGGAAAAATAACAATACATTGAGATTAAAGTTTTATGTAAGAGCGGAATGATTGACACAAGATGACCATGGAAATTGGGTCGACATTTTAGCCTGCCGGGGTTATGGCACAGTGGATAGAGCATCGACCTGGAAAGCTGAGGACCCAGGTTCGAAACCCCAAGGTTTAAGTGTGGATTCATAGACATGACCCCATGTCAATGGCTTGAGCCCAAAGGTTGCTGGCTTAAAACCCAAGGTCGCTGGCTCAGGCCCAAAATTGCTGGTTTGAACAAGGGGCCACTAGCTCAGCTAGAGGCCCCAGTCTAGACATGTATGAGAAGCAATCAATGAACAACTCCGGTGCCACAACCATGAGTTGGTACTTCTCATCTCTCTACCTTCCTGTCTGTCTGTCTCTCTCTCTTTCACACACACACACACACACACACACACACACACACACACACAGTGACATTTTAGAACTGTCATGAAGGGTGAAACTTTCTCCACATGGAGAGATGGTAGACAGACACCCAGACACTGTGCAAACATTATCCTGTGCCAAGACAAGAGGTGTGAGAAGAAACAGTCAGTTTTTGCGGGTGGCTGAAGTGTGGGTTGCATGATGGGAGTAAGGCTGGAGAGGCAGGGTGGGCCCAGAATAGACAGCACCTACCATGCCTTCTTCCCCAAAAGTTTATTTCTCATCCAGCAAGCAGTGAGGAAGCAATTCATGTTTTTTAACCAGAAAGTGAATGCTTTGTAATAAAAATGTCTGCCTTAAGAAAAAAAAAAAAGATAAAACCAGACGGCAATGGGGGATGGACTGACTGGAGAAGAGTGGGGAGACCTATTCATTAATTCTTTCGTTATTGAGTACTTACTCTATGCTAGGTACTATCTTAAATGCTGGAGAAATAGAAGGGGATAAAACAAACCCTCATGGTCATGAACCTTACATTCTAGTAGGGGAGAAAGGCAATAAGCAAAGTAAGTAAAAAATATAGTACACTAGATGGTAATAAATACCAAAGAGAAAATTAAAGCAGGAATGTGGGATGGCAAGTGTTGGAAGCTTACGATTTTAGATAGTACAGTCCTCAAAGATTTTATTAAGAAGATGACTTTTGAGTGAATATTGGAAAGAGGTGAGAAAGAGGATCATGCAGACATTTGGGGAAGAATATTCTCAATCAGAGCAAACAGCAAGGCCAAGAACCTGAGACTCCCAGGACGATGACTGGCCTGCTGGAGGAAAAAGGCCAGTGTCACTGGATAAGAGTGAGTGAGAGCCCAGTGAGGAGACATGCCAGAAATGTAATAGGGGTCCAGAGACAGTTGCAGCTGCAGAAAGCCTAAAGGTCAAAAGCTAAACTAACGCAGGGGCCCTGGTGAAGGACAGTAGATATAGTCAAGAAATACGTCTACCTTAGATTAGATGACACTTGGTGGCTGAGTGGAGTACAGGTGGAGGAAAGAAGGTGCCAGTTCCTACCTGGAGTGTCTGGCAGAATATATGCCCTTAATTTAGATAAGAGAATCAGGAAGAGGGAATTTAGAGGAGAACTATACAGGATTTGGTTCAGAACTGAGTTTGAGATGTCTGAGTAACTTTGCTTGAGAAATGATTATTGGTAATTGAAAATACGGGCCCAAACTCAGAAAAGTGAGCTAGAGATTAAGATTTGGACAAAAATTCTGGTTAAATCAATATGTTTTTTTAAAAATATCTATTATATTGATTTTAGAGAAAGAGGAAGGGGGAAAAAGAGAGAGGGAGAGAGAGACAGGAACATCAGTCTGCTCCTGTGTGTGTCCTGATTGGAGATCGAACTGGCAACCTCTGTGCTTCAGGACAGTGCTTTAACCAACCAAGCTAACTGGCCGGGGCTAAATCTATATTAGTCTGTTTAGGGTGCTATAACAAAAATGTCATAATCTGGGTGGCTTAAACAATATTTATTTCTGACAGTTCTGGAGGCTGGGAGTCTGAGATCAAGGCAGCAATAAATTTGGTGTCTGGCAAGGGCCTGCTTTTTGGTTCATAGACGGCGCCTTCTCATTGTGTCCTTACAAGGTGGAAGAGGGAGAGAGCTCTCTGGGGCCTCTTTTTAGGGTACTAATCCTGTTCATATGAGCTTCACCTTCATGATCTGATCACCCTCAATGGCTCCTAATACCATCATTTTGAAGGTGAGGTTTCAACATATGAATTTAGGGGAACACAAACATTCAGACCTCAGTAATTCAGAAAGTGAACGAGACTGATTACTTAGCTAGTGTTATAAGATATGAAAAGGACAAAGATTGGAAGCATGGAAAAGACTAACTTTTAAGGAGAGGAAGAAAGCAAAAGAGCCTGAGAAAGTGTCTGCCATAGAGGGAAAAGAACTCAGGAGAGGCTGAGGAGATGCCCTGCTCTACTCCGGCACCTGGAGAGTGCTGTGGAACCAGGAAGCATCTGTACCAACAGGAAGCAGGTGATTTCTGGTGGCATTTGATTACTTTGCCAACAGGTAGCAATAAAGGTCACTGAAGTTGCAAAATCCTAATGTGAACTTGTTTAAAAAATGGTTTTAGCTTTCCTCTTGCTTCTCTTTCTCAAATCCCTGACTCGAATTTCCCCTTTCTGTCTGCTTTTCACCATCTTTCCCGCCTACTCTCTCCTCCTACTGGCCTTCCCTCCAATGGTCATTTCTTAGCTCTCTAATGGCATTCAGCAGTAGTTTTATGATCTCTGATATAGCTCCTCAAATTATAAAACACTGAGTCACACAGGCCAGATTAACATTTATTGTATAACTCTCAAGATATCTTTGAGGATACTTTCCCATTACTGGTTTTCCTTGGTCTTTGTTTTTTAAAATGAAGAGTTTCAGCATCAATAATTAGATTCCTTTGCTCTAAGGGCTCCATGAAGCCAATATTTTTAAAGTCAGGGACCATGTGTTTTGAGCTGCTTTTGAGTGAGTCCATCCAGGCGTCCTCCTGGGTTGCACCAAGACTAAATCTCACTTTCTTGCTTCTCGACATTTCCAGTCCCAGCAGCTGTCACCAATCTGAGGATCACAGAGAACTCCACCAGACACCTGTCCTTCAGCTGGACCACCTCAGAGGGAGAGCTCAACTGGTACAACATCTTTCTGTACAACCCAGATCGAACTCTTCAGGAGAGAGTTCAAGTTGACCCGCAAGTCCAGAGCTTTTCTTTCCAGAACTTACTGCAAGGCCGAATGTACAAAATGGTGATTGAAACTCACAGTGGAGAGCTGTTCAACGAGTCTTTCATATTCGGTAGAACAGGTAAGACCGGGACTCAAGCAACAATGAATAGTAGGGAAAATGTCACAACTTGTCCTTAGTTTCCCATTCTATCCAGGTATAGCTTTACATGAAATGTGTGACTTTCAGGTGACCCTAAACCAGACCTTTGATTATACATCAGAGTAGTTTTTGCACTGGTTTCCATTCTGTTGCCTCCACTTGTTTATCTCATAGGGTTTAATAAAAATAAAAAAGATAAATCTGTAAGAGAATTATAACCCATCATGGCTCAATTCAAGCTGTGCCCTGATTTTCTACAAGAAATAGATGGAGTGGAGGGCAGGTCCAGTGAAGGACCAACTAGCAAGGACTGCTATGAGTCAGAACCACAGGACTGGATGAAACACCAAGATTTGCAGGAAAAGGAGAGCGACAAACATCTTTCTGGGCTGCAAATAAGAAACTGGATCTACTCTTCTTTATACTTGGAGCCCATTACCTTATTTTTCTATTCAGTTTTATTTTCCATTTGACAGAATTGTTTGAGTGCTCGTGGGGTCCTAGGCACTGGGCTCACGGCTGGACTAGGACAGTGAACAAGACAGATGATGCCCTTGACCCCACAGAGCTCTGCATTAGTGGAGGGAGAGGGGCAGGAATAGCATATTTTAAAGGGAGATGATTTTGGAATATCTTAGTTTCTATGAAGGAAATAAACAGTACGTGTGACAGAGAGCAACCTGGCAGCACAAGAAACTCCGTTAGAGAAGGCATTTTGGCTGAAACCTGAAGGAGTCATGTGAAGAGCACATTGCAGGCACCTAGTGGAAGTCCTTAGTTTGTCTTCTGAGGGGGAATGAGAAGAAGCAGCAGAAACACCTAAACCAGGCGTGGCCAACAGTTTTTGCCCCCGGGCCAGATTAGAAAGAAAACTTTTTTCATGGGCCTGACAAAATATTAAAATTAAAAAATGTTAAATACAAAAATGATTCGTTTAAGTAAACAAAGTTTTAATATGTAATTTGTTTATGAATAAATGTGAGTGAGTGAAAAAAATTTTAATATACAATATTATTTTAATAAAAATATATTTTAATAAAAATATAATTATATACCGTGTAAATATCCAAACTATCGCAATCAATCAAAACAATATTTAATTAATAGAATTAGCTTGAAGGGGTTATGTCACAAATAAAACAATTATTTTGTTTTATAAACAGCCTGGACACGTTTTCAGTTATCATCTGCACCTATTGTCTATGCTACAATGCCACTTGATTCAGCACACTTGACCACAAAAATAACGAATTGTTTGACCTTGGGTGCGCACTGGCAAACTCCACCTAAAAGAATGTGGGTTTCACATCGCCCCTAAACGTCAAACGGTTCATATCGAGTACAGATGAGTACAAAAGTTGTAAATCTTTATAATGGAATTTTTTTACAAAATAAAGTATTGCAAATTCATTCAACCAATTATTGGAAGTTTACCCTAGATTAGTCACACGCAGAATTCTTTTCTGCATATCACTATCTTCTTAAATATCTCGATTTCCAATAATCAAAGACGCCTCTGCTTCTGAGTAGCTGAGATTTTAAAGTAGCGGAGATTAAAAATTTAACCGGATCCGGCCCGCGGGCAGTATGTTGGCCAAGCCTGGCCTAAACTATGAATAGACTCACCTAGATGTTACTGCCTCCAGGCAGCCTGTGCCTGCACAGATCCTCTCATTTGACCACTAAGGTTTGAAGTTCCTCTAGCAAATGACAGCAGTCTTCACTCTTCAAAGAATGATGATGCTCAGATACCCATGGGACAGGTGCCAGTGTAGCCAATTTATACAAAGGTAGAAGTGACTGTTAATAAAGATTTTGGTAAGAAAGAACAGGAGAGAAGTGAGAACCGAAACGCTGGAGAGGTGGCAGGGAGACCAGAGAGGGATTTTGGTGTGTTGGCCACAAGAGAAATGGGCCGACTGCATGGGACTGGAACTTTTCTTGAACACTTGCAGAGCTTTGTATGAGCTAAGGTATAGGCTATTTAACCAGTTTTGATCATTTCGAAAGATTTCATTCTATATGTCCATCAGAGCACATGTGGCAAGTGTGTAAAAGCCAGCCTTTGAGTTTTTTGTCTTATTTTAATCTGTCCCACATCTCTAGACCACATTTCCCTAAACCAAAGTGACAAAATATAGGCAAGATCTGACTCTTCAGGAGGAACTACACACCCGTATGCACAACATAGCTTATGTTTTCATCTGTGGGCCAAAATGCCTTTGTTTCTGTTTTGTGTTTTAGTAAAGGTGTTTCTTGTTTCAGTCCCAGCCTCTGTTAGTAACCTCAAGGGATTCAACCGGGACATGACAGACAGTCTCTGGTTCAGTTGGAGCCCAGCCCCTGGGGACTTCGACCTTTATGAGCTGATTCTGTACAATCCCAATGGCACTAAGAAGGAAACCTGGAAAGAAAAGGACTTAACGGAGTGGCGTTTTCATGGTCTTGTTCCTGGAAGGAAGTACACCCTATGTGTAGTAACTCACAGTGGAGAACTCAGCAACAAGGCCACCGGGGAGAGCAGAACAGGTAAGAACCTCAGTTTCCAGTGGCCAAGTATTCATGGGAAGTGGCATCTAAAGACATATTTCAACAATGGTTTTAATAAGAAGAAATAGAGTCAATAATGATGTGTCATGAGTTACCCTCTGAACTTGGGAAAGCACAAGTGATAGAGTGGATAAAGAAAAAAGACTTTGGTTAAAATGATCTAGGTCCTTAGCTTAGCTCTACCACTTAGATGAAACAGGACAGGTTATTGAGTATCTCTAAGCCTCAGTTTTCGTATCTTTAAAATGGGAATAATCACATACATCATCATTGCTTGGCTATGAGCAGTTCTTCCTAAATTTTTATTTTATTTCTTGGACACACTGGGCTCAATGGACAAGGCCATCAGAAATTAGACTTAGTCTGTGGACTCTAGTCTCAAAATATGATGGAATCAATATGTCTGCACACTTAAAAGCCACTGAGGGCACATTCATGCTTCACAGCACCCTGGTAAGGAAGCTCTGGTTATGAAAACTAAAGAAAATGTACATAAAACACTTGAGGGCAGTGCCTTACACATAGTAAACACTATAAAAGCAAGCTCCTATTTTATATTATCTCTTTTTATAAAATACATTTAAAGTATGTCTGAGGTCGCTCTTCTATCTCATTTGTATGTTATAGAACAGAAGTGATTACATGATTTTTCACTTTTCCCTACATATAGCCCCAAGTCCTCCCAGTCTTATGTCATTTGCTGATGTTGCAAACACATCCTTGACCATCATCTGGAAGGGGCCACCAGACTGGACAGACTATGATGACTTCGAGGTTCAGTGGTTACCCAGAGATACCGTCACAGTCTTCAACCCCTACAACAACAAGAAATCAGAAGGACGCATCGTTTCTGGTCTTCGTCCAGGGAGGTCCTATCAATTCAGTGTCAAGACTGTCAGTGGTGATTCCTGGAGAACCTACAGCAGACCAATTTCTGGAACTGTGAGGACAAGTACGACATGTCTTGCTACTCTTGGTTCTCATATAAGCAAAGAGGAAGTATGTGTTACAACATATAATTCCAGTGGGGCTTGGTATAAATCCACACTTTTACTTGGGATGGGTTAGATTGAATTCAGGCAGAGGTCTATATAGAGTTGTTTATTCATTCGATATAAAAAATGAATAAATGAATCCTGCCTCCATGGAGTTTACAATCAAGTAGGAGGTACTATCTATCATTAAGAACAACTGCATTTAGGGACTGATGAAGGAAGTATTCGGTACTATAGAAACCCATGGTCGTGACATCTGACCCAATGCAAGGGAGCTTCCTGGAAGAAGAAACATCCAAATCAAAACCTAAGGAAAGAAGTGGGCAATATTTCAGGGAGAGAGACTAAAATATTCCAAAACCAGAAAGGAGAGATGAACAGAAAAGAGTTTAGTTGGTTAGAGCATAAAAGGTACAGATTAGGAGAATCAGGTCATAAAATTTCTTGTGAACCGTGGTAATGACTTTGAAATTTATCCTCAATTAATTGGAGCCACAGAAGGATTTTTGGCCAAGATACCATAATCAGATATATACTTTAGAGAGTCACCCTGGGGTGTAAAGAATAGGTAAAAGGGGCAAACTAGAAGCACAGGGATTGGTTAGGACATATTATTATAAATCCTAAAGAGAAAAATATTTTAAACATGAAATATATATCAGTTTCTTCTCAAAGACATTTTGGGAGTGATGAACAAAGCTCAGAGAAACAAAGGTTTTTCAGTATAGGAACATTGATCCAAATATTTATTTTTCACTAATACCTGATAAATGTTGCTTCTCGGATCAGATAATTAATGGTTGTTGGTAAAATACCCCATTGAACATTAAAAATTTACACAAGCAGTTGTTTTTTTATTCAGCAAACACTAGTTCAATAACAATTGTAATTTGTGCTCCCTGTTGTATCCAAAGACCAGTTTGGGATCAAGTAGTTGAGTGTCAAGAGAAATATGTGAAAAAAATTAAGAGTTTTTGTTTATAGCAAGTTCAGGGTGGATTTTTAGTGGCTTATTGTGGGCTGTGTAATTGGATCACAGGTGTGTAGTTTAAGAGCTCAGTAGAGGTTAATCTGGTCAGACCACAACTGGAGTACAGTATTCAGTCCCAATGCTAGAGTTTAAGAGTGGCATTTACCAAATGGGGCATGTGAGCCATCAGTATGCAGAGGAACTGGGTGCTGAATTTTTTGAAGAATGGCTGGTGGAACTTCTAGGAATGCATTAGTTAAGGGTGGGTTTGGCTGTGGGTAACAGAAAACCCAAGATATTAAGCAAAGTAGAAGTTTGTAATTCTCAGGTAAAATCATACCAATTACTCACAGATGAGTCTCCGCCATGATGAATAATTGCAGTTCTCGATCACCCACCGTCCCACTTATTTCAATCCCACACTTGGTGACTGGGTGCTCAGTTTTCTCTGTCTAAAATTCCTTTCCCAATGTCTGGATGAGGTATCATCTCTGCCAGAGAGCCTTTACTAACTCCCGCCCACTGCAGCAGAAAGGTGTCTGTCACGCCACGTAGCATCTTATTTTCCAATTTCTTCATGACTGTTCTCCTCTCTAGCTTGTATTATGGCTATTTTGGGGTCCTCTCCTTTTGTGGGTTTTAAGGCTTATGTCTTATTCACCTCTCTACTGTTCACAGTCCCTAGAAGAGCACCTTGCACATAGTAGATATTCATTTCTTAGTGAATAGGGACAGGACCTGAGTCTTGGAAGGCAGTTGGGACTTACAGGTGAAAAGGGAGTGAGAGAAGAGCTGGAAGCAAGTTGCCCATATTATTTTTTGAGCAAATGATCAGAATTATGGATTAGAAGGAATGTTTGAAAAGACTCTCCAAGGCTGAAAAAGAAGGTGTCTTCGGGTGTCAGCTCTGACTTGGTTTGAAAGGAGTTCAAAAGTTTAACAAGCAGTTAAATTTGAAAGGCACAGTTATTGCTTGTTTGAGATGCCAGTTCTTTTGTGGGCTTTTTTGATGAGTTGACATAGTTGATTATTGCCTTCTGAGAATTGTTACTATATTTTGTGCTCTGGTCAATAGAGCACTGGGGCAGGCTTTTAAAATGTAATCTTTGTGAAGGCATTGACTCCTGGGATGAATAAGGTGGTCTAGACCTGGGTTTTCAGGTTCTATTCCAAGCCTGAAGGTTCCTTGGAAATTCCTGAGAAAAAGCAAGGGAGGTCTTAAGGAGAGCACTCAACATAACGCCCCTGACCCGACAACGCACATTTAAAACACAGACCAGAACCCCTTTGATTTTACATATTGAGGAACTGAGAACTTTTCTTATTTAAACGGCTCAGCTTCTAAAATTAAAATGCAGAAATGACTTATCTAAATCATGCAGTGTAGCTCTATAGATATATAAATCATTGGAAATGGGATGTGTGCAGCTGGTTGGGGCAGCCTGTCAACCTGTACAGTCACCTAAGTGCTCTTCCTTCAGACTGAATCTCTTACTCATGGTTTGTCATTCACAACAAATAAAGTCAGCTACCATTCACTGGGGCCTACTGGGCCAGGCACTCTGTCGGGCAGAAAAAGCGAGATGTCCGTAAGCATAGGAGCATGGAACAGTATGGACTGTGTGGGGAAGCTAGCAGTTTCAGGCCATGCATGTGAGCAGGGAGGGGCAGGCACAACAGGAAAGAGGGGGGCAGAAGGCAGAGCCCAGAGGGTAACAGGTCATCAATGCCATGTCTTAATTTCCCATTATAAGAACTAGCATTTAATGAGCTATTACTATACCAATCACTATTCTAGGTGGCTGTGCCTGTTACAACTCGTTGAATCATCACGGTAACCATATGATGATTGGTTTTCTTAATTTTCCCATTTTGCAGATAGAGCACAGATAGGTTGAGTAACTTGCCCATGAGTGTACAGCTGGTAAACAGAATTTGGATCCAGGCAGGCTGAGCTGCACTTTGAGCCCTCATTTACTCTGCCTGACCTTCTGCCTGACTTCTGCAGCAGAAAGGTGTCTAATTTGTGCCCATGTGTGCATTTGTGTTTCCAGTCACGTTGGCACCTGGTGGCTGTCTAAAGGGACAACATTTTGACTTTTAATATTTTTCAAAATAGGGTCTGGCAGGCAGAAATTACCTTGGAAATCTATGAGAATTTTTTTCCTCGAAAAACAATCTAAATTAAGTTTGGAAATTACTTATTTAGATCTCCAAGCCAGCTGGATCCAAAGGAACTGAAAAAAAAGTGTCCCTTTCTCTCTCTCCTTTAGAGCCAGACAAGATACAAAACCTACATTGCCGGCCTCAGAACTCCACAGCCATTGCCTGTTCTTGGACCCCTCCTGATTCTGACTTTGATGGGTACAACATTGAATGCCGGAAAATGGACACTCAAGAAGTTGAGTTTTCCAGAAAGCTGGAGAAGGAAAAATCTTTGCTCACCATTATGACATTAGTGCCCTATAAAAGGTACCTTGTGGCTATCAAGGTGCAGTCGGCTGGCATGACCAGTGAGGTGGTTGAAGACAGCACGATCACAATGATAGACCGTGAGTATCCCTGGAGGGGTGCACCAGAGTGCACCTTTCTCTGTCGCACTTAACACCGCTGTCCCCTTGTACACAGCTCACTTCCACATTAGCGTGTCCTGTTGTCACTCAGAGAAGAAGACCTAAAAGGCTCTGGGAAATGCAAACATTTCTCTGTGCAAAGTACCGTGGCAGCAAACAAGTTAAAAGATCCGCAAGTACTTAAATGAGTTAGTATTTTAAACACATCACTTTGCCTGATACAGTTAGAGCTATAATGGAACTTTTAAGCAATTTGATGCTACAAATTCAGGAAATCCTGCTGAGGAGCTGTCTCTTTCACTGTGTTTAATGTGCCATAGGCAGTCACTTCCTCAGTTTGCTTCCCTTAGGAGGGAAGAGATTTTCTTGTTTTCACACACACACACACACACACACACACACACACACACACATACACACAGAATGTAGGTGAGTGGAGACCTTCATTTTGCTGATTGTCATATGTGAAAGCAGAGCTGTGACCCTTCTTGGTTCCTTCTCACTCCTCCTCAGGCCCTCCTCCTCCACCTCCACATATTCGTGTGAATAAAAAGGACGTGCTAATTAGCAAATCTTCCATCAACTTTACTTTCAACTGCAGCTGGTTCAGTGACACTAACGGAGCGGTGAAATACTTCACTGTGGTTGTGAGAGAGACGGATGGTAAGTGCATTTCCTCTACTGTGAGATGCAGGACTGCTTTCTCAGGGGCCACTGTGGGGGCTCCTTCTGTGACTGTTCTTGAATTTTTATGGCATTTGCTTTATCTCTGCTAGCTGCAGGGAGATGTAACAAAAGACTGCACAAAGGTTATTTCAGCAATAAAGCCTATTTTCTGGTGGGTATAATTATTAAACAGGTGAATAATAATAATTAATAATAATAGTAGCAACTACAACAGTAATAACGATCACCATCATTTACTGAGTCCGTACTACCTGCCAGGTACTGTTGGTAATGCATTGTATGTAGGGACTCATTCAATCTTCACTACCCATTCAGTCCTGTTCACTGCTCTTGTTTGTGGTCTGCCCGTAAGCAGAGACATGCTTCATCTGTCTTCCCCCATCCCTGTCTCAAATGCCTCAACCAATCACATGCTCCCAAACCAGCCCCCAATTCACAAAAATATTCAAAAGCTTGAGGAAGGAAACAGATGATCATAAAAAGCATTCCTCCATTCTCTAGTGAATTTTCAGTAGTGTGTATTATGCTCTAGTTATCTCATGCTCAAATTATTTAGTGTCTACTTAAGTCCCATGAACCAGGCAAATACTGTACTAGGTAATAGTTAAACAACATTCCACACAACCACTAAGTATGGTCTTTAGAAATTACTACATATATCACCATTTGTCAGAATACAGGAGTGTTGTATTTTGGTGCACACATGTTTGTAATTGTATTAGCCGCTGAGGTCTTGTGTTATTCCTCCAAAATATTCTGTTCACAAAAATTAAGGGGTATTTCAAAATTAATATAAAGCTATAAAACATCCCCTAATTTTTGTGAGCAGTTAGATGCTTGTTGTGTCAGCATGGCATTGATATATTTTGCATGTTTTAATTTTTTTAAAATTGTTTAAGGTGCTGCACATGAATTTCTTAAGATCCTTAACTATTTTAGCCCATTTGTGAGCAATGGGAAACTTGAAACCTGACAAATGTGGGAGCTAAATAGTATTTTAGTCTCACCAGGTACCTAACAGTCTGTTTTTATATCTTACTTAATTGTACTAAAGCTCGGGATGCATAATTAGTTAAATAATTTCAAGGGTCAGTGGTGCATCCCAGATTTTTTTACACCTCATAGCTAGAAATAAATTGTACTATGGAGAGACTTTAGATTTAAGTAGGCTAAAATGAAGATAATGTTTTATTACATGAATATAAAGCAGTGACAAAAAAATGAAATCATACCCCAGAAAGCAAAGTCATGTTCTTTGACCAGGTGGGTTTCAATTATTGATGTCCATGGGGATGAGTTGTGTTCCCCTGGTGATTAGGACAGTGGTTGGCAAACTCATTAGTCAACATAGCCAAATATCAACAGTACTACAATTGAAATTTCTTTTGAGAGCCAAATTTTTTAAACTTAAACTATATAGGTAGGTACATTCCTTATCGAGGTAGCACCCGCATGTGGTATTTTGTGGAAGAGCCACACTCAAGGGGCCAAAGAGCCGCATGTGGCTCTCGAGTCGCGGTTTGCCGACCACGGACCTAGGATAGCAATCCATCTCATAGAAATGGCATTTATAGCATGGACGCTCATCCTAAGGGCTACATTCCTTTTCAACTACTGCCAACAAGAGAATATTCCCAAGGTCCACTCATTCTGAGAAAATCTTATTAAACAAGTGTCCAGGATATGATGAACCCCTAATATACCGCTTCTTGAAGTTCATTGTAAATGGTCCTCAACCTCCATAATATTTATCTTCCTAATGATGCTTTCCTTTAGCCAACATCCAAACTGGTGTACAGTGCCAAAGCACACAGCGGGCTGGGTGGACTGGGAAAAGTTCTGGGAAGTGTTCTACATAAGGGGCCAAATTCAAGCCAGGATTAAACTGTACTCAAGATAACAGTGATGTACTGGGAGCAGTTATCAGACGAGGCGTGGCACATGGAACGTGCTGCTGGGCCCGACTGCTCTGGCTTCGGACTTGATTTTTCTTATCTTTTCCCTATTTCCCAGGTCATAGGGATTTCCTTTATTAGCTTAACTACAATGATTATTGGCAAGGTAGAGAGCTTGCTGAGTGAGTTAACTCTCAGAGTTGGGAGTGCTTAACTTGCTGGTGTTGTGCAACACATTAACGTTTGATTTTAATGAGAAACCCCCTCACACGCACATTTAGAAGATGATGATATATGTGGGTGTGTGGGTCTATCTATACACGATTTTGTGTATCTCCTATGTATTTATCATTTATTTTAGAAAAAAGTGAATTAAAATTAATTTCATTGGGAGAATTTCACAGCATCCTTTGAGGTCTCCAATTGGGCACTCTGGCAATGACCAGAGACAGAGAGGTGTTGGCCTTAGAAACATAGGGAGAGATCACTGAATCACAAAAAGGTCAGTCTTTACCCCAGGTTTTCTCCCCCCAGGCAGCGATGAGCTGAAGCCAGAGCCACAGCACCCTCTGCCCTCCTACCTGGAGTACAAGCACAATGCCTCCATCCGAGTGTATCAGACTAATTATTTTGCCAGCAAATGTGCCGAAAGTCCTGACAGCAACTCAAAGAGTTTTGACATTAAGCTTGGAGCAGAGATGGAGAGCCTGGGTGGAAAATGCGACCCCAATCAGCAAAAATTCTGCGATGGACCACTAAAGCCGCATACTGCCTACAGGTTAGATGTATTGCCATCATTTTGCTTGGAAGGGACGTGCTATGTTACTAGGTGCTCAGCTGTCTTGGCATCTGATGCACATGAGCGCTTGTAGATTAATCACCTACATTACAAGAATGCTCTACATTTACTGGGTAATTTATAAAAGTTGTGTTCCTGCCTCCCTTCACAGGTAATGTGTGAAAAGGGCCTGAGCACTGTGCAAATGCTCTCTCATTTATTATGTGAAGAATTGAAGATTCTTAATAGATTGTTCTTTCTCCTAAAACTTCTTTGGTACAAGTCAAATCAATTTCCAGGTTAATGACTATGAAAATACCCAAGTGGAAAGATTGAGTTTAGGGAGACCCAAGAATGATGAGATTTTATCTTCCACTTTTAATGAGGACTCGTATTACACTTATTTATTTACATTCTAAGACATAAAAAAATAAAAGTGCCTGTGGTTCAGACAGAACTCTTGAAAGGTAAGGCCGCTGAATGAAAGGGAGGGAGCATCCTGTCCTCATGCTAAGATGGCAGACGAAAACGGGGCAGCTGCTTGGCTTGGTCCCAGAAAGCGCTGTGGCAGCCAACAGGCCCTCCCAGCTGTAGGAACTGGCACAAGTACACAGCATCCCAAACCAGGGTCCTCAAGAGAAAAAGAACCTGTGCTGTGATCTTGGATATAAAGATACAGGCATTCAAGATCGGTACATCTGTGAAGCCTGTGCTTTATCTGTCGTATGTTCCTAGAGCTGATGTCTAGCTAGTACGGCATCTGGTCAGCTTCTGGATGGGTCAGAGTCTATTCTCGTTGGTCAGGGCTCCAGTTATTGACTCTTAGGTATTTTGAGTATCACCCCTGAGTCAGCTCCAGAAAGAGACAGTGACCTGAAATCATCCCGAGAGCACTCTTGGCTACTCCCTCACATCAGTAAAGGAAAGCCAATGGTTGTCCTAAAACAGAATGCTCACTTTGGGCAGGAACTCTGTATGGTCACCCCTGCCTAGGACACACCACAAAAATAATATGGCCACCACAGCCAAGGTTCGCACCTCCAAAGTGAACGTGCACAAACTTATTAGTGATGTTTACTTCACAGAGACCATTATGAGTTTACCCACAGGAGGTGAGTTCTCGGACAGAGCAAAGGAGAAATGGAAGAGAGATCAGAATGTCAGAATCCTCTAGTTTCTATAAGAATCAAGAGATTCTCCGTTCCTTAGTCACGTGGGCTCAAGGGAACTTGAGCAAAAGTCTCCCAAGGGTTATTTTCTCTTTGTGAGTTGAAAAGTTGAGGCTGTTTTTGTTTGTTTGTTTGTTTTTTGAGAGAAGAGAGAAGATGATTCATTGTGACATTTCAGAGAGAGAGAATAAGAAGATAGAGATTGTTCACATCCAGATCAGAGCCTACCAAGCTCCCAGCTCGTTCCTTCCAGTCCCTAACAGCTGCTAAGGTCCTGGAAAGTGCCCCTGCATCTGAGTTCCACTGCGGCCATTTTTTTGGTCATTAGCCTTTTAAATAGCATTTCAGTTCGCTAGTCGTCATTTTTCCCATCTGCAAAACATTACGGGATGTCCTGGGGAATAGATCAAACCTAGTCATGCCCCTTCTAGAGTAAGGCCTTCCAGGGGTTCCGGCAGCAAGTGAAGATTCCAGAGCAGCACACACAACCCTCGCTTCCTTCCTCACCAGCTTTGTCTCCCACCATCTGCCCAAGTACACCCTGCCCCTTTGCTACTCCTGATTCCTTGGAGTTCCCTTGAATGTAACATGGCGCTCTTTTACACTGAGCCTTGGCACATGCCTTCCACTCTATTTGGGATGCCCACCATCCCCTCCTCTGGCTGGTGAATTTCTTCTAACAATTCAAAAGTCAGCTCAACCCTCAACTAGCCCCAGTCACCCTGTCAATGCATGACTGGGCTCCATGTCCACAGCACCCAATCCCCACATTCCTCCGATCCTCACTGACCAGTGACTTTTAACCCTTTGTTTAATCACCTCCCCACTTTACTACACTGAGAGAATGTACAGTCTAATAGAGGAGACAGATGTGACACATGACATTGGTCATGAAACAATACAGCAAGTACCAGGCACAAAAGGAGTGCTTATTAAATATTTCTGTACCAAGATACTGTATGAAGAGTTACACATTCGTGTTATAGCGTAATCAACCCAAGCCGTACACATTTGTTTTCTAGG
Source organism: Rhynchonycteris naso (assembly GCA_037038555.1). Taxonomy (NCBI): domain Eukaryota; kingdom Metazoa; phylum Chordata; class Mammalia; order Chiroptera; family Emballonuridae; genus Rhynchonycteris; species Rhynchonycteris naso. The sequence goes on along the minus strand of CM072996.1, from coordinate 107,248,669 downwards.
ATACAGCTTTTCTCTATTTCTCCAACACACATTTGCCTCAGTCCTAAAAAGCATGCCGGGCAGATAGTGCTTGATGAGAGGAGGCATAGCCCTTCAAAGCACATGGGAAAGCCAGCTGCTAAGTGGCGGCTTGTGTGGTGGCTACTGAACCCTGGTTCAGGGAAATCAGTCTGCCTGTCTCAAGACAATAATCACCATGGTGATCCTCAATGCTGTCAGGCATCTTTTATCCAGAGAGACTAGCTGGACATGAAGGAACATGGAAAAAGAAAAATTAGGATTGAAAAAAAAAATTGGAAAAAGCTAGGTTTAGCTGATATGCAAGTTTATTATGTCAGTGAATATAATATGTTCCCTTTTGTCGTAGGGTTCCTATTATTTGGTTGTATAACTAGCATTATTCCATATGAAAAGAGAAAGGGCAGAGTATAAAGGTGAGAAGAGGTTTCGGAGGTGAGGAAAGTGCTGATCTGGTTTTGTTTCAATTCTAAATAGAATAGCAATGTGACTACAATCAGGTAGCCAACTTCTCTTGACCTCATTTTCCTCAAATAAAGGAAATTGAACCACATGATCTCTAACTTTGTGTTATAGAATTGGCTGGTTCTGGATACAGTAAAACTTGAAATAATTACTGTCAGGTATCTATTTATGAAAGTAATTGTATTCATATTATTAAATTTATCATGCTGATAATACATTCAACACATATACCTCCTCTGCAAAGCACTGGGCCAGCTGCAGTAGGCAATAGAAAGATCAATATGGAGCCCCTGCTTTCATAAAATTTATAATGTAGTGAGGGAAAGAAGAGATATCTGTAAAACCTAAGCAGAAATGGTGAAGGACATAAGAGGGGTGTAGGAAAATAGATGCTGTGAAGGTTCAAAAGGTTTCTTGAGGAGGTACTCTATCTTTTTAGCTGGGCACTAAAAAGTAGGTAAGGGCCCTGGCTGGTTAGCTCAGTCAGTTAAGAGCATCGTCCTGAAACAACAAGGTTGCAGGTTCAATACACAGTCAGGGCACACACTGGAAGCAACCAATGAATCGATGAATGTACGACTGAGTAGAACAACAAATGTATGCTTCCCTTCCCCCTCCCCTCTCTCTTCCTTCCTCTCTTTGTCTCTCTAAAATTCAATCAATAACTAAAAAAGTTAAGCCTTGGCCAGATAGCTCAGTTGGTTGGAGTGTCATCCCGAAGCGCAGAGGTTGCCAGTTCAATCCCCAGTCAGGGCACACACAGGGTCAGCTCGATGTTTCTGTTTCTCTCTCCCTGCTTCTCTCAAAAAAAGGGGGGGGGGAGGCAAGGATTTTAAAATATGGAAATAAAGACATATTTAAGGTGGAGGGAACAGAAGGAGTCAAAGTGCAGAAGCAGAAATATACAGATTGTTTAGAGAAGAGCAAATAGTCCAGTTTCAAGTAGGGCTGGGGTAAGGGGGGCAGGAAGGACAAGACCAAGAGGGTAGGATGAGATAGGATTCTGAATGAGTGCTAACTGCTGAGCTAGGGAATGTGGTTGTGCTGTCCATTTCTGGAAGTGATTTTGAGGACAGAGTTCTTGATGACCCACCAATTTTAAGTTGAGCCTATGCTACATCATTTCGATGCTTCCTGAGTTCCTAATGGTCCTAATTCATTTGGTTCCATTTCATACTTTGCACTTGTACTTGTGAATCCTAGAATTTTAGAGTAGAACATATCAAGGTTGTCATATCCAAGGCTTTCATTTTACTGATGAAGAAACTGAGAAATAACTAACTTTAGGAACCATTCAATGAATCAGCAACAGAATGAGAGCTAGGCCTCAGACCCTTAGCTTCCTAGAATGGGCCCATTTTACCAGCCATCCAACAGAAGGCATTCCTGTCACCAAAATTAAGCCAAGAGGAAATAAGAGAAAAAGATCTAGACTAGAGGTCAGAAAATATAGAATTTGGTTTTCTTGCACCAGCTTTTTCTATGGTCCTGAATGAGACATGGACTCTCTCCAAGCTTCAAATTCTAAACTTCTTTTTCTTTTCTTCTTCTTCTTCTTCTTCTTCTTATTTTCCAAGTGACAGGAGGGGAGACGAAGAGACAGTCTCTTGCATGCCCCATGACTGGGATGCACTCAGCAACCCTTATTTGAAGCTGATGCTCTGCCCATCTGGAGCCATACTCCCAACTGAGCTATTTTTAGCACCTTAGAAGGACATTCCTGGAGCCATCTTCAGTGCCCAGGGTCAATACGCTTGAACCAGTTGAGCCATCACTGTGGGAGGGGAAGAGAACAAGAGAGAGAGAGAGAGAAGGGGGAGTGGTACAGAAGCAGATGGTCACTTTTCCTGTGTGCCCTGATCAGGAATCAAACCCAGGACATCCACCCACCAGGCTGATGCTCTACAACTGAGTCAATTGGCCAGGTTCTCTGAACTTCTAAAGTAATACAATAAGCTTCCTTATATTGGAGAGGTTGGAAATGATGAAATAGAACCATGATTATCAAAGTTCTTCCATACTTGTAAATCACTATACAATAAAAAAACAAAAACAAGAGAAAAACTCACTTATCATCAGAGAGACTCCTTTAAATTTCCAGAGGTACAATACATTAATAACACACACCAACTCCTCACCTTCCCAATTAACATACATTGACTGCTGGTAACACTTAGGAAGTAGCTTGTGATACTTCCATCAACAGTCTGTTATTCCTAAAAATACAAATTTTGATTTGGGAAGTATCTTTTAGAGATAGAAATCATATCATGTGGGTGACTAATGCCATCTTGCTCATATTATAAGATCACACTTAGACTGGGCAGGAGTTAGAAGGAGCGGACAGAGGGGAAGAATAGTTGTCCCTGACTTGTTATCTCTTCAGCATTACTGTAGCACACGCCCAGGTACTTTGGGGTTCAACAAATCTAGACTTTTTTAAAAAGGAGAAGAAACTTTCACTCACTTCCTTAAGATTTAAATTAACACTAGGAAAGGTTTTCTCATATAAACCAAACCTGATACTCTGTCAGTAAACCTATAATCTGAGAATCTGAAGATAGAAAGAACTCAAGAGGTGACCCAAGCCAGTGTTGACCTCCGTGTGGCAGTCCCCTTCTGCAGCTTCCCTGAGGGCTGGTTCTCCTCCAGCCTCTGCTCAAAGCCCTTCACTGCCTGTGAGGCTCATCCTCTGGATGGCAAAGAGTGACTTGTGTTCTGAAACTGCACCTCTATCTATGACTGCAGCCTACGGAGCTTAGTCTGTCTTCAGGGAAGAAAATAACGGTGTCTGTTTTCTCTTCTATAGGGCAGTCTTTCTTAAATCTGAAGTCAACTATCATGTTCTTCTCATTCTCCATCACCATTTTGGTCAGGCACTTCAAACAATCTCTCATGCTTCCTAAAATATGTTCCCAGAAATTGAGGGCAGCCCTTCAGACTGGACCTGACTCACCCAGAGAACATGAGATTTAAGTCCTATGATGGGCACACTGGTCTTTTCTTCCCGGCTGAGGTTACAAGTCTGGGTTTTAGGAGCTGCACTTGCCTGCTTACTGAATTCAGGGCCAGCAGTCTCCAGGGGCCATCCCACAGGGCCCCTGGCCAGCTGCCTCAGAAATTTCCTGCCCAGATGATTGGAGTAACTCCAAATGTCAACTGTAGTGTCTTACATCAATGTGTCCCCTGTCACTCTAACCCCACTATAGCCCAAGTAAAGCTCATCCCCTGTCCCCAGTCTATCTCCCATTTCTATCAGTGATGTCATTTTTCTACCCAGTGACCTGAGCCCAAATCCAACAACCATCTTTTATTCTTCCCTTTTCCTCTCCAGACTACACCCTATCCTGCCTCTCCTATCAATGCTGTTCAGTCTTCTCATTGCCATGGCCTCAGACCCAAGTCCCCTGTCCTTGGCCTGGACTATCACACGAGTGTCTAGATGGAATACTGTGCTACTCTGTGCTACTTGTAGGCCTTTTGCTGGCTTTCTGACATGATTTCATACCTGCTTGGAACCCTGGGCTCTGGGCCACCCATCTCCTTATGCCCAAACACATGGTTTTCCTTCTCATTTGCAATTTAAGATCTGCTTTCTTCTTTTACTGTTTGCCTTATTTCTTTATATTGTTTTATTAGTTTTCAAGAGTAGTGACCATGTATCTCTTTGTACCTTCAGCAATTAGATATAAAGAGAGCATTAAGTACATTTTATGACAATGATAATAAAATATTTGTAGATAAAAGGCTCCTTCGAAAATAGTGCCAAAAAGATGAGGAGATACATAATTTTATTTGTAATATAATGTTCAATGTAAAATTTTGTTATTTTTTTAAATAGCAACAATGACAATAATACTAATAATATTGGAATTTGACCCATGTGAGTGCTCTAACAGGTACCACAAAAGACTGCCCCCACAAAAAGAAGTTCACATCTTCCTAAATCCTTTGGCATTATCCTCCACAGTCTTCCTTGTGTTAGTAAATGTCACCTCCATTCTTCCAGTTCTTTCTCAGCCAGAGCTTGTGGAATCATCCTTGATTCTACCCTTTCATACTGCACAGCCATCAGCAAGTCTTTCAGCTCCTCCTTTGAAATATCCAACACTTCTCACTATTAATACTACTGCATTCGGGTCCAACACAGCCTCTCCCACCCAGACTGCTGCAGCCAGTCTCTCTTCTATTGTTGCCCCCATGCTGTAGCAGCCACAGTGATCCTGATAACACCCTCTAGTGGCTTCCCATGTCTTTCAGAACAAAAGCCAAACCCTCCCCATAATCTTCTGGGTCTTCCATGGTCTGGCCCCACCTTGATTTCTCTCCTAAAACTCCCTCATTCATATACTGTGCTTCCAGCATGCTGGCCGCCTTGCATGCAGGCACATTCCTGCCTCAGAGCCTTGCACCTGACTGAAATGCAGCCATGGCACCCTCCCTCCTGTTCCTCAGATTTCTGTGCATCTATCTTTTCATCAAGGAGACCTTCATTGTCCATGCTGCATAAAATGGTCTGACATGTCCTACACCCATTGCCTGCCATCTCCCTTACTCTGCTGTTTTCTTTCTCATATTATATTTGTGTATTTGATATTTGAGTTCTTCCATGAAAATATCACATCTGGGGATGGTTGGGACTTCTATTTTCTTCCTTGCAATATGTCCAGCTCCTGGAACAAGAACTGGGACACAATAGAGGCTACATAAATATTTGATGGATGGATGAATGAATGAATGAACAAAGAACAAATCCAGGTCTGTCTGATTCCATAATTCATATCCTACCCTACATATATATTGACAGGTGCCCACCCTGTTTATCCCTGAGCACATTTTTCAGTCAGCCCTGCTGTAGTTAGCCACTAATTTGTACCTAAATAAATCTGTTTTCTTTTCAGAATCAGCATTCGAGCTTTTACACAGCTGTTTGATGAGGACCTGAATGAATTCACAAAGCCACTCTATTCAGACACATTTTTTTCTTTGCCTATCACCACTGAATCAGGTAAGGCTAACTTTTCCATCAACTCACATATTCTACCAACTGCCAAGAGACCTACAAGGACCGCCAGTGGGGAGAGCCAATATTTGGCTGATGGTAGGGGGGAAAGTTTATTTTCACTTGAAATGTAATCTTTATGTGGTTATGTATTGATGTGGATTAGAGGAATTACACAGCCTGTATGGGAGAATGCACAGAAGGGGCATTACGGTATTATAGAAAATAGAGAAGTACCAGATATTTTTCTATTAAAGATTATATTTTCAGTGGTGGGTGAGTACATTCAAGTAAAGAACTCACACAGGTCAAATTATAAATAAATATGAAAGGCTTTCAAATGTATACATCCATATACATAGAAATGTATAGCAAAAAAACTAGAAGGAAACATACCAAAGTCTTAACAACGACTATCTCAAAGCAGCAGGATTATAAGTGACCTTTTCTCTTTTGCTTGTTAAATGTTGTTTCTACACTATGAAAAAAATGTTAACTTAAAATTCTTGACATAAATTTATAAAAGAAACTTCTCTTATGTGTTAGAGGGAGAGCCCGAGTAATAATAGCAGATAGTATTTACTAGTGACTTTTCCTACCGAGGTCGTTTTAAGCATTGCACACAGAATAATTTCACCAACCCTCACTACAGCCTTCTGAGGTAAATACTGTTATCATCCCCACTTTATAGGTGAGGACCTGAAGCACTGAGAGTTTGAGTGATTCAGATTTCTGTGCAAATGGCCTGCTTATCAAGGACACTTTCATTGACCATGCTGAATAAAATGTAGTAGCACTGAGAAAGAGAGTAGAGCTGATATTCTGGCACTTTCTGCCTGAATCCTTAACCTGTACACTGCACTACCTTGGACTATTTCCAGAAGGCTGAGAACAGCATCATTTTTCAGAACATATTTCTTTATTTCCTCTGCCCCCAGCCTTTCCCTGAAGCCAGTGTTTCCCAATGCTTGGTCTCAGGAAGTTCTCCTTTATAGCTAAAACAGTCTGTCATGATGCATGACAAAAATGACTCAGCCTCACAAACACTCCCATCTCTTTATGCCAAATATAGGAATAATCTCCCACTTTTCAAACCAAAAAGATATCAGAACACAGTTAAGACGATTTAGATATGTTTGCTTATAATTTAATGTTAAGTAGAGGCTTTGTAAACACAGCTCTTTCCTCTTTTAAATTTTGTTGTATAATAAAACTTCTATATAATCCATTTGAGGGAGATAGTAAACATATATTAAAAATGAATATTAACCACATTAAAAGAAAGATGATTGTGCTTATTTGATGAGTCTTGAAAGGCAACATTGAATAAAAAAATCCAAAAACTTAAAATGAAACTTCAAAAATAGGATAATCCATAAACCTAAATGTAAGAGCTAAAACAGTAGAACTTTTAAAACATAGGAGTACATCTTTGCCACCTTGAGCTAGGAAAGGATTGCTTAAATATGACACCAGAAGCACAAGCAATAAAAGAAAATAGATAAATAGGACTTGATCAAAATAAAAAAATTTGTACTTTGAAGGAGACCATACATAAAGTGAAAAGACAATCCACAGAATAAGAGTATTTGCCTATCATATATCTGACTAGGTGTATCCAGAATATGTAAATAACTCTTACTCAATAATGATAAGACAAATAACAAAAGCTCTGAATAGCCTGACCAGGTGGTGGCGCAGTGGATAGAGTATCGGACTGGGATGCGAAAGACCCAGGTTCGAGCCCCGAGGTAGCTCAGCTTTAGCGCAGGCTCATCTGGCTTGAGCAAAAAGCTCACCAGCTTGGACCCAAGGTTGCTGGCTCCAGCAAGGAGTTGCTCAGTCTGCTGAAGGCCCGCAGTCAAGGCACATGTGAGAAAGCAATCAATGAACAACTAAAGTGTCACAACAGCAATGAAAAACTAATAATTGATGCTTCTCATCTCTCTCTGTTCCTGTCTCTCTGTCCCTGTCTATCCCTCTCTCTGACTCTCTCTCTGTCCCTGTTAAAAAAAAAAAAAAGGCTCTGAATAGAGATTTCTCCAAAGAAGATATACAAATGTCCAATAAGCACATGAAAAGATACTCCAGATTATTAGTCTTCAGGGAAATGCAAATTAAAACCACAACACACCACTTCATACCCAGCAGAATAATTATAAGTCAAAAGACAACAACAGGTTTCAGCAAGAATATGGAGAAATTGGAACCCACCACATACCTTGCTTGTGAGAATGAAAAATAGTACAGCTGCTTTGGAAAATAGTTTTCCAGTTTCTCAAAATGTCAAATCCAGAGTTATCATTGAACCCATCAATTCCACTCCTAGGAAATAATATTTCTTTAAGAGAAATAAAAGCATATGTCCACGTGAAAACTTGTATATACATGTTCATAACAGCATTCATAATAACCAAAATTAGAAGTAAGCCAAATATCCATTAATGGATGATTGGATAAACAAAATGTGATATAGCCATGGAATGGAATGTTACTGAGCCATAATAAGAAGTAAAATACTGATCAATGCTACAATGTGGCTGAACCTTAAAAACATTATGCAAAATGAAAGAAACCAATCACAGAAGTTCACCTATTTATGACTTGGTTTATGTGAAATGTCCAGAATAGGTGAACTTATAAAGACAGAAAGCTTAGTGTTTGCCTGGGGCTAGGAAGAGAGGAGAATGGGTAATGACAGCTAAGGGCATGTGGTTTCTTGGGTGGGGGGTGGGAGGAGGGGGGATGATAACAATATTATAAAGTTTGGTGATGTTTGCAAAGCTTTATGACTGTACTAAAAATCATTGAATTATACAATTTAAGTTAGTGAATTGTATGACGTGCGAATTACATTTCAATAAAACTGCTTAGAAAAATGGGATACTCTTACCTGTTCATAAACCAGTGGCAATATTATACCAAAAATAAAAATAAGATTTTGTTAAAATGATTCTCAACAATTCACTGAATTCGAGAAAGTCTCAGATGCTGTGTAACTCGTTTTCTACAAATGAAATAGCATTTTTATTTCAGTGGCAAACTGCTGGCATTTATCTCAAGGATCCCAAGCTTTACATACAAGCATAAGCAAGTCCAGCATTCCTTTAAAAGCTAAATACCATTAACTTGAAAGGTTTAATGACTGACCTGCTGTTACAGGGTAACAGCCAGCATTTCACCTTCTGGGCTATGGCTGCATAATCCCATACTTTAGGTCACGGGTAGTCAACCTTTTTATACCTACCGCCCACTTTTGTATCTCTGTTAGTAGTAAAATTTTTAACCATCCACCAGTTCCACAGTAATGGTGATTTATAAAATAGGGAAGTAACTTTACTTTATAAAATTTATAAAGCAGAGTTACAGCAAGTTAAAGTATATAATAACAATTACTTACCAAGTACTTTATGTCGGATTTTCACTAAGTTTGGCAGAATAAATCTTTATAAAACAACTTACTATAGTTAAATCTATCTTTTTATTTATACTTTGGTTGCTCCATTACCGCCCACCATGAAAGCTGGAACGCCCACTAGTGGGCGGTAGGGACCAGGTTGACTACCACTGCTTTAGATAGTAAATGCCTTGGTGTGGGCATCTTTGAATTCTCCCATAATAATGTTCCTGGGGAGGTAGGGCTTCTAGCTTCCTTACTGGTTTGTTAGCACTAACATGCCCACCTGGGTTTTTTGTTTCCACCTGGATTGTTGTAGAGCCTTTGTTCGGAGTCATTGAGGGTGTGAGTGCTGCTCTATTCTTAATTGGCATGCTGGTAGCTGTTGTTGCCTTATTCATCTGCAGACGGAAAACAAGGTGAGTACAAATATCCCCGTGGTGGCGCAGTGGATAAAGCTTCGACCTGGAACATTGAGGTCGCCAGTTCAAAACCCTGGGCTTGCCCAGTCAAGGCACATATGGGAGTTGATGCTTCCTCCTCCTCCTCCCTCCACCCCCATCTCTATAAAAATGAATAAGTTTAAAAAAATCCTCTTGGTGATTGGGCCCACACTTCAAAGATGCAACTGAAAATACCCTTTATCTCAACAGTAAGAAGGAAAAAGAATTTAATTTCTCTCAATTAAATCACCTTTGTTTCTCAAGAAAAACAGAAGTCAGATCCTAAAACCATGACTCACTTGGTTCAGCCTCTGTACACACCATAGATGAATTATACCCACCCCAAGTGACTGAGGGGCTGTGTGTAGCTTTATTTCCATGTGAAATAACACCTTTTGCACAGGAAAAAAATTTGTGTGCGTGTGGTTCTCCCTCCTCATGAAGACAGAGATGTCTGCAAATTGTGTACCCAAACACTTTTCTGAAATATGCTGAAAAGGATGGTTGACATCACCATTTTGTGGCTCATATCTGCTATGCTAATTTAAGAAGAGACCAAAAAGAACCAAAGCACGTAGTCCCAGTGCCACACTCTCTTCTCTTAGGGAATTTCTTTTATTTGGCACATTGTGCTGCTCTCTCTTGAAGTCATGTCTTGCAACTAAGGTTTACTGGGGATTTTTTTAAAGGAAAGTTTTATTGAGAGTGTGGGAAGTGATTGTGACTGGTAGCCAAAAAAAACAGAAGACAAATCTTCAGCTATCATAAAGATCCGTTTCTGGGTGGGAAAAATCTATTTCTTCTTTGTGCTCTTCCTGTCTTTTCCCCCCTCAAAGAGACATTGGCTGGATGTACATCGACATGAATACTTAAAAATCCATAGATGCACAAACATGCACAGCTATACCACAAATGGAAGAATATGTTAAAGTCAAGTTTCATAATCAGAATGTAAACCCTCTCCCTTCTGTTACAGCCATGGTCGAGAAAGGCCCTCTGCCCACCTCAGCATCCGCCGGGACCGACCATTATCTGTCCACTTGAACCTGGGCCAGAAAGGGTGAGCACCACCCTTCCTTCACACACTTGACTGAAAGATGAGTTGATTGTATTGTGTGCGATTTACTAATGAGGTCTTTCTTCTTTTGGCTTCCTTTCACAGTAACCGGAAAACTTCTTGGTAAGAGAGAAAACTCATTAATTACTATATTACCTGCTTTGGAAATACAGCTCTAACAGGTTATGACATTTTCCCTCTGGTAATTTTCTTTTCTTTCTGTTATATTTTAACTATAGCCCAATAAAAGTAAATCAGTTTGAAGCGCACTTCATGAAGCTGCAGGCTGACTCCAACTACCTTCTATCCAAGGAGTATGAGGTACAACTCAGATATAATGATGCTTTAGCACCCTTGTTTTTAGCAGAATTTCCCTCCCAGCCTTCACTGTGGAATCATGGGCTGATTGGACTCATGAGTTAGGGTGACACTTAGGATCTCGGCTGGGTGCTCTTTTTCTGCTGAATCCCTTCCCTGCACAACAAAACACCTCGTCTCACAGGCCATGTCCTGTCTAGACTTGCACAGCAAACAAACCTGGATTAGATGGTAAGAGAGATATAACAAATTGCAAAAGCAAACCTAACTCTGTCAGTTACTCAACCTGGCCACATGACTGACTGGGAAATAATAGGCTTCGGTGGGAAGTGCCCAGGCTTTGGATTCAGCTTCCAGCTTTGCCACCCTTGTGACCTGGGGCAAGTTCTGTATCCTGTCTGAGCCTTCTCTGTAAAGTGGAGGTGAGAACACCTCCCGCGGGGCTGTGGTGGGCATCAGAGCTAATGCGCGCCATAAAGAGCAGTTAGGGTACACATTCTCGTGTTATTATCTGTCTCAAGGGTCACATGATTTGCCTTCTTCTAATTCATAGTCTCTACTTACAAACTTATTTTTGATCTAATAGGACTTAAAAGACGTGGGTCGAAACCAACCATGTGAAATTGCACTCTTACCAGAAAATAGAGGGAAGAATCGATATAACAATATATTGCCCTGTGAGTTTTGTGTTGAAGTGTGTACTACTCTCTTCCTAGATATTTCTCTTTCCCGGGAATACAATGGGCTAACGAAATATGTGGTAGAGCTGGATTTGGAAGATCTGAGGCTCTGGATGCCTTTAAAATGGACTGACTTGTATATTACAGCGCTTGCCTCCAGATGGGTAACAACCAGCTTACGTTCTGGTTCTGAGAGGCTTCTTATGCTGTTGACATTTCACCATGTGGTCCTACTGCTTCTCCTTGGAGGCCTCAGAGCAGGAACAGGGTGGCCAGCAAAGACCAGCCTAGGCTTACTTAACGAAGTCTCCAGTTAGAAATTATTATTGAACAGTTCTTACATATTTTCATTATCCTCACCCTATTAGGTGAAGGAGCAGAAGGTAGTCTTTCTGGGTGGTACTCATTTCAGCAATGAGAGGGAGCTGGCCACTCCTTGGGCAGGTGTTGTAGTGTTACACATAGTGTTACAAAGGAAAGCACAGAGGGGGCTTCAAAAGGCATCTGGTGGTTTGTATGTTTATTGGCCACCTATGCAACCTCACGTAAGTTAGTTACCCTGTCTGAGCCTCGTCTGCAATGTGGGAATGAGGATTATCCCTGTGGGGCCCTTGTGGGGATCAGAACTAATGCACATCAAAAACCAAGAATTCCATAAACTGTAGGAAAATCACTCCAAGACTCAGTGACACATCTGTCTCAATAAACTTCCTTCCAGATGACGCCTCTCGAGTGAAGCTGTCCAACGTAGATGATGACCCATGCTCCGACTACATCAATGCCAGCTATATCCCTGTAAGTGCACCCCAAGGCTGCAGTGCCTGGGTGAAGCTTTGATGGCTGACCATACTGGAGATACCTCTCCTTCCACATGCTATGTTCTCAGGTCTAGAAATGGAGGTTTTAGAAGACCATGTCTGATTGCCATAAAACAGGGTGTTCAATTCCATCACTGTTAAGGCCCATTTTTCACAATGGCTGTAATCACAAGAGATTAGCATGAGCCCAGGAGGCATTTTCATGGATTATTTTCGTACTTTCTAAAAAAGCCGGACTTCCCCTGCTAAGGTTGCTGAGGGAGGGAAGCTGATTCAAAATTCCTTGGATTTTTGAAAACCAGAGACACAGCTCCCAGGCTGTGTCATACCTTTGGGCTCAGATTCTGGCTAGCCTCTCACCCACTTCCTACAGCACAATGCAGTGAGACAAGCTCTAAGGTCAGATAAGACCCGAGTTTCTATCTCATCTGTGCCCTTGCTGGTCTCTGTGACCTTAGATAAGTTATGTCACCTCTTTGGGCCTCCATATTTTTCCCCCAAACAATGAGGATGAATAATATTTACCTTATATAATCATTCTTTTACTCAGTAAACACTATTAAATCAAACACTAGGCTATGTACAAGGATAGGTTAAGGTAGAATCTGACCCCCGAAGAACTCTCAACAGAGTTGGGGCATCAGGAAAGGATGGGGTCATGCCAGAGGAAACACATTCTACATCATCCAAGGGTCTGTTAAGATGCAGGTTCTGATACAGCAGGGCTAGACTGGGGTCTGGAATTCTGCACTTCTAACAAGTTCCTACGTGAGCCCTATGCTGCTGGTCTAAGGACCACTGTCTGAGGAGTAAGAGGGTAAAGGTTGTCACAGGAGGCAAACCTCACCCAGCAGCCAGAAAGATAAAGGAAAGCTCAGCAGAGCAGGCATACATTGAGACTTGGAGGATAAATAAGGAATAGCCAGACGAGAGGGTGGGCAGGCCGTGGGAGTAGCACAAGTGTCATCATGTAGAGGCCTGAAGGAGAGGAAGTGAGACTAGAATCTGCAAGGAATTCTGTATTACTGGACTTCAAAACAAGTGGGTGGCCCTGACTGGTTGGCTCAGTGGACAGAGTGTCAGACTGGTGTGTGTGGAAGTCCCTGGTTCAATCCCTGGTCAGGGCCCACAAGAGAAGCAACCATCTGCTTCTCTCCCTCTCCCACTCCCTTTCTCTTTTCTCTTTCTCTTCACTTCTTGCAGCCAGTGGCTCAATTGGTCCGCCCCAGATGCTGAGGATAGCTCGGTTGATCCGAGCATCTGTCCAAGACGGGGGTTGGAGTGGATCCCAGTCAAGGCACAGGCGGGAGTCTGTCTCTTTATATCCCATCCTCTAACTTAAAAACAAACAAACAAAGAAAACTGAATGGGTGAAAATATCCTAGCTCATAGAGTTGTGGGTAAGATTAAATAAGATCTGGGGAGGTCCTGACCCACAGCACGTTATATCGTAGGTGCTCTATAAACAGTGGTTTCCCTTTTCTCGAGTTTCCCTTGCATGACATCTCCTCCCAACATTCTAATGTCAGTTATCCAAAATGACTACAGGCATCTATGTTAAATAGGGAAAGAGCTTGATCAAGGTCAGTCCCTCAGCGCTCCCCCTACACACACTCACAAACACACGATTGTGGACGAAGTGTTTTCTAGATTATCATCTGAGTCCTCCCTCCATTGCCTTTTAGAATAAACCCTGCTTAATAAAAAAGAATTTGGCTCTTAACAATAGTTGACTGTCCTGGCCTTTGTCCTTCCTGCTCCCAAGCCTTGACACTTGTGTTAATATCTTTTTGTCAAGTCAGAGGCCTGGCTAAGACCTACACATCATCTCATCTGCAGCGCTCTTTGTTTAGAGTTCTGAAGAGGCCCATTGTTTCTGACTCTCCATATTGTAAATTCATCGCAGGGCAACAACTTCAGAAGAGAATACATCGCTACTCAAGGACCTCTTCCTGGCACTAAGGATGACTTCTGGAAAATGGCGTGGGAACAGAATGTTCATAACATTGTCATGGTGACCCAGTGTGTCGAGAAGGGCCGAGTGAGTAAACAGTCTTACTGACTTCCGAACTTTGCTTCCCGCCACCTGGAGGCAATGCTTCCCCACCATTAAAAGTTAACCCCTGCAAGTACTAGGTGAGGAGCATAGGACAACACATCAGTGAGTGAAGCCACTCAGTTGTAAAGGGCTTTGTTAGGTGATGCCCAATTCAAGGAGCTTGCATCTGAAGTTTTAGTCAAAGGTTTTCCATTTGAAGAGGAAGATTATTATAAATGCCCATGACACAGAAAGATTGGCCACTCATCAGCTCCATCCTTCAGTGTATGGTGAGAGGAACCTTGTTGAAGGCACTGGCTCTGCCCCTACTTTTAAGGAAGAAGAAGTGAACTTTAGGCTGCATCTGCAGACACAACATAAAATAGTTAACTAGACAGATTAAGCACCTCTTGCAATGCACTTTTTTTTTTTAATCAAGTGAAAGGCAGGGAGGCAGAGAGACTCCTGCATGCTCCCTGACCAGGATCCACCTGGCAAGCCAACTAGGGGGCATTGCTCTGCCCATCTGGGGCATTGCTCCATTGCTGGTCAACAAAGCTATTTTAGCGCTTGAGATGAGGCCGTGGAGCCATCCTCAAAGCCATAGACCAACTTACTCCAACACAGCCATGGCTATGGGAGGGGAAGAGAGAGAAAGAGAGATAAAGAGAAGGGAGATGGTTGGAGAAGCAGATGGTCACTTCTCCTGTGTGCCCTGACTGGGAATTGAACCTGGGGCAATGCACTTATAATCCTCTACCTTATATAGTTATTTTGAGGATTAAAGACAGATTACACATAAAGTGCCCAGTATCTGCGGTCAATAATGTATGTTAATAATCCTCTTTCTCCTGTCTTTCTATGTGTAATTTTGAACTTAGATAAATGTTCTGACTTTTCAAAGATCATTTGGCACATGGCTCTTGGTCAAGGATAGCACAGTGACATCAAAAGATAAATAAAAGAGAGCCTGGAAAATAGTGCCTTCCTCTCTCCATCTAAAACTCTCTTCAAAAAGAACCATTGTAAGATATTGTTTCTCTGCTAGTGGAACTGAAATGTTGAGGAAATAAAAAAAAATAAGAACAAAATAAAAATAAAAACCTCCACCACAAAACACTGTGCCTGAATGGTAAATGCCCCCAGAGGTTGGGGTGTGCTCTAGCTCAGTGAGAATCTTTCACTCATTGCAGCAAGGGCTCAGTCAGCCTCAGCACTGGCGGTGAGCAGGTTAATGTAAAGGAGCCGATCAGATTGCTTTAGCAGCTGATCCTGGACTCCAACACAGGAAGACGTTTCAAAGAGCGAAAGTTCAGGTTCACAGAGGAGTCACGTTTCCGGACTCACTTTTTTTTCTGTTTTCCTCTAGGTAAAGTGTGACCATTACTGGCCAGCGGACCAGGATTCCCTCTACTATGGGGACCTCATCCTGCAGATGCTCTCGGAGTCTGTGCTGCCTGAGTGGACCATCCGGGAGTTTAGGATCTGCAGCGTATGTGTGACTTCATTTCATTCTATCACCCAGCTCGGAAAGACGAAGGTCACCTGGGAATCCCATTTTTGCTGGTTCCTCTCCTGTCTTTTTAGCCCGTGGCATTTCTGCATGGGCGCGGCTGTCCAAGTTGAAGGGTTGCCGCGGATTGATCATCTCATGGCCCTCTCTGCTCTTACAGGAGGAACAGCTCGATGCGCACAGACTCATCCGCCACTTTCACTATACGGTGTGGCCAGACCATGGAGTCCCGGAGACCACCCAGTCCCTGATCCAGTTTGTGAGAACTGTTAGGGACTACATCAACAGGACGCCTGGCGCGGGGCCCACCGTGGTGCACTGCAGGTATTCGGCCACGAGGAGCTGATAAAATGGCAACCAGCATCTGGAAAAAGGCAGCAGGGTGGGGAATCCAGTGGTGGAGGATTTGTCTGAACCCAAAGGATGTTGTTACACTTACTTCTTCCTTCTCCCCAACCTCATTTCTTTTCACTGGCATCTCCTCTTCGGATTTTTCCACATCTCTCATCTCTCTTACCCTCATTCTCCATCCTTCTCTTTCCCTCTTGCTCTTTTTGCTACAGTGTAAAATGTAAAATCCTGATGTGGCTTCCAGGCCCTCCATAATTGGTCCCCATCTTACCCCCATCCATATTCCCAGAAACCCCCTTGCCATTCTTACTCCTTGGAATGGCCTTATCTCTCTCCTCCAGATGTGATAACTCTAACAATAACTAGATCCGTTCTCGAGCCCTCCCTCGGGCAAGTAGCATTTGCCATCTGTAGCACCCAATTTTTTCTCTTAAATTTATATTCTCTCTTGAATTCTCTTGGCCTCAGACTGTGTCCATAAAATCAATTTAACAAGCAATCCATCTCTCTCTCTCACTCTCTCTCTCTCTCTCCCTCCCTCCCTCTCCCTCTCTTGCTCTCTCTGGGGAGCCTGGTGTTTACCTAATTAATGTTTGCACCAACACTTTGATAGCCCTAACTAAATGGCACTAATAAGTATGGAGCAGAGAACTGCTACAGAAAGAGATGTCAAATGCACTCATTTTCTCCCAATCAGCCCAACATCCTAGGATCCCTGCTTTTATATGGTCATTGGAACCCTGATGTTTTTAATAGGAATGTGAGGTACTCAAGAGCTTCCTGCTTTCTGAAGAATGGCAGGTATTTTCACCTAGGACCACTAGAAAACTGTACTTCTTTTTCTTAGAAGTATGTGCAGCAAAAATCCCCAAGTTACATACTTTGGGGAGCGACTTGTCAATTCCTAGTGAAGTTGAAGGGGTTCACACCCTATGATATGCAGTTCTGCTTCTACGTATCAGCCCTAGAGAAATGCCCACACATGTGCAAATGATGGTCAGTGCCACAATTTTTAACAGAGAAAAACTGAAAGTGACCTCACTGTCTATCAGTAGGGAATGAATTAGCAGAAGATGGATTAGCAATGGTTTATGAACTCTATAGAGTAGTTAAAAGAAATTGGATATGTGTGTACAACAACGTGGAAAAAACTTAAAACACAATACTGAATAGAAACACTGGCAGAAGAATACATGAAACACATTACCATTTGAGTAAATTTTTGAAACACACGGCATGAATACGTCACTCATGGGTTTACATGCATGTAGGAAAAGGATAAAAACATGCATGGAGATGATACACACCAGGTGAAAGCCCTACTCACCGTTGGTGGAGAGGGGCAGGTGAAGGAAAGGGGTAGAGGCTCTGGCTATGGGCTATGTTTCTTTCAGAGAACGCATGCGGAGGAAGAAGTGTGCCTATATCCTCCCATAAACGCGGAAGGGAAAAGAAAGATTTTGCTAGAGTCTCTGAATGCAGTCAAGAAAGGCCAAATTAATAAAAAGACTCAGTCTTCCTTTGATCTCTTTTCTAGTGCTGGTGTGGGTAGGACTGGAACCTTTATCGCACTGGACCGAATCCTCCAACAATTAGACTCCAAAGATTCTGTGGACATTTATGGAGCAGTGCACGACCTAAGGCTTCACAGGGTCCACATGGTCCAGACTGAGGTAAGAATTACAGGCTGAAGCACACAGACCATTCTCCATGCCTCCCCTATCAAACACCCCAAATGCTCAGGGCTTTAGTCTGAGAAAGGGAAATAACTGTGACTCATTAGAAGCAGGAGCACTGAATATACAGTTTTTCTAGGATTTGTCATTTTAAAACAAATCTTAGTGATCTTGAGGATGGTGTGTACCCTTATCTTTGTTGACCTGGCTGCCCATCTTCTGCAGGTGGGTGGGTAGGAAAATAGATTTTTTTTTTTAATCAATGCATTATACATGGGAAAAATGCCAAGCCAGGCCACCCTGAAGATCATTTTCATATAGGCAGGTGGATGAGCAGAACTTCAGTTAGTGAAGAGAAGAGGCTAATCACTTCTCTCCTCTAGCCCATACCAGCTGTGCCCCCTAGCTCTGATGACACCAAAGGAGGTGGGCATGGATTGCCAAGAATTAGTGCTTCCATTTGTACAGTTCTTTGGCATTTGCAGGGTACTTTTGAACATGTTATCTCATTAGATTTTCACTAACCAGATAAGAAGTTATTATTTTCCATTTTCAGGATCTTAGAAAACTAAGATCCAGAGGCTAAAGGACTTTAAACAATGATGAAATGGCCAGACTGGCCCTAGAACTTGTTCTAGAAAAATCCCAAACCCTAAGCAGCAGGTCTTCTGCCCCACAGCCTTTGGGGCAGGTTTTTGTTCCCACACAGACCACCCATGTCATTCCCTTCATAGTTGCCTTCTGAGGCCCAACTTCTCTTACCCTCATGTTTCCCACATAACTCTAAAAAATCCTCTATTTAATCTTTTCTGAAAATTAAAAACAAAATTAAGTACATTTCATATTATGTTAGTGCAGGTCTACAGCATAGTGTTTAGACATTTATATAATTTATAAAGTGATCTCCCAATAAGTCTAATACCCATCTCACATCAAAGATAGTTATTACAATATTATTGACTATATTCTCTATGCTATACTTTACATCCCCATAACTATTTTGTAACTTCCCATTTGTGCTTCTAAGTCCCTTCACCGTTTTCACCCAGATCCCTACCACCCCTCCCCTCTATCAGCCATCACTCTGTTCTCTGTGTCTGAGTATGTTTCTGTTTTGTTTGTTCATTTATTTTGTTCTTTAGATTCCACATATAAGTGAAATCTTATGGCATTTGTCTTTCTCTGTCTGACTTTTTTTTCACTTAGTGTAATACCCTCTAGGTCTATCTATGTTTTCACAAATGATAAGATTTCATTCCCAGCCCTGGCTGGTTGGCTCAGTGGTAGAGCATTGGCTGGCATGTGGGTCTCCTGGGTTCAATTCCCGGTCAAGGCACACAGGAGAAGCGCCCATCTGCTTCTCCACCCTTCCCCCTCTCCTTTCTCTATATTTCTCTCTTCCGCTCCCACAGCCAAGGCTCCATGGGAGCAGAGTTGGCCCGGGTGCTGAGGATGGCTCCACGGCTTCTGCCTCAGGCACTCAGGCACTAATGGCTCCGGTTGCAATGGAGCAATGCCCCAGATGGGCAGAGCATCGCCACCTAGTGGGCATGCTGGGTGGATCCTGGTTGGGCACATGGGGGAGTCTGCCTCTCTGCCTCCCCATTTCTCACTTAAGAAAAATACCCCCCCAAAAAAAGATTTAATTCCTTTTTATAGCCAAGTAATATTTCATCCTATATATGTACCATATCTTCTTTATCCAACTAACGATGGGCACTTAGGTTTCTTCCATAACTTGGCTGTTGTAAACAATGCTGCAGTGAACACAGGGGTGTATCAAAATCCTCTATTTAAAAAATAATAGCCTGACCTGTGGTGGCGCAGTGGATAAAGCGTCGACCTGGGAACACTGAGGTCGCCAGTTCAAAACCCTGCACTGGTCTGGTCAAGGCACATATGGGAATTGATGCTTCTAGCTCCTCCCCCCTTTCTCTCTCTCTCTCTCTCTCTCTCTCTCACTCTGTGTCTCCTCTCTAAAATAAAGAAATAAAAAGAAATTAAAATAATAATAATAATTTTCATAGTAAAAAACGTGGAAAGTTCTACATGCTGCTATCTTCTTCCTACAATTACAGTACATAGGAGAACTGCTCAACAGATGTGCTCCACAGAAGCTGGGTGGCCTGCAGCAAAACTCCCCTGAGCTTTTTAAAACCCACTATTCCCAAAATCATCTTGACCTCTAGTTTTCTTAAGCAGCACATATTAATATCATACAGACTCATATTCAATAACACCTTTGGGAAAACACTGGTATTATCAACTCCCACAGGCAATGCCCATACCAAGGACCCTCTGCCACCAACACTGCCTGGCTTGGGAGTACTTTTAGTAAAGCAATTATTTTATTATGGAATTTATGTGTGTGTGTGTGTGTGTGTGTGTGTGTGTGTGTGTGTGTGTGTGTGTGTGAAAAATAGTATTCTGAAATTCTATCTACCCAAACTCAAGCTTCTGCAATTATCAGTATTCTTTTTTTATATACACCCCTACATATACTGTTCCCATGACTTCACTGGAATATATTTTTAGAGAGAGAGAAAGACAGACAGGAAGGGAGAGAAATGAGAAGCATCAACTCACAGTTGTGGCACCTTAGTTGTTCATTGATTGCTTTCTAATATGTGCCTTGACTAGGGTTGGGGGTGGTACAGCTGAGGCAGTGACCCCTTATTCAGGCCAGCTACCTTGGGGTCATGGTTATGATCCCATGCTCAAGCCAGCACCTCCGCACTCAAGCTGGTGAATCTGCACTTAAGCTGGTAATCTCAGGGTTTTGAACCTGGGTCCTCAGCATCCCAGGTTGACACTCCATCTGCTGTGCCACCACCTGGCCAGGCTTCACTGGAATATTTTAAAGAAAATTCTACTTATCACATAATTTCATTTTTAAATACTTGTATGTGTGTGTATGAATGTGCAAATTACAAATAAAGGCTCCTTTTAAAATTATAACCACAATATTATTATACCAATTTTAACCATAATTCCTTAATATCATCTAAATATTCAGTCAATGTAAATATCCAAAATTTTCTCAAAAACAATTTTTCATTCTTGGTTTATACCAGCATACAAATAAAATCCACACATTGTGTTTGGTTGAGGTCTCTTTCAAATCTCTTCTACCCTAGAATAATTCTCCCTGTGGTTTGTTTTCCATGCCATATATCTGTTCAAGAACCCAGTCCATTTGTTCTGTAGATTTTCCCACATTCTGGATGTGGCTGCCTGCATTTTCATGGTGGCAATATATCCTCTGTCCCCATAGTTTTTGTCTGCTAGTGTGAGGCTTGGTTAAATGTAGGTCCCCTTTTTACCACCACAGTTCTCACAGGTGATGCTAAGCAGTCCCTGTTGTATCCTATCAAGAGGTACTTCATGTTTGCGTATTTTTCTCAGTGCTGGTGAAACTGACAGTGACTATCCACTATCGTGGTCCCCATCAGCTTTTCACTTACCTGTTGTGGCAACTATTGCTGGCTAGTGTCTAGCTCTGTTATTTCATTTAGGGTTGCAGAATTATATCACACTGTTTCATAACTGGTATCCTTCAGCTTTCTCCAAGAGACCACATGTTTTCCTTCTCTCTAGCCTCAATATTTTTTTGCCTGTTAAATGAATGAAGAATCATTTTACAATGACATTGCTAAAAAGTTAGCACCAATGTTTCATTATTAACTTATTTTCACTTTCACAAACTCAAAACTGTACTTAATTTGTAATTTTAATTTAAGGAGGCTATCACTTTTGAAGTAGTCTCAAAGTTGTGTGTGTGTGTGTGTGTGTGTGTGTGTGTGTGTGTGTGTGTGTGTGTGGTCTGTGTCTGTCTGTGTGTATGTTCAGACTCCCTAGTTACTGTCAGAGGCTTCTTGGGCCATGTGTCACTTTCATACACCTGCCCAGAGCTCTGGAGACACAGTAGGGTGATGAGCAGTCACCCGGTATCGTAAACACCACTGGGATCACTGGGTGACCTACAGGGCACGTGCCAAAGCTCTCCCTTCTTCTCTGTGGATAAACTTCTTCTTTTTCCTGTTCTCTTCTCCTCTTCCTGACTCTCTGAGGATTTTGTGGCTCTTGTTCCTCAGGTTGCCTTTTCACGGTTTGACTTCCCTGCAGTTTTGCCCTCCAGGCACTGCCTTTATTTTTTGTGATGTCCCCCACTCCCATGGCTTCAAACCAGGTACATAACCTGTCTCCCAAATCCCATTCTCCTTTCACAGAAAGTTCCACCTGGAAGTCTTACAGTCATCGCAAGCTCAAAACACTCATTTTCTTTCTGAAAACAAACAATAGCAAAAACAAAGGCGCTGCCGCTCCTGCTCCTTTCCATTTCAAGTAACAGTGTTTCTGTCCACCTTGCCATGCACCTCATTGCCCAGGCTGAGGTCTGACTTCTTTTCCTGCAGTCCACACCTTCAGGCATCACTGGGTCCTGCCTTTCTCCCTGCCATCTTTCTCTTTGTTCTCCTCCCTCAGGGCTCCACCGCTGTCCTTGCTCAGTCCTTTCTCAGTGTTCATGGGGCCACAGCAGTGGCCTCCTAGGGGGACCCCTGCCTCCAGCTTCTGCCCTAACAGCTCCTCACCACCACTGCCGCCAGCAGAGTTCTCTAGCTAACTATGTCAGCTCCCGGCATAAGAACCTTAGAAAGCTCTCCATCGCTGGTAAAACAAAGTTCACTCTCATCTGCACGTTCTAGCCTCTTTGTAGCCTGGCCCCGGTTCACTTCTCCATTTCCACGTCAGAACTCCACCTGCCCCCGTGGGGTTAGGGTCCTTCCCCTCCGTGGGCCAGAATCAACCTTGATTCTTCTGTTCGTAATGAAATAAACATTGCAGGAAGACAGAAAATTTCTTCTCCTTTTTTTCTGTAACAAATGAAATCCCAAACAAATGCTGATATTATCTGTCTTGCTTTAAGACTCTGCTGAGGATGGGCTCTCCCTTCCATCTCAGACACCCTGGCCCAGCACGGGCAGGGCTCATTGGTGCTGGCAGCAAGTGCAGAGTGTGGCCATAGCTCAGCCCGTGGGGGTGACTGTTCCAGCAAAGGAGGAAGGATATTCTGACTCCTTGGATTACTTTTTTGGGCCCATGGGGATAGGCAACATCAACTTTATTCTACCTTGTTTAGGATACAAAGGGATGCAGGTGTCACAGATTTTGATAAACATATCAAAGAGCAAGGATTTCCAAAAAAGACACATTAGCCAAGGGGCCTGCAAGTGTGTTTCTCCTTGTTAGCAACCTTGGGGCAGGCTGACTAGGGACTCAGGTGGAGCAATAATGTGTTAAATAACAAGGGCAGTGGTGAGATTCAGCCAGTTTGCATCGGTTCAGCGGAACTGATACCTAATTTTTTGTTGAGTTCGGCGAACCGGTTGTTAAAATGGCACTTGTAATCAGAGTTCTCTCTAAGGTGGGAGCCTGGGTAGCCGCCCAATGTGGAAATCACAAACTTACATTTCTTACTCTTTTTTAACGTTCATCTGCACAACAGCATATTCTAAGTGCCTGTAATAACACTCATTTCGTCCATAGGTGAAAAAAATTTGACAGAACTATGCTTGTAATATTTATTCATTTCCTAAGACTCATTATTCCTTTGAATTTAATCAAACCAATCTTACCTATAAGAGTTTAATTACCTATGCTTTAACATGTACATGAGCTAACACATTTGGGTCCTAAAAATATTTTTTAATTAACATTTTAAAACTTTTTCTTATAACAATCTACTTTTGTGTACTTCTTTTATTGTTCTTATTTAAGTATTAAATACATGAAATAATGAACTAGCTTTTGGTAAATCATTCTTTTATACTTAAAACAGTCATTAGGGTAGAGAACCAGTTATTAAATGTTTTGGCCTGACCTGTGGTGGCGCAGTGGATAAAGCGTCGACCTGGGAACACTGAGGTCGCCAGTTCAAAACCCTGCACTGGTCTGGTCAAGGCACATATGGGAGTTGATGCTTCTAGCTCCTCCCCCTTTCTCTCTTTCTCTCTTTCTCTCTCTCACTCTGTCTCCTCTCTAAAATGAATAAAATAAAAATAAAATAAATTTTAAATGTTTTGAATTCTACCACTGAATAAGGGTGATAGTCACAGTGTGTCAGTCTCATCTTCCCATGAGAAAGAAACAGTGGGATGTTGTAGAACTGGGGATCTCAGTGCCAATTTGGGGGACTGCCCTTGCAGTTTCCTGTGACCCATGAACCCTACATTTTAGCTACACTAGACTTCCCACAATTTCTATAATATAAGTGCACCTTCATGTTATTGTCAGAATTTAGAATGTCCCATTTCTTTGCTCAAATTCTTACAAATGTCACCTTTTCTCTAGCTTGACATTCGTCACTCCCAGAAGTGAATCTGATGGCTTATTTTGTTTTCTTTTGTGACAGACAGAGAGAGACAGAGAAAGGAACAGATAGGGACAAATAGTAAGGGAGCGAGATGAGAAACATCAGTTCTTTATTGCGGCACCTTAGTTGTTCATTGATTGCTTTCTCATATGTGCCTTGACCAAGGGGCTACAGCAAAGTGAGTAACCCCTTGCTCAAGCCAGCGACTTTGGGCTCAAGCTGATGAGCCTTGCTCAAACCAGATGAGCCCACGCTCAAGCTGGTGACCTTGAGGTTTTGAACCTGGGTCCTCCACATCCCAGTCTGATGCTCTATCCACTGTGCCACCACCTGGTCAGGCTTATGGATTTTTCTTATGTATGATGCTTTATACACAATTCTGGTATATTTATTATATTATAGGTATTTGTTCAGATATCTGCCCTTCTGCCAAACTCTGTACTCATAAACCATGAAAAGGCATTAAGTATATAATTCTATAAAAATTACCTAATGTTACAAGTATTGGCAAAATTGAATGGAACTGAGGCTTCACCAGTTAGCTAAAGAGATCCAAAATATGATGTTTTATGATCTGAAGTTTATATATTAAACTTTGTCTACTTTTTGTGAATGAAATGGAAAGCACATTAACAACCTGAAGGTTTTAGTAGTAATTATTTTCCAAGGGACATCCTATTGGGAAAAAAGAAGTTCATATATATATAAATATATATTATGTGAGTGGTGGTAAGGCAGAGAGACAGACTCCCCCATGTGCCCCACCAGGATCCACCTGGCAAGCCCACTAGGGGGTGATGTTCTGTCCATCTGGGGCCACTGCTTCCTTACTCTCAACAGAGCCATTTTAGCACCTAAGGCAGAAGCCATGGTGCCATCCTCCGTGCCCGGGGCCAAGTTATTCAAACTGCCTGAGCCATGGCTGCAAGAGGAGAAGAAAGAGAGAGAGAACGGATATGGAGAGGGGTGGAGAAGCAAAAGGGCGCTTCTCCTGTGGGGCTTTTGCTTCTCCTGTGTGCCGTGACTGGGAATTGAACTTGAGACTTCCACACACTGGGTGGATGCTCTACCACTGTGCAAACCAGACAGGGCAAAAAGAAGTTAGATTTAAGACAAGGCAAATGAGTGAATACTAACTGGTTTCAAAGCCCACAGTGGACCATTGCTGAAGAATTTATTAATAAGGCATAACATAGTGGTACTAGAGCCCATTCACTACTGATACCAAGGGCCCAAAGTCATTTAATATCTCTGTAGAATTGAAAATGTGGTCATGCTTTGGGTGGGAGGAAGCAAGGACATGTCAGTCTATAATTTGGTGGATGGTTTTCAAGACGGCAAAGAGACTGCCTGTACTAACAACCATTTTCTGGGTAGCACCCTCCTTGAATTTTCAAGATTGAGGTGGCAAAACAAGTGAGCAAGGCTTGTAAGCAAAAAGGCAGAGAACAGTTCATATTAACGGAGGCCTCATTTATTATTGTTTTGTTTCTTTGAATTGTCCTAATGATGATACCAGACCTACCTTATCAAATCCCATGAGTAGACAACCAAGCTAGCTTCCAGTCAGGAGCAATGCCTAGTGCCAGCCCATAAAAGGAAATACCCGTTTGCTTTTACAGATATTGGTGAGGGAAGATCTTACAGTTTCACTTGTATCTCAACCCTGTGAAATACTGTAAGGCTGACCACTTTGATCATGGGGTCCATCTAGTTGACAGCAACACAAAGTCTTATACCCTTCAATAGTATAGTGGCAGAGGATGCTAGCTATAGAGCAGACCTTTGCCTCCTTTTCTGAGATAGGGAAACTGAGATCTTGAGAAGCCTGCCTCATAATTCAGCCTTAGCCAGCTGGATGCAGACTACAAGCCCAACACCACTTCGTAGTATTTTGCTTCCGCCCCACCCCCACTCCCTGGAGCAGTTGCTACGCCATTAAAGGAGCCAAGCACTGAGTTTACACAGACACACATTCTCTTATTAGAGAGCTCAGTGGGCAGTACAGAGCGGGGCTCATGGCACAAGTTTAGCTGCCTGCGACTGAGCCTCTTCTGTTAGCTATGAAGATGTTTGTGGTGTCTTTATAGTCACCAAACACTGACTTATCTATACTTGTTTCTATTTGCAAAGTAATTAGTCCTCAACTAGTTGACAGCTGGATCTATCCTTACAGTGTAACCCTGTATAGTTCTCTGCAGTCAGCCAACGTCTTTGAGATTCTTCCATGAGCCAGACTCGAATGCTGAGAGAACCAATATAGACACTGAACTTGCCCTCCAAGAACTGATAGTCCAGTGGTGTCTGTTATACACATCTCCTTTTTCTCACTGTACTCCCAAAAGAAAGGAAATAAAACAGCAGAATACATAGTGAAATGATTTTGTCATTCAATAATGCAGTGAAATTAGGATTCATCTAAGAAAACTGGTATATTAAAAAGAACATGAACTTTGAGGTCACATATTCAGGATCAATTCCTAGCATTCCATCCCCTAGCTGTGTGACCTTGGAGAAGTTACTTAACTTCTCTAAATCTCCATTCATATGGTTGATTATATCTACTTCACAAGGTTGTCAAAATTATCAAGTGAAATAATTTATGTAAAATGCATAGCATAGTATTTGGCATTCACTCATCTATTTAATAGATATTTGTGGAAGGCATATTATGTGCCAGACATAGTAGTAGGCCTTCATAAAACATAGTCTATAAATATATATGCATGTAGGAAAGAATGAATAAACACCATCACGGTGGTAACAGAAAGCAGTCACTCTTTTGTGTACTAGAGACCATTAGTGAAGTGATGATCAAGAAATTTGCTACTTGTATAGGATCTCATTACTGTTCACATTTAGTGACAATCTCTCATCTTTTTTAGGCTTGAAAACTTGCTGTCCTCTGACATGTTTTCTGCTTTGTTGTAGTGTCAGTACGTATACCTACATCAGTGTGTAAGAGATGTCCTCAGAGCAAGGAAGCTACGGAGTGAACAAGAAAACCCCTTGTTTCCGATCTATGAAAATGTGAATCCAGAGTATCACAGAGGTAGGCGCTTACTTCACTAACTTATAGGTTCATTTATCGGGATGTGATTGATCTGGGAACCACTGGAGACCTAAAGCTCTTCAAACATGCACCGTATATTTCTTCCTCTACAATAAGACTTGAGGGAAAGGCCCTCACAGGATGGCAATAGGGAAGGAAGAGAGGTGGCACAGGGCAGGGACTCTCATAGTTAACACTGAGTCCAGCTGGCCTAGGAAGCCCTCTACTGCAGACTCTGCTTAACATTTGTTTTCTGAGAGCTAAGGCTCATTGCTAGGGTGAATCCTTTGAAATGACAACTGCGAGTTCAAATTTTAAAATCCCTTTGGAGAAAAACTTGTCCATCTGTATCAAGGTCTTTAATATGTTCTTATCTTGTCACCTAGGAGTCCTACTACCACCCTAAGTACTGAAATACTTGATGCATGAAGCTTTTTCATGGTTAAACCTTTGAATGAAAAAAAAAACTAAATGTTTAACAGTGGATAACTAAATTATATTTTAAGGATATTATAATAACATGGATGTTCTTATATGTTAGAAAAACAGAATGTAAAACAACACATGGTGGGGTGGGAGGGGAGACTGAAAAGAATAAATTCAGTAGGAAAAATATACAAACTTTATAAGGCACTGCTTTGATCAGATAATAATTACTTGACAAATGAAGGGTCGACATGCTTCTTTCCACTCCAGACCATCACTGACACTTAATTTAACACATAAGCTTATTGTGAATTTGAAATTGCATTGTATTAGTTGTTTCTTGCTACCTAACAAATTATCCCAAACATTTATTATCTCACCATTTCTGTAGATCAGGAATTTGGGAGGCGCTTAGCCAAGTGATTCTGGCCCAGTCTCTGATGAGGTTGCAGTCAAGACATTGGCCAGGTCTACCACCATCTGAAGGCTCGGCTGGGGCGGGAGGTTTCACTTCAAGGGGCCCCACTCACACGGCTGTGGGCAGAGGTTCTCTGCCATATGAACTGATAGCCATCCGTACACCAGACCATTTTCTTTTGGAAAAACATTATTTCAGAACTATTTTATGTACATGTCTGAATGATCTTCAGTTGTATTTCATTCTCTGCACCCTCTATTCCCACCCATTTAGCCGGCATGTTAAATCGTTGGTAAACTGTAAAGCACAAATATACAAGAAAACTGCTATTTAATGGAGTCTTTTGTAAATCAGATCATTCTTTTGTTTGTAAATAATTACCCCCTAATTTATCTGTAGAGTAAATGAACATGAATGTGTTTTGCATGTCAGATGCTTTCAGAAAGAAGCTCCAGGAAAGAGGGAGCTCTGGGGGTCTCTTAGGTTTCTCGTCTTGTTTTAACTTGTTCAGAATATTTTTTGAGTAATCCCGGGTGCTCCTGGAGGAAGCTAGTGATGGTATGGTTAACTCCAAGTGTCTGAATGTTAGGACTCAGGTCCTAGCTCTGGAACCGACTAGCATTAACAAGCTGTATAATCCCAAGGGAGGTCTTCTTCTTCTCCAGGCCTGTGGGCTCATCTGTGAAAGCACAGGGCTTGGATCGGAATCACTAGTCCTTTCCAATGGACAGGTCCCCAAGGAACAGTCCCATCTGAAACTACATCTAGTGTTAGTCATTTTCGCTAGTTTTTTCCATTTGCAGTTTTGATAAATAGAACAAACAGCTATGACACACCCTGCTACAGTCTCTAATTGTGGTGTCTTCCGTTTCAGATGCGGGCTATTCGAGGCATTGAGAATGTACCCGAAGATATACTGGATAAAAGCTATTCACTGTGTGATTTAAAAACAAAAAAACTCGCTTTATGCCCTACAGAGGTGCCAGCTATTTCTATTGATACTATGTATAATTTATTAATCTGGAGAATTTTAAAGAATTTATGTAATTTAAAAGTAACAGATATTATTGTACATAGTTGTATTTTGTAGTCCCTTCTGTAAATATGTATTTTTTCATAATGTTTAATATTAAGCTTTATATAAGACTATTTTCCACACTAAAGTGTTCATGGGTAGTTCTCCGTAAACCCATTCAGACTGAGTTGCAGGACTGATGTGGATGGGTGGGGAGGGGTGCAGGCACGATCCCTGGGCCATGGTTTTTCCAGTTTTGATATTTACTGAACAGGATAAAGGACAGGGTTGGAGGGAGCATATAGTACACTGGCTTTGCTGCATTGATGTGAATCTTGGGACGTAAGGATGATCCAAATGCTGTTTGGACAAATATGACAGTCAAAGAAAGGATTGGGAGGACGGGGAAGGGAATAAGTCATACCAAAGCTGATGGAAGTGGTTGTGCCTAAAGTACAGTATGTCTGTAAAGTCATGGTGCACTTTTGACCGGTCACACGGTCAAAAGTGCACCATGACTTTACAGACACACTGTAGTTACTCTCCCTCTTTCTCTGTCAGAGGCTCGAACCAGAGTGGTTAGCTCAGAGGTCTGCAGTGCAGATCCGGACTGCAGGGTGGGGGCTTGTGGTAGAGAAGGATGTAGACAGAAATGATGACTTCCTTGTATCAAGAAGAATGCCCCCCGGGTTCCCTGAATGGAACCTAATCAATATGCAGAGCACTATCCATAGTGATAGGAGATTATTTCACTGCTTCGTAGCATGGAGAGTGGACACACATACCCTTGCTGGAATGGATGTGGCGTGTAATGTACGTGCACTAGTCCGTGTCTCATTTCCAGTGGGCTGCATTCCTGCAAAAGTCAAAATTATGCCAGTCACACTCAGTCTTACCATCGAAAGAAAATTGTTGTGGCAGATTATACTCCTGGTCAAAGGACCTGATACCAACAGTTTTACAGAAATGTTCACAAACATCACATACAGTTAGTTTTTTTAAAAGTTCAGTATAAAAATATATTTAGAGTCTAAATATATTTAGACTAAGACTCTTTTAGTGAATCATTGAGGTCAAAATATGAAATAGTCACCTTAAGTTGCATTTAACATAAAAGACACTGCATACTCTACCAAAATTAGCTTCAGTATTTGTGCCTATTTTGACTGTGTCACTCTCATCAAGGTTCAGTTCTGAGGGTCTTCCTGGGGAAAATTTGAAAGGCATCTGAATGGAATCCTCATGGCCACCTGAAAAACGAGTCAGGAATGTTGGTGTTTTCCTCACTACAAATTTAACTGTAATAAACTTAAGAATTAGAGATCAAGTTTGTTGATCTCACAGCTTCATTTGCAAAGAGAGCACTTCAAAGTATATATATTTTTTGTTACATAAAGTTCCATAAGCATTATAATGGGCGTCATTGGGCATAGTAATTGAAATTCATTAGATATATTCAAAATAGTCATGTACAGTTATCTGAAGCCATACCCAAAAAGTTTCCAAGACTATTTGATCTTTAAAATGGAAATACTTTGCAAGAATGAATATGAAGAGAAATAGGAGGACTCTTAAGTTCCCACAGTCTCATTGTACTCTATGCCTTCATAAATTGACAGTGTTAGGCTTTGATTCTGTTTCAGGGAACTAAGTGGGTCTTCCGAAAATGAAGAGGAAAAGCGTATATGTGAGTGAGGCAGACGTGCCAGCAGGGAGGAAACAGAAGTCAGAGGCTGATGAGATGTGTTGTCTACTAGTAATGACTTTTCCTACATTGAAAGGTAAAAACAAAGCAAGAGAAAAATCTGTAAAATTTTAAACTAATGTTGCTCAGCACAAAGCACATGGATACATGGAAAGGCAAGTTCATTTTGGCTTTTCATTCATTCAGAAAACTTTTAGTGGGTGTCTGCCACCTGCTGGGCAGTACCCTAAAAACTACGTGTTTCTACTGACATAAAAGAATGCATCTCAATAACAGAGTTAGGGGTGTCATTTATATTTTCAGTTAAGCTTGAAGAAGGGCTTTCCTAGATCACCTGGCAAGTGCTGATGCTGCTTCTTCCATAGCAAACCCCTGGGTCCGGAAAAGAGAGCAATAAATTGCGCAAACCAAAAATTGAAACCACAAAAACCTACACATCTGTAGCAATAAATAACACTCACATACCCCGGTGTATCTGGGGTGGAATCAGAGTTGTGGAAATGAACAGGACAAGGGAAAACTGTATGTTCTTTTGGTCTCATCCAGCAAATATTTATTCTTACCCTCTACCTTTCTAATTTTAAATCTCCTTAGCAACAATTATTTCACTAACTTCCCTCCCGCCACCGCCAAAGACTAAACACATAATCTAGTTGATCTATTTATTAAATTTAGAAGGGGAGAAAAAAAGGTTTCCTTGACATTCAGCTCAATTGGATGCATTTTCATTTCACCCCATCACATGCTGGGCCTTGGTAAATGCTGCATTTCCTGTCACGGACGTCCTGTCTGCGCACCTGTGCGGCCCGCTTAAATCATCCGTCTTCAGAGTGCTTTTGAGTTATCAAATCTTGGGAGAGGCCCATTTTTCATCTTAATAATTATTCATCCAAGATTTTTATAATTAACTCCTTTAATCTCTACTCATTAAGTCAATTTTATATTATCATTCTGTTGTTCGCTGGATAGCAGCCAATTTGTTAGCTCTTGAATTAGATTTTTCAAGGACTCATCTCCCTTTCTGGGCCTGAACAGATTTGTCCTGAGTAATTTACCATCCCTTAACGATTATGAGGTCCTACTTTTCAGGACTTCTCCTCTACTCCCTTTTGAATACATTTCCTTTCCCAATCGAATGTGATTTTTATTTTCTGTTCATTTTATCTCCTTATACTCATTAGTATTTCACAGTCTTTTTAGGCTCCATCTTATGGAAGAGATGACTATGACTTCACTTTTAAATACTAAAATGACCACACCACACAGACATTTTGGGGACAGTTTTATTTGGGGGGGGTCTTTAAATAATTTTTTGTATTATCTCTTGAAAAAAAATCCAAAATAACGTGCGAAAATAATGTAAAGCTACTAAACGTCCTGCAGTACAACAACAAACCTTACATGTTACACTTCAGTTTGATTCTCTTGCCCTAGTGTCTCAGGAAGCAGTGTCTTATATTCTTCTTACCTTTTACTAGAAAATTATTGGTCATATACTAAATTTGCATTCACGTGCCCTTCTGGGTCTTTGAAGTTAGAATCCTGAACTCATAACCAGCCAGATTTGTCTGACAGCAAGTCATAGGATCTGAGCCCAACTCTAGAGTCCTCCAGACTTAAGTTGAGCCAAATTTGACATGGTGAAAGACAGTAAGTAATAAGCTGCTTGTTTGGGGTAGCAATTCAAGGACTTTCCAGGTTCCTTCTCATTGAGGAAATGAAAGCAATTGATCAGCCAAAACAGAGTGGCAAGAAGGAATGGCTGGTCTCCCATCCCCAGCCATTTCTATGAGAAAGTGCTCAACCCTGCCTCATTTCTAAAGAGCAAGAATAGAAAAGGCTTTTATCAGCCCAAATTCCCTGAGTTTCTGAGTATTTTTAACCCAAGATTTCAAATCACATTGGGTATCTTAAGATTGTTTCACATCAAAGAAAAATCTGTAAACAACGACTGTCGAAAGCAAGTGAAATGATGCAAAGAAAAGAAAATATTTGAAAAGGAGATCTAACCAGACATCCTCAGGAAGAGAAAATGACAGCCCTTCTGTGCGTTCAGACTGTTCTTTAAAACTGTCATACGGTTCTATTAGAACTTAGTATCCTTTGGGGAATTAATTCACTTTGATTACATTGGTCAGATAACTTAGCTCAGAAAGTTTCAATCTTTTTCTTCTCACGGCACACATAAGCTAATTACTAAAATTCTGCAGCACACCAAAAATATATATATTTTTGCCAATCTGACAAAAAATAGGTATAATTTTGATTCATTCACACTAGATGGCTATTGTGCTGGCTGTTGTCATTTTTTAATTTGACAGTCTAAGGGAAAAGAGACCAGTATCCTGAACTAAATCAGATATTGCATGTTTTAAAAATTCTTGCAGCACGTCTGTTGAAAAAGTCACTGATTTAGTTGATTAAACAGTTGAGTTGTGTCCTTTAGTTTTGTAAATTGACCAGGTGTTTGGCTAAATTGACTGATTTTGGAATTCTGAACATACTATTTTAAATTCTTGCAGTGGATGAGACCTCTGAAAACATTTGGCCATTTGAATTAAAATGCAGTGTATCATTTGATGCAGCCATGATAATAGCAAAAATCTGTTCTGTTCTAAAAATGTTTCTAGCAATGGAAATATTTCTGGCTAAAAGAATACTCTTCACTTGTAGGAAGTCTCCCAAGGAATACATTTATGCAATATAATAAAGCACTTTATTTTTTTTAAAGGTTGTCTATATAGATACATTCATAAGATAAGGAAATTGTTGATGAATGCTCCTATAATAAAGGTTTAGGTAATGGAAATAAAAGAAATCTATTAACAGTTTTACCAAAGATTATTTTTATAGTCTATGTGCCAATGTGCATGATCTTATATTAGATACCAAAATACGTTGTTCAAAACTGTGAATAATGTACGACAAATGTAATACTGTATGTCCTTTCTAGAATATTCACAAGAAAGGTTAGTTATGGCTGTTTTCTGCCATCAGTAATTTCTTTCAAGAAATACTCTCTTTACCCCCCAAGAGTTAGCTTTCTGTTATGTTTGACATGTTGTATTTTAATAGCTGTGTAAGTAGATAAGCATCCCAACATGAAAGGAACATGTGCAGTTGTGGCTTTAGGAGTTTGTAGTAGAATTGAACACTATTTCATCTGCATGCTAGTGGGTGAGTCCGCAGTGGCCTAGTCTCAGCTACACAGACAACCAAGTGAACCAATGTTCTTATCTGCAGAGTTCTTGATCTCTGATCGTCTAGCAGGACTCGTTAAGCTTATAAATTCTGCAAGGACAAAGACAAAGTCTTTAAACTTTTCTCTCCTCCTACCTTGTAGAAATTAGTGAACAGCTAATAGATATTCAACATATGCTTTTTGAGTCAAAATTGCTCCTGGCCCAATCAATACCCAGAGTCTAATAACACTAATGACTGTGGGAGTTCATCTGACTATTCCTCGATTTGTGTGAAGCTTAAATAAATAATGTAAATAAATCCCACAACTGAAAATATGTTCTATAATAGAGCACTTTTATGTTTTTAAGTGTATATTCTTTCTCTGCAAGTCTGGTTATTTAAAATGGTAGTAGATGATTCTATTTTTTCATACTATAGTACCTCTCCCACGATGTTGTGTTTCTAACCAACTCTATTTAAACAAAAAGACTTCATTAATCTTTCTATTTAAATTATATATTTGCTTAATATTTTCATATTTGTAACTGGTCAAAAATTCTATATGGTATCTTAAACACCTTCTCAGTAGTACAAGAATAAAACTGTTTGTTCAAGAAAAGTCTCCTGTCTTCTAGTCACCTGTTTCTCACTTATCAATTTCTGCCATCCTTCTGATCAGGAAAAAGGTCAGAAGTGACTGCTTTTTTTTTTTTTTTGAAGTGACTGCTTTTAAATGAGAAAAATTCTCTAGGCCATTATCATAGAGAGCATTGTTGTTTTAACCTTTGTTACTCTGAGTGCTGAGTTGGTTACCCAGGGTATTATGTACGTAGAATAAAGTCTTAAATTGACTGTCTTTAACAAAATTCTGGGTTTTAGTTCTTTAGTTTATTAGTAACCAAGCCCCCACCTATCTGTTGGTGTGTCCTCAGAGGCTCTGCCCCAGCCGGGTCACTGCTCGTCCTTCGCCGGCACTCCACACGTCAGTGGGCAGTGTGACGTTTGGTGAAGAGCTGCTGTGTTGATTTCCAGAATTATTATTTTGTCCTTTTTGCCTTTTTCATATTTCAGTTGAAAGGTCAGTGTCTTCCCCAACTTTAGTATTTCATTTCCTACCACTTACAGAAATCTTTATTCTTTTTAAAAATGTACCACAATATATTTACATATTAAATCAAAGCAGTCCTTTTCAACACAGTTTCTGAATTCAAATAATTAGGCTAACAAAATAATTTGACCTATGAGGCTAGACTTTTTTTTTCCCCCAAAGGAGCTGTTTGCTTCACAGAATTTCCTTTTAAAGAAAAAGAGAGCCCTGGCTGGTTGATTCAGCGGATGGAATGTCATCCCCGGAGTGCCGGCATCCAGGGTTCAATCCCTGATAATGGCACACATGAGAAGTAGCCATCTGCTTCTCTTCCCCTCTCTCTCCTTCTCTTCCTCCTCTTCCCTTTCTCCCCCTCTTTCCCTCTGGCAGCCAGGGCTCAGTTGAACTTCAGCCCCAGATGCTGAGGATAGCTCTGGTGGACCAAGCATCAGCCTGGGAAGGGATTGGGGTGGATCCTGGTCAGGGCGCATGTGGGAGTCTATCTCTCTATTTTCCCTGCTTTCATTAAAATAGAGAGAGAGAAAGAGAGAAAAAAAACCATTACAATTTGAAGTAATCACTTAGTAATTTTGCTGAGGCATCCTCCACAATCGTAAAATGTTAGAGCTGGAAGGACTGCCATAGAGATGAATAGTGAAAAAAGCCAGAACCCAAGTTGAAAAGTGACACAGCAAAATAGTGCTGGGATTTACCTGGGTCTACCTGTTACTCACCAGAAGGACCTGTCCACGTGCAAATATAGACAAATATGAAAGTTCAGGAGCCATCTCTATCACGGAGACCTTCAGTAGAACTTTTAACATTTTGTGTCATCATTTATTTTTGTATCTCATATGTCGAGAGAGATGCATTTGTTAAGCAATACCAAACTGTATATTAGAGTCACATTTTAGCAAAAGTCATCACAATGTTAGAGCTGAAATATTACTGAATAGGAAAGGAGAGAACATGACTTTCTAACATAATACTATTATAAAATATTATGAAAGCTAAGTAAACCAAACCACCTATAATCCAGAAGAACTTCTGCAACTATGTTTTGAAAAAATTGACAAGGCATTTAATGTTACCTATAAAAGGATCATTCATAATATAAGGGTAAAACTTAACTAGTAAAGTTCAAGCTTGAATAATAGAGAAAATCATGCAGGGATGGTTCTGTGTAGGACTTAACAAGCATTTACTTCTTCAACAAATGAGGTAACAAACTCCAAAACATCTCCACAACCCAGAATCTCCCAAGAAATTTTTATTGTTAAAGAGAATGGTTGATCTGAATAGAGCTTGTATAAAGCTTTTTAATTTCCTGGAGTTTATTGTAATAATGCAAGAACCTCTATATAAATTATCTTAATTTAAATTACTTTTCAGAATCTTCTCTTGGAGTTCTTGACCCCAGAAAGAAATTTTGCAATATTTCCCTCTTTAAGAAAAAGCTAGCAATGAAATACATTTCCTGTCTTTGCTACCATGCTGCAAGGCTTTGGTGGCCAAGAAATTTCTATGTCCTTGGACTTCCCAAGGAGCTAAGGCAAAAAACAACCAGGACAAAAATCAAGAACAAAAAACGGACAATACAACTACAGAAACAAAGGGCATTAAGGATGGGAAATTTCAGAAGTCAGGGAACATCCCTAAATTCAACCTCAATCAGAAAACTCTACTTGTAAGACATATAAATTAAAATTTTAAGCCATATTTTATTCCTCAAGATCTTTCCAATGACTTCTGACCCAGTTTTCACTTAAGTAGTAAATATTCCTTCCCCACTTATGACAGATGGTTCAGGAAAAAGACAACTGTCTGCCTGCAAAGAACAGCACATCAGCAATAAATAAAAGGGAACCATGACAGAGTGGGGAATAAAACAAATGACCCTGCTTTGGTGGATGATTGTGAGGAGAAGACAACAAAGGAATAAGAATTAAAGGTGAGAGCTAGTACCTAAAGGAGTTATTGGGAGTCTTAGGTCCCTTGTAGTAGCAAAGGATGTTCAAATTTAACCCAAGAGAAAGACATTCCATCTAAAGTGCTACAGAAGGATACTGCACGGGGCCATGCTCTTTGACCTCTAGCTTTGCAGGCAGCGACAGCCAGGCACGAGTTGGTACCATGTTTTGCAACCAGTATCAAAATGATGTCTCTGTTTGGAACCCGTGGGGCAGGATTTATCAAATTAAATATGGAATGGAAGCTGTCAAACCAGGTTCAGTCACAGTTGGTCTGAAATCAAAAGCCCGTGCAGTTTCGGTTTCATTGAAGAGCACACGGTCAGCACTTGGAACTCATCAGAAAAAAGTTCTCCATGGTGACAACCATATTGGTATCTCAATTGTCGGACTTACTGCTTATGCTAGACTGTTATATAATTTTATGCACAGGAGTGTTTGGATTCCAGGTTTGTATTTGACAGATCTCTTCCTGTGTCTCATCTTCCTGTATCTCTAATTGGAAGCAAGACTCAGATACCAATGCAAAGATATGGCCAAAGACCATATGGTATTGGACTGCTTCTTGTCAGTTATAATGATATGGGTCTTCATATTCTCTAAACCTGTCCATCTGCTAACTATTTGACTGCAAAGTTATGTCCATTGGAGCCCATCCCCAATCAGCTCATACTTACTTAGAGAGACATATGCCTGAGTTTATGGAGTACAATTTGAATGAACTGGTTAAGCAAAGACACTTCCTGCATAATAGAACTTAACTACAAATGTTGCTTCCATTGGAATTATTGGCAGACTTGGGGTTTACAATTTATGATAATGGTAATGTGTCTCCATTCCTGAAAGGTCTTGCAAAAAAGCCACAGAGAAAAGCACAGCCTGCTCAACCTGCTGATAAACCTGCAGAAAAGGCTGAATCACTGGATCATCAGGTGAAAATGCCCAGTCTATATGTGTGTTATCGAGTGGGTAAGAATATAAGAACATATATTGGTGACAATAATCTATACTTTGAATCAAAAGATGCAGTGGTGGAATGATATATCTTAGGAATCAGTCCAGATTTTTTCCAAGCCACTTTCTGAAATCATATAATGGGATGCATTTTCCTCTAAGAACATCTATATAATCACTTTTTTTAAATGTACAGTTGTCTGTACTAATGTGGTTTTTCTTCTTTCTTTTTTTAGCAATCGATCAAGCCAGTGAGAGAGAGACAGACAGGGACAAACAGACAGGAAGGGAGAGAGATGAGAAGCATCAACTCATAGTTGTGGCACCTTAGTCCTTCATTGATTGCTTTCTCATATGTGACTTGACCGGGGGGCTCCAGCCACGCCAGTCACCACACCCCCTTGCTAAAGCTGGCGACCCCAGACTCAAATTGGTGAGCCTGCGCTCAAACCAATGACCTCCAGGTTTCTAACCTGGGTCCTCAGCGTCCCAGACCAGGCCAATTCTCTATCCACTTTGCCCGACTTGGTCAAGCTGCACCAATGTTTTTATATGAAGAACATAGTATCTTTGAGATGTTCAAGACAACTGTGAAATAAAATCGTTTTATCATAAAAAAAGAGTACTGCATATTTAATATGTAGAATGGTCAGTAAAAGTTGTTACATCGAGAAAAAGCTTTTTAATTTTAAAAAGCATCCAAAGCTCTTGTTTCTTTGAGTGCCTTCAGCTGCTATATGATACAAATTAGTGAATGTCCCCACTGTATAGATAAAGAAGTGGAGGCACAGAGAAGGCCGAGGCAGTGCCCAAAACTTAGCAGAGTAAGAACAATAGCTAAGGCATATTAAGCACTATGTACTAAATGTTCTAAATATATCATCTCATTTAGTTCTTCACATACTTGAGTTATGAGACTTGTGTGGAGATAAGGAAACCAAAGTTCAAAGAAACAAGTAATTTGCCAAAGGCCATACAGTGCCAACACTCAGCTTCCAATCTGAAGCCTCCGGACTTCAAAATATGACCGCATAACCTTTATGCCAGACTTTTTTAAAGTTTATTTCTTTTACTCTACTAGAAGCCTCAAAAAAAAGAAAAAAAATACCAGTGATCTCCCTTGACCGCTAACTAAAGCTACCATGGTCCCTAAATTGTCTCCCCAAACTCTCTTCCTCCCGATGTTATTTCTGTATTGAGAGACATTTTTCTTTGCCCCTCACATATTATATAAAAATGATGTGTTCTGCTTTCCCTGCTAGACTGTGAGCTGCTTGCGAACAGGTTCTCCTAGGCACCAAGCAGACAAGTTG
Source organism: Rhynchonycteris naso (assembly GCA_037038555.1). Classification (NCBI taxonomy): domain Eukaryota; kingdom Metazoa; phylum Chordata; class Mammalia; order Chiroptera; family Emballonuridae; genus Rhynchonycteris; species Rhynchonycteris naso. Next base: position 107,209,397 of record CM072996.1, on the reverse strand, counting down.
GAGACTGATTCTAGCCATTATGATAATAATAATACTACAGTGATATACAATACTAACAGACAAGTGCCCGGCATTCATTGCATTCTAACATACTTTGATTGACTCATTGCTCCCCAAAACACAATCCTCATCTCAAAGACTGTGAGATGACAGATGAGATCTAAGAGGTCACAGCCAATAAATGGAGCAAGATTCACCCCATGGCAATGTGATGGCAAAACAGGGTGTGCTCACATTCTCCATCCCAGTCCTCAGCTTCCATTAGGAAGCTCTGATTCCGTGAATCAGTCACCTGGAGGGTTTACTATCGAAGCACCGATTGCTGGGCCCCTTCCACAGAGCATCTAAATCAGTAGTTTGTACTATGCTCCAGTGTTATAAAGTAATAATAATAAAGCAAAATTTTACAAGTTGTTTTGTCAAATGCTTTAGTGATTATTTACTTAAATTAAATAGATAACCATATTGCAGAAAATAAATTTGCACCTTTATTCTTTTTTTGTTTGTACCTATTTAAAAAAATTTTTTTTAATTTATTGATTTTAGCAAGAGAGGAAAGGAGAAAGGAACATCGATTTGTTCCTGTATGTGCCCTGACCAGGGATCAAATGGGTAACCTCTGAGCTTTGGAATGATGCTCCAACCAACTGAACTATCTGGCCAGGGCTAGTTTGCACCTATTTTTAAGGACACCAACTTGAAAGAAGACTTTATAAAGACTTGCGTTCCCATTTGTAATTGGAAGATCAGAGTCCGCCGCGTTCAGAAACGACCTCTGACAAGCTTTGTATTTGCACCTACTTTATGGTGAGGAGCTGGGTCTGGTCAAGTGAATAACCTCCTGAAGTTGCTGAGTCAGCACGCAACCCCTCCAGAACATCTCTCCTGAGACTAGGCTGAGCTCAGGGTAAAACATTTCCTGCTTAACTGTCCAATTACCCATCACCAGCTCAGCCCACTCCTCCACACCTGGTTCATTCTGTCCTTTCTATGCCCCTCTGTGAAAGAGCAGCCGTATTCTGTCTTATCTTTGAGATGCTCAGAGATCTCAAGGTTGGAGCATTCTCCTCTTGCAATGGTTCCCTTAACCCCATTACAATCATTCCCCTGTCACCCTGTTTGCAATAATTCTTTTAGATAAAATAAATCTCCTTGCCTAAATCTAGACTTATTTTGTATTTGCTACCACTTGGGGTTTGCCTGGAAATGCATATGATTTGTCACCTACTTGAGACCCTAGACATATACTTAAGTGTAATCCAAAAGCAGCATCTTGAAACAATCACTGATCCCCTTAATTATAATTAACAGGAGCTTTGAAGTGCTTACTTCTACAATTTGTGATTTACTGGGACATGACTGCTTCATGGTCTGTAATGAAAACCCACCCAGAGTAAATTTTCCCAAGAATGCTACAGATCTCCACAGAGCAAGCTCCTCTGTAGGTGTACATTAGACGTGCTGGTTTAATGCACTGAGTGCTCATAAACCTCTGAAAAGAGATGCAGCTTTCTGAAGCTGATTATACAAAAAGCCTATCTGGGTTAAGAGGGCATTTTCAAGCTGATCTTTCCCGAGCAGTTTTGGGATGCTTGAATCTGCTCTGCACCGTCCTTGTCCTCACCAAGTGGTTGATGAATATTGGAAACAGCACTCCATTCCACATTCAGACAGCTCTGACAGAAAGCACTTCCTTTTGCTGATGTAAATAGTCTCTGCCTATACTTTCCACCCATTGTGACCCCCCCGGCTGTGACCTTACTTGGGAAGAGGGTCATTACAGATGTAAATATTTAAAAAGAGGTCCCCTAACCATCCTGGAAAATATGGCCGGACAGCTACACACAGTGCTAGTGAGGCTCCAACGACACCTTCATGCATTTTAATATGTCTCTGCCAAGATGGGATTTTTAACTCAGAATATTTAAGCAATACTTTTTGAGTTTTTTTAATGAGGTAATAGTTTGGTTTTTTTTTAATATTGACAAATTGGCGATTCCTGCAAAGTGAGTCATATGAACTATTTGAACTGGAACATTAATTTGATTGAGCAATCTGGTCCACATCACTCTGAGAAAAGTGCCATTGCTCTATCCCTGCACAGATCATTTCAGAAAAAGTCCTGAAAGCTGGCTGCAGTAATAATAGTGTCAGCTTCCTTCCTGTCACCCTCCCCAATGCTCAGGTCCTGGAGGTAATAATGCCCCTTTGGAAGAGTGTTCACTACAAGAGTCCACCTTGCCCGCCCCTATCCCATCCACCCGGAGAGATAAACTGTTGTCTAAAACTGAGATTCATGGGACCACATTCCATGGGACCACACATGTTCGAGATGAGGTCTTTGTCAGGAAAAGTGAGTGGGCAATCGCATTTCAGGTTTGTAATAACCCACACGGCCAATAAAAACTGCAAGTGCATCATTGTTAGGAAAGCAGAGACAGTGGAGCACACTCAGCACCCCCAGTGGTGCTTTGGTGTCGCCCACGGGAGCCAAATGCTCAGTTTTCTCAACCAGTTGTTAAACAGACATTACTTAAAAGTATAATCTATGAACTTACAACTTCATAAATTATGTTAAAAACGCAGGTACTACTCAAAATTCATCACTTCTTAATTATTTTACCACATTTTACTATTGTCTCTGCTCTTGAGGTTATTATTGTCTCCTATATCTGCATGGTTGAAATACCATATAATGGTGTGCATTACTGTGCATCTCTTCCCAACTCTGAGTTCAGTGATGTCACTCTGTTGCTCGCCATCAGCCACCGCGGGTAGATTTACACCACAGGAATCAGCCAGTGCTATGAATGAGGGCTCCCTTCTCCTCTCTGGCTGGGCACCAAACGTTTACCAGCACATCGCTTCCCATCAGTAAACCTTTCTGCCTTGCACCCTCAAACACACACAAACACAGCACCCTGCTCACCCCATCACAGAGTGATGTCACCAGTCTCAGCATCTCATCCAATAATTATAAAGGGCACAGTAAACATCTTTGTAGGGTTTTTTCCTTCTTTCTTAAGCAATTTTTTTTTAGCTTGGAAGATTTTATTCACATATTTATACTTCATCTGTTTCTTTTTTAAATTTCAGAGATTTGAATTTTATAATAACACAGAGTTGGTATTTAAGATATGCTGTCTCAGAAAGGAGAGTTTTAGGAACTGATACAGACTCTGGAGTGTGTTTTTGGTGTCTCTTGATCTCTGACGTCTGAGATATTTGGAAAACTTCCCTGGGCATCCTCCTTCTTAAATTACTATTTATGCCCTGGCACCGGAGCCCTGTGGTTACACTACGGTTTCCTCTAGACTCCCAATTTTATTAACCTTATAACTTTAAGATTCCCCTCTTCAGCCACACCCCATCCAAAATGCTTTCTAAGAGGTTGATAGGTTTGTTCATTTTGGGGGGAAAGCTGGCAGAAAAGGAAATCTGTTCAATTTTAAGAGGCAAGTATTTTTTGCTTTTTGTTATTAAAATTAAATATCCCGAAACAGAGGTCCTGCACTAAGTCAGTGCTCCCCAAGAAAAAGGCAACTTAAGGGGGTTAAGAAGACAAATGTAAAGAAGTGAATTCCTCCCTCAGCTTCCTGTTGGGACTAATGGGGAACAGAGTGAAAATGCCGGATGGGAGGAAGAGAAGCAGATGCTCTTTGCCAATAACTCTGGATGAGAAACCAGCGATGACCTATGAATCGGAGCTTGGAATTTAGACAGTTAACCTGGATTTTTGAGACTGCTCAGAGGTCCAGATAAGGAAAGACTAGGGAGTTAGGGGACTATAATTTAGCCAACATTCACTGAACACCTATATTATGCCAGGAATTCTCTTAAGCATTAAGCATTTTGCATATACTATCTTTCCATACATCATCTTACCAATTAATTGAACTAAAAGGCTCAAAGAATAAATACTCCTCTCAAAGTATCTTTACACACTTCTGAGAAAGAGATTTAGACATTCTGGTTAATAATAGTAAATAAGCTTTAAAGAAACCAAATACTGCTTCGTGACTCCAACAAGATGAATTTTGTTGGAGAGTCCTGGAAATAGCTGTTGGGCAAATAAAGCTAAGTTTATTAAACTTATGGCACCAAGGGAGACTATCCTGGCAAGTCTTGGTAGTCTTTCAAGTAGAGAATATAAGGAGAGAATACTTAAAAGATTTGAGGATTTGAACTCAAGTGGTTTAAGGCTATTCTTTGATTTTTTAAATTTTGTATTTATTTTTTAAGTGAAAGGAGTGGAGATAGATAGACCCCTGCAATCTCCCTGACTGCAATCTATCCTTCAACTTCTGTCTGAGGCCCATGCTCAAATCAACTGAGCTATTCTCAGCACCCGGGGCCAATGCTCTAACTAATCAAGCCACTGGCTGTGAGAAGGGAAGAGAGAGAGAAAAGAGAAAAAGAAGGGGAGAGAAGCAGATGGTCACTTTCGTGTGCCCAGACTAGGGATTGAACCTAGGACATCAGAACACAAGGCTGACATTCTACCCACTGAACCAACTGGTCAGAGCCTAAGACTGTTCTTTTAAGATGCAGAACTTACTGGGGCTGAACCAAGTTTATAAGATAATGATTGAGAATTAGTGAAATGATGAGGTGAGGGTCATGAGATCAATCCTGATTAACTGCTGTCCTAAATAAATGAGTTCCATCCTTTCCCTTGATTTTAGAGCAAATCCCTGGTGTTTTGTAATAGATTCTTCAGAATTTTCCAAAGATTTGGCCCTCTAGGGCATTGTGGAAACAGACTTTTATGAGTTGCCTGTCATCATGACCAAGTAGGTTATATCCTTTAACATTCATGTTACCTCTGTTTGTATGGCATTCTACCTCTTTAAGAAACATTAGAACAGCCTGACCAGGCGGTTGCGCAGTGGATAGAGCATCAGACTGGGATGCGGAAGACCCAGGTTCGAGAACCCCCGAGGTCGCCAGCTTAAGCATGGGCTCATCTGGCTTGAGCAAAAGCTCGCCAGCTTGGACCTGAGGTTGCTGGCTCCATCAAAGGGTTGCTCAGTCGGCCAAAGGCCCGTGGTCAAGGCACATATGAGAAAGCAATCAATGAACAACTAAGATGTCGCAACGGCAACAAAAAACTGATGATTGATGCTTCTCATCTCTCTCTGTTCCTATCTGTCTGTCCCTATCTATCCCTCTCTCTGACTCTGTCTCTGTAAAACAAAAAAGAAAAGAAAAAGAAACATTAGAACACTTAAGAGTTTCTTAATCTTTGACCATTTTTCTTTGTTTTACTTCCTACAGAGATCAATCCTGATCCTTAGTTATTTGCAAAACATTTCCCACCTCTTACCATTGGTATTAACTATCTTCCATCCAGTTAGTTGAGAAGTCCCAGTGAATACAGTGAGTTCTGCCTTCTGGGTGACTCTGGCTTCAGTAAAGGGATCATTATTCTGGGAGTAAGTTGAGATTTGTTTTAATATATCTAGGTTAATAATTGCCTGTTTTTGTCTTAAGATATGACCTATCAGCAAACAACAATAATTCTGGGTATTGTAGAGGAGTTGCTAATATAGTTAGTTGTTCAGGGCATGGCCTATTCTTGGACAGAGGTTAAACAGTCCGAAGTTACCCCTCTAGTAAAAGAAGAAAAGTAGCAAGATTTAAAGTATTGCTGCCAGAGAAGGAAATATGTGAAGGAGAAAGTAATAGAATTCCATGAGAGTAGAGCCACCTGCTAAGAAATATAGTGTCTTTTCCGTAAGCAACACATATCGTGAGGGTTCACAAGTCTGAGGGAGACCCTAGTTAGCAGTAGCCTTCACTAATTTAGATGCAGTCTCTATTATCCTGAGACTAGAAGGTGGACTTTAACCAACAGATCAAGAGAAAAACTGTAGGAAGCTTTTCTCTGATAAATATCAGACAATTGAATCAAAACACCCAGGACTTGTCCAGGTTATTTATGTATGACTAGGTAGAAAGGTTTAAGACACTAAAGTTGACCCAGTGTAAGAAAATGTTTAAAAGCTCATTTTAAATCAAAATGTCAGCTCATATTTAGTTTCCCAAGGAAGAGTTTTGATTACTGATAACTTGGTTAAATTTTAGAATGGTTGAGAACTAACGGCCTGCAGTATCTATAAGATCAGTAACCTTTTAATTGACTGAAGAGCCTGAGTGACTGGCCTGGGAAAGTTTTTAATGGCCTTTAGTCTGTCTGAAGTGAGGGATTTACCTCCTGGGGTAAATCTTGTCCTAGATCAGTGGTTCTTAACCTGGGTTCTATCAAACCCTAGGGGTTTGATGAGTCGGTCTCAGGGGTTCGGAGAAGCCTCTGCCATGGAGGTCAGAAGAAAGTAATACCGTAATTTGTTGTGAGTTCATGCACTTTGTTGGTTTTGTTCTTTGAGCAAGGTGATGTTCATGCACGGCTCATTTTGTGCACCAGTAGAAAAACATATACCTATGTCTTGAATTTGGGGGAAAAAAAGTCATATTTTATTTATCACTGAAGAAGGGTTCGGTGAATGCACATATGAAACTGGTGGGTTCGGTACCTCAACAAAGGTTAAGAAGCACTGTTTTAGTAGTTACATGTAGACTCTACTACTATATGCCATAAAAGTGAAATTCTGGATATAACAAAAAAAAGTATTAACAAGCCCCTGTAATTTAAGGAAAACCCCAGGCAGGAAAGGGCCCCTTGGAGCTTGCAGTAAAGGACTTTGACTGGACATTACTGTGAAGCTGATTCATTCAGGCCCTGACTAGAACTGTTTCTTAGAATAAGGAAGATGGTGGTTCTCAACCCTGGCCACTTGCTAAAACTTTTACTACCCAACAGTAAGGCCTGGGTTAAAAATCATACCCTTTAAATCAGAATTTCTGGGGAAAAGGGGCCCAGGAATCACTTATTTTAAAAACTTCCCAGGTGATTTTGATATTTGGCCAAAGTTAAAAACAACTGCTTTAATTGGTCAGACTGAAATCCTAAAAAAATAAATAGGTAGATTTTCTACCAAATAGTCTCAGAATCTAGTAACCACGAATCAATGGTGCCTTTATTTTATACATTTGTAAGTTTTTCCCATTTAAGCCCAATGAAAAAATCTCACACACACACACACACACACACACACACACACACACACACACACGCCCAAAGGGAATGACTCAAAAATGAGAACAACAGGTGAGTCATATTTGGCATATAAACCTCTCATTAAGAAGGCTATTCCATTCAGGAGCATGGTAAGAACATAGAATACTGACCAACTCTTAGAAGATATATGATAAAAGCTCCCTAAACTTTTCCAGTGGGAAAACTAACTCATTAGATGACTGTAACTCTTTTAGGGTAAAACTAAAGACAAACTCCAACTTTATAACTAACGAGCTCTTGGATTCATTCATTTAACAGTTGTATCAAATACTTATGAAAATTCTTTGTATTATTTTCTTTAATTGTGATTTAAGTCTTCCTTTGCTGTTTCAGCCTTTCCCACGCTTACATTTTGTCCCGTCAGCTGGGCCTTTGTGAATTCCTTAGGAGCACAGAGTGTGTACTCCTCAAAATACCTAGTGCAATGCCCTGTACATTGTCAGTGTGCCTTCAGTGTTCATTGGTTTGATGTGTCCCTGAAAGTCAACTATTTGACTCCTAACAGTACATGGCTTCTCTAGCATTGGAACTGCATTGTCACCAGCTAAACAGACAGATCCGCCATGAGCCTGCCCATGCAGGTGCATCACTCATGGCCTGATAGTCGAGTCAGGTTTGCTGATCAACATCTGTGTCCATAGAACAACCCGCACCCCTCTAGGCTTCATGTTATGAAAGCGACAAAAGAAAGCAGAGAGTGAAGCAGGAATCATCTTTGACCTCAGTCTTCGTCCGCATAAGCATCATGACTGACTGATTCTGCGTTCTCCACTGCAGGTAGCTGAGCAGCTCATCAACCCTTTTGGAGAAGATGATGACAATTTTGAAACTAACTGGTGCATTGACAGAAATCTGCAGGTGAGATGAGATTTTCTTTCCTTTACAAACATCAGTAATCAGTTACGTGTGATGCTTTAAATCTAAACAGACTCTGAATGCAGGGCCCTGAACTTCAGAGCTTTAGCCACAAATAAAGGAGGTTTGGCTCTGCTGTACATTGTCTAAGGTCCTTTTGGAACCTCACAAGTCCTGGATCTAAGTTCCAGTGAAATTTAGCCCCTTTTAAGTAGAATTTCAAGCCAGTTTTTTTGTAAGTTTTATTAGTGGTGTTATACTAATAGACTCTTCCATCTCAAAACAGGACAATATTTTAATTCAATCTTTTTTTTTTTTGACAGAGACATAGAGAGAAAGGGACAAATAGAGACAGACAAACAGGAAGGGAAAGAAATGAGAAGCATCAATTCTTTGTTGCAGCTTCTTAGTTGTTCCTTGATTGCGTTCAAATTATGATTATCTAATTGGGCAAGATTTTGTGGATTTTTATATCTCAGAAAACTGTGATTCACTATGGAGATGATGGAAGCATCTAAACCAGTGGTTCTTAATCTGGGTTCTATCGAACCCTAGGGGTTTGATGAGTCGGTCTCAGGGGTTCTGAGAAGCCTCTGCCGTGGAGGCCAGAAGAAAGTAATACCGTAATTTGTTGTTGTGAGTTCATGCACTTTGTTGGTTTTGTTCTTTGAGCAAGGTGATGTTCATGTACGGCTCATTTTGTGCACCAGTAAAAAAACATATACCTATGTCTTGATTTGGAAAAAAAATTATATTTTATTTATCACTAAAGAAGGGTTCGGTGAATGCGCATATGAAACTGGTGGGTTCCGGTACCTCGAAAAAGGTTAAGAACCACTGTCCTAGATGATATAATTTCTTTTGACAAAATTATAACAGTCCTCTTGTAGTAAGCAATTATAGGTATAAGCAAAGCAGGATTGGTGGGTCAGGTGCAGAGGGTCACCAGATAGAGTCACCAAGGCAAAGATCCCCGGCTGCCTAGAAACAGGCAAAACTACAAGCCCTTTTCACTACAACTCCTCAAGCATTGACCCCTGGAGATGACATCTAGACTTCAGCTGCATTTCAGCTCCAGACCCAGAAAAGCAGCAAACTAGGCAGAGCAATGACAGGGCTGACATCAGGACCAGCTGCATTGACTAATGACCTCCTGGCACTGACCAATCAGTGGAGACCACAATCCTGAAGAGATGCACAAGGAAAGCTAAACAGTCTATTGAGATCCTCCTTGAGACCTCAGATGAAGCCCTCAGGATGGAGGACCCAGCTTGGCCCTCTCTGTGAAACACACCCTCACCTTTCCCCACCCACTGCTTTCCCCCAGAGCACTCTCCCTCCCCTTCTCCCCCTCCCCACCCCCGCCAAGTTCCAAGAAACCTTTTGCTGTAACTTGCTTCCTGAGCTCATTTCTTCTACATCTCACTTCTACCTTTATGGCTTTCAACATAAACTTTCTCTTGTATTTGAGTAATACCTCTGAATTCTTCTCTTAGCCAGAACTCAAGAACTGAGGTTGCCAAAATAAGGTTAACACCTGGTGCTGTTTTTCTGCTGCTAACACTTCTAACTTAAAGTAATTTCTGAGTTAAAATTGTTAAGAAGATGGATGAAATTGAGAAGGCTCAACTCCTTTTTAGAAATTAATAAAAGATCATCCAAATATCAGGTAAGCCTGACCAAGTGGTGGTGCAGTGGATAGAGCATTGGACTGGGGCACAGAGGACACAGGTTCGAAACCCTTAGGTCGCCGGCTTGAATGCAGGCTTATCTGATTTGAGCAAGGCTCACCAGATTGAGCCCAAGGTCACTGGCTTGAGCAAGGAGTCACTCACTCTGCTGTAGTCCCCCGGTCAAGGCACATATGAGAAAGCAATCAATGAACAACTAAGGAACCGCAACAAAGAATTGATGCTTTTCATCTCGCTACCTTTCTGCCTGCCTGTCCCTATCTACCCCTCTCTCTGTCTCTGTCACCACAAAAAAAAAAAAAAAAAAGGGTAAGACCAGACTTGCAGGGAAACTTCAAGTCTATAATTTCTGGGACTTGTGAAAAAAACGCAGGAGGGCACTTCATTGAAACTTACTGAAGCATAACTGTCAAGGCATGTTGCTGACTTTCCCAGGAAGGTACAGGCAGGATTAACTAAGTCAGTCTAACCCGGGAACTGCTAAAAAAAGCATAGCACAAATGTGTGAGTCCAGAATACGGAGCCCTATGATGAAAAAGTATTTAGGTTTAGTATCAGAGAGAAGTACAGACGGCTATATTATGACTCTGAGGTCTGGAACAAATCTACACCCTCATGCATTGGGGTTCTTAACTAGAAAGACAAGAGTACAAGGACTAGTATTGTTATGATGTTGTTTATTTTAAGTTAGGCTTTGAACTCTTGGTTTTAGTTCTTTATATACTATTTTTAGAAGTTACTGTGCCAACTCAGATAGGGTTTGAATATGTCAACATGCATCTTGATATATTCAGCCCTAAAACTTCATTGATTTAGGTAGAATTTTCAGTCCATAAGGAGTCTGGCGCATCATGAAGATCTTTAATTTGGGTTGATTTAGACACAAGAATATCAGCAAGTTAGTTGAAATTAATTTTAGCCTGCATTTGTGTGTGAGTGTGTGTGTGTGTGTGTGTGTGTGTGTGACAGAGACAGAGAGAGGGACAGACAGACAGGAAGGGAGAGGGATGAGAAACATCAATTCTTCGTTGCAGCACCTTAGTTGTTCATTGATTGCTTTCTCATATGTGCCATGACTGGGGGGCTTTAGCAGACTGAGTGACCCCTTGCTCAAGCCAGAGACCTTAGGCTCAAGCTGGTGAGCCTTGATCAAACCAGATGAGTCCGTGCTCAAGCAAGTGACCTTGGGGCTTCGAACCTGGATCCTCTGCGTCCCAGTCCAAAGCTCCATCCACTGTGCCACTGCCTGATCAGGCTTAGCCTGCATTTGAATAGGAGAGTACTTAGGACACTCACTGAGAGAGAGGTCCTTGAAGGAGCACTAAATCTTGTGGGTACTTTTGTACAGTATATCCCTCCCCATTAAATTAGCAGGTGCAGTATCACAAAAAAAATGAAAGAATGTTCCTGGTTAAAGTCCAAGGGTGAAAGTTATAGGCTGGGATGTAGAAACTGCTTCAGGATTAGTAGAGCTGTTCACCACAGAAAGTTTGTTGACCCTGGGGGAAAGATGATACAATAGTGTCAGGGTTTAAGGTTGGTATTGTAGTGCCCACTATCAATAAACATTTGCAAAGCCGCCATTCAATATTTAAAGAAATTTCCACTTGTGAATTTAAGAGCCAATGGCTAAAGTGGGTACATGGTTTTTCCTCAGAGCACCTTGATTGTTCACTCACTGTTTTTTTTTCCCCTTCAGTTTGTGAACTAGCACAATTGTTTGCCAGTGTCCTTTCTGCTAGCAAGGTCTACATGCATCTTTATTAAGAGTTGCCTTCCTTTGTTGCTTCTAACAGTTTTATTATAAGGGCATTATTTAATTTAAGTCTCAGGGATCTATGGCTCTTTCAAAACTTTATGTGAGGTGTTAAAGATCTAGCAATGAAGCTATGTTCAATTTTAGTTTTTGTTTGCATATTAAATCCCCTGTTTCTGATTTAAGGTTATTCACAAAAAGTGAGGAAAGAGCAACAGTCCCATAGGCTTTAGTATCTACTCTTGAAAGCAATCTAGTTATTGTAAAGTCTATTCTTAAAGTCTCCAGTGACTTCTTTTGGAAGAGTCTTATGCCAATCAAAAAAAATGCAGACAACTGGCTTGCTCACTTTTTGTTCCAAGGTGCCCATCAAATGAACAATTGTGTTCTTATTAAGAGTTTATTAAAAGTTTTTTATTGTGATTCCATCCTGCTTCTTGTGTTTATTCCACTGTACCCCTAATCCATGCACTGATCTAAGAAGCAAAATTTCGGAATAATATAGAATTACAGCAAAGCCACTTCCTGACTCCTAATTTTCAGAAATTGTATAACACATTTGTTCTTTTAAGTTGCTAAATTTTTAGGGAATTTAATAACAAATACAGTGACTTTTCCACTGTCCACTTGTTTAAAAGTCAGCATATGATACTTAAACACAAAAATATTAGGCTATCTTTATTATAAATTTTCTTTTTAAGGACAAAATTGCAACATATATTTGTTTATTCATTAATTTACACTTTCACCAAGGTTAACTATGCCCTAGATATATGAGAAAGGGTTTAGATGCACACTGAAAGCACTTAATAAGAGTCAGGTGGGATTTATTATTTATTTTTTGTCATTATGTAAAAAAAGACCAATAAGATATGTTTCTTGTCTTATAAGGTAGAGAAGTAAGAAAGAATGGATAAACCACCATAGGACAAATTATAAAATCTTACAATGCATGCTAAATTCTAGAAATGATAGAGGTATGTACGAAGTACTATATAGGATTGCAGAGGAAGAAGTGATTCAATTTGCAGGTAGGACGGAGGGAGAAGGCTGGGCTTTAAAGGTAAGGTATACTTTCCCAAGACAGGAAATGATATAGGAAACAACACACACAGAGAATATAATCAATTTGGGGAGCATTCATTCATTTACCCATTCAATAAATATTTAGCACCTTAATGTGTCAGGCACTATGTAAGTGGTGAAAAAACAGTTCACCAATACCGTTCTACCCTCATGGATCTTATCATCTAATAGGAGAGAAATATAGATGTATTTATGGACAAGTAAACAAACAAATATATAAATATAAGCAGCAATACAAAGGAAGAAAGCAGGATAAAGATGAAGAAAATGACATGAGGAATCTACTTACATAGAATGGTTGGGGAAGGCTTCTAGAAAGAGACAATATTTAAGCTCAGACCTAATGGATAAGAAAAAACAGATATGCATATACGATGAGAAGAGAGGCCCACACCATGGACAGGACCACATGCGCACAGATCCTGAGAAGAGTACAGTATATCTGGAGTGTAGCACTTGGGGCGAGGACCCTGGGCTATTGGCAAAGGTTGTTGTTAAATGGTTTGATATATTTCAGTAATTTTTCAGAAGAACAAACTATCTGATCCAGGTAAATGGTTCCCACCCATGTTGTCTGCTATTTTGTCTCGTTATTTATCCTGTCACCACATTATCTGCCCATCACTAAGCTTGTGACAGACACCTAGGAGAGCATCAGAGCTATTGCAATATCTATCCAAATCATGGAACAGAGGGGGGCAGATCACAGATCTGGGAGTCACCAGCTGAGACCATTCAGAGAAAGGCAACATAAATGATTTCCCCGTCATAACACCAATCTAAACCCTGTGGCCTTGGCATTATGACCAGGCAGCCAGCAATAAGAAAACAGATAATGTGGGACGGAAAACCAGAGACCTCTGTTATGTGCTGACTAACCATTAGGAGAAACTGTCACTGGCCACAACTTGGAGGGCAGGCCTGAAGCCATGGAAAAAGTGGGTAGAAAAAAAACCAGTGATAATATGCATTGGCTACTCTTTGCTGGTTTTTGGTAAAATACTGTGAAAAATAGTTGAGGTGAGACAAGAACTCATTTACAAGAACACCTGAAACCTGTATAATTTTATTAACTAATGTCACCCATTAAATTCAATATAAAAAATTAAACACACACACACAAGTAGTTAGTTAACACAGCTTTGTTGCAGGAGCTGTGCATGTATCCTGCAGCTCAACTGCTTCTGTCCACACAGCACGAGGTTAGTTGTCAGTCTTTCTCCAGAGTCTCCATTCAGTAGGACTGGGCGAGACAATGGGATTCAGCTCAGCAGAAGAGAGAAGACAAACGGTGTGGCATTCTCACTCAAACTTACTGCTCCAGGAAGCATCAAGGTGTCTGCCATTAAACTGAGGAACACGGAGTGAGCCAAACTCTTGCTGGCTTAAGAACGGTAAGTGTAGCCCTTTGGCTGTGGTCACTGCCACACAAACTAACCAAAACCAAGTAGAGCAGACACCCACTCTGATGTTGATGAAATTTTATCACCAATGTTGTGGGCACTCCTTAGATGGATCCCCTAATCCAAAATTTGGTTTGGATGTTAAGACCAATAACTACACACGCACACACCAAGAGAGTATGAAAAGGTTTATTATTCACATAATGAGACTTTCTGGGGAAAGCAGGGCAAGTCCCCAGGCAGATCCAAAAATGAGTTGGCTGGTTTGGCTTTGATTGTCCTTAGGGTGTGAGGTTGGGATGAGGATTCCTGCACGCAGGCCAGAGCTTGTGTGATTTGAACTTCTCACCCACCTGCACCAAAGATGGAGGCACCCAGGCCTCCTAATCGGCTTGCCCAGTGAGATTAGGAGCAAAGGGGAGGAAAATAAAGAGGCTTAAAAGCTGTCAGCAGCCAAACATCAAATATGAAGTTGACCTCTTTATCACAGCCAAGTGAACTATAATCCTGGCTTATAAATAGCCTATGTTTGTTCAATTCTTAAGGAAATCTAGCTCTACAAATCTTCAGGAGCAGGCAGGGCCTGGCAACAGCTATGATGCCCCACCTTCTCCAAGATTCAGGTGTTGCTATGAATCTGATGAGCAAGCATTTCCTAGCAGTCAAACCTGGGGCCACAGAAAACAATGGACCAGAGAGTTTCTCCCAGACAGCAGATTCAGGGTTAACCAAGTACCTTGTTTCTTGCCACAGTAAAGATCTTTGTCAGCCCTGCACAGATTTTCACATTGACATGGGTTATACATCATTCTTTTCTATTAGTCTAGTATATTTATTCTTCCCGTTTTCCTTTTAGTAATAAACCTTTACCCTGGAGTTATTGGTAGGACACATGTTCATCCAGCTGTACATTTCTCAGTTACCCTCAAAGCTAGTTATAGCTATGTAATAAGTAGTTATGGACTGAGAAAAGTGATGGCTAAACTCCCTTTACAGAAAATACCTTGCTCCCAACTTCCTCTCTTTTTATAGGCTGCACAGTGGATGTGCTTCTTTGAGCCAGCTTGACCATTACCCTTGGTAATGAGAACAGGTAGATGAATCCTGAGTCCCTTGATTACCTTGTGAAACAGAGCTGCCTTACACTTCTCAGTTATCTCTGGATAATTATGGGAGGAAGAAATAAATGTCCATCTTGTGTGAGAGAACATATTTTGGAGTCTTAGACTCTTTTTCATTTATCCAAAAAGAAAAGGAGAAAATTAGAGTATCTTTTTTCACTCATACAAAAATAAATAAATATTAAGAAGTTAAACGTTTTTACCTTTTATGATCTTTAAAATGCCTTCTCCTTCTTTCTTTAGGGTTTATCTTTAATTAGACCAGTATAAATAAAAACTCTCAAATTTAACTGGTCGTAGCAAGTAAGACCCTAAAATTACATGTGATCTCATGTGTGATTCTCCTCTTTTCCAAAACTCAACCTATAGAATACAGTCATTTATACTCATTGGGTCTAAATGCAGGCATTTAGTTAATATAAATATATGAGTATCAAACTTGTAAATGAAAACTGATTGATATATATTATTTCTTTTCCCTTTTTCTAACAGTGTATGTCCATGTGCTATTTTTGTCTACTCTCTCTAATCATTCACAGATTGTTGGATTAAGACAAAATGAATAAAGTAGACTTCATCTCCCACAATGTAATGCAAAGATGATGTTTTTCTGATTTCCATTTTCATGTGACTCTGCTTCAGAATGGTTCGCTGTGTTGCTAAGACAACAGGGATGCTGCCACAGAAAAGTGGGCCTGAAGTCAAGGCACTGGAGCTGCCTTAGAGGATGTCATCAATACTGTGTTCAAGGGCTCTTTCACAGTGTAATACTTGAGTTAGAAAAAAATTATCATATTCATCCAGCACCCTTCCACTAAAGACTATGGCTATCTCAATTACTTGCATTCTAAAGTTAAGAAAACAGTGATCAGAAAGTCATCATTCCACTAATATACATCTTTCTTAGGACACTGAGCAAATAACTAAGGGAGCTTGTCCTTACATTCTAATATGCCTTTGTTCTACTAAAAGTATGTTCGAAGAGTATTTAAAGAAAGGAAAAAGAAATTATATTGTCAGTTATTCCTCCACTAAAAATGTACATCTCATCTAAACAAAGGTTTGATTCTACCTAGTAAATAAATAGTGTAGGTTTGATATTCAGAGACCTGTGATTGAGATTTGGAATTTGAGTTTATGAACAGACACAAAGAGGTGTAGTCTCCTCAATAAACTTTTGATAAAGGCACAGAAAACTCAGCTGTGATGTGAGCTGGGTTTGTCTCCAGGTTTGTCCAAGCAAACTTAACAACATCAACAATATCCTTGGTTTAATATTGGTAACATCAAGACAAGGACAAAAAAAAAAATCACATCAAAATGTTTGAATGGAGCTTGAATATTTCTTCTGACATAAAAAAAGAAAAGCAATGAAAACAGCTTTTGACTAAGCTGAAAGGTGTCCTTCACACTATGTACATTCTATTGCACAAGGACAAAACCCATCCAAAACAAACACGAACAGATGAATAAGGGAGTGCAGTGCTCTTAGAGCTAGGACAGGCCTTGTTCAGAATCATGTTCTTCTCTTAAGAAATAATCTGGAGAAAAATAATGGATAGGCAAAGGCAAGTGCTGAAGTCTGTTTTCCCAATGTTTGAGCGTCCCTGGTTGAAGAGTCATGTAAGTGACTGGAGACGCACTGTTAACTACAGTACTTAGTTAACAGTACAGTTTTCCTTCTTCAAGCAGGACTCCAATGATACCCTTCAAAAATGCAAACTGGGGACTATATAGAGAGATCAAGATTTATGCAAGAATCTTCATTTACAAGTCAAAGTTTAGTCTAAGTGAATCAAATAAAACCCAGAAGACTTTATTTTGAACCCTGATGTTTTAAGGATAAAAAAGGAAATAGAAAAGAACACAGACCACTCTCTTTTAATATTTTTAAATACCATAAATCATAATGATTTGTATACTACACTGTACAATTATATATTGTAACTTTCCAAAGAAAATTAACATTTTATTAGATTTTCTTAAACACTCCATACAGCTAAGAACTTGACCCTTTAGCCATCGCTATGACACATAGAATACAATCTATGAGGTTCTAAGTTGTCCAGTTGTGCCTGTTGCTTCTGCCGTTGAGGGAGAAGCCTCTGAGAGACCTCTCATAGCCCCTTCCATCTCCTGAGCTGGAAATAAGTTCTGCAGGTAGATGTGTGCCAATGGGTACAGCTTCTGTGCTTTGCTTTCCACACGTCTACTCCCCTCTAAGAGAACTTGCGCTTCTTCATGGCTTCCGCCTTGACGGCCAGGCTCTTGGCACAGATGGTCAGTACTACAATGAGAACGCCCACCACAAATGTCACTAGAGGCCAGAGGAAGCAATGCAGGAGGACAATCTCATCATGTGTGCGATGCAGAAGCACATCATCTGGTCTGTAAGACAGTGGAAAATAGGAAAGAAAGAGTGGTCAACTTTGTTGGCATAGCATTGAAAACTCTTTACAACCTGATATACAACTTACTTTCTGGCTCAAAGGAGATAACCATCAAAAGTGAAGACTTGGAGATGGCTGCAGAGTAGGTGGAAGCTACACTCATCTCCTCCCAGTGTCGAACCAGATTTACAGCTAAAGTATAGAACAATCAATATGAATAACCACCTGAAACAGGAGTATTATAACAAAGGATTTACAGAGAAGCCACACAGAAACTAGCAAGAAGGGTGGAGATGAGGAGATAAGTATCCACATGTGGAGGCTGAGAAGCCAGAGGATATCTTGGCTGCAAAAAGTCTCCATTAAAGAGCATGAGGTCTCAAGCCCATTCCAGGATCCCCAACCCAGAGCACCAGAGCCATAAAAAGGAGCCTGCATAGAATCTGACAGTGAAAATCAGCTCTGACCCCCTGAAAGAAGAAGGGGTCTGCTAAATTTCCAGGGGCTCTCTTAAATGCAAAGGATATTGCTCTCAGATACTCAGCTGGGGCTCTGGTAAAGGGAATGCAACTCAGGGCATAAGTGAGTCATAAAGAGAATATCTCGGTGATGTTGCCCCAAGGAGAGATCTAGAGGGTCAGCCACTGAGGTCCCTGTGCTGAATCACTTTCCCACATTGTCCTCAGGTGCCATGTCCCAAGGTCGAGCACTCTTATTTTTATAGCACCAGCCTGAGGAATGCACTAACCCAGACCTCCCTTTTTTAAAATGTCCATACTACCCAAAGCAATCTATATAGATTTAATGCAACTTCTATTAAAATACCAATGGCATATTTCACAGATCGAGAACAAATATTCCAAAAAGTTATAGGGAACCAAAGAAGAATGTGAATAGCCTCAGCAGTCTTGAGAAAGAACAAAGTTGAAAGTATCACAATCCCAGATATCAAACTATACTACAAGGTTGTAGTAATCAAAACAGCATGGTCCTGGCATAAAAAAGACATATAGAACAATGGAACAGAATAGAGAGCCCAGAAATAAACCCATGCTTTTATGGTCAGTTAATATTTGACAAAGTAGGCAAGAACATATAATGGAATGAAGACAGTCTATTCGGTAAGTGGTGTTAGGAAAATTGAACAGATAAGTGCAAAAAATTTAAAGTAGATCACCTCCTTACATCATACATAATAATAAACTCAGAGTGGATCAGAGACTTCAATGTAAGTCATGAAACCAGAAAAATCCTGAAAGAAAACATAGGCAGTAAAATTTCAGACATTTTTTACAGCAATATATAGTGATATATCCCCTCAAGCAATGGAAAAGAATAAAGAAACAAATCCGACTACCTCAAACTAAAAAGGTTTTGCACAGCAAAGGAAACAGTCAACAAAATAAAGACAACCCACTGAACAGGAGAACATATTCACCAATGATACATCTGATAAGGGGTTAATATCCATAATTCATAAAGAACCTATAAAACTCAACACCAAGGAAACAAACAACCCAATTAAAAAATGGGCAAAGGACCTAAATAGACACTTCTCCAAACAGGACATACAGATGGCCAATAGACATATGAAAAGATGCCCAACACCATCAATCATCAGAGAGATACAAATTAAAACTTGAATGAGATATTACCTCACAGTTGTCAGAATGGCTATCATCAATAAATCCACAAACAACATAGGTTGAGGAGGTTATGGAGATAAGGGAACCCTTGTGCACTGTTGGTGGGAATGCAGACTGGTGCAGCTATTATGGAAAATAGTATAGAGTTTCCTCAAAAAATTATAAATGAAACTGTCTTATGATCCAGCGATTCCACTTCTGGGAATATACTTAAAGAAACTCAAAACACTGATTCAAAAGACCATATGCACCCCTATGTTTTTGGCAGTGTTACATACAACAGCCAAATTTGAAGCAGCCCAAATGCCCATTAGTAGATGAGTGGATAAAAATACTTTGGTATATTTACACAATGGAATACTACTCAGCCCTAAATAAGTAGGTAATCTTACCTTTGGCAACAGCATGAATGAACTTCGACAGTATTATGCTAAGTGAAATAAACCAATTAGGGAAAGACAAATACCATATAATTTCACTTACATGTGGAATCTAATGAACAAAATAAACAAACAAAATAAAAACAGACTCATCGATACAGAGAACAGACTGACAGCTGTAGAGGGTGGAGGATATTGCAGGGCTGAGTGAAAAAGGTGAAGGGACTATGCAGAAAACATAACAAAACAAAATAAAACCAGACAGACAACAGTATGGGGATGCCAAAGGGAAAGGGGGGGATGAGAGGCAGAAAAGGACACGGGGTGGATCAATGGTGGTAGAAAGAGACTTGACTTTGAGTGGTGAACACATGATCACTGCAATGTACAGATGATGTGTTAGAGTCATACACTTGAAACCTGTATGGTTTTATTAACCAATGTCACCCCAATAAATTCAGTTTAAAAAAATGAAGACTTCACTCTACTTCAAATTAATTACAAAAAGTTCTGAGGTCTTGAATCAAGTAATTGGTGCAAATTTGTTTATTATTTATAATGTAATTTACATGTGATAATATATCAAAAGTGTAGCAATATCTTATGCTATTGTTTTTCTTAATTTTCTCACTCAACCTTTAATGTCTGCTGGTCAAGGTGGCTCAAATCAGTCTAAAAATTACTTAAGGGCTGACATTCTCAAACAAACAAACTAGACCTCAGCACACATGTGGGGCCCAAATTTTCTTAATGTACACACACAAAACGTCAGCTACAGCCACTATTTAAATTTAGTCCAAAAGACCTATGGTGTGGCATTCAAGTTGACCCAGTTTCACTCTATGAAGGTTTTTTGTAATGAACAAATATGTGATTGAATTTATATATTTTCTCATGCTTCTGGGTGGGATTAGCCATCGTTTTAAACCAGTGACCACTTCCTTGACAAATTTTGCAAAGTCTTAGCCATCTATTTCTATTTTACCAATGCAGGGCTCTAATTTCAGTTGCAGTATTGGTCTCAGTCAGAGGAAATAAAGAGAAAACACGTTCCACAGCCATGATCTCTCACCCTTGATCATTAGAGAGAGAGCCTGCAAATTTAGCTTTCATACAAGAGGTTTGTTTATATTTTGCAAAGTGTTTTCACTTCATCCAGTTGGGGTATATTCTGTTAAACTAGAGCAGCAGCGATTCCTCCAGCAAAGAAAAAATACAAAATAATTAGTCCAAGTGCCCTCAACAACATCACAGCCTTTAGAGCACAAGAACAGTGCCCTGAACAGAGAAATCCTTCCTGAACAGCTCTGCCTTGTCACAGCTCTTATAATAAACATGCAAACAATCTACCCAGAAGACTCACAAAGAATAATGAGTACTTCTCTTCTACCTGTAAGGCAGCCATCAGCTGGCATTAAACAAGAACAGTTTTGCAGACAGGCATTGAATTGATACAATTCTTGCCCCTTTTTTGTGCATAATAGCATTTCAAATTTTGTAAAAAAAAAAGTGAGATTTTATTTCCCTTTCTTTATTTCAATTGATGTTTTATTTCATATTACTTTAATTAAAATTTGTACTGAGTGAATGCAGAATTCTTGTGACAGTTAAGCAAAGAACATTCCAGCTTACAGAATTTACTCCTTTTCCTGAATTCCTGATTTGCTCTTGGTCATCTGTCTTTGTCTTGCTAATTTACAGTGCCCCAGCCAATGAACCTAAGACCAATAGAGGAAAAACAGTTTTTCCTCTTCTACAGAAAACTTAAAAAAAGAAACTTATTTCTCTGCACAGTAATGCTTAAGTTCATCTTTTAGTTATCTCTAAATTGATCCTTGTGACATCATTAAAGTCTGGCTCATTCAAACTAGGTCTTTAATTAAAGGCATTCCCGCATCTCTTTTTCTTCAATTTTATCAGGCAGCTTTCAGATGGGTTAGCAAAAGTTATTTGCAAAGGGGTTTGGGCTGAGAATTCAGTTTTTCATAATTTAATGATAGTAGGACTAAAGAGGAACTTTAGTGGAACTTTAAAAAATATTAAATCATTCCTTTTGGCAGTTGGCAAGCTAGATTAATGGCCTGATCTGACTGTGGTCTGAAATCAGGATGGGGATGGGGATGGAGGCAATAAGCCAAAAGAAGGAGTACTCTGTATCTGAGGATTTCAAAAAAATAAGCAAGGGATTTCTTTTGGGGTATGGAAAAATACTAATGGAAAGTACTTTTTACTCCTGATGGGGTGGGTACAAATATCACAACACAAGAGAAAGTGCTACAGACACCCTTAGAAATACTTTAGTAAGGGTGGGTCTTACCCCAAGTCAAGCTTTGAAACTATATTGTGCCTGACCAGGTAGCGGCAGAGTGAATAAAGTGTCAGCCTGGGACACTGAGGACCTAGGTTTGAAACCCTATGTCACCAGTCTGAGCGTGGGCTCACCAGGTTGAGCGCGGGATTGCTGGCTTTAGTGTGGGATCATGAACATGACCCCATGGTCGCTGGCTTGAGCCCAAAGGTCACTGGCTCAGCTGGCTCGTGCCCACCCCCATTAAGGCACATATGGGGAAGCAATCAATGAACATCTAAGGTGCTGCAACTATGAGTTGGTGTGTCTCATCTCTCTCCTTTTCTGTCTGTCTGAAAGAAAGAAAGAAAGAAAGAAAGAAAGAAAGAAAGAAAGAAAGAAAGGAAGGAAGGAAGGAAGGAAGGAAGGAAGGAAGGAAGGAAGAAAGAAAGAAAGAAAGAAAGAAAGAAAGAAAGAAAGAAAGAAAGAAAGAAAGAAAGAGAGAAAGAAAGAAAGAAACTATATTGTGATATTAATTATTAGCATTTAAGTGTTTCCTGCAGGTGTTCTGGTTAAGGCATTTAATCTCACTGGTTCCTTAAAATAACTTGGTGCTGGAAGACTTTTTTTTAAAAAAAACATTTTTACTTATTCACTTTAGAGAGGAGAGAGAGAGACAGAGAGAGAGAGAGAGAGAAAGAGAAAGAGAAAGGGGGGAGGAGCAGTAAGCATCAACTCCCATATGTGCCTTGACCAGACCAGTGCAGGGTTTTGAACTGGCAACCTCAGCATTCCAGGTTGACGCTTTATCCACTGCGCCACCACAGGTCAGGCCGGTGCTGGAAGACTTTTTAATTGTCATTTTACAATCAAAGAAAAAAGGCAAAGAAAGATTAGTTTGCCCAAGATTACACATCTTAAAATAATGACACAAATACTGACTTGAAGCTATAACTAGATAACTTTTAAACTTGCTCTATTTACCCCTCAGCTGGCCTATTTTTTCAAATTTACACCACCTCTGCTGTTTGTTGAAATTCATCTTCCTGGGTTTCAACTCTGGTGGAGGAGTTCAGAATTTAAGGTTGTAAGGTCTAGTCATCTGCATTTTTGAGAAGCTCCTGATTCTATCTAATACATGATAAAATTTAAGAAGCACTAGGTAAAGTTTTAATAGTTTTTAAAAAATTGGTGTGAAACACAAAGCTACTTAGCTTACTATTTCTAAAATTGCCTAATGCTTCTTGTGCCCAGGTCACTGTTTGGGCAGAATGTGAACGGCATAAAGGTGCCCTGAGATGAGACAGGAGGGGGCCTTGGAGGAAGGGCAGAGGGTGGAAATCCAGACTCTGATACTAAATCCTATTTGGCAAAAAGATACCCCATAGGCTAGCAGCAGATCTGGCTATGCAGATAAAAGGATAAAAATTTGGTGTATATCATCCTCAATATAAAAAATGTAGTTCATAGATACAGACAACAGAAGGGTAGTTACCAAAGGGGAAGGTGGTGGTGGAGGGCAAATTGGATAATGGGAAAAACTAGATCTGGGTGGTGAGCACACACTATGGTATTATACAGATATCAAATTATAAGGTTGTACATCTGAAATTGATATGTTATTAATCATGTTACTTCAATAGTTAATTATAAGAAAACAGTTGTTAAGAAATTTATTCCTTTTGACTTTGTCTCACCAAATAAAACTTCTTCCGTCCCACAGTGCCTATTCTATTGGCTATTAGGGAGAAAAAATGGTGACCTCTTTTTTTTTGTGGGCTAAAAAATTTCTCAATCTTAAAGAGTTCATGTAAAAACCTGAATTGCATTATAACTTACTAATATCACATAATGGTAACAATACCAATCAAGAGACAAGATAATCTATTTCAAAGTATCTCTCCATGAGACCTATAAAAGTGGAAATCCTTCTGATTTATTATCAAAGTGCTTCTCACTTATCTGAGCAGAGAATTTTCCTTTTCATGTAGGCTGCTAGAAAGTTAAAATGTTGGCCCATCTTTAGCCAGACTACACGACTGTTTTGCGCCAAAAGACCCCTCATGTTTTGTCTTATTTTCTTCCCGCTTTTGATTTATCTTGCTAAATTCTATTAACCTTTAGAGCACACATTAAACCCTTCTTAAAATAAGCATATATCGAGCAAGATGGCGACGGAGTAGGCGGACGTACCAACTTCCAACTCCCAGAACCAAAGTGGATTATAACTCAATTTAAAGAACCATCATCTGGATAAACCAACTATGAACTAAACTAAGTGGACTCTTCAACCAAGGAACACAGAAGAAGCCACATTGAGACTGGTAGGAATAGCGAAAACGCGAAGAGGGCTGCCCAGCTCCCCGGAGCAAACGGCAGCCCGGAGAGACCCGCGTGGCGGGAGGAAAGTTTGGAGGAGAGGGAGGGACCTGGGTCCCAGGAACCAAGCCCCAGCCTGCAGTCCCAGAGCCTAGAAGAGGCGTTTGGACAGTTTTGAGCTGTGAAACAAGTGAGGGAGCTCCCAGGCCTACAGTGTGGTGTATTAGGTCCCTTCCTACTCTGCTGAGGGCTGCTTAAGGGTTAGGGGCGACAGGACGCTGAAACGCGGTTCTGTCGGCGTGGGCAGAGGCCAAGCCGGTGGGAGCTCGGTCTAGCCCAGAGGGTCGGAGGGGACGCGCAAAAGCGGTCCGGAAGCTGCGGGCCTGCCTTTAATCCCACTTACAGGGACAAAGCGGGAGGCCAGGAACGGGCAGAAATCTGCTCTACGACCCTGCGCAGGCCGGCCCTGACCACGGGGACAGGGCTAGGACCAGGGATGGGCAGGGGCTCGCGGTTGAGCTCATGCTACCAGCCCCACCCCCAGGCCAGAGAAACCGCGGTTGGCCAGTATACGTGCGCAAGCGGGTTCCGAGCGCGGGAACGGGCTAGACCCCGAGACAAGTGGAAGCTCGCAGTTGAGCTCACGATACTATCCGCGCCCGGCCAGAGAAACCGCGGATTGCATTCATACGTGCACGAGCGGGCTCCGAACGCAGGGGCGGGGTAGAGTCCGGGACGAGCGGAAGTACGCAGCTGAGCGGAAGCCAGCAAACACGCCCGGCCCAATAAACCTGGGTTTGCGAACCTGCGCAGAAGGGCCCTGGCCTCAAGGGCGGGGATAAATCTCCAGACGGGCAAACGCTCACAGCTGAGAGCACGTCAAAAGCCCTGCCCAACCCGCGAAACTGTGGCGAGCAGGCTCTGACTGAGGGTTCTGGGCGGAAGTCCGGAAATAGGCTGGGTCCGCAGCTGAGCAAAGGTGCTCACCTCTACCCTTGGTGCAAAGACTTGTGGCTTCAGTGACAGCCCCTCCCACGGAGGAGAGGCAGAAATCACAGCAAAAGCCACAGTGGGCCGGCGCTGGTAACGCTCATACCCAACCACCCTAGGCACCGGCAGAGGGGATGGGGGGCCTGCAGACAGACCACACCTAGAGAACACAAAGGCAACAGCTACTGGACTCCAGTGGCCACAACTTGCTTATACACAGACAAAATGGGTAGGCAGAGGAATGCAAACCAAATGAATCAAGAGAAATCCCCAGAGAAGGACCTGAATGAACCAGATACAACCAAACTAACAGAAGCAGAATTTAGAATAATGATAGTTAGGATGTTCAAAGAAATTAGAGCAACAATGGATAGTCATTATGAACACCTAAATAAAGAGATAACAAGTATAAAAAATGAAATTGAAATAATAAAAAAGAATCAGACAGAAATGACAAATACAGTATCAGAACTGAAGACCACAATGGAAGGAATTAAAAGCAGGAGGAATCACGCTGAGGATCGAATAAGCGAGTTAGAGGACACAATAAACAAAGGCACAGAAGCAGAGAAGAAAAAGGAAAAGAGACTTAAAAAATATGAGGAAACTCTAAGGGAGTTTTGTGACAACATGAAGAGAAACAACGTTCGCATCATAGGGGTGCCTGAAGAAGAGGAGAGAGGACAGGAAATGGAAACTTTGTTCAATCAAATCATAGCAGAAAACTTCCCTAAATTAAGGCTGGAAAACACTCCACACGTTCAAGAAGCACACAGAACTCCATTAAAGAGAAACCCAAAAAGATCTACACCAAGACACATCATAGTTAAAATACCAAAGCTAATGGATAAAGAAAAAATTTTAAAAGCAGCTAGAGAAAAAAAGGCTATCACCTACAAAGGAGCCCCCATAGGATGACATCAGACTTCTCAACAGAAACACTTGAGGCCAGATGGGAATGGCAAGATATAATCAAAGTAATGCAGAACAAGAACCTACAACCAAGACTACTTTATCCAGCAAGGCTAACATTTAAAATTGAAGGAGAAATAAAGAGCTTCCCAGAAAAAGAAAGCCTGAAGGAATTCATAAAAACCAAACCAATTCTGCAAGAGATACTAAGGGGCCTCTTGTGAACAGTTTAAAGGGAGGAATGAATAGAGCAAAAGAAGAATACAGCTTTAAAGAATAAAATGGCAATAAACAACTACATATCAATAATAACCTTAAATGTAAATGGATTAAATGATCCAATCAAAAGACATAGGGTAGCTGCATGGATAAAGAAACAGCACCCATACATATGCTGTCTACAAGAGACACACCTTAAAACAAAAGATGCTCATAGACTGAAGGTAAAAGGATGGAAAAAAATATTTCAGGCAAATGAAAATGAAAAAAAAGCCGGGGTAGCAATACTTATATCAGACAAAATGGACTTTAAAACAAAGGCTGTAGTAAGAGATAAAGAAGGACACTACCTAATGATAAAGGGAACAGTTCAACAGGAACATATAACTATTGTAAATATCTATGCACCAAATATAGGAGCCCCGACAGACATAAAGCAGACTTTGATGGATATAAAGGGCGAGATTAACAGCAATACTATCATAGTAGGGGATTTCAATACCCCTCTAACAACACTGGATAGATCCACAAGAAAGAAAATTAATAAAGAAACAGCAGACTTAAAGAAGACACTAGATCAACTTGATATAATAGATATCTTCAGAACTTTTCACTAAAGCAGTAGAATATACATTCTTCTCAAGCGCTCATGGTACATTTTCTAGGATAGACCACATGTTAGGACACAAAAATGGTCTCAATAAATTTAAGAAGATTGAAATCATATCAAGCATTTTCTCTGATCACAATGCCATGAAACTAGAAATTAACCACAAAAGAAAAACTCAAAAATACTCAAACACTTGGAAACTAAATAGCATGTTATTAAATAATGAATGGATTAACAATGAGATCAAAGAAGAAATAAAAAAGTTTCTAGAAACAAATGATAATGAGCATACATCAACTCAAAATTTATGGGACACAGCAAAAGCAGTTCTGAGAGGAAAGTTTATTGCACTACAGGCATATCATAAGAAGCTAGAAAAAGCTCAAATAAGCAACCTGACCCTGCATCTAAAAGAACTAGAAAAACAACAACAAATAAAACCCAGGACAAGTAGAAGGAAGGAAATAATAAAGATCAGAGCAGAAATAAATGACATAGAGGCGAAGGAAACAATACAGAGGATCAATGAAACCAGAAGCTGGTTCTTTGAAAAGGTAAACAAGATTGATGAACCTTTAACTAGACTCACAAAGAAAAAAAGAGAGAGGACTCAAATAAATAAAATTAGAAAAGACAGTGGGGAAATAACAACTGACACTACAGAAATACAAAGCATTTTAAGAAAATACTATGAAGAACTCTATGCCAAAATATTAGACAATCTCGGTGAAATGGACAAATTTCTTGAATCATATAATCTTCCAAAAATCAATCTGGAAGAATCAGAACACCTAAACAGACCAATTACAAGAGATGAGATAGAAGCAGTTATCAAAAAACTCCCCCCCCAAAAAAAGTCCTGAGCCTGATAGCTTCACAAGTGAACTCTATCAAAAATTCAAAGAACAACTAACTCCTATCCTCCTCAAGCTATTTCAAAAAATTCAAGAGGAAGGAAGACTTCCAAACTCCTTTTATGAGGCGAGCATAATTCTGATCCCAAAACCGGGCAAAGACAACACAAAGAAAGAAAATTATAGGCCTATATCCCTGATGAATTTAGACGCTAAAATTCTCAACAAAATATTAGCCAACCAATTCTAGCAATATACGAAAAAAAATCATACACCACGATCAAGTGGGATTTATTCTGGAGAGGCAAGGCTGGTTCAATATTTGCAAATCAATCAATGTGATTCACCACATAAACAAAAGGAAGGACAAAAATCACATGATAATTTCAATAGATGCAGAAAAGGCATTTGATAAAATCCAGCACCCATTCATGCTCAAAACTCTCAGTAAAGTGGGAATACAGGGAACCATCCTTAACATGATAAAGGCCATCTACGATAAACCGACAGCAAACATCATACTAAATGGACAAAGATTAAAAGCAATCCCCTTAAGATCAGGAACCAGGCAGGGATGCCCCCTTTCACCACTATTATTCAACATAGTTCTGGAAGTCCTAGCTACAGCAACCAGACAAGAAGAAGAAATAAAAGGCATCCTAATTGGAAAAGAAGAAGTAAAACTGTCACTATTTGCAGATGATATGATATTGTATATTGAAAACCCTAAAGTCTCAGTCAAAAAACTACTGGACCTTATAAATGAATTCAGCAAGGTGGCAGGATATAAAATTAATACTCAGAAATCAGAGGGATTTCTAAATACCAACAATGAAATATCAGCAAAAGAAATTAAGGAAACAATCCCCTTCACTATTGCAGCCAAAAAAATAAAGTACCTAGGAGTAAATTTAACCAAGGAGGTTTAGGACTTGTACTCGGAAAATTATTGAACATTGATAAAAGAAATCAAGGAAGATACAAACAAGTGGAAGCATATACCGTGCTCATGGCTAGGAAGAATATACATCATTAAAATGTCTATATTACCCAAAGCAATTTATAAATTCAATGCAATACCAATTAAGATACCAATGACATACTTCAAAGATATAGAACACATATTCCAAAAATTTATATGGAACCAAAAAAGAACACGAATAGCCTCAGCAATCTTAAAAAGAAAAAATAAAGCAGGAGGTATCACTCTTCCAGATATCAAGGTTTACTATAAGGCCATTATACTCAAGACAGCCTGGTACTGGCATAAGAACAGGCACATAGATCAATGGAACAGAACAGAGGACCCAGAAATAAACCCACAGCTTTATGGACAACTGATATTTGACAAAGGAGGAAAGAACATACAATGGAGTAAAGACAGCCTCTTTAACAAATGGTGTTGGGAAAATTGGACATCTACCTGCAAAAAAATGAAACTAGACCATCAACTTACACCATTCACAAAAACAAACTCAAAATGGATAAAAGACTTAAATGTAAGCCGTGAAACCATAAGCATCTTAGAAGAAAACATAGGCAGCAGGCTCTCCGACATCTGGAGCAGCAGTATATTTGCCGATTTATCTCCACAGGCAACTGAAATAAAAGGCAAGATAAACAAATGGGACTATATCAAACTAAAAAGTTTTTGCACAGCTAAAGACAATAGGAACAGAATAAAAAGACAAACCACACAATGGGAGAACATATTCGACAGCACATCTGATAAAGGGTTAATAACCAAAATTTATAAAGAACTTATAAAACTCAACACCAGGAAGACAAACAACCCAATCAAAAAATGGGCAAAAGAAATGAATAGAAATTTCTCCAAAGAGGACATACAGATGGCCAATAGGCATATGAAAAAATGCTCAACATCACTAATCATTAGAGAAATGCAAATCAAAACCACAATGAGATACCACCTCACACCAGTCAGAATGGCACTCATCAGCAAAACAACACAGAATAAGTGCTGGCGAGGATGTGGAGAAAACGGAACCCTTCTGCACTGCTGGTGGGAATGCAGACTGGTGCAGCCACTGTGGAAAACAGTTTGGAGATTCCTCAGAAAATTAAAAATCGAACTGCCTTTTGACCCAGCTATCCCACTTTTAGGAATATACCCTAAGAACACCATAGCACTGTTTGAAAAGAAGAAATGCGCCCCCATGTTCGTGGCAGCATTGTTCACAATAGCGAAGATCTGGAACCAGCCCAAGTGTCTGTCAGAAGACGAGTGGATTAAAAAGCTATGGTACATATATACTATGGAATACTACTCAGCCATAAGAAACGATGACATCGGATCATTTATAACAAAATGGATGTACCTTGATAACATTATACGGAGTGAAATAAGTAAATCAGAAAAAAAGAAAAACTGAGAACAGCATGATTCCATAGATAGGTGGGACATAAGAGTGAGAATATGAGACATGGACAAGAGAGTGGTGGTTATGGGATGGGGGGAGGGAGGGAAGAGTGGGATAGGGAGGAGGGGAGGGACACAGGGAAAACCAGATAGAAGGTGACAGAGGACAATTTGACTTTTGGTGATGGGTATGCAACACAATTGAATGATAAGATAACCTGGAGATGTTTTCATTGGACATATGTACCCTGATTTATTGGTGTCACCCCATTAGAATTAATAATAATAAAATATATATATATATAATAAAAGCATATATCAACTATGTACATTTACATATCAGGTGTACAATAAACCTTGGAAATGTGTTTAGTTGTCAAGTTTTACCGATATTTCTATTAGAAATAATATACTACCCCATTATAGAAATTTGCACATATGCATTTTGATAACATCTTATTTTAAAGTCTACAAATGCTCAGATTGTAAGATGGCGATGGAGTAGGTGGAAGTACCAACTTCCAACTCCCAGAACCAAAGTGGATTATAACTCAATTTTAAGAACATCATCTGGATAAACCAACTTTGAACTAAACTAAGTGGACTCTTCAACCAAGGAACACTGCAGAAGCCACATTGAGACTGGTAGGAATAGCAAAAACGTGAAGAGGGCTGCCCAGCTCCCCAGAGCAAACGGCAGCCCGGAGAGACCCGTGTGGCGGGAGGAGAGTTTGGCGGAGAGGGAGGGACCTGGGTCCCAGGAACCAAGCCCCAGCTTTCAGTCCCAGAGCCTAGAAGAGGCGTTTAGACAGTATTGAGCTGTGAAGCAAGTGAGGATACTGTTTGTGAAAAAGAGATAGTTTTCTCAGACCCAAAAATCTTTTTAAAGGGACAGCGCAGAAAACCTCTCTCACAACTGAAAGATTGCCGGGTGCCGCTGATGTACGAACGAAGAGCCGAAACAGCCAAATGAGCAAAAGTCAGGCTACCGGACAACAACCACGCACCCGGGGCTCTGGGGAACTGGGATAGAGGAGAGGAACAGAGCAGTGGGAACATAGAGTGGACTGAAGGCACAGGGACACTCTGAGGAACAGCCACCCTGACCCCTGGGCTAAGTCATTTCCCTAATCGAAAACGAATATTTCCCCTGGAACTAGCAATACCAGCAAAGGGAGACAGGACACTAGCCAAACAAGCCCTCCCGCAGCAATTAGAGCAGAGCTGCTAAGAGGGAGGGAGCTCCCAGGCCTACAGTGTGGAGACTTAGGTCACTTCCGTCTCCCTGAGGGTTGCTGAAGGGCATGGTTGTGGCAGGATGCTGAAACGCGGTCCTGTCTGCGTGGGCGGAGGCACAACCAGTGTGAGCTCGGTCTAGCCCAGCAGGGGCGGAGGGGACGCGCGAAAGCGGTCCTTTAGCTGCGGGCCCGCCTGAAATCCCACCTGCAGGGAAAAAAACGGGCAGAGATCTGCTCTGCAACCCTGCGCAAGCCGATCCTGACCACGGGGATGGGGCTAAGACCAGGGACGGGCGAGGGGCTCACGGCTGAACTCACGCTGCCAACCCCGCCTGGATGGAGAAACCACGGTGTGCCATTCTGTGTGCGCAAGCGGGGGGCTCCTAAAGCGGGGGCGAGGGAGACACCGAGACCAGCAGAAGTTCGCGGCTGAGCTCACGCTGCTAGCCCTGCCCGGCCGGAGAAACTGCGGATTGCCATCCTATGTGCCCGAGCTGGCTCCGAATGTGGGGGTGGGGTAGGGTCCGGAACGATCGGAAGCTAGCAGCTGAGCTCACGCCAGCAAACATGCCCGGCCCAATAAACCACGGTTTGCGACCCTGCGCAGAAGGGCCCAGGCCTTGAGGGTGGGGCTAAATTCTGGACGGGCAAAGGCTCACAGCTGAGAGCACGTCAAAAGCCCTGCCCAACCCGCGAAACTGTGGCAAGCAGGCTCTGACTGCGGGGGCTGGGCATAAGCCTTCCGGAAACAGGCTGGGTCCGCAGCTGAGCAAAGGTGCTCACCTCTGCCCTTGGTGCTGAGGCTAGTGGCTTGAGTGACAGCCCTTCCCCGTGGAGGAGAGGCAGAAATCACAGCAAAAGCCGCAGTGAGCCGGTGCTGGCAACGCCCATACCCAACCGCCCTAGGCAGCGGCAGAGGGGGTGGCAGGCCTGCAGACAGACCACACCTAGAGAACACAAAGGCAACAGCTACTGGACTCCAGTGGCCACAACTTGCTTATACACAGATAAAATGGGCAGGCAGAGGAATGCAAACCAAATGAATCAAGAGAAATCCCCAGAGAAGGACCTGAATGAACCAGATACAACCAAACTAACAGAAGCAGAATTTAGAATAATGATAGTTAGGATATTCAAAGAAATTAGAGCAACAATGGATAGTCACTATGAGCACCTAAATAAAGAGATAACAAGTATGAAATTGAAATAATAAAAAAGAATCAGACAGAATTAACAAATACAGTATCAGAACTGAAGACCACAATGGAAGGAATTAAAAGCAGGAGGAATCACGCTGAGGATCGAATCAGTGAGTTAGAGGACACAGTAAACAAAGTTACAGAAGCAGAGAAAAAAAAGGAAAAGAGACTCAAAAAATGTGAGGAAACTCTAAGGGAGCTCTGTGACAACATGAAGAGAAACAACATTCGCATCATAGGGGTGCCTGAAGAAGAGGAAAGAGGACAGGAAATGGAAACTGTGTTCAATCAAATCATAGCAGAAAACTTCCCTAAATTAAGGCTGGGAAACATTCCACACGGTCAAGAAGCACACAGAACTCCACTAAAGAGAAACCCAAAAAGATCTACACCAAGACACATCATAGTTAAAATACCAAAGCTAATGAATAAAGAAAAAATCTTAAAAGCTGCTAGAGAAAAAAAGGCTATCACCTACAAAGGAGCCCCCATAAGGATGACATCGGACTTCTCAACAGAAACACTTGAGGCCAGAAGGGAATGGCAA
The DNA here is from genome assembly GCA_037038555.1 of Rhynchonycteris naso. NCBI lineage: Eukaryota > Metazoa > Chordata > Mammalia > Chiroptera > Emballonuridae > Rhynchonycteris > Rhynchonycteris naso. The sequence continues at coordinate 107,176,373 of CM072996.1, read as the reverse complement.
GATATAATCAAAGTAATGCAGAACAAGAACCTACAACCAAGACTACTCTATCCAGCAAGGCTAATGTTTAAAATTGAAGGAGAAATAAAGAGCTTTCCAGACAAAGAAAACCTCAAGGAATTCATTAAAACCAAACCAATTCTGCAAGAGATACTAAGGGGCCTGTTGTGAACAGTTCAAAGGGAGGAAAGAATATAGCAAAAAAAAAAAAAAAAATACAGCTTTAAAGAACAAAATGGCAATAAACAACTACATATCAATAATAACCGTAAATGTAAATGGATTAAATGATCCAATCAAAAGACATAGGGTAGCTGCGTGGATAAAGAAACAGGACCCATAACATATGCTGTCTACAAGAGACACACCTTAAAACAAAAGATGCACATAATTTGAAGGTAAAAGGATGGAAAAAAATATTTCATGCAAATGGAAATGAAAAAAAAGCCGGGGTAGCAGTACTTATATCTGACAAAATGGACAAAAAAGATAACCTGGAGATGTTTTCATTGGACATATGTACCCTGATTTATTGGTGTCACCCCATTTAAGTTAATAAAAAAAAGTCTACAAATGCTTCATCATTATCACAATCATAAAATAAATCTGCGGGCATAATGTCAGTCCGATATGCCAGGTCTCTGGTATGGAAGCATAGCCAAATGAGATAAAAATGAAATGATTTCATCATCCAAAGCTTTTGAATATGTGCTATCTATTCCTGCTCTAAATCTTATTATTTATAACACGACCTACTTCTAAAAAGAAACTGAAATAGATAACAATACAAACAAAAGCCTTAAGTATAATAAAAATCAATCCTTAAACTGACAGTTAAGAGCAAGTACAATTTAATTAGGATGAGAAAAACGTAGAGATCTCAGGCTTGGGAAAGCTCCTGCCTTACACATAGGTGGAACTCCTGAAAGTCCCAGCACCAAGGTGAGAAAGAACAGAGGCGATTTACCTAGCTTCCATTCTATTAAAAAAAAAAAAAAAAAAGAGCCTGAGAATTCATCAGAACACACGTTTTGCTAAGGCTAAACTCAATAAATTAGATTGTGTGTATTTTTCCATAAATTAATCTGTACAAATTTAAAAGGCCCATAATAGCAGTTTTATAAACCAAGGTAGAGAAATCATTTGAGGAGTTTTTACAATATTGATTCCAAGGTCTCAGATCTCCTGAACCAAACCAAGGGTTTCAACAGCTTCCCAGGTGATGCTAATAATTACTCAAATCTGAGAATAATTGATCTAGGGATTTTTAAATATGGAAAGTGTTTTTTTGTCAATAATTGAAGAGCAACCGTTCTAGACTGAAATCACCGGGATCCTGGTTGAAAGGAGTCTTCTATCCGTTTAATTCCAGGCATGGAAAAAACAAAATGATATTTTATAATGAAAACAAAAGAACCCTGACATATATTAATTCCCGGATAACTCTACTTGGAGCTGGGTTTCAGACAGCCTTTGAAAGTTTTTTATAAAAGTCTCAATGAGTATAAAGACATTTCAATTGAAAGGCCACAGGTGAGAGCCAACAGACACATCATAGAAGACGGTCAGGTAGAAACTGCTAATCATTGATCTCTAACCTACAAAGTCTTAATGTGGTATTATGAAATGTTTTGATTTTTAGCAAGACTCATGTTATGGGCTTTCTGAAAGGAGACTGAATTAAAATACACCTCATGGAAATATCTGACCTGATCTACCGAGTCATGATTTTTAAAAGATTTCAAAAGCTTTTCTTTTTCTAACAAAAGATGTTGAAGTTTGGCTGATAATAACATTAATTTGGTTTTGGCATAATTGAACAATTCTTTTTGGCAGTAATTAGCCAATGTGTTAGTTGCTGTTTGAAGCAATCCTAAGACCTTACCAAGAGAAAAGCATGCATACCTTCATAGGTGACCACAGGAAGGCATTTGAACAGCTGATCTAGAAGCTATATCAAGTTCTGTTATAAATTATATTATAAGCCTGACCTGTGGTGGCACAGTGGATAAAGCGTCGACCTGGGAACACTGAGGTCGCCAGTTCAAAACCCTGCACTGGTCTGGTCAAGGCACATATGGGAGTTGATGCTTCCAGCTCCTCCCCCCTTTCTCTCTCTCTCTCTCTCTCTCTCTCTCTCTCTCTCACTCTGTGTCTCCTCTCTAAAAAAAAATGAATAAATAAAAATAAATTAAAAAAAATTATATTATAAAAATTACAGTACAAATAAAGGGACCAGAACAGAGATCCTTTGCAGTATTTTTTATGGCAATTTGCTCTATCATGAGCCCCATTTTGCCCATCCCAATCCAGCAATGACATTGTAATAAGCGCTTTTTAAAATCTTGAGATGTATTGAATCAAGATCATGTCTTTCCTCTACAGATGGTTCTTATCGATAGATGAAGAAAGACTGACTATGGATCTATAAATGTTATAAACATCCTTATATTTTCTTAACTATTTTCTCCAAGAGTAGTAATGTTTAATTGTTTAACATTTCTTCCTCAAGCCTTCCTATTCTTTGTGGAGGAAATTAAGCTCCACTCTACTGTCTCTGGAGAGAAAAGTTTGCATTCAGCTTTGGCAGGATATATAGCAAACTGGCAGCTGTCTTATTTTGGAGGAATAAAAGGTTGAATTGATTATAAATAAAAACAATAATATTTTAGGTTCAGCCTGATGGGAAGTTCTAAGTAACCTTGTAAGTGTAGAACAGTATTTCAGATCACGAACTTGAGTTAGACTAACCTAAGTTTGAATATGGGCTTTACAACTTTTTAACTACATGATATCTATCTATATCTATAGATATATATATAAACTTAATCCCTCCAAGTCTTAACTTTTTCATCTGTAAAATTGGGATAATAATATCTACCTTACGAGGTTTTTCTGAGGAGTAAACGAGATACTGTATGCAGGTGCTAAAGACAGATATGGCTGCCTAATAGTGAGTATACACTATTCAATAGGGGTGGTAATGATAATAATTATCATTATAAATTTGGGGCTCACAATTCATAAAATGATTTTTAAATGTTGGCAATAACATGCTTTTTCCAAATATCTTTTTCCATCTAAGATTATCAGGCTGAAGTCACTGGAAATTGCTTTGATCAAACCAAAATTTTGGTGTAGACGTCTTCATTCCCCCTTGCCCTCCTGTGCCCTTTGAAGTCAGTGTTCTGGTGCTATACAGGAAGGCTTAAAGGTAGCAATGTTAAGAAAGAGAATAGATTTAGCCAGCAAATGATTACTTTCAAATTTATTATATGGTATGCATCTCAAATAGAGATAAGCAAGAAAAAAATTTTCTAACACGTGTCCCCTGAGTAGGAAGTCAAAAAGATATTATTCCCTAAATTTACCTCACAAGCCATCATTTAAAGTATTACAGTGGTTGGCCTTAGCAGTGTTTTCATACCGATTAAGATGGGTGTCCCTATAGATGCAACCCAGGCAAGTGATTGTCTTTACGCAGGTCTTCTAAAGCAGAGGCTTAGAGAAATCATTTCAACTCTGTGCTGCCTTAAGGTTTTATTCACACGGTAAGGTACTTATTTGTTATACATTTGTTTTACTAACTTGATTCTAAGAATCCTGAGAATCAAGAATGAGCTATTAGGGATCATTTCTGCCTGAGAAAATGTCCCTGAGTGCTCAGTAAAAAGGGGGTTATTGTCAATACCTGCAAACCAGGAGGATGCTTATGACTTTTTGTCATAAAAAAAAAAAAAGAAAAGAAAGCAAATCAATGAATCTGTTGTATCCTAGAGTCAGCTTGGCATAAAACGAGGTTTGTAAATTATAAATAATTTGCTGAGCTTCTATTGGAAAAAATAAATGGAAGGAGAACTTTTAAATTATCTAGATAGTCTTTAAGATCAGACCTAAGAAACTGCCTTAAATTTATATTCAATCTCTTCCTCTCCCACCCCCCTCTGCAAGCTGCTCAGGAAGAGGCGCCTGTGTCAGTGACTGTGATGCTGGAGGGCAGGCCTCTCTGCTGGTCCACTTCATCAGAAAACTGAAGGGTTCTGGAACTGGATGACAGTTTGATCCAGCAATTCTTGTGAGCTTTTCTTAAAAAAGTATTATTGTTCTTCAGGGTAACTTGATCTGTGGAGTCTCTGAGTTATCAGATAAGTGATTCATTTTCCATAAGGACAGAAGTATTTTCTGGCCAAAAGTCTTCAATTTAAGCTTTAAGCAGAAATAAACTGGAGAAAGAAAACATCTACATTCTTCTACTTGAGACACAGACTATACTCATAGTAGTAGTTCTCACTTTGTGTGCCTATTTTGTAGTTCCAATTTTAAAGTGACAATCCAATAAATACCATTTTAAATCAGTGTGGAAAAAATAGATTATTCAGTAAATTGTGTTGGGGTAACAGTGGTCATTTGGAGAGAAAGCATGAGCTCCCCATCTTATTCCACAGAAAAGAAAATCCAGATGGCTCCAAAACTTAATAGTAATAAAAAAGCAATCATGAGTGCTCTAGAGAACACCTGAATTTTTTAAAATAACATTAAAATGAGAAAGAAAAGTCTTTTTAATTTTTATTTTTGATATAAGTATGTCCCATATATTCTATTGGACTTACTTATACTAAGATACTACTCAGTGTTTAGCAAAAGTTAAAATTTAACAGAATTTTCTATTTTAATTTGCTAAATTTGACAACCCTAATTTCTAAGTAATGAAATGAAGAAACTGTTCAGAAAAGACGGCTGATCTAATTATAGAAGTTTAAACCTTTTGTATACCCCTAAAAAACTCCACAAAGACCCATAAGCAAAACAAAAACTATAATATTTCCTCTAAATAGCTAATATTTATAGGAAAAGATAATCAGTTCCATTCATTTATGAAAGAAAATCAAATTAAAAGCAAGATGCCAGTTTTTACTATCAAATTGGTAAAAAATTAAGGATTGATAATATTCTGCTCTGTAGTATGTAGGAGGAATGAAACTTTTATATGTTAGACATAACTTTCTTTGAATGATTGTTTGTTAGTTTCTATTAAAATTTCAGATATGTATAACATTTAACTCAGCAATTATACTTCCATGTGAATTTACTCTTTATATATATTCACAATTTTTTAAAAGCAAAGGCAATGGCATTTCCTCCCCTGCGAGATGTTTAGAAATTATGTAATGGGGACATAAGTTAGGACATTACCTTTCCTTCAGAATTTAAAACTCTCTGTTCACTGTAGCAGTCATTTTCTACTGGAAAACTTCACCTCTACATCTTGTTTTCATTTTTCAGTTATCCTGCCAATTTATATGGATGGATTACTGTTCGAGCTGCTATAAATATATTTATTTCAAAACATTATCCACATAGTAAATAACAGAAATCTATTGTCTCATACATAGTCTTCAAGACAATATAAATCTATATTATGGTCAAACTGTTCATGTGAATGTTCTCTTTATCATATGAGTTTTCTAAGAAGCCTTGACCAGGCTACACATGGAAAAGAAGACCCACCTAAAGAAAGGAAGGAAGTTGGACTCTGAGTTCTTCAGAAAGAGGAGGTTTTAAAGGACCTATTTAAAAACAACAACAAGAGAGGATATAGGGAGAGAGGGTACAGGACCAAGGATGAAGAAGCAACAATGACAGGAGCCTAAAAGAGCACTGTCAGAAAGGCGTTGCCCAGAGTAAGATGAGTGATGAGCTGGTGACAAAGGCTGCAGACAATGATCAGGGCTATTAGAGCTGCATGTAAAGGGACAGTCAAAACAACGCCCTGGCTGGATAGATCAGTAGGTTGGAGCACGTCCTAAAATGCAGATGTAGCTGGTTCAAACCTTGGTTGGGGCATATACAGAAACAGATTGATGTTCCTGTCTTCCTCCCTCCCTGCCTCTTCCTTCAATTAAAAAGAAAAAAAAATTTAAACACAGGGAAAGAAATAAAAAAAATAAAGGCAACAGAGAACATTAAAAGAAAAAGGAAGAATCAAAACAAAACTGGACAGGCTTCTTACTTAATGACAAATGACTCAGGATTAACAGAGAGAACCGAGAACTACTCCCCTCTCATTTTTCTCATCTCCTCATGGGTAAAATGCTACTTGGATTGGAACTGATGCCACACAGCTGGATGACTGAAACACAGGGCAGGCAAGATAGTGGGAAGAGGTGATACTTCTAAGAGAATTCCTTTGCTGGCTCCAGGAAAGCCACCAGGCAAGGGTATTTCTAATTTCAAAACAGGAATTATTTTCCCCTTTCCTTTTCAAATCACAGTGAAAAAAACTCTGCCTTTTGAAATGTTCATCTCATTAGTGGTGCTCTCTCAATACGAGGCCCGCAGAGGTCTATCGGGAAGTGGTGTGCCTCAGAAAGAGCCTCAGAAGGCTTTGGACTTTTCATAAGAGAGAGGGTGGGAATTCTGGCTCTCCACCTAGTTTGCGCAGGTCACTTATTTCACCAAACCTCAGTTTCCTCCTTTGAGACACAGGAAATAAAACCATTATAAATAAGATCAAATGATGATATCAATGGGTTAAGTGCTTCTCCACAAAACCATACACAGCACAGACAGCCTCACATCTAGTCCATATCCAAGTTTCTCATCCTTAGAGAAATAAATTTGTCAACCCACATAAAACAGGACAAGAATCTTTTAGAATCAGGGGTATTTTCAAAGCTCAGAATTGAAGGAAAGCTAAATGAATGCCAATTACACTTAGAACTAGGTATCTACAAATTACTACCTATATGTTTTCTATGGCTGCTGTAACACATTTTAGTGGCTTAAAACAACACAAATTTATTCTTTCATAATTCTGACAGTCAGTAGTCTGGATCTGACTCATGGGGCTGAAATCCAGGTGTGGGCAGGGCTGCACTTCTTCAGAAAGATCCAGGGGAGAATCTGCTTCCATGCCTTCTCCACTCGTAGAGGTTACCTGCCCCCTTCTGTTCACTGTCCCTGGGTGTCACTGCAACTTTCTGCTTTTATCATCACATTCCCCACTATTATCTCATGTATTATCACCCTCTTATACAGATCCTGTGATCCCATTTAGGGCTTATCCAAATAACCCACTATAAACCTTCCATCTCAGAATCCTTTACTGAATCACAACTACAAAGTCCCTTCTAACCATATTCTGTACATCAGGTAACAAGGTAAGGTAAACCTAAATCCACAAGAACTGTTAGGATGTGGACATCCTTGGGGACTGTTATTTAGATAACCACACTACCATAAACTATCCTATACTGTAAACCACTCCTTACTAGCAAAAGTTTTCTATCCCTTTCCCCAATTAGTCATTCAGAATTAAATCATCAACAGAAGCTCTAAAAAAAAAAAGAAAAGAAAAACAGCTAGAGAAGAAAGTCTTCCTTATTATTTCAACCTGTGTTATAAAAAGTCTTTACTTTTATTCCAGTTTTCCACATTTGCCCATCTGTGACAAGGACATATAAAACACACCTGCACAAAGAGACTACAAAACACTTCCCTTTCCTCCATCTACACCATCTTCCTACATGGTGCCTTTGCCTAGAGCCCCACTGCCCACTGCTTCCACCCACGTCAATGAGTGGACTTCACACAGTTTATGCAATCCTCTACTCTAATCCTCCCTAAGGAACTACTTCCTTATTTTCTATAGGATTTCCTTTTGGTCTGAGAAATATATCTTTGCTTTTTCCTTCTTTACTTGATTTTTCATCAGTTGTGTCCAAAGATTCGTGATTCTTCTTTCCGCAGATGTCACTGGTCATTCTCTGCATTAATTTTAACCACAAGCCTACGCCACATCAACTGTCCTTCAAATCTTTTTTTTATTATTCTAAATTAAAAATTTGAGGTAAAATTTCTTCACACAAAGAAATTAATAGGTAAGATGTAATTTGATCAGATCTTCATGTCATTTTAATACTTTTGATTTCTGATCCTTTTATTTCTATTTTATTTAAAAAAACCCAGCCCGTTCTACTATTTAACAACTTGTACTTTTCTATACATTTATTTTGCTCATAAAAATCAATACTGTATCATTCAGTCAGATTTTAGTCAGAAATGTTTAAGAGTGGGCCACTATACTCTCAAGAGAAGACTCTCCGAACCCACTTCCCATCAGTGGAGTAATGCTTATTCCTGGAGAAACATGCTCAGAAAAGGGAAACGTTGACTTATGACAGTGGTGCTTGAAATACCCTTCTGTTTTTCAATTTCTTATTTAGAAGATTTATTTTTAAACACCAAAGGGTACTTGTTGTGATCTAGCATGTCTGAGAATACAGTGATACAAAAGGGACTCCCCCAAAAGCCAGGCGCTGGGAGGGACTAAACACATCGGTACTAAGGAAACCTCGCACTGATTCAGACAAAACAACAGGACTCCTTATCTTGACTTTGGGAAGCAAAATACCAAACTGGAAAGAGAAGTTCTCCTTATAGAAAATGCTACAAACGCTGAGAGGACAATCACTGAGCAAAATTATGATGTGCCTTTTTCTCAAAATCTTTGAAAATAGGGTAGATGTTCTCTGGGAAATTAAGTAAGATTATGTTCAAAGGCTTAAAATTTAGCCAGCAATTTGCCTGACCTGTGGTGGCGCAGTGGATAAAGCATCGACCTGGGAACACTGAGGTCACCAGTTCAAAACCCTGCACTGGTCTGGTCAAGGCACATATGGGAGTTGATGCTTCCAGCTCCTCACCCCTTTCTCTCTCTCTGTCTCCTCTCTAAAATGAATAAAATTTTAAAAAAAATTTAGCCAGCAACTTCTAGGCCCATTTAATACCATGATTCTGAGATCCTAGTGTTCAAACCTGCTCCATCCTTTCAAATGAAGGAAGTCATATGAGTTGCACCCAGCGTAGGAACTGCACACATGGAAAAAAGACTCTTGAAACACCACTTTAACAATCACATTTTGTATCATCTCCCTAAGCTGAATCACGCTCTCCGCCCTCCGTCCAGGCAAAAAGGATACAGAAACTAGCAGGAGATGGAGTCGCAGATCACATACTTGCAACGTGGGTGTGAGAAACCGTTTCCAGGGAGAAAATGACAAACATCAATGCACCCAAAATATGCAGATAAGTAGGGATTCCATTGGGCGTTTGTGAGGCTGGCAAGAGCTTCAGAGTTTGGTTTTCAAGGAAATGAGATGGATAAGGAATCCCCCCAAATGTCAATGTGTCTTCTTACCATCTGAACAATACTGGGCATATTGCGTGCAGATAAAAAGTAGCATTTAAAAGGAAGTCGAAAAATATATATTTTCCGCATGATTTTGACATGACATCATGATGGCAGAGGTTATTTAACTAGTGAAATAGAATTTGGGGCAGAGCAACAAAGGGTGTGCTCACTGGCCGTGGCTCAAATACAAATGTCTCCACTAAGAACAGTGGTCTCAGCAGGTCTACCCAACTCCACAAGCCTGCATTTTTTCCCAGTGGTTCCCACACCAGAAAGAGCATCACACTGCTAAGCTCAAAGTGAGAGCTCAGTAAGTGTTAGTGGAATAAGAAGGGAATGAAATCCCAGTGCCGCAGAGTTTCAGTTAAGCAAATGTTGGGGGAGGGGGGCCCAGTCTGAGAGCTTAGACTTCACATAACTTCTTTCAAAGCCTAAATATATTTGTTTGAAATCATTAATATCATTGATATATTTGCATAAACAGTCTTGTGTATTTGCTTGTGTTTTAACAGATTGTGCCAACTATTTTCAGATAATTGCCAAGAGAAAGTGATCATATTTAACTATTCTTTTTTGTCATTAAAATTTTGGTTTTTTCTTCCTGCTTAGTTATTTTAAAACCTACCTCTAACCTGCCCAAACCCACATGCATGTAACTACTGTCTCTCGTGGTTCCTGTTCCTTCAGCTCACCTGCCCCATACCTGCTGCTTTTCCCTCTGTGAGATGCCTTCCCACACTAGCGCTCCCATATAGGTTACTGTTTCAGACCTAGCATGCTAGAAAATGCTACCAGCACCCAGTCAACCCAAACCAAATGAGCCCAAGCAGGTGAACAGACATTCTATTTTTCCCAAATCTCTGAAGAAGATCCTGTAACTCATTACATAGTAATTCATTCCACAACTTACTCTCAGGGAATCACCATTCATGTCTGATTAGGTTACGTCCAATTCCCTATAATTAGATCCTCAAGGAGGAAAATAATCAGCCAGTCAACACAAGTTAGTATTCTCTAAATAGTCAGTATGGCTCCATTCTTTTGGCTCTGAAGACTATATCCTGGGTAGGGGAAAGAGAATCATACATCTTTTCGATTATCACGAAAGCTTAAAGAAAACAAGGACGCCTCCTATTATAATACTGTCATTCTAGAAGTTTCTTAATTGTTAAAAACCCAATTCATTAAAATGCATTATGAACCAGTTATTTTCTTTAACTAAATAATTAGCAGAGTATATACACTTTGCTGCTGCATGTAGGAAGAAGAAAAGGCTAGCATTTCTGTCCAGGCTAGCAATGAATCACTCATCCCAACCCCAAAATTATATTGTAAAGGCTACATGAATAATAGCCTCACATTCCAGTTTTGTTTTAGTCTGTTAAGTAGTTATTTCTCTTGGTGAAAATGCACTGAATAGATAGTGAAATATTTCTGCACAATAAAATTAGCTAAATTAATTATGAGGCTCTTTTCCTAACTGATAAATTGCTTATAAAGATATGTTTGGAGAGCAAAAGTTTTCAGGAAAAAGACGCATAACAATTAAAGTGATGAATTATGGTACAATAACAGAATTTTTTAAACTTGAGTCATTAAAAGAACCCTATCAGTAAATCTTGAAGTTTCCTTTGGGTGGTCCAGTAACTTAACTTTTACCCTGGTAGCATGTGATATTCAAAATTCAAGAAAACACATGTAACTAGTCATCAGATTGTAGGACTAAACCTGATAAGGAGTTTGAAAATTACTTAATGTTATAGGCATGGGTATTCTTAGGGAAATTTGTTTTCATTTCCTCTGATATAAGACTAATATTAATGTCCCAGGTAGGGAACACTTCTTTAGCTGGGGTCCTGTGGTGATTGGACCAAAGCTTCTCTGACCCAATACAAACAGGTGTTGAAATCAGGAAATAAACTCTCATTATTAGGAGTCACTGAGATGTTTAGTTGTCACCAAAGCACAGATAAACCTAAGCTGACCAACATGCACAGGGTGGGGATGCTATTATTTCACTAAGTAAAATGATGGTCAAAATAATTCCTCTCTTAATCTGGAGCACAAAACACAGTTTACAGATGCACATTTGAGCATTTTACAAGACTTTCTTGGTACTTGGTTCTCTTTCATTCAGATATTCAACAATATTTTCTGAACACCTACAGTGTGACAGGCACCAGGCTGCCTTGGTGCATGGCTCTCACCAGCCATCTGTCAGCCTGAGGACACAAACACCGTCTGCTCCTATCTGTATCCCCATCACCCAATGCCAGGCAGCTGTTCTAGGTGCTCTGCAAATGTTTGTTGTTTGCTGAAATACATTTTAAAATGTGGTGAACATTTGTACAAAGTACTCAGGTAAATAAAAGAGAAGGAATACTCAAGTGTGCCTGTGAAAACCAAAATGAATTAACTTTTGAGCATACATCAAAGACCAGGAGTTCAAAGTCCGAATTTCTTAGGAGCAAATAAAATAACAGCACATACAAAGGCACAGGTGTTTGGTCTGGCATTTCAGATTATCTTGCCACCAATGCTACATTTAAAGAATATTATAGTAGCAATCACATCGATCAGATTTAATAGAGTCCCTTATGTTATCCTATCCCAGTACAGGCTGGAATCTTAGCCCATGTCAGTGACAATACAACACAGTGCTTTAGAACTTGGACTCTGAAGACGGAGAGCATGGGTTTGAATCTCGTTTCTGCTACTTTTCAGCTGTGTGATTTAAGCAAGTTGCTTAACCTCTCAGTGCTTTGTTACCTCATGTATAAAATGAACATTATAACAATATTGCTTTGTAGGGATGTTGTGCTGATTCAATGGGATTCAATTCAAAGTGTAAAGTACTTAAACAGTTACTGGAGTAGAGTAAGCATTATACACAGGTGTTGGTAATTATGGGTAAGGCCAGAGAAATATCACCAGTGAAATAATTAGGTCTCTGTCTACAACTCAGTCCTTCTCAGCATTTTAGTCAATAACTTGGATAAAGGGATTGAGGTCCTTTTGATTTACAATTAGTGTAACCTTTATGATGAAAGAAATAACAAGGACAATGCGTGTCAGAATCAAAATTCAAAATAATAAGAGAATGAAATAATCAGTAAAAAGCAACAATATGCATTTACTATATAGGGATAAACATTAATCTTTTTATCAATGTTACATTTTTGCATTTAAATCTAGAACACCATTCAGTCAAATTTAGGAATGGAGGGGAACCTGCTTTAAGAGTAGCATGTATAAAACAGATGTGGAGGGAGTAAGTTTATTAATTATAAGCTCTGTATGAATCAATAGCACGTTGTGCCTGCCAAAAACATTAATGCCATGTCAAGCCTCATTAACCAAGTGTTAGTCTCTAGATTGAACAACGGTGGCCAAAATGTTCTTCCCACACACTAGTTCCAGACACAGTAAGAAAAGAGCATCGCACATAGTGAGAACAAGTATATTCTCAACAGTGGCAGTAGTGTTGCCTCGGGCACCTATGGTCTGAAAGTCAAGGACTTGGGTTCAGATCCTTACCCTGCTTCTCCCAGGCCATGTGACCTTAAAGACTGTTTCCTGTTCTGTAGAACTAGGATAACATGGTCTCTCTTTACATTGAGATCAGAGCGTTAACCAAGATGAAAATATTTTATTCATTTTTATTTATATATAAAATTTGCCACTTTAGCCATCTTAAGTATACTATATATTTAGCGATGGTATTATATTCACAACATTGTGCAATTATCACCATTACTATTTTCAAAACTCTAAAATCACCCCAAATGGAAACCCTGTAACCATTAAGCAGAACCTCCCATTTCCTTCTGTCCCAGTCCCTGTTAACCTCCGATTGACTTTCTGACTATGAATGTGCCTATTTTAGCTATTTCCCAAGATGAATTATTGACAACTAAAAATGTTTGGAAATGGAGTGGGCTTCTTCAGGGAAGAAGATGTGAAGTGCATTATCACCAGAGTTGTTAAAGAATGGAGGGAAAAACTCACTTTTCATTGTGGAGGGGATTTACTTCGGACTGGAGGGAATGACTGGAAGATGTCTCCCAGATCTGAGTCTGTGAGAAGAGGAGCTCCACAATCCACTCTACTAGGTGTTGAAGAGGCTAGTCCTGGCCCCATTTCACCTAAGATGAAACTGAGGCGAGAGCTGTGCAGTAAGTAGCCCAAGGTCAACATAAGAGCTATGGATAGAACCGAATTCTCCCGATGCCTGGCCCTGCCCTGCATTCCACCCTCTGACAGCGCTGCTCTCTGTGACCTACTTGTCCTCTGGTTCTTAGAGCCTCTTCCCAAATTCCCTCAGGGCTTTGTTGGATGGCTGCATCAACTCCCTTAAATGAAAAGTAATTAATAACATCAAATTCTTAACTTTATTGCCATGGAGATAAAGGCTGTTGGGAGACTCATTTGGAAGCATAGAAAAACTTTGAATAACCATCAGAAAACAGATCCTCAGATGTCTATCAACAACATTCGTGGAACAGGCAGACATTAGACGTCAAAAGAACATGGGGATGGATTACATACATTGCCTATAGCACACTGGAGAAACACAATTGCTGCTTATTTTTTTAAGTATGGAGTTTGAGAGCAAAGAGAGCCTCAAATTCTGACGTAATCTCTCTAAATATGGAAGCAGACACAAATGTATATGAAAAAGACTCAAGATTTTAGATACTGTACACTGTATTTTTAACAAAATATATCATTGGACAATGTCTAAAGAGAAAGCCAATATATACGTTTTTCTTAAATATGTAGTAACTACAGAACCAGTCTCTCTTTTTTTTAGAGAGATAAAGATGGAGAGAGGGAAAGATAGGGACAGACAGACAGAAAGGGAGAAAGATGAGAAGCATCAACTCATGGTTGTGGCACTTTAGTTGTTCATTGATTGCTTTCTCATATGTGCCTTGATGAGGTAGGGGGCTCCAGCTGAACCAGTGATCCCTTGCTGAATCCAGTGACCTTAGGCTCAAGACATCGACTTTGGGCTTCAAGCCAGTGACCTTGGGCTCAAGCCAGTGACCACAAGGTTATGTCTATGATCCCACACTCAAGCTGGTGACCCTGCACTTAAGCTGGTGAGCCTGTGCTCAAGCCGGGTGAGCTTGTGTTCAAGCAGCAAACTTTGGGTTTTGAACCTGGGGCATGCAGCTTTATCCACTGCACTACTACTTGGTCAAGCAGACCCAGTCTCTTGTTTAATGACAGATTCTAATAAATATTTTTCAGAGAAAATAGAAAACAAAAATAAAAAGCTTTATCAAAAATCAAATGTTTACCAAATACCAAATCGACTTTCTAGAAATTCATTTAAAAGTCAATAAAATTTCTCTATGGGGTTTATTGAAAATATCAGTTCGCATCTTTATATGCCCATTTCCCCCATTTGTATCCTAAGAGGTCTGCCAGTAAAAAAATAAATAAAAAAAAAAAACAAGGTCTTTTTTCATCATTTGTTCAATAAAAACTGAAAGGACTTATAAAACTCAACACCAGGAAGACAATCCAATCAAAAAATGGGCAAAAGAAATGAATAGAAATTTCTCCAAAGAGGACATACAGATGGCCAATAGGCATATGAAAAAATGCTCAACATCACTAATCATTACAAAAATGCAAATTAAAACCACAATGAGATATCACCTCACACCAGTCAGAATGGCGTTCATCAGCAAAACAACACAGAATAAGTGCTGGCGAGGATGTGGAGAAAAGGGAACCCTTCTGCACTGCTGGTGGGAATGCAGACTGGTGCAGCCACTGTGGAAAACAGTTTGGAGATTCCTCAGAAAATTAAAAATCGAATTACCTTTTGACCCAGCTATCCCACTTTTAGGAATATACTCTAAGAACACCATAGCACTGTTCGAAAAGAAGAAATGCACCCCCATGTTCGTGGCAGCATTGTTCACAATAGCAAAGATCTGGAAACAGCCCAAGTGTCCGTCAGAGGACGACTGGATTAAAAAGCTTTGGTACATATATACTATGGAATACTACTCAGCCATAAGAAATGATGACATTGGATCATCTACAATAAAATGGATAGACCTTGATAACATTATATGGAATGAAATAAGTAAAACAGAAAAAAACTGAGAACAGCATGATTTCGTACATAGGTGGGACATAAAAGTGAGACTATGAGACATGGACAAGAGTGTGGTGGTTATGGGATGGGGGGAGGGAGGAGAGGGAGGGAGAGGGGGGTGGGGAGGGGCACAAAGAAAACCAGATAGAAGGTGACAGAAGAAAATTTGACTTTGGGTGATGGGTATGCAACATAATTGAATGACAAGATAACCTGGAGATGTTTTCTTTGAACATATGTACCCTGATTTATTAATGTCACCCCATTAAAATTAATAAAAAAAATAAAAAAATGACTATTCAAAACAAATAATAATAATAAAAAAACTGAAAGGAAAACCTAGAAGCCAATGGAACAATTAAATTCAACATATAAATATATTAAAAGAAATCTGTTTTAGGGCTTCATAAGTCAAAACAAATGCAAAGACATTGCAAAAATTAATTACAACAGACTGATCATTTTTCCATTATATTGGTTATAAACATATTCAGAGGCACAAGAGCACCGTTTGTCTCACAGGGTAAGAAATCCTGAGGTAGGCAGCTGAACCCCTCAGCTGGCTCCTTCTACCATTTTGTTCTGAACATGGGGATGTCCATCCTCACACTTATCCCCTCAAAGCTGTACGATGGCTTCTGCATTTCTGGCATGAAGCCACATCTATCCACTTTTCCACCAGGACAAAACTAGTGGAAACAAGAGGTGGTGGGACTGACACGAGGGAAGCAAACGCTTTCCCAGAAACCACACTCCTGCCTGCCCCCAGGTCATATTGCCTCTAACATAGTCACCCAAAACAGAAAACCAGACAGGCCATGTCATTGCATCTTCTTCTGAATTGGAAGTCCAATCATGCATCATTTGAATCTCTAACTCTGTGGATCCCACTTCTAACGTCTCATGTCCATACCCTCCTTTCCTTTGTTCACTAGTTCTATCCTTACCCAGGCTCTCTTCATCCCTCATCTAGACTGGTGCGGTACCTCCAAATTACTTACCTACCTACAACTTTGGCTTATATCCATCCAACCACCAGGCTGGACTTTCTGAAACACAAATGTGACTCACTCCTCACTGCACATAGAATAAAGTCAAAAACCTTTAAACTGGCACAAAAGCACAGATGATATAATTCAACCTCTTCAGGGCCGTCTACCACCTTTCCCCTAAATGTGCTTTCCAAGCATAGGAAGCTTCTTACTTTCTTCCAATTGCCCATAATATTTCCAATTTTAATGTCTTAGAAGATACTATTATTTTCCCTGAAATCCCTTTGCCTCTTCATGTTTATATGGAAAATTCCTACTTATTTTTTAAAATTCAACTCAAACTTTTCCCTTGTGAAAACTATACTCTTTCTACTTCTGATCTCCATGCAGGTAGGTCCAGGCACTCACTATACTTTGTGTGTGTGTGTGTGTGTGTGTGTGTGTGTGTGTGTGTGTATCCTTATGGCACTTCATACATTACATCCCAATTTCTTATTCACACGTTCGTCTTCTACTCTGGGCAGTGACTTCCTTAAAGACAGAGACAGTCTTACTATCTTTGACCACAGCTGTCTGGTACATAGCAGGTGACTAATGGGTGCTTGTTGAGTGAATGACAGAGGAAATGACTGAAATGACTATAATTTCATGGGACACTGAAAAAGGTGACACCATGGTAGAAGAGTGATGAGCTGTTCTGTGGCGGGAAGAGCTTTGTAGCCCCTGAAATGATCTTGTTTATTTCAAAAAGAGGAGATAGGTGATGACATAAGTGAATTTTCGAAATTACTGAAGTTTAACATTTTAAATGGAATGAAAACTAATAAAAATGTTTAAACATTATTGGTAAAAAATCTTTCTAAAAATGCATTCCACGTTTCCTTGCCTTTTAAGGAGAGTGTGTTGAACCAAATTTAACCTTTTTAGATGACTCAATGTCATCATTCTGAAACTCAATTATTGCTGAGGTAGGAGGGCTGTCTGCTTCTCTTTTAAATGGCTGCAGACTGTAAGCCATTTAGTTTCTCACTGATTTACTTTCTTTGCCACCGTTAGGATTTTGTCTAGTATCTTAAGCCGTTGTAACTGCATGAGCCTTCAGCATCAGAGAATGACAAAACCACAAAACTTGGGTACTTAAAGGAATCTTAGTGATCATTTAATCTATCAGTCTATCAAATTTTATAGACAAGAAAACTAAGCCCCAAGTGTGTAGTCCTTTCCTAATTCATTGCTTTTAATCTTCTATTTTAATAACTTTCAAATTGTGTTCTGCACTCTATTCAATTTTAGCTCAGACCATGATGTTCATCTTTCTCCAAAACGTTAAGGGTAAATTAAATTTTAAAAAACATACCACGGGACATTTTTTTTTAATTTTTTAAAAACTTTTTTATTGGATTTATTGGAGGACAAATGTTATTTGAATGAATTTAAAATTCAGGACATGTCTGCTCAATATCAGAAGTACAACATGTCCATTTATCAACAGGATCTCCTCTTTTAAGCTATTTGTATAAGTTCTATTGCTTTATTCATTAATAAAATTCTTATTAATTAATTAATACCTTACTCAGCCTCTAATCAGTGAATAAATTAGTTCACTTATTAGTTATTTTCACCTTAATTGTTAGAAATTTAGAGGATGAGGTAAGAAATACACAAACATTTACTAAGTACTCAGTACTATACAAATAAGATCCTTACCCCTCAAAATACCTTTAAAATGGATAATATTACTTTCATTTTATAGACGAAACCAAGACTGAGAAGTTGCATAATTTACCCATGGTCATACAGTTAACCAATGGTACAGGAGAAATGTAAACCCATATATATATCTGATACCACATGGTTGCCATTAAGGAATTCATAATCTATAAAAGGAGAAAGGTACATATTCAAATAACCCTTTAATAGCACGATAAGAGCAACCATCACAGTGTGGGAGCACAGAGAGGAATAATTACACCTGAAAAGGTGAGGGAATGTTACACAGCAACATTTGAGGCAAATCTTACGAACAGTAATAAAAATAATAATGAAGTTTTATAGGAATTACTGTGGTTAGGCACATACCATCTAACTGATAGCTTCCCAATAACCGTACTACTTTTTCCTTCTACAAAGAGAGAACTGAGGCGGAGATAGTTGACAGTAACACACCCAAGACCACACACACTACAAAGAAGCTGGTTCCAGGGCTCCTTCTGTGGAATGCTAATTCCTAGCAGTGAAAAAGGCTACCATGTCCCCAGGTGAGGGAAGAGGATAGGGACAGAAGCAAGGGCATGAGTGTACAAGAAAAACAGAGAGGAACCTGGAGTGCCTGGAACAGCGAGAGTAAACATTTAAATCAGATGTCACCAGCCCTCCAGTTAAAACCAATCATTGGCTGCTTACTGCGTTTAAGAGAGATCTAAACCCTGCCTGCCCTCTCTCCAGTGGCAACACCTGCCATGGTCCGTCTCGTCTCGCCAAAAGCGCTCGCCATGCTGGCCTTTCAGTCCCTAAAACCTGCCACACTTAGATAAAACCTCTGCACATGGTGTTGCTTGTTCTGAAATATTCTTCCCATCACATTTTTACCTGGCTAACTCTTAAGTGTCCTCTGGTCTCCAGCTAGTTATAATTTACAAAGACAGACCTCTGAATTTCCCCACCTTGTTATAACATCTCAGCAATACCCTTAGCTTTTCCTTCATAGAGTTTACCCTACTTTGTAATTATCTACCTAATGGTGTCATGATAGTTCCGTGAAGGCAGGGACCGTGTCTGGTTTTTGTTGTTTTCCCTGCTGTTTTTTGTCTATCTCTCTGTCTGTCTGTTTGCTTCCCCATGACTGGCACATAATGAAATATCAGAGGTTGGGGTTGGAAGGGCACACTCTTTATCTTATGGACAATGTGAAGGCAGGAAAATCTAATCAGGATTTGTGTCAGGATCAAATAGAGGCTTAAATAAAGCAAAACAAAACCTAGTATAGTGTGGGTGATAGAGGAGAGAAAGACCAGCTGAAGATCACTTCAACAACCTAGATGACAAGTAGTGAAGGCCTGAGCCAGGGGGTGAATTCAAGACGTCACAGGGGCTGTGGCTAGGTTTGCTCATTCGGCGAGTGTGTGTGTGTGTGTGTGTGTGTCTGTCGGTGTGAGCCTTCTCTGTGTACCATGTGAACTACTCTCCACACAGAAGGATAAAACAAAGCAGTAAAAATAAATCTGTCTAGAAAAACACTATACTGTCCGTTAGAGAAAAAGTTCAAAAACCAAAGACCCTTCCTGGCTCTTTGATCCAAAAGAAATAGAGGAGTGGGTAACCGTTTTCCAGGGATAGCCCCTCTTCAAGGGGAAGCCGTTTAGGGCAAAGATGAAGAGGAGAATTGTGTGAGAAGACAGACTACAGAGAAGTTTTCCAGCCCAGGGAAAACTTTCAAAGCATACTTGGCAAAGGGGCACAATTCAGGTTTTGCTGAGGCAAGAAGCCTGAGAAAGAATGAGACAAAAAAAAAAAAAAAAAAAAAGGAACAGGGTGGGTAAGTGTGACCTACGTAAAAATGTGGAAATAAAATCTACACATTGGAGAAAGACTGTGAACCCAAGACTGAAGGAGGCAAGGAGCTGAAAGGTTATAATATACAAGAAGGCCACGAATAGAAGCAGCCGGTGCCAGCCCCCCTCCCCGAGCCCTTGGCATCCTTCCTGGGTGCAGGAGAAAGGTGCCCATGTGAGGGCTGGCCTCCATGGCAGGTGTGGCTGCTGGAGGCTGCTCTGGACACTGCAGATTCCACTCCTGAGGATGGCTCTCCTAAATGGGGCCTCAACAGTGGAAAGCTCAGACTCCCGTAATGTCTTCAGTTTTTAAAATAATATGCTTTTCTTGAAAATGGAAGCTTCCTGATAACTATTCTCCCTAATTTCCTGCACGTGAGTGAAATCTAAAGGTTACTTCGAATATAAAGTTCATCTTACCGAGAGCATCTGAGAGTCTCCACAGTAAATCTATCTTTGGCTTATCCTTCGCAATAGTAAAAGTGTGCTAAGGAAGATGGCACCAGGAAGCTGCCACTTCTCACACCTCCAGCCAGCACCCCTGTTTCCTCTTGCATATGTCATGGTAAAAGAGCCAAACTCCAGTCTTCTGTTTTCCCAGAGCCACTTAAAATCGTGTCTCGAGTGCTGCTGAGTTGTGACAGATCACCCCCATGTCTAGCTACACTGTGACAGTTTGGGGAGACAGTGACATGATGGCTAGGGAATGAGTATCCATTCAGAGGGAGGTACAAGGGGCTTAACTTTAGTGTTACTAAAGTTACCAGAGTTGGTAGAGAATGAAGGTTTAGCTCTTTTCACATAGTTCTCACCATTCTGGAGGAACAGTCCCTGACTGGGTATTGAGGATATTCCGACTTCAGGCCCTCATAGGAGCAGCTCTGCCCGGGGGCAGCGGCCTCTACAGAACTCAGTGCCTGAGTGGGGAGTTGGGGGGAGCTTGTTAAGAAGACCAAGACCAGTTAGTCAGGACAGCCCATGGGAGGGGGTCCCTGTTTGCTTCCAACCACAAGCTCAGGCTCACCCACATTCTGAAACTGGCTCCTGGTCAGGGACTGGAAGCAGGAGGCATCACCTGATTCAGAGAGTCGCTGGTTCGATACCCACATGTCCTCCTCACTGTTGGTGCCTAATTTATGTTACTTGGCTCCTGCCTCAGAAAAATGTATCCTTACTTCTTAACCTTTTTTAAAATCTCATCCTGTCTCATTTTCTTCAGTGTGTTCCATTTTTACCTTGTTTCCTACCTGTATTCTGTTTCTCTCTTTCTGAGGTCTGCGGTGGGCCCACTTCTCTACCCCCTTTCTATCCTTCCCTCTCAAAGCCTCACCCCCTCCCCATACCCTGTTTCCAGTCATGGAAGACTTCTTGAAAGAGTACTCCACACTCACTAATGCCTTCACTAATTTCCTTCCCCTAAGGAAAATATAACAAGATTTCTAACCCTGTACCCTAGGACTGTCGCTAACCTGTTTTCACAACAATCACTATCAGACTTCTTAATTGCCAAAACTGATGACTTCTTAGGAGTGCTTCTGGATAACCTTAAATATTTTTCAAGATACTGTTCTTTTTGACTTTCCTCTCACCCTCTGGCCACTTTCCCCATCTCCTTCCCCCTGCCCCTTCAATGCAGACAATCCAAGATTCTTCTCCAGTTCTCTTCTCTGTGTGTTCCCAGTGTGAATTCTTTCTCTGGGCTTCAATGGCAGATTGTGTGCCAATGATTCCCAAGTCATGCGTAACGCTGGTTCTGACCTTCTGTTCCTGACTGAAAGTTCTGCTGACTGAAAGTTCAAGAATCTTCTGGATCTCTTATGAGCCCCCCAAGTTCAGAATAGCCAGAGCTGGACTATCTTTTTCTCACGCTCAGTCAAATTTGACAGCCTCCTTTTCCTCATCACTCACACTGCCATTTGTTCGGTTCTGCTGGTTGTAACTCACACAAGTCCTGCTGACCTGCGTCCTGTTAGCTCCCTCCCTTCCACTGCTCTGCCGGGGCTCTCTAAACGCTTCGTCAGGACCAGAAGGCGGTTAATAGAAGGAGCATTGCGAGTCAGACTAACTAGATCCCATTTTCTTCACATAATAGCTGTGTGCATTGGGCAAGTTATCTAACTTCTTTAGGATTCAGTTTCCTCATCTGGTAAGTGGAGCTAGCACTCAGAACTACTCTATGAAGTTTGGTGATCAAAACAAAATATTATTTGCAATGACTGGCACCTCACAGCCACTCACTAGTGTTGTAATTTTTCACTCAGTACTCTCCTCGCCTCCCCCTCACTGAGCTCACACTCCCTGCCCTCCACTGATCTCTCTCCCCAACCCCAGTATGCATTCAGCCCCCACACCAGTTACTTCCTATGTCACAGCTCTAGTCACGTCTGTCTTTGGTTTAAAGAAAACACAACTTTTTACAAAGTTTCATGCCCATATGGTACAGACCATCTCCTTAGTATGGCATTTATGATCCTTTAAAAACCTTACCCAAACTACTTTTTCAGCTTACAAATTCACCACTCATTATTATATAACCTATATGCCTCATACACCATACATTGTCAAGCCTTGGTTTTTTAGATATATCCATAGCCATATTAATATATCTCAAGTATTAGATATGTATGCATCTAAAACAAACACCTCATATAATATCCCTTCCTCCATGCAACTTAGGACACATTGCCCTCACCCCGACTCACAGGTAGATTCTAGTTGTTCTTTCTGGTGATTGGTTTAGACAAAGGAATTCATTATAAACAAAAATACCTGAGGGGATATTGGCTTTGAGAAGTTGTGAAAAGGAAAATATATGAGGAGAAATAAGTTCTTTGTCACTTTGAACACTGCTGTGTCTGGCTGTGACATCTGGAACCACAACAGCCATATTGTGATCACCAGGAGCGCCACCCAGAGGCAGACCTGAGACCTGAGATCTGGAAGATAGCTTGGCTCTTGACACTAAGTCACTGCATCAAACAACGCTGGTATCACTCCACTCACGCATTTCTTGATGTACAAAATAACAAGTCTCCCAATTGTTGACAGCACTTGAAGGGTCAGTTTTATGTGTATCTGCAGCAGACGGCACCCCAGCTGATATACAACTAAAGAAACCGTGATCAAGCAAAGTGGCCCAGAGAAGGTGATACCTGGGGAGCCGTCAGCAACGCAGTCAGGGAGCAGGAGCAGCAAATAAAAAGGCACGGCTATAGAAGAATAAGACATTCTGGAAACTGCACATAGTTCAGAAAGTCTATTGCAAAGAGGATGAGTATGGAGATAAGGCTGGAGAGGTGGTAGTCATCCATATGCTATGGTGATTAAATATAGCTACAACACTGCTGCAGCATTTTCTATCAAGAGGCAGAGTCTATTTTAACACCCCCTAGACCTGGGCTGTATCACAATTTGCTGTAACTAATAGAATGTGTCAGAAGTAATGTTATGCTAGTTCCAGGGCAACGGCCTGACTCTCTTGAAATGCTGTCCTGGGACTGTCATAATATAAAGAAGGTGACTGTATTATAAAGAAGGAATGAGGGGCCAGGGGAGAGAAACTGAGGTGTTTTGTCTGAGCCAGCACCTAGTGCTGGGCGTGTGAGAGAAGAGGGCGCATGGGCCACGCAGCCCTTCCAGCCATCATCTGACTGCCCATGAGTCCAAGTGAGACCAACTGATGAGCCTCCCAGCCAACCCACAAAATCATAAGAAGTAATAAGTCAAGTTGTTAGATTTACAGTAGTTTGTTACATAGCAATAGGTACCTGATCCATAGTCCATGCCAAGATATTCAAACTTTAAAAAACTATGAGGACTCCCCGGATTAGTCTCAGGTTTTAGAAAGATCACCTTGGCAGCGGCATGCAGAGTGGTTTGCAAGGGGGGAAGGGCGGAGACAGAAGGACGTGTTAGAAGACTACTGCACTGGGGGAAGAGGTTGGGAGGAGGTGGACGAGATTATGGGGGGATAAATGGTGATGGAAGGAGACTTGCCTTGGAGTGGTGAACACACAATACAGTGTACAGGTGATGTACTGTGGAACTGCACACCAGAAACCTGTATAATTTTGTTAACAAGTGTCAACTTCATAAATTCAATAAAAATGGGGAAAAAAGAAGACTATTGCATTAATGGAGCTGAGATATTAGGTGGATCTGAGAAATAAGGTAGATCTGAATTAAGACAGTGCCATGGGGAACGTAGAGAACAGAAATCACAGAGGTACAATCAATGTGAAAGTAAACACAGATGACAGAGTAGAGAAAAGAAAAGTGAATTCGAATTACTCAGAGATATCCAGACTAAGTAAATGAGTGGATGGTGGTGCCATTCTTTAAGAGAGGGACCATCGGAGGAAACAAATGTTTGATGTAACTGTAGAATATCCAAGTGGAGATGTCCAGCAAGGTGTCGTGAATATCCAATAAACATTTGGTCAATAAAATATCATGATTAATCTGGGTAGGTACTGATGTGTTCTAGTCCAAGAAGCCATTATTATTACATGGCATAACTTGAGTTCTGAATCAAAGTTGAATGCTATGCACTCCTTTTGTTGGGACTTCATCAGAATAGGAAGGAAGAAGAAAGATAATATTTGATACAGTCCATGGTGCTGACAAACCTGCATCTCAAAGTTGTTCACTTCCTGAACATTAATCTGGCATCCTCAGGGAACACTGCTAGTATATAATGATCCTACCTAACGGCATTTGCTTAGTGTATCCAGAGGGGAAACTCTATGATACAAGTTCTCTCTCTCTCTCTCTCTCTCGCTCTTTCTCTCTCTCTCTCTTCTTTCCTTTAGATTCTTTATGTGCCCCCCCCCATCCTGTACAGTTAGAAGTGGCTTCCCTAACTATCTGTTGGAGAGAACTGAGACACTCTCCATGTTGTATATTTTTCAAGTGAGCACAATCTATAATTTATTAATGTCATACTATTGATACACAATGTAAAACTACAAAGGCTACAAACAATTTAATAGGTACATGTAAACATTGGCTTACCTTTGAAATTGATTAAAATAGCAAGTAAATGGCTGGGAACCAATCTCATCTTTCCAGTATTGTTGCCAATTCATGACATTTTCCAAGTTCTTCTGATTTTCTCTCTTACAGGGAGGGATATAGGAGCACTAACAAAACAGAACAATAAAAATAAACCTATTATTCTATAGAATATTAAAATATAGTGCTTTTTTTTATAGAGAGAGATAGCATTGTGCAGACAGTAAATCTATTTCTGACCTACCTAATTTTTAATACAAATTTAAATAAACTATATTAAGTCCTCAATTAAGGTCATTGACAGGTTCTTGAAACTGTGACCAACCCAAAAATTGGTATAACAAAACCAATTTCACCATGGGTAAATTGATATAAACAAGAGTTAAGTTCCCAGGACATTTCATCAACATTATAATGAAATGACAATGAATGACAGTATTCGAGGACCTTCCGCATATTTCAAATTTTTAATTAGGTACAATTACAGAAAATATTCCAATAACAAAAATACAACAAAGAAATAACCTTTAGTCCTTACAGTACAAGGCTATATTATAAACAGCTAGTTGCAATCTAATAGCGAACCAAATGCATACTCTCTCTTTTTGAGAGCCTACCAATCAAGAAAGGGAAGCAAAAAATAAAATTAATTTTATCTCCAAGTTCTTTCTATGGAAATTAATATTTTCCTCTTTAACAAACAAAGCATGAGCCCTCCTCAGATACTGCTCTCCACAGCTGAAACTCTGGGTTTCTTTTCTTACATTCTCTTGGACAACAAAATCAGCAGGAAAGTTGCTCTCAAGTACATAATCAGTGCATTTTGCTAACCAATGCCTTTTCCTAGCCATGCCTCTGACAAAGTAGTTCTCTCTGAAGGGACTCTAAGCAATATAGATTCAGCAGAATTGGAAAATTACTCTCAACTTTAGATGTTAAAATTAGCCCTTAGCATTCTCATCCATTTTATGCAATTCAGTCTTTTATAATGATGATTGTCACGATGAAGACGACGCCAACTAAGAGTTACTGAGTCTTTACGATATGCCAGACACTGTAATAAATGCTTAACAGGCTTTAACTTGTGTACATCTTACAACAACTCTATAATGATCTCCCTTTTACAGATGAGGACGTTGATATTTCTGTCAGCACCAGGGTATCTGATATTAAAGAGCAGTACAAATCTATTGACTTGATAGTATAATTTGAGTCATATTATGTAAGAGCATATAATGTATCAATGTTTTCCCATTATTTTCTGATAAAATACATACTTTTCAGCATGATGTACAAAGCTCATCACAAGCTCATACCTGCCTTTCCTTGGTTTCACATAAGTCGGGATGCAGACAGGTGGAAGCACTTGCTCTGAAATCTGCCCCCTGCTGTCATAGCTACTTGTCTGGCACATGCTGTTTGTTCTGTCTCCTATTAATGCTTTTACTCCCATTCTTTCAAGATGCAGTTCTGGTGTTACTTGTTCAGGGAGCTTCCCTTTCTTACTCCACAGCTAAGCCCCCCTCATTTGTGTGGCCACAGGTGTCACACCTGCTTCACAAGAATCACACAATATCATTCTTGTCCGTTTTATGTCTGCCCCCCCAATGCACTGGCAAGTTGGGACAAGGAATTATTAATTTTTTTTCTTTTTTGTATCTTCACACTTAAAACTGTGCTTGGTAACAGTGAAGTTTCAAAAATGTGGGTAAATGTAATAAATAATAACACAATTAATAACCCAGCAATTCTACCTCTGGATATTTATCTGAAGAAAACAAAAACAGTGATTGAAGAAATATAAGCACCCTTCTGGTCACTGCAGCATTATTTATAATAGGCAAGATATAGAAGCACCTTAGGTGTCTATTGATAAATGAATGAATAAAGAATATACACACACATAGATGTTCCCACATATATATGCAATATATACATACATACACAAAATGGATTAGTATGCAGCAATAAAAAATGAAATCTTGACATTTGTGACAACATGGTTGGATCTAGAGGTTATTATGGTAAGTAAAATAAGTAAGACAGAGAAAGACAAATACCATGTGGTCTCACTTATATGTGGAATTTATAAAAACAAAACAAAAACAGATTCAGAGAAACAAAGACCAAAGGGATGGTTACCAGCAGGAAGCAGCTAGGGGATGGGTAGAAAAAGTGAAGGGAAATGCAGTCAATAATACTGTGGTAAGTTTGCATAGTGAGAGGTGATTACTAAAATTAGTGGGGTGATCACACTGTAAGATATAAAAATACCAAATCACTATATTGTAAACCTGAAACTATTATAACTAATATTATGTATACCAACTATATTTAAATAAATAACAAGATATATTTTTATTCAAGATAATAGTTATTTTTACAGTGATTAAAAATTTAAAAATAAATATAAACATTTATTTTTTAAATTTTATATAGAAAATTAAATTTAATGGGGTGATATTGATCAATAAGAATACATAGGTTGCCTGGCCTGTGGTGGCGCAGTGGATAAAGCGTCGACCTGGGAACACTGAGGTTGCCAGTTCAAAACCCTGCACTGGTCTGGTCAAGGCACATATGGGAGTTGATGCTTCCAGCTCCTCCCCCCTTTCTCTCTCTCTCTCTCTCTCTCTCTCTCTCTCTCTCTGTGTCTCCTCTCTAAAATGAATAAAATAAAAAAAAAAAAAAAGAATACATAGGTTTCAGGTAAACATTGCTATAGCATTTGAACTGTTGATTATGTTGTGTGTCCATCACCCAAAGTCAAATCATTTTCCGTCGCCATATATTTGTCTCTCTTTACTCCCTCTCCCACAAGCCCCTCCCCCTGGTAATCACTTCACTTTTATCTGTCTCAGTTTTATATCCCACTTATATGTGAAATTATATAGTTCTTAGCTTTTTCCGATTTACTTATTTCACTCATTATAATGTGCTCAAGTTCCATCCATGTTGTCATAAATGGCACTATGTCCTCATTTCTTATGGCTGAGTAGTATTCCATAGTATATATGTACCACATCTTCTTTATCCAGTCCTCTATCTAGGAACATTTTGGTTGTTTCCATGTCTTGGCCACTGTGAATAATGCTGTGATAAACATGGGGGTGTCTTTACGCACCAGTGTTTTTGTGTTTTTTGGGTAGATACCCAGTGGAAGGATTGCTAGGTCATAACTTAGTTCTATTCTTAATTTTAGGGGGAATCACATACTTTCTTTCATAATGGCTATACCAATTTACATTCCCATCAGCAGTGAATGAAGTTTCTTTTTTCTCCACAGCCTCTCCAACACTTGTTATGACCTGTCCTGTTGATAACAGCTAATCTAACAGGTGATACAATGAGGTAGTATCTCATTGTAGTTTTGATTTGCATTTCTCTAATAGCTAGTGAAGATGAGCATCTTTTCATATATCTGTTGGCCGTTTGGGAGAAGTTGTCCTCTTGGGAGAAGTGTCTGTTAAGGTCCTCTCCCTCTTTTTTAATTGGATTGTTTTCTTGTTTGTTGCTGAGCTTTGTGAGTTCTTTAGATATTTTGGATATTAACCCCTTATCGGAGCTGCTGTTTGCAAATATCACCTCCCATTTAGTTGGCTGCCTTTTTGTTTGTGGTCAGTTTATTTTGCTGTGCAGAAGCTTTTTAGTTTGATTTAGTCCCCTTCATTTATTGTTGCCTTTACTTTGTTTGCCGTTGGGTTCAAATTCATAAACTATTCTCTATAGCCAAGGTTCATAAAGTTTAGCACCTACATTTTCTTCTATGGAACTTATTGTTTCAGATCTTATATTTAAGTCTTTGATCTATTTTGAATTTTATAAACATTTTAAATGTTAGTAAATTTGTTTTATATTATATATAACAAATTCACATGTTATACAAATAGTATTGTTTTAATGTTTGAGGAGTCACTGTATATTTATCGTCTGCATATATAGTTCTACTTCTACTAATATCAGTAATATAAAGCTAAAAATGTCTGTGAAATTATGAATTCTGAGTTCTTCCAAAGTAGCAGTTGGGGTTAGAAGCAATGGAGACCATTCGATAAGGCTCCAATCTTACTATTTGTTAGGTGTTTGGGCTTAAATAAGTAATGTCCTTTTGTTCTAGATTTCATTTTTTTCTAAAATGTAAAGTCTCCAAAATAATTTCTAGGTCTATATTTCCATGATTCTCTGCTTGGAGGTACACCAAGAAGGTTCCCAGCAGAAGGCAGGACTACAAACACAACTGCAGTGTTTTTCCCAGAAGAGATCCTGCCCACTGGGGACATGGCTAGGAAGCCCGATGAGTCATCATTCCAGCCAGCAAGAAAGGATTTGTAGGTCCTTTCCTGGGGGTCTATACTTCGTATAAAAGAAATATTCATAAAGGGACTCTGATTTTTTTCTTTTTTTTTTTTGCTTATTTCCAATAATGTACTGGACATTTCCTTTCCTTCTATTAAAACATTTCTTTTCTATATCATGGTAAATTAGTCTATAAAGGGAAAATAGGTGTCAATTGATTGTGTTCTTTGTAGAAAGAAATTTCTAGATTTAGAAATAGAAGCTATTAGGTGTAAAGCCCTAAAAATTCATTAGAGCCCTTTCTGCAGTGGGTACACTTGAGGCAAGGGGTATATTTTTAAAGAATAACAACTAACAGTCAAATGTAATTAAAGCAGATTTAAAAATCTGCATGTTAACTCAGTTTGAAATTTTTACTATTCATTCTTTTTTTGGGGGGGAAGCGGGGGAGTAAAAGAAGCCCTCTACCAAATGACAATAACTGCACGATGTGACCAGGAGAGTCACACCTACATGTTTCTGAAAACATCAGACAAGATCTTTCACCAAGTGTACCAGCTTTGTATTAGGTATGTCTTGGCTTCATGTGCGATAAAAGAAGTGTTTCTTACCTTCAGGAAACTTGAAGATAGTGTGAATGAATTTTTGGAAGCAAAGTACTTTTTTCATTGGGGAAAAGAACCCGAGATCAAAATCTAAGTATTCTTTCCATGGACTGTATTCTTTCCAAAGAGTATCATAGGTTAAATAAGGAGCTTATAATACTCTAGCCACTTTTAAAAGTTACATCACCTTGAAAGGAAAATATTTTAAAGGTTAAACTTTATGTTCTTAAAAATCATTATTGCTCATTTTCTTATATCTTGATTCTCCAGTCAGTCTTTAAAATTTCTATAAAGTCAAACTCAGATTCTCCCTAGATTTTTTTCTCAACTCGACTTAAGTGGATCAGTGTAGTTCTTAAATTTTAAAATAAACTATCAGTGAAATTTCACAACAGAGTTCTAGACAAAAAAAAAAAAATAGAAATTTAGTTACAGCAACTCTTTTTCCTTCTTAGGCTGTTCAAACCTGTTGGTTTTCCAGACACAATAATAGCTTCACCATGAGTCCCTCCCCTTTGGGGGAGGGGCACAAAGAATAACGTACACTGTGTCATCATCACTGTCACCATCATGGCTAACATTAACATCAAGCATCTCATTTATCCAAATGAGCAAATATTATAATCACTCTGATTTTACAGATGAGAAAACTGAGGGGCAGAGGGGTTTAAGAAAACTTTCTTTAAGTAACAATGGCAAATGAAAAAGCAGAACTCAGACTGCAGAACGTTCTTAACCACTGCACAACACTACCTCCCGGGTCTCTATCTTTAGGGCTTCCAAGTGTTCTTTGTGGAGCTCCTTGGTTTGGAGGTAAAGGGAGATGAGCTGCCTGTTGCATCGCCCTCTGGGAGGATCAGTGTGATGATTCACTAGGAGTGAAAATGGCATCGTGGCCTTCTGAGGACTAATGGGCCAAAGCTGTCTCTTGCAGTCCTTTGTTGTTCTGAAAAATAATTGCATTGAAAGTCTTTGCATGTTCCCTCCTGTCTTGGTTTAGCTCCAGGGTTGGATTTTGGTGCCATGGGTGTAATTTCACTTAGGTGAATTTATAGACACAATGTCTTTGGTCATGTAGGACAATGAAGCATTCCTGGTTAAAAGTAAAACAAAAAACATTAAGAGAGAGAGAGAGAAAGAGAGAAGAACAGACAGGGACAGACCGACAGAAAGAGAGAGGGATGAGAAGCATCAATTCATAGTTGCGGCACCTTAGTTGTTCATTGATTGCTTTCTCATATGTGCCTTGCCCGAGGGGCTACGGTTGAGCCAATGACCCCTTGCTAAAGACAGTGACCTTGGGCTTCAAGCCAGTAACTTTTAGGCTCAAGCCAGTGACCATGGGGTCATGTTCATGATCCCATGCTCAAGCCAATGACCCCACACTCAAGCTGGTGAGTCTGTGCTCTAGGCAGAGATTTCAGGGTTTCACACCTGGGTTCTCAGCATCCCAGGCCACACTCTATCCACTGTGCCACTGCCTAGTCAGGTAGTTCTAACCTTTTTTGTTTTACATTTGCAAAGGCAGCATTTCTCAACTTCTAAAATAACCTTCACTAGAGTCTGTGTCATTTGCTGCCTAAAATTGAATGAAATCACTTTCTTTAAAAAGTCAGGAGAAACCAATGTCACTTCAGTGAATTTAATTTAAATTATAAAATAAAATAGTTTTTTTTTTTTAAGTGAAAGGAGAGGATATAGTGAGACAGACTCCCACATGTGCCCTGACCTGAATCCACCTGTCTGGTGCTGATGCTCAAATCAACGGAGCTATTTTTAGCACCTGAGGCTGACATGCTCGACCAACCAAGCTATCCTCAGTGCCCAGGGTGGACACTCAAACCAATTGTGCTACTGGCTTTGGGAGGGGAAGAAGGAGAGAAGGGGGAGAGAGAGGGGGAGAGAAGCAGATAATTCCTTCTCTTGTGTGCCCTAACCAGGAATCGAACCTGGGACATCCATCCATATGCCGGGTCGACTCTCAACCCACTGAGCAAACCGGCCAGCGCCTAAAACAAACTTTTTATAAAAACAGAAGAGGCATGTGATATATTTGGTTAATGTCTATCTTTTAGGAAAAAGAAATGGCTTTTGCATTCATGAACATTGCTGATGGAATCAAGTGGGCTGTTCTGAGTGCTTTTATATAAAGGATTCCAGTGAGCTTATTAAGGGGAAGACACTCTAAACACTTGATGTGGAATATTTGATTATATATTATTACATTTCCCCCACTATCTTATTTTAGGGTTTATCAAGATTTATAATAGCATACTTTTTCAGCCTACCACGATGGGTTTGTATTTTAATAGAACCGTTTTTGAGTGGTTTCTTTGTGTGATCGTGTCTTGAGGATTGCATTTCAGTCACATGGGCTGAGTAGGCAGAATTCACTTTCTTCTGTTACTAATTTTAAAAGACCACTGCACAAAACACATGATCCATTCTACTAAACATTGGGGACCAGGCTCTATGTTAAGCATTAGCTAAGATACAGAAATGGAAAAACTGGTTTTTTCCCCCCCAGTTTCTTTCTTGACTTCACTTAGGTAGGAAGGCTAGTATTGACAAACATAATACTAGAATGGGTTTAGCTGATTAAATAATTTCCAAAATAAATTTGGTTAGAAAATGATTTCTTAAAACACTGTCTCCTGGAATAAGTCTAATTCTATTTTATACTAAAATCTCCCATTTTTTGAAATCCTGTAAGACATCTGTATGTCAGCAGCTATGATTTGTAACTTTAATGACTTTTTAGTAATATAAATACACAATCAGAGAAGCACTGGGGAATATAGTGTGGAGCCACTGATAAGCTCTACAATGTTTCACATGCCTCAAGACTTTATGAACTGCACGTACAAGCATGTTCACACACACACACACACACACACACACACATTTTACATGTAAGTTAATTGAACAACACTGTGTAGGTTAATTGAACAAACACTATGAAATTATACATCAGGTAAAAACATTAAGTTCTAGGGCAAGTGGTTTCAGAATGTATATCCATATCTGAAAGCTAAATGAAAATAACCTTTGGAAGAATCTGAAGGTCCAATAAATGGCTTAGAAAATGGGAAAAGCAAGGCCACCTAAAAACAGGAGATGCTAAAATGAGCTCTTCCGAGAGCTCTTCTGGGCTGGGCAGGAACAGAGTGGTACTTAGCCTAGAAGAGCGTTTGTCAGAGCATGCTCCACAGACCAGTGACGTGCTTATCAAAAATATCCACCTTCTGAGAGTCTGATTCAGTAGAATTAAAAATTTGCATTTTTAATAACTCTCCTCCTTTAAAATGACAGATTTTTAGAAATAGTCATTCAAACAACAAACCACTCTTGACTGCTGAGTGCTGGACAGGAAACAAAGAATAGCTACTACTCACTCCTTCTCCCTGCCCTTCCTCCCCTCCTTGGAGCATGCAGTGTAGTAATAGCAACATATTCAAAACGGGGCTTTGTGATTACAAAAGAGGAAGGGAAGACATGGCTTTGGAGCTTTGAGATTTTGCAAAACTCCACAGAATAGATGACTTTGGATTTGTGTTGTCATGGACTTCACTTCTCAAAGAACAGGTTGGGAAGGTGACACTCCAAGAACAAATGCAATGTGCAAAGACTTTGTGTATGGATGGTCCAGAAAGACTGTCACTTAATGTGCTGGAGTTTAGGGGGCATGGGAGATGATTATGGAAAATGTCCAAATTATCTGTACTGCTACTCACAGAAGAATTGTTCTTCTCCCCTTAAATGCCTCTCTGAAAAGTTGCTCACTTCCTGCTATAGAGTATTCCCAGCCACCCACCAACACTCCCTTAGTTATAATTATCATGTGTTAACACACCTGCATTTTCTGTAAATTAGTAATATACACTTAACTTCTGGATCTGAGCAGACTGCTGAGGTTGGTGATGTTATTAAAGTGGCGAAAAGTTTGGAACTATATTTCACTTTCAAGAGAAAATAGTTCGTTCAGCTTTAGCATTAGAAAATAAAAATACACTGTCTTGCCAAATGTAAAGGTCATTTCTAAATAGAAGAAATCAAATCAAAACAAGCAGTTTTGATCAGGAAGAAGCTCAACAGTTATTATTTATAACAAGCATGACCGCACATGTAAGAATTTCTTCAACAGCTTATGATCGAAATGTAAAATCCTTGAAGTAGGCCAATCCTCTTATAACTATATAGAACACTAAAATAAAATAAAGTTGTCAAAAGCTCATGCACGCATGCAGATATGCTTCACTGTTGACATTATTTATGTATTGTATTGTGTACTGTAAGATACACAAATCCAATGTGTATGTGTATGTATACACATTTAGTGAAATATTACAACTGTCATTCCTGCATGAAAAAAGACCAGTAAGCTCTTCCATGATAAGTTCCCAAGTACCAGGATTGATAGATGGTGATAATGAAAAAAAGCTGATGCAGAATGAACTTCCAAATATGGCTGCACTAATATTTACCCCATTTCACATGCTCTTACAACGTGACACCGACACTCCTCTATTTAGACGTATGGGTTTATCTTTTCTTCCCTGGAACATGGGTGAGCCTGCAATTACAAAGGAGATGATGACATGTGACTGCCAAGGCTAAATCAGAAAAAGTGACATAGTTCCTTCCTGCATATCTCTCTCAGGAATGCTTGCCCTTGGAATTTGGACACTGTGCCATGAGGAAGCCTAAGCTAGCCCATGCAGAAATCACACGAAAAGGTCTGTGTGGACAGGAACTGAGCCTGCCAGCCAGTAGCCACATCAATTGCCTAATATGCAAATAAATGAGCCATCAGATGATTCTAGGCTCCAGCCTTTGAGTATTCCACTGGGACCTCGGCATCATGGTGCAGAGACAAGCTGTCCTATGGTGCCCTGGCTGGACTTCTGACCCACAGAATTTGTGAGCATAATAAAAATGATTTGGTTCACAGGGACCTTTGACAGTGGCTAATGGATCATTGGACTCCAAGGACTAAGAAGGGGGACAGACTTTTAAGGTTCTCCTTGCTCTATATACATACGTGGGGGGAAAAAGCCTTGAGGTTTGATAAAATGAAGTCCAATGAGTCACAGTGACGTAAGACAGGGTTCCTCCCTCATCCAATCCACATAGAAAGCTCTGTGGATGAAGGGAGACTGGGTATCCTTGAGGAAAGATCCCATGGTAGCACCACAAGCAGTGCTTACTGAAGCTCTTCTAACCTTTCCCAAGAGTACACGTGAACATTTACCATAGAAGCTATGCAGTGGGGAAGGGGCAGACATTTAGAGAATTATTGAATACTGGCTCTGTGCTAACCCTAATACCTGGTGACTCTACACATGATTGTGCTCATAATGGAGATTCATAGAGTCAGGGAAAAAAATAAAGTACTGGCTCAAGTTAGTGTCACAATGGGCCCAGTGAGTCCATGAACTCTCCTGTGGTGGTTCCTACAGATTCCGAATGTCTGGAAGCAGTACACACGTTAGTACCACTCCTATTCCTACCAGGACCCCCTTACCCATGGACTGAAGGCTACTGTGGTGGATGACTCTTGAACTATCTGTTCCTTCCCCAAACAGTAAACCAATAAAGCAATACTGCATTCCTGGGAAGTCACAGAGATTATGAGTGTAGATTTCCATCACATCCCCTTTTAACTTGCCTATTTGGCTCTAGAAGAAAAGTCTTAGAGAATGACCATATTATTAAATGTTTCCGTGGTGATTCCACTTTCACACGCTGTTACATGTATAGTCTCTTTACTGGAGCACATAAACTTACCTCTGGCTTATTCTATAGTGATTGCCCTGTTAAGTGCTATTTTTTGCCATGCGTGTGGACAGAGCGTACCAGAGACGGTGTAGACTTACAGACTGACTCAGGACTCCCTGAACACTCTCTATCTGGCTGTTATGCTATATTTTGCAGGAAACTTGACCTTCTCACCCACCCATAGACTGTGATACTGTGTTTGCATTGATGCTATCATGCTGGTTGGACCTGGAAAGCAGG
Organism: Rhynchonycteris naso; assembly: GCA_037038555.1. NCBI lineage: Eukaryota > Metazoa > Chordata > Mammalia > Chiroptera > Emballonuridae > Rhynchonycteris > Rhynchonycteris naso. The sequence goes on along the minus strand of CM072996.1, from coordinate 107,140,587 downwards.
AAATACAAAGCGCCCTAGAATCCCTGGTGCAGAGCAGGTGTGCCAGAGGGTGGAAGACTTGGGGCCCGCCCACACAGTGGGCTTCTGGGGCTCTAGTGGTCCAGGGCATTTCTGAATATCCTTCCAAAGTGAAAGACAGCTGTACTTTTAGAACTCTGCTCATCCCCTCAAGTTCTTTAAATCTTTGCAAACATCACTTCATCAGAGCCACCTACCCTGACCATTCTGCACAGAACAGCAGCCCTCTGTTTCTTCCATCATTGTCTATACTCTCATGCTGCTTTTCTTTATACACATATCATTACACGGCATTCCATTATAGATTTGTTTCTTGTCTGTCACCACCTACGGAAATGTAAACTTCATGAGGGCAGAGGCTTTATACTGACCTCTATTTATCTGTCAGACCTAGAAGCATGCCCAGCACAGAGTAGGCATTTAATGAATATTTGTTAAATGAAGTCATCTTTGTATATCCTCTTCCTGTTTCTTGCCCAGTTTCTTTTAATGTTTATTTTATCAATTTTAGAAAGAAAAGAAGGGAGAAAGAGAGAGAGACAGGAACATCAATCTGTTTCTGTATGTGCCCTTACTGGGGATCGAACTGGCAACCTCTGCACTTTAGGTAGATGCTCCAACCAACTGAGCTATCCAGCCAGTTGCCCAGTTCTTTCATCATAATAGATGCCTAAGAATTAAATTTTATGTACTTTCCAAATATTAAATAATATAATCACTGCCTGACCAGTGGTGGTGCCGTGGTTAGAGCGTCAAACTGGGATGTTGAGGACCTAGGTTCAAAACTCTGAGATCACCAGCTTGAGCGTGGGCTCACCAGTTTAAATGTGGGGTCTCTGACTTGAGTATGGGATCAGAGACATGACCCCATGGTCGCTGGCTTGAGCCCAACAGTCACTGGTGTGAAGCCCAAGATTGCTGGCTTGAGCTCAAGGTCACTAGCTTAAGTAATGGTCACTGGCTCGGCTGGAGCTCCCCCTCCCACCCCGGTCAAGGCATGTCTGAGAAGCAATTATGAACAACTGAAGTGACACAACTATGAGTTGATGCTTCTCATCTCTCTCCCTTCCTGTCTGTCCGTTTGTCTGTCTCTCAGTCTCTTACTAAATATATATATATATATGGGAAAACGTACAGTAAGGGTGTAGAGAAGTTGTCACAATTCAGCTTAGCCTTTTATTACTTGGTTTTGATATGACAGACTTCCATGGAACACAAACTATATCACATTGAACATTTACTTCAGGCATGAACCCAGAACCCAATCTACCCAGGAAAAGTCTGTGGTGGGGAGGGGTGGGCACTCTAGTATGGATGTGAGAGATACAAGAAGGCGCCCGCATACCTCAACACCCCGTATTCAGGATCGTCCACTTTCAGTGGACGTACTTAGAGCTTAAAGCCTCTTCTGATTCCACCTAAGTTTTCCTTCTCATCAAGGCAATTCCCCATTTTTACACTTCTAGTTTCTCAGACTGACTTTTGTCCTTTGTTTCTACATCTTTCAGACCAGAAAAAGATAAATACTGAAGTGAAAAATAAAACATAGCTTCTAATGACCCGCTCTCTCATTTTACATATAGAAGTCTGGTTTAAAAATTCACCTTTTCCTTGCCAGCCAATGTATCTATTGATGCAAAAGCAAATGTCTGAAACTGAGTAAATTCATTTGATTTATACCTAACCAATTTAAAGTGATCCTTTCCCCTTGAACAACATGGGGGTACGGGTATCAACACTCCACACAGTCAAAAATCTGTATATGACTTTTGACTCCCCCAAAACGTTACTACTAACCTACTGTTGACTGGAAGTTTTACCAGTAACATAAACAGTTAGCTAGCATATGCTTTGCATGTTATATGTATTACATACTGTATTCTTTCAATAAAGTTAGCTAGAGAAAAGGAAATGTTATTAAGAAAATCTTAAGGGACTGGCTGGGTAGCTCAGTTGTTTAGAGTGTCATCCTAATACTTCAAGGTTGTGAGTTTGATCCCCAGTCAGGGCATGGATAAGAATCAACCAATGAATACATAAATCAGTGTAACAACAAATCAGTATTCCTCTCTCTTTTTCTCCCCTTCCTCTCGCTCTCAAATCAGTAAATAAGTTTTAAAAAATCATAAGGAAGAGAGAATACATGTACTGGATTTTTAAAAATCCACATATAAGTCGACCCAGGCATTCTGAACCCATCTTGTTCAAGGTCAACTGTAATTTTAAATGACATTCTTCTTGTCCTTCAGAATTTTCTTGATTCACTTCTTTTATACTAGCTCTCTATATTCATTCAGTAGCATCAGTAACACCTTTAGACCTAAAAACACAAACATTAATCATAATGAATTTTATTTTACTTTTTTTGCAAAATAGAGGAGTACATTTTCTAAGCCAGTGGTTTTTTAATTCTGTCTACACACTAAAGTCACTTCCAGAACTGTTTAAAAAAACATTAATACCCAGGGCCCACCCGAGACCAAGTTTGAATCTTGGTCTGGACCCACGAATGAGAATTCTTTGGAAAGTTTTCCCAGTGATTCTAATGTGCAGCTAAAGTTAAAAATCAAAGTCCTGAGCACGAACAAGTCACAAAAAAATAATACAGTGATGGCCTGACCAGGCTGTGGTGCAGTGGATAGAGCATCGGACTGGGGTGCCAAAGACCCTGGCTTGAGACCCCCCTAAGTCTCAGCTTGAGCACGGTCTCATCTCTTTTGAGCAAAAGCTCATCAGCTTGGACCCAAGGTTGCTGGCTCCAGCAAGGGGTTACTCAGTCTTCTGAAAGCCCGTGGTCAAGGCACATATGAGAAAGCAATCAATGAACAACTACGGTGTCGCAACGAAAAACAGATGATTGATGCTTCTCATCTCTCTCCATTCCTGTCTGTCTGTCCCTATCTGTCCCTCTCTCTGACTTTCTATCTGTCTCTGTAAAAAACAAAAAAGAAATAATGTAGTGATGGAACAGTAACAAGAGGAAGCTGATCCCAAATTTAGATTTTGTTATGGTTAATTCACAGAGCAGATCATTGCCATGTGTCCAATTAGTTGACTTGAATACTATATTACATGACTGCATACAGTGATTACTTTATAAGGATAGGATTCAAAACATAAATAAGTTAAGTAGGACTTGAAGATTTTTTTAAAAATTATTATTCAAAAGTCATATTTATTCATACTATATTCTCTAGTAGTCTATGGCTTAAGAAGTTATACATTGGCAATATTTTTTCCTTTCCCTGCCCCTTAGTGTAACTAAGACAGCAAACTCAAAGGCGAGAGAAAAGGTCTTGTTCTCTTTTTTTCTAAGAAGTGATTTCCTATGTGGTTTCTGTGGTAGTGGGTCATGAAGAGGAGACTGTTGGTGATTAGGACCCATGGCACTGTAGGGAACCCGAACATTTCAGACAAAGGGAATGGGTGGGGTATAGGATTTCAATAAAGAGTTAAGGTAAGGCAAAAAAAGAGATGCAGGCAGCTAAAATGCAAGAGAAATGGGCAGTGGGTACTGCCCAATGGCAAGGGCATTGTGGAAACATTCTGCGTATATACTAGATTCTGGCACAATACTTCAGTTATGCAGAATTTTTCCATCACTAATTGCTTAAGAGAGTTTCCAAATTGAGTATTTAATTGCCCCAAAGTAGAAAGATGACTATGAAAGAACATACGTAGGACCTATAAATGCTACAAAACAATCACAATTTAGATAAAGATATATATTTTGATTTGGGTGAGAAAACCTTGACTAAATTGACTGGAATGTTGTTCACTATTTTCTGTAACAGAAATACATCTTTCTCCAGTTCTTTCAATTACTTACTAACTCTATACACCATGTTATTTTATTCAGATACTTCTTTAAAACAATGGCTGCTAGGATCTGAACTAGCCCTGGAAGAAAACATTATTTGTAACAAAGAGATAGAGAAAATTGTAGTAATTACATAAAGCATTATTATTACCTATAAATGGTTTAAAGATCTATGTCCTAATGATCCCAACTTACTTTTTTTGCCAGATTCTTCAAAATTGCATGGAAATTGGGAGGCAACCTTTCTGAAGTAAATTCTAACTTCCAATGTCTTGCTTAGATATTAGCCATTTACTTGTATATGTGCATGTAATTTATTAGTGATTGAACCCTGTCTTAAACTAATTAGCAATGTTTCACCAATGTTTAACATTTCCTAAATGATACACTCCCATATAATTTTCAAGTCACTATTATTGCTAGACACCTTTCTTTTATATTAATGGTTGAATCTTTTTTAAAAGTGATGTTTTTAAAACCTTGATATTCCTGAGCATTAAGCACATTAACTTATTTGTCTTTAAAACACTGTTTCTTCAAGACTTCGAACATTATACTCTAATTTCTATATGTCTATATGTTTACTGCTTATGTAGTATCTTCATTTTTAAAGTAAAAGAGTAATATTCAGTAGGAGCATCTTTATTAAGAGGGGTCATTTTTTTAAAAGGAACTCTATTTTTAAAATTTTCCAAATTCAAGAATTTACTGTTTAGAACACAAGACCAGGAGTTTAGCTGCTGAGAAATGGTGAGCTTATTTGAAATATTTTTAAAATATTCATACAGACATTTTTTCTTTTGTATTGATATAATAATATCTTGTCACATTTATCAAACTTTTCCTGTGTACACAAGATTTATTCCCTCTTGGACTGTTTCCTCCTTGATCTTCAAGTATAGCTCTAAAAGAGGAGAAATATCAGTAACTTTAAAGATACATACCTTCACTTTGATAGTTAAGCAACAAGAATAGTAAGAAAGATCAAGAGAAAAAGAAGAGAATCTTTCTTGCAGAATCAGGTGTGCTACAAAGCCCAATTAGTTCATAGGCTGAGGACACTGCTTTTTATAAGTATTTTCTCCACTGGGAACAGCGTTCTGAGTCTTCCTCTCTCAGCTTCCCATCCCCTGAGTCCTAACCAGGTTTTTTCTTGTTTGCTCATAAGAACAACAACAAAAAAAGTTGCAAGGAAAGGAATATGTGGTGCATTTCAGCGAGGGTTTTCTAGTTTAGGTAAATTTTTTACCGTTCTCCAGATGGCTTCCAGTTGTCCCCCGACACACAGAGTCAGTAGGCTTCCTCTAGACCTTTTCCGGAATCTATTTTATGAAAACTATGAGTCTTCTGTACACTCTCCCCAAAGGACCCATGCAGAATTTCACATGTCATTGTACATCATTTGTCGACCCTCCAACGCTCACCTTTGCACCCCAAGTTAAAAGTCTTTGTGTAGAGTTAAAATGCAAGGAGCCCTCTAATATCTTTCAAGGTGCTCAAAGACCCCTCTCGACCTTCCAAGGCGAGTTCTTGACGTGGCCAGTGGGAACGAGGACCTTGACCAGAGTAGTTGGATCTCTGTTACCCAGTGGCTGTGAATCGGATGAAAAGTTAACTTTCCGCTCCTTGCATTTCTCCAAAGCCCATCTCGTATGCGCCGGACCTGCACGCGGCCAAGGCCTCAAAATCAGAGGGCAGGCTACACAGGTGTGTAAAGAAAGTCTCAGGGCACCGCGGGTCGCCGCACACAAACCCACCTGCAGGACCCGCCCGGGGCTCCGGACGTACTTTCTTCTGGTTAGAGTCCGGCCTCAGTCGCCTGGCTCTTCCTAGCAATGCGAGCACACTCCGAGCCCAGCCTGCGAGGGGTTCGCCACTGAGGGTCCCCTAACCCACCAGACCTCCGCAGGAGCGGGCATCCCTCGCGGGCGTCCTTACCTTGGGGTTGGTCAGGAGCTGGTGCTCGTCGCTGTGCAGCAGCGCCCTGGAGTTGGACTCGGAGTTGTTCACGTAGACCTGGACGCAGGGGTACTGCGAGGTGCCCCTGCAGTCGGCGCCACAGGTGAAGGTGCACTCGAACACCTCCCCGATCTGCTGCACCGACAGCACCGTGCAGTTGACAGCCGTGGCTTGCAGATCCTGCAGGGCGGGACTGAGCCAGCAGAAGCCGAAGATAAAGAGCGACACGACGCCAGAGATGATGAGAAACAAGCCGAGCCGGATGCTCTTGTCCTCGGCTTCCGTGTACTCGTAAGCCACCCGGAGCTTCGCCATCGCCCCCCACTCCCGGCGGCTGGCGGCTCCCCCCGCCCCCGCCCTCGGCGCCGAGCTGCCCGCCTTGGGCGGGAGGGGCCGCCGCCGCCGCCGCCGCCGCGCAACAGCAGGGGAGTGGGCGGCGAGGGGGCGCGCTCGAGAACAAAGGGGCCGAGGCCAGCGCCGTCCCTGGAGGCGGCAGCGCCCCACACCCCTGCCCCGCCGCTGCCCGTGCCTGGGGGCTCGCGGTGCTGCCGCGGCGTCAGAGCCTCCTGCCCCCTTGGGCGCGAGGAGCGCCCCCTGCCAGCCTCCGCCCGCGAGCTGTCCCCGCCTCCCCCAGCCCGCCCCCTCCCGCCCGGAGCCTCCTGGGCTCCATCGCCCGCTGCCGCTTCCCCGCGGGCTCGCGGGGAAGCTGCCCTGAGGCAAGGAGCGCACGGACTGGCGAGCCAGGGGGCACCCCCCCGGCCGAAGGCGGCCTGGCCCCGCCCCGCCCCGCCCCGCGGCGTCTCCGGTGGGCCTGGGGCGGCGAGCGCCGGGGATGGCGGCTGGTGCTCCGGGTGCTCGTTCAGTCCGCTGAGAGGGACGTCCGAGAAGAAAGCCAAGGATCAATGTAGCTTAACTGGAGTGAAAGTTAAAAAAGAAAAGGAAAGGAAAGAGGGAGCAGGCGTAGTGCAAGAGGAGCGGCGGGAATCTTGAACTCGGAACTGGGATGGCCAGCCAGCAGGGAGTGAGCCAGCGCCCGAGACGCGGGCGCGCCTGGAGCCACCGCAGCGGGGACCGGCAGCCTAGGGTGGAAGCCCCGCGAGCCGTGAGCGCTGGGCGCGCTGGGGGGAGGGCCTGCTACCAGTTCCCACGCTCGGCGGGCGAGCGGCGGAGCTGGGGGCGTAACCGCACCGCATCTGTCCTTGTGTCCTACCCCAACCCCCTCAGCCAGCGCGGTAACCGGCCGGCCGCGGAGTCCTGGAGCTCCCGACCACCCGTCTGCAGGTCCGCGCTCCGAGGCACCAGGAGAAGCAGGATAGAAGTAAAAGAGACTAAATCAGGCAGGGTTGCGATGCAGGCAACGCGCTTGGGGGCAGGGGCCTGTGACTGGCATTACCAAGGAAACTCGCTGCCTGAATTCTGGGTGAACCTCGCAGCAACTTAGGTCTCCCGCAGCCGATGGACCTACTCGATTTGCTCCTAGGGCTGGGACTGAGTAGGGAACTAAGGAAACAAGTGGAGAGGCTTGCGGTCCAGGAAGAAATCACTATTCCCATTAAGACCGTCACCTCGCTCCAGGACTCCCAAGGACAGAATCCTTTCTGTTCTGTTTCCCTCCTTAGGAGTCGTGCCACCCTTGACCCGCCCTGCGATTTGTAGATGAGCTTTCCAGAAGCGCTGTGCCAGGCGGCAGCGGCGTGCAGACCCATTTTGGGACAGGTAGTACTTCTAGATCTGAGTACTCTCAATTCTTCGCGTTGATCCCCATCCACACTTCCCAGTGCATACCTTTCGCTTCTACTGACGACTTAAAAAAGATAAAAAAATTAAGACTATTTTTTTCCAAGCCACACTTCTATCATAATATCAAACTTAAGAACTTTTTCGACCTACCTTTTAAAGAATCAGAATGGTCACTTTTGTTTTTTGCAGATAAACATATCTTTTTCTTGATTTGAAAGTCTCAAATGAATATACTCTTGAGTCAGTTTATGTTCCTGATGAATATGGAAACAATCATGGAATTCTTGACTTCTCTTTCTTGGATTTCAAATGTTACTTAACTGATATGGAGTACCTTTCAATTGCAGTTTTATGTTACTTTGAATGGTTATTCTATGTGGTAACAGTATTTTCAAGCTAGGGGCAAAGTAGGTTTAATTACAGGACCATCCTAAGTTTTTTTTTATGAATAAATTAAGATGTGGGGTTTGGAAAATTTTCAAGTCGGTAAGACCCTTTTTACTTTTAACACCTTACAAGTTTTGAGAGAGTAGATTCCCTTCTTTCTTTACCTAGGAATTATATTATTCTCTTCCCTTTCTGTTGGCATAAAGACAATTTGTTAGTGATTACATTACTTGGAAGGAAAGGTGAGTTTAAGAATTGGAACAGCTTAACCTGAGATAGTTCTTCAGTCTGAATCTCTTGTACCGCAGGTTAAAATGATACCGTACTCCTTTTCAAGAAGTATAAAGCCAGTCTTGATATGAGACAGTGGTGAGATCCAATTATTCTAGCTTAGTATACTGAGCAACTTAACCTTGACCAAGGCAGAATTCACTCTTATTAGTTGCTCATTAAACACAGGGTGTCTAAAAATAATTTAATTAATATAATTCACTTTTAAATGATTTCAGAGCTCAGAGAGTTCTGTGAATGAACTCTATGCCTAAAAACTGAAAATGGTTTTCTAAGTCTAGAAAATAACTATCAGAAAATTCTGTTATAATTTAACCTTAAATATTCAAGGGCTTTCAAATCAATTTTTTTTAGTTCTTCATTTAGTCATTTTCCTTCTTTATAATGATTCTTAAAGTATTTGAAGAAACTTGTCATTTAGCCTTCTGTTCTTTTACACTTTTCTCCTATTTCTTATTATTAAGTTAGCTGGCTTCTCTTCTGAACCCTTTCATTATCAGCATGTATCTTATTAAAAGTCGAACATATCAAAACACTTCCCAAATTAAATGTTTTTATTTTACTAATCCAACAGTTTGTTATTAGCTTCATTTCCTTCAGGTGGGACTGCCTTATCACATTTCCAAGGAAGAACGGATATGTCAGCTCCTCAGTTTCTGAAAACGGGTCTCCATTGACTAAGTTGGATTAGTAGTAAGAACCCCAGGGACTGCACTTTGAGGTTGCTTAACATCTTGTTTCCTGTGGAGGGCAGAGGTTGCCTGTACACGCGCACCTCCTACCCCCCCCACCCCCCCCCCCCCCGCCAGCCCCCAGTCTTTTCTTTGCATAGTTTCCTGCAAATTAAGATTAAAAATGTAATAACCAGGACCAGTCTGAGTTATTTTATGTACATCACTGGGCACAGCAGTGTTTTCAGGAGACTCATGGCAATACCTTGATGAAATTTTTTTAAAAGAAAAAGACCTATCTACACAAGAACATTAAAATGACTATTTATGATTTATTCTCATCAATATTCTTCAAGATGTGACTGATGTTAAAGTTGCAATATACAGTTCATAGGTATATATATTCTTAATTAAGAATTCTAAGATGAATTATCCTAAGGAAGGCTATGGTATCCTAGGAATAGAAAGGGATTTAGAACATATGGAGAAAGTGTTTATACACTGTTGTAAAAACTGTCACATTGTTTTTCAATAACAAATAGCTGCTATATGCTTTATTTATCTGTTATTATTATTACTATGTTTTTGTATTTTTCCAAAGTGAGAAGCAGGGGGGAAGGCAGACAGACTCCCGCATGTGCCCAACCGGGATCCACCCAGCATGCCCACTAGGGGGCGATGCTCTGCCCATCTGGGTCATTGCTCCGCTGTGATCGGAGCCCTTCTAGCGCTCCTGAGGCGGAGGCCATGGAGCCATCCTCAGCGCCCGGGCCAACTTTGCTCCCATGGAGCCTTGGCTGCAGGAGGGGAAAAGAGAAAGAGAAAGGAGAGGGGTAAGGGTGGAAAATCAGAGGGGTGCTTCCCCTATGTGCCATGATGGGAATCGAACCTGGGACTTCCACACACCTGGCCAAGAAGGCTCTACCGTTGAGCCAATTGGCCAGGGCTACTATACACTTTAAAAGCTAAAAGAATAAGGGAGAAAATATTGTTTCATCACCTTTTCTCATTAGAATTTACATTCTAGGTAGATTTTAGAGATTGGCAACTATTTAGATAATAAACGAATTGGAAGCATGAGTGATCCAACAAAGAAAACCTTATAGAAAAAAATTTAATCTTTTCTATTTCGTTTAGCTTATATAATTGTGGATTTTGTTGCTGTCACAAAAAAATTTGCTTTTTTTTCATTTGGTCTTGTCTTAAAAATGTTTTCAGTTGTATTAAATTATTTCCATTTTACTGGCATCAAGAAATTAACTTTCATCTGACCAGGCGGTGGCGAAGTGGATAGATCATCGGACTGGGATGCAGAAGATCCAGGTTCGAGACCCTGAGCTCGCCAGCTTGAGTGTGGGCCCATCTGGCTTGAGCAAAAGCTCGCCAGCTTGGACCCAAGGTCGCTGGCTCCAGCAAGGGGTTGCTCGGTGTGCTGAAGGCCTGCGGTCAAGGCACCATGTGAGAAAGCAATTAATGAACAAATAAGGTGTAGCAACGGCAACGAAAAACTAATGATTGATGCTTCTCACCTCTCTCCGTTCCTGTCTGTCCCTGTAAAAAAAAAAAAAAATCTGAAAGAAAATTAACTTTCTTGCTACGCTTCCTTATAAATATTAAATATTTATTAGCCTCAGAATTTTAAATTTGAAATAAATTTCCTATGTGGCCACTATTTTTTCTAATTATTTAAAATATTTTCCTGTCCATAATAAACCTTAATATATAATTATTATTGAGAACTAATATTTCTAAATATTTATAATCATAAGAGGAAGGGATCTTAAATATCACCTAGTTCAAAAATAAGCAGGAAGGGAGCTCCCAAAGACTTTGTATTTTGTTTGAAATAGTAAAGACTAATTATTTACAATATTTTGTAGAAGTTCAAGTCTGTTTGCATACAGCCTTTATGTTTGCAATTGAGAAAGGAAAGCAGAAAGCACAGGTAATCACTTATTAGTAAATTCATAACACATAGAGTGCTGGCAAGATTTCCTAAATTCTATTTTATCCTTTCATGTTAGTGGAAATGAACTTCTTTGTAAGATACACATGCATGTGCACACACACGTAGCAAAAGGGAAATCAGTTTTAGAATTAGAAAGCAAGAAGCTAAAGGTTTGGCCTGACCAGGTGGTGGTACAGTGGATGGAGTGTCGGACTGGGATGCGGAAGACCCAGGTTTGAGACCCCGAACTCGCCAGCTTGAGAGTGGGCCCATCTGGCTTGAGCAAAAGCTCGTCAGCTTGGACTCAAGGTCGCTGGCTCCAGCAAGGGGTTGCTCGGTCTGCTGAAGGCCCGCGGCCAAGGTACATGTGAGAAAGCAATCAATGAACTAAGGTGTTGCAATGGCAACAAAAAACTAATGATTGATGCTTCTCACCTCTCTCCGTTCCTGTCTGTCCCTATCTATCCCTCTCTCTTACTCTCTCTCTGTCCCTGTAAAAAAAAAAAAAAAAAAAGCTAAAGGTTTGGTCTGAGCATTAACAGTAAACAGTTTGATATAAATAACTGGCATTTAAAAAAAAATACTTTATTCAATTTTCAGAGGAGAGAGAGAAAGAGGAAGAGAGAAGGGAGAGGAGCAGGAAGCATCAACTCCCACACGTGCCTTGACCAGGCAAGCCCAGGGTTTCAAACCGGCGACCTCAGTGTTCCAGGTTGATGCTTTATCCCACCGCGCTACCACACAGGTCAGGCAATAATTGGCATTCTTAAATTGTTTCCCCCTCCTCATACAAAAGGGTTGGACTAAAAGCTAATGTTAATATTCTGTTATTTTTATTCCAAGTTGATTTTTGTCTTTAAAAAACTTAGCTATTACTAACTACACCTTGTCAAGGTAAAAAGTCCTATAATAATAATTCCAGACTATGAAGAGCACTTCTTGGTACGATGGCTAAGGGAGAGTGTTTGTCTTTGGAGAAACTGACTTACATCTATTGAACACCTACATATAAACAAATGCCCTAATTTATTCTTCCAGGGAATAAAGGAGGATTATAATATTAAGGAACTTCTCCAAGACTGCACATATATTGACAGCGCAAGATTATAATGGCTGTTCTTTTTCTATTATACTATGCTGTCTCACAAACGTATTTAGTAAAAAAGGACTGTAGGTAATGCAAATGGATTTAATATGTGCTTATATACTCATATACAAATATGGTAAAACTCATCGTGTGAAACATGACTATGAAGTAGGACTGTAGGTAGAGGATGAAGGAGCTAGTGATTTAATCTGGTCCTCTGGTTTAATTTTACTCTGAATCACTTGCATTGAAATAGCTCTTCAGATGCATAGCAAACAGAAGTAGTTCAGTTTTCCACAGTAGAGGGAAATTAAGTGTTTCAGAGGTTAGAAATTCAAACTAGATTCAAAGTATAAGTAAACCCAGGGAACCACCAGATGTTAATAAAACCAATCATTAACTGGTTCTAGGGTAGAAAAAAACCCACCTTTCTAAGGCAGGAGGTTGCCTAATTTTGTTGTCTAGCCTTTGATTGGACACTTTCAGTGATGAAAGATTAACTCCTGATGCTACCCATTGGATTTTTTGGACCTTTTAAAAAATTATGTAGTATTTTCTTGTAAATTAATCTGCCTTGCCATAATATCCACATAAAGGTCGTTATTCTGCCCTCTGGCATCATGTAGGATAAAAGATAACTTGTTTTTTTCTTTTTTTTTTTAAATTTTATTTTTATTTTATTCATTTTAGATAAGAGACACAGAGTGAGAGAGAGAGAGAGAGAGAGAGAGAGAGAGAGAGAGAGAGAGAGAGAGAAAGAAAGGGGGGAGGAGCTGGAAGCATCAACTCCCATATGTGCCTTGACCAAGGTTTTGAACTGGTGACCTCAGTGTTCCCAGGTTGACGCTTTATCCACTGCGCCACCACAGGTCAGGCAAAAGATAACTTGTTTTGCAAAATAACTCCTCTTTAAATGTGGGCAGACAACTGTCATGTCCCTCCTAGGCCTTTTCTTTTTACACTGATCTTCCATTTGTTCAGTATTCTTTTGATATTATTTGGAAAACTAAGGTAGGCCTGACCTGTGGTGGTACAGTGGATAAAACATCTACCTGGAACGCTGAGGTCACTGGTTCAAAACCCTGGGCTTGTCTGGTCAAGGCATATATGGGAGTTGATGCTTCCTGCTCCTCCCCCTTTCTCTTTCTCTCCCCTCTCTAAAATGAAATATTAAATACACACACACACACACACACACACACACACACACTAAGGTAATATCCTTATCTAAAAATACTAAGGAAAGTAGATAATTCAAAGACAGAAAGGATTCTCAGTTTTAACATTCTCTAAAACAAGTCTGTATGTTTTCTGTTATCCAATATACAAACATCTAGGATGATGGATTTTGTTGCTTGTTAATTAACAGTAATTGCAAATGTAGAGAGAAGCTGGGAAAATGATTTTGGCTCATCATTAGACAAAATTTGGAGTCCAAATAGTGATGGCCAAGTTAACTAATTTAATATTCAAATATTAAATCCTTTAGAGTGAAATGCAAAAATAACACAAAACTTCAGATTAAAAAGGAGAAATCTATGTCTGACCCGTGGGTGGTGCATTGACCTAAACGCTGACATCACCGGTTCGAAACACTGGGGCTTGCCAGGTCAAGACACATAGGAGAAGCAACTGAGTTGATGCTGCCCGCTCCCCCACCCCTTTCTCTCTTTTGCCCAGAAAATAAAATATAGCAATAACTATTTTTTAGCAGATGTGTAATATGACTTGCATTTTTAAAAACATGTATAATTTTCATTCAAAAAAGGGACATAACTTGTTTTATATTAGATAACCATTTGACAAAAGTAAATTACTTAAAACAGTCAAAATAAAAAATCAAACGTCTTTCTTAAGGAGGGAAATATTTAACAGCTCAAATTTTAAGGCAGTCCATTTTAATGCAACTGTTACATATGGTAATTAAAACATCTTAAAATAAATGTTCAGAATGTAACAGATTTAAAGGTAGCTTTCAAACATTAGGCTGCCCCAAATCTTTATATTTATGCAGAAGATGGAAACTATTTGTCTTTCCTGCATGTAATCTTTTTTTACTGAGCTGTATATTTTTGAATATTCAGTGTTTTAATTTTCTATTATAAATGAGTATCAATAAAGTCAATCCTCAGAATAATCAAGCAAATTCAGCTATTTGTTGAAATCATATCATCTTTGAAATTTGATGCATTTCTTTCAAAATGATTTAAGATCTCTCATGTGTTTACTATCTTCAGTATAGAGAATTAGCCTGGAAGAAAAACATCACTTGTTACTAAGTTTTAAAAATTATGTGGTCAAAATGTTACTTAGGCCAGTGATTTTCAATCTTTTTACACTTGGGGACCAGTGAAAACTAAATTATTATTTTGGGGGCTGCTAAGGCAAAAGTCACCCTGAGCATAGTGAATTTTAGCCCTGGCCGACTGACTCAGTGGTAGAGCATCAGCCTGGCATGTGCATGTCCCAGCTTTAGTTCCCAGTCAGTGTACATAAGAGAAGCACCCATCTGCTTCTCCATGCTCTCTTTCTCTTCCCCGCATTGGTTCCAGTGCATCACCCTGGATGCTTAGAATGGCTCTGTGAAGCCTCCGTGCCTCAAGCACTAAAAATAGCTCAGTTGTGAGCATGGCTGCAGATGGGAAAGCATCAGCCCCAGACGGGTGGCTGGGTAGATCCCAGTTGGGGCGCATGTGGGAGTCCATCTCTCCATCTCTCCTCCTGTCACTTGGAAAAAGAAAAAAATAAGTGAATTTGACTAAAATCATTGGGTTTATAATCATCATACATCAGGGTGGTTAACTCTTTCGCGGACTGGCACCAATTTTCTGGCAGACTGGTCCAGGGATCAGTGGTTGAAAAACAGACTTAGGCCGAATATGAATGTAAATTATTTGAACATTTACATTTCAGGATATGCTTATGAAAACTATAAATCACCTTTGATTCATGGTGGAAAATTGTTTTCCTCAGTTAGAATCCTTAATTATTGTTTAAAGGAACTACTGCTTTTGGCATAAATGTTTTTATTTCACCATCTCTAACAAAAGTGTCAGAGACATATTTGTAGTATAGTAGATGCCTATTAGTCCTCTAAAACTAAGATAAAATCTCATGAAGAATGAAAAATAGGTTTTACCCTTAGATGATAGTTGATTAAAGTATTTTGGTATGTGTCAACCTTGTACGGTATATAAGCTGTTGGACTATAGAAGAATATGGGTTTTCAACAGAAAATTATGACAATGAAGATTATCATTGTGAATTTTATGACACTTTCAAGAAGTCACTTAAATGATTTAAAGAAAAACTATGGCAAACATTTGGAAAGGATGACGTTTTTAAAGTGGATAATAAATTATTTTTAAAGATTTTATTTATTTTTTATGTGTGGCAGAGAGAGTCAGAGAGAGAGGGACAGATAGGGACAAACAGGAAGGGAGAGAGATGAGAAACATTAATTCTTCGTTGCAGTTCCTTAGTTGTTCATTGATTGATTTCTCATATGTGCCTTGACCGGGGGACTACAGCAGACGGAGTGACCCCTTGCTGGAGTCAGTGACCCTGGGCTCAAACTGGTGAGCCTTGCTCAAACCCGATGAGCCCGCGCTCAAGCTGGCAAGCTCGGGGTCTCGAACCTGGGTCTTCCGCATCCCAGTCTGACGCTCTATCCACTGCGCCACAGCCTGGTCAGGCAAATAATGAATTCTTATTATAAAGATATTAACCATTAAAATCTCATCAGGTCATAGTCTTTATACAATAGGATGCCTCGATTAAAAAAAATTAACGTTCAGTTGACGCACATAGAATTGATAATGCACATAAGTTGCCCCTGGTAGTTTTTATGCACACAAACTGAAGTGGAAATCTAAGATCTAGCAAAAATATCCCTAGGAAATAGCTAAAAGGCATCTTAGCTGTTTTGTACTTGGGAATGGATTTAGGTTTCCTTGAATTCTGCTCTAATACTGTTGTAATTATGTGGTTTCTGAGCTAGAACATTGGATAAAGGGAATTGAAATGAATACTTGATACATAGAAATGCACTATTCAAAAATTAACTTAGTTGGATTTCACCAGAACCTTAAGATTTTATTCTAAGTAGTACCTGTGCAGTAAAGCAGGCAGTATACAATTTCCCTAAGTGTTAACTGGTATCTCACTAGCTTCAGAAACAACTTACGGTATTTACTCAAGTATGTATTGCTGGCCTCTCTAGACGTTTGAAAATTAGAGTATCTAAATATGATGCACAAAACTGACAATGCTAACATTCCCCAGGTGATTCTTATGCTCATTAAATCTAAGAATGACCTAATCAGAGGATAACTTTGACTCAGGTTAATTCCTGAAGTTATCACAATCCAAACAGAGCATTTTCTACATCCAATTTAATGATCAGCCTTACTTTTTAAATAATAGGATTACTGCTTAACCTAATTTTTGTGATCACTATTACAGCAGAAAACAGGTGACTGGACAGTCATGCAGTTAAATTTCAGGCTAAACATTTACCTCAAAACTGATAAAAAAAACTATCTCTTCCCTATTTTGAATGAAGAATAAATTAACCTAGTAAATATACACATACATATGCTTTACTATTTGTTGTCCTTTACCAATGTTTCATGTTTTTATTCCTACAGTTTAAGGGGATAAAAAGTTGAATGAAGCTGCCTTCTGGAACTTTTTTGATTAAATTTCTTTCCAAAGATGTTGCAGTGAATTTATGTAAACTCTATGACTCACAGAAGAGCACATTTTAGTCCTGATCAATTCCTCAGCTACAGATAAAAAACAAACAAGCAAGCAAAAAATGGCTATCAGCATCTTTAACAATGGAGGAGGCCTAGAAGTGATCAAATCCAACTTTTTACTCGAAATAGCAGCCCTCTCGTGGAGATTTGAGTCATCCACTTCCTGCATGAACATTTTTGCTGTTGTATCCCTCATTTCATATAGCAGTTAGTTCTGCAGAACACCTTAACATGTGAGAACAAAACTGTCTCACAGCTTCCTCCACCTGCTGCTTTCAGACTTGCCCTTCCCTTTCTTTGCTTACGTCCTCCCTATATTTGAAGATGGCTGTCATGTCTCCCTTAGTTGTCAGCCCACTGGTGCCTCCTCTCCGAGGCGCACATTGCATCCATTCTGATACTCATTCTTTCCATGCATGCATCTTTGAAATTGGTATGCATCTTGTTAAGTGGGGCTTGTCATACTTTAAGCCACTTCTTTCCTTAGTGGTACACAAAATGATGACGTACCTTAAGTGTTTGTTGGCAACTGGGTTTGCTGAAATACAGCGATTATCCCACTTCAACAATTTTCCAATCAATGATAAACATGCAAGATCTATCAGTTTAACTCCTTACCTTACCTTAGACATAGAACACTTTCCATCCAGTCTCCCCGGTTGTTCTATGAGGTTGAATCTAATACCTTATAAAGAACTCATTTCAAAATCTTAATTACCTGATTTAATACTGCACTAAAACCTACTGGTTCTGTTCTTCAGCCACACAAATGAAGTCACCTTTCAATGGCAGCTCTTGAATTTGATACTTGAAGACAAATACCATGTTTCCAAAGTTTATGCTCTAATGCTAAACATTCCTACTTCCAGGGTGGGGCTTTTTTCTTTGTATATTTTGAATTTAATATAAAATGGGGATACTAAAACCTGCCTCAAGATGCCATGTACCTTGAAGGCAGGGTACAATAAGCATGTAAAACACTGTATTGATTTGCAACTATAAGTCATGCTACATCCTCTCCTGCCTTTCCCAGTCACAGCAGCTCTTCACAGCACACTTCCTACCTTGCTCTGAGCACTATACTTTTCCTAATGCAGCAGAATTTTTGGCGATAGAGTCACAATTCACACTCATCTACATATGAACCACTATTAAGCCATGTTATACCTCACCATCCTTTTTCTTTTAGCAACCAAAGTGCAAAACTAATTATCCCTATTCAATGATTCCTATCTACTTGATACAACACTAAATTACAGGGTTTAAATTTCAATTTTGACTTTCATCGTATTCATTTGCTTCATTTCCTAGATTTGTCACTTATTTATGGTCTGATCTAATTCATGAGTAATACTAGTGGCAAAAAGAGTGAACTTTGTAACATGCCATTAGAATCTAGCTTTCAAAAACTCATTGAGATCTAGCTTATCTCCTTCTCCAGAGACTGTCTTGATGGAACCAGTTAAAGATCTTTCTATGTCTTTTTTACTAAACTATACAGACTAACTATGGTTAAGAGAACATAAAATATAAACATACCTTTTCTTAAACAAGCATGTTTAGGTTTTCAGCAACTTTTCTTGCAAAATTGATGCTACTCAGCAAATCTAAGTTAAATAAAATTACGCAAGTCTTCCTTTGCAGCCTATCTCAGATGCCACATATTTAACAAACAATGGTTTAAACAGAAAATTTAACAAAATGGAAGATCTATGGTTTTTGAATGAAGGAGGATCCAGAAGGTCAACTAGAAAAGGTAGGGAAGGAAATAATTAAAGATTTGAAGTTTAGAAAGTTAACTGAAAATGCTTAAAAATTCTTTTGAGCCTGACCAGGCGGTGGCGCAATGAATAGAGCATTGGACTGGGATGCGTAGGACCCAGGTTCGAGACCCTGAGGTCGCCAGCTTGTACGCGGGCTCATCTGGTTTTAGCAAAAAGCTCACCAGCTCGGACCCAGTGTCACGCGGCCCGTGGTCAAGGCACATATGAGAAAGCAATCAGTGAACAACTAACTAAAGTGCCGCAACAAAAAACTGATGATTGATGCTTCTCATCTCTCTCTGTTCCTGTCTGTCCCTAGCTATCCCTCTCTCTGTCTCTGTAAAAGAAAAATTCTTTTAAAAATAAAATTACAGAAAAATAAATTATTTCGAATCCCAATGCTTTAATTTGTACACTTATTTTCGAATTTAAATATCACTTTATACCATTCAACCAACATGTATTTATTAAGCACCTATTGTGTTCCAAGTTCAGTGGCAAAAAGGAAAAGACCAGATAAATGGTTGACTTTATATAGTGTCAGATTTCAAAAAAAACTTTCAGTTCTTAATTAAAATTTATTATACTGAAGGAAAACTATGTGTGTAGTGAAAAATCCCTAAAACTGGTTATTTTTCATATAAATTTTACTATCACTACAGAATATATATTTATATATAGCATTGAAAATACTGCTCACAAAAATTAGGGGATATTTCAAAATGAATATGAAGAGATAAAATGTCCCCTAATTTTTGTGAGCAGGTAAATAACTGAAGGGACTTTCCTTTGCAACTAAATAGCTTGTGGTTCCAGAAAGCCAATTACAGTATCACAAAAATTATTTAACATAATATACATATTTATGTCACTATATAGGGAAAAATTAAGAAAATTTAAAACTAAGAAAACCTGACCAGGCGGTGGCGCAGTGGATAGAGCATTGGACTGGGATGCGGAAGGGCCAGGTTCGAGACCCTGAGCTCGCCAGCTTGAGCGCGGGCCCATCTGGCTTGAGCAAAAGCTCACCAGCTTGGACCCAAGGTCGCTGGCTCCAGCAAGGGGTTGCTCGGTCTGCTGAAGGCCCATGGTCAAGGCACATGTGAGAAAGCAATAAATGAACAACTAAGGTGTCGCAATGAAAAACTGATGATTGATGCTTCTCACCTCTCCTTTCCTGTCTGTCTGTCCCTATCTATCATTCTTTCTGACTCTTTCTCTGTCCCTGTAAAAAAAAAAAACTAAGAAAAAAAATGGAAATGATTAGTTTAAGTCAACTTTTGTATATGTATAACCATAAGTTATAAAACCAAGGAATATAACTGTGTTATATTAGAGTTTAATAAGTTTTTTAAAGAATTTTAAAACTTGGATCTTAATGGAATGGTAATTTCTGATATTGATAAGTTATAAAAAGTTGGTTTACATGCAACAGTTTTCTCATTTTGATGATTCAGGTTAAAAAGAACTCAAGAAAACTGCAAACGTACGTACATAAAACTTTGTATATGGCAGTTAGAACAAAACAACTCAAGCCATACAACAAACCACTTGATACGAGCTATCTTGCTTTTCTGAGTCATTCACAGAGCAACAATCATGATTATGGTGACACTTTACACTGTTCTGTTTGTACGTACTCGTAAGAATGAAAATCCCTTCTACTTTTTTCTTTTACCACTCATGGTTATGCTGGAAATGTTACATTTTACATAGTAAATATCATGAAGAAATGTAATCTTTTTCTTAAAGAAACTGATTTCTAGGACTGACACTGGTCCCTGTCAAATCCGGTGTGTGTTCTACAGAGCTTTCCCACAGCCATAACATGATGTAAGTGCCACCTTTCCTATAGAAGAGATATTCTGGTTTAACTCTGAAAGATTAAAAAATCCCGTTATTTTTATGTCAGTTTCTCGTATCCCAAAAATACAGACAAAGGTAAATCTTGCCTGACCAGGCGGTGGCGCAGTAGATAGAGCGTCGGACTGGGACACGGAAGACCCAGGTTCGAAACCCTGAGCTCGCCAGCTTGAGCGCAGGCCCATCTGGCTTGAGCACAAACCTCGTCAGCTTGGACCCAAGGTCGCTGGCTCCAGCAAGGGGTTGCTCGATCTGCTGAAGGCCCGTGGTCAAGGCACATGTGAGAAAGCAATCAATGAACAACTAAGGTGTTGCGACGGCAATGAAAAACTAATGATTGATGCTTCTCACCTCTCTCCATCCCTGTCTGTCTGTCCCTATCTATCCCTCTCTCTGACTCTGTCCCTGTAAAAAAAAAAAAAAAGAAAAAGATAAATCTTGTAATTTTATATTCCTGATACACAAACAGCAATGTCATAAATGTTTCATTTTCAAACACTATTTGATAAAGGTCAACAAACTTGCAGTCCTCATAAAAAAATAGCTTAAAAACAAAAATGTAAAGCTCAAAACTCACTGCCCCTCCCCTTTTCCTCTTCAGTTCTGCTTTCATAGCTGCGCTCTTCAGACATTTAACACAGTGTTTGTCTTCAGACAGTAGAGAATCCATCAACTTGTAAATGTGAAATAGCCAGGCCGGCAAACTGAGGGTCCTGCCTGCTGCTAGCGCTTTTGGCTTACCTGAAACTGAGGTGCTTCTTAGATAAACGTCACGGGTCTCTCAAGAAACAGCTCAGAAATTTCACACAAAAGTATTCTGACTGGGTCCCAAGAGTGATCAGGAAGTTTTATTTCCAAAGCTGCCATACTCTACTGTAAAAAGTTTTCTGTTTGAACTTGGTTAAAACTAAGGACACCTATATTTTAACCTACAAGTGAAATGGTATATAGTTCCGTTAAAGTATTTGTTGAAAGCTGAAAGAAAACTACTTTATAAGATGTTTAGTTACATCATTCTGTTTGATATTTGTAAAACTTTAGGTTTTATAGCTTCTATTTTTCATGTTGCAGAAATAATTTCACAATTTCAAATCAAAGTCAACACTGCAGTGAGGAGAGCTTTTCTACTTTATTACAAAGAGAAGAAGCCTTTATGTGGTCAGAAAATACAAGATTGATCTTTTTTATTCTCTTCCTATGAAACGCTGCTATTCAAACAGCCAGAGTGAATTGTCTCAGTTCACTTCTTTAAGTCCCATCACATTCACTTGGGTATGGATGTCCTTGGCTGCTGAAAATCTGGCCCTTTAGTGCACAGGGCGACAAAGTCCCCTGACCAGCAGTTCCAGAATGTCCCATTTTCATATATTGCATCCATGCACACCTCCTAAAAATGAGG
Organism: Rhynchonycteris naso; assembly: GCA_037038555.1. Classification (NCBI taxonomy): domain Eukaryota; kingdom Metazoa; phylum Chordata; class Mammalia; order Chiroptera; family Emballonuridae; genus Rhynchonycteris; species Rhynchonycteris naso. Next base: position 107,118,881 of record CM072996.1, on the reverse strand, counting down.
TACAGCAGGGCAAACATTTTCCAAAATAGATGTCATATATATAATATATACACATTCGTACATACATACCTTTATTCATGTGATGTCCAAAAATTTAAAAAAAATGTACACATTTATTACAAAATCGTAACAAAGACTGGACAGTGTTTTGCTCATTCTGGAAAGATGAAGCTCAGTAATAACACAACCCTGGAAACCATCCAGAGATTGTGGCAATATCTTTCTTCTAAACAGTCAGATATTCTTGCGTTAAGCTTGGCGAAACTGCCTTTCAAAAACAGAAGGGGAAGTAAAATGAAGGAAGCAGACCTTGCTCATCTTTCCAAATGAAATACGAGAAGGATCTTCACATAAAAATGCACAAACATTTGTTATTTTATTACCAATAGTGCTACAATAAACAATGCAAATTTTGTGGTCTAATTTTGTTGAGTCTTTTGTGGGCTTTCTTTTTTACATTTTAAAACTAAATGGTAAACTTCTGTCAGTGTACTTGCTTGTCTTTATAGACCCAAGTCTGTCTGCTGGCAAAAAAGAAAATAAATGAAAAAATTCAGACCCTGCTCGAACTAGAGAAAAACAAATTACAAATTTAGTTGTTGGGCAGCACATAATTAGTAAGGCAGGACCTCAAATGGTGACCCTTTGTATAAGCCAATTGCCAAATCCTCAAGGAATTAAAACCAGGGTGCCTGAGCCACATCAGTTCTGCAGTTATGTTGAGTATTGTGCTGAGACAGCCATACCCCAAGAAAAGGGAAGTCTTTTTTTAGAAGGCTTGCTGAGCAGGGTTGTAGTTGAAGGTGGATGGCAGGTGAGGCCGTTCTTCTAATTTGTCATATTCCAAATGGAACTCCTATAAAACCAAATTTAAGAATTTAGATGACTTCCTCTCCCTTTGTTCTCAAAGTTTTCACTAAACATATTTTATTATATGAACAAAATACCTATATCCATGAGAATGATCACAGACACAGATATACCAACTTGTTTTTCCCTTAAAAGAACTTGAATAAAAATAATGTGCTGTAGTTTCTATCTAATAAATACAAAAATAGACTTTCTGTGTGCAAGTCAGAGACTTCTCATTAACCTCTATTTTACAATAAAAATTTTATGTACTTTTTGTTCGAAAATAAAACTTTCAAGGAGCAATTATTGTATCACTAATAAAAACACTGAAATTGTAGAATATTTCCAAGTAAAGCCTCCTTCAATGAAGTATAAAACATAAAAATTTACTTTTTCATGAAAAAAGTTTAGAAATCATTTTCCAATTTGTCTTATATAAAAATATGAAAAGTTATTCTAACCTCATTAAAACATCAGGAAAACAATGAACTTAAAACTCATACATCTCCAGACTTTCCATTTCACAAACCCAAAACCCTGAAAAGTAATTGCCACCCAACTACAGAGGCTGATGCAGGCACATCTGAAAGCAAACTGCACAGTCCATTTCAATTAAATTCTCAAAATACTACTTTATGTATTTTAAAATTTAAAAATTTTGAAGATATTTTTTCACACTACCCCAAGATCAAAAAGAGCATAATGTCATTTTATATATTAAAATTTAAAAACATAGCTTTGCAAATCCAAAGAGCAAGTGGTTCTAAAGTCACTAATTCTACAACCTGAATTCAGTGAGCACAAACTATTTCAGTTGAACTCATTTTAAAAATTATGAGCCTTAATATGTATTATAATTAAAGAAAGCCAACAAGTAACATTAGTACTATGGGTTACCATATTTTACCTTAGCTGCCTTGTTTTGAATTGATTCCATAATGAATGTTTCCATTATTAAACTAAGGGAAATCTTCACTATTAAATTAAAATGAAAACCGAGGTCATGATTAAGTTTTGAGGTACAGAACCAAATATTTAATATTTAAGCATATTAATTACATTAACAATTATACAAATAACAGTATCTTGAAAGCCGAATACATGTCAAAATTAGAGATAGAATTAATTTTCATTCTAATCTTTATGATCATCTTCACTGTGCACCCTAAGAAAATATAGCTCAAGTAAATTTCCCAAGGCATACCTAACAGGCCTAGGAATAGAACCCAACCTATGTAACCCAAAAGCCCATGACTTTTGTAGCATAACACAGTCTTTTTAATATTTTTAGCCCGAGATCTGAAACAGAATCACTTCATAGACCCCCTACCCTAGAAATAATGTTGAAAAAATTCAGTCCACTAACAGATGTTTATAAAGAAGGCACTTTGTGATTACTTTAATCTTAAAAGGTTCAACATATAAGGCTTGTAGAGTAATTAAAGCACAGTGGTTGTTTATCAGTAAAAAAAACGAGCAAATACCATAATTACCATCACAATCACCACAGCTCTCCCTAAGGCACTGACTAAGCACCACTTTCTTCCTGCTTATCTAAAGCTGTGAGAGAATTTATTAACTAGCTTAAAGATAAATATCCAAATTAGTGAAGAAAGTATCTTCTTGTTCTCATTCCTTAGAAATTAAAATTAGCATTTTAGTTCTGAATTACGTGTACTTATAAGGTAAAAGTTCATCTCTAACTGTGACATATACATCCCACTACCGAAGTTATAAAAATTAAAATTTTAATTATTCTGTCCTTGTCATTGTACACTGGCAAACTACATTCTATTATTAGAATTTAAACTAGAGTAACTTCGTCAATGCACATATTTTTTCCCCATATGTTAAGAAAAAGATCAGTTTAAACCTAGGAAACACATTTAATAATTAATCTCTCAAAAACCTACATATCAGAATTAGAAATTAAATAGGTAAAATTTTGTCTCCCATTTAAAAAATTTTGTTTATTTTCTATGTACTTTTATTCTTAAAATACAAAAAGCTTACAATACTCTGGTATTTCTTTGTTCCCTAACTTTATTTGATTGTTGATTACATTTCCTTTACATGTTTATGTTACATGTTCACACACAACACATATGTACACTTCTGTATAATCTGTAGGGCAAGAAGGATGTTTCATTTTGAATACCACTACCTACTGCCTAGAAGAGTGCCAGGCCCCAAGCAGGTACGTAATTAATGGCTGATGAATTAATAAACACAAGTTTTTAAAATTTTCTTATGGAATAGAATATTTAATTTTTAAAGTATTCAAAGACTAGGTATTAGAGGATCTATGTATATATTTGGTTTAATGGAAAAAGATTTCAGATTACACTTTAATGATTTAAAAGGTTAGACTTCTAGATATTTTAAAAGATTTTATTCATTTTCGTGAGGGGGAGAGAGAAAGAGAGTGAAAGAGATAGACAGGTGTGTGTGGGGGGGTAAGAAGCATCAATTCATAGTTGCTTCTCATATGTGCCTTGATAGGTGAAGCCTGGGGCTTTGAACCGGCAAACTTGGCATTCCAGTCCACACTTTATCCACTGTACCATCACAGGTCAGGCAGGAAATTTTTTTTAAAAGATTTTATTTATTGATCTTACAGAGAGGAAGTGGCAGAAGTGAATACTACCAACTTATAGTTGTTTCACTTTAATCGTTCACTGATTGGTTGTTATTATGTGCAAAAAACTGGGCAAGCCCAGGGTTTTGAACCCACAACCTCAGCATTCCAGGTCAATGCTCTATCCACTGAGCAACCAGAGGCCAGGCCAGGAAATTCCTTAAATAAATAATGGACAGCATCTTAAAACTCAATTAGAATTTTTAGAGGATAAGAAATATTACTTTTGACTTAAATTATCTAATTTCTTATTTAATATTACAACTCTTAATTTCTCTAAAAATATTAAGTGATTTGCACAAGAGAAAGAAAGAACCTCATATACAAAATGTTCTAAATGGAGACCTGATTATGGTCAAATCAGGTCAATACTGTTCAAAACACCATAATAACATCAAGCTATTATTTATAATACTAATTCATACTGCCAGTTTCTTACAATGAATGAGTTGAAGATATTTAATTCATGTTCTTTACCTGTGAATAGTAAGCCTACTTTACAGATGGGGACTTTGAAATTAACTTGGGACATGGCATTTTAATAGATTTTCTGTGGTACAACGAAACTTTGTTAATAAATGAAACTAAATTTCTTAATTTCTAATCCAGTTTCTAGAAAAATACTGAAAACAGCCTTTAAAAAACAGAAGTCTTGGTAAAAAGTTTATTCTGTGAATACAACTTAAAAATTTTAAGTTTATGAACCTGTATTTAATATAACCAAAATAAATTACTATTCGATAGAAACCAATAATTCTGTTTGCCTTCATCTCTGAAAAAAATTTGTTGAAGAATTTCAGTGCAAGTGGCCAGCAAATTACTTCAAGTGATATTTCTTAGGGAATAGTGTTAATGATATCTCCCAAAATTCATTTCCCTACTTCACTGCTAAAAACTTTAAAGATAAAGGTTAAGAAAAGCTCAATTATAAGGAAAGGTGAGATAAAATTGGGTAAAATTATTATTTTGTGTGCATGTATGTATACATATACACACAATAGTCTTTAAAATGACATTTACCTGACTATGGAATCGCTATTGTGACAGAATAAAGGGGCTCTATTAAAGCTGTTTCTGAATATTTAACTTTATGGGGAGAACTTAGTTCTATGGAAAACTGATATTTTTCACATTAATTTCTTCACATATACCAAACTAAAATTTATCTAAAATTATACTTCTGCCTACTTCAAACATCCAATCTCTTTTGCATACACTAAATTTGGACTAATCTGAAAGGATACTAAGCAAAAAACTTCAAAAGAATGAAAAAACTTCATTTATTTCCTAATGGAACTTTTGGTCCTCCAAAGACATTTTCTCTCCTGTAGAATCAACCACTGAGAGTTTCTCAAAGTATGGCTCCAGATAACGACTAGCGCCATCGTTGGCATCACTTGAGAACTTACCAGAAATGCAAATTCTCAGGTCCCATCTCCAGACTTAATCAGAAACAATGAAGGTATGGCCCAGCAATTTGTGTTAAGATCGCTAGGTAATTTTGATGTAAGCTGAAATTTGAGAACTACTAACCTAACCTAACAATCAATTATCATTTTTAACAGCAATGACAGAAACAGCAGCAACAAACTCCCACAACTATTCTCATATATCAAATACTTAATATTTGCCAAACACTATACTTAGTGTAAATGTGTTTGTGTACTCACATTTAAACTTCATGACAACCTAGAGGCAAGTATTTTGATTTAAAAAATCAAGAAGCTTGCACAAGGTAAAAGCATAAATAGCAGAAACAGAAGTTAAATTCAAATCCATGTCACAAAGACTATGGCTTTCTATTACACTATACTTCTTAAAGAACAGGTACCATATACACAATGTCTTATGTATTATTTGTAATGAGTTTAATTATTTCTACTTAACTAAAAGATTAGGACATGGATCTACCTTTTGAAATCAAGATATACATATTAGAAAGGTTAAAATAACTCAAATACAGTGTACAGTGGTATATAGACTTGATCTGAGAAGTAATGACATTAACCATTGAGACACCCCAAAATAATAATTAAAAAAAAATTTCATCTCCTGTACATGTCTTGTTTTGGTGTTTTGTTGTTGGGCTCATTATTTTCTATTTCTTTTTTCAAGTTTTATATGGAATCTTGTGATGTAAAACATATTTATGATGACAAATATCTGGCATTTTACATTGTTTTCTTAAAATGTTTACCTTTTTGTCAGTTTAGTAAACTGACTCAAATGAACCAACTAAAAAATCATTCAATAAACTGTCAAGAAATATTTTTCTTCTGTTACAAAACTCATCTTTTTTTCAATGAGTGCAAGTGTTTTAAAAAGCCTTTATCTGTTTATATATTAGTTTTAGGACAATCTCATAGTTGCTCAATTAAAAGTAAAAATAATATAAGAATACATGACTGGGATTGCACAACGGTATCTTTATTTTACAACTGAAACAAAAATATTTCAAACGTTATCAAGGCTTCTAAAAAATTACAAAAATTTCTTTCTGAGTTCATTTTTCTAATTGTGGGTAAAATGAACTGTTTCTACTTATCCTTGAGTTAAATCAAGCCAAGGATGTAGAGCAAAAGACTTAGCAAATATCTGGCATATTATTGGAATGAGTATTTGTACACATAAACTGACAATAAAGGTCACTTGTTTTTAAAGTCCAGATTTACACATTTGCACATGGAAAAAAATATACCTTAGCTACTTTCCTCCAGTTAAGACAGTCAAAGAAGTAATATGTTCCCCTCTCATATGTATTGGTTTTCATTGTTGGCTCCATGCCTGGTGCCCTGGTAATCCATACTCGTTCTTCTTTGTGGTATCTCCAATCACGGTTAAAACTTCAATTTTTAAGAGAAAAAGACAATTAATTTTTCCTGTGGCTCACATTTTATAAAATTTTTTGATATAAAACTACACATAAAATACATAAATATGAATGCGTCTTTATCCTGACTTTGTTATTAAATACAATCCTAGTAAAATACAGAAAAATAACTTCTTAATTTGTTCAAAACCCACTCTTTAAAAATACTGACATTTCTTAAGTGAAGAAACTTTTTATGCAAACAAGATTATAAAAGCTCTATGAAATAAAATTTTAGGCAGACCAAATATACACTGTGTTCCAGAAACTTCACACCTTTCTTATTCTTAATATTTAACAGAAATTGAGATATCTATTAAAACAAACAAAAACTCCAACTATTTTAATTATTTTGTATGGAACTATAAATTTAATGCCTATTTGAATTAACTTTAAATCCATATAAAACCTCCATGTAAACAAAAAAATTCCTACCAATACTATGAAATAATTTTACACATAAAATATGGGACAAAACTGCCAGTGAAGGATGGATAAATGAATGAATTTATGTACTCATAAATAAATAAAAAGGAACAGTTAGCAATTAGTCTTACAAAAAATGTGAAGAGAACATGGGCAAAAACAAATTCTCAACTGAGAAATAAGAAAACAATTTATTATCAACACCATAAATTTTATATTTAGGTATCTGACTCAAGGCCATTTATAGAAATGTTGTAAGGCATATTATAAAATTTTTTTTTTTTTTAATTATTGAGAGGCAGGGAGGCAAAGAGACAAACTTCTTTCTGCATGTGCTCCGACTGGGATCCACCTGGCAACCCCTTGTCTGAGGCTGCTGCTCTGCTGCTCTAAGGCCATTGCTTTGTTGCTCTGCAACCGAGCTATTTTAGTGCATGAGGTGTAGCCATGGAGCCATCCTCAGCACCTGGGGCCAACTCACTCAAGCCAATCAAGCCATGGCTGCAAGTGGGGGAGGGATGAGGAGGAGGGGGATAGAGAGAGAACAGAAGAGGGGCAGGGGTGGAGAAGCAGATGGTCGCTTCTCCTGTGTGCCCTGACCAGGAATCAAACCGAAGACTTCTGCACGCCAGCTGACCAGGGCCATCAAATACTTAAATCTGTAAAATGTTCTCCCAATTATAACAGAAAATTTTAGTAATTCACTCTCTATAGGAAACATGATTAGAATGACTAATATGTTACCAACTGGAGATACAAAAAATTACAACATTTTATTCTTAGGACATCAGGTAAAAACAGAAATGCTCAGGAAAAAAACATATTCAATGAACCAACTTCTTAAGACTAAATTTAGTTGGCTGGTAGGCTACTGATAATGAATGTGGACTTTATTTAACAATACTTCAAAACATACAAGAAATATGTACTGTAACTTGACCATTTAATACTTATTAAATGTTTATTAAATGATGAAGCTCACCGTCATTTACCTATGTGGTTCCACAGGGAGTAAGATGAGCCACAGTTATGAACCATACCTTATACTTCATATTTTATAAAAATTAGATTCACCAAATTCCTGATTCAAAACAACTCTGTGTTTGGGCTTCTTATAAACTTAGGGTTAAATTTCAAATTCTTTTTATGTATACAGAGATTATGAAGCCACGGCAATTGAAGGTTTCAATCTAAATTAACCTTTACTAAGTATAAAAATAACTTAAATTTCTTTTTTTCATTTAAATGAGAGGAGAGGAGATAGAAAGACTCCCATATGTGCCCCAACCGGGATCCACAGGCAACCCCCATCTGGGGCCATTGCTCAAATCAACACAGCTATCCTCAGTGCCTGGGGCTGACACTCAAACCAATAAAGCCACTGACTGCAAGAGGGGAAGAGAGAAGAAAGAGAGGGAGTGGGAGGGGAAGAAAAGCAAATGGTTGCTTCTCATGTGTGCCCTGACCAGGGATCAAACCCAGGATGTCTGTACGCCAGGCTGATGCTCTGTCCATTGAGCCAGCTGGCCAGGACCAACTTAAATTTCATAATAAAGAAATATTTCCATTTTAAAAACAAAAGACAAAAACTATAGCCATAATCATTCTTTTTTTTAAAAAAGCAGCTTTCAGAATAAACAAGATCCACTATAAAACAAAAATGTTTAAAAATACTTTGAACATACAGCTCTACTGCAGCTAGAAGTTGTAATACATCTCCTCCATTCATGTAATAGAGATAGAAGAGAAGGTCTTCTCCGTATCGGCCAAGTTTTATTGCAGCCAGCTGGAAAAGAGAAATAAATTATTCTAGAATGTAAAACAAGCCTGAAAATCCTAATATATAATTGCTACCACTAAAGTAAAAATAGAAAGAAAATAGAAACACTTCTCTTTGTAGCAGATAACTGTTAGTACATGATTACACAGGTAGTTATAATCTAAAAGAAAGTTTCATCACTTAGGGTAGTTTTATTATTTAAGTCACTAAAGTAATTTAACATTTATTTCTGGTACATCTATTTTATGTAACAATAGGAAAAAATCTAAATAAAAACTTCCAAGCAAGTTCAAATGCTGGATGTTTGAGGGGTTTATTAATTACCTGATGTGGGAGTAATAGTAAAAGACTGTGCTCAGAAATGCAGGTTTTATATTCAAGATCTATATAGTTCCATCACTTACTAATGTAACATGTACAAGTTATTTAATGTCTCTAAACTTCAATTATAAACGCAGACAATGACATCTCTAAGGATTACTATGAATGAAAATGAAATTAAGCATTTGAGAACACACCTTATACTGTCTGATACATAAGACTTACAGGAACTGTTAACTGAATCTGGATCTGACAGCAATTTAAACCATAAAGAGATTGCTATTTATTTTCTTTAAATGGATGACTACAAGATGACCACTTTACAGGTCCCTCCAAAAAGCAGAAACATTAAAATGACCCATCAAACCATAAATAAACGTAAATGCGTTTAATGGTCTCAAATTCTCACATTAATAACTATCTAAATGTTTATTTAAACTGTTTTACACTCTGAATTAATTTTTCTCTCCATTCATATTATCCCCATTAAGGTAACAGTCTCAAATGTGTCAAATCCTCTTAAATTTGTATTCTTAAATTGGCATAAGAAATGGTTCTGGAACCCTTAGGTATTTGGAGCAAAAGAGCTCTATAGTGGAGGAGAGCAGAAGAGCTCTATATTGTGTGATTTGGCTGCAAATCATTCACACAATCCGAAAATTAAAAAAGCTAACTCTCTTTCATACTTATCTCCCCCTTATTCAGGTGTTGACATATTGAGAAATACAGTGTGTCCTTAAAGTCATGGTGCACTTGTGACTTGTCAAAAGTGCACCATGACTTTAAGGACACACTGTAGATCTCTTTACTTGCCTGTCCACAACATCAACATTGATTTGACTACACAACACACGGTACAGATGCAGAACATGGACATTTACATTAAATATTTATACACATATGAAGAACACAAATATGTAATTTTAATAAACTATATCCTTTCACAGGCCAAAATCTAGATACCATTTCTAACAGAAATGAAGCCTTAGTTCTTTTCTCTAAATTAAGTGTTTACCACTTTCTTTCTTCAATAGAAAAACAAGATTAAAGCTGCACTCTGGTAACAATTACTTTGTAACTAGAATTTTAGGTAATTCAAAACAGGAAAAAATAAAAACCAGAAAGAAAGCCAAGTCATAAACAGTTTTGTTTTTTCTTTCCAGGGACAGAGAGAGAGTCAGAGAGAGGGATAGATAGGGACAGACAGACAAGAACGGAGAGAACTGAGAAGCATCAATCATTAGTTTCTCATTGCCACTGCAACACCATAGTTGTTCATTGATTGCTTTCTCACATGTGCCTTGACCGCGGGCCTTCAGCAGACCGAGCAACCCCTTGCTGGAGCCAGCGACCTTGGGTCCAAGTTGGCGAGCTTTTGCTCAAGCCAGATGGGCCCGCACTCAAGCTGGCGAGCTCTGGGTCTCGAACCTGGGTCTTCCGTGTCCCAGTCCGACGCTCTATCCACTGCGCCACCGCCTGGTCAGGCATAAACAGTTTTTAAATACATAATATATATAGTTCTATTAAAAACCTGTATCTATAATATTTGTAAAGAAAAATTTTTCTTAAAGATAAAGCAATAAAATTAGAACATCAGAAGGGATTTACTAAATTTGTAGTTAATTTATTCTCATCAGCTATGGTTATACCCTGTTACTAGTAGGTACAAGAAATATTTTACCAGTTCTAACATATTGTTTAAAAATATTTTAAAAATACAACCAAGAACCTCACCCAACATTAAGATTACAAAAAAATAAATAAAACTATTATATATAACTGAATGGACATAAAAATGCACACTCGAGAACCCCACTAATAAATAAATTCATGCTAAGTAGAATAATAAACTACACTCACCTTATCCCGAATGTGAATGTTCGTTAAATACTCAGATGGGACATGGAAGTCTAGATAATAAAATTAAAAAAAAACCTTATTAACTGATTCTCAGTTACAAATATATTTTTTAAATGTCTGAACACAAATGAAGTATCCTACCTATGTCTTGAGGTCGACAAGGTGAAGATGCCCAGGGTGATGCAAATTTGGGATAGAGATTTCTGAATAAAGGGGGGGGGAAAAAACACTGAAGTCCAGGGTAGAAAAGATTCTAATTTTAGTTCAGGAAATCAGCAAAAACAGTAACTTCAAAAACAATAACTTTTTACTTATTTTCCTTCTTGGATTTACTAGGACACATAGAGCAGGAAACTGAAACAAGGTTTTCTACATGGAGGGGTGGGCAAAACCAGGTCTATAGTTGCATTGTGACATTCTTCTGAGTTAATAAAGCTATTGTATTAATCATAACCTGCATGTCTTTTTCCATATGAACTGTAAAGCTAGTTTTGCCCACCTCTGTTATCTATAGATATCTATAAATACATATAGATATAGATATATATGTGCTTGGAATTCATTAATACCATGTCACCAAGTAAAGTACTTTCCCATTTATATGGCTAGGAAAAAAATAAATAATTAATAAGCAAAAGTTCAAATTAGTGCTTCTTATACACCTGGCAGTGTTACAGGTGCTTGGGATACATCAGCAAACACAGCAAAGACCACTGACAAAAAGTGAAACCAACTTTCTGGTTCAGAATGGTGGACTGGAGGGAGGTAGACAAAAGCAATTTGCATAAATAGTCTACGTTAGTGGAGGGGGAATGGAGGGAAGATTAGTTGCATAATTAAATAGAGCAGTTAGATTAGTCTTATTTAAAAGGTCAGATCTGAAAAATGTAAGAGAATTAACCACATTATTTATCTGGCAAAAACTATTCTATATTCTAGTCTGAGGAAACTGCTACAACCACTCAGGCAGCAATATGACTGATATGTATGAAGCACAGCACAATGGCCGATGAACCCGGGACAGAGCAAAAGGGAGACGCAGCTGGAGAGAGACACAAATCGGGCCTGGAGATATTTAGTAGACCTGTAAAAATCCTTTTTCTTTTTTTATTGTAATCATAATGAAACTATAAACCCATACTGAGCAATGAACAGAGGACTGACTTACTCAAAAAGAACTGTCCTGACTGCTATATGAAGAAGAGATTGTGAGGGGCACCTGGAGAAATCAGATGTCTAGTGACTAATGGAGTAATCCTGGCAAGAGAAAATAAGGATTCAAACCAGGATGGTAGCAGTTAAAAGTAGTGAGAAGAAATGCAGCAATGAGTCCATTAAATCAAATGTTGCTGATAGGTCAAAAGGTTAAGTTACTGGAAGTGACCAGTGAATTTTATAACATGGTGGTCAACTGGTAACAGGAGCAGTTTCAGTGTAGTGGGGACAAAAATCTTAACTGAAATGGTTTTAACAAAGAATAGAAGACAAATGGGAATTATAGATAGTTCTTTTGAAGAATTTTGCTTCAAAGGATTTTATAAAAATGGGGGGCATTAGTCAGATCAATAAAAAGCATTTAACATGAAAGAAGTCATAGCATATTTGTATGCTGATAGAAATAATCCAACAAAGTGCAAGAAATTGTGAAAAATGGATCAATTACAGCAACAGGGTAGAAGGTAAAATAAAGGGGTGCAGATAGTAGTAAGTGGTATGTTCTGGTGAGAAGACTGTGCTGACATTCTCTCCTGACTGCTTCCAGCTTTCTTAACATACAAATAAAACAAGGCCATCATCTTAGTTAATCCCTGTTTCCTGTCCTTAATGAACAGGGAACAAATCACTAGGGGTTTGAATAGGCATGTATGTGTAAAACAGTTGCACAGGAGAGAAAAGAATAAAAGAACTAGGCATGCCAGTTATTATTATGGTTAGCAGAAGTAAGGTCCTACTTTTGAGGTTCCTGGCCATATATCTAAAGTAAAACCTGTTAGTGAAGTTGTGTTTTTCTCTCACCAGGCTCAGTAACACAGGTCAAAATAGAACAGGCAGACTATAACCAGGGTTGTAGTTTTTACCACATGAGTATGACAGAGCAAGAGAGGGGCAAAGCAGTCAAGCATACACGTAGCTAAGCAGTATGACTAACCATAGACTTTAACTGGGTAAGAAGGAAATAAGTTCACTGTAGGAAAAGGAGACAGGAATGATTAGGAACAACGAAAGTGAAAGAATGGACTAAAGGTCCCGACAGAGTCAAACAATTACAGAATCCAATATTAGAAGGAGAGAGGTAGAAAATAGGAAGTGGCATAGGAGCACAGACTTAAAATGACAGAAAAACTAAAGTTACTAGTAATGTCAAGGTCAAAAGAATGACTAAAGAGGTGAACAGGTGAGGTATGCTAGAGGGTAAAATTTTTGGAGGAGAGAAATTCAAGGAGCTGAGATTTCAAGATTTGAAAGCATCATACATGTGTTGAAACTGACAAGTTGTAAGAGAAATATTGTAAAGTGACAATGATACAGTACCTAATACAAGAGGGAATGACCCAAGAGTGAGCAGAGAACAGCAACAATCAGTAGCATCGAAGATAATTTGATGACATGAAATTAAAAACTGAAAGTTTACAGGGAGGTCTTATGTACAAACATGGAAGGAAAAAAACCCAACAAACTCACTCAGGAGAGTTCAGATTGAGGCCTAATGTTGTTAAGTCACTTCCTAATGCAAGATGTACCATTCCTGGGTCTGTCTCTGCTGCCCTGATAAATGTTAACAGGCCAATCATTCCAAATTGGTCCGTCACCATCCCTTGAGGAATGTTAGTAACCCGACCTGGAGAAGAAGAACATAATCATTTTCTATCTTTGATGAAAAAGTCAAGAAAATAAATTCTATAATATTAATGACATATTTTATGGAGTCCCACCATCAGGTAACACCTGGATCCCTTTTTTCTGCTGGTTATTATTTTGTGTTGTTGAACTTTTATCTCCAGGGAATTTGGGTCCATCTGTACTTGAAGTTGTCTTGCCAGATGTATTCAAATTCTAACATGAAAAGAATTAAATGTAACATTAAAATTTGTTAAATATATACATTTCAAATTCACATATTAGTACATTTCTATTTATTATTAAATTTAAATTAGTAGTAAATTATTACCTATTTAAATCTTTTTGTTTTCACATCTGTCCTATAGTATATAAATAATTTTTGTATTATATACATTTGAACATTTAAAGGATAAGGACTTATGGAAAATATTCTTATTTATCTCAGATAAAATATATTAATTATCTATTTTAGACTTTATGCTTTGGGATACACTTGAAGCTACAACTCTTCAATATTTTCATTTAGAAGAAAAACTAAATATCTAACATATCACCATAAAAACTTCCAAGATAAGTTAGAATATATGCACTTTTAGAATTTTGTATTTAATTCTTACCCAATATTCTTCATCAATTATTTTAATACTATATAAACTCCCATCACACAAAAAGAGCTATATTCAGTGAAATGTGGAAGAAATAAACATATTCGTTAAGTCAGAAAGAGGAAGCTGAGTTGGCTGAATCAACACAGGAATAAAAATGTGTATAAAGATTCTTCAAGGAGAAAACTTACTCAAGAAAAACACAGCTCCTTAGAAGGCTATAATATCAAACTTCATGGGATCCAGCTGACAGGGACTACAATAAAAGTCTAAATTAACTCTGAGAAGTTCAACAGAAATTTGCAAACCTATATGAAATAGGAAAAAAATAGGCTATCTTCTAAGTTATAAAGGTTTTCCACATTCTTCAGAAGTTAGATTATTACAGAAATTCAAGAAAACAATTTTGTAATAGTATTTAGTAAGTCCTTAACAGAGTATATAAAACTGTTAATGTAAGAGAAATCTGAAGGGAAAAAACTATATCACTCACATACATAATTCTCAGTTACTTACAGATTTACTGTCATCATTACTTGATGTTGGATCTTTATAGCTGGAACCAGGTAATGCTGGAAAATCTTCATTGTGTATTGAGAAGTCCTGGGATTGCTCATTTGCTGGTTTTGTTACCATTCCAACTATGTAATGAAAATAATCCGGAGAATTGCAATTGATATTTATAATATTTTGCTAAAAATTATAAAAAGTTAACTTCCCTCATAATAAAATATGCAAAGGATTTTATTTGGCTCTGAAAGCATACTTCAAAAAAAGTAGTATTCAGGATAACAATGAAGAACTAAATTTTTATATATTGATTAATAATAACTCAATACGCAAAATAATACAAGGGAAATAAGTGGTAATCCTATAATTCTAACCTAATGTCATATACAGATGATTAAAACACAATTTGATACTGATAATAATTATTAACATTTTTGGTTTAAAAGCTTGCTTTATTTAAATATTTGACTAGCTATTATTTCTATATTGTCAAATGAATCAGTTACTTGTCAAATACAAATAGACAAAATAAAATTTAAAAGAACACGTCGTATTCTACTTGAAAGTGACTTACAGAGCGAGCAAATTGCAATCAATTATTAAACAATTCCATATTATTTCAGACTTTCTTGGACTCCATGTAATAGATGTAAAACATGCAAGAACTGGGAAGCTATCCTCCCACTATACTTGGTATTAGTCAGGCCCTTATTGGAGAACAATATCCAGTTTGGGGCTCCACAATTCAAGAACGATATGGAGAAACTAGAGATGGTCCAAGGAGAGCAATGGGAATGATTAAAGGAATGAAAAAATGGACCTATGAGGAAAGGTTAAAAACATTATAGAGTCTGAACTGAGAATCAAGTAGCTAGGTACTCAACTTCCAGAGCAGATCACTTTTTGTCATTTTTGGAAGAGTGATTTGGAAACTTTAGAATGTGAACAATAAATTTTTCTCCTCTTCATATATGTATTGTTATTTGAGAAAAACAGTTGTAAGAGTGATGAACTGATCCCTCTAACTAAGTTCACTGTTTTCTGATACTAGTCTCTATCAGGTTCTCCCAAAAGAAAACAACTATGTGCAAAGAATAAAAAGAATATAGCTATGTTGCACTTATACAATTTTCATGTCTAAATTGTTACTGCACCTGTGTGTATTCAAGTCCCCCTCTTCTTTTCATTTAGCAGGGATTAGCCAAATTTCTTATTAGAGAAAGCAAAATGAGATATTTTAATGGTGACCAAGCGTCCATATAAACTATACATGACCCATGAGCAGCAGTTCTCAACAGGAGGCAATTTTTTCTCCCACACACTTGTCAATTATGGAGACATCTGTGGTTGTCACAATGGGGGGAGGCAGACAGGTAGGGGTAATACAGGCATCCAGTAGGCAGAGGCCAGGAATGTTGCTAAATATTCCATAATATACAGGACAGCCCTCATTTACAGGAAATTATTTGACCCAAATGTCAATAGTGCGGAGGTTAAGAAACTCATTTAGAAAACAATCTTTACTGTATGATCAGTCATTATTAATCACTCCAGATGTATTATTTTAAAAAATGGGTGATGACTTAATAAAAGGCAGATCACAAAATACAGTAATCATGTAATCATGAAGGTTTATCAAGGCAGATCTTCCAGAAGAAAATAACTTCTGAATACTAATGAGGACTTTCTTTTGGAGTTTCTGTGCAAACAAGTTTTCCTATTTAACTTTGCTATGATGATATTCTGGGAGAAAAAAAAATCACTTTGGGTATATCAACTCTGACGAATTACACTACTCTGATTAGAGAGCATGTATATGTGGATAAGTGTGTGCAATGGTAAAGTTTCCATTAGTCATCATTAAAAAGCTTAATTACCATAAGGAGCTCTTCCAGCCAAGGGGTTTATTAATGGAGTTGGGTTACCACTTCCTTCCCTTCTGTTTCGGTCTGCTAATGCTGGAAAATCTGAAAGGTCCAATCCTGTCACATTTTCACTTCCATCTAAATAACAAGAAGGAACACAAGCTATTGATTCAACCAACATTTTAAAGAGACTATTAAAGACCAACCATAATATACTTTGAAAACCACAGTGCCTTCTTCGTATATAATGCACAGTACTGTACTAGGTATATATAGGTGCACAATAAACACTTGAGGATTGATATCACATAAAAAAATTCCATGAACAATACAGCAAAGCAAGAATATAACTAGCATAATAAAAATTCCAAATCTTAAAAGAGATTTAAGATAGAAAATAAGGAGCATGGTAGTATATTATTTCTCCTGTGAAAGATGGTACTCTAAAGTTATATATAGCATGTTAGTTAGCAAGAGAGAGACTGCTGTGACATAACTGCTCTTTTCATTATATCCAAAAGCAGAGGTTGTATCTGAAGCTTCAGTTATTCACAGGTGTGAGAATGAAAGTGCCTCCTCCAAATGGCCAGAGTCATAACTGAAACACAAGCAGGGAAACAGAGCTCTTTGGAATTCTGCCTGTGGTTTACTCGCCCCATACACAAATGTGTATGCATGTGCATGTGTGCTCTGCAGTTGGGGGTATAAACAAGCAGTGTAAATAGGGTCTAAGTAGGGTACAATGTCTACTGAATGCCTAGGAAGCATGGGAATATGATATAAAGACCAAAAGTTTATATTACCTATTGCACAGTAGGCGCTCAATAAATATATAGTAATTAAATTTTATTTTTGCTTATTTTAAATTTAACTACTCAGCTTGCTTTCTTTTAAAAATTAAAATTTAACTTAATATTTATACTTTGCTTATTTTATTCATCCCCTTGGTTTCTTAACTTTTATTATTCTATAATTTTTACAATATTGTATTCCTAATTTTTAATGAATTTAGTTCCCTACTTTAGTTTTAGCCTACAATATAGCCTTTCTTTAATCTGGTGTTTTATGACCATTTTCACTTTATTTTGTCTTTTTTTTCAGTTTAATCTTTCTCCAAGTTTCATAATTAGAAGATTCTCAAAAAAAACCACTAAGATCTCAAGATTCCTTCATTGATAGAAAAACAATACACTATATTAACAGTCCAACTTAGGTGGCAATTTAAAATTACGAAGGGTAAAAGGTGAAATCATTCATACCCATTATTTTTAAAGAAATTGCAGTTTATGAAATTTAAATTTTAGTAAGATGCTATATAGATAATAGAAATTAACAATTTATATAGTCTCAACCTATACAGTAATCTCTCTTAAACTATATATTTCATTACAGATTGGCTACAAACTCTAAGATCTATATTAACTTTTAAAATACATCTTCAGGTTCTCTAAATGAAACTGAAATTGCCACATTATTTGAGAATAATTTTTACTTAAATAAGACAATTAATAAACCCCTAAATTTATAGTTTTAGAGAAAGACTTAGAAATAATTTTTCTATTGAGAAATATGCTTAGTTAAAACTGAATTTTAAAAATAATTCTAAAATTTATAGAATTATATAAATCCATAATTCAGAATAAAGATGACACTGCTAGACAGTTACTTTATGGTCCATTAAAAAAATTTGCCTTAAACAATAAAATGCAACTGACTTCAGAGATATTAAACATCTTGAACACAAAACTATAGCTTTCAAATGCTAAAACTTGGAATTTTAAAGTCTCATTTGATCAACCTATGCTATAGACAGTAACTTTAAAAATTAAAAGCCCATAGGCACAAATGACATTTCATTGCTAAATCTCTCATGCTTCCACATATGCTCAAGTCACTGATCATTCTTCCACCTCCACTTCTTTTACATACATTTCTCTCTCAACAATCATTTTCATTTTGGCTCCTCTGACCATGACAACATTCTTTATTTCCTTTCTCAAGAGGCAGCGGTGGAAGGGGATGGAACCTGACGCAGACTAGCAACAAAACCTTCTATTTGGACTGAAGCAGTTGATAAAAGAAATAAATCAACAGGAATTCTTTCCTGCAAAATCAGAACTAGTTTTCCATGTAATTACATTTTGAATTTTACACATAAAACTGGATAAAAAAAATTCATAAGTGTTAAATGCCAGAGTTGGTATTAAAATGATTAAAAGTACATTGTAAGTGCTCCATATAACTAAAGATTTCTTCAATCCGGGTCTCTCTAGCCAGAATACCACGCAACCTAGTTTTGAGTGTGGTGACAGGACTGAGAATAGAAAAAGCTCTTGAAATAAAAAAGATTCTGAGGCATAACCAAAGTCTAAGTTAACATTTAGGATCCTCTAGACATTAAGGAAATAATACTGATGTTATAGCACTACACAATTATCATGCCAAGTGAAAAAGTGTATTTAAATATAGGTACCTGTAAACTGTTCACTGAGTCTTACTCCTGTCAAATCCTCACTAAATTAAATTCTACCAATTTAACACACACACAAAAAAACCCGTAATAGTTTAAGACCAGTATGCTGAATTGCTTCATATTTCAAAGACCACATTTTTATAGGGTACTAGCTCCAGAATAAGCTTACCTGTTCCATTAAAAATGTTACTTGATAAGGAGTTATTCATTCCAAATGCCTGATTCCTGTTCATTCCAAATCCAGACATACTGGGTACATAGAAAATAATTTTAGATATACAGTAAGAACACTAACTTTCAGATGAAGATAAATAAAAGTGTATACTGCTGATCTCCTCATATAAAACAACAATATGTTTTAAAACAAATACTGATTTTGTTTTTCTGAGTTTAATTCAATTTTATTTAAAAATTTCCCTAAGTCTTTCCATGAATAACAAAGCACCAAATGTCTTAAACAAATGAATCAAAAAACAAAACACAAAGAATTTATATGTCTGAGGAAAACAGAGATTAAGGGTACTGTTTTGTCTTCTTAGCCAATTTACTGGATATAGTGGCAGAACTAATCTCAACATTATGCAGTTTCGTGTAAGATCATTGTTCCTCGATACTTGTTTTTCTTCCACTACTGGTAAAGTGTGCTATTGTTACGTCCCTAAGAGATCTTTATTCATACAGTCTGTCTTCCCCAGCTAGAATATAAGCTCAAGCTTCATGAACAGAGTCCATGTCATATTCAACTTTGCATTCTGCCCTTAGTGTTCAGGAGGATATAATAGGCATTCAATAAATGTTTAGCTGACCTGAATTAAACAATGCTTTCCTTTAACTGAATTAAGTGTTTTAAAACACATCCTTCTTGGCTCTGGACTGGTAGCTTAGTTGGTTAAGAGTGCCGTTCCAACATGCCAAGGTTAAGGGTTCAATCCCCACTCAGGGCACATACAAGAATCAACCAATGAATGCATAAATAAGTGGAAGAATAAATCAATGTTTCTCATTCTCTCTTCCCCCCTTCATCTCTTTCTAAAATATTAATTAATAAATACATCATTCTTATCTAAACAGTTTATCATTCAGCTACTTAAAAAGAAAATAAATATTTCTGTAATGCCCTCAATTCTAAATTAATGTACAATCGATATTAGTAAATAGTTACAAATGTCCCTTTTTTTTTTGCAAAAGCCTAAACATGAAAAACCAAAAAATAAGACTGAACTTAAAGCAAGGCTAGAAGTAATTAAGAATTTCTGAAAAGAATTCCTGCCAATTCTACAATGAAAGTATGAATTCTTAGTATCAGATAGTCTAGAAAAAGACAGTGTATCAGAATTCTGAACAGGGTTAAACCATGTTAAAGAACACAGGTTTTCTCCCCTATAAGACCAACTGTGACCAAACAATATTTTCATAAAACATGCAACTGTGCAGCAATAATTTAGAGTATAAAAGCCAATAAAAATTTTTGTTTAATTGCATGTTAGAATCGCTGATATTATAGGTACCCTCAAACATCAAATAAGTACTAAGAGATAAAAACATTCTAAAATACAACTTATTAAGTTTCACTGACAATTTATAAACAGAGTATTTAAAAAAATAATTAACATGAAAAAATATGAAAAGTTAGAATTTTAAATATACATTCAATGAAGCATACTACAAGAATGTGAAAAGATGTGATAAAGCTTAAGAAGTATTATATGAATAGAAAACTGTCAAAAAGAGAATTTTGATAACCCTTAACAAACAAGAACTTTTACAAAAATTTAAAAAGCAGTAAAATTATAAAAGAAATGCTCTTAAGTCTAAGTAAAAGAATGGAAGCTCATGAGATGAAGAATAAACAAATATATACTAATAATCTATTTTAATTCAGATTTTACAAGTACTAGATAAAAGAAAGTGAAATAACTGGGTATGATGATAGCAACTTCATCAAGGTCCTCCTTTTCCCTTAGTTCCCCATTTTTAAAAAAGTGATAAACTTAAATGCTATTTTTGCAAGAAAGAAAGCCTTAAAACTCATATAAATGATCTAAACAGCTAAAATATACTAACATAATGGATAAGTAGTCTTCACATTGTTATTTGCATAATAGTATATGCAATGGTTAGTGCAAAAAAGGAATGAAAAGGTACAAAAGCTCATCTTTTTGTTTAAAATCCCAGGACATGATAATTTTCAAATATTGTAGTCTTAAAAAGCCTTTGGTCTTAAGTATCCAAAGTAAGCACAAAATTGAATTTCGGTTGAAAACATACTTAACCGATAGTCAAACATGTCCTATTTAAAAGTCTGGAATTCTTAACACCAGGTGACCAGCCTCATTTAATATAGGAAAAACACATCAACAAAAATTTGCCTTGTGGCAACCTAAGAACAATCCTTTTCTAATAGCAACAACAAAAAGCTTTAATGTGCTTTTTAAAATCAAAGTAATTTTCAAAAGCAAGTGTCTTTAGTTTTTGGAGAGTTTAAAGTTGTGATGTGCAACAGAAAGAGAATCTATGATCATAAATATGTATATGATGAAACACAATTATGAGACAGAAGCCAAGACTCAAGAACAGAATGTTGAATATGAAAAGGCAAATTTGAAAATACCCAAAAAGACAATTATACAGTATCAATAAACATCTTACCTGTTCACAGTAAAAGGCTGTCGAGAAGGCTGCTGCTTTGGCATACATATTATGCTTGGCGAGCTTCTGTTGGGGCTACCTAACCCTGAACTGCTCATGCTATTTGTCCTGCTAGGAATTCCAATGCCCTGACCAACCTGGGAGTGGTTCATCATATTCCTAGGATTCATAGGCAAAATACCCCTGAAAAAGAAGTCCATTATACTAAATAAGCTCTCTATAATTACTCATTAAAATTCTCTGTAAATAATCAATTGGCTTAATCCTGGAACTTCAGTTATACTTTCAAATTGCACTGCTAATTTTTATTAATTTAATTATTTTGTCCAGTCATTCTGGCTCTTAAAAATAAAAGCCAAAGTAAACCAATCAACAAGAGAGGGCAAATTATAGTGGAACTAAATACGTATATGGTGCTATCCAAGATCAGAGAACTACTACTGTGACTATGACATAAAATAATACAAACGTATTTTGTACATATATTAGAATAATTTCATTCTTCCTTCTTTGTACTAAGATGCATCATCTATGTAATCTATTCTCATTACAGCCATGGGTGTGTGGTGAGGGAGTAATAATCAGAATTATCTGAGGAGTGATTTTAAATTGCACATCCTCCTTTAAGGAAGAGAGCTGGCTTTTGAAAAAGCCCCCAAGGTGATAATTAACCCTTAATACCCACCAACTGACAACTAGTATGCTAACTGCAGTATACAAACATCTTACACTAGACTTATCAATTTGCAATGAAATAAAATGGGCAAAGGGCATCAACTTTTTCTTAGTGAAAGGAAATGAATCATTTAGTTACCTTACTAAAAAACTAAAATTAAGCTTGCTTAACTCTACAAAGATACATTTTGAGAAATACTCTGGTCCATCAATAAATACCTGCTTGGAGATGGAGGCGTGTGAAGTGACATTGTTGGTACCCCTGTTGTTGGCGTGACGTGGCTCGGTAACTGAGTGCCTTGTGATAAGCTGCGATTTAACTGAGGGGTATTGTTGCTCATCCCCCTCATTGGAAGGCCTAGTGCACCTATTAAAAAAATTCAGAAGAAGGAAATTCATTGCCATCCGGAATGAAATTGTTATCCATCTTCTGGAGTTGGTAATTTAAAACATTTAAAAATGACCTAACATGTACTATAATATGCAAATTTTAAATGGGTATATTTAATTCACTTCAAATGGACTCTGATTTTAAGAAAAAATGTTCTAAACTGAAATTTGGTATAAATGAATACTGCTTTCATATTGCTATCTTTATATTTCTATTTTACAATAAACTACATCTATCAATAATTGTAACAAATTAGATGGCTTACTTATGTTTGATAAAATCAATTTATACAAATATGTCTTTAAGAAATTAGCAATCTAGTGTTTTTGTTTTAAATCATAACTGAAGTATAAAAACATTTAACCTCACTTCGTTGAAGTAACTAACTTTAACCTTTTATATGATCCTTTTAAAATGCATTTAAGAAAGTCTCTTTATCACTATTTATAAATACATACTTCTCAACATAATAGTTTTTACAAAAAAAAATGTCAGCAACTGATTAAAAACTCAACCTGATATAGCTATGAGACAAAATTTTAAACATTAAAAAAAAAATTCAAAGTATAATCACCTTCCATTTATCTAGTAGTACTTCTGGGGCCAGATGCATTAATAAATAAACGTGTTCCAACAGGTGTACTTTTAAAGACTACTGAGGGTTTACTATTCAGCTATGAAACAAA
Source organism: Rhynchonycteris naso (assembly GCA_037038555.1). Lineage (NCBI taxonomy): Eukaryota > Metazoa > Chordata > Mammalia > Chiroptera > Emballonuridae > Rhynchonycteris > Rhynchonycteris naso. The sequence goes on along the minus strand of CM072996.1, from coordinate 107,095,440 downwards.
AAACCAATTGGGACAAACTTTTTTCAAAAATGTATGACATATTTCCTACCTTTTATTAATATAAAATATAAATTATTTTCTTAATGACTCAGAATAATTATCATAGATAGCTAATGTGCTAGATGTTTATCCCACCTGCCTTCATCCCTCAAAATAGGACTCTTAAACTGTAACTTCAGTTGTCATCGTATCTGCCCCTGAATGAATGCCTTTGTGCCTCCATCTTCCTGACCTACACTTCTGATGCTTTCGGTTTCTGTCTGCTCTGGAATGGCACACCACTATCCAAGCTTATTCTAAACTGGAAGTTAAATAAAAGTGGTAAAGTGCAGAGAGCTAATGAGTAAGTAGCTGAATTCAGTGCTAAGGATTTAAAGCAACGTTTCCCCCCACCCTTTTTGTCTAATTTTGTGTCCAAATATTGTAACAACTTGAGTATTATGAAACTATGACTTCCAAAAAAATTATATATAGAATATACTCTGAAATGTTTCCTTCAATATCTCTGCAAAATTTATCTTTAGGCAGAATTATGCACCACCTTCTAATCAAGGGATGCCAGTGGATTGCAAACATTTGATGGGAATCTGCCAGCCTCAGTACTCAGCTAGTTACCTAATTGCTTCTCAATTAATGAAACCAATGAATACAACTCAATATAGCTACCACAGTCTCTTTTCACTCATGTTCCATGAAGACCTAAGGTTGGTTCTGCATTTAAGTCATATGAAGAGAACTGGCCAAGTTTATATGTTGGTTTAGTCACTATATTTGTATGGGCACCACAGTACAAGTTTTGTAATCATGTGTATACCACTAGCTACAGTCACTTTCTCTGAATCTGGGACAAAATAAGAAAACAAAAGATCAAAAATCAGACTATATTTGATATAAGAATATATCTTCAGAAGAAAACAGTCTTTTCCTTCTTTCAAGCACAGATTTTTCCCTAGGCCCATTCCCTATCATGAACCACTACCAAAGTGATACTTTTTCCATCGCTCGCTCACTCAACATTTACTGAGTGTCTACTACTATATGTGTTAAAGCCTGATGCTAGCTAGCTGCTGGGGATACAGCAGTGAACAAGATAGAAAAAAGGCTCCTATCCACAGGAAGCTTAAATCCTTCTCTCCAAATATGTTGTCCTCAAGTCAGCCATAGCTGCAAATTTCCCACAAGACTGTTTTTCTCACAGTGACTAACAACCAAGAAATACTATACAATTTTAAAGCCAGAAGGGACCTTAAAGATCACTCAGTCGAAAGTTCACATTTTAGATGAGGTATCTTAGCCTCAGGTGAGTTAGCTGACTTCTCCAAGGTGACACAAAGAACCAAGACTAGAATTTAGAACCCTTTGGGAGTCAAATACCAGAAGGTCCTAAGGTTATGGCACATTCTGTTCCTATGACAGTGATGTAACCCGAATTTTGTTGTAAGTCGAAACACACCCTAGCCTAACACAAATGAATACTTGCACTTTTTAACAGTCCAAAATGGTGTAGGTAAGCATACTGCAGGATGCCTGTTCCCTCACTCATAGCCACATTACTGTAGATTCCTCTGCTACACGCAACCAAACTGGTTCACATACATAGTCCACAAGTACGAGGCTAATGGCATAAGCCCAAGCACTCATGTCTCAATTTTTTTAAGTGTTTACGGGAGTGAGCATTGTAAACTTGACATGTCGTATGTCGAGATTGTCACAACCCAAGGACCCACTGTATGACACTAAATGAGCATCCTTATAAGTACCTAATCAATTTTAACATCTCTTATCTATTGTTTTATTCTCTTGCTTTCTTTTTACTTTATGTGAATGTTTACTTTTCTTCAAACTTTTTCTAAACCTTTATCTCTTGTTCTCTTCCTCTACTTTTTCTAAACCTTTATCTCTTGTTCTTTTCCTCTATTCTTTCTTCACTTCTCTATGTCAAGTTCTTTTCTCTGGTTCTACTTTCCCTTCCCTTTTCACTGTTTTTATACCTTCTTCATGATAAAATAAATAGACACTTTCCAAAATTCTAGTACCCTTAGGCTTTTTCCTAATAATTGATAAGCCCTACAATAGACTCATTGAGATTTGCTTACTTCAACCCTTCAAATACAAATTATTCTATGCTGTGCTATGAAAAATCTTAACTTCAGAAATATTTTTAGAAATTATCTAAACAATAGCAAAAGAACTTTAGAGAAGGAAAAAAGAATGGGTAAGGTTATGTAGTCAATTAGGGATTGGCAAATGAGTTAATTTATAGTGAATGGAGGAAGACTATGAAATAAACTAAAAAATTAACATTTAACTTTATTTTTTATCCAACATACTTAATTTCATAAAAACAGGTAATAAATTCAAAAGATCTGAGTTGCATTTTGAACAAGGTAAGTATAAAAAATATATTTTTAAAAAAGTGCATCAATTTCACACTGGATTATCAATCCCTGAATATTTAATAATTGATTTTTTAAAAATCAAATTTCTTTAAAACATAAAGAATTAATAGCACCATATAGGAATACACAAAGATTTACTTTTAGAAAACAAGTACACTAAGTCATCAAATTTGAGTACCTGAGTCAAACTGTTACAACTGGACAAGATCAGGAGAGAGAAAAATTCACTCTTTTACTGTATAATTAGAAAAAAATTACAAAATATTATACTAAAGAGAAAGAAAAAAAGAAAACAGCTCAAACCTTTTTTGGCATAAAATAACTACAACGGGTAAATAAAGATCTGTATGCATGAATATGTGCATTGGGAAGGCAGTAAAGTAAAATTTATGAAATAGCTAAGGACAATGTGTCAGGCACTATGCTACTTCATCTCCTTTCCTCCTCCTAACAGTCCTATAAAGTATTTACCTCCTTTTTTACAGAATAGGGATAAAAGCATTAAAAATAACTGTTAAAAAAAGTATTTTCAAAGGTTCTAAAACTGTACTGATTCAAATTTTTTTTTTCATTCTGACAAATTGACAATAAAATATTAGAGGGATTATATAAACATACTCTAAATACAAAGCTACTTATTTGGCAGGGTGCTAAACAATCTAAGAATGAACTGAATTCTTTATCAATCATTTTTCAGAAATCCAAAAGTATATAACATAAAAAGTATTTCCATGAATTATTTACACTGTACAAACTGATTAAAGAACATCCCTAACTTATGACAAGATATGTCATTCTTTATTCAAGGTTTTGCTAAAGATAATCAATACAAGCTACAAGGAAAAAATTCAGAGCAACAACCAAATCCTAGAATATTTCTACTTTTGTCTCCTGAAATCTGTATTTTATTATGCAATTTCCTTCATTAAAATAAAAAGCTTAGAGGCAGAAAAATCACAAGAGATCACCTTTCAGCTAAATTACAGATGAAGAGCATCCAACAAAGTTATATATGAAGAATTAACAACAAGCATTAAGTGACTTGCCCAAGATTATAAATAATAAAGAATAAAATAATGATCCAATTTCTTGATTCCTATTTCAATTGCCTTTTTCTTTAAATGAGAGGCAGGGAGGCAGAGAGACTCCCACATGTGCCCTGGAGCAGTGACACCTGGCAAGCCCCTAGGGGCTGATACTCTGCCCATTTGGAGCCATTGCTTCCTTGCTCGGCAAAAACTGAGCTAAAAGAGCTCCTGAGGCAAGACCATGGAGCCATTCTCAGTGCCCAGGGCCAACTTGCTCCAAACCAGCCAGAGAAATAGAACGAAAGAGAGAAACAGAGATAGGGGAAAGGGGGAGGGGTGGAGAAGCAGATGGTTGTTTGCCCTGTGTGCCCTGAATGGGAATTGAAGCCAGGACATCCACATGCCGAGCCGACACTTTACCACTGAGCCAACCAGCCAGAGAGCCTCAATCCCTCCTTTTTTTTTTTTTTTTACTAATCACTTTTCACTTCTTAGAGCAGTTGCTAACTTTTGCATCAACTGGGTAACTTCAATGTCTAGATCTGTGACCAGAAATTGTGACAGTCTGGGTCTGAGAAATTCATAGGCAGTAGAATTTTTTAAAACTTTCCAGGTATTTCTAGGGGTACAGCCAGGGTTGAGAATCACTCTTCTATAGCATTAAATCCAATCATAGCCTAGTCTCGAAAATTCTGTCATCCCAAAAGATTCTTATAATCTTTATTTTATTTTCCCAGCTTCATTGATATATAAATGAAATATACCCCTTCTTAGTTAATATTTTACTCACTCGAATACATATTCTTTTTACATACATGTGATTTAGCATCATTTTTCTTTCTCAATCCCCTCCCTACGTATGCCCCTCAACTTTTTATCATATTCTTCTCCCCACTTAGAATGTTTTCCCTTCTCTTATTCTACAAAGATACAAAAGACTATTAAAAATAAAAAATACTGCTATAATTAAAGAGTTTACATGCAGTATATGTGTGGTATGCCTGGATGTGTATGGGAAGGTCCAGTAGTTCAGACTAACTCTGTGAAAGTGGAATGGATATCCGGATCAGAAAATGTTTCCTGGGGGAGACAGTCCATGCATTAATTAATGAGAGACCTAGCCAAGTATTTGGTGGTAGTGATGAGGAGTTAGGTAGATAAAAATGTTAAAACAGTTCAATCTGAGAGAACAGCTGGATGTATGAAAATGAGAACAAGTGGCGTGCTTGAAAGAGTATGGCTTGCTTCTGCATCTTATGATATATGAGACAAGAATATGAATGGAGCAAACTGGCTTCAACATCCTATTACTAAGTTGCTGCTATGCTGACACTAGCTGAGAGTTCCAGATAACATTTGGCTGGATCTTTAGAGCAGCTGCCCTCTCTACCTGTGGAACAGATGTGTTAAACTCCTATGTATACTTTTTATTCCTCCTCAAGCTAAGTTTCTATGATAGATTAATGCACCTATTCACCAAGTAATACAGATCTTAAATGTTAGAAATCATCCTCGATCCCTCTCTTGCACATCCCACATCACAAAATCATATTAGCTCTATCATCAAAATATCCTAAATCTGACTCCCTTTCACAACCTCCACCACTCATCTAACTCATTCTATTTTTCTTGCCTGAAACACTCTAGTAATAACCTCATCTCCTCTCTTGCCACTTTTTCCTCCTCCACCCAGCCCATTTCCTATACAGCAAAATGATGTTTTAAAGCTGAAACTGTATCTTAAAATCCTTCCCATTAATCTTAGACTAAATCCAAATTCTTTACCAAATCTTTATAAGATTCCATGACCTGATACCTGCTATTCTACTAGCTTTCTACTCTCTTTGTTCATTACACTGGCCCTCTCACTCTTCCTTTAAAACACTAAATTCATTATTACATTCTCTAGAGTAAGAACTTTTGTATTTTTGTTGTCTGATCCCAAAAAGCTCTCCCCCAGATCTTTCCAAGGACTCCCCCTTTTCAACATTCAGGTTTCCATTTCAATATTACCTCCTCAGAGATTGCCTCTTTTTGCCTGCTCCATGTAAAATATTAAACCCATCCTTCATATAGTAATCTGACTTAATTTTCATAGTACTTATTACAAGAATCTTATTTACTTAATTGTCCACATTAGCTTATTTTGTCTTCCTCCATTTAAATATAAGTTCCATGAAAGCAGAAACTTTGTTATCTGCCATACTCTTTGATCCTGAAATACTACTTCACTCATGATAAGTACTCAATAAATAACACAGAAAGTGAATAAATCCTACTGTAATTCTATAGACAGTAGACTGTTGGAATCTGTGGATTTAACACCTGTAGTTTCTACTATGTACAAATGGCCCTCTAGGGTCCTGACATTCAGTAATATATAGCACTCACATTTCAAAGAAAACTGCTGTTCTCAATTCATGTTCACATATTTATACTTACAAAATAATATATTCCAGGTTCTACTATTTACAATCTCAATCTTGGGTAGATCCCGTAACTAACCTCTTATGGGGTTGTTGGAAGATTAAATGAGTAACTTCACACAAAGTACTTAAAATAGCACCTGATACACAGTAAATACTCAGTAACTATTAGCTTGGGGGTAAAGGCAAGAAAGTTAACAGGTGGTCCTAAAGGCAATGATAAAATGAGGTAGTCTAATGAAGTAATAGGTTTCCCTTGCATTAGTAAAATAGAACACTCCTAATATATCCCGTTCTATGGATGCTGTTCACACTATTAAACAACCTTACAGGAAGCCAATGTAAAAATCACCTCAACTGTAAATCCTTTCCTGATCATTTTTCAAGATATGCGATTACTCCTCAATTTGAAATATCCATTAAATTCTGTACTTCTTCCTCTACTTTGTAGAAAAATAATCTACTTATCCTACTATATGTAGGAACCATATTTTGCTCATCATTCAACAAACATTTACTGAGTGTATGCATGTCGAGTTCCGAGCATACAAAGGCAATGAACACATGCAATGAATAAATGCAGTAACAACACCACAGCAGTATGTATACTACACGGAAATGGCGTAAAAGAGAATGACCTTTTCTACACACATTGGCAGTATCTAGTATGATGTAATATATATGGTAGGCACTCAGTAAGTACCTTGTTAAACTCAGTTTACCTCCTTTTTGAAGTGGTCCTGTACCACTGCAGCTTACTGTGCTTTTCTCTCTAAACTATCTATTCATATACAGATTTTAACCTATGTATTAGTATGGTAGGATGTTATTTAATATTTTACATATTAATATCTTGACTTCCTCAACAGTAACATGTGCTTCTTAAGAGCAAGAACTCCCAAGCATTATTTTAATTCAAGTACCTATTAAATGGACCTCAATTTCCTGAAGATACCAAAATGTGTCATTTGTCTAAACATCTTGTCAACAGCATCATCTGAACTACTCCACCTGTATCTGGCTCTCTAAAAAATAAGTAGCTTCCACGAAGGTGTTCTTAAAACAGGAGGCCAAAGGGATGTTGCTGAAAGCCTGAGACTATGCCACTGCTCTCAAGCTAGGAGTTCAGATCCCAAAAAGACAAGTTAATATCCTTTCCCAGCAGGAGGCCTGGGTCCTCTGAGAATTCAGATACAAATGTGTAAAATGGCTTCATCCAGGTAGCCAGTTAACCTATGTGCCTTTAAGATAATAGACATACAAAGCATTCAGTAAAAGTTTTCTTTTTATCCAATTGTCCAAGGCTCTAAATCTTGTTGGGAAGAAAAGATCTCACCAGCTACACTGCCACTTAATTTCAGAGTACAATATCCAGGAGAAATTAATTTCTGGTCCCGTTTGTTCCACTCTAGCAGACAGCTTCGGGGAGACCCTGCATCTTAAGTAAGGTGTACTTAAAGTCTTATGCAAACACTCAAACTAGACAACAATATACAACTTGAATACAAGATTCTGTTTACTGGCTTCCATAGTTATCATTTGGTGCACAGTATTCACATGAACTCCTGGCTGAAAAGTTACTATGTACATGGATACATCCATACTGTGATCTTATAAGAAAGAACCCGTGGTCCAGCATTTTCTTGGTGCCTTAATGTACTATATAATCACTATCACCCAAAGTTGACAAAATGTAAGTTTAAGTAAGCATTTCAGTATCCATTCCAAGAATCCCTTCCTTTGTTTAATCTTCTCAGCAAGTTTCAGTTTTAGCAAGGGCACTCTTCCTTTTCCACTTATATCTTCTCCATTGCAATGGCACAAATTCCTACTGAATTTTGCTAATCAGAATACAGAGTTGATGGTGATATTCAATACACTTGGGAGGCAAAAGAACTTTTAGTTATATCAAGACCAGTGCAGTACATTTAATTGCCATAAGATTAGCATCACTAAAATATTCCCACCCAGTTATTCCTTCTATCTCCCCATCTTTTATTAAAGCCAGTCTGTCAAGTTTTACTATTCTAACTTACTTATACAATTAAAACCCTAGCTTTCAAGCCCACATAACAGTTTTGTTTTCCTCTCTGACAAGGTACGTGTTCAGACTATTTAACAGCTAAATGATTTATTTGGCCCTCTCAGGTCTATCCTAACTGGCAGAGACTAGAAATCCAGGTTCTATCTTTTTCCCCCCACTATTTGTAGCTTCTAAATCTATATGCTACAAAGGAATAATTGTACCCTGACTTGAAACACTTTTAGTACAGTTGATCTAAGGTTCAATTCTTCTGCTGGCTAATACCCACAAAAGAGTGAGCCATGTATTAAAAATGCTGCTTCACTAACACTACAGGAATATAGCCATTTAATACACTAACCTTCAATGGGAAGGAAATACTTGTCATATGTGACTTCTTTTTAAACTAGTAAGTATCTTAAAATACATTTCCTAATATATATAACTTTGCTCATTTGTTAATCTTAGTATATCCATAACAATCAGCATAATCATTTACACATAAAGAAGTCAATAAATGCCTATCATACCAATAAAATTACTATATTTGAAACCTAACCCATTCTACATCTTATTCCAATTACAATTTCATCATTTTCAGGTTAAAAAATTTCAGATCAGAGGCCCTTGCAAGGCAGATCAGTTGGTGAGACCGTCATGCCAACATGCCAAGGTAGCGGGTTTGATCCTAACCAAGGCACATACTAAAATCAACCAACGACAGATGAATAAGTGGAACAACAAATTGATGGTCCCCACTTCCTCTTTCTTTATCTCAAAAAATCAATAAAAAATAACTTTCTATAAAAAAATTGGATTAGATTTTTAAAGTCCATATAACATTATCTTATAAAACAATTGCCATTCTTCATAAAATAACCTCAGCTTCTCAAAGATAATTTTTCTCCAATCCATATCTACTTACTGCTGTGATAAACTGTGGACTTTAAAAAGAAAACAGAATTAAGTTCTTTGCAGTTACTCTACAAATATAAGGGTATCATTAAAATAACTAGCTATTTTCATGGTAAAGGTTACCCTTAAGGTAGAAAGCAGTCGGTTTATACTAAAACACAAGCTAAAAGAAAGAAATTACTAACTAACAATATTCTCCCAACAATCAGGATGAACATTTGTGGGTAAACAAGCAACACCTTTTCTAATGTAATAAGAAAGCTTTTTAAATATGCTCTTCACTTAGAAGAAAACTGCTAATATCTATAGACAATTATTAATTTTATTTACTAATTCTACATTAACAAAATTGTGTTTCATAGTACCCTCCAAAAAGAAAAAGCCACAAAAGAAGAGAAAAAAGTAGACGTAAACTATTACTAACAAAAACACTTTCTTCCCCCTACTAAACTTCAAAAGAAGTTTGATGGGTCAAGTGGTATGATAACTATTCTGATAACCACAAAACTTTGCTTTTTATTATACTGGGAAGGAATTTCAAATCAAACAACTGATTTTTATTTGAAGCTGGTTAAGATACTCAGTCATCTGTCTATTATTATTCTGTAATCTATGCTGGGTACTTATATCCCTTTTAACACTACCCTCCCATTAACAGAGATAAAAGATCAACAGTCTCTGTTACTAACAGAGATGATAAAATACTATTAATATATAACAGTTTAGAAAATTAGTTTTAAAAAATAGGGAGATTTTATAACTTAAATTATAAAAATTTCATGTGATAATAGCTTACATTTATTGAGTGCTTACTATGCGCCAGGCACTGTGCTAAGCGCTAGAAAAGTATTAAATATTTAAAAAGAAAGAAACTTTTATATATGAAAAAGCATTGAGTCAAAAACATAGATTTCTATAACTAGACTGAGCTAAAGCAAAAGAAGAAATATTTGCTAAACAAAGAGAACATTTGACAAACTGCTAAGTAAATGGGTTCACATTTTAAGAAGGCCAAGAACCACATACAGCCTAGTCAAATGACCAAACAAACAAACAAACAAAATCCCCTTTAACTTCCTCTTATTGAAAACAGAGGATATCTATTTTTAATTTGTTTAGCAAATTCTTCTTAAAAATTACTGCAAAGGAACATGCAGATACAAAAGATGTTTAAATAAGTTTTAATATATCCTATATCCAAATAACAAATTTTGGATTAGAAAGGTCTAAAATAATGAAGTTTTGGTATTAAGTAAAATAAGAAAAACTAAAAATTAAATATCTTTCTTTTTAAACCCTAAACAAACCCACAAGGGCAGCACTGGTTGTTCTTTATTTGGTAGTTACTTTTTATTCTTTAAATAAAGTATTCCAGAATAAATACAAAATTCTTACTTTGTTGCCCGTATAAACTTGCCCCAAACTGAGACAGCTGACCTGATGTAGATGGTGATGCCAGCATCTAGAAACAAATTAATTATATTAGAGCATAAGGAAAGTACACAGAACATTGTTGCACTTAGATGTTACAAATCTATACATCACAATACAAGAGTCAAACCCACATTTCTCCAACTTCAGAAAAACATAAATATTACATAATAAATTCAGTTGAATGAAATCAAACTGTGCTAACAAAATGAATTTTTTATTACTATAAAAGTATTTTTCCAATTTATTTTAAATAAAAGTATAGCAGAATCATTATGTCGCTTTAAAAGAAAATGATGCAATGTGAAGAGGGTGCTTGATATATTGAGTGAACACTTCAAACCATGTCAACACAATAAAAAAATTTTTAAAAATTAAAAAATAGGAAACAAACTAGACTAACAAAAACATGAACAGTATCTCAAAGTCAGTATCTAAATTCATAAATGAAATTCCTTAATCTTTGAGAATATATTAAGCTAAATTCTAAATTCAGTTTATTAAAGTTGAAAATAAAAATACCTAAATACAAGGTTTTTTATTTTGTAAGAGTAGTTCATGACTTGTATATACAAATAATTGATGTGTATCAAATTGGTTAAAAGAAATCTAAGAAATATATACACAACCACGTAAGTGGAGATGACATAATACCAAAGGACAAGTCAAAATACTTCCAAAACAACATGGACATGGTATATAAATGTATATTGTCTGTTGGTGAGAGATGTGAATTTCATGGCGCTTATATATAATGCCTTTCAGTTTACTGCTTCATCTTTTAATCCCCCCTAGTAGAATATAAATTCTTTCAAGGTATAGTATATTCATGAAACATGTTATATTCAATTGTTATTTCCTCAGACTACCACTATATGTGGTAGATACTTAAACTGAGTAAATAAAAATGTGTACAGGTAAGTGCATGCTTATGTATTCCCTGTCTTAGCAACCATCAAAATACCTTAATTAAAAAAAGAGAAGGGCTGTATCATCAAATGGATTATAAACTAGTGAAAGAGGAAAATGAATTTACATCTAACTATATTCTAAAGCACAGTGTGGCAAATGCTATAAAGAAAATATAAAGTATTACCATAGTATAAGAATTCTAAACAAGGGTGAGGTAACAAATACTTTGCAGAATGGTACCACCTAATGTGAATACAGTTGAATGGTCTTCCAAGCTGAGACTATACATTTAGGGTAAGTGTGATAAAAGTGAACATTAGAATACAAACAAAATAAGCATTAGTGATTAGATAATAGGATAATGAAGGAAAGGAAACAGGGTCACTCCTATGCACACTGAGGCATAGAAGGATGAAAAATAAAATAGTATGTTGGGGCCAAATATAAAGGATCTTCTCAAATGGCATAAAAAATGGCTAGCTACTATAACAATAAAGAGAAAAAAATCAATTAAGCAAGGAAGTGAAATAATCAAACTGTGCTTTGGGAAGATAATTTTCACAGCAAAAATGGGACTACAAAGTAAAGGCATTCTGGTTGTAGGAACAACAGTATTTGATGCTCTACTGAAATGGCTAAGGTACAGGGTAGAGGAGGTAGGTGAAGAATGACAGACAGAAAACTACGAGAGGTCACTCTGGTTTCCACCAAGAACTTGGCTGACACGGACCACAGCAGGAAAACCAAAAGGAAAAAACGTTACACACTAGAAGTTTTAACAGTACACATTTCATGCTTTTCTTATGTCAAAATTCTGAGTTATTTTAATTGTTCTAAAATTCAAGTTTTTATACAAGTGTAGTTTCAAATTAATGATACACCTCACTCTTCCGAGGGAGAGCTGAGTCACATACCACTCTAAAACAGCAGTATATCAATATAGTAACAATCTTTTTTTAAAAATAAGCATCATACCTTATAAATATTCCTTCTCAAATCCAGAAGGTATGCAATCTAAACAAACTGAAAAAATACACATTTTATGCCTGATCAAGTCCTTTTTTTAAGTACAACTGTTCTGTTACCACAAAACTGAAAATACTTTAAGCACATTATAGGTTAATTTCCAAGTTGCAAGAACAAAATTTAAAAATGTATATATAGCCTGACCAGGCGGTGGGGCAATGGATAAAGCGTTGAATTGGGATGCGAAGGACCCAGGTTTGAGAACTCGAGGTCGCCAGCTTGATCGTAGGCCCATCTGGCTTGAGCAAAAGCTTGCCAGCTTGGACCCAAGGTCCCTGGCTCCAGCAAGGGGTTGCTCGGTCTACTGAAGGCCCGCGGTCAAGGCACATATGAAAAAGCAATCAATAAACAACTAAGGTGTCGCAACGAAAAACTGATGATTGATGCTTCTCATCTCTCTCCGTTCCTGTCTGTCTGTCCCTATCTCTCTCTCTCTCTGACTCTCTCTGTCCCGTAAAAAAAAAAAAAAGTATAATACATTATGAAGCTTTAGTTAGCGACAGAAGATAAAAGATTTATATGAAATGTTAACAGTTGTAATTTTCATTATCATTATAATCTATAAATGAAAGTAAGAGTGAGGCTATTTCCAAAGGCTTCAAATATAAGCAGTTGCACAACATGAATGCATGACTTATCTGTCAATATAAATATTTTAGTATGGACCACTTAAAAATTTTACTTTTCTAAGACATTTATGTTAATGAATACATAACTCCTAAGAACAGACACTTTAGTCCCGGGGTTCCCAAACCTTTTACACAGGGGGCCAGTTCACTGTCCCTCAGACCTTTGGAAAGCCGGATTATAAAAAAAACTATGAACAAATCCCTATGCGCACTGCATATATCTTATTTTAAAGTAAAAAAACAAAACGGGAACAAATACAATATTTAAAATAAATAACAAGTAAATTTAAATCAAGAAACTGACCAGTATTTCAATGGGAACTATGGGTGCGGATGCATCCTGTGCTCCTCTCACTGACCACCAATGAAAGAGGTGCCCCTTCCGGAAGTGCGGCCGGGGCTGGATAAATGGCCTCAGGGGGCCGCATGCAGGCCCTAGTTTGGGGACCCCTGCTTTAGTCCATAGTCTCACAAAGATTATATTTCCACAAGCAAATTATTAGGTGTGCCAAGGGATCAGCCCTCCCCTCACTGGGAGGATAAGGAGGGAAGCACAGCATGAAGATGGAAATGGCATGGCTTGCTGGGCCAAGAATTAGAGAGCAAGAGCAGGAGAATGATCTATTTAACAGTGACATTAAGTATTATCACTTTCTCTATGTGTGAGTATATGAAGGTCAGAAAACTGCTTTACAGGAATTTGAAAATAGTTTAATTAGCTATACAAATAGATGTTAAAATGACTGTCTCCAAATGTGTCAAAACTGCAAATATATTTCTTATAAAATCAATCCCTAATGCTATGTATTTTTAAAGTCTGAAATAATGTTTAAAGTCTGAAATAATAAAGCAATCAATGAGCAACTAAGGTGCCACAACTTTGAGCTGATGCTTCTCATCTCTCTCTCTTTCTGTCTGTCCCTCTCTCCCCCTCTCTCAAATAAAATTAAATAAAGAAATTCTCTCCAAGAAATGTACTTTCAACTATAAAACCTATTTCAAGAAACAGAGAAATGAGTTTGGTCAACAAATTATTTTCTACATAAGAAACAACTTCAAACCATAACAAAATTTTGTTTTGTTAAGTGAAACTCTCCTGAACACAAAGCAATTAAAAAATAAGTTTTAAAATGTTTTTAAAAATCACTGTACAATAGGTACACTGCAGAAGTATAGTGATGATATTACATCTAGGTCAGTGGTTCTTAACCTTTTTTGAGGTACCGAACCCACCAGTTTCATATGTGCATTCACCGAACCCTTGTTTAGTGATAAATAAAATATGATTTTATTTTCCAAATTCAAGACATAGGTATATGTTTCCTTACTGGTGCACAAAATGAGCCGTGCATGAACATCACCTTGCTCAAAGAACAAAACCAACAAAGTGCATGAACTCACAACAAATTACGGTATTACTTTATTCTGGCCTCCGCGGCAGAGGCTTCTCCGAACTCCTGAGACTGACTCATCGAACCCCTAGGGTTCGATAGAACCCAGGTTAAGAACCACTGATCTAGAGTGTAATTATTCCAGGACAAAAACAACAAAGAAATAAGACTTTCACTACATCACATCTACAAACAGAAAAAGAAACAAAGGAAAAGGAAGTTCTAAATATAGAGAGAATTTGAACATTTTAAAATTAAAAATAGTATGGTTAAAAGAAAAACCACTGAAATCAGAATGATATCTAGCAAACAGGCGCACACACACACACACACACAAAGGTGAATAAACAATACATCAAAAAGACCAAAAAATTATAAGGACAAGGGGATAAACAGAAAAATTAGTCATAAGACCTGATATCTTATGAATGAGTTAACAGATTATGAGTTTATTAGGTATTTCAAGTAATTTTGGTAAAAACATTAAATTTTCAAAAAATTTTAAGTATAAGTCAAAAATAATTAACTGTAAATAGTAACTGATTCCTATTAAACATTTAACAGTCAAATTCTTTACTTAAAAATATGGAAATAAACCTCTTTATATTATATTTTCTAAATTTTAGGTTAGAGTCATAGTACAATTTATAGAAAGGCATATGACCAATTCAATAAAATTCTCATTTTTGAAGGTTCTTATATGCAATGATAAACTTTTTACAAAGACTATATAAATTGTACTTCCACAACAATTATTCTACTTCTAAAAAGGAAAACAAACTCCTTACTACTGTGATAGGAATGGAATAAAAAGGTATTTTCTGAATATAAATTATTAGAATTTTTATTGATATAACACAGTAATAATTTTTGTAGAAATATCAAAATTTGATATATATCATTTTAACTCCCTTTGATAAATAGGTTTTTATCTTTAAAATACTGTTTGAAAATTATGTGAATGTCAACAAATGTAAGAGGCTTTAGAACGTTCCATTCCCTTCAAATGATTTGACATAAAATTCCAATTTCTTTAGTCTAATTTACTTACATTTAACTCTATCAGGTTATTGTTTTCACACAAAAATGACACATTTATATGCATTTATATTTTCTAGTAGAAGTTTTAAAGGTGATTTTTGAGGGGTTTTTTTGTTTGAAAATAATCATATCTCCTGCAAATGATGTGAATTCTGTTATTTTTCAACTTTCTTTAACAAGGACTCAATGAGACTCTTCTAGGTCCTACGCATTATTATTATAGACTCTAAGAGGATAGCAGAAACTACATAGGCAAAGTCAATGCCCGTGTTTAACTTAAATTCTAATAGTGTATATAGGATAATAATTAATACACATGTATTTTCAGGTAGAGAGAGATAGGTGCTGTGATTGTTAAAATACAGGAAAGAAATTAGAAGGATAGAGTGGAAGTAGCATGAAGAGCATACAAAAGGCTACTTAGGAAGAGGGATCAGAGAGGTTTCTCTGATATTTTAGCAGATAATCTGAATGTGGGGAGACAGAAAGGGAGAGAACCATGTGAAGATCTGAAAAATGAAAGTGCTAAACTAAGGTCCTGAGATAGGAAGAATTCACGGAGAACAGCCAGCATGACTCCAGTATGTACTCAAATACCGTTACTAACCATTAGGATGACAACAATCATGGTAATAGATGGTATCCTTATTTTATACTAGATTTTAATGAAATATTATTAATTGGTCTGAGAGAAACCCTAGTTGCTGTAACTGCTGTAGGTTAGCACAAGTAATGTACGTAAGAGTTCAAAATGGTTATTTGTCAAAATAACCAAGTAACCTGCTCTTACAAGTTTTAAGAGTTTTTAAAATAAGAAATAGGTATCACATCTCATGTCCTTACAGTAAATATTAAAACAAGGGAAAAGAGGCTCTTACAAGTTTGTCTTCTAAAATGATAATACTTAAGAATCATCAAGTGAGTGCAAAGACTCATTAGACTAGAAAGCATGTTAGCAATTAAAATGCAAATACATATTTCTTAAATTCTAAGTTGCTTAGATTTTATTACCCTCAAGGAGTTATCTATTTCATGTCTTATATGAATGCTTTTCATTTTCTATAAGATCTCCATAAAAAATAGTTTTAATTAAAAAAAGGAAATCAAGCCCATTTTCTGCCTATGATTTAATCTTTGAAATATATATTTAAGTAACATATCTGTAATATTTTTTAAAACTTTATATTTTAAAACAGCAAATTTGGCATTTAAGAAAGATACATTCCATTCAGGCATACCTTGAAATAAAAGGTCTTGAAAACTCAGAAACAGGCTTAAAGAACTACTTAGAAATTTAACTAGCAAACCATCACATAAAGAACAGCTTCTTATATACACAGGTCAAAAGTGCACCATGACTTTATGGACACACTGTACTTCTAAAATCATGTATATGATAATAAAAGTTATATTTTCTGCTCTATGAATAGGATAAATCAGGAAATTGGTTGGATTTCTTTTTTGCTTTCTGATTTTTGATAATTGGCTTAAAGACTTCCTCAACCAATGGCCAGTTTTCCTTTATCTATGTTACACTTTAAAATTACATTCCAGAGAGAAAAACAACAAAATTATCTTGTCATTTTTTTAATATTCAAAATTTTTCTTTTCAAGTTTTATAAAGGACAAACATCATTATTTGTAGATGATATATATAATCTTAAAAAACCCAAGAGAACCAAATAGAATAATAATATTATTATTCATATATCACAGCAAAATATATGTAATACTATCTGGTCTTCTAAAAGTGTTTTACATTGTTATTCATTCAATCCTCATAACCACCCATGAGTCATATACTATTATTTCTATTTTATAGATGAGAAAACAGAGTCACAGAGATTGAGTAACTTGCCCAAGGACACATACCTAGCTCCTATGGTACGACTCCAGAACCCACATTCCCAATCAACAAAAACTAATAAAAGGGTTTTGTAAAGTAGTTGGTTATAAATAAATACATGCACAAACTGTTCTAAGAATTATTCTATATATCAGTAAAAACCAATCAGAGAAATATATATAATGAAAAGTACCACCATTAAACCATACTTATTAAAAGACATAAAGAAGAACAGGAATAAAAAAGACATTCTTCTGAAAAAAGAGAAACATCAGTACAAATGTGCAGTATGCAAAAACATTTTTATAAAGGATGGGAAAGACCTTACATGACTAAGATGTGAAAATTGTCTATAAACCATAACTATTTTGTAGTTCTGCCAAAGGATGAGTATGATAAACAAAACAAGAGTTTAGTAACAAGCCCCAAAATACTATGTATCAGACATCAGAATACAATAAAGAAGAAATTTCCATTAGCCATAAATGAATGGTCTAACCCAGGGGAGGCCAAATTACTGAATGCAGGCCAAATCCAGCATACTGCTTACTTATACCTGTAGGGTGCATGAGCCAAGAATTTTTTTTTAATATATTTTAAATAGGTATAGAAATATCTACTTTATTTATACATATATATATATACATATTTATAATACATTATATAGTATAATAGATATATGTATATTTTTGAATTACAAGAGAAAGACAAACAGGAAAAGAGAGATGAGAAGCATCAACTCGTAGCTGTGGCACCTTAGTTGTTCACTGATTGCTTCTTATATGCGCCTTGAAGGCGGTAGAGGGGCCTCCAGCCAAGCCCGTGATCCCTTGCACAAGCTAGTGACCATGGGACCATGTCTATTATCCCACTCTCAAGCTGGCGACCTTGGGGTTTCGAACCTGGAACCTCAGCATCCCAGGTCAATGCTCTACCCACTGTGTCACCACTGGGTACAACTCTACTTAGTATCTTTTAGCTAGCTTCTTGGCATAAAAAACCTAAAATATTTACTATCTGGTCATTTACGGAAAAGCTTTATGATTGGTGATCTAATTATATATGGTATAGGGACAACTGGATACTTGGAGTGAGGAGAATTCTCTGGCACCATAAAATTCACACCATAAACCAAAATATATTTCTAATGAACATTAGTTATGTGAAGCACAAAACTGCTAGAAACAGTAGTTTGGGAAAGTCTAAGTATGATCTCAAAATAGAAACAATTAGAAAAAAGACATGAGTCAAATTCAATAAAAAAGATAAACATTTTATATTTTAAAAAACAATAAACTAAATTGAAAGCAAAATACTGTGAAAATATACTGCTCACAAAAATTATGGGATATTTCAAAATGAAGAAGATGTGATAAAAAAAAAAAGCATTTGGTTTTTTTTTATTAAACAAGAACATCAGACCTGACCAGGCGGTGGCGCAGTGGATAGAGGGTCGGACTGGGATGCAGAAGACCCAGGTTCGAGACCCCAAGATCGCCAGCTTGAGCGCGGGCTCATCTGTTTTGAGCAAAAGCTTGCCAGCTTGGACCCAAGTTTGCTGGCTCGAGCAAGGGCTTACTCGGTCTGCTGAAGGTCCACGGTCAAGGCACATGTGAGAAAGCAATCAATGAACAACTAAGGTGTTGTGACGGCAAAGAAAAACTAATGATTGATGCTTCTCACCTTTCTCCGTTCCACTCTGTCTGTTCCTATCTATCCCTCTCTCTGACTCTCTCTCTCTGTCCCTGTAGAAATGAAATAAATAAAAATAAAATCCTAAGAAAAAAAAAGAACATCAGAAAAGCAAATGACAGGTCAAAAAAAGTTATTCAATTATGCAAATGATACAAAACCAACTTTTATTTCATTGGTGAAAATGCGCTATACAAAAGGCTGAAAGTACTGGGAGTATCTGCACATTCCCTGATCCCCTAATTTTTGTGAGCAGTATACTTGTAACAAATGACAATGCTATTAACCTGAATATATAGAAAACACCAACAAATAAACAAGACATCGTTTCAATAGAAAAATAGAAAACGGCAAAAAAAAAGGTAACCCACAAAGGAAGAAATACAAAAGGCCAATAACTGCATGGAAAAGACACATCACTTTGTGTGTGTGTATGTGCATAAATTTAGCAACGTTTTACTGCACATTAAAACAGTAAGCATCTTTTGTCCATTGGCAAAGACTTCTTCTAGAGGGCATGGAGAGCGCTGATTAAAGTAAAAATTCCTATAAGCTTTCTAATAGAAAATATGTTAATATGTCCCAGAGATCTTAATAATGTTTTTCAAATAAAAAAATTTTATCAAAATTTTCCTGTGTGTGGGGGGGGAATTTCCTGTGAACATTATATGAGTAACTTTTCTTCCCCCGTGTATATTTTCTGAAATTTGTATAATACCCCTGATACTATTAAAAAAGAGTCAGAAACAGCAAAAATTTATAAGTAACTACTATATATTATTATTCCCATTTTACAGATGAGAAAACTGAGGCTTGGAGAGGTTCCTGTTAACAGACAAAGCCAAGGTCCCAAGACATACCTGTACTGTTCTGGAGCTCAAATTCTTATTTCCTGTGTTATTACCTTCTTAACTAATCAAAAGGTTTTATGAATCAAATCATTATGTGTTCTGTGACAATTAGATTGGAATGCTAACCAATATATAGGAGTGAGTTCATATAAATAATTCAACTAAAAAGCTCTAAGAACAGTATCTTTGCTCTCTAGAAGACAAACATCTCTATCATTCATTATCTTTAAATACTCTATTTCAGAGTCAGTTTGAATGTTTCATATCTTCCAAGTCGGAATAAATGCTTTTCAGCAATAAGTAATATTCCACTGCCACTTTTCCATCAAACTGAACTTGCACTACAGTCACAGTAACACACAAACGGATTAGTTTTATAGTTTCTGCAATGATGCTACCAGAAAGACACTTCAAATTCTTTAACTATAAGATCAATACTTAAACACAGCAACTTATGTAAAAAATAATTTCATATAGCAAATAGCTAGATCAGTAATATAACATAAAATTAATTAGATGACATTCTATGTGCTATTAAACTGCACAGTAATTACAAAGCCACCACATATATAATTTGAAAAGAGCCCTGATAATGCAATGGATAGTTTGTTGCTAAAATGACACAATTTTCAAATACAAATAAAGGGGAATAACACCAAAGTGAGAGGGTGAGATTTTTAAAAGCCCACTGAAATCCTAACTGGAAACTAAGTTAAGCCAATTTATGAAATTCTAAAAGACATAGCAAGTGATTTACTAATAATAAGTTT
Source organism: Rhynchonycteris naso (assembly GCA_037038555.1). Lineage (NCBI taxonomy): Eukaryota > Metazoa > Chordata > Mammalia > Chiroptera > Emballonuridae > Rhynchonycteris > Rhynchonycteris naso. The sequence continues at coordinate 107,075,060 of CM072996.1, read as the reverse complement.
TAATGAAAAATGAGAGCATTTGTTACAACTTTTAAAATTTTTTTAACTTTCAACACGACTAAGAATCTTATTAGGTTAATATATAGAGTAGATTATTACATAGATAGGGAAATTAGGAAGAACTAGTTTATAAAGGGGGGAAAAAGTATAAAGTACAAGAAGACAACTGATATGATTAAATATATAGCAGGTCCTCATATACTGTTGTTTCATTATAATGTTGATGAGGGGGGAAAATCAATTTCCAGGGGAGGCCATTGGCTGTACAGAGTTCTCCCCATGTCTGTGGGGATTTTCTCTGGGTACTCTGGTTTCCTCCCATGTCCCAGAGATGTTAATGTTAGGTTCACATGAGTGTCTAATTTGTTTCATTCTGAGTGAGTGTAGGTGTACTTGTGTGTGAATGCACCCTAAAGTGCGGAAGCATCCTGCCAAGGATTGGGTCATACCTTGCACTCTGAGCTGCCAGAATAAGCTCTGGCCACTTGTGACCCTGACATACAGGCTGGAAAATAATTCTCTAACTTGTTTTTATTAATCTTTCTTAAATGTATATATAGTCCACATTTATTTCAATGTTTAATATTAGAGGTGTTTGGGGTCTTTATTCAGAAGTCTGATGAGGTTTCTGAGACCAAATATGCCATAGGAGCTCAACTCTTATTTATATCAATTAGCCTATGGTAAAACTGGTTTTGTTGTATGTTATTCTCGTTGAAGTTGCAGTTTCTAAGAACTTATGATGACATTAAGCAAATACTTACTCTACAGCATATAATTTAAAGTAGCTTACCAGAATTTGAAAATAACAATTGAATTCATTCAGAATATTTTATCAACTGGCTAATTATGACTTGGCTGCATCTTAAATACTTTGATTCAAAATGGGAATATTAAACTACTAGCTTTCCAAAGCACTTAATTCATATCTATAGTATCATCTTCCATGTTTTGAATACAGTTCTTCAAAATTTTATTATTACACCATCCCTTCAACTGAACATTGGAGAAATGCTGTTTCTATGTGAGGTCTAGAATTATAACCAGAAGATTATAAAGCAAAGGTATAGGTTCATTAAAGCCTGTCATTATATCTTAAAATCTGTGCAAATCTTCTTTCTATTCAGTTTTAATATAAAATGAATTATTACACAAATTAAAAAATATTAATGATCTAGAAGCTATACCATGTTTACCCCATGTCTTTAAGTACTTCCTACTACAGTATTACCATATCCCAACTTGAAAATCATAGAACATTTATTTTATCTACCTTTAGAATGTAAGCAACATCATTTTTATATCCCAGGGATTAGAAATGTGCCTAAAACATTGTCATTCAACCAAAGATGGTACACTGCAGTTCATATACTGCTTTTTAGGAACCCGAAAGAGACAGGAATAGACCACTGAGTAAACACAATGTAACTGATTAACTTACATCTTTTTCTGACCGATGTGGAAACATAGAAGACTGGCTGTAGTACATATTTTCATCATGGTAGTCACTGTCGACCCCCTCTACAAACTTCTTTCTTGAAGCACCAAACATGCTGTTTGTCACCTAAACAAAAATATTGCTTTTATCAAGGATAATATTTTGGAAAATGTCAAGCTTTACCTTACTCTAATGTGGAACCAGAAAATGAAGGAGGTATTGCTAAGTTGAAGAAACAGATCAACTAAGGGCTATTGGGACACATTAGAAAGTCATAAATCTAATTATAACAATATAGTATTTAAATGTTTACTTCCAGCCCTAAAAGTAAGAGGACAAATGTAAAGCCTGTCTTATACAATAATTACACTTAAAATAAGTATCATTTATTTTTTAAAAAGACACAGCAACCCCAAGTATAATTTTCCCATACAAAGATATTTTTGAAATTAAGTTTGGGTTTAATTGTTCAAAATCTTCACATACATCTTCAGTAGTATGGTCTCTGTCAACACTAAATCTATTATTTATCTGTTTTCCAGAGCATATGATCTTCATTTACAATCTAAGATTACGTATTAAGATACAGTGATTTCTGAGTCACTGTAATGTCACACTGGGAATTTTACATAAAGCTACAGTACCCACTCATATATTAGTAAGGTAATTTTTTCATTCATCATCCTGGTGTAAATTTATAACCCCCATTATATAATCTGCTTACTCTTTTGCTTTTGAAATCTTAAACACATCCAACACTAGTAATTTTGAGGCCACATCAGAATAATTACTATATCTGTGTTGATTTTTACTTATCTTTTTAAGGTATAACCTTCATAAAGTTTCCAAAGCTATGAATTGAAGTTATTTAAGGTCAAGGTGTAAACTGAAATGTCAGGATAGGATTTATAGAAACCTGAATACATGATAACCACATCTTTCCACATAAATTTTGGGGGAAAACATCAAATTTGACATCTGTCTTAATATTACTCATTATGAATAAGGGTATTTTCTTCAACTGTAAATGAGAAATGAACAATTTCTTTTATTTCTCATTTTAAAATGAAAAAAATGTAGTTAGCATTATTTATTACTAGATATGGTGAACAAATGTGTTGCAGACTTTAAAAGCAAGTTGATGTGCATGTCTGTGAAAGCACGAATCACTGCTTTATGTCTTATGTTCCCTGTTGAAACTAGAAAACTCTAATCTTTAATCTTCCTGCTGAAAGCTGAGAAAAACTCATTCAATTAAATATGGACAATAATAAAAAACAGCTTAACCACTGCTTTGCTATATGTTTTTGGGCTACTAATATCTTACAGTGTAAAATACAGAAATAGATTTTTAAAGAGTCTACTAATTTGTTAGAACATACTTAATCTTTTTTGGGCAGCAGACTCCCTTGGTCAATCTCAAGAAAGCTCTTCTATAATTCTGAATGTAATTTCGGGGACTGGGATTCCACATTCCTATCCACCAACCCCTAAGTAGTCACTAGCAGAAAAAATAAGTATTTGTAGTGAGTTAAATTTCAGAAAAGTAACAGGAATGAAAGCATTTTATAATCTACAAATTAAGACTCATTGCGTATAAAACCTTAAATGCTTGTTTTGCAAAAGTTAAGGATATATTTAATTCTCTTTAAAGGACCATGACTACTGAGTTCTACTTCTAGGAAATAATACCTGACCTGAGAAAAATGACATGAAACTTAGAGAATTCAATTAAATTCCAGGAGATACCAAAGTATCTGTCATCAAATTTAACAAACATAAATTATCTCAAATTGATACAAAGTAAATGCTTCCTTTGACAATTTTTGCATAACATTATCTTCACAGCCAATTATACATACCTAGAATTCCAAAACTGAAGTTAATTTTACTGAATAAACAACTTCATGCTAATATTGTACAAAGGTTTTACTGTTTGGAAAGCACAGCTATAAACAGATGAAGTGCCTCAGACAAAGGAAAACAGAAATGTTCCTTTTCCATCAACACCAGAGTTTTCCAGACTCAATGTATTTGTGTGCCAGAGAGAAAATACAAATACACAGAAATACATTTTTGCTTCACGTGCATCAACACAGAAATCACACATCAGTGAAAATACTAATTATTCTTACACAATTTATGCAAAAGAGAAAGAAAGAGAGTAATACTCTCTTCTCTAAATATAAGCCCCAGTCCAGGGATGGGTACTGGGATTAAATAATTTTCTGATGGAGGGATGGAGGAAGAGAGGGGGGAGAGAGGGAAAAAGAAGAGAAAGAGAAAGGGGGGAAGGAAGGGAGAGTGAGAGAAGGGGAGGAGGAGAGGAGGGGAAAGAAAGGGGAGAAAGAAGGAAGGAGGGAAGAAGAGGAGGGGAAAAGGATGGGAGGAAGAAACAGAGGGAAGGAGGGAGGGAGGGAAGGGTGGAGGGAGGAGGAGAAGAAGAGAGGGAGGGGGGGATAGAGAGAGAAAAAGGAAGGAGGGAAGGGAAGGGAAGGGAAGCGGGGAGGGGAAAGGAGGGGTGGGGAAAGGAGGGGAAGGGAGAAAAGGGGAGAAAAAAATCATAGTAAGTTTTTCATAAAAGCTAGTTTAATTTTAAATGGCCTATCCATTATTCCATATAGAACAGTGGTTCTTAACCTTTTTTGAGGTACCGAGCCCACCAGTTTCATATGCGCATTCACCGAACCCTTCTTTAGTGATAAATAAAATATGATTTTTCCCCAAATTCAAGACATAGGTATATGTTTTTTTATTGGTGTACAAAATGAGCCGTGCATGAACATCACCATAAATTACAGTATTACTTTATTCTGGCCTCCGTGGCAGAGGCTTCTCCGAACCCCTGAGACCGACTCATCGAACTCCTAGGGTTCGATAGAACCCAGGTTAAGAACCACTGATACAGAATAGTGAAATGAAGTAGGAAAGTTTTTTTTAGAATAGCCAGCATGAAACTGCAAAGATAATCAAGCAGAGAAGTAAGGGAACCAACGACGCAAAGATCTATAGGCGAAGCATTCAATACAGAGAAAACAGCAAGATCCTCAGTGGTGTGGCTCAAGCAGCATGAACTTAGTGGAAAATGAAAGGAATTAAAATCACAAATACTGCTGAGGGACATATCATATTGTGCCTTGCAGGCCTGAGGGATAAGTGGGACATCAAGAGAAGGTTTTGGGGTAGTTTAAGATGATTATAATTTGGACCTGCCAGGTGGTTCAAAAGATAGAGTGGTGGCCCTGGGTTATGAATATCCCAGGTTTGATTCTGCATCAGAACATAGAAGAAGCATCCATCTTCTTCTCTCCCTCTTCCCCTCTTGCAGCCACTGGCTTGACTGGTTCCATCCAGCATGGCCCAGCAGATGCTAAAAATAGCTCCATTGATTTGATTTGGCATATGTACGTGTTTAAATGATTGGAGTTACTATGTAAGGACTGAACAAAAGGGGACAAGAATGGAAGCAGGGAAACAGGTTGCTAAAAGATAATAGTGGTTCAGACTGCTGTGGCAGTGGCAGACATGATCAGAAATGGTTAGATAGCCCTGACCCCAGTAGCCGAGTTGGTTAGAGCATCATCATGACATGCCAAAGTTTTGGGTTCGATTCCAAGCCAGGGAACATAAAAGAATCAACCAATAAATGCATAAATAAGTATAACAACAAATTTATGTTTCTCTCTAAAAATTAATTTTAAAAAATTTAAAAAGAAATAGGTAAAGGATATATTTTGAAAGAGAACTGACATTAATAAGTGAATGAATGGATAAAAATATGAAAGAGTAATATTACTTCCTGGAAGAGAATAAGTAAAAATCAAAAGAACATAGATATTAATTTTTATCAATTTCAGAGCGATGTCAACACTCTTCTGAAATACACTGAGATAAATGGTTATGCTATTTATATTAAAGTCAACTTGGAAAAACAAAATTTGAAAAATTTAAAAATAAATCATATTTCATATTACATCACTGCACATAAAATTTGTTAGAATCTTTCTTATGTATAATCTGTCTGCTTTTTTCAAGCAAACATATAAAAGGCTTACTTATATCTGTTTTGTTAACTAACCACCTTCTCTTGCAACTCTTATACCAAATGTTATAACAAAGTAGAAATAAAAATTAAGATTTTTACCAAGAAAGAACAGAAATATGTAAATACCAAAAGCAATGTTTCTGAAGAACTTCTGGAACATATATCTAAAACATTTAGTCAAGACATTTTATCTTTCCTCTGACTCCTCAGGAACTAACCAGTAAGTGTGTGTGTATGTGTATGTATGTGTGTGTGTCTGTGTGTGTGTGTTTGTGTGTTTCATTATTTAACTTGGACTAGCTAAAAATTCTTAAGGTATGACAATCTCAAAATGTAAATACAGTATTTCAAAGACAAACGCAATAAGTCAGGAAAAATCACAGAAAAAGAATTCACAAAACTCCAAACTTGACATAATGTTAACCAATTTCAGACTAGAAAAGTGGACCTTAATCCAGGTGGGATGAATGGCAATTACAGAAGAAAAGTAAGAGCTTTCTTACTCTTTTCTAATAGAGATTTTAATCCTGTTGCTGAACACAGAATTTAACTCCCTGCTTATTTTTCCCTCCCAATTTCACATTTGCTATCAGCAAGCACTTCACATACACATACACACATTCTCTGCTGTCTACAGAGCAGACGAGAACCAATTAATAAAAATCATTTATCTGACTTTATCAAGATGTAGTCAATCAACATTTGAAACATGAAAAGCCACAATATCTGAAGATAACCTGGTATTTTTATTGTCCTCTAGAGGGAAAGGCTGATAGGTCATTTCACTGAGAGACTACCCAAATTCTATGGAACTACTATATTCCCATTTCAAATATTAAATACTACAATCTAGAAATGTTTGTACCCCAAAAGTTTTTGTTTTGGTAATACTTTTTGGTATTAAGATTCTGGGCTACCAATCATGCTTTACAACTGTTATAAATAATCCTGATTTTATTTCACTATGAAAAAAACACTAAAAAAAAGAAATGGGCTTAAATAAAAAAAGGGGGCGGGGCACATGCAGTGGACAGAAAAATATCTACTTTCTCAAAGAACGAAGAACTTCAGCCTGACCAAGTGGTGGCGCAGTGGATAGAGCGTCAGACTGGGATGTGGAAGACCCATGTTCGAGACCCCGAGCTTGCCAGCTTGAGCACAGGCCCATCTGTCTTGAGCAAAAGCTCGCCAGCTTGGACCCAAGGTCGCTGGCTCCAGCAAGGGGTGGCTCAGTCTGCTGAAGGCCCGCAGTCAAGGCACATATGAGAAAGCAATCAATGAACAACTAAGGTGTCGCACTGGCAACGAAAAACTAAAAATTGATGCTTCTCACCTCTCTCCGTTCATGTCTGTCTGTCCCTATCTATCCCTCTCTCTGATTCTCTCTCTGTCCCTGTAAAAAAAAAAAAAAAAAAAAAAAAAAAAATGAACTTTGCATCTGGAATCTTTAGAAAAAGAGCAAATGATCTTTCTCTCCTTATGTAGGAGTCATATCACCCTTGAAGTCTTACTAGTTCTAGAATACTGTGGCCTGATACGTACAATATGATAAATGTACAATAGGTAGTTTATGAATCTGCTCAGAATAGATCTAAGAAAAGTAAAGGTTTAAATAAATTTTAAAGGTAGAATATCTAAATTCATCCACTTGAATAAAAGCATACATTTCATACTTTTAGCAAATGCAGAATGCCCAATAAATGAGCAATAAAAGCCTTAATAAATAGTGAAAAGGCAGTTCACAGGTAGCTTGCACAGGAAACATCACTCTGGTTGGAAATGCGATTCAGTAGAAAACTAGGGGCCTATGTGAACATATCCACAATCATTACTTTGGAGAGTAGGCAAATATTCTGATCCTGAGTCCTTCCCAGAAATTATAGGAATATTTTGTAAAAGGTCTCAGCCAAAACAACAGGGTATACAACATCTGAGAAAAAGATAGAGAGGGGACATAAAGAAAGAGATTACATTACTCTTCCTAATCCAAAGACCATTTACTACATTACTCAGATGATATCCCCAGAAACCATCTCTTAAAACATCCCAAATGTACAAATTCTCTAGAGTGTTAACAGAAAGTCTATAAATGTCCCTACTAGTTTGTCTCTGATCTAGGAAGTATGTTGTGCACACTTCAACTTGAAGAAACAAACTTTGTGGTTTTCCAATATTTAAAACTTGTCTGTATCAATATGCCTTACGCAGATTCAAATTTGAACAACCAATATATAAGCTTTAAAAGGCAAGTGCATTGTCCTAAAACCTAAAACTCTAATAACTAAAAAAATACTAATCCACAGAAAAAAGGCACACTCATGTATCAACTAAAGAACCAACTATAACTGGTTCTTATGAGAAGTAAGTTTGAGCTGAGAAGTAAAATTAAATAAGCAGTATTTTGTCTTTAAATATGCGGACATAAGTATAAAATACAGGTAGAAAAAAGAGTAACAGAAAACCTATAAAGACATAAAACAAATGCTCTAAGCATAAAGAAAAATTTTAAATGACGGTGAATATCTTACAGCAATCTTGAAGAGGTTGGGATAAGTCTAATAAAGAGCAAAAGAGGCCTGACCAGGTGGTGGTACAATGGATAGAGTGTCAGAGTGGGACACGGAAGACCCAGGTTCGAAACCCAGAGTTAGTGGGGTTGAGCGCAGGCTCATCCGGCTTGAGCCAGGGCTCACCAGCTTGAGCGAGGAATCGATCACTGGCTTGAGCATGGGTTCATAGACCTAAACACATGGTCGCTGGTTTGAAGCCCAGGGTCACTGGCTTGAGCCCAAGGTTGCTGGCTTCAGCAAGGGGTCACTTGCTCTGCTGTAGCCCCCTACCCCTTGCTGGTTCAAGGCACATAAGAAAGCAATCAATGAACAACTAAGGAGACTAAGGAGCTGCAATGAACAATTAATGCTTCTCATATCTTGCCCTCCCTGCCTATCTGTCCCTCTCTCTGTCTCTACCACACACACAAAAAAAGTGGGCAAAAGGAAGGGAACCCAGAAGAAACTGAATGTATGGTCTGCTTTTCTGGGGGATGTGTACAGTGTGTCCGTAAAGTTATGGTGCACTTTTGACCAGTCACACGGTCAAAAGTGCACCATGACTTTACGGACACACTATATTTCTACCAGTTTCCTTCCCAGTAAACTAAACTAAGACAAAACAACCCCCCCCCAAAACCCTAAATCTTAAGAAAGAAAAAGGGAAGATAAACTGTTAGGGATTCTATACTGTAAGGGCTTGTTTGAGACCTGAAAATTTTTGATGTCCCAATCACTTTAAGTATGACACTTTCTCTGAAAAAATGTTAGCAATCATAGGTCATGGTACGTCTATTTTTCCTGGATATAATTCTGAATCTCTTGTTATGTGCAAAAGAATCTAGAAATACTGGAAATAGGAATTATACAGGATAGATGCAGAAGAACTAAAGTATCAATTTTTGAAGGCTTTCTGAGAAGCAATAGCCTAAAAGGACAGTATTATTAACAAGCAAAGTAATGCAGACCCAGGGATATATTGCTAAAAATTATTTCTAAAAAGCATGCATTAAGAAAAAAAAACCTATAATGTTAGAGCACGATTTTCAGTACAGGACAGATAAGTAGAAAATACTCGAGTGTTGGTATTATACACACACATACACACACACTCACATACCTAGGATTTGGTGAACTTATTCAACAAATATTAGCTGAACTTTGTCCCAGATATTGTGCCTTCACTGCTTCTATATTTGTTTTTGTTAACCTTAAACCTAGAGATAGGTAGAAAGTTTCAGTGAAAAATATGTGTGAAATTTCTATTCCTGCAGATAATACAAATACAGTTACCTGCTTAAAATCTTGAGAAAGAGAAAACCAGCATCTCTAAAACTAGTGAAAAGAAACTAAAACTTGCCTCCTTCTGATACCAAGTTAACACGTTGCAAAATTTTAAGTCTACAAATTTATGTCTAACACAACTTTTTCCTTAGCTTTTTTTCTGAAAATGAGTTTTCTGGTCCTATTATACAGAGAGAAAAATATGAAATGAAAATAAAAATCTAATACTCTCCTTTGCATTATAATATTTATAATTTATTCAGTTTAAGGTTTTCCTTGTTTCGCATCTAAGTAAAATTATTCCTCAGAACACTAGACTTTTTAATTTCTGACATAGTTTTATGAGAAAAATATAAGAAACATATTTTTAAACAAAATGATTCACTAGTAAAATGGCCCAACATCCACCCTCAAAATACCGATGAGAGTACCATGTTTCCCCAGCCTTTCCCATCACATACTCACCTGGGCAACTTCTTTCAACATTTGCTACTCTGGGGATTGCAAAGCTCAGAGCTGGAGGCTGAAGTGAAGAAGGAAAGTTTGGAGAGTGAGCCATGGGACCAGCCCCACAACTAGGAGCTCCCCTGAGATACTATAGCAGGGTTGACACCATAGCTCTGAAGTTCAAACTCCAGCAAACAATAAGAAAGGACTCCAACCAGAACATGATCAACGATGGGATTCTTCTGCTCTTTGAAAAATAAGGAAATTATGCTATAAAGATCTGAATGTCCAGTTTCAACACTATGACTCCCTGGTTCACATCTTCATTATTTCCCAACCCCAGAATTATCACTCATACGGATTCAAATTCAAAGTACTAATAAAAAAGAAGTTGGGGTGAGGGAGGGTGAGACCTTTCTATAAACTTTTACACTTTTCCAGAAAATAAAAGGATAGGGCTTACCTGGCATCTCGAAACCAACTAAGACAAAGAAGTTAAAATACTTTATCTATCTGTTCCTTGTATGCTCTTTTCTTTCCTAAGTATTCAACATTAAATCTAAGTCATGTTAACACCACCATCGGCAGAATAACAGCTGACTACGTGGATGTATTTAAGTTCCTAAAATTAGACCAGCAAGCTTTCTAAAAACCAAAGATAACTTTTAGTAAAAGTATATTCCTTGGTAAGAAATACATTTCTTAAAAGTATTCCTCTGATAAAACATATTAAGACAATAATTAAAATAACTTAAATCAAACAACATGATAGAGAAAAACTTAGGCTTTTAAAGAAACCAATCTAAATATAGAACTTAAGATTTATTCACTTTTATAAAAATGTGAATACTTGTTTTATAATATAAAAAAATTAATGATTTCAAGAAAAGTCGATTCTATTATGAATAATAAAGCTAATACAAACAGATTCTTAGTCATTTAAAAATAACATCTACTCAGTAATATATTAAAGGTGGAAAACATTTAAAATAATAAACTAAATACAAGAGTAGGGGAATCCTGAATTATGTTATATGAAGCAGTTAAAAATGAAAAGTATTCCTTCAACAAGGGAAAAGAAAAACTTTTGAGCATCTACTTTGTAATGTGCTAGGTATTACATTTATATTCTTACATACTTGATCCATCTGATGCTCAAATTCAACAAACATCACAAATCAAATAGAGTTGGGGACATATTTACAATGGATTCTTGCATACTGTGACTTTCAAGGCCTTTAGTGAACTTAACCTTTATTACTTCTACTCTCCTACCATTTTCCCAGTACCTTATGGTGTTCCGCCACACTGCCCCTCCTCCCCTGTGGTCCAGCGAACACATAAGGCTATCTCCAGGACTTTGCACTTGTATCCTTCAGGAATCATCTTAGTGAGGATTTCCCTGTCTGCTCTATTTAAAATTACACTATCCTTTTCCCCAAACCCTTAGGCACTCTATCCCTTCCTACTTTAATTTTTTCTCCACAATGTATCAGCATATAATATACATTTTATTTTTGCTTGATGTCTTTCTGTGCTTTAAAATGTCAGCTCCATGGAAGCATTTGAGATTCTCCTTTCCAGCTTGTTACTAGTTTGGCTCAAAGGAACTTACACACATATGCATACCATAAACAAACAAACAGGTCAGCTCCATGAGAATAGAATTTTTTGTTTCTTTGTTTATTTCTGCCATCCATATGATCTGGAACAAGTGCCTGGCATGGAGTAGGCCCATAACATGAATGTGTCCTCATCTTTTCCATGCACTGTTACCTGAATGTTATTTAACACTAACTGACCAATACAGCACATACAAAATCTTTGAGCTAAGAATGAGTTTTTAAAATATTGAAATTATGTAAAAAAATTCATGTTAAATTTTGTAGTTCTGAAACACATATGAATAAAAATGGTTTTATGAATTTTCCCACTGAAATTGGCAACCACTTTCAAAATGCCAAACAAACTACCAGAAAATTTCATTCTGAGAAGTACCAGTTGAGGATACAAAGCTTAAAACAATTTTTTCCCCATTTCCCCAATTTTTTTTTTCAGGTTAGGTTAACTTTTATTTTAAAAAGTTGTGTTGAGAGTATTTCAGTCTTCCAGTTCACTAGAATGAGACAACACGTCTCTCTTCTATCACAAAATCCCACTAGAAAAATTATATTACTTTAAGCCACTGGGTTGCACTGTAGTCCATGAAAATATGTACCATGCTTGGAGCAAGATGAACAGCCTGACCTCAAAACAGTCTAACACAGGGGGCCTGGGACAAATAAACACTAATAGGTACTGAGTGCTTGCAAAATAAGTACTGCTCAAAGCACTTTACATATATTACCTCAGTCATTAACAAAGCCTCTGGAACAACTTGTTACTTTTTCCTCAACTGACGCAAAGAAGGGTAGAGCCTATAGGCTTTAATCAAAGTTATCATAAAGAATACCCAGCCCCTGCAACTCCAACAGATACCAAAGGTTTATTCTCCAGAAAATTCCAAGTGTATAGACTCCAAAATTTGAAAATTAGTCAGTGTTAGAGGTGAGGCATAGGCTTCAAAACTGAGAGGCTAAAGTAAAGACCTATAATCTAAACTGTGGGATCCTCAGTTTATTCCTTAATATGCTCATAAAACAGTACCAATTAGATTAAGAACCATCCCTCTACCCCATCTTAAAACTACAGCCGACTCTTGAACAGCGAGGGTTTGAATTGCTTGGGTCCACTTATAGTCAATTTTGATTTTCAATAAAAACTGCAAGTGTATTTTCTGTTCCTCATGGTTTTCGTTAAAGCTGTATATGTCATCTTTAATATACGGGAAATATAGTTTTTTGGTTTGTTTTTTTTTACAGGGACAGAGTCAGAGAGAGGGATAGATAGGGACAGACAGACAAGAACAGAGAGAGGTGAGAAGCATCAATCATTAGTTTTTCGTTGCCGTTGCGACACCATAGTTGTTCGTTGATTGCTTTCTCACATGTGCCTTGACCTCGGGCCTTCAGCAGACAGAGCCCCCCCTTGCTGGAGCCAGCGACCTTGTGTCCAAGCCAGTGAGCTTTTGCTCAAGTCAGATGGGCCCACGCTCAAGCTGGCGACCTTGGGGTCTCGAACCTGGGTCTTCCGCATCCCAGTCCAACGCTCTATCCACTGCGCCACCGCCTGGTCAGGCTGTTCCTCATGGTTTTCTTAACACTGTCTTTTTCTAGCTTACTTTATTATAAAAATACAGTATGTAATAATGAAATATACAAAACCTGTTAAGTCACTGTTTAAATTATCAGTTAGGCTTCCAGTCGACAGTAGGCTATCAGCAGTCAAGTTTGGAGGAGTCAAAACTTTTATGTGGCTTTTTGACTGCATGGGGGTCGACACCCCTAACCTCAGCATTACTTAGGGGTCAACTGTATATGTTTCTGTGAAAAAACAGAAATTGCTCCTGAGAAACAAATGTCACACAAAATAACAATAAGGTCCTCTTCAATGATAAGGTTCACCACACATTAACACATTCTGTCCACAATGATCTTATTATTTGTAAGTAAATTCAGACTAACAGAAGAGTTGTAAAAATATCAGAGCTCCCATATACCTGACCTTCCCCTAGTGGTGACATCTTGATATAACCATAGTACAAGTATCAAAACTAAGAAATTAGCTACTAACTAGACAACTTTATACAGATTTCACTAGTTATTACACTAATGTCTTTTTCCTATTCCAGAGCACAAATTACATTTAGTCTTATGTATTTCCTTAATCTTCTCTAACATCAGACTTTATCTCAAGCTTTTTTTGTTTTTCACAACACTTACATTGATGTTATCAGTTACAGTAATGTAATTACATCTAGAATGCCCCGCAATTTGGGTAAAGCTGATATTTTCTTATGAAGAGACTAAGGTTATATATTTTTGAAGGCACATCATCACAGAGGTGATGTGTCATTCTCAAGTGTATCATATATGATAGATATATTCCAATATGAGTGCATGTGATGATAATTTGTCTTATTACAGGTGACATTAACCTTGATCTTGCTTAAACTGATATAGCTGTCAATTTTCTCCATTGTAAATTACAATTTTCCCTTTATAAATTATGTTTTGAAAGAAATACTTTGAGAACATACATATATATATATATATGTCTGTCTTTAAATCTCTGCCCACTAAGTATAGCATTCATTCATAGATATTGCCTGCAGCATCTATTACTGTGATGTTTTAACTTATTTTCTATACTTTCTTCTATACTATACCAGAATGGGGCAGTAGGTTATGAGTACATAAAGCACAGTTTATTCTTTATTTATTATTTTCCATATGAACTGTAAACCTACAGTTATTTGTTAACTAAAATGCTTCTTCAAGTAAACCAATCATCTTTTAAAGATCTCACTCTTAAATACGAACAGTTACAAAGAGTTTACCTAACTGGTCAAAAATAATATAGGTAGAAAGTAAAAAAATAATATCTCAGAATATAGGTCCTTAACTTCACAAGCACATTTTTTTCAACTTTATTACACTGCCTTTATCCCAGCAGAAAAGAAAAGATTTAAAATTTTATATGCCCCATGCAACTTCTCAGCATTTCTGACCTCAGAAAAATATATTCCCTTTTCTATTAGCGCATATACTACATACAATGTCTTTAATTTACTAAACCAGATTAAACAATAAAGAGACAATATATTATTCTATGTGTTGGGCAGATAAGTTTGTAAACTAATTTTTATGCTCACTTTGTTAAAGATGGCATTGCCCACGTGAATGGCCGTCACCAGGTGATAACATTAATTACCTTCCTACTTGGGAAGGGGCTTGGTTATGTGATGGGGGAGGGCTTTCTTTGTGCCAAAAAGTTTTAAAAAGAAGAGCTAGGAGGCCATTTTGAAAAGGAGAGACCACATTGTTGCAGAGAGAGGAGGAGCCCAGTTGTTGCAGGGGAGAGAGGCCACGTGGTTGGAGGGGAAGAGGCAGCCAAAAATGGAGGTGTGCAGAGGGGACTGAGTGAGACTACTGGGCCTTTGATTCAAGGAAAAAAAACAGAAAAAGTCAGTGGCTTTGGGAGGCCTGAATGGAAAGGGAAGTGTCTTTCTTGTGTATATTTTCTCGCCTGCAGGTTGCGAGCAGGTAAAGGATGGCCCATCAGTTATTGGCTCCATTGTTTCATTACGATCTATCCGAATTAAATGTGAACCTGCACGGGCCAGGTGGCTGTGATGGTGGCCATGGCTACTGGCTTTACACTATGCTACAGAACATACATTTTTGGAGTAAGAAATACTAATTTGTAACATTATTTCTCAGCTGAGATGATAAATGGTTACTGTGTTTACGGGTCTATATAGATTCTAAGATATCATCTCAATTTTTTGCTTTAAGTAAAAAAAATTTAAGACTATGAGGCCTCCATGTAACTAGAATTTATATATTAGCTGACTTGTACTGTTTTATGTTTCTTTACAAATGTTTCTTTTCCAGGGCTGAGAACAAATCTAGTGTTTCTGTGTATTGCACAACATACAGTGTCTTACACAACAGAAAGTATTCAACCCTTGACTGAATACCGACACAAAAGCTCATTCTCTTTATTAATAATGATTTTTCATTCATCTTCTTAACCAAAATATTATTTTTGAAAATGAAATCTTAAGACTTTTACTTCCAACCAAGATGGAAAAGTAGGGGCCTGCTCCCTCTCACCTCACCTGAAACAACTTAAAAATGAACAAAGTATATTAAACGATCATTTTCAAAAATAGGAAATCAAGCAGTACAACAAAATAATCCCCAACAGAAGAGAAAGAACTGATGTGGGCCCTACAACTGCCCTTGTTTACAGACTGAAGGAATTTCCAGGTTGTAATGCAGGAAGTGGGAGTTCTGGTGGAGCCCAGAAATCTCTGTGAATTGAGGAAATGTAGTTGCGAGTCTAGGAAGGCCAAGGTTGGAGTGAAACAGCTAGAGTATCATATTTCCCCATGTATAAGATGTTTCCATGTATAAAAAGCACCTTAATTTGGGGGCCCGAAATTTGAAAAAAAAAGTATTACATAAAGTTATTGAAATCAAGTTTTATTCATCTACAACAAGTGCAAAAACAAGCATGGAAAAGCGGGAAATGCAAGTAAAAAAATCTACAACCACTGTATAAGATGCACCCTGTTTTTAGACCCCAAATTTTTCTTATAGAGTTGCGTATTATACATAAGGAAATATGGTAACAGACATAAGGAATGAGCTGCAAAAAGAGTTCTAAAGATCTGAAGAGGTTCTCTCTAGTCTTCAGCTAAGTACTGATTTGCATATGTATGTAAGAAAACTAGAGGCTGAGAAAAAAGTAGAAACAGCCCAACCAGAAGTGGCATAGGGGATAGGACATAAACTTGGGGATGCTGAGGTCCCTGGTTTGAAACCCCCAGGTGGCCAGCTTGAGTACAGGCTCAACCAGCTTGAGTGTGGGATCATCGACATGATCCCATGGTTGCTGGCTTGAAGTCCCCAGACACTAGCTTGAGCCAGCCCAAGGTCACTGGATTGAATGAGGGGTCACTGGATTGGCTGGGGCCACCAGGCTGGGTCAAGACACATATGATGAAGCAATCAATGAACAACTAAAGTACCACAACTATGAGTTGATGCCTCTCATCTCTCCCCATTCCTGCCTTAAGAAAATAAAAAAAAGTCTCAAATAGTTACTAAATAACTGTGACCCCAAGAAAGGTCAAGAACAAAGAATATATAGCACTGAACAGGTAAAATTTCCAAGGACTAGCATCCAAGTAAAAATTACCAGGCATGCAAAGGAGTAAAATAAAACATATAATGAGAAAAGAAAAACAATAATCAATAGAAACAGGCCCAGAAATGACACAGATAATAGCATTAACAGACAATGGCATGAAAACAGTTACTGTAACTATATTTTGTATGTAAAAGGTAGAATAACTGGCATGATGCAAATTAGTGAACTTAAAAACTATCCTAAATAAAACTCTTGAGAGCAAAATTTAAAAATATAATGAAGAGAGTATCATCAGTAAGCTGTGGGACAACTTCAGGTGACCTAATATATGTGTAACTGGAGTCTCCAAAGTAGAACAGAGACAGAATTAATATTTTAAAAAATAATGGGTAAAATATTTCCAATTTGATAAACACTATAAACACACACATTTAAGAAGCTCAAGAATCTCAAGCATGAGAGGCATGAAGTAAGTTACACCATTATACATCAAAATCAAAATATGTAAAATGATGCCAAAAACAAATCGTAATATTAAGTAGCTAGGGAGGAAAAGTTATATTATGCATTACATAGAGAGGACTAAAGATAAGACTGACAGCAGATTTTTTGTTGGAAATGATCAAAGTCAGAAGACAGATATAAGTTTAAAATGAAGATTTCAGATATACAGGCCTCAAAAAAATTAATCATCAATAATGTATTACAAACTATTGTTTTAGTTTACATCTATCCTGATTCCAATGATTTGTGTTTTTCTATAAACACAAATCATTGGAAATGGCTAACAGAGTAAATGTGTATTTATTTGTTAGATCTGTGGCAAAGAACCACAAGATGGAGATGCTAAAAGTATGAGAGATCTAACAGTCAGTAAAAATTTTTAATGTGAGGTATTAATATACTCCAAAGATCTATACTATTCCAGGGTGTGATAACTTAGGGATAAATGTTTATTCATGATTTGAGAGTGCCTGAAATTGAGAACCAGGCAGATTCACCTACACTGACCTTAAAAATAACCCTAAAGTAAACTGCTTATAGAAGCTGGATCCTAAAGATTATAGATGAAAAATTATTGAAGTATTTCATCAGTGGGTCCATATTCAAATGGCAGTCAAGAAAGCCCAACTAAAACAACTGTGGAGTAACATAACAATTGTGAGTTAAGCAAAAGTTCTTTTTAAAAGGGCTTTCTTGAAGATGATGATTCAAACTTTGGAGGAACTAAGGTGACAGGCAGTGGAAGGAATTACATGTGAAATTTCTCAGCTAAAAATTGACTTTATAAATTTTGCCTAAATTTTAAATTGACAAAAAAATAATTTTAGGTACTTCAGAAGATGGAAAATACTGTAAGGAAAGAAAGGGAACTAAAGGGGGGAGTGAAAGAAGGAAGGAGGCAGATAAGAGAGTAAAGAGAGTAGAAAAGAAAGGAAGAAAGAGAAGAGATAGAAAGAGAAATGAAAGAATGGAAAGGAAAAAAAACATTAAACATTTTTAATTTTGGATGACAATAAAAAGCAGAAATAATAGCCCTCCCCAATCACAATGAAAAAATGAGAATATGTAACAGAGGTCTAAGCAGAAAATGCTTCTCATGAGAAGTGGAACTTCAGCTGAGTCCTAAAGAATGATTAAGATACATGTTTCTGGTAGTATTGCAGACTATTACAAAAACAAAATGCTCTACTCAAAACCAACTAAAAGTACTCTATAAAATATTGATTCAGCCAATACAAAAAAAATCAGTAAAAACTAACACAGGAATCCTTTTCTTTTTAATTTATTAATTTTAGAGGGAGGGAGAGAGAGAGAAAGAGACAGGAACAATAGCTCTGTTCCTCTATGTGCCCTGACCAGGGATCGGATCGGCAACCTCTCTGCTTCAGGACAATGCTCTAACGAACTAAGCTATCCAGCCAGGGCTAACACAGGGATTATCTTTTTATTTTTTTAAGAAATGGTTGAGTTTGGAAGGCAGGGAAGGAGTGAGGAAAGCAAGAAATCCAAACCCCCATGCCTCATCGCCAAAAAAAAAGTAAAAGCTGAAATTCAGAGAAGCTACAAGCTTATATTCCATCCCCAGAGGGGAAATGTGCCCAAAGTAAAGGTCTTTTAAAGATCTTCACATACAGTAGATAGCTCAATGGATACATAATAATTGCAATAACCCCTTAGTGAAGAAGATACTGATGCTGGAGAAAAAACTCACTTCTATAGTCATAAACCAGGCTGAATTCACATTACTTGTGTGAACTGAACCTGAGTAAACATTTTTTTAACTGGTACTGGATTGACAGTGTCTCATGCATTGGCAAAAGCAAACACAAATAAATCCCCTTGGGAAAATGTCCTTCCACCTAGTCCTCAAAGATTTCCCACAGAATTCTAAGAAACATGAAATGATAACACAAACACAAGGCAACAAGGTACCACATGTGGGAACCAGCAAAATGAAAATAGAATGATATGTGCCAACTTCCAATTGCCGGATTTATCATATATTAAACATAAGAATGTATAAAATTATTAAAGAAATAAAAGAGGATATATCAGAATCCAGATATAAACAAATGAATAACTTCATAAAACTCCCTCCTCTATTTTCTTCATGTAGTATTTAAAAATACAATGGCTTGTTTTCTGAGATATTTTAGCTCTGTTCCCCTCCCCCATTTTTATCTGGACCTTCTCACTCCTTCCTCTCTCTGTTATCCTCTGCTCAATTTTTATTCCACTCTCAGGAACTTCCTAGCAGGATCCTTGAGGGAATCACTGATTGGTCAGTCTTAAGAGTTCACAGATCTAGGCTGCCCAAGTCACATTAGGCCTCACCATGGATCCCTTGCACTAACCTAATTAATAAAGAGGGCAATGGCTTTTTCTAAGTTTCAAACTGACTAATCACATCTACCACTTTCAAATTTGCTATTCACAACTTTGAAGTGCTTCTAGTTGCAGGTCCAGAACCCCAATGCTTCTACACTTTTTTATGAACAAAAACTGATAAATCAGGTCTTTTTATTAGTTCTCACCTGCTTAAATGAGGGATACCTCATCACCAAGTTGTTATACATGTTTTTCTATCTAGTTGTTCTATATTAAAGTAGAAATTCAGAAAGATTAAAAAGAAATACTTAAGCTAGCACCGTCGGCACAATCATTCCAGAATCTAAACAAAACAAGGCCTTCGGTTTTATTTTAAAAGATAACTTTGCTAAATTCAAATTTTTGATTCATGGAAATATTTGCATAAATGTTTCAACTTTTTATTTAATGATGAATATATTCCACATTCATGACTGAAGCAAAATGCTTAAATGTAAAATATTTTTCTGAGAGAGAACAAAGTATTTTACATGTAAAAGTCTAGGGCCTCATCTCCCAAAAGAGCACAGGGTGAACACACAGGCATGCTGTCAGATACCATCTGCATTGCTACTCTATGTAACTTGGATCTAATAACTTAACAAAGCTGTATTTCTTTTGGCACAGGGGTACTGTGAAAAAAATTACTAAAACACTAATGGTGCTACAACTGTGTACGCTAGTGAAACTTGCTCTTTGAAAAACAAACGTCACTTCATTTGATGAATTCAAAAAATAAAAAAAAGTTATTAGAACATATAATAAGTTCAAAGAAAGGCTAACATTGCTAGCATCATGTAATAATTAGCCAAAAAATGAGGAACTTGGGAATTCATTTAACTTGATGTTCTTGGTTGGCCAGAGAAAAAAGAAAAAAAGGAGCCATGAATGACAAATAACTGTCAAGCTTTATATTTTAAAAAATTTAGGTCATGGAATCAAATGACTTATATCACTGATAATGTGATCATGACAGGAGCAGAAAAATTATATTGAAAGGTGTACTTACAAGAGCAACCTCATCTTAGCAAGAGTTGTATTACTACAAGTGAAGAGAAAATACTCATTTTGAGTCTTTTCTATCTCAGCTTCATCGTTGGGTACATACAACTGATCACAGCATTCCATTTCCAAGAGTTTTAAGAGTGGTGTAAACTGAACCAATTCACTGGTTTTCAGCATTTAGTTTTGAATTAATTCCCTCCTCAGAACACTATTGTTCACCTCCATTAACACAAACAGCAACAGTGACTAAAGCCTCCATATATTCCATTGAAGGCAACATATCTATGCTGACAACTCTTGAATTGCTAAGTATTCATTTTTTAAAAATTCTTACTTTTAAGTATTGTTTATATTCATTGTGTATCTTTAACATACTGCAAGTCATCTAAGACATCAGTTTAAATGCTAGTGCTGTTTTATTTACACTAGAAAGTGTCATCAGAAGATTATAAACTGTTACAACTCTTGAGATACCATCAGTTGTTAGATGCATTGACAGAAAAAAGATAAAATAGTTCAATAATGTATAACTAAGATAAAAGAAACAGTACTTCATTACTTATTTACATTACATTTTTACTGCAGTACAAAAAATATATTATCTGTAAAGACTACTGTGAAATACTACTGAATGGAAAAATACTGATGCATTTGTATGTGTTAAATAATTAGGTAATGTGTTTTAAATGCTTTATATTATGTAGAATCTCTGGTGAGTTGTCAGACAGGTGTTGAATGTTTTTCTGCTTCTTTGTTTATCTTTTTTTGACAGAGAAAGAGTCAGAAAGAGGGACAAACAGTGACAGACCAGAAGGGAGAGAGATGAGAAGCATCAATTCTTCCTTGCAGCATCTTAGTTCACTGATTGCTTGTTCATTGATTGCTTTCTCATATGTGCCTTGACCAGGGAGTGGGGTGGGGGTCTGCATGGGAGGCTACAGCAGTGAGAGTGACCTCTTGCTCAAGCCAGCAACCTTGGGCTCAAGCCAGCAACCCTGCACTCAAGCTGGTGACCTCAGGGTTTTAAAACTGGGTACTCTGTGTCACAGTCCTACGCTCCATTCACTGTACACCACCTCGTCGGGCAGGTGTTGAATGTTTTATCAGTATCTAGAAAACTGTTTATGATTTTGGTTGGGCTAGAAAGTCATTATTTTTTCCATTCAAAAAAACTGAAGACAGGGTAACACTTTCCAAAAAATTACCACATAACAATACATAAAGATGTACCTGTATATATACTGAAAGTCACATATGTAATAAAAATAAACAATAAAAAGAATAAAACACAAATTTCAAACTAGTGATTACTTCTGGGACAGGAGTTGAGAAGGATGGAACATGGAAACATCTCTATTAAATACAATATGAAAGCTGCGAAAACATGTATTTGTCAAAAACAAACATAACAAATCACATTTTCACTAAACAAGATTAAAGTTGTGAAGGTAAATTTTCAAGTTCTATTTTATATTCCCATATTTTTCTTCAAATATTTTGCAATGAGAATCTATTCTTTGATTTAAAAAAAATAAAAAGAAAATAAAATGTTTAATGGTGAGGGAGAAAGGAGGAAATGGCAATATAACCACTGCCACAAATCTCTGACATACTATTCAAAGGCAATGCAGCATTTTTGATCATGAGGTATTCTTTAGGAACGTAAACACTAGGATGCATTAGATCCAGTTTACAGATAATATGTTGAAACAGCCAATATACGATGTGATCAGTAATTTCATGTTAAAAAGTTCCATTCAGCTTAGTATCTAAAAATCTTGGAAATATCAGTAGATTTACCCAGCACACTTGGCAATTTTGTCCTTTCAGTTCTTTCATTGTTTTATAATAAATTTTGACACATTTGTTGAACAACTATTATGCGCCCAGAAACATGCTGTGTACTGGCAGCACCAATATAAATAGACATCGTTCCTGTTTTCAGGAAGCTTATAACATGCCACAGCACTGTACAATACAATTTTCTGTAAAGTTAAAAAACTTCTAAATCTGCACTGTTTGATATGGTAGCCATTAACAGCATGTAGCTATCGAGCATTTGAAATGTGGCTAATGTGGACAGCACAGGTGTACATGAGGACGAGGACAAATAAAAAGATAACTACAATGTATTATAGAAAACACTAAACTAGAAGTATGCACAAAGGCTATGAAAGCAAAATAAAGGAGCACTGAGTCTATAAAAGAATGGCTTCTGGAAGTACAGTACAGACACTTAATTCTTAAAACAAGTGAAGAAAGGTGAGGTGTTACATGAAGAGGAAACAAAAGAAGGAAAAGCTGAAATATAAAGTGCATAGTAGAAAAATTTTTATTATTAAATGGATAAACTCACCATAGGAAATCAGAGATAATAGAAAGATAAAAGCATGTAGGGTCAAAATGTGAAAATGGAAAATACTTAACGGGAGTTGGGTTGACTATGTAAAAGAAGGAAAGCTACTGATAAGTTAAATTGGTATTTAACATGTTTCAATTTCTGCATGCTCATAGCTGGAGTAAATCAGTATAAATTAAGAGTAAGATAAGAATTTGGGGGCAAAAAACTGGAGTTACACTTTCTTTTTTTAGTGAGAGAGACAGA
Source organism: Rhynchonycteris naso (assembly GCA_037038555.1). Classification (NCBI taxonomy): domain Eukaryota; kingdom Metazoa; phylum Chordata; class Mammalia; order Chiroptera; family Emballonuridae; genus Rhynchonycteris; species Rhynchonycteris naso. Next base: position 107,052,057 of record CM072996.1, on the reverse strand, counting down.
GAAAGAGAAAGACAGACAGGCAGGGACAGACATGAGAAGTATCAAGTCATAGCTGCAGCACCTTAGTTGTTCATTGATTGCTTTCACATATGTGCCCTGACCAGGAGCTCCAGATAAGCCAGTGACCCCTTGCTCAAGCTAGCGACCTTTTGGGCTCAAGCCAGCTGCCCCAAGCTCAAGCCGGTGACCTCAGCTTTCGAAACTGGGTCCTCAGTGTCCCAGGCTAACACTGTATCCACTGCGCCACCCCCTGGTCAGGCAGGAGTTACATTTTCTGGAAAAAAAGCTTGACAATCCTTCCCCAAAATGAATGAACTATGAACCTTTCAATAATTAAATTATCTTACCTTAACATATCCCAATCTGTCTATGCAAATAAACTTCAACAACTCAATTAAAACAGCAAAAATATAACTGGGTTTAAATTTAGAGTAAAAAATGTAATACAGAAAGTAGATACCAGTATAACAATCAACACATCAACTAATACCCATTTGAAAATAAGGGAATGCACCTTCTTATATTAAATTCCTGAGGCTTTAATCAGATCTATAATGAAATGAGAATTGGAAAAATATTGTCCTTATTTCACTCGGGAAGATTGGTATCATTATTATCAGGATGCTTAATTATCCCTACAAGACATAAACACTTATCAAAAACAAAAGACCTCAAAGATAAATTAAAATGAGTATCAACATAGATTTTTTCCATGACAAAGAGCAAATAAAATGGCTCAAAAATGGAAATTTTAAAAAATCAAAACCAATTCATCTCAGCATATACCAACTTTTTGCAATATCCATACAAATATAAGTGATTTATTTAATAGTCCTTTTAATTTCCCAAAAGCTCTTATATTCACCATAATGTGAATAAGAAAATTCTCTTTCTATACACATACTTTTCAGAAGAGGCTTCAGAAATAAAATAATTTTACAATGGAGATTTAAACCACTGTCTCCAAGGATATATTTCACCACACATTAAGTGTCACCAAAAAACAACAACAGAAAAAAGGAAAAATATTTTCAGCCAGAAAAATCCTTTAAATAAGAACGTATTTTTCAAGTACAGTATAAAAAAAAATCTGGCTTATTTGTAAATAATGTAACTGAAACAATAAACTATTGTTTGAGTAGAATGATCAGGAATTAGGAAAGCTCTTCGTGTGCAAAATACAACCCATTTTATTTTCTTATGTGCAAATTTTGGTATTCTATATTAACGCTTCCATGAAGTAAATTAAACATACTGTGTAATGACACAAAGATCTTTTCAAGGTGGATTATGAACAATGAAAAGCCACATAGCCTAGGATCACAATATTCTTTATTTTTAACACGAAATTTATTTTAATTTACTGTGTTAATATAGATTCTAGTGTCCCCCCGAATATATCCTCCCCTCCCCAGTGTTTCTCAGTACACCCCCTTTGTCCCAATCCCCGGAACGCCCTCCCCGCTTCCCTCCAGGATATGCTTTTCTGCTCTCATCCCATCTTATCCCCTTTCCCTTTGTCCACTTTCCCTCTGGATCCTTTGATCCCGCCTCTGTCTCTATTCCGCTCCCCAGTTCATACTGTTCGTCGGATTCTCAAATGAGTGAGATCATGATATTTTTGTTTCTCTGCCTGGCTTATTTCACTTAACATAACAGTTTCCATGTGCATCCATGTTGTTGAAAAAAGAAAGATTTCCTTCTTTTTCATGGTTGCATAATACTCCATTGTGTGTACACAATGGAATACTATGCAATGCTTTTTAATCCACTCGTCCACTGACGAACACTTGGGCTGTTTCCAGATCTTGGCTACTGTAAACAATGCTGCCATAAATATGAGGGTGCATTTCTTCTTTCGAATCACTGATGTGGTGTTCTTGAGATATAGTCCTAAAAGTGGGATGGCTGGGTCAAAAAGCAGATCCATTTTAAACTTTTTGAGGAATCTCCATACTATTTTTCACAGTGGCTGCACCAGTCTGCATTCCCACCAGCAGTGCAGGAGGGTTCCCTTTTTTCCACATCCTCGCCAACACTTATTCTGTGTTGGTTTGTTGATAAGCACCACTGTGACTGCTGTGAGCTTATATCTCATTGTGGTTTTAATTTGCATTTCTCTAATGATTAGTGATATTGAACATTTTTTCTTCTGACTATTGGCCATTTCTATGTTCTTTTTTAAGAAGTATCTACTCATTTCTTTTGCCCATTTTTTGATTGGATTTTTTTATCTTCCTGGTGTTGAGTTTTACAAGTTCTTTATAAATTTTGGTTAATAACCCCTTATCGGACATATTGTCGAATACGTTCTCCCATTGTGTGGTTTGCGTTCTTATTCTGTTCTTATTGTCTTTAGCTGTGCAAAAGCTTTTTAGTTAGATATAATCTCATTTGTTTATCCTGTCCTTTATTTCCCTTGCCTATGGAGTTAAATCAGCAAATACTACATTGCTGCTAGAGATATCGGAGAGCTAACTGCCAATATTTTCCTCTAGGATGCTTATGGTTTCATGACTTACATTTAAGTCTTTTATCCATTTTGACTTTATTTTGGTGAATGGTATAAGTTGGTGCCAGAACCTAGCTGTTTTGAGTACAATGGCCTTGTAATATAACTTGATATCAGGAAGTGTGATACCACCCACTTTATTCTTATTTATCAAGATTGCTGAGGCTATTCGTGTTCTTTTATGGTTCCATATAAATTTTTGGAATATTTGTTCTATATCTTTGAAGTATGTCCTTGGTATTTTAATAGTAATTGAACTGAATTTATTAATTGCTTTGGGTAATATGGACATTTTAATGATGTTTATTCTTCCTAACCATGAACACTGTATATGCTTCCACTTGTTTGTATCTTCTTTGATTTCTTCTATCAATGTTTTATAATTTTCCGAGTACAAGTCTTTAATCTCCTTGGTTAAATTTACTCCTAGGTACTTTATTTTTTTGGTTACAATAGTGAAGGGGATTGTTTTCTTAATTTCTCTTTCAGACAGATCATTGTTAATGTATAAAAATGCCTCTAATTTCTGAGTATTAATTTTATATCATGCCACCTTTCTGAGTTCCTTTATCAGATCCAGTAGTTTTTTGACTGCGACTTTAGGGTTTTCTATGTACAGTATCATATCATCAGCAAATAATATTAGTTTTACTTCTTTTCCAATTTGGATACCTTTTATTTCTTCTTCTTGTCTAATTGCTATTGCTAGGACTTCCAGAACTGTGTTGAGTAAGAGTGGTGAAAGGGGGCACCCCTGCCTTGTTCTTGATGTTAAGAGGATCACTTTTACCTTTTTTGCCCATTGAGTATGATGATGGCTGTGTGTCCGTCATACATGGCCTTTCTCATGTTGAGGTATGTTCCCTATATTCCCACTTTGCTAAGAGTTTTAATCATAAATGAATGCTGGATTTTATCAAATGCTTTTTCTGCATCTATAGATATTATAATGTGGTTTTTGTTCTTCCTTTTGTTTATGTGATGAATCACATTGATCTGTGAATATTGTACCAGCCTTGCCTCCCCAGAATCCCACCTGATCATGATATGTGATTTTTTTTCATGTATTGCTAGATCTGGTTTGCTAATATTTTGTTGAGAATTTTAGCATCTAAATTCATCAGGGATATTGACCTATAGTTTCCTTTCTTTGTGTTGTCTTTGCCTGGTTTTGGAATCAGAATTATGCTCGCCTCATAAAAGGAGCTTGAAAGTTTTCCTCCTCTTGAATTTTTTGAAATAGCTTGAGAAGAAAAGGAGTTAGCTCTTCTTTGAATGTTTGGTAGAATTTGCTGGTTAAGCCATCTGGCACAGGGCTTTTGTTTGCTGGGCATTTTTTGATAACTGTTTTGAACATATTTATTGTAATTTGTTTCTTTAGGTTTTCTGATTTTTCCTGATTGAGTTTGGAAAGATTATATTTTTCAAGGAATTTTTCCATTTCACCTAGGTTGTCTAATTTTTTGGCATACAGTTCTTCATAGTATTTTCTTACAATCCTTTGTATTTCTGTTGTGTCAGTTGTTACTTCTCTACCCTCATTTCTAATTTTATTTATTTGAATCCTTTCTCTTTTATTCATGGTGAGTCTGGCTAAAGGTTCATTAATCTTGTTTACCTTTTCAAAGAAACAGCTCTTGGTTTCATTGATCCTCTGTATTGTTTCTTTAGTCTCTATATCATTTATTTCCACTCTGATCTTTATTATTTCCTTTCTTCTACTTCCTCTGGGCTTTACTTGCTGTTCTTTTTCTATCTAGTTCTCTTAGTTGCAGGGTTAAGCTGCTTATTTTATCTTTTTCTAGCTTCTTAAGGTATGCGTGTAATGCTATAAACTTCCCTCTCAGGACTGCTTTTGCTGTGTCCCACAGATTTTGAGTTGTTGTATGCTCATTTTAATTTGTTTCAAAGAAGTTTTTTATATCTTCCTTGATCTCATTGTTGACCCATTAGTTATTTAATAACATACAATTTAGTTTCCAAGTGTTTGAGTGTTTTTCAGTTTTTATACTGTAGTTGATTTTTAGTTTCATGCCATTGTGGTCAGAGAAGATGCTTGAAATGGTTTCAATCTTTTTAAATTTGTTGAGACTTGTTTTATGCCCTAACATGTGGTCTATCCTAGAGAATGTACCATGCAAACTTAAAAAGAATGTATATTCTGCTGCTTTAGGGTAAAAGGTTCTGAAGATATCTATTAAATCCAGTTGGTCTAGGGTGTCCCTTAATTCTGTTTCTTTGTTAATTTTCTTTCTTCAGGATCTATCCAGTGATGTTAGTGGGGTATTGAAATCCCCTACTATTATAGTATTGCTGTTGATCTCGTCCTTTATGTCCATCAAAGCCTGCTTTACATATTTAGGTGCTCCTATATTAGGTGCATTGATATTTATAATGGTTATCTCTTCCTGTTGAATTGCTCCCTCTATCATTATGTAGTGACCTTCTTTATCCCTTACTATATGTAGTCTTTGTTTTAAAGTCTATTTTGTCCGATATAAGTATTGCCACCCAGCCTTTTTTTCATTTCCATTTGCATGAAATATATTTTTCCATCCTTTAACTTTCAGTCTATGTATGTCTTTTGTTTTGAGGTGGGTCACTAGTAGACAGCATATATAAGGGTCCTGTTTCCTTATCCATTCAGCCATCTATGTCTTTCTATTGGAGCATTTGATCCATTTACATTGAAGGTTATTATTGATATGAAGTTGTTTATTGACTTTTTTTTTCTTTAAATCTACATTCCTCTTTTATTAGATTTTTTTCCCTGCTTTATTCTGTGTACAGCAGGCTTCTTAACATTTCTTGCAGCATTGGTTTGGTTGTGATGAATTGCTTGAGTTTATTTTTTTCTGGGAAGCTTTTTATTTCTCCTTCAACTTTAAACGATAGTCTTGCTGGATAAACAAGTCTTGGTTGTAGGTTCTTGTTCTGCATTACTTTGAATATTTCTTGCCGTTCCCTTCTGGCCTCAAGTGTTTCTGTTGAAAAGTCAATGTCAACCTTATGGGGGTTCCATTGTAGTCGATTGACTGTTTTTCTCTTGTAGCTTTTAGTATTCGTTCTTTATCTCTTAGCTTTGGTATTTTGATTATGATGTGTCTTGGTGTGGGCCTCTTTGGGTTCTTTTTTAATGGAGTTCTGTCTGCTTCTTCAACCTGTGAATCTTTCCTGCCTCAATTCAAGGAAATTTTCAGTTATAATTTCTTCAAACAGGTTCTTCCTCTTCTCCTTCAGGAACCCCTTTTATGCAGATATTGTTTCTCTTCATATTGTCACAGAGCTCTCTTAGAGTTTCCTCAGAATTTTTGATCCTCTTTTCTTTTTGCTGTTCTGCTTGTGCTTTCACTTATCTTGTCCTCTAAGTCGCTGATTTGATAGTCTGTTTCGTCTAGCCTGCTTTTAATTCCTTCTAGTGTAGTCTTCATTTCTGATATTGTGTTTGTCGTTTCTGTCTGATTCTTTATGATTTGTGTGTCCTTTTTGATGCTTGCAATTTCATTATTGAGGTGTTCATTAATTCCATCCACTGTAGCTTTGAGATCCTTAAGCATCCTAATAACCATTATTTTATACTCTGTATCCAGTAATTTGATTTCTTCCATTTCATCCAGGTCTTTTTCTGAGGATTTGTGTTGTTGAAACATATGACTTATGTTTCTCTGTCTTCCCATTGTTTCTGTGTGTGGCTTCGAGGGTTGTTCCAGTTGAGCTCTCCTTACCTAGTAGAACCGCTTTAAAGTCTTGATTTGTTTGTTTTCAGTTTACTTAACTCAGTAGAAGGCTTGTTTACTGATCTCAGCAGGGGGCTTATTTGAAACTGTATCCAGGAATACATTGGGTGTGTGACCTTTGAGAATCTGAAGGCAGGTTCTGCCAGTTGCTCTCCGGGGGCTTTCTTGGCTTCAGTATGGAAGGTGTATCTCAAATCTCCCTGGAGACCTGAGTTACTGCCTCTCCACCCCACTTCCTCCTTTCAGCTGTGTCTTTTGAGCTGACTGGAGCTGGAGAGCTTTCTTGAGGTGGGTCACCCAGATGCACTTTAGGCTTTGTGCTATGTGGAGAGATCAACCCCTCCCTAAGCTATGGCCCCCTCCGCACTGGATGAGTCAGCTTCTCAGGTCATCCCAGGCATTCCTCTAACCGTCACCATCTGTCTCGCTCTCCCTACTTTCCTTTTGGAAGACAAGCCAGTCCTCTCAGCCCTCCTCGCTCCCAGGACCCCAGACAAGTGGCTGTGAGCGATATTTTCTGCTCTGTCTCTTTAAGGCACCCCCCGCTGGTTCCCACACACAGATCTTTGCTCTTCTCCCCTCTCAATGCTTTCTGTCTGTCTCATCCAGTCACTGGATTTCTAGAAAGGATTTGTGGTTCTGAAATTGAAGGCCCCCATCCCTCAGGGTCTCTCTCCTTGTAATGAGAGCCCTTCTGGGCTCTCATCCTCAGCTTCCCCTCGCTCCTGGAAGCAGGGGAGCCCCCACCACACCCCTGCACTCCCTACCAGGATCAGTGCGGATTCTTCTTTGCTCCTTGGTTTTTGAGACCTGTTCTTTTAGTACAAAGTTGGTTTTTCACGATGATTGTTCCTAAATTAATTTATAATCCAGTTTGGTGGTGTGAGCTCGAAAACTGTGCGTCTGCCTACTCCGCTGCCATCTTCTCTACTCTAGAATAACAATATTCTTAAGATAACTTACCAAAATGTATCAAAAGATTCAAAAGCCCAAGTGCTCTGACCAATTAAAATGTTCTCAGTCTAGGAAGTTGGCTGTGAGCAGGAGCTCTATCCAGCAAGTATGAATGATTAGCAAGGGCCATGTTGTTCAAGTCCATGAGAACAACTCAGAACAGAAAAGACGAGGAGAACTGATTCCTCACAGCCACGCCTTACTCTGGCTTATTAAAATCATAAAGTCTTGGCAAGAAACTTTTGACCTCAAGTTAGATGAAACCCTAGAAAGGTTAAATATGGCTATTTTTTTTATAAGGGACTATGACCAAGCCAGTAAGTTTTATAATCAAAGGCTCTTTGCTAATAGTACATGAATACGCATGTATAAATGTTCTCTATTGTTCATTTTTTCCAAATTGAGAAAAGAAAATAATTAGCTGGGCTAAAATAAATGATTAGTAGATTAACCACTGCTAATTATATTATATTGGCTGCATTCATAGCCTAAAGAAAATGAAACTGGGGGATGGAAGACAGAGGGAGGTTGGATATGTATCTGTACAAGAAGCCTAAAGTTTATTTCTCCTTGATTTTTGAACTATTCTGTATTCTGAAACATTACATAACTCAATAATGAATTATTATCAAATGAATAAAGGTTTTCTTTTAAAACTTAAATTCAGATGTTTTCTTTTCATCACTATGTTGATAGCACTACCTTTAAAATTCACCTTCTTTTAAAAGCTCATAAAGAAACACAGCAATATTATACTTAAACCAACCTTTCAGCATCCTTACATACTACACAAGAAATAGGTTTAACTAACTTAATAAATGAGAAACAAGACTCTAGCATTGTAAGGACAGCAAGTGAATGACCAATTCAATAGAAAGTGGGTCTCTGAGCATCCTGGGATTTTCACTTCTATGATTTCTACATTATAACCAATTTTGTATATATCACTGTGGTTCTCCATTATACTGAATATAGCATAAAACTTCAGTTTAGTCTACCAGGAATAATATGTATAAAAGAAATCAACACCTTATTTTATGAACTACTAGCTCTATATCCAGCCATGAAATTATACTTATGTATCAGATAATCTAAGTTTTCATACACACACACACACACACACACACACACACACACACACACACACCATTTACTCTTGACATTAAAAAAAACATACATTACAAGCATGCTTTATTTTGAAAAATGTCCCCAACTATTTCAACTGTCAAACCCAATATACATACAGGGTGGAACAAAAGTAGGTTTACAGTTGTGAGAACATAAAACACAGTTTATTCTTATATTACTATTTATTAATTATTGTATTATCTTCCATATGAACAACTAAACCAACTTTTACCTCCCCATATTTTTAAATTATAACCCAAAAATTTAAAGTTGAGGTGTATCCAATCTTTACCCAGCTAAATACAACATATTAAACAGTTCAATGTAGCTATATGACCAATAAAGAAAAAGGTAAAAAAAGATCTTACCTGGTAGTTTCTTTTCTCAGATAATGTATGTCCATCAGTCCTCACCATAGAGTCGTGTCCTTTCCTCACAGTACTGGAGGCAATCAAACAGAACTGTCACTCAAGGGTCGTGTCACAGGAAGGACCGCCCACCAGTTTTCCCTCTAGAGTGGAATTATCCAAAAGCCATCAAAATTACTAACATGTAAATTTAGGAACAGTAGCAAAAATATCCAATATGATACACAGAAAACAAAACAAAGCAAAAAGTACTTTTTAAAAAATTTCTAACATATCTTCCTCTTAACAATATGAGGAGGGCTAGACTGGAATATATATACTTTATTTTGAGAAAGAAATTATTAAATACAGAAAACTCTTCCCTCCCACTTCCACTACATATAGTTAAAACCGTCCGCCAGACCTCATATACTAGGAAGAAACTTACAATAAATAAAAATAGGGTTCATAAAAATGTTCAGCCCTCAACTGACATATTTTTCTTTTAAATATTTTTCAGTTAGTCACAGAAATATCCAATTAATTAAAAATCTCTCTTCCAAATGCTTCCTTATACAGCATTTATTCAGTTATGATGTTTATTCCCATGCCATAAGATGAAATATATCATATATTCTTATTATAATAAATGAAACTTAACTCAATACTCTATTAAAATTTAGTTCAATGAAGAGTAATAAATGTCGACTTTCTGAATCCTCTGTCCTTCAATCCTCCAATTTCATGCATACTCTAATAGAATTTACTTTTTTTACACTTGGGCAGAAAAACAATGGGGCTCATTTCTTAACCTGAACAGAGACAAGTCCAAAATGATTAGGCACTTTGTAGAGCAGATACAAAAAATTCAGTGTAGCACCGGTAATAGTCACTAAAGATGCTAAATAAAAAATGTAAATTGAAAATAAGATATAAAATATGATATATACAAAGAATTTGAAGTATACATTTTAAAGATAAATGTATCACCTAAATTTTAGTAAAATGTTCACCCTAGAAAAGTAGTAAGTGTACCTACTGATCTAATAATGATTGCTAACCACTAAAAATACATTCAAATTTAGAGTAATTATTTAAAATCATAAGAATATACTTTGAGAGAGGACAATAAAAACATCTAATTTAAATTCATAAAAAGTACGAATCAATATTATTAAAACCAACAAACAGAAACGTACATATAGATATGGGTTACTTCTAAAAAGTTATCTAATAAGAGCCGAAATGTTTTTTTCCCTCTTTCTTTTTTTTAATTTAGAGGACTGACAGACTCCCGCATGTGCCGGAACTGGGATCCACCGGCAACCCCATTCTTGGGCCCATACTCCATTATCCAATCTGTCTTCAGCGCGTGAGGCCGAGGGTCGAACCAACCAAGCCACCCTCTGTGAAAGGGGAAGAGAGAAAGAGAAGAAAAGAAGATGGCCTCTCATGTGTGCCCTAACTGGGGATCGAACCTGAGAAGTGTGCACACTGGGCTGACACTCTACCCACTAAGCCAACCAGCCAGGGCCAGAATCGTTTTCAAGGAAAACAAATCATTAAGAATTAACATTATTGCCTGACCAGGTGGTGGCGCTGGGGATAGAGTGTTGAACTGGGACATGGAAGAACCAGGTTCGAGACCCCAAGGTCACCAGCTTGAGCGCGGGCTCATCTGGTTTGAGCAAGGCTCACCAGCTCAAGCCCAAGGTCACTGGCTTGAGCAAGGGGTCACTGGTCTGCTGTAGCCCCCCCCCGACCCCCGTTAAGGCACATATGAGAAAGCAATCAATGAACTAAGGTGCCATAACAAAGAATTGATGCTTCTCATCTCTCTCCCTTCCTGTCTGTCCCTCTCTCTGTCTCTGTCAAAAAAAAAATTAACGATATTAATGTTTTAAAAATAATCTGCATAATGAAAATCTATATTTTGTCTCATTTTATGTTTGATTAGAGTTAGCGAATGCTATACTTTTACTTAAGTTTCACCATCTTATATTGTATATACTTGGTAAAATATTTTAAGATGCTTGCCTCGATGGCAAAAATGCAACTGCTAATTACCAAATTTTTATGTACCCTACAAATGTCTCTCTCAAAAATAACAAGGTAGGTTTTTTAAAGCCATTAGTATATTTACTATAAATATACCATCTAGCAAAGAATTAGGTTATTCATAAAGAAAAATTCTATCAAGTAAATTGGATGTCCAATAGTTAAGTGACAGACATCCAGCTCAAATTTAAATTTTCATGATTGTCACAAAATGAGAGCAAATCTATTTTATTATACATCCCCGAAACATTAACCCTGTTTTATGTTAATGTTTTTAATATTAATCACTTTAAAAACAATTATTTGCCTTCCAATTAACATATTCATGGTAACTCTGAATTCAATGTATAGTATTCTAAAATTCTGAGTTCTTATAGAATAAAAGTGTTCCTTCTTAAATAAGTCCATGCATTTTCTTCAAATTATACTAGTTTCAATAAAAAATAAGTTAGAGATCTAAAATCAGGTAAAGGACTTTTAAAATTTTTTTATTTATTCATTTTAGAGAGGAGACACAGAGTGAGAGAGAGAAAGAGAGAAAGAGAGAAAGAGAGAAAGGGGGGAGGAGCTGGAAGCATCAACTCCCATATGTGCCTTGACCAGACCAGTGCAGGGTTTGGAACTGGCGACCTCAGTGTTCCCATGTTGATGCTTTATCCACTGCGCCAACACTGGTCAGGCAGGTAAAGGACTTTTAAACAGTAAAACCTAACTATATAAAAATGATAATTATAACTTGATATTCTAAGTATGTTATTTAAAAATAAAAGTTAATATTCATTCTGTAAACTTACCAGGTAAAAGAAAATTTTTAACTTTAGAATATTATAGGTGTTTCCCTGGCTGGGTGGCTCAGTGGTAGAGCATTTGGCCCAGAGTATGAATGTCCCAGGTTTGATTCCTGGTCAGGACACACAGGAGAAGTGACCATCTGCTTCTCCACCCCTCCCCCTCTCACTTCTCTCTATATATCTGTCTCTTCTCCTCCTGTAGCCATGGCTCGGTTAGAGCAAGTTGGCCCTAGGTGCTGAGGATGGCTCCATGGTCTTGCCTCAGGTGTTAAAAATAGCTCGGTTGCCAAGCAATTAAGCAATGCCCCCAGATGAGCAGAGCATCACCTCAAAGGGGGCTTGCTGGGTGGATCCCAATCCTGCCATGCATGAGGGATTCTGTCTCTCTGCCTCCCCACTTCTCAGTTAAAAAAAAAAAGAGAGAGAGAGAATACAGGTACTACGGATTTATGAATTTTATTATAAAGGGAAATCAAAATTTCTGTTCCCTCCTGGGACAACTTCAAATATTTCATGACTTAGGGTTTTAATCAATATAAATTTTATGCTTTGCCCAACATAGGAATCAATATTCTATATTGAAGAATAACAAAGAATTATTATATTGTTTTAGTAAAAAAAGGGAAGAAGAAATAAAGACACACTGTTTTCTTCCAGGTCTACAGGAGAGCTAACACATCACTACTATCTTACATTACGTAAAAATGTTCCATAGATTATGTTGATACTTGTCATATTTGGAATGAAAGGACACACAATAGATGAAAGACGATTTGAGTATGCACATGAGGCAGAGTACGTGAAAAACAAGTGTGAGAGAGAACATGTACTCCAGCTGCCTAAATTTATTAACATTTATACACTGGCATTCCCATAATAAGTCCTACAAATATTCAGAAAGCCAGAAAGACAAATATTTACAAAACCAAAATGAAATTTTCCATTAGGCAGGGATGCCTTTCAAGTTTAAAAAAGACTTTATTTACCCTACTACCTTAAAAAACTAGAAAACTATATAAAAATATATGGAACAACTTTCACACACTGTATATCGTCTTAGGACAGAGATCCTCAAGCAAAAAGAACAAATGAAGTAAGCCCTATTACCTGTAGAGCTATGAGGCTGAACGAAATAGAGGGAGAGGAGAGGCAGAAGCCAATCAGAACCCAATGTTCTCACTGAGTTCAGAGTTAGGGAAGACACCGAGACAGCTAGAATTTGCAGAGCAAAGGAAGGGAAGGACGTTGCAGAGACAAAGAGTTCCAAAGATTGAGAGATTTTCCTCAACGTTTTGGCATAGTAAGATTCTGTGCATCCACGAGAAAAAACTACTGCATCTGGAGAAAAGCCTCTGAAGAGTAGTAGAATAATCCCCAAAACTCATGTTTCCATCAATCAAGTAGGACCTCTTAACGCATGAGTTACTGAATAGCATTCAGGAGGTAATTAATGCCTTAGCAATGAAACCAGGTAAGTTTTAATACTGAAGGATGTTCTGGTCCAGAACTAACAAAGCTTAAAACCAAGCCTCAAAAGGATCAGGGTAATTCTAAGTATACCACAAAACAACTGTACCGAAAACAAAGCCCAACAATATTTAAAATAATATTACAACTCTAACATTATTTAATGTTAGAGTTGTAATCTCATTAATTATACTGTGCTGATTTCTGGTTTTAATAATGTACTACAGTTGATGACATATTAGATTACTGTATTAAGTAAGATGACATCACTAGAGAAAGACAGGTAATAGGCATATGGGATTTCTCTATTTTTGTAACTTATGAGTTTATATTTGAAAGTTAAAGGATTTCTAAAAGACTTAAACTGATCTAGAGATAAAAATTCAGTATCTGTTACTGACAATGTATCGGGTAAGACTGATAGTAGATTAGGTGATTCAAAAGAAAAATTTAATGAACTTGAAGACAAAGCAACAGAAAAGTGAAATCCAAGATTAAACACATCAAGAAGGGACTATAAAAATAAAGGAACTGAGACAATATCAAGTGGGACAGTAAATTGTTGGGCAATATCAAGCAGTCTAACATTAAATAATGCCCCAGAAAGAGTAGAAGAGTGGTAAGGATAGAAACCAATGGCCAAATTTTTCCTAAATTTGAAAAAAACTGAAGTCACAGATTCAAGAACTTTAGCAACCTTCAGGGAGAACAATAAAACACCTCATTATTTTAGAGTCAAATTGCTGAAAAACAGTGATAGAGAAATCCTGAAGCAACCAAAAGGGGTTGGGGGAAAGACTATAGTAAAAGAAAAAAGATAGGAATAACAGAGAACTTTTCATCAGAAATAATGCAAATCAGAGGCAAGTAGATCAACATTTTTAAAGTACCGGGAAAAAAAATCAACTATTAAGCAAGAATTCTAAATCTAGCTAAAATATCTTTGAAAAATGAAAGCAAATACAGCTACTCTAAAAGAGTTTGGCAGTTTTTTTTTTCTTTTATTCATTATGGAGAGGAGACACAGAGTGAGAGAGAGAGAGAAAGAGAGAAAGGGGGGAGGAGCTGGAAGCATCAACTCCCATATGTGCCTTGACCAGACCAGTGCAGGGTTTGGAACTGGCGACCTCAGTGTTCCCAGGTCGACGCTTTATCCACTGCGTCACCACAGGTCAGGCAAGAGTTTGGCAGTTTTTAATAAAGTTAAACTTACAGCCTGACCAGTAGTGGTACAGTGAGTGGATAGAGCATCAACCTGGGATACTAAGGTCCCAGGTTTGAAACTCCAAGGTCTCCAGCTTGAGCAAGGGCTCATCCGGCTTCAGTGCAGGATCCCCAGCATGAGATCACTGACATGATCCCATGGTTGCTGGCTTAAGCCCAAGGTCACTGGCTTGCCTGGAGCTCCCCCCTCCCACCCTGGTCAAGGCACATATGAATAGCAATCAATGAACAACTAAAGTGACGCAACTATAAGTTGATGTTCCTCATCTTTCTCCCTTCCTCTCTCTAAAATATAAAAAGATAAACACATCTATAATCCAGCAATTGTGCCCCTGGGTATTTACCAAAGTGAACTGAAAACTTAAATTCATACCAAAATCTATATTGGAATGTCTATGGCAGTGAAGATGTCCTTCAGGAGGTCAACAGATAAACAAAATTCTACATATATCCAATATAATTCTATTTAACAATAAAAAAGAATGAGCTGTATCACTTCTCAGCCTTTTGGCTAAGATCAAGTGTAAAAAAGAATGACCTGTGAATTCATGCAACATGGGTGAATCTTAAATGCATTTTGCTAAGGGAAGGAATCCAGACTAAAATGGCTACATATTAAATGTTTCCATTCAAGTACTATTCTGGAAAGGCAAAAGGACAGAAAATAGATCAGTAGTTGCAAAGGGATGAAGAAGAGTATGAGGAGCAATTACTATTCCACATGGTATTGGAGTGGTGGATATAATGCTATGCATGAGTTAAAATCCACAGAACTTCACAACATAGAGAGCGAACTTAAATATAAGCGTATTTTAATAATCAACCAGGAGGTTAGAAATGCAGATGTGAAAAATGACTATTACAAATGTATGACATAACCACACTAAAGGAGCATGAAAAATGGTGCTGATCCAAGTCACTTTGGAAAAGGATGTTTTGACTGTTAACTATTAAGAAGAAAAAAAGAATTCTACATACACACTGTATGTACTCCAGCTGGGAAAGTAATTCCTCACAGCGCTGAGTTAATAATTCTGAAACTGCTATGCACGCATACTGAAGATAAACAATACGTAAAACAGATGGTGGTTGAACCAGGTTTCTCACTAAGAGGGAAATTACAGATAAGTTAGGAGGAAGGCTAGAATGAACTAATTATGCAGCACTTAATGAAAGATACATTCTGAGGAATGCATCATTAAGCAATAATCTTTGTAGGAACACCACAGATTGCACTTACCCAAACCTAAATGGAATAGCTTACTACATACTTAGGCTATATACTATAGGAGTGATGGGCAATCTTTTGAGCTTGGTGTGTCAAAATTCGCCAAAAAACCAAGCATAACTCGGGTGGTGTGTCACTTCAAGAAAAACAGCCTAACCGGAAGTCCCAGAACTAGACGCTCTGTGCTGGAGTTCTGTTGTTTTGGCCTACAAACCTCCGGCACAGAGTGTCTACACTACAGCAAATGTTTTATCCTTGGCTACTGCACTTGGCCATGCAGAAGCCGAGGATGAAACGTCCTTCTTGGCATGCGGCCCCATACTTCTCTGGTATGCGGCCGCGTGTCATTGAAAATGGCTACGCGTGTCAGTGCTGACACACGTGTCATAGGTTCGCCATAACGGTACTATAGCCTATTGCTCCTAGGCTACAAACCTATATGATATGTTACTGTACAAAACAATACAAGATTAAGTGCAAAAGAATATGATAAAGAGATACAATAAACGGTAGATATATTAGGCTGTTACTGGCATAACAGAACATACTGTTTTATTTTATAGCACATTTTTTTGTAAGTAGAAAGAGTACACTCTAATAATAAAAAGTATAGTAAATACATAAACCAGTAACATAGTCATTTATTATCAAGTAGTATGTACTATTCATGACTCTGTACTTTTATATGACTAGCACCACAGAAGGTTTTTTATACTAACATCACCACAGACTAAGGTGTTGTGCTACAACATTATGACAGCTACAATGTCGCTAAGAGATAGGATTTTTCAGCTCAATTGTAATCTTACGGTGATACCATCGTTTACGTGGTACATTGTTGACTGAAACATCATTATGTGGAGCATGACTGCATGAGGTACTGGATTAGAGTCAGAGACAGCTCTACTGATAACAGTTTGTTCTCAATTACAAAGCATTTTAAATATAGACTGTAAATTATTCAGACTGTTAATTTCACTGTATGTCATTTGAAAATAAAAAGTTGAAAAAGTGCTAGGTGATTAATAGACACATTAAAATTATATTTGAAAAGATAAGTTTGATAAAAGGGTACTTAAAAGATGTTTTTATATTATATACAAAGCTAATTTTGAAAAAGCTCCAACTTTTTTGAATATTTGCAAACAAGTTTGCCTCTAATCTATTTAACAGACTAACAGCAACTAAGTTTCAAGAATGCAAAGTAATTCATGACACATGTATCAATAATGTGTACTCATGTGCAATAATTTCTCTCAAAAACACTTTAAGAATAAATTTCTGAATGCACCAGTATAAAAGGTAAAGAACATTTTACACAACCTTTTCTGTGTTCAAAAATCCTTAAAATAAATTTAGTCATGCTATTAGTTTAAAATGCAAAAAGAAGCCATTAAGTAGGAAAACAAACCAAACTTAATATAAAAATAAATCCTGACCAGGCAGTGGCGCAGTGGATAGAGTGCCAGACTGGGATGCGGAGAACCCAGGTTGAAAGTCCCATATTGCCGGCTTGAGCATGGGCTCACCAGCCTGAGCGTGGGGTCTCTGGCTTGAGAGTGGGATCACAGACATGACCCCATGGCTGCTGGCTTAAGCCCAAAGGTCACTGGCTTGAAGGGCAAGGTCGCTGGCTTGAGCAAGGGGTCACATGCTCTGCTATAGCCCCCCAGGCAAGGCACATATGAGAAAGCAGTAAATGAACAACTAAGGTGCCACTAGGAAGAATTGATGCTCTCATCTCTTTTCCTTCCTGTCTATCTGTCCCTATCTGTCTCTTTTTCTGGAAAGAAAGAAAAGAAAGAGAGAGAGAGAGAGAGAGAGAGAGAGAGGAGGGGGAGGGAGGAAGGGAAGGAGGGAGGGAAAGGAAGGGAAAGGAGAAAGAGAGAGAGAAATAAAGGGAGAGAAAGAATGAGAGAGAGAGAGAGAGAGAGAGAAAGAGGTAGCTTATTCATCTAGGTCTAGGATATTTCCCTAAGTCAGAGTCTAATAAAAATTAAGCACATATTAGCTAGACTAATAAATGATAACTGAATCTCAATTTTTCTTCATTTAGAAAAAATTCTCAAAACAAGAAATTGGTTGATCATGAATAAAATCTCTAGAAAATACCTCACTGGAGAGGGGAAATAATTATTAACTTTATTTTCCAAATCCTATTAAAAATTTATACAAAAACGTATACTTTGAATGGAACAATGTTAGAAAATCTAAATTCTAGTATTAGCTTGATCAATTTCTCCTCTCTGACCTCAGTTTCCTAATGTGTAAACTAAAGGGACTGATTTAGATGAATTTTTAAAATGCAAGTGGTTTGTATTTTGTATTTTATGAAAAAATGTATTTTTATTTTATATTTTAAATACTCTGTGTCAAGGTAATCCATTTAGGAAAAGTGAACAATCACAGCTGATGTTTTCCTTCATGTTTTCTTTATCCTCGTACTTTTATGATTCAATAGTACTTATAACATTGCCCGAATATTTTGGAATTCAGGAATGGTGTCTAAATATCTAAAATTTGGTAGATTACCAAACTCAACTTTAAGTTACAATGGAAATTTGGTCAGGTTCAGACAGTTGAACCGTTGAACAGGTTTTATTTTTCGATAAAGAGGACAATATATTGCAGGTAGGCTATTAATTAGAATAGACTACCAGATGTGACCAATTTCAATGGCACTCAATAAAAGCTAAGTAAATATACTTAGCCATTATCTTTAAAATCGTAGGATTTCTCAAATTCCACAACTGTGTCAAGCAACTTTTTCTTGTTAGTAGGTGGATTGTAACTAAAAAAAATGTTAACTGATTTACTGAACTACCCTAATTTTGGTTCGATCACATAAATAAATGTTTATAAAATTCTGAAGCATTATACAGTGTACGTTGGTTGCAAGAGATTGTATTATCATTAAATTTTAACTACCTTCACTTAATATGCTTGAACTGTATGTAGCCTTACCTATGTTAAGCATATAGAATAAAAGCCAAAATATAACTATTGCTGCCTTTCTAAAACCCAAACTGCAGTTCTATATTATACTGAAATGTATATTCGCTCAGAACCTTATGGTACACACCGAGTGATAGCATAGCTGCTTAGTTGCATTTGAGATTTTCTAGTCATTGTACAATGGGAACTTCTTCTCAAAGTTACTATTATCATTTTCTGACAAATGAATCACTATATATTTAATGTAAAAATTCTTATACTAAATATGACAAACTTTTGACTTTCCATTTCATTTGTAGATTAAGTGGGATAATTACTAATTTTGAGATTTTACTCTAAGCATTATGTAACCTAGCTACTTTGGGGTGGTCTTATAATGTTGTCCTCCTAATTTGTTCTGTTTCCTAATTCTTCCCTGCAAACGAAATGGCATTGACACTTGATCCTGATTTGTTATTTTTGGTGTATACCTATTCCAATTAAACATGTATAAATAAAATTAAAATTAAGTCAAAAAAAAATTCTGAGTTGCTAACTTATGGTACTTACAAGAAAGAAACATGAACAGACATAATAAAAATAATACTCAAGAATTTAAGTTCCATAACCAATGTCACCTCAAAAAATCAATATAAACTAAAAAAAAAACAAACCACTTTTTTAAGTTCCCTATCAAACTTAGTCTGGAAAAATTGCTACAAATCATTTTTCTGAATGTCCTAATAATACAGTTTTTATGATTCTATAACTTGTAAAATGAAAAGTTTCCTATATTTACAAAGAAAAAACAAAAATAAATCAACACTATTCTCTTGAAATCAATTCATTCTCTGGTTGTCATAATTTAATTAGTTTACTTAATTTTGTGTCTTCCATTTTCTGTCATGGTAGGCTTCCTAATGCACTACTTCTAATATATCTGTTTAATTCTCTCACAGATATTCCAAGGAGGACTCTCCGCACCTTATACTATATATAGAATTTAAATAGAAAATCCACATATCTGTTCAAAAGGCCCAGCATCTCAATACAGTCTTAAAAGTCCTAAATAAAAGGAAATACAATAGAGTGCTACTGAACTTACATGACAAAGTTCAAAAATTTCTGAACCACAGGCATGAAAATTAAAAGCTCATAACTTGTTTTAAGTTTAAATGAAATTTGGGTCCAAGATATAAGACAATCAGGTGTCCTTTTAGTCTTTTAGCTGCCTGAAACTTCCAGATGTTCAAACAAGTTGCTTAACTTCTGTGTGATTCAAGTTTTTCATATGAAAATAATGTCTGCATAGTCTAGCTTATGGCTATGATCAAGGAAGTCTGTGAACTAGATTTGTTATATATATATATATATATATATATATATATATATATATATATATATATATATAAAACCTCATTTAAATAATGTTGTTTAATTAGAACAGACTACCACCAGATGTGACCAACCTAAATGTGTACATAGCCAAACTATTAGTACCAATTTTCTGTAAGTTTAAAGCTAAAAAAAGTATTAAAATTAATGAAATGTTTTAGAATCTTTCATTACAATTAGTTAAAAATCCACAAAGGTTACCAAGGATTAAAGTAGCTACCACCAAGGCAGTACCTCTAAAATAAGACCAAGTCATATTAGCCTCAGATTCTACTGTTCATGGACACACTGATTCCAGTAATTCAACAAAGGAACCTGTGCAATTTGTAATCTATTGTATTAGTAAACTTCTCTTGCCCTAACCAGTTGGCTCAATGGTAGAGCATCAGCCCAGTGTGTGCATGCCCTGGGTTCAATTCCCGGTCACGGCATACAGGAAAAGTGACCATCTGCTTATCCACCACATCCCTCCCCTTCTCTCTCTCTCTCCACTCCCCTCCTCCTACAGCCATGGCTTGATTGGTTTGAGCACATCAGCCCAGGGTGCCGAGTATGGCTCCAAAGAGCCTTCACCTCAGGTGATAAAAATAGCTTGGATACCAGCATGGCCCCAGATGGGCAGAGCACTGGCTCCAGACTAAGGTTGCAGGGTGGATCCCAGTTCGGCGGATGTGGGAGTCTTATCTCCCCTCCTCTCACTTGGACAATAAGAAAAATAAATTCCTTAAAATATATAACAGCTTTCTTCTTACTTTACCTCCAAATGGTCAGTAAATATTGTTATTTTATATTAGCAATTGAACATATCACATGTGAACTAGAAATCTAAAAATATGAACTCTAATACTAACATATTATAGGTAATATTTTTCTCATAAAATTTATGTAAGTCACTGGTTTTATGGATAGTATTAAAAACTGACTAGTTCAGCCTGACCTGTGATGGCACAATGGATCAAGTGTCAACCTGGAACACTGAGGTCACCGGTTCAAAACCCTGGGCTTGCCTGGTCAAGGAACATATGAGAGTTGATGCTTCCTGCTCCTCTCCCCTTTCTCTCTCTCTCTCTCTCCTCTAAAATGAATAAAAATAATTTAAAAAAAACTGACTAGTTCGTATCAATTTAGACTCACCAAATTCATAACTGATTATACTTACCAAATAATCTCAGAAAAAAATGAGTCATGTGATGAGGAAATTAATATCGCTTCCTCTTATAAAATGTAATTAAAAAGTTGCACTTAACATGAATTTAACAAGTCAATTATATATTAAAATATTTTTTAAAATCTCAAAACTAATTACTTTTACAGTTTTCCTAAGAGACTATTAAAATAACTGTTAAATAAAAAGCCGGAAAGAATTATTACAGCTATCCATTTAAAGAAGACATTACAAGCCCTGGCCAGGTTGCTCAGCTGTTTATAGAGTGTCATCCCTATACACAAAGATTGCAGGTTCAATCCCCAGTGAGGGTACTAACAAGAATCAACCAATGAATGCATAAATAAGTGGAACAACAAAATAGTCAGTGAACATTACATGGACATCTTCCAACCCCTCAAAAGTGTAGTTTTGTGAAAGACAAAATGGTTATCTGGTACACTGTTTCTTGCACGATGGACAAAAAAATGGCCAGAATACTCTGGAGAACACTGGTAGATGACTGTCTAGGGCACTAAAACAAAGATGAAGAGACAATAGACATACCTATATGAGAGAAACAGACTAAAGAATTTACATCATTTTCATCACAGGATGCACATCAGAATCACCTAAGGAGTTTTTCTGTTTTGTTTTTAGTACTGATGACCCCTCCATTGTCCCTACTTTAATTAACTGGTCAGAGAGAACCTGTTTATAGGGTGCTTTTTGAAGTGCTCCAGATGATTCTAATGTACAGCTCCAAGGAGTTGAGTGTACAGCATTAAGTCTTCATCTCAGCATTAAGTACTGAACAACAACAACAAAAATACTGTAAATTTATAAATTGATTTCAAGAAATTCCAACTGTTAATACTTCTACTTAAATGTCTTACTATTCTGCTGTCCAAAACAATAACAAGAAGAACAAAGGAGAGACAAGTAACTAACACTAATCAGCCAGAGTTTTAAAGTTTAGAAAGACCCTGATTAGGAACTAGATTGACCACAACATCCTTTCAAGACACAGCTTTAGTACTTAAGCAGAGAAAAAACTGGAATTGTACCACAAGGCAATCAAAGAAATTGCTTTGTTTAGTTCTAAAACTGGCAGATTATTACATTGTCAATACAGGTCTTTGTATCTATCTCAGTAACAGAAATAAATTCAATGTATCTTATCTTTATACATTCTTTAAGAAGGGGGCTTCAAAATTTCTTCAGAAGTCCACTTTCTATATCTCTATTACCATCACCCTCATTCAAACTACAATTACTTCTTACCTAATTGGTCTCCCTTCCTCTATTCCTTCCAAGAGTCATGTAATAGCCAATCTGGTCTAGACACCAAGGTATTTTGACATCTAGGAGTCAGAGAGATTACATGCAACCAGCAAAAGGAAATAGGGGAGCAACCCGTGAGGGAGATGTAAACCAAAAGAGAGTGTGGTCAAAACCTTGAAAGTTTATTGGACAAAGTGGTTCAAGGAAGAGTATGACCGTTTCAAATGCTGCTGATAAAAACAAGAATCCTTGGATTTAACAGCATAGTAGTCACTCGTTAATCCTGACAAGAATATTTTGGTGGAATGTATAAATAAAGGTACTTACTGGATTGGGATGACAAAAGAAAAGAAAAAGAAAAACTAGAGACAAAATATTGACATCTTTTTCAATGAGTTTTATCATAAAAAATGTGAGGACAAAAATGAGGAATAGCTAAAGGAAAATATAGAAGTGAGAGAAGCCTTTTATGATAGGAAAATTTATGGCATAAAGGAGAAAGCTGATGACACAAGACAGGAGGAGAATAACTGGAATGATGACTATGAACAGATGTGGATAAAATATATGAGAATGGCCTTAGATTGGCAAAAAGACATATCAATAATAAATAGAGAATATATAGTAAATGAGTATAGATTTATGTAGGATGATATATGAAAGTTCTCATAAAATAAGAAATGAGGTCATTAGCTGGAAGTAAAGATATAAAGAGGTTTATCAGTTTTGAGGAGGGAGGGAAAGGTGTGAAACAGTCTTCTAAGAAAGTGGGAGAAGAGCCCAGATGAAATACAGTTACCAAGTAGCATTAAAGAACCACTGAGACTGATGTTTACTTTTGTGCTCTTCAGGGAAGCAGGAACAGCTAGGCAGAGGTGTATTTAACCAAAGCTGGTGAGTAAAACTGAAGCATGAGATAGACAGTGGTATTAAGGGCATAGACAAAGTAGTGATTAAGTTGACGGGTAAGAAAAGTAGTGAGGGCATCTCTTAACATTTGCCTGCCATACTGGCTTTCTTTGTTATTCTCCAACTTATGTAAGTCAGTTTTCAACTTACATATCCTGGGGTCAGTAATTTCCTAATTACTCTCCATGGACATAAGGCATTAAAATGGCAATTATATTCACATCTTTAAGAGTAATATTAATTCACTAAAAATGTATTTATTACTTATTAAACATAATTCATGTTTACCTAACACACAGAAGACACTAAATTGAAAGTGTCGTTAGACTGATAAAAGCATTTTTAACCTGAGTTCTACAAAGCCTCAGTCTCTTGATCAAATGCAGAATGTACACAAACTTGAATGGGGAAAAAAATAACACCTTTATTTTACTAACCTCTAATTGAAATATAGTATTTCTTTAACTAAAATGTAAATGGGATTTAACAGTGTTATTACCTGCACTTGTGATTTTGCTATCATTAGAAACCACAGATATTTTCATATAACTTTGGTTGCTAATAATTTCAAATTTTCAAGTATGCTCATTACTAGTTTAGAAATTACTATACACCATTTGACTCAACTGATACGCACATTATTGAATTTATTCATTTGCTATTTTAGATACTGTATGCTAACTGGTATCTTTATAAGTATTTAATTTTGCACAATTAAAATCTTATTTTGAGAACGGGTCCACATGCATCACCAGAGCCAAAGGAGTGTGTGGCCCAAAAGGGTAAGAATGCCTGGATCAGATCATCAGCATGGGGCAGGTTATTGGCAGAGGGCAACAGAAAGTACTTTAAGAACTGGAAAAAACCTCAGATCATATTGAGTTAAAAACTCATTTTAGAGACAACAAAATTGTGTGCGGCGGAAGCAAATGCCTTGTTCAAGGTCACTCACACAGCTAATTAGTGATAGAGCCAAAGAAAACAGAATCCAACTTTTCTGGCTCATAATCCAAAGCTAAATCAACTTTGATGTGATCTGGCTATAAGAAAGCAAGACAGGGCAAAGACAACTCTGAAAATAGATGCCAAAAGGTTATTCGGGGAAAAATGTAAATTATACAGGAAGAAGAACTCATTTGAAAAAGAAAATGAAGAGCTGAGGTATTAAAGCATTTTGAAAATGAATTCTATACTATGACATGTCAATTCAAATGTTGGAAAAAATGTAATGAGAAAACAAATACGTGACTTTCTTTGCATACTGAACCTGTAGAAACATTCCAAGCATCTGAATATTCCCAACATTATTAAAATAAATGGTCTCTCCCATTTTTTCTAAAACATGCACTTCTTTGTTTTTTTCCACTTTACAGAGAGACATGGGTAAAGTGAAAATTTTTTACTTTTCTCCTGATCTCCTAAATTCTCCTGGTAATTTTTATGATAAGAAGTACAACAGCACAAGTACAATAGTAACATATTGGACTCAAGTAACAGTGGGTTATCAATGTCAAGGAAACAGAAAGCAGGGGCTTTGAAAAAAAATGGAGTCAGTGAACTAACTAAAGGTAGCTACTACTACTCAATTCTAGCTAGATGCTACCAAGAAAAGAACTGTCAGCTCAGAATTCTAGATGGAACTTAAGTATCCTTCAAAAAAGTGAGGTGGGGGGTCTGGCCGGTTGGCTCAGGGGTTGAGTGTTAGACCCAGCATGTGGAAGTCCCAGGTTTAATTCCTGGTCAGAGAAAACAGGAGAAGCAATCATCTGCTTCTCCCTTCTCTCCCCCTTCCCCTTCAGCAGCCATGGCTCGAATGGTTTAAGCCAGGGGAAGTCAACCTTTTTATACCTACCGCCCACTTTTGTATCTCTGTTAGTAGTAAAATTTTCTAACCGCCTACTGGTTCCACAGTAATGGTGATTTATAAAGTAGGGAAGTAACTTTACTTTATGAAATTTATAAAGCAGAGTTACAGCACGTTAAAGCATATAATAATAATTACTTACCAAGTACTTTATGTCAGATTTTCACTAAATTTAGCAGAATAAATCTTTATAAAACAACTTACTACAGTTAAATCTTATTTATACTTTGCATACATAGAAATTACATTAGTTAATTGAATTATTAGTTGGATCCCTAAGGCTGATGCTGGGAAACTAAATATTGAATATCTGGTTCAATTTTTGCGAGGAACAAACGAAGGTCTCCCCTTTCGGAAATATTCAGGCGGTTTTTTTCTTTCATCATAATATGATTAACATCACTAAATCCTGATACCACAAGATATGAGGTAGGGAAAGGTATCAATTAACTGAATACCACTTTCCACATATTTGGATATAAGACCAGCATTTTTTTTATTCTGCCATAGGTTTTCATATCTACCACTGTCGAATTTATGTTTACTTTCTTCATCATATCTAATTTCTAACAGTTCTTCTTGGCAAGTTGTATCAGCCTCTTCAATATTTGCGGTAAAAGAATTTTTCATCCAGTCATATACCTTCAATTTCAAAATATCTTCAAATCGTTTTTCCATGTCCAATTTAAGTTCGTTGAGGTGGCTACTGAATCTGTCAATATCCTCTGGAGTTACATCATCTTTTATAGATGATAATTGAGGAAACTGATGAAATTCTCTCTTCAATAGATTATGACAAAGTAATTCAAGTTTGTCAATAAATAATAGCACAATACTTTGGCAACCTATAAGAGTTTTTTTTATTAGCTTCTTGAAGCTGCAAATTGACATCGTTAAATCTCTTGAAAATATCTGCCAAGTAAAAGGCATCATTCTTTATTGTTTTTAACTGTTGACACAGACTGGTCTCATTATTACTTTCAAAAAATTGTCTGACACTATTATATAATGATACAAATCTAGCCAAATATGTACCCTTTGACAGCCACTGAACTTCTGTGTGCAAAAGTAACTTAATAAAATCTTCATTATTGTCCTGGAAAAGCTGCGAAACATTCTATCATTCTTTGCATTGGATTTGATCTTGTTTACGGCTCCAATTATTATATTTAATGATGAATGGAGACTTGTACTTAGATGTTTTCCTACAAGATGTTGTCTGTGCACCACACAATGAATACATGAAACATTTGGCACTTCCTGCTTCAAATAAGCAACAATAATTTGTTAGTGACCTACCACTGATGGTGCTCCATAAGTAGCGCATGCAACAATATTATTCAAAGGAATATTATTTTTGTAAAGTATGTTCTCACAGTATTAAATATAGATTATCCTTTTGTATCTGTGATGAGATTTATTGCGAACAGCATTTCTTCTTGTAATATATTGTTTTCGTCAAAATAGCGTACATATGCCATCAATAAAGCATCATTATCTGCAATGGTAAATTCGTCCAACTGCATGGAAAATGAAGAGTTTTGGAGAATACTTTAAAGTTTGTTTTCAACATTAACTGCTGTTTCATCAATTCATCACTTTACTGTGCTATCGCTTAGGGGCAACGTTTTTACAGGGACAGAGAGAGAGAGTGAGAAAGAGGGATAGATAGGGACAGACAGGAAGGGAGAGAGATGAGGAGCATCAATCATTAGTTTTTCGTTGCTGCTGCAACACCATAGTTGTTCATTGATTGCTTTCTCACATGTGCCTTGACCGCGGGCCTTAGCAGACCGAGTCACCCCTTGCTGGAGTCAGCGACCTTGGGTCCAAGCTGACGAGCTTTTGCTCAAGCCAGATGGGCCCGCGCTCAAGCTGGTGATCTCGGGGTCTCAAACCTGGGTCTTCCACATCCCAGTCCGACACTCTATCCACTGCAACACAGCTTGGTCAGGCCAGGGGCAACATTTTTAAAATTTGAGGTATATCCTGATGCATTGCTTTTGAGATAAATTCTTTTATAGAGGGTATTATTACAGTTTCTCCAATATTATAGCTTTTACCACTTTTTGCAATTATTTGTGAAATGCGGTAAGTGGCAATTAGTCCACGTTCATTTGCTGTATGTTGTTTCTTAAATGATGCAATGATAGTTGGACAATTTTGAAATTCTTTATATATTTCCTGAAAATATTCAATGGGCTTCTCCTTGTCACTGGATGCTTTGTAGAAAGATGTTCTCGCAATCGACTTGGCTTCATTGCCTCACTGAATAATGTTTTATGGCACAATAAACACATTGGATGTTGTTTATTTGCAACAGATTCTATGAGACCCATCTTCAGACATTCTGGCAAATAGCCGCATACATTTTTTTGGGTTTTTTTGAGACATGGGCTCACTATATTTCACAATATTTTGTTTGAAGCTGTAAGCACGTGCTTGCTCTCAGAAATCTAACTACGTACTGACTTTAGGTTTGCCTATGTAACGATTTAGCTTCACTTACATAACGTGAACAAAACTTACGCGCTTGAAGTCTGTTGCGTGGTTGCGACGTTACAAGTGTCGTGGTTGAGCAAGAGTTTGTCGAGACGAGGCTAAGTTAGTGAGTATCTGTGATTGTGCGTTTTATAAAATTTTATGTAGCGGGTGTTGGCCAATGGCATCACATCTTCGTGATCAGGGCGAAGTAGCGAGACATTGGCTAGTTTTGGCAGTCTAAGAGGGAGTTCCTAGAATGTCACCCTAATACCCTAAAATCTGGGAATTGAGATAGAAATATGAGTTAATTGGTGTCTCCATTGTCCAGCAGTTTCTGTCATAGAAAGAAGTGTAGAACCATGGAATTCTTTGTCTATGGGGTAATAAAACAATGAACTACTAGTTTTGGGGCAACAATAGTGGTCATATACTGCCCTCTGGATCGGGAGGTGGGTGTGGACTCAGAGTCAGGTACCTGGCCGCTTGCGGATGCAGGCCAGGTGGTTGTGAAAGAGGCCGGGTGCGGTCCCAATACAAATGCCCTGTAACAGAATCTGACTGCTGTCCTGTTCTTGACTGGTCAACAGTTAGTCGATTAGTATGTAATCGCGGCACCGTTTGGTTGCTCTGCTACCGCCCACCATAAAAGCTAGAACGCCCACTAGTGGGCGGTAGAAACCAGGTTGACTACCACTGGTTTAAGCAAAGTTGACCCAAGGCTCTGAGCATGGCTCCATGGCCCCAGCCTCGGGCAGTAAAAATAGCTCAGTTGCTTTGCAACGGAGCAGCAGCCCCAGATGGGCACAGCATCACCTGGTAGGGACTTGCATGGTGAATCCAGGTCAGGGTGCAAGTGGGAATCTGTCTCTACCTCTTCACTTCCGACTAAAAAAAAAATTTTTTTTTAATGAAAGAGGGGTGAACATACAATACAGAGTACAGAGATATGTTATAGAATTGAGCACCTGAAACCTGTATAATTATGTTAACCAGTGTCACCCCAATAAATTCAATTTGAAAAATGAAAGTGAAATAATTTCAATTAAAGAAAGTTAAGATAATACTGGGGAACAATCTTCCTTTTCATTTTCTGTTGCATGAGGTTTTAGAACTTTTTCTATATATTTCTGCATCACTGTTTCAAATCTGAAATCCGTTTTCTTGTGCATGCTCTAGTTTTTATGCAATTTTGAATTCTTTTTGTTACAGTTAATGGCATGCATTGGTTTTTAAATTGAATTAAAAGGCAACGACTCTTGAATTGAACATAACCACAAGGCAATTAATGTTTATGAACATCACTTTTACATAATTGTAGTTGTTTTTAAATGTAAAAACTTATCATCTGATTAAAAACACACTCTTGTTTTAAGATTGAATCATGGCTTTTTCAAATAGGCATAAATGTAATAGTCCTGACACCTTCTATTATATATGTGGCTGCTACACACTTCAACAACAAAGGTACAATATTTCATCATTTGTGACACATGCATATATTGCCTAATTTAAGTTTCCCTTGGCGATCAAGATAAGAATTGGGCTCCTCATATTGTGTGTCATAATTGTAAAGAAATGCTTCGTGACTAGAAAAAAGGACAACGCAAAGGAATGCCTTTTGGTATCTCCATGGTTTGGCGTGAACCTAAGAACCACAGCAGTGACTGTAATCTCTGTCTGATTTATACAAAGGGCATCAGCAAGAAAAAAAGACTTATGATCGCATATCCTAATATTCCTTCAGCAATACGACCTATCCAACACTCTGACACACTCCCGCTTCCAGTTTTCAATGGTTTTATTTCTTCTAAGGATCAAGAAAGTGAAAATGGTGAGCAAGTATATTTTGATAAGATGCATGAGGAAATGGTTGTAGATTCTGAAGGGTCTTCTTCTGATGCCAAGCAGTCATTAACACCTCAGCAGTTTAGCCAACCCAAAATGAATGACTTAGTAAGAGATCTGGGCCTATCAGAGAGCAGCTGAGTTATTAACCTCTAGGTTTCAAGAAAAGAATGCACTTCACCAGTCAGCTAAAGTATCCCATTTCAGGAAGCGTGAACAAATTTTTGTGGACTTTTTTCCCAAAGACAAACACTTTGTTTACTGTCATGATATCAGTAGTCTTCTCAGCCAGCTAGATGTTACCACTTACAGCCCAAAATAATGGCGGCTATTTCTTGACAGCTCTAAATGGAGTCTAAAATGTGTTCTCCTACACAACGGTCATGTTTATGCAGCGGTTCCAATTGGTTATTCAACTCATCTGCGAGAAGATTATAATGACATAAAAATTGTCCTCAACTTCCTGAACTATGAGGAGCATAACTGGATCATTTGTGTGGATCTTAAAATAGTACATTTCCTGCTAAGACCACAGACTGGTTTCACAAAATATCCTCGCTTTCTGTGTTTGTGGGAAAACCAAGCTCAGGAGAAACACTGGACACAGAAGGAGTGTCTGAAAAGTGAAGCTCTGGAAGTAGGGATGCAAAATATTGTGAATGAACCTGTAGTTAATCGAAACAGGATCATTTATTTCTCCACTTCACATCAAACTTGGCTTAATGAAGCAGTTCGTTCAAGCTCTGAATAGAGAAAGTGAATGTTTGCAACATATTATTTCTGCTTTTCCTGTCTTGTCTTTCAAGAAGATAAAAGCAGGTGTATTCGATGGACCTCAAATTTGAACCCACATATGTGACGAAGAATTTGCCAGGAAAATGAATAAGGAGGAGAAAGCAGCATGGCAGTCTTCTGTGGCAGTTACAAAAAACTGACTTGGCAACAAAAAAGCAGAAACTATGAACTTCAGGTTCAAAAGATGCTGTTGGCTTTCCACGACATTGGATGTAACATGAGTAATAAGATGCACTTCCTGAACAGTCACCTTGATGTTTCCTGCAAATCTTGGAGCTGTTAGTGATAAGCAGACTACTGCTGGAGCATCAAACGAGATTGTCCTCAAAAAGCACACAAATGCAAGAGCTACAAACGCAAATTTTTGCCTGAACAGATTTAAATAAGTTTTGTACAAATTTTAAGATTAAAATAAATGTTTTTATATGTTCTATTTCGAAATTGTAAACAAATTCTGAAGCAATCATTATCTTTTAGTGTATTAGTGTATTTATTGCATTATATAAATTATATTTTCACAAGATGATGTCCAAGAAGACATTCTACTTCATTACGTTAATCTAAATATTGAAAATTTTACAATAAGATGAAAATCTAAAATCTTGAATTGCAAAGAAACTGTAGCTTACAGAGAAAAACGAATGTCAGATTTGTGATCAGCACACTAGAATTAGGTAAGAACAAGTGTTTTTGTGGATGCAACAAAAATTTTGTTCCCCAGGGTAATTTATCATGAGCAGACTTGTTCTAAAGAAACCTACTCTGGCCTGACCAGGCGGTGGTGCAGTGGATGGAGCGTCGGACTGGGATGCGGAAGACCCAGGTTCGAGACCCCAATGTCGCCAGCTTGAGCGCGGGCCCATCTGGCTTGAGCAAAAGCTCTCCAGCTTGGACCCTAGGTTGCTGGCTCCAGCAAGGTGTTGCTCGGTCTGCTGAGGGCCTGCGGTCAAGGCACATGTGAGAAAGCAATCAATGAACAACTAAGGTGTCGCAACGGCAACGAAAAACTAATGATTGATGCTTCTCACCTCTCTTCGTTCCTGTCTGTCTGTCCCTATCTATCCCTCTCTCTGACTCTCTCTCTGTCCCTGTAAAAAAAAAACAAAAAAAGAAAAAAGAAAAAAGGAAACCTGCTCTGAACAAAGGTAGAAAACTCAGAATTTCAAGACTAAAAAACAACAAAAATGACAATTATGTGTCTATATGTAATAGACCAAGAGTTGGCAAACTTTACTGTAGAGGGCCAGCGAAACAGTACATCTATTTAGGCTTTGCAGGCCAAATAGTTTCTGTTGTGACTAATAGATTCTGCAGTGTAATGCATGAGAAGCCATAGACAGTATATAAAGAGGTGTGGTGTGACTGTATTCCAATAAAATTTTATTTACCAAATAAGGTAGCAGGTCAAATTTAACCTGTACTTGTAGTTTGCCAATCCCTGTGACAGACTATTCTTTTCTACTTAATTCTTTAAATTTATGTGTGATAATTTAAAACAAAATTTATATCGTTGTCTGAAGAGGTAGTCAAACCATGTAGACAACTACAATATGGAGAAGACAAGAAAATGGGAACTACATGGTAACAAGATTTCCACATCCCACTTGAAGTGGTAAAATATAAACTATAAGTGTAAACTTAAAAAATAAAAAATAAATATTGTAAGTAGGTTGAATTATGTACTCAATAAAGATATATTCATGATCTAAGACCTCGTTACTCTGAATATAATCATATTTGGAAATAAAATCTTTGAAGATGCAATAAAGTTAAGAGGAGTTCATATTGGATTTGGGAGAGCCCAAGTTTGATGACTGGTATCTTTATAAGAAAAGGGAGAGAGCCTGAGCTGGCGGTGGCGCAGTGGATGGAGCGTTGAACGGGATGCAGAGCACCCAGGTTCGAGACCCCGAGATTGCCAGCTTGAGCATGGGCTCATTTGGTTTGAGCACGGCTCACTAGCTTGAGCCCAACGTTGCTGGCTCGAGCAAGGGGTCACTTGGTCTGCTGTTGTCACCCCCGGTCAAGGTACATATGAGAAATCAATCAATTAACAACTAAGGAGCCACACGAAGAACTGATGTTTCTCATCTCTCTCCCTTCCTGTCTGTCTGTCCCTATCTGTCCCTCTGAGTCTCTTTTGTCTCTGCCACAAAAAAAATAAAATAAAATAAAAGGGAGAGAGAAATATAGAAACATATCCACAAGAAAGCTGGAGTGGCCATATTAACATTAGACAAAACAGACTTTAACAAATATTACAGGTAAAGAGAAACATTATTATGATAAAATAGGTCAATCATCAGAAAAATATAACAATTATAAACATGAGTTGAACAAAGCTCAAAAATTCATGAAGCAAAAACTGGAAGAACAAAAGAGGGAAAAATAATGAGCTAATTCTAAAATTCACACAAACATTCAAGTAACTTATAAAAACAATCTTGAAAAAGAACAAAGTTGGAGGAGTCACACTTCCAAGTTTGAAAATGTCACATTGTAACCAAGGCATAATGGCATAATGATAAACAGAACTGAAAGTCTAGAAAGAAATCCTCACATTTTATGGTCATTTCATTTTAGGACACCACAATAATTCAATGGTAAAAGTATACTCTTTCAACAAATGTCATTAGGACAACTTGATACTCACATGTAGAAGAATCAAACTGGACCTCTTTCCTCCCATCATGTACAAAAGTTAATGCAAATGGCTCATATACATAAACGTATAAACTAAAATTCTTAGAAAACATACAAGTAAATCTTCTTGCGCTTAAGTTAGGCAAATCCTTCTTCAACATGGCAACAAAAAAATAAGCTGGTTAAATCAAAATTAAAAACTTTTGTGCTGTAAATGATACTATTAAAAAAGTGAGAAGAAAATCCAGAGAATGAAAGAACATGTTTGAAAATCATGTATCTAATTAGTAATTTTAAAAATTGCTATTTATTTTAGTGAAAAAGTAAAGGGGTAAGGAGAGAGACACACACAGGAACATGGAGGTATTCCTGTATGTGCCCTGACGAGGATTGAACCTGCAACCACTGCACTTAGAGACAATGCTCTATCCAATCAAGTCATCCAGCCAGGGCTGTAATTAGGAATTTGTACCTAGACTATATAAAAAACTCTTACAAATGACTACTAGAAAGACAATAGTTTAAAAATAGGCAATGGATGTGCACTGACATTTTGCCAAAGACATACAAATGGCCAAATATGTACATAAAAAATGTTAATGTTATTAATTACTAGGGTAATAACTCAAAACCACAACAAGATACCTCTTCATACACAGGATGGCCATAATTAAAAGACAAAACAATAACAAGCATTGGTCAGAATTTGGAGAAACTACTACTGGTCAGAATTTGGAGAAACTACTATTGGCTTATGTACTATAAAATGGTACACAGCTGTTTTGAACAATACTCTGTCATTCAGGAAGTTAAAAATAGTGTCACCACATGACCAAACAATTCCACTACATTTGCAATGAAAAGAAATGAAACAAAAAGAAATGAAAACATTATATCCACATAAACAGTACAGATGCTCAGAGCAGCATTCTCATAAGAGTTAAAATGTAGAAACAACTCAAATGTTCATCAACCATTAAATGCATATACAAAATTGAGTATAGCCACACAATGGAATATTCTTCAGCAGTAAAAGAAATAAGATACCAATACATACTTCAATGTATATCATCTTTGAAAACATTATGCTAAGTGACAAGAGCCATCACAAGACTACATATACTGCTCACAAAAATTAGGGGATATTTAATCCCTTCATATTCATTTTAAAATATTCCCTAATTTTTGTGAGCAGTCTATTTCACTTATATGAACTATACAGGATAAGTAAATGTACAGAAACAGAATGTAGATCTGCAGTGGCTTAATGCTGGATGGAGTGGGGGTTGAAGAAAATGGTGAGGATCTGCTAAAAGGTGTAAGATTTTGGGGGACGGATAAAAACATTCTAAAATTGATTTTGTTGATGGTTGTAAAGCTCTGTGACTATACCAAAAGCCAATGAATTGCACACCTTAAATGTGTGAATTAATGTATGGTATGTGAATTATAACTCAAGCTGTTATATAAAAGTGTCAATCAGTATAATCTATCAAATTAACATACTTAAAAAACCAAATTATCAATATCAACTGACAGAAATATTGTCAAAATTCAACATTCATTCACTATAAAAACTTTCTGTGACCTGGAATAGAGCATTTCCTTAATTAGACAAACATATCTAACATTATACTAAATGGTGAAATAGTGAATTATTTCACATTTTACAATTGCTTCACAATGCAAGTCCCAGGCAGTGCAATAATGCAAAAAAACAACAACAACAACAACAACAAAAAACCAGAGAGAGAGAGAGAAAGCAAAAAGTAAGAAGGAAGAAAAGAAAGAGGCATACAGATGGGAAAGAAGAAATCTTCCCTAAATTCAGATGACATGGATTGCCTAAGTAAATTATGCAAAAAATTTTACAAAAAAGCTCCAAGAACTACTATGATTCTCACAAGGTCACAGCAAGATCAATGTATTGGGGGGTAGGGAAATCCTAAGTCTACATGCTAGCACTAACTATTATAGGTTCAAATATGGTTCCTCTCAAAATGAGATACTTAAGTAGAAATGAGATACATGGTTGTAAATCTAACAAAACATGTGCAGAACCTGTATGCTGAATGAAAACAACAAAACAATGATGAGTCAATCAATGAAGTAAGTAAGTGAAGAGACATACCATGTCCAAGGACTGGAAAACTCAATACAATTAAGAGGTTAATTAGGGAGACCCTAATTGATCTATAGATCAATTAATACAATGCAAATCAAAATCCCAATGGTATTTATTAAAAGACACAGATTTCCATTGACTTAAAAAACTCAAATTAAAACCACAATGAGATCAAACGCACTAGAATGTCTACAGTCACAAACCAGACAAGTGTTAAAAGTGAAGAAGGAAAACTGGATCCCTTCTACATTGCTGGTGAAAATGTAATGTTCTGTCCTAGGTGATGGAATTACAGACAAGACAATAAGTAAAAATAAGGCAGTGAAAGTGTCTGCTCTCATGAATTTTCATCTAGTTATCAAATAATTAACAAATGATTTTTCATGGTGACAAATGCTAGGCCAGACAGGGTACTATGATACTGCAGTGAGGAATGTTCGCAAGAAGTACACTAGATGAAAGTAATCAGGAATGATCTGAGATTACAATTGATACATCATTAGAAGGATGAGATGGTTTTATCAGTTATTTATACAGAGGTTCACCTGTTCAACAGAAACTCAAAATTGTATTTCTATTTATCATTTTATTAATTAAAATATTTTTCTATCTTTACTGAACACGTTTAACTACCAACCAGTAATTCTAATGTACAGATGACCACTGTCACCATAAATTGACTTTTTAAATGAAAAGCCTAGAACACTAATTTTATTTATTTCATTCCGTCTCATTTGAGGTAATTCAACAATTTTCATTAAGTTTGATGTTTTGAAATAATTAATGTACCTCTATCTTCAATGACCCCTCTGGTCAATGAGTCTAAGGGACTCAAGATTAAAAACCACAAGCTTAAACAAGTGTTTCTAGTCTATCTGAATGTGTAAATACTAGATTTAAGAATCTTATTTTTTAAGCCCTTGCCGATTAGCTCAGTGGTAGAGCACTGGCCAGGTGTGTGGCTGTCCTGGTTTCAATTCCAAGTCAGGGCACACAGGAGAAGCGCACATCTGCTTCTCCACCTCTCCCCCTCTCACTTTTCTCTCTCTCTTTCTCTCTCCTCCTCCTCCTCTCCTGCAACCATGGCTCAACCAGAGCAAGATGGCCTCAGGCAGTGAGGATGGCTCCATGGCCTCCAACTCAGGCACTAAGAAGAGCTCAGTGGCTGAGCAACTGAGTAACGCCCCAGATGCACAGCGCATGTACCCTAGTGAACTTGCCATGTGGATTCCGGTCAGGGCACATGCGAGAGTCTGTCTCTCTGCCTCCCCTCCTTCACTGAAAAAATAAATAAAAAGGACTCTTATTTTTTCTATCTTCAAAAGCACAATTTACTCTATTATCTGACTCACTTTCATTATCACCTATAATGCCACTTAATCTCCCATTTGTACCTCCTTTCACTTTTTTTCTTCTACATTATTCATTTTTAGACTAAATCATACTTTTTCCTGTTTTCATCTAGTAATTTTTCCTAATGAATGTGCGATTATAGCACGTTTGGTTTAACTGGTTACCAGTAAGACAATAAGTAAATTAGCTCA
Organism: Rhynchonycteris naso; assembly: GCA_037038555.1. Taxonomy (NCBI): domain Eukaryota; kingdom Metazoa; phylum Chordata; class Mammalia; order Chiroptera; family Emballonuridae; genus Rhynchonycteris; species Rhynchonycteris naso. The sequence goes on along the minus strand of CM072996.1, from coordinate 107,015,645 downwards.
CCTGTAAAATTTAAGATAAGTGACATACTGGCAAACAGTAAAATTTGTAGTGAAAAAAAAATCCCTCTGGCTTGTGGATGTCCTGGGTTCAATTACCGATCAGTGCACAGAGAAATGATCATCTGCTTCGCCACCCCCCTACTTTGTCTCCCACCCTCTCTTCCCCTCTCACAGCCATGGCTTAATTGGTTTGAGCACATTGGCCCCAAGCAGTGAGGATAGTTTCCTGGAACCTCTGTCTCAGGTGCTAAAAAAGACCAGTGAAAGCATGGCCCCAGACGGGCAGAGCATCGGCCCCAGATGTGGGTCACCAGGTGGATCCTGGTTGGGGCGCATGCAGGAGTCTATCTCCCATCCTCTCACTTGGAAAAAGAAAATAAAATCCCTCCAATATTTAGTATCTTATTCTAAATTTTCTATATACCATACCCAAGCAACAAAACCTTCTACTGTTCCCCCAATGTCTTCTTTTCTTTCCAAAGGTCAAATCCAATTTGATAGGAGCATAATTAGGAGTAACTTAAACCTTATTAATGTTTATGGTCAAAATATACTTTAATGACCTTTTAATTGTTTAGATGAGTTAAAAACAATCTGGTCACAAGCAGATACCGATTTAATCTGCTAAAAACCACATTACCTTTCCTCAACTCCAAGACCAAATACAAATATTTATGTATTCAACAAATATACATATGTATAGTACTCAAATACCATGCACTAAACTGAAGAAGGGATTTTTGTTTTTTGACAGAGACAGAGAGGAATCAGAGAAAGAGACAGACAGGGACAGACAGATAGGAAGGGAGAGAGATGAGAAGCATCAACTCTTCGTTGTGGCACCTTAGTTGTTCATTGATTGCCTTCTCATATGTGCCTTGACTAGGGGGCTACAGCAGAGCAAGTTACCCCTTGCTCATGCTAGCGAGCTTAGGCTCAAAGTAGCAATCTTGGGCTTCAAGCCAGCGACCTTTGGGCTCAAGCTGGTGACCTCAGGATTTCAAACCTGAGTCCTCCACGTTCCAGGTCGAAGCTCTAACCACTGTACCACCGCCTGGTCAGGGGGGATTATGTTTTTTAAAGCATTATTTCCAAAGCCCACAGTGCAGCATGTTGTCTAAAGTATCGTGTACCAAGTCAGCATTAAATTATGTTGAATGAATAGTATGTGAAAAGCACCTACTACAAAAGATGACTCAATTAAATGTTAGTTCCCTTTTTTCCCACTAACATATTACTTTTTGAAATAATTATCAAACAATAATGAAGAGCTAGGATTCCTGTTTTTTCCGTCTTGTTGGCTAAGACTTCCAAGATGTTAAAGCAAGTTTTATAAGTTATCATTTTAATTATAATTTTAATTGACAGAAACCTAGTTTTGTGACCTGTAAGTAAACTAATCAAGACTCAAAAGTAACTACTCTCACTAGATAAAACTTTTTTTTAAGTGAGAGATGAAGAGTCAGAGACAGACTCCCGCATACACCCCAACTGAGATCCACCCAGCAAACCCTCTATGGGGCAATGCTCTGACCATCTGGAGCCATTGCTCCATTGTTCAGAAACCAAGCTATTTTAGTGCCTAAAGTGTGGCCATGGTGCCATCCTCAGCATCCGGGGACAACTTGCTTGAATGAGCCATGGCTGCAGTAGGGTGTGAGGGAGAGAGAAAGAGAAAGGGATAGGGGAGGGTTAAGGAAGCAGATGGTAGCTTCTTCTGTATGCCCTGAGTGGAAATTGAACCTGGGACTTCCACACACTGGGCCAACACTGTACTTACTGCTGAGCCAACCAGCCAGGGTCTTTCTTGATAAAAACTCTTAATAAATATAAACACATATTTCTTCAAACCACTAAAGAAAACTAACAGAAAATATAAAAGTACAACTTGGTGGGTAGGCACAAATTAAAAATCAGAAACCAGGAGACACAACTGCCCCTCAAATTACCATAGAAATACACTACCATTTTTACAAGAGCCTAATGCTTGCTTTTCATATGTTTACCTGATATTTTAACAGTTCAACAACTATTCAAGGTAAGCAGAATTATCGCCATTTTAGAAAAGAAGAAAGCTTCAAAAAGGTTAAGTAATTTGTCTATACATACAAAGTGGTGAAAAAAAGCATTCATGCCAAGGTCATTTAGCTCTAAACCTTGTACATTTACTGTCCCAAATGTGTATTCACTCAACAAATACATTTCAGGCACCAAATAGAAGAGCACAACAAAATGCTATCCAAAGGAAATGAATGACTGATACAGGAAACAACATTGATGATATATATGGTGAGCAAAAGATGTCTGACACAAAAGAATGCATACTGTACAATTCCATTTGCTCAAATCACACACACACACACACACACCCCTAATGCATAGTGACAGAAAGCAGATTAGTGGTTTCTGTGGCCAAAAAGAGTACTGCCCAGAATAGTGAACTGTGGAAGTGATGGCAATGTTTTTATCCAGATCGTGGTGGTCAAAGGTGCATAAATCTGTCAAAACTCATTGTAAAGGATACTTAAATACAATAGGTGCCTTGTTTATATGCACTCTTCCTTGACAAAGTTGATTTAAAAATAAGAATAGTAAGAAAAGCCTTTCGGAAAAATGAGACTGGTATTAGTTTCTATAGACATAAAAATGAAAATGAGACCTGTGGTAGAGCAGTGGATGAAGTGTCAGCCTGGAACGCTGAGGTTGCCAGTTGGAGAACCCGGGCTTGCCCAGTCAAGACACATACAAGCAGCAACTATAAGTTGATGCTTCCCAATCCTCTCCCCTCTGTTTCTCTCCTCTCTCTAAAATCAATGAATAAAATCTTATAAAAAAATGAAAATGGGCCTTGCCCTGAAAAAGATCAAGATCTTAATAAGATATATATGTACGTTTTCTTAAAAATCTTCCTAAAATATTGCAGCATATTAACTCACTTGGAAAACAATCTTAGTCTAATAAATGTCTGACAGACATCAGTAGTACTAGCAGTGGTAGTGGTCATCACAGCAGCAGCATTAGCTTGCTTGGTCTTAACTTCCCTGTCCTCCTACAACCAGATTAAAGTTTCCTTACTTACTAAATGTAGTTTTTCCGCTAAGAATTTAAATCACATGTGAACTTTCAAATGTGATACATATACTTTTAATTATCTAATAATTACATTATATCTTGCTTCCCAACTTAAGAGCTAGTCCTACAGATATAAAGATTTTTTAAAAGTAAAGAAAGCAGCCGCTCTGTCATAATTTTGAGTAACTATTAAATCTGGGAACTTCTGGCATTTCAAATGAAACACAGTGCAGAGATTCTCTTTTCTTTTTTCCTCTTTTTTTCAGAGACAGACTCCTGCATGTGCCCGACCAGAATCTACCCAGGAACCCCATCTGGGACTAATGTTTGAATAGTAAGCTACTTTTTTTAGCCCCTAAGGGCTGACGCACTAGGACCAACGGAACCATCCTCAGCTCCCGAGGCCACGTTGCTGGAACCAATCAAGCCACTGCCTGTGGGAGGGGAAGAAGGGGAAAAGAGGGAGAGAAGGGAGACGAGGCGGAGAGAAGCAGATGGTCGCTTCTCCTGTGGGCCCTGACCAGGAATCGAACCCAGGATGCCCATATTCTGGGCCGGCACTATATCCACTGAGCCACCGGCCCAGAGCAGTGATTTTCAAGGTATCAACAGTAAGCCACAAAATCAAATCAGTAGGTCAAAAAGAGCATGCTTAAAAACATGATATATAATATAAAACACCTGAATCCATCATGGAGATGGGGAACTGTTTTCTGAGCTATTTTTTTCCAGTCATACACAAATACATGAACACTCACCCAGGCTCCACACTATGGATCCTGGTTTAAGAAAAAAAGAAAGTAAAAGTCTCTAGAAGTCTGCTAGAGCAAGAATGATAGTGTAATGAGGGACAGCTGTCAGAAGAAAGGGGGATGAGGGGATGGGATTAGAGAAGGTAAAGGGATTAGTGAAACTATATATACATAACACAGAGATATAGATAACAGGACAGCAAATCCTAGAGGGAAAGGGGGAGGGAGTTAGGGGGAGGGGGACAAAAGGGGTATAAAAAGGGACATAGGGGTAGGGGTGAGGGAATTATATTCAGTGGGACACTTGAATCCATGTAAACACAATAAATTTGCAGCCAGCAGCTCAACTGGTTTGAGCGTGGCCCCAGGAGCTGAGGAGCACATCAACTTCAGGTGCTAAATAAATAGCTCAATATTGGCCCCAGATGGGGTTGTGGGCTGTATCCTGGTTGGGGCACAGGATCTGGATAAACTAACAATGTAAAGTTTAAAATGCGGAGTCTGCCTCACTGTCTCTCCTCCTCTCACCTACAAATAAACAAACAAATTAATAAATAAATAAAAACGTGACTTTTTAAGTCAAAGACCCCCACTTATTAGTTTTGCTACTTATTAACTATACGACTATGGTGAAGTTAATTACACATTATTCTATAGAACATTTTTCAACTGTAAAATGGAAAGAATTTGACTAACTTTGTATGACAATTGTGAATACCTATGTAATCATTTATATATAGCTAGTGCTCGACTTACGACCACGATTGGTTCCAACACACCGATCTTAACACAATTTGGTCGTAAGTTGAGTAGGCTATATGTACAGTACTGTAAAATGATGTTATAAAAATCTTTAAGTCATATTTTATCATAATTTTCTTTCATTATTGTTATATATCATAATTTTCTTTGTTCATTTTATGCCATTTGTATCATTTCTACACCATTTTGTTTCTTATTTTTACATTAGTCAGATTTAAGTAAAACACTGCATTACCAGTACAACTGGTTTAATATCTGCAAAACATACAAAATTACAAAATACAGGTGCATACAAAAACTGCTCCAGATGCGGAGCAGTAGTGGCTAGGGATTGTGGTCGTAAAGTCGAATGGTCGTAAGTTGCATAGGTCGCAAGTCGATCAATACCTGTACTTAGAACAAAAGTCAAAGTCCTTATAAAGGCTTACAAAATCTTCCCTGACTTTCCTATGGCCCCCTACCTTTTCTGTACCCATCTGCCATTCTCCTTTCCCACTACACACCAGCCACAAAGACTCCCTTGCAATTTTCCAATCATAAGATATCAAATCATATGATATCCTCTCCCATAACATTTGCTTTTGGTTGTCTTCCCTTCCTGGAACCCCCTTCTCCTGGATATGCACAGCATTACTGCCTCATCACAGTCCCACAGAACCTAGGGGAGGAATTCTAAGACCAGTCAATTTAAATCTGCACCCCATATATACAATTATACTCCCTTAGTCTCTTTTCTCTACACCCTTACCACCATCTGCCATACCATGTTTTATGTTTTACTTTGTACACTGTATCTTCTCTTAGAACAGTGACTAGCACATAACAGAAGTTATGTATTTGCCAAATAAATGAATAAATAACAAATAGAATGTACCTAATACAGTACTTAACCATTATTTTGCCTATTTCCCACTAGCAAGCATAAGCTTAAGAAAATGAAAACAGTAAATCCAATTTTAGCATTTAACATAACGTCCTAGCTACATTTTTAGTGTTGATACAGTAAATTAAATTAGGCAAAATCCTTTTAAACTTTTACATTGTTAGTTTATCCAGTCTGAACTGCTTTGTGGTCAATTTTGGCATATACCTCTCTATGTTAACCTCACTTCATATTTGTGGGATATTAAATACTTACTTTTTCTCCCAGAAAATGTAATGATTTGGGAGAAGACAAGAGAAGGGATTATAACTATTATTTATATTTTTCCCCAAGAAATGCAATGATTTGGGAGGGGACCAGAAGCAGGATAACTATTATTTCATTCTTACTCTTGTTTTTAATCTGATTATTACTGAGAATAAAGGATATAAACAGAAAACACATAGGACACAAAATATGCAATAAAAACTATGCACACTTCAGCAAACCAAAATCGTAAACATTTTTTTAAGTTATCAGTTCACACCTTCAAAATTTAGGATTTTTTCCCTACACAACCAAAATCAGTGTCATTGACAATAAAGTAAAAGAGACAATTCACACGTAACTGGTGAAAATGTAAATTGGCACAGCGTTATTATTAGAAAAAAAGTAAATATTAAAAGTTTTGGAAAATAATCTTTCATATATTCAACAAATTTTTGTCAGGTCCTACATGGGGTTTAAATACACATTAGTGAACAGGACTGACTTTATCCCTACTTATGAACTAGTGATGGAATAAGGAATAAAACTGAATAATGTTAGAAATTAAAGGAACTTAACTTCTTTTTCTGTGCCAACTGATGTATCAGAAATAAACTTTCTAAAATACTGTTAAAACTGACAGTCGCCTGACCAGGTGGTGGCATAGTGGATAGAGCACTGGCCTGGGACACTAAGGACTCTGGTTTGAAACCCCAAGGTCACTGGCTTGAGCCCAAAGTCACTGGTTTGAAGCCCAAGGTCACTGGCTTGAGCAAAGGGTCACTGGCTCAGCTGGAGCACCTCAGTCAAGGAAAGTATGAGAAAGCAATCAATGAACAAAAAAGGTGCCACAACTATGAGTTCATGCTTCTCATCTCACTCATCTCTCTCTCTCTCAGAAAACAAAACAAAACCCAACAGCCAATTTTGTAAAAGCAAAAATACATCTTTGCCATGACAAAGTTTTAGCATTACTTGCCCTAAAATGGCATATACAATTAAAAATAAAAGCCATTTAACTACACAGTTTAGGATATAAACTATTCTGAAAAATAAATTCTCTAGTTATATCTAGTTAACTCCAGCAAATGAAGTAAAAAAAGCACTTGGTATTAAACTTTTCCAAATGTTTTCATAAGTTATTTTTCCTAAAAATAGTAGACGTAATAAATATAAACCAGTATTTGGTTCCTGCAGCATATTGTGATGCTTAACACTCATTACTGTATTAAAGCCATCAAAAACTATATAAAGGTGTATGTATGTGTATTTATTTATTTATTATTTATTCTTTTTTGAGAGAGAGAGATAAGTAGCATCAGCTCACAGTTAAGGCACTAACTAGTTCATTGATTGCTCCTCATATGTGTGTGTGTGTGTGGGGGGGTCCCAACCAAGTCAGTGACCTTCTGCTCAAGCAGTGACGTGTGGCTCAAGCCAGCAATCTTTGGCCTCAAGCCAATGACCATGGAATTATGTCGATGACCAGTGACCCCATGGCTCAAGCTAGCAAGCCTTTATTCAAGCCGGCAACCTCAGCATCCCAGGTCAATGCTCTATCTACTACCCCACCACCAGTCAGGCAAAAGCAGCATACATTGACCAGGATCTGCAGATCTCCTAGACCAGTGATGGGCAATCTTTTGAGCTTGGTGTGTCAAAATTCGCCAAAAAACCGAGCATAACTCGGGTGGTGTGTCACTTCGAGAAAAAACGGCCTAACCAGAAGTCCCAGAACTAGACGCTCTGTGCTGGAGCTCTGTTGTTTTGGCCTGCAGACCTCCGGCACAGAGTGTCTACACTACAGCAAATGTTTTATCCTCGACTACTTCACCTGGCTGTGCAGGAGCTTAGGATGAAACGTCCTTCTCAGTATGCGGCCTCATACTTCTCTGGTATGCGGCCACATGCGGTCACATGTCATCGAAAATGGCTACGTGTGTCAGTGCTGACACGCGTGTCATAGTTTTGCCATCATGGTCCTAGACATTTACAACTTTTATATTATAAATATAAGTTTTATAAATAAGTTTTAGATATTAGTGAGTCTTCATTACATTTAAATTATTTACCTTAGTTAATATAAAAAAATGGAGGAGCAACCTGAGGATCTGGGGTATCACAATTCCAGTTTAAAGAGTTTTTAGTATGTTTTTAGAAGAAAAACTTATTTTGCATGAAAGCAGCAGTTTTACAACAATACGAGATTAATAAGCTGACCTCACAAGCACATCATATCAATAACTAGATTTTACAAAGGTCCCTTCAATGTACAACTATCATTTTCCAGATTTATCACTATGTAATTCACTTTCCTTACTTTGCTACTTCAGCTTCTTAGTACTTCTATGCTTTCCTTATATGGTATTTACACTGCTCACAAAAAGTAGGGGGTATTTCAAAATGCACTTTCAAGATCAGGGAATGTTCAGTTACTCCAATGCTTTTAGCCTTTTGTATAGTGCATTTTCAGCCATGAAATAAAAGTTGGTTTAGCATCTAACTTGCATAACTGAACAACTTTCTTTGATTTGTCATTTGCTTTTCTGATATTCTTGTTTAATTTTAAAAAATCAAATACTTTTTTATTGCTTCATATTTATTTTGAAATATCCCCTAATATTTGTGAGTATACGTTAATGCTTCAAAAAGCTCAGTATCCAAGAGATATTACAGATTTAAAGGACGAAAAAATACAGGAAAAGTTATTCATATTACATATAAAAAGAAAATATAATAATTTCAAACTTAACTGATATTCTCAATGCTCTAATTATAAATTACAAGTGAATTTCCTGTATAAGGGAAAACAGGCATAATATTCACAAAAAACGTCTGGCTAACAATGCGAAACAGAAAGCAGAAAAATACCGATACAAAAATTGGAAGAAATCTAGGAATATTTATGATCTTTCATCCTTAATGACAGAATAAAGATAAGGCCAACTTCCGCTATACCTATATTATTTACACACAGAAAGTATGAGGACTTCAGCAAGCAAAAGCATCCAATATTAATTGGCCTACTATGATAAACATAGCAGAATCATTTTCTCTCTCTCCATACTCCCCTTCCCCAAAGTCCAATAAGCCAGATATTTAATAAAGGGCAAATCACACAAATACAGTAGTACCACAATGTAGAATAAATGAATCACACAACTTAAGAAACTACTAGTTTCATTACAACCACTTACAATAAAGAATCATTACCATAATACTCTCATATTTCTTTTACAGTTAACCAAACACTTTTACTTTCATTACCCCAATTATTGTCAGAAATTTAAGAAGGTATAAATAACTAAAAAGGTGAGGCTCTTCAATACTAACTGATTTACCCGGGGACATAGCTAATTCATGGAGACCACACTGAAACCCATCTTCAGACTCTAAGTGTGGTAGTCTTTCCAAAATACTGTGGTATAGTATTTCTCCATTAAAGATGGGGATATACTCAAAAGTAAATAGATGACTTGACTTTCTCAACTCTCAGAAATTAAATGATAGGTGCTATGTTAAGTATTTCCTCTGAACTTCTTCCAGAATTCTGAAATATTTACTCTGCATATAGGACACAAAATGGGAACCAACATTGCTAAGAAAGAACCTCAGGTGTGTTACATGACTGTATTTAACTCTCTAAAGTGCCTAAGAGGACATGAGATATTTTATTCATTTTAAGGAAATGGAAAAAAAGACATAGGAAATAAAACTTGCCATCAATACCACAACATAACTCAGGTTGTAAAATGGTTGACATAATACTATCTGAGTCCTAAGCCAATGCTCTTCCCATTAGATTTATCCCATTTACAAAGTAATTATTGAATGTCTATTATGTTCCAGGTACCATGCCAAGTGCTTCAGATAAAGTAATGCTAGTATGTATTTATATTACTCAAAATACACACATAATACTTAACACAATGTCATCTACACAAAATTCCTGGTAGGAAAAACATGTCTAGATTCTTAAGAAAAAAACTGCATCCTTCTTGTTTACATTTAGAAATTTGATACAAAAACAAAGCATAGTTCAGTCTCTGAAATAAATGGTGGCTTATTCTTTTTGCCTCAGAAGCTCAACTTTAAGTAGCAAGTCCCACTCAAAACAAAAAAAAAAACACACAAAGAAACACAACAACCCACAAAAACCTTTTATTCCTTAATTCAACTCTATCAGGTTATTTTTATTTATCCACATTTCTTGAATGGGAAAACTTAAGTTTAAGAAAGAAAAGTCACATAGCTATTAAAAGTAGTACAAGATTAATTCTGTTCATTCCAATTCCATATCTAGTACCAGAGACTTTCACAACATCATGTAAAATTCCAGCACAATAACTCTCTTAAATAGGAAACAATTATAATCAGCTCCATTTTGTCTAGTAAAAGGAGGAACTAGACAGGCAACCTGGGCAAACTCCAAGTTATCATGGTAGAATTATTAACTCTTACTATTAAAAAAAATGACACATAATGCATACTATCAAAGTAATAATTTGCTCAACTGCATTCTTGAGGAATCAATTCCTTAAGACTTAAAAACATACTGCTCACAAAAATTAGGGGGTATTTCAAAATGAATATGAAACAATAAAATAACCCCTAATTATTTTCTGAGCAGTATACATTCGGGCTCTCTATTTCTGCATGTCAGAATTAACACATAATGCTGGCAACCTAAAATAATATATAACTGTTATGTAGTATTGTGAATAACACATAAAAACCTTAGCATTGTAAAATAAGCACTTTTAGTAATATACAGGTATCAGCTCCTATGAATGATTATGTTGTTAATATAGATGTTTTGGTATTATTCTAATTTATACAAGTAATGTTAAATTTCAAGCCTGCAAATATCAAAGAATACCATTCAAACTTTGCCTGCTCTATACTATAAACTATAACAAAGTCCACCCAGTAATGTAAAACTTTGAACTAATGGCACTGGTTTATACACATAACAAGTTCTCTGAAAAACAGAATTTAGAGTTTCAAAATCATTCAGTTCTTAACAAGTAAAAAGTCATGCTAATATGAATACAAAATACTCTGTTTAATGGAGAGAAAGTAACCCTTCAAAAATTTCACAAATACTGTATACCAGTAGTTTTCAACCATTTTACACTTGGAGATCAGTGAAAATAGAATTTATGTTGGAGACCACTAAGGCATAAATCACTCTGAGCTTAAGTGAATTTGACTAAGATCAGTGGGTCTATAATCTTCATACAACATCAGGCAGCTAACCCTTTCATGGACCAGCCCAAGATTTCTGTCAGATCAGGGATTGAAAACACTGCTATATCATCAAGCTTGTAATTTTTTTTAGCGAGAGAGAGAGAGAGAGACACGCACACACAAAGAAATGAGATGCATGAATTCTTCATTGCAACACCTTACTCAATTGCTTTCTCATATGTGCCTTGACGTGGGGGGTGGGGGGATCCGGCCGAGCAGTGACCCCTTGTTCAAACCAGTGACCATGAGGTTATGTCTGTGAGCCCACGCTCAAGCTGGACGAGCCTGGGCTAAAGCTGGTAACGTCCAGGTTTCAAACCTGGGTCTTCAGTGTCCCAGGCTAATGGTCTATCCACTGCACCACCGTCTGGTCAGGCTCAAGCATGTAATTTTAATTCAACGTTGGAATGTAAAATCTGCCCAAAAAGCACAAATCTGATTATCATTTGTACTGTTAAAATAAAAGTTTGAGCCCTGGCCGGTTGGCTCAGCGGTAGAGTGTCAGCCGGTGTGTAGAAGTCCCAGGTTTGATTCCCAGCCAAGGCCACAGGAGAAGTGCCCATCTTCATCTCCACCCTTCCTCCTCTCCATTCTTCTCTGTCTCTGTCTCTTTTCCTCCTGCAGCCAAGGCTCCATTGGACAAAGTTGGCCAGGGTGCTGAGGATGGCTCCATGGCCTCTGCCTTAGGCTCAGGCTCTAGAATGGCAACGCCCCAGATGGGCAGAGCATCGCCCCTGGTGTGCTTGCCAGGTGAATATTGGTTGGGTGGGTACATGTGGGAGTCTGTCTCTATGCCTCCCTGCTTCTCACTTCAGAAAAAATAAATAAATAATAAAAAAATTTGATCATTCCCTGGTTATTCCTCATTATGTAAGAAAGTTTTTCACACTATGGTAAACTAATTCCTTCAACCAATTTCTCATGAGGTCTCAGGACTCCATAAAAAATTACAGCAAATTACTTTGCTATTCTCCAAATTCAGTATATTCTACCAGGCTTTGTGTATTTGTAATGCTGACTCCATACACTCACCCACCTGGTGAGCTCCAAATCATCCCTTCAAACTCCATTCAAATACCACCTCCCTGAAACCAACACATTAACTCCCTCAAACAAGATTGTTCTACTCTAGCATATACTGTATATTCACAACATGCCCCTTAAAAAACTAAACTTGAAGAATTATGCAGCACACCTTTAACAATGCATGGCACATAGTAACAGCTATTAAACTGTTCAAGGAAATCTAACTGAACATGAATATCATTACTAATGAATTTCTAAGAAATAAACTACTATCTAAAACTGGACAAAAACTAAAAACTCTTAAAGGTGATAAGTCTATGCAAACACAAAGAAAGTTTAAGTTTGTTCTTCTTTTATTATTTTTTACTAACACAGGCAGACCCCAATTCCACCTGATCCTAAAAACATTTTTATATAGCCTTTTAATGCAAAATATTCCCTCCTCCCTACAATTCTTATAAAATTTATTACAAATCATTGGGTCCACCAAAATATTTTTAGCAGTTAAAAGACAAGAATTAATTAGCAGGATTGCTGGCTTAAGCATGGGATCATAGACATGTTTCCATGGTCACTGGCTTGAGCCCAAAGGTTGATGACCTAAGACCAAGGTCACTGGCTTGAGCAAGGATCATGGCTCAGCTGTAGCCCCCAGTCAAGGAAAATATGAGAAAGCAATCAATGAACAACTAAGGCGCCACCACTACCTATATGAGTTGATGCTTCTCATATCTCTCCCTTCTTCTCTGTCTGTCCCTGTCTCCTTCTCTCACTAAAAGAAAAAAGAAAAAAAGGAGAAAAAGAAAGAATTATCGTATTTTTCGCTCCATAAGATACACTTCCCAACCCCCAAAAAAGTGGAGGGGAAAATGCCTGTTCATCTTATGGAACAAAAAATACAGTATTTTATTAAATATTTTAACATACCTTTTGGTTCAGAATATTTTTTCTTATTTTCCTCCTTAAAACCCTAGGTGTGTCTTGCCTGACCTGTGGTGGCGCAGTGGATAAAGCGTCGACCTGGGAACACTGAGGTCGCCAGTTCAAAACCCTGCACTGGTCTGGTCAAGGCACATATGGGAGTTGATGCTTCTAGCTCCTCCCCCTCTCTCTCTTTCTCTCTCTCTCTCTCCCTCTCTCTCTCCTCTCTAAAATGAATAAATAAAAAATTTTAAAAAAAGTAGGCTCATTTATTTAAAACCCTAGGTGTGTCTTATGATCAGGTGTATCTTACCGAGTGAGAAATACAGTATGTCTTAATCATCTTTCTTTTTCCTTTAGCACTTACTCCTATTTTAGGTAGAAAGTATTAAATAACTATTTATAAAACAACTTATGAAACAAAGAAAACTTGACCCCATCTCAGAGCCTTCTATTCTTTCTACCTGGAAACAATCACCAGATTTCTCCTTTTCAGTTTTCTGCTCAAATGCCACCTCTAGAGGTCTTCCCTCAGTACCCTAGTTAAATAGTCTCATCCTTCAACCCTAGTCAACTGCTGTACTTTCATCATCACAATTACCACTATCTAAAATTATTTGTTTATACAGTTGTTTATTTATGTCTCCACCTTTAAGATGTCAGCTCCAGGAAAGTACACTTGTCTTATTCACCATCATATATACCCAGCACTACAGCAATGTCTAGGAGGATAAACAAATTATTAAAGATTTAGTTGAAAACGTCTAGAATGCTAACATGCAACTGGTAAAACCTAAAATGTAAACAATTTTCTCCAAATGCTACTCAAAAACAAGTTAATTCTATTAATTTTGCATCAGCAAAGAAAAGAAAAACTCTTGACTTTTTAAAAACATAGATTTTAGTTTGGAAGTGACTTCAGAGATCGAGTCCACTGCTTTTCAAACTATGCTTTAAAATACAAGAGCAGTCAGAGGTCAAATTCCCTGAAGCCCTGGACTGTAATTGTTTTACACATATACACCTATTTTAGGATGTGTGATTCACACACATACAGAACACGAAAGTGCGTAATATAGTCACATATGACTTAACGACAAGGATACATTATGAGAAATGCATCATTAGGTTATTATCTTTGTGGGATCATAGAGTGTACATACACAAACCTGGATGGTAGATAGAGACTACTACAAACCTAGGCTGTATGGTATATAGCCTATTGCTCCTAAGCTACAAACCTTGTACCACATATTGCTGTACAAAACAACACAAGATCAAATCATGCACAAGAGAAAATGATGCAATCAAGAGATGCAATATACATGGGACATATGAGACTACAGCTGGGAAAACATGACACAATGATTTACAGTAAACTTTCTTTATAAGTAAAAGAATACATTCAAAAATAACAATGAAAATATCAATAAAGGAACAAACAACAAGTGTTGGAGAGGATGTGGAGAAAAGAGAACTCTTGTGCATTGTTGATAAGAATGCAGACTGGTGCAGCCACTGTAAAAAGCAGTATGGAGTCACCTCAAAAAATTAAAAATGGAACTGCCTATGATCCAGTGATTCCACTTCTGGAATTTACCTGAAAAAACCTGAAATGCTGATTTGAAAGACTATATGGACACCTACGTTCATTGCAGCATTATTTACAATAGCCAAGATGTAGAAGCAGCCCAGTGTCCATCAGTAGATGAGTAGATAAGAAAGCAGTGGTACAATTACATAGCAGAATACTACTCAGCCATAAAGTGTGGCTGCTGGAGGAAGAGGGAGTGGGGGATAAATACTGATGCATGAAGACTTGATTTGGTGTGGTAAACACAATACAGGGTACATTCACATCATGTGTTGTAGAACTGTGCGCCTAAAACCTGTAAAATTTTATTAAACCAGTGTCATCCCAATAAAACCAATAAAAATGAAAAAACAAATAAAATGATAAAGAATATAATATAGTAAATATATAAACCAGTAACATAGTCATTTATTATTATCAAGTATTATGTATCATACATACAAGGGTGAACAAAAGTAGGTTTACAGTTGTGTGTATATGAAACAGTTTATTCTTGTATTATTACTCATTATTTTTATTATTTTCCATACAAACAACAACTGTAAACCTAATTTTGATCACCCCTGTAATTGCATGTGCTAAACTTTTAAATGATTACCAGCATCACCATGAGATGTAATGCTTTGTGCTACGAATTTAGGATTTTTCTGCTATGTCACTAAGTGATAGAAATCTTTCAGGTCCATTATAATCTTATGGGACCACCATTATATATGCCATTATCTTTGACTGAAACGTCATTATGCAGCCGATTGTGTTTCAAATTAAATGCTTTAAAAACTACTATCTCTGCTGCTAGGTTAAAGAGTTTTACTATATATCTCAAATAAAGTTTGGCCTGACAAGTCTATGAATATATCTATAATTTCTGACAAATGTACACAGATTAGAAAGGTTATAGCTCTAATTTTTTTCTAATCTAAGGCCAGAAATGTTCACACGTATAAAATTATAAACTACACTCCTAAAGCACTATTCTGTGCACTATATCAAGGCAAACCTCAAGTCCTATCTGTTCAGCACATAATCTTCTTGCAAAGTAATTGTGCAATAAGTAAATGTGCAAAATGTGGCATAAGTGTGATATATATTACCTATTCTCATTACAAGAATATTATTAAAGTTTTGGTGTTTCTTGATAGAATGTTTGTAATTTTAAAAAATATGAGTAGCTGATATATTTTGCTGGAAAGTCAAGCTTTAAACAAAAATTTTCTACTACTCCTTTTACAAGCTCCTGTTATTAATTTAATTAAATTATCATGAATCTGCAAGATCAGTTTAAAACAAAAACCTTCTACTTATACCTGCTTAATAAATCAGGACCTTCCCTACAGAGTAGAATAAGTGAGAAAAGTATTAGATGCTGAGTCCAGTCTAAGAATAAAATGGCCTTCATAATTGTTAATTACAAATATTCATAGTAACAAGACAGCTGGATTATTTTATCTTCACGTTAATATTAAATTTTAATCTTATTTAAAAAACTAACACCAAAATGACAACCATATAAAATTGAGATGATGTATACCAAAGTGCTTTCTAAGCTGTAAAGCATTTTTTAAATATTAAATAATAAAATTAAGTCAAAAGGAATCAGGTACTTTGAATGGCACAGTAAACTTTCAGAATATTATTATTGGACCAATCTACAGTATAAGACTTTTACAAATTGAAAATTAATACAAAATTGTATGTAGGATAAGCATTACAATTTACAATATAAAAAGTAACACAAATACATAAGTATGCCAGGTGACACAAAACTAAATGTTCCTCTCCCAAACACATTGTATTACATAATCAGTCATTACATTGTGTCCAGATGTTGATACAAAATGTAGTTATGTTTCAACATCCAAACATATAAGTGGAAAAACAGTATATCAATATGTTTGGAAAAAAGCAAGTACTCTACTCATTGTTACCTAAACTGCCAGGACACAGACCATATTTCTCCATGTATAAGATGCTCCCATGTGTAAGACCCACTTTAATTTGGGGGCCCAAGTTTTGAGAAATAAAAAGTATTATACCAACTTACTGAACTCAAGTTTAATTCATCATAAAAATTCATACAACTGCTCATCTGCATGAAAAACTGGGAAATGCAAGTTAAAAAAACTACAACCACTGTATAAGACACATCCAGGTTTTAGATCCCAATTTCTTCCCAGAAAGGAGCATCTTATACATGGGGAAATATGGTGATTTTCTCTTGCTTATTTTACAATTCCTTGGCATGTAAAAATTTATTAAGTGTGCATTCTTATCTACTTCAATATAAGAAAAGACACTTCAATTCAGTAAAAACAGAGAAAGTACTGGGTCAAATTCTCTTTTAAAAAATACATCCTCTCACCCTGGCCAGGTAGCTTAGTGAATAGAGCACAGTCTGGCATGCAGAGGTTGTGGGTTTGATCTCTTGTAAGAGCACACAGAGGAAGTAATGAATGAGTGTAGAACTAAGTGGAACAAATTGATGCTTTCTTCTCTCCCCACCACTCTCCTTCCTCCCCTATCAATGAAAAAAAAATTTTTTAATAAAAAATTTGCCCTCTCTGTAGCTTTAGTTTTTAATCATTAAATAGGTCTCTTAAAAATTATATAGGCAAATAAAACATAAGAAATAAAACATTTCTAAAATCTAAATGTTAGCATCTCCACTAAATACAACAGAGTCATTTACTGTTTTAATTTCTACATCTCAAAAGGGGGGGGGGGCAAAACAGGTGCACAATCTTTGTTCAAACTCTTAAAGGCCAGATCAGATGCTTCTTAGAACTGGAATTTTTCAGATTTTAGAAAGCTGAAATATACATATATCATATATGTCTAACATGGTTAAGCAATGGTAAAAAAATATATATCATGTAACTATAAATACAAAATATCTCCTTCAACCAATGACCTTAATGACCTTAGCCATATAAAATACAATAAGATATACATATCTAAACACTGACAGAAGCACTTCCCTTAGTCCTGCACTCTCTACAAACATTTCTTTAATAAGCTGGTTATCTGTTTTCCCTAAGTAATTTGTAAGTGAAAGTATAAGGATTGTAAAGAAGTGATGAATGCAGGATGCCCTTCTCCCATCCCCTTTTCCAATCTGTCATTTCTGATCTGTGGATTGGGAAACAGGGCACTCTGACATCACTAAGTATCAAATGACACTCTAGCACCAGTTCAGTTTACTGCGTATTTGTTGATAACCCACTAAGTACTATGCACTATAGAAAATACTAGAAATGTAAAGGTAAATAGAACGAAGCCTTACCTCTTAGGTGCTTACAGTTCAGTGGAGATTATAATGAATAATGGGGTTGGCCAGTAAATTACAATACAGTATGACACACTTTCAATTAAAAACAGTATGGTAGAAGGATTTGGGGAGCCTAGTAAGTTTTCATTAAGAAAGTGATACCAGCCCTGGCCAGATAGCTTGGTTGGTTAGAGCACTGTCCCAACACACAAAGGTCGTGGGCTCATCACTGGGTCAGGGCACATAAAGGGAAAGCTCAGGGTTTCTATCTGTCTGTCTCTATCAAATAATAAATTTTAAAAAGAAAGTGACACCACAGTAGTTTTGAGGAATAAGAAGTATGTCAAACAACAGAGAAGTGACAGTAAACATAACTTCCCACACACGAAAAGACATACACATGAAAGAAAAAAAACTTCCAGAGTGGGTGGCAAACATATCTAAAATATCTCCTTTATAAACACTTAGATCCTGAGTCTAAACATATACAACATATGAAAGTGTATTCAGAAAAGAGAAATATTCTGTTTTTTTCTTTCTCTTAGATAATTCATTTTGCATTTCCATATTACATAAGCTATGGGTCTTACCAAAAAATAACATTGTAAACCATTTTATTAGTTCAAAATGTGACATACCCCCAAGTTATATACCTGGAGATTTGCACCTGTATTTCAAGAGAACAAGCAGTTAGAAATATATATCAATAATTATTTCTCCAGATCATCTTAATAGTACAAAGTAAATAAATGAACAAGCCTCATCAGCATGACTTGTCATAAGAGTTTTAAGACTTTAAAAAAGAAAGACAAACATAAAAATTAAATAAATAAATATATATATATATATATATATTATACTATTTAAATCGAAGAAAAGGTTCAACAAATAAAACCAAGGTAAAAATGACAAAATAATTTTAAAAACTTAAAACCCTCCTGGTCTGGTAGCTCAGTTGGTTAGAGCATCGTCCCAATAAACAAGGACAAGGCTGTGGGTTCGATCTCAGTCAGAGCACATACAAGAATCAACCAATGAATGCATAAATAAGAGAAGCAACAAACTGATCTCTCTCTCTCTCTCTCTCTCTAAAAACTCTATTTTAAAAAAATACCTCTTTTTAAAGACAGACCTTCAACAACAGACATCAATTTCAGTATAGAGCAGTTTTTTTTAAAATATCTAGTAAAAGACACAATGAAATTCAATTCATTCAAGTATCACAGGTAGAAATCATCCTGAATAAAGACAAAACAGTCACCTGTATAATAATCAACAAGAATGACTCCTATCAAAGCACTAGATCCCTTGATATCAATACTGTATGCAGCTCTGCCTGTGGAACTGCCCTACCTGGTACCTAGGTTTCTTTTGCTTCTTTGTACTACAAAATCCACTAGAAGTCATCTACGTAACAAAATCTTATTTAATAGTATCTTCTCCTAACAGTATGTAATTTTATTCATACAATGCAACTGAGATTAACTCGTCCTGTAAAACTGCCCTACCAGGTACCTAGGTTTCTCTTGCTTCTTTGTACTATAAAATCCACTAAAAGTCTACGTAACAAATAAAATCTTATTTAGTAGTATCTTCTCCTAAGACTATATCACTATTTGCATAAGTTGTCCTCAAATGCTTATTTATGCAAGTACATGGAAAGTTTGCTTTTATGTAATCTAATAGAATGAACTTCCTATAGTTAAAAATTTTAAGACACTTAAGGAGCAAAATTGCTAACTTATTTAGTAGTTTATTAAAATATACTTATTATTTCACATACAGACATAAAGCATACCTACCTTTTCTTTATTTTTCTATATTACCAGAAAATATTATGAAGCAAGTTTGTGGCTAAAAAAGGGAAAAATTATACCTTCACACAGATTGTGAAAATTTCTGTAAGGGTCTTTCAAAATATAAGTAATTTTAATATTAATACCTACTAAAGAAATAAAAACCAAAACTAAGTTAGAAGCACTTTTAAAGAAATCTACTCATAA
The DNA here is from genome assembly GCA_037038555.1 of Rhynchonycteris naso. Taxonomy (NCBI): domain Eukaryota; kingdom Metazoa; phylum Chordata; class Mammalia; order Chiroptera; family Emballonuridae; genus Rhynchonycteris; species Rhynchonycteris naso. Next base: position 106,995,868 of record CM072996.1, on the reverse strand, counting down.
AGCTGTATTTATTTACTTTTAAAACAAACAGAATTTTCAGGTTTTAACTAACTGTAAAATATCTCTCAAAAAATCAAAATGTAGTCCTGGCTAGACAGCTCAGTGGGTTAGAGCATCGTCTGTCTGGAGGTACAGAGGTTGCTGGTTCCATACCTGGTCAGGACACATACAGGAACAGATTGTTCCTGTGTTTGTCCTGCTCTCTCCCTTCCTCTTTCTAAAAATTAATAATGCTACTTTAAAATTTTGTATTCTAAAAGTAAATTAAACACCCAAAGTTATTAAGTAAAAAAATAGACAATTAGTTCTCTTCGAGAGGAATATCTGAGTTTTATCTTCAAGATCAAGTACTTTTCAAATGAAAGTGATGTAAGTCACTCATACATTTTGCTATCATTTTTCCACCACACAAATTTACTTTAAAACAAAAGTATTATAGAAATTGTAATTTTTTTTAAAAGTTGCATTTGTTGTTGGTTAAAAATACAGGCAAGTCTCATTACCCAAGAGTATCAGATTAGGTTACAGATATCTCTTCATAGTATACTTAAAATAAAAGGTTTCTGCCAGCAAATGATACGTACATTAACTCATTTAAATTGATGTAGCATTAGTTGTATGCAAAAAAATGTGAAAGTTTCTCAGTTCCTAGTATACTAAGTATTGAGAAATCACTGCAATTCAAGCCCTTAGAAAAAAATAGAATAGGAACTCTTTAAAATTAGAAGATCTTAAAAAGTTAAGAAAGAAGTAAAGCAGTTTTGCTTTTTTACAGTAAATTTTGTATTTTTCCTTCTGATTTAATATTACAGAAGAACTATAAACTAAAGAGCTCGACATACAGAACTTACTAAAGATAAAGATCTTAGCCCATTGAGAATGACAAAGTTTCAATAAAGAGGTCAGAATGTAGATATCTAGCCATCTGAATGTATAGACATAACCATTTCACTCCACTATGATTCTTAACCCTTTAAATCTAGAATAAAGTCATCTCCCAGAATAGCAAAATAAATGTATTCACTGATATTTGGAAAACTAATGTTGTCAACTATAGAAAGTATTACCTAACAACTCAACATAAGGGTGATATATAAATACACAAACTTTCAAATTTCTATTCTCCCCTCACCCATAATTTATTATTTTCACTTATGTGTTTCAAGGGGCAAATCAAAGTTGCACTTATTCCTGATGTCTAGAAATTACTAATACCATGCATGACAGGGAAAGTGTTCAACTATGGACTAAATTCAAGTATGGCTTCCCTCTTGAACAGATTTTAATTTAGTACCTTCTACCATTTTGCCAAGAATAAGAGTTGATACCAGTACACTTAATTTCCTTATACTTATTAGAAACAGTCCTGAAGAGTAAGAAAGGAGTAGGATCGTTTGACCAAGAGTCTTATGAAAATGAAGCAAAATGTGTTGCACTTGAGTCTACTGGATGCAGAAAGTGAAGACATCACCGAGGATTCAAAGGAAGCTGATGTTTAGGTTCCAACCGTGAGTGTGATACCCGTATGTAAGACTTTTATGGTGGTAATACTGTACTCACAGGGCCTGGGATAAATGCAAATTCTAAAACCATGGAAATGCTTCTATAAAAGCAAACTACAACTCGCATTTCAGAAACGACCGCAGTCATCGAGAGTCACAGAGTTTCTCTCCTACACGGACCACAGATCCTTAACCAAGAATTAGGAGGGCCTCGTTGAACCCCACTATTTATTCTGCAAACTTTTTAAGTTAGACCCAAGCTAGCAAAAGGTGGAGGGGCCCCAGCGGAAGAAGAAACCAGGGCTAGCAACTTCGCAGACAGCAGCGTCTCTGGTTCCTCCGCCACCCCAGGACCATCCGGCCTCAGTCTCCACCTCACCACGGAAGCTGCACCCTCCGGCTGCGGTGGCAGAGGAAGCATCACAGTTGCGCTCCTCCCATCATCCAAAGCCTTCCCTATCCCAGAGCCTAGAGGCTCCTGATACCCATTAGCTAGTCCCCATCTTTTACACACTTACTTACACACACACACACACACACGGGGAGAGGAGAGAGAAAAACACACAAGTTGCAGGTGATGTGCGTGTACTGAGAGAATGTGAACAGCCAAGGACCGCGGCAGCTGATGGGAAGGAAGCAGCGCCGTCTAAAAACGGACCCGGGCTCCTTAGCCACCGCCGCGGCTGCCTTCTCTTCTTCCCCAGGAAGCAGCGCGGCGCAGGCTCCTGTGCGCTAGCGGGAGCCCGTGGGAACGGAGTCTGAGGAGAGCTCCAGCGCCCGCCGAAGGGACCGGGCCTAGGATCCAGAGCTGCCGCTGCAGCGACCCAAGTACCGCGACGCTTTACGTCCTATCCACCACCCTCCCCATACACACCCCCTCCCTCCCTCCACCGCCGCCACCCCCCCTCCCCGCCCGCTCCGCTCTCCCTCTCGATTGGAGCCGAGACAAAAGCAACGGGAAGCGGCGGGCCGGGACGCTGCCCGCGGACCCCAGGCGCGACCGGACCAGCCCCGAGGCATTCCCCCGCCTTGCGGGGGCCCCGAATCCGCTGCCCCAGCTGCGCGCCCCGCCGCCAGACTTCCGAAAATTTGCCAAAAACTCACCGCATGAATTTTCTTGTCCCCCGGATCCAAGATGGCGACGTATCCACCGCGGAGGCTGCTGGGAGCAGGACCTTTACCCTCTGACCCCCGCCGTGACCCCCGTCGTTCTGGCTTCCCTCAAGCCGGCGGCGGCGGAAGGTGGGAGAGGTGAGTGCCGACCCGACAATGTTGGGGTGTGTAAGGTGCCTCCCGCACGTTTGCGAGTGAGTAGGGAGGGGTATTTCACTCCGTCACCTCCCTCCTCTCAGCCTTCGTCGTGTCTCCCATTGACTCACCCCGAGGCTCGTAGCTTCACCTCGCGGCCGTTACAACAGCGGGCCTCTGCGGCCGCTATAGTTCCCCTGGGGCGGGCTGCTTCACTTTGGGCAAAGGCCCTGGGTGCGAGGTGGGCCGCGGGGTGCAGGGGCGGGGAATAGTGAGGTGGCTTCGGTCCGCCCTCCCCGGGGATGCGGAGCGTGTTTGTGTTTGTGTTCGTGTTCGTGTTAGGCATGCCGGCCCCCCCTCTCCGCCAGGTCTTCCTGGGACGCGTCCCCACTCCCCGGCACTTGAAGCAGACTGATCGCTGTCCCCCTTTCCTCCCGCAGCCTCCAGTGCCTGTGCACACACTTCCAGCCACCGGCAACCCGTCGTCATCGCCTTCTGAGAAGTGAGTTCCCCTCTGCCGAAACCATCTGTATTTTCTACTCACTATCCTTCCGATCTTTTTTTCTTTTCTTTTTAACTTGGTGGGAGGGAGCATATTGGGGAGCAGGTTTTTTAAGTAGTTATGGGTTGAGTTCGCGCAGGCTAAGTTATTTTAAGTGGTAGCATTTTCTCCCGCCGCCACTGCCCCAGGCGCCCCGTAGGCTTGAACAGCCAGCTAGGCTATCAGCAAGGCCGTTTGAATTTATGGTGACTTTGGTGGAAACTTCAAAAGTGAAAAGTCTCAGCTTTCCAGGAAAATAATTGTCATTCAGAGGGAAATTAAATTTGTTTTCTTTGGAATAAAAATATCTACTCCTTTTTAATTGATGAACTCCCTTTTTGTTACTACTGGACATTTTTGGACTTATAAAGGGATTCTGCAATATGTTTTGGGGGTTCTGTAATTTCATAAAGTGAAAATTGTTATTTCTGTTTGAGTGATAGAACTTATTATTATAACGTGCAATTCATTTGGAGTAAATAAATTTTCTACTTCCCTTGTTTGTTTATTTTGTAAAATCACCTTTTCTTCCCAAAAAAGTCACTATAATCCAACTTAAAACTTATCTTAGAAGGACAAAGAGTATCTAGCACTCATAAATAGAAAAAAAAATAAGCATACTGTAGAATAAAAAGTGACTTTGTCATGTTTACAGAATGCAAGGTATTTTGAAATATTAGTATTTACTGTGTAAATTAAACTCTGAATGGTGCTGATTTAGCCAGTAAAAATGTTTTACATGGTCATTCATTTCATTACATATTCTGCTTCACTGTTTTTTTTCACATTAAATTCAAGAGGAACAACATTTGTTTATACTCTTCCCCATCTTTTCCCCAACAGCTCTTTCCTGCCTGCCTCTTCGGGTTTCTCTTCTATTATGTAGGATGGTGTGTTAAAAGACTGAACACGCCTCTAAATAAATGTAACACATGTAGTTATGTGAGTACATATATGTACCTATATCTATTTATTACTTAGCATTTTAACCCATTAATAACTTAAAGTATAATCATTAGTATTTGGAATCATAAAATGGAATAATAAATAATAATGCTTTTATGTATATGTTGTTACATAAAGTATTACCATTTAATCTATTGGTTTCACTTAAATATAGAACTTTGTTTAAGGCCAAAAGATGGCCTGACCCTTAACATACCTGTATTTACCCCAAAATCACACGGTTTAAGTAGCATAAACATTGGTAAAATTAGAGAAACCAGTACTGGAAAGGAAGAGGTCTAATTTGAGGGTTTTGTTGCCTTGGATATTTTACTGAAAAAGTAAACATTTTCACGGTAAATGTATAGGGTGGAAGCATAGAAAAAATACACTGATACTATGTCTGTCTTGAGAAAACTTTGTTTAGAATAAACTTCGGTCTTGTTGAACAAGTTTTAAATTTTCCTATTTTTGGTGTCCAATCTGTTATAAATTGTAAAATTTGTGTAATACCTACCTTAGAGGTTGATTCTAGGCATTAAATGAGCTAATATTTGTTAAGGGCTTATGTTTATGGCTTTCTAGTAAGCATTCTAAATAGTACATTTCTTAAATCGTCCTACCTCATTAAAAAGTTCATTTTTATTGCTAATACTGATCCAATTTACCCATTTTGTAGATAGTTTTAACTATTCACTTTGGTGGATATTCATATGTTTACTGAAAAAACAGTCTAAACCTTGTATGTGTTTTGTGTGTTGAAATATAAATTTCTTATGCACCTTAGGGGAAAATTAGTTTAGAGTGAGAAAAACAATTATTTTTAGGGGAAGAGAACGATTTTGTAAATAACTAGTTGTAGGAAAGAGAGGCATCACATTTATTTTTTTGACAGAACAGAGGGACAGACAGACAGGAAGGGAGAGAAATGAGAAGCATCAGCTCATACTTGTGGTACCTTAGTTGTTCATTGATTGCTTTCTCATATGTGCCTTGACAGGGGGAGGGGGGGAGCTCCAGCAGAGCGAGTGACCCCTTGCTCAAGCCAGCCACCTTGGGCTCAAGCCAGCGATCAGGGGGTCATGTCTGTGACCCCATGCTCAAGCCAGTGAGTGACCCCGCACTCAAGCTGGCCACCTTGGGGTTTCAAACCTGGGTCTTCCGCATCCCAGTTTAACACTATAGCTACCATGCCACTGCCTGGTCAGGCCGACATCACATTTTTTAAAAGATGTAGACAGTACTAAAATTTTATCGTGGTAAAGGGTAAAAAAGGACAGGTATTTTCAGAGGTGGATTTGACAGCGGGCGCACCCTGACTTCTGAAGGGCCTGCAAAACCCCAACTTTACCCTTTTTTCTAATGACACCACGTTTGGTTTCATATGTGCAATTTTAATTATGTTCAAGTTTACAGTGGGTGGTAAAACCTGATAGTATGTTTATATTCACTTATTTTCATTATTTCATTACTACACTGCATACTAGACACATACTACACGGCATAGGCCAGGCCCCGGCTACTGCTCATCTGAGCAATGGAGCAATAGAATCATATTTGCTACTTTGTACTTACAGAGATTCTCCTGCAGTGCAGATTTACAATATACACAAATATGCAGGGATGTGCATATGTATTTGTTTCATTTATGGTTCTAAAAATAGTTTTCTGTGCCTATAAATAAATATTCAGATAAGTTGAAATTGTATTAAAATAAAATTCCTATTGAAATTATATTAAGATACAATTCTTGTTATATCAGCTCCTAGATTTTCATAGTTTATGAATAATTTTTAATTTTAATTAATTTACTGCTCTATAACAAAACATCTCTAGTATTCTAATCATTCAGACTATTAATTTTTATGTTTTTCTTTTCATTGGTAGCTAGAAAAATGAAACGACATCTATTAGGGGCTTAAAAAAGACAAGTTAAAAAGCAAGCAAGTTGCCAACCAACAGAAAGGAGCATTGGACATATTTATAAATGGCCCTGGCCATTCGGGCCATCATAATTGAGCAACAATATGAAGAACAAGGAGCTTCCATTAGTCACAAAAAGAGTTAGTTGAAGTTGAAAACCAAGGTATAGAAGAAAGCAACGAAGATGAAGAAGCACTCAACAGTCAACCAGGTGAAAAAACCAGTAGAAAATAATATAGAAGAAAGTCCATTAGAAAATATTGAAATTCAAACAGAAAATATTCCATTCGAAGTTACAATAAAAGATACTGCTCTCTGGCCTAATGTTTTATCTGATAAAATGATTGAATTTCTAATTTCAAATCAAAAAATATAGGCAACATAACTACACTTAAATCAGTCTATGAACACGGTGATCGCATTAATTACAGAGGCTGTGTAAAGACCATTTTTACAGAAAAATTTTGAATGGTGAAAAAGAAATGACCTGGCTAATTTTTTCCAAAACATCTAAATCATTTTATTGTTACTTATGAAAAATGTTTTCAGGCTCAAAGTCTTAAGTTGACTACAAGGTTCCAAAATTGGAAAAATATTGGAATAACTTTCTTTGTCCGAGCATGAAATGTCAAAAGAACACGTCACTTCATTGTGTATATTATACAAGTGCTCCTCTATGTTAAATCACATCAATGTTCAATATCTGCAAATTACATTGCAAAAAGAAAATTATTGGAGAGAGATTCTGTGAAGAATTGTATCCACAATAAAATTCCTCACAAGTTTGGGCATTGCTTTTAGAGGCTATAATGAAACTGCAACTTCAAAAAAAGACAGTTATTTGACTAGTTTAGAGTATTTGAGCAAATATGACTTTTTTGTTTTACGGAGACAGAGAGTCAGGAAGGGAGAGAAATGAGAAGCATCAATTCTTCGTTGCAGCTCCTTAGTTGTTCATTGATTGCTTTCTCATATGTTCCTTGACCGTTGGGCTCCAGCAGGGCCAGTGACTCCTTGCTCAAGCCAGTGACCTTTGGGCTCAGGCCAGCAACCATGGGATTGTGTCTGTGTTCCCACATTCAAGCCAGACACCCCGCACTCAAGCCGGCAACCTCAGGATTTCAAACCTGGGTCCTCCGCATCCCAGTCCAACGCTCTATCCAATGTGCCACCACCTGGTCAGGCAAATATGATTAATTTTTAAAGTTCCACTTACAAAAGTATGGAAATCAAGGTAGCAGACATGTAAATTACTTATTGCATCAGAAGTATGATGAACTTTTGCAAATAATTGCTGATTCTCTTAATGGCACACAATGTGGAGGAAATAAAATGCGCAAAACATTATAGTATTAGATTCTACACCCAATGTTGTGCATGTGAATGAACTTATTTTGTAGTGTGCTATATATCAGCAAGTGGGGATATTAAAGAAAGATTTTTAAAGTTCTTTTCTATACAAAGACATGATGTGGAGTATGTAGAAGAGACAATTTTATCTACCTTGCAAAATTTGCCAGTAGATATAAAATATTGCCATGGACAGTCCTACGACAATGCAGCAAATATATCGGGCAAGTACAATTATCTGCAAACAAGAATAAGACATGCTTCATCACTAACGTTTATTCCTGTGCTCTAGTCATTCACTTAATTTAGTTGATAATGTTGCTTGTGAGAGGTGTAATGCTTCCAGATCTTCTTTTATTTGTGCAAATTTCATTTTTTTCTCTCCAACAACATTTCAATGGAACATGTTATGCACTAAATTGGATAAAAGTTCTTAAATGTTAAAGAAATTTTCAGATACAAGATGGTCTGCCAGGGCTGATGCAGTTTTAACGTTAAAATGTGGCTACAAAAATATAAAAGAGGCTTTAGATGAGATACGCATTTCCGCAAAAGAAAAATAATTGTTATTGAAGCAAAATCATTACTTAAAGAAATGAATATGAAACTTGTAATGACATTCCTGTGGAATAAAATTTTGCAAAGGATTAATGCAACACATAACTCTTGACATCTATTGACTGCACAATTGTTAAAGGTGCATCATTATTAAAATCTAGAAATTTTTATTAATGAAAACAGACAATTTCAACAAAATTGAACTAACAGATAAAACATTTGAAGATGATCGCAAGCGAGCATGTACAGAAAATCCAAAGGAATTTTTTTACATAGTGTACTCTACGAAATGTGTGGTCATTTAACAGAACTGAACAGACACAGAAAAATCTATGAAAATGTTATAAGTAATTTTAGAGTTTTTTTATGTTAACTGTGTGTAGAAGAAAACAATGTGTTAATAGAAATGTATAAAGATGACATTGATTCAAAGTAATTTTAAAGATGAGTTGGAACAGTTTTTAATATTTTTAGATAAAGAAGACAAGTGATCAACAATATATAAAAAAGCATTAGATAAGAAAGGAACTTTTCCAGCCTGACCAGTGGTGGCGCAGTGGATAAAGCGTCGACCTGGGAACACTGAGGTCTGGGAACACTGAGGTCGCTGGTTCAAGGACTTGTCTGGTCAAGGCGCATATGGGAGTTGATACTTCCTGCTCCTCCCCCCTTTCTCACTCTCTCCTCTCCAAAATGAATAAGTAGTAAATAAATTTAAAAAAAGAAAAGAAAGCAACTTTTCCAAATGTGGAAATTATTTTGAAAATTTTGTTAACCATGCCAATTTCAAATGCATTGAAGGAACGCTCATTTTCTTGTCTAAAAAGAAAAAATTAAGAAATTCAATGTCAGAGGAAAGACTAAATAATATGGCCACTTGACAGAGCAATTTACTTAAAATTATTGATTGTGAGTAGATAGCGCATAACGAAAAGCAAGGAAATTTTATTTTCATATTTGTAATTTTCAAGTAAAATTCTGATTTTTTTGTTCAAATTACTGATTGTTACTCCTATTATATGTATAATTAATACTATCATTAATTATACTTTCACATGTTCAACTATTTAAAACTTTGACTATTATGCTATTATTGATTATACATATATTCAAATTTTTTTGGAAATAAAATGTTAATAGTACATAATATTTTTTATTTAAAAATATGGTTAACATGTATTTTTATTTTTCCTGTCTCTCTTTTTTAAGGGGCCCAATATTTTCTTCTGCACCTGGGGCCTCAACCCCCCTTAATCCACTTCTGGGTATCTTAAATTTAACAGATATTGAAATAACATTTGGATCCAAACTGTCCTACCATAAACAGTACCACCAACATTTCACTCACTTGCTTAGGCATAAAGCTAGGAATCTTGTGTGATTCCTCACACTCTAGCCCAACTTATTGTCCAGTACCATCAGCTCTTCCTTATATGTATTCTGAATTCAGCCGCTTTCATCACCTCTCATGCCACCTCCCTGTCCAAGAAACCATCATCTCACACAGCAATATCCACAGAATCTTTTCCCTGCACCCCAATAAAGCATTCTCTACATGCCAGCCAGAGGGGTCATTTAAAAACATTTGTTAGGATACATTGCTCTTTTCTTTAAAACCCTCCAGAGGATTCCCTTGGAATAGAATAAAACCCACTTCCCTACCATGGGCTTTAAAATTGTATAATCTGGCTTCTACCTACCTAACTTCATCTGATTCTCACCCTTCTTTTCTGTCATGTACTAAATATTTTTCCTATTTATACCGAGACTGTTAGTTGTTGACAAATTTCTCTAATTTTTTCATAGTAATAGACATGGGCATGTAGCTATCCAGAATAAAAGCTGTGTTTCCAGCCTTCCTATAGCCATGTGGTGGTTCTGGTATATCATGGGGTGCCGTCCCAGAACCATCCTTAAAAGGCAGCTGTTGCACATCTTCAGTCTTTTGTGCTCTTTTTATATCCTGCACCCTGGAGAACAGATGTGGTGACCTCTAACTCTAGGTGCCAGTTTGGGCCATGTGTAAGTTCCCCCATCCTAGGGATGTCAAAACTTTAAATGGGTGTAGAGCACCATACCAGCCCTGCACTACTTACATTCAGATTTTGACATAAAAAGGTAAACTGTCATTAAAGCTACAATTTAGGGTCTCTTGTTCATAATTGAAGTTTACTGATCCTCCACAGGACCTTTGCATTTGGTACATATTATTTATTTCTGCCTGACATATGCTTTCTCTATTTTATTATGGCTAACTCATTCTCATCCTTCGGGTGTTAACTCAGATATCTCCCAACACTTCTTCCCTGGCTACCATATCTAAAGTAGCTCCTTTTTCCAATTTATTGTATCTCACATGACCCTTTTATTTTAAATAGCATTATCTCTTTATTATTTGTTTCCCTTTGCCCTGCTAAAAATGTGAGTTTCATGAGAGCAGGGACTACATTTGTTTTTCACTGTTTTATTCCCCACACATGGTAGACTTTAGGTAAGTACTGTCATATGCATGAGACAGTAAATAAAAGAGCCATTGAATGAAGAAAATAGATCCTTATCCAAGATTAGGCGGACTTTTAAAGTAGTAAATGTTTTGAATGGTTTCCTTCAACACACAATGTGTAAAATCCAAGCAAGGAAGCAGCTAGGAAAAATAGGACTAAACTAATGAAATATGCCAAGCTTCCAGCCCTTGATAATGAAAGTATGTACATTTTTTCTGGGAAACCTGTAAGGTTATTATAGGGGGGAAAATTGGAAAGAGCACTGATACATATTTAAGGCAAAACTCCTACCAAATACTCTGGTTGGTAATAAAACGACCTCAGATTCTTAGCTAAAATGCATAAATCTTAAGCTTTGAATGGTAATATAAAAGTTTAAATAATGATATGTTAGACTTAAAAGTGATGTAACATTACACATTAATTTGGTCTTTAAGTGTTATGTTAAGTGATTAAGTCTTGATAATACTGGCAAGGGTTTAGCAGAAACGGTTTAAGTATAAATTGGCACATTTCTAGAGTGCAGCTTAGCAGTATGTATCAAAAGCCTTGAGCATGAATTTTGACAGGGTCATTCCTCGTCTAATACAAATGTATCATAAGGATATGGTAACTCTTGTAAGAGTGTTCATTAACTGCATTGTTTACTAGAATGTTGGTTAAATAAATTAAGCTACATCCATACTATAGAACAGTACTCAGCCTGTGAAGAAAGTTTTAAAATATAATTTTGTGAATATTTGTAAGTTCACAAAGGACTAACAGGATATGTACAAGGTGTTAATTCAACTTTTCAAAAGTGACTTATTTTTATTTCATTTCATAGTTTTTTAATTTCATAGAATAAGGGTTTTTTTTTGTACTAATTAAAAGGATCATTTGGGGAAATAGTACCACATGCTCAGTTACCAAGCCTGATAAATTTTATCCTTTCTTTATATCCTACAATTAATTGCCAACTTGTATATTTTACTGTCTAGACATGACTAGGATCCATACTTACCTCTCCACTCTTTCAGCCATTCTCTTAATCAATTCACTCATAATCTCTCATCTGAAGTTTTGGAAGAAATTAATTTTGTTTACTAAGTTTTACCTCCAGTCTTCCAAACTACCACCAGTTTCTAGTGTAAAACTTAAACTCCCTGCATTAAACAGTTATAACAATGCCTCATCACCTACAGGATAAAAGACAAACTCCTATTCATAAGGTATAAAAACTTTATACTTTTATTTTTTGGAGAGTATGTTTTTTAGCAAGAGAGACAGAGAGAGTGACAGATAGGGAGAGAGATCAGAAGCTTCAATTCTTGGTTGTAGCACCTTAGTTCTTCATTGATTGCTTTCTCATATGTGCCTTGATCAGGGGGCTCCAGCAGAGCGAGTGACCCCTTGCTCAAGCCAGCAACATTAGGCTCAAGCCAGCAACCATGGGGTCATGTCTATGATCCCACACTCAAGCCAGTGACCCCACATTCAAACTGGTGAGCCTGCACTCAAACCGGCAACCTTGGGGTTTCAAACCTGGGTCCTCTGCGTCCCAGTCCGGCACTATCCATGGCGCCCCCGCCTGATCAGGAGGAGGGTATGTTTATTAAAGCTGGGGACAGTGAAACAAGGAAGGGCTTAGGATAAAAGAAGCAACAGGAGATGCTAGGCAGGGCTACTTTGGCTCGCTAAGCAATCAGGAAAAAGAAGCCCTCATGGACAGATACAGGGGTTTAGCCCAGGACAAGCTGCAGCTGTTGCCTATAGCTTCTCTGGTTGCAAGTCTTGTGGGGTCCCTTAGAGTTTAGGAGATGCATAACTATTGGGAAAAAAGGGAACGGGAAAGGCAAAGGTATGCTTCGAGGAGGGAGAGCACATGCCGTAAGACTTTTTTTTTTTTTTTACAGGGACAGAGAGTGAGTCAGAGAGAGGGATAGATAGGGACAGACAGACAGGAGCAGAGAGAGGTGAGAAGCATCAGTCATTAGTTTTTCATTTCCTTCGCAACACCTTAGTTGTTCATTGGTTGCTTTCTCACATGTGCCTTGACCGCGGCCTTCAGCAGACCGAGCAACCCCTTGCTGGAGCCAGCGACCATGGGTCCAAGCTAATGAGCTTTTGCTCAAGCCAGATGGGCCCGCACTCAAGCTGGCAAGCTCGGGGTCTTGGACCTGGGTCTTCTGCATCCCAGTCCAACGCTCTATCCACTGCACCACCACCTGGTCAGGCAAGACTTTCTTGATAATTAACCTTCCTGCATGTACAACCTCAGATACCACTTGTAGTTGTATGCCAGTATTCCATACTGCTTCAGATTTCGTGTCCTTGCAGTTTTCTTTCCTCAACTGTGAATGACCTTGCTCCCCCCAAAATGTCTTAACAGATTCTTTTCAGGTTTCTGTGTTGGTTTTAAAAATATGTTCACAAATTCTTTAATGTTCTACTTGTCAAGAGGTGGAACTTAATTCACTTTCTTTTGAATATGGGTTGGTCTTTGTGACTTGCTTCTAATAAATAGAATAAAGTGGAAGTGACTGTGACTCGGAGACTAAATTATAAAAGGCATACTCTCTTGAATCACTGAGGGAAGCCAACTGTCATGTCACAGGACATTCAGACAGACTATAGAGAAGCCTATGTGCCAAGGAAATGAGATCTAACAGCCATAAGGAACTGAAACTTGCCAACAACCACGTGAGTGAGATTAGAAGCAGGTATTTGTACCCTCTTGAGATGACTTCAGCCCCAACCAACAGCTTAACTAACTTCATAAGAGACCGCAACCACCTAGCTAACTCCCCTCCTGAGTCTGAGATAATAAATATTTGTTGTTTCAAACTGTAGTCATTTGGGTTAATTTGATATGCAGCAAATTAACCCAAATTAGTTAAGAAGATAACTAATACATCTTCCTTCAGGACTCATTTTTTGTGAAATTTTTCTGAACCCATTTTTTAAAAATTTAAGCTTCCTATAGAATTGGGTTTTGCACTGCTACACAATGAGTTTAAGATGTCTTGTTTTTCCCTAAATTGTTTATATATCAAGTGCTTTTAGTACTTACATGCCCAACTTTATACCAAAAAATCAGTAGTACCATGATTTCATTAGAGTAAAATGTAAGTAGTATTAGCAGCAACAGATAGAGTAAGTCAGGCACTATTTTAAGAATTTTATCTATATTAACTCATGAAATTCTTATGTTTACTTTATGTGCTAGGAATTGCTAAAATCTGTGGTACAGACTATAAGTTCTCTGCTAAATCATAAAAGGAAATAAGACAGGATGTGTTATGTTTGGGATAACTTCACCAAGTGGCTGTTTAAGTTCCATGTCAAATGACAGTTTGGATAGATGTGGATCAAAGGAAGAGGCATTTTCAGTGAGGGGAATAATATGAGCAAAGGCAGCTAGGGCTGCCATTAACGAAGTACCACAGACTTGATGGCTTAAACAAATTTACTTCCTCACAGTTCTGGAGTCCAAAACAGAGTTGGTTTCAGGGGCCTCTGTCCTTGGCTAGTAGATGGCTGTTTCATGTTCATGTGGTGTTCCCTCTATATGTGAGTCTTCTCCAAATGTCCCCTTTTTATAAGAACACCAGACATACTGGGTTAGAACATATTCTTATGATTTTATTTAACTTTAATTACCTTTTCAAAGGTCCTATCTCCAAATAAGATACTGGCAATTAGAACCTCATAAATTTTCGTGTGGGGCATACAATTTAGCCAACTTGAAAGGAAAAATGAGTGTGGGCCATTGACTAGAACCAGCGTAAGCTAAGCAGAGGGCGCTAGGGAAGTTTATAATAGGATAAGGTAGTGGGATTTTGGAGTATTTTAAATGCCAGAAAAAGAGTTGAAATAGAGGCTTTTTAATAAGTCACTGCCAACCAGTCCATTCAAGGTTTAGTCATCACCAAAAAGGAAGAAGACAATAAATTAATAGAATCATTTTTAGTACATTTTTTACATTCACTTTTATCACCTGACATTGCCATTCTCATCTTTTCAAGATAATTACTTTTAATTATGTATGAGTCATGTCAAAATCATTGTATGATGGTAAGTTTTTACCATTCAAGTCAATTTCACATGTTAAAAGTTTCTCTTCCCCACATCATGGAAAAAACTTGACAGAATACTTTTTACTCTGTTCTCTCAACTTCATTGAATGTTTAAATACATCATTAAGCTGTTTTCTTAATAAAAATGCCAATTATTCTATCCTATGTATGAATTATAAGGTATTTTCCACTTAAAAAATAAATGACACCCCAAAAATCCAGATTTAATGACTATATAATAGTAAATTAATATAAAATTTATATATAATCAACTAATACATTTATGGTGGCAATGAAAAATTAACTGAAATCTGTTTAAAAGGGAAACATGGTGTAAATACTGAATTGGTAGAAGGAATGAATTTATGTAGTACGGTAGATTGATGAAAGAACTATGCTTAAATAGTAATAGCCTTCCTGATAGCCATTCAAATACTGAATATTAATACATTTCTTTAATTAAGAAATTTATATGTAAACTAAAAATGCATTCAGTATAGAAGAAAATGAATGAACAACTAAGGTGCCATGAAAGGAATTGATGCTTCTCATTTCTCTCCCTTCCTGTCTGGCTGTCTCTGTTTGTCCCCCCTTCCAACCCCACTAAAAAAAAAAATGAAAATGAAGATTATGGAGACAATAAAGATTATGAAGTATAGCCCTGGCCAGAAAGCTTAGTAGGTCAGAGATTACTGACACACAAAAGTTGCAGGTTCGATCCCCAATCAGGGCATGTACAGGAGCAGATCAATTTCTCTTTCTCTCTCACACCTCCTTTCCCTCTAAAAGTCAATAAGTAAATTTTAAAAAATGGTTTTTAAAAGAGATTATGAAGTATATAGATCACAAGATAACCTTGGACATGGAAGAAACAATCTAAAAATTCTCTACTTCAAGCTGATTCCATTCAATTCAGTAATTCTTGCACTCAGGAACTTATTTTTTGTTTAACTTAAAAATTTTACATTAATCTTTTTGTTTTTAAATTTTATTTTTTATTTATTCCTTAAGACTTTTCACATTACAAATTGTTCATGGATGAAATATGGAGCTAAGCAGATTTTTCTACAAACTATGGTATAAGCTTACTCAATTTTCCATCTGATTGCCAATAAACCTTACAGTACAAAGTTTGTAAAATAAACCCCTTAAGGACTGAAAATGTAGAGCACACTGCAAGTTACAAGAAATAAGCTAAAAATGAGCAAATAAACATATATCTGGCTCAGAAATGCTGAATGCTGGCAAACAAAACAGGAGGAAAATAAATCTTTAAAGAAATACAGTTCAGTTCTGAAAGGGTTAAATAGAAACATTAATATATTATTGTTTCTAACCATCTCACATTCTGGTGCTTGAAAACAGTCAAAAAGAAATTACACATTTGTTTAGTACACATCAGAAACAGCTTCTTTCGAAATCAAAAGTACTAACTTAGTTGATAATAACAAAGGATTTTGTTTTGAAAAGGACCCCTGTGTCAATTATCTGACTAAAAATTAATAGTTCTTTTTAAAATTTCTTTTAAGATTTTATTTATTTATTTTAGAGAGGAAAGAGAGAGAGAGAGAAAGAAGGGGGGTAAGAGCAGGAAGCATCAACTACCATATGTCCCTTGACCAGGCAAGCCCAGGGTTTTGAACCTATTGACCTCAGCATTCTAGGTAGATGCTTTATCCACTGTGCCACCATAGGTCAGGCACTGGTTAAGTTCTTAATTACATAGGAATTTTTTGTTCCTACACATGGTAGAAGTTCCATATAAACAAACAAAACAGTTATAACAAGGCTGAGCCGTAAGAATGACAAATATTCCACTAATTAATACATATATCAGGATGCCTGACGTTGCCAAGGCTTAAGAAAAATCAGCAACAGATTAAATATACTAGCGTTCAACTCTGAAATCTTTCAAAATATAAAGGGAGTAGTCTTTAGCTCGCCTTCCCAGTCTGTTACATTGAATAGAACTATGAAAACATTGAATCACGGGCTTGGCTTCTATGCATATTTTTAGAAATTGCATAGAATCTTAAGAGCGTAAGGTCTAAAAAACCTTTTTTTTAAAGGAAAGCCAGAACATACTGTACTTTGAAATGATGCATTCACCATTCTAAAATGAGAATCATTGTGATGGTAAATGACCACTATCTCTAATAAGGTGATCATTTTGGAGAGGGGGACATGTTTCATTGTACGTGTGTGTGTGTGTGTGTGTGTGTGTGTGTGTGTGTGTGTGTGTGTGTTTTCCAAGTGAGAGGAGGGAAAATAGAGAAACAGACTCCTGCATGCGCCCTGACTGGGATCCACTTGGTGCCCCTATCTGGGGCCATGCTCATGACTGAGCTATTTTTAGCACCTGAGGCTGAGGGTCCATGGAGCCATCCTCAGCACCTGGGCCAATGCAGTCGAACCAATCGAGCCATGGCTGCAGGAGGAGAGAAGCGGAGGGACAAGGGTGGAGAAGCAGGTGGTCACTTCTGGGTGCCCTGACCAGAAATTGAACCTGGGACATCCACACACTGGGCTGATGTTCTACCACTAAGCCAACTGGCTAGGGTCTCATTGTACATATTTTAAGATCACTTTTTGAGATCTTCCACACAGATTGAAGTTACTGTTTACTTATAAAAGCATTTTATAATGCTTGAGAGTCTTTATAAAGCTTTTTTATTTAGTGTTTTGAGAACTCTCATCGTGATATGACTACAGTGACACATATCCAAAGTATTTTTTAATTTCAACCTGTCACCTATACATACCATGTAATATTTGATGCTTAAAAATACCAAAATGACAATAAAAATAAAGGAAAATAAATGAATTTGGACAGTCCCTTAGAGTTTGTTGTATAAAGATTTCTCCTATAATTGTGAGTTTCCAAAGCTTTACATTATTTTCATAACACTCTTCCTGCCTTTTTAAATTTTCTATATTTTTGAATTATTTTCCAAATATGAACATAAAAGTATGTTTTTTGTTTTGTTTTGTTTTTTGCCTGACCAGGCATTGGGGCAGTGGATAGAGTCTCAGTCTGGGATGCTGAGGACCCAGGTTGGAAACCCCAAGGTCGTTAGCTTGAGCACAGGCTTACGAGCTTGAGCAAAGGATCACTGGCTTGAGCGTGGGATCATAGACATGACCCCCTGGTGGCTGGCTTGAGCTAAGATGGCTGGCTTGAGCAAGGGGTCACTGGCTCAACTAGAGCCTCCCCATCAAGGCACATATGCAAAATCAATCAGTGAACAACTAAGGTGCTACAACAAAGAATTGATGTTTCTCATCTCTCTCCCTTGCTGTCTGACCCTGTCTTTCTGCTTGCATGCTAAAAAAATAAAAGTATGTTTTTAATATAACCAGTTTTGAGAATAATAGGATAAATGCTTCCTCAACTTAATACAATGTCCCATACTAACTTAGTATCTATTTATCATTCATTATTCACATGTGATTAAATCTCAGTTATGTGCTACTCACTATATTGTCATTTAGTTTTCAAGAAAACTGTGATGTAAGTATAGTATAATTTCCCCCATTTTCTTGTATGCCACAAGTATGTATCAGATCTGCAGTTTAAATTTGTGAGCCATATTTTGCCCTTCAACTATCCTTGTTCTTATATTGTATTTCTGTTTATTACTCATAACCTTTGGAATTGATCATAGCAATATTAAAAACCTCTTAATATTCTTAATCATTAAAGATGTTGTTATTCTCCAATGCTTTCATGGTTCACTATCATCTGTAAAAATAGCCTAAAAGGAAAAGCCAAATAAATGTGATTACCAGTAGAAAGAACAAATTGCCCCTGGAATGCTACAATGAACAATCAGCACAAGAACACCTCAAACAACAATAATTAGAGGTAAGACAGAAGGTCAGTGTTGGCCTTATTAATAATTATACCTACCATTTAACTTGGCAGTTACTAAATTGCAAGCACCATAATTAACGTGATTTCATTCAACCTACATAACATGAGATTGATGGTATTTGCATTTTACAGATGAGGAAATGGAAACTCTTAAGAGAAGTTGCCTTAGAGTTCACAGATATCTAATTTCAGAATCTTACCTCTTTTTTTATGTGTATAATTTTTTACATTGTATGTAATATTTTTATATATCCATTTTTCTTTGGAGAGGGTCCATAGATTTCATAGATGCTCTAAGGGGTCCCTAGTGTAAAGTCAAGAACCACTGCAAACCCTCACTTTTAATTCAGTGGATTATGAGGAAGAAAGTAACTCTGGGATAGTTTGAGTCAATTGAATGAATAAATATGAAGAACCTATATAGATAATTAAAACTGTGATTCAACTAAAATTTATCATGTTCCTAGTATATACTAGTCATACAGAGTATATAGCACTGTTTGTCAATCTTGAATAATACAGGTTAACCTTGTAAGGACTGTTGTATATACCCAATGTGATAAACTTTCAATTATAAAGTTACCCTAATATATGCTATGTGCAAGTAGAAAACTTGTTATAAACCTATGTTCATAGCTCTTTTTTAAATATTAAATTAGAAAAATTGAAATTAATAAAAAAATTTAGTTTTGTTTTATTTATTAATTGATTTTTAGAGAGAGAGAAACATCGGTTTGTTTTTCCACCTCTTTATGCATTCACTGGTTGATTCTTGTGTGTGCCTTGACCCGTTAGGAAAACCACAAACTTGGTGTATAGGGACAACACTCTAACCAAATGAGCTACCTGTCAGGGCTTAAACTAAAATATTTGAAATTAAAATTAATTTTATGTAACAAAGAATATTGTTTTGCCTGACCTAAATTACATTGGAAATTAATACAACATAGATCTGTTTTAATTTG
This sequence comes from Rhynchonycteris naso, assembly GCA_037038555.1. Taxonomy (NCBI): domain Eukaryota; kingdom Metazoa; phylum Chordata; class Mammalia; order Chiroptera; family Emballonuridae; genus Rhynchonycteris; species Rhynchonycteris naso. The sequence continues at coordinate 106,976,400 of CM072996.1, read as the reverse complement.
AAATATCAATATTGCTATGTTATAACTTTCCCACCATTTCTTCTATTACATTCTTTTAACCTTAGTTTCAGAAGCAAGCACTTACAATATTTGGTCTTTATTTGGCATGTATGCATCATATATTTGTTTCAATTCTTTACTGTAGCCCAGGGTAATTTCAGTTTTGTAGCTGACTCCAACTCAGTTATAAACAAAAACAAAAATATGGGCATTCAAATCAGATGATTGTATAGAGTAGGGCAAAAGTAGGTTTATAGTTGTTGGTATAAAAAATAATACAATAATAAATAAATAATAACATAAGAATAAACTCTGCATTTTGTGTACTCACAACAGTAAACCCTACTTTGCCCCACCCTGTATTTATTTTATCATGGTCTTCCCTGTCATCCAAAGTATAGTTATGTTAATTTTAAAGTTAGTTTTGAAATAAAATTTCAAAATAAAGATTTTTTTTGTAACAAAACTTTAATACCAAGGATTCTCACAAATCATATTACTAATGACAGCAAGAAAAACATTTTTGTGCACAGTAACTCAAAGTTCAGCTCTACAGTGTACCCTTAAACTGGCAGGATACTGGTATTTTGAATAGTCTCATATTTCCAAATGAAGAATGTTATTACAAAGGGTATGTGTTCACTCATATACAGCAAGCACATAAGACATTTATAACCTAAAGCAAAGAAAGGTAAACTGGCTTTCTTGAAACTTCTTAGATTCAACATCAACTGGACAACTTCTGCCTGTATAAAGACTAGTTAAAAATTTTAAACCCCTAATCTACTATAGTTTAAGGTTGCAGTTTTAATTTTTACCTGTTGTTTGTGTTCACAGCAGCTTTTGAAACCTGCTCATTCAACTACAGCTGCATATTATATCCCAGCTATTAAAAGCCTTAAATTCAAATTTTGCCTGTTTCATTTCCATAATATTAAACATCACACTTTAGCTGGGCAGGAGTTAAGAGGTTTATTATCAGTCCATGCAAGACTAAAGTTTAAAGCAAATTCAGTTTTGCTTAAGGGAACATTGTAAAGTAACAATTCTTGATACTACATGCCTCATATGATCCATTTTAAACCATAGAGAATTACATTTTTATGTCACTGTTCCAAGACAAACAAATATGAACAGCTAAAACATCTTAAAAATGCACCAAGCTTATGAAGTTTCAAACAAAACTTGAATTTTCTGTATATACTCCTGTCAAATGAAGTTATTTCCTATAAACCATTCCTCTTGCAAACTGGTCCTCTATTTCCTTTCATTTGACCCAGATTGGCTATGAGACCTAGGAAAGATTGGGACAGCTTGTGATTTTTCTCCCAAGACACAGATCTCTTCTCCTGTCCCTAGAAAGGGACCTGCTCTGGCAGCGGAAGAAGTTTCTCCATCTTGGAGAACTGCAACAAGGTGGAGGGCTCCTACAATAATCATCTGGAGGGTGACAACCCCAAGAGCAGAAGTTCCCAAACTTTTACACAGGGGGTCAGTTCACAGTCCCTCAGACCGTTGGAGGGCCAAATCCCTATGCACACTGCACATATCTTATTTTAAAGTAAAAAAACAAAATGGGAACAAATACAATATTTAAAATAAAGAACAAGTACATTTAAATCAACAAACTGACCAGCATTTCAATGGGAACTATGGGTGCGGATGCATCCTGAGCTCCTCTCACTGACCACCAATGAAAGAGGTGCCCTTCTGGAAGTGCAGCGGGGGCCAGATAAATGGCCTCAGGGGACCACATACAGCCACAGGCCATAGTTTGGGGACCCCTTCCCAAGAGGGAGGTGGGTCAAGATTTTGACTTCTCTTTTCTTTCTTTTTGTCTTTCTTTTTTATTATTATTAACACATTGAGGACAGATCACGAGAATTCTCATGTTTTCTGTTCTAAGGCTTGTGGCTAATGAGAATTCTTGGCTTTTCATTGTCATTTAGAGAGAAACAGTGTAACGGAAAATGCATTCACTGAAGTTAAAAATTACAAAGGAAATTAGAAGTGATTAGTCTCTTGTCGTTAGTAATAAAAATAACTTTTTATATTAATTTGATATTTTTAAAGTGCTGAGTAACCATGGATAGTGACGAAGAACATAATAAAATTCTGGATATACTTGCTCACAATTTATCAGATATTCCAAGTGAAACTGATGAAAGATTTGACAGTGGCAGTGATATAATTATTCCTTCAAAAAGGCGAAAAATAGTAATTTCAAGTGACTCCAGACCTGAAAATTTGAACAATTCCAAACATGATTTTGAGTGTAATTTGCATATTGGTTGCCAAGATAATGATTGGTCAAAAGAGGACTTTCAACCTAATTTGGAAAAATTGGAAGATAATTCTGGGGTTCCAGTTAAACCGTCTAATTCTAAGAACATCATTGAAGTCACCAACTTGATTTTTGATGACAATTTGTTTGAACTATTTTGCCATCAATTGAACATATATTATAACCAAAATTTGGGAAAGCACAAAATTTCAAAAGCAATAAAGTGGTCTCCTGTTACTCCAGCAGATATGAAAACATTTTTAGGACTTATAGTGCAAATGGGGCGTGTTCAAAAGGATACTTGGAAAGAATCTTGGCCTACAAATCCAGTTCTAGCTATTCCAATATTTCCTCAATGAGTCAAAATCGTTTTTGAACAAATCTGGATATACTGGCATTTCTATGACAATGCAAACATGACTAAATCTTCATCCAGGCTATTTAAAATTCAATCTGTAACTCCACCACTTTATTAGTAAATTTCAAACAATATATAAACCTATGCGAGAATTATCATTAGGTGAAGGCATGATTCCCTGGAGGGAACATCTTCTATTTAAAACTTACAACCCAGCTAAAATTATTAAATATGGTTTACTTGTAAGAATGGTATGTGAGGGTAAGACTGGGTATATTTACAATATGGAAATTTACACAGGTGAAGGAAAAGAATGGAATGACTCTATTCTGTCACTACTTCACCTGTATCTGGAATTGGCGCATCACATATACCAAGATAACTATTACAATACAATAGCGTTTCCGTAGCAGAAACTTTATTACTACATAAAACAAGAGTTTGCGGAACAATTCAAACAAATAGAGGCTTGCCAAAATATTTGAAAGATGAAGCATCTACACTTAAAAGAGGCAAAATAGCCTTCTGGAGAAAAAGTGATATTTTATTATTGATTTGGAAAGATAAAAGAGAAGTTCAAATTATTTCAACTATCCATGATGCTTCCTCTTGTAAAACAGAAAAGACAAATTGGCATATTGGAGAGGAAATACAGAAGCCAGTTTCCATTGTGCAGTATATATGCAAGGTGTTGATCGTGTCAACCAATACTTTTCAACATGCAGTATCCTTAGAAAAACAATAAAATGGATGAAGAAAGTAGTGCTTTACCTGATTAATTGTGGACTATTCAATACATCTAGGATTTATCAAGTGCTCAATCCAGAAAGCCGAGTAAGATACAAAGACTTTCTTTTAACTGTAGCAATAGAGTGGATCTCATTGGAAGTAGATAAATCAGCAGATTCAGAATTTAGCAATCCTGATCCATCAAATGTTAGAAGTAGGAGAGCTCCTCAGAAAGATCATATGCAAAGATTATCAGGCAACATGAAGCAGTACATCCCTGTGCAAATTCCATCTTCAGATAAAAAGAGATATCCTAGTAAAGTATGCAAAAGTAACCGTAAGAGAAGAGAAACACTTTACATTTGCCAGCTTTGTTTAGTTCCACTTCATATTACACAGTGTTTTATAAAGTATCATACTTTAAAAAGATATTAGCTTGTAAGAACATGTAATAAATAACTTTAAAATGCAATGGGTATTTAATTTTAAAGCGTGCCTTTACCATTTATGTAAAACATTTTTTGTACTCATTCAATAGAAACGTATTTAGCCACTGGGTAAAGCTAGCAATAAAACTACTGGTTCACAATGTGTTAAGTGAGAGGCAGGAAGGCAGAGACAGACTTCTACATGGGCTCAAACTGAGATTCATCAAGCAATCCCCCTGCCAGGCTACACTCTGCCTGTCTGGGTCTCTGTTCCATTGCTCTGCAACCAAGCTATTTTAGCGCCTGAGGCAACGCCATGGAGCCATCCTCTGGGGCCAAGGCCAACTTTGCTCAAAGTATTTGAGCCATGGCTGCAGGACAAGAAGAGAGAGTAAGAGGTGGGATGGGGTGGAAAAGCAGATGGTCACTTCTCCTGTGTGCCCTAACTGGGAATTGAACCCGGGACTTTCACACCCTGGGCCTACACTGTACCACTGAGCCAACCAGCCAGGGTCTCAACTTCTGTTTTCACCATTCAACAGTTCCATCCTTACCCGGCAGCCACATATGTTCTCCTATCTAGCTGTCAGACAGTATCGGCTCCATCTTGGGGATCTTGAGATTCAACAAAAGCAAAGCCACGAGGGTTTCTAGCAACACACTTTGGAGTGGTCCATAATAGCCAAAGGCTCACTCCAATTCAGTCTTGTTAGCATTGGTTTCAAGATTACCTACATAAACCTTACAATCCTATGAACTTGAATCATGATGCATTTCAAGATCTTGAGTTAGAAATGCAGCAGCTCAAATCCACACACCCTCAGACATCTCTTCCACTCTCCTCCAACTGGTTCCCAAAGACCTTTTCCCCAACCTAGCATCCACAAAATGGTGGTCAAAATAAAGATTTTTTGGTCCCTGGCCAGTTGGCTCAATGGCAGAGTATTGGCCCGACATATGAATGTTCCCCAGGTTTAATTTCAAGTCAGGGCACACAGGAAAAGCGATCATCTGCTTCTCTTCCCCTCCATCTCCCCCTACTCTCTCTTTTCACCCTCCCACAGCCAGTGGCTCGATTTGTTAGAGCATAACCTGGGTACTAAGTATAGCTTGGTTGGTCCAAGGTCCGAGTATCAGACTCAAGCACTAAAAATAGCTCAGTACTCGAGCATCGGTCCCAGATGGGGTTGCTGGGTTAATCCCAGTTGAGATACATGTGGGAGTTTGCCTCACTATTTCCCCTCCTCTCACCTTAGGGGAAAAAAAAAAATGATCCCCCCCACCACCTCCTGTCAACCACACCTGAGTTTATGTTAATGAGGTGACTTTTAGAAAGTCCCTAAGGATAGGTGCTGGTTGTCAGGGAAATCAACTGCATTACTCTTGTATTAGAACTTTCAGTCCCATCTCCAATCTCCAGGGAACGAGAGGGGCTGAGATTGAATTAATCAGCAATGGCCAATGATTTGATCCAGTGGTCGGCAAACTGCAGCTCGCGAGTCACATATGGCTCTTTGGCCCCTTGAGTGTGGCTCTTCCACAAAATACCATGTGCAGGTGCTACCTCAATAAGGAATGTACCTACCTTTATAGTTTAATTTTAAAAAATTTGACTCTCAAAAGAAATTTCAATCATTGAACTGTTGATATTTGGCTCTGTTGACGAATGAGTTTGCTGACCACTGAATCATAACTACTGCCTATGGCAGTGGTTCTCAAAGTTTCAAGTTGGGTTGCATTTAAAATCCTACAAATAATTGTAGGCACACTATATACAAATTTCCAAAATATATGTTATAATAATTAAGTCAAATATTAAAGAAAAAAAAGATAAAGTCCAAGCGTGCTTTTATGGCAATTAAACAAAATAAATATGATAAAATTAAATGTATTCTGATATTAAAAAAACATTTTTATGTTACATTTTTTGAGTTATGCTTTTTAGAATTTGTATTAAAAAGGGGGGGGGGTTAAATAAAAGAATGACAAAAAGTTATCTTTTTATATATATAGACACATTCTTAGTAAGATTTAGTAAATTCGGCAGGTCCCGGCACAAATGTGTTAAGTTTTTTCATTCTTGTGTTTATGAGAAACATGAGCCTGATGTGTCCTAGCAATTTCTTCAATGTTCGGGCATAGATTTGAAAGGTAAACTCTCATTTCCTCGTCAATACATTGAAGAATTCCTCTCTTTTTACTTTTAATTGTGTTGAGTACAGAAAACCCCCACGATACATATCATCTTAACTTTACACCAAACAAAGAATAGAAGAAACTTTGCTTTCAGTCTTTCCCGGGAACATGGGGGGTAGTGTAAACAATCCAGCACCATAGCCTAATAGCCTTTTGCAACCTAACCAGGCAAGTGAGGTGGGGGGTGTGCAGACTGTCAGCTTACAGCCAATTCCCCACACTTCTGTCCTCCAAAAATCTAAACTCTGAAAACCCTGTTGGTTTTTTGGTCCCCAACAGGCACATATATCTCTGGAATGCTATAGGGTGCACCTGGACACCTTCTAGGGCGCACCACCTGGCGCACACTTTGAGAACCACTGGCCTACAGTAATGAAGCCTTCAAAAAATTTCAGAAGTACAGAGTCCAGAGAACTTTCAGTTGGGTGACCATGTGGAGGTGCAGAATACCCCTGGAGAGGGCATGGAAGCTCTGTGCCCCTCCCCCCATACTTTGCTTGCTCTATGTATCTCTTTGATCTGGCTCTTCTTGACGTCAATGTAGGAAATGTCCAAACCTGTACAGAATTTATATCAGAGTTTATTTGAGCCAAAAATAACAACACTTGCCATTATACAAAGTTATACTCTACTCATATTGGAGTTTGAAAGTATTTATGTAGTATGCTAGGGAAGAAAAAGACAGCTTTGCATTATTCCTCCTTTCTCTGTGGCAGTTGGGATTCTATTACCTGGAAAATTGTATAGCTAAACTGGCAGTCACCAGCTTTTAAATATAAAGTTGGTCATGAAGCATATTAGATATAAATAAGTTTATCCCCTAAATGTTTTTGTTTTATATTGACACCAAAATATTTCTGCTTTTATATCAACACAGCCAGAAAATTTAAAAGATACGCAAATAAAAGGGCAGTGTTCTAATTTTTCCCTTCTAATCTGTACAAATGGTCAATATAGCAATGGAAACATTCTGGCCATTAAAATATACTGCTCACAAAAATTAGGGGATATTTCAAAATGAATATGAAGCGATAAAATAAAGAAGCATTTGATTTTTTTATTAAACAAGAACATCAGAAAAGCAAACGAAAGGTCAAAGAAAGTTGTTTGATTATGCAAATGAAATGCAAAACCAACTTTTATTTCATTTGTGAAATACTATACAAAAAGCTGAAAGTACTAAAGTATCTGCATGTTTCCTGATCCTCTAATTTTTGTGAGCAGTTTATAAGCATTGTATTTTAGAACCAGCCATGAGAACCCTGCCATCTTACAGACTTAATCTTTGACTAACTAAGGTAACATGTTTTCTGGTTCTACCCAATTACTTATGTTAAACTAGACAATGTGTTGGAATCTGTTGGCCCACCCTGGCCAGGTAGCTCAGTTGGTCAGAGCATCATCCTGATATGCCAAGGTTGAAGGTTTGATCTCCAGTCAGGGCACATACAAGATGCAAGAAGCACCCAATGAATGCTATATAAGTGGAACAACAAGTTGACATTTTTCTCTCCAATCTTTCTCTCTAAAATCAGTTTTAAAAATTATTTTTTAAAAAGAATCAATTGTGTCTAAGGTGTTTTTATGAAAACAAGTTAATCTTTCAAACCTACCTCTTACTCTTAGGTTCTCACATCTGTTAAGTACTTTCTTTCCTGCAGGACTACTCCAGTTCCCGAGGAGACTGGGAGTAGCGGAGACAGACTTGCCTTAGAGACATTGGGAACACACAAATTATCAAAGCCTCGGGACCCAACTGCGTTGACTAGAAATATTGTAGAAAGTTGGAGAAGGACTAGATGACTAACCTGATGCAGAGTAATATGCACTGTGGACATTGTGCTCCTAAATTTTTCCCAACAAAGGACAATAACCAGTTAGTTTTAGGCAGAGCTGAAGCTTCATGTAAACTTTGTTTTTTTAAGAGACACAGAGGAAGGGAGAGAGGGTGGGAAACATCAACCCATAGTTGCTTAGTTGCTTTCACCTTAGTTATGCATTGAGCTTCTCGTACGCACTTTGATACATGCCAGTGTCCCCTTGCTCAAGCCAGCAACCTTAGATTTTTCATGCCAGCGACCTTTGGCCTCAATTTGGCAAGCTTTGAGAATTATGTGGACAATTCCTCTGCTCAAGCCAGTGACCCCATACTGATAAGCCCACACTCAGAGCTGGTGACCTCAGGGCTTTGAATCATTCTGGGTCATGGCTTTATCCACTGCACCACCACTGGTCAGACATTCATGTGAAATTTGAAATCAGACATTCATGTAAAGTGATTGAGCAATTCATGTTGACTTCCAGTTTCCCAGTTTCTCCTCACCCTACATTCCCTCTACTGATATACATTTTCCATGGAAATTTACTCATTCTATACATGATCTTCTCAAAGTCAATCTCTACTTTAAAAAGGTCATTAAATAGTTGATTTGCTAGTACAGTGGTACCTTGAGATACAAGTTTAATTCGTTCTGTACCTGAGCTTGTAAGTCAGTCAACTCGTATATCAAAACAAATTTCTCCCATTTAAAATACAAATAGATTTAATCTGTTCCAGCCCTGTGAAACATCCCCAAACCATCCTAAATTATGAAAAAAGACGTGTTTTTAATTGAGAAACACACATGTATACTTTACCACTTCATAACAAAATATATGAAATAAAAGAAAAAAGTGTTATTTAGTACTGTATTCTTTCCTTGGAGTTAAATGAGTGCGGCTAACGAAGGTGAATGGCGGAGGAGGAGGAAGGGATGCAGACACTGCAGACACATAAACTAAAACTGCACTTTCTTAACACTAAATGTAAACTAAAACTGCATTTTATTTAAACAAAACTAAAATTGCACTTTCTTTACTTAAAATAAAAGCATAAATACTTGTAAAATAATGCACTTTCTTAACTTTAAACTTAAGCTAAGCTTAACATTACGTATTTTTCATTTAATAATCACCTGTTTTTGCCTTTTTAGCTGCACTTTCAGCACTTTCACTTGCAGGAATTTTGAATAAAAATCTATCCAAAGAGGTTTGCTTTTGCTTGCCTTTTAAAATGTTACGAAAATGTGACAAACAAGTGTCATTAAAAAGTGCTGAAGCAGGATCGATTGATCCGATTGATCGGTTGAAACATTTTCTGGGTGTTTCTTTTCAATGAAACTTGAAAGCTTCTCCCACATTGCCAGCACATCTTTGTATAAATCACTCCCTCCAACTCTACCTCCTCCTCACTACTAATCTCTTGCAGGAGCTCTGTATGTTGCATCATCTGTAGCTCCTTCAACTCCTCAGTTGAGAGTTCCTCCTTATGTTCCTTGATGAGCTCGTTTATGTCACCCTCATCTACCTCCAGACCCATCGGTTTTCCGAGGGACACAGTCTCCTCCAGCACTTCTACCTCAGCCTTGGTCTCTGGTTCGAATCCTTCGAAGTCCCTGACTGCAACAACATCAGGCCATAACTTTTTCCATGCCGAGTTCAAAGTTCTTCTTGTAACCTCTTGCCATGCCAAGTCAATAATGCATAAACATATCACAATCTTGCAGTGATCCTTCCAAAACTCTCGAAGGGTTAGATTTGTATTCTCAGTCACCTCAAAGCAGCGGCGGAACAAGTGCTTTGTGTAAAACTTTTTAAAGTTGAAAATGACCTGCTGATCCATAGGTTGCAAGATTGAAGTCAGGTTGGGTGAGAGGTAGAGGCTTTCATGAATTTGAACTCATCAAGAATGTCATCTTCAAGACCAGGTGGGTGGGTTGGAGCCTTATCAAGGATTAGTAATGCTTTCATTGGGAGTTATTTTATTGAAGATATTTCTTCACTGCAGGACCAAAGACGAGATTTACCCATTCAATAAAAAACTGCCATGTAACCCATGCCCTCGCTTTGGTGCACCACATAACCTGTGGGTTTTTTTTTTTTAAGAATCTTGTGAGTCTTAAAGGCTCAAGGATTCTCAGAATGTACACTAGCAGTGGCTTTACTTTACAATCACCACTAGCATTTGCACACAATGCAAGGGTCCAACGGTCCTTCATGGGTTTATGGCCTGGCAGCTTCTTCTCCTCTGTGGTGATGAAAGTCTGTCACAGTTGTTGGGGGATGTAGCCTTTCCTTGAGATAAGCACAGCAAAACGTGTGATGTACTCTTCAGCTGCCTTAACGTCAGCACTCGCAGCTTCGCCATGCCTCACCACCAAGTAGATGCCAGATCTCTTATTGAAATTTTCAAACCAACCATGACTTGCCTTAAACATATCTTCTGCTGCCTCTTTTGAGGTTTATGGTTCTTTTTTCTTCAAGTCGCCATAAATAATATGTGCCTTTTCGCATATTACAGTCTCTATCACTGTATTTCCTGCCAGCTCTTTCTCTTTCACCCACACCAGCAGATGTGTCTCTATTTCTTCATGGATATTTGTCCTTAATTGGGACAGAATTGTAGTTCCTTTCATTGGATTTACGCTTTTGATGGCATCCTTTTGTTTAAGGATGGTACAAATTGTAGATGTATTGCCAGTTCAATCACTCGTACACCACGCTCATGTTTTTCTATTATTTCTTGCTTTACTTATATCGACATCATTCTCTTCTTCTCACCACTGTCCTTTACACTAACTTTCTTCGGCCCCATGATAACACACAAAAAAAGTTAGTAAAAAATGCAAAAATGATGCAAGAACGAGTACAGTGCATGAGATTCGACTTGATTCTGAGGGTAACACATGAGAAAGAATGAGATGCTGGTGTTGTGCAGCCGATACTAGACCCATGCGCCAAGGTGCCAACTAGCTAGCGGCAGCTTCCCAAATCACGACTCATATTTCGAAATTTTGCTCGGATCTTGAACAAAAATACGGACCAAGTCGCAGCTCGTATCTTAAAAAAAAAAAAAGTCTGCTCGTATCTCAAGGTGCCACAGTACAACCAAGCACAAAACCTTATGCTCCTGCACAGGCTGCTTGCCTATGAAGTTGGCCCTTTATATAAGTACAAGATAGATAACGAAAAGCTTAGACATCTTTTGCAACCAACACAATGTCTTGTCTTCTGCAAGTGCTCTTAAGAGTACCTATGCTGATTAAGGTTTTATTTAGAAAATTATTTTCTATTTGTAAGAGTTGTCATTAATTTATTTCCTCATAGTTCAAATTAAAATGTATAGCTATGTTAAAAATTTAGAGATTAGTACTAGTTGAACCATGATTTTTGTTATTTTTCTAAATACATGTAAATTCAGACTTACTAAGAAGAAAAACAATTATTTTTCAGTTCTGATAAAAAGATGAAATTTTACTAAGCAGTCTTAGGTCTTATTTTCTATAACTCAATGATATCACCTTGAATTATTATCATTTCAGTAGAACATTCTTTTGGCCTTATTAATTTAAAAAATATGTTTTAGTGAAAGAACCCTAGTATTATGCCAAATAGCTGCTCAATGGTCTGATTATTAATCACAGGACAGATAACTAGGGAAACAGACACACACACACACACACACTCACACACACATTTCACATTTGTCAGGCAAGTTTATGACTTTAGAACCTAAAAATACAGCAGTTAAATTGCAGTGTGGGAGTAAGGGGGAGCAAATATAAGGTGGTGAAAAATGAGTTGACTTTGAGTGATGGGCACAAAAAACAACCAACAGTTCAGATGCCATGGAGATGTTCACTTGAAACCTGTGTACTCTTATTGATCTGTGTCACCCCATTAAATTTAATTTCTAAGTTAAAGAAAAATTGCAATGTGCTTAATCAAGCTTGTTTAGTTTACATATTCTTTTTTCCTAATTTTTATTTTTTATTGAATTTATGGGGGTAACATTGGTTAATAAAATTATATAGGTTTCAAGTATACAACTCTATAAATACATTATCTGTATATTATATTGTGTGTTCCCTAGCAAAGTCAGCTCTCTTTCCATAGTTTACATATTCTTATAACGTGGAAAGTGGAATTTGACCAAGAATATTTCAACTGAAGCTTTTACAACAGTTAATAAAGCCAAACTAACTTGATTTTTTAAAATATTCTGGTTTGAATTTTTAGGTTGGCTACCTTATTAGTGGGTAGAATTAACAAACAGGCATTCCAATTTTCACTCTGACAGTTTTTTGTAAAAAATGATTAATGGCTATATAAATACAGAACTTAAGTTTCAACTCTCCTACATTACACTCTTGGACTTTACAACTTATCCTTGGTTTTGAGAAATTGGATCATTGAATGAAGTCTTTTCTCTCTACCAATTTACTATGTGCCAGATTCCTTAGATAGTAAAGTAAACCAAAATCCTTGCCTCATGGAACTTAAATTCTGCAGAGACTGAGGCAGGCAATAGACAAAAATTTGTAAATAAAATTTTGGTATGTTAGCTGTGGTTAAGTAATAGGGAGAAAGAGAAAGCAGAAGAGCAGAGAAGGAATATAAGGAATCCAGGATAGGAATGGGCAGGGGGCCTGGGAGGATTGAAATACTAAATAGGATGAAAGTAAGTTTTCTCTAAGTGGAAACTTGGAGGAAGAACTTGTGAGTCATTGAATATCTGGGGGAAGAGCATTCCAGGAAAGAAGATATTGCCAGTGGGAAGTCTTCATGTGTTCAAGGTCCAACAAGAAGACAAATAGAACTAGAAAGGAGCGAGCAAGTGGAAGGGCAGTAGGAGACAAGGTAAGAGAGGTAATGCGGTGAGAGTGGAGAGAGTCCTGAGAGCAAGGGTATAAGTTTCGGTTATAGAAATTGCTATAAGCTATTTTGCTAACTGATTTTTACTGTAGGTGAGATAACAAACCATTGAGGATTTGAAGGAGAAGGGTTATACGATCTCTTTTATAAAGAAGGTCTGAGTGAAGGGGACAAGGAGCAGGAAGGCCTATTAGGATGCTCTAACAACAGTCCAGGTGAAAAGAGAGGATGACCTGGACCGAAGCAGTAGCAGAGGAGGGTACAAAATGGTCATATTCTTTCTTTCTTTAATTTAAAAAAAATTACTTTAGAGAGAGAGAGGAAGGGAGAGAGGAAAACATCGATTTGCTGTTCCACTTATTTATGCGTTTATTGGTTGATTCTTGTATGTACCCTGACTGGAGATCAAACCTGCAATCTTGGCATGTTGGGATGATGCTCTAACCATCTGAGCCACCTGGCCAGGACAAAGTGGCCAAGTATAGAATAAAGGGCTTTTAAATTATTTAGCTTATTATTGTTTGAAATATTATTTTTATAAGTTTGTGTTATACATATTTTTGGTAAAATATGATCCTTTCCTATTCCTTTAAATATTCACCAGCACATAATATCAGTGACTGCATAGTATAGTTTGGATATAGCATAATTAAGAAATGTATACCTGGAAGAATTTATTTAAGTAGTCCTCTATTGTTAACCATCTAAGCATTTTTCAGGTTTTTTTCTGTTATAAATACTATTAAAATGAACATTTTCATTGTTATATATTTGCAAATATTATTACTACATTATTTAGAAATCTCTGCCTATTGATTTGAGGAATTACTGCTGAATTTGAACTAAAAAGAAGAAACTAGGAAGGCAGAAACTAGAAAAACAGAACTATTTATCATAAACCAACAACTTAGATTGCTATTTTTTTAGCCATAATCACAAAAAGAAGATTCCCTACATCAGATGCACACTGATAGAGTTTAAAGGGTAATACAAATATTTGATTATGAAATATTGTAAATTTCTGATCAAGATTGAATAAACATTTATGTATTTCAGAATTTGTTTTCTATTTCTGATAGTCTTACTTAATACTAGAAACAGATAACCAATTACAAAAACTGTCACTATTTTAACATTCTTCTTGAACTGTAGCCATGCTGGATTTCTGGCTCCTGAGCTTTCATGTCCATCTGTTCATAGGGCATTATGCCCACTCATTAGGTTTATCCAGTTTCAAAAAATTACAAATAAATCAAGATAGGAAATATATATTCATTGAGATATAAATCATTTGTTATTTTATCTTTGAATTATGTTTTTAGAACTACTTGTAGCCACTTAACTGATTTGAGGTAACTTTCTATTAGGAACATATAGAAAGCAAAATATAAACAAAATTTTATTTTATTATTTTATTTTATTTTAGAGAGAGGGGGAAAGGAAGGGAAAGAGAAAGAGTAAAAGCAATTTGTTATTCCACTTATTTATGCATTCATTTGTTAATTCTTATATGTGTCCTGACCAGGGATTGAACCCTCAACCTTATGTATTGGGACAATGCTCTAACCAACAGAGCTACTTGGCCAGGGCCAAACATGAACAAAATTTTAACTTTACTAAGTAACAAATAGAATGCCAAGCTTCTTTAGTATGGAAAGTTGAAATTAGAAGTGCTATTTGAAAAAAGTTTTAAGCCTACTACTTGAGGAATAAAAGCTAACATTTATTTGATACCTGCTATGTGCAAGGTGCTTTTAAATAATTTGTTTATGTAATTCTTATAATAATCCTGTGAAATAAGTATTGTTTCTATTTTGCAGATAGGAAACTAAATGAAATGACTTAAGCTAGAAAATGGCACATAGGAAATGACCAAATAATTTCAAACTCAGTTCTGACTCCCAAATTCATGTTATTTTAATTATACCGAATTATGTAAATAGTTGGAATACAGATATGCTAAATTTATAAATCTGTAATTATCAACTGAAAGTGATTTATAGAAGTTAACATTTAAAAATATAATCAACAAACCAAGTGATTGCTTTACCCTTAAAACCCAACTAAACATTTCAAGATAAGTGGGAGGATATAAAGTAGCTATCATTATTACTAAGAGGGTAATACCAATTAGCAATTAAATATTTTTACTTTAAGAGACTACCTACTTAGGCAAAAAAAAAAAATCTATGTGAAAAAAAGCTATTAGGCCCTGATTGGTTGGCTCAGTGGTTGAGCATTGGCCCAGGGTGTAGATGTCCTGGGTTCGATTCCTGGTCAGGCTACACAGGAGAAGCCACCAATGCTTCTCTCCCCCACCCCTCCCCCTTTCCTCACTTTTTCTCTCTCTCTTCTCCTCCCACAGCCATGGCTTCATTGGTTTGAGCACATAGGTCCCAGGCATTGAGAATGGCTCCATGGAGCTTCTGCCTCAGGCTCTAAAAATTGCTCGGTTGCCAGCATGGTCCCAGATGGGGGTTGCTGAGTGGATACTGGTTGGAGCACATGTGGGAGTCTGCCTCTCTACCTCCTTCCTCTCACTTGGAAAAGGAGAAATATATTTTTATTTATTTTTTAGTGACAGAGACAGAGAGAGGGACAGATAGGGACAGACAGACAGGAAGGGGGAGAGATGAGAAGCATCAATTCTTTTTGCGGCACCTTAGTTGTTCATTGATTGCTTTCTCATATGTGCCTTGACTGGGGGGACTACAGCAGACCGAATGACCCCTTGCTCAAGCCAGTGACCTTGGGGTTTCAAACCTGGGTCCTCCGTGTCCCAGTCTGACTCTCTATCCACTTTGCCACTAGTGAAAAAAGATTTTTTTAAAGAAAAATAGCTGTTTGCTACCTTAGGTCAATGATTTTCAAACTTAAAAAAAAAAAAAGCTATTTCTTTTTCCAAAAAAATATCTACATAAAAATATGAGAATGGTTGAAGCAAAGGCACAAATGGGAGGTAGAAGTTTTAGCTCTGTTTGCTCCCTACCCAGTTTCCTTCTTTAATACCCCTTATAATCCCTGAAGTAATACTTATAAATACCCAGACTCATAATGTCATTTAAAGTCCATATGGTGACTGGAACACTTGGTGGTCAGCTCACTTTTGTAATATACAACTGATTTATTTTGGTTACCTACCGATCATAATGAAAATGGACTTGGCCTGACCAGGCAGTGGCACAATGAATAAAGTGTCCTCCTGGGATGCTGAGGACCCAGGTTTGAAACCCCGAGGTCGCCAGCAGGAGTATGGGTTCACCAGCTTGAGCATAAGATCGCAGGCTTGAGGGTGGGAACATAGATATGACCCCATGGTTGCTGGCTTAAGCCGGAGGTCACTGGCTTGAGTAAAGGATCACTGGCTTGTCTGGAGCCCCCAGTCAAGGCACATAAAAGAACGCAATCAATAAACAACTAAAGTGCTGCAACTATGAGTTGATGCTTCTCATTTCTCTCCCTTCCTGTCTGTCCCTGTCTGCCTGTCTGCCTGTCTGTCTGTCTCTCTCTCTCTCTCTCTCATGCTAAAAAAGAAAAATAAAATGGACTTGAAATTGGTGAAAACTTTCTAGGGCAATGGCTAACAACTTTTTATTTTATACTGAATTATCTTTCCTTATTTCTGCTAGTCAAAATTAATTCATCTAGCAGATATTTTTTGAACCTCATCTTAATGCCAGGCACTGTCCTGGTTCTTACCTTTGGAAACTTAGATTTTTAGTTTGGAGAAACAGATAATAAAGAAATGGGGAGTGGGGGAACCAGTTTTTGCCTGACCTGTGGTGGTGCAGTGGATAAAGGGCCGACCTGGAGTGCTGAGGTCACTAGTTTAAAACTCCAGGTTTGCCCGGTCATGGCACATATGAGAAACAACTATGATTTGATGCTTCCCGCTCCTTCTCCCTGCCTTTCTCTCTCTCTCTCTTCTCTCTAAAATAAAGAAAAGAAAAAGAAAAAGAAACTACTATAAAGAAAACATATGTTTTTAATAAAGAATGGTTATGGTATGTTGGACTACTTTATTTTTGTCTTATTGGTTGGTTAAATGTGTCCCTCAAAAGTTCATGTTTACCCTGAGCCTCAATATGTGACCTTATTGGATTTAGGGTCTTTGAAGATACAATGAGTTGAATTCACACTGTGTTAGGGTGTAACCAAATCCAACGATTAGTGTCTTTATGAAAGAAAAAGGAGAAAGAGACACACAGGAGAGGAAGCCATATGAAGGAGGCAGGGATTGGAGCAATGATCTACAAGCCAAAGTACCAAAGATTGCCAGCAACCACAAGAATATAGAAAGGCAAGTAAAGGTTCTTCCACAGAGCCTTTGGAGAGAGCAAGGCACTGCTGTTCTTTAGTTTTTGAATTTCTAACTTCCAGAACTGTGAGTAAATTTCTATTGTTTTAAGGCACACAATTTGCATTAATTTGTTATGGTAGCCCTCAGTAATTAATACACTACTTTAGATAGAATAGTTAGGAAGGCCTATCATAGTATATGACTTATAAACAGAGACATGAATGATGAGAATGACCCAACCAAGATGAAAAAAATACACGTTATATCATCTCTGTTGTACATATACTATAGTTATTTAACTTACTAGGTCTAAAACGAATTCATTATTTTCCTGCTCACTACAAATGCCTTTCCTTTGCAAAAACTATATAAAGCAGATATTAATATCCCCACTTTTTATATAAAGGATAAAAAACTTGGACAGCATTACAGACCTAGTAAGTGACAGAGTCTAGATTTCAAATTTAGATAATCTGGCTTCAAGAGCCTAAATTTACCAGATTATTGGCACTGTTTCCTCAAGTTTCAGACACCATGACTTTATTCTGTCCACAGGCTTCCAAAGTGGTCATGTTCTACTTAACCTAGTCTTACTTATTTATTTAATAACCTAGTCTCATTTACTGAATGTAGCTGTTCTTTTTTGTCTCCTACTTTTCATTTTTCCCTTTATATCAATGGTAGTAATAATGATTATGATTGTTAGATTTATTGAGCACTAAGTGTGCCACCTTTCTTAATCCAAGCAACAACCTTATGAAGTAGATATTATCTGTTTTTCAGATAAGGTTTCTATGGCTTAGAGAAGTAACATGTGTAGAATCTCAACACTAATGAATGGCAGATCAACCCTGGGTTGGTCAGGTCTGTTTAACTTCAGAGCTTTTGCTTTTTAAAAGATTTTTATTTATTTTTTGTTTGTTTGTTTTAGCAAAAAAGTGACAGACAGGAAGGGAGAGAGATGAGAAGCATAAATTCATAGTTGTACGTTAGTTGTTTATTGATTGCTTTCTCATATGTGCCTTGACTGGGGGGCTCCAGCCAAGCCAGTGACCCCTTGCTCAAACCAGCAACCTTTGGACTCAAACCAGTGACCATGGGGTCATATCTATGATCCCATGCTCAAGCCTGTGATCCTGTGCTTAAACCAGATGAGCTCATACTCAAGCTGGCAACCTCGGGGTTTCAAACCTGGGTCCTCAGCATCCCAGGCCAATGCTCTATCCACTGCACCACCACCAGGTCAAGCTTAAAAAGATTTTATTAACTAAGGAAATAACTTATGTACAGTAAGAAACAACTTATCTCAGTTCAGAACGCTCTCTTATGCTCCCTCCCAGTAGGTAATCCTCCAAAGGTAAACACTATTTTGATGTCTCTTACATGGACTAGCTTTGTCTATTCTTGAACATCCTAAAAGTGAAATCATACAGTATATATTTTTCGGTGTCTAGTTTCTTTACAGAGTCCTCACTTTTAATGACCATGTGAGAGTTTCTCCAACTAAATCTCCTGGTCCTCTGCCTCATTTCCCTAAGCTTTTGCTATGTAATTAATGTTGATAGTATAATAAACAAATTCTTGATAAAATATTAGTAAGTGAAAATGGTTTAATTTTTTTCAAATAACTTATTAGTATTATAACTGACCATAAGCCTAGAGGAATGACTACTATGGGAATTCTAGGTAGTCTGAAAGATTTTTGGATAGGGAATAGAGAGATTATGTTTTTACTTAAATCTGAACATACGATATTTTATCTAGTACATTAACTGTTACTGTTAAAATTTCTTTCTAAAATGTAAATGCTGTATCTATAACTACTGTTGAAATACTACAGAAAAAATCTAAGATGCATCATAAAAAGAAAGATTAATATGATATAGAAAAATGAGCATTGACGTCAAAAGTTTTGGGTTCTATTCTGTGCTTTGTAACTTACTAACTAGTTACCTCCCTTAAATCACCTGATCTTTCTGAGTCAAATTCAATGTGAGGATAAAAACAATTGCTATACCTGACAGGATTGGTTTGAAGATCAAATATGAAATAAACTCATGCACCCTAAGTGCTTCATAAAGTCTCATATGTGATAGAAACTTGGCATATATGTACATAAAACTGTACTATCTTACTTCCTTAATACAATTAATATAATAATGGATATAAGTAGAATTGAATATTCTGACCATCTGATGTAATTTAAGTCTTAATGAAATTGTTTTTAAAGAACTTGTAATTTAATAACTTAGATTGCCAATAACTTGGTCCAAGTTTGATCTCTAAATGAGTTGATTTGGAAAGACAGCAATTGACTTTCCCATTTCCTTTTATTGTGTTTTTACATTTCACCTCTCCTCAGTTATAAATTTTGTTGGAATGCAACATAATTTTTACTTTTAACCCTTTCCTTAGAATTTCTTACATGTTACATATGAGCTTGTCTAGGGATTCTCCTGTAACAAGAATTATCTAAGTGCCATGTAAGACTTTGAAGAATTTATTCAAAAGAAAAATGTGACAGACTTTCCTGACTAATAGCCACTTACTAATGAATCTATAACCAATGAAAAATAGTTTTTTGGTGGAGAGGGCAGATAGAAGGTAGACAGTATTATGTACCACTTTACTTTGGAGTGCCACCTGCTGGTAAATTGAGTCTAATAGTGTTTGGCACAGGAAAATAAGAATTTTGGGAGATTAGAATAATCAACTTGTTTTACATAAACATTAAAATTGTGGAAAGTGCTGATTTGATTTACTAACTGAATGATCCAATTAAAGATATTTTTCTCAATACTTTTTAAAAAATAATTTATTCTAAAATCTGAACTCTAATCAGAAAAGACACAAACAAGTATTCAAAGTCCATTATGTTAATTAGTCAAATATCTCAGTCTTTGTGTATCACATTGTAGTAGGCACTAGGATGCAATGGTGAGAGAAACAGTCTCTCTGCCCACATTGACCTTAGAATTAAGACTAAGAAGAAGCAAAAGAATAGATTGCTAAAAATAATTATATGAATGAAACATATAAGAGACACACAGAGAGAATACTGGTGGTTGAGGGAAGCTACTGTAGATGGTATTTTCAGGAAAGGCATTTCTGATAAGACCTTTAAGAACTTGTTCTTTGCTATATTCCCAGCACTGAGCACACTGCCTAGTACATAGTCAATGCTTAGTGAATATTTGTTGAATAAAAGAATGGATGACAGTGGGTGATTTGAATGGCAGCATTAAACAGAGAGAAGCATCATTAGTTTTTCTTTTTGGCCAGGTCATATATACATAGGTCAGTATGTCCTAATGATACAAAAACACAGTGGGAAAGAGGGTGCAGGGAAACCATTGGGACTGTACATAGTATAATCTTTTCCCCTTTGAGCTGGGCCAGTTTATAAAATCCAATCCAGGTTCAAAGATTGATGAGTATGGTGACTCAGTGTAAGGCTTCTTTCACATTAGATTACCACTATACTACCGAACAAGCAGTGCTAGGGATCTATACACCAAATAAGGGTACAAATGAGTGGATGTCCAAGTTCAGAATGGAGGCAGCCTGTGTACAATCAGGTCAAAGTTTCAGTACTGAAGACCTTTATAATATTAGGCTAGGTTAGAATTCATATGTCAAATATATATTTCACAACCATATTTAAAATTTATTCTTGCACTGTGGTACTATCTTTATGCAGTCTGTTTCTTGCTATATTATCCATCTTACACAGGACCTGTAGGCCTACCAAAACTTCAATGAACCTAAATCTAACTAGAGAGCTAAGAGTAAGATGCAAATTTCCAGGGAATAATTAAGTGCTGGCTTTAGCTTATAACTATAAAGAAATTTAATGAGAAAGAAGGAAAACATCTTTTTTCCCCTTATGAAACTGGGTCCCATGAAGAGCCATTTACTTTGCATTCTATAAACCCACATACCACACACATATTTTTTCCATATATAAAATTATGTAAATAACACACTTACATATATAAGCATTGATAAGTGCCCTTCTTCAATAAGAGAATGTTGAATTTTAGTTGGGCATATTTTGTCCAGCCAGAAGACTACATTTCCTAACCTACAGTTCTGCTGGAGTGGCCATGTGATGAGTTGTTGCCAATGAAATTTAAAAGGAAATATTATGTAGAATTTCTGGGAAATCTTGAAAGAGTATGTACCTGTTGTTTTCCTTCTTCCATCTTGCTGCTTTGAATGTACTGACTGGTAGTCTAAAATTCATATTGGACCAAGATGGCAAGGACTATACCTAAGGCAAAACAGAAAACTGGATGGATCTTGATATGGTGTAGAGCAGGGGTTGGGTACCTTTTTGGCTGATAGAGCCATGAATGCCACATATTTTAAAATGTAATTCCGTGATAGCCATACAATATGTTTAACACTAAATGAAAGTAAATGTGTGCATTTTATGTAAGACCAACACTTTTAAAGTACAATAAATCTCTGAATTCTTTTTAATAACGCTGTTATGCTGTTGCTAACCAATGATGAATAAAGTACTTCTTACCATTAATGAGACTTCTGGTGCTGCATGGTTTTGGTGATGGCTTTGTAGTCTGGTTGATACATGGTGAGGTTAAACTTCATGCGGGCGTTGAGACTTCCATCCGTCAAACATGATCGTAGGTTGGTCTAAACATTCTTTAGATGTGAGAAAGACTGCTCACATGCATACGTAGAGCCAAAAATTGTCAGTACAGCAATACTCACATGCTGCAGTATGTGGTATGTGACAGGAAGCATGTTTCAAGTTTTGACAATGAGTTGGTCCGCGGGTTGAAGTTTTTTCATTTCTCACCACTTGTGTTTGCTCGCCAAGTCTGCTTGCTGTCGTGCAAGTCTTTCCAAATCTTCATTCAGTGACTTGAACTTATTCACCCACATGTCTGAGGCCTTCAGGTCAGCAGCTTGTAGCTCAAAATCTCTGATGGAGACACCGAGGATGTAACTTAGGTCAGCGCTGTCCACTGCACACTCGTGTAGATGGGTGATGAATTTAAAAAGACGACTGCGCTCACGAAATTCTTCAAAGCGCACTTTGAATGACTGCAGTAGATTAGATGTAAAGCCCACTAGCTGCTGGACATCAAGATGTTGAGCAGGGTCACTTGCTGCGCATGCATCTTTAAACTCTCCCAGTTTTTCAAAGTGTAGGAAACAACCTGTTTCAATGTTGGCGATGAAGAGTTCCTGCTTGTTTTCAAATGCAAACACTGCTTGTTGAAGGGATAAGACTGTGTTTCCAACGCCTTGCATTATCACATTGAGAAGGTTCAGATGTTCAGTCATGTCCACAAGATAGTAGAACTTCAGGAGCCACTCAGTGCTAGCTAACTCAGGATGCTCAACATTTTTCATTTCAAAGAAAGTCCAGATTTTGCTCAGACAAGCCACAAAATGCTGAGCACCTTCCCTCTTAACAACCAACGCACATTGCTGTGCAGAAGCACACCAGGATAATTACTCCAACTTCACCCAGCAGTGTTTTAAACTGGCGATCATTTAAATATCAGGCAACAATAAAGTTGACCACCCAAATGATCAGTGACATCACCTCACCAAGCTGCTCACTACAGATCTGAGCACAAAGCGCCTTCTGATGTAGGATGCAGTGAAAACTTAGGATGGGTCTTTTTTCATGTTCATGAAGAAATGGTATGAATCCTGTTTTTCCCCACCATGCATGGAGGACCATCAGTACACACTGAAATAAGTTTATCCATCAGTAGATATTTTTCTTTAGCGAACTTGGTGAAAGACTTGAATAAATCCTCCCTCTTGTTGTCTCTTTCATAGGCAAAATGCAAGACTTTCCTCATGTAGTGTGTCACCGACAGCATACCTTGCAATCACGCTGAACTGGGATAAATGGCTTACATCTGTTGACTCATCCAAAGTGAGAGAAAAAATAGTGCTGCATTTATGTCCTTCAGTTGTGTTGCCTCAATTTGATTTGCCATCATGATGGTACGATCGTGAACAGTTCTTGCCGACAGAAGCATGTCTTTTATTTGTTTGATTATCTTGTCTTTATCTGAAAAGTTGTCAAAAATTTCATTGGCAACATCAAACATGAATGTTTTGGTGTACTCCCCATCTGTGAATGGCTTTCAGGCTCTCACAATTGCTAAAGCACCAGCAAAGCTAGTTGAATTCCAGTCACCATGTTGGGTCCAAACACGAAGTTGCTGCTGACTAGCTTGCACTCTTCACAGTAGCTCCTGACATGCTTTCTTTCTGCTGTCCCCCGCCGGATATTTTGATGCAAATGTAGTATGGCGTGTGTCGAAGTGCCACTTTATATTTGACCATTTCATCGATGCAATTTTATCATTGCATATTAGACACACTGCAGAACCTGCTCTCTCCACAAAGGCGAATTTCTCTGTCCATTCCTGCTAAAAAATACGATACTCGTCATCTTTTTTTCTTTTAGCAATCTTCTTCATCAAAAGTATTTCTGCAATTAGCTAGCTGACTACTTGATTTAAGGAGGGAAGTTTACTTCCTGACCTCACAACAACCTGTGTACTTTACGCATTATCCAACAAAAATTTGGTGTTGTCCCGGAGGACAGCTGTGATTGGCTCCAGCCACTCGCAACCGTGAACATGAGCGGTAGGAAATGAATGGATTGTATAATACATGAGAATGTTTTATATTTTTAATGTTATTTTTTTTTTATTAAAGATTTGTCTGCGAGCCAGATGCAGCCATCAAAAGAGCCACATTTGGCTCACGAGCCATAGGTTCCCGACCCCTGGTGTAGAGCAACCATACCAGTTCTGGATTAATTACATCTTTACTTCTCTTACATGAGAGACGAAGAAGCATCTGTCTTATTTACGACATTACTCTTGGGAGTCTCTATTACTCTATGATGAACTTTATCTTAACACAATTGGTAAGCAATGTAGATTCTGCTGATATTTTCATGAAAGATGGAGGAGAAGCGACATTTAACATCACAAAGCACCCTGGCTGGGTAGCTCAGTTGGTTAGAGTATTGTCTAACTATGACAAGGTTGTGAGTTTGACCCCCCTACCTCTGGGTGCACATACAAGACTCAAGCAATGAATGAATAAATAAGTGAAACAACAAAGTAAGTGTTTCTCTCTCTTTCCTTCTCTGTAAAATCAATGAATTTAAAAAACCCAGCAAATTTAATGTTTTTATTATACAAATTATCTCTAGATTTCACTCCCCTCCCCAGCCCCAAGCATCTCTAACATTATTTTCCTCTCTTGGACTACCATTTCCATGTCTTTGATCCTATAATGACACCCGAGTAGGCATTCTATTTGTTTTAGCCCTTCTTTAGGAATTATTTTTTCTTTTAAAGATGGACAGCTATTTTAGCTAAGCTACTGTCTGTGAATATTTTGAATACTGTTTAGTCTGCCACAAGATGAGAGCAACAATAGCATCAACAAAAACCCACATGATTACATGCTTACAGTGGGTAGTCATTTAATTCTCAAGACAACCATATAAAGTATTATATTTTACACAGTGTAATTAATCTGCCTGGGCAGAAAGGGCTTGCTCTTCCTTTCCTACATTGGAGTTTTCATTGGGAATTCACCATTCATCACAAACTACATATATTTTGTCTGATATTAATATAACTCCTGCTTTCTTGCATTTATTGTTTGCATGGGTATTTTATCCCCCCCCCCTTTTTTTGCTTTAAATATTTTTCTTTGGTTTTAAAGTGCATCTCATGTAGATAACATATAGCTAGTACTTACTTTTCTACCAGTCTTACAATTTCTGTATGTTTTCTTTAGTACAATTAATTGCATGGCTGTATATAGTTAGGTCTGCCAATTTGCTATATTCTTTTTTTTCTTTTTTACAGGGACAGAGAGAGAGAGTCAAAGAGAGGGATAGATAGGGACAGACAGACAGAAATGGAGAGAGATGAGAAGCATTAATCATCAGTTTTTTGTTGTGACACCTTAGTTGTTCATTGATTGCTTTTTCATATATGCCTTGACCGCAGGCCTTCAGCAGACCAAGTAACCCCTTGCTTGAGCCAGCGACCTTGGGTCCAAGCTGGTGAGCTTTTGCTCAAGTCAGATGAGCCCGCACTCAAGGGTCTCAATCCTGGGTCTTCCGCATCCCAGTCTGACGCTCTATCCACTGCGCCACCGCCTGGTCAGGTGCCAATTTGCTATTTTTTCATTGCCTTTTTTGTTCTGTTCTTCCTCGTTTTCTTCTTTTCCTTCCTTTTTTGTGTTAATTGAGTATTTTAGCATTTTTAGTATTGAATATTTTAGTTCTAATTTCTCTGTTGAGTTAGTAATGACCTCTTTTCATTCTTCTTTAGTTTATCTAGGGTTTAAAATTTATATATTTTAACTTATCCCAATCTATGTAAGAGCTGTATTTACTTACTTCAGAAAAAATGTAGAAAACTTGCAATTGGGTAATTCCATTTACCTTTGTCCTTAGTTCTATTATTGCCATATAAATTACATTTATATTTGTTATAAACCCATCAGTACAGTGTTACATATTTTTTGCTTTAAACAGTCATGTCTTTTAAATAAGAAAGAAAAAATATATAAATTAATTTTTACACATATTTATCATTTCCACTGTTCTAGCATAAATTCACTAAACTATCAAGAATCTTGAGCGTGAGCTGGTGGTGACACAGTGGATAGAACATTGGCCTAGGATTGCTAGGATATGGGTTCAAAACCCTGAGGTTGCTGGCTTGAGCATAGGCTCATCTGGCTTGAGTCCATGGTCGTCAGCTTGAGTGTGGGATCATAGACACGACCCCTTGGTCACTGGCTTGAGCCCAATGGTCACTGGCTTGAGCAAGGGGTCACTCACTCAGCTGGAGTTCCCCAAGTCAAGGCATATATATGAAAGCAATCAATGAACAACTAAGGTGCTGCAACTATGAGTTGATGCTTCTCATCTCTCTCCCTTCCTGTCTGTCTTTCTAAAAAATAAAAATAAATTTAAATAAATTTTAAAAAATGAATCTTGAAATATTCATATTTTTAACAAACCTCACTTTATAGTAATTTATGGCAATAATTAGAGATGGGAATAAATTTTATAATCATATTTTCTCACTGTTTCTTAGAATAAAAATTTGAAATAATTTAAATATCTAAAATTAACAAAATCAGTACATAAACTATATGACATACATAGGATGGATAAGCACATTTATTTTTAGAGTATTGGTTGACTGTGACATATATAATTATTATAATTAATATATAACATTGTTATAGGTTTTAGGGAAAAAAAGACTGAAAAGAAATAAATACACCTAGATACCAATAATAATTCTCTCTGGTTAGTTGGATTATTTATTTAAATTACTGCTTTCTGCTTGTTTACATTTTCCTGTATTTCCTAAATTCTTACAAAAAATATATGTTCTTTTATAATGAGAAAAAAAGTGCAATGAGGAAGAATTCAAAATTAGGCCAGGGTCTTTGAAACCAATTTATGTCATAGTATTAAGAATAAGTAATTTCATAAATATATTTATTAACATGAATTCAGGATAATATGTGTCTTTAGTTTGGCAAATTTGGAGCATAGACTGTAAGAAGGCAAACTGTGATGGAAGGTATATGAATTTATTCAATATATTAAAAATTATTCTATTGGTAAGCTTTTCTTTTTTGGTGTGATTTAAAGATTGCTACAGTTCCCTAAATATCTCAAGTATCTCCCTGACTGGCTGAATCAGCTCTTAAAATTTCTGTAAAGCAACATTTTTATCAATCAATAAATAATTATTTGTCTTTCTGTGAAACTAGATTGTTTTACCTATGAAGGTAGCATCCATTGATACATAACCATGGGTTACTGTATCAAACTCAGGGCATTTTGATGAATGAATATTTTGGCAGTTTTGATAAAGACTGTACAGTTATAGAGCTGAAAGAGATGGCAATTCTAGAGAATTCTATGGTGAGATATTCTGGAAAGTTCAGTGGTAGAGTAAGGATACTGAGCACTTTGTAGCACTACAAGTGGGTTAAAGGGAGAAGAATAAAAGAATAAAGGAGAATACCAAGGTGTGTGTGTGTGTGTGTGTGTGTGTGTGTGTGTGTGTGCTAGAATCATCCAGAATTTATTCCATCAGTGGGCTGTGTTTAGCAGCTATTAAGCTTGTATCATCTTTTAAGTAGTATTTGTCAGTGACCATTTACTACTCCCATAGTTCCTTGCTGCTTGTTTTTTCATTGATACAGACATACAAGTCCTTTGTAAATTTTATAGTCTTTTACCTAGGCAAAATATGTTTATTATTTTGCCCTTCACACTGTCAAATTCCAAAGAGTTGCCTCAGCAATTGAAGAAATTAATACCCTATAAAGGGACATCCATTTATACATATGAACCATACCAGCAGAAAAAATATGTATAACTAGTTAATTAGAGCCTTCTGGAGAGAGTACCTCTTTTTCTTTTGGCCATCATACATGCTAACAACTCCTTAAGATGGAATTTAAAGCCAGATGAGAGAAGACAGAGATCTGAGAAAGTTCTTGCTAGATGAATTTTTCAGAGGCTCGTAAGTCAAGTGTTATTGACAGCTTATGTTCAGTCTTCCCATAGGATCAGTCCAAAGAAAGGAAGTCTTATACACACACAAACAGACACACACATATACACACATACACACAGAGAGACGGAGATTCAGAATACATAGAGATTTAGAACTCCAAATCTAGTTTATAGCAGAGCTAAGATTAGAACCTGGATCTCTTACCTGCTCATCTAATGAGTTTCCCACAATATCCAGTTGCCCCAAGTCCAAGTGTTAGAAACATACCTTCGAAGCCCACAGAAACAAACAAAGGCAGGCAAAAAGCCAAAAGCAATATCCTGTAAGTCTGACATCAAACACTTGGTGGAAATGTGTAAACATTAGGTAGAATGGATTTTCAAGCCATGCTTCCTTTTACAAAAAGTGCTTTATATCAGTGGTACTAAATAATTTTTTCTCCTAAAATTGCTATAAAAAGAAAGGAATATTGGTTGCTACTTAGTTGTACTCTGAGACAATTTTTTTTTGATATGTAATGATGTATCTCATTTGAAGTCTGGCTTCAACTGATTTGGGCAATACTTTTTCGCCATGGACAAAGAGTAAAAATAAGCTTGTTGTTGTCAAGATGCCTGGCTGAGTGCCACAGGAGTCAGAATAAGGTCATATTTATTCTATTGTACATTTTATTCCCTATCTAGACTCCAAAAAGGCAAAGAGCATGATAATGAAGTCCATTGGTGATCTAAATTGGGAGGCATCGTCAATGTGAATGAGGACAGAGAAATAAAATAAAGTAAATGTCAGTTTAGCATATACTCCAGGGAAAATACAGTAGGATTTCAAGAACTCTAACAGCTTGGAATGGAAATGGGTTACAGAAATTCTGGGGATAGGAAAATCATATAAAATGATACTGACCAAAAAAGAAAAGAGGAATTATAACAGTTTACAAAGTGATACCAGATTACAACATGGGAAAATGAAAAAAATACCCCAAACAAAAAGATGCAACTATGAGTTGGGGCAAAATGGCGATGGAGTAAGTGGACGTACCAACTTCCAACTCCCAGAACCAGAGTGGATTATAACTTGATTTTAATCCAGCTTCTGGATAAACCGATGCTGAACTGGACTGAGAGGACTGAACTGGACCTGGGGAACACTGAAGAAGCCACATTGAGACTGGTAGGAAAAGCAAAAATGCGGAAAGGGCTGCCCAGCTCCTCGGAGAGAAAGGCAGCCCGGAGAGACTTGTGTGGTGGGAAGAGAGGCCATCAGAAGGGTAGGGACCTGGGTCCCAGGAACAAAGCCCCAGCCTGCAGCCCCAGAGCCTAGAAGAGGTGTTTGGAAAGTATTTAGCTGGGAAACAGGTTAGGATACTGTTTGTGAGAAAGAGACAGTGGTCTCAGACCCAGGATTCTTCTTAAAGGGACAGTGCAGAAAACCTCTCCACAACCACTCACCTGGGACTCTGGGAGACAGGTAGAGAGGAGAGGACCAGAGCAGCGGGAAGAGAGTGTGGTCTGGAAGGCACAGGGAGAAAAGCTTTGAGGGACAGCCACCCTAAACCCTGGGCTGAGTCACTCCACAAATCTGAAACAAAATTTCCCCTGGAACCAGCAAGGGGAAGCAGGACACCAACCAAACAGGCTCCCCTGCGGCAATTAGAGCACATTCACTTAGAAGAAAGGAGCTTTCAGGACTACAGGATGGAGTGTTAGGGTCTGAGCTGCAGTGCCCCTACCCACACTGCTGAGGGCTTGCTGGAGGGCGGGCAGCAGGGGGATGTGGAAACACAGTTGTGCCAGGTTCCACCAGCGGGGGCAGAGGCCGAGCTGGTGAGGATGAGGTTGGTCTAGCCCAGCCAGGGCAAAGGGGTTGTGCAAAAGTGGTCCGGCAGCTGCAGGCCTGCCTGAAACCCCACCTGTGGGGGAAAAGCAAGAGCCCAGAATGGGCAGAGATCCGATGATGGGCAGGCGCAAGCAGACATGCAGCCGCACACGGCCTCCGAGGCTTGAAGCCCTGCACAAACCGCCTTTGCCTGCGTAGGTGGGGCAGAAGCAAGGCGCGAGACTGAGCACGTAGCAGCAGCCCATCTCAGCCGAGAAGCCGAGGTTGGCGGGGGCGGGGCAGAAGCCCTGCCTAGCAGCTGAGCGCACCAGAAGCCCCTCCTGGTCAGAGGAACAGGCTGACAGGGACACGCAGCTGAGCAAAGTGCTCACCCTTGCCCTTGGTGCCCAGGCTTGTGGCCTGAGTGTGGTGCACGGTTCCACCCGTGGGAGAGGGGCGAAGGCCGAGACCGGCTGAGGCTTATAGAGCCTGGCACGAGAACACAGCTCCTCGTGTGGAGGCAACGGCAGCCACGGCGATAGGCGCCGGAAACACTGACACCCAACCGCCCTAGGCAGTGGCAGACGGGGTGGTGGCCCTGCAGACAGACAACACCTAGGGAACACAGAGGCAACACCCATTGGACTTAAGTAGCCAAACCCTTCTTACACATAGACAAAATGGGCAGGCAGAAAAATGCAACCCAAATGAATCAAGAGAAATCCCCAGAGAAAAACCTGAATGAATCAGATATAACCAAACTACCTGATGCAGAGTTTAAAATAATGATAGTTAGGATATTCAAAGAGCTTAGAGCAACAATGAATAGTCATTACGAACACCTAAATAAAAAGATAGCAAGGATAAAAAAAGGAAATTGAAATAATAAAAAAGAATCAGAAAGAAACGAAAAATACAGTATCAGAACTGAAGACCACAATGGAAGAAATTAAAAGCAGGATGGATGAAGCTGAGGATCGAATCAGCAAGTAAGAGGACAAAATAAACAAAGACACAGAAGCAGAGTAGGAAAAAGAAAAGAGACTCAAAAAATGTGAGGAAACTCTAAGGGAGCTCTGTGAAAACATGAAGAAAAATAACATCCACATCATAGGGGTTCCAAAAGATGAAGAGAAAAAACAAGGGATAGAAACATTGTTCAATCAAATCATAGCTGAAAACTTCCCTAAATTAAGACTGGAAAATGTTTCACTCATGCAAGAAGCACAGAGAACTCCATTAAAGAGAAACCCAAAGAAATCTACACCAAGACACATCATAGTTAAAATGCCAAACCTAAATGATAAAGAGAAAAATTTAAAAGCAGCTAGAAAAAAAAAAAGGCTGTCACCTACAAAGGAGCCCCCATAAGGATGACATTCGACTTCTCAACAGAAACACTTTAGGCCAGAAGGGAATGGCAAGATATATTCAAAGTAATGCAGAAGAACCTACAACCAAGACTACTCTATCCAGCAAGGCTAACGTTTAAAATTGAAGGAGAAATAAAGAGCTTTCCAGACAAGAAAAACCTCAAGAAATTCATTAAAACCAAACCAAGTCTGCAAGAGATACTAAGAGGCCTATTGTGAACAGTTCAAAGAGGGAAAAGAATATAGCAAAAGAATAATATAGCTTTAAAGAATAAAATGGCAATAAACAACTACATATCAATAATAACCTTAAATGTCAATGGATTAAATGATCCAATCAAAAGACATAGGGTAGCTGTGTGGATAAAGAAACAGGACCCATACATATGCTGTCTACAAGAGACACACCTTAAAACAAAAGATGCACATAGACTGAAGGTAAAAGGATGGAAAAAAATATTTCATGCAAATGGAAATGAAAATAAAGCCGGGGTAGCAGTACTTATATCTGACAAAATGGACTTTAAAACAAAGGCTGTAGTAACAGGTAAAGAAGGACACTACCTAATGATAAAGGGAACAATTCAACAGGAAGATATAACGATTATAAATATCTATGCACCAAATATAGGAGCCCAGACATACATAAAGCAGACTTTGATGGATATAAAGGGCAAGATTAACAGCAATACTATAACAGTAGGGGATTTCAATACCCCACTAACATCACTGGATAGATCCTCCAGAAAGAAAATTAACAAAGAAACAGCAGACTTAAAGGATATACTAGATCAACTCAATTTAAAAGATATCTTCAGAACTTTGCACCCTAAAGCAGTAGAATATACATTATTTTCAAGTGCTCATGGTACATTCTCTAGGATAGACCACATGTTAGGACACAAAAGTGGTCTCAACAAATTTAAGAAGATTGAAATCATATCAAGCATTTTCTCTGATCACAATGGCATGAACTAGAAATTAACCACAAAAGAAAAACTGAAAAGTACTCAAACACATGGAAACGAAATAGCATGTTATTAAATAACTAATGGATTAACAATGAGATAAAAGAAGAAATAAAAGAGTTTCTAGAAACCAATAATAATGAGCATACATCAACTCAAAATTTATGGGACAAGCAAAAGCAATACTGAGAGGGAAGTTCATAGCACTGCAGGCATACCATAAGAAGCTAGAAAAAGCTCAAATAAGCAACCTGACCCTGCATCTAAAAGAACTAGAAAAACAACAGCAAATAAAGCTCAGGACTAGTAGAAAAAAGAAAATAAGAAAGATCAGAGCAGAAATAAATGACATAGAGGCTAAGGAAACAATACAGAGGATCAATGAAACCAGGAGCTGGTTCTTTGACAAGGTAAACAAGATTGATGAACCTTTAACTAGACTCACCAAGAAAAAATGAGAGAGGACTCAAATAAATAAAATTAGAAATGAGAGTGGAGAAATAACACTGGCACAACAGAAATACAAAGTATTGTAAGAAAATACTATGAAGAACTCTATGCCAAAAAATTAGACAATCTTGGAGAAATGGACAAATTTCTTGAATCATATAATCTTCCAAAAATCAATCTGGAAGAATCAGAACACCTAAACAAACCAATTAACAACAAAGGAGATTGAAACAGTTATAAAAAAACTCCCAACAAAGAAAAGTCCTGGGCCTAATGGCTTCACAAGTGAATTCTACCAAAAATTCAAAGAAGAACTAATTCCTACCCCCCTCAAGCTATTTCAAAAAATTCAAGAGGAAGGAAGACTTCCAAACCCCTTTTATGAGGCAAGCATCATGCTGATCCCGAAACCAGGCAAAAACAACACAAAGAATGAAAATTATAGGCCAATATCCCTGATGAATTTAGATGCTAAAATTCTCAACAAAATATTAGCCAACCGGATCCAGCAATATATGAAAAAAATCATACACCATGATCAAGTGGGATTTATTCTAGAGAGGCAAGGCTGGTTCAATATTCACAAATAAATTAATGTGATTCATCACATAAACAAAAGGAAGGACAAAAATCACATGATAATTTTAATAGATGCAGAAATAGCATTTGATAAAATCCAGCACCCATTCATGCTCAAAACTCTCAGTAAAGTGGGAATACAGGGATCATTCCTTAACATGAGAAAGGCCATCTATGACAAACCCACAGCTAACATCATACTAAATGGGCAAAAATTAAAAGCAATCCCCTTAAGATCAGGAACCAGGCAGGGGTGCCCCCTTTCACCACTCTTATTCAACATAGTTCTGGAAGTCCTAGCTACAGCAATCAGACAAGAAGAAGAAATAAAAGGCATCCAAACTGGAAAAGAAGAAGTAAAACTGTCATTATTTGCAGATGATATGATATTGTATATAGAAAACCCTAAAGTCTCAGTCAAAAAACTACTGGACCTGATAAATGAATTCAGCAAGGTGAAAGAATATAAAATTAATACTCAGAAATCAGAGGCATTTTTATATACCAACAATGAACTGTCAGCAAAAGAAATTAAGGAAACAATACCCTTTACTATTGCAACCAAAAATATAAAGTACCTAGGAGTAAATTTAACCAAGGAGGTTAAGGACTTGTACTCGAAAAATTATAAAACATTGATAAAAGAGATCAAGGAAGATACAAACAAGTGGAAGCATATACCATGCTCATGGTTAGGAAGAATAAACATCAGTAAAATGTTTATATTAACCAAAGCAATTTATAAATTCAATGCAATGCCCATTAAAATACCAATGACATACTTCAAAGATATAGAACACATATTCCAAAAATTTATATGGAACCAAAAAAGAACACGAATAGCCTCAGCAATCTTAAAAAGAAAAAATAAAGCAGGAGGCATCACTCTTACAGATATCAAGGTATATTACAAGGCCATTGTACTCAAGACAGCCTGGTACTGGCATAAGAACAGGCACATAGATCAATGGAACAGAACAAAGAACCCAGAAATAAATGCACACCTTTATGGACAACTGATATTTGACAAAGGAGGAAAGAGCATACAATGGAGTAAAGATAGCCTTTTTAACAAATGGTGTTGGGAAAATTGGACATCTACCTGCAAAAAAATGAAACTAGACCATCAACTTACACCATTCACAAAAACAAACTCAAAATGGTTAAAAGACTTTAATGTAAGCCGTGAAACCATAAGCATCTTAAAAGAAAACATAGGCAGCAAGATGTCTGACATCTGTAGCAGCAATATATTTGCCGATTTATCTCCATGGGCAAATGAGATAAAAGGCAAGATAAACAAGTGGGACTATATCAAACTAAAAAGTTTCTGCACAGCTAAAGACAATAAGAACAGAATAAAAAGACAAACCACACAATGGGAGAACATATTCGACAGCACATCTGATAAGGGGTTAATAACCAAAATTTATAAAGAACTTATAAAATCAACACCAGGAAGACAAACAATACAATCAAAAAATGGGCAAAAGAAATGAATAGAAATTTCTCCAAAGAGGACATACAGATGGCCAATAGGCATATGAAAAAATGCTCAACATCACTAATCATTAGAGAAATGCAAATTAAAACACAATGAGATATCACCTCACACCAGTCAGAATGGTGCTCATCAACAAAACAACACAGAATAAGTGCTGGCGAGGATGTGGAGAAAAGGGAACCCTCCTGCATTGCTGGTGGGAATGCAGACTGGTGCAGCCACTGTGGAAAACAGTATGGAGATTTTTCAAAAAATTAAAAATCGAACTGTCTTTTGACCCAGCTATTCCACTTTTAGGAATATACCCTAAGAACGCCATACCACTGTTCGAAAAGAAAAAATGCGCCCCCATGTTCGTGGCAGCATTGTTCCAAATAGCGAAGATCTGGAAACAGCCCAAGTGTCCGTCAGATGACGAGCCAATTATAAAACTTTGGTACATATATACTATGGAATACTACTCAGCCATAAGAAATGATGACATCGGATCATTTACAACAAAATGGATGGACCTTGATAACATTATATGGAGTGAAATAAGTAAAACAGAAAAAAACTGAGAACTGCATTATTTCATACATAGGTGGGACATAAAAGTGAGACTATGAGACATGGACAAGAATGTGGTGGTTACGGGGTGGGGGAAGGGAGGAGAAGGAGGGAGAGGGGAGGAGAGGAGCACAAAGAAAACCAGATAGAAGGTGACAGAGGACAATCTGACTTTGGGTGATGGGTATACAACATAATTGAATGATAAGATAACCTGGAGATGTTTTCTTTGAACATATGTACCCTGATTTATTTATGTCACCCCATTAAAATTAATAAAAATAAAAAAGAAAGTGAAAAAAAAGGTACAACTATGAACTTACATATATTCACATAACTCTTTCATCTCTGAAATATTTCTGTTATTATTGGAAATATAACCATT
Source organism: Rhynchonycteris naso (assembly GCA_037038555.1). Lineage (NCBI taxonomy): Eukaryota > Metazoa > Chordata > Mammalia > Chiroptera > Emballonuridae > Rhynchonycteris > Rhynchonycteris naso. Next base: position 106,941,209 of record CM072996.1, on the reverse strand, counting down.
TTTGTTGTAGAGTCAAGATAGTTTCAAAATAAGCAAATAAAGCAATGAGTTGTATATAAAAGGAACTATGAGTACAGTGTGAAGGTGTCAGTGGTATCCTCAGGATCCCATTTAAATTAAAGATAAAAACAGCAAGTGCTGGCAAGGATATGGATAAAGGGAACCCTCCTGCACTACTGGTGGGAATTCAGACTTGTGCAGCCAGTTTGGAAAACAGTATGGTGTTTCTTAAAAAATTAAAAATGAAACTGCCTTATGATCCAGCTATCCCACTTTTAGGAATATATCCTAAGAATCCCAAAACTCTAATTCAAAAGAATATATGCACTCCTATGTTTATTGCAGCATTCTTTACATAGCAATGATCTGAAAACAGCCCAAGTGTTCCTCAGTGGATGAGTGGATAAAAAAGTTTTAGTATATATACATGACAGAATATTATATGGCAGTGAAAAAGATGAATATCTTATTTTCTGTGATGGCATGGATGGACCTGGAGATTATTATGTTAAGTGAAATAAGTCAGTCAGAGAAAGACAAAAATCATATGATCTAACTTACATGTGGAATCAAATGCACACAATAAGCTAAGGAATAAACAGAAACAGAGGCAGGGTCACAGGAACAGAAGGACAGCTGACAGAAGGAAGGGGGATAAGAGGACAGGATCAAAGAGGTGAAGGGATTAGCCAAATTATATGTACATAACACATAGATACAGATATCAAGACAGTAAATCCCAGTGGTTATTAAGAAATATTTTTTCTTAATAAATCTTTGCCCATTCCTAGGTCTAGAAAAGAGCAGCCAGGCTGTAACTACAACCTATGGCCGGGTGGTCAAGCTGAGACTCCCTCTATAATCCTATGAGCATTTTTAATATCTCGGGGCTAGAGGCAGTGATGCTCAGTTTTCATTATCTTCCCACATTTTTGGAATTTGTTGAGTTAGAATTCTCTCAAAGTGTCCTTATCAGAACCTATAGCAGTCTGTTCCACACTATGTAATGAATGTCATGATAAAGTTTAGTACATGTGATCTCTGCATACTGAGATTCAGAAATAATATGCTACTGGACCAGAGATGGATCCTCCCTGGACAACTATATAGAGTAACTTAAGTGTTCTTTTCAGCAGATACCTCTATTTTATGGTAGAAAGCATCCATTAAAGATTGCAGGAGATATTTATTAAAGGCTGACTCACCCAGAAATATTAAAGGATCCGAGTACATGAATTCTTACTAACACACAAGTAAGTATGGGTTTGATTTTCTGCAAAAGTATAGTAGAAATGATAGGTGATCTATGGTAAGTGGAAGGGAACAGAATTATAAGAAAAAGACACTAGCATAATTTTTAGGAAGCATCTACCCAGCCTCCAATTTTAAGAGCATGATTCATTCATTCACCTTAAAATGAATTAGTCAATATTTACCAGCCAGAATTCTTGGGAGTTTTAAAAGATTAACTTTAGATGATATCCCAGAGAGTTAAGAATGACCTGGATAACAGATTTTTTCTTCCTCTGTTCTGAAAGTCGGTCTTTTTAAAAAAGTTTAGCTGTAACATAGCCATCTGGAATACTCTACTTTCCCCCCTCCAGCACATATGCTGTTTGTGATCATTCTTAGACCAGCATGCTATGTTGACAGAGTGCACTGTATCAGCATTCATTTTCTTCACTATATCCTTTCATGAACCAGTCCAGGGGCTCCTAAACCACCTCCTCTTTCCTTTGCCTACTCAGGTCTATGTATCTGAAAGGTTTAGCTTAAAAAGAAACTGAATGGAAGGCCACAGCTATAAAGATCTGTACAACAACAACACTGTATGTGCTGTCAGTAGTGAAAGGGTTACTGATGTCTGTGAAAGCACAGTGGTGATTATAAAAGTTTACTGAATGCATCCTATAAAAGTCATCATTAAAATAATTGATTTATATTCAAAGACCTTCAAATAAGTGCTCTAGGGTCAACGGGAAGCCTGTTTCTGCTCCAACTAACAAGCGTGGAATTTGTTAATGGGTACCTACTACATGGCCAGGCATGATTTCATTTCTGTCTTACTAAACGCCAAGTATTGTGATTATGTTGGTGATACCAAGATGAATAAAACTCATACTCACTGCCTTCAAGAGGCACATAGTCCTACCTAATAGGGGGGTAAGATTCATAACTAAATGTAGTCAGTTGGAAAGGGGCAAGCTTGGAGGGCTATGGAAGCCCATAGCAGGGGTTAAGCAGTTTTCCGCAGGAAGCTGCTTCTGGAATTAAGTCAAAGAAGAATAGAATGAAAATGCAATAGCTTGAACTAGTGCCAAGGACTGAGAAGCAATGCTTCAGTGATACTAGAGAACAGAACAGAATGTGGGGAAGGAGGAGAAGTGGTGGCTGAAGAGTCGGGCAGAGCCCAGATACTGCAAGGCCTCGTGTGACAGTTCGCGAAGCCTTCCTAGCAGATTCTTGATGGAGTATTTTGTTCCTAGCAGGAGAATTCTTTGGGAGAAAAGTTTGGAAAACATTGGATCGAAAAATATCTTTAAAGTAGTCTCTTGGAAACTTTATGCTAATATGCGTTGTGACTCTCTAAAATAACATGCCCCACAGTTTCTGACCATGAAACACTTATGAAATACCATCTTTTGGGACTAGAGTTCTGAGATGCATACTTTCTAAAGTAATGGACAAATCTCTCAGAAACCATTGGGGGTTTTAAATAGATGGATAATGTGGACAGATTTGCATTTTAGAACACACTGGTAACATTTCAGAACTCCCTAGGTATAGGAGACAATCATAGAGGGACAAAATTAATAGCAGAGAGGCCAGTTAGGAGACCATTGTTCTGGGGAGCAAAAATAGGGCCTGCCCTTAGGCAGTAGAAGGAAGATAAGGATTAAAAAATGTTTAGCGGACAGAATTTGATCATTGATTGAATGTAGGGAGAGTAAGGGATAGAAAAGGCTCAAAGGTTTTAAGCTGGGTGATCAGGTCGGTGAGGTGCCAATAATAAAGTAATTTTAAGAAGTAACTATAGGTAAGATATCATGAGTTTAGTTTTGGACAGGTTGAGATTGAGGAAATCTATGACATATCTAGTTGAGATTTTAGATAATTGTATATGAGTGTGAAGCTTCTGTTAAATACACAGATTTGGTAGTCAACAGCATATAGGCTGTTGTACAGTTAAAATTATGAAATATTAAAAATCACCAGAAAAAAAAAAAGAAAAAAAATCACCAAGAAAAGCAAGTAAAATTGGAATATGGCCAAGTATCGAAGCCAGGGGATTTCCAACAAAAGTGTTTATATACATAACAACTTCAAAACCTTAAGTCAACTGAAACCATAAATATAAGTTGCTATTTAAAAATACCAACAAGCCTGACCGGTGGTGGCATAGTGGATAAAGCGTCGACCTGAGAACACTGAGGTCGCCAGTTCAAAACCCTGCACTGATCTGGTCAAGGCACATATGGGAGTTGATGCTTCCAGCTCCTCCCCCCTTTCTCTCTTTCTCTCTCTCTCTCTGTCTCCTCTCTAAAAAAATGAATAAAATAAAAAGAAATTAAAATTAAAAAAATTAAAAAAATACCAACAGTATTCAATCTATTTCAATCATAATTTTGGATCTACATTAAATTTATGCATTACTTAGACTTTACATTGCTCTATATCAAATATTTAAACAGATATTCTCCACTCCCTCTCTAATTAAATTACCAGTATTTAAATTTTTTTAAACTTCAAAGTGCTTTTTTTTTTCTTTTTTGGTTACTCTCTGAAAACAGAGAACAGTAGCACATGGAAATTTGAACTGAGGATGTCTTATTTAAACCTATGAATTTGTAGATGTTTCTGTCTCTCTCTCATTTTCTCCCTTTCTCTCACTAAAAATCAATAAGATAAGCATTTAAAAATATAAAATAAAAGTAATGTGGTAGAACTTTAAAGTCCAATTACTCATGGCAAAACATGTATCTACCACTGTTGGCTCTGAGTCTTTATATTGTATATACAAAAATTTTTACGTTACTATTGAAATTCTTTGTGGAAAAAATCAAAGTATAAATAAAAACAAGTAAATAAATATACATAGCATTACATTTATTCTGAATAATAAGTTATATTTCTAATTGATTCATGGTAAACGACATAACTTGGTATTTGTGTTGCAAGTTTAATGTTGTATGAATGTGAAGGAGTATTAAGGAACACAGAATAAACTTAAAGATAAAATTATAAATATTTTCTATGTGTATATCAATGAACAGTAATTCAATATATTATACCTCATTGATTTGAATAATTAAAGCAATTAGCTTCTTTGGCACAGAGTTTTCTTTCCAAGAGTAATTTAGGTATTAAAACAATCTAACTTGTCATGGAGTTAGATTTGGAAAAAGCAGAAGCAATTATCTCTGGTGTATGTGCCCACTCCAAATACAGCTTTGCAAGAGGCAGTTTTGCCTGGAATCCTTATAATGGGTACAATTAAGCTGAAGCTTAATGAAATCAAGGTGGTTTCAATGCCCAGTTTTATAATCAAAATAATGTTTATTGTGATGTTCTGAGATTGGCAATGCATGGCTTGCTTCTTCAGCACTAGAGACTCTGTTAAATTAAACACAATCACTTTTCCTGAAGACTGGTTTCTTTCAAGGAATGCCAGAGTAAGGGTATTTTATAACAATAGAGTCTTTGCAAATCTGGAGCAGAAATAGTACATTGCATTTTAGAGAACCTCAAAGCTGGGCTTTAAAAAATATATTACTTAAGAAAAAAAACCTATAATAAGAGTAGGAAATATCAAGTTTGGAGAAAAGATATTCCATATCTTATTCTTTGTCATAAAAGATTAGAGTTTAGGAACTGAAACTGAAATTTTAGTTAGTGGGATAGATGTTTATATTAGCTGATATTTCCTATTAAATTTAGCTGGTCTTTCTTAGGAATTTCTTGGGAAATTCTCCTCAAGTCTGCTGTTATGGAAAAGTAATGTAATGTTTATGAGAACCTATCTTCTCTACAGAGAGATGTAAAATCCTTATTTGGTCTGAATTATTTAGTTTCTAATTGAAAAGGAACCTCAGAATGTATGAATCTGCAGTTTAAGAATGACTAAATACATGTATATATATATATACACAGAAGGAGAGAGAGAGAGAGAATAGAGTTATAAAGTAGAAGAAAGACTACTGGGATTGGGTCTTAGGCTTGGATTCAGAATAAGGTACTCTTACTGGTCTAGACTAAGTTGCCTCATAAAAATAAAGATCACTTGACCCTGGCCTATTGGCTCAGTGGGGGACCGTTGGCCCAGCATGCAGAAACCCCAGGTTCAATTTTCAGTCAGGGCACACAGGTGAAGTACCCATCAGCTTCTCCATCCCTCCTACTCCCACATCTCTCTCTCTCTCTCTCTCTCTCTCTCTCTCTCTCTTCCCCCCTCCTGCAGTCATGGCTCAATTGGAGCAAGTTGGCCCCAGGTGCTGAGGATGGCTCCATGGCCTTCATCTCAGGTGCTAAGAAGAGCTCAGTTTCTGAGCAATGGAGGAACGCCCCAGATGAGCAAAGCCCCTTAGTGGGCTTGCTGGGCTGATCCTGGTCAGGGTGCATGCAGGATACTGTCTCTCCATCCCCTCCTCTCACTGAATAAAAAAAGAAAATACAGGTCACTCTTAAGTTAAAATTTTAAGTAAACAATGAATACTTTTTTATTATAAGTATACCCAATTGCATGGGACATACGTTAAAAAATACTTTTTAAGAAAATCTAAAATTGAGTTTAACAGGGCATCTTGTATTTTTATTTGCTAAATCTGACAACCCTATTCTAGGCAAGTGTGCTGGTTATTTATAGTTTTCTTCAAGTCCATCTACCCTTTTCTGCCCTACTCTGTGTCCCTCCTAGTGGCTGACTGGTGATCTCTGATCCCTTTGCTCCTTTGCTAGTTGACTTCTTGTTGAATTCAGCCAGTGGGAAGGACTGGGAGGAGACAGTAGGAGGAGAGAGAGGCCAAGTTTTCTTCCTTGCTTCTTCCATGCCTCAGTGAAGCATCTCTGGTGGTGGCAGTTTTGATCTCTAACTACAGCTCATGCCTGACAGTTCCTCCTACATGGTGCCAGATCTCCTGGGACCCTAGTCACACTTTTTGCTCCCATTACTCTTTCAACTTTGGGAGTAGCAACAGCTTCCCTTTGCTGCTAATCTCTGAGTGCCTCAGCATCCCTTTTGGTTTCCCTAACTGTGCCCATATCTCTGTAGGCAATTCACTATAATCTGCATTTGACATCTAGTTAAATTGTTTCCTAGTTGATAAAGCCAATCTGTTTAACTTCTTTGAGCCTCATTTTCTCATTCATAAGATAATACTCCCTCATTCATTTTTTGTAAGGATATTACATATGTGGATATCATAAGGGCAGGAATATTAACATTTGAATTGATATTTAGTACCCTATATCAGTAATTCTTTATAGCTCTGATATGGCTGTGTAGTGCCTACTGAAACCAAATCTCTGATATATAACAACTATAAGCTCCTAGAAAATATTTAAATCAACAATCTGAAGGAATTAAATAATGACGCAAAGCAGGCAAATACTGGAAGAGAATATTGGTGGGTGAAGGGAATAGCACTGTGTTAGCGTCTCATTTTTAGAGCTTTTAGGCTGAGGGAAGACCCCAGACTGTATCAGATGGGAAGGCTAAAAATCCAATAGAAAACATCCAGTGTTGCTGACTGAAGAACCAGAGGGCACAGTTTAGAGCAACTACAGCCACCAGAAGTTGAGGGAAGAAATTCAAGAAAGGAGAGTTTTAGAAAGAAGACCCCAAATTCTATGTATAAGCTCTTCCCAAACTTCTGTCTGACCCTTGAATCATACCTACATGGACAGACTCAAGATGGTCAACTAAAACTAAAGGAAGAGTGCTAAGATTTTAAGCTGCTATCTATTGCAGGAGAAAGAGAGTTTGTAGTCTGTGTTCAACCAGGTTAAGTGTCTATTAAAACAGAGCAATTAACAATTTCCAGAGAAGTGTAACAGAATCCAGAGTCTCTACAACACATCATTCACAGTGTCCAAAGTGCAATGCATAATTACTTGATGAAAAAAACCCAGAAAACATATACAATTTTAAAGTGAAAAAACAATTATCAGAGCCTGAACTCTAAGAAAACTCATATGTTGGAAGCATCAGACAAGAATTTTGAAACAACTACTATAAATATACTCAAGGATGTAAGGAAAAATATGCTCATAATGAATGGAAAGATAAGAAATCTCGCAGGGAAATATAAACAATAACGGAAAAATACAATGTCTGAAATAAAAACATTTGCTGAATGGGATTAGCACAGAAGTAAAAAAACTAAAAGAAAGAATTATAACTCAAAGATAAATTAATATAAATTATACAGCTTGAAGAACAAAGAGAAAATATTTTAAAAATTAACACTCTCAAGGGCCTAAGGAACAATATCAAAATGGCTAACATCACATAATTGGAATCTCAGGAGAGAGAAGAGAAAAAAAATGAAACAGAACAATATATTTGAAGAAATAATGGCTGAAATTTTCTAAATTTGGTAAAAGAAAGAAATTTACAGCATCAAGAGTCTTAGAAAGCCCCAAGGAGATTAAGTCCAAGAAAGGTCACAACTAGTTATATCATAGCTAAACTGCTGAAAACTAAAGGTGAAGAAAAAACTATTGAAAGAAGATAGAGAAGAATGACATATTGTGTAAAGGAAAACAATTGAAATGACTACTGACTCCTCATGAGTAATAATGAGGCTAAACAGAGAAACAATATCGTTAAAGGGCTAAATATAAAAAACTGCAAACCCAGGATTTTATACTCAGCAAAAAAATATTCTTCAATAATGAAGGCAAAATAAGCACATTTTCAGATAAAAGAAAACCAAGATAATTCATTGCCAGCAGACCTGTGCTGTAAGAAATGTAAAATGAAGTCTTCAGGCAGATGGAAAATGATAACAAATGGAAGTTCAGATCTTTAGGAAAGAATGAAGAACTTTTCGAATGATAAATTTGTGAGTAGATAACTATTTTCTAGCAACTGACATGAAAATAATTGCTTTTCTATGTAATGTTATTTTACAATTATGTATATAAACATATGTGAAAAGGTATTATATCAGAAGTTTCAGCTGAGACACCAGGATATGAGGTAACTTGGATAGAGGAAACATTCCAATGGTTATGCTATTCCAGATACAAATCTTCAAAGAAAATAGCCAAGAATATGTTAGATGACTTACCCACATTAATAGTATAAAATGTTTGGATTTTTGGAAGTTTGAATTGTTTTGAGGGTTGATTAATTTGGAGAGAGTTATGCTAGGCAGAGATTACTGACTTTTACCATCCAAAAGGACTGGGGTAAAGGTCCTGACACTCAAGTCCAATGAAAGGGAGTTCAGGGGGGGAGGGGGAAATGAAGAAGAGGGAGGAGGTGAGGGAGAGGAGGGGCACAAAGAAAACCAGATAGAATGTGACGGAATACAATTTGACTTTGGGTGATGGGTATGCAACATCATCAAATGCCAAAATAACTTGGAGATGTTTTCTCTGAACATATGTACCCTGATTTATCAATGTCACCCCATTTAAATTAATAAAAATAAAAAATAAATAAAATAAAGAAAGGGAGTTCAGCTTGACCAACTATTACCCCAAAAATTCTCTGGTATCTTTTAGTAGTCAATTACTTCCCTACACTCCCGGCCACTAACAAGTATTGATTTGATCTTTGTTCCTATGGTTTTGTCTTTTACAGAATGTCATTAAATAAAATTATATAGTATGTGACTTCTTCTATCTGCTTCTTTCAATTAACATATTGCTTTTGAGATTCATTCGTATATCAGTTTTTTAAAAGATGAATTTGTTCTATTCATCGGCTGATAAATTTCTTTGGTTCCTAGTTTTTGAAAATTATTACTATAGTTGTTTTAAATATTTTCATATAGATCTTTGTGTAATCATGTTTTTGTTTCTCATGGGCTAGGGGTTTTTTGAGCAAGTTTCCCAGCTAGCTTATCTTTGTTACATTGACTGGGGCATCTCTGCTAAGTTTTGCAGTAGAATATAACATTGTCTTTACTCCTGTATCTGGTGCCTCACATAGCATGGCTGGAATATCTGGGATCTGGCTGAGCCCCGCTCTCCAGCATAGTAATTGGACTAATTTACATGATGACTCGACTCCAGAAGGGTAAAAACAAAAGCTACAAGATCTCTTAAAGTCTAGGCCTGGAAATTACATAGCATCATTTGTGCTGCATTTTATTGGAACCATCCTGGTTTCAAAAGGAAGAAAAACAACCTCCTTTTCTTCATGGCAGGAGTGGAAGAGTCAAATTGCCAAAGTGAAATCGGATGAGGGGCAAATGTGAAAGCTAGCTTTAAAGGCAACCTGTCTCAGCCAGCACCACATTTATACATACTGTTCAATAGTGCTACTTGGATGGGACCTCAACAGAAGGGAAAAAGAGGTGCTGCCAGATTCTAGGAGCTAGGAGAAATTAACCAATCAACTGCCCCAATAGCATATTCATGAAGATCAAGGGAATTAAAGTTGAGAGACCTTTACCATAATTGGAGATTTCTAAAGAGCCAATAAAAATCTCTCATAGGAAGAAAAGTCAAAGTTCACATTGTCCAGTTCCAGAGAACACAAAGCCAACTCAGAACAACAATAGTTGTATAAGAACATTCTCATTCTTGTATATCTTCTCCCCTCCCCATCCTACCTTCAACTCTGGTGGAAACAGAAAATCAGAAACCATAGTTAATAAACTAGGGCAGGGGTGCTCAATATGTCGATCGCGATCTACTGGTCGATTGCGAAGGAAGTGTGGGTAGATCGCATGACATTAAAAAGACATTTGTCTTTTGATCGGCATATAGGGTAGCCAATCTGACGTCTGAACTTTTGACACCCTACGCATGCACGTTAAACCGCACTAACTTGTTCATTTACATTGCTGCGTAGTTAGCCTTCAATTTATTTAAACTAAAGACAACAAAGGGTATAAAAATGAGTGCCGTAGCTCGTCCAAGTAAGAAGCCTAAAACCTACCACTTTCATACAGAATGAGAGGGGATTTTTTTCACTATGTCATATTCTAAGTGCCTTTGCCTCATCTGTCTGTGTGCCATTGCTATTCTAAAGAAGGGAAATGTGGAGCGGCTTTTTCAGACTATTCATAAAAACTATGACATTGACTTTCCTCCAAAAAGAGAGCTGAGAAGGAGAAAGGTGAAAGAAGAATACACAACTTTAAATAATAGTAACTTAAATAATGATAATATAGAAGAAATAAATTTATGTTTTGCATTTTTATTGTAGGTAGATCATTTTGACTTGGTCATCTTATAAGTAGCTCGCAAGCTGAAAAAGTGTGGGCACCCCTGAACTAGGGGAAGAGGAACAGGAAAAGAAAGGTAGACTGCTCGCACTCCCAAAATGTGTGTGTCCAACCTGCATCAAGCCCTGCTGGGAGAGGTGAGAAAATTTTGGCCTTTTGATTATTATATGTTCTTGGACATTTATAATAACTCTATTCAAACTGTATTTATGACCTAATGTGGTTATAACACTTTACCTAAGGGTGACCAGAAAAAACATATGGAGCCTGTCTGAGTTTTAACCCTTTGATTAGTGAGTTTTTTCATGCTCGCTGACCCCCGGGAGTGAGTTGTTTTTCAAAAAATGAAATTAGTTCCAGTTCCAGTTTTTTTTAACTTAAAATCATGTTTTATTGATAACCAATTTATGGAAACAAGAATAACATACATTTGCCTTTTTTAATGTTGCCTTACACATGTACAATCATACTATGGATAGTCAGGAGGCATGAGGATGTACATGAACGTTCATACTACCCCAAGGCCAGTAGAAAGACTACTCAAATTCAATAGTTAGTCTATAATAGGTGAGTTTTCATTACAGTAAATAATCACATAAAAAGTGAAAAATTCAGTATAAGCAAATATTTGGTATCAAATGACATGAACTAGAATGTTCCATCACTTACCAACTGTACAATCTTAAGTCATTCAATCTCTGTCTGTGCCTCATTCTTTATGTGTAAATGAGTTTATATCTGCTTTGTTGGTAGTAAAATATAAATTAAAAGATAGGCAAATAGGCCTGACCTGTGGTGGCGCAGTGGATAAAAGCGTCGACCTGGGAACACTGAGGTCGCCAGTTCAAAACCCTGCACTGGTCTGGTCAAGGCACACATGGGAGTTGATGCTTCCAGCTCCTCCCCTCTTTCTCTCTCTCACACACACTCTCTCTCTCTCTCTCACTCTGTGTCTCCTCTCTAAAATGAATAAAATAAAAAGAAATTTAAAAAAGAAAAAAAAGATAGGCAAATAGTAGCAGTTCAGCAAATAATAGTTATTATCATCATCATCTTTTTCTTCTTCTGCCCTTAATTATTTTGCTGAATTAAATTTTTTTGTAAGTCTATTTTTTATTTCCTTTTGTTAGTCAAAAGATACTCATCTTGGATTTTAAAAAGTAATAATAATTTATAATGCACTAATATTCTTACAAATGCTTAAGGTAATGATTGAAACATAGTAAGTGTTCAATAAATGGTAGTTGCTATTATAGTCACTTGAAAGCAAGCCTTTTTGCTTCCCATCTTCCCACCATGTAATAGCTACCACGCCTTGCTGGTATTTTATTAAATCTCTTTGAATCTCATCTTCTTCATGTAAAATAGAGCTTTACTTATTGTACCTACCTCACAGGTTTGTGATGAGGAATAAGATCATTTTTGTGGAAGCACTTTTAAAACACTATACATAGTGTTGGTGAGGATGTAGGGAAATGTACTTGTTCTATACACTGTTAGTACATTGTAAATTGGTGCAGCCACAATGGAAAACAGTATTGAGGTTCCTCAAAAAATTTAAAATAAAACTACCATTTGATTCAGCAATTCCACTTCTGGGTATTTATCTGAAAAAAAAAAATGAAAACACTAATTCAAAAGGATAATGTACCTCTATGTTTATTGCAGCATTTTTTACAGTAGCCAAGATATGGAAGCAATCTAGCTGTCCACTGAGAAACGATTGGGTAAAGAAGATGTGGTATATACACATACATACAATGGAATACTACTCAGCAATAAAAAAGAAGAAAATTTTGCCACTTATGACAACATGGATAGACCTAGAGGGTATTACACTAAGTGAAATAGGTCAGACAGAGAAAGACAAATACCATATGATTTCACTTATATGTAGAATCTAAAAGAACAAAACAAACAAGCAAATAAAACAAAAACAGACTCATAGTTGCAGAGAACAAACTGATGGTTGTCAGAGGGACAGATGATGGGAGGTGGAAGATGGCTGAAAAGGGCGATGGGGAAAAAGAGATACACACTGCCAGTTATAAAATAACTAAGTCACCGGATATAATGCACAACACAGGGAATATAGTTAGTAATATCGTAATAATTTTGTATAGTGACATGATCACCAGATATATTGTGGTGATCACATTATTAGGTACATAAATATCAAGTCACTGTGCTATACCCTGAAGCATCGTGTTGTATGTCACTTACACTTTCATTTTTTAAAAAACTATATAAATATGAGTTAGCATTCTTGTTTATTGAATGACACTCAGTGTTTTTCTGCAAAAACACAGAGCTGAAACCTTCATTCACATATAAGATGCTTTCTAAAAGGAGGTATGTATTTTCTAGCATAGCATACACAGCTGTTGTGGTTGCAGGGGAGTAATGAGATCTCACTAGCCTACCAATCTTTCTTCTTCTTGGTACTCAGCTACTTTCATACCTTACCTGAAATTTCTCAATTAGTATTTTTAGTAGAGTAGACAAGATGGGTCAAACATCTGAAAACATTTACGTTTTACTTGGAAAAGTAAGGCGAACATAGGATTTGAGAGAAGAGACTGTCTCTGACAACCTCTTGGGATAATCTAACTGATTAGATTAGCTCAGAGTTAGCCAAGAACATGTATTCTAAAAGTGTGAGATCATAGATGGGTACATTTTAGTGGAAGAGTAAAACATAATGGCAACCATCTGAAAATAAATAGCTCAACAAGCTTTTATTCTATTTATGTCCAACAGAAGGTGGCTGCTTCCCTCAGATGCCTTCCACCAGATGGTGACTTCTAAGTTCATTTTTAACTACCTGCAAAATCATGGCACATAGCTGTGACCTCCTTTCATTTTGGAATTCACCTTTTGTTTCAGCACTAGATTACTATAGATTCTGATTTACATCTGGGCAAAAATGTTCCTTATAAGGCAGGAGGTCAAAGTCACAGCAAACACATGTGTACATTAATATGTTTACTTTCATAAAAAGCTGTGTAGCTTACTCTTCATAATCCATCTGTAATTATGGGCAACTGATTTTTTTAAATTTCAGAGCAGGTTTTTTTCTCTACCTACACAATAACAGTTATGTGTATTGATTCAAGAGATGAAAGCTGATTTTAAATTATTCTAAAGAAAACATAATTCTGAAGGCATATTGGAAGTTCTCTTTATATAGGGCATTCTAAAGTCAATCTAAAATCCCTTGGATTATCTATATTATCAATCCTCATTCCCCAAATCTTCTTTTGTTAGTATTCATGATTATGATTTGACAGCACAATTATACTAAGCCTCTAGGATAATCAGGTAAGACCTTTAATGAGGAGTCACTAGGGAGCTTAGCTACCACTCTAATCAATTACTTTATTTTGTCTGAATTTATGAGCACACACTGGCCCCTTAAAATTAGTCAGGAGCAGATATCTTGCAGGTAAGTGCTGCTTGTTGAAAGAGGTGCAGGGCCAAGAAAAGGACTAGGATCTATTTATCATCACTAATGGGAAAACAACACACACTAACCAAAGAGTAAGTAGGCTATCTCGCCATCAAGCATAAATTGGTCTCAACTGTTTTTATCTTTATTTCTGAGGATGAACTCATTATTTACTGAGCAGCATAAATAGGTAATGGGGAAAAGTGACAGATGTATCTATGGAAATAATAATATTAGATAAAAAGGAATAATGAAAATGGTATGACACCATTCTCTAAATAATGATAATAAACATCATATGGAGAACTTTTTGTTGCTGTATACTTTTTGAACTTTCATATTTTTTTACAGGGCTACAGCTATTACCCCAAAAATGTGAAATTGGAAAGAACATTTGAAAATAACTAGTCCAGCATTCTAATTTTACATATGAGGAAACTAAAGCCCATAGAGATCAGGTGTCTTTCCCACAGACACAGACCTGGCTCTCGGCAGAAGATCAGACCAGGCTCAATCCCACATCTCCCATTAGCTTTGCATTTATTCCCACTGCCGTGCACTTTAATTTTTCTTTTTTTACTTTATTCATTTTAGAGAGGAGACACAGAGTGAGAGACAGAGAGAGAGAGAGAGAAAGAGAGAAAGAGGGGAGGAGCTGGAAGCATCAACTCCCATATGTGCCTTGACCAGACCAGTGCAGGGTTTTGAACTGGCGACCTCAGTGTTCCCAGGTCGACGCTTTATCCACTGAGCCACCACAGGTCAGGCTGCCGTGCACTTTATACAAATCATTGCTTTTATATTAAAGATTGAAGTAATTTATGCACATAATTAAAAAGAAAATTACATTTAAAAAGTGATTCTTCATCTTAAACACACATTAAAATTACCTGGAGAGCTGTTAAAATCCCAACACCAGATTACAGCCCAGTTCAATTACATCACAACATCTGGGGATAGGAACCAGGCATCACTAGTTTTCAAAGCTCCCCAGAGGATTCCAATGAGCAGCCAAGTTTGAGAACCACTGTACACTAAAATAATGATAATAAAAAACAGATGTCTTCTGCCTAACTTTTTTTCATTCCCTAGTTCTACTCTCAAAAGCAGTTCTCAAAGTTAGAACCTAGGACCAGCAGCATTGGCATCATCAATGAGCTTGTTAGAAATATTCATGGGGTCCACCCAACCTGTTGAATCAGAATCTCTGAGGATGGGGCCTAGTAAACTGTGATTCTTACTCAGGTTAAAATTTAAGCATCCCGACCTGTAGTCTACCATTTTGGGCTATTTTTAGCAATTCCCTGTGTTTACTTACCTCCATGCCTGAATAATATGTTTTTAATTCTATTTCTTTTTTATTGCCATTAAAAATGTTTATTATTTATTATTTCCTATAAAACTTCCTAAAGAATGTGAAGAATTTCCTTAAAAGCTATTTAAACTCATAAACTTATCAACATTACTAATCAGCAAGAGTAAGAAAACATGTACCAAGTTCATTCTGAATTCACTTTCTTCCCTGAATAACACAGACGTGTTTAAAAATGCCTGTTAAATAAATGTGGCTTCAGAACTGAATAAATGCTGAGTTCATTAAAATCACATCTAGCCCAAAACAGAGGAGACACCCTGGTTCCCTCTTTTCTTGGCTTTCCTAAAAAGTTTGGGAGGCCTGTGCTGGCAGAGGGGTTCCCAGTGAGGGTATTAGATGCTGGCTCAGGGCTCAGAGCATTGATGACTAGGGAAGGGGTAGGTGGGGAATGGAACTGGGAGATGCTCACATATTTTCTTTTTACACAGCTCTTGGACCAGTCTCCTCTCTAAGATCCAGGTTATCAGGAATCATTCAGGGAGCACTCTGGAGGAGTGACTACTTCTACCTCAATGGACTAATTAGAGGAGTCCCTGAGTTCCACACTGAGAACAGGTTAGTCCTGGTCCCGAGGGATGTGGAGGCCTATTTTGCAAGACTGATGGGCTCAGGACAGAGTCACCTCCTGTTTACATTCTGGTTAGGCTGGAGGGGGCATTATCCCACAGGGCCTGCCCCTCATCCAGCTCATTCACAATGAAAATGGTGAGGACAGCACACTCTGGGAGGGCATCCTAGCTCCCCTGAGAGGGCATATTCTGGCCATTGCCATGCCCTGATTTCAAGAGCGATAGGTTTTCTGTGCTGACACCAGAGCCAGGATCAGAATCTCATAGAAGGGCTCCAGGGTGGGGCACCAGCCAATGCCAGCCCCTCTGCTCCTGAAGTTATTCCTTCATTTTCACACTGTTTCCCTCCACAGGAAGAAGCTGTTTTGCAACTTTTGGTGATGAGTTTTCCTGAACTACTGTAATGCTCACAGACTGACTAGGGCAGAAATGGATGCTCAGTGATTACAGAAGATAGCATTCTGCCAGGTGTAGAGAAATTGTGGTCAACATTCATTTCCTCTGGAGAAATAGTTGAATCTAAAAGAGTGATCCTGCTGGCTTGATTCTTTCCCCACAAGACATCTTGGATGATGATAGATCAAACCCTTGGGCCCCTATGTGCAGATGAACTCTGGTTGTGATTTCTTTGCTGTGGTGAAAGGTACTGCTTTTTGCTTCTTTATAAGGTTTTTGATCTCTGTTGTTTGTGACTTTGTATCTCCCGATCAAACATTCTCATCCTGTTCAACACTAGGTAAAGATAAAAGATGAACAGGTGCCAAATCAACAGGAAGCAGATGAGGTCCAACACCAGCATGAACACCCTGATCATCATGACCACTGAGGTCTTTGCTTTTAGGTGAAAATATGGCAGGAATAACAGCGCTGTGTTCTGTCTGCCGACTACACCTACAAGTTGATGTAGTACTGGATGAAAATACGCAAGAGGATGATAACCAAGCACAGTAACCTAGCTGACGTGGAGGCCATGAGCTGAAGAACCACCAGTAATCCCTGTTCCCAACGTAGTTGTTGAGCCATTTGCAGTGATGAACAAAGCCAGCTGGTGCAGGCCCCAGAGTGTTTGGCTTTGTGTTCACAGGCACCTCACACAGAGAGCAATAATGATCCTCAATGACATGCTGGTGTTTGGATCAGTCCAATGTAGGTAGCAGCTGACCATAGGTGATCTTGTGTTCAGTGCTCCCTTTGGGCACATTGATGGAGGCAGACACCAAGTGCATGATATAAAAAAGAATATTCCATCAGTCACTCGATAGGTGATGTACTTCTATTCTGGACAGGCTAGATGTCAATGTCTGCTTCTTCCTGCTGGTCTCAGGATCTGGCTCCTGCCACAGCAGTCCATCTTAATAACATCATCAGTTCGTCCAAGAACAGGTTTTGATTTGTGTACTTCAATTTCTTTCTCCAATTCTGTACTTCTTGATTTAGCCTTCTGCATTAGCATCATATGCTTCTGGACAAACTTGATAAGCTCCACCTGGGACAATGTTCTAGCCCTCCATTCTTCAGGGAGCCTGCTAGTCAAGTCTTCTCCTTGCCTTAGATTTCCCTCTTCCAGAGGTGGCTGGTGAAGACACCTCTCTTGAACAAGATCCTTCATGGCCGCAGGCCCACCACAGCTACCTGGTCCACAGCTCTGTAGCCTGAGGGCCACTGCACCCGCCTGACCTTCAGTCTGGCCACAGCTGCTTCTGGTCTTCTGGATGCTTCTGGTCTTCTGACTGCAGCCACTTCTGACTTTATAATTCTGTTTCTTAATTTGACAATTTTCTACTGCAGCGATTGACTTGCTGTTATGGTAAATGAGGGTTTATTTATCATTTCATTATTTATAATTTTTCTCCACCCTCATCCTTCCAGTAGAGTTGTGTCAAAATTTCTTGTTAAATCAGTCTGTTTACATTGTTAAACCATAAACATACTGTCTCCTACAAAGCTAAGATAAATCTATACTTTTATACTTTCTTTACATACTTATTGTTTTCCCTACGATTAATATTTGCTTTGTTTGCTTATTGGTTAGTTTTCTATGTATGTATTTTTAATATTTTTACATGTTGCACTTTATCTGTTATATGCCTACTAATATAACTTTCAAATATCCAACTTTGAGGCACTCTGTTCATCCCAGTTGTAAACATGTGCCCCTCAGCCCTTCATCCTCCTGCTCTGACAGGGACTGATTATTCTTTGATGTCTGCTGTCTAGCTGACAGTCTAGAACTTGGCATTATCCTTCACCTTGTCTCTCTCACTACATTCAGTCTGCAGGCTGAATACAGCTACTACCTTCAAAATGAACCCAGACCTGATCCCCTCTCTCCACCCTTCTGCAACATCCTACCCAAATGTCCATCACCTCACACCTGAATGACTGAAATGGTCTTGATTTTTCTGCCCGTCCCCTCTCAGCCTATATACTCCACTCTGTAGCCTTCAAAAACATAGCTCAGATCATGTCTTATGTCTTTATAGTTAAGTGTAAATAAAAAAAGAAAATAAATACTGTTTTAAAAATGTTTCTCTCTCTCTCTGTGAGTGTGTGTGTATATATGATGGATAGATTATGTATGTGAGAATTCCATATATCTTCTCATTGATCATTGTTATGGAAAACAAACAAAAAACAGTAAACATTTTGATACAATCAATACCTACTATGCATTGTAAAGATATTAAAGTAGAATATGTGATTCTAGCCTGTAAAATTTACAAATTTATATAGCAGAAAAAAACTTGTACACACATTACACTGAAAGGGAAAAAAAAGTTTGACTAAATGTAGAAAGTAGTATTATAGGTACCTTAGAAATTCAGAGAGGAAAAGAATGCGCTATTTTGACTGACTAATCAGATACCATCTACCGAGAAAGCAGAATTTAAGTTAGAATTTAATATATGGGTAGTATTTTTATGTGCAGAGACTGGGTGGGAAATTTTTAGACAGATAGCAGTGACAGCAGAGCATGGAAGAAAGAAGTATAAAGCCAGTTTAAAGAGAATATGAACTAGGGCAGTTTGACTGATAACCTGAAATAGTACCAGGGAGTAGCTGAAATAAGATAAAACGTCTTAACTGATATTGAGCATCCAGTGGATTGGTTGCCATTTTCTTATTGATTGAATCAACCTTTTTATTATATCATACAATGCCTTTATAAATTTTTAAGAAAGCTTTTAATTAATGTTTGCATACATTCAAAAAATAACTAACCCTTTATATGTTATATAGGCAATAATAATAGCTCTCAGCTAACCCAAGAAAGTAAATTTTATTATCTCCATTGACTAGTTGAAGAAGCTTGATATCCAAAGGTATTAAGTAACTTGTCTAAGGTCAAAAAACTAAAATGTGGAATAGCTAATATTTGAACCTACACAATCTTGAGCCTAGGCTCTTAAATATACTGGCATTATCTGTTATATATATTGCAAATATTTTCTCCATTTTTCATTTTTCACCTTAACTGTGTATGGTGTCTTTCACTATATAGACATTTAAAGTTTGATGTGTTCAAATGTTCAATATTTTTATTTTATTTATTTTATTAAGCAGGGGGGCGGGCGACAGACAGGAAGGGAGAGAGATGAGAAGCATCAACTCACAATTGCAGCACCTTAGTTGTTTATTGATTGCTTTCTTATATGTGTCTTTACTGGGGGACTTCAGCCAATCTAGTGACCCCTTGCTCAAGCCAGTGACCTTGGGCTTCAAGCAAGTGACCTTTGGGATCAAACCAGCAACCATGGGGTCATGTCTATTATTCCACGCTCAAGCTGATGAGACCACGCTCAAGCTGGCAACCTCAGAGTTTTGAACCAGGGTTGTCAGCATCCCAGGCAGATACCAGATACCCTATCCACTGTGCCACCTCCTGGGCAGGCCAAATTTTCAACATTTAAAAAAAAATGTACTTAGTTTTGTTTCATATTAAGAAAAGCTTAGGATGAAGGATAATAAAAATACTCAATGACTATATTTTATTGTGAATTTTTATGCTCTTATTTAATTTTATGGTTTATTTTTAACCTTATAATTTATCTTAAATTTCTTATTATGTATACCTATGGTCAGAGGTGGGAATCTAATTTCACTTTTCCCCTCAAATGGCTAGCTAATTGTCCCTAAAATATGCCTTTTCCTTAATGAGTTGATATACACCTTGATATAATAGATGTTCAGAAATTTGCCACATTACTAGACAGTCAATTAATTAGTGTTTTATTCTGATAAAGAAGAATTCTTTTAAAAATGCAATCCTGCAAGAGATACCAATTAAAAATGCTACAGTGTAAAATAAAATAAATTAGTTAGAGAATATTGGGTTCTTAATATCTAGCTGAGATCAATGTAGCCAGGGTCAATAATTTTGGCTTTGGAGGTAAAATCTTCCAGGGGAAGATGATGAAAGAGGATTAATTTTTAATATAGGATACAGGTGGGAGAAACTTGCCTTCATAATTTTGCCTTTTATGGGCAAAATTCTCACATTATTTGATGATGATATTATCAATCAAATTGAATAATTATAATCTGTTACTAGTTGCAGTAATGAGGACTTATAACCTGACTTTTTAGTAAGCAAATATACCCAGATTTTTCCAATATCTCTCCCAGTTTTGGATCAATAGAAAGGCAATCAAACAAAACCAATCATTAGGTTCCATAGTTCAGTGAAGACCTTTTCTCTGGAAATATGAAACTCAGATGGGTTTGGTGGGAAAATATCAAATCTTTTCTTTCAGGACAATATTATGCATTATCACTGGTCCTTCTGTATAGAGTATCAGAAAATCCATATGTACATGCTGAATAATTTCCCCCTATTTTACTATGCGCATGCTCTAAACTACTGCTGTCCTTACTTGCCTTCACAATGGTGCAGCGGGCTCTAACACAGATTCAGCCATCTGTCTGTTTTCTTCCACTTGCAACATTTGTTCTTCCTGCTGATCTGACTGCTTCTTCCCTCTGCTTTCTGTTACAGATAGAGCAAGCTGCTCCAGAAATGTACTTGTTAGCCAACAGTAAGTCCCCTGGACAACAGCAATATAAAATCCATTTGAAGAAAATCATTTTTAAAATGTATACTGCCTAAAAAGCACCCCAAGGTCTTACTGACAGAAGTTTTTAATCTGTTGGCAAAATCAAACGTAAATGTAAGACCAAGCTTGGAAGAAATAAACAGTTTTTCTTAGACATTACTTGGAGGATCACTAGTGTCCTGTTTCAGTAAAGTTCCAGCATTTCCTTCTTGAGAGTATATGATTCTAGCCTTTGTGCATCTACTGGAATTACTTACCTTACTCTTGAACTATACTCTTTAGTTGTTCCCTCATTTTGGATCTTTTTAGTAGTAAATCCTGTCATTTTTGTTTGTTTGTTTGTGTGTGTGTGTGTGTTTCATTGTATATTTTATTTTCATTCTCAGAAGATCATTTCAATTATATATTATTCCACTGTCCTCTGGATCCCATTATTGTTATTAAGAAATTAACTGGAAGGCCTGACCTGTGGTGGCACAGTGGATAAAGTGTGGACCTGGAATGCTGAGGTCGCCAGTTTGAAACCCCGGCTTGCCCAGTCAAGGCACATACAGGAAGCAACTACTATGAGTTGATGCTTTTCACTCCCACTCCCCCACCCCTTTTTCTCTCTCTCTCCTCTCTCTAAAATTAATAAAATAAAATCTTAAAAATAAATAAAAAACAGCCTGACCAGGTGGTTGCCCAACGGTTAGAGCATTGGACTGGGATGCAGAGGACCCAGGTTTGAAACCCTGAGGTTGCTGGCTTAAGCGTGGGCTCACCAACTTTAGTGCAGGTTCACTGGCTTGAGCATGGAATCATAGGCATGACACCATGGTCGCTGGCTTGAGTAAGGAGTCACTCACTTGATCTGCTGTAACCCCTCAGTCAAGGCACATATGAGAAAGCAATCAATGAACAACTAAGGAGCCACAGTGAAGAATTGATGCTTCCCATCTCTCTCTCTCTTCCTGTCTGTCTGTCCTTATCTGTCCCTCTCTCTGTCTCTCTCTCTAATTCTATTATAAAAAAAAGGAAAAAAGAAATTAGCAGCCAGCTCAATAATGTCTCCCTTATGAGTAATCTATCTTTTCTTTCTAGTTGCTTTTAAGATCTTCTTTTTTGTTCTGCAGTTTTATTCCATGTATCCAGGTGTGAATTTCTACTCATTTGTACTGTTTTGGATTTAAGGAGCTTCGTAAATGTGATACTGGTATTTTTTATCAATTTTAGAAAATTCTCAACCATTATTTCTTCGTATATTGCTTTTCTGCATTTGAATGGCCTCTTCCAGGAATTTTAATTAGCCCTTTTCACTCTATACTTTGTCTTCCCAACAATCTTTAATGTTTTATACCTAGTTGTCTCTTTGAGCTGCAATCTGAATATGTTTTTCAGTTTTATAATCCATTGATTCATTCTGATCACCTGTATCTAATCTGGTTTTTAATCCTTTGGTTAGGTTTTAAATTTCGCTTATTACTTTTTTATTTTTAGCACTTCAGTATGCTTAGTTTTCAGATCTTCTAGATAAGTTCCTATTGTCTTTCTTTTCACTGATCATGTATTTTAATCTCTGTTATACTTCTGCAAACATATTAAACATAATTATTTTATATTTTTATCTGATAATTCTAATATCTGAAGTCTGTCTGGGTCTGGGTATCTGGTATATTATTTACTCTTGTTTCTGGTGGCTTGTTTCCTTTTGTGATATCCTGTGGCAGGAAGGTTTTTTTTTTCTTAGAGGAAGAAGGGGGCCTCGCAGCGCTCGACTTCCGAGCTGGCTCAGGCGGCCGGGGGCCACGCAAAGGCCACGCGGAAGGTGCCACGGAGGTCGCAGCGAGCGTGGACGGACATCGCGGTGCCCCCTTCCCCGGAGGAAGGTTTTTAAGAACTTTAATTAACCATATTGTCATACCACTGACATTTTTATTTCTCTCTCACTTTTGAAGGATAATTTCACTAAATATAGAATTCTAGATTGGCTTTATAACATTTTAAATATTTCACTACATTCTCTTCTTGCTTGCATAGTTTCTGAGAAAACTATTGAAATTCCTGTTCCTCTATAGGTAAGGTTTTTTTGCCCCTATTCACCCCTAGAGTCTTTCAGGATTTTCTCTTAGCCTTTGCTTTTCTAAAATTTGAATATGATATCCCTAGGGGTGGCCTTTGTTTGCTTTTATTTTATTTATTTATTTATTATTTATTTTTTTAAATTTCTTTTTATTTTATTCATTTTAGAGAGGAGAGAGAGAGAGAGAAAGAGAGAAAGAGGGGAGGAGCTGGAAACATCAACCCCCATATGTGCCTTGACCAGACCAGTGCAGGGTTTTGAACTGGCGACCTCAGTGTTCCCAGGTCGACGCTTTATCCACTGTGCACCACAGGTCAGGCTGTTTGCTTTTATTTTAAATTGTATTTATACTGCTTGATGTTTTCTGAGCTTCCTGGATACAAGGTTTAGTGTCTGTCATTAATTTAGAAAGATTATTGGTTATTATTACTTCAAATATTTCTTCTGCTCTGTTTATTTTCTCTTCTCTTTCTGGTGTTACTGCTTTTGCTGTTGTTCTATAATCCTTGGATGTTCTATTTTGTTTCTTTCATTCTTTTTACTTTTTCCATTTCAGTTTGAAAGTTTCTAATGTTCCTATCTTTCAAGTTTGCTAATTCATTTCTGTCATGTTTAGTCCACTGACACCATTCTTCATACCTGTTACTTATTTTTCTTATTCATACCACTTTTTTTATTCTTTCTGAAAGTTTTCATCTTTCTTATATTACACTTGTATTGCTGCCTTTTTTCACTTTTTCCATTATATTTCCTATCATATATTTTGTATTACCTATCTTATACTTCCACCATGTGTGACATATCTGAATCCCGTTCTGATGGCTGCTTTACCTTGTCAGGCTGTACTTGTTCTTGCCCTTTAGTATGCCTTGTAGTTTCATGCTGAAAGCCAGACATACTGTATCAGGTCTTAGTAACTAAGGCAAATAGGCTTTTAGAGAGAGGATGTATGTTAATTTGGCAAGGAGATGTGCTGTTTAATGTTTGTTGTAGTTCTGTGGCTACAGAATTTCTCTAATATTCTTGAATTATTTTCTTGTCTCCCCCTCTTGAGGACATGTGAGCCTGTGACTTGGCAGCTTTTACAGCTATAATCCACCGTTATTAAACTAGAGCCTTGTTGGTTTGGTAGTAGCGTGTGTGGGAGTAAGAACATTTCATAATCTTCTCTTTGAGTCCCAGCCTTTTAGTGGGCCTGTGCCTTGGGGCTGTGACCTACACAAGTGTTTCTGTCCCGTTGTTAGTTAATAGTTTGTTGACATAAAAGCATCCAAACCTGTAGAGAATTTTTATAAGAATTTGTTTGAGTCAAACTGACAGTAGTTGCCAGGAAGCAAAATCTCAAATGCTCTGGGGAATAAAAATTTTAACAGTTTCTTTTATGCATTTGAAACTGAGGAGGGAATGCGAGGAAAATTACAAAGGGGTAAGAGAATGCAAGATGGGGATTGGATTATAGGATTGTTAAGAATATATGCTTTCTTGAGGGTAGTTACACTTACTTTAAGTTTAAAGGTATATTAACCTAGATGCACAGACACAATGGACAGGGCTTGCTTAAAGCAAAGATAAACCTTTTACTAAAAAAAGTTATGTGCTTGGAGCATGACTACTCACCATGACCTCCCTAGTTAGGAATTTATGATCAGATCACCCTGTGAGATTACTTTCCATTGAACTTCCCTTTTTTTGTCAACAGCAGTGACCACTTCCATGCTCCTTAGATTTATAACTGAATGAGAAGTTTCATTTCTGACTTTTGAATTTTTGTTGTGGTTTAGAATCTTTTTTTCAAACAAAAGAGACTAACCCTAGCTAACTTGAGTAAAAAGGAATTTGTCAGAAGGATATTGAGAATCAAGGCAGCTTTGGACATCATTTAATAAGAGCTATAGAAAAAGTTCTATCAACAAAATTTAAGTTAGAACATCTTCACTGAAATGAATAATTTCAACAATTTTCAGTACTTTTATCATTGTACTCAATATTCAAATTTCAGGAATTCTTAGAAAGAGATCCCAGAAATGGCAGCAGAATTTTTTAGTTTTCTTAAATTCTTACATAAAAGTAGAACAAGCAACTAAATGGGAAAACTATCTGGAGAGAATTATATAATAAGATGTTTCTCAATACTCCAAAGCACCAATACCTACAGGCCTATGTGTTATTACTGCCTGGGTGGAAGAAACCTGGGGGAAGCTATAGGATATATGAAAAACCTAGGAACAGAATAATTCTCAAATAGCAAACAGGTATTCTCTGGAAATTGCACTGGACCAATTTGAGAATATCAGCTGACACAGAGGAATTTTGCCTAACCCAGTAGATGATGAAGCATGGTATAAGAAGTGCTGGAATAGTCTATCCCCGGTTCTGAAGTGACAAAGTGACCCACAAGGGTCCTCTTGGGTCCCACAGTGAAGGAGAGATTTTTTTTTTTTTTGAGAGAAAGAGGGAGCAACAGACAGATGAGCGAGATGAGAAGCATCAACTCATAGTTGCGGCACCTTGGTTGTTCACTGATTGCTTTCTCATATATGCCTTGACCAAGCCAGTGACCCATTGCTCAAGCCAGTGACCATGGGTCATATCTATGATACCACACTCAAACCAGCGACCCTGCACTCAAGCTGGTGATGTTGGGGTTTCAAACCTGGATTCTCAGTGTCCCAGGCCAAAGCTCTACCTACTGTACCAATGCCTATCAGGCAAAGGAGACATTTCTTAGAGTAAAATGCATATTGAGGGTAGAGGCAATAGGGATTTAAAAAAGGTACAATCCATAAAGTAATGCGGGGGGGGGGGGGAGGGGTGTGGCAGCCAGAAAAATCTGAGAAGTAAAGTTCTAAGTTTTTAAACACTAAGTGAAAAAAAACAGAAGGATCCTTATGTAGTTAGAAAATCTATCTGCAAAATTCTCCTTATATTTTGAAACACTAACTTTATATAATATGAACAAAAAGGTATCAAATACCTTACAAAGTTATCATAAGACACAGAAGAATAAGGACCATAGACAAGAAAATGAATGATTGAATCCTCATAGACAAATATAAGATCACAACTGTAATATTCTCTTTCAAAACAAACAAAATGACATTTAAAATAATATAGAATTATATAAAGTCAGAAATGAGGCGGCAGACTGAAGAAAAAAATTAAAACAAAACATATATATAATTTTAGAAATAAAAACTAAACTAATATAGGGACGGCAAGATGGCGATGGAGTAGGCGGACGTACCAACTTCCAACTCCCAGAACCAAAGTGGATTATAACTTAATTTTAAGAACCATCATCTGGCTTTGAACTAACCTAAGTGGACTCTTCAACCAAGGAACACTGAAGAAGCCATATTGAGACTGGTAGGAAAAGCGAAAATGTGGAAAGGGCTGCCCAGCTCCCTGGAGCGAATGGCAGACTCGTGTGGTGGGAAGTGAGTTTAGCAGAGAGGGAGGGACCTGGGTCCCAGGAACAAAGCCCCAGCCTGCAGCCCCAAAGCCTAGAAGAGGCGTTTGGACAATATTGAGCTGTGAAACAAGTGAGGATACTGTTTGTGAGAAAGAAACAGTTTTCTCAGACCCATGATTCTTCTTAAAGGGACAGCACAGAAAACCTCTCTCACAACCACTCACCCAGGGCTCTGGGAAACGGGGACAGAGGAGAGGACCAGAGCAGCGGGAAGAGAGTGGGGACTGGAAGGCACAGGGAGAAACACTCTGAGGGACAGCCACCCTAACCCCTGGGCTGAGTCACTTTCTTAATCAAAAATGAATATTTCCCCTGGACCTAGCAATACCAGCAAAGGGAGACAGGACACCAGCCAAACAAGCTCTCCATCTATGACAAACCCACAGCTAACATAATACTAAATGGGCAAAAATTAAAAGCAATCCCCTTAAGATCAGGAACCAGGCAGGGGTGCCCCCTTTCACCACTCTTATTCAACACAGTTCTGGAAGTCATAGCAACAGTAATCAGACAAGAAGAAGAAATAAAAGGCATCCAAATTGGAAAAGAAGAAGTAAAACTGTCATTATTTGTAGATGATATGATATTGTATATAGAAAACCCTAAAGTCTCAGTCAAAAAACTACTGGACCTGATAAATGAATTCAGCAAGGTGGCAGGATATAAAATTAATACTCAGAAATCAAAGGCATTTCTATATACCAACAATGAACTGTCAGCAAAAGAAATTAAGGAAACAATCCCCTTCACTATTGCAACCAAAAAAATAAAGTACCTAGGAGTAATTTAACCAAGGAGGTTAAGGACTTGTACTTGGAAAACTATAAAACATTGATAAAAGAGATCAAGGAAGATACAAACAAGTGGAAGCATATACCATGCTCATGGTTAGGAAGAATAAACATCATTAAAATGTCTATATTACCCAAAGCAATTTATAAATTCAATGCAATACCAATTAAAATACCAATGACATACTTTAAAGATATAGAACACATATTCCAAAAATTTATATGGGACCAAAAAAGAACATGAATAGCCTCAGCAATCTTAAAAAGAAAAAAATAAAGCAGGAGGTATCACTCTTCCAGATACCAAGGTATATTACAAGGCCATTGTACTCAAGACATCCTGGTACTGGCATAAAAACAGGCACATAGATCAATGGAACAAAACAGAGAACCCAGAAATAAATGCACACCTTTATGGACAACTGATATTTGACAAAGGAGGAAAGAACGTACAATGGAGTAAAGACAGCCTCTTTAACAAATGGTGTTGGGAAAATTGGACATCTACCTGCAAAAAAATGAAACTAGACCATCAACTTACACCATTCACAAAAACAAACTCAAAATGGTTAAAAGACTTAAATGTAAGCTATGAAACCATAAGCATCTTAGAAGAAAACATAGGCAGTAAGATCTCCGACATCTGTCGCAGCAATATATTTGCTGATTTACCTCCATGGGCAAATGAAATAAGAGGCAGGATAAACAAATGGGACTATATCAAACTAAAAAGTTTCTGCACAGCTAAAGACAATAAGAACAGAATAAAAATACAAACCACACAATGGGAGAACATATTCGACAGCACATCTGATAAGGGGTTAATAACCAAAATTTATAAAGAACTTATAAAATCAACACCAGGAAGACAAACAATCCAATCAAAAAATGGGCAAAAGAAATGAATAGAAATTTCTCCAAAGAGGACATACAGATGGCCAATAGGCATATGAAAAAACGCTCAACATCACTAGTCCTTAGAGAAATGCAAATTAAAACCACAATGAGATATCACCTCATACCAGTCAGAATGGCGCTCATCAGCAAAACAACAGAATAAGTACTGGCAAGGATGTGGAGAAAAGGGAACCCTCCTGCACTGCTGGTGGGAATTCAGAATGGTGCAGCCACTGTGGAAAACAGTATGGAGATTCCTGAAAAAATTAAAAATTGAACTGCCTTTTGACCCAGCTATCCCACTTATAGGAATATACCCTAAGAACACCATAGCACTGTTCGAAAAGAAGAAATGCGCCCCCATGTTCGTGGCAGCATTGTTCACAATAGCGAAGATCTGGAAACAGCCCAAGTGTCCGTCAGAGGATGAGTGGATTAAAAAGCTTTGGTACATATATACTATGGAATACTACTCAGCCATAAGAAATGATGACATCGGATCATTTACAACAAAATGGATGTACCTTGATAACATTATACAGAGTGAAATAAGTAAAACAGAAAAAAACTGAGAACTGCATGATTTCATACATAGGTAGGATATTGTTGGGCAGATAAAATATATTATGCTCACTTTGTTAAAGATGGCGCTGCCCACATGGAAGTTCGTTGATATTAATGTGTAATGGGGAACAGGCTGTGGCAGGCCAGGTCATTATAGCCTAAGGCTTAGTTTTAAGAGTAAGCTTTTCCCCACACCCTTGACTGATTGGGTGATGTAGGGTGGTGTGCTCTCCTGAGGAATCCCATTATGCCTCAGATAAGTGACTTTGTATCAGAGACTTTCTTGTTTGTAGATTGGATTAAGGTTTTGAATTTCTGCACTACAAAGTGGGACAGACCAGTAGCTTCCTCGCTCTTGGTTCCTGAGGTATTAGAGAGGAGAGCAGATTAAGGCCACATGGAGGCCAGGGGAAGCAGCCAAGATGGTGGAGTGCTGAATGAGAAGCCAGTTTGTGCAGTTTGTGCTGGAGAAGGAGATGGGGAACAGAGATGAATAAGTCTGGTGAGCTAGAAACCTTTGATTCTAGGAAACTCGGATAAGTCAGTAGCTTTGTGAGCACTGAATGAGTGGGTTTTGGAGCCCAGTGTGTGTTTTTGCTTGCCCGCTGGGTGCAAGCTAGAATTAAAGCTGATGGCTCACCAGTTCTTGGCTCCTGTGTTTCATTACCGACTGTCTGAATCTAATGCGAACCTGCATGGGTCAGGTGGCTGTGATCCTGACCTCGGCCACAGGCTTTACAGACATAAAAACAAGACTATGAGACATGGACAAGACTGTGGTGGTTACGGGGTGGGGGGAGGAAGGCGTGGGAGGGAGAGGGGGGAGGGTAGGGGCACAAAGGAAACCAGATAGAAGGTGACAGATGACAATTTGACTTTGGGTGATGGTTATGCAACATAATTGAATGACAAGATAACCTTTAGATGTTTTCTTTGAACATATGTACCCTGATTTATTAACATCACCCCATTAAAATTAATTAAAAAAAGACTTCATTAAAATTAAAATACTTCTGTTCTGCCAAGGACTCTATTTTAAAAAAACTAAACTAATATAAATCAAAGAATAAATATAACAAATAATGCTTTAACATAAAAAGAAACAAAAAAATTTTAAACAAGAAAGAGGAAGAGAATTACAGTTAAAAATATTAAAGACAGGTAAAGAAGATAGAATATCTAAAGCCTATGCAGTCCAACAATGTTGGTATACAGGGTTCCTCAGGTTACAACACAGTTCCGTTTCTACAACAGTGATGCAACCCGAATTTTTGTGTAAGTCGAAACACACCCTAGCCTAAGTCACTTACCTATCCTAGCACAGTTGTAAAATCATAATCTAGAATCATAAAAACACAACTAAGCCACAGAAAAAGGAAAGGACATAAATATGCTGTACTGTACACTGTACTGTGCATTCTTCCACAACCAAACTAGTTCGCCCACATAGTCTGTAAGTACGACACTAATAGAGTAAGCCAAACATGTCTCAAATTTTTTAAGTTTTATGGGAGTGAGTGTTGTAAACTCGAAATGTCATATATCAAGACTGTTGTAACTCGAGGAGCCACCGGAGTATATTCATAAACTGTGGATAAAATATGCACAACACACACATTTTTAACTCTTCTGTGCTCATAATTGCAGGTGATAGTGTTAGTGGTGGGAAAACAGCACCAAATGTTAACCTTAGGTCAGCAATCTGGGTACTCAGTTCTGGCTAAGGGGAGAATTCAGAGCCAAGACTTAAATGATAAGAGAAAGCTTATTTGGAAGGACTCAGAGGTAGAAAAAGTGAGCCATAGAAGATAGGAGCCCAGGAAAGAAGTTACAGAGGCAAAAGAAAGACCTTGGAGCTTAAGAGAAACAGAGAGAGAAAGAAAAATGTGCCTTGAGGGAAGAAGAGGGGGAAAACTGTATCACTGAGTAGCCAAATAATATAAAATTATTCCAGCTAATAAATGAAAATGAAATGATAGAATTAAAATATCAGCATTTTTGCAATTTTCAATGAATTAATAAATCTAGACATTGAGCATCAGTGACTACTAACATCAAAAAAGAGAGAAAACCAGACATTATGTGTTTCCTCACAAATTTAATTAAGTCTCTAAGTTCCACTGCCACTTGATAGGAAATAGGAGAGAGGAACATGTTTATCTGTAGCATGAGTGGTGAAATCAGCAAAATCTAGACTTTAAAGTACTCTGTAGGTCAAATGGTACTAAGGTTCTTCAACAAATGTATCTTAAAGCAAGAGAAATGGTGCAGAGGGAGACTAGAGATTAAAAGGCACTGAAAAAAAAAAGACACTGAAAATATATATCAGATTATTTTAAATGGGCAAGACTAAACTATAATATCCAGGGACACTGTTTTGCATAATTGAATCATAAAGAAATTTAAGAAGTGATCACAATAAGAGTCAGGATAATGATTATTTTTTATAGTAAGAGAAATAACATTTGAAATGAGCAACAAAAAAGAACTTCTGGAGTAATTGGAAAAAGTCTCTTTTTTTTTTTATTGTGGGTGGTGGTTACAGAGGTGTTTGCTTTTAATAGTTCAGTAAACCATACACTTATTTTGTGTGGTTTTTCATATCTGTACTTTATGTTATAACAAAAAGGCTAATTAAAAATATAATAGTAACAGTCTGGGGAAGATGTTTCCAACTGGCCTAGTTTGGAGTACAGTTGGTTAGGGGAATTACGGTTCCATCAGATTGTATTCATAGGGTTAGAAGTTATTCACCAAAAGGAAATAGAGTTTCTGTCAGAATAGGACAATGGATGGTAGGCCAATTAAATACACTACTTTTCTATTACAATACAACTTTCTTAAATATTTGGGATAGTCCTCATATGAATAGAATATTAATCCTATTCTTGTAAGCAGCAAACCTATCATAGGGGCAAGACCATTCAGAAGGAGAAGTTTCTAAAATTTAGTTAGGAAATTAAGAAATTTTTAAAAAATAATTTTACAAGCGAGAATATGTGCAGCTAATAAAAGCCAATACCTAATATTTATAAGCACAAAATTGCAATGCTTTCAAAAGATTAATATTTCAAAAGAATAAATATGATGATGCCTTCCAATTACAAATAAAACATGTTTTTGTTTACTAAATGTATATGAGCTTTTTGGAATAACTTTTTAAACCATTGCCTGAGATATATAATAGTCTAACAGCAGGATAAATTACCAGTTACCTCAAAAATGACTCCATATACATATTACTTATTAACCTTTTGAACAAGTAAGTCAAGACACCTTAGAGCCATAACTCCTGACTCTTGGTTTTCCAAATGATGTAGTCAAACATGCCCTCTGATACAATTTATTTTTTTACACACCTTCTGACTTTTCCTTCTCTTTCCATTTGCTTGAAAATAATTGGGGGCGCACTCTCCCTTTCAGGAGCACACCCATGCCTTTCCTTTTCCCTTTTCTTTCTCCCACATGCATGCATCTTCTAAACTCTAAGGGGCCCCACTGAAAAGTGCAACCAGGGGAGCAATGAGCAGCAGCAGCTCTTCCCAGGCTAATCCCCTGATCCTGTCTCCAAGGCCCCCTTTTCTCTGAGTTCTCAATGAGCCAAAGCAGTCCTGCCTAGGCTCTCTCCTGTTGCTACTTCTATCTTAAGCCTTTGTAGTTTTACTGTCCCCAGCTTTAATAATTGTACTCTCAAAATAAAATTTAAAAAATTGAAATCAGAATGAGAAGTACTAACCATTCATTTAAAAAAATTTTATTTTAGAGAGAGAGAGAGAGAGAGACAGAGAAGAAAGAGATGAGTAACATCAACTTGTAGTTGTTTCACTTTAGTTATTTATTAATTGTTTCTCATATGTTCTCTGACTAGGCTTAAGCCGAGCCAGTGACCCTTGGCTCAGACCTGCGACTTTGGGATCATATTGATGATCCTGTGTTCAAGCTGGTGACCCTACACTCAAGCTGGCAAGTCTGTGCTCAAACCAGATGAGCCCATGCTCAAGTTGGCAACCTCAAGATTTCAAACGGGGACCCTCAGCATCCCAGGTCGATGCTCTATCCACTGTGCCACCACTGATCAGGCTCATCTTTGATAATTTAAATATCAAATGTCAGCATTGAAAAAAGCAAACCAGTTAAAGACATCGGCTAAATTAACTAAGTGAGGTGGTTGGGTATGCTATTATTTGATTCATAATATATTCCTTACTCTTGCTATTTATTCATTGCTATTAAATAGTTACTATCTGAATAGCTATAGATGACATCCTTGAGAACCTGCTTCAGCTTCTATGATTGTATACATTCATTCACAAACTATTTATTGACTATACAAATGGCCAATAAGCACATGTGAAGATGCTCAACATTATTAACTATTAGAGCAATGCAAATTAAAACCACAATGAGACACCAGTTCACAAGTACTAAAATAGCTAGCATAAAAAACAGTAAGTATAAGTGAGGATGTGGAGAAATTAGAACTCTCATTCATTGTTGGTAGGATTGTAAAATGGTTCAGCTACTTTGTAAAAACAGGTTGGCAGTTCCTCAAAATGTTAAACATAGAATTACCATATGGTCCAGAAAATCTAATCTTTGGCATCTACACAAGAGAATGGAGAACATATGTTCAAACTAAAACTTATCCATGATTGTTCATAGCACCATTTTCATAAAAGCCCAAAAGTGGAAACAACCCAAACGTTCATCATCTGATGAACCAATAAACAGAATATAGCATTCGTAAAATAGGTATATGAATGTATTATATTCAACCATAGAAAGAAAGGAAGTGCTGATACAGGCTACAACATGGATGGACCAAAAAATATTATGCTAAGTAAAACAAAACAGGCAAGAAAAGGGCACATGTTACAATATATAATTCCATTTATATAAAATGTCTTGTATAAGCAAATCTATAGAGACAAAAAATAGATTACTGACTTCCAGAGCCTGAGGGGAGGAAAGAGGATGGAGAGTGTTAGTGGGTGAAGGATTTCTTCTTAAGATGATAAAACATTATAAAATTATATAGGGGTAATGGTTGCACAACTCTGTGAATATACTAAAATAAAATTTATACTTTAAAATAGTGAGTTTTATGGTATTCATTAACTTTATCAACAAAACTGTTATAAAATATTAATTCTGTGAATATTTATAAAGAAATCTTCTAAGTGCTGGGAATAGTTTATTTAAGACATCTAAGAACCTGCTCTTATACAGCTTAAAATACAGAGATGTATCTGTTGAGTCTAAGCTAATGTCCCTAAAAGGTTGCACATATATTCGGGTCCTATCACGTTTTTTCAAAGGAAAGATTAGGCAAAATAATTTTCCCCCATAGTAATTCTCACTTAATCTTTCTCTGCAGCCTTTTCTACTAGAAAAAAAATTGTGAAAAAAAAGAATGAGCTGTCACAGATTACAAGAATTTCAAGAAAGTGAGATTGAATATATTATCAGATGCTGTAGAAAAATTTAGAAACATAACGATCAAAATATACTCCTTAGGCCATGGCTGGTTAGTACAGTTGGTTAGAGGATCATCTGGATGCCTCAAGGTTGCTTGGTTTGATCCCCAGTGAGGGCACATACAAAAATTAACCAATGAATACATAAATAAGTGAAACAGCAAATTAATGTCTCTCACTTTCTTTCTTTCTCTCTCTCACATCAATAAATTAAAAAAAAGGTTTAAAGGCAAGAACATGCTCTGATTGGATAGTCAGTTGGTTAGAGTGTTGTTTTGATTGTGGGTTCAATCCCTGGTCAAGGCACAAAGAAAACTCAACCAAAGAATGCATAAATAAGTGGAACAACAAATCAATGTTTTTCTCTCTCTCACTAAAATCAATAAATGAAAACAATTAGCCTGACTAGGCAGTGGTGCAGTGGATAGAGCGTCAGACTGAGATTTGGAGGACCCAGGTTCGAGACCCTGAGGTCATCAGCTTGAGTGCAGGCTCATCTGGTTTGAGCAAGGCTCACCAGTTTGAGCCCAAGGTCACTGGCTTGAGCAAGGGATCACTCGGTCTGCTGTAGCCCCCTGATCAAGGCACATATAAGAAAGCAATCAATGAACAACTAAGGAGCCACAATGAAGAATTGAAGTTTCTCATCTCTCTCCTTTTCTGTCTGTCTGTTCCTATCTGTCCCTCTCTCTGACTCTGTCTCTATTACCACAAATAAAAATAAAAATAAAAAATATATAAACAAGTAAAAAAAAGATAGATAGATGGATAGATGGTCCATGAATTTGGCAATTAGGAGGCCCATGGTAATTTCCTAGTACAGTTCAGTGGAATTGCAGGAACAGAGCAATTTTGTAATGGTTGCACAAAGTATAGTACTTGATATATAGAAGTTGCTAAATAAGTATTTGTTGAATTGAGAATAAGTGTGCTGTGAGAAAGTAAAGCAAAATAAAGACTATGTTTCTAAGAAGTTTGTATGAGAAAAAATAGTAGATGGTATTTAGGAGAATATGAGTTAACAGAGTTAATTTTTTAGTATGAGAATAGTTGATTATAGTCTGAGAACATGTTGCTAGTAGAGAAGAAAAGTTTAAATGTAGGGAAAAGAGAGGAAGGACACCACACAATAATAAAGGGAGGAATTCAATAATAGGATATAACCCTTGTAAACACACACCCAGTGGAGGAGCACTTAAATATGTAAAGCAAATCTTGATGGACGTAAAGGAAGAGATTGACAGCAACACAGACATAGTAGGGGATTGTAACACCACATGAACATTAATGGATAGATCTTCCAGACAAAATTCAACAAGGAAACAGTGGCCTTAAATGACACATTAAAAAAAATTTTTTTTTAAATTTTTACAGGGACAGAGAGAGAGTAAGAGAGAGGGATAGAGAGGGACAGACAGACAGGAACAGAAAGAGGTGAGAAGCATCAATCATTAGCTTTTCGTTGCTGTCGCAACACCTTAGTTGTTCATTGATTGCTTTCTTACATGTGCCGTGACCGCGGGCCTTCAGCAGACTGAGCAACCCCTTGCTGGAACCAGCAACCTTGGGTCCAAGCTGACGAGCTTTTGCTCAAGCCAGATGGGCCTGTGCTCAAGCTGGCGAGCTCAGGGTCTCGAACCTAGGTCTTCTGCATCCCAGTCCAACACTCTATCCACTGCACCACAGCCTGGTCAGGCTTAAACATCACATTAGATCAGCTGGATTTAATTGATATCTTCAGAGCATTTTACCCCAAAGCAGCAGATTATACATTATTTTCAAGTGCACATGGATTATGCATGTTAAACCACATGTTAAGACACGAAACAAGTCGCAATAAATTTAAGAAAATTGAAATCATGTGAAGCATCTTCTCTGACCATAATGGCATAAAACCAGAAACACACACACACGGAGGCTAAATAACATGTTACTAAACAATGAATGGGAAACAATGAAATCAAGGTACAAATCAAAAGAGACCTTAAAACAAATGAAAATGAGAACACAGCAACCCAAAATCTATGCGACACAGTGAAAATTCTAAGAGGGAAATTCATAGCATTACAGGCCTGTCACAAGGAACAAGAAAAATCTCAAACGAACAATCTAAATTTGCACTTAAAGGAACCTGAAAAAGAACAACAAAGCCCAAAATGAGTAGAAAGAAGGAAATAATAAAGATCACAGGAGAAATAAACAAAGAGTCTAAAAAACAATACAGAAAAAAAATGAAACCAATAGCCGGTTATCTGAAAAAATAAACTAGATTGACAAACCTTTAACCAGACTCATCAAGAGCAGAAAAAGGATGCAAATAAATAAAATCAGAGATGAAAGAGGAGAAATAACAACAGACAGCAAAGAAATCCATAGGATTGAGAAAAGAGAGAAGGTAGCAGGTCTGAAAGAGGTGAAAGGATGCCTCTGAGATTAAATTAGATCTGTGTAAATGCAGGTGTATTTGCAGGAGTGGGCAGTAATTTTAGGGAAATAATGTCTAATGGCTTGATGTTCTGTGTTAATCATGAAGCTAAGCTGTCTGCAAAAAGTGAGTATGGGTCATAGGGAACCAAGAAGGGAGCTTGAAGATAGTAGTGAAGTTTTTGAAATAGCTGTAAGGAGTGAAAATATAAACTTGCCAAGGACAAGCATAAAAGGACTGCCAGGACATGTTGACTTTCCAAATGTAAATGATAAAATTATCCATTAATGTGCCTAAAATGCTTACTGTTTTAAAGTTTTCATGGGCATCCTTTCTTTAAATATTTTCCAACAGTTATCTAACTGCAGAGATAGACAAAGAAGTTGAGTTTATGCTGTACTAACACGTTCTTATGTGTGTTGGATCTTACTATTTTCGGGACTCAATTTGATTATAAGCAATACTTACATATTTTTTTCTTTAAGGAAATTGTCAAACACGACTTGTGTAACTCATATGACTTCTTTGTTCCCTGGGGTCACGCAAGACATGGATGCGGTTGACTTAATTCACTCTCATCCTGTAGATTGTAGATGTCCAAAATTTTCCTTGAGATTTATGTGTCTTTCCCCAGGTCTTGTGATCTCACAGTTGCTTCTGGCTCAGAGATCCTGCTTCCATTTAACTTAGTCTAGTTTACAGATCATGCATCATCCTGCTCATGTTGCCTGTTTCATATTATGTTAACCCAATTGTGGATTTGGGTTTTTTCCCTAATGGCCATTGAAAACATTCACAGGGCCATATGTGTGTATAGAGATGACTTTGCTGAAAATGGTTCTCTGCAGGGATTCTTATATCACAGTAACAGAAAACAAGTCAACTTGATGTCAGCTTCCTGTATTTTTCTTACTCTTCTCACTTTTCTGTCTTCTCCTCTAAGGAACAAAACTTCAATTTCTTCAACTTTTTAATGGTAGAGTAGTTTAGCTATGTCCCCTACTGCCAAACTCAGTTTGAGGTATATCTTGCCCTATCCCAAGCCAGTAAAGTTCTCAATTGAACAAATGGGCCTTCTTTAGAAATATTTTTTTGCATCTCTGATATAAGTCTTCAGTCAATTTTATTTTTTTCTTCTTTTTCAGGACATATCATTAAAAATATTTTTTCTTGAAAAAGATTTGACCATTAGGTAAAATAATCCCTATGTCTAAACTCTCAGCAAAGTGGGGATACAGGGATCATAACCCAATATGATAAAGGCCATCTATGACAAACCCAAAATTAACATCATAACCAATATGCATAGATTAAAAGAAATCTCCTTAAGATCAGGAACAAGGTAGTGGTGCCCCCTTTCACCGCTCTTATTCAACATAGTCTGGAAGTCCTAGCCACAGCAGTCAGACAAGAAGGAGGAATAAAAGGCATCCAAATTGGAAAAGAAGAAGTAAAACTATCATCATTTGCTGATGATATGATACTGTACATAGAAAAACCTAAAGTCACAGTCAAAAAACTACTGGACCTGATAAATGAATTCAGCAAGTTGGCAGGATATAAAATCAATATTCAGAAATCAGTGGCATTTTTATACACCAACAATGAACTGTCTGAAAGAGAAATTAAGAAAACAATCCCCTTCACTATTGCAACAACAAAAAGTAAAGTACCTAGGAGTAAATTTAACCAAAGAGCTTAAAGACTTGTACTCAAAAAATGATAAAACATTGTTAAAGGAAATCAAGGAAGATACAAACAAGTGGAAGCATATACCGTGTTCATGGATAGGAAGAATAAACATCATTAAAATGTCTATATTACCCACAGCAATCTATAAATTTAATGCAGTTTCTATTAAAATACCAATGACATACTTCAAAGATATAGAACACATATTCCAAAAATTTATATGGAACCAAAAAAGAACACAAATAGCATCAGCAATCCTGAAAAAGAAGAATAAAGTGGAGGGTATTACACTTTCTGATATCAAGTTATACTACAAGGCCATCATACTCCAAACAGCTTGGTACTGGCATAAGAATAGGCATACAGATCAATGGAACAGAACTGAGAACTCAAAAAAAACCCCACAACTATATGGACAATTGATGTTTGACAAAGGAGGAAAGAGCTTACAATGGGGATAAGACAGTCTCTTTAACAAATGGTGTTGGGAAAATTGGACAGGTACTTGCAAAAAAATAAACTGGATAACCAACTTACACCATTCACAAAAATAAACTCAAAAATGGATAAAAGACTTAAATGTAAGTCATGAAGATAAACATCTTGAAAGAAAACATAGGTAGTAAACTCTCCGATATCTCTCATAGCAATATTTTTGCTAATTTATCTCCATGGGCAAGTGAAGTAAAGGACAAGATAAACAAATGGGTCTATATGAAACTAAAAAGCCTTTGCACAGCAAAAGACACCATTAACAAAATAAAAGGACAACCCACACAATGGAGAATATATTTGCCAATACGTCTGATAAAGGGTTAATAACCAAAATTTATAAAGAACTTGTAAAACTGAACACCAGAAAGATAAACAATCCAATCAAAAAAATGGACAAAAGAAATGAATAGACACTTCTCCAAAGAGAACATACAGATGGCCAATAGACAGATGAAAAAATGTTCAACATCACTAATCATTAGAGAAATACAAATTAAAACCACAATGAGATATCATCTCAAACCAATCAGAATGACGCTTATTAACAAAACAACACATAATAAGTGCTGGAAAGGGTGTGGAGAAAAGAGAATCCTTCTGCACTGCTGGTGGAAATTCAGACTGCAGCCACTATGGAAAACAGTATGGAGATTCCTCAAAAAATCAATAATGGCACTGCCCTGTGACTCAGCTATCCCACTTTTAGGAATACATCCTATAAATACCAAATCACTGATTCAAAAGAAGAAACACATTCCCATGTTTATTGCAGCATTGTTTACAATAGCCAAGATCTGGGAACAGCCCAAGTGTCCACCAGTGGACAAGTGGATTAAAAAGCTGTGGTACATATACACAATGGAATACTACATGGCCGTGAGGAAGAAGGAAATCTTACCTTTTGCGACAACATGGATGGATCTGGAAACTATTATGCTAAATGAAATAAGCCAGAGAAAGAAAAATACCATTTGACCTCACTCATTTGAGAAATCCAATGGACAATGTGAACTGAGCAACGGAACAGAGGCAGAGGAAGGATTAAAGGGACCAGAGGGAAAGTAGAAGAGAAATTAATGAAATTATATATACATAACACAGCTTTATAGAGAGTAGGACAGCAAATTCTGGAGGGAAGGGGGGACGGAATTGGGGGAAGGGAACATGGGGGAGGGACAGAAGGAATAAGAGGGTGCGGGGAAGTATACAGTGTGTCCGTAAAGTCATGGTGCACTTTTGACAGTGTGAACGGTCAAAAGTGCACCATGACTTTACGGACACACTGTATTCGGTGGAACACTTGAATCTATGTAAACACAAATTAAAATCATAATAAATAAATAAATTAAATAGTCAATCATCAGACTTTTTCTAGGGCCTTTTGAAGAGTCAAAAAATCCTTTGGAAATAGATTGTTAGAATTGGTAATTTAAAACAAATAAACAAAAAAAATCAGTGGAATATTGATTGGACTTGAGATATGTACAAGCCCAGTTAGTCACAATTGAATCATGGACAGTAACCACCATTTATTGAGTATTTACCCTCTACAAGGTAATGTACTATGAAATTTACAAATGGAACCTCTTATAGTTTACATAAGGGAGGTGAGTATTTTCTCAGGTTTACAAAAGGAGGAAATTGAGGTTAATTAAATGCATTCCAAAGACTAGTATCTCTAACATAAATAGTAAGCTCCAAGCAGGCATATTTATACAGAAAAAGTTTAGTAAATTCTGATCCTAGGGATAATGAGATAATGTTATCTGCTTTGTACTTTATAGCAGAAATTAAGATTTGGGCCAAACTTGGCATATTAGTGGAGAAGTAATTATCAAAACCTTGTCCATACTTTGCTACCTTTCCAAGCACTCATTACTTGCTGATGTTACTATACTAAACAAATTAATAGAACCTGAAATCTCATGGAACTTATATTCTAATGAGGACAGAAGATGAACAAATAAACATAAATTAAAGTTATTTTGGATAGTAATACTTTTACAGAGAA
Organism: Rhynchonycteris naso; assembly: GCA_037038555.1. Taxonomy (NCBI): domain Eukaryota; kingdom Metazoa; phylum Chordata; class Mammalia; order Chiroptera; family Emballonuridae; genus Rhynchonycteris; species Rhynchonycteris naso. The sequence continues at coordinate 106,900,474 of CM072996.1, read as the reverse complement.
AATGTGATATGAAATGGGGGAATTACTTTAATTAAGGTGGTCAGGGAGGGTTTCCCTGAGGAGGCAAAAATTAAGCTTGATCTTAAATAATGTGAAGAAGTCAGCCATCTGAAGCTCTGGCAGCAAAACATTCCAGATAAACAAGGTAAGTATTTGAGAAAGGATCTAATTATTAAAAATGAATGTCCTAGACATCACAATATTTTTGTGAATAATAGGAGCTGCATTTTGTCTTGTTGAGTGTTTCCCGCAGCTCTTTTAGTATTTAAGTATTCAGTAGTCCAGATTCCTACTATAAATGTACTCGGTAGCCTCTCTTAGGAGGCTTCTTGAAGCCTTCTCAGCTTCTTTCCCAGATCCTAAAAGAGGCAGGCATTTCCCTAGCCGTGATAACCATTTATGAAGATGTCTGCAGTGATGCTTCTCATCTATGTACAAGTGTTTCTTTGTAACTGTAACTTTGCTATTTTTCTCATTAAGAGGCCAAATTCTTTCTCCAAATCCTTGAATCTGGGCTGACCTTGTGACTTGCTTTACCAATAGAACACAGCGGAAGTACCACTGTGGGACTTGTGAGTGAGTGTAGGCTCCAAGAGACAATTGAATCTTCTGCTCTTTTCCTCTTGGAACTCTGCCATCAATATGTGAAAAAGCCCCAGCCAGTCTCCTTGAGGTTGAGACACCACGTGGAGACAGAGGCCCAGACAAAGCCACAACCAACTGCTAAATTTTTGAGTAAGGCCAGCTTAGAGCATGCGTCCCTAATGCTCTCTAGTTGATAACACTGTAATGAGCTATTATCAGCAGAATGAGTAAGATCAGCAGAAAAGTTACCCAATTGAATGCAGCTCAAATTTCTGACCCAGAGAATTGTCAGCAAATTAAAGAGTTGTCGTTTTAAGCCACTAAGTTTGTAATGCAGAAATAGATCATAAAGAAACTAGCTAGACTCCAAAGATTTTTCTTTCGGGCTTTATATCATCTTGCTTTGACCTTGAAGGTGCTGACTGAATATTTCTTCAAGAGGTCTCCTGAATGGTGCCGGAATGCATTATGCTAAGCTTTCACCCACTTTTCAGATTACTTCATTTAAGTCTAATTATCAGCAGAATTGAAAGATTATTTCCACTTTCTGATAGAAAGTAGAGAAAGGCTTCCAACAAGCAGTGGACACCGTTAAACTCGAACAGATGGATTGAATCCTTTCTCACTGTTACGAACTTTTGCTTTCTTTTAGCACATGTTCTGAATTCCCTGCGTAACAACCTTTTATATATCATACTACTCGCCAGAGTTGAGTAGACAGTGCCCTGAACATCAGAACCTTGACTAATATTTGTTTACTGACTCCTGGTGTTTCAGGTACCTACCATGAGTAATTCAAAGGGCAATTTTAATTTGGGATGTTATAAAGATATAACTGAGACTAATGAAGCCCACATTAATAAAGGAATCTTACATAGTTTAATGTACCATGTAGTCCTGGCCTTGATTCTTACTTCCTCTCCACTAAGATTTGAAAGAGTTACCATGTCTTTATGATTTTTCTATTGTTTTAGCTACATGTATTCCTTTTTGCTACTACACAGGTCCAGGCTGAATAATTCTTCAACTTTGTAAAAGATGCCTACTAAATAAAACTACTATTAGGCATCTTTTTTTGGGGGGGGGTATTCTGGTATTTTAATAAGGATCTATAGAGTTTGATGAGTAGTCAGTTTCTGACATGAGTATTTACTGAAAACTCTTCCTCTGTTACTGATAATTCCTAGCATTCTAAGGTAATTTTGTGTATTATTTAATCAATATCCCTTTGCTACTTTCACATCAGCATCAACTGTGGTGAAAGCTATCCATTTGCTGACTCACTGGGGTTTCTGTGGTTTATCCCTGCAATGGCACTTGTGTGTGAATGATACTAGTCTTTCTAATGATTGTCTCTATTGCTGATGCAATCCTTTGGCCAGTTTCATTTTTAACTCCAGCTATTCTGCTTGGTGCCATATCCCTCTTAGACCACACTCTTTCTGTGTCTAAACTTATGTCCATTAAGCCTATGCTCTCAACTTCCTGCTTCCTGTTTGAGAACAGCTCTCAGTTTAGACTAGAAATAAATGGTATTTCCTGAGCTCCATCAATTGTTGAGACTATGCTCCTGTCATTCCCTGGATCACATATCCAGCTCTGCACACTTCCCCGTATTCTTTTTGGTGATTAACACTCACATGTTTTTAAGAGATAATGTTTCTAAATGTTCTTTAGTTACAGCATCATAGTGCATGAGACTTCAAACATTGTAAGATGAGGGACAGATAAATTCCATGAATGTTCTTTTTTGAGGGACAGTACATTTATAAAAGGTAGATCTTTATAGATTTACAGGTCTGTAAAACCTCCTTTCAGGAATATTTTTCTATAATTCCATGTTATCAGTCTCTAATGAATGGCCAAGAGCAGAATGAGCTGGAGAGATAGAACTCTGGATCTAAATTTCAAGAGACTTCGTAGAGTATAAAGACACTGGCCAATACTTACAAGGTCTACTCTTAGTAAAACAAAACATAAAACCCCAAAACGGCCCTGGCCGGTTGACTCAGTGGTAGAGTATTGACTTGGAGTGAGGACGTTCCAGGTTCAATTCCCAGTCAGGGCACACAGGAGAAGTGACCACCTACATCTCCACCATTCCATCTCTCTCTCTTTCTCTCCTTCTCTCCCTCTCACTCTGTCTCTCTCTCTCTTTTACTCTCCTGCAACCATGGCTCGATTGGTTTGAGCACATTGACCTGGGTGCGGAGGATGGCTCCATGAAGCCTCCACCTCAGGTGCTAAAAATAGCTCAGTTGTAAGCATGACCCCAGATGGGCAGAGCATCAGCCCCAGACAGGTGTTGCCAGGTAGATCCTGGTCAGGGCGCATGCAGGAGTCTGTCTATTCTGTCTATCTCCCCTCCTCTCAACTTGGAAAAGTAGAAAACAAAAAACCCCAAAACAATAGCCTGACCTATGGTGGCACAGAGGATAAAGCATACACCTGGAATGCTGACATCACCAGTTTCAAAACCCTATTCAAGGCACATACAAGAAGCAACTACTATGAGTTGATGCTTCCCTCTCCACCCCCCCCCCATTTCTCTCTCTCTCTCCTCTCCCTGAAGTCAGTAAATAAAATAAAAAATAAAAATAAAATAGTACTTTCCAAATCCTTAAAAAAGAATAGCAAAAACAAGTCTAAATTCACAGGCCTGATTTAGCCAGCCTAATAATTTTAATTATATTTTTTGAAGGACACAAGTTCTACATGACTATGTTGTAATTGTGAAAAACCATTATTATACAGAAGCACGCAGAGTAAAAGCTTAAATATCTCTTGTCTTAGTTGGGGTTCTCCCATAAGCAGATTCTGAGAGAGACTTGAGTATAGGCATAATTGGAGATACTCCCTGTTTTTCTTCTCTCCTTACCACTCACCAAATACTCTGTACTCCAGTGCGTGGGAGTTTTCCCAAACTAAGTAATTCTCCAGATTTCCGCAGACACCAGCTGGGTGTCCCACAATTCAGTTCAATTCTGACACTCTCTACCTGGAGATAGTATCAGATCCCACAAGCTCAGACTGTTACCTCACATCAGATGCCAATTGGAAATCCAGATTGTCTGCGAACTTCTGAATGACTAGCTGTGTGGGAGCTTCCCCCTCCTGAGGGTTGATTATTAACAGAACTAGGGAAAATGGTTTACTTACTAGATTACCAGTTTATTACAAAGGATACACCTCAGGATACAGCCAGATGAAAATGGATAGAGCAAGTTATGAGGGAAGGAGCTCCAACCTTCCAGCCCCTTCAAGGCACACAGTCCTCTAACCACCTCCACAGGCCTATCAACCCAGAAGCTCTAAACCCATCCTTAGGGTTTCCAAGAGGCTTCATTAGGTATGCATGGTTGGTTAAATCACTAGTCACAGGTGGTTGCTTCAAATGTCAGCCCCTCTCCTCTTTTCAGAGTTGTAGGGGTGAGGCTGAAAATTCTAACCCTAATCTCTTACAATACTTGGTTTCCCTGACAATCAACCCTCCAGTTTATGGTTATTTTGGAGGTTTCTAAAAATCTCATTAACATAATCTTAAATGTAATTGAAAAGGAATTGTCATGTATAACAACCACACCTTCATTTCTCTTATCACTTAGGAAATTCTAAGGGTTTAAGACTTTGTTCAGGAATAATGATGAAGACTATATATATATATATATAATTATAATAACAAAATAGGTATTTTAATTGGGAGGTAAAGGAGCAAAGAAAGTGAGATGGAAAGGGGAAGAAAGCCAGTAAAGGGTGTGTTAATAAATGGGTTACTCCTGTAGACAACTGAGGCTTAATTTTGTTGGGGCACCTCTGTGGAACCCCATAGAATTGTAGAAATTTGCTTCAGCATTTTCTCTCTAGACTTTTCTTTTCCTTGACTTATTCATTTAGTCCTAAGCTAATCAATACCCTATTGCAGGGGTCCCCAAACATTTTACACAGTGGGCCAGTTCACTGTCCCTCAGACCATTGGAGGGCCGCCACATACAGTACTCCATACACTGACCACCAATGAAAGAGGTGCCCCTTCTGGAAGTGCAGCGGGGGCCGGATAAATGGCCTCAGGTGGCTCCATTTTGGCCGCGGGCCGTAGTTTGGGGACCTCTGCGCTATTGTTTTATTTTAGTGAAGTAGTATCTTTTGATTTATAATAGCATAAATTCCCTTCTCTATTTTTATTCTTTATGAAACCAATTATTTATAAATTTTTTCTTACATGTAAACTTTTTCCTTTTTCATTGAATTTATGGGGTGACATTGGTTGATAAAATTATACATGTTTCAGGTGCATATTTCTACAACACATCATTTGTACACTGTATTGTGTGTTTACCACCCCAAATCAAGTCTCCCTCCATCACCATTTATCTTCCCTATACCCTCCTCCACCTTCCTTCCCTTCGACAATCACCACCCTGATGTCTGTGTCCATGCTTTATTTCTCTTTTTAATTTCTTTTTTGCTCAATACCTTTATCCCCACACCCAGCCCCAACGTCCACTTCCCCCAACAGCTGTTAGCCTGTTCTCCATGAATATGTCTCTATTTTATTTGTTAGTTCATTTTGTTCATTATATTCCACATATAAGTGAAATCATATGGTACTTTTCTTTCTCTGACTGGCTTATTTCACTTGGCATTATGCTCTCCAGGTCTATCCACGCTGTCACAAAGAAGGTTTCTTTCTTCCTTTCTTCCTTTCTTCTTTCTTTTTTACAACTGAGTAGTATTCCATTGTGTAAATGTACTACAGTATTTTCATCCACACACCAACTGTTGAACACTTGGGCTTTGAAATTTTGCCTATTGTAAACAATGCTGCAGTAAATGTGGGGGTGCATATATTATTTTGAATTAGTGTTTCAGGTTTCTTTGGATAAATTCCCAGAAGTACAATCACTGGATCATAAGGCAGTTCCATTTTTAATTTTTTGAGGTATTCCATATTGCTTTCCACAGTGGTTGCACCAATCTGCATTCTCACCAACAGTGCATGAGGGTTCTCTTTTCTTCACATCCTCACCAGCACTTACTGTTTGTAATTTATTGAGGATAGCCATTCTGACAGGTGTGAGGTGATATCTCCTTGTGGTTTTAAATTTGCATTTCTCTGACGATTAGTGAAATTGAACGTCTTTTTATATTTCTACTGGCCATCTGTATGTTCTCTTGAAGAAGTGTTTATTCAAGTCCTTGGCCCATTTTTAAATTAAATTGGTGTTGAGTTGTATAACTTCTTTATAAATTCTGGATATTAACCCCTTCTCAGTTTTATCGGTAAATATGTTCTCCCTTTCGGTGGGGAACATCTTTATATTTAGTTGATGGTTTTCTCTGCTGTGCATATGCCATGTAATTTTTAGAATAAGCTAATCAAGATTCTTTTTTTTATTGAAATTCTGAGAGATGTGGAGGGTTCCAAATGAGTCACCCCAAGATGTGTCTCAGTAGGATGCAGATTACTTTGAGCTAAAGGCAATTTTTCCTTCAAGCTCAAGAGAAACTTGTGCCTCTCCCTCTAACTACATGGAAGAACTTGAATTAGAGGTCTTGACTATAGTAAGAGATTATCAGAGATAACTTCTTTTGACCCATCTGTATGGCAGAGAAAACTACTATTTATTAAATGTCTTCTTATCATTCTACACTGACCTTTATTTATTTATTTTTAACAGGGACAAGAGAGAGAGTCAGAGAAAGGGATAGATAGGGACAGACAGACAGGAACGGAGAGAGATGAGAAGCATCAATCATTAGTTTTTCGTTGCCCTTGCAACACCTTAGTTGTTCATTGAATGCTTTCTCACATGTGCCTTGACCACAGGGCTTCAGCAGACCAAGCCACCCTTTGCTGGAGCCAGCAACCTTGGGTCCAAGCTGGCTAGCTTTTGCTCAAGCCAGATGGGCCCGCGCTCAAGCTGACAACCTCGGGGTCTTGAACCTGGGTCTTTCGCATCCCAGTTCGAGGCTCTATCCACTGCGCTACCGCCTGGTCAGACTACACTGACCTTTTGAAGTCCCCAAAGTGCATTGCTTCATCCCTAGCTCCAGATGTCTTATATGCCACGTTCCCTTTCTGTCGCTGAACCTCTCACAGACGTGGAGCCTCTGACTCTCTCATGTATTTGGGGTTCCCATACATATGCATGTGTTAAATTTGGTATTTTCTCTTGCTAATCTGTCTTTTAGATCAGCCAAAAGAAACTCCAGGGTAGAGGAAAGTTTATTCCTCCCTCACAGAGGATTTGGATCTTAATTGTTTTGCTTTGTAATATTTTGAGTTTTCCTATTCAAGAACATATCTCCATTTAATTGGTTATTTTTTATGTTTGTAAAAGTTCTATTTTTTTCCCCATGGGTTTTGTACATTTCTTGTTTCCTTTACTCATTTATAGTTCTTATTGCTACTATGAATAGGCTCTTTATAATATTTTTTAAACATGTTATCAACAGTATATAAAAAAGCTGTTCACCTTGCAAGTTGATTGTGTATCTTACTACCTAACTAATTGGTTATTAACAGGCAGATTTTTACCCCTTAACAATCTCCTATTTTTGAATTCTCTCATTAGTAGTAGGAGACACAATTTAGCTGCTCTTTTCCTATTCCTTGATTAAAGACAAGTCTATGTTTCTGACTGATTTAACTAGGTTTTATCCACCTTTTGGGATCGCAAAATCTAATTTCCACTACCACCACCACAAACTGGTCTCTGGGATACATTTTCCACCTTTAACATTATGGCTCAAATATGGTTAGAATTTATTTTTAATGCAGAATTTTTACCATAGCAAAGTTTACTTACTTTTAAAAATCATAAGCATTTTAAAATAAAGAACATTTCTTCCTAAATATGTACTTCTTTCTCTATACTGAAACTGGATTTAAACTTTATTATTAATTCTATGGGCATCAGGAAGTAGAACAGCTTGTATAAAATATCCTTGCTATTGATTTTATATAAATAACCTATGTACTCTATGATGTAATATATTGTGCTCTTGAAAAATTGAAAAATAAATTTTTCCTAATAATGTGACTTTTTTTTAGTTCTTACACTATAGTTTAAACCAAGTTCTTGTTACTCCATCCCTTTCAAATAAATCCTTTCTCACAACATAATTTCTGAATTTAAGTAGTAATTGTCATCAAGAGATTTGAAATCAGATGGACCTAATTTGAGTACTGACTTTACAAATTATTAGATGTGTGTGTGAAAATTATTCAGCCTTTCTAAGATTTATTTTTCTCTCTTTATAAAATGCTAATGATAAGAGTATCTATGTCATAGAGTTGTCGAGATTAAATGTACTATTGCTTGACAATTAGTGCATACTACTATTTCTATTGCCACAGTTTTAATATTGTTAGGCATTATTTGGTGTTCTATTGTTTATTTTTATTTTTATTTTATTTCATTTTTTTACTGTGAGAAAGAAACAGGCAGGAAAGGAGAGAGATGAGAAGCATCAACTTGTAGTTGCATTATGTTATTGGTCACTGATTGCTTCTCATATGGGCCTTGACTGGGGGTGGGAGGGTGGGGAATCTCCAGGCAAGCCAGTGACCTTGTGCTCAAGCCAGCAACCATGGGATCATGTTAATGATTCCATGCACAAGCCAGAGGAGCCTGCACTCAAGCTGGTAACCTTGGGGTTTTGAACCTGGGTCCTCAGTGTTCCAGGTTGACTTGCTATATTCACCGCACCACCACTTGTCTGGTTGATATTCTATGGTTTATGCTAAAAAATTATAATATGAGTTGATCTAATAAAATATAAAATCTTAGGAAAATAATAAACTCTGAGATTGATTCTACAATACTATCTGCTTCTTTCTAAAATTCTAATTGGAATCCCTCTGGTTCCAAGTCTTTTACTAAGGCTTTTTACTTTTAACAAAAGCAAGATATTAATTAATATGAATATCAGTAGGAGTCCAGACATTAAGTCAAGTAATTTTTATTTTTCCAGGCATAGGTCAGAAGAGAATATTTTTTTCAAAATATAAAGTTAAGGAATAAAATATATGTAATAAGTCAACCTATGTAGGGCAGGAAGTGGAAATACATGTACTAAGCCCTAAGAGATAAGTGACTTTGTAGTATCAAAATAAATGACTCAGTGTGTTCTTTTGCTATATATTTAGTTCATACTAAATTCCTGGCAGTTACTTGGCCACCCTATGCAGTTTTATATCTCTGTACCTTGGAATGTACTGTTTCATCTTCCTAGAATGCCCCCTCTTTTGTTTTTTACCACTTTTGTCCATCTAGTGGATTTTCCCTCATGCAGTGTGTTAGGTCTTTCAGTGTTAAAGATCATCTTCAGCAGATAAAGATCAATGACTATGTCTTTTGTGAAGCCATTTCTGGTCTTTTTTATTTCCTACCACTGATCTAGTACCTACTGCATTGTATTATTACTTTAATTTTCTGTCTGAATCCATCACCGTGAGCTTCATCACCATCACATATTTGTCATCTAGAGGTGAGTAGCAAATGCCTGTTAAATTAATTGACACTTACATTGCAGTTATTATACATGTACTTTGATTTATCTAACCCCCTAAGCTTCTGAATGGTTCAGCCATTCATCCAGTAGACTTTTAAGGCAATAGTATATAGTAAGGTGTCTCTAATATAATAAATGATAGTTTTATAATGATCAATTACTACATAAAAATTTACTCTCCATATATGATAAAACAAAATGTGTAAACATTTTAAAATTCATAGTTTTTAAATTGTTTTCTCATCATAAATAGCTTCCCTAATTTAGGAAATAAAATAAAGAAATAAAAATTAGATTTTGGGATACAAACAAAATTTTAAAACATATTGCATTACTGTGATTAAAAAGAAAACAGGGAGGGCAGGGCCAGCCTCCCTTCACATGTGAGGAAAGGTCCAGGCCTTGGCTTTCTTACCACAGTAGTGATAATGGAACCTGGAGGTGAAAGAGAGGACAGGAGGTCATGCTGTATGTGAACATTAACCTTTAACATGGCATCTCTATCCACTAGTAAAATGTGTCTCCATAAAACTCAGAGTCTACTGAAGATGAACGCCTCATCTCAATGGTCAGTATGAGCCCAGAGGCACTCAGGTATTTCCTAGTCAGACTCACAGTGCTCCCATCCCAACCTGAAGCAGAAGTTTACCTTCATGATGTTCTGAGGTAAATTCATGAGGAGAGGGAGAAAATGCAGAATGTTTGCATTTTACAAAAGGTTACTGTATCTTTAGATAAGATTACTACGTGGTTTAGGGAATTCAGAGGTTTAAAAAATGTGAAATCTTAACTATAAAATATTTTAAAGCTTATTGTACTATATTTTAATATTTTAAATTGAGTTATAATGTTCAACATTGAAAGTAAATGTATTTGCCTTCTGTTTAACCTCTCTGCTAGATTTGGATAGTTAGACATTCTCACTATTCAGTGTCCTACTGATTCATAAACTGCATCTAAAAATACAGTTAATTTGCTGTTTCCTCTAATATAATATGCATGTACTTGAATAAAATTTCTAGAAACTGTGTTTCAAGACTATAAGGAGCAAATGAATTAATCATTATCATATCATTAAATAAAACCTAATGGACAAGAGAACAGTTTAATCTAAAAAAATATACCTCTAGTTTTACTACCAAAAGTTATGTAAAACTAACCTGTAATATCTTTTTTAGATTTTTTAAATTTCATTTTGAAAGACTATGTTTTTCCTTGTTTTACCACCTGTTTTATCAACTTCAGTAGATTTGATGATGGGATTAATTTATTTTTCCACTTTAATGTATGTAAAATATTCAAGCTTGCTGCAAATATATATTTTAAAAAACCTCAAAACTGAAAAGATACTGTAAAATTTTTCATCTGAAAGCCTATTTTAGTAAAAGAAAATGAGAAAATTTATTAGTATGAAAATAAATACTAATAAACAAATTATATTTGTAATTGTTCTACTTTATATTTACTTTAATTAAAAGATTAAATTGAAGCTTAGAAATAGTTCAACTATTTTCATGTTTTTGGGAAAGTAGAAAAAAATAACATCTTGCTATTTTCTTTGGATTTCTATTACTAACTCTCATCCTGAAAGTTAGTTCTCAAGGCTATAACATAAATCATCTTTATAAAATATTATCTATCTGCTTATCTTTTGACAATAAGTCAATAGAATACACTTTAGGAAATACAGCAATTAAAAAAATTAACAATTAAAAGATATCCATATATCATGGTTAAAACAAAAGCACATAATTTATATCAAAGTGCCTTGAAAGATAGTGCTGTGAAAATGTACAATAATAACTTTTGTATTGTTAAGTTTTACTTTCTTACTGTCTTTCCTCCTATTTAGTGGGGCTTCTTTGTGTCTTTCATGTGACCCTATTCCACTTCTTCATCTCTTGGCCAATATTTCTGGGCTAGGCACATAAATAATCATCTCATATTCTTAGAGTGTGGAAAAGTCTTATTAATCGGACCAGGTTGTGGCTTTTCTGGCAGTAGGTAAAATCGGTTATGGATGTTGTTTTGTTTGTGCCTGCTTTTGTCTTGATGTTTTTACTTTTATTAGTTTCCTTACTGCTACTTGAATGATTTTGAATCCACGAAACAAAATAATGTACCATCATATAATGATTGGACTGGAAGGAATCTTTACGAATCCTCAAGCTAAATACATTGTAGAAGTAAAGAAACTAAGGTCCACTAGGAAGAGTCTGAGGAGAACTAAATGCCACAAGCAAAAGCAACTTTCAGTTGTAGCTACTTCTCTATTTATCATCTGTAAGAGGACAGAGTATGCCCAAGGTGCTCTGATAGCATGAAGAAGGGTACTTAGCAGAAGTGTGTGTGTGTGTGTGTGTGTGTGTGAAAGAGAGAGAGAAAGAGATACAGAGACACAGACAATTATTAAATAGCAGTTTGATAGTTGTGAACTATAATTTGGGGGATCTTATAATTTTCCAATTGTGAAAGTATAACATTAAAGTAAATTTCTGGAATGTGCCCCAATTTGGCTAGGGTATTGTTATTTAGCATTGCATTATTTTCTGTTACTATTGTATGTAAACAAGACAATGAACTTAAATAGGCTTGGATGCCACTACTGCCCATGTGCCATGGCTGTATTACTGGGCCGACAGAGAACTAAAGCAGGCCTATGTGTTCACACTGGTTATTTTCAAGACTAATTGAAGAGCATGCAGTTAGATTGACTGTGTAGTCAGTCATTCAATATGTTGTGCAGTAGTTATTTTGTACATTTGAATTTAACCCATGTAGACAAAAATATCACTAAGGTAAGACTTTACCTAAAAATATAACTTGTATAGATTATTCATTTAACTACCATTTCTCAATTTTGTCCCTGTTATTCTATTGCTTTAGCTACAAATTGAACTGCTAACAATTACCACTGAATCCATACAAAATGATCTTGTCTGCTCGGGAGAACAAATAACTATTATATATAAGGAATAGATGTGTTTTTTTCAAGGGCTTTATGTAAAGATTTTAAATTCAGTTTTTTCCCATTACTTCCATTAGCAAACAGACAGATGTGTCTACAGAAAATATGTTGGCTCCAAGCAATAATAGAATCACTCTTAGAAAAGCATCAGATCCTTACAGACATGACCCCATGGTCTCTGGCTTGATCCCATAGGTCACTGGCTTGAAGCCCAAGGTTGCAGGCTTGAGCCCAAGGTTGCTGGCTTGAACCCAAGGTTGCTGGCTTGGGCAAGGGTTCACTGACTTGGGTGGAGCCCCTGGTCAAGGCACATATGAGAAAGCAATCAATGAACAATTAAGGTGCTGCAACGAAGAATTGATGCTTCTTATCTCTCCCCCTTCCTGTCTGTCCCTGTCTGTCCTCTCTCTCTCGAGAAAGAAAGAAGCATCAGATTATTATTATTATTTTTTTTTACAGAGACAGAGAGAGGAATAGATAGGGACAGACAGACAGGAACAAAGAGAGATGAGAAGTATCAATCATCTGTTTTTTCGTTGGGACACCTTAGTTGTTCATTGATTGCTTTCTCATATATGCCTTGACCGCGGGCCTCCAGCAGACTGAGTAACCCCTTGCTCAAGCCAGTGACCTTGGGTCCAAGCTGGTGAGCTTTGCTCAAACCAGATGAGCCCATGCTCAAGCTAGAGACTTCGGGTGCTCCCCATCCCAGTCCAACGCTCTATCCACTGCACCACCGCCTGGACAGGTGCATCAGATTCTTAAAGTAACTATTTCAAAGGAAAATATCATTATTAATACGTCACTGAGAAAATAAAATAAATCTTTTACATTACCATTAGAGTATTTCTTTACAGACAGAATTTTTCTTTTCTTTTCTTTTTTACAGGGACACAGAGAGAGAGTCAGAGAGAGGGATAGATAGGAACAGACAGACAGACAGGAATGGAGAGAGATGAGAAGCATCAATCATTAGTTTTTCGTTGCCCTTGTGACACCTTAGTTGTTCATTGATTGCTTTCTCAAATGTGCCTTTAGGGGGGGTGGGGGTGTCTACATCAGACCGAGTGACCCCTTGCTCAAGCCAGCGACCTTGGGCTCAAGCTGGTGAGCCTTGCTCAGACCAGATGAACCCGCGCTCAAGCACGTGATGTCAGGTTTCGAACTTGGGTCCCCCGAGTCCTACTTTGACTCTATCTCTACTGTGCCACCGCCTGGTCAGGCTAGATAGCCTGATTCTTAAGAGGTTAAGTAATTTACTCAAACAGAGCTCAGATTTATAGCCAAAAACTCCCAGAGTCAAGGACAGGAGCTCTTATCCACAAACATGGACACTCAAGCCACGTTTTCTCCAAGTCTCACATGTGTACTTAATGTCTTATCTCACATTGCTGATAAAGCTCTGTGGAATAAAAGCATTCATTATATAAGTATGTTGGGACTTTGGTACTTTCACTCTCTAACATTACTATTGCATTTATTCATTTCCTATGGTTAGCATAATGGCTATAACATATATTAGGGACTTGATAAAGATTTGCCAATTGAAAATATTAATAATAAAATAGAGGGAAAATAAAGCATTCTGTCAACTTTTCCAGCCACCTAACAAGATATGTAGGTTTTTTTATCTAGCCCTAGTTTATAGGTTTAAAAAAAAGTTTGTTAATTATTTGCATGTGTGTAAAAGGTGGGGATGAAAGGGTAGTAATATTTCCAGAAGGATTAGAAATGATGCTACAATAGGAAAATGACATATTGTAGAAGATCAAAGATACATCTGGACCCAACCTACCTTTTCAGACTTCCTTCCTGTTGTTTCCTCATTTTACCATAGTAATATTATTTTCTAATCCTTCTGGAAATATTACTAATTAAAATAATTTATCTTATATTTTATGCTCCTAAACATGTTATTATTTCCAGTTAAAAATAAGTTGTATTACATGTAAATTATCTGTTAAAAATTAAAAATAAATAGTTTATGAAAATAGTTGTATGTGACAAAAGATTCATATTAACTTTCAAATTTCCCTAATAAATTAATAATAAAAACACAGAAACTCCATGGATAAAATACTTGAGCAGGCAATTCACAAAAGAAGTAAATATGGCTGACCAATATATGAACTGTTCAACCTCACCAGACAGCAATGAAATTCAACTAAAAGGAGGTACCATCTTCACTTACCAAACTGGCAAAAATTATTAACTTATTTATTTATTTATTTGTCTGTTTGTTCCAGTTATTACTGGTCAGATTTTGGTGAAATGGGCATGATCACAAAGACTATTTGGCAATAGGTATCAAAAGACTTCAAAAGAAACTTATAAGTGTTCACTGCATTGACTCAGCAATTCTACTTCATGAATTTATTCCAGATAAATCAGCCTATATGTGCACATGGATTTAGTAGCACAGGTTCATTGGAGCAATAATAATAAGAAACAAAAATTGGAAAAAAATCAGCTTTTAACTATAAAATATTGATTAAATAAATAATGCAATGCATTCATATAATGGGATGCAATGATCCTTGAAAATGATTTTAATATGATGAAGAGATATTGGTAATATATAATAATTTAAAAATCATATTATAAAATAGCATATATAAATAATCCTATTTTAGTTATGTATAAAAGCATAGAAAAAGGGATGAAAGGATATAAGCTTATAAAAAATATTAAACTAATTTGATATCGACCTTTAGATGGTAGAATTACAGATAATTTTTGGGTGAAGATGACACAAAAATGTGAAAGAACAATGTTTTTCTTTGGTGTTCCTGACCTCTCTGTTTACTCCCCTTTCCCATCGTCTTGGGTATACAGGGCACTCAAACGCTTTCCACTGTTCCTTTAAGAGACAAGTCTGTTAATTTAACTCTGATTTATAAATGTATTGCCTCCCTCAAGGGCATTTTCTTGACAACAGGACAAAGTTAGAGGAATATATAAATAGTCATTTTGGAAATATATGAATCTGTAAGCAGTATGAGGGAAGTGTTTAATGAACACAAGGCTTTATCCACCTAAATAAGGCAGTTTGATGTAGTGCAACAAGCTCTGAATAAGTGTTGTGAGCATAAGAGGTTTCTTCATTCATTCTCCTTTTTTGAGAAATAGTATAAAAGGAATGAGCAGATGATCCAAGGGTTAATTTGACTCCTTCTTCCTGGTTCTTTGACTTCTGAATGGAATGATACAGGGATGAGGGAAAACATCAGCTGGAGCCTCTTGCTTTATGAAGGCTCTCTATCAAAACAGTTGAACTGTTCCTAGTCCTGAGACCGTTGCCTGAGTTTTGTCCTTTCGGATCTGGGCACTTTGCTTTACTTCTGTGAGCACTGCATTATCTTCCAGCACATTCCTTCTTGCTTAGGTTAGCCAGGGAGGTTTCTGTTGCTTACAGCCAAAAACTCCATCCACATCTCCAGGTATCTGGAGACATGATGACTCTCTCTGAAGTACTTAGCATCTCTGGTTTTACTTTTTTTATGTGTGAAAAGGAAGTGGTTTCTAATTTCCATGGTTTCTAATTCCTCCTCTAACTCTAAACAAAAAATAGAAAATAATCTATAAACCCAGATTTCCTTAGAAATCTTAATAATTCTGAGCATATGCCTATTTCTAGATGAATAGGTTGGGGGCTAATGCACTTTCCCGTTAACTGTGACTTCTAATTTGGTCTCTTAAGGTGCCTTCAGCCTTTTAGGCTCTGGATCCCATTTAAGGTCATTTAAGCAGAGGCTACATCTGTGGTATCTGAATTATCAGGCTAAGTATCCTGAACGCATTGGATGCTTGCCAACCATATGCTAGATCAGGACCTGTCAGAATAGTCTCATTTTTAAAGACTATTTAAATGACAAGAGAAATTACATCTGAAAGAAAAGAAAACATGGGTAAAGGACCCTAGGAACTGCCACAGCTGGGTATCATTAGCAATGATCAAATCTTATCCAGTATAAAAAGCAACAGGAAGTGAGATGGAGCAGTTGTGTATGGATGTATGTGTAGACCTGTATAGCTATGTTTTTCTGTGTATGTTTGTAAGTATGTATGCGTCAGTGTAAGAAAGTAAATGTGTAAATATTTTCTACAAAGTCTTATTTCTTCTGCTTGCTTTCCCCCCTCATTCCCAACTTACTCTTTCTATTGTGTTCCAGTGGGAGTATCTGATATATTGAAATCATCTTAGAATTTCAGTCTTTGAGGCACCAACTTAGATGCTACAGACTCAGAAGGGGGTTAAACAATTACATTATTAACAGGGAAAAAAGTGCAAATAATAAATAGCGGCTGGAGAATCTAAAAGCTTTTGAAAACAGATCCATGAAAGATGCACATGCTTTTTTCTAGTTATTACATATTCTATAATGATTAATTTTCTGAATGTAAAACAATACCTTTATTTTAGAAAACAGTAACTTAGAAAATAAATGAAGTATATATAAAGTAGCAAATAAATACTACCTATATTCTTATCACCCAGAGATAGTCATTATTAATATTTTGGTGTATTTTCTTTCATTTGTAGATGATGTTTTTAATGGAATAATCCAAATTTAGGGTTTACTAAACCAAGTCTGGAAATTCTTTAATTCTGAATATGCATGTAGTCTCCAGTTTGCTAAGTAGAAACAAGACAAAGAGTTCCTTAGCATATGTTTATTTAGTTTTACAAATAGACCTTTACAAATTTTTTCTGTCTGCAGATTTTCTTTTAGATGCTTAAGTTTGTTGTTTTACCTTTGCCACCTGTAACTCTAGTGGCTGAGACCAGGCAGGTTCGCAATGGATTCGCAATGGATTCGGGCAGATGGCAGGGAAACTGTGGAGCTGGAAAGTGATGGGCCATCCCATTTATTGGAGGCTCACAGAGACACAAGAGGAAATAAACAAAGGAGAACCTGCTTTCACAGTGGAGAGCAAGAGAGCCCTCCCTGTGGTGGTTGAGGGAATCAGGGAACCACACCTTGCAGTGGTGGGAGAGCGATCTGGGAGAATCACCCTTGAGAGAAAGCACTCATAGCTTTTTCTTTCAATTTAATTTATTGTGTTTACATAGATTCTAGCATCACCCTGATTGCATCCCCCCCATATTCCCCTCAACATAACCCTTGACCCCCTCCTAACATCTCCCTCCCCCCTACCATTCAGGTTTAATTCTGTTTCTCAGTTCACATTGTTCCTTGGATTCCTCAAATAAGTGAGGTCATATGATATTTTTCTTTCTCTGCCTGGCATATTTCACTCAACATAATAGTTTCCAGTTCCACCCATGTTGTTGCAAAAGGTAATATTTCCTTCTTTTTCGTGGCCCCATAGTATTCCATTGTGTATATGTACCAAATCCACTCGTCCACTGAAGGACACTTGGGCTGTTTCCAGATCTTTGCTATTGTGAACAACGCTGCCATAAACATGGGGATGCATTTCTTTTTTTGAATCAGTGATATGGTATTCTTGGGATATATTCCTAAGAGTGGGATGGCTGGATCAAAAGGCAGTTCCATTTTTAATTTTTTGAGGAATCTTCATACTGTTTTCCACAGTGGCTACACCAGTCTGCAATCCCACCAGCAGTGCAGGAGGGTTCCTCTTTCTCCACATCCTCGCCAACACTTATTGTGTGTTGTTTTGTTAATGAGTACCATTCTGACTGGTGTGAGGTGATATCTCATTGTGGTTTTAATTTGCATTTTTCTAATGATTAATGATGTTGAACATTTTTTTCATCTATTGGCCATCTGTATGTCCTCTTTGGAGAAGTGTCTATTCATTTCTTGTGCCCATTTTTTGATTGAATTGTTTGTCTTTCTGGTGTTGAGTTTTACAAGTTCTTTATAAATTTTGTTTATTAACCCCTTATCAGATGTATTGATTATATCAAACTAAAAAGCTTTTGTACAGCGGCCTGACCTGTGGTGGCGCAGTGGATAAAGCGTCGACCTGGGAACACTGAGGTCGCCAGTTTAAAACCCTGCACTGGTCTGGTCAAGGCACATATGGGAGTTGATGCTTCCTGCTCCTCCCCCCTTTCTCTCTCTCTCTCTCTCTCTCTCTCTCTCTATCACTCTGTGTGTCCTCTCTAAAATGAATAAAATAAAAAGAAATAAAAAAAAAGCTTTTGTACAGCTAAAGACAATATGAACAGAATAAAAAGACACACCACACAATGGAAGAACATACTCATAGCTTTTTAAAGAGACACACACGGCTTTCTGCCACGTGTTTATGCACTAATTGTGCAAAGTGCTTGCAGCCAGTAAGCCAGTTAGCAAGCCTAACACAGTTGTTTTCCCCACACCACCCCTCCAACCTCTCTCCCTTTAACTACTTCACTGTACCAATCTCTACTCACTTTGTGGTGTAAGCCGAAAGCCCTCACAACCATACATATTCATAGCATGTGTCAAAACAGAAACCAATAATTGAACACATGTGACAAGCACGACACCAAAGACCCTAGGTTATTTCATCTCATTTACTGCTCATAAAACCTTATGATAAAGATACTGCTGATATGCTGATGTTACTGATGTGAAATCTTGGAGAAATTAAGTGATTTGCTTAAGATAATCATAAAACAGTTACTGACAAAGCTGACATTCCAGCTCAGGTCTATCTGATCCCAAAGCCAATAGAATAGAGTATGCCACCATAGCGTGTAAAGGCAAAGAAAAAAAAAAAGCCTGAACAAAATTGTAAAGACAGAAAAGCCAGTGTGTAGTATTCTCAATTCCCAGCCAGTAGGAGCCCTTTGTGAAAGCAATATTTGATGAGGAAAAGGGTATGGATTATGGGTTTTCTGTGTTAAGATGGGTTACATGGTTTGAACATTATGAAGTTCATAGGGAAAATTAACCTCTAGAACATTAGAGCTGGCCTGTAGAGCTATATTAAGTAGGATCTAATTTAATCCCTTCTATTTACAGATAAAAAACTAGACACGTGAGGTTTTAATTTCTTGGCCACAATAGTGTATGACTTAGAACCGGAATCTCTTGATCTATCAATCTAGAGCTTTTAAGTCACACTGAGGCCTCTTTGTTTCCTAATGTAAATAAATCTGATGAGACAAAATGGACTTTGGAAGGTAGTGCTTTTCCATCTGCCAGGTAGTTTTTCTCTAGATTCAATTTTTCTTAGACCAAGGCCACACAGTGACTAATGTCTACTCTCAAGGCTTTGTATCTTTCCAATATTTTACTAACAGAATCACATAAGGTTCAACCAATTCATTCCCTTAATTTTAATAATCTTCATGTGAAATTTTTTTGTACCATCTGTCCTATGTGTTGTTTTAATTTATATCAAACCACTTAAAGCAGAAGTTATGCCTGAAATGGTTTCATGTTGCGATGTGTATTCTTTTACTCTATTTTGAGTTTTAATTTTTAAATAGAAAAAAAAGTATGTCAAATACAAAGAGTAACCAAATAAAACATCAGTATAAAACACAATACTTTCATGTGGGTTTAATGGAATTAGTATTGTAGAAAATAAAAGGATAAATTGATGCATATACATTTATATCCTATGTTTAAATTCCTATGACCTGATTTCAAATATACCTACCTTAGAAGAGTTCACTTGAATTTTTTCCAACATAAATTCAGTGTTTCTCTTCAATCTAGAACTCAAGGCCACTATTTAGACCACTTTACCTTAGTTTTGAAGGTATCTGTCTTTCCCATTGGTTTTGACCTTAAGATTGATATTGAGCCTCTGAGTTTGACCACTTAAAATAATTAGGCTTCAGAAAGAACAAGAACATTTCTCATTAGTCTAGAAATGATGGGAACAGACTGTCCATTTAATTTTATTCTGACAAGATGGTCTGGAATTCCCAGAAGACTGAGTAAGAGTAGTGAGGGCAGATGTTATCAGATTTGTAGACTTAAGAAGTAATTTTGTGTATGTTATTTGACCAAGTACATGTTTTGCAAAACTAAGCTCTGCCAGCAACACACCCAAGACATTTATTATAGTACACATTACAAATAAGTACATATGGATTTTCTACATTGACGCTTTTTCTTAGAGTACGCTAAAGGCTTGGGTTGTGTTAAATGAAATGCAGAGAACAATATCTAAATGCTGAGTACAGGCAAGGGTGATGAATGCCTAGAATTTATATATCTAGGAATCTAATCTGTCATTACTTTGGGAAGAAAACATACTATATGATTAAGGAATGACTAAATCTCTTGCATTTAAGAATGTTCATAAGCTAAACAAATTTATTTACAGTTAGGTATGTAATACAAAATGGATATATGCATATTTTTAAAATTAAAATATATTTGACATATAATGTATAAATGTAAGGTGTTCAACTTGTTAGTTTGATATATTAATATATTTTAATATAATTGTCGTTATAGCAATAATTAGCACCTAGGCGGGAGGGAGTGTGGGGGTGAAAAAGGTGAAGGGATTAAGAAGAAGAAATAGGCAGTTGCAAAATAGTCAGGGGCATGTAAATGACAGTTCACAGAATATAGACAGTAATATAATAACTGTAGATGATGTCAGGTGAGTGTAAGACTTATCAGAGAGATCTATTTATGTTATATAAATGCCCAACCACTTGTACACCTGAAACTAATATAATATTAAATGCCAACTATAATTGAAATAAAAAAGATAAATACCACCCCATGTTTATTGCAGCATAATTCACAATACCAAGATGAGAATGATTCTTTCAACACACTACATTTCAAATTTCTACCAGTCTTTTATTTGGGGACTGAGAGGGATTTCAAATTGAGTTATAGTTTTATTTACTAGCACTCTTTATCTTGCATTTAAAAAATATTTATATATAAGAGGCTATAAAATAGATGAAAATTCTAGAAAAGTGGCCAGATTTTATCAAGTTGTACTTGGACAAAGGCAAATAAACAAAGTGGGAAGGAAACATATTAAGTGAAAAGGCAAGATATAACCACAGAAGAGATAGGTTTTGGGTAATGAGAGGAAGTCTTTCAGTTAGAGGTTAGCCTGAAAGATACTGTTTTCTCTCCACGACCTACAGCTAGTGAGGGGTCTAAGGTTACTCCAAATACAATGCAGAAAGCATTCTCAGATATTTTTCAGGGAGCTTTAACAAAGAGTATTCACAAATAACAGGCACATTTTCAACATGTCCTTAATTCCATGGATTTGTGAAAAATTAAATAAAAACAGAAAATCTAGAGCAATATAAAATATATTTGACAAACTCTATGTATCTGGGTTTGAAAGTTATACTTTTAAATAAAGCAAGCAGAGAGTAAGACCTTTTGGTCAATTAGAATACTCATCTTGATCCATGGACTGGTTTGTAGACTGTCGAATGAACTCAAAATGAGTTGGGAGGCTTTGGCTAAAACTGAATGAAGATTTAGTCAAGGGTCTAAGTGTTTGCAAATAGGAAACAGATCTAGGTGTTCTAAAGGAGAAATAAAAGTTAAAAGTTCTGATAATTAAAAAACAAACAAACAAAAAACCTTCTTGAGAATTTTTAGTCCTGTATTCTTAGCCCTAGGATTGGTCCAGGATGGTTATCAGTCAGGTGTCAGGCAGCCTGGATGCTAGACATCAAGTGGTCCAGAAGACGGACGCCAGAAGGTCTGGTTATATTGGGTTGCAATGTCTTATGGTTTGGAGATATGAGTCTTTCAGGAGGTAATTAGAGGGTTATCTGGAGGTTTAGATGTATATCCAGATATTGATGTCAGACTGAAAAGTTAAAAAAACAGTTTAAGTTCCCAGGCTAGTAAGAACAAAAATGTAGTGTTTCTTCATGCCTCAACCTTAATTTTAACAGATTGGTTAAAATTTTACATATTCCCTATCTTCACCCTTTCTCCAGTGTTAACAGACAGAGGACCTGGCCCTTCAAGTCTACCTAGGGCCACCTGGTAGTGTGTGGGCTCTTGACTTTGTGCAGGAAAAATTTCACATTATGGGTCCAGGTAATTTGGAGAGTAAGTTTATTAAAGCTGGAGAGAGTGATACAAGGAAGGACCTTGGAGAGAAGAAGCAATAGGGGAGGACTTAGGTGGGGCTGCTTTGCCTCTCTAGAAATCTTATGAGAAAGAAGTGAAAGGAGAAAAGGGGCCTTGGAGGCAGGATCAGGGGGTTAGCCTGGGACAAGCTGCTGCTGTTCACTGATCCTCTGGTTGCAAATCTCTTGGGGACCCTTAAAGTTTAGGATATGTATGCCTATGGGGGAAGAAGAGGAAAGAGGAGGTGAAGGGGGAAGGGGAAGAAAAGAGGAAAGGGAAGAAAAAGCCTTGTGTCCTTTGTTTTGAGGGTTTTTAAAGACTGGGAGTTTAGGGGAGGATTTCAATAAAATATTCATATTGGTTAGTGCCAAGGCAGGGAATCATTAGTCATAGTAGCTGGTCCTGGAGTTACCCACTTGGGCCTGAAGCTAAAATACAAATGAGGCCTAGATGTTATTATCTCTAGGGAAGTGATTAAAGTATCTGGCTGAAAATTGCTCAGCCAGTTTATTCAGCTGTCTCAGTTTCCCCATTCTATTTGCCAAGGAATTTTTCTAGCTCACTCAGGACCCACCTAGATTACAGTCTTGAAGAGGTTAAATAATGAAAGGACATTCAAGAAAATGTTTCCAAAACTTGGAAATAAGGCACATGTGTATGAGCACATACATTTGGGCAGTATGTCTTCCAATATAAAATGGGCAAAGGCCACTCAAAAATTGTGTAGAAAATGTACTTAGTTCATAGCAGTACTTTCTATTGATCAAAGGACCAAATTTTGTTACTCAGAGACTCCATCAAGTTAAAATGGTGGTAGAGCCTGGTAGAACAGGTAATTCCAGATTTGTGGCTTATTGGTCATTACCAGTTTATATGTAATTCATTAATCTTATACTAACATTTCTTTGTTAAATTTCCTATACATACCCCAGCTTCTTAAATATTTTTTTAAAGTGAGAGGCAGGGAGGCAGAGAGACAGACTCCCCTATGTACCTCAACTGGGATTCACCCCACAACTACCATCTGAGGCCTCTGTTACTTGGCAATCGAGCTATTTTTGCACGTAAGGTAAAGCCATGGAGTCATCCTCAATGCCTGAGGCCAACTTGCTCAAACCATTTGAGCCATGGCTGTAGGAGGGAACAAGGAGAGAGAGAGAGAGAGAGAGAGAGGTGGGGAAGCAAATGTTCGCTTCTCTTGTGTGCCTTAACTGGGAATCAAACCCAGGACTTCCACATACAAGGCTGACACTTTACCACTGAACCAATTGGCCAGGGCCTCTTAAATACTTTTTGAACTTGTCATGACATCTTTCTGGTTCTTTCATTAGTTAATAAACTAATTAAATCATGAGTTAATAAAAATATTTTTCATGTGTTAATTTTATATCTGCTTGAGAGTCATAATTTTATTTTTTGAAAATTATACTTTCATGTAGAGGTTAAAGAATCTATCCTCATTACTCAGTTTACTGATACCAGTGAAATGGGATTGTTATTTATTACTGGCTATGACTATTCTTATTACAGGCCATCCCCAGGTTGTGAACAGGATAGGTTCTATGCAGAGGTCCCCAAACTATGGCCCGTGGCCAAATTGCAGCCACCTGAGGCCATTTATCCGGTCCCTGCCGCACTTCTGGAAGGGGCACCTCTTTCACTGGTGGTCAGTGTATGGAGTACTGTATGTGGCGGCCCTCCAACAGTCTGAGGGACAGTGAACTGGCCCCCTGTGTAAAAAGTTTGGGGACCCCTGTATAGGTTTGTTTTTAGTTGAAATAGATACATTTACCTATTAAATGCAATTTAGATGTTTGTCTTCACATAGTGTATATTTTTACTTTTCTTAAACATTTTCAAATACAACCTCAAACAATCTTGGATAATGCAGAAGATGATGGGCTTGTCAGAGAGGATAGGACTGGTGTTAGAGAGTCAGGGTTTGATTTTGCTGCCGGAGTCCATTTCTGAAAGTTGACATCAAGGGAGGTTTGTACAGAGCTTTTCTTTTTCTCATCATAAATGGCCATGCAGCATCCCAGGCCTTCAGGAACTATGGTGAAATTTGGCGACCCTCTCTGTATCAGGATCTTGGTCCTCTAACTTTGCCATTCCTGCTTCAATAAGATGAATACATTGCCCTGGCCAGTTGACTCAGCAGTAGAGCATTGGGCCGGCGTGTGGAAGTCCCGGGTTTGATTCCCTGTCGGGACACACAGGAAAAGGGACCATCTGCTTCTTCCGCCTTCCCCCTCTCCTTTCTTTCTTTCCCTCCCACAACCAAGGCTCCATGGGAGCAAAGTTGGCCCAAGCACTGAGGATAGCTCCATGGCCTCTGCCTCAGGCACTAGAATGACTGCATCCACATGGGAGCAATGCCCCAGATGGGCAGATCATCACCCCCTAGTGGGTGTGCCGGGTGGATCCCAGTCCGGTGCATGTGGGAGCCTGTCTGACTGCCTTCCCACTTCTCACTTCAGAAAAATACAAAATAAATAAGATGAATACATCAGTTAACTCTTATAAAAAAGTTTTTCGGTTCTGGAGTTTTTAGGTCCCTGTTTTCTTCTCTAAATGTTATTATCTGCTGCTGTAGTTCCTTGAGCTCTTCATTGGTTAGTTCTTTGCCATGAAAGTTGAGTAACTCTATTGTTAGGTTTGGGTGCAGGGCCCCTTACCAATAATAGCCTCATCCAGCCAGGTTGAACTTTAGGTGACCCAGTGCCAGGGCAGCTCATGTGGCTCTCCACCTGAGCAATCCTGATTGATATGTTACCTCCACTAGACCCTGGGGTATCCTGACAGTTAGTCATTTCCCCTCACTTATATGAACATTCTTTACTTAGTCCCTCCCCCATTGTTTAAAGTGCCACATGTAACAAAAGTTTTCCCCCTGCAAGAGAAATACACCCAAACTCAGTGCTATATACAATAAGGTTTTTCATCCTCTCGCTGCTGACACCACTAGGGGGTCAGCCGATCTGTTTGCATATGCAGAAATAAACTTCCTACAAAATTCACTTTGTGTGTCCCTCCTTTGGCAACCTAACATCTATGTTATTGTTTTCACTGATGTTCAACTGCAGTTGATTACCAATAGTTCTTACAGTGCTCCTTTCTTAAGTATGAGTTCTACGTAAGTCGGATATTTGTAACTTGGGGCTTACTGTGTCTTATAATTTACTATGTATTTTTACGCCTATTAGTTAAACCCTCACATAGGGGGTTTTATTTATTTTAATTGTGCTTTTGCAAACAAATTCTCATAAATGTTAATTGGAGATATATGCAAAATTGGTGGGCCCAATAAACATTTATAGTCAGGACCCTAATGTCCAGAGGAGACATATTAGGAAAGCAGGGGCCAATTTGGTGCTACAGTTAAGTAGAGTTGACATCATCACAGATTCTTCTGTACTTGATTTCCTCCTTTGCCTCAGTCTCCTTTTATCCTCTTATATAGCCTGCAGGGTACTTTGAAACAGGTTTTATAAAAGAGCAGTTGAGCCATCCAGCACTTCATGTCTGTTTGCATGCCTTTATTATTTGCCATCTAGTAAGGTGAATAGCTATCCAACTGCTAGCAACATCATGTATGCTTACATCCTATGCCTACAGTGTTCCACTGATTTAAAAGAATAGAGATGCCTATTTGACGAGCAGTTCTCATTAATGGATTTCTCTATTATTTTTACACTGGAAGTTAATGACAGATAGGTGAGATCTCTTTGATTTATGAGTAAACTCTTTGATAAGATTAAAGTGGACTGATAACAAAGCATATACTTACTGATCACATCTCATTACATTAATTCTATATAATGTCATGGTTGTTGACTGAAGGTATTTTATATTTGTTATGCTAATGGGCTGTGAAAATACCTTTTTAAATTCCCAGCTCAGAGTATCCGGTTCAATAACTGTTGGAAGTGAAAACGTGGGCTTTACCAGGGGCCGTATCAACACGATCAGTATTTACCACTTTTATAAAAAGAAAATTATTCAAAATGAAATGCTCTAATTTTGCCTAATTATATAAACCCATTAGTCATTTTTCTGCAATTACTAAAATGGAGTGGAAGACCAAGGATTTGTCATATTATTGAAAAAGAACTAGGGTCGACCTTTGTGCTTTATTTTAACTTGAAGTCAAAGCATTGTTAAGTTTCTAGATGAAAAAGTTCAAAAAAAAAAGTGTCAAGACCTCTCATTGTGTCCTGAAACTTTAGCCATTTCTAAAACAACTACTGTATCTTGCTTCAACACTAATGATGTGATATTTGGCAAATCAGTTACCCTCTTCCTCCTAGGTTTTCTTATTTTGAAAAGGTGGTTATTGGACTAGGTTATTAAAAAGATTTCTTTTAAGTAAGCATTTTTGAGTCTACTTTGGACCTTTGTTTAATGATATCCAGGGATTTATAGGCTTTCACTAATTTGTGAGGTTTTTCTTAAAATAATAACACTGTACATTAGTGCTTACAGTTTACAAATTACTCCCAGCAACAGGTTTGCCTTTCATAACTGATAGCTTATGGTGCATAGTAAATGCTCAGTGTATGTTTGTTGTAAATTAATACATTCTACTATAAATGTTTAAACCTTTCTTGCTCGGGTTTGGCTTTTACCAAGCATTAGAATAATAGATGAGAAAAACTTTTGGCTTTCACTCATTTTCTTTCTGGACATGAGTTTATTATTTTCATTTAGATGAAAAGTAAATAATTTCTGAAGTGATTTGCAAAAGGTAAGACATGCAAAGAGCATTAGATTTAAAGATGGAAGAACTTGTTTCTTGTCTGGCTCTAAAACACAGTTTAACAGTTCTTATCTGCAAAGCAGGAATAATATCTACTAGAGTTGTGATACATATGAAAGCACTTCATCATTTGCAAAGTGCTTTACAAATCTATTAATTCTTTTTTACAATATTTTTAATCCCAATTGGTATATAATATTATATTAGTTTCAGGTGTACAATATTTATACATTTATATAACATTAAGTGATCACTCTAATAAGTCTTTACAATTCAAAAAAATGATTCTCTCTTTGCCTTTTAACCTTTGGCATTTTAATTATGATGCGTCTTGGTGTGGGCTCTTTGGATCCATCTTATTTGGAACTCTCTGTACTTTCTGGATGTTTATGTCTTTTTCATTCATCAGGTTAGGGAAGTTTTCCACTATTATATCAAATAGTTTCTTAAAGGTTTTTTTCAGTGGCTGAGCCCAACAAGCAGCCAGCAGACAGAGGCTGCAGGAGGCAGGACTCAGGGAAACTTGGCTTTTTAAGCAGACATTCCCCCAGGCCGTGTGGATAAAATCAGCTTAGGAGTGCAGCTTGGTATTTCCATGTACACCTGGGCCCAGCAGAGGCAGCCACAAATTCTGGATTGCCTGTAGCTCCAAGAAAGTTGCTGAGGGCCAGTCACAGGCAGTGTCTCCCAATGGTCTGCACCGGGTTCCTTCTAGGGAGGCCCAGGGCTGGCACGTCCAGGGGCCAGCTGTGGAAAGCATTGGTTCAGGACCTAACAACCCTTGCTAAAGTGGTATTCTAAGGAAAGTCTCCTTATACCTTGCCCACCTGAGGTGAGTTCCACTGTCTGTGATCAGCACCAGCACAGTGGCTCGTGTGCATTGGATAGGATGGAGCTTCACAGTCAGCTGACCTGGGTTCTGTATATCCTGCCCTGCAGGGCTAGATTCCACATAGCGGAGGGAGAGAGGCTTGGAGCATGGTCATTTAATGTGTGGGTCTCTGTGAGTCTATTGTTGGATCTGGTCAAGGGGCTTAGCCACCTTTGGGGGGGGGGGCTGGTGGCATAGTCAGCCCCAGGAGAGGACTCTCTCAGTCTGAGACCAGGTTCTCACCAGCTGAAAGAACTTCTGCAGAGGGGACTGTTGGCCACACTCAGTCTGAACCTGCTGCTCACCTTGTTGGGAGAAATAAAATTTGAGTATCCAGCAGTGGCTGAGACATTAAGCACTGGAGTAGGGGCCTCATTCCCCGTACTAAGCTCCTGACCGCTGACATAGGGGGTCCCACTAATGTTGTATTCACAACCTCAGCTTCCCTAACCCACCAAGTGTGCAACCTGTAGAGGGATTTGTTGGGTGAGGCCAGTCTGAGCTCACACTACAGTCTTATTACAGAAGACTCTGTAGGAAGACCAGACAGCTGCAAGAGGAGGAGGAGCAGCTGAAAAGTGTGGACAAGTCTTACAGAGCTTGGGGCTTTTACAGAGCTACTGTCATCTCTAAGCAGGAGGAAGCTGATCCTTATACAAAGGTTGGCCCCTCTCACATTACCCAGGCACAGAAAATGCAGACACAAACAGCAAAAAGTGCAGTAGCTGCAGACAAGTAGCCTACAGCAGGTTACAAACAACAGCTGATACCAACCAATAAAGATCTAGAGCCAACACAACTGGTAGTGGGTGACAAACAGGACAGCACCAACTGTAGACTCATCTACTTACACAAGCAGCATACCCAAATGTGGAGTCTAGCAGGCACCAGACACTGTGGAGAAAAACTATAGCCAACATGACTGACATTGCAGTGTGTAATACACAGGGTCAAGGTTGACTGTTAGAGCCAGCCAGCCTGAAGGGATACCATACCCACAAAAGGACCAACTGCATTATTTCAAATAGTTTTTTAAATCCTTATTCCCTCTCTTCTTCTGGAACTCCTATGGTATAAATGTTGGTATGTTTGATGTTGTCCCAGAGATTCCTTAAACTGTCCTTATTTTTGAAAATTCTTTTTACTTCTTCAATTGGGTGTTTTTCACTACCTTGTCTCCAAATTGCTAATTTGATCCTCTGCTTTATCTTCTTTAGTGTCAGTTCTCTCTAATGTATTCTTCATTTCAGTTATTATATTCTTCATTGCTGACTGGTTCACAAATTTTACATTTCTTATCTCTTTATTAAAGTTCTCACTGAATTCATCCACTTTTCCCCTAAGTCAAGGGTCAGGAACCTATGACTCACGAGCCAGATGTGGCTCCTTGGATGGCTGCATCTGGCTCGCAGACAAATCTTTAATAAAAAAATAATAACGTTAAAAATATAAAACATTCTCTTGCCTGACCAGGCAGTGGCACAGTGGATAAGCATCAGACTGGGATGCAGAAGACCCAGGTTCGAGACCCTGAGGTCACCAGCTGGAGTGCGGGAACATCTGGATAGAGCACAAGCTTGCCAGCTTGGACCCAAGGTTGTTGGCTCCAGCAAAGGGTTGCTCGGTCTGCTGAAGGCCCGTAGTCAAGGCACATGTGAGAAAGCAAGCAATGAACAACTATGGTGTTGCAACGGCAACAAAAAACTAATGATTGATGCTTCTCACCTCTCTCTATTCCTGTCTGTCTGTTCCTATCTATCCCTCTCTCTGACTCTCTCTCTGTCCCTGTAAAAAATTATATATATATAATATATATATATATAACATTCTCATGTATTACAATCCATTCATTTCCTACCGCTCATGTTCATGGTTGCAAGTGGCTGGAGCCAATCACAGCTGTCCTCCGGGACAACACAAAATTTTTATTAAATAATACATAATGTACATGGGTCGTTGTGAGGTCAGGAAGTAAACTTCCCTCCTTTTAATCAAGTAGTCAACTAGCTAATTGCAGAAACCCCTTTGACGAAGAAGATGGCTAAAAGAAAAAAAGATGAGGAGTATTGTACTTTTTAGCAGGAATGGACAGGAATTTGCCTTTGTGGAGAGAGCAGGTTCTGCAGTGTGTCTAATATGCAATGATAAAATTGCATCGATGAAACAGTAAAATATAAAGCGGCATTCGACACACACCATACTACATTTGCATCGAAATATCCAGCAGGGGACAGCAGGAAGAAAGCATGTCAAGAGCCACTGTACAGAGTGCAAGCTAGTCAGCAGCAACTTCGTGTTTAGACCCAACAAGGTGACTGGAATTTGGCTAGCTTTGCTGGTCCTTTAGCAATTGTGAGAGCCGGAAAGCCATTCACAGATGGGGAGTATGCCAAAACATAAATGTTTGATGTTGCCAATGAACTTTTTGACAACTTTTCGAATAAAGACAAGATTATCAAATGAATAAAAGACATGCCTCTGTCAGCAAGAACTGTTCACAATTGTACCACCATGATGGCAAATCAAATTGAGGCAACACAAGTGAAGGACATAAATGCAGCACCATTCTTTTCTCTCACTTTGGATGAGTCAACAGACATAAGCCATTTATCCCAGTTCAGCATGATTGCAAGGTATGCTGTCGGTGACACACTACGTGAGGAAAGTCTTGCTGTTTTGCCTATGAAAGAGACAACAAGAGGGGAGGATTTATCCAAGTCTTTCATTGAGTTCGTTAAAGAAAAAAAATCTACTAATGGATAAACTTATTTTGGTGTGTACTGATGGTGCTCCGTGCACGGTGGGGAAAAACAGAGGATTCGCAGCACTTTTTCATGAACATGAGAAGAGACCCATCCTAAGGTTTCACTGCATCCTACATCAAGAGGCTTTTTATGTTCAGATATGTGGTGAGCATCTTGGTGAGGTGATGTCACTGGTCATTTGGGTGGTCAACTTTATTGTTGCCCAAGCTTTAAATGATCGCCAGTTTAAAACACTGCTGGATGAAGTTGGGAATAGTTATCCTGGTCTGCTTCTGCACAGCAATGTGCATTGGTTGTCAAGAGGGAAGGTGCTCAGCTGTTTCGTGACTTGTCTGAGCGAAATTCAGACTTTTCTTGAAATGAAAAACGTGGAGCATCCTGAGTTAGCTAACACTGAGTGGCTCCTGAAGTTCTACTATCTCATGGACATGACTGAACATCTGAACCAGCTCAATGTGAAAATGCAAGGTGTTGGAAATACACTCTTATCCCTTCAACAAGCAGTGTTTGCATTTGAAAACAAGCTGAACTCTTCATCACCGACATTGAAACAGGTTGTTTACCACACTTTGAAAAACTGGGAGTTTAAAGATGCATGCACAGCAAGTGACCCTGCTGCTCAACATCTTGATCTCCAGCAGATAGCAGGGTTCACATCTAATCTCCTGCAGTCATTCAAAGTGCGCTTTGGAGCATTTCGTGAGTGCACTCGTTTTTTAAGTTCATCACCCATCCACACGAGTGTGCAGTGGACAACGCCGACCTGAGTTACATCTCTCGTGTCTCCGTCAGAGATTTAGAGCTACAAGCTGCTGACCTGAAGGCCTCAGACATGTGGGTGAATAAGTTCAAGTCACTGAATAAATATTTGGAAAGACTTGCACGACAGCAAGCAGACTTGGTGAGCAAACACAAGTGGGGAGAAATGAAAAAACTTCAACCCGCGGACCAGCTGATTGTCAAAACTTGGAATGCGCTTCCCTTCACATACCACACACTGTAGCGTGTGAGTATTGCTGTACTGACAATGTTTGGCTCTATGTATTCATGTGAGCAGTCTTTCTCACATCTAAGGAACATTAATACCAACCTACGATCATGTTTAACAGATGGAAGCTCAACGCCTGCATGAAGCTTAACCTCACCACGTATCAACCAGATTACAAAGCCATCAGCAAAACCATGCAGCACTAGAAATCACATTAATGGTAAGAAGTACTTTATTCATTATTGGTTAGCAACAGCATAAAAATGTTATTAAAAAGAATTTAGAGACTTATTGTACTTAAAAAGTGTTGGTCTTACATAAAATGCACACATTTACTTGTATTTAATGTTAAACATATTGTATGGCTCTCACGAAATTACATTTTAAAATATGTGGTGTTCATGGCTCTCTCAGCCAAAAAGGTTCACGACCCCTGCCCTAAGTTCATGAGCATTCTTTTTTTTTTTTTTTTTTTTCATATGAGAGAGGGACAGGCAGGGACAGACAGACAGGAAGGGAGAAAGATGAGAAGCATCAAATTATAGTTGTGGCATCTTAATTGCTCATTGATTGCTTTCTCATATGTACCTTGACTGGGGGACTACAGCAGAGCCAGTGACCCCTTGCTCAAGCCGGTGACCTTGGGCTCGAGCCAGTGACTATGGGGTCATGTCTAGGATCCCACACTCAAGCCAGTGACCCTGCACTCAAATTGGTGAGGCCTCACTCAAGCCAGATAAGTCTGTCTGTGCTCAAGTTGGCGATCTCAGGATTTCAGACCTGGGTCCTCAGTGTCCCAGGTCGACATTCCATCCACTGTGCCACTGCCTGGTCAGGCATGAGCATTCTTTAACCAGTGTTTTGAACTCTTCTTTGGTAAATTGTTTGTTTCCATTTTATTTAGTTCTTTTTCTGGAGTTTTGTCCCATTCTTTCATTTGGGACATGTTTCTTTGTCTTCTCATTTTGTCTGACTCCCTATGTTTGTATCTATGTATTAGGTGGATCGGCTATGTCTCCCATTCTTGGCAGAGTGGCATTATGTATTAGGTATCCTCTGGGGCCCAGGGATGCAGTTTTTCTGGTCACCTAAGCATGTACTCCAGGTGTGTCCTTGTATGGATTGTTGTAGTAGTCTTGAGTGCTATTGGCACATCAATGCAAAGAACTGACCCTCAGGCTGATTGGCTGTTATAAATGGCTGTAACTACAGTTAAAGAGCTGTTTTGCAGGATGGGGGCTATTGAGCAGAATTTGCTTCAGCAGGGCTCTCATGCCTGCCAAACCACCCTTTGGGTATGTTGTTCGTGGAGGAGTTGGGTGGTGCTCTGGTGTGGTCTAAAGCTGGCCACCTGATGTGTCGGTTCTGGAGTCTCTTGGCAGGGGCTCTGGTGCAGGCCAAGTTCAGCTGTTGCCTGTGTCTTGTCCAGGGCCACCTGGAATAAGCTACAAAGTGATCTACAGATGGTTGCCACTTGTGTTGGACTTGGAGGTGCCTGGGAGAAGCTAAACTGTTAACCACGATTGACTTTTACTAGTGCCAAAATGGGGCTGCTTAGCAAGAGGCACAGGGCATGCTGAGTCCAGCTGCTGCTTGTTTGGGGTTTGTGAATCTTTCAGAGATTTTAGGAAAGTATGAAGTGTAAGCTAAGACAGGCTGTTTGTATAGAAAAGCTGCTAGAAGTGACTTGGGTGGGCCTGCATTTGAGTTGGGCAGGATTTCAGGGACTCACCAGGGTGGGCCAAGTGATATTAGACAGTTTGATGGGTACTCAGACTTGATGTCTGCCTGCAGGCTTGGTGGCAGGTTGGCCCAGCAATGGAACCATGGCACCTGTTGGGACAGAGCTGCCGCTCAAGCCTTCCCTCCGAAGCGAGGCAATTCAGTTCTTCTTTGTATGCCCCTCCTGCTTTTCCAGCTGCTTCCCCAGTATGGGAGCTGACAGGAGTGAGTCTATAGTGTGTAAGTTGTGTGTGGGGCCTGAGACTTCAGCATCCCTCTGTCTCACAGGACAGAATCTCTACTGATTTTCACATCTAGAAGTTATGGCGACTTTTTTATCCCGGTACTGGGGAGCCCTATGTGGGCCTGGGACCACTCACTTCAAGGGGGAGACCTCTGCATCCAAGATATCTCTCCCATTTCTTACCCACCACAGCTGGGTATGGGACCAGTTTCTTCCACGTCTCTGTCCCTCCCACCAGTCTCAATGTGGCTTCTGTATTTTCTTAATTATAGGATTTCTGCTCAACCAGTCTTCAGGTGGTTCTTAATGATGGTTGTTCTGTAGTTTAGTTGTAACTTTAATGTGGTCAAGGGAGTAGGTAAGCAGTATTTACCTAATCTGCCACCTTGACTAGAAGTCCCTCATTAACATCTATTGATTCTTTATCCCCAGGGTTGAAATGAAAAACTGGAAATGTTGATGGACTTATTCATACAGAAGCAAGGCAAAAAAAAAATTTTTAAGCCAGTGCAGCTATGAGAAAGTTCAAGTCCATCTATCAAGTGTGATTAAAACAGAAGGTCAACCTCCCTAATAATTTCGATCACCTAAGTAACAGAGACTGACCAATTAGACTGGTCACTGATGTCCATCATAAGGATCACCATAACAGATGTGATTAGCCTGATTAGATAACTTAATGAAAAACAACCACCATTAACAACATTGGACTAGAAGTGAGAAAACCTGGCCCTGGCCAATAGCTGAGTGGATAGAGCTTCAGCCTGGTATATGGATGTCCCAAGTTTGATTCCTGTCAGGGCACATAAGAGAAGCGACCATCTGCTTCTACCCCCTCCCCTCTCCCTTTTCTTTCCCTCTTCTCCTCCCACATCCAGTGGCTGGATTGGTTTGAACTTGGCACTGGGTGCTGAGGACAGCTCTTTTGCAGCATGTAAGTCTCAGGTGCTAAAAATAGCCTGGTACTCAAGCATTGGCTCCAGACAGGGTTGCCAGGTGGATCCTGTTTGGGGTGCATATTGGAGTCTGCTTCATTCTCTCCCCCCTCTTACCTAAAAAATAGAAGTGAGAAAACCTGGCTTTAGATTCCTGCCAATGACAAGGAATATGATCTCACTTTAATCACTCAACCTCTCTGAAACACAGATTCCACTCCTATGACATTATGGTTGATAGTGGGTGACTTCCAAACTTCTCATTTGGCATTATTGATGATTCTTATTTAACATATGCCTTTCTAACCTAGTATCCTAAGACCTTGCTAAACTCAGTTATTTAATAGCCTTTTTTTGTAATTTATTATGGATTTTCTATGTAAACAATCATGCACGTAAGAAAGAAAAGGTTTTCATTTCCAATCTTGCATGCTGTTGTATATTTTCTTTTCTTGCTCTATTTTGCCTTGTTATACTGAATGTGGATCGTGAGAGTAAACATCCTTGCTTTGTTCTCAATTACAAGGAAAAGTGTTGTTTTTCACAATTAAGTATGATGTTAGGTTTTCCATAGATACAACTGATAATACATTTTTTTGTCATGACAGCTCTTAAATTTTGTCAAATGCTTATTCTGCATCAATTATGAGGATCATGTGCTTTTTCCATTTTAACTTGGTGAATTACATTGATTGATTTTTGAATGTTAAATCAACCTTTTATTCCTAGAACAAATTCCAGGATTTTTATAAGTTACTAAATTTAATTTCATAATATTTTATTTTAAAATTATAACCTCTTTCTTTTTGTAATGTTTATCTGATTTTGTTGTCAAGATAATGTGACCTCATGAGAAGAGTTGTGAAGTGTTTCCCTGTCATTTACTTTTTTATGTTTGTGTGGGATTACCACTTTCTCTTCCTTTAAATGCAGGAAAAAATTCACTAGTGAATTCTGACCTTACCATTTTTTGTCCTGTTATCGCAATCGAACTATTTTAACTATCTCTGACTTGAATTCTTTTGCATATTTTCTGTTTAACCAGTGTTTGTTGATAAATAGATACTGCTTGAGACTGATAAATTAAAAATGAGGTATAACTTGATAATGAAAATGAAAATTTAGTTCATTTACATTATTCCCATCTTTTTTTCTTTCCTCCATATGTTTGATATTTATATTATATTTTAGTATTCTACTGTACATTTTTATAACTCTAATGCAGTGGTTCTTAACCTGGGTTATATCGAACCCTAGGGGTTCGATGAGTCGGTCTCAGGGGTTCGGAGAAGCCTTTGCCACGGAGGCCAGAATAAAGTAATACCGTAATTTGTGGTGAGTTCATGCACTTTGTTGGTTTTGTTCTTTGAGCAAGGTGATGTTTATGCATGGCTCATTTTGTGCACCAGTAAGAAAACATATACCTATGTCTTGAATTTGGAAAAAAAAATATTTTATTTATCACTAAAGAAGGGTTCGGTGAATGCGCATATGAAACTGGTGGGTTCGGTACCTCAAAAAAGGTTAAGAACCACTGCTCTAATGTATATTTATAACCCAATATTCCTTGCTCCATCAACTCTCAGTAATATCTTTCAACTTTCCATTTTTTTTAAGAAGATGGAATAAATGCAGTATTTTTTCCACTTTTCATTCTTTTTCCATATCCTACCTCTTGTCTACTAAATTTTAAGATCCACTGTCAAAGATGTTAAAATTTGCATTTTGTTTTATAAACACAACAAAGTTTTCTGTATTTTGCCTTAAGTTAACTCTAAAAATTGAAAAGCAATATGTAGTCTTTATATTATTATGATAGTAAACTTTATTCAATGCTAGGCCAATTTACTGTGCCAAGATTATATTTCCTTCTTTATAGGTTCAAAGTAATAACACCTAGCATATTGGAAGGAAAATGCTATTGGCCTAAAGGTTAAATGTATACTCTTTGTTACACTTTTATTAACCAGAAGCTTCATTTTTAATTTATCTCATAGTTAGACCATGTTGTTCATATGTTTTTATTTTTTTTCTTTTTCCTGGGGGTTCTATTTGCCTTTTTTTCTACTGCAGTTATTTGCCTCTGTCAGGTATGCTTCCTATTACTGCTATAACAAATTACCACAAACTTGGAGCCTTAAACAACACACATTTATTATTTTACAGTTCAGTAAGTCAGAAGTCTAAAATAGGTTGGTAGGACCACATTCCTTCTGGAAGTTCTAGGGGAGAATTTTTTTTTTCTTTTTCGAGTTTCTAGAGACTATCCACATTCCTTGGCTCATATAACCCTACATACTGTAACCTCTGTTTCTGTTGTCACATCTCCTTCTCTCACTCTGACCCTATATCCCCCTTCTAAGGACCTTTGTGGTATATTGAGTTTATCTGCATAATCCGAGGTGCTCTTATTTCAAGATCCTCAATTTACGCTGGCAAAATCCTTATTGTCATGTAAGGAAACTTATTCACAGGTTCTGACATCTTTGGGGAGCCATAGTCATATATACAATATTTTTCAACTTCTCCACTATATTTTTACTCCATCAAAAAAGTAAATAAACATTAGATGTTTAGGAGGGTCCTGGAAATCAGATTTTCTCCAAAATTGTTTCCAAGTTTTTTTTTTCTCTGGGCTATTCCTGGCACTAACCTTAGTATAGAACAGAGAATGTAGATTTTTCAGTCTTGTACATCTCCAGATTACTAGACTATCATTCATTTTGGATAAGA
This sequence comes from Rhynchonycteris naso, assembly GCA_037038555.1. Lineage (NCBI taxonomy): Eukaryota > Metazoa > Chordata > Mammalia > Chiroptera > Emballonuridae > Rhynchonycteris > Rhynchonycteris naso. Next base: position 106,863,380 of record CM072996.1, on the reverse strand, counting down.
GGCAGAAAAAGCCCTTTGAGCAAAAATTTATGTGCTTCTCCCCATTCCTAGTTCAACTGAAAACCATCTTGGAGGAACCTCCTTGAAGCCTCAAAGTCAAGTCAACACATTCTGACATCCAGGTTTGTCTTTCCAAGTCTTTTAATATTGCAGTCTTATTAGGTACAGGGGGGCCTTAGGTTACAACACAGTTTCGTTCCTATAATAGTGACGTAACCCAAATTTTGGTGTAAGTTGCAACACACTGTAGCCTAATTCACTTACCTATCCTACCACAGTTGTAAAATCATAATCTAGAACATAAAAACACAATCAAGCCTGACCGGGCAGTGGCGCAGTGGATAGAGTGTCGGACTGGGACACAGAGGACCTAGGTTGGAGACTCCTGAGGTCGCCAGCTTGAGCATGGGCTCATCTGGTTTAAGCAAGGCTCACCAGCTTGAGCCCAAGGTCGCTGGCTTGAGCAGGGGTCACTCAGTCTGCTGTAGCCCCCCGCTCCCCCAGTTAAGGCACATATGAGAAAACAATCAATGAGCAACTAAGGTGCTGCAATGAAGAATTGATGCTTCTCATCTCTCTCCCTGCCTGTCTGTCTGTCCTTATCTGTCCCTCTATTGGACTCTCTCTGTCTCTGTTACAAAACAAAAACAAAAAACACACAACCAAGCCACAGAAAAAGGAAAAGAACATAAATGTACTGTATTGTACAGTGTACTGTAGTAATAGAAAAAAATGACCAAAAAATGAGTATTAAAAAAAATTTCTTACTTTTGTTACTGTGGTTGGCTTGCACACTGGAAGGGGCATTGCAAGGTGAGAGAGTGACCTGTTGGGAGGAGGAAGCTAGAGAGACTGGAGAACCTATGGAAGGTGCTGGAGATACTGGGTCAAATGAATCAGGATTGCCTAAGGAACATGCAGTAGACACTGAAGATGATTCTACCTGTACTACAGGTGTTTTATCCCCAAAAGCAGCTGATGCAGAGGGTACAGGATCTGTGTAGGCCTCTCTACCTTCTTAAAGAATTGTTCTGGACTAGTCTGAAAGGTTGGTGACCTCTCTTCCAAAATCTGCCTATAACATTGCAAGGCATCCATAAGAGCTCTGTAGACCTTACTGAATCTGTCATCACTGGGGTCCTCAGCCTGAAATTTTGCCAACCCATCCTCTACCATAGAAAAACCCTCTGCCAAACCCTTGGTAGTAAATCTTTCGGGTTCTGGGGTTTCTACCTCTTCCTCTTCAATCAGCTGCTTCCTCAGCTGAATGAGGTCCTTAGCAGACTGCTCCTCTCCAGGTGATACCAGCAGCATTGTGACATCCATCGTGATGGCTTTCCTCCTCTTTGAAGCACTACCATCTGACGACTCTGACTTTAGTTTAGGAGCCATGATAAGGGCCAAAAAACCCACCAAACAAACACTTGTGCTTTTAACGTCCAAAATGGCATTGGTAACCTTCATGGAGGACGCCAACTCCCTCACTCATATGCTGCATTACTGTGTGTTCTTCCTCCGTGTGCAACCAAACTAGTTCACCCATGTAGTCCATAAGTTTGACGTTAACTGCATAAACCAAAACACTCACATCTCATTTTTTTAAAGTGTTTATGGGAGTGAGCATTGTAAACTTGAAACGTCGTATGTCAAAACTGTTGTAACGCAAGGACCCCTATATATTTTCTGAATCTCAAGATTCAACAGACAATTAACTAGCTGTGTGCTCACATAGTAAGGACTAGCACTTAACTTTTTAGTTACGTGAAAAAGCCCTTCAGTGTATATCATACCCTCGGTAACTGTGGTAATTCCCTGATGAATATGGTGATAAATTCAATGGTTTCATGATGGCTTAATAAAACTCAGTCCTGGAGTTTTATAGGGACAATTGAAAAATAGAATTGTGTTTTCCTTTAGGATTGTTGTGCTGATAGAAATGTCAGTTTGGAGCTGGTGGTGGCCAGCTGGGTATCATAATGGAAAGTCTGCCTAGGGGCAAAACCAACAAAGAGAAAAAAGCAGAGCTAGGAGTTGGAAAGACAGATCTACTGAGTCCCAGTGACAGTGTTTAAGCCCCTGGGTCTGGTTATGGCTAAAGTCCACTGTACTTCTCAATTATGTGAGACCTGTTTGCTAGTAGGCATTTGTTTTCTTCACAAGTTAAGAATAACTATTAAAGTAAACTCGTAAGGGAAGAAATATGGGTCAATAGTTTATTCATTTAAAAAACTTCCCTGAGATAAGTTGAAACTCTCACCTACTGTCAATGTCTTATATTTTTAGTCTCTATTGTCTTTTTTCAAAATTAGCAGTAGAAAACAGAACATTGCTCCTGAATGGTGATTTGTTATATAGTTATTACTTCCATCTCAGAATGAAAGCTAACCGTGGGAACTGGGTGACTATGACTTTCTAATGGAGGGAAATAAAATCACTTAGAGTCTTTAAAACTCCCATTCACAGTATATTAGTTTTAACACACACACACACACACACACACACACACACACACACACACTGCAGAAGAAAACTAAAATATTCCACAGATAGTTTTAATAGTAAGGTCAAATCCATGTTCTTTTACTGGCCAATCTTCTTTATGTACATAAGTACTTGTAAGGACAAAAAAAAATGCCTCATTTCAAACATCTGTGTATTTACCATATAATCCTCCTGCTGGATTAACTTTAGATTTAGTTCTCAGAGATAGACTTAAAAGTCTTTAAAGCTTGAAAAAAAAGGTATCTAGGCATTATTCTGAATTCTAGGAAGGTGCTTCCTCCCTATGCTTTAAATTTTAAAAGGAACAATCCCTTCTCATCTTTAATATCTACTTAAAGAAATATTTTTTGTATTCTTTCTGATTGTTTCTGCTTACAAAATATTGGAATGGTTTATCTAATGTTATTTGCAAAAAAAGAATGGTTTCTTGGGGTTGTCAGTGACTATACTGTTTCTCCCTTCCCCCAATTCCAGAAGAATCCCCACTGAAGGTCTGACAGACACGATAGCATTGTCACGACAGTCACAGTGCTCCCAGAGCCCAGAGCCACAGGAAGTATTTTTCTTTTCTTTTTAAAATATTTTTATTTTTTCATTTTAGAGATATGAGAGAGAGAGAGAGAGAGAGAGAGAGAGAAAGGAACAGAAAGCATCAACTCCCATATGTGCCTTGACCAGACAAGTGCAGGGATTTGAACCAGCAACCTAAGCGTTCCAGGTCAACGCTTTATCCACTGCACCACCACAGGTCGGGTAGTATATTTCTGATATTATAATTTATCTGTAATATTTCAACATGGCTTGTTCTTGGATACTTTTTGTTTGTTCTGCAAAGACAACTTTTGGATCTGAGAGGTGGATAATGCTATACCCCTCCACTTTGAGAGATACCAAAGATAAAATATATATAATTTAGTTGGTCCTTTGGCACTCTCACAGAAACACGTATCCAGTTCCTTGAACTTGGGGCTGCTATACGTAGATGAATTAGTCAGGGTAAGCACACTAGGTTTGATAGAACTGGCTCTTAGCTCCGTGTTTGGTCCTGAATTGCTTTGTAACTCTGCAGGTGCTAAGATGCCTGAACTGACCCATTACAAGGAAAGGGGCGGTATAGGCGCAGAGCCCACAGAGCGGAAGAGGAAATCTGGACAGCTCTCAGAGGTGCCCTCTGCAGGCAGGCCCCTTTAGAGCCGTCCCTAACCCATTGCGATTTGGTGAGCAACTGCTTTATCCCAGAGCTATCACCTCAGAGCTCAGCACTACAGAGACAGGAGTTTGATGAGAAGGGAGATAGGAAGTATCATTTTGAAGCCCCAGGCATTGCCTGACTCTGTAAGACACTATGACTGGCCGTGCTGGATGCCATGGGAATCTGGATTATAAAGGAAAAGGAGAGAGAAGAAGGGCCCGTAAAAAAGGCAGAAGGGTCCTGAATTCAGATCTTCTGGTTTGTCTCATAGTTTTGCTAAGCGGTGGCTCTGTTTCAAAGGTAAATCCTTCAGTAAAGGGTTAGAGAAAAACACTATGAGTACATTCCCTTTCCCACTTTGATGCCTAGTTTGAATGATTTCTTTGTGGTCACACCTGAGTTTACCTGACTCTCCACAAGCACAGAAGCAGTTTCATGCTAAGAGTTGTTTCAAAGTATGGTAGATCAGTGAATAAGAAATAAACCAAATCCTTTGCATTTTAGGCCGAAACATTTATACCACTCTGATGAAGAAACCCTGTAATTTTCTCATCATTTAAATGGAATGTTTAACTAAAGACATTGCAAAGGACTGTCTTCCTTGTAGCCCCAGATAAGAATGTCTTTGACTGCTAGCTCTCTATGAGACCTCTATTAGAGAGTATGAAGTAATTATAGTTGTCTGATTGGCTCTTATTATTTGGAAAAAGTAACTGACCCCCCAAAAAAAGAGAATATTCAGATAGACTGAATTAATTTATATATTAATTTTGCCCTTTGGGTGTTCGTTACTATCATATAAATTAACTTATAAAGCATATTTTGAACAGTGCATGAACTCTGGAACAATTAGATAAAATAAAACTAGGCTAAAAAAATTGCTTTCCACACACTAAAATTTTCCATAATTCAAAATGAAGAAAGAACTCAAGATTTTGAAAGCACATAAGACTGCCTTAGAATTTTGATTCATTTCCAATAAAAGGCATTCTTTAATATTTGGTCATAGACTGCTTGCCAGTCAGATTCACAAAGGACAGAAAATGGAAGTTCTTTCTACACATCCAGGCATGCCAAGTTCTGCACAGCTATTTAATACTCATACTCCTTGTGTAGCTTCAAAGACCAGGGTGTAGAGTCTGCAAAAAGCCCACTTGAGAATAGACTTTTCAAATCCACTAGAATAAAGCCCAAGAATCATTATAGCAGTTTATGTTATGTTGTCTCTAAAACTTTTGAAACCCAGGAAGTGAACCATGCCTAGAAGGCCTAAGATAAGGGTATTTGAGGGTATTGTAGTATTTCTAAAAATATTTATAAATGGCCATGCACCCCAAGTTGCAATCAATTCAGTAAACAATGAAGACTTTTCCTTAATATTTTTACCTAAGATCCTTTTTACAAATTAATGAGAATCTCTGTATTTATTTATATTGGGAGGAGGGAACTTAAAATGTAGAAAATGTAATAAACAGCTATGATAAATATGCACCACCAAGATGAACAAATACTAACTTTTATTTGCTTCAGGTTTTTTTCTTAAGTAAAGCAGTAAAATTGATGTGTTCTTCACCAGACCCATTTCTTCTCTTTCCAAGGGGTAGCATCATCTCAAGTATGGATCCCAAATATATGCTTGCTCTTTATTCTTGTACTGTATTTATTTTATGTTCTTTAACTTGGTTTTGTAATATTCTCCGTAAATGTCTTCCTCAATTAAAAATTTTGCCATTAGATTTTCTAATCATTATTGCTAGTATGTAAGTATGGTGTTTTCTGTTTGTTTTTTTGTTTTTTGCTTTTTTTGTCTATCAACCTTAGATTGAATAGTCTTCTGAATTCTTTAATTTTACAAGCTATCTGAAGGCACTTTTGAATTTTCTAGAAAGACAATTATATAGTCTACAAATAAAAATTTTACCTCTTTCTTTCCAATCTTTATACTTTTTTTTCTTGTGTTATTCATTTGGTTAGTTCGATGCTGAATGACTGCAGGCATTCTTGTATAGTTCTTATTTTACCAAAAATGCTTCTGAAGTTTCACCATTCAGACTAATGTTTATTGTTAGTTTTTTACTAAACTAAGCAGGAAGAGTTACCTTATATGCACACTTTTTGAGTGGTTTTCTACTTTATTGAAAGGAACATGTGGCATTTCTGTGTCAATCTCTTAATGCAGTAAATGTAGTGATTTAATCTGATAGGACTTTTTTATCTTTCTGTGATTTTATTTAGCATAATGTCCTCCAGGTACATACATGCAAATTACATGCAAGTTACAGAATTCCCTTCTGGCATTCAGGTTGTTCCATATCGATAAACTTTCTTAAGGTGACATTATTCTTGCCTTCATAGTCTTAATTTATTTGGTCATGACACACACACACACACACACACACACACACAAACACACACACCATGACAATTTTGGGACTTTTAAATTAATTAGTTATATTATTCATTTAACAAATATTCACTGGGTAGTATTTCCTCTGTGCCAGACATTTAAGCAACAGAAATAGTAACAATGAGCAAAATAAATTTTAAAAAATCCTTGTCCTCATAGATTATATTTAAGGAAGCTGCCAACAGGCAGGATTGATCAATAAAATATATAGTATGCTAGGTAGTGATTACTATTAAAGAAAACAAAAACAAAGAAAGAAAAGAAATGTGAAATCTGTGAGAAGAGTTGGACTTTATGTGTCCAGGGAAGTTTTTGCAGAAGTGCAAATTTGAGGAAAGGCCTGTAGACAGGGAGGAGACCTGGCTCTGCACCTACCCAAAGCAGAGAAAGTAGAAGTTACGCAGTCCTCAAATAGGAACATTTCTGATATGTTTGAAGAATAATTTGGTAATTTTCCTCTAGGAAATTGCTTATTTCTTTGAAAATTTCAAATTTATTGTCATAAAATTACTTACAATGCTTACTTACTTAAAAAAATTATTGCATATGCAATCTCTAATATTGTTTTTGTCATTTTTTATTTTGATCAGTCTACCTAAAAGTTTGTCTATTTTGTTATTGCATTCAATAATATTATTACCAAATATTCTGTGTAAATTGGAGTTGACAATTTGTACACTACATCTCAGATGCTCAAAGAAGTCACATCCTATTTCTTTATCCTAGGTGACATTCTTCCTCTCTTCTTCATTAAGCGCATTGGTAAACTTCTGGATCTCCTTCAGGTCAAACAGGAGCTGATGAAACTTTGAGAGTGCTAGCCCAGGCTCTGACCTTGGCTAAACACACTGCATTGCCTTTTGACTCTACTACAACCGAGGGCTGCTAGCACGACGGCGTTCTGCAAGGCTGCCTTCTCAGTGATTCTGCAAGGACACGAGCTGACCCCTGGTTGCCTTTGCTCTCACTGAGCAGTAAATGATCCAAACCGTAGAATTTATTAGTGTAATGTCTGGCACTTGTTGACTACTCAATGAACGTCAATTATGATTATAATTAGAACAATTATTCGTATGTCTTTGTGCAGTCTCTGGGCTAAATCACCCCTTGTTTCCTCTCCTCACCCTCCACCCTGTGATAGTATTATGACCTGAAAATGCAGGAGCTGTGTTTGTCAGACTTCTGGCTCCAAATCTCAGACTCTTAATGACCACTCCTCTGTGACTGGAGGGTTAAGAGAGGAGAACTGAAAGAAAGAGTTTGAAAATTTAGACATCATTCTACTGTATCAGGCATCCAAGAGTGGAAAATAAGAGAATGTTCTCATGTTGTCACTAATGTTGCTGGTATTTAGACCACTCAATCCAAGTTGCAGTCTACAAGTAAACATTATTGAAAAAACTTCAGGAATGTTATGCTTATAAGAAGTACAAACTGGAAGTTGAAGAATAGTCACAAAGATGTAAAATACAGCATAGCGAATAGTCAATAATATTGTAATAACTATGTATAGTGTGAGGTGGGTACTGGAAATATCAGAGGGGGGTACACTTTGTAAAGCATATAATTGTATAATTGTCTAACCACTATGCTGTACATCTAAAACTAATAAAATAATAATAAGAAATATAAAAAAAAATAAACTTCTAAATCTGATTTAAAGAAAGGATGTCATACTTTTTTCTTTCTTTTCCACAAAGAAGACAAACATTATGAAAACTTTTAATTTTCTTTGAAAAAAGATGTTCTTTGGCATTGAACTGTCTAGTATGAGGATATTTTCTGGAACATCCAGCAATCACTGGTAGCTAACAATGCTGGTTTTCCATAAACAAGAGCCAGCATGAAGCAACCAAACTGTCAACACTAAGCCAAAACCATGAGACTCATTAAGTTATGGTGACATCCATATCAAAGGAAAATACTTTTCTCAGCTAATATTTAATCTTAATATTCATCTCTTTTGAGGGGAAGAAAAAGGCAAGTTGGTAGGACAGTGAAGGAAAGAGAGAAAGAAAAAAAGGAAATTCTGGTTATTTGGCACTTAAAGAATACACTCCAGTGAGACAAAATGCTTCAAGTGCCTTCATTTCATGAATAGCAAATTAGAAGCAACAGTGGTTAGAGGCATAAAATAGTACATGTAAATATTTTATAATTAAAGTTTGCACTCTGAGCAATTGCATTAACATAAGTAGTAGTGTGTCACTCCAGCAGGTGCTAGGAAGCTCTGAAGAGGGTCGCCAAGCAAAGAAAGAATAAGGCAAATGAAAAAGAGGCTCTGGGTAGGAGAGGGGAGAAACTCTGCTTTTGGACCCTCCTCCTCAGAATTTGTCAATCCCTTAACAAGGAAGGATTAGAGCAAATACCAGGAGCATTCCAAATATTATTTGTAGTTTACTGTATTGTGAATGGTTGTTTAGACTGACAGTGGAGTAACCATATAGTAATATAGCATTCACTCTTTTATCATTATTATAAAGCCCTGAGTAAAACTCTTCTTTCAGGCATTATTAATGAAACTGAATTCAGTTGATAATTGCCATGTAGGCTTATTACTGAGAGAGAGAGAGAGAGAGAGAGAGAGAGAGAGAGAGAGAAAGAGAGAGAGAGAGAGAGAGAGAGGAACCTTAATGCCCTAAGTCATCCGTTGTATGTAATAAATTAACTTCCTTCCTTTGCATCTAGAATATTGTTAGGCACCATTACCCTTAAAGAAGCGAGACTATAGTATTCAAATCATTTTTGGGTAGAGTTTAGTTTTTTTAAGGACGCTGCATTGAGAAAGGCTTTGGGAAAATGTCTTCAAAGGCAGCCCTGTCTCATCTGGATGTGCCAGAGGTTTCACTGATATATTGAGATGTGTTAAGCTATTTCTTGGCATTGGCACTTTGTCCAATGGCATCAGAATAGCTTTTAAAGTACTGACTTTGGAGCCAAACAGGCATGGGTTCAGATTTTTATTCTTCTGCCTCCAGGTTGTCTAATGTAGAGAGCTATTTATTCACACATGTGATATGTACAATCCATATGATATGTATAATGTATAATACAGTGTTTACCTTGCAAGGTTGCTGTGATGATTTCATGAGACAATGAACTTAAGGCAGACCTCAGCATACTGCAAAAACTCAACACATGTTAGTATTTACTGCTAGAAATAAAAATCCTGAGTACCCCCACTGCATAGCTTTCCTCTAGGGGAGATTGAGAATAACATAGAACCATTAGAATTGTCACCTACTGAGCCATCTGACATTGATTTTTCAACTGCACATCCTGGGGACAAGCTGCATGTCACTAAGCTATAAAATAAAGGAAGCAATAATTCTCCTCTGACCATTCAACTGCTAAACGAAGGACCTGAAATTTTACAGCCTCCAGGATAACACAGAGAAAGCCTTATAATAGGTTACCCTGTTGCTAGTTTCCAGACTTGTCAGCTAAGGAGGAAGGGGTATTCTAGATGCTAGAGGCTTTACATGACCCATTAGCACGTGGTCTCTGAGTTCTTGTCATAACCTGTGGTGGTATTTTATGAAAGAATTAACCCTGAGTTGCTTTGGCAGCAATAAAATAATGCAGTGGAAGTCTTGCTCATTTTCTGCAAGACTTTCTGTATTTTATTGTTATGTAGGATATGGGGAGTGGAAAATGGGAGAGAAAAAACATGTGGAGAGGCAGAGATGTACAAGAAAAAGAGGGAGGAATGTATATTGGCTTTATTCTTTTTTTTTACTTCAACCAGATATATATTTTCTAAGTCATTTATTCAGACTACAAAACAAAATACAGCAGGGCCAAGATTTTTTTGGTTTGTTTAAAGACCGTGTGCTGGAAAGGAGGGTGGGCGGGAGGTAGAAGTGGGTAAAGGTGGATAAAGGATGATGAAAAAAGTAAATAAATAAAATAAAAATTATTATGCTATAAAAATAAATTGAAAAAATAATAAAGACCATGTGATGGTTTTCTTTCTGGATATCAAGTAATACATATTTATTACAAAAACATAAAAAGCATATTTAAAATGTTTTTTAAATTCTCCATAATGCTATCAATCAAATATAAACATGTAACATTTTGGTACATTTCTTTCTAATGTCTTCTGTGTATATATGTAGAGGTCATAAACATACAATTTTGCATCTTTCTTCTTTTGAGTTATCATAACTATTACAATGTCATTGAAAATTTTTAGAAAAGTAAAATATGATCAGTTAACCATACCACACACAAGAATAAACTCTAAATAAATTAGATATAGAAATGTCAAAAAAGTGACCAACACAATCCTAGATGAAAATATGAATGATTTTCTCTATAACCTAGGTGGGAAGCAGGGTATAGTTATCTAAATATGACTTAGAATTCAGTTGCAATTAAAATTCCTTGATAAACGTGACTACATAAAACTTAAAAACTTTCTCATGGAAAAAGTCAACAAGCTAAAAATAAATATATCACAGATAAAGTACTAATTTCCTTAATATATAAAAATACTTACAGATTAAAGAAAAAGAAGATAAAAAATCTTACAGAAAACAATTGACATCGCTTGATTCCTGGTGGCACAGTGGATAGAGTGTCAAACAGGGCTGCTGCAGCCCCAGGTTCAAAACCCCGAGGTCACCAGCTTGAGCTCAGGGTTGCCAACTTGAGCCCGAAAGATTGCTGGCTTGAAGCCCAAGGTCGCTGGCTTGAGCAAGGGGTCATGGGCTCAACTAGAGCCCTCTGGTCAAGGCACATATGAGAAAGCAATCAATGAGAAATTAAGGTGCTGCAACTATGAGTTGATGCTTCTCATCTCTCTCCCTTCTTGTCTGTCTCTCTTTCTTTCTCTCTCTCTCTCTCTCTCGCCAAAAAAGTAAATAAAATAAAATTCAGGCAAAATCTTAAAAAATTTTAATCCTAGTAAATGGTTTATGAGCATTCTTTATACTATTGTTACAACTTTTCTATAGGTTGAAAATTGTTCCAACAAAAGGAATTAAATTAGATATTTTTAAATTAAAAGTTCTTTTTATAGACCATTTATATTGGTTACAGAATAATCCACCATATGAATGTACTATAATTTATTGTCTATTTTGTTTTTAGTTTATTTTTTATTTTTTACCATTATAAATAATATTGTAATGAGCATCTTTGTTCAAAATTCTTTGTTTGCATCTCTGTTTATATCTTTAGCATAGATTCCTAGAAGCTGAATTTCTGGAATAATAAGTTAAAATTTTGTTGTTAAAACTTTTGGAATGCTGTTGACATATATTGTCAAAAAACTTTTAGAAAGCTTTTATACATTCATTCAGTTATTCACTATTTTTTTTAATTTAAGTGAGAGGAGGGGAGATAGAGAGACAGAGGCTTCAACTGGGATCCACCCAGCAATCCCCATCTTGTGCTGATACTCTGCCCATCTGGGGCCATGCTTGCAACAGAGCTATTTTTTAGCTTGGAGGTTCCACTGAGCCATCCTCAGTGCCTGGGACCAAGGTGCTCGAATCAATTGAGCAATGGTTGTGGGAGGGGAGGAGAAAGAGAAAAAAAGAAGAGGAAGGAGGAGGGGAGAAGGGGCAGATGGTCACTTTATTTTTGTATCTCAGTTTGATCGAGAATCAAACCTGAGACTTCCACATGCCAGGCCACTGCTCTACCACTGAGCCAATCGACCAGGGTCCAGTTATTCATTTTATCCATTTGTTCAGAAAAATTTACAATTTTTGCATGCTCACATCCTTCCTCAATATTGGAAATAAATTTTCTTAGTATTCTTTAAATGTACAGGCAAAACTTATTATTTATAAATTGTACATATTATATTAAAATTGAACATTTTATATATGTTTAACAGCCATCTCTATTCGTTCTTCCCAGAATTTTCTACCTTTGTTTTCTGCCTATTTTGAGGGATGTTGTAGATTTTTTATTAATAATTTTATTTCTTTGTGTAGAATATATATTAATACTTTGCCACATTTATTGCAAAGGCAGAACAAGAGGTGACTTTTAACTTCATAACACTGGCCCTGACATGCAAGCTTAGGCTGAACTTAAGCAGGGCCACGGGGCACTGAAGATGCTAGAAGGCTGCAGTGTGTCAGGAAACAGGGCCAGTGAGTGAAGAATTAGATTATAGGTAAAAGGATTATTTAAACAACTGTGAGGATAGGGGGAAGTCTTCCTGAAGAGGTATAATTCACAGGTTTAATCATTGTATGGCAAGAGGCTGTGAGCAGCCTCTCATATCTGGACTGAAAACGCTCTCTCCCCCAGAATGGTGCAAACACTGTCTCCAGGTGAAAGCCTACTCTCCTTGTCATGCCAGGATACTAGACACATGGAAACTGTGGGGTTTTAGTGCACAAAATGGCATATTTTATCAACTGTGAAAAGAAGAAGGCAGTGATGTCTCAAATGCCAATGGTTAAAAGGAGACAGTTTGCAAAGTTAAATTTCACCCCACCACACCCCATCCCCAACCCCGGCATATGTGGTATTTGCATGGATAATAGCTAAGTCTGACTGGCATTCTAGTGAGGCTGAAATCCAGATTCCTTCAAAAGCCGACTCTATGTTAGAAGATACTTTTGAGATTCTGCTGTGATCTTTGGCAACACCAAATTCTGAGGTTCTGGGATCTTTTTTTTTTTTGGCCTGGAATAATGACTTTAGTCCTTGGTGTTGACTTATTTATTAGTGGGGTTGGTAAGGTTCTGTGTTGATTTGTTGTGTCCCATTATCTCTTCAGGAGGCTTATGAAAAGGGGGTCTCATGAGAGACTTCTTCGGCTTCTGAGTCCCTATAGGAACCACCCCCAAACCTGGAGAGGCAGCTGAGGCTGCAGCAACCAAGGGTAAATCAGGTGTCCCTGGGCATCGCAAGTGTCAGACTGAGCAAAGTGCAAAATAAGAGCAGAATTTCATTTATTTGAACTTTAACTCACAAGAACAAAGGAATCTGATTTCACACATAAAATCCTGTGTGTCATTATGACTTTGAACTCGAATCTGCAATGAATTTTCATCTTTAGACTTAGGTTTCTCCTCGGGAATTTTATATTGGGAGGGTGGTATGTATGGGAACATTGGGTACCTTGTACCAGTGTTTTATTATTGGAGTGTCTGAATTGGCTAATCTCATTGCAAAACCTCTACCAGACTATGCTGAACAGCATGGCTAGATATAATTTGGAAGAGGAAACAGAATGAGAATCATTTTATTATCCTTTATGAACCAGTATAGCTCATGAAAAGTCATAGTGCCCACAATGACTATTACAGGGCTCTTCCCATCGCTTCTTTCCCCTGTAACATGGACGATGTCATACTGCAGTAACAATCAGCCATAAAATCTGAGTGGTTTAACACTAAGGTGACCAGATGTCCCGCTTTTGGCGGGACAGTCCCGATTTTTAACAATTTGTCCCACGTCCCGCGGTGTTTTAAAAAAGTCCCGATTTTTGGAAAGAATGCACGAAAAGCTAGGGAATGGCGGGAGAATGGGAAGGGAATAGATGGTTTTCGGTGGGGAGACCCCGCCTCGATCTGGAAGCGCCTGCACTGCCACAAGAGCTGGCTGCCCCATGCGGGGCCGAAACAAAGAACTTTGGGAGGGAAGTACCTGCTGGGGCGGGGGCTGTCAAGTCCCCTAACTACTCATAGGCCCACGTCCTGGACGCCGGAGAGCAGCTCTGGGCTCCGCGAGGCACAAGCCACTTGGTCTCCAGCAGGAGGAGGGGCTGGACGCGGTCACATGGTCAAAAGTGCACCATGACTTTACAGACACACTGTATTTCTGAAAATGATCTTTTTAATGAAGTATAATTATTAAAAATATATATTGATAAGGAAAAGGTTAAATCTTGGGCTTCAGCAAAAATCACAATAGACAACAAATGCTTAGAAATATTTCATCATTTTGAAACAAACCATGTTCCATACAATAATGCACTCAAAATTGTGAAATACACACTATCTTTACCAAGAACTAATGTTGTGACAAAATGCATTTTTTCTATGGTAAATAAAGTGTGGACATCAGAAAAATCACAATTAAGTGTTGAGACTTTGAAAGCCATTTTATGTGTAAAATATAATTTAAAAAATTCTTGTGAAAAATTTCATGACCTTCTAAACAATGACAGCTATCTACTAAAAAAAATTTACTCAAATGAGAAATATGCCAAAGAATAAAATAATACTATACATAATTTTACTGCATTATATTTATAAATTATACTTATGTTGAAATTTTAAAAAATATATTACAATACTATTTTTGCATTCTATAAAAAATTTCCCCCCCCTTCCCCCAGTCAATGGTGTCCCGCTTTACCAATTTTAAAATCTGGCCACTTTATTTAACACAACAAAGGTTTCTTCTTATCACTGTGTTTTATTGCTCATTTTATGTGTCCAGCACAGGTTGGAGGGTGTTCTGCTTATCATACTTACTCAGGGATGAAGGCTTCCTCTCAACCTGAATGTTTTTGATCACCATGGCAAAGATAAGAAAATATGGTGAATCAGACTCTGGCTTTGATAGCTTCCACTCAGAAGTAACACACATATCACCTTGACTTGCATCTCATTTGACCAAGTAAAAGCTACTCTCCAAAGAGGGTGGGGAAATTCAGTCCTACCATGTGCCTAGAAGGAATAAAAAACTAGAATAGTTGTCAACTGTCTTCCCACAAACACTGTGAAAATCCTGCCTCCAAGAAAGCAATGTACTACTACTGATTCATGTCACCTCATTTCTGTCCTGCTACATTAAAAAAAAAAATGAATTTCTGAATGGGTGTGGAAAGCTAGACAGTAATTGGGAAAGGAGAATGATGAGTAAGAATCTTATATACCAAAAACCATAACCCGTGGCTGTGCGCATTTTCTATGGGCAAAGAGACGGAGTAAAGTAGCCTGAAGACAGGCATGGGAGAAATTAACTGTTTTCTCACCTTCGTTCAGGCCAATAATTTCCTTGGTATCAGAAACACATTTATAAACCATTAAAAATGGATTCTCAATCTAGTTCCACCAACCTTTTTTTTTTTAATTTAAATTTACTAGGATGACATTGGTTTGCAAAATCATACAGGTTTCAAGTGTACACTCAACATCTCACATCTGCACACCACATTGTGCACCTCCCGCCCCAAGCACAGTCTCTTTCCATCCCCATTGTTATATGTGAATGTTAGATTTTGGCAAAAGTTTGATTGGCAGTTTTGGATTTTAGCATTATTGTGATTACTGCATTTTTTCCTGTAGTTCCTAATTATTTACATGGGAAATTAGTAAAATCACATCAGAAGCCATTTTAAAATGTTAAACTATTTTTACAGTCATTTTTTGAAATATTGATGTTCTATGAAGTCCCATAAAAAATTTACTTGTCATTTATATTTTTAATCTTCAGTTGTTCTCCTTTGATTCTGATTGAAAATTTTAATTTTTTTGATGAATAAAAGTTTAGTAAGTGTAAAATTTTAAATCTTCAAACTGAACATGTCAGAGAAGGCCCTTGTTCTCAATTTTTTCTGTATTAGGTTGCTAGAGCTGTTTTAAAGAAGTAATACAGACAGTAATTTGTCTCACAGTTCTGGAGGCTAGAAGTTCAAATGAAGGTGTTGGCTGGGTTGATTTCTTCTGAGGGTTGTGAGAGAACATCTGTTCTATGGTTTCTTGCTTAATTTTGGTGATTTGCTGGCAATCTTTGGCATTTGTTGGCTTGTAGAAGCATTACCTCAATTTCTGCATTAATCTTCATATGGTGTTCTACTTGTGTGCATGTCTGTGTTGAGATTTTCCCTTTTATAATCATGTTGGATTAGGGAACCACCCTACTCTGGTATGAATTCATCTTAATTACATTTGCAACAACCTTATTTCCAAATAAGGTCACATTCTGAGGTATAGGACATCAACATAGGAATTTGGGAAGAGAATATAATTTAACCCATACCATTTACTATATAATAAGCAGCCTTCCAAGAATAAAAATGCTTCCTCCCTCCCCCTCATACCTCCCACATACACTTATTACTTCTTAAAGTAAAGGTATTTGGAAAGGACAGATAGTAGGCAGGGTTAAAAAAGCATATTTTTTATAAGTAAACTTTTACTGAACTCTTGTATTTGTCAGTTAATATTTAGGCATTTGAAGCATATTATATCATTTAATCTGATGTCCATTGTATCAGAGAGATGGGTACAAAAGGCAGAAGCTGAGACTCGTGAGAGTTAAGTTACTTTCCAAGGACAGTTAAAAACTGGATTCAGACTTGGATGTGCCTCTCTGCAAAGCCCAGGGAATTTTCTCCTCTCTCCCTCCATCTCTGCAAAGGCAAAGTAATTAATGATAATGATAATAACAATAACAACAGCCCATGGAAATGTGTTATTAAAGCAATTTCTTCTTCTAACACAGGTCAAAACAATAAACAAATTAAAATAAACAGTGATATTCCTGACAGGTGATACACTCAAAGCTTTAATTCTCCCTAAACATTCACAGCAGGGTTTTCCTTACTACAGTTGAATAGAGGCAAATTTCTAAGAGATGAAGGGAAGGGGAAGTAACAGAACACAATTTAGTTATTGGTAAACGTCAAAAATCAAAAATTCCTTTTTTTTTTTTTACATTTGATTGTGAAATCTTCAGCTTAACAATAAAGACAATAGCTAATGGTCATTGAAGTCTTCTATGTTCCAATCACTGTGCCTAATGCTTAACATGTATTAACTCATTTAAATTTCCCAACGTTCTTGTGGGTTAAGGGCAACACTATCTCCATTTTACAGATCATGAAGCAGAGGTACACAGCTCGACTTCTAGCCTAGTTCTCAAACACTATGCCTAGATCATTCTCACTAAATAGAAAAGGTAAACCACCAAATGAGAGTTGTGTGATCAAAATAATGCTTTGCATTGGTATGCAAAAACACATGCGCCCCCATGTTCATCACAGCATTATTCATGGTAGCCAAGACATGGAAACAACTAAAGTGTCCCTCAACAGAAGATTAGATAAAGACACACAATGGAATAGTACTCAGCCATAAGAAATGATGACATACCGCCATTTATGACAACATGGATGGACCTTGGGAACATTATCCTTAGTGAAATAAGTAAATCAGAAAAAGCTAAGAACTATATGATTTTTATATGATATGATTTCACACATAGGTGGGATATAAAACTGAGACTCATGGATAGATATAAAAGTGAAATGGTTATCCAGAGGAGGTGGGGGAAATAAAGAGGGACAAATACATGTTGACAGAAAATAATTTGACTTTGGGTGATGGGCACACAATGCAATCAACAGTTCAAATGCTAGAGATGTTCACCGGAAACCTATCTACTCTTATTGATCAATGTCACCCCATTAAATTTAATTTCAAAATAATAATAATAATAATAATAATAATGTTTTGGAGCCCACTCTTTTTTAAAGGAGAAATTATAGTGGTTAGAACCAGGAGTGTGGAGCCAGACAGACCTGAATTTTAATTCTGGTTCACTCTTATTAGTTACATGACCTTAGGTAAGTTGTTTAGCCCTCTTGGGCCTAATTTATCAATTTTTAAAATTGAGATAATAATTCTTTCCCCACAGAGTTATAGTGAAAATTAAATAAAATAATACATGCAACTCGTAGTCATTGGCGCATAGGCATCAGCTATTAAAATTATTATACATCAGGTATAATATTCTCTTGAATTATATTCAGATCATTTCCATGCCTTATAAATCTTGTTAACTGGCAGTTTCTCACCCTATAAAGAAGGGGGTGCTTCAGGAGAAGAATAGACATCTTTAAAACAAGGAGATCATTGTCTATCTGAGATCGCAATAAGACAAAAGCCAAGTTTTGTTGAGAAAGTAATGACTTTTAAATTTCTTTTATCTCTTATTAGAATGCAGAGAATTGAAGTCGCTCTCGGCTGGCTTTCTGTCTAGACTAGAATAAAGACCTCATGTAGTGGGTGCAGGGATTATGGGCAGAAGCAGAGCAAAAGATCAGGAAAATCAGATAGTAGAATCCTTGTCCCAGTCCGTCTCCTTAGAACTGGGAGCACCAGAAAGCACCTAAAGAAAGCAGATAGGAATCCCTTTCAGAAATACCCAGACAGGTAGGAAAATCAAAAAATATTAAGCTGATGGCCAGCTTCTCTGGGGAAGCTGCACTCCTCTGGGAGAGGGCCCGTTTTGGGCTAATGGTGACATCTTCATGGCAGGGAAGTGGTGGGAAGAGAAGTTCAAGTCCATGAGCCCTAGCAGTACTCCTGGTCCCCGGGAGCTCAGAGGTGGCTGAATGCATGTAGGACAGTAAGCAGAGGCACTCTGGAGGCCAGAGGTCAGCAGAGGCTGAGGGTACAGTGAAGAGCAGGGCCTCCCACTCTAGCAACAGGTGGTGGAAAGCACAGATGCCAGTGGTGGGAGTTGGTATGTGTCCTTACGAACTGAGACAGTCTCAGCTACACTTCAGTGACCACCAGGCCAGGGAGAAATCCAAATCAGCAACTGCACAGCAGTGATCAGCTAGGACCTGGCAACCATCTCTCTGCACAGCGAAGGGCTAGCCTGCAGACCTCCCTTCCTTCTCACTCTTAGGGGCAGCTTGCAGCGGAGCATGGAAAATAGCAGAACTCAGAAAAACAGCATTTCCCTGAGATGTCCAGGCAGAGATCCTAGAGATCAAGCCACAGGCAGACTGACAATACCGGGTTGTACCAAAATATCATGTATTTTCTTCTACCACCTGGTGGGCTGGGTCTCCTGGGGTAGAGCAGGTAAGATACAGAAAATCATGAAGCCCAGTTCCTTTGCATATCTGACTCATGTCAGGGACTGTGTGGGGTGTTTAAAAATCAGCGTTTAGCATGTTGACACCAAGGACTGGTTACAGCCCCTACTAAAATCAGAATTAACAGTTGTTTTGAGAGTAGGGCCATGAGCTTCTGCGACAAAAAGAGGGGAGGGATTAAGTTTGCCATCCAGAAACTCAGAGAGAAAGAAAGAGTGTACATTTCAGGCATTCAAAACAGGTTTTTTGAATATGCAACAAGATACTAGATTTGAAAGTCAGATTTTTTCAAGAAATAAAAAAAGTTTCTGAATTTAACACTTATCTTTATCATATCAAGAGACAAATTGGTGAACCAGATTATAGAATTTTATCTATGTCCAAGATAGAAAGACAAAAGAGATAAAGAGAAGCCAACATTTTACTTCTTCTGACCTGAGGGATTTTGTGTATAATGAGATAGAGAAAATGAGAGAGAGAAAGAGAGAGAGAGAGATCAAGTAGATGAGAAGCCAAGGCTTCAAGAGTAATAGAAGACCAAGAGCACTGGGGTGACAGCCTTGTGTCCTTTGGAAATATAGTCATGTACCACATAACAGCATTTTGGACAGTAATGGACCAACAAACTGCATATATAACAGTGGTACTATAAGATTATGACAGAGCTGAAAAGTTTCTAATGCATAGTGAAGGTAAATTGTCTTAACATCATAGTACAACACATTGCTCACATGTTTGTGGTGATGCTGATGTAAACAAACCTAACATGCCACCGGTTATATATGTGTAGTACATACAATTGTGTTCAGTACATAATATTTGATAATGACACTAAACCACTATATTACTAGTTTATATATTGACCATACTACACCTTCAATCATTAACATAGAGTGTGCTCTTTTTACTTATAAAAATAATGCAAAGAGGACATACAGATGGCCAATAGGCATATGAAAAAATGCTCAACATCACTAATCATTAGAGAAAATGCAAATCAAAACCACAATGAGATATCACCTCACACCAGTTAGAATGGCACTCATCAGCAAAACAACACAGAATAAGTGCTGGCGAGGATGTGGAGAAAAGGGAACCCTTCTGCATTGCTGGTAGGAATGCAGACTGGTGCAGCCACTGTGGAAAACAGTTTGGAGATTCCTCAGAAAATTAATTTGACCCAGCTATCCCACTTTTAGGAATATACCCTAAGAACACCATAGCACTGTTCGAAAAGAAGAAATGCGCCCCCATGTTCGTGGCAGCATTGTTCACAATAGCGAAGATTTGGAACCAGCCCAAGTGTCTGTCAGAAGACGAGTGGATTAAAAAGCTTTGGTACATATATACTATGGAATACTACTCAGCCATAAGGAACGATGACATCGGATCATTTATAACAAAATGGATGTACCTTGATAACATTATATGGAGTGAAATAAGTAAATCAGAAAAAAAGAAAAACTGAGAACAGCATGATTCCATACATAGGTGGGACATAAAAGTGAGACTATGAGACATGGACAAGAGAGTGGTGGTTATGGGATGGGTGGAGGGAGGGAAGAGTAGGATAGGGAGGAGGGGAGGGACACAGGGAAAACCAGATTGAAGGTGACAGAGGACAATTTGACTTTTGGTGATGGGTATGCAACACAATTGAATGATAAGATAACCTGGAGATGTTTTCATTGTACATATGTACCCTGATTTATTGGTGTCACCCCATTAGAATTAATAATAATAAAATATATATTTAAAAATAAATAATGCTGTAAAATGTTGTGCCATGTTATGCCAGCAACAGCCTCAGACATCTTATTTATACTGTATAAGTATACATCTCTTTTTCTTGTGCTTGACTTAAGCTCACATTATTTTGTACAGTAACATGCTGCCCAGGCTTGTAGCCCAGGAGCAATAGGCTATATACCATATAACCCAGGTGTGTAGTAGGCTTTACCAGTGCTTTTTAACCACTGGCCCAACAGAAATTTCATGCCGGTCCATGGAAGAGTCAACCACCCTGATGTTGTATGAAGAATATAGAGTCTATACCATCTAGGTTTGTGTAAGTACACCCTATAATGTTCACACAACAACAAAATTGCCTAACAAAGTACTTCTCAGAACATATCCTTCTTGTTAAGAAGCACACGATTGTGGCATACACAAAGACAGAGTTTGGGAGCAAGATGTTTATTAGGGATCAATACCTGTGAAAAAGTAAGAAGGAAGCAGAACTGGGTAGAGGGAGAAGTTGATGGCATGAAACAAAACCTCAGCCAACCTGTAGAGAAGTTCTGGAGTGAACATTTCCCATCAGTGCTATATTGTAATCTGCTGGGTTGACCAGGCCTTCACGCTCGGCATCACCCAGTCACAGTGAGGATTGCCGTGGGAAGGGCATGACCTTGGGCACAATGCCTTGCTGTTACTGAAGTAGATCCTGAAGGAGCAGTAAGCTGGAGACTATTTGCTGACCTTCTCTCAGCTGTCGAAGCAGCAAGTCCTTTGTGTCAACCACACTGAGTGGGAAGCAAAGTCCCCAGCTCCCTTACTGAAGGGCTCTGAAGTGCCTACCACCCTTAAACAGGTGGGCTCTGAGTACTGAGAGGGTGGGTGGTTCAATGCAAGCTTGAGGGTAGGACAGAGAGGCTGCCATTGGAGGGAACAACCCTTTCCAGGCACTGTGTCTGAGACCACGAGGATTCTGGGACCAGCATAGATTTGGGGATCCCCGTCTCACCACCTACAGCACACCTGTATTACTCCCCACTCCCAGATGCTATCTTGGAAAGGAGCAAAGGGAACCCTGGAGCATTTAGCGCGCATATGATTTACTGACTGTAGACTAAATTTAACTGAAGAGATTTCAAATGATTGAACAAGACTGAGGTTCCACATTTAGATTCACACTTGGTTTTCAATTTTGTGTTACCTTGCAGGCTAAGGGATCATCAGGAAAAGAACATCAGTTAAGTGGTAGTCAAGAAAAAAAGATATCCGCTTTGCACATTTGTATGTGGTATGGGTGACATTTTGCACTTGCTATATTTTGAGGGAAAAACAAACACCAAAAGGTCACTTAACAGGAATTCCAAATTGGAGGACAAACATGAGATTGGAGAAAGGGGTCAGGATTTTGTTTTCTGAGAAGATACATTACACAATTAATAGGTTCAGTTGCTGAATGGTGTACATTTTCATTCTGGCTTACTTTTTATATGACATCCTGAAATATTAGAACCTTACTCACTGTCGCTGGCCATAAAAATTATATGTTTAACAAAGGTAAAGATTTAGTGAACTACAAATCTCTTCTGACTTTACAGTACTGTGAAAACCTACACCAGAAAAAAAAAATTGTAGTTGATCTAGCTCCCTATGAATGTGACAAGCATTAAAATCTTTGTCAGCCAAAGACTAAAGAAAATTTATCAGCAAGTAAAAGTAAAAAACAACACAAATGAAACACTGGGATTAAAAGATGGCATGATGAGCCTGACCAGGCAGTGGTGTAGTAGATAGAGCGTAGGACTGGGACACAGAAGACCCAGGTTTGAAACCCCGAAGTAGCCAGCTGGAGCACGGGCTCATCTGGTTTGAGAAAAGCTCACCGGCTTGAACCCAAGGTCGCTGGCTCCAGCAAGGGGTCACTCGGTCTGCTGTAGCCCTCTGGTCAAGGCACATATGAGAAAACAATCAATGAACAACTAAGTGCTACAAAAAAAATTGATGCTTCTCATCTCTCTCCCTTTCTGTTTGTCTCTATCTGTCCCTCTCTCTGTCTCTATCACCAAAAAAATAAAAAATAAAATAGAGAATGGCATGATGTGAAAGGTAGGCCACGTACTATTGTCGGGAGCACCAGGCAGAACTTAAAATCAATGTCAACGCTAAAGATGATAGAAGCCTGGCCATCCTTGAGCTGTGCTAGCCCCTTGAGCTATAGTTGAAAAAGTCCAACAAAACCTGGGACCACTATGACCCTAATTCAGTTTAAACTTATCAAGTTTATTTCTCTCTGCTTAAAATGATTATTTGCACCATGGCGACAAATATCTAATTCTGGAATAAGCTGTAGCTACATTTCTGAGTCTTTGGATAATGGAATGGAACTTAGAGGACTTATTGTGTAATAGTATCACATGTGCTTATAGGTATGGGAACATACTTCCCTAAGTATCTGTAAATAATCCCCTTTCCTTTTCTCATCTCCCCTAGAGCTCCATCATATTGCAAATAAGACTGATTTTTATAATAATAATAACAAAAAATGGACATTTATTGATCATTCACTACATGCCAAGAACTACATTAAATGATTTACAATCATTATTTAATTTTATTTCCCCCAACTCTCCATGAGATAAGCATTATTATTACCTCCATATTGCCTTGAAGAATATGAGGCTCAAGGAGATTAAGTAACTTTCCTAAAGTCACACATTTAAAGTAGAGTTGATTGAGAAGCTAGAAGGGATTCCCAAGTAAAGAAAAGCTACCAGTCATGGTAAAATGGACATAATTTGGTCTATGAATGTTGCCATATTGTCTTAGCCTGTGTTACCCAGCAAGCAGAGCCTGAGGCAAAGAGCTCACCATACCTCTCCTGGATTAGGGAATGCATTTTCAGTCGTGAGAGACAAGAAGGTTGGAGCAGAGAGGAGGAGCAGCAGTTGGCAGCTGCTATAGGAGACTGATTGTTCAAATCCACAGAATCATCCTCTAGAAAGTCACATAAATTGTACCTCCAAACAGAGAGAAAAGGGGAAGGATTTATCTGCTTGTTGTCTCCTTTTGTCAAGTTTGCCTCATGGAGTTTTAACTCTCAGTACTTCAGGGTTGCACATATGTAGGTCCCAAGAAGAATCCTGTGGCTTCCTATATCTTGGCGTTAATACCTCCCTAGGATGAAAGGCAAGAGGCACATCGTGCAGCTTGAGGTGAGGAACTGTCAGCAGGAGCCTGTAAGGAACTACTGGTATCTGTTGTTTCAACTAAAAGGGTGGGCAGACAATGATCTCTGCCACACAGACTGGAAGAATTACCCAAATGTAGGAAGAGGGTTCATATTCCAGGTGGCCAAAGAGATTGTCAAATGTTCATTTTTGTTCTCATTCCCTTTCCTGTTAACTGATTCTTTGCCTGGTACCAGTGTTTTCCTTATAGCTATATCCTTGATGTTTACTTGTCCTTGCTAGACCTCCTTGATACCTAGAAAAGTTGAAACAACAGTCATGTCAGGTGTAACCTTGCATGTCTACCCAACTCTTCTTGCCTGGCCTTCTTTGGTTTGGTTTGGTTTGTCCAATAGCTGCCCAAGCCCAGAATATGATCTAGGCATTACAAATCTGCAAACAGCTTGACCAGGTGGTGGCACAGTGTATAGAGCATCAGACTGGGAGGTGGAGGGCCCAGGTTCGAAACCCCAAGATCTCCAGCTTAAGTGCAGGTTCACCTGGCTTTAGTGTGGCTTCATAAGCTTGAGCTCTGGGTCACCGGCTTAAGCGTGGGATCATAGACATGAACCCATGGTCACTGGCTTGAGCCCAAAGGTCACTAGCTTGAAGCCCAAGGTCGCTGGCTGGATTCCAAAATTGCTGGCTTGAGCAGCAAGGGGTCACTCACTCTGCTGTAGCCCCTCATTCAAGGCACATGTGAGAAAGCAATTAATAAACAAAGGAGACTAAGGAGCCACAACAAAGAATTGATGCTTCTCATCTCTCTCCCTTGCCTGTCTGTCCCTTTCTCTGTCTCTCTGTCGCAAAAACAAATCTGCAAACAAACCTGCCACATGAATTCTGAACATCAGAACCACTCATAGAAGCAGCCACATTACACATTGTAATCCAACTCTCCCATGCAGTATAATGCTGGTTTATTAAGATAGACAAAACCGGGTTATAATCCTTGCTCTCATATTAACCAGCTGTATGACCTTGAAGAAGTGACTGCATCACTTTGTATTTGGTTTTTCCAATTTAAAAAATTTAAAAAGAGCCATTGGAATCAGGCTAGGGGAAAGAAACAAGTGCATGAGAGTTCTACCGGTCACAGACGAGGAGTTTTACTTTGAGTCTTTACGAGACAAGACAGGTATTGGTATCTTGATTTTGCTGATGAAGAAACCATGGCAGACGGGTCTGGTCTACCCAACAGTTATAGAATTAAGGAGTAACTGAGCCAGGATTTGAGCCAGTTTCATCCAACCTCAAAGCCTTTGTTCTTTTTTTGTTTCTTTTTTGAAAAAAAGAAATTGAATTACACAAGCAATAAGATTATTACTTGTAAAAAATGGAAGTGTTTCTGAGAAGGTTAATGTCTCATGGACAACTGTCCTTCCCCACCCCCAACAAACCTTCTCTTATCACCATATATAACCGCTCATCATTCTAGTGTGTATCTTCCAGAGTTTTTCTAAGCACTTATACACTCTGCATATAGCCTTAGAAAGCATGTAAGTTGTTTAATTATGTGTGTGTGTGTATTTTTCCACAAAAAATAATGGTATCACTCTGAAAATAGCTTTATAAAGCTTGCCTTTTCTTTAACTATAGGTCTTGGAGACCTGGCTATGTTAGTACATAGAAAACTATCTCATTCTTTTTAGCTGCTGCATAGTATTTCACAGCATAGAGATACAGGTTTATTTAGCCAGGATTCTCAATTTGATGGTAGGTCATGTTTCTATTTCAACACAGGTCTCTGTTCCCAGCTTCCAGATATGAGTCCTATAATCTTTTTTAGCTCAAAAAATTCTGTGATAGGAAGGAAATGAAATGAGTATAAGTCTGAGGATATAATATTCACTTCCAAAGAACTAATTTATCAGGCAGTAAAATAGCACCAAATTGTGAAATACATGTGTTACCATTAAAAGCACAGAAACAAAGAGCCCAGATCAAAGGCTACAAACAGGTCTAGGCAGGATACATGTTTCTCTGGTTACTAGAAACAAACCAGGACTAGTTTGCATCCACTTAACTATGTGACTCAAGGCTTTGCATGGATATTCTTGATTATAGAGGTTTATTCTATAATAATTGAGATTTAACATTATATTATGCAATGTACTGGATACTATACATATTTTTGTTTGTTTTTGTTTTTTACAGGGACAGAGAGACGGATAAATAGGAACAGACAGACAGGAACGGAGAGAGGTGAGAAACATCAATCATTAGTTTTTAGTTGCCGTTGTGACACCTTAGTTGTTCATTGATTGCCTTCTCACATGTGCCTTGACCACGGGCCTTCAGCAGACCAAGCAATCCCTTGCTGGAGCCAGCAATCTTGGGTCCAAGCTGGCAAGCTTTTGCTCAAGCCAGATGGGCCCGCACTCGAGCTGGCGAGCTCAGGGTCTCGAACCTGGGTCTTTCGCATCCCAGTCCGACACTCTATTCACTGCGTCACCGCCTGGTCAGGCAGATACTATACATATTATATCATTTAATCCTAATGATAATCCTTTAGAGAAGATATTATAATATCCATTTATAAAAGAAGTAACTGGGAGTTAGAAAAGCTAAATAATTTTGCCCAAGGTCACGAACTAGTGGCCCAACCAAGTTTCAAACCCAAGTTGCCTGACTCCAAAATTCTGTCTTCTTTCATTGTATAGCATCAGTTTTTTTTTTTTTTAACTTGAGTTGGAAGGACCTGATCATAAAGAATGAATTCTCATTTGATGTAAAACCTTCTCCCTTCCCTGTCCTGGATCTGGCCCTACATTACTAATAATTTCTTCATAACACATTGCTATGAACTTCTTCACATAATGTTTCTTTTTTTAAGACCATTCTTCTACTCTTTGTCCAGGCAAATCCTACTCATTATTTAGCTCAACCATCACTTTCTCCAGGAAACTTTTGCTGTAGCATCCTTACTCTCACCTCTCCCCCCACAATGATTGGTTTAGGACCTTTTTCCATAGTTCTTTGTGTTTGTCTTTCTTAGAGGACTTGGCATAATGAATTATAAATATCTGTTAATTCCCTGACCCCCTACATTATACAGTGTGTTCCTTGAGAGCAAGAACCACACCTTATTCATAATTGAATCTCTAACCCTAGCATACTGTCTAACACATAATGGGCAATTGATAAATATCTGATGAATAAATCTTAGAGTGGTGGTAAAAAGAACCTGAAAGTGTACTCTTTAACTCCATATATGCTGATTGCCCAGCATGGTCAAATTAGTTTTCCCTGCTGGCTAAAGAACCAGTATGTTGACTTTCCTAACTCCTCCCTCCCTGAACTTGCAGGAGTTTGTGGTTGTTGCTGTTGTTTTCTCTGAAAATTATAACATGGGGAAACTGTAGCCATAGAGTTGATAGCTTGGAGTTAAGAAAGCATGGAGCCTGACCTGTGGCGGTGTGGTGGATAAAGCATTGACCTGGAACACTGAGGTCACCAGTTCAAAACCCTGGGCTTGCCTGGTCAAAGCACATATGGGAGTTGATGCTTCCTGCTCCTCCCCCCTTCTCTTTCTCTCTCTTCCCTCTAAAATGAATTAATAAAATCTTCAAAAAAAGAAAGAGAATCTTAGAGACAGTCTCTGAAGACAAAATAGCCCTTCCTTACGTAAAGTTCAGATTTATATTATCTATAGAGAATAGGGTGTTCCTCTACTCCGTGTATAGCAAAATGTTAAGAAGAAAAAAGGGAGCTGAATTTTATTGAGGAACAAATTAATTGTAGAAGAAAAATGATAAAGATCTCCTGGGAAGTGTCAGAAAAATGTATTGCTCAATAGTTTTAAAGAACAAAAACCAAAAGATCCCAAGCAGAATGTATGAAACATAAACAGATTTTCAGATGATAAATTGCTCTCCTGGGCACATTCTTCTCTTTTCAGTTACAGATCATTTGATGAAAAGAATTTGTTTATTCTAAGTTTGCCAACATAGTTTTTGTTTTGACAGTTCAAGGAATGTATCAATTTTTCTCTTATGGCCTTTGAAGCCTCAAGATGTATAAATTTGGTATTCTAGACAATGCTTAAAAAAGTTTTTCCAGAACTGGAACATACAACTTGTGTTAACTAAATATTAGGAAGAAAATAACATGGCATCCGAAAGAAATTAGCGTATACTAAAAAAAGCTGACATCTTCTTCTGATTACTCAATTATTGTTAAAAATGAAAGATGGTAACAATTATGTCTACTACTTTTTACTGAGTGTGACTACATGCTATGTATTGTCTAGATTCTAGCTGTGCAGTAGAAAGCAAAACAGATATGTCTTGTCCCTGAATAAGTTGACATTAAACAGATAACCACATAGGCATGTATATAATTATAAGGTTAGTAGAAAAATAAGGTGGTTTTTGTTTGTTGTTGTTTTGTTTTTTAAAAAGAATAATAGGGCAACCTGCTCTAGATCGATAATCAGGGGAGACCTCTTTGAGAAAGTGCTATTTAAGCTGACCTGAAATATGAGAAAGAAGCAGCTAGGTGAGTATAGGCAGAGGCCACAGAATATGTAAATATCTTGACATTGGAAAGAGCTTGACCTTTCTAAGGAGCTGAAAGATGGCTGTGTATTGGTTGTTTTCCTGTTGATCCTTAGATTTCTTCCTGCCCTGCCTCTGGTCCTGATATACTGGTATTACCCTTGTAGGTTGTGTCAGGCTATCTTGTCAGGTGGTTCTTCTATGCTTGGTCAACAGAGAGACTGGTAGGAGATTGGAAGGTGGGCAAAAGAGAAAGGCCCCCACCTACCCCCCATTTTTCCTGACTTAGGAAAACCTCTCCAACAGTGATAATATCTTCTCTGTGGCTTTAGTTTTGTGGCTTTGGAGCAAACATGATTATAACTCCCTCCTTCATTTTGGAACTAGAGTAGTTCCTGGCGATAGTCTTCATTGTTTAATGGCACCTTCCTATACAGAGGAATGTGGTTGTGGTTGCAGTCTACCCAGTTTCTTCTTTTCTATTTTTATTTTACTTTTCTAACAAGAGAAAGAGACAGAGAGAGAGGGAGAGAGAGAGATAGGAACAGATAGACAGGAAGGGAGAGAGATGAGAAGCATCAACTCCTAGTTGCAGCACTTTAGTTGTTCATTGATTGCTATTTCATATGTGCCTCAACTAGAGGGCGCCAGCTCAGCCAGTGACCTCTTTTTTTTTTTTTTTTACAGGGACAGAGAGAGAGCCATAGAGAGGGATAGATAGGAACAGACAGACAGGAACGAAGAGAGGTGAGAAGCATCAATCATTACTTTTTCATTGCCGTTGCGACACCTTAGTTGTTCATTGATTGCTTTCTCACATGTGCCTTTACCACGGACCTTCAGCAGACCGAGCAACCCCTTGCTGGAGCCAGTGACCTTGGGTCCAAGCTGGCGAGCTTTTTGCTTAAGCCAGATGGGCCTGCGCTCAAGTTGGCGACCTCGGGTTCTCAAACCTGGGTCTTCCACATCCCAGTCCGATGCTCTATCCACTGCGCCACTGCCTGGTTACCAGTGACCTTTTGCTGAAGCCAGGGACCTTGGGCTCAAACCAGCGATCTTGGGTTTTAAGCCAGCAACCTTTGGGCTCAAGTCAGGAACCATGGGGTCATGTCTATGATCCCACACTTAAGCCAGCCACCCCATATTCAAGCTAGTGAGCTCGCGTTCAAGCCAGCGACCTCAGGGTCTTGAATCTGGGTCCTCAGTGCCCTAGGCCAATGCTCTATCCAGTATCCCAGTTTCTTCTTTATAGAAGATCATAAATTTATAAGAAAAGGGAGACTAGCTAATTCACACATAAAAGATTTATCCTTCTCTTTTCCCACTTAAAGAGAAAAAAATACTGTGACCCATTTCTGGAACTGCTTGCAAAGCTATCAAAAGTTTTTGTCAGGAGAGCCAAGATTTTAACAGTGACTTACATGATCAGAAATCCATCTGAAACAGTTGCCTGCATTTTTTGTTTTCTGCTAATGATAATGAATGGAAAAGTCTACACTTAGCATGGGAAAACTGATGAGGTCTATAGTAAGCTGAGTGTACGTTGCTTACATATTCATAGTAATAGCTATTAATTGAGCACTAATTCTGTTCTAGCTTCTGTACTAGATACTGTACATATATTGCATTTTTATGATAAGTCAAAATTACCCTCTTACAATTGCATCAAAAAATACTATGAATAAATTTAACCAAGGATGTAAGAGACCCATACTCAGAAAATTATAAGATACCAAAGAAAGAAATTAAAGAAGATACAAATAAGTAAAAGCATATACTGTGTTCATGGACAGGAAGAATTAGCATCACTAACATGTCCACACTACCCAAAGCCATCTATAGATTCAACGCAATTTCCATCAAAATACCAATGGCATATTTCACAGAACTCAAACAAATATTCCAAAAATTTATAGGGAACCACAAAAGACCCAAATAGTCATGGCAATCTTGAGTATAAAAACAAAATTGGTGGAGTCACACTACCTAATATCAAACTATACTACAAGTCCATAGTAATCAAAACATCATGGTACTGGCATTTAAGCAGACATAGATCGTGGAAGAGAATAAAGAGCCCAGAAATAAACCCATACCTTCATTGCCAATTAATATTTGACAAAGGAGGCAAGAATATACAATGGAGTAAAGATACTTGGGGTGGCAAATACACAAAACAATGTACAGATGATATATTATAGAATTGTACACCTGAAACCTATAATTTTATTAATCAAAGTTACCCCAATAAATTCAATAAAAAAGTAAAACAAAATTACCCTCAAGGTTGTTAGTATTATTGTCTCCATTCTGTAGAAAAGAAACTGAGGTTTGTGAATACTACAAAATTTCCATAGGTCCAAGAGATGGTAATTTGACACAAATTAACATCTGTGTTACTTTAAAATTCACAATATTGTTGTATGCTAGAGCTTCTCTTTTTTCAGTAATCTCACAACAGCTTAGTGTCATGATGGATTATAAAATTATGGTTTGGATCATATTTGGCTTTAAATATAATCAGTAATTGAACCAAGACTATTGGTATGCGACTGGTGACAATGAGGCAGAAGCAATAAGCTACTAGATCCTATCAGTTTATGCATTTATTGGGGAAGTGAGTAAATTTTCAAAAATTTGTTGTTATTGTTTTTAACTGAATTTATTGGGGTAACACTGGTTAACATAATTATACCAATTTTAGGTGCTCAATTCTACAACATATCTCTGTATACTGTACTGTGTGTTCATTCACCCAAGTCAAGTCTTTGTCTATCACCAATAATCCACCCATGCCTTCCTTTTTTAAAATTTTTTTTATTAATTTTAATGAGGTGACATTGATCAATCAGGGTACATAGGTTTAGAGAAAACATCTCCAGGTTATTCTGACATTCAATTATGTTGCATACCCATCACCCAAAGTCAAATTGTCTTCTGTCACCTTCTATCTGGTTTTCTTTGTGCACCTCCCTTCCCCTGACCCCCTCACTCCCTTGTTGTTGTTTTTATATAAAAATTTGTTGTTGCTTTTATATAAAAATTTCAGACATGTTGCACTGACCTGCCAGTCAGAGTTGGATACCCAGGATCCATCCTCTTTGAGAACAGGGTGGGGCAAAAGTAGGTTTACAGTTGTTCGTGTGGAAAATAATACAATAATTAATAAATAATAATATAAGAATAAACTGTTCCATGTACTCACAACTGTAAACCTATTTTTGTTCCCCCCTTTTATAATGACTAATTTATTCTGAGAGTGTTTAGTGTGAACTGCAGTGGTTCTGTGGAGTATTGGGCAAAAATTCTTTTTGGAGTGAACCAGCCAAAAAGAGTACCTTGACATTCACTATGACTTTGAAGCATGATGGTTGCACAGCGAAATTTACACTTTTCATCTCTGCCTTAGCAACCCATTGCTGGAAACTAAAAATTCCTTAAGGCTTTGAGTTTTCTTCTTCTATGGGACTTCCCATGCCAGTTCCTCAAACCCTTACAAAATAAGTCATTATAATACAGGATACTGGATATGTGATTAGGAGGAAAAAAATTATTTTTTTTCTATTTGTTCTTGAGATATAAAGCTATGAAGAAGAACAGCAAGGAGTTTGGTAGTGTTTGCTGATGGAGTACACACAGGATGAATGATCTAACACCACATACAGTAGACCTGGAATAGCATTGATTCAGAGCAACTCGTGGCAGCAGGAAGGGGAGCAGGTATGCACTCCATTCTTTGCCTGTTGCTCTCTGGGACAGTGCCACATGGCCTAGCAGGATTGACATCCAAACTCTGTGCACTAATAAGCTGCATGCTTCGGGATGCACTAGCATCAATTCTGGTGTTATGAGGGCCTTGGTCTAAGCCTTGATGAACTTTTCTTTTCCATCACCTCAGCATGCATGGTTGGGACAGTACCAAATCATTCCTGACACAAACAGGAGGAGCTCAGGTACAAGTCTTACAGGTTCAGGTGTCTGACGTGTGGAACCTTGGCCTCTAGCCCTGTTCCTCCAGTTAAGTATTCTCTTGGGATCTTTGCCAAATGGTCTAGCCCTGCAGGAAGCCAACTCTCACTCTGGGAGGCCTGCCAGGGGTTAGTCTCAGATGAATTAACCTTTACTTCTCACTGCTGCCTAAGCCTGAAGCCCTCTGAGAACCAGCTAGAATAGAGAACGCCTTGCCAGAATATGTTTACCTGGGTCTTTGCCAATACATCAAGTAGCTTGGCTTGTATTATTTATTTTGTAAGCCTAGCTACCAAAAGAAATTGATCAAATCAAAAGCCTTCACTTCATGGCTCAGAGTAATTTTCTCCACTTTTCCCATCTTAATTCTTGGTGGTTCTATTATAAGCATATTTGATTTTTTCCAATGGCCTGATCTCTCAGTTCCTTTGAACTCTTTCTCACCAGTGAATTTTGTTTTTATCCTATCCTGTCCACTTATGACCACAATCGTATTATACACTTTGTTATTTTTTATCAATGACTGCCACTCATTTGTTATCTCAATTTCACACCACCACCTCTTGTCTATCCTGCTTATTCCCTCTACAGTCTACTTTTAACACCCTTTTGCCTTATTGGGACTTCTAATCTATTGGTCCCAGTACAGTTTCCCTGTCCCTCAGCCCTCTTTCACTTCTCTTGTTTCCCACCTTAAAAACCGTGACGACCACCATCATCATTTCTGTGCACGTACCCTCAATTCCGCTACCCCTCTCTTGTATTACTTTAGAACACAACCATTCTGCACAGCATTTGGCTGAGGGAAGGCACACTACCCTATGATTAGCCTCACTTAAAATGTATAACTATACACATTAAATGGGGCTACTGCTGCCTGGCAGTCTCACTAGATTTCCCTGGCCTATTAACCTTCAACCTTCCTACACAGCCATTTTTCAATGCCTCCTCTCCCTTCGAATCCTTAGCAAACTTGCTCCTTCTTCCAATCCTTGCCCTCAGACAGTGATTTTTCTTCCTCCTTCCCTAAGAAATTGCAGCACTCAGAAGAGTCCTTCTTTAGACCCCTGCTACACATTCCCCCTGTGGCAGCACCTGCACCCCTCTACAACGCCTTCTGCCTCTCACTAGAGATGAACAATCTATGCACCTATCAAAGGCCGGCACCTTGAGTCCCTCTCACACAGATGCAAATCTGTGTGAAATCTTTGCTGGTATTAAAAATCACTGAAGTCAATTTCTTCCTGGAAATTTCCTCTCCTCTTCCTGCAGCATTATGTTTTTCTTCCTCACTGGATTATTTCTGTAAACTGCTAAACAATATATTATTTCTTCTATTAAAAATACTCTCTTGGTTCCAGTTCTTCCCACAGCTACTGTCTCATTTCTGATGCTTTAAAAAAGTATTCTATTTATATATTTTAGAGAGGAAAGAGACAGAAAAAGGTGGTGGGAGAGGAGTAGGAAGCATCAACTAGTTGTTTTTCATATGTGCCTTGACTGGGCAAGCCCAGGGGTTCGAACCAATGGCCTCGGGATTCCAGGTTGACGCTTTATCAACTGTGCCACCACAGGCTGGGCCCATTTCTGATACTTTTAGCAGCAAAATTCCTCAAAATAGTTTTCTATTCTTGTCTGCTTCTGTGTTGAAAAACCCACTGCAGTCAGGCTCTCAACCCCATGACTGCCCTGGAACTATTCTGATCAACCTCATCAGTGACACTGACATTAAATTCAGTGGTTTCTTTTCAAGAGCATTTGACACAGTTATTCTCATTCTCTCCCTGATGTACCTTCTTCACTTGACTTCCAGGACACCACATGTTCCTGGCTTTCTTCACACTTCACCGGTCACTTCCTATTATCCTCCACTGATTCCAGCTTGAAGTGGGGGTCGGCGGACAGAATCCCGCATGCGTTGGACCTGGATCCACCCGTCATGCCCAGTAGGGGATGATGCTCTGCCCATCTGGGGCTTTGCTCTGCTGCAATTGAAGCCATTCTAGTGCCTGAGGCGGAGGCCATGGAGCCATCCTTAGTGCCCGGGACAACTTTGCTCCAATGGAGCCTTGGCTGCAGGAGGGGAAAAGAAAGATAAAGAGAAAGGAGAGGGGGAAGGGTGGAGAAGCAGATAGGCACTTCTCCTGTGTGCCCTGACCGAGAATCGAACCTGGCACTTCTACAAGCCGGGCCTACACTCTACTGCTGAGCCAACCGGCCAGGGCTCAGTCTTTGGACCTCTTCACTTTCCTATCTACGTTCACTGCCTTCGTGATCTCATCTAGTCTTTGAAATTTTTGTTAGGGTGGTTTGGATTGACGTTGGATCTAAGACTAGTTTAGTATTTAGGGAGTGAATATTCTGGAGTCTTGACTGATCCTCCAAGTATTCACTGTGCCTCTCCACTGAGGTCGGTTGAAATGTAAACATCTGTCTCCAAGCCAAATGCAAGCTCTGGTAATTGTTTGGTTTATTCTCCAGTAATTAGGGCTGCCAGATAAAATACAATTGTGGAACATATTGATGTTGATCTGCAATTCAAATTTAACTCAGTGCCCTATGTTTTTATTTGCTAAATCTGGCAACCCTACTGGTATCTGTTTTTTATTGCCCATCCTCATGAAATTTCACCCTACATATGCATGAGAGATGTTCAAGTTCCACTTTTTCTTCAAATCCCAGCCCTTAGTCTAATAAAAATATTTCCCCAAATTTGTGAATTTATTTATATGAAAAGTCCCATAAAAGCATAAATATTAAATCATGTTATGTTACTTTTAACAAACTAGATCTGCTAAAAAGAGTATATTACATACATGAAACTGAGAGTATCTCAGAAAATTTCTAATCCTCTAACTTAAGTTTCAAGTTGCTTTCAATTCATTTCTGGCTTAACTTCCATGTATATATTGGCTTTTTATACTACTAACTACAGTAAATTTTTTTCATTTTTTGCCATGAATATAAATATTTCCCAGTGTCCTTGGAGTTAGGATTCAAAAGCTCATTTTTTTCTCCCACAGTTCCCTATATTTATGAGTTTTTTTCACCTGAATGCAGTGGATGCTTGATCATTTTTTGCATATTCTTTCCCCATTTTTAAAAGTGTTTATTTTATTGATTTTAGAGAGAGGAAGCGAGAGAGATAGGAATATCCATCTGTTTCTGCATGTGCCCTGACCGGGGATTGTACCGGCAACCTCTGTGCTTTGGGATGATGCTCTAACAAACCAGCTATTTGGCCAGGGCCTTATTCTATTTTTTGAATGCGCATTCTAGGGCCTGAGGCTTTTGCTGCCCAATGACATTTCTAAAGCCAGAGTTTCAAAACTGATAGGAGGTGAGAACCCTGAAGACCAGGATATTATTTCACCAGAGCCCCATGTCCTGCCACTGTTACTGCCTACCTACCAGAAGCATCTTCTGCAGATGACTGTATTTTCTCCTCACTGGTGTCCCCAGCCAATTCAAAGCTACACTCCAGAAGCAGCAGTCAAAGGTGGGGTGTTTATTGGCTTGTATCTTTGCTTTGGAATTATTCTCCAGTGCCACATTCATGGATCAGTAATTTTCAAACATTTATTTGTCAAGGTAATATAAGACTCGTTTCAAAGATGATATTACATGGTACCCCAAAAAGTAAACGAGATTAAAGGATTGCTGCTCTTGTTGATGCTGGGATAGGGTCAGAGGCCTGGTTGCTCTGTGCTCATCGCTGCTCCCTTGTCTGGGATGCACCGGAAGGTCCTGGTGGAAGCTCTGGTGTGAAGGTTTCAAGAGGGTCGAGTCACAGATCGTAGGCCACGGGTTAAATGGTTCTGTTGGTGTATTTCGTTTTGCCTGCACATTGTTGCCCTTCACTGTATTTTTTCCAACTGCTTTATTTTAAAAAATAATCATAAGGAAGTTTTCCAGCTGTTTAACTTGATATTTATATCCAACCTTTTAAATATTATGTTTGTTGCTGTTTCGGATTTGCTGGTATAAGATGTTGTCTATTAATGGCTTACCATGGAAGATGAAGATTAGTTTTCTTCCTTTTTCTCCTCTTATATTTATAGTATAATTATATTTTTAAATTTAATCAACATTTAGTGTTTCCCTTATGACAATATAAGTATTGTTTGCTTCTGAGTCAAGTAGTACATTAGTTTAGGGTAACTTTTAATTTTTCTGATCGTTAATGCAAGTTTTACAAATTTATTTGCTTAGTTTTTTAGACCTCTATTTTTTATACAAATTCAAACATCTGTTACATACTTGACTATATACTTCTTCAAATGCTTGTACATGGTAGAAAATATCTGTTCCCTTCGCCTCTCACAACCCGTTTCCCCCCACTTCTGCTCTAGTCTGGATTGCCTGCTCTCCAGGTCTGCTCTACAGCTAATGTTGTGGGCTCTGTGCACTTGTTTGTGGGGTTCCTGTGTCCTGGATACCATGTTTTATTTTTTAATTTTTAAATTTATTTTAGAGAGAGGGAAAGGGAAAGAAGGGGAAGGGAAATATCGATTTGTTGTTACATTTGTTTGGGCATTCATTGGTTGATTTCTATATGTGCCCTAACTGGGGATAGAACCTGCAACCTTGGCATATGGGGACGATGATCCAACCAACTAAGCTACTCAGCCTGGGCTACCATGTTTTTTCATTTTCTAATTACTTCCTCTTTTTGCTATAGCACATGGTCTGATCAGCCTCCTAAAAATTGATGTATGCAGGACAAGTACTGGATCATTGCTGTCTGAAAATATCGTGTTATACCCTGATTAAATATAGAATTTTAGCTTAGAAATAATTTTCAATCAGAAATGTTAAGACAGTCTTCTGCTTCTCTAGCTGTATCTCTTCATAAGGATGCACATTCCTGTGTATTGTTCTTCAGACTTTGCTCTGGACATGCAGTTGGCCCTCCCAATCAGAAAACTCAAGTTCCTCCAGTCCTGAGAAATGTTTTTGTATTATAGGTTTGAAAGACATTTTTAAGTATTAATTGAATGCCAAAGAGAAACATTAAGGACAAGCTAGAGGACTGATCAATTTAATTGTCTATAGATAATAGCAGTGATGCCTATAAATGGGTAGAATCAGCAGGTTAAAATATTAACCAATTTCCTGAAGTAGCTCAAATATCAAATGCTTTGACTACTTAATTTTTACAAAGAATCCATCTGTGAAATTATATATTGTACCAGTAAGGAGCTAATTAACTCTCTCTTGGCCTAATTTTCCCATGTAGAAAATGTCGGCTGGAGTAATATTCTTGGCCTCTCTTCTCACTGCTTACTTATTCTTTCCTTTGAAAGAAGATTGATTATGGATTTGGAGGATTTTAGGATTTTATTTGTAGGAACAGAGCATGTTCTGTACACTCTGGCATCTCTCTTTATTTGCATCCAGCTTGACCACAAGAGACATGTGTTAATTATGCCTGCTTTGTATTTAAGGGCTTATCCCTGTGCAGAGGCCTACAGTTTTTTATCTTGTTTGTGACTAGGTGTGTGCATTGTCTAATGAAATGTATTAGGAAGTCCATTGAAATCACACTCTCTGTTTTCAAATATCTGTTTAATAATAAAGTAATGATTAATCTTCATCTCTAAGTGGCTCTCAGTTGTCTCTAAGGTCAGGAGAGAGAGAAAGAGAATTATTTATCCCAAATCATGGGTTGTTTAAAGGAGTCAAGATCAGTTTTGATATTGCTTGGTTTTCTCTTTCTCATTGACTTTGAAACCCAATACTCATATCATTTGTAAAACTGCCATTTATTGTTCCCAACAACAACTGAGAATAGCGAACCTCATGTTTGCCAGAATGTTGTCATAGCCTTGTTGAGTGGGTCCTGTCAAAACTAACAGTAATCTTCTTCATTAATAACATAGGGAACATCTGAAGCTGTGCTAGCTATGATGAATTTCCAGAGAATTCAGTTCAATGAAGACATTTCCCTAAATGCACTTATGTGGCAGTAACATATTTTTTGAAATAATAGCCAAGAAGCTGCTATTAATCCAAACAGGACTCAGATTTATCAGACTTTTAAAATCTCATGTTTGTTAAAAGGGTTTTTAATCCCATTAACTTTTCAGTTTGACAAACTTTCCCCTATAACAAACATAAGATAATCCCAGCCCTTGCAAATACACTACATAACCAGATCGTAAAATAGGAAAAAAAATCACATTTTTTCTCATACTTAAAAGATTCGTTTTATTCATTCATTTTATAAATTCATTTATTCATTGAACAGATATTGTGTGTGTACTAGGTGTCAAGCACTATGCTAGATACTAGAAGATAAAAGAACTCATTTAGGGGAAGATTGACATAGAAGAAATTGTATTAATATAGTATAATATAAGTTGTATAAGATAGGTACAGATT
This sequence comes from Rhynchonycteris naso, assembly GCA_037038555.1. Lineage (NCBI taxonomy): Eukaryota > Metazoa > Chordata > Mammalia > Chiroptera > Emballonuridae > Rhynchonycteris > Rhynchonycteris naso. The sequence goes on along the minus strand of CM072996.1, from coordinate 106,824,652 downwards.
GCTTTGGGACTCAGAGAAGGCATTGATTTTCTCTGGCCAGAGGAGCCTAGAAAAATCTCCAAAAAAAGACAAATTGCTGTATTCTCTTGAGCTTAGAAATCTCACAATTAATTTTTCATATCAATTATATATTAACTAAAGGGCAACTCTATAACAGATATACTAATGAAGATTTATAGAGACTTTGATCATGTTAAAGTTAGTTATATTAAATATGATAAATACAATTAAAAAAAGGAGTTACTAGAAAAAAGAGAGGAACAGGACTGTGTTATATTCCATTTAGTATGTTGTTTGGCTCCCACAAATATGACTTAGGAAAGACCACAAAAAAACGTAGAAGTTAGCTGTCCAGGCGGTGGCGCAGTGGATAGAGCTTCGGACTCGGGATGAGGAAGACCCAGGTTCAAGACCCCGAGGTCGCCAGCTTGAGTGCGGGCCCATCTGGCTTGAGCGAAAAGCTCATCAGCTTGAACCCAAGGTCGCTGGCTCCAGCAAGGGGTTAGTCGGTCTGCTGAAGGCCCGTGGTCAAGGCAAATGTGAGAAAGCAATCAATGAACAACTATGGTGTCGCAAGGGCAACAAAAAACTAATGATTGATGCTTCTCACCTCTCTCCGTTCCTGTCTGTCTTACCCTATCTATTCCTCTCTCTGACTCTCTCTCTCTGTCTCTGAAAAAAAACCAAAAAACATAGAAGTTAGTTATTTTTTTGGTAATGCAAAAAAAATAATAATCTGGAAACAATTTCTTTTAGAACTCCAAATTTAATTTACATATTTAAATAGTAGAATTAGTTTATGAGACATTCTTCTCAAAAATAGTGGTGAATTAATTAACTTATTTATATAAAAGCTATTGAACACTTACCATATGCTAAATATAAAAGAATGCACTATATTTCTGTAATGGTAGAAAAACAAAACGCTATAAAAACAATAGAGAGTGGTGAACAGTATGGTAAAATGCAGAGTGTATATTGTATGTACCCAAAGACATTAAAATTTAAACGAAAGAAAATGTGCAGGTTGCCTGACCAGGCAGTGGTACAGTGGATAGAGCTTCAGCCTGGGAAGCTGAGGACCCAGGTTCAAAACCCTGAGATCTCCAACTTGAGCACAGGCTCATCAACTTGAGCTTGGGGTCGCTGCCTTGAGCATGGGATCATAGACATGACCCCACGGTTGCTGGCTTGAGCCCAAGGTCACTGGCTTGAGCAAGTGGTCACTGGCTCAGCTGCAGCCCCCCGGTCAAGGCACATATGAGAAAACAATCAATGAAAAACTGAGGTGCTGCAATCATGAGTTGATGCTTCTCATCTCTCTACCTTCCTGTCTCTCTGTCCCTGTCTCACTGTTTTTCTCTCTCTCTCTTGTTAAATAAATAAGCAAATAAAAATTTTAAAAAATGTGCAGGTCAAATAAAACACATTTTTAAGTAAGTCTTGCCTTACAATTAGCTGGAGATCTTGAATTCAGGGGGTTCAAACACTAACATGACTCCATCCCTATTCATGGAGTTCCAGATGTGTCAATAGCCACAATGCCAAAAGGGTTGGCACTGGTTGAGAGCCCAGATAGTCAAGATGAGCGAAGATACTGAAATGGGTGTTTTTCCCCTAATATTTTTATTATTATTGTCCACAGCTTACATTCTTTTATTATATATTCTTTTATCATTTGCATATACTAAAAATCTACTTTTTGCTTTGAAATAATTACAACTGAATAAATTTTGGGTTTTTCAGTTATACAAATAAACATTATGCTTATGGACAATTTCAGCAGATTCTTTTTATTATTTTCTTTCCTTTTCTGGTATTTACACTTCATTCTGATTTTGTGTTTGTTTGTTTGTTTTTTTGTCCCAGTGCTTTGGCTGGGACTGCCAGAACAGTAAGGATTTATAAATTTCATCATGACCACCCTTTTGTTGCTCTAGCATAGTGGTTCTTAACCTTTTTTGAGTGGTTCTTAACCAGTTTTATATGCACATTCACCGAACCCTTCTTTAGTGATAAATAAAATATGATTTTTTTGTCCAAATTCAAGACATAGGTATATGTTTTTTTACTGGTGCACAAAATGAGCCGTGCACGAACATCACCTTGCTCAAAGAACAAAACCAACAAAGTGCATGAACTCACAACAAATTACGGTATTACTTTATTCTGGCCTCCACGGCAGAGGCTTCTCCAAACCCCTGAGACTGACTCATCGAACCCCTAGGGTTTGATAGAACCCAGGTTAAGAACCACTGCTCTAGCTTTAATAAGAATTCTCCAGGATTTTTCCATGAAATTGGCTTTAAAATATGTTAAAAACTAACTTGGAGGATATATACTCAAAAGAATTGAAAGTAGGACTCAAACAGATATTTGTACATCGATGTTCATAGTAGCATTATTCACAATAGCCAAAGATGAATATAACCCAAGTGTCCATGGGTGGAAGAGTGGATAAATAAATGTGGTCTATACCTAAAATTAAATATTATTCGCCTTAAGAAGAAATAAAATTTGACACACAATATGATAAGGATGAACTTTGAAGACATTATGCTGAGTGAAATAAGCCAAACTTAAAAAGATAAATATTTTGTAATTCCACTTCTATGAAATACCTAGAGTAGTCAAATTCATAGGGACAAAATGAAGAATAGTGATTACCCAAAGCTAGGAGGAAGGGAGAACAAGAAGTCATAGTTTAATGGGTATAGAGTTTAAGTTTGGGAAGATGAACAACTCCTAGGAAGATGATGGCTATGGTTGCATAACAGTGTGAATGTACTTAATGCCCTAGAACTATACACTTAAAAATAATAAGTTTTATGTTATGTATATTTTACCACAATAAAAAGAACAGTGTGGAAGTATTTATACCATTCTTATATTCTAAAATAGTTAAAATAATGTAGGAATTAAAGTGGTGCCTGTTCCTTCGAGGTAAAACAAACAAACAAAAAATTCACCTGAGAAACATTCTGAAGCTGATTATTAATTTTTTTTGACATCTAAAATTTTTTTCTTGGATGAAACAGTTGTCCATTTTTTTCTGAGGTTATCTGTCTAACTTCTTTTTCAGAGAAAATGTTTGTACTGTATTTTCCTAGAAACTAATTCATTTAATTTAAATTTTGTACTAGCCAAAGCTAGTACAATTCCCTCGTAATTCTTTGAATTGCCTTGGTACATCTTACTTCCCCATTATGTCTTAGTATTTTGTATATTCATAAATTCTTCATGTCCCCAGTTAAGAAAACAGGCTTGCTATATTTGTTTTATTTATAATACACACACATGCAGAGACACACCAATTATGGTGTTTTTCAGTTCTAATGCTTCCATTTTAGTTTTCCTTATATGAGAACCTCAGTTATTTTGTTGTTGTTGTTTATTTGTTTTGGGTATATTAACAAATGCTTATTAAAATACTTTTCAAATGGTTGTTTTAAAATCCTGTCAAATAACTTGATTTGTTTTGGTGTTTGTTGTCTTTTTAAATTCAAGTTGAGATTTTCCTGGTTCTTTGAATGACAAGTAATTTCAGTTATATCCTGGATATTTTAGGTATTATATTGTGACACTCTGTTTCTTCTCTCATTTCTTTTGTACAGGTAGCTATCCTGTTTTGGTTTGCATTTGTTAATGTAAACAGTACACTATGCTACACTTTGTTAAATTCTATTTTGGCATTATTTTACTTTTTTTTTTTAGTGAGAGACAGAGTGGGGGACAGATAGGGATAGACAGGAAGGGAGACAAAAAGCATCAGTTCTTTGTCACGGCACCTTAGTTGTTCACTGATTGCTTTCTCATATGTGCCTTGAGGGGGGGGGGCTACAGCTGAGCCAGTGACCCCTTGCTTAAGTCAGCAGACTTGGGCTCAAGCCAGTAACCTTTAGGCTCAAGTCAGTGACCATGGGGTCATGTCTATGATCCCCACGTTCAAGTCAGGACCCTGTGCTCATGTGGAAGACCTCGGGGTTTCCAACCTGGGTCCTCTGTGTCCCAGGCCGACACTCTATCTACTGCGCCACTGTCTAGCCAGGCTTATTTTACCTTTTTATACAAAAAGCCTCTCTGAGAAGCCCCGCACACACTGGCTAACGTCACTATCCACTTTATAATTAAAAAAGCAAGAGCTACCATATGTTTGTTTACTACTCTTATTAAACTTTTAACAACTCTTGTTTCAAGATCTACAAGTACTGTATTTTATTATCTATTTTTTTTATAGAGGGCTGCCACAGGTCATTTTTATTTGTCCCACCTTGTCCAGCTATGTCATGCACAGCTAATTAGAATGTAGGTACTTAGCTGTTTAACACTCTAGCAAACCTTTCTGAGATAGGAAATCTTATAGAGCCTTTAGGCTGTGTCACCCTAAGCCCATGATGGCGAACCTATAACATGCATGTCAGCACTGACACACGTAGCCATATTCGATGACATGCGGTCGCAGTAGCCGAGGATAAAACAGTTGTTGTAGTGTAGACACTCTGTGCCGGAGGTCTGTAGGCCAAAACAACAGAACTCTGGCACAAAGCGTCTAGTACTGGGACTTCCGGTTAGGCCGTTTTTCTCGAAGTGACACATCACCTGAGTTATGCTCGGTTTTTTGGCGAATTTTGACACACCAAGCTCAAAAGATTGCCTATCACTGCCCTAAGCCCTCACTCCAAAAACAGCCTGGGATTCTAACTCCCTCTCGCACTCACTCCTCTGCCTCAGCCCCACTGTCCTTCCCCTCTAGGGCCCCAAACTGCTTTCCAGAGAGATGTTTATACTTATACTTCATTTAGCAACAGCTGCTGCTAATTAACGTAGATCTCTTCTCCTAGGAGAGGGACGTAGTGGCTTCTAAATATTGGACAGAACTTCTGCTTTTGAGCATTGTCAGATTATTCAACTGGCAAGACAAGCACTAAAATCAGTTAAATAACTCTTTCTCCTACTGTTCGGCTTTAGGCTTGGTAGCAGGAAGACCAGTGGGCTGTGTGCAAAGAAGGAGGGGGAGAGAGAAGTAGGACTCCTGACTGTATACAGAGTTAGGCCCCAAAACCCCTGAGAAACCCCACACTTCAAAAAGATTTCAGGGAGTATTAAGATGTTAGTTAAATACATAAACTCTAGTTAACAACTGAGAGCAAAGCTGGACTTGGTGGGATGTAAAATGGCCTAGGACAGCTATAGGTGGGAAAATAAAAATAATAAGGGGGAGAGACAAAATGGCTGTGTAGGTAAATGCTGAACTTGCACAACCACATCAAAATTACAACTAAACTACAGATCATTACTATACAGAAATACCTGAAATCTAGCTGAATGGGTGTCCTACAACTAAGGATATCAAGAGAACACCCTGAGACTGGTAGAAAGGATGGAGATGAGAAATGGGTGGTCCCATACTCACATGTGGCAGATAAAAATTGGGAGGGATGTCTCAGCTGTGGAGGTCCCCTCTGAGGAGTGAGGTGTCCCAGCCCAGCACCCGGTTTCCCAGCCCAGGATTCCAGTGCCAGGAAGAGAAGTCCCCATAACATCTGGCTGTAAAAACCAGTGGGAATTGAGGCTAAGGGAGACAGAGACAGAGGCTGCTGGAGCTCCAGGCGTTCTTTTTAAAGGGCCCATGCATGCACTTACTCAGACTAACTCCCTCTGAGCTCTAGCACTGGGGCAGCAGCTGGAAAAGCACCAGGGATATATGGAGAGGAAGTGAATTGTCTGGTATTAGAGTGAGAGCTGGAGGGGCATCTTTCTGCCACACAAAATTGCTGGCAGAAACCAGTCTTACTGTTCTGAGTCCTTTTCCCTCAGAGCTGGTAGGCTAGTGCTATATCTGAGTCTCCACCAATCTGGTTCACACTGTTTGCCCCACCCTGGTAATTCCCTGAGACCCCCACCCTGCCTAACTTGTAGGGCCACCCATGCTGTTTCTAGTGGCTTGTCTCTAGAAACATTCTGTCTTGGCTCATGCTTCAGACTTTCCTAAAATTTCTCAAGCAGTATCTGGCCTCAGTATGCCCTGTAACTCTCATTAAGTGACTCCAGGCCTGGCACTAGCAGCAGCTGGCCCTGGTTCCCAGCTTGGTCTTCCCTGAGCACTTCCAAGCTCAGCACATGTAACAGCCATGGGCAGATCACTTTGTATCTCATGCAGGCTGGCTCCAGGCAGAACACAGGTGGTGGCTGACCTTGGCCTGCAACTGCTAGGAGGCCCCAGCATCAGTGCACCTGATAGCTTCACACCACATAGAAGTACCACCTAACAACCTCCACAAACAATATATCAAGAGCTAAACTCAGTGAGCATCAAAGCCTTGCTGAAGTAAGTCCTGCTCATGGGGTGGGCCCCTGCACAGCTGATTCTCCATGCTGATCATAGCGAGTCCTTCACAACAGATCATCCTGGGAAGGGGGTTCAATTCCTCCCACTAATTGCAAACAGCAATTAGGGCTCAACTGCAAAAAAAGAGCATATATAGTTCACATGGGGGAGGGTAAAGCTGGAGTGCACAGCTTGGGTGGTTGCGGAGGCTCTTTCGCTGGACCCTACAGAACATCTACTACATAAGACCAATATACCAAGCCAGGGAGATGTAACAGCTCTACTTAATACATAGAAACTAACAGAGGGAGGCTTTCAAAGTGAGGAGAAAAAGAAACATGCATCAAATGAAAGAACAGAACAAACCTTCAGAAAAAGAACAAAACAAAATGGAGACAAGCAATCCACTAGATGCAGAGTTCAAAACACTGGTTATAAGGAGGCTCAATGAACTTAGGGAAAGAATAGATGAACTTAGTGAGAACTTCAAGAAAGAGATTGGAAACAAAGATAGAACTAGCAAACAGAAAACAGAACTAGTCAGAAATAGAAACAACATTGACTGAAATAAAGAATACATTAGAAGGAATCAACAGAGGAGTGGATGAAACAGAGGATCAAATCAAAGATTTGAAAGATAAGGAAACAGAAAACATCCAATCAGAACAGCAAAATCAAAAAAGAATCCAAAAAATATGAGGATAGTATAAGAAGCATCTGGGATAATGTCAAGTGCACCAACATTCATATCATTGGGGTGTCAGAAGGACAAGAGAGAAAGCAAGGAATTGAAAGCCTTTGTAAAAAAAAATAATAATAATAGAAAACTTTCCTAACTTGGAGAAGAAAGGAGACATACAAGTGCAAGAGGCATAAAGTCACAAACAAGATGAACCCAAAGAAGCCCACACCAAGACATATCATAATTAAAATGCAAAATGTTAAAGACAAAGAGAGAATATTGAAAATAGTAAGAGAAAAGCAGTTAGTTACTTACAAAGGAATTCACATATGACTGTCGCTTGATTTCTGAACAAGAACATTTCAGGCCAGAAGGGATTGGCATGGAATATTCAAAGTAATGAAAAGCAAGGATCTATATCCAAGATTACTCTACCCAGCAAAGCTATCATTTAGTATGGAAGGACATATAAAGAACTTCCCAGATATGAAAAAGCTAAAGGAGTTCAAAATCACCAAACCAGTATTGCAAGGAATGTTAAAGGGTAAAGAAGAAGAAAGAGAAGAAGAAAAAGAGGAGGAGGAGGAAGGAAAAGGAGGAGGGAGGAAGAAGAGGAGAGAGGAAGAGGAGGGAGGAAGAGGAAGAGGAGAAAGAAAAAGAAGGAGAAGAAGAAGAAGAAGAAGGGCCTGACCAGGTGGTGGTGCAGTGGATGGAGCATTGGACTAGGACATAGAGGACCCAGGTTCAAAACCCCAAGGTTGCCAGCTTGAATGCAGGCTAATCTGGCTTGAGTGTGGGGTCACTGACTTGAGTGTGGGGTCATGTCTATGATGACATGAGCTGACTTGAGCCCAAAGGTCACTGTTTTGAAGCCCCAGTTTTCTGACTTGAACCCAAGGTCAGTGGCTTGAGCAAGGAGTCACTCATTCTGCTGTAGCCCCCCAGTCAAGGCACATATAAGAAAGCAATCAATGAACAACTAAGGTGCCACAACTAAAAATTGATGCTTCTCATCGCTCTCCCTTCCTGTCTTTCTGTCCCTATCTGTCCCCCTCCTTCTCTGTCAAAAAAAAAAAGAAAAAGAAAAGGATAAAAATATGAATAATTAAATGGCAATACATACATTTCTATCAATAATTGCATCTGAAAAACCACGCAGAACAGAAACAGACTCATAGATATGGAGAAAATTTTGATAGTTGCCAGATTAGAGGGTTTTCAGGGGTTGAGTGGAAAAGGTAAAGGAATTAAGAAGTATAAATTGGTTGTTACAGAATAATCACAGGGGTGTAAAGTACAGTATAGGGAATATAATCAATAATATTGTAATAACTATATATGGTGTCAGGTGGGTGCTAGATTTGAGATGATAATTTAGTAAATTACAAAATGTCTAATTAACGGATTGTACACCTGACACTAATATGATATTGTATGTCAATTGAATTTGAAAAATAAAAAGTTATTCAAAGTTAAAAAAGGAAAAACATTAAAACAATTATAGACCTTGAAAAAAGAAATATTAAAAATTAAGAGTAGTAAAGAAATAAACAAATAATCTTCTTGCTTTCTTAATGTTAAAGTAAACAGTGATGTTAGCCAAAGTATGTGCTGGGCATCTCAGAGAGGCTTTGAATAAAACAATTTAAAAAAATATCCCCAAACAAGAGTTTTAATAGTATAGCATATTGTAATTATCTACATTTAACAACTTTGTGCTTTAATGTCTAAAAAGGAGCAGTATGATTATGTTATTCAGGGGATATTTTCACATTTAACTTTTTTTTAAATCCACACACATGATGTCGTCTTCTCAGTCCGTAGTGATGACAAGGGTGCTGTCCCTCCAGACCTGCAATGGAGCCTTTGCACTGAATGTGCACCTTCCTAGGAAATGGAGGCTTTCTACATGGGAAGCCTGGGCCAGACAGGAACCCCTTCCATCCAGCTGGCTTGGTAAGTAATGTGTTGAGCTAGGTGAGCCTGCTCTTCTCTGACCTTCATGTGGGAACTTGTTTTAACTGCATTTCCCTCGTTAGGCAGGCAGCTCAGTGGCCTGTGGGCAGCCTGTGCAGGCATAAGTAATGCTCCTTTGTGGAACCCGGTCCACCACCTCAAACCTGTTTTCAGGCTGGCTATGGGACAGGTGATGGGAAAATAGTAGGAATGGGAGGAGAGGAATATATTTTCTCACTAGAGCCCTAGTGAGTTGAGGGAATGAGGCCTCTGACTTATAAACTAACCGGTTGCTCTTGCTGGGCCCATGCCTCAGAAACGACTGTACAGCTGTGTGAATGCAGTGTGTGTATTGGCTAGCACGGCACCTGTGTTTGTGCCCTGTCTGTGCCGTTCCTTTGGCTTCTTGTCCCTATCACACTGGATCTCAGTACCTGGCCTCTGCCTCATTCGGCCTGCTTTCCAGCCCCTTCCTGCTCTTCCGTCTTTCAACAGCTTGTGAGCTTGGTTATTTGATTAAGGAGTTCTGAGGGGAAAAAAATCATTTATTTATCCATCAACCCCCACAATTCCTCTTACTGTTTCTGTCCTTCTTATTATCAAACTGGTTCCCAGAAGACCTGATAAAATGGCTTGCACTAAGGAGGCGCAGTGACATTTCCCTCCTAAAGCATTTGCATCTTAAAAACCAACAAAACTTCATGCCAAACAAAGCAATTTCTAATTGTTCAATTTTTTTGGCATCAGTAGAAACAGAGACTGTCTTTGAAAGGATTTGCAAGAAGAGATTCTCTAGTGTGTTTATAGTTTCAGTTTAATAAATAAATCACCATTTTCTTATCTATAAAGTGCAGATTGTAATAAAATCTACACAGAAGAATTTTTGAGGTTTAAAATGAGATAGTGCATATGTTGAACCCCCATGCCACATATAAAAGCATTTGCTCAATGTCTGTGGATGCTGTTGTGCTTTGGCTCCACACCAGGTACTGGGCTATGAAATGGGGGAGACCAACAGGCACAGTAATAACAAAACAGTTCTCCAGACCTCCAGGAGCTCAGCGTAAAGAGATTTCATTTGCATGTAGACGATTTAGCTCAGTCTCTTTCAAAATGTTCTCTTTATCTATTACCTCACTCAACTCTCTCATTTTTGCCAGGTATGTGTAATTTCTTAGTTTCCAAGAGACTAGAAAATTTCAAAGGACTTGCCCAAGGTCCACACCCAACCTGGAACAGATGTTTTCTTAAGTAAACATGACATAAAGTTATGTCTATCAGAGCAAAAATGCACTCAGTACAAATAATCCTGACCGAATTATTGGACTATAAGAGGAGGACCAATGAAATCAAGAGGAAAGTTCTTTAAATGACTTACTCAAACCATACATTTGAGTTAGTGTTCAAAAAATAGATCACTGTAAATATAATACGATAATGAAGAAGTCAGCAAAAATGCCTCTTACAACTGAACTTTTATTCATGTCACATTGGAAGAGCCCAATGTCAGCTTCTCTCTACTCTCTCTCTTAATTTCTCTGTGTTTAAATGGGGTGGGGTTAGTAAAGAGATAGCCAGCATGGGTAGTTAGACAGTAAAATAAGCTCTGTGTTACAGTCTATCTTCCATAAAAGTGAGCACTTAATTAATTCAAGAGCATACCTGTCATTTTAATTATGATTCTGTCAATAAATTTCAGTGCTTATAAGAGGTGCTGAAGTGGAATTATATTTCACCTTTCCTGGCACGCTAACAGGAAAGGACAAACTGCAGTCCCTGACTCTATCCCCTCTGCCTCAGCATGACACCTGGGTACCAAACGCCAAGATTCTAATTAAATTGCGTGGTTTGTTCCCCATATTTCACAGTTTTTGTTGTTATTGTGCATGAGACCTGTTTTTCTATTTAATGGTGAGCTGGTTATTGCTACACCACTGCATTTTTATGACTCATTTTAGCAACCCAATATTTGATCTTCTCTTAGAGATCACTCTATTGCTAGATCCCTTAGACAATGGAAAGGTAACCCTGGTGATGACAGAGGAGAAGGTTGGGGTGGGAAGGTTATTTTCTAGCAAGTGTGGGATAGAGGTGCCTAAGTCCTTCTGCGTGGCATTGCAGGAGCTCTGAGTGTGTAGCCCTGAGCGCCACTGGGCCTGGGAAGTGGAGGCAGTAGGTCCTCACTACGGAATCCCCTCTTCCCAAATACTCACTCATAATAGTGTGGTTGGGCATTCCTGTTCGTGTGACTTCAGGATCTAGATCCCTTGCCCTCCCACAAATTCTGTGAATTAGCTAATATTCTTATATCTTTCTTTCTTTTTTAACCAATATGTCCCTTACTTAGTCTCTGTGAATTGCTCTGTAGTGGTTAAAAAAGAATTGGAAAGGTTGTGTACACTGACAGGAAATGCCCAAAACATTGTTAGGCAGTAGAAACAAAATGCAGTATCACAAAACGGCTTCATATTCATTTTGAAATATCCCCTAATTTTTGTGAGCAGCATATTTGTAAATGCATTGATAACTTTTGAGAGACTTACCAGCCCAAGTGGTAATAGCGGCAGCCTCTTGGGGGTGTGCCTAGGGAGGAAAGTGGGAGAAATACACGTAGACTTGGCCCTTTTACTCCATACACTATTTTCTTGAATTTTTTTTTTGAGTTTTTTTTTTGTTTGTTTTTTTATTTTATTCATTTTAGACAGGAGATAGAGTGTGTGTGTGTGTGTGTGTGTGTGTGTGTGTGTGTGTGTGAGAGAGAGAGAGAGAGAGAGAGAGAGAGAGAGAGAGAGAAAGGGGGGAGGAGCTGGAAGCATCAACTCCCATGTGTGCCTCGACCAGACCAGTGCAGGGTTTTGAACTGGCGACCTCAGTGTTCCCAGGTCGACGCTTTACCACTGCGCCACCACAGGTCAGGCCCTATTTTCTTGAATTTTTACAAGAAGAAATGCTTTCAAGTATTGCTTAGGTCCTCAACACAGCAAAAAAACAAACAAACAAACAAACAAAAAAACAGAAGAAAGAAAGTCAGTGGGTCAGAGCATCAAGTGGAGAACAGAGGGTTCCAGCTCTGTACCGCTTAAGTCCTGTGAGCTAATAGCAGAAGCCTTGAGCGGGGCAGTGAGCACAGTGGAGACGAAGGTGAGTAAGGGAGGGCCCTCTGTTCTCAGCGGCCGGACAAGCAGACACACAAGTGGATAAACACTCTGTAGTGTTGTGAGTGGCAGAAAAGCAATGCAAAGAGCATTTGTGGGGCGTCCTAACCCAGACCAGGAAGCATGAAGACAAATGGCACAGATCTTCTTGAGAAGGTGGCATGAATCTCCAAGTCTTGAAGAGTAAGAGAAGAAGGGAAGGAAGGAATGAAAGTATATTCAGGAGGTTCTACAAAGTGTAAACAGGATTGCATTCCCCCTCTAGCTCATCCTCAACAAAGCTGTTTTCACCCACTGTGTGGATGAGGCACTGGAACGACTAGGCACACCACCGTTCATTCTAAGCTGAAGCAGCCTCAGGTGGCACAAGCAGGTCCCAAGGCCAACTCAGGGACAGCGTCTCCTGGGAGGAATGCAGTAACAGAGGTATCCCGAGGAAGCACTGTCCTTGCTACCACCAGCAGCTTTTCTGGGCAGTGTGTGGGCATTGACTAAGAGTTTACTGTGTTGTAAACTATTGAGGCCTTTGTACAAAGATCACAGGATCTGGTTGTGCAAGCTCTGATGAGTAAACCAGCCAGTGCTTGTCTTCCCACCTGGCTTCCCAAAAGTGGAGCCTTGTCTGATCTTCTTGATATTGTCTACCTTCTTTCTCACTCTTTTCTCTTACAGTTCCTACATGGTGCCTTCACAGTGCCTTTCAGTGGCCAGGACTTCCCAAAGCCTTCCCTCCAACCAGTTATTCCCAGCTTCAAACATCCACACTTGCCCGTTGTCTTGGATGCCAATCTTTGGTACTACTAGTCTGACTTGTCTCAGTCTTGCTCAGTCTTGGGGCCAGCCAACCAGATAAAATTAACCTGGTGAGGTGGTGATGAAGGATAATGACTTGATGAGGTACTCCCTCCAGGTAATAGACTCATATTTTAACCAAGTTTCCAGGGTAAGCATTCTCTTAGCCTAAAGAGGGACATCAATATGTAAGAAATTTCATCACAGTATGCCCTCCCCCAGGCATCCTGGTTAGAATTGATCACCTGGGCTATGCACCTGCTATTCTAGGTCATCCTCTTATCCAGTCCAGTTCTGTGCCTGTGTCTATTGCCATGCTAGTGTGTGAGCTCAGTAGTAGGATTCAGTAAAATTCAACTTGAACTATCTCACTTAACAAATTTCATTGAACTCAAACTGTGAGGAGGATATTGTTAGTTCTAAGGACAAAAAGGGGATTTATTCTGAAGGAGCCAGTCCACTGTGTGCAAAAATAGTTCTGCTTCCTGTTTTTGAAGGATTTCCATTCAATGGGAGAGAAGTGATGATCCAGGCAAATATAAACCCACTGCAAGGCCAGACATAGACAGCAGTGCTTCGCACATTGCAGCAACAGCTCAGCTGAGGGAAATACATGAACAGGCGCCAGCTCCCTGGTATTGCAAGAATAGTCTTATATCCAAATGGAAAGGTGTTTCTTTCTCTTCAATTTTTTTTTAAATTATGAAGTATTTTGAATAATGAAGACATTAGTATAAATAGTATAGAAACTATTTTTATTGACACCAACTAGATTCAATGGTTGTTAAACATTTTGGCATATTTACTTCATTTCTTTTTTTACGATAAGGAAATAAAAGCTACAGGTAGAATGATAGGCCTTTCTAAACCTCTTGCTGGTTCTGTTCCCCTGCCCCATCCCCAGATATCACTATTCATCTACAGTTGTTGTCTCTCCTTCCTATTTATAGTTTTAATTCTTTTGTTCCATTATTGTGCTCCAAAAATTATATATATTATTGGTGATGTGTTTTTATAATTTACATGAATGCATTCATATTGTGGGTATTTTTTGAAAAAAGTCTTTTTTTGGTCAACATTTTAACTGCTTTATGACATTTATCTGTTGATGAGATCTCAATTTTCTCATCCACCCCTCCATCAATAAACATTTGGCTTGGTTTTGATTTCCTCTATATCTGCTAGTAGTGGACTTGCTGATACATAAGGCATAGACATCCCCAATTAAAATGGTTGGCTAATGATATTTTTCTTAACAACAGCTTTCTGTTCTTTATAACTATTTAAAATTCTTTTTTTGAGAGAGAGAGAGACAGACAGACAGACAGACAGAGATGAGAAGCATCAACTCAGTTGCAGCACCTTAGTTGTTCACTGATTGCTTTCTCATATGTGCCTTGACCAGTGGGCCCCAGCTGAGCCAGTGACCCCTTGCTCAAGCCAGAGATCTTACTCTCAAGCCAAGACCTTGAGTTTCAAGCCAGTGACCTTTGGACTAGAGCCAACAACCATGGGGTCATGTTTATGACTCCTTATTTAAGCCGGCAACCCATGCTCAAGCTGGTTTCCTTGGGGTTTCAAACCTGGGTCCGCAGCATCCCAGGCCGATGCTTATCCACTGTGCCACCACCTGGTCAAGCTATTTAAATTCTTGTTATTCTTATTATTTTAAAAGATTTCACCAAGACATTATGCATCATCAATGAAAAGCAAATTTGCATCATCTATTCAAATACTACATCAAAATATTTCCCTTCATTCCTTTCAAATGATAGGATCATCTCCTTTAGCCTGTCTCTGTCTCTCTGGAATCTATCAGCACCTTCACTGGGTTTTGTTATACAGGCTTGAAACTGTATATTGTGGAGTCCAAGGGACCTGTCCAGTAAGAAATATAAGGGAGTCCCAGAAAGGAATTATCTAGTGGTATCAGGACTAGTCTCCCATATTGACAAAACTGTATCTATGATTTATGTTTCTTAACATAAATTTCAAAATTCAGAAATTATACAACCCAAAACACACTTGGGGAAGAGGCTACCCCAAAATGGCACCATTGATCAAAACAATCCTTCAAAACCACTCAATTTTTGCAATAATAGTCTATTTTATATTCATCTGATATTTTCACCTTCCAAAAAATATGTAAAACCAATTCCTGACAAAAGTGAAAGTTTGAATCTCATCAAGAGAAAGTGAACCAAATTGAGGGACATGTTTAAAACAACTGAAACTTCAAAAATATCAATGTCCTGAAAGACAGATAGATGCTGAGGAAATGTTCCAGATAAAAAGAGGCTAAGGGGGAAGCAAGATGGCGACGGAGTAGGCAGACGTACCAACTTCCAACTCCCAGAACCAAAGTGGATTGTAACTCAATTTAAAGAACCATCATCTGGATAAACCAACTATGAACTGAACTAAGTGGACTCTACAACCAAGGAACACAGAAGAAGCCACATTGAGACTGGTAGAAATAGCGAAAATGCGAAGAGGGCTGACCAGCTTCCCGGAGCAAACGGCAGCCCGGAGAGACCCGCGGGGCGGGAGGAGAGTTTGGCGGAGAGGGAGGGACCTGGGTCCCAGGAACCAAGCCCCAGCCTGCAGTCCCAGAGCCTAGAAGAGGCGTTTAAACAGTTTTGAGCTGTGAAACAAGTGAGGGAGCTCCCAGGCTTACAGTGTGGAATATTAGGTCCCTTCCTACTCTGCTGATAGTTGTTGAAGGGTTTGGGGCGGCAGGACGCTGAAATGCGGTTCTGTCGGCGTGGGCGGAGGCCAAGCCGGTGTGAGCTCAGTCTAGCCCAGCAGGGTCGGAGGGGACGCGTGAAAGCTGTCCGGAAGCTGCGGGCCCACGTTTATTCCCACTTACGGGGACAAAGCTGGAGGCCAGGAACGGGCAGAAATCTGCTCTTCAACACTGCGCAAGCTGGCCCTGACCGCAGGGACCAGGCTAGGACCAGGGACGGGCAGGGGCTCGCGGCTGAGCTCACGCTACCAGCCCCGCCAGGCCGGAGAAACCGCGATTTGCAATTATACGTGCACGAGTGGACTCCGAACGTGGGGGTGGGGTAGAGTCTGGGACAAGAGGAAGTACGCAGCTGAGTGGAAGTCAGCAAACACGCCCGGCCCAATAAACCTGGGTTTGCGACCCTGTGCAGAAGGGCCCTGGCCTCGAGGGCGGGGCTAAAGCTCCAGACGGGCAAAAGCTCACAGCTGAGAGCACGTCAAAAGCCCTGCCCAACCCGCGAAACTGTGGCGAGCAGGCTCTGACTGCGGGTTCTGGGCGAAAGTCCGGAAATAGGCTGGGTCCACAGCTGAGTAAAGGTGCACACCTCTACCCTTGGTGCTAAGACTTGTGGCTTGTGTGACAGCCCCTCCCATGGAGGAGAGGCAGAAATCACAGTAAAAGCCACAGTGGGCCGGCACTGGCAATGCTCATACCCAACCACCCTAAACAGCGGCAGAGGGGGTGGGGGACCTGCAGACAGACCACACCTAGAGAACACAAAGGCAACAGCTACTGGACTCCAGTGGCCACAACTTGCTTATACACAGACAAAATGGGTAGGCAGAGGAATGCAAACCAAATGAATCAAGAGAAATCCCCAGAGAATGACCTGAATGAACCAGATATAACCAAATTACCAGAAGCAGAATTTAGAATAATGATAGTTAGGATGTTCAAAGAAATTAGAGCAACAATGGATAGTCATTATGAACACCTAAATAAAGAGATAACAAGTATAAAAAACGAAATTGAAATAATAAAAAAGAATCAGACAGAAATGACAAATACAGTATCAGAACTGAAGACCACAAAGGAAGGAATTAAAAGCAGGATGAATCACGCTGAGGATAGAATCAGCGAGTTAGAGGACACAATAAACAAAGGCACAGAAGCAGAGAAGAAAAAGGAAAAGAGACTCAAAAAATGTGAGGAAACTCTAAGGGAGCTCTGTGACAACATGAAGAGAAACAACATTCGCATCATAGGGGTGCCTGAAGAAGAGGAGAGAGGACAGGAAATGGAAACTTTGTTCAATCAAATCATAGCAGAAAACTTTCCTAAATTAAGGCTGGGAAACACTCCACACGTTCCAGAAGCACACAGAACTCCATTAAAGAGAAACCCAAAAAGATCTACACCAAGACACATCATAGTTAAAATACCAAAGCTAATGGATAAAGAAAAAATTTTAAAAGCTGCTAGGGAAAAAAAGGCTATCACCTACAAAGGAGCCCCCATAAGGATGACATCAGACTTCTCAACAGAAACACTTGAGGCCAGAAGGGAATGGCAAGATATAATCAAAGTAATGCAGAACAAGAACCTACAACCAAGACTACTTTATCCAGCAAGGCTAACGTTTAAAATTGAAGGAGAAATAAAAAGCTTCCAAGAAAAAGAAAGCCTCAAGGAATTCATAAAAACCAAACCAATTCTGCAAGAGAAACTAAGGGGCCTGTTGTGAACAGTTTAAAGGGAGGAAAGAACAGAGCAAGAGAAGAATACAGCTTTAAAGAATAAAATGGCAATAAACAACTACATATCAATAATAACCTTAAATGTAAATGGATTAAATGATCCAATCAAAAGACATAGGGTAGCTGCATGGATAAAGAAACAGGACCCATACATATGCTGTCTACAAGAGACACACCTTAAAACAAAATATGCACATAGACTGAAGGAAAAAGAATGGAAAAAAATACTTCATGCAAATGGAAATGAAAAAAAAGCAGGGTAGCAATACTTATATCAGACAAAATGGACTTTAAAACAAAGGCTGTAGTAAGAGATAAAGAAGGACACTACATAATGATAAAGGGAACAATTCAACAGGAAGATATAATGATTATAAATATCTATGCACCAAATATAGGAGCCCCGACATACATAAAGCAGACTTTGATGGATATAAAGGGCGAGATTAACAGCAATACTATCATAGTAGGGGATTTCAATACCCCTCTAACAACACTGGATAGATCCTCAAGAAAGAGAATTAATAAAGAAACAGCAGACTTAAAGGAGACACTAGATCAACTTGATTTAATAGATATCTTCAGAACTTTTCACCCTAAAGCAGTAGAATATACATTCTTCTCAAGCGCTCATGGTACGTTTTCTAGGATAGACCACATGTTAGGACACAAAAATGGTCTCAATAAATTTAAGAAGATTGAAATCATATCAAGCATTTTCTCTGATCACAATGCCATGAAACTAGAAATTAACCACAAAAGAAAAAATGAAAAATACTCAAACACTTGGAAACTAAATAGCATGATATTAAATAATGAATGGATTAACAATGAGATCAAAGAAGAAATAAAAAAGTTTCTAGAAACAAATGATAATGAGCATACATCAACTCAAAATTTATGGGACACAGCAAAAGCAGTTTGAGAGGGAAGTTTATTGCACTATAGGCATATCATAAGAAGCTAGAAAAAGCTCAAATAAACAACCTGACCCTGCATCTAAAAGAACTAGAAAAACAACAACAAATAAAACCCAAGATAAGTAGAAGGAAGGAAATAATAAAGGTCAGAGCAGAAAGAAATGACATAGAGGCTAAGGAAACAATACAGAGGATCAACGAAACGAGAAACTGGTTCTTTGAAAAGGTAAACAAGATTGATGAACCTTTAACTAGACTCACCAAGAAAAAAAGAGAGAGGACTCAAATAAATAAAATTAGAACGGACAGTGGAGAAATAACAACTGACACAACAGAAATACAAAGCATTGTAAGAAAATACTATGAAGAACTATATGCCAAAAAATTAGACAATCTTGGTGAAATGGACAAATTTCTTGAATCCTATAACCTTCCAAAAATCAATCTGGAAGAATCAGAACACCTAAACAGACCAATTACAACAAATGAGATCAAAACAGTTATCAAAAAACTCCCAAAAAAGAAAAGTCCTGGGCCTGATGGCTTCACAAGTGAATTCTATCAAAAATTCAAAGAAGAACTAACTCCTATCCTCCTCAAGCTATTTCATAAAATTCAAGAGGAAGGAAGACTTCCAAACTCCTTTTATGAGGCGAGCATAATTTTGATCCCAAAACAGGGCAAAGACAACACAAAGAAAGAAAATTATAGGCCTATATCCCTGATGAATTTAGACGCTAAAATTCTCAACAAAATATTAGCCAACCGGTTCTAGCAATATATGAAAAAAATCATACACCACGATCAAGTGGGATTTATTCTGGAGAGGCAAGGCTGGTTCAACATTCGCAAATCAATCAATGTGATTCATCACATAAACAAAAGGAAGGACAAAAACCACATGATAATTTCAATAGATGCAGAAAAGGCATTTGATAAAATCCAGCACCCATTCATGCTCAAAACTCTCAGTAAAGTGGGAATACAGGGATCATTCCTTAACATGATAAAGGCCATCTACGATAAACCAACAGCAAACATCATACTAAATGGACAAAAATTAAAAGCAATCCCCTTAAGATCAGGAACCAGGCAGGGATGCACCCTTTCACCACTCTTATTCAACATAGTTCTGGAAGTCCTAGCTACAGCAATCAGACAAGAAGAAGAAATAAAAGGCATCTAAATTGGAAAAGAAGAAGTAAAACTGTCACTATTTGCAGATAATATGATATTGTATATTGAAAACCCTAAAGTCTCAGTCAAAAAACTACTGGACCTTATAAATGAATTCAGCAAGGTGGCAGGATATATAATTAATACTCAGAAATCAGAGGCATTTCTATATACCAACAATGAACTGTCAGCAAAAGAAATTAAGGAAACTATCCCCTTCACTATTGCAGCCAAAAAAATAAAGTACCTAGGAGTAAATTTAACTAAGGAGGTTAAGAACTTATACTCGGAAAATTATAGAACATTGATAAAAGAAATCAAGGAAGATACAAACAAGTGGAAGCATATACCGTGCTCATGGCTAGGAAGAATAAACATCATTAAAATGTCTATATTACCCAAAGCAATTTATAAATTCAATGCAATACCAATTAAAATACCAATTACATACTTCAAAGATATAGAACACATATTCCAAAAATTTATATGGAACCACAAAAGAACACGAATAGCCTCAGCAATCTTAAAAAGAAAAAATAAAGAGGAGGTATCACTCTTCCAGATATCAAGGTTTACTATAAGGCCATTATACTCAAGACAGCCTGGTACTGGCATAAGAACAGGCACATAGATCAATGGAACAGAACAGAGGACCCAGAAATAAACCCACAGCTTTATAGACAACTGACATTTGACAAAGGAGGAAAGAACATACAATGGAGTAAAGACAGCCTCTTTAACAAATGGTGTTGGGAAAATTGGACATCTACCTGCAAAAAAATGAAACTAGACCATCAACTTACACCATTCACAAAAACAAACTCAAAATGGATAAAAGACTTAAATGTAAGTCGTGAAACCATAAGCATCTTAGAAGAAAACATAGGCAGCAAGCTCTCCGACATCTGTAGCAGCGGTATATTTGCCGATTTATCTCCACGGGCAAATGAAATAAAAGGCAAGATAAATAAATGGGACTATATCAAACTAAAAAGTTTTTGCACAGCTAAAGACAATAGGAACAGAATAAAAAGACAAACCACACAATGGGAGAACATATTCGACAGCACATCTGATAAGGGGTTAATAACTAAAATTTATAAAGAACTTATAGAATTCAACACCAGGAAGACAAACAACCCAATCAAAAATTGGGCAAAAGAAATGAATAGAAATTTCTCCAAATAGGACATACAGATGGCCAATAGGCATATGAAAAAATGCTCAACATCACTAATCATTACAGAAATGTAAATTAAAACCACAATGAGATATCACCTCACACCAGTCAGAATGGCACTCATCAGCAAAACAACACAGAATAAGTGCTGGCGAGGATGTGGAGAAAAGGGAACCCTTCTGCACTGTTGGTGGGAATGCAGACTGGTGCAGCCACTGTGGAAAACAGTTTGGAGATTCCTCAGAAAATTAAAAATCAAACTGCCTTTTGACCCATCTATCCCACTTTTAGGAATATACCCTAAGAACACCATAGCACTGTTCGAAAAGAAGAAATGCGCCCCCATGTTCGTGGCAGCATTGTTCACAATAGCGAAGATCTGGAACCAGCCCAAGTGTCCATCAGAAGACGAGTGGATTAAAAAGCTATGGTACATATATACTATGGAATACTACTCAGCCATAAGAAACGATGACATCGGATCATTTATAACAAAATGGATGTACCTTGATAACATTATACGGAGTGAAATAAGTAAATCAGAAAAATAGAAAAACTGAGAACAGCATGATTCCATACATAGGTGGGACATAAAAGTGAGAATATGAGACATGGACAAGAGAGTGGTGGTTATGGGATGGGAGGAGGGATGGAAGAGTGGGATAAGGAGGAGAGGAGGAACACAGGGAAAACCAGATAGAAGGTGACAGAGGACAATTTGACTTTTGGTGACGGGTATGCAACATAATTGAACGATAAGATAACCTGGAGATGTTTTCATTGTACATATGTATCCTGATTTATTGGTGTCACCCCATTAGAATTAATAATAATAAAATATATATATATAAAAAATAGATATAAAAAATTTATTAAAACTTGTTTTCTGTTGCCTAAAAAAAAAAAAAAAAAAAGAGGCTAAGCACGCACGACAACTAAATGGAATGCACTATCCTGCATTGGGGGAGGGGCTGAGAATGCTATAAAAAAATGTCACAGGGACAACAGGTGAATTAAGCCCATACTGCATTTTTAATTTCTTTTTTTTTTTTTTATTCAATTTACTGGGGTGATGCTAGTTAACAAAATTATACAGGTTTCAGGTGCACAGTTCTACAACACATCATCTGTACACTGTGTTGTGTGTTCACCACCTTAAGTCAAGTCTCCTTCCATCACCATTCATCCCCCCATGCCTTCCTCTACCCCCCATGCCTATGCCGCCCCCTCCCCGGCAGTCATTATACTGTTAGTTAAATATGCTTTACTTTTCCTATCTTGAAAAGAAGCTCTTTATTTAAAAATAGTTTTTTACTGAATTTGTTGAGGTATAAGTCTCAGGTGTGCAACTCAATAAAACATCATCTGCCCATTGCATCAGCACAGAATATATTTTAGGTAATAGTACCATATCCATATTAAATTTTCTGAATTAACCATACTTATGATTATGAAGGAACATATCCGTGCGCTTGGGAGAAATATTTGTTTCATTATTAGTAATAGTGATTATTTCTAACATACCCATAGAGTATTTGTAATTATTTTATGAATATCCTGTTGTTATCTTTTCATTGAACTAGGTTGATTTTAATTTTTAATGGAATTTACTGCAAATTTTTAAGTGGATCTTGGAATTGAGGAAAGAATGGAAATAACCGGGCTGGAGGAAAAAGGAGCCAGTATGTAACAATTCCATTTGAAAGAATTTTGGTGGGTTTCTTCAATCTGAGCACTCTGGTCCTTTAATCATTAACTGCTCTATAAGGCCGTGATTGCATTCCCCTCATTCAATGTCAATTACACTCTTAGTTTTCAAATGTGGCCTTTGTACCTAAATTCAAATCACAAGTTATATTAAAAATGCTTTAGCTTTCTTTGAATTTAAAGCTTACAGCCTTCAACTATTTAGGGATAAAATGGAGAAAATTCCATTACAAAATTTCAAATAAAATTTCTGTGGCAGAGGAGGGAAGGGAAGAAGGGCCTGCATGTCCTGTACACATAATCTTTTGAGACTCACCTGAGGAGGACATGTCTGTGAGCTTTGAGGCTGGGATCAGGCTACGGGCCTTCGCTGGTAGTCCAGTAGCATTTCTTTGGCACTTAAACTTGGCATCTATCTTGTCAGGGGCCACAGAGGTATCTGTCTTCCCCATGAGCTATATGTGTCTCAAGGAAAAGTGCTCGGACTTACTTCCTTTGACCTATCGTGTCCAATTTAGTGTCTGGCATGTAGAAGGCATTTCATAAATATTTTATATGAATTAATCTAAAATTTGGCGGGGGGGGGGGGAGTGCAAGCAAACAAGTAAGCAAGCAAGAATGAATGGGTGTAAGCATGTCACTGTGCATGTATGTGTGTCTCTTCACCTGAAGCTAAAAGCCAGGGTCTGAGGACTCCATGGGTCACCTTGCTCACCCTTTTATTTTATTTAGACTTCTAATAAGCCCATCTAGTTTCCTGCCTGCTAAGAACAAAAAAATGAAACCCAAAAAGAAGGAATAGAGACTGCCTTTAAAAGAGAACATTCACAGCCGCTGTAAGTAAAAGTCTAACAGAGCCAAGGGAAAGAAAATTAGGGAATGTGTAAGAGTCCGGAGAGACTTACTGTAATTGATGTCTCTGAGAACAATGCTGATTCACTAAAATGTGATTAGATTGCACTCCATATACTCTGTCTGGTTCTACAGTCAGAGAAACATGTAAGGTTTTTATAAGATAAAAGAAGGTTTGTTTGTTTTTTGGACATGTCATCCCTGTCCAAAGTTTAATAGCTAGGGAACTGCTATGTGTCTTTTATTAATTGTTGTTTTTATTGAACACTCAGATGGTCCATTCCTGCTTTTAATTTTGAAGCAGATGAATTAGAACAGTTTGTATTTCTCCCTTCCAAAGGAAAAAAAAAATCCCACCAAAAATGAATTACTTTTGTGGCTGTCAGCCAAGTTTTGTCGCAATGAAACATGACTTTACTCAGGCACCTTTGCAGCCTCCCTGAGAAGGGACTGGAGAGACAGGGGCTGTCCCTCCACTGCCCCCACACAGAACAGTGTGTAAACATGGGGCAGCCCGCGTGGCAGGGGCGGGGCGGGAAACAGGGCTTTCTCCTCTTCAGTCCTCATCTTTCCCGAGAGCTCCCAACCTCCTGGCCTCCTGAAGGGAGACATTCTGGGGACAAGCAGCCTTTGTCAGTCTCTGCCGTCACAGGAAATAAACGCCCAGAATCACTGGGGTAACCGACACGGAAGCACCAAGACGTGGCCAAGGAGCAGTTCTTCTAAACAGCTTCTCCGAAGGCCGCAGTGGGAAGCCCTCCTGCATTTCCAACACAGCACAGCGTGACTGCCTTGGCCACACTTAACTATCCAGAGCTCAGAAACAGCTGGCCTGGCCACCCAGCTCCTAATTCCTTTGGCCAGAGGCCTTGTACAGAATTCCCTGCCTCTGGTGTCCAAGGCTCCCAGCCTTTCAAGGATCAGATGCTGTTGTCCCCAGCCTCGCTGCTCCTGCTGGCTGGCTCACTCCCCCCCATCTCTACTCCTGGAGCCCCACCAGGAAAATTGGGCATGAGGGGAGGGGCTGGCAAGCTCCTTGGGTTCCACCCAGATTCTCAGGGCTTGGCTCCACTCTGAGGAGTCCAGCCTCAGCCTTCACAGCAAATCCACTCTCTCCCCTTTCCCAGAGACCTGTGCACTCTGGTGAGAGAAACGTTGGACTATTTGTCAGCCATGGAATCAGGCTGTGTCAACAAAGACCATGAGAACAGAGAACAGAAAACCATCATGGAACCCCACCCAAGGAAGACACCCCCAAAGTTTAAGCAGCCCCTTAAGATTAGAAACACAGAAGAAGGCTGTTAGCTTCTTTGATGTTTTTGAAAACTAAGAACTGTGTGACTAGGACTTAGATTCTAAAACCCTTGCCCTTTAATAACTATTTTTTAAAATAAACAATTGACACCACTTAAGCATGTCACAAATCTCCGTGCAGTTTTAGACATCTAGGGCATTTAATATAACTTTTCATATTGCTTAACTCAGTGACTTAAGGGTTTCAGAGATTAGACTTGGCCTTTTGAGAAATATGTTCAACAAAGGTCCAGCATCGCTTAACTGGAAGAAAGTTCATTTTAAAAAAGGCAGAATACTAGATATGAGATATGAGAAGAGGAAAGAATGGGATACTATAGTATATTTGCTGATGCTACAATTGGAATTGGCAAAGAATTTCCCAGTGCCCACTAATTTCTTACCTCCCTGCACTTCTTTCCTGGCCAGTGCTGCCACATGGAGCCGCCTTCAACATGCAGTCAGTCATTAGGCAGGTGTAGCAGCCATGTTGTGTGGGTGGGAGATTGTGCCAGCTAATCTAGGGAATAGTGGATTATCATAACCAGCCACCAAGATATAATGCTAGTGGTTGTGGCCTTGCAGATTTGCATCGAATGCGGGCAGATGGTAAAGGAACTGTGGAGAAGGCCCCTCCCAATGACAGCAGGCAGGCAATCTGCAATCTACAATCTGCTGCCCTGAAGGCAAGCACCTGCAGGTTTACATAGATTACACACACATGGTCACATGGTGCTGCTCCTTGCTCATGGACCAATCAGGCAAAGTAAAAGCAAGCAAGGCTAACACACTTGTTTGCTCAAGAAAGAGTCCTCTATGTATGCTGAAACCCACGGCCACTTGACAGAAATGGTGAAGGGGACATTTGCTATATGGGCCAGAACACTGGGGTTAACATTCCAGATAAACAAGAGACCAAGACTGCCCCAATCCTTAGGGACAGTGAGTTATCCAGGAGGACAGGGAGTCCATTGGGATATTCGCAGACTCTCAGTAGAGGAGTACTCTTGAGTGTGACACTGCTGCGCAACTGGAAAGATGAAAAGCTTGGATTGCCAGAGGATGTTGTTGTCACCACCTGGGAAGCTTTGCCGGCAGTAGGGAGCCATCAAGCTAGTGGAAACAGAGAGAGATTAACACAGGGTGAGGCCCCTGATTGAAGACTCTGAATTTATTTGTGGCTGCCAGTTCTGGACTTCCCAGGGATGTAAGCCTTTTGGTTAAATTGAATTGAGCTGATTTTCGGTCACATACAACCAGAATGAACTGACAACCTCAGTAGTTTTAACATTATGTATTTCCTGTGTGTGAGCAGAACCACAGGAAGGAGAACTCACAGCTCAAAAATACTGGAGAACAGTGGTCTGGAGACAGCTGGAATAAATGATTGTGAGAGTGGGGGCACTGTTTCCAGGATAAAATTTGTGTTATGAATAATAAAGAAAACTAATTACATCTATTACAAGCATGATATTCTTTTGAGTGCCTGTATGTATTCATTCATGTAATCCTCCCCCAAACCCAATGAAGTAGGTGTTCATGTCATTGTCCCCATTTTGCAGATGAGGAAATCAAGGCATACAAAGGTCGAATAACTTTTCCTGATTCTACACAGCTAGGAAGTGGAAGACTTGGGATTCAAACTCCAGGTAGTGTGGTCCCCCAGACTTAACGACTATGTACAGTCACTCCTTAAACAGGAAATGTTTTGCTTTGACAACGGGTGTGTTGGAAGGCCTGCTTATAAAAACTATTATATGCCTGACCAGGCGGTGGCGCAGTAGATAAAGCATCGGACTGGGATGCAGAAGACCCAGGTTCGAGACCCCGAGCTTGCCAGCTTGAGCGCGGGTGCATCTGGCTTGAGCAAAAGCTCGCCAGCTCGGACCCAAGGTCACTGGCTCCAGGAAGGGGTTGTTCGGTCTGCTGAAGGCCCACGGTCAAGGCACATGTGAGAAAGCAATCAATGAGCAACTATGGTGTCACAATGGCAATGAAAAACTAATGATTGATGCTTCTCATCTCTCTCCATTCCTGGTTCCTGTCTGTCTGTCCCTATCTATCCCTCTCTCTGACTCTCTCTCTCTCTGTCCCTGTAAAAATAAATAAATAAAATAAATAAATAAAATAATATTATGTATTTTGTGCTTTCTTTGATCTATTGCTTTAGTCTCTCCATGACTGATTACCTTGGAGGAGCTAGCTACAGAAAAACAATGAAAGGCCAATAAGCAAAAGCCTACTGAATTAGATTTATTTTCCTGTGTTTTAAGATAGAGAACTATAAACTATTTAGCTCATTCATTTAAACATTTTTAAAAACAAAGTTTATGAAACTTGTCCAAAGAGAAAATGTACATAAAACCTACACTTGGGTCTATGTTTTGGCCATTAATGTAAAGAGAAATATGAGGAAGGGAAAAGAAGGTAACATAAGAAGGGGAAGGGACTAGGACAGATTACAAAGATATAAAAGAGATTGAGACAGTAAGGCAGAGAAGGCAGACATTAAATAATTTAAAAAGAAAGCAATATACACCTGCAGACTAGATATGCAGACAAATGAGAAAGTCAGGGGGTGGGTGGGGGAGTGGAAGTAGGGGAGAAGAAATTATCCTCAGAAATAGACAAAGCACCCTGGTTGGTTGGCTCAGTCGTAGAGTGTCGGCCAGGCATGTGGAAGTACCAGGTTCGATTCCCGGCCAGGGCACACAGGAGAAGTACCCATCTGCTTCTCCACCCTCCCCTGTCTCCTCTCTCTCTCTCTCTCTCTCTTCCCCTCCCACAGCCAAGGCTCCATTGGAGCAAAGTTGGCTCAAGCACTGAGGATGGCTCCATGGTCTCTGCCTCAGGCGCTAGAATGGCTCCAATTGCAACGAAGCAACACCCCAGATGGGCAGAGCATCGCCCCCTAGTGGGCATGCTGGGTGGATCCTGGTTGGGTGCATGTGGGAATCTGTCTCTCTGCCTCCCTGCTTCTCACTTCAGAAAAATACAGAAGAGAAAAAAGAAAAGAAATAGACAAAGCTAGATTGGCAGTTCCCTGAGGATAAGCACCATGTCTGTTTTATTTGCCGCTTTCCCCAGAGCCAAGCGCTGTGCCTGACATAGAATAGATACTTAAGGAATAGCTGCTGGCTGAACAAATGAAAAAGCAAGACAAACCCATAGAAGGCAACAGATAGAAAGAAGTCTGTGTACTCATTAAGCATATAGAGTATGGACTCAGGAGGTTCTGGGACCAGTTTTTGACTTTGTATCTTCCGATCTGTGTGACTTGGGGTAATGCAGTCATTACGTTTGACATTTTTGAGTCTGTTTCTTCCTATGTGAAAATAAGGCAATGTTGCAGTTATCTAGCTCTTTTTCTCTTTTCTCCTAACGACCCATCCACACTCTGCTTAGGGATGCCAGGGCTGCAACTCTGCAGACCACCTTTCAGCTTTGCCAACTGATTGAGAAGGATGAAGAGCATCGTTCCACCCTCCTGCTTCCTGCTCCTGAAATCATTTCCCCAAAGCTGCAGCAGCTCTTTTCCATAGCAGCCACAGGACCCACTGTGCAGCTTTTCCGCCACCGGCAGAGCCAGCTTCCGTGGTCCACCCTCAGAGACCCAGCAGCAGCGAGGCCGAGCTCAGGGCTGGGCCTCCCCTCCTCTTTGTATCTAACTATTAATCATTCCAGCCTCTTCCCTTTGTTCCCCTGGCCCTAGATGCTGCCTTCTTGATGCCTTAGAGCCCCCTTTTTACCTGTTTAGTTACTAGTTATCAGCTTTGAACCTGCTTAACAATTCTTCCTATTCAATTGTCCTTTTTTGAATAATTAGTTAAAATAATGGCATTAGTTTAAATAATGGCTTCTGTTTCCTGCCTAGACCTGAACTGAGAAAGAACCTCATGGAGTTGCAAGACTAGGTGTGTCAAGAGCTTAGAATATTGCCCGACGATAGTAAGAACTTGATAACTCTGAGCCATATATGTAGAGACACAGCAGAGATCTAGATAGCACTGCTGGAGATGACACCAATGACTTTCGGGGAGCAGCACCTTGACTTTGTGACTCTGACAGGTGTGCTCTTCCCTTAAGCTATAAGCACAGAGTCTCCAAGTCAGATATCACATCATCGCCTCTGAAACAGTGGTGATTATCACTAAGAAAATACAAATCCCAACCAACTAAACTGTGGTATAGGTACAGATTGTGAGGCTCATTCTGATATTAGAAACATTAATGACAGATATACAGTGACAGAAAATGATTCGACTCTGGGTGGTGGGTACCCAACATAATCAACAACAGTTCTAATGCTATAGCAATATTACCTGAAACCTACATATTCTTATTGATCAATGTCACCCTTTTAAATGTAATTTTTCAAATAAAATTTAAAAAATATTAAAATGTGAAAATAGATGTATGCCTCAGAATTGGTAAAATATACATTGGACCATGGTGAATTTTAGGTACCCCTTGCATAGATCTGTGGTCATCCTTTATCCCTTTGTCTCTGGTACCAACATTACACACACACACATACACATGGCAATGGTGAAGAACAGCTTTCCTGGCCCTCTATGGATCCTTATTAGAGGGTCCCCGAGGAAGTCAACAATTGGAAATTGACCCTAACTAAATAAATCTTTCATTTGTTCTAGTTGGCCTGTTTGAACCAAGGGCTTACTTATCTCCCTCACCCCACAAAACCTTCCAATTTAAATAGTCTAGCACCCAAACCACAGGCAAATCAGGATTTTTCTCTCTGATCTAACTTAGAGGGAATGAAAACCTAAAGTGGAAAGTGTCCTTGCTTGTTCGCAGGACCAGTGGTCTGAACTAAAATTATCCTGTGTTCAGAACACTGTGGACTTCTATGCGTCATGCTTAAGCTTCAATCCTAGTATGCTTCTGGAGTGTGGTTGAAATCAGAAAAACAAGCAATGCAAAAATAACACCTTATGAGTCAATGTAGTTCCTGCCCCAAATAAATTCTACTAGATTTGGCCTTGCACAGCCCTGATCATACTGAGAAAACAGCCAAGAATTGATCCCACATTGTGCAGATTCAAGATCACCTGTCAAGGGTGAGAGGGCAAGAAAGGATAAGTGTGAGGCTGATTGTCAATTAATGTGAAGAAAAGAAGACTAAATAAAAACTCTTGAGACAGTTTTCATTGACCAGGGTTAGTTTTCTTTAATTTTACACACTGGTCAACTAGGGGAGCTGCAGTACATCTCTTCCCCCACCCCTCTATCCTCTGACTTGATCTGATGGTAGAAAATCACAGTAGAGCTTCACGCCTCTTCTAGAGCTCTGTGCACTCTGCTGGCAATACTTGCTTAAAAGCCCTTGCTGTGTCTCTCTGTGTTCACTTTCTAAGTCATGCCTGGAAGGTGTGAAAAGGAAAATTCAGCCCTGACATATAAGAATATTGGAAAGGGGAAGGTCTGGGATGCAATAAGAAGGAGTGTGCCTGACCTGTGGTGGTGCAGTGGATAAAGCATCAACCTGGAAATCTAAGGTTGCAGGTTCAAAACCCTAGGCTTACCTGGTCAATGCACATATGGGAGTTGATGCTTCCTGCTCCTCCCCCCTTGTGTCTCCCTTCTCTCTCTCTCTCTCTCCTCTCTCAAATGAATAAATAAAATCTTTAAAAAAAGAAGAAGAAGGAGCGTAAGGAACTTAGTGGGACACTCGAAGTGCTTACTTAGTGGGAATCAGACACTCTCAGCAACCCTAACAAATTGCTGGAAAGGTCATAGAGAGAGGGTATGGAGAGAGAGTTAGATTAATCAGGTTGTTGATATATGTCCTGTTTATTGCACACTTACTATGTGACTAGCATTGTGCTAAGCACTGAGGATACAAAGACAAATAAGAGACTTCTAGCCTCTATGTGCTCAGTCTGCTTAACGTGTAAATAATCAACTCTCCAAATTATTTTCCCCCAAATAAAAGCAGAATTGAAAGGTCAGGGCCCACAGGAATAACAGAGGAGAAAATGACTCAAGAGGCCATCAACCCAGGACCTTTGCACTTGCTCCTCTCCCTGCTTGAAATGTCTCTCCTGAGATATCTGCGTGGCTCATTCCCTCGGCATGCTCAGTCGGGAGAAGGCCAGCATCAGGGAGACAAGGGGAAGACGGAGGAATCTGAAGAGTTTGTGCATCCCTGAGACCCTCCAGTCAAAGGCTAAATGTGCCAAAGCTCTTACCATATTACTCACCAACTACTTCACTCACAGCACTTTCCCTCTCCATATATGTGTGTCAGCTTTCCTCTGTGCTAAATCTCTCACAGGGGATCCGTATTGCTGAATAACATGTATTCTGAGAAAAGCCCCTCAAAGAAATGTAAGTTGAGCCCCCTACCTGGTACCCAATAATCAATCACAATCCCCCTGTGCAATAAAGACACGGCCCCTGCAGCTCCATGATAAGAAGCAGTGGTGAGTCCATCAGTGGAGGTCAAGAGCAATGCTGGTTGGCTTGGCTCACAAGAACCAATGGTTAAAGTGTTAAGAATTTTGCAGGCCCGTTGATGGCATGTTGGCAGCTTGAAAAAAAGTCAGCCATGGTGTGAGTATTCAAACCATAGAAATCAGTCAATGGTACACACCCATCAGGGCTTCTCTTCTTTCTATAGAGCTGGTTGTTAAGCATTTACTAGCACACCCTTGCCAAGCATGGTCCTTCTGGATGCAGAGAACAGCTTTGACCAAATGGCTCCTCTAGCAAAAATGAGACAAAGCATGTGGCAGGGGGCAAAAAGCAGCACCTTCCTTGACCCTGAGGAAGAACAAAAGTCCTCATTTGCTCCATGCTCCCCAAAATGGTAAAGGGCCAGACAATCAGTGTTTGCAGCTTTGCAGGTCATCTGGTCACTGTTGCTACTATTAAACTGCTTTTTAGCACAAAACCAACCGTAGACAATATGTAAACATCGAGCATGGCTGTGTCTCAACAGAATTTTATTTATGAACACTGAAATTTGAATTTCTTACCATTTTTACATGGCACAAAGTATTATTCTTCTTTTGATTTTCTTTCAACCACTTATAAATGTAAGAACCATTCTTAGCTCACTGCTATCCACAATCAGGCAGTGGGCTGAATTTGGCCCATGGGCCATAGTTTGCTTAACACTATCTTGGAATATAATATGATATATTGAGTGATGTCAAAGTTGGGAAAGATGGTCCCCATGTTTTAGTGAATATTAATAATAAGTCTCATTATTGAGTAGTTTTATGCACCAAGAGTTATCCCAAGAGCTTTATATACATTTGCTTATTTAATTCTTAAAACAATCCAAAATAAATACTATTATTGAAGCTTAGAGAAGAAAAATAGCATGGTCAAGATCACACAGTGGGAACATGGCAGAGCTGGCCAGAGTTTATACTCATTTTGCTTCTCTTTTGAAAGTTTTTACACTAATGTATGCCTCCCCAGTTTGATATTCTGGATCTGTGTGCAGGAAATAAGCTTGAGCATTTGCCCCAGCTATTGCATTTACCCTCCTCCACCCGTGGTGGCAGCCAGCCTACTCTTCCCTCTTCCTCCCCACTCACAGCAGCCCTAGGGGCCAGCCAGCAGATTTACCCCAGAACAATGATAAGATGGTCAAAGTCACATTTGCAAGTTTATCCTTATTATAGAACTCCATAAAATATGGAAGTAGGTTGAGTAGCACTTGTAGTAGATTTTCAAAAATCAGCCTGACGATTGTCACCTGGATCACATGAGTCCCTGGGCTACACTTTGCCTTTGACTGAAGCAAAGGTGAGTCCAAGCTCACAAATCCTTTCTCCACCTCAGGAGCTGGTGGACAAAGCTAGGAGTTCTGCTTCATAGCATTTAAAAACATAAGGGCACAGAAAGTTAATTACTGTGACAATGACTCCTAGAAGGAAAATATTTTATTTGGAGAATATTTGTGTGTGTGTGTGTGTGTGTGTGTGTGTGTGTGTGTGTGTGTGTGTGTGTGTCTATCTGTCTATGTATGGAATGATATTCAGAATATTCAGAAATGGAAAAAAACATAAATTATAAGTTTAAATTATTCTAGAAGATAAAATGTCATAATTTATGTACTTATCTCATACTTTAGGGGAAAAAAACCCGATGGAACAAATACAAACTGTTAATACTATGTTGTTTCATCTAAGGAAGGTATTTCTTTATTAGCAAAATTGCTTAAATGTCCAAAACAAATAGTATGACTAACAAAAGATAGATTTTAAGAAGAACATAAATCACTTTGTTTAGCCTGAATTCTAAGATAAATCAGAGGGTTGGCGAGGTCAGAGACCTGGCTGCAGCTCAGTGGCATCCTGACAATGATTTTCCAGTCTAGGTCAGCCATCGCCACAAATGAGCCCTTCACTTGACCATTAATTTTACTCAGCTTTGAAATGAGCTCAATTTGTCCTTGCCAGTAAAACTCAAAAATCCAGGTACACATCTAAAGGAAAGTTTAGTTCAACCTTGAAGATCAGAATAAACCTTCCCTGGCTTACGAAGAAAGCTGATTTGCCCCCTTGGGAAGCTAGTTCTTTAATGAACAAAGTGCCCGTGCCTGCTTAACCTTGAGAAAGGACAAGCTACTGGTGATGTAGCCCACGCTTTCATAGAGGAACCGGATGCCAGAGTGGGAACGATCAAGGAGGCTGATGGTATCGAGGGCTGGTGAGAGTTTGGGGAAATGGACATGTGCTTTTGGTGGGAGCGTATATTAATGCGACCTTTCTGGAGGAAAACATGGTGACATGCACCATACGAAAGCCCTCTTTAAAAGTCTTGATGATAACACATGGGATTCACAGAGACGATTCCATTTACTATGTACTATAGATCCTGTCGTCCTACAGTGGGCCACAATTTTAATTTCTTTTTTATTTTTATTTTTATTTATTTATTCATTTTAGAGAGGAGACACAGAGAGAGAGAGAGAGAGAGAGAGAGAGAGAGAGAGAGAGAGAGAGAGAGAGAAAGGGGTGAGGAGCTGGAAGCATCAACTCCCATATGTGCCTTGACCAGACCAGTGCAGGGTTTTGAACTGGCGACCTCAGTGTTCCCAGGTCGACGCCTTATCCACTGTGCCACCACAGGTCAGGTTGGGCCACAATTTTAAAGTGGTATGAGGAAGTTCCTCTTCCAGCCTGTTGGAGTATCTAGGCTTGGCTGTACAGTCCTTTGGAGAAAATATTGGGAATCAAAATATCATCAAAATTTGAGGCCGCCTGACCAGGTGGTAGTGCAGTGGATAGAGCATTGGACTGGGTCGTGGAGGACCCGGGTTCGAAGCCCTGAGGTCGCCGGCTTGAGCACGGGCTCACCAGCTTGAGTGGCCTGAGCATGAGATCATAGACATGACCCCATGGTCACTGGCTTGAGCCCAAAGGTCACTGGTTTGAACCCTAAGGTCACTGGCTTAAAGTCCAGGGTCGCTGCCTTGAGCAAGAGGTCGCTCGCTCTGCAGTAGTCCCCCAACCCCCATTCAAGGCACATATGAGAAAGCAATCAGTGAGCAACTAAGGTGCTGCTACAAAGAATTGATGCTTCTCGCCTGATCAGGTGGTGGCGCAGTGGATAGAGCGTTGGACTGGGATGCAGAAGACCCAGGTTCGATACCCCGAGCTTGCCAGCTTGAGCACGGGTCCATCTGGCTTGAGCACGGGTCCATCTGGCTTGAGCAAAAGCTCGCCAGCTTGGACCCAAGGTCACTGGCTCCAGCAAGGGGTGGCTTGGTCTGCGGTCAAGGCACGTGTGAGAAAGCAATCAATGAACAACTAAGGTGTCGCAATGGCAATGAAAAACTAATGATTGATGCTTCTCACCTCTCTCCGTTCCTGTCTGTCTGTCTCTATCTATCCATCTCTCTGACTCTCTCTCTGTCCCTGTAAAGAAAAAAAAAAAAGAATTGATGCTTCTCATCTCTCCCATCCAGTCTGTCTGTCTGTCTCTCTCTCTCTCTTTCTGTCTCTGTCACACACACACACAAAAAAATATAAAAGCTTGAGGCCCTTTGGGAACATGCGCCTGGAGTTGTGTGAGCCTCCTGGCATTCCTGCAATGTGCTCTGCTGGACCAGTGCAGCACAACTGTATACTTCACTCTGTCCAGCCCCCACTGTGCCTTCACTCTAGCTTTCCTAGACTAACTCTGAGTCCTGGTCTTATAACTGCCAAAGTATATCTGAGGGGCTTCTCAAGCTATATTGACCCCAATGGCTTTTACATTAGAGAGTCAGTCGACCCTTGTATGAAAAATATGGCCTGTTACAGTATACAGTAAGGACGGAACACCATATACGGTGCTGTGGTTTCCCTGTTGCCTGGAGGACTAAAGTTCTAGAAACAAGGACTTAGGAGCTGTGGCAAGACAGCAGTGTCGATGATGGGGAAACTCAGTGCTAGGGATGGATCAAGGACTATAACCCATCTGCCTGTGTTCAGGGAACTCCAGATGCAGCCCAGACTGCAGCTGCACTAACGTGGCATCAGTCATCAAACTAAAAGCAGGAGTCATGTCACTATTTCCACCTGGCTGGGAGACCAGGCCCTGCCCAGATGCTACGTGTGAACAACTGGGCCGGTTAGGCATCACCCTTCTCGGACAGACCGAGACGGACCATTCTCAGTGGTTTTCTGGAGCAGAACCAGCTGAGCCAAGTGCAGGGATGCTCTTTGTGCACCGAGCTTCCCTGTTAGCTAGACAGAGACAGATGCTGGGAACTCAGAGTCCCCAAGAGCTACCCTGGGGGAAACTGAACAAGGGTGACCATCACGGAAGAAATAACAAACATAAGGCACTGCAAAGCAACTCTGCAAGTCATGTGACCTTACAGGGGCATCAGGAATGGACATGACAGACAGACAAGTCTGGCAAATGGTGCCACAAACAGGGCAGATGTGGTGGAAAACATTTTACGTTTGTTTGCTTTTGAACCTCCTGTTCAGGGAGATCAGTAGTCCATGAAAGGCCTCTCCCTTATTGTACTTATAAATTATTTATGTAGTAAATTACATTATTAAATAATTATTCCAAAAATTACTTTCTATTTATACCTTCCCCCATGCTCCTTCTAGTACAGGCAATCATTTTGATGTGTTCAGTGAGAAAATTTTTATTTGCATGTGTTTTTGCAAAACACATAATGTTTTGTGTTCACTGACTTTTAACTTACATACATAAATAGTTATATTACACACCTCATGCGGTTTTCTACCTTTTCCACTAAACATTAGCATGGCTAGAGGTTGCTAGATTTCATTTTGTTAGATATGTATCAAACCCATTGTTCCTAACTGCTGCATAATGCCCGTTCTCATGCCTCTACAACATTTTACCCACCTGTCTTCCCAATGAGGACAGGCTCTCACAAGAAACACTGCAGTTAGTATCACGGTGTATGTCCTCTTATGGACCTGTATGAGAATATCCTGGGATATATCCAGAAGCTATATAGTTGGAACACTGAATGTGGATATACTTAATTTGACTAGAGTCCTAAGGACTGATTACCAGAATGGTTGCTCCAACCTATACGTGCGTTGACACAATGTAGAAATTCATGTCACTATATCCTCATGGCAGGAACCACTTATAAGAGGCATGCCACTATATGGAGCTCCTTGCTTTTAAGCTGTAGACCTTTTGTGTCTTGTACCCAGTCTGGATGCCTGAGCTCACAGCGCCTGAGGAACTCCTGGGAGGTGGTACTGAGAATGCCCATAGCTAGCGCTCCCTAGAAAAGATGAATTAATGTGCCCCACTTTTATTCTACAGTCATTCTACAAATATCTGAGTGCTTACTAAGAGTACGTCTCTGTGCTAATGGAGAAAACCTCATGTGGTCTGTGTCATCTTTGTATTTAGAAATTAGTGGGGAAGAACGACGTTAATTCAGATTCTTACAGGTAAATAACCACACACATGCAAGGGTGTGAATGAACACTTCAGGACACCATGAGAACCTTAAACAAGAATGAAAGCACCACAAAGGCAAGAGGTGGTTTTTTTTTTGGTTTTGTTTTTTTTTTTTGGTGGGGGGTTTGGTGTTGTTTTGTTTTGTTTTGTTTTGTATTTTTCCAAAGTGAGAAGTGGGGAGGCAGAGGGACAGACTCCCACATGCACCCGATTGGGATCCACCCAGCATGCCCACCAGGGGGGGATGCTCTGCCCATCTGGGATGTTTCTCCATTGCAGCCAGAGCCATTCTAGTGCCTGAGGCATAGGCCATGGAGCCATCCTCAGCGCCTGGGTCAACTTTGCTCCAATGGAGCCTTGGCTGTGGGAGGGGAAGAGAGAGGTAGAGAGGAAGGAGATGGGGAAAGGTGGAGAAGCAGATGGGCACTTCTCCTGTGTGCCCTGGCCGGGAATCAAACCTGGGAATTCCACACACCCGGCCGACGTTCTACCACTAAGCCAACCGGCCAGGGCCGTAGCAAGAGTTTTCAATAATGTGCTCCTGCTTTCAGAAGAGTGCTTGATACACACTTAGCCATTGTTGTATAGTTGCTGAACAAATGACTAAAATAATAGAAGGTCAGAGCTCTGAAAAAGTCTTCATGAAAGCATCATGTTTGCACCAAGTCTTGGAAGATAAACAAGGGTTAGTCAGGGTATAATGGTGCTAATGGTGCTGGTGGTGCAGGTGGTGCTGATGCTGGTGGTGCCAGGCACCCCCACCCCAAGGTAGGAGTTGGGGGTCCATGTGTAATGACAGAAACAACTAAACCTGTCTGTGAAACACTCCCACATGTCACCTTAGGCACACGTGCCCCGGAATGCCAATATTCAACAAAGTTGCTGGGAATAAGTTCAGAGTTGTAAAGGAGGGTCATAGACAATAAAGTATCCTACAGCCACAGAGCAGAAATCAGTGTTTCTATATCATAAATCGATTTTTAAAGATTTGCAACATAATCAAAAGAGAACAAGTTTGGAATCAGAAAGACCTGAATTTGAATTTCCTGCTCTGTTTCTTAGCAACTAAGCAATCATGTACAAGTTGCCTAACCTCCCTCAGTTTCCTCTGTAGTAGAAAATAGAGATGATGACACAAACTGTATAGGACTTTTGAGAAAATTGAATGAGACATAAATCTATAAGATATATAATAGAGGAGCAAGATGGCGACGGAGTAGGCGGACGTACGAACTTCCAACTCCCAGAACCAAAGTGGATTACAACTCAATTTTAAGAACCACCACCTGGATAAACCAACTTTGAACAAAACTAAGTGGACTCTTCAACCAAGGAACACTGCAGAAGCCACACTGAGACTGGTAGGAATAGCGAAAACGCGAAGAGGGCTGTCCAGCTCCCCGGAGCAAACGGCAGCCTGGAGAGACCCGCGGGGCGGGAGGAGAGTTTGGTGGAGAGGGAGGGACCTGGGTCCCAGGAACCAAGCCCCAGCCTCCAGTCCTAGAGCCTAGAAGAGCGTTTGGTCAGTATTGAGCTGTGAAACAAGTGAGGGAGCTCCCAGGCCTACAGTGTGGAGTATTAGGTCCCTTCCTACTCTGCTGAGGGCTGCTTAAGGTTTTGGGGCGGCAGGACGCTGAAAGGCGGTTCTGTCGGCGTGGGCAGAGGCCAAGCCGGTGGGAGATCGGTCTAGCCCAGAGGGTCAGAGGGGATCGCGAGAGCGGTCCGGAAGCTGCGGGCCCGCCTTTAATCCCACTTACGGGGACAAAGCGGGAGGCCAGGAACGGGCAGGCCCTGCGCAAGCCGGCCCTGACCGCGGGGACCGGGCTAGGACCAGGGACGGGCAGGGGCTCGCGGCAGAGCTGACGCTACCAGTCCCGCACCCCCCCCCACCCCCGGGGCGGAGAAACCGCGGTTGGCCAGTATACGTGCGCGAGCGGGCTCCGAGCGCGGGAACGGGGTGGACCCCGAGACAAGTGGAGGCTCGCAGCTGAGCCCACACTACTATCCCCATCCGGCCGGAGAAACTCCGGATAGCATTCATACGTGAACGAGCGGACTCGGAACGCGGGGGCGGGGTAGAGCCCGGGACGAGCGGAAGTACGCAGCTCAGCGGAAGCCAGCAAACACGCCCGCCCCAATAAACCTTGGTTTCCGACCCTGCGCAAAGGGCCCTGGCCTAGAGGGCGGGGCTAAAGCTCCGGACGGGCAAAAGCTTACAGCTGAGAGCACGTCAAAAGCCCCGCCTAACCCGCGGAACTGTAGCGAGCAGGCTTTGACTGCTGGTTCTGGGCGGAAGTCCGGAAATAGGCTGGGTCCGCAGCTGAGGAAAGGTGCTCGCCTCTACCCTTGGTGCTAATCTTGTGGCTTCAGTCACAACCCCTCCCACGGAGGAGAGGCAGAAATCATAGCAAAAGCCACAGTGGGCCGGCGCTGGCAACGCTCATACCCAACCACCCTAGGCACCGGCAGAGGGGGTGGGGGGCCTGCAGATAGACCACACCTAGAGAACACAAAGGCAACACCTACTGGACTCCAGTGGCCACAACTTGCTTATACACAGAAAAAATGGGCAGGCAGAGGAATGCAAACCAAATGAATCAAGAGAAATCCCCAGAGAAGGACCTGAATGAACCAGATATAACCAAATTACCAGAAGCAGAATTTAGAATAATGATAGTTAGGATGTTCAAAGAAATTAGAGCAACAATGGATAGTCATTATGAACATCTAAATAAAGAGATAACAAGTATAAAAAATGAAATTGAAATAATAAAAAAGAATCAGACAGAAATGACAAATACAGTATCAGAACTGAAGACCACAATGGAAGGAATTAAAAGCAGGATGGATGATGCTGAGGATCGAATAAGCGAGTTAGAGGACACAATAAACAAAGGCACAGAAGCAGAGAAGAAAAAGGAAAAGAGACTCAAAAAATGTGAGGAAACTCTAAGGGAGCTTTGTGACAACATGAAGAGAAACAACATTCGCATCATAGGGGTGCCTGAAGAAGAGGAGAGAGGACAGGAAATGGAAACTTTGTTCAATCAAATCATAGCAGAAAACTTTCCTAAATTAAGGCTGGGAAACACTCCACACATTCAAGAAGCACACAGAACTCCATTAAGGAGAAACCCAAAAAGATCTACACCAAGACACATCATAGTTAAATTACCAAAGCTAATGGATAAAGAAAAACTTTTAAAAGCTGCTAGAGAAAAAAAGACTATCACCTACAAAGGAGCCCCGATAAGGATGACATCGGACTTCTCAACAGAAACACTTGAGGCCAGAAGGGAATGGCAAGAAATAATCAAAGTAATGCAGAACAAGAACCTACAACCAAGACTACTTTATCCAGCAAGGCTAACATTTAAAATTGAAGGAGAAATAAAGAGCTTCCCAGAAAAAGAAAGCCTGAAGGAATTCATAAAAACCAAACCAATTCTGCAAGAGATACTAAGGGGCCTCTTGTGAACAGTTTAAAGGGAGGAATGAATAGAGCAAAAGAAGAATACAGCTTTAAAGAATAAAATGGCAATAAACAACTACATATCAATAATAACCTTAAATGTAAATGGATTAAATGATCCAATCAAAAGACATAGGGTAGCTGCATGGATAAAGAAACAGGACCCATACATATGCTGTCTACAAGAGACACACCTTAAAACAAAAGATGCTCATAGACTGAAGGTAAAAGGATGGAAAAAAATATTTCATGCAAATGGAAATGAAAAAAAAGCAGGGGTAGCAATACGTATATCAGACAAAATGGACTTTAAAACAAAGGCTGTAGTAAGAGATAAAGGAGGACACTACATAATGATAAAGGGAACAATTCAACAGGAAGATATAACTATTGTAAATATCTATGCACCAAATATAGGAGCCCCGACATACATAAAGCAGACTTTGATGGATATAAAGGGTGAGATTAACAGCAATACTATCATAGTAGGAGATTTCAATACCCCTCTAACAACACTGGATAGATCCTCAAGAAAGAAAATTAATAAAGAAACAGCAGACTTAAAGGAGACACTAGATCAACTTGATTTAATAGATATCTTCAGAACTTTTCACCCTAAAGCAGTAGAATATACATTCTTCTCAAGCGCTCATGGTACGTTTTCTAGGATAGACCACATGTTAGGACACAAAAATGGTCTCAATAAATTTCAGAAGATTGAAATCATATCAAGCATTTTCTCTGATCACAATGCCATGAAACTAGAAATTAACCACAAAAGAAAACCTGAAAAATACTCAAACACTTGGAAACTAAATAGCATGTTATTAAATAATGAATGGATTAACAATGAGATCAAAGAAGAAATAAAAAAGTTTCTAGAAACAAATGATAATGAGCATACATCAACTCAAAATTTATGGGACACAGCAAAAGCAGTTCTGAGAGGGAAGTTTATTGCACTACAGGCATATCATAAGAAGCTAGAAAAAGCTCAAATAAGCAACCTGACCCTGCATCTAAAAGAACTAGAAAAACAACAACAAATAAAACCCAAGACAAGTAGAAGGAAGGAAATAATAAAGGTCAGAGCAGAAATAAATGACATAGAGGCTAAGGAAACAATACAGAGGATCAATGAAACAAGAAGCTGGTTCTTTGAAAAGGTAAACAAGATTGATGAACCTTTAACTAGACTCACCAAGAAAAAAAGAGAGAGGACTCAAATAAATAAAATTAGAAAGGACAGTGGAGAAATAACAACTGACACAACAGAAATACAAAGCATTGTAAGAAAATACTATGAAGAACTATATGCCAAAAAATTAGACAATCTTGGTGAAATGGACAAATTTCTTGAATCATATAACCTTCCAAAAATCAAGCTGGAAGAATCAGAACACCTAAACAGACCAATTACAGCAAATGAGATAGAAACAGTTATCAAAAAACTCCCAAAAAAGAAAAGTCCTGGGCCTGATGGCTTCACAAGTGAATTCTATCAAAAATTCAAAGAAGAACTAACTCCTATTCTCCTCAAGCTATTTCAAAAAATTCAAGAGGAAGGAAGACTTCCAAACTCCTTTTATGAGGCAAGCATAATTCTGATCCCAAAACCGGGCAAAGACAACACAAAGAAAGAAAATTATAGGCCTATATCCCTGATGAATTTAGATGCTAAAATTCTCAACAAAATATTAGCCAACCGGATCCAGCAATATATGAAAAAAATCATACACCACGATCAAGTGGGATTTATTCTGGAGAGGCAAGGCTGGTTCAATATTCGCAAATCAATCAATGTGATTCATCACATAAACAAAAGGAAGGACAAAAATCACATGATAATTTCAATAGATGCAGAAAAGGCATTTGATAAAATCCAGCACCCATTCATGCTCAAAACTCTCAGTAAAGTGGGAATACAGGAATCATTCCTTAACATGATAAAGGCAATCTACGATAAACCGACAGCAAACATCATACTAAATGGACAAAGATTAAAAGCAATCCCCTTAAGGTCAGGAACCAGGCAGGGTTGCCCACTTTCACCACTCTTATTCAACATAGTTCTAGAAGTCCTAGCTACAGCAATCAGACAAGAAGAAGAAATAAAAGGCATACAAATTGGAAAAGAAGAAGTAAAACTGTCATTATTTGCAGATGATATGATATTGTATATTGAAAACCCTAAAGTCTCAGTCAAAAAACTACTGGACCTTATAAATGATTTCAGCAAGGTGGCAGGATATAAAATTAATACTCAGAAATCAGAGGCATTTCTATATACCAACAATGAAATATCAGCAAAAGAAATTAAGGAAACAATCCCCTTCACTATTGCAGCCAAAAAAATAAAGTACCTAGGAGTAAATTTAACCAAGGAGGTTAAGGACTTGTACTCGGAAAATTATAGAACATTGATAAAAGAAATCAAGGAAGATACAAACAAGTGGAAGCACATACCGTGCTCATGGCTAGGAAGAATAAACATCATTAAAATGTCTATATTACCCAAAGCAATTTATAAATTCAATGCAATACCAATTAAAATACCAATGACAT
Source organism: Rhynchonycteris naso (assembly GCA_037038555.1). Lineage (NCBI taxonomy): Eukaryota > Metazoa > Chordata > Mammalia > Chiroptera > Emballonuridae > Rhynchonycteris > Rhynchonycteris naso. The sequence goes on along the minus strand of CM072996.1, from coordinate 106,782,158 downwards.
ACTTCAAAGATATAGAACACATATTCCAAAAATTTATATGGAACCAAAAAAGAACACGAATAGCCTCAGCAATCTTAAAAAGAAAAAATAAAGCAGGAGGTATCACTCTTCCTGATATCAAGGTTTACTACAAGGCCATTATACTCAAGACAGCCTGGTACTGGCATAAGAACAGGCACATAGATCAATGGAACAGAACAGAGGACCCAGAAATAAACCCACAGCTTTATGGACAACTGATATTTGACAAAGGAGGAAAGAACATACAATGGAGTAAAGACAGCCTCTTTAACAAATGGTGTTGGGAAAATTGGACATCTACCTGCAAAAAAATGAAACTAGACTATCAACTTACACCATTCACAAAAGCAAACTCAAAATGGATAAAAGACTTAAATGTAAGCCGTGAAACCATAAGCATCTTAGAAGAAAACATAGGCAGCAAGCTCTCCGACATCTGTAGCAGCGGTATATTTGCCGATTTATCTTCATGGGCAACTGAAATAAAAGGCAAGATAAACAAATGGGACTATATCAAACTAAAAAGTTTTTGCACAGCTAAAGACAATAGGAACAGAATAAAAAGACAAACCACACAATGGGAGAACATATTCGACAGCACATCTGATAAGGGGTTAATAACTAAAATTTATAAAGAACTTATAAAACTCAACACCAGGAAGATAAACAACCCAATCAAAAAATGGGCAAAAGAAATGAATAGAAATTTTTCCAAAGAGGACATACAGATGGCCAATAGGCATATGAAAAAATGCTCAACATCACTAATCATTAGAGAAATGCAAATTAAAACCACAATGAGATATCACCTCACACCAGTCAGAATGGCACTTATCAGCAAAACAACACAGAATAAGTGCTGGCGAGGATGTGGAGAAAAGGGAACCCTTCTGCACTGCTGGTGGGAATGCAGACTGGTGCAGCCACTGTGGAAAACAGTTTGGAGATTCCTCAGAAAATTAAAAATCGAACTGCCTTTTGACCCAGCTATCCCACTTTTAGGAATATACCCTAAGAACACCATAGCACTGTTCGAAAAGAAGAAATGCGCCCCCATGTTCGTGGCAGCATTGTTCACAATAGGGAAGATCTGGAAACAGCCCAAGTGTCCGTCAGAAGACGAGTGGATTAAAAAGCTTTGGTACATATATACTATGGAATACTACTCAGCCATAAGAAACGATGACATCGGATCATTTATAACAAAATGGATGTACCTTGATAACATTATACGGAGTGAAATAAGTAAATCAGAAAAAAAGAAAAACTGAGAACAGCACGATTACATATATAGGTGGGACATGAAAGTGAGGGTATGGACATGGACAAGAGAGTGGTGGTTATGGGATGGGGGGAGGGAGGGAAGAGTGGGATAGGGAGGAGGGGAGGGACGCAGGGAAAACCAGATTGAAGGTGACAGAGGACAATTTGACTTTTGGTGATGGGTATGCAACACAATTGAATGATAAGATAACCTGGAGATGTTTTCATTGTACATATGTACCCTGATTTATTGATGTCACCCCATTAGAATTAATAAAAATAAAATATATATATAATAAAAAAAAAAAAAAAAAAAAAAATTCTAAAAAAAAAAAAAAAAAAAAAAAAAAAAAAAAAGATATATAATAAAACTGCCTTTTGACCCAGCTATCCCACTTTTATGAATATACCCTACGAACACCATAGCACTCTTTGAAAAGGAGAAATGCGCCCCCATGTTTATGGCAGCATTGTTCACAATAGCGAAGATCTGGAAACAGCCCAAGTGTCCGTCAGAGGATGAGTGGATTAGAAAGCTTTGGTACATATATACTATGGAATACTACTCAGCCATAAGAAATGATGACATCGGATCATTTACAACAAAATGGATGTACCTTGATAACATTATACAGAGTGAAATAAGTAAATCAGAAAAAACTAAGAACTATATGATTTCACACATAGATGGGACATAAAAATGAGACTCAGAGACATGGACAAGAGTGTGCTGGTTACCGGGGGAAGGGGGGGAGGCGAGGGAGGGTGTAGGGGTAGGTGAGGGGCATAAAGAAAACCAGATAGAAGGTGACAGAAGACAATTTGACTTTGGGTGATGGGTATGCAACATAATCAAATGTCAAAATGACCTGGAGATGTTTTCTCTAAACATATGTACCCTGATTGATCAATGTCACCCCAATAAAATTAATTTTAAAAGATATATAATAAGATATACGGGGTGTGACAAAAGTAGATTTACAGTTGTTTGTATGGAGAATAATAGAATCATTAATAAATAAAGATACAAGAATAAACTCTGTGTTTCATGGACTCACAACTATAAACTTAGCTTTGCCCCACCCTGTATTATTATAAAGATAATAGCTATTACTGGGCACTTACTTGCTAAGCACTTTACTTAAATTCTGTCTTTCATCCCTAGCACCTACCTCATTGGGTTCTGTGTGCACAGATGCATTTTTCAGAACACAGCCTGACACAAAAAGTACTCAGAAAGTGTTAGAGACTATCACATAAGTACTTTTATAGCTGAGGAAAGTGGGGCTTAGAGAGGTTAAATAACCACAATCAGATGTCTAATAAGTGACAGATCCAGGATCAAACACAAGCTCAGCCACCCTACTTTATGCTGAGGAACATGCCGAACAAAGTACACGTTAGCCTCTCTTCCTGGCTGCCTACTTCCTCCCTCCTCCCTCCCCAGGGAACAGTGAGCAATGAGGAGCTCCGCATAGGTCTTCAAGTGTAGATAGGACTGTCAAAGATGGTACAGGGCATCCAAGTGTTCCTCTACACACACACACACACACACACACACACACACACACACACACACACACACAATCTATAGGCATTTCTGTCAAATGTGGAAGGCAGGCCATAAGTATTGTAAACAGACACAGCACAATGTGCCCGGCTTATTTCTGAGCACTCTGAACCTTTATGACAAACAGGCACTGATTTCATAAACCTTGTTTAAAACTAGAGGTAATTTAGATTAGGAGATACTGAGTCATAATCGGACATTTCTATTGTGGCGTCTGACAACTGCTATGAATTTAATTTCTAAAGGAATCCAAAATTAGGCAGAATCTAGGTTGCTAAATTCTGGGTAGTCAGTGGAACTTTACTTTAAACCAAATAAACCTAAGGCATGAAGAAGCTCAAGTTCTCTGGAGAGAGGATAAATCATTTGAATTAGACATATGGGAGCCTAAAATGTTCTTTTTTTCTCTCTCTCTGCAATTTATTTTTCAAGGGAGATTTCACTCAGATGGAGTAATCTGTTCCCTGAGAGAGTCCAGGAATTCTCTTGGGGTCTCTTCAGGATCTGGTTGAAGGTACAGTGATTAAGTAACTCAGTCCAGATGAAGAGCCAAACATTTTCTGTCCATTTTTCCCAGGCTCCCTTCTCTTTCTCTCCCCCTTTTCCAGTTCTTTGAGTTTTTAACCCTATAATCTCTTCCCAGCACTTGGGTTTTCAGGGAGTGGACTAACCAGAGATGGGAAAGATTTATTTTACAAGAGAATCTAAATATCTTTGGCTTTCAGGTAGGCAGAGAAAGGACTTCTGAGAAGGAGGCAATGTGCAGACCCAGGGAAGAAAAAGAAATCCTCACCCACAGTCTATAGTGATTTCTGACCAGATGCGTGGAGACTTCACCCATGCTCTCAGAAAAAGCTAGGGATTGAAACTCTGACAAAGACTAATGCTCAGGGGAAATTGCTAAAAGTCTCACATATACACACATACACACACACGATGGAGAAGATGGAGGGAAAAAATGGAGACAATTTAGATCTGATGCAGTTTATATTAGTGAGATACTTAGCAGGACTTGAGGGAATTGCATGGAAAATTATTAAAATAAAACTAAAATAAAATAATCAGAAAGCAAATACAGAATCTATTTTTTAAAGTAGGTATACTAAAGAGTTTGTGTTTTATCATGAATAAAGGTATATTTCCAGCTGTGAATGATTATTTAGAACTACTTGTAAAATGAATCTGGTTAGGCCACTCCCTTTTTTCCTGAATTGGAGCTCTTAGAACAATGAAAGGTGTATGTGTGTGTGTATGCGTCTGTGTTGAATTACTATCTAGATAAATGTGTACTAAGTGTCATATTGATTTTCTGGTAATTCAACACTAATTCCTGGCAACGCATCCTGGGAAATTCCAGACTCATGAATGCCTGTCTGGAAGGTCACAATCAAGATCTGTAGAGATCCAATTGTATTTCAAACAATTTCTGGGTTCTTTTTACAATCAGGAAACAGAGCTCCTGTCCTGCATTACTTTTTCTCCTCTTTGAATAAGTGCTTGTTATTAAATTGCTAGTATTTTAAGAATTTGACCTAATCCTCAAAATACTTCAGTAGGAAATGTGGCAAGGGTTACCACTACAATTCTCCAGAGATAAAAGAGAATGCACTTAACAGGTCCCTGGTGAGCATGAACATAAACATAGAATTTCATGATGCATAGTTTACTGAGAAGTTCGTTACAAGTGATCATTTTCTTGCCTCTAGAAATCAGAATAAATTTGTACTTCACTTAACTTTAAGACCTAAATTTTCTTTTACAATAATACAAGGAAGCTATTCTATTAGGTTCTTTTCTTTTCTTTTTTTTTTACAGGGACAGAGAGAGAGTCAGAGAGAGGGATAGATAGGGACAGACAGACAAAAATGGAGAGAGGTGAGAAGCATCAATCATTAGTTTTTCGTTGCCGTCGCAATACCTTAGTTGTTCATTGATTGCTTTCTCACATGTGCCTTGACCACGGGCCTTCAGCAGACCCAGCAACCCCTTGCTGGAGCCAGCGACCTTGGGTCCAAGCTGGCGAGCTTTTGCTTAAGCCAGATGGGCCCGCACTCAAGCTGGCAAGCTCGAGGTCTCGAACCTGGGTCTTCTGCATCCCAGTCTGATGCTCTATCCACTGCGACACCGCCTGGTCAGGCTAGGTTCTTTTTTAATGCAGCACCAAATCAGTCAATTCAGAGAGGAAAAGAAAGCCAATTGAATCAACAGGCATTATGTAAGTACAAATATCCTAAAGTCTGATCAGTTAGCGGCAGCCAGTTAAGGAAAGTGCTTCCTCCACCTGAATACGCTCCTTCATTCCCCAAGGATCATTTCTCCAATTCCATGCGTTTTATTTCTGTTTGTTTAAGCTAAAGTTAATGGATATTAGTACTATCAATACTACTGCTAAAAAAGTAATTATAATGGCCTGACTATTGGTGGCGCAGTGGATAGAGCATCCACTAAGGATGCTGAGGTCCCTGGTTCAAAACTCAGGGGTTGCCAGCTAGAGCTCAGGATCACTGACACGATCCCAAGGTCGCTGGCTTCTGTCCAAGGCTGCTGGCTTGAACAAGGGGTCACTGGCTCAGTTAGAGCCCCCCAGTCAAGGCACATGAGAAGCCTCAATGAACAATGCAAGTGAAGAACTACAGGTTGATGCTTCTCGTCCTTCTCTTCCCTCTTTTTTCTCTCTCACTTTCTCTGTCTGTCTCTCTAGCAGATCAATAATAACAATAATAGTGAACATGAACACGTGCCTGTCTAGGCTTTTTGCCTATAGATATGGGTATTATTATAATTTCTATTTTCCAGATGAGGAAATAGTCTTAGGAAGTGTTAAATAAATTGCCCAACATCATGCTACTAATAAAAGTGGAAGAGCAGAGTCCGAGCCTAGGGCTGTGCAAAGTTCAAATCTTTACAATAGGTTCAAAAGCTGACCATTTGCTCGCCCTTCCCTATAATTAAAGAGTTCATTGACATATGCCACTCCCACACCTAGATCTGGACTTGAATAAGGACTTTATTAAAATGTAAACTCCATCCGGGTAAAGACTTGGCCTGCTTTATCATAACTGTAACCCTGGTGCTTAGCAGGAAGTCGATGGTCTATGTTCAAGGTTGGCTTTATGGGTCTTTCAGTAAGACAATGGCATAGTGCCCTTGCTCAGAAGGAGTCCACACTGGGGGTTAATGCTCTGTAGTTGTCATCTTAAAACTCTTAATAATTTTATCTTTGAATTTGAGTTTCATAGATAAAGTCTGATGGGATAATGGAGCGTGGCAGGGTAGTTGGAGCCTTGGCTCATGTGTGGGTCCCCCATTCCACCACCTCTGTACTTCTGCCTTCCTGGCTTCCTGGCTGCCCATTTCTCCTTCACCGTGCCCTGAGTGGCAACAAAATTCTGTGGGACTCACTGTGGCTTGGGTCTGGGCATGGGTGCCGAAGGGGTGAGGTTGGGTCGGCAGCATCTCCTGCAGGGGCAGAACAGCAGCTGTCTCACCCTGACGGCAGCTCCATCATGCCCTTAGTGGGCATTTCCACAGCAGCATGTGTCTCATCTACACCTGCTCCAGGTGACAAGAGCACCCTACTGTGCAGGTGACTGTGCCCTGAAGGACTTACATGCACCCAGCCAGGGCCAGACATGTCAGGCACAGTGCTATGCAGGGTGTCATGGGATTGGGAGCCCCAGGCACCTGTGAGGATCTGCGTTCCCCAGGAACACCCCTGTACCTGAAGGAGCATGACGTTCAATAGCAAAATGAGATTAATACAATTAAATGAGCATAATTAAATAAACATTAAATAAAAAACACCTTGGCAGATCAAGAGAGAAACCACACAAGAAAGAGAAAAGCTTAATATTTCAGTACTCCTAACTTCACCTTTTTCCTGCTTTTTGAATGGTGACCTTACATTTTCATTTTGCAAAAGGCCCCACAAATTAGGTAACAGGTCTTGTCAACACTTATGTCTTAAGCTAATAATTTGGACTCCTGGAGGTCAAAACTTTCAGGTCCCAAAGTAATAAAGCACTGAGATCCAGAAACTGTAGCATCTTGGACTGGAAGGTTATCCTTAAGGTGATATTCCCAAAGGAAATTTTTAAAAAATATTATACACCCAAGAACTTCTTGACAATCAGAGCTCGAATGGGTCACCGATGAAATCTCTCCCATGAGAACTATGGCTCTGATGAACAAATTTACTTGTAGGCATTTAGTATTGAGCCAATGAAGTTTTTAAGAGTCAATATGATTATTTTTTGGTATGGGCATGCCATTTTCTGGCTTAGACCTACTTCTCATGACTCCCTATTGTCTCACATTTAATTGCTTTTTACATATTCTCACACTTATATGTGTGAAGTCTGCCCCTGAAACACTTGTGTGTTTTACTTCTTTAAGCTTCATATGTGGGAAGAGCTCCTGTGTGATTTAATGGGAGTTAGCTGAGGGCGATTAACTCCACAGTCATTTAGATTCCGAGTTTCTTCCATTCTGTGATTTCATCATCCGCTACATCCTGAGAATCTTCAGCTAGTTCGTCAGCATTTGGCTGGCAGAGGAGGGGAAATAGAGCCCATGGGTGATTGTGAGAGAGGTGTTCAGGAGTTGGGCCTGAAATGACACGTATCATTTCCACCCACATCCTATTGACCTGAACTCAGTCACATGGCACTACTTAACTGCAGGGTAGGTTGCCAGCCCTAATGAACTGTATTCTTTTTAGTGAAGACTTTCCTAAAATTCAGATAGGTGTGTGATTTCAATACAGGGAATGGTCAGTCAGCTAATGGTCTGTTTTTAAGCCTATCATCTACATTTGAACTTAGCTCTGCACTAGTTTAACCCATTGAGTAGTGGGTTTTTTCATGCTTGCTGACCCTCGGAGTGAGTTGTATTTTTTTTTTCAAAAAACAAAATTAGTTCCAGTTTTATTAACTTAAAAGCATGTTTGTTTGATAATCAATTTATGGAAACAAAAAGAACATACTTTGCCTTTTTTTAATGTTACCCATTTTTAAAATAAAAATTTTTGTACAGTCATACTCTGGACGGTCAGGAGGCACGAGGACATACATGAATGTTCATACTACCCAAAGGATTAAACCCTGTTCTGCACCTGTACTAGTGATATATCTTGGGCAACTTAGTGAACCTTTTCTTAACCAATTTCTATCTAGCTGCATGCCTACAAAGTAAAAAAAAAAAGGCTTTGGTACCACACAAAGATTGGGTTTTTTTATTATTATTACAATAAAGATCATATGGTGTTAGTGTTGTATATACAATGGCTGGCACCTAAGAAGTATTCAATAAATATTTTCTGAAGGAAGAAAATAATTGAGGTGGGTTCATTAGAATGAGGTGGATTCCAGGAGCAAAAGGAAAGTTCTGATGTGGGTAGATCTAAAATGAGAGAAGGAGTGTTATTTAGATAAAATGAAAATTCAAGGAGTCAACTGGAATTGATTGATTTGTGTTTGTCATCTGACCCAGTGTCTTAGGCAGCAATGTTGTATGCAAATCAATCTTCTCTACCCAATTTACTTTTCCTGTTTTAGTAAATTACTTATTTCCCTATTAGATTCTTTTCTGCTTATATTTTTCCATTCTCCCAAAGAATGTGCCAAAAGTTTTCCAAATTCTGATTCTGCTCTTTTTTGTGGTGTCATCAATTGCCTTAAAAACACTTCTGCCCTGAAAGACATTAGTGAATCAGCAGAGAATAATAAACTTCAGTTTGGCTTTAGGACAAAAGAAATGCCAAACTGATGTACACTCCACTGACATACTTTCCATAAAATGAGCAGTTCCCTAAATGGAAGAATAACAAATACAGTGCCCATTATTGTAGCAGCATATATTCATCTCAGTCCACAAACTCAAGTATGCCAGAATTATCCTCTTTGCATTTTCTCATTTTCCTTAATTTAACTTTATTTTTTCTCTAAGTTTCCATTCCACCTGTCTGGTACAAAGTTTCATTTTAGAGCTTATGGAGCCTGAATCTGTTCCTGAGATAAAATCAGAAAGTAGGAGAATTCTTAGGATCCAGAACTGGGAGACAGTCCTCTAATCTCTCGGTTGTCACAGCTCCTCCTGACTTCCTTGTTGCCTAAACCAAAATCCCAAAGTTCCTGGCTCCCCTGTGATGCCCATGCCTAGCACATCTTTGTCTGTATTCAGTGTCTCAGTGATTCAGCCTCCCAGACACATGACCTGTCTATACCCATGTAACTTCTTGTCTATATGCAGGTATTCAGGAGTCACAGATGGGAGTTACTAATGGTGAGTACTATAATCAATGCCCGTTGGTAAAGTATGGTGTTAATCCCTGGATTAGTGGTAAGGAACTGCCAGGTTTACCGAAATGGCTTTTGCAACATCAGTGCAAATGTCAACACTTGACTATCTACCAGCCAACCCCAGTTCACTTGATGTTGCTAAGAGGTCCTTTAGGGAGACAAGTTCTATAACATCAAAGAATCTGAATATAATACATGCTGAGGAGTCTGAATATAAGCAGGGAAATGTTAAAGCAGGAAAACCAGATGCTGATTAGGAAGGTGTAAGCACGCAACCAACCTACAACAGCAAATTTAAAGAACCTTAACCCAACACCCAAATGTGGACTCTTCATTTCAATACTCCTACTTGCTTTTCTGCTGTATTTCATAAGAATCATAATTATGTAGCTATATTACATTATTGTTACTTAATCCAATTATAGTTGTCAGTTCCAAACATGAAAATAGCAGGAATACATGTCAGAAATCCAGACATTGCTTTCTTTGCCCACAAAATAAATGTGATGATTTCATAAAGAATTAAGCTTGAGTTTCCCAAGGATGTTGGATTTCCATTATGACCAAATGTTGCTTTGTAAAAGCCTCACTAAGAAATGAGAATCCACACCTTGGACCACCGCTAATAGTAATATTAAAAATAAAAGGAGCTAAACAGTAATAGTAGCAATAATACCTTATGTATGTAGCAAAGCCACTATGCCACTATGCCATACAATTTGATCATAGCAACTCAATGTAATAGAGATGGAGTAACTTGCTATTAATCTCATTGTGCAGAAGGAAACACTGATTCCTTATGTAATTTGGTCATGGTCATATATTTATTAAGTGGCAGAAATGGGACCATAACCCAGGCCATTATCTAAAAACCTTTAATCTTTTCTATTCTCTGTTTATATGCATTTTGACTCTATTAAATTATGTTGTTTTTATTTTCCGATTAACTCAAGGACAACATCTTGGTGGAACATCTGGATTTAATATTCTTTCCATAAACTCTTCAGAGTCAGTTCATCTGAAGGGTTTTTTCAACAGTTAACCCTTAGGACTGCCTCTCAGGATGGTAAAAGCAAAGAGATTTGGGACTGACATTTTTTGGTAGTCAGTCAATAGAACTTAGTTTTATTTCTGCAGAACAAATTATGTGCAGTCAAGTTAGACCATTGGAGCAAACTTTCTCTGTCTCTAAGCACCAGTGGTTTCCAGAATCCAGAAAGGAGAGTCAGTCACTGAGATCATATGTTTATGTCATAATCCTGATCAGGCATCAACGGAATGGAGAAGATTTATGAAGTCCGGATTCCAACATATTTGCAGGGCCAGGCAAAGTCCTGGAGTCTGAGCATACTAGGAAGGCCAAGGGAATACCAATCTTCTGATGAGAGGGAGTGCAGTAGGGCAAGGCATGAATCCAAAAGTAGGTCTACAAACAGTCCCTGTTTATAGAGGATGGGTCCACAAGATAGGTAGCACAACAGGAAAATTTCTCAAGCCAATATCTCTGTCTTGAGCCCTTTATGTTCTCTTAGGGAAGTCATGATGCAATTAGTAGGTGTTATAGGATTCCAACCTATGCAAACTAGCTCCGGTGTCCCCAGGCACTTAGTGGTCCAAGTCTAAGGCATAATTGCTGAGGGCACTACTAGAAGTGCCAGCTGGGTACTACATGGGAGCAGAAGGAGGGAGAGAGGCAGGCAGATATTATTCTGGCTGAAGGGAATAAGGAAAGCTTCAGATAATAAGGAGGTCTTCATAGGAATTAAACTGGGCTTGGATATTTGGGGAATTTTTGGATAGATAGAGAATAGAATGTGAATGATGGAAGAAGCCCACCTAAAATGGTTTAGGCAAAATGGAAACGTTTTGGCTTCCATTTCTGAAAAGTCTAGGGATAGTTCTGGCTTTGAGCTCCACTTGATTAGGACTCTCTAACAGCACAGGGGAGGAAGAGAACCCTTCCCTCTGTCCTTCTCAGTACTCCAGACAGAGCCTTATGAATTAGCTGATATATATATATATATATATATATATATATATATATATATATATATATATATATATATATCAGCTAATATATATTTATATATATATAAATATATATATGTATATGTGTATATATATATGTATGTGTATATATATATATATATATATATATATATTCAAGAGAAAAACAAACAGAACTTATAAACACTTGTAGCATTTATATACACAGGAGAACCTCAGTGATGAGCAAGTCAAAAGTTAGAACTTGGGGTTTATAATAGGATCTTAACAAAGAGCAATAGATTTGTAGAGAAGTAACAAGACAAAGGAAAGGTTTTAGTCTTCCACGGGCAACAAAGTGTGGGAAGGTAAATAAATATATGAAAAAACTGATAGAGGAAGGTTTGCTTGTGCAGGTCCATCTGAGCGCCAACTTCCACCTTCTTCATGGCCATACAGCTTCCCCAAGACAGCGAACTGAGGGCAGCCCTAATGTCTCAGCAGTTCCTGCCATGCGTCCAGTAAGAAAAGCTCCAAGAAGGCTTCTGTCTGCATATGCTGATTCTCATTTTACTCCAAATCAAAGTAATTCTCAGGTCAAAATGGCATATTCTGGAGTGTCATATTTTGATCCCCACAGCATATTCGGGTCCCGGTTTCCCGCTCTGCTTTCTTCCTGTGGGCCCCGCCCACAGGTAAGTCCTCTTCAAGTAGCAAGGTGGCTGTCGCAGTCCAAAAGCTGGAAGGGGGGACTGTCCAGACCGCATTCTTACCCGCTGCACCAGATGTCATTCTGTGTAGAGGAGCTTAGGCTTTATTCTGAGGAGAGAAGTTTTTGTGTGGAAATAATAAATCAGTTACGTGTATGTTTCTGTACCCTAATATTAGAATGCCTGTACTTAGTAGTCAGACTTGACCTTTATATTTTCTCTGGCCTCAGTTACTGGTCAGACGGGTGTCTGGGAAGGTGGGGTGGCACCTATTTGACCAGGTAGCCATCTACAAATGGTTCACCAACCCAAAATGATTCCAGAATCCTATCCCCTGGAGAAACACATTTAGAGCCATTTAATGGGAAATCAAAGGACCCACCATTGCATTCTGGAGGTCCTCTCCTAGCAAGGCAAACCAAGTAATCAAGACTTGTGATAAATTTGTGGGCAAAACAGAGTCAATTTCTTGAGAATTGAATTTGATGAGTTGAAGTTAGGCTTTCAAAATTTAGATTTATTCAGTTAAAAAAAATAACTGTATATAGCAGGATTCTGTAGCTAGTTTCTATTTGCTCCTTTTGTACACTCTGGTTACCTAATAAAGCCAGATTACTCCTCCTTAAAGATTTTTAATGGCCCTAAATATTCTTTTCTAGTTGCATAGTAGTTTTGTCTTATCCACAGAAAGGAGTACAAGTCTACTAAAATTTTCTCATTCCACAAACAGAGAGTCATTTAAATGCCCAAGGACTCTGCCCAGTTCCAAAGACACCATCCTGATTTCCAACAGGGGTAAACCAAGGAGGAAAGACTGACTGGTCACTGTAGAACTTGAGAGGCTCAATTCAGAATTTCAGAGCATGCCTCTCTTCCTAGTGTAATAAGGCTCTGTCATCTGGCACTGTGTGATGAATTCCTTTAAATAATAACCAACTCCTGAGCAAACAGTTTCCTCCCTCCTCTAACAGTTAAAACTGGAATTTATTTGGAATTCTGGCTGTTTCATGATCTCTGCCACTGTTGTGTCTACAGAGAGTTTTAGGGAGGGTGATAGCTGAGGGTGATCGTTCTGGACTCATGAGACCTGGATGTGATTTCCAGTTCCATGACTTACCAGCTGTACAAACATGGCAAGTGTCTTACCTCTCTAATTTCCGTCTACCCAAATATAAAATGGAGATAAAAATAGTACCCAAATTATAGGGTATTGAGTAAGGGCTGTTAAACAGTGTGAAGGGGATAAGAATATTCCACCCAAAATATGCCATTATGGCATAAGAATTATTTTGAACTGAAGGCAGCTGAAAAACAGCAGATGCAGAACAAACATCTCTGCCTCTGTGCTATTGGCCTCGCAGGGCGTACCTTTCCTTTTGTGAAGATGTTCCCCTTGCTCCACACTTTCGCACCAGGAAGGGCAGAATGACTCTTAATCACTGGAGTCTACTCTCTAGGGCAGTGTTTCTTAACCTGGGTTCTATAGAACCCTAGGGATTCGATCTCAGGGGTTCGGAGAAGCCTCTGCCGCAAAGGCCAGAATAAAGTAATACCGTAATTTGTTGTGAGTTAATGCACTTTGTTGGTTTTGTTCTTTGAGCAAGGTGACATTCATGCACGGCTCATTTTGTGCACCAGTAAAAAAACATACCTATGTCTTGAATTTGGAAAAAAAAATCATATCTTATTTATCACTAAAGAAGGGTTCGGTGAATGCACATATGAAACTGGTGCTTTCGGTACCTCAGAAAAGGTTAAGAACCACTGCTCTAGACTCTCATCAACCCAGAGATAGCATTGAGAGGAGTCTGCAGTATGAACCTTATGAAAAGGAACAATCCTTATCTTCCATTAGTTTCTTCCCACATGTTTACCTTCCCACAATTTGTTAAGGAGCTCAAATCCTTCTGTCTTTTCATGTATCCACATTTATCACTCTTTGTGAAAAGTCTCCAGGTATGACCTCATCTTTGAAGGTTTTACTTCATTTCTGTGAGACCTCCAATATTCATAGGAAATAAAACTTTTCCTCCCAGTAATCTGTCTTTTATTAGTTTATTTTTCAAGGTCTCAGACATTAGAGAGGGTAGGGGGAAAAGACCTTTTTTCCACAACAAATACCACATATTCAAAAAGTTTTGCTTATATCCTAGCATGGCACATGCTTAATAAATGTTGGTGGTTTCTTTGTGCCCAAGAAATACAAAACACCAGAAGTTACAAACATTATCTTTGAATTAATTTTTTGCCTAATGATAACTTTTTCCTAAAGATGCCCTCTAAGTTACCTCAGCAGCCTAAGAAGCAAATTAGTTTCTTTTTCACAATATTATTCATATTTAACATTTACTGAGAGTTTAGTGTGTGCCAACTCATCAATGTAAGATAAGCACTATCACTATTCCCATTTCATAGACAGAAAACCAAGACTTAAGAGATGTGAAATTATTTCCTTAGAGTTGTGTGGCCTGCATGGCTACTTATTGTTATACTACCTCCCTGGTGATGGAGTTAAAACAGAGAATAGACAAGAAAAGACCTGAAGGAAAAGAATCCACAAATGTGGTTTCTTGTTGAACAATGCTTTTCATTTGGCTGTTGCATAGATATTTGCTGAATGAATGGCTGACATGAAATAAAATTAAACGAACAGCAATGAAGGCCATTCTTTCTCCCAGCCACAGCTCTTTAGCCATTTCAATCATATCAGAAAGGGCCACCTGTTGAGACTAGCCAGAACCTTGTAAATATTGATTTCCCATTCATTTTTCTTTAAGGCATCTTCCATCAGATAATGACATGAAATGTGTGTGACATTATGTTTTACATTTTTCTTTTCCTCCCCCTGTATAACCTAGATAATAGACCAGCTGGCTGAGTAGATTAAAATCCTCCTCTGCTTCCCTGTTAGTGCAATTCTGTGGCTCTTGTTCTATAAGCAAGACCGGATGAAGTATTTGGGAAACAGCAGTGAAATCTCTTGGAACAAAATGTGATCACTTTTGCAACCGTTCTGCCCTAAAGCACACTTACAAGCAAGTAAGTGCCACGTCGTTCCTTTCAAATTCTCATTTCCTGAGCTAAATGGTTCAGGTTCGTTCAGATTAAGGACTTCCATTAGCAGTTAATTAAAGTCCTCTCTGTCCTTGACACTGTAATTAAGACAGATGAGTCTGTGACCCTGGACTACATTTCTATACAGGTCAGAATTTAGTCTGATTGCCTGAGGAACCTCTATACATGTTAATACAGGAACCTGAAGTTGTTTCTAGTTCTCTGGAGAGAAATTTCAAATAAGATAAGCTTTGCTTATGGCTTAGGTCAGATCCCCTTTAGACCAAATTTGGCAAATTACATTCTGTTAGGAAGTATTGCAGTTTTAGAGAGCTGAGATAGAGAGGCCACTTCAAGAAGTGATATGGTCACCCTCGAATGTCCCCATAGAGGGGAAAGATTGGTTATGTGGAAAATATCACCCTGAGAACTGGGCAGCTAGGTGCCTGCCCTGGGTCCCACTCTAGCCTTCACTTGGGCAAACTCCTCTTTATACAGTGAGGCAACTCTGAAGCCCAGCAGATGTATCTACCCTGAGATCAGCCCCTTAGCCCCGGACTAGCTTCACCAATTGGCCTGTAGCAAATGTTACAGGTTGTGGTTGGGTCTCTCTTCCTTGAATCTGTTTTCCCAAAGATAATCATTTCCATATGTATACACTTAACCTTGAGAAAGGACCAAGGAGTGGCTATTGGGGAGGAAGGAACTGGGACAAACCTTGGATCCGTGCAGATGCTCACATAGCCCCCACGTAAAGGTTAGAGCTGTCTGGAAAGAAAGGCAGGAGTAATATACAGGCTAGAGTCCTCCATTTGTGCTTTTGCTGTGGGCACTGCAAATGACAGGAACCAGCCTGCAGGGGGAAATGGGAGTGAGTTAGTTGGATCACCTCAAAATTGCAGGTTAATTAAATTGATTTTATTAATGCAGTATACCCTACTAGATATCTGGTGGTCAGGTTCATGCAAACCCACTGCTCAAGCAAGTGGTACACAAACAGAAGGCTAGTTCATATGCAATGAGCAGTAAGCTGCCAAGCGAACTGGGATGTTCATGCCAGTTGATCAGGTATTTGTTCCCTAAAGGAGACTTTATGTGAAAAGACAGATTATAATCAGATGTGTTCTTAACAAATACGGAGTCAGAGGAAGGGGAGATCAGAGCAAGGCCCATGCTTCCAGTTAGTATCCTCAGATATCTGTCTCTAGGTTTGGGGACGCACCTGCTACGGGGACCTAGTGCTTACAATGCCAGCGTAGCAGTAGCTTCTTCCAAGAATAACGTTGAACACTCACTGACAATTTTTTAATCTTTTGATCTTCTGTAGACCACCCTCATTTGGTTTATGAATCACAATTCTATCTTTACATATATTAATTTCAATAATAAGTCAAACTTTTTTTTTTCCTTTTAGATGAGATTTAAATGCACTCTAAGCTTTGTTTTTTCTCTTTGGAATTTATGTCTTTTAAAGTAAAAAATCTCAGTTGATGCTGTATTGGCCATGAGAAGACCGACAATTTTATAAATCTTTTGAGAACTATTCCCATCTTTAGCAGGGACATGGAACAGGAAACTAAAACAGAAAGATTTTCAGTTCTTATTAAATTACTTACCAGCATTTTTTTTTAATGTTCTTGGTTTATGATCTGGAAAAACTTGCATTGATTATGGTAAATGATGTATTTCTATATCCTGGGCTTGAAAGCAAAAATACAGCAGGCATGGTCTTCAAGCCTTTTATTATTCGTTCCCTGCCAATTCCTCCATCCATTATGGCCCTTTCTATGTCTCTAGCCACAAAGAAACAGGAGAAGAGGCATTCTGGAGTGGCTCTCATCCTCACAGGCAGGAATAAAAATAAAGTCTGGTGAATAATATTTATCATGTGATGTCTCCTCACACATCCCCATCTCAAAGTATAAAAATGTGTTCGGATATGTGTATTCAGTGTCTTAAAAGAATCTGAAAGGATTAAATAAAAATGCAGAGAAGATCAGTGTCTATGTGTGAGTGTGGATGCACATATGTGCACATGCATGAACATACTTTGTGCTTGGCACTCTGGGGATCTGTGACAGCGGCTAGGTGGTAATTGCAGGTAGATGCTTGTCTTTTCTCAACTAGTGACAAGAAAAGGTGTAGTAGGAAGACACAATCAAAGGGGACCCAATGGTTAAACGTGTGGTGAGTGAGTCCAAGTTTTGTGAACCAGATAATATGTTTCTGAATAATTCAATATTTAGACTCTTTAAATATGCACAGCATGTTTATAAAGAGAACAAAATCCCCTGACTCGTTGTCCACATACACACGTGGTAAAATTTTATAGCACACAATATCTAAAGATCTCAGAAAACTCTTTCCAGACAATTCCATGCTCCAGATTACCTCTGCCTTTATTTAGATTGCCCTCTCATCTTGCTATCTGTAAGTTCTACTCAGGACTCACAGGCCACTGTGGACCTCACATTTTGCTGCTCAGTGAGGTTGGGCAGAAGCCAGAAGGAATCAATCAGATAAATGTGCTACCAGAAGAGGTACTGCTCGTGGAGACACCTATCGACCACAAGGCCAACAAATTCTGATCCTCAGCCTCATAGAATAAGGAGAACATGTGGCCAAAGGAAAATGTCCCAAAAGCTGCAGGAAACAGAGCCCAAAAAACAACAATAACAAACATTGATAGAAAATATAATCATACTCTAGGCTCTTCAGTAAATGATATTTGCATTGAGAATACAGAATACAAAATATGAACTGTTAGAAAATTTTGATATAAATATATTGCAGGATAAGATAAAAGGCAAGAGAACTAAAATTCTCATGTACTTTAATGTCTAATATTGATGAACAATAGCAGTATATGCATATTATTTAGAAATATGGATCCCGTTCAAGAATAAAGAGCCAACAAAGTAGAAAATAGCTGCCTCTGGAGAGTAAAATGGGTGTGCAGGAGAGAACTATAGCTTCAGTGATAAGCTTACTAGACCCATTCAATTTTTTTTTCTTTGAGAGGAGGAGAGAGAGAGAGACAGACTTCCGCATGCACCCCAGTTGGGATCCATTCGTCAACCCTGTCTGAGGCCAATGCTCAAATTAACCAAGCTATTTTTAATACCTGAGGCCAATGCTCAGACCAGCCAACCTATCCTCAGCACCCGAGGTCGACACTTGAACTAATCAAGCCACTGGCTATGGGAGACGAAGAGGGAGAGAAGGGGAGGAAGTAGGAGAAGAAAAGCAGATGGTCACCAGGAATCAAACCCAGGATGTCCATGTGCTAGGCTGATGCTCCATCCACTGACTCAACTGGCCAGGATCCATTCAACTTCTGAAATCACATGCATATATTACTTTGAAAAAACAACAGTTTTAGAAATTGAACTTTGTTAAATTCCATAGTGCCATGCATTGGAAACTCAGTATTACTAACTTTGCATTGCCTGTGTAAAGACAGAAGATCCCAACATCTCCCATCTTGCCTGCTCCACAATCTGGAGCCCTTTGTCCTGTGCAATCCGAAAACAGTGTAACTGGGACAGTGAATTCCCCTGGGCTAGAGTGACTGTGAAAGTCTGTTTTCAACATTTCTGGGTTTTCTGCAATACAGACTTCACATACAGGAGATGTTACTAGGTATTGTTGAAGGAAGAATGATTGGATAACATTTAAATAATTTGCAATAAAAAACAAACACTTACAATAAGAAACTTAGTTTTTAAGGGAATGTACCCCTTAAACCGCAACCAATGATCACAAGTTTGCATTCTAAATGGAGAGGGAAACAAAATAGTGAGATGTTGAACAAAATAGTGAAATGTTGAGCAACTCCTGGTGTGTAAAGATGGGTAATATCCCCTTGGGAATTTATACAATTCCGCTTTTGAGTTTATTTGCACTTCATTGTTTATCCACATGTACCTGGCTTCACAGACATAATAAAAGATTTTTAATTCTCTTTGTGCTTATCCCTTAGTTACACACCAGATGGCTTACCTGAAACTTGAACACTGGGGAGAGGCTGCTCCAAACAAAAGTACCAAAGCTCAGAGCCAGAGAGCTCCCCGGAGACAAAGGCTTTTAAATCCAGTTGAAACAGAGACTGCAGAATGTGGCAGAAGGGTCAGGCACAAACTGCACCCCACTCCCAGCCCAGAGGAACCAGATTCCTTATCGTCCTCGGGAGAGAGATGCCAAGCGCACTGACTTCAGCCAAGTAAGCTATGCTGATTCCCTAGGCAGAGCTGGAAACTTATGCCTGTGGAAAGCACCACCAAGCCCTGGGTTCTGAGAGCTCTTCTGACCTGTGTGCCAGGCAGCCCCTCAGCCAGTTCTGCAGCACTTGTGGCCCAGCTCAGGGATCCTTAGCCTTCAGTCGACTCTCCCAGGCTTCTCCAGGCCAAGAAGACAGTGCGGAAAGAAGATACCATACCATTGGGTGGCTACTGCAGTCAATGCTGCCCATGGAACTGATTAAAATATCAAAGAACTATTAGACCCAGAGTGGCAGCAAGTGGGGTGAACATGCACTTGTACCCATCATAACAGAACAGCAATCAGAGTGTTGGTGTTCAGTTATGATCTCTACCACTTTCCATCTCATAACATTCGTCTAATACTCAACTAGTCAACGCCTGCTACATAGCAAGAGCTCTATAATTGTTTCTTAATGAATGTTTAAATCACTTAAGCTTCTTTGGAACACTATGGCTCTATATTAATAATTAGAAAGTTGTTATGATTGGTAATAATGATGCTTCCTAATCTTTATTGAACACTTGCTATATGCTGGGTACTGTTGTGAATTAATGAAATCTTTTAATTGTCATAAAAACCATATTATATCCTTTTAACATACAAAGAAATCAAAACACAGAGAGGTTAAGAAACTGACCCAAAGTTACTCATTTGGTAAGAGGCAGAACCAGGATTCGAAACTCCCAAGCCCATGTGTTTACCCACTCTGCTCTAGCTTGTATTATCATTTTTCTCACTTTGATCATTGTTAATATCCATGGAAATATATTCACTCTATTATTCCAATTCTCTATGTGCTGCCCATTTTACTTCTCATAGACTGGTCCTCCAAGCATCCATCAGTACTTGAGCCCCAACCATCATTGAAAAGCCTGTATTTACCATTCAAATATGAAAAACCAGGAATTTAGCACCTACATGTGAACAGAGTTGAAGTGGCACTTAAGGAATGGCAATTAAGTCAGATGGCAGAATCACCAACCAAAACATGCCACAAGCAACCTAAGGAGCAGCTCTAAGGAGATCTAAGACCAGGCCTACATGCAGCAGTGCGCCACTCAGTCAGCTCTGAGATGGAAATCCCTGCTGAGTGTTTCCCTGAGTAACGTCATAGGCCAAAGGCTGATGTAGAGCAGCCTCAGCCACATGGGAGGAAAAGCAGGGGACTTGGATTCACTAGCCGCACAGTCCTAGGCAAGTCTGTCTAACTCCCAGAGCCCATCTCCACTTCTGCAAACGGGGTGTGTGGCAAGTATCCCACAGGCTTGTCATGAGAACACAATGGGATGATGTGGGGGGAAATGCTTGGCAAACTCTAAAGACTTGGCCCTCCAAGTGGGTTCCCAGGCCAGCAGCCTCTACGTCCCTCAGGAGCTTTTTGGAGAGGTAAATTCCCTGGCCCCGCACCCAGCCTCCTAAGTCAGAACCTGCATTCCATGAGGATCCTCGGGTTGGTGGTGCACACATGCAAGCTTGATAAGCCTGCTCCAAGGAACCGCACAAATGCAGCCCGGCGTGATTTGGGTTCTGGTTTCTTTTCATATACAGGGGGTCCTTGGTTACGGCAGTCTCGACATCCCATATTTCATGTTTATGATGTTCACTCCCATAAAACCTTTAAAAAATTGAGACGTGTTTGGACTTATGCCATTAGCGTTGTACTTACAGACTATGTGGGAGAACTAGTTTGGTTACATGGCGGAAGAATATGCAGTAACACAGCGTGTTTGTGTTTTTATGCTCTAGATTATGATTTTTCAACTGTGTTAGGATAGGTGTAAAGCCAATAGTCGCAGCCACCATCACAGCCGCCTGGCCAGTGCAGGTTTGCATTAGATTCGGATAGACGGTAATGTAACAAAAGAGCCAAGAACTGGTGAGCCATCAGCTTTAACCCTAGCTTGCACTTAGCAGGCAAGTAAAAACACACACTGGGCTCCAAAACCCACTCATTCAGTGCTCACAAAGCCACTGACTTATTCGAGTTTCCTAGAATCAAAGGTTTCTAGCTCACCAGACTAATTCACCTCTGTTCCCCATCTCCTTCTCTCTGCACAAACTCTGCACAAACTGGCTTCTCCCTCAGCACTCTGCCATCTTGGCTGCTTCTCCTGGCCTCCACCACATGACCTTTTTCTGCTCTCCTCTCTAATGCTAATTTCAGGAACTGAGAGAGAGCAAGCTCCCAGTCTGCCCTACTTTATAGTGTAGAAATCCAAACTTTTAAGCCAATCAACAAATAAGAAAGTCTCTGATACAAAGCCACTTATCTGAGGCATAAATGGGATTCCTCATGAGAGTGCATCACCCTACATCATCCAATCAGTCAAGGGTGTGGGGAAAAGCTTAGTCTTAAAACTAAGCCTTCGGCTATAACGACCCTGCCTGCTTACAGCCTGCCCCCCCCCACACATTAATATAATCACGCCTATCCCAAGCATAATGGCAACTAATATCACCTGGGCGACGGGTTTCCACGTGGGCAGCACCATCTTTAACAAAGTGAGCATAATATATTTTATCTCCCCAACAATAGGTAAGTGACTTAGGCTAGGGTGTGTTTCAACTTACAACAAAATTCGGGTTACGTCATTGTTGTAAGAACGGAACTGTGTCATAACCTAAGGACCCCTGTACTGACAATGAGCACAGCCAAACTGAAAAGACTGACCTTCTCAAAGACTTCTATATCCTCTCTCCCTGGGTCCTGGTGTTCATCAGGTGTGGCTGAGCAGCTTACCTCTGGAGGGTAGTTCCCTTTGCTCAGGGAAGAACCACTTGAGAGAGGCAGAGCCTTCTAAAGACCTTGGCCATTTCTATGCTAGGAGAACTGATAAAATGCAAACCCACGCATACAAATTTGTC
Organism: Rhynchonycteris naso; assembly: GCA_037038555.1. Taxonomy (NCBI): domain Eukaryota; kingdom Metazoa; phylum Chordata; class Mammalia; order Chiroptera; family Emballonuridae; genus Rhynchonycteris; species Rhynchonycteris naso. The sequence continues at coordinate 106,760,127 of CM072996.1, read as the reverse complement.
TCAGCCTTGGGAAAGACTGGTAAATAAGAGGCTGAAAGTAAGTAGCCACCAAGGTGGAGTTGAAGTAAATTGTGATCATTTCTGTTCAAAGTCCCTGAGAGCAACAGCTAAAGGAAGCAGCTCAGAGTTGGAGGGCTCCTTCTTGTCAGAAATTCGCCTTGTGTTAGAGCCCTGCCGTGTACGAGAGACATGTAACAGGTGCTTCACAAACACCTGTTACACTGCATTGAATATTCTATTACTTCCTAACTGCTAAAAGGTTTTCTTGTATTTATTATTATATATTATTTATTGATTTTTGGAGAAGGGGGAAGAGAGAGAGGGAGAGAAAGAGGAGAATAGCAAGAAACATCTACTTGTAGTAGTTGCTTCTTGTATGTGCCTTGACCCGGCAAGCCCACAGATTTGAACTGGAAACCTCAGCATTCCAGGTTGATACTGCATCACCACAGGTCAGGCTGTTAAAAGGCTTTTAATACAACTGTGAACCTGTTAGGACACCAGAGGTTAGATAGATAGTATGGAAGGACCTTTGACATTTGGCAAGTGACAGGGTTTAAGTCATGCTACCCCAAATATGGTACCTTGAATATTTGAGAAAGTTTGAGAAAACAGCAAAAGAGGACCTCTTTCCCGCAACAGCACTTCTCATCTGAAATAGGTCACAGAACTCCTGAGTGAAAGGTGCCCTACCTGTACCTAGAGCAGTGATTCTTAACCTTTTTTGAGGTACCGAACCCACCAGTTTCATATGCGCATTCATCGAACCCTTCTTCGGTGACAAATAAAATATGACTTTTTTTTTCCAAATTCAAGACATAGGTATCTGTTTTTTTACTGGTGCACAAAATGAGCCGTGCATGCACATCACCTTGCTCAAAGAACAAAACCAACAAAGTGCATGAACTCACAACAAATTACGGTATTACTTTATTCTGGCCTCTGCGGCAGAGGCTTCTCCGAACCCCTGAGACTGACTCATCGAATCCCTAGGGTTCGATAGAACCCAGGTTAAAAACCACTGACCTCGAGAAAAGGATAAGTATCCTTATCTCTAAAGACAAAGGGACACTGAACAAACAGGCCTTTCTGACTTTCGCTCAGTTTGCTGCACTAACCTCATGCCCTTTTGGTCTGTCATTTTTCTACACAACTGTCCACTCTTCATCTTACCAAACATAAAAATACTCTGGGTTAACTATTTTGGAGGGGTCTTCATTTTCTTATGAAGGTTCCCCTGTCATATAACATTTATCCCCAATAAGTTTGTCTGCTTTTCTCCTATCAATGTCTTGGTCAGTTTTATTCTCAAACCCAGCCAGGGACCCTGAGAAGGTCGAGGGAAACATTTCCTCCCTGCGTGCACAGACACACATATACCGAGTTTCTTCTTATCACTTTCTCCATCTTGCATTCCCCTGGCCAAAAATTAATTAATAATCTTTCAAAATGTCAACGGAAATTCAATGATTTCATTTGTAAACCATTATTTACAGAAATAAAATTCTTTGCATTTCAAAAGTGTTTTAAACAGATGCCTTCCATTTGGTTTGTTTAAGAAACAATCTGTTTCTTGACAGCTGTCAGAGCGGATGGAGGTTGTGGGGCTGGGTGACAAGCAAAGAAAAAAAACCCTCATAAACACAGACAACAATATGGTGATTACCAAGAAAAATAGGGGTGGAAGGACGTAGAAGAATGAAAAGGGAGGATAAATGGTGATGGAAGGAGGCTTGAATCGGGGTGGTGAACACTCAGCACAATATACAGATAATACATTGTAGAATTATATACCTGAAACCAGTATAATTCTTTTAACCTACATCACCACAATAAATTCAATAAAAAAAAGACACAGTCTGTTCCAGAATGTCTATGACTAACACTTGAAGGTAAAACTAAAACACACTGAAGAAGTTACTAGTGCATGGACTTAAATAACTGCATTGTTCAAAACTTCAAAGGTCAGAGACCCATGCTGTGCAGAAGTGGGTCAGGGGGTAGAAAGAGCAGCCATGTGGGGAACGTCTCAGTGGGAGGATCTCCCAGGTGGGTTTCTGTGCTCCTCAGGAGTGGTATTCTTCTAAGTTTTTTGTCTGTTTGGTTTTGCTCTTGCCACACACACACACAAAAAAGATGGCATCATTTTGGAGAGGCCAAAAGCACCCTCTCCTCAGGAAGTGAGCTCCCAAGCACCAACCGCTTGCTGCAAGGCACAAACTGTTGCCAGAGAGGACTTGATCATCTGGGTCCTCGGCCCCTCAGACCACAGAGGCTGAATGAAGTACTGTTGTGTGTGCTAGGATATCACTGCATTTGCAAAAAGGTGTGGTATGAGTTGGATTATGTAAAGCACTCTGATAATAGTGGAAAGTCTGTCAGAAGTGCCCATACATTTGTATCTACATAGATACATTTTGTTTCAACATCCCCATTTCCCCAGGATTCAAGCCTGCCTTGAATAAATCCCCAGGCTCTTTTAAATGAGACCAAGGGGCTCATCCTTGAGGAAGCAAGCAGAGGTCTCCAGGACAAAGAGCAGCCTCCTGGGAGATGTTTCTAATAAAATCAAGTCCAACTTTCAGGTCATCTCCTGATCCAAGAGGCCTGACCTCAAACAAAGCTAACTCCTTGGTAGAGGGGATGCCAAGAAAGAGCTGCCTCAGTGCAGGCTCCGTGCGGGGTGAGCTCTGGCGTCAGACCCGGCACACCTGGTCACAGTGGGACAGGCAGAGCCATCAACAGGAGCTTGGCAGAGGCTGCCAGCACGCAGACGAAGCTGTTGGTAGTATCATTGGCAGTTACCCCTGGGTGGCTGCCAAACTTGGCAGTGGCATTGACCAGATATAACACCCCAAGGAGCCACAGAAGAGAAGAAAATGGCAACGATCACATCACAACTAAGGGTGGTGGCTGAGCGCAAATGGCAGACCCTTAGGAGCACTGAGAAGTACAGTGTGTCCTTAAAGTCATGATGCACTTTTGACAGGTCACACGGTAGAAAGTGCACTATGACTTTACGGACACACTGTAATTTCAGGTAGAATTTGGGAGGGGTGGGGGGGGGTGTCAATCCTGCATAGCTGGTTGCATCAGAAAAATTAAATATTAGTTTGCCATTTGTAAAGCCAGTAGTCGCGGCCACCATCACAGCCGCCTGGCTAGTGCAGGTTTGCATTAGATTCGAACAGTTGGTAATAAAACAATGGAGCCAAGAACTGGTGAGCCATCAGCTTTAATTCTAGCTTGCACCCGGCGGGCAAGCAAAAACACACACTGGGCTCCAAAACCCACTCATTCAGTGCTCACAAAGCTACTGACTTATCCGAGTTTCCTAGAATCAAAGGTTTCTAGCTCACCAGACTTATTCACCTCTGCTTTCCATCTCCTTCTCTCTACACAAACTCTGCACAAACTGGCTTCTTCCTCAGCACTCCACCATCTTGGCTGCTTCCTCTCCACCACGTGGCCTTACTCTGCTCTCCTCTCTATACTAATCCCAGGAACCCAGGAACTGAGCGAGAGATCAAGCTACTGGTCTCTCCCACTTTATACCATAGAATCAAAACCTTTAATCCAATTATACAAACAAGGAAGTCTCTGTATAATGGGATTCCTCAGGAGAGTGCACCACCCTACATCATCCAATCAGTCAAGGGTGTAGGGAAAAGCTTACTCTTAAAACCAAGCCTTAGGCCATAACGGCCTGGCCTGCTTACATTACAACCTTTCCCCCACACCCATCCCAAGCATAAGGGAAAATAATATCACCTGGGTGACGGGCTTCCATGTGGGCAGCACCATCTTTAACAAAGTGAGCATATTATATTTTATATGCCCAACACCATTGTATTAATGAACTCTTGATTTCCACCCCCCTCCCAAGCCCAGTGGGATACGGGAAGGAAAGGATAGAACAGAGAAGTCTCAGTCAGTAGAAGCATGACCTGTACTCCAGAGATTCAGACATCCACAGTGCTCATGGAAGGCCAGGGCGGGGCATCTTATAACAAGACACCACTATTTGGCTGGTACCATTTACTAGTTAAACTAATAAATTTATGTATATGTGCTTTGTGGTTGGATTTTATTTTAATTCTCTTTTACCCTCCAAACACCATTGCACTGCTTACCTCAGGTATAATGTGACATGTCAATTATACCTCAATTTAAAGAAATAAGTAAATAAATTTTTAAAAATTTAAAATGGAAATAAAATCGATAGTACAAAAAGACAGTGTGATATCAAACACGGAGCTACTGCCAAAACCTCTGCTGCTACTGCCAAGTCCTATCTGTGTCCCAAGCACAGGGTCTTCCATTCTCCAAATGCGTCTTCCTTTAAACTTACTCCCTTTCACTTCTTCATCATGGATAGCAGCACATTGTTCAAGATCCATAGGTATGTGAAATGGAGACAATAATCATTTCTATCTCTCAGAAATATAGGGATCAAATGAGATCAAGAGGCTATACTGAAGATATTTACCATTTTCTTCCCTCCCACATTCCCTTCTTAAAGAATTGATCCACCACTAACCCCATTCTCCAAGGGGCACCCTCAAAACACACAACCCTCTATTGGGCAGATAAAATATAATATGCTCACTTTGTTAAAGATGGCACTGCCCACATGGAAGCTCATCACCCAGGTGATATTATTTGACCTTATGCTTGGGATGGGTGTGGGGGAAAGACTGTAATGTAAGCAGGCCAGGTCGTTATGGCCTAAGGCTTGGTTTTAAGAGTAAGCTTTTCCCCACACCCTTGACTGATTAGATGATGTGGGGTGGTGCACTCTCCTGAGGAATCCCATTATGCCTCAGATGGGTGACTTTATATCAGAGACTTCGTTGTCTGTAGATTGGATTAAGGTTTTGATTCTACACTATAAAGTGGGGCAGGCCAGGAGCTTGCTCTCTCTTGGTTTTTGAGGTATTAGAGAGGAGAGCAGATTAAGGCCACGTGGAGGCCAGGAGAAGCAGCCAAGATGGCAGAGTGCTGAGGGAGAAGCCAGTTTGTGCAGAGTTTGTGTAGAGAGAAGGAGATGGGAAACAGAGGTGAATAAGTCTGGTGAGCTAGAAACCTTTGATACTAGGAAACTCGGATAAGTCAGTAGCTTTGTGAGCACTGAATGAGTGGGTTTTGGAGCCCAGTGTGTGTTTTTGCTTGCTCGCCTGGTGCAAGCTAGAGTTGGGGCTGGTAGCTCACCAGTTCTTGGCTCCGTTTTTTTGTTGCCGACTGTCCAAATCTGGTGCGAACTTGCATGGGCCAGGCTGCTGTGATAGTGGGCTTGCCTACTGGCTTTACATTTGGCGAAGTCTGTGGCAGGATTTGATACAGTTTGGTATGGAGCCACCACCACCTTTGAGTGGTGGAGTAGAGAACTGGCTGCTGTTATGGTTTCCCATAGCTGTTTTTTGTGGGACTGTAGGCTAGCTTACTTTAACAGCCATGTGTGAGGAAACCGAGAGCTCTATGGAAGAGGCTGCCTGGGACCTGCAAACCAAGCAGTAGAAGGAGCTGGAGGAAACGTGGGAGAAAGAGATGCCGACCCTGGGGCTGGAGCAAGCACCAGAGAAGGAGGCTGACCAGGTTCATGAGATTTGCTTGGAAATGGAGCAGCCTCTGGAGAAGGAATCACAGGTTCGTGAGTTGCAGCTTTCCCTGGATGTTGTGGAGAGCCAGCTGGGGCTGGGGCAGCAAGGCCCATGGCAGCAGCAGCCCGGAGCTCAAGCCCAGCAGCAGGAGCTAATGTTTTCAGTTCCTCTTTGCAAGATGAGGAGAATTTGTCTGGAATTGCGATCCACAGCCTCCAGATGGTGAGAGCCCAGCAGCAAGGAGTAGCTACGCTCCTGGTCGGTCTATGATTTGGGGACATCATGCTCCCCAGAGCAGAGATGGAAATGCTGACTGCCATTGCCACATGCTTCTCTTTAGGACAGTGTGAGACCTGCCATGATGGCAGGAATGAGGGGAAAGGTTAACATCCCATGTGCATGGACTGATTTCCTGGACTATGACCGGAGTTAGCACAGGCTCCTTTGTTGAATGGACTTATGGATTTTGGAAAATGTGAAATACCCTGATGGGGGTGGGGGTGGCTTTGATGGAGGCCCTCCCCCTGCCCCGGGAAGCCTTTCAAATAGCAAGAAAGAAGGCCGAGGACATTTTGTGCTTTTGGCAAAGTGCTCAGAGACTGGTGAAATGTACCTTTGTAATTGCTGAAATTGTATAATTTGTCATGTATTTGTAATTTGTGTAATGTACCTAATTTCCCTGTACAGGGATGCCGGTGGTGTAGATGGTGGGTAGTAAAGTGAGCATAGGGGTGGATTGTTGGGCAGATTGCCGGGTGCAAGCTAGAATTAAAGCTGATGGCTCACCGGTTTTTGGCTCCATTGTTTCATTACCGTCTGTTCAAATTGAATGCGAACCTGCATTGGCCAGGCGGCTGTGATGGTGGCCCCGGCTACTGGCTTTACACCCTCCTACCTGGCAACAGCTGATTAAATCGCAGGTGGACAACTGAGCCAGGCTGGACCAATGAGATTCTTTTTCATTGGAATTCAAAACTTGAGAGATAGAATCATGTTGCCCCGGAGAACCAAGTTGGAAATTGATGGAGATTTGGGGTACAAAGCTACAGTTTTGGATGGCTATGATGGATGCAAGCAAATGAGTAAACAGAGAAACAGGTCTTCTGGTCAACAGAAGGAAGAATTAAGCAGTCTTGCAGAGAGAATCAGGCAAGACACCGTGTGAGACCCAAAAGAGAAAGTGAGATGGCAGGAGAAGCCTTCAGTAACTGTCTACATAGTTCCCATGAAGCTCAGCTCAGATGGTAGTTCTTGCTATTGTTGTGTGATTCTTCTGTATTTTTTATTTTTAGCAAAGTGGGCGGGGGGCAGGTAGACAGGAAGGGAGAAAGATGAGAAACATCAACTCATAATTGTGTTGCTTTAGTTGTTCATTGATTACTTTCTCAGACATGCCTTGACCAGGGAGCTCCAGCTGAGCCAGTGATCCCTTGCTCAAGCCAGTGACCTTGGGTGTAAGCCAGCAATGCCGTGCTCAAGCTGGTGAGCCCCCACTCAAACTGGATGAGCACACACTCAAGTTGGCAACCTTGGGGTTTCAAACCTGGGTCCTCATTTTCCCAGGCCAACACTCTATCCACTGCACCACCACCTGGTCAGGCCTGTATTCTAATATAATAATTCTTTAGTTACTTTTTGTTCCTTCTTAAAAAATATAGAAAAGAAATAATTGTAAAACCGTAAAATGGAAAACACCATACAAATGCGGAATTAGTTTTGTCTTTTGTCACTTAGGATGTAGCAGCCACTAGGGAAAGGGGGCAAGAGCAGCTCCTGATGCCACCTTCCAGAGTTTGGATTCAGAATCCAAACCCTGAATAGTGACCAGCATTCTTATAAATAAGGTACCAGCATCTGGAGTCAGCCAGTTGAACATCCTGTGTGGAAAATGGTTGAAGGTTCTTATTGAGGCTGGTATTCATCTAAATTCTTTTGGCTGTGAGGCAGAATTCAAATTTAATGCAGCTAAATTAAAATAAAAACTCATTAGCTCACTTAACTGCTTATGGAAGGGAGAGGAGCATATCTGTCTTCATGCCTCTGTTTCCCTTCTGTTAGCTTCATTCAGAGGCAGGGAATCCAATAGGCTGGTGAGACAGCAGTCCCAGACTCACTCCTACCATGAGAAACTCTCACAGTCCACTCCCAGGGATGGTTCTGATTGGCCCGATTTGGATCAGATGCTTACCCCTAAACCAGCTATTGTTGCCAGGGGAATGCAATACTTTCTTTGCTGAGGCCTGGGTCACATGTTCTTCTCTGGAGTGAGGGAGTGTCAGCCTCACCCAATTCATGGAGACTGAGACCTGGGGCAAGATCACTTGCCAAAAAAACCCAGGGGTGCTGTTACCAAACGAACAGGGCAGGCATGCTGAGAGAACTCAGAGACTGTCTCAGCTCTTCCCATCATAAACACTTGAGACTGAAAAATAAAAAGTAAACCTTCCTTAGAAAGGAAGACCTCTTTATTTTAAAATGAACAGAGTGACCAAAAATCTTGTAGATATAGGCTACATAGAGCCAGCGCTCCCCTACTGTACAAATATTTATCAACCACCTACTGCAGAGAGACAGACAGGTACCTGTGGATGAGTCAGCCACTGTCCTGAGGCTCAGCCTCCCCACCCATAAACTCATTGCCAGTCTCCTGAATCATCCCATGCCCCACCCAACATGATTTGCTTTTCCCACAGTCTCCATGAATCCCTTGGGACAAATGGCCACTCTTGGAGCTGAGGGTAAAAGAGGTGTTTTCCAGAAATAGGAGCTCTCCTGTCAGCAAAGCTCGCAGAAGAGCTGGCTCGACACTGTGTATGTGAATGTGTGTGTGTGTGTGTGTGTAATTATTCACTTTGCAGTTCCTGGGGCACGTAAAATTAGATTCTTCCTTATAAAAATGCATTCATGTATCACTTTTACCTTTTTTAATTTCTTTATTTACAGGGACAGTGAGAGAGTCAGAGAGAGGGACAGACAGACAGGAACAGAGAGAGGCAAGAAGCATCAATCATTACTTTTTCGTTTCCATCGCAACACCTTAGTTGTTCATTGATTGCTTTCTCACATGTGCCCGTGGGCTTTCAGCAGACCAAGCAACCCCTTGCTGGAGCCAGAGACCTTGGGTCCAAGCTGACGAGCTTTTGCTCAAGCCAGATGGGCCCGCACTCAAGCTGGCGACCTCGGGGTCTCGAAGCTGGGTCTTCCACATCCCAGTCTGACGCTCTATCCACTGCGCCACTGCCTGGTCAGTCTAATTTCTTTATTTAAACACACACACACACATACCAAGGCAAAAACACTTATCAACCTTTTAGACCCAAATATCTCAGATGTCTCTTCCTGCTAGAAACCTCTACCTTTCCTCCATTCCAATCTCTGTCTCATTCACCTGAGAGGTGGGCCTGGCATGCCTGCCCCATTTTTGCAAAACACAGAGGTAGTGCTACAGTTTCGTGCTGTGCGGCAGCTAACTGGGGGTCCGTGATGCTAGTCCCCCAGATGGCAAAAGCCTAAACAAGCTCAGGAATGAGGCCTGGCTTCCCTAGCATCGTCTACAGACTCTGGCACATAGATGTACTCCACTAGTGTTTATGTGCAAGAGAGAGTGAGTGAGTGAAAATGAGCAGTGGTATAGAGTTCGGCGGCTGAATGTGTGAAACATCATCCATACTGGAGTGTTTCCTTAGAGGTAAAGGGCCCTCTGTTAAGGAACTAAAAGGCTTTTTCTTCTTAACATCATCTTGAGTAGCTTCTCTAGTTGCAGGTGATTCCAGAGACTGCTCCTGAGAACCTAGAACGGCTGCACTAAAAACAAAAACACATTTTTCAGCAATTGTATAGGATGACAAACCTGAAGTCTTACAATTCACTTCAGGGGAAAACTACAGCAGCCTAATTACTGTCAGAATGCATACACGGCTTGGATATGTTATGAAACATTCATTAAGTTCTTTATAATTAATCTGCAATTAAGTTAGATGTTTATGCAGTTGTGCTGTATAAAATTCAGCAGTATAAATATCAACAACAAATAATAGCTGTAGCTGAATATCAGGTCTGGAAACCTCCAACAGACAATAGGTCATTGAATTTTCTAGTTTCTACTGCAGTCCTTTAAAGGTACTTTCAATGTGCTTAGAGAACAGAACAATAATAGCTGTATTCCAAATAATACCAATTTAAAAAATTTACGGTGAAAGAGGAATAACTCAAATCTGTTTTAATATGCCATCTTGAGATAGACCCTTGCAAACAGAGGAAATGGTCCTGTTCACCCACCTTTTTCTTTGTAAATGTTGATTGAGCATCTATTGTGGGCTGGGCAATGCGTCTTCCAGGTGAAGGTAGTGGTAGTAATGTAAGTAACTTACCCTAAGCATAATGGACTGAAACTCATTAAAAGGGGTGGAAATATCCAATGTATTTCTTTGTTCAAAAATAATGTCTTCCCTGAGATCATTCTTAAAGATCTGTACTCATGCAGCACCATCTACTTTAAGAGTTTTTACATAAATCTTTCATGCATGCAGGACTATTATGGATCCAATTTTGCAACCAGGAACGTGAAGGATACAAGCTGAACCCAGTGGTGAGTCTGGTTCTTTTTTCCATTGATCTGCATTTAAACAGGAGGTCAGGCTGGTGCAGCTAAAAACGGCTTGGGAACTCAGCTCTGGCAAAGTCATGTTAGCAGGAGTCTTTCTAAAATATGATCTCATTTTATATTTGTGTGGGGGCCTTTAAGACAGAGAAGGATTGCGACTGTGATGTTTGGCACCCATCCCTTCCACCAATTATGTGTCTTAAGAACTAACAAAGCGTTCCCATTCACAGAATACAGCCAATAAAGATGGATTTGTATGCCAAACACCGTTGGTAAATTGGAGGTCTCCAAAGCTGGGCTTCTACAAGCTTTAAACAACCACTCATCAAAAATACACTAGATTTTGAATCCTTGGATGCTTCTTAAGAGCTCAGTTGACTCTTTAGCATCAGACGCAAAAATCAATGACACACGTCCTTGAAGAAATAAAAGCCAAAACACTTTCAGCTTTGCCAACGGAAGATTTTGCTGAAGTGTTCCTCGGGGTGAGGTTGGTATTTAGCATTCTTAAGTGAGCTGTTAAGCCCTGGTGCAATATAAGTACATGTAACTTAGTGGCTGGGGACCAGCATCCCATTCATCTCAGTCCCACTACCCTCTCTCCATTCTGTATTATGACTAAATGGCCTCTTAACACAACCTATCAGTTTACAAGACCTAGTAAGTATATATCACTTACCAGACCCATTAACATGTCAGTGCCTTTTGGGTGGGTCAATATCTCAGTTGATGGTCTCTTGAAAACTACAAAGAGTTGTGAAGAAAGGAAAAAAAAATTTCCAAAGGATAAGTGATGTAATGCTATGGACTGAATTGTCTTTCTCTCAAATTCATATGTGGAAGCCCTTGTCCTCAGTGTATTTGAAATGGGGCCTTTGGGAAGTAATTAGGTTTAGATGGGGTCATGAAGAAGGGGTTCTCGTGATGCCATTAGTGCCCTTATAAGAAGGGACCCCAAAGAACTTGATTCCCCCATCTGTCTCTTTTTCTCCACATGCCTACACTAAAAGGAGGCCATGTGAGGACATAGCAAGAAGGATGCTGTCTGCAGCTCAAGGGTACAACCCTTACCAGACACTGAGCCTGCTGACACCTTGATCTTGACCTTCCCAGTCTCCAGAACTGTGAGAAATAATTTCCTGTTATTTAAGCCATCAATTCTTAAATATTTTTATGGCAGCCCACACTAAATAAGATATGTTGCATAGTGGAAAGGGATGAGATTTAGCACCAGAAAACCTGGCTTTCCACTTTTCCTCCCTTAACCTCTCTGTCCTCCACATCCTTATCAGCAGCAGAACGGGAACTATGACTACCGCCCCCCAATCTCTCAGCATTGCTGTGAGGCTCCAGTGAGGCGAGCTCTATGAAACTGCTTTAAAAACTCACAAAAAATGGCCACTTTGCTTTTTCCCTTAAGATCTTTAGTTTCATGATTCAAATAATGTGGTGTTGGGAACCTTCCACAGAAATGAAATACAAAAATTGTATAGAAAAAAATAAAGAATTAGGTGAAGAGCTCTACGAAATGAGTTTGTTTAAAATGCTGTGGGGTTGAACACACACATGTAAATTGTTTTAAGTCAATTTTAAGGTTTGGTTGTTTAAAAAAATCTGACAGCTTTCAAAATTTTGTTTGAGTTCCTTTGTTAGAACTCATAAATAATTCTAATTCTATTTGTTTATATTATATGGTTATTTATATTTTATGGCATTTATATATTTTTATTTTATATTCCATAGTATTTTCTATATTTGGGAGCTAATTAAGTTGATATACAGGGTCTGACCAATAATTGGCAAAGTAGGGAACCAAAGTACTTTGGCCTGAAGTTAAAAATAATTATTTTTCAGGCTTGAACTTACCCTATATTATAACAAATGCCACCTGGTAGCAGCATGTGATCCTTCAGCCCAGCTCACATGAACTTATTTCTGACTTTTTTTTTTTAAGTGTCTTATTTTGGAGCAGATTTAGATTTATAGAAAACTGGTGAAGCTAGGACACAGAGTATCAACAAACCCCACACCTAGTTTCCCCTGTTATTAACATCTTAACATTAGCGTGGTACTTCTGTCACAATAAATAAGCCAATATTGGTATCTTACCACTAACTAACACTCATACTTGATTTAGATTTCTTTAGTTTTTACCTAATTCCCTTCTTCAGTTCCAGGATACCATATCATATTGAGTCATTATGTCTGTGTGAGCTCCTCTTGACTGTGATTATTTCTCAGTCTTCCTGTTTTTGATAACCTTAACTATTTGAGGAGCACACACCAGGTACTTTGTAGAACATCCCTCATGTGGGATTTGTCTGATATCTTTCTCATGATTAGACTGGCGTTATGAGATGTTGGCAGAAAGACTCATAAAGACATTTTAATTACTTGAATTTGGGGCTATTCCAGTGAAGAGTCAGACAATTCGCTGACACAAGGGAATTAGTTGGCCTGAAGTAGCGTGGCCCCCAATGGACAGCTCATAGGGAAGTGCTGCAAATACAAAAGACTCAGCAGAGTCTATTGTTCTCCTCATAGGTTTAATAATTCCAGGATGCCACAGATTGCCACAGGTCTGTCCACTATCTTCAGTCCTTTCTTCTTGAAGACTTTCAACACAATCTTCTAGACCAAGTTTTCTGTGGGAAAAGGATTTCCAGTGTTGAACAAGCGAAATAGAGACAGACTCACAGATAGAAGGCAGGCTGACAGCTGTCAGGAGTGGGGATGGCTGAGGGGGGTGGAGGGATTGAGCAAGAAGGAAAAAAGGAGAGAGGAAATTTATGGACACAGACAATAGTGTGGTGATTGCAGGAGGGTGGAGGAGAAGAGAGTGGGGGAAGTGAGGAGGCTATTATAGGGGCAATTAATGGTGATGGATGGAGACTTGACTTGGAGGGGTGAACACACAACACATTGTAAAATGAGATGTAGAACTGGGCACCTGAAACCTGTATGAGTTTGTTAACCAGTGTCACCCCAATAAATTCAATAAAAAGAAAAAATAATTAAGAATTAATTAATTATATTTTTAAAAAGACTTTCAGTTTTTTTAATGGAATTTAATAAGAAAACAGTATTTATTTTTCAGAAATCATCTTATAAGCAACTTATCAAATTGAATTAGACACCTAAAACCTTCATACTACCCTTCATACTATGAATAAGCACGTGGGATTTACATGCTGAAGAGAGCTCCCGTAACTCTGCTGCTGACAGGGATTTTTTTTTTTTTACCACTAAAAGAGTAAAATTAATGGAGTTTCTCTGACGATAAGCACCTGGATGCTATTTAAAAATGAAGTTGCAGCTACATTATCAAGACAGGCTAATACTACAACTCAGGAGAACCAACTTCAAATTTGAGTCTAAGAAACTGGAAAAACCCTGAAATACCCCTGTAAAAAATTAACTACCTTATTTTATATCCCACAAAGATTATGCTGGTTGGTAAAAGGAAAAACAATTTTCCATATATAGAAAAAGTATGAACATTACATGATACACATGATATGTTCTGTCTGGGTTTCTTTGTTTATACAGCAGATGAAACACTTTAATGTCTGTGATGTGTAGTTATTCACTTGCTTTATAATCACATGGTAATCTTTATAATGATTCTGCTCTGTGAAAACATAATAATAGCTCATATTTACTTAAAGCCTACCACTGTTTGTATCTTTTATCCCATTTATTCCTATCTGTTGTAGATACTCACTGTCTTCTTTCATAAATGAGAAAAATGAGGCTTAGAGAAGTTAAATAACTTGCCTATGAATGCACAGATAAAGCCACAATTTGAATTCAAAACAAGTACTTTTTGGCTCCATCATCTCAGCTTCTATGGGGTTAAACTACCTTTATATCAATAATCTATTTCAAAATGCCATTTGTGAGAGCAAGGATCCTGTCCTTCTTCTTTATTGTTGGGTCCTCACAATGACCATATTTCTCCATGTATAAGAGGCACCTTTTTTCGAAAAATTTGGGGTCTTAAAACTGGGTGCGTCTTACACAGTGGTTGTAGAAGTGTGTGGCATTTCAAATGCCATAGATGGAACTGAGGACGAGGCAGTATATGAAGACAGTGATTCATCATCAGACACAGGCGAGGACAGGCTAATGGATGGGAGCTTTGACAGTGATGAGGAGTTGTATGAGTTTTATGAAGAATAAAAGTCGAGTTCAATAACTTTATGTAATACATTCTTTTTTCAAATTTTGGGCCCCAAAATTAAGGTGTGTCTTATACATAGCAGCAATTAAGGTGCATCTTATACATAGCAGCATCATATATGTGGGGAAATACGGTAACTTCCACCCACACGGCACATGTTTAATAATATTTGAAAATAAGGAAGAGGAGGATATATTATTACTACTTATTACCATTGTCAAGGTAAGAAAAAAAATCTAATTATCTCATCCTAGTTGACTTGAAGGCCAACAGTAGGATAAGGGAAGATCAGCCATTCAGCTATCCTGTTACCTGGAACCGGACCACGAGTGGCTTGATTCCCCATGTTATAAAATATAGTATGTTAATAAGAAATTTGAGGCATAGAAAGGCCAACAGATCAGGTGATGATCAGCACTGAAAGGATAATTTGTTACTCACGGTTCCTGAGAGGAGGAGACGTGCCATGCCTTGGTGGCCATACTGGGAGGCACCCAGCTTGGTCAGCAGGCAGAGGGAAAGGGAAGAACTGTGGGCAAAAGTCCTTTCGGTTGCCACAAGAAGGAATGAGTGAGCAGGGTGAACAGGCTTAAGACTGGCTAGTCTGAATAAGTTCACAAGGTTCCGGGATGTAGAGGCTGTGCGGGAATGTCAGGAAGGCGGGCCTGGGCTGAAACAGGCAGGTGGAATATGACAGCCCAGTAAAGAAGGTAGCTGGACTGGTTAGTTTATATTAGAAAAGCACAGGTAGGCAAGCTCTTTACTATCTCTAAGAATTGGCCACCCGTGGGAGGTGTAGTTCCTCCAGATCAGCAGGATCTTAAGATGTTAAAACATCAGAATATAGAAAGTGAGAAGCACAAGGTGTTTTTCTCTGATATCCATTACTTGTCCACCCTGAGCCTTCAGCAATTTGTCAATTACAGTCTGATTTCCCTTCCTCCCACAGGCTCCTGCAGAGGTCTGTGCTCCCTGGTGTTTGCTCTGAGGATGAATAATCTACCTTCCCTGATAACAGAGCTCTCTGGGAGAATGGGGGTGGGGGGGAATACATGGCTGCCCAGCTCCCTGCTCTCGCTTCTCTTTTCTCTGTCAGTTGAGTGGACTTTTGGCTGCTGGACATGAAAAAATTATATAATCAATCAACAAATATGTATATAATGGACTTCTACAATATGTAGGGCTCTGTGGCAAATTGTCCAAGGGATGCAAAGGCAATTTATAAAGTGATATTTCTGTTTTTAAGTAGTATATGATACTATTAAATAAAGAATGTACATAAAATAAAGAATACAGAAAGTAAAAGACATAGTTAATACACTCCAGCTAGAGGCCTCTGGCCATTCTAACTTTGGTAAAAAAAAAGTCTACCCATAAGCCAGATAGACCTACCCAAAGCAAATTCAGCTATAAAGAACTGAGATGAGTCATAATAGCCTATAAGAGAACCCCTCATATGTAGAGGAACAAGAAAAAAGGTAATGAGTACTGGAATAGCAAATGGAACTCTCTGGGCCTAGATGTCTGGGGAGCCTTTAAAGACGTGTCACAAGCTAGTGTTTCCCTCTTTACAAGAGTGTAAACCGCACCCCAGGGAAAGTTTTATGTCTATCACACATTACAAAGTAGAGTTGCAACTATTCCTCTTCATAATCCATTTCATTGGCAAGCTGCATTCTGTAATGCAGTACATGCAAACATGCATGCACACACGCGCGTGCACACACACACACACAGCAGTAGTTTGCCTAAAAGTGAGCTCAGCATCAGATACCACCCACCTCCCTCGTCAGCACATGCCATATCACACATTCTCAAGAGTCTTCATTTAGTGGGTCTAAGTTGATGTGGCTGAATGGGCCTTTCTGTTTTTCTCCAAAGCTTTAAAATACATTAAGACAAAATAAAGCTAGACCTGCCTATTTTGACCTCACAGCTTCCTTAATACTAGGAGCAATATTTTCAAATCCAAGAGTGCTGTTTACTCCAGAGTAGTGGCAAAAGCAAACACCACATTATCTCCAGTTTCAGAGAACACTTTATTCTCCTCGTTGATGTCTCAAAACTGTTGGAAGCCAAAGCCTGATCAAGTCCTTTTGGCGAGAAATGTGGGTGTTCTACGAAAAGAAGCAAAAGGTTGGATGGTGTTAACTGTATTTTTGAGTGTTTTTCCTCAGTACAGTCCCCAACTGAACTTGAATAAATTAGACACAGTGTCGATAGAAGTAAAAGAAGTAATCTGTAAAGAATATCCCAGCAAAATAAGGATCTGTTGAACAGTCAGCTAAATCCTGTCAGAAGAAGAGAAAAAAGAGAATGGTTAATATAAGAATTGACTGTTTGAAAAGCATATTCATTTATTGATTTTTTTAACTGAAAATTAGAAAAAAGAAAAGCTTACTGGTGCAGCTACACGGAAGTGGTATGCGCTGTCGAAGAATGGGGCTACCGGGAGGCTCCAAACGTGCTGGTATCCCTGAGTAATGAGTGAAAGAGAGCTCCATCTCATAACCACATTGCACATGTAAATGGAATGAGTATGAGCTGAGCAAACATTTCCCTGACAACTGTAGGAGAGGCACCTGTGACAGCAGCTTTGGATAAGGACTGTCAGAATAGTCTGTAGCTTCTGAAGGGCACAGCATGGAGGACGCTGAGCAAAGCCCGGGGACCAGGGTCAGGTAGCAAGGAGAAACCCTGGTGTGTGGCTCAAGGCATGGTTCTACTAGCAGGGAGCAGAGGCTGTGCCACAATTCTACACACACTTTTCCTGGAACAGGGACCTCATGCCAAGGAGCTGGAAAGCATTACCTGGGTCATCTCCGTGGAGACCTCTCGGCTGTTCTGCATCCCTTTGGCTTCCCTTTTCCTCTGGAAACATATATTTCCAAGGGTGAATTTGCACTGGAAGACTATCAATGGCTCTGTTGTGCTTCAAAGACAAATGAAAGGGCAAATGGAAAAGCAGTTACTACCTATCAGGCTATGCGTTCATAAGAGGAAACATAATGGGAACATAATTTGGAAATACATTCAAAGTTCCAAATAAGCACTTTATTACACACAGCTCACTGATGCCAGTATGCTAGCTCACATCTCATTATTATAGAAAGAAACTCAATCTCAGGTCCACTGCTATGGACTAAATGTTTGTGTCCTCCAGTCCAAAATTCATACATTGAAATCCTAACCTCCAGTGTGATGGTGTTAGGAGATGGGCCTTTGGTGATTAGATCATAGGGTGGAGCCTTCTGTTAGTGCAATTGGTGCTCTAAAAAAAAGAAAAAAGGACCCCAGAGAGAGCACTGTCACCCCTTCTACTATGTAAACACACAATAAGATGACTATTCATGAACCAGGAAGCAGACCCTCACTAGAAACCAAATCTGCTGGTGCTTTGATGTTGGACTGTCTGACCTCTAGAACTGTGAAAAAGAAATTGTTGTTTTTCACAGTTCTAGAGGTCTGTGGTATTTTCACAGTTCTAGAGGTCTGTGGTATCACAGTTACCCAGTCTGTGGTATTTTTGTTACAGCAGCCCAAACTGCCTAAAACAGTTACTGAGATAGCATAAGACAGTTTCTAAAATATAATCTCATGATTTAAGTAACCTCAACATCAGAACTTCTCTTATCCATACATTTTAAAATAATTGTGGGCTATATTCCTTCCCTTTGCACTGCAGCTAAATTTGCATCTATCTGAAGTTTCCAGGATTTCAGATTCTACAAAATCCTGGTCTGGGTTTGTTTGAAGCAGCAAGGCTTACAAACTCAGGTAGAGATGTGGAGGTGAGACCCACTGGAGATGACTAGCCTTTAAAGCTATCTCTGGAAAGAAGGGTTCTTCTCTGGAGGTTGGCCCATTAATCATCACCAGAAGGATGAGCGTCATCTGTGTTTGGAAATAATCTTTTTGCACAAGTGGGACAAACAGCCTATAATCTCAGTTGAGGATCCGTGTCATTTTTAAATCACCCATATTAGAAAAATGGCCAATTGAGTGGCTCAAGATGGATCTTCTGCCACTTCAAGGAATATACCACTTAAGCTTATTTCCCCCCGTTGAAACTAGGCATACTGTTTCAGTTTACTCAGCAGTGCGGGAGAAGAGTAGTACATTTACCTTTTAATAACAGTTACATTTAGCTTTTGCTCTGCCTTGAATTATGGTGGGTTCTGAGTCATGAAATATTAGCTGCTTAAAACAGACCTTTCCAAGGAGAGCAGCTGGGTTGAGAGTCATTAGCTCATTGTAGGAGCAGAGTTGATGAGAGAAGGCATATGAAGCCTGAGGGAAACAGAGGAAAAGATGGGGCGGGGGTGTGATGATGGAGGAAGAACAACAGAGCAGGGGAGGCAGAGGGAGAACGAGGAGGACAGAGGAAAAGGAAAGAGAAAAGGGGAGAGGAGAAAATGTGGAGGAAGTAGAAAGAGAGACTAAAATTAAGAGACACAAAATGAAAACCATCTATCTTCACGGTGAAAGGTAGCTCATTGCATATTTTTTTAATGAAGTGGGCCGAAAGTCTTAAAGTGTTGCCTGACCAGGCGGTGGCGCAGTGGATAGAGCATCAGACCAGGACACGGAGAACCCAGGTTCAAAACCCCAAAGTTGCCAGCTTGAGCGAGTGCTCATCCGGCTTGAGCTAAGGGTCACTGTCTTGAGCGTGGGATTATAGACATGACCCCATGGTTGCTGGCTTGAGCCCAAGGTCACTGGCTTGAGCACAAGGTCACTCGCTCTGGTGTACTGACTCCCTTGCCTCCCAGCCAAGGCACATATGAGAAAGCAATCAATGAACAACTAAGGAGACTAAGGAGCCACAAAGAAGAAGAATTGATGCTTCTCACCTCTCTCCCTTCCTGCCTGTCTGTCCCTCTCTCTGTCTCTCTGTATCTCTGTCACACACAAAAAAAATGTCTTAAAGTACCATAATTAATTAAAATTAATGTGAACAGATTAGAATTTCATGATTTTGGAGGAAAGGTAGTCATAATAAAGCTATCATTTATTGAGTGCCTACTCTGTGCCAGGAAAGGGCAACGTTCCTTTATACAGTATGTCCGTAAAGTCATGGTGCACTTTTGACCGGTGCAAAATATAAAGTGCATCATGACTTTACGGACACACTGTATATCTCATCTCATTGTGAAGGCAGGCAAGTGTGGTTAAAAAAATTGGCTGAGTTTGAAGTTCAGCTCTACCTCTTACAAGCTCTGAGTTTTGTGATGGGTTTTTTGACCTCTTGAAACCTGCGTTATCATCTGAAAAATATAAACTAGAAAAAACAATGCAAACCGTGCGTGGAAGGTTATGCTGAGGATTATATGACCCAGTACTAGAGTACAGAGTGTCTGGCTTATACTGTAGTCTAAACTCAGAAAATGGGAGTCACGAATTTCTCTATTATTAACAGTGATTCCCATCGTAACTCTACTTGTTATGATATAATGTCAAACTCATTTTATAGATGAATAAATAATAGTTCGGAGAGGATAAATGGTTTCTCCAAGATTGCAAAATTAGTAAGCGACAAAAACAAGTTTGAACTCTGGTCTGCCCAGTTCCAAATGCTGACTCCTTTTGTTCACTCCCCTGGGGAAAGGAGGTGGCGTCTGCATTAGCACTGCTACCAGGAGCTCTCAAAAATGTGCAGTTTTCCCAACCAGGGCAGGTCACTCTCTGTCCCACCCCACTTAAAAGGGACACAGCCAGAAGCAGTCTGCAGCTTATGAGCAAGCATCAAATCCAAAATCACTTCCACTTTGCAGCTGTGAGCACACAGCCTAGAGCCTGTCCAGCCCAGTGGGAGGGAAAATGGAAGATCCCAGCCTATATTTTGAAAACCCCTTTCCCAAGCTGGTCCACCTTTCAACCCAACCGTCACCAGTTAACAGAGACTGATAATCTTCCATCTCCTGACTTCCTGATCAAATTGTAAAAGAAATTCAGACTGGCTCTTCAAATAACAACGGAATTGTTTTTTTATAGCTATGCACTTACTTGAATTCCAGAGAGAATTTGACATTGGTGGGTGTGTGCTTATTAACAGGAATGTTATAATTGTAATTTCCAGACCTAATCATAAAAAAATAAAACCACAAATCAAAATAGGCAGGCAATGTTTCAAAAGGCTTTTTGCAACTCGTTATATACTATATAAAGTAAAATATTCTTTAATAAAGACATAAAACCAAGTTTAACATGGTAGAGTTTCATGTTTTTCAGAGACATACCTGTCAAATTGCAAAGTGATTTCTTTCAAGTCTTAATAGATAAAATAGACCACAACGATTTATAGTTTGTTAGAACCCACAGACAAGGGGATGGAAAGTCAAATCCCAGGCCAAATGCACAAAACTAAACACACAGGAAATGACTTCAGTTCCCCCAAGGAGATACAGACGTTAGAAGACAAATGCAATGCGGGCAAAGGCCTCAAACTAACAATCCCTCTGGAAAGGAAGACTGGAAATAATAAATGCCAGCTTTTCTACCGCAAATCACTCCCTTTTAGTAAACATTAGCAGAAAATATTATGAACTTTCAGAACTTAAACCAACCAAATCATTATAGTCCTAATTACCACTTAGTAATGGAGATCATTGCAAGACAGAAAATGCTTATGCAGAGATTCCTGCCTCCTTCCCTTTAAGAGAGAAACTTGGGGAAGTGCGCGGGAATGCCTCTGATTTTATATTGAAATGAAAACTCCCGCAAAAAGGAATATTGTTTGTAAGGCCATCTTTTAAGTTATATGTAGAAACAACTTAAAACCAGGTAAATGGGGAAAATAGCCAGTCCTTTTAAATTCTCTTTAATGAATACTAAAGTCAGTTGTTAAAAATGAGAATACAAAAACAAAGGAAATAGAACTGCATTGGCACTAGGAGAGCTTTGTTCAACTGGAGGAAGCTTAGATAAATGGAATTCATTTCCTACCCCATGCCTCCCAACATCTGTATGCTTCCTGGCAACCCAGCTCAGTGGATGAGAAAGGGGAGTGCAGAGAGAAGAAGCATCCCATCAAAGTGCTGGCGTTTACATCTGAATCATCTTGCTCTTCTTCTCTACGTCACCCTACCACACTAATTAGCATTGGTCTCCAGCTTCTTCAAGTTTACTGTACCTCAGGTTCCTTCATGACAAAACGGGAATGAATTATACCAACCCACAGGGATTTTGTGAGAACTCAATGACATAATAAATGTAGAGGTCATAAACAGATCATAAAGCGCATGCAGTCTATTTTTAAAACTCAGGGCCATCAACTTGAAGCCTAAATTATACCAGGCTGCAAAGGAATAAGGCTGAGAATCCATAGACTTTGTGACACTACTTTTAAAATGTAGGGTTTTGCCTTTAACCGAGCAATTACCCAGTAAATATTTATCGAAGAAAGAAAAATAACTCCCATTCTTAATGCCTACAACTTGCATTTGGTGCCTGCTGAAGTCATTTGTACTCTATGCTTCCAGACCCACCCTTGCCTCCACTGGAGACAGACGCTGCTGGTAACTTGTGCCGCACATGGACTTTCTCCTTCCTAGTCGAAAAAGCTAAGCTATTTTTTCAGCCATTAAAATAATGATATCTCTTGTTATTTAAATATACAAATGTCAGCTCATGCAAAATTTGAAGCCATCAGTAATAACATCTTTCTTGTCTATAAAAGTAACTAACTAGCAGCTCTGCACCTCTGGTTTGTTCCCTCACAGAGCCAGCCACAGAGCTGGCCTCGCGCTTTCTGCTTGGGTCGTTCCCATTAAACCAGGAGGCTGGGATCATGGGAGATGTGGTTTATTGACATTTGCTAATACCAACGGTTTTATGATTCCCTCTTTCACCGTGTAACAAATGTGTTTCCACTTAAGGAGCAGTGTAAGCACATTGATTTCACTGTGCAGCTTTAGCTTTTATTTCAGTCTCAAAAACCCAGAGCCCTGAGTAAATGCCAGAAACAATTGGGGTGTAATGGGGAGGCTTACCCACCCGCACTGGAGGCTTCTACTGCAATACCGACGATCGATTATTTGCTGGATTTCCATAATCTGTATAGAACTGATGGTTGTGTCAATCCCTGGATGGAGAAGAAATAGAGAAAAGAAAGTAAACTCTTCTGCTGCGGAAAAGAGTCTTGTGCAGAAGGACAGTGTCCAAATTTTAGAATGTAAAATAAGAGTTTTCTAGATAAATGGATTTCATTTGCATTCAAATGGGAAAAGAAGGAGGAGAAGGAAGGAGAGAAGGCATATTTGTTGTTGTTATAGTAAATTTCAAGAAAATGAAAAGAAAGAACAAAACAGGTTTCAATAGATAGCCTCATAACGTCCTAAAGAATTTATGGACCCTTAAAGTCCTACTAAACTGAAATTCATTGAAAATGCTTTAAAACATGAGAAAACAGAAAACAAACTAAAAATGTAGTCCAAAAAAAAAACAACAGAAGAGAAGGAAGTTCAAATCTATTAAAATCCATTGAAATCTACCACAACTTGCCTAGTGATGAGCAGCCATTTCGAACGCACCCTTAATGGTTAGGCTGGCTTCCATTATAAAAGCGTAATGCCATGGGTGTTTGTGGCAGGGTCCCACCTTTGTCCCTGGTCCTCACTCTAGTCATTACAGCTTGTAGTTACTCTGCCTGCTTCCACAAGTCAAAGGATAGAGTCATTTAAATTTGTACTTACAGTCACTCCCCCAGTCAGGGCTGGTTAGCACATCTCCTGCCAAGAACGATGTGCTTCTGTCTTCTGAAGAGAAAAAAAGGCTGTCAGTCTTTAAGGCTTATGTAGGATGAGAAGAAACCTAGTGTATACCCTCATTTGTCTCTGTCCTTGACTGTTTCCCCACCCTTTCTCTCACCTCTCAATCCATCGCATTCCTATCACATTTGTTACAGTAGATTTCCACCTTTCTCCAAGAAGTTATCTGCTTTGGGCTATATTCTGTCCCCCAAATTTTCATGTATAAAATTCTAACCTCTAATACCTCAGAATGTGATTGTATTTGCAGGTAGGGCCTTTAAAGATGTAATTAAGTTAAATGAGGCTGTTAGGGTGAGCCCTAATCCAATTTGACTGCTATTTTTCATAAGAGAAGGAGAGATTAGGACAATGAGGGTGTGTACATAAATGAAAGACTGTATGGACACAAGAAGTGGCCACCTGTGAGCCAAGGAGAGAGGCCTCAGAAGAAATCAGACCTGCACCTTGATCTTGGACTGCTAGCTTCCAGAACTGAGAGAAAATATATTTTTGTTGGTTAAGTCACCTAGTCATGGTATTTTGTTATGAGAGTCCTAAAAGACCAAGACAACATCTCAGATTAGATCAGAGCAATTTGCAGCTCCCTCCTTTCTAATGCCATGGCATTTATTACTGAATCTTCTAAGTGGTGATCAATCAGTGATATTACTATCACTATACCAAAGGGCATGTTATCTCTATTACTGATTAACTTTTTTTGAGAGAGAAACAGAGACAGAGGAAGGGACAGAGAGAGAGGGAGGAGAAAGATGAGAAGCATCAACTCGTAATTGGCTTTACTTTAGTTGTTCATTGATTGCTTCCCAAACATGCCTTGACTGGGGAGTTCAAGCCAAGCCAGTGACCCTGGGCTTCAAGCCAGCAGCAGCCTTGGGGTCATGTTGATGATCCTGTCCTCAAGCCAGCAACCACTCACACCAGCCAACAAGCCTGCACTCTAGTCATATGAGCCTGCACTCAAAGGTTTCAAACCTGGGACCACCCATCCCAGGTAGACTCTATCTACTGTGCCACCGCCAGTCAGGCATATATCTGTGTAATTTTTCCCTTTCTTGAATTTTCCACAGCAGGGAACCTCTCTCTCCTACATAACATGATCCATACAGGAATAAATTGAGCTTAAGGCAGTGGTTTTTAACCTGGGTTTAACGAACCCTAGGGGTTCAATGAGTGGGTCTCAGGGGTTCGGAGAAGCCTCTGCCTTGGAGGCCAGAATAAAGTAATACCGTAATTTGTTGTGAGTTCATGCACTTTGTTGGTTTTGTTCTTTGAGCAAGGTGATGTTCATGCACGGCTCATTTTGTGCACCAGTAAAAAAACATATACCTATGTCTTGAATTTGGGGGGAAAAAATTATATCTTATTTATCACTAAAGAAGGGTTCGGTAAATGCACATATGAAACTGGTGGGTTTGGTACCTCAAGAAAGGTTAAGAACCACTGGCTTAAGGTAAGGACTGAGTTGTAGTCAACTGAAAGAAATCAGAGCACTGGTGTGGAGCCAAAACTTGCCATGGAAAAAGAAGCTGAGGAAGTGGTTATGATGCATTATAGCCAAAAAGTCATTTTATTATTTTTTTAATGTTTATTTTATTGATTTTAGAGAGAAAGCAGAAGGGGGAGAGAGAGATAGGAACATGGATCTGTTTCTGTATGTGCCCTGATTGGGGATCGAACCAGCAACCTCTGTGCTTTGGGACAATGCTCTCACCAACTGAGCTATCAGGCCAACACCAAAAAGTCACTTTAAATGCAATTCTAAATGGATAATTCATAATCATTCAGATGATTATTGTTAAGGTTATAAAAAATTGTATATTTTAAAAGTCAATAGTGAAAGCAATCATTTAGTGGGTTAAACAAATCTAACAAAAGAATTTAAAATTTTGTGCAGCATTTTTTTTAATGTGCTGATTTTTTCTAAGTATTTTTACTCTTTATTGCATTCCTTTATTTGCATTAAACACTATGTATATAATTTTATATTTTTCAATATGCTCTTGGACAAAATACAAAGACATTAACCTCATTGAGCAAGCAACACCAGTTAATATAATATATGCTGATTTTGTGGGAAGAAAAAGGAGGCACAATCTACAAGTTTCTGTGTGAAATTTCAGGAGATAAAGCAAAAGCAACAGTGGGAATTACTTGGGGACAAGCACTCATAAGTCTCTGTGTCCTGGTTAGTAGTTCCCACACTTATCTTGGCCAGCCAGGAGGAGACTGACAGATGGGGTCTAACTCTGCAGGCAAGTCTGCCAGGCTTCAGTGCGTGAAATCAGCTGCCGCTGTGGGAGGCAGTTCAGAACTATTTCACATCTTATAAAAGTTGTATATTTTTAAAAATATATTCTGCAAACTGTACAGTGTCTCCAGTCTCTCCAACACATCACAGTAAGATTTTTTCTATTCATTTTAAACATCGTGTCACGATCTTCCTTCATCTGGACAATATTACTAGTGGCCACCCAGTTGAAGGTGACAAGGACATAGTTGAGGCCCTGGATGCCGGATAGGTACTTCATGGTGGTGGGAGAATGGGGGCTGCCGGCCAGACAGGCTGGAAGACTACATCTTGTTCACTGTTGTGTCCTTTCAGAAGGAAAGGCAAGGCTCAGCTTCTGATGTTCAATAAGCATTTGTGGAGGGATGGAAGGAAGAGAGATTGAGGGGTGGGGGGAGACAAGGGAAGGCCAATCAAATACCCTCTAGAAAACTGTTTCCTCTTGCACACTCACAGGGGAAATTCCCGGTGGATGGGTGCAGAGGGATGTTGGAAGTGGATATGGGAAGCTGAGTTCCTTCACCTTATGAGTAAATGGGAGTGAGACAGAACTTAAAGGCAAGGCAAGTATCCTCTCCAACATGATGCTTTCCATGAAAAACAAATAATCTTAATATATAAGGACGTTCTAGAAAATTGAATAGTTATTTCTCTTTAGATATAAATATATGTGCTATCTAAAAAGGCCTATAGATTGCTTGGATTCCAGTTATTCCGATCATAATTTTCAAGCACACATCTCCTGCTATGAGTTTTGCTTGTGACTGTTTCCAAAGATGGCTGTGAATTTACAAGGCAAATGAGGCATAAAGAAAAGACAAAACCAGAACTGCTCTATTCCTCTGCTTTCTTCCTCTACCTTTGTTCTGCTTTCCTGCTGAATTTTCAGGAAAGGGGCTCATTACTAATCCTATAAATAGTAATACAGAGTTGGCTCACTGCCACACAAGGGAGTTTTTAGGTTCCTGAAGACTAGAACCCAATGATAGGATTTACTAGCTGATAACAGGTTTTAATAGTAACAAAAAAGTAAAGTTGAAGTGAGATTATCTTGCCAATTTAGAATTACCAAAATGGCTTTTGAAAAGCAGGATTTGAAATATCAAATTTTAAATCTCCTATAACACACCTCCAATGTGTCACATCTCTGAGGCAAGACTCTTCAATTCTGAAAGGCTGGTCATTGAAAAACCATAAATTTTCCTGTTGTCATACAGGGGTGGCTCTCCCTTTACAAATGCCTGCCAGCAATAGTCACTAAACTTAGTAGACATTCCCAGGGGTTTTTCAAATTGGTGGATAAGATCTCTCAATACGCTAAATTAGAAACTTCTGGAGAGGAGCGATTTAAGATGGTGTCCAACCAAAGCATATCCTGTTGTGGTGGAATGTGTGTATTGTACTACTTATAAAACTGCACTGACAGCTGAGCTTCATTCAGTACAGCATGTTGGATACCTCTTTCTTTCCTGACTGAACCAGCCTCATCAGGAACCCAACCAATCAATGACTGAGTCCTTTAACACAGGGAACCATTTCCTTTTGGCCATTTGTTCTTCTTAGAGTTCTGGTCTCTCAAACAAAATAAGCATGAATTCCAGATGCCGTTTTGCTTTGTGAGATTTTTAAAAAATCTTTACCAACTCTTTATAAATCTGTAGCATTCCATAAATTCCCCCCCCACACACACACACACAGGCTCTTTATTTTTTAACATCTACTCTGTTGTCTATTTAAATCTTTATTAGTTTCATAGAATAATATCTAGTCCATAAAATTCAGTTGGTTTATCAAAATAGATATCCAAAACACCCACTTTCCACTTGCTGAGTACTTGTACCCAAACCTTTTATTAAATGGGGAAAGAGGGGATAGCTCTCTGAAAGACATGTATGTACACATCAACTTAGACCCAAAAGAAGAACTATGGTTTGAGTTCAGCACATCATTAAAATGTTGAGTTTTATTCACTTCTTCTGCTAGTAGTTTTACTCCTCATGTATGTGTTTCTGAGAGTGTCTCCCAAAGTTAAGGAAATGTAAGATGAACAGACACTCACTGTCTCAGAGAAGAGAGCAACAAACCTTCAGATGAAAGCTAGTTGTTAACAGCAGTGAATTTGCTCGAAGGTCAAGAAACTTTGAAAATGAAAATTGGATTAGTCCCTGACCTCTTCCTGTACAGAAGAACCCTTTGTTATCAGTGCTGATCTCCTAGGTGAGATGGTCTCTTCTAAGGACTGCTCTCAGAGAAAGACCCCAAGTATCCCCAAGGTGGACTCCCAAGGTAAGGAAAGGATTCAGCAGCAACAAGGATTCATGTGCTTTTCATAAGGGGCGAAGGCTTTGGGGCGGGGGGGGGGGGGTGTAACAATGGCAGCAATGTTAGATCTTTGCATATTTAAAATTATTAAAACATGATGACTTAAATCAAATGGAACTTTTATCCTCACCCTGTACTGATGTATGTTTCCAAGTTCAATCAGAAACAGTTTTCAGCCTGACCAGGTGGTGGCGCAGTGGATAGAGCATTGAACTGGGATGTGGAAGACCCAGGTTAGAGACCCCGAGATCGCTCAGCTTGAGCATGGGCCCATCTGGCTTGAGCAAAGCTCACCAGGTTGGACCCAAGGTCGTTGGCTCAAGCAAGGGGTTACTCGGTCTGCTGAAGGCACACGGTCATGGCACATGTGAGAAAGCAATCAATGAACTACTAAGGTGTCACAACAAAAAACTGATGACTGATGCTTCTCATCTCTCTCCGTTCCTGTCTGTCTGTCTGTCTTTGTCTATCCCTCTGACTCTCTCTCTGTCTTTGTATTTAAAAAACAAAACAAAACAGTTTTCATGAGAAAAACTGTGTAAGCATTGCCCCCTATAGATCTGGGGGAAATTTCTGTACCTTAGCTTCCTCGTTGGAAAAATGGGGATAATCACAGTGCTTATCCTTTAGACTTGCAAGGATTAAATTATTTATTTATGTTCACTACTTATGACAATGCCTGGCATACAGTAATACTTTATTACGTGAAGATGATGATGACTTCTAAAAGTTATTTATTCAAGACTAAGATATAAAATAATGTCAAAAGAGCCATGACCTGGTTGTGCAGTTGGTTAGAGTATTGTCCCAATATGCCAAGGTTTTGCCTGACCAGGCAGTGGCGCAGTGGATAGAGCATCAACCTGGGACGCTGAGGACCCAGGTTCGAAATCCCGAGGTCGCTGGCTCGAATGTAGAATTACAGACATGACCTCAAGGGTCTCTGGCTGGAAGCCCAAGGTCACTGGCTTGAGCAAGGCGTCACTGACTCAGCTGGAGTCCTCAGTCAAGGCACGCATGAGAAAGCAATCAAAGAACAACTAAAGTGATGCAATTACAAATTTATGCTTCTCATCTCTCTCTCTGTTTCTCTCTTGCAAAATAAAAAAAAAAAACGTTCACCAAGGTTTTGATCTCTAGTCAGGACACATACAAGAATCAATCAATGAATATATGAATAATGAAACAACAATAAATTGATGTATCTCTCTCTATAAAATCAATCAATAAAAAATTTTTAAGAAATAATATCAAAGGAAAAAGAAAGTACTTTGCCGCTCCAAAACTTCAACCGCAGGCATATTCTATGTGTCAGTTATGAGGGCTGCTCAAAAATATTTTGGTTCATCTTATTCTAGATGCATGTTAGGTTTGCACTTCCCCCAACTGTTTTGAAATTAGGCATGACCAATATCACTTGTTACACCGCATCCTAATAAACTACACTAATTAGTATTACTATTATTATCATTATTATTTTAGACACTTCATATGTTTATTTCTAAGATATCCAAAAGAATGATAAATTGGCATACATTAAATGTATAATGTATTTGATTTTACAGAGATAATTACACTTTTAGCCCTTGTTATAAAGTTTCTATATTTTTTAACATAAAATTCTGTTACTTAGAAAACATCTGTGTGTGCGCATATGTGTCTAAGAAGAAGAAGATGTTTGAAACTGGAATGCTAATATTGTGTCTTTCAGTGACTTAAAGCTTACCCTGAACTCACTGGAGTTTCTAAAGCCTTTTTACATTGGTTTGGGCAGAGAGCCCAGATACTACATTATTTTTAAGTTCTAAGTGAGCCAAAAAGTCTACCCATCCACATATAATCACTTCAGTTATGCAACTATTACTATCTTCATTGGCAACAGATAAATAAGACCCTTTCAATTGAATTAACCAAAATTTCATCCCTGCGCAAGGAATTTAATATATTCCGGCACTGCTTAATGACAGGGATATGTCCTAAGAAATGTATCTTTGTGTGATTTCATTGTCATGTGAACATCACAGAGTACACTTACAGAAAACCAGATAGTATGGTCTGCCACATACTGAAGGTTATATATAGGGCACAGACTATTGCTCCTAGGCTATAAGCCTGGAGGGCACATTACTGTACAGAAGCACCAGAGAAAATGATGCAATCAAGAGATGCAATAGACACAAGATATACGAGGCTGTTCTGGCATAACAAGGTATACTACTTTCCAGAAAACTTTTTTTTATAAGTAGAGATAGTACTCCCTAAAATAATGATAAAAAATATAGTATAGTAAATACATAAACCAGTAGCAGTCATTTATTATCATTATATAACATTACGCACTGCACATAATGGTGTTAAGCTTTTAGACTACTACCAGCGCAGCTTTGCTTGCACCGCGACACCACAAACACGTAAGTAATGAGTTGCCCTCTAGCATTATGACATTACTGGGCAATAGGAATTTTTCAGCTTCAATATAATCTGAAGCGACTACCATTTATATGCTGTTGCCAGAGCATCATTAGGCAGCATATGACTTTATCATAAATGATTGCAAGTTTGCTTCCTTGTGTTTTTAAAGATCTTACTACTCCAAATAGAAGGGTGGAACCATTATCTGGAACTATTAAGAGACAATTCAAGCAAATATTGACAAGGGGAGAAAAACCCTCAGGTTCAAGGCTCTTGTTGTTTCTCTTCGAACATCCTTTACCTGCCCATGACCTCTGATGAGGTTTCATTTCCTTGAACTGTCTTTGCACAGGACTTGAGAAGATTCTTCTAGTTCCCCAGATGGGGCAGCAGGAAATCTCCTGACACGGCAGGATCTCACAGAAAGTGATTTCTGGTATTTGGAATGAGGAGTGTGTGGTTGCCAGAGATGTAGAAGGTGCTGCACAGCGTCGGGCAGAAGGGAAAGAAGTGACAAGTTAACCTGGCAGGCTAGGTCTTCTATTGACAATTCACATGAAACACAAGCTGGGTCTGAGGGTGAGCAATGGGAAGATCTTACCGGAGGACGTGGAGGCTGTAGGAGGCAGGGCTGGCTCCCGAGAGC
The DNA here is from genome assembly GCA_037038555.1 of Rhynchonycteris naso. Lineage (NCBI taxonomy): Eukaryota > Metazoa > Chordata > Mammalia > Chiroptera > Emballonuridae > Rhynchonycteris > Rhynchonycteris naso. The sequence goes on along the minus strand of CM072996.1, from coordinate 106,729,303 downwards.
TTGTGATATTGCTGGAAAAGGATAATAAAATGACTCATGAAAGAGACCTTCAAGGATCCTATTCTCCAAAGGAAAGCAAGACTGGAACTCTCACCTTGGAGGGAGATTTGGGGCACGTCGGTCTTGATCTTTTAAGCTAAGTATGTATAGGGAGACTATCGTCAAGGCGCTGTTTAAAAAATAAGAAGAAAGCGTTATGTGGCAGATTTGGTTCCAAATATAACTCACACTGCCAGCTGGCCAGAGACGTACTCTCACAGGCCACACCAATGGGAGGGGTGGCTACGGTTGACAGACGCACCATGGAAACCAGCACAGTTATGCTTCTCTGCTCTGGTGAGCAAAGCCCTCATCCTCCTGGAGCATGGAGGCTCCTGGGGTAGTCCACGCGGATAGGTTTTTCCATAGAGCAGCCCCCAGCCTTGGCAGGCTGTCTCAGCAGCACCTGACACTAGTGGAAGATTACAAGAGGAAGAGTATACATGGCTGGAGGCAGCCCTCTGCTCCTTGCAGGAAAAAGTCAGAGCCAAGTTCACCGCCCACTGGTGGAGGGCGTCTGCACTGTGGTGTGGGGGATGAAAGGAGGCACAGGTTTAGTCAGTTGTGGATGCCGGACCCTTTGGCCACGGCCGACATCTTCCAGCCGCCTGTCCTTTCAGAGCACAATAAACCAAACTCGACAGAGGAAGGAAAGAAATGCAATAAAGCATCCATTTCCACACACTATGTGGCTTCAAAATAATGAACTTTATCTTCTCCTCCAATAACCAGAACTTACATAGCCAAACGGAGGCTTTTCTGAAAGGCTCGGAGCTTTGGGAAGCTATTCGCAACAATGCTCAGGCATCCACACATGGTATTCTGTTCTACGGGGTAGTCTAGACCTCTCTCACGAGCCACACAAGAAAGTCTGCTTGGTGACCTTACTGTCCCACCATGTGCTGGGCCTGACACAGGGTGACCAAACCTGATTTCCTGCCAGATTGACTTCACACCTGATTCTGTAGACTCAACTCCTCATCATTTTGTTCCCCATCAAAGGTGATGGATTTGTATCATTAAATATATACAAAGTTGTGTGCCCATGTTTGGAGTCCACTCTAAGAAAGGGTTCCCAGAGTGTTCTCAGTAGCAGCTGGTCACTGCCCAGCAGGCACAGCCCTGGCTGGGAGGTGTGGCGCTGGGCCTGAGAGGCAGCTTCAGGCAGAACTTGGTGAGTCGTGCTGGCAACTGTTTGCTGCGGCCAAAGCTCCCTATGCTGTCTTTCACAGCCCCCCTTTCCTATCACCCTGTTATTAATCCCCCCCTTTTTTTAGCAAGAGAGACAGAGGGACAGATAGGGATAGAAAGGCAGGAAGAGAGAGATATAAGAAGCATCAATTCTTTGTAGCAGCACTATAGTTGTTGTTGTTTTTACAGAGTCAGAGAGAGAGATAGATAGGGACAGACAGGAATGGAGAGAGATGAGAAGCATCAATCATCAGTTTTTCATTGAGACACCTTAGTTGTTCATTGATTGCTTTCTCATATGTGCCTTGACTGCGGGCCTTCAGCAGATTGAGTAACCCCTTGCTCAAGCCAGCGAACTTGGGTCCAACCTGGTGAGCTTTGCTCAAACCAGATGAGCCCGTGCTCAAGCTGGCGAGCTCGGGGTCTCTAACCTAGGCCCTTCCACATCCCAGTCCAACACCCCATCCACTGTACCACCGCCTGGTCAGGCCAGCACCATAGTTGTTCATTGATTGAGTTTGCATATGTGCCTTGACTGGGGGGCTACAGCAGAGCCAATGACCCTGTGCTCAAGCCAGAGACCTTGGGCTACAAGCCAGTGACATTTGAGATCAAGCCCCAGTGACCATGGGGTCATGTCTATGATCCCACGCTCAAGCCAGCGATGCCATGCTCAAAATGTTGAGCCACTACTCAAGCGGATGAGCCCTTATTCAAGCCCTCAGCTTCAGGGATTCAAACCTGGGTCCTCTGTATCCCAGTCTGAAGTTCATCTACTGTGCCACTGCCTGGTCAGGCTCCCTGTTACTAATTCTTCAATATTCTTTCTGAATTGTCTCTGGCATCTGCCTCAATGTACAATCCGGAGACCTTCTAGAATCATAGAATAACATGGCCATTTGTTCCTTTCCTTGGGCGTAAACTCTGGTTTTGACCTTTCTCGGGTAAACCACAGGTCAGAAACAGAATAATTGGCCTAATTCCTCCCATCTATGGTCTTAGTGTTCAACAATATTAGAATTTGTAAGATCTAATAAGCACGTTTCCAAAGCAGCCTCTTTGCATCAGATGTAGACTTCCTGGAACCTTCCATTGTGTTTTCATGGGAATATATGACTCTAGAGAATGTGAGATGTGTCTGGAGAGGTAAGTAATCTCTCTCTGCTGAGCAGGAATCCCAGCAGAAGACAAACCCACTTAGGAGAATGAAAAAAGTGCATCAATTTCTCATGGAAATTCTGTGTCAAACACTGGGGAAGGCCTCCCACCAGGGGCAGTAGTAAGTGAGAAGTTGAAATGGAAAGGGGAGACAACAGATAGAGACCCACACCGTCTTCCAGAGTAGGAAGCACATTAGATGAAGGCAGTGGAAGCACCCTGGACTATCCCTTCCTTTCCCTCAGAGACTCTGTCTTCCCTCAGACAAGCCCAGAAGGCAGCCCTTTCCCATACAAACAAAGCATTTTAAGGGACAGATAAATACTCCTTTCACCATGTGAATGATCAGACTGAAAACAAGAAGCCTGGGAGGACACAGGCAAGATGACCAAGGCTCACAGGCTGAGGGGTCATCACAGAAGCAGCATGAGCCTGAAGACCAGAGGCCAGGAAAGACTCTTGCATCTCAGTAAGTGGTGACCCCACATCCCTGTGAAGGAGGAATGGCAGTTAAAAGGGACCCAATGCTTCCATAGCAAATACTTTTGTCCTTACTGTATTTGTTTGCTTTAACTACTAGGAAATTTGGCTACAATTTTATCATATTGTATACCTTGAGGTAATCTCACAGTCCCTTTGGTGTTAAATCTCTACTGAAGAAGAGTGGATTGAACCTGATTGCTTACTCACTCTTTTCTCCCATGTAGACTAAACAATTTGAGAAAGTTATTTGCAAGACTAAAATACACACACACACACACACACACACACACACACACACACACACACACACACACGGCACAGTAAACTGTTAAAAAATACCAGCATCCTTCATTATACATTTAAGTTCAGAGAGCCTGTGCTTCTTGTCCTCCAAGCATAAGTTTATAAAGGGCTCCCTCACCTCCAAGCAGCACCAAAGGTCAATGCCCAGTTTAATGGGCTCCTTGTCTTCAAAGTAAATAAAAGGTCAGGCCTCAGTTCATACGTGAGAAAAGGATGGTGGGAAGAAAAGGAGCTTCACATAGCATAACATTGAAGATTTTCTTACCAAAATGTCATCACAGCAATGAGAGTTATAACCAAGGTCTGGAAAACCCAGTTAGGACACCACTGTTTTTGTCCTGAAAAATAAACCTATAAAAAGATTCAGTAATGAGCAGTGAGAAATCAGCAGCCCTGAGCAGGAGAAGGACGGCTGAAGATTCACTCCAGGTGAGGATCTTCGCTGCTCCCTTCAACCTACCTCTTTTTCCTCCTCTCTGCCTCCATGAAAGCAAAGCTCTCTCACAACCCACCTCACTCCCTATCCCCCCCCACACACCTTTTCCTTGACACTCCAGGCTACAGTAATCTCTAGCTTCTCGGTCATTGTCTGAGAATGATCGCCTGTGCTATCCATTTAGTGTTTATTCTTAAAGTTTTATGAGAGAAGAGAACCCACCACACAAGATACTGTCAGAACCCAAATCTCCACCTCTTTTAATAGGATACTTTTCAAAATCCCAGTGAAAGAATTGCAGGCATTTTGACAAACGGTGGAAAGGTTTTTGTGGCCTGAAACAGCACTAAGTGCGTCTTAAATCTCACACATCTGCATCTAATTCCGCCACCTATTTTTGAGGACAGTTCTGTACCTGTGTCTTATTCATCCATTCAACAAATATTCATAAAGCACTAATATGAACAACACTGCAGGAGATCTGAAAATAAGTAAATTATAGTCTCTGATACATATTGGCATAAATACTTGCATATGGGGAATGGACTAAGACCTGCAGGACAGACATCTGTACAACTACTGGGAAATCTGGCTGAATAGATAGGAGAGGTTTTTCTGCCCCCTTATATAAGGTACTCCTTAAATATGAGTTTTCCTGCTAATGCAATGAGCTGTATTATGTTTTCTTCATCCTGGGGGTACAGGGTAGAATTATGCTTTTGATCAAAAGGAAACTGAAGGATGGTGGTAGTCAAGAAATAGCTTAAAATCGGTCATTTGAATATCCTAAATATTTCTAATAGTGGTGACATATATAGCCCTTGTTATGTGCCATAAACTTTCCTGAGTGCTTTCCACATACTATTCTTTTTAATCTTCACGATAATCCCCACCAATCCCATGAGGCAGTTACTGTTATCCGCATTTTAGTGATGAGGAAAATGAGGCCCAGGAAGGCTAGGTTCCTCACCTGAGATCCCAAGCTAGGAAGTCACAGAGCATGGATATGAACCAAAAAAATTTGGCTCCAGAGTCTGTGCTCTTAACCACAATGCTTTACTGCCTCCCTTTTCTAATCTGTGAAAGAAGGAAATATCCTACAATTTTAGACATTAATTATTATTCAGAAGGTCCTCATGGCTTACCAAATGAACTCCTTACCCTGGTCATCCAGACACTGAGCCTAACCTAAATTTTCAGCCTTATATTCTATTCCCCTCCCTAACCAACTCCCACCTAATCCTCCAATGAAGCCAATGCTGGCTCCCAGACCTTTGCTCATCCCATTCCATCTGAAACCTCTCCTTCAGCCCCTGTTAGTCTAGCCAGCGCTTACTGTTCCCTGAAGGCCCAGCTCCCATAATATTCCTGCCGGACTCTGAGCTCCTGCAATATTGATCACACCCAGGTTCAACTGTTTTTTACCTTTTCTTCTGATCTTCCCAGGCTACCTGGAAACTCTTTAGTTAAAGAGGCCACATCTCACCTGTATCTGCCTTCCACGGGCCTAGGACATGGACTGCAAGAGGTCTCCAAGTTGAATGTGTGCTCTATATTACTTCCTGAGTCTGTGGCCACGCCCCAACCCTCCACCCCACTCCCACACCCAAGACCCTGAACCACTTAATGTTTTTAATTTAGATTCTGAGACTTCAAGGAATATTTTCAGACCCAGCTCTCCACTCATGCATTCACCCAATAAGGATTTCTTCAGTACCTACTATGCACCAGATTCTGGGACACAGCATGAAGGAGGCAGACACAAGGGCTGCTTTCCTGGACCCAACATCTTAGTTAATATTTTGAAATAATTGTAAACTGAAGAGATTCTTTGGGTGCAAGATGCAAGCTATAGAGGTTCACATGACCAAATTGCACCTATTAGAGTTGCACTAGATGTAAATACCATCCCCCCTGTCCCATTGCAAACTGGGTAGTACAAAGGGCACCTTCTCTACACAATATTTTTTATGTTTTGTGTCTACTGAGCAGCCTGCTATGTCCTGGGCACTGTGCTAAGGGCTTTAGCTTGTCTAATCCTATCAACAATCTTAGTAAGGTATCATACTATTATTATCTCTATTTTTCATTGCAGTTAAGTAACTTGTCCAAGTATACTTCTACATACTATATATATTTATTTATGTATTTACATTTATTGGTACAATTAGAAGCTTGTCAGCAACATAACATTATAGCAGTTTTTAGTAGAATATCAAACATTTTTTAATCCTTTTGAATACTTCAATGTAGTCTAACATGAGGAGTAGAGCAAAAACTAAGGCAATAGCCCTAACATCAGGTCATCCCTTAACAGGATAAGATCATGAATATCTTCTTCTGGGAAGGACCACCTTTGGAGCAGTGGTGGATCAAAGGGGGCAAGCTGAGCTGCCCAGCTATCAATAAACGGCAGCTACAAAGGGAATATTGCAGCTTCTTCCTCTCTGACACTTCTCTGCACGGAGAGGGTGTTCTTTAAGTTAATAAATGATTAACCTTCATTTTCTACTGTAAATGCTATCCTACTGGATGAAAGTTCTCTGTTCATTAATAAAGCTATCACATTTTAACCTTTGCAAGCAAGTGAATACCTATTCTCCATTTGCATATACAGTACTAAATATCAAAGGGAAAAGAAGGATTTGAGGATTAACTGACATCCCTTTGGGATCTTCTGAAGTCAAAGATAATGAACTATGTGGAGTGAAAGCATCCGCACAGCTCTTACCGCCCAGGGTCATATGCATGTGGAGGCTGGCGAGTTTTACTAGAAATAAAAAGTGGTGGACTAATATTTCTGGAATAAACATGTTCTGCACTCATTTCTCTAAACCTCTCTTTCAAAAACCAGGTAATATCTATTAAAAGATTAGTATTTAAATACATGAATGCATAAGGATGCAAACTAGGGAATTCATCAACAAATAAAGGAAGAAAAAACAAACTTGATCAATTTTTCTAAAGACCTTTTTTTTTATGTAGAAACGTTATCTGTTCATGATAAATATAAGTTTATTTACCTTGTTGATTTTCTTGGGAATGGTCCTTCTTGGAGAAGTACTAACAGCTCTGCTAATTTTGCTTTAAAAAGAAAGAGAGAGAATTAATTACTATTCAAATGCTACTCCAGGAGTTATAAGACAAAGGCTCAGGCTGTCACTAACACAGCGGGTATGACATTTTTATAATACAGTGGTAATTTTAAAAAGGGAAAGTCAAAGTAATTGAGAGTTCCTTTTGTGAAAAAGAACCTTAGTAAGCACAAATGAATGCATTAAACGTTACATTCCTCTTTTTCTTAAAATTATACCCCAGGATATGTGCATTTACCTCCTTAAGTAATAAAAAATACAAGTTTTTCCCCCTGAGGACTAAACATAGTTTCCTAAATTTAGAAATGGCCACCTCTCCTAGTTAAAGGAGAAGCTACCTTTTTACTAAAACGTAACACTTCCTGTAACAAATACTCTCAAATAGATGCATGATGTTTGTCTCCTTTTAAAAGCTACAACAGAAAATGATCCTATAAGGCAATTTTGTTTCAAAACATTCTAAAAGAAGAATAGGGACTTAATTATCAGAAATTAATAGTTTCTGCTTGATCTAGTTATGGAAAGACTCCGCTCCTTTCTCCAAATTCCTGTGGCAATCCTGGATGTACCTGATGGAGCTTGTGCCACTGGCTGAGGACTTCCAACTACTGAGCCGCTTTAGCCTGGCCAGCTTCCGGTTCCATATTTCTAACTCCTCTATTCTCTCTTCAAGGTTGTTGGTTAGCTTGCAGAGCTGCTTTACTGCACCTACATTTTCCATAAAGATCTGGTCCTACAAATGAAAATAACATGGAGTGCATATATAATTTATAAAATAGAGGCCACCAGGAAACCATCCATAGCCCATTCAAAGATAGTTGAAACACACTATTGAAAATGGTTATCCATAATCTCATTCAAGATAAATCTGGAGACGTTTGCAATTTAAAAGTGGTCTGGCTAAACTGCTGGCTGTGTAGTAACAGTGCTTGTGTTCAATTTGCAATAAAAAGGAAATATGTCCTTGTAACCTGAGAGAGAGAGAGAGAGAGAGAAGCTGAAGGACATAGTCAAGTTTGAAATCTAAAGAGTTATTTTTGCATGACCAGGCAGTGGTGCAGTGGATAGAGCATTGGACTGGGATGCAGAAGACCCAGGTTCGAGACCCCGACGTCGCCAGCTTGAGCGCAGGCCCATCTGGCTTGAGCAAAAGCTCGCCAGCTTGGACCCAAGGTCGCTGACTCCAGCAAGGGGTTGCTCAGTCTGCTTAAGGCCCACGGTCAAGGCACATATGAGAAAGCAATAAAAGAACAACTAAGGTGTCGCAACGAAAAACTGATAATTGATGCTTCTCATCTCTCTCCATTCCTGTCTGTCCCTATCTATCCCTCTCTCTGACTCTTTCTCTTTCCCTGTATAAATAAATAAATAAATAAATAAATAAATAAATAAATAAATAAATAAACAGAGTTATTTTCAATGGCTATCATGCTCTATTTGAAACTCATGAAAGGAAAGAGCAGACTTCTGAATGTTGATTTGTGTATGCATCACGAAGTCCTCATAAGAAATGACTCCAGCTCTTCCTGGTAAAATCTGCGTCAAATTACTTAGGGGAAGGAGAGAGAAATTAAAACCTGGGCTTTTCACTGAGTTCTGCCACTTGCTAGATGTGAGACTCAGAAAAACACAGAACAAGCTCTCTCAGCTTCAGTTTCTTTGTCTGTAAAGCAGAGGAAAGTTCTTGAGGTGTTCACTACTCTTCCCTAATATCCAATGAGCTATCATGTATATTGCAGCCTAACTCCCAAACATAACTTAAAACAACAGCAAAGTTAATACTTTCAGTTCAGAGAAAGTCACTGGCCCATCAGAAAGAGCAAGAAAAGGGAAACCAACCAAAGTAAGAGTGTGCAAGCCTTCCCTTCCCCACCCATGCACTTCAGTTGTCCTAGGATGTGTGTCTGTCCCTGAGCCGCAACAAACACCCTGGGAAGCTCATCACTCACACCTGGTCCCATGACCCTCCTCCTTCTCCACTGTGTTTACAAGTTCAAAATCACCAGCATTCTTTGGAGCTCAGAGCAGCTGGTCCACTATTGTAAAGTAATGAGCTAGATAGAGGTGGAACAAGAAAGACCAATTTGTGGTTGTGTTAGGTTAGGCAGCAAGTTAGACATGAGCCAGGACAGGCAAAGGAGGGGGAGTGATGAATTGCCCCCATGCATTCCTGGTATGCAGTATCTCTGTAAATCTTTAAGCTAGAACAGACCTCATCACACACAGACTGATGGTCTCCAGTCCCTGATGTGGTATCAGCTATATAGCAATACAATGAAGACAGATAAATGAGAAGAAGCTGGAAAGGGGAAAAAATGGTAATGGGAAAATCCACTAAGTAAAGCCCATAAATACCTTAATTCTGTAACTAATCGGGCACTCCGATTCTCACAAGTGAGTTGCCCGCTCAGTCTTTCCTGAGTGTATTCCCGCATGGCCAACCAATGCTTGCTTTGCTTGCTATACTTTCTCTCTTGATTGAATTCTTTCTTTCAAGTAAGACAAGAAATCAGTTTCGTCACTTCACCGGTAACAGTTGGGGGACCAAACTAAAAAAGGTGTGTTTCTTTGAGGTTTCTATCATGCAAACCCAAGTTTTCAGGATTTCAAAAGCTGTAAAGCAACCCACTCAGAAGGGATTCAAAAGCTGAACATGATAGATTTAAGGCTTATTTCATGCAGTTGAAAGACATGTGCACTGCTATGGAACAGACTGGTAAAGGTAAGTATAAGTTCAACATCAGAATACCCTACAGCTGCAGTATGACAGCATGTAAATCACTTCAGTCTAGTATAAGGTTAAAGGACAAAGGTATTAAAAATAACTACAACTACAATAATTTTTTAATGGTATACACAAAAGGGGTAAATTATATATAATATTCAAAATATAAAATGTGAAAGGGAGTAAATGAGTAGAGTTTTTGCACACAATCAAAGTTAAATTGCTAGCTGCCAAAAATAGGTTGTTATCTCTATAAGGTATTTTGCGTGAGCCTGATGGTCACCGCAAAGCACAAAGTTACAGTAGATACAAAAAGCGATAAAGAGAACCAAAGCATAACACAATAGTAAATCACCAATTCACATAAGTGGACAAAGAATAATGAAAATACAGAACACACTACATTGGCATTAGTAAGTCCTTACCTATTACTAATCACCTTAAACAAAAATGCATTAAGTTTTCCAATCAAAAGGCACAAAGTATCTGAATGAATTAAAAAAAAACGAAAAACCGAACCCAACTACATGCTGCCTACAAGAGACTCTTGTCAGCTTTAAGGACACACATTAGTTCAAAGTGACGGGACAAAGAAACATTCTGATGGAAACCAAAATTCATCAAGAGGATATTACAATTGTAAATACATATACACCTAAACTCAGATTGAGATGAATAACTTTGTAAAGCCAGTATTCGTGGCCACCATCACAGCCGCCTGGCCAGTGCAGGTTCCCATTAGATTCGGACAGTTGGTAATGAAACAACGGAGCTAAGAACTGGTGAGCCATCAGCTTTAATTCTAGCTTGCACCCGGCAGGCAAGTAAAAACACACACTGGGCTCCAAAACCCACTCATTTAGTGCTCACAAAGCTACTGACTTATCCGAGTTTCCTAGCATCAAATGTTCCTTGCTCACCAGACTTATTCATCTCTGTTCCCCATCTCCTCCTGCACGAACTCTGCACAAACTGGCTTCTCACTCAGCACTCCACCATCTTGGCTGCTCCTCCTTTCCTCCACGTGACCTTAATCTGCTTTCCTCTCTAATGCTAACCTCAGGAACCGAGAGAGAGCAAGCTCCGGGTCTCTCCCACTTTATAGTGTAGAAATCCAAACCTTTAATCCAATCTACAAACAAGGAAGCCTCTGATACAAAGTTACTTATCTGAGGCATAATGGGAGGATTCCTCATGAGAGTGCACCACCCCACATCATCCAATCAGTCAAGGGTGTGAGGAAAAGCTTACTCTTAAAACTTGCACGTGGGCAGCGCCATCTTTAACAAAGTGAGCATAATATATTTTATCTGCCCAACAAACTTCTAGGAGCCCAAGTACAGCATGGTGACTAAGTTCAATAGTGCTTTATTATACACTTGATAATTGCTAAGAGAGTTGTAGGGGAGCAGGGTTTTGCCAGCCCCAAATGTATCTTATTGGCATGGGGATTATTTTAGGCTGATTATTTTTAAGAAACACATAAAATTTTTTAAAAGCTCAGGAAGAGCTTTTTATGCACCCCTGTGGGGCAGCTGTGTGAGGCTTGCTCGTTGGTTTACCCGCTACAAGCCCTTTGCCTGATTAGGGCATGAGCGCATGGCAGCGCCATGTGTGTGTGGCCTATATGAGGCTATGGGTGCTCGCACTTAGAAGGATGTGGATGGCGGGTTTCCTGCCTGCCACTATGAGGGGCCATTCTTGCTGTTTGTTTGCCTGAGAGGCGGTTTCCCCTGCCTGTGTGCTTGTCAGCCCTTGTGAGACTTGATTAAATGGAGTGGCCCAACCCTTTCTGGCTCCGCAGTGTTTTTCCACCTGCCGGAATCCAATGTGGGCCTGCCTGGCCTCGGCCACCAGCATTACAGCCCTCTTCCTTAACTGCCTAAAATAATTTAGATAGAGGGCCTGTTTTCAGAAGGACCAGCTATCGCCAGAGAGTATTACCGGAAGATGGCCCAGGTGTGGTCACCTGGGGTGGGGAGAGAGAGAAGAGGAAATGGTGGGGGGTAGACTCAGCAAGGCCTGCTTGCTCCACATCCTCTCTCTGCCTCATTGTCTCCACTCCGCACAGCAAACATTTGTTTGTTTCATCTTCGTGTAAGCTGTTTCCTCCCCTTTGAAGTTCCAGACACCTCCCCCTTCTCCTCAGCTCTGGATGGCAGAGAGCCTCAGCAGCCTGGCTGTTTTCTGGGCCCTCAGATTCTAAAGAGCCCCCACATGGACAGCATTATGCTTGGGTTTTTTTTTTTAATTTTATTTTTATTTTATTCATTTTAGAGAGGAGACACACAGAGAGAGAGAGAGAGAGAGAGAGAGAGAGAAAGGGGGGAGGAGCTGGAAGCATCAACACCCATATGTGCCTTGACCAGACCAGTGCAGGTTTTGAACTGGCGACCTCAGTGTTCCCAAGTCGATGCTTTATCCACTGCGCCACCACAGGTCAGGCCTATGCTTGGGTTTTTTCTCCTGTTATCTGTCCCACATCAATTTAATTCTTAAACCAGACATAAGAATCTCAGGGAGAGAGGAGAACATTTTCCTCCTGAACACTGCACACACAGAAAAGGTTAATTATGTGAGGCAGTGGATATGTTTAACTAACCTTACTGGAGTAATCATTTTGCGATATATATGTGTATCAAGTAATCATGTCGTATACCTTAAACCAGGTTTTTTTCAACCGCAGATCCTGAACCATTCTACCAGGAATTCTGCGCCGGTCCACGAAAGAGTTAACCACCCTGATACTGCATGAAGATTATAGACCCAATGATCTTCATTCGATTTGCTTACCCTCAGTGTGATTTCTGCCTTGGAGGTCCCAGAAATAATTCTCCGATTTTCACTGGTCCCCAAGTGTAACAAAAGTTGAAAACCAGTGCCTTAAACAGTGTTATATGTCAATTATTTCTCAATTTTATAGTGAGGAAGGATATTTTATTTAAATAAAATAATATTGGACATGAATTGATAACTATAGAATCTCAATGAAGTATATATATATGAATTTCATCCCTATTCTCTCTCTTTTGTATATGTTTGAAATTTTTCATTAAAAGTGTTAAAAATAAATAAATCACAAAACACCAACAAACCAAAAAAATATCTCCCAATGAAAGCTCTTCTGAAAGCTCTAATTATGGTACAGATGTTCTTTTACTTTGAAATTTGTTTCAGTAAATATAAGGCAGAAGTCATGAAGATAATATTCTATGGTTCTAAATCATAGTAAATGTCATTTGACTATTGACTATGTTTACAGTGTAGGAAGCTTCATACTGTAATTATTATAGCTGTATTATTTGGTGGATAAGATGGTCAGTGGATGTCCACCCAGCAATCCACTTCACGTTATAGCCATCATCTCTGATTCCCTCCCCCACCAACTTCCCCACAGGCAGCCCACCAGGCTGTGATGTCAGTTCAACAGCCTATATCTCCTGAAGCTACCCACTTCTCTGCATCCTCCCTGCTACTATCATACCTAATATATATATATATATATATATATATATATATATATATATATATATATATATATAACTAGCTCCTTTAAAAATAAAAAAAGTTTCCTTGCTACATTAATTTGTGATTTACCGTCAACCAAAGCAGATCATGGAGAATGATGCTGACATCCCCTCTGAAGCACAGCACATAACATCTTTACCCACGTATAAGACACACTTTAATTTGGGGGCCTAAATTTTGGGGAAAAAAAGTATTACATAAAGTTATTGAACTCAAGTTTTATTCATCATAAAATTTATACAACTCCTCATCTGTGCAAAAGAGCGGGAAATGCTAGTAAAAAATCTACAACCACTGTATAAGACGCACCCAGGTTTTAGACCCCAAATTTTTCGGAAAAAGATGCGTCTTATACATGGGGAATACGGTACTTTCTTCCATGCCTCTCCTCCATGGCATTCAGTGCTGCCTCCCAAGAGAGGAGTAAGGGCGGCACTGTCCAGTCACCTGTCAGTAATGACAAAAAGCCAGCTCTGATTCCTTAGCTCAAATTTTGCAGCTCCATTCATCTTTCAGGTAGACACAACAGGCCAGAATAATTCATGTGCCCTCCTATGTAAGAGAAAATAAAGGTGGAGAGGGAGTTTACTAGTACCATCCTAATTATAATTAAGGGCCTGACTTGACAGATCCGGTAGGAAATAATCAAAAAATAAATAATCAAAAAAATAAAATAGGACACGGGGATTGACTCTTACTAAAATACTCTGACTTCTGTCCTCTATCATCATGGTAAAGCCCATGCTATGCATATGTTCAAAAGTGAATCTAGAATTTTCTGGAAATGTCCTTTTCTGTGCAAGCAGATGGTTTTTATGAGTTCATTTTGACCAGACATGTGCACCTAGATGCCTGAGGTACTTTTCCTAAATACACACACCCAGGGCTCTAGGAGAAGCCTGTTTGTGTTCATTAAGGCTGAGAGGGACATTTTGAAAAGTTTTCCCATCTGATGTCCACCATTGTTTACAAACTGTTTTGTAATTGAACCTAATTTAATTACTCAACTGTCTCATTATTATTGACCATTTCAAATGGAACTCACGACCTCAGCAAAAATGTAACTTCACAGTTACGATGCAAAAATGATTAACCCAGCATGTCAGCAAAATTGCTCATGAGACTTGGAGCGGGGGTGGGGGAACAGGGGTGGGATTGGCAACTGCTTCGAATCACACAGGAATCTTCTGCCCGCTGTTTAAGACTTGGTTTGGGATGAGGGTACACATGAACAGCGTGAGCGTATTTCCTCAAAGGACATGTAGGGCCGTTTGGCAGGGACATATGCAGTGGGAACCACAGGGAGGCATCTGTGAAATCAGAGCTGTTACCCTGCCTAGCATGCGTCCCTAGTTAAGCTTCATCTTTCCCCGTAGCCCTCTTCACACTCTGTGCTCTAATCACGCTGACCCATCCGGCCTTCACTGAGCATGTCCTGCTCTCACGAGTCTCTGGAACTAGCGCAGGCTTCTCCCTTGACCGGAACCACCTGTCCTCACCTCCTTTCACCTTCCTTACACTTTGTGTCGTATTTACCTGTGTTAGAAACTCCTAGTGACTGGGCCCCCATCATGTGCACAGCCAATTCTGCTGCACAGAGCAATGACTCAGTACATGGTTGATGACTAAGTGAATGAAGATAGCCATGGCCAGGTAGCTCGGCTGGTTAGTGTGTTGTCCCGATCTGCCGAGGTTGCAGTTTGATCCCTGGTGAAGGTACATACACGAATCGACCAATGGATGCATAAATAAGTGGAACAACAAGTCAATGTTTCTCTCTCTCTTGCCATACCTCTCTTTCTAAACTCAGTCAATGTATAAAGGAATAATATAGTCTTACAATGGCAGTTCATACTATGAGGCATTAAGAGGCATTGTTCTCTAGTGAAATTGCAGAGATTGGCCAAATTTACAGTTTATTTTTTTTATCTTCATTTTTTCTCAGATAAAAACAGAAAACAAAAGTTAAGTCCATTCTCCATGTGAGGAAATGCCCAGAGAAATACAGGTGAATTAAGAAAAGAAACACTAGCATTTAATGTTCTCAGTGCAATGGGATAGTGGTTCGCTTATACCTAGCAAACTGGTTTCCACTCTGGTTAGGTCCTTTCGCTTTGGGGAGGAGACTGGCTCAGGAAAGGAATGAATGTCCTCTCAGTCCCACTCATACCCTAGGAAACCCTGTGACTCTGCAGAACACAATTTGCAAGCTCTTGGGTCCCTTGCAGTTCTGACAATAAATGAGACCACAGCATTAGGGAGAACCAAGGAGTGGAGTTGATTTCTTCTCTCTTTGGGAACTACAACTTGCCTTCTATCCACAACACTGAGTAAGGGTCACTAAGGATTGTGGCGAAGAACACTTGGAGAAGTTGAAATAGGTTCTTATTTCTTTTCTAATGAGAGTCACAGATTGGAAATTTCCCCTCGTGTCATCTAATGTTGCATGGGCTGACATTTTATAATCAGATCATGGGAATAAGACAGCCTGTAATTGAGCATAATGAACATGATTGCCAAAGGGAGGAAAATTGTCTTCAGCCAATGGGCGTGTCTGGCTTTGGATAAACTCAGCTTTAGATCTTTGTCCAGAAGTTTATTTTGTGGGTAGTTCTCTAGACCCTGACATGGCTTTAAAAAGAAATAGAATCCCCAAACCAGAAAGTCAGGCTGTTGAGATGAAATGGAAGCTCAGCCTCTGGCTGAGTCTAACAGCTCCCTGGAGAAGAGATTAGCCACACCTGCATATTTCTCTTGCAAAGAGGACACCTCTTGGGCTCATTTTCCTGGATGTTGTGTTTTGACCTCTGCCTTATATGGGAAGAGCACAACTTTATAAAACAGTTCAAAATTACATGTTATCATTTGCTTTAGAATCCTTGCTTAATACCAGTTATCTCTGTTTAAGTAGAATCATCTATGGAAGGGCTGGAGTTCTTTGATTGAGACAGGCTTCCAGTTGAACCTGTTATAGTTTGTTGCAATGTTTTGATTTTTATTATTATTATTATCCATTTTAGAGAAAGGAGAGAGAGAGAAGGGGTGGAGGAGCAGGAAGCATCCTACATGTGCCTTGACCAGGCAAGCCCAGTGTTTCGAACCGGCGACCTCAGCATTCCAAATCGATAGTTTATCTCACTGCGCCACCACAGGTCAGGCAAATGCAGTGTTGTTTTGATTTCTCATCTTCTCTGCGTGAGGGATGAGCTTCTTTTGAGAGCAGTGGCTGTGTCTTGTGACTCCGTAGGGCCAGCTAACTACCTGGCACATTTAAAGAACAGAATCTATAGATCTTTATCAGGCACCTATGATGTACTAACCACTTTGCTAGGTGCATGAATAAGACAATTAAATAAGGTAGAAGGGGTCTCTGCCTTCGTGGAGTATATTTTCTAGTGGGGGAAACTGGTCAACAAGTAAACCACAAGTAAATACTATAGTTTTAAGGTGTAACTAGCACTAGGAAGGAAGCCAAGGCATTGAACTAGAAAATAATTGTCACTATCTTAAGCCATTGCTATAGCTTTGGTCTATTTGCTTTATTTTTTAGAGCACTGGCAAAGAATAAAGTAGCCTCAAGTGGAAAGTTATAGTCTCATTCTGAAAAAGACAGATTATCCAGCATCAAACTGTACCAAACAATTCAGCAAAGGAGAAATCTAAATAGCCAAGCTAAGAAAGAAATGCCCAGTTTTATGACTAGTCAGAGAAAGGTAAATTAAAACAGTAAGATTTCACTTTACACCAATTAGATGCAGACTTTACAAAGTCCAGTGATGCCAGGTGTTGAGTAGACAGAGAAAACAGAAAGACTCGTGCACTGCTGTCATGAGTTGGAACTGACTGACCATCTGTCAGTATTTCACAAAATTAAGGCTATGAGTATCCTATACCCGACTCCTGGTGTATGTCCCAGTGAAAACCTCCCACAGATTCACAAGGTAGCCTGTGTGAGAACGCTCACTGCGTGATGTGTGGTCAGCTGAATTGGAGGACCCACACTTGAGAAGGAGCAGGTAAAGACCCAGGCCAAGGAATTCCATGCATCAGAATATGAGCAGATGTTCATAATTAAAGAACTTTAAAACACGTTAAAACAACAACACTAATAATATTGTGGGAAGCCTGAACATTCAAAGATATTACGAAAGACATTAGATGGAAGAGGAGATGAGGATGAAGAGGACAGAATGCAGTCAAATTGAGGAGCAGTAAAAGGAGGATGGGAGCATGTCACTTCTAAAGTTCCAACAATAAAGACAAATCCTTGGGGGGACGACTGAGATACACCACTCTTTCTTTATTCTTTAGCTCTCTGCTCAGTTTAAGTAGCTTGAAGGCATGGTGGCGGACTGAATAGCTGAAACAGAGTTCAGGTGCTCGGGTACTTCACCCGTGAAGTCCAAGCAAGCTGTGTCTACTTACTGGGCGGAAATGACTCTGACCTTGGTGTCCAACTTCACAGAAAAAGATGAGTTAGCACTGATCAGAAAGGGACTGAATTATTCTTAAAGAGTTTACTTTAAAAATTATTTGAAAATATTCTCTTTGAAAACTTGGGCATAAATTCAGCTATTTTAACTAAGTTTCACTTTGGTCAATAAAGTACAAAATGACAGGTCCTATATCACAGACCTATCTAATTGTCAAAGCATTGGCACCACCTGCTGGTGCAATATTTAAATTGCAGTTTTAGGTTTCTGGAACTAAGATTTCTTGTTCCCCACATTTTATTACAAAAGTTTTCAAGCACACAGAAAAGTTTAAAAAATTGTAAGCACTCATATTCCCATTACCTAAACTCCCCAGTTAGTATGCTGATTTGTTCATTTTCCCCATCATGTTTCTCAATCTCTCCATTCATTCATTGGTCTCCCTTAAATGCATTTTTTTTAAATGAGCAATAACTTTTTTAAAGAAGACATAACTATAAAAAGAAAATGTCCATGAAAACAATAACTGGCCCATTTCTCTCTAAAATTGTACCAGACGAGTCAGTTTTCTCCCTAATTCCAGTGTAAAAAATTTCTAGGAGAGAAGATGATCTTAAAACAGGGATCCATTGTTAAAGTATCCAGGCTGGTTGTAATAACCTATGAACTCTAAAGAACTCCTTTAGCTTGGAGTCCAATCAACCAAGTGAACGCAGCAGGGGATATTAATCTCCCTGCCCCTACAGTGAACTTATCACAACCAATGAATGAGCCCTTCCTCTCTTGATGAGAGAAGAATGAATTTCTAAACCAGCTTCTGAGTAGGACATTTAAAAGCCCCATTTAGATTCTGGGATGTCTATTTAAACATAAATGAATATAATTTTTTCTAACTCAGTGTTTCTCTATTTAAACATGAAAAACATACCACTCCATAAAAAAAAACAAACCATAAATCATTTCCAAGAGATGTGAGGTGGTGGCACCCCTGAGTGGCAGCTGGAAATTTTTAACAGTTAACCATTTATTAGGTTCTGCTATGTTGTAGACCTGAAAGTTGTTGTACTAAGAAAACTTGCATTAACAAAAATCATTTATAAAAATAATTGCTTCAATGGGGGACAAAGTGATTAAGGTAGAATTTAAATGTCCCATAATGAAGTTATTATTATTATTATTATTATTGTATGGCTATAAAAGTGACTTTTTAATCCCTCAAGAGTTTTGGACAAAGTTTTATCTGATGTTGGAATTCATACTCTTAAACACTATGTACCATAGACTATCAGTAATTTTTTGATCATCAACATCAATCATTTTTTGTTGATTTCACTTTCCTTCCATCTCATCCATTGCCTCCCTGTCTCCTTGCTGATCCTCTCCGCTCACTGGACTTTGGGGCACTGCGCCTGCCCCACATGCTCCTCCTGCTTCTGCCCCATCTGCTCAAGCTCCATAGCCCTTGCCTTCCTCCCGGCCCTCACCAGAAGTGCTCTGCTGCTCTCCATCCTCTCTGTTACCTATTCTGTGTGGACTTGGTGGGTCTGCCAGGCCAGGCAGGTAACATGAGGGCCTATGGAGCCCTCTGGGGGAGCCACAGCTCAGTACTGTGTCACCAGCTCTGATATTTCCAGGGAATCAGAAATCAGAAATTTGTGGGAGGATCTCCTAATTTTTGAAGGTGGGCAACAACTTTGAAAGTTTTTAAGAGACTGTGAGTCAGGAGGGAAGGGGTAAGTCCACAGGCCAGACTTGGCCTTAGGCTTTCAATCTATGACCTGCATCCATAATCTTTCCCTTCTTGTCTTGACAGTTTTGTTTGCAGTGGAGAAATATTGGCTATTTTATTATGAATGGTGCCATCCAGGAGAATAAGAAGCTAAGGCTCAAAAGTCCGAACTCCCCAATGGTGCACAGGTTAGGGTCATATAGGGCAAACTCACAAGACACCCTGCTTAGGTGTTCGGGGCCATGCTGGGAGCTGAATGGTCAGAGATGAGGTAAGGGTAATGAATCATTTCTTCAGGTCTTGAAGACAGCTCTGAGGTTCTTTCCATGGGAAAGTAGGCAAGGGTCATTCAACCGAGGGTTCAGGAACCTACAGACAACTGAAAAAGTTCAAAATCATATTCTTATTCTAACTGCGAGATGTGCCGGGGAGTGAGCAGGGCTAGCCAAGGTCACCCTCCTGATTCTCAAGGCAACACAGTCTGGGTAGTTTCTCAGGACTCACAGACCAGGGCTGGGCTGCCCAGCTGGGGCAGATCTACCATGGACACCAGCTCCTGGCTGGGGCTCACTATTTGTTACAGGTACAAGGTTTGTGTGCCCAAAGCTTCAGAAGAAAGGCCAATATTCAATAGACCAGAGTTTGGAGCAAAGAAAGTACTGAGAAAGCCCAACTCCAGAAGATGGAGGTACGTAAGGGCATTCCACCAACTGGTCCCTTCTTAATATCTTTATCCACATCAGCAACTTCCCCTTGATCCCACTAGCTGTCTCAGTTTCACAGTCCCAGTCGTCACCTCTGGACATTTTCATCTGACTGTTCAGCTGATATCTCAAACTCAAAGTTGAGCTCATCATTTTCCTTAGAAAACCACTTCTCCTTCAGACTTCTTCGTGTTAATAGAACCACTTCTCTTCCTCTCATAGACATTCAAAAACCCTGGCATTAGAAATAAGCCCCCTGCTGAGATCAGTAAACAAGACTACCACCAGTTAAGAAAACTGAGAAGAAAACAAACAAATCAAGACTTCAAAGGGGCTCTATTAGAAAAGCCAAATTCCACAGTGGATTACAAACAACAGCTGAAGCCAACCCAAGAAGACCTAGAAATAACACAATTGAAAATTGGAGACAGACAACACCAAGCCTAGACTCAACCAGCTCTACAAACAACACACCCAAACACACAGACATAATGAGAAGACAGAAAAGTGCAATCCAAATGAAACCACAAGAGAATCCTCCAGGAAATGAACTGACTGATATGGAAATAACCAAACTTCCAGATGCAGAGTTTAGAATAATGATTGTTAGGATGCTTAGGGAACTTAGAACAACAATGGATGGTCATTATGAACACCTAAATAAAGGACAGCAAGTATAAAAGAGGACATTGAAATATTAAAAAAGAATCAGTCAGAGATGACAAATACAATATCAGAAATGAAGACCATAATGGAAGGAATTAAAAGCAGGATGGATGAAGCTGAGGATCAAATAGCGAGTTGGAAGACAAGATGAACAAAGGCATGGAAGCAGAGAAGAAAAAAGAAAAGAGACTCAAAAGGTCAGAGGAAACTCTAAGAGAGCTCTGTGAAAATATGAAGAGAAGTGACATCTGCATAATAGGGGTTCCTGAAGAAGAAGAAAAAGAACAAGGAATAGTAACTTTGTTCAATCAAATCATAGCTGAAAACTTCCCTAAATTGATGCAAGGAAGGGTCTTACAAGTTCAAGAAGCACAGAGATCTCCATTAAAGAGAAACCCAAAGAAACCTACACCAAGACACATAATTAAAATACCAAAGCTAAGTGATAAAGAGAAAATATTAAAAGCCGCTAGAGAAAAAAGGCTATCACCTACAAAGGAGAACCCATAAGGATGACATCTGACTTCTCAACAGAAACACTTGAGGCTAGAAGGGAATGGCAAGAAATATTCAAAGTAATGCAGAACAAGAGCCTACAACCAAGACTACTTTATCCAGCAAGGCTATCATTTAAAATTGAAGGAGAAATAAAAAGCTTCCCAGAAAAAAAAACTCAAGGAATTCATTACAATAAAACTAATGCTGCAGGAAATGTTAAGGAGCCTGTTGTAAACAGATCAAAGTGGGAAAAGAATATAGCATAACAGGAATACACCTTTAAAATATAAAATGGCAATAAACAACTACATATCAATAATAACCTAAATGTAAATGGATTAAATGATCCAATCAAAAGACATAGGGTAGCTGCATGGATAAAGAAACAGGACCCATACATATGCTGTCTACAATAGACACACCTTAAAACAAAAGATGCACTTAGACTGAAGGTAAAAGCATGGAAAAAAATATTTTATTCAAATGGAATTGAAAAAAAGCCAGGGTAGCAATACTTATATCAGACAAAATGGACTCTAAAGCCAAGGCAATAGTAAGAGATAAAGAAGGTCACTACATAATGATAAAGGGAGCAATCCAACATGAAGATATAACCATCATAAATATCTACACACCTAATATAGGAGCTCTTAAATATATAAAGCAGACTTTGATGGATATAAAGGGCAAGATCAACAGCAATACTATAATATTAGGAGATTTCAATACCCCACTTATATCAATAGATAGATCCTCAAGAAAGAAAATTAACAAACAGCAGACTTAAAGGACACACTAGATCAACTGGATTTAATAGATATCTTCAGAACGTTTCACCCTAAAGCAGCAAAATATACATATTTTAAGTGCTCATGGTACATTCTCTAGGATGGATCACATGTTAGGACACAAAAGCAATCTCAACAAATTTAAGAAGATTGGAATTATATCAAGCATTTTCTCTGATCACAATGGCATGAAACTAGAAATCAACCACAACAGAAAAACTGAAAAATACTCAAACACATGGAAACTAAATAGCATGTTATTAAATAACGAATGGGTTAACAATGAAATCAAAGAAGAAATAAAATAATTCCTAGAAACGAATGATAATGAACATACAACAACTCAAAATTTATGGGACACAGCTAAAACAGTCCTGAGAGGAAAGTTCATAGCACTACAGGCATTCCTTAAGAAGCTTGAAAAAGCTCAAATAAATAATCGAACCCTTCATCTAAAAGAATGTGGAAAAGAACAGCAAATAAGGTCCAGAGGTAGCAGAAGGAAGTAAATAATAAAGATCAGAGCAAAAATAAATGACATAGAGGCTAAAGAAACAATACAGAGAATCAATGAAACCAAGAGCTGGTTCTTTGAAAGGGTAAACAAGACCAATGAACCTTTAATGAGACTCACCAAAAAAAGAAGAGAGAGGACTCAAATAAATAAAATTAGAAATGAGAGTGGAGAAATAACAACCGACACAACAGAAATACAAAATATTGTAAAAAAATACTATGAAGAACTGTATGCCAAAAAACTAAACAACCTAGGTGAAATGGACAAATCCCTTGAATCATATAATCTTCCAAAAATCAATCTGGAAGAATCAGAAAACCTAAACAGACTGATTACAACAAATGACATTGAAACAGTTATCAAAAAGCTTTCAAAAAACAAAACCCCTGGGCCCGATAGATTTACTGGTAAATTCTGCCAAATATTCAAAGAAGAACTAACTCCTATCCTTCTCAAGCTATTTCAAAAAATTCAAGAGGAAGAAACACTACCAAGTTCCTTTTATCAGGCGAGCATAATTCTGATTCCAAAACCAGGCAAAGACAACCCAAAGAAAGAAAATTATAGGCCAATATCCCTGATAAATTTAGATGCTAAAATCCTCAACAAAATATTAGCAAACCGGATCCAGCAATACATGAAAAAAATCATACATCATGATCAAATGGGATTTATTCTGGGCAGGCAAGGATGGTACAACATTCGTAAATCAATTAATGTGATTCATCACATATACAAAAGGAAGGAGAAAAACCACATGATAATTTCAATAGATGCAGAAAAAGCATTTGATAAAATCCAGCACCCATTTATGATCAAAACTCTTAGCAAAGTGGGAATACAGGGAACATACCTCAACATGATAAAAGCCATTTATGACAAACCCACAGCCAACATCATAATCAATGGACAAAAATTAAAAGCAATTCCCCTAAAATCAGAAACAAGACAGGGTGTCCCCTTTTACCAATCTTATTCAACATAGTACTGGAAGTCCTAGCTACAGCAATCAGACAAGAAGAAGAAATAAAAGGCATACAAATTGGAAAAGAAGAAGTAAAACTATCATTATTTGCAGATGATATGATACTGTATATAGAAAACCCTAAAGGCTCAGTCAAAAAACTACGGGACGTAATAAACAAATTCAGCAATGTGGCAGGATATAAAATTAACACACAGATATCACAGGCATTTCTATATACGAACAATGAAATGTCAGAAAGAGAAATTAAGGAAACAATTCCCTTCACTATTGCAACAACAAAAAAATTAAGTACCTAGAAATAAATTTAATCAAGGAGGTTAAAGACTTGTACTCAGAAAATTATAAAACTGATAAAAGAAATTCAGGAAGACACAAACAAGTGGAAGCATATACCGTGTTCATGGTTAGAAAGAATAAACATCATTAAAATGTCGATATTACCCAAAGCAATTTATAAATTCAATGCAATACCAATTATAATACCAATGACATACTTCAAAGATATAGAACAAATATTCCAAAAATTTATATGGAACCAAAAAAGAACATGAATAGCCTCAGCAATCCTGAAAAAGAAGAATAAAGTGGGAGGTATTACACTTCCTGATATCAAGTTATATCACAAGCCCATTGTACTCAAAACAGCCTTGTACTGGCATAAGAACAGGCGCATAGATCAATGGAACAGAACAGAGAACCCAGAAATAAACCCACAGCTTTATGGACAATTGATATTGGACAAAGGAGATAAGAGCATACAGTGGAGTAAAGACAGTCTCTTTAAAAAATATATTGGGCCTGACCAGGCGCTGGCGCAGTGGATAGAGCATCGTACTGGGATGCAGACGACCCAGGTTCGAGACCCCGAGGTCGCCAGCTTGAGTGCGGGCCCATCTGGCTTGAGCAAAAGCTCGCCAGCTTGGACCCAAGGTCACTGGCTCTAGCAAGTGGTGGCTCGGTCTGCTGA
The DNA here is from genome assembly GCA_037038555.1 of Rhynchonycteris naso. Taxonomy (NCBI): domain Eukaryota; kingdom Metazoa; phylum Chordata; class Mammalia; order Chiroptera; family Emballonuridae; genus Rhynchonycteris; species Rhynchonycteris naso. Next base: position 106,705,055 of record CM072996.1, on the reverse strand, counting down.
AGGCCCGCAGTCAAGGCACATGTGAGAAAGTAATCAATGAACAACCATGGTGTCGCAACGGCAACAAAAAACTAATGATTGATGCTTCTCATTTCTCTCTTTTCCTGTCTGTCTGTCCCTATCTATGCCTCTCTCTGACTCTCTCTCTCTGTCCCTGTAAAAAATTAATTAATTAATCAATTAATTTTAAAATGGTATTGGGAAAACTGGAAAGCTACCTGGAAAAAAAATAAAACTAGACCACCAACTTACACCATGCACAAAAATAAACTCAAAATGGATAAAGGACTTAATGTAAGCCATGAAACCATAAGCATTCTAGAAGAAAACATAGGCAGTAAACTCTCCGACATCTATCAAAGCAATATATTTGGTGATTTATCTCCACAGGCATATGAAATAAAAGACAGGATAAACAAATGGGACTATATCAAATTAAAAACTTTTGCATAGCTAAAGACAGTATGAACAGAATAAAAAGACAAACCACACAATGGGAGAACATATTCGACAACACATCTGATAAAGGGTTAATAACCAAAATTTATAATGAACTTGTAAAACTCAACACCAGGAAGACAAACAATCCAATCAAAAAATGGGCACAAGCCTGACCTGTGGTGGTGCAGTGGATAAAGCGTTGACCTGGGAACACTGAGGTCGCCGGTTCAGATCCCTGCACTGGTCTGGTCAAGGCACATATGGGAGTTGATGCTTCTAGCTCCTTCCCCCTTTCTCTCTCTCTCTCTCTCTCTCTCTCTCTCTCTCTCACACACACACACACACACACACACACACACACACACACACACACACACACACTCTGTGTCTCCTCTCTAAAATAAATAAATAAAAGAAAAAAAAATGGGCACAAGAAATGAATAGACACTTCTCCAAAGAGGACATACAGATGGCCAATAGGCATATGAAAAAGTGCTCAACATCACTAATCATTAGAGAAATGCAAATTAAAACCACAATGAGATACCACCTCACACCAGTCAGAATGGCACTCATTAACAAAACAACACAGAATAAGTGCTGGCGAGGATGTGGAGAAAGGGGAACCCTCCTGCGCTGCTGGTGGGAATGCAGACTGGTGCAGCCACTGTGGAAAACAGTATGGAGATTCCTCAGAAAATTAGAAATGGAACTGCCCTTTGACCTAGCTATCCCACTTATAGGAATATATCCCAAGGACACCATATCACCGACTGAAAAAAAGAAATGCACCCCCATGTTTATGGCAGCATTGTCATAATAGCGAAGAGCTGGAAACAGCCCAAGTGTCCTTCAGTGGACGAGTGGATTAAAAAGCTTTGGTACATATATACAATGGAATACTATGGCGCCATGAAAAAGAAGGAAATATTACCTTTTGCAACAATATGGAGGGACCTGGAAACTATTATGTTGAGTGAAATAAGCCAGGCAGAAAAAGAAAAATATTATATGACCTCGCTCATTTGAGGAATCCAAGGAACATTGAGAACTGAGGAACGGAATTGAGACAGAGGAGAGATCAAAGGGACCAGAGGAAAAGAGGACAGAAGAAAAGGGGATGATAGGATGGGATAAACCTGAAGGGAAGGGGAGGACACTGTAGGGAGGGGGATAAGGGAGATGTTGAGGGGAATATGGGGGAGGGGGGATGCAGTCGGGGTCACCCTAGAATCTATGTAAACACAATTAAATTTAAAAAATGACAAGAAATAAAAAACTCTGACATTAATATCAACACATTCTCACTGAAAACCACAAAGTGTCAGATTCTGTACTAAACAACACAGGATTGACGGGGCACATGCTGTGACCTCCAGAAGCTCACAGTCTGCCGCAGGTGACACAACAGAAAGAGAACAGCAACACAATGTGATAAATACTCTAGGAGATGTACACTGAGAGGCCTAAGACAGTGTAGAGACAGAATCACAGAATTCATTCATTCACCAAACCAATATTCAATGAATTTCTTCCATATTCTAAACCAGTGATGGGCAATCTATTGAGCCTGGTGTGTCAAAATTCGCCAAAAAACCAAGCACTTCGAGAAAAACGGCCTAACCGAAAGTCCCAGAACTGGATGCTCTGTGCCGGAGTTCTGTTGTTTTGGCCTACAGACCTCCGGTACAGAGTGTCTACACTACAGCAAATGTTTTATCCTCGGCTACTGCACCTGGCCATGCAGGAGCTGAGGATGAAACATCCTTCTCAGCATGCAGTCCATACTTCTCTGGTATGCGGCCGCATGTCATCGAAAATGGCTACGCATGTCAGTGCTGACATGCTTGTCACAGGTTCGCCATCATAGTTCTAAACCTTGGAGTTCAAGCCATGCATTAAGTGCTAAAGACATGGTTTGCATAGGCATAGAAGATTTTTGCTCTCACACAGCTAATTGAGGATATTGTCAAAGAACAAGGAGGCAAACAAACAAGATAATTTCAGTTAGGAACAAGTTTCCAGGCTGCAATGAATAAGTTAGCAACGTATTCCCTGCACAGAGGCGCAGCCCAGGGGGTGGATGCGGTCTGCACCCGCCAGAAGGAGCCCCTTTTTCTCATCACTAAAATGACACTAGGTGCACTCACAGTGGCCCTGAATCTTACAAAGTGAAACCAACTAATTTGAAACTGTTTAGATAAGATGGCCAGGAACAGTCCTGGTGCTGAGAGAGAGGATACAAGCTGATGAGCCTTCAGGACGGAGATCACATACTGGAGCAACTCAGAGGCAGAAACCAACAGGGGAGTGTGAGAAACAGAAAAAAAAAGGCTAAGGAGGGAGGGTGTTAGCAAACAAGGCTGGCGCATGTGTGCAAAATACACCACAAATAAATCGTATTCTGAAGGGTCTCAACTTATTCGGAAAGTATCTTGGGTTGCAGGGTGGGTGTGTAAGTGTTAGAAAATGAGTTAGAAAGACAAGATTCCATCCAGATTGTGGAGGCTTACAATAGTCTAGCCAATGAAGAGCCAAAAGTGGGAAAGGAAGATTGTATGAGCAGAGATTTGTTTTGTTTCAAAGAAAGATAATGCTATTGGTGGCTAGCAGGTCAGTTAGGTCATTATGACAGGGAGAAAAGGGAAAGAATAGAGAGAATAAGAGGGAAGATGATATAGAAGAGATACTACCAAAGTAAGAACAACAGGACTTGGCATCCACTTCAATAATGTGGATGAGAAAAAGGAAGGCTTGAGAGGCCACCTGTGATGCCCTCCCTCCCTCCCTCAGTCACTCCTTCAGAGCCCAAGTTCTGACCTTGTCTTATGGCACTTGTCTCTGTGTTTCCCCACTTCCTTTCCACCCTGAACTCCTAGTGCCCAGGTGCCCTCTCCTTCCTCTGAACTGATGCGGCGCTTCATTTACGACCCACACTACCCCTCACATTGTAGCCCAGAGCTGTATCTCTTGTGTACCTGTCTTATCTGTAAGGTACTTAAAGACAGGATCCAAGTGTTATTTATCCCTGCATGACTCAAATGACAATTCCGGCCGCATTGTGGTTGAAGAAAAATAGAATCAATGAGTAAAAAGTAGCTACACACTAAGTTATAGGAAGGTGGTATATAACATGCAATCTTAAAACACACACAAACACAGAGATTTTTCAGTGAATAAATATTCGTAAGTTGAACCTCATTTTTATATAAATTCACTTATGAATTTGTTTCAGAAAGTTCTTATATTTATTGTGGGGTTTTTTTGTTTTGTTTTGTTTAGCAAGAGAGACAGACAGGAAGGGAGAGAGATGAGAAGCATCAACTCTTAGTTGTGGCACTTTAGTTGTTCATTGATCACTTTATCATATGTCCCTGTGTAGGGAGCTCCAAGCAAGCCAGTGACCCCTTGCTCAAGCTAGTGACCTTGGGCTTTAAACCAGCAACTTTTGGGCTCAAGCAGCGACCATGGGGTCATGTCTATAATCCCACACTCAGCCCAGTGACCCCGCACTCAAGCTGATGAGCCTGCACTCAAGCCAGCGACCTTGGGGTTTCGAACCTGGGTCCTCAGTGCCATAGGTCAACGCTCTATTTGCTGCACCACCGCCTGATCAAGCATGTGTACATTTTTCTTATAACAATAACACCTAATAATAAATATCAAGAAATACAACCACCTGCTCCTAAACAATCAGAGAAACAAATAGAGTGGTCAGGTAAAGAGACAGAGGAACAAGCCAGAACGCCTCCCATGGTCTCGTGCTGGGTTAGACGATGGCATCAACCTCCCTACAGCCCCCCTGACCCAGCACCAGCCCTAAACCCTTTCTCTCTGCCTTCCTGACTCTGAGGCTCTGTGGAGAAGATTACTTCAGATAAGTTTATCTTGCAAGGTCATCTCTCCTGTTAAGAAGAGAAAGGAAAGCAGTTTGTGCCAACATTGACTGACATGACTGATCTCCAACTTTGGTTGGTTGCATGGACAGTCTGTAAAGATCCAGCCATTATTTTTCCTGTTCTGGCATAAAGTTGCAAAAGTACATGTGGAAATGATAAGGTGATCACAGAGCACAAGAGCTCAACATTTTTATGTGCATTTCTAGTTTGCATTTAGCTTCAATAAAAAAATGTTTATAAAAAAAGGGGACATCTGATAAAAGTGAAATGAAGTAAAGAATTTAGAGAGACTGTATCTTATCTGATCTCCACCAGTTACAATGGTATATGAAGCCCAGGAAGTCCTAGGGAAGTTCCTAAACACTGGTACCCTTGGATGTGGCGATCAAAGACATCACACTGTCTGTGTGAATGGGTGGGAGGCCAGGAAAGCAAAATGGTACATCTTGCCCGTTTTACAATTACCAAAGTGCATGGGACAAGAGCCATGTTCTCTGTGTTCTTAATGAGAAAGAATATAGGTGATATTCTATAAAGTACTTATAATGTAGAGGAGGGACATTCCACAAATTTGAGCATTAAACTAGCAATTGAAGGCCATCCTCAGAAGACAGCCTAAAAAGGAAGTAAGGCTTCGGAGTATGGAGATACTCATCTGCTCCTGGTGTTACGGATTCTGTAAATGAGTGTGGCCGTAGTGACGTCTCCATAGATCAGATCACTATAAGGTCCTGTTACAAAGAGAATCGCAACTTTTCCACTCTGCACTCCTGTAGTAGGTTTTACTTATTCATACACTGAATGCTGCCTTGGCATGGTTTGCTCCTCAGGTGACAAATGAACCTGGTTATCTAGAACAAGAATGCCACCCCCTACGTTCCCAGGCCTCTGTACTTGTCATCCTAAGAATGAACATGAGTTGTAGCCTCTTCTGGGGGCAAGGGGGCTGGCCTTTAGAACTCCCATTGCTAATAATCCCAACTGTCCCCATTCAGCTCAACTGGGAATGGGAAGATACTGGCCCAGGGGAGAACAAATTATTTTTCCAAACAGTGAGTCATAAGACCCTGGGTAGGTGTTACCTTCAGTGGAAACACGGAAACATCTTTCCTGCGTGTTTTAGGGGAGGGCCCACAGCCAGAGTGATGTATCTGCTGCCAAGCAAATAACTCCAAGAGCCTTCACCTTGGCGGCCTAGTGACATACTCCTGGGGCTGTGTCCTGGGACCAACAATTGTGCCCACAGTCCAGTCTCTCACCCCAGGAAGCTTGTGAAAATGTAAAAGAGTGAGTGGGACTTTATTCTACAAATACCTCTAAATATAGTTTACATTTTAGGTAAATATAGGTATTTAAGTAAATTATTTGAAAACTTCAGTACTTTATTATCCAAGATAAATTTCTCTTGATATATTTTTCAAGTGAATGGATAGCCCAGGTTTGAGAGAGAGAGAGAGAAAACAAAAATTTTCTTTCATCAAAGATGTGATTCTGGGAAACAGGAGGAAATAACCCGACCTCTGTCTCTCAGCCCTGGCAGCCCAGGGCTAAGCAGGCCATCCAGATCCCATTATCTATCTAAGTTTTGTTGTCCAGGAAGCCGATAGAAGACTATGGAAGGACCTAAAATGAAAGTGCACATCCTACTCTGCAACGCCAATCGTGGCTGGCTGACCTCTGGACTGGTAAAATTGGCACCACCTGGAGACTGGTTAGAAATGCAGAACATTAGAGGTCACCAGCTTAAGTGAGGGCTAACCAGCTCAAGTGTGGTGTCGCTGGTTTGAGCATGGGATTGCTTCTCATATGCACCCGGTCAAGGCATGTATGAAAAGCAATCAATGAACGACTAAAGTGATGCAACAACAAGTTGATGCTTCTCATTTCTCTCCCTTTCTGTTTCTCTCTCTCTCTTTCTCTCTCTCTCTCTCTCTCTCTCTCTCTCTCTCTCTCTCTCTCTCTCACACACACACACACACACACTAAAAAATAAGAAGAAAAAACAGAAAAAAAGAAATGCAGGACTTCAGTGAATCAAAATATGCATTTTAATAAGACCCCCACTGATTCTTATATATTTTGAAACTGAACTAACAAATTACAGATTCGTCTTGCTCAAACATTTCTCCTGATTACTATAAAATCCCCATGTTAATCAGTCTTCCCTCCCAGCATCAAATATAATAATGCAATGCAAAGCAAATCAGAAGCAGAGTGAATTTGCAAAGCTCGTAAAAGATGCAGGATTTCACCAAATTAACAGACGTGATCTTGAAGAACTACTCTAATCACACAAACGGCATCAGCCAGGGAGAAAATGGCAGCCTTAGATGCCTTAACAAGTGATGAGTAGCTGGTCCACAAGGAGGGGACATTCCTTCAATAGAGAATGATTTGAATATCAAAGAATGAAGACAGACTTGGGAAAAATAATGAGACTCATGAATATCTGTAAAAATAACCCACTTTATGACTGTTCTGTGAAAGGCAAACATACAATTTTGTTGAAAAACCACATTGAAAAAAAAATCAACACTTCAGTCTCCCGTCATTCTCAGGAGGAGTAGATTGTTTTAATGACTTAAATACTATTATGTAAGATAACTTACTTTCATAAGTTTTAATTGTTTTTCAAGACAAAGCCTAATTGCAGCATGTTGTCAGTATTTTCCCTGATACTTGGTCCTTGTTTAAGTGCTCTTTTACTAAAGTGGTCTTTCCCAGGGCCGGTTTTCCTCTAATAATAAAACCCACTGAACTCTAATGTTTACTGTTGCATTTATTTTTTTACCCCTATAGGACTTCCTTTTTGGTGCCCATGACCAGTGTGGTATAATTGGCACCAACTTATTCCCCAGCTAGCTAAAGAATTCATCATCCTGTCCTGTTTTCTGGTTGGATGTTTCAGCACATTGTGATGTCACAGAGGGAGGTTCCTTGTGGGGTTATAGCTCCTGAGGCAGGTATCTATTCAATGGTTACCTTATCGACCATGAGGAAGTTCTCCAGAGTCTCTCCATTTTCACAAGTGACATCGCCAACCTCTCTTACAGCTCCGGGCAGGATTTCTTGCACCTCCTGAGCAATCATTCCTAGACACAAAACATTCCAACAGGTTGAGTCAGGAAAAGATCTTTCTGGAGAAAATCCTCCCAGGCCTACATCAGAATGGAACAGTGACAGCCACAGGCCACACGGGAAGCCTTTGCAAATAGATGCTTATCCCGTCTCAGCTTTTGCTTTGATCTACATGCATTTGAAGCAAAGAAGGAATTTTGAGCCATGAACCTCTATACAATTAAAGTGGGAGTGCCATTTTCTTTATTTCTCCTTGAGATTCTGGGCCAAATGGGGAAAGGGTGAGTAAATGCCCTAAAATTTTTGCACAGAGAAGCAATGGTGGGGCATTAGCTTAGATTCTTTTCTTTCCCTGCAGAAAAAATGTTCCCCCTCATTGGTTGTTCTTTAGAATTCCCAGATTGGCCCTGGCCAGTTGGCTCAAGTAGATACAGCATTGGCCCAGCATGTGGACATCTGGGTTTGATCCCCAGTCAGGACACCCATGAGAAGCAACCATCTGCTTATCCTCTCCTCCTTCTCCCTTTCTCTCCCTCTTTCCCTCCATCAGCCAGTGCCTTGATTGGTTCAAGTGTGGCCCCGGGTGCTGAGGATAGCTTGGTTGGTCTGAGCATCTGCCTCAGGCACTGAAGATAGCTTGTTTATTTAAGAATTGGCCCCAGACTGGCTTGCAGGGTGGGTCCCACTTAAGGCACATGTGGGAGTCTGTCTCTCTATCTCCTCTACTCTCACTTAAAATTTAAAAGAAGATTCCCAGATTGGAGTATAAACCTCACTTTGTCCTTCTCTCACCTAGACCTGCCTACCACACCATTTGCTCCTCCAACCCAGGATGGCCCAACACTGTCCCTCAAACAGTTTGAGCTGCAATCTGCCTTTTGACCCTGATTCCATGAGCAAGAGGATGCCAATGAAAAGAAACAATATATCCAAAACACCACACCAGTACCTTAGGGTGCTGAAACGGGGTAGTGTGTTGAGTAGAGATGACACAAATTTCTTTAAGCTCTTCTGTTCTAGTGATTATGGGTTTCACGGATGATGAGTTAGACCAACAAGATGTTATCTAACTCCAACACCATAGCACACAGCCTCCAGATTAAAAATTTGAAATTATAATTTTAATACGTGACGATATAACATTTAAAGGGGAACTTCTGCGCAAACCTGTTTGATGGGCAGTGTTTATTCCCATTGCAGACGCAAACTCAGGCTTGTAGTCATATTCAACAATCCTCATCTGGGCTATTCTCCTCAGCTGTTCATTCGTGTCCACCTAATTGAAAAAGAGCAGATTTCACTCGCTCCCATAACTGCTACTCAGATCAATGCCCAGAGTGACCCTGAGAGATTAGGCATGTTGCAAACGGGAGTCTTTGCTCGTTGCTCAAACGATTTTAAGGGGAATTTATACTTTTCTCCTTAGAGCAGTGATTCTTAACCTGGGTTCAATTGAACCCTGGGGGTTCGATGACTCGGTCTCAGGGGTTCGGAGAAGCCTCTGCCGCGGAGGCCAGAATAAAGCAATACTGTAATTTGTTGTGAGTTCATGCACTTCATTGGTTTTGTTCTTTGAGTAAGGTGATGTTCATGCACGGCTCATTTTGTGCACCAGTAAGAAAACATATACCTATGCCTTGAATTTGGAAAAAAAATCATATTTTATTTATCACTAAAGAAGGGTTCGGTGAATGCGCATATGAAACTGGTGGGTTCGGTACCTCAAAAAAGGTTAAGAACCACTGCCTTAGAGAAACCAACATTTCAACTTCCATGTTTGTGACTTCTAGCCACTGATTTGTCAAATGAGCCAGTTTTCCTGTCTAAATTTCAACAGGAAAGGCTCGCTCATTCATTGCTGTGACCTTCCTTCCCTCCTCTGAGAGATTTTTGGGCAGATAAAATATATAATGCTCACTTTGTTAAAGATGGCACTGCCCACATGGAAGCCTGCTGCCCAGCTGATGATATTGGTTGCCCTTCTTGCTCTGGAGATGGGTGTAATCATGTTAATATGTGTTGGGGGAGGGCTTTCACTCCAAAAGGTTTTAAAAGGAAGAGAGATCACGTTGTTCTGGGGGAAGGGTGATTGCATTCTAGGAGGAGGGAAGAAGCAGGGAGGAGACCAGATTAAGGCCACGTGGAGACCAAGAGAAGCAGCCAAGATGGTGGAGTGCTGAGGGAGAATCCAGTTTGTGCAGAGTTTGTGTAGGGAGAAGGAGATGGGGAACAGAGGTGAATAAGTCTGGTGAGCTAGAAACCTTTGATTCTGGGAAACTCGGATAAGTCAGTAGCTTTGTGAGCACTGAATGAGTGGGTTTTGGAGTCTGGTGTGTGTTTTTGCTTGCCTGCCAGGTGCAAGCGAGGATTAAAGATGATGGCCCACCAGTTCTTGGCTCCATTGTTTCATTACTGTCTGTCTGAATCTAATGCGAACCTGCACGGGCCAGGCGGCTGTGATGGTGGCTGTGGCTACTGGCCTTACAGAGATGAACCTCCTCCTGCGAACTGAGTTTGCTCACTGGGGACTGAACCAACCGCTGAAGGTTTGAGAAGAATCATTTTCAAAGGAACACACAGTACAAATTCCAAACCAACCCAAGTCAACCTTTTATTTCTAAGTTGGTAATGCAGAATTTAGTTCAGGCAAACTCTGAGGTGTAGATCTGTCTTGCATCACTGATTTGCTTTGACTATTCTGCTGAAGAAAATTTCCTTAAGGGGCGGGATGCAAATCTACACTGCCCCCCTGCTGGACCCTCGAGAGACCAACTTTCCCCTCATGGGGTCGCTTCTCCCCCAGGTCACCCTGCCAATGATGACTGTTAAAGGTATTTCCAATTGTCACTGCAAATTCCTCAAAAAAGTTTCACAGGGTCCCAGCAAAACAATATCAATAAAAACTACAGAGTGAATTTTTCCTAAAGCTAAATGTGTTTGATTCAAAACATTCCCCTTTTTTTTGAGTTTTGTTAATGACTTGATGGTATAACAAGATTGGTTTTTTTTAATGACCATGTTCAAGAAGTAAAATCTTGGCAGTCTTATGTGGGTTCCCTTAAATTTTCTTTTAGAACATAACTGAATTAAGAAAACTTCCGATCTATTTTGTGTCCATCCAGAAGCCGCGAACGATGATTCATTGCCCCAATTAAAGGCTCTCTCCTGCACGCCTGGCTCGAGCCGTCTGAAGGGTCTCCTCAGGGGACCCTCGGAAACTCATCAGCAGCTACAGCTGGTCTTTAAGTAAAGGTCAAGCGGGACGCAGGAGGAGCCAGAATATTTTTTAAAAAGAAACCTGACGAGGAGCAAGATGGCAACGGAGTAAGCGGACGTACCAACTTCCAACTCCCAGAACCAAAGTGGATTATAACTCAATTTTAAGAACCATCACCTGGATAAACCAACTTTGAACAAAACTAAGTGGACTCTTCAACCAAGGAACACAGAAGAAGCCACATTGAGACTGGTAGGAATAGCGAAAACGCGAAGAGAGCTGCCCAGCTCCCCGGAGCAAACGGCAGCCTGGAGAGACCCATGTGGCGGGAGAAGAGTTTGGCGGAGAGGGAGAGACCTGGGTCCCAGGAACCAAGCCCCAGTCTGCAGTCCCAGAGCCTAGAAGAGGCATTTGGACAGTTTTGAGCTGTGAAACAAGTGAGGGAGCTCCCAGGCCTACAGTGTGGAGTATTAGGTCCCATTCTACTCTGCCGAGGGTGGCTGAAGGGTATGGTGGGCGGCAGGACACTGAAACGTGGTTCTGTCGGCGTGGGGGGAGGCCAAGCCGTGTGAGCTCGGTCTAGCCCAGCAGGGTCGGAGGGGACGCGCAAAAGCGGTACGGAAGCTGCGGGCCGCCTGTAGTCCAACCTGAGGGGACAAAGCGGGAGGCCAGGAACGAGCAGAAATCCGCTCTGTGACACTGCACAAGCTGGCCCTGTCTGCGGGGACCGGGCTAGGACCAGGGATGAGCGCGGGGCTTGCGGCTGAGCTCACGCTACCAGCCCCGCCTGGCCGGAGAAACCGAGGTTTGCCATTCTGCATGCAAGAGCGGGCGCAAGGACGTGGTAGACCCCGAGACAAGTGGAAGCTCGCAGCTGAGCCCATGCTAATATCCCCGCCCAGCTGGAGAAACCGCGATTTGCCATCCCACGTGCAGGAGTGGGCTCGGAACACGGGGGCGGGGTAGAGTCGGGGACGAGCAAAAGTCCGCAGCTGAGCGGAAGCCAGCAAACACGCCCGCCCCAATAAACCTTGGTTTCTGACCCTGCGCAGAAGGGCCCTGGCCTCGAGGGCGGGGCTAAAGCTCCGGATGGGCAAAGGCTTACAGCTGAGAGCACGTCAAGAGCCCCGCCCAACCCGAAAAACTATAGCGAGCAGACTCCGACTGCTGGTTTTGGGCAGAAGTCTGGAAATAGGCTGGTCCGCAGCTGAGTAAAGGTGCTCACCTATATCCTTGGTCCTGAGGCTTGTGACTTGAGTGACAGCCCCTCACAAGGAGGAGAGGCGGAAATCACAGCAAAAGCCACACTGGGCCGGCGCTGGTAACGCTCATACCCAACCACCCTAGGCACCTGCAGAGGGGGTGAGGGGCCTGCAGACAGACCACACCTAGAGAACACAAAGGCAACGCCTACTGGACTCCAGTGGCCACAACTTGCTTATACACAGAAAAAATGGGCAGGCAGAGGAATGCAAACCAAATGAATCAAGAGAAATCCCCAGAGAAGGACCTGAATGAACCAGATATAACCAAATTACCAGATGCAGAATTTAGAATAATGATAGTTAGGATGTTCAAAGAAATTAGAGCAACAATGGATAGTCATTATGAACACCTAAATAAAGAGATAACGAGTATAAAAAATTAAATTGAAATAATAAAAAAGAATCAGACAGAAATAACGAATACAGTATCAGAACTAAAGACCACAATGGAAGGAATTAAAAGCAGGATGAATTACGCTGAAGATCAAATAAGCAAGTTAGAGGACACAATAAAAAAGGCATAGAAGCAGAGAAGAAAAAGGAAAAGAGACTTAAAAAATGTAAGGAAACTCTAAGGGAGCTCTGTGACAACATGAAGAGAAACAACATTCACATCATAGGGGTACCTGAAGAAGAGGAGAGAGGACAGGAAATGGAAACTTTGTTCAATCAAATCATAGCAGAAAACTTCCCTAAATTAAGGCTGGGAAACACTCCACACGTTCAAGAAGCACACAGAACTCCATTAAAGAGAAACCCAAAAAGATCTACACCAAGACACATCATAGTTAAATACCAAAGCTAATGGATAAAGAAAAAATTTTAAAAGCTGCTAGAGAAAAAAAGGCTATCACCTACAAAGGAGCCCCCATAAGGATGACATCGGACTTCTCAACAGAAACACTTGAGGCCAGAAGGGAATGGCAAGAAATAATCAAAGTAATGCAGAACAAAAACCTACAACCAAGACTATTTTATCCAGCAAGGCTAACATTTAAAATTGAAGGAGAAATAAAGAGCTTCCCAAAAAAAGAAAGCCTCAAGGAATTCATAAAAACCAAACCAATTCTGCAAGAGATACTAAGGGGCCTATTGTGAACAGTTTAAAGTGAGAAAAAAATATAGCAAAAGAAGAATACAACTTTAAAGAATAAAATGGCAATAAACAACTACATATCAATAATAACCTTAAATGTCAATGGATTAAATGATTCAATCAAAAGACATAGGGTAGCTGCATGGATAAAGAAACAGGACCCATACATATGCTGTCTACAAGAGACACACCTTAAAACAAAAGATGCACATAGACTGAAGGTAAAAGGATGGAAAAAAATATTTCATACAAATGGAAATGAAAAAAAAGCCGGGGTAGCAGTACGTATATCTGACAAAATGGACTTTAAAACAAAGGCTGTAGTAAGAGATAAAGGAGGACACTACATAATGATAAAGGGAATAATTCAACAGGAAGATATAACTATTATAAATATCTATGCACCTAATATAGGAGCCCCGACATACATAAAGCAGACTTTGATGGATATAAAGGGAGAGATTAACAGCAATACTATCATAGTAGGGGATTTCAATACCCCTCTAACAACACTGGATAGATCCTCAAGAAAGAGAATTAATAAAGAAACAGCAGACTTAAAGGAGACACTAGATCAACTTGATTTAATAGATATCTTCAGAACTTTTCACCCTAAAGCAGTAGAATATACATTCTTCTCAAGCGCTCATGGTACGTTCTCTAGGATAGACCACATGTTAGGACACAAAAATGGTCTCAATAAATTTAAGAAGATTGAAATCATATCAAGCATTTTCTCTGATCACAATGCCATGAAACTACAAATTAACCACAAAACAAAAACTGAAAAATACTCAAACACTTGGAAACTAAATAGCATGATATTAATTAATGAATGGATTAACAATGAGATCAAAGAAGAAATAAAAAAGTTTCTAGAAACAAATGATAATGAGCATACATCAACTCAAAATTTATGGGACACAGCAAAAGCAGTTCTGAGAGGGAAGTTTATTGCACTACAGGCATATCATAAGAAGCTAGAAAAAGCTCAAATAAGCTACCTGACCCTGCATCTAAAAGAACTAAAAAAACAACAACAAATAAAACCCAAGACAAGTAGAAGGAAGGAAATAATAAAGATCAGAGAAGAAATAAATGACATAGAGGCGAAGGAAACAATACAGAGGATCAATGAAACCAGAAGCTGGTTCTTTGAAAAGGTAAACAAGATTGATGAACCTTTAACTAGACTCACCAAGAAAAAAAGAGAGAGGACTCAAATAAATAAAATTAGAAAAGACAGTGGAGAAATAACAACTGACACAACAGAAATACAGAGCATTGTAAGAAAATACTATGAAGAACTATATGCCAAAAAATTAGACAATCTTGGTGAAAGGGACAAATTTCTTGAATCATATAACCTTCCAAAAATCAATCTGGAAGAATCAGAACACCTAAACAGACCAATTACAACAAATGAGATCGAAACAGTATCAAAAAACTCCCAAAAAAGAAAAGTCCTGGGCCTGATGTCTTCACAAGTGAATTCTATCAAAAATTCAAAGAAGAACTAACTCCTATCCTCCTCAAGCTATTTCAAAAAATTCAAGAGGAAGGAAGACTTCCAAACTCCTTTTATGAGGCGAGCATAATTCTGATCCCAAAACCGGGCAAAGACAACACAAAGAAAGAAAATTATAGGCCTATATCCCTGATGAATTTAGACGCTAAAATTCTCAACAAAATATTAGCCAACCGGATCCAGCAATATATGAAAAAAATCATACACCACGATCAAGTGGGATTTATTCTGGAGAGGCAAGGCTGGTTCAATATTCGCAAATCAATCAATGTGATTCATCACATAAACAAAAGGAAGGACAAAAATCACATGATAATTTCAATACATGCAGAAAAGGCATTTGATAAAATCCAGCACCCATTCATGCTCAAAACTCTCAGTAAAGTGGGAATACAGGGATCATTCCTTAACATGATAAAGGCCATCTACGTTAAACCAACAGCAAACATCATACTAAATGGACAAAAATTAAAAGCAATCCCCTTAAGACCAGGAACCAGGCAGGGGTGCCCCCTTTCACCACTCTTATTCAACATAGTTCTGGAAGTCCTAGCTACAGCAATCAGACAAGAAGAAGAAATAAAAGGCATACAAATTGGAAAAGAAGAAGTAAAACTGTCACTATTTGCAGATGATATGATATTGTATATTGAAAACCCTAAAGTCTCAGTCAAAAAACTACTGGACCTTATAAATGAATTCAGCAAGGTGGCAGGATATAAAATTAATACTCAGAAATCAGAGGCATTTCTATAAACCAACAATGAACTGTCAGCAAAAGAAATTAAGGAAACAATCCCCTTCACTATTGCAGCCAAAAAAATAAAGTACCTAGGAGTAAATTTAACCAAGGAGGTTAAGGACTTATACTCGGAAAATTATAGAACATTGATAAAAGAAATCAAGGAAGATACAAACAAGTGGAAGCATATACCGTGCTCATGGCTAGGAAGAATAAACATCATTAAAATGTCTATATTGCCCAAAGCAATTTACAAATTCAATGCAATACCACTTAAAATACCAATGACATACTTCAAAGATATAGAACACATATTCTAAAAATTTATATGGAACCAAAAAAGAACACGAATAGCCTCAGCAATCTTAAAAAGAAAAAATAAAGCAAGAGGTATCACTCTTCCAGATATCAAGGTTTACTATAAGGCCATTATATTAAAGACAGCCTGGTACTGGCACAAGAACAGGCACATAGATCAATGGAACAGAACAGAGGAACCAGAAATAAACCCACAGCTTTATGGACAACTGATATTTGACAAAGGAGGAAAGAACATACAATGGAGTAAAGACAGCCTCTTTAACAAATGGTGTTGGGAAAATTGGACATCCACCTGCAAAAAAATGAAACTAGACCATCAACTTTCACCATTCACAAAAACAAACTCAAAATGGATAAAAGACTTAAATGTAAGTCGTGAAACCATAAGCATCTTAGAAGAAAACATAGGCAGCAAGCTCTCCGACATCTGTAGCAGCAATATATTTGCCGATTTATCTCCACGGGCAAATGAAATAAAAGGCAAGATAAACAAATGGGACTATATCAAACTAAAAAGTTTTTGCACAGCTAAAGACAATAAGAACAGAATAAAAAGACAAACCACACAATGGGAGAACATATTCGACAGCACATCTGATAAGGGGTTAATAACTAAAATTTATAAAGAACTTATAAAACTCAACACCAGGAAGACAAACAATCCAATCAAAAAATGGGCAAAAGAAATGAATAGAAATTTCTCCAAAGAGGACATACAGATGGCCAATAGGCATATGAAAAAATTCTCAACATCACTAATTATCAGAGAAATGCAATTTAAAACCACAATGAGATATCACCTCACACCAGTCAGAATGGCACTCATCAGCAAAACAACACAGAATAAGTGCTGGCGAGGTTGTGGAGAAAAGGGAACCCTTCTGCACTGCTGGTGGGAATGCAGACTGGTGCAGACACTGTGGAAAACAGTTTGGAGATTCCTCAAAAAATTAAAAATCGAACTGCCTTTTGACCCAGCTATCCCACTTATAGGAATATACCCTAAGAACACCTTAGCACTGTTCGAAAAGAAGAAATGTGCCCCCATGTTCCTGGCAGCATTGTTCACAATAGCGAAGATCTGGAACCAGCCCAAGTGTCCGTCATAGACGAGTGGATTAAAAAGCTTTGGCACATATATAGTATGGAATACTACTCAGCCATAAGTAATGATGACATCGGATCATTTATAACAAAATGGATGGTCCTTGATAACATTATACGGAGTGAAATAAGTAAATCAGAAAAAAAGAAAAACTGAGAACAGCACGATTTCATACATAGGTGGGACATAAAAGTGAGACTATGAGACATGGACAAGAGAGTGGTGGTTATGGGGTTGGGGGAGGGAGGGAAGGGTGGGATAGGGAGGAGGGGAGGGACACAGGGAAAACCAGATAGAAGGTAACAGAGGACAATTTGACTTTGGGTGACGGGTATGCAACACAATTGAATGTTAAGATAACCTGGAGATGTTTTCATTAAAAAATAAATTTAAAATGCAAAAAAAAAATAATAATTAAGAAAACTTCCATCAGGATCCTCAGCTCCTCTTGACCCATTCTGTCAGGTTAGCAGAAAAGTTGCTCCAACATCCTTAAAGGCTCTTGCCCTTCCCTCATTTGGATTGTGAAAGGTTGTGGCTTGGTACTTAACTGGCCAAACAGACAAGCTTCCCCTCAAGTATTTATCGGGGAGTATAGCTTTGAGCTCATTGTTGTTTAAATAATTTCTCTGACCAAAAGCTTGGTTCCCTGCGTTCATTCATTGTTTTAGTTGTCTAACCTCTACCAACCACCTTCAACATACCACGCACTACACAAAGTGTTGGGGTTTTGAAAATGACTGCCTTTTCACCCGAAACTACTATAATACAAAATAATATTGAATGTATACTGTAATTGAGAGGTAACATTTTTTTAATGATTGCCTTTTCAAAGTTTATGATCTGCGTAAGAAGGCACACTCATCAGCTATGAATTATATGACTATGTGATATGTGGGGTGATGCTGGATTTATGAACAGATGATCATGGCTTCTCCAAGCAAGTATCTGAAATATTCTTAGGGGAGTGTAAGGAGAGTTTCCCTGAGATAGTGAGGCTTCCTCAGCTTATTTCAGTTTCCAAACATGTTCTCCCTCTTTTACTTTAAGACCTTTGGTCATAGCATTTTCCCTGCCTCAAAAGCAATTCCTCCCCACCCTTCCCCCTCCCCCAATTTAAAAATCCCTTCATGAGAGCAGCCATGCTTGACCTCCAAGGCTAGGAAAGGTCCCTTCGCTTATGTGCTGATGCAGTGGTTCTTAACCTTTTTTGATGTACCGAACCCACCAGTTTCATATGCGCATTCACCGAACCCTTCTTTAGTGATAGATAAAATAGGATTTTTTTTTCCAAATTTAGTTTTGCTGGTGTGAGACTAGAGTTGCTCAACTTGGCATTGCATATCATGCAGATAGGACGCTGACTCCCATCCCGTTTCATGATACATGTGAATCCATGTTGTACATATTCATCCGACCACTTTCTTTTTTTGCTCGACATATTTAGTATGGATTAAAATATTAAGAAAGAAACCACACGACATACAACTACGACAGCTGTTGACTACTGCGCACACTAAATTGCCCGCAGCACTGGTTGGCCAAGCAATGTAACGTGATCCTCTGCAGCAAGTGATGGCCAAGCAGGGCGTGTCATCACGACTTTACACAAGTGTGTCTTTACCTCCGCGGCAGAGGCTTCTCCGAATCCCTGAGACTGACTCATTGAACCCCTAGGTTCGATAGAACCCAGATTAAGAACCACTGGTGCTAATGGTACCTGTTCTTTCTTTTCATAGCACTAGTCAAGTTGTCACCAGACAGCTGTTTGTGCCACCCTTATTATCTTTCTTGCCTATAGGCTACACTCCCTGAGGACATATGAGGCCATGCTTTTCTGTTCTTCACCAAGTTACCAGTTTCTAGTACAATTACTTCCAGGTAGTAGGTGCCCCACTAACATTTGTTAAACAAATTAATAATGTTAGTTATGGAAAGATGGGGAACAGGGGAAGCCAGAAAGGGCAACACTAAGACAGGGATGAGCCAGCTCCCAAGGCAGCAAATGCTCTGAAATGACAACAGCACAGCAGAGGCAGAGGTGGGCATGACTAGACTGTAAAGGTAAGGCCAGAGCAGGACGGCCTCACAGGCTATATTGGGAAAGAACAGTCATAATCTTATACATCTAACTCTTTGAGGTCCTTCATTCAACAAATATTCAATGAGTAGTTACTATGTACCAGACACTGGAGATTAAATGAGTGTTTCTTATCTGGAGTTCAAATATTTTTAAAATTTATTAAGCAAGAGGAGGGGAAGCAGAGACAGATTCCTGCATGCACCCTACTAGTATGCACCTGGCAAGCCCACTAGGGGGTGATGCTCTGCCCATCTGGGGCCCTTGCTCCATTGCTCAGTAACCAAGCTCTTCTTAGCGCCTGAAGTGGAGGCCATAGAGCCATTCTCAGCACCCAGGGCCAACTCACTCCAATTGAGCCATGGCTGCAGGAAGAGAAAGAGAGAGAGAGAGAGATAAAGAGAATCAAGAGGAGGAGAAGTGGAGAAGCAGATGGTTGCTTCTCCTGTGTGCCCTGACCAGGAATCTAACCCAGGACATCTACATGCTGGGCCAACACTCTACCACTGAGCCAACTGGCCAGGGCCCAGAGTTCAAATTTTAATAAAAGTTCTATTTCTTAGAACAAGGCCTATGTCTTGTTCATTTCAGGAACTGATGGCACCTAGCAAAGTGTCTTCTGTAACAAGCACCCAGAACTTCATTGCAGAAAAAAAGAAATGAAAGAATGGAGGTAGTAAGGTGGCAGAACAATTCCTGACACTAACAGAATTGAGACAGGAGCCAGCCTGGTGTCATCACGACTTTACACAAGTGTGTCTTTACCTCCGCAGCTGGGCAGGCCCTACCCAGTTCCCCCTCCCCACACCCTTGGGCGCCCTGAGCTTGCTGTGCCTACTGTTCATTACCGCTGTGGTTTGTGCATGAGTCCCCATTGGAGACCAAAGTTGAGGCAGTATCCGTTTCTTTGTTGCAGATGGAAACCAGAAAAAGATGTGCCCTCACTCAGGCTGTCCAGGTTACATAGAGGAAACATGACCCCTGGTCTCTAAATTGGATCCTTGAATACATTTTTTTCCCAAAGACATATTGCTAAGAGATAGCAATTAGGGTCCCTAGTACTGTTACTATTGTATATCCGACAGGTTTTTACCCAAAGAAAATTTGAGGGTGGGGATGGGGATCTACAGACCTATAACAACGTTTCTCTAAGAAAACTTCTCTTCTGATTTTCAGCTTGCAGACTTTCCAAAGCTAAATATAAACTGCCTGTGTTGCCTGTTCCCCAGGTGTACACTTGTCCTAGAGAAAACCCTTGAGGCAAGGGCTGTGCCTTCTTGGAATCCTCCTCCAGAAACTGTACACAGCCTAGCACTTAACGCCACACCTTCCTCATCCTGTGTGCTGAGCAAGGAGCTACAAACTGAATTATAGTGTCTGATTCGATCTCGCCCACAGCAGTTTTGGGAACTTTTGACCATGAGTGCAAATGGCCATCACTGTCATGCTGCCTCATGCCCAAGGTTTCTATATCATTAACTCAAGAATTGCACCACAGAGAAGACGTTCTAGTCTATGGGAGTCCAGTTAGCTCAGGGAAAGAGGTCTCATTATAGGTCATCTGGCTGCAGCCCACAGCCAGGACATCAGTCTCGCGTCAGAGGCTCACCCAGAGCTGAGGAACTTCTGCATTTGGCTTGAGGCCCTGTGGGGAGACAGCCTGTTTGACTATCACCAGCTCTTCACACTTTTGTCTTTAACTAGCTCACTGCCAGTGCGGTTGGGAGAAAAAGATTTTGAGCATTTTATCTTAATTGATTTTTTCTGGTTTTTATTTTTGGGTCTTTTGCTGCCTGTTTTCCATCTTCACTGTAGAATTCGACAGATGCATTCAAGTTTTGACTTCCTCTTCCTTTTTCTCTCTTTTTTTTTGTATTAATATTGATATTCTTCATGCCCTTTTGGTTTTCAGCATACTCTTTCCACCCTAACTTTGTTCAGTTTGCATTGTAAGAGCTGCATTTCCTTCTCCAGTCTAGGTCAGACTAGAGAGCACAATGCCACTGTTTGGGTGAATTAAGCTGCTCCTCTTCGGCGGCCTCATTTTCCCAGTGCTTCGGTTCCACAGGTTGCAAGCCTATCTGCCTTATCCTCTCTGTGTTTTGGATATGCATCCAGATGAGCCCCAGAGATCTCCTCCACCAGGACTCTCTACCCAGAGTGTTTGTACGCTTAATATCTGCAGAGCACCCTGCGTTGCCTTGAGCGAGGAGACACGGAGCCAAGGCAAAGCAGCAACCGATACTCATTTTCTCTGCCACAGTGTTCTGTAACATGTTTGGCCACTGTGTTTTGCAACAATAGCTCATCCAGGAGCAACCTTAAAGAATAAAGAATGCATGCCTCCAGTCCTATGCATGTGATCAGATCAACCACACATCCCTTCCTGGCGCATTTGGAAGAATGACTCTCTTTTCACAAGTTGGAAAAACTAAGGGAGAGGTGAAGGTGAAGTCCACATGTCTTCCAGCACCATCATTAACATTACCATCCCCTCTCTCTATAAGAAACAGCCAGTAGGACAGACAAGATTTCTAGAAACAGATATTTTGTAAGTGTGGATAGACCTATTAAGAACAACTATATTAATATGAAATAATTTAATAAATAAATGACATATAATTTGCATCATTTACAAGTAAATAATAATGGTATCTACTTGCTTAGCCTTGTACAGCTAAAAATTGCTTCATATAATTAGAAAAAGCCCATGGGAAAAATGAATATAAGCATTCCCTGTTCACAAAAGAATAAACGGAGACATAGAATGTCTCTGGGCCCCATGTGCTGGGCCAGTGGTTGCCAGAATTAGGACAAAAACTCCAGCCTTCCTCTATAGAGACTGGGCTTCTCCTCGTCCCATCACGCTGCTGTACCCAGGATGGGGCTACAGGAATTCCACATTTAGAGCCCAGATTAGAGTGACATCTCACTTCATGGAGAAGGATTCCAAGAAGGGATTTGAGAAGCTCTTGGGAAGTTTGCTATTTCAAGACAATATATTTTCTTCAAACCTAGGAGCAGCACTGGGATACATTAGGTAAATAAAGTTCTGGGGACAGCCTGGTGGTAGCAGGAGGGGTGGTGGAGGACTTTCCCCACTTGTCATGTTCCATTTGCATTTAGGTAAGACCTGGGAGGGAACTGTATAGCCAATTGCAAGGATAAGTTTGAGGTAGTGTGACCTGAAACATAGTTTCTCTCTCTAAAAGGCAAAGGCACACTATCTAGGCCTGGGATCTGAAAATGTATGTGAGAACTCTGGCCCTGCACGTTCCCATCGGCTCGTTGGTCACAGCTCTTCTAACGTGAACTGCAGCTCCACATTCGGCATGGAAGTCTACAATTACAGCCATCCTTTGGAATCCTCTCAGCAAAGGAGGACATTCCTTGGCTGGTTTAGCAAAACCAGTGCAGTTTTGCACTGGGAAAGGAATGCAGCCTGGAAAAACGGCCAATGATTTACAGATTAGGTCTCCTATGAACTAAAAAAAGACTATGGACAGGAGGCTTAAAAACACCATTTTGCCACAGCCTCAAAAATACTTTCAGGGGAAGCAGTGCAAGTGAGAAGGTGGGCAAGTGATGGAAGCAGGGAATGAGAAACAGGTTAAACGGTGGAAGAGCTGGAACCGGAAGTAACCTGGCACCTTAATCCTAATCATAGCACGTGTGACTTTCCATTGATTCAGTACTTATCTCAATGGGGGGAAAGTACAAAGGACTCAGTGGGGTCAGGCAGAGAGGCACCGTTCCCACCCTATAGATGAAGATACTGAGCGTCAGCAAGGCTAAGTGTCGTCCAGGGTCACGTGGCCAGGCTGAGCCCAGAGTGGAGGAGCAGCCTTCTGACTTCTAGGCCTGGTTTCTGATTTGCACAAGGTGGCTGCTTCTCCACAGAGGGAGCGGGTCTTGACCCAGCACCTCAGGCGATGGGACTGACCGAGTGAGGGCTGAATGGGAGGAGCTTCTGTGACTGCTCCTCGGAGAAAGATGATGAGTGTGGCAGACAGTGGTCCATGCCCGGACTCTGGGTGGAAGCAGCTGGAGAGGTCCCGGAGAGGTCTGGGCAGCAACTGGGCTGAGACAGTGTTCAGAAGATGAATAGGGAGATGGACACTTGGAGGTGGGAAGGAAAAGGCCATCTCCAGCAGCTGGCCATGCATGAAAAGAAGGGCCATCACCTGTGGAAAGTAACCCAGAGACCTGCTGCTTGGGAAGCCAGTGCTACATGTCACCGCCCACTGCTCCTGTCAGGTGAGTCCATGCTCTTGGGTAGGAGCTGCTTTACGGTTCCAGCAGAGACGCCTAACAGCTTCAACACTCCTAACTCTTAAGCAGTCTCACACCACTGGCAACCTGTAGCAACGCCCCATGCGAGATGTGTCAGAGGCCGGGAGCGCCCAGCACACCTGGCTCAGGTGTTAGACAAGGCATCCAAAGCCTGCCCTATGCTCACCTCCTCGATGTTCTGCTTTACCCGGCTGTCAGAGGGATGCATGACTGTCCCCATCACTTTCATGTTGCCACAGACAACCAGGGCTTCGTCCGGTGCATCTGTGTTTATTCCCACTCGACCATGACAGACGACAGATTCTGGAACTTGTCCTCGCTGCCATAATGCATCACTGTCATTTTCAAATTGCCCAGGATTAGAAGCCTGGAAAAAATACATAAATATATTACAATTAAAGTTACAGTAGCAGGAAGAAAGTAAAACATTGTATCTAAGTCTTTCCCCTGAGAATCATGTTAGAGGGGATATTCTGATATATCCATATAACTGTGGCCCCAGGAGAGCCAGGGGGCTCCCTAGCTGCTCTGTCCCCGACGAGCTGGAGCTCGGTTTGCCACGGTTTGGAACATCCAGTCTCTATTGCACGTATCTGGGATTGATCGTGTGTCAATTATACTGGGAGAAAGAAGAAAACTTACAATGACTATCTTTTCAGGGATAATAACAATGATTTTAAAACCAGACATTAAATCAGAAAATATTGCAAGTTTATTAAAGCTGAGATAAATAAAAAATACTCCGCATTTTAGCTTTTTTATAGTTTCAGAACACTTTCATATTTATGCTTTTATATGCAATTGACTAGCAAATGACAATACAAATATATTTAATACACCTCAACTATTCCCTAAACACAGATATGCCGAAGGAGGAGTAATAATGGCTACATTTGTGTGTGTGCACATCCATACCTTAAATCTATAAGATATGTACTATTTTCCTCATTTTATTGATACTGAGACTCTGAAATGATAAACAATTTTCCCAAAGCTACAAAACGAATAAGTTCTGAAGAGGGAATTACACTTCCTTTGATTATTAAATGACGATATTTACTCTGCCTTTTTCTGCTGTTGTCTACAAGTAGCCCTGGTTGAATGTGGTCTTCAAAGAAAACTCAAGTGAAACTTTAGACAAAGCTGTGAAGATTTTACTCTTCAATAAAATTCTTTGTTGCCCTGGCCAGGTAGCTCAGTTGATTAGAGCACTGTCCTGATAAACCAAGGTTATGAGGTGGGTCTCCCCACCAGGGCACATACAGGAACCAACCAATGATGGCATAAATAAATGGAACAAATCAATGTTTTGCTCTTGCTCTCTCTCTCTCTCTCTCTCTCTCTCTCTTCTTTTCTCTCAAAAATCAATAAATAAGATAAATAAATTTCTAAAAAATAAATTTTTTGCTGAAGAAATTTCCACTGTATTGCTTTCCCTATTCCCTAGTTTCCTATAGCAGCTGAATACAATATTTCCAAACACTTTTAAGGATCTCTAAATCCATCAAAATCTTCATAAAAAATTAATTTGCTTTTAAAATTATTATGCTAAGTTAAATAAGCCAGTCAGAGAAAGACAAGTACCATATGATTTCACTCATATGTGGAATCTAATGAACAAAATGAGCTAACAAACAAATTAGAGACAGACTCATGGAGAGCAGGCTGACAGCTGTTGGGAGTGGGGACTGGCTGAGGGAGGTAGGGGGACTGAGCAAACAATAAAAAAGAGAAAGATTTACGGAAAAAATAAAAAAGTTCATTCTTATATTATCTTTTATTAATTATTATTTTCCCATTCAACCAACTGTAAACTGATTTTTGCCCCATCTATATAATTTTGCACTCTGTTTTTATCAGATTCATACTGTGGACATGTTCCCCATTGAAAAAAATTATTTTCAAACACGTTTTAATGGTACATAATGTTGTACAGTTTATTTTTAAAAGTAAAAAAAGAATTATGACCTATCTTTCTAAATCTGATTTTTGTATGTTTGAGGCAGGTTGTCAGAAATTCAGACAAAACAGCAGGGATCCTGATTATCTAGAAAGTCAGCACAAATGCAAAGTTTTTGCCTTTCTGGCGGTATATTCGAGATACTGCATTCTTAGCACCTGCACATGCGCAGACTGTATCTCTGACGAACACTCAGTAAACCAGCAACAATGATTTTCTCAAAGATGGGGACAGGGAGAGGTAGAGACTGGGGTGGAAGGGAGGTTTACTGTTCCCTCTGTACTCTCAGTATGATTTAAATGCTTTTACTGTATGTGTTACCAATTTAAAAATAATAAAAGAAACCACAAGGTATACTTCTTAGTGTGGTTTCAGTTAAAGAACTTTTAGATATCTTCAACTTTCTGTTTCATTCCCACCTGTCTGAACCCTGCGCTGCTTGGAAAACTCAACCATCAACACCTGATAGACAACAGCAAATTTTGTGTGAATTCACTTGAACAAAGAGCTTTTCTGCACAATCCCTAGGGCCCCCTTGGCTGTGAATGGCATATTGGCTTTGACTCAAATCCTTTTATAGCAAGCAATCAACTAAATCCAAAGGTATGCCATATAAAACGTTGATGTATTTTGCTCCACTCTGAACATAATGAGCCAGCCACTTCAAGGAAACAAAATAGGACAGTGATAAATTTTTTTTTTTCTTAATGAGTTTTGGGATAATAATCATCATGTTGGTAACTTTTACTGGAACAGTTGATATCAGTAGATTTGATTTTTTGGAACTACTACAGCAGCCTCACTTGGCTTTCATCAGTTGAAAACTCAAATCCCTAAACTAAGTTCAAATCATTTTGGGAAGGGCCAGAGACATAAGTGTTGTAAATATAAATCCCCAAGGAGGGGTTCTCATCCCTAATGGAAAATGTTATAAAATTCGTGAATTTGTTTTCTTTCTCTGGTATCCAGAATCTTAATGTGTCAAAGCAAACGGTAATGAAATCACAGAAAAACATTCTGGAATTATGAAGTTGTATTCACATGTAGCCAATAATAGATGATTGATATCAAATTCCAAAATGAATTAAATTTTCTAAAGTACTGCTATTATTTATCCCACAGCCTCACATCGTTAGGGAAGACCTGAATATTTTAGTCTATGTTGTGACACAGACTGGCTGTGTGACCTTGGGGCAGTCACTTGACCTCTCTGTACCAGTTTTCTCCTTTGAAGAAGAAAGATAATAATGTCTTCTTTATCTCACAATGTTGTAGGAATTTAGTGAAATCATGTATACATAAACATTGCAAAAAATGGGGATGCATAGTCTCAAATTGATTCTCAACATCCTCTGCCATGCACAGCTACCACTGTCCAATCTATAATTGATTAATCTGCTGAACTCAGCCACACACCTGCAGAGTTGCATAATTGGGGTGGGGGAGGTGGGAGGGAAAGTCCATGCACAAAGAATGCAATGTAAATGGCGCCCCCTGCAGATGCTTGGCACAGGAAACATCAATTAATACAAATTTGAGGCTTGCTCTGAGTTTGGAATGGAAAGCTGAAATTTCTCTGCTTTTCCATTGTTTGGGCTTCTAAAGCAATAATAGCTAACAAGCATAAGAGGAGAGCTTGAGCTGAAGAAGGCAACTCATAAGAAATCAATTTTTGTACCTATTAAAAGGGCTGTGGAAAATGGGTCTCAAAGTGCTCTCTATTCATGCTACTCAAAGTGTGGTCCACAGACCAGTAGGAGTACATCGCCTGGAAGCGTGTGAGAATGCATACTCTTGGGCATCTCCAACCTCGTGAATCAAAAACTGTGGAGGTGGGACATCTTGGAAAGACAGACAGAGGCAATCATCCCTCCAGCTTGCAACACAGCTGGTTAAATGATGTGTTTTAGAAGCAACAGGAAACCGAAGGAAAGTCTCTCTAGTCATTAACAAGAAGACTGAAGAAACTCTGCTGGGGAATGCTCCCAAAACACGCATCTGGGAAATAAATCGGTTCTTTGAAGCAAACCTTGATTTCCATTAAATTGGTCAAGTTACACTATGGGGCCATAGTATAGTTCTGAAGCCATTTTGATTGACAACCAAGAAGAGCAATTACTGAGTTCTGCTCACCATTCTCTCTCCAAGAAGAATTCTGACAAGCTTGGTTTCCTGAAGCCCTCCTGGAGGCCTGACTCATCTATTCCAAACCTCATCCAATCACCCTTTTACATGCATCTCTGCTATTGAGAGAAATGATTCTTAGGCCTTCAAAATGGATCTGAATTTGCTTAATGCAATTTGCAGTTTAATGTGCTCAGTTTAGTTTGTTTGTTTGTTTTTAGTGAGAGAAGGAGAGACAGTGAGATAGATTCCCACATGCACCCCCACTGGGATCCACCCAGCAACACTACCTGGGGCAGATGCTCAAATCAACCGAGGTATTTTTAGTGCCTGAGGCTAACGTGCTCAGACCAACCAAGCTATACTCAGTGCCCAGGGCCACACTCAAACCAATCAAGTCACTGACTACAGGAGGAGAAGAGGAAGAGAAGGTGGGGGAAGGAGGAGGAGAGAAGCAGATGGTCACTTCTCCTGTGTGCCCTAGCTGGGAATCAAACCTGGGATGTCCATACACTGGGCTGATGCTCTATCCACTGAGCTACTAGCCAGGGCCTTGTAACATCCTTAATTGTCAAATTTTTTTTCCTTCATTCTGGAGCTCAAACTAATAGAGCCACGCCATGGCCTAAGAGGGCATATCTGGCTTTTTTGCAGAATGTAGACTTGTCTGCCTTCTGCCCAAACTGTGATACATATACCAGTATGGAAACTGGTAGACTCTCAGGCAGGAAATGTGTTTTATGGACATTTCTAAAACTCATTGATTTAAACAATACCACCATTTCTGAAATTGTTTTTCTTTTGGTTGGTTTAGACATTAAACAAATAGATTCAGAAGTCTGCATTTATTTTACCTTCTGCATTTTGGAGTTAGAATAAAATATCAATTCTAGTTTGGGGGGAGGTTTTCTGTTATTACTATTCTTCTTCTTCTCATTTTTGTTAGGGTAACCCTTGAGTTACCCAGCACACTTGTAAAATAGGGCATTTTCTTTAACCAAAAATTATGGCTAGAAGAAAGCAATCATATCTGGAGTGCAATCATTATTTTGGGGGGGGGGGAGTATAATCATTTTTAAAACCAAAATCTCAGTAATGACATGACATCCAATCTATGCCAAGTACATATTTAACACTTTTGAGTATTTATACTAAATATAAAGTGCAAAAAATGTTCAGCTTCTCAAAGTCATCACTATGAGTTAAATTATATTGTTTTGGCTACGAGGACGCACCAGGAACAGAGTCAGGGTAATAGCATGTCAGACAGAAGGTTCCCTCTCATATTGCTGCCATGTAGACCTGCATGGCAGCTGGAAGATAGCTTTACAGGAGCTGTGAGCAGGACACGGAGGAACCCCAACACCAGGTAAATTATTCAAAGTGTGCAGGTGACGAGCAGCCTGCTCGACTCAGGCATGAGCTCTACAGCTCAGAGCAGCACTTGTGTGATATCTAATCTCTGCTCCCTCTCAATTTATTCCTTCCTATGAGAAATCAGAAACAATAAATAACCTACGTTTCCAGACTTTATTGCAAATCTGATTTGTTATTGCAGCAAAGCAATCCCAGATTACATCAGGTGAGATGTGGAAGACCACCCTGAGCCATGCTGAAGGAGGGACAGGAACCTCTGTCCTTGGCTTATGACAATGGGAGAGGGCCTCCCCACCTTTGCCCAGGTGGGGGTGGGAGCCTCACTTGCCACAGGTTAGACCAGCCCCACAAAGCGCAGCGATGGGGGTAGGGGGTGTGCTGCTGGCAGGCACACAGCTCTGCCCTCCCCCGGGGACTTCTAAACAAATCAGGGCTTTACCTCATCTCCATCATTACTTCACTTATTTCCATTAAAACTGTGAGATGCAGTTTAAGGGTTTCCACTAATAGGTGGCTTATTATTTTTAATTGAAAGAATTACACAGAAGGCCCTTTGTTTCAGAATAGCTCAAGGCAAGCAAGGAAGACTCACTTCCCTGAATGGGCAGATCTTGTCCTCAGAGTTAAGGTTAACAGCCGCCTCCGTGGGCATGTCTGTAGTGTAGTGAACACTTTGCCAGTTGGAGTTCTCATGTCCTCCCCGTGTCACTTCAGAAAGCTGTGACAGCCCCCCTCCCAGGGCTTCTGGGCCTGTGGTTACCTGTTTCCTCATGCCCCTGGCATTCTCAGCAGTAGCCAGCCTGGCCTCACACAGCTGCAGGCACAGCTGCCACCAATTTTACGTTCTCATGGCTGCCAACACTCTGTTCACAGCTGTGACCAATCAGTCATTCAGCAAAACATGCAGGGCCATTACCCTGTGCTAGGCAGGGGCCCAGATGCCCCTGGGGTTACCAATCATGTTAGGGCATGGGAGGCCTTCCTGCCCCTTTCCCCGCCCTGTGGGCTTCGGGGTCAGAGAGCACTGGGTTATAACTGGATTCCATCGGTGATAAGCTGTGTGATCACAGATGAGTGTTTTACCCTCTTGTACCTCCCTGTCTTTGGGTGTAAAGAATGTAATACAAATGTGCAACAATATAAAAGGATGTCATATATACAAATACTTTAGCCCAGTGCCTAGAACATAGTGTAAAAGCCAGGGTTTCTTGACCGCAGTACTATCAACCTTTCAGGAGAATAATTCTTTGCCATGGGGGTTGTCCCGTGCCTTGCAAGGTGTTGAGCAGCATCCGCGACCTGCACACATCAGAGGATAGCACTCCCACAACCAGGAATGTTTATAGATATTGCCAAATGACTCTTGGGGGGACAGAAGTTTTCTTGGTTGAGAACCACTGTGTAAACACCAAAATGATAGTATCTGCTATTACCATCCTCAAGAAAAGCATGTGGGATCCAGAAAAGTAAAAAACTGAGCTTACCCTTACAATGATCCTTTCGGAGATGTGGGCAGACAACAGATAGAGCTGGTCTTGGCTAGCAGCATACAGTCCGACCACCAACATGAAGTATCTAATTCAGAAACAGCAGACCAATGCCAACACATCAGGGAATAGAGACATAATCTGTGCAATCAAATACCATCCCACAGTTAACCAACAGTGAATTCACCTGGATGGGTTTATGCATTTAAAAACTGTATATTTAAAGATGTCACTCCTCTGCTGTAAGTTGCCCCTCCTGTGAAAGGTGAGAGCACTTGATTCATTTGCTACTGTCTTGGTCCACACTTTGCCTGGTTGGAGGAGTTGGTGAGCTGTGGAGGCTTCACTGGTTTGACTGCCCACGAGAGGCCTGGGCTCAGCCCGTCTGTGCAGTCGTGACTCGGGCTGCCACACTGGTCCCTCAGCACAGCACTGCTCACAGATGCACACACAACAGGAATCACTTTAGGAGTCCTTTGGTCCAGAGTCACCCACGCCACCTGTTCTGGGTACCAGGACCTTCCACACCCTCCAGTCATGACTGGGGTCCAAGACCAGGGCTTTCCCTTCCACTCACTCCCAATGGCAACTTTCACCAGTTATTTCATTTGCTTCTTCATGTGTACCACTAAGGAGGCATTTTAAAGATCAAACCATTTCTCAACAGTCAAAATAAAACTTATCCCTATCAGAGAAGCTTCTGTTTTAATAACTGCATAAAAAATACTAAATCAACTTCCTCCATGACACTCAACAAATTCTCCAATCCCTACAAGAATTTCTTCTCTGTATCTAAATAAATTAATAATAGTATTGATAGCTATTGTTATAATTATTGGCTACTATCCACTGAGTGCTTTGTATGTCATGAATTAAGCTAAGCAGTTTATATACATTATTTCATTTAGTTCCCCCAAAACAACTCTATTGGAGTAGAATACGGTATTGCTCCATTTTACAAAATAGCAAAATGAGTCTCAGAGAGTTAAGTTAGATACTAAAGCTCACCTAGCTAGTAAATGGCAGTATGATATATTCAAACATATTTTTGTCCAACTCTGAAACCTATATTCTAAAACTAGTGGTTCTCAAACTTGAGCATGCACTAGAGTCACCTCCAGTGCTTGTTAAACTACAGATTGCTGAGCATCACCCCCAGAGTTTTTGATTCAGTAGGTCTTTGATGAGGTCTCAGAACTTGTATTTCTAGTAAGTGTTCAGGTTATACTACCTCTGGTAGTGCTGGGACCACACTATGAGAACACAGGTCTAAATTATTAATGCAAATTTATTTTCTTATTTTTTTTAATCGAAAAATGTTATAGCAAAGCTGCAGGATTCGGGGCATCATATTAGTGACCAGCACACAGATTTAAGCAATGCAGTCAAGCCCTGGCTGGGTAACTCAATAAGTTAGAGCTTTGTCCTGATAGGCCAACATTGCAGGCTCAATTCCCAGTCAGGGCACATACAAGAAACAACCGATAAATGCACAACTAAGTGGAATAACAAATTAATGTTTCTCTCCCTCTCCCCTCCACTCTCTTTCTCAAATCAATAAAAACTAAAAATAAATAAATAAAAGTGAAAAGTGCAGTCAGTCCTCAGCCCTTAGATAGCAATGAGACATAAATATATGGTAAATCCAGAGAATCATGGGGGGAACCAAGGAGAGCAGGTTTGGGGCTTGGCAGGAGGGGAGGCATTCCGGGGTGAGGCTGGAAGGAGAAAGACATCTAAGGGTAAGTGAGAGGTGCCAATAAACTGAGTCAGAGAAGTGAGGGAATAGCTGAAGGAGGCCGGTTTGCAGGCCTGGAGGGCTCAGCAGGACAGAGGAGCCTCTGGAGAGCACTGCCCGGTCACACAAAGTGCCAGCCACCCCGGGACAGACAGTGATGCTGGTACCTCTGGTCAGGATTTGGTCTCCCCTTCTTTCTCATGTTATTTGCTGTGGTTTCACTGAAGTGTAGTCGACCCAATGTTACTTTGGTGACTTGGTTGGCCAGTAGGTCAACTCTAAAACAAACAGCAGAAATACCAAGAGACTGTAAAAGAACATAGAGTCTTTAGCAGATGTAACCCGTTCTGAGATTCTCAAGTATGTTCAGTCCCCAGTTCCCGTCACACTGTGGAGGACCGTTTATCGCAGGCACTGATATTTTATAAACTGTCTATAGCATTG
Source organism: Rhynchonycteris naso (assembly GCA_037038555.1). Lineage (NCBI taxonomy): Eukaryota > Metazoa > Chordata > Mammalia > Chiroptera > Emballonuridae > Rhynchonycteris > Rhynchonycteris naso. Next base: position 106,672,860 of record CM072996.1, on the reverse strand, counting down.
CCAGGAGTGGGTACCAGGGAAGTCCACGGAATAACTTGAATGGAAATGCTCACTCCACAGGAGCTGAAGCCCAGAGCTCCTGACTCATAAGGACTGTATGCTTCCTATACCAGACATGGGCTCTTTACCTCCACAATAAGGTGAAGTAACATGTTTTATTTGTTCCTCTGCTTCTATAGCACTCACTGTGGACTGGAGCTGTTTCTCCAGGTTCCTCGTGAATTCCTGCACATCTCTTTCACATATGTGCCCCTCTTCGTCTAGCTGTGAGGGGCTGCTTGCTTCTAGGGAATACCATATACAGCCTTTCCCTCACAAGAGAGAACCAGATGAACCAGACAAGTTAAGAGCTGTGTTTGTACATGAGGCTGCTGCTTGAGCATCAGGCTGAGCTCTTGCCTGGACTGTCCCAGCTAAGGGACCATCTTCTTCCCAGCCCACATGGGATTGACGTGAGGTCAAAACACTGAGCTGTCTCAACTACATCCCACCCAAATCAGTTGAAAGCAAATCCCACTGCAAAGTGATTCTACAGGGAACTCTCTCTTTGGAATGCCATATTGCCATTTGGATAATTCCAATCCTCTATGCTTTCTCTTTTGGAACCTATCTACTGACATAGCTTTAAAAAATAAGAAAAAAATGAATTGTAAGTACAGGATAGATCCAGAGCCTTGAAATTAATTCTATCAGCGTCATGCCGATTTAAATGAAAAATGAAAGGATCTAACTATAATCTATCCCAAGGAACAAAGTTTGTTAGCAAGATTGTCAGTAGTAAATGATTATAAAAATAATAATGACTTAAAAACAGAGCATTTTATAAAGAATTTTTGCAATTATCTCAGTGTATTTTACCTAACTTATTTTTGTTGATAGCATGTGTCCATAACATTATTGTTTAGACTAGAAATAATATATTATTGTTTAGTTTCTACAGTAGGATTCATTTTAAAAACCACAACATAAGTTGGGCAATAGGTCTTCTTCCAAAAACATTCACAAAAGAATTCAGAAAAGAAGTTCTTACTTAACAGGATTGAAAATCTTTTTGCTTCTGTCAGCTTGAGACTGTTCGATAGCAATTACTTGATTGGTGGCTTCTACCTATGTAGAATGACACAGATTAATTACTTAGTAAGTTAATTTGTTAATAAAAAATGTCACTAGTAAATATTATTCAATTACTTTAAAAGTTTTCTAAGGTATTAGCTTAGGCACTGGGCAGGAGGGGCAAGCCACTGAAAAGACATGTAAGAAAATGCATGTCTGACCTTAAAGCAGTGTGCTATTGGTGAGAAAAGAAACATACCTGTAAAACTACACAGTGAAAACACAAGACCACAGATTATTTCAGGGAAACAGTGAGTACAGAATGCACTAGCAGAAACATCAGTTGCAAAATAAGAAGCAACCCAGCTCAAAGGATGCATTAATTCATACATTCATTCATTCATTCTATACACTTGTTGAACACCTGCTATGCACTGGGCATTGCTCAAGGCATTAGTGATGAAAAGTTGACCAAATTAACAAAAGTCCTTGCCCTGGCAGAGCTTACATTTCAATTAAAAAAAAAGAAAAACAAGTAAAATACAGAAAATGACATTTATTCAGTACTTGTTACAAACTCTTATTATTATTAGTGACTAGTGACAATGGTGTGGTGAGATCTCCCCTGTCATCTATGGCTTATGGGTATTCACACAATGACAATCTTCCTGAAAAGCCACTGGGCAACCTACATCAAGAGTTTTAATAATGTTTGCATTTTTTATTTGTAAATTCCTCTGCTTGAATTTATCTTCATGCAAAGATGGGTATATGTAGATGTTTGCTGCAGTTCTATTAAAAAGAACAAAAAATTGGAAATAAAATTTACAATGATATAGGAAGTCACATATTACACCTATACAATAGAAATCTATATCATCTTTGTAAATAATAGTTAATAAAATCTTTAATATAGTGGTTTTTTTATAAAATATTAATCTAAGATTAATTTTACTGACAGAAAAGAAAATAAAGAAAAATTAAGCTACCAAATCATGGATCCCATATATAAACAAATTTTCTCTCTTCTTCATATTTTTTATTGTGTTCTAAAGTTTTCACAATGAAATTATTACTTCCAAAATCAGAAAAATGTGGGGTTTTGTTTCTGTTTGTTTGTATTTGCTTTTATTTTGTCCTGGTTTGGTTTGGTTTAAGAGCTGTGTTTGGAGGAAGAGCAGCTGATGTATTTGGTAGTCTAGCCCTGTCTGGGAAGGCGCAACCCAGAGTAACGACCAGAATAAAATATGTGGACAATAGCTACTACTCCCCCCAAGGTGCTGGATCTGAGGTAATAATTTAATAGATACTTATCAACTAATTGACCTTATCTTACCTGCATTCTAAATCCAGGTCTATTTTTTATTATCTTGGATGAATTGTGTAACATACTGGGCCTCAGTCTCCCCTCTCAGTTAAACTGGAAAAGAAGGACCATTGACTAGACTAGTGGTTACTTGGTTTTTTCAAGTCAGGGACTTCTTTAAGAATTTGGTGAAAACTTTGAATCTACTCTCTATGAAAATGAAACAGCATCAAAAAGTATAAAAATAACTAAAAATATACTCAGTAGAAGTGCACAATGTATACACTGAAAATTGCAAAATTTCAGTGTGAAATGGTATTGAGCCAGTTTCTGAGTCCAGGTGTAAGAAATTAGCAGCTTCCACTCCCTTTGTCCTGTAGCATTTATTCAAAGAACCCATCTACCGTGCTGTGAGGAAGCACAAGCTACCTTAAGGAAAGATCACATGGAAAAGAGCCACAGCCTCTCAGCTATGGCCCCTTTGAGCTCCAGGCTGATGGCCAGCACAAATTGACAGACATGTAAGTAACCCATCTTGTAAAGTGGATCCAGGGCCAGTCGAGCTGCCCCAGCAGAAGGCTCCTGAACAGAGATGATCTATCAGAGCAAAGCCTTAACCAAGTTGCAGATTTGTGACTCAAATAAATGATTGTTAGTATATTAAGTTGCTGAGTTTTGGGGCAGTTCATTATGCAGCAACAGACAACTGAGACACATAATAATGGTGGCTGAATTAAACAGAACCAAATAAAAGACTTACCTTAACCCCAAAAACTTTCAAGTAAAACATTTCTATTGGCTTTATGCCCATTTGGGTTTTGACAAATTTTGGACTTCCCCAAACTTGGATGTGGATGGTTATCTGAAAATGGTTCTTCTTTTGGCAAACAAAAGCTTCATCTGCTGGTGAAAAATTAAATCCTTTGTCTGTGACAACTCGATAGCCTATACTCGGTCTATGAGAAGAGGAATCAAGAAAGCAGTTTACAAATATTTTCTACACATTTTCTTTCATTAAGCATATTAATTATATAAACATTTTAAGAAATATATTGCAGAAAGTTCCATTTGCTATATTTAATCAATTTTGTAAATTTTTACTGAGACAATGAAAGTGACATTATAAACACAGCTGGTTCTCTCTCAGCTTTTTATCTTCTCATAAGGAAGGGGCATGGTTTCTGCAAACAGAGCATTGTTTCCTCAGCCTGCCTTTCCCTTTCTAGACATCTAACTTCACTCCTCTATACAACAGAGAGACTTAGGCTGGACATTGGGGAGTCACCGCATTACTCAGGCTTGTGAAATATCTGGGACAGTATCTATCTCTTTCTTCCTTAAAAAAAAAAGTCTGTAAATCAGCAATACCATACTCTAAAAGTCACTCAGAGGAATGAATACTCAGCCTACTGGTGATCATATGAATAAAGCAAACAGGTCAGAAATACAAGGAATAGCTTGGCAATAGATTACCCAGAGCCAGTCACACTACTGATTGAAAACTTGTTTTCTCTACAGTGCGGTCATTTCTTTTTTTTATCCATCCAATCTGGTAATAGCACTGAAAACCTGCTGTGTTGGTTATTTCTGCAGAAAGAAATACAACAGTGGTAAAGTGGCTAAAAAATCAGGTTCCTGCTTTGCTTGTCTTATCAAATAATTTTCAATAGAATGTTACCTGTTTAATTAAATGCTGAATTAATTAATCATTTTTACATGTTTAAATACTTTTAAATGTTCATAAAAATAAGACATGCTAAATGTGAAACATTTCCAAGTAGGGAAGAGACTATAAAAGTTGAAAACTCCTTTAGTGAGTTTTGTTTATATATATATATTGTAGATACAGAACATGACTTAATACATCCAAATTTTTCAATGTGGGTTTTTTCGTAAGAAAAGAAGCCCCTTCCCAGGACCAGAGGCGGGAGAGGACAGTCTTTACTGCTGTGCTAACTCTCTGCTACGGTGTGGAGTTTTGTATCCTGGGATCTCAGCTTGGAAGGCTGCCACTATAATTGACAACACAGAGTTTCTAAATTGTTCTCTAATTCCAGAGACAGAAAATACTAATAGGTCTCTTGGGTAAATAGTGTTTGTGTTCTTTGCAAGTAAAAGATTTTCATGATGAATCAAGTTCACTGGCTCATTGATTGGCCTCAAGCAGCTGATGAGTCAAAGGCTCCACAACCACGGTGCCCACCAGCAGCAACAAGAAATCCATTGAATGAAGAATTTGATAAAGACCACATGTCTAATGCCATCTGGGAACCTTATATTGACTCAAGTTTCTAGAACTAATCTGCTAATTTGCTCATCTAAAGGCGAGAGGGATTGAACTGTATAGATTTTACTATGGAGGGTAATAAGAACTGTCTTGGTTGAGATAAAAAGAAAATATCTTTTTTTGTGATCTTCCATGTTTCACTGTCAAAAACTCTGAAGGAAACAGATAAGGTTTGCAGTGCAGATATGAGCATTAGCCTGAAATTTAAGGAAAGCTGTAACAGAAACGGAATCAACCAAAAACAATTATACTGTCAAAGATTATGCTAAATCTTAAACACCAATCTCTGGTTAAAGAAATCTATAGGCCCTGGCTGGTTGTCTCAGTAGTAGAGTGTCAGCCTGGCGTGTGGATGTCCTGGCTTCAATTCCTGGTCAGGGCACACAGGAGAAGTATCCATCTGCTTCTCCACTCCTCCCCCTTTCACTTCTCTCTCTCTCTCTCTCTCTCTCTCTCTCTCTCTCTCTCTCTCTTCTCCTCCGATCCTATAGCCATGGCTTGATTGGAATGAGTTGGCCCCCAGGGAACTGAGGATGGCTCCATGGCCTCTGCCTCAGGCATTAAAACAGGGGTCGGGAACTTTTTTGGCTGAGAGAGCCATGAACGCCACATATATTAAAGTGTAATTCTGTGAGAGCCATACAATATGTTTAACACTAAATACAGGTAAATATGTGCATTTTATATAAGACCAACAGTTTTAAAGTACAATAAGTCTCTGAATTCTTTTTAATAATGTTGTTATGCTGTTGCTAACCAATGATGAATAAAGTACTTCTTACCATTAATGCAACTTCTGGCGCTGCATGTTTTTGCTGATGGCTTTATAGGCTGGTTGATACATGGTGAGGTTAAGCTGCATGCAGGCATTGAGACTTCCATCCATTAAATGTGATCATAGGTTGGTCTTAACATTCTTTAGATGTGAAAAAGACTGCTCATATGCATACATAGAGCCAAACATTGTCAGTACAGCAATACTCACACGCTGCAGTATGTGGTATGTGACGAGAAGCGCATTCCAAGTTTTGACAATCAGCTGGTCCCCGAGTTGAAGTTTTTTCATTTCTCCCCACTTGTGTTTGCTCGCCAACTCTGCTTGCTGTCGTGCAAATCTTTCCAAATCTTCATTCAGTGACTTGAACTTATTCACCCACATGTCTGAGGCCTTCAGGTCAGCAACTTGTAGCTCAAAATCTCTGAAGGAGATACCGGGGATGTAACTCAGGTTGGCGCTGTCCACTGCACACTCATGTGGATGGGTGATGAACTTAAAAAGATGAGTGCGCTCATGAAATTCTCCAAAGCGCGCTTTAAATGACTGCAGGAGATTAGATGTGAAGCCCACTAGCTGCTGGAGGTCAAGATGTTGAGCAGGGTCATTTGCTGTGCATGCATCTTTAAACTCCCAGTTTTTCAAAGTGTAGTAAAGGACCTCTTTCAATGTCGACAATGAAGAGTTACAACTTGTTTTCAAATGCAAACACTGCTTGTTGAAGGGATAAAAGTGTATTTCCAACGCCTTGCATTTTCACATTGAGCTGGTTCAGATGTTCAGTCATGTCCATGAGATAGTAGAACTTCAGAAGCCACTCAGGATGCTAGCTAACTCAGGATGCTCGACATTTTTCATTTCAAGAAAAGCCCAGATTTCGCTCAGACAAGCCACAAAATGACTGAGCACCTTCCCTCTTGACAACCAATGCACATTGCTGTGCTGAAGCAGATCAGGATTATTATTCCCAGCTTCATCCAGCAGTGTTTTAAACTGGCGATCATTTAAAGCTCGGGCAACAATAAAGTTGACCACCCGAATGACCATCAATATCACCTCACCAAGTTGCTTGCCACACATCTGAGCACAAAGCGCCTCCTGATGTAGAATGCAGTGAAAACTTAGGATGGATCTCTTTTCATGTTCATGAAGAAGTGCTACGAATCCTCTGTTTTTCCCCACCATGTACGGAGCACCATCAGTACACACCGAAATAAGTTTATCCATTAGTAGATTTTTTTCTTTAGCGAACTCAGTGAAAGACTTGAATAAATCCTCCCCTCTTGCTGTCTCTTTCATAGGCAAGACAGCAAGACTTTCCTCATGGAGTGTGTCACCGACGGCATACCTTGCAATCATGCTGAACTGGGATAAATGGCTTATGTCTGTTGACTCATCCAAAGTGAGAGAAAAAAATGGTGCTGCATTTATGTTCTTCACTTGTGTTGCCTCAATTTGATTTGCCATCATGATGGTACAATCGTGAACAGTTCTTGCTGACAGAGGCATGTCTTTTATTCATTTGATTATCTTGTCTTTATTTAAAAAGTCGTCAAAAAGTTCATTGGCAACATCAAGCATGAATGTTTTGGCATACTCCCCATCTGTGAATGGCTTTCAGGCTCTCACAATTGCTAAAGCACAAGCAAAGCTAGCTGAATTCTAGTCACCTTGTTGAATCCAAACATGGAGTTGCTGCTGAATAGCTTGTACTCTGCACAGTAGCTCTTGATATGCTTTCTTCCTGCTGTCCCCTGCTGGATATTTTGATGCAAATTTAGTATGGTGTGTGTCAAAGTACCACTTTATATTTGACTGTTTCATCGATGTAATTTTATCATTGCATATTAGACACACTGCAGAACCTGCTCTCTCCACAAAGGCGAATTTCTCTGTCCATTCCTGCTGAAAAGTACAATACTCCTCATCTTTTTTTCTTTTAGCCATCTTTTTTGTCAAAAGGGTTTCTGCAATTAGCTAGCTGACTACTTGATTAAAAGAAGGGAAGTTTACTTCCTGACCTCACAATGACCCGTGTACGTTATGCATTATCCAGTAAAAATTTGGTGTTGTCCCAGAGGACAGCTGTGATTGGCTCCAGCCACTGGCAACCATGAACATGAGAGGTAGGAAATGAATGAATTGTAATACATGAGAATGTTTTATATTTTTAACATTATTATTTTTTTTGTTAAAGATTTTTCTGTGAGCCAGATGCAGCCATCAAAAGAGCCATGTCTGGCTGCAAGCCATAGGTTCCCGACCCCTGCACTAAAAAAAAAAATGGCTCCTTTTGCAACGGAGCAAGGGCCCCAGATGGGCAAAGCATCACCTTCTAATGGGCTTGCCAGGTGGATCCTGGTCAGGGTGCATGCGGGAGTCTGTCTCTGCCTCCCTTCCTTTCTCTCACTAAAAAATAAAATAAATAAAATAAAATAAATTTATGGACCTAAGAATAGCAATTCAGTTTTTTATATCAAAAGTTAATTATAAAGTCAACCAAACTGGCTTTGTAAGAGCTTTTTTAACACAGGTTTTATATATGATTCAGGAAAAAAAAAAGATGTGATGAATTTTCAATCCCCAAATATTAACTAAGTAACAATATTTTTGTAACAAATTAGACATAAAAATCTAGGAAGACACAAATGAATGAAATAATGAAAAAGGCTCAAATTCTAATCCAGATGAATATTGCCTTTCCTCTTGCTTAAGAAAAGCAAATTATGGCTTCAAAATATACTGCTCACAACAATTATGGGATCAGGGAATGTGCAAATATTCCAGTACTTTCAGCCTTTTGTATAGTGCATTTTCACCAATGAAATAAAAATTGGTTTTGCATCTCATTTACATAATAGAACAATTTCCTTTGACTTACATTTGCTTTTCTGATGTTCTTGTTTAATAAAATAAATCAAATGCTTCTTTTTTTATCACTTCATATTCATTTTAAAATATCCCCTAATTTTTGTGAGCAGTGTAAATCTTCCTTCACACCTTTGAATTGATACCATTTGTGGTCTTCATTTCTTCTAGATCAGCTGAGTATAGGTTGGCCATTCAATTAAACTTAAAAAAATAATAATCTATTCAAGCAAGAAGAAAGATAATAGTTACCTAGAAAACTTGATTAACTCATATGCATAAAGACTAGGATGCATGGAAGGTGTCAATTAAAATGCTGTGTGTGTGCCTGACAATTTTATACCTCCGTCCTCATATTGAAGGTAGAATATAGAACACTCCCCAGAAGATAATCAAATGAAGGTTAAGGCTGAAAACCAAGACCTCTGGACTCTTTCTTTCTTTTTGTAAGTGCATTTAGTGGCAAAGACACAAAGTTGTGACATTTCAATAATACAACTAGCAATTTGCTTTTTTCTGCCTCCTATTAAACACACCAACTCCCAAGTCTATTTAAGTCCTTAGATTTTGTTTCAAGGAAATGACTTCTTTCTTCTAATTCATCTTGCATAAAAGTCCTAGCAATAAGTTTTGCTCTTAAAGAAGTTCAATTTGAATTTCATAAAGGCCCTCAAGTTTGTAAGCCAGCATTTCTCATTTCATATTATGACTTGGAAATTTTATTAACCACTAACATTGTCTAGTGTTTCAAGAAGGCATTTGGAATCAATAAAAATTCTAGAAGACTTAAGTGGGTAAATTATATCTAAAGAAAAGTTTAAAAGAATGTTTAAAAGCAATAATGGATACATCCACATGTTTCTTGAAACTATAATGTTATAAGAATAGGATGAAACTTTCCCAATTTAAAAATATTTTGCATAGTTTAATTTCAGTCTCCAAATACAAAGCCACCAATGGCTATAATTGCTGCAGAGTTTATTAAAAATGAACCTGACAATACTGATTGGCAGTATAGATGTTGGAAAAAGAAGGTGTCACTAGCTAAAATTTATTATGGCCCCCAAAATGTATTCTCTGGAATTTTAAGTTAGCTGCAGGATAAAATGTTAGAAATTCAGGAAATCTTCATTTTCCATATTTTAATTTAAATTGAATATGTGATCTAATAAAAATCCCCTTTCTCTCCATTGTTTACTGGGTACGTTATAATGAGTTAGAATTTCAAGTCTAGACAGGCACTTTCTGGAGTATACTCACATCTTTCTTCTTTTGTCTCAGGCACACATCTTTACTTTTTTCTCCTCAACTCTAAGGTTGGGTCCCCATGAGACTTGCAACCAGGGGAACAATGTGCGGTAGCAGCTCATCCCCAGCTAACCCCTGGAACCTGTGTCCAAGACCCCCTTCTTTCTGATTTTTTTTAGTGAACTAACAGCAACCTGCCCATGGGTCACCTCTTTCCTATAATGTTTCTAGAGAACCAAAGAAGCCCCACCTAGGCTCTCTCCTGTTGCTTCTTTTATCTTAGACTTTTCAGTGAGCTAAAAGCAGCTTCACCTTGGCTCACTTCTGTCACTATGACTTTTACTTCTCAGTGAGTCCATGCAGCCTAGTGTGGCTCACTTCTATAATGTTTCTAGGGAGCCAAAGCAGAGCACCACATAGGCTCTCTTCTGTTGCTTCTTCTTCCGTAAGCCCTTCTTTTGTTTCACTGTCTCCAGCTTTAGGAAACATATACTCAGAATCACCTGGACTCATGTTGTGAAATCTTTACTGAACAAAGTCAAGAACCTATACACCACCAGTCATCCCAAGGCAGACCTGCTCAGTGCCTGGTTCCTTTCTAGTGACAAAGGTCCCACACATTCTGTACCCAATGGACTTCTCCCTTTTACTCTAGTATGCCGTAAGATTGTTTCTATTTTCCCCTCTAGATGTTCCACATTCTATATAGCCTGTGTTTTCAGCTTAAACAATAGTAATAATTACAAGTCTGGATTCCTGAAGGCCAGAAACCCATGTTCTAGCTATTCATTAGTTAGAATGCAAAACATAAGGAGTAAATCACACTTTCTCCATGGCCCATTGCATTTGATCAGGGATGGCATCAAAAGCCCAAAGACTTGGGGGTTTAGTCTTGAGAATTAGCCCTGCCTTTCTCCCCTCACTCTCCAACCCACCACAAAGGGTTTCTAAGGCCACTTACAGTTTTTCATAATGAGCATTTAATAAACTATGCCAAACAACACTTTGGTACGGCTGCCACTTCAGAGCAGGAAAGCACTGGTCAGCAGGCATCATGTTCTGTTCCTCACTGTCACGGTCTTGCACTTCACTGCTGTGACTCTTACTTGTCACTGCAAAGACATAGGTGTGTTAGATCTTTCCCCCAAAGATGCTT